>OY101438.1:4814055-9614055 GCA_956483605.1 Tuberolachnus salignus
GGTGGATACGTGACGACGAAAAAAAAAAAAAAAAAAATGATAGAGAGAAACTAATGTAATTTTTTTGTTTATATTTTTTTTTTTTTTTTTTTATCCTTCGACAACGTTAGCGCACCACGCGTATAATTATATATAGTGACTGCAGTAAACGTCACGACACGGCGGTTATGATGAAACTCGGTGGTCGACATAATAAAAACCTGTACCCTGTTGTACTCCGCGTGATTCCAACATTCCAACTGTCCGATGGGATGGCCGGTGTCGAAATAGGGATTTTTCAGATGGCCTGGTTAACGGTTGACAAGCGATTATAATCGTTATATAATCCTCTTCAAATTCCAGTTCATTTAAAAATTACATCGATTATTTAACAAAATAAACTAAAACAAATGAAAATAGTTTTTTGTGAATATAATAAGATCAGAAACATGGGACATATCATAAGGAATAGCCAACGATAAAAAATACTCCAGCTTCTATTACAAGGAAAGGTCGAGAGAAAAAGAAATGTGAAAAGAAGAAAAATATATCGGTTGAATAAAATCCGCGACTGGTATGATAAAAAATCAAACAATTTATTTCGGGCATCGTCTGACAGAAACAACATTGCTAGTATGATATCTGACATCCGAAACGGATAGAAAATTATAGAAGAAGACTAATATTGCACAATATTGTATGGAGCATTTTATTTAAAACCAAATTTTACATCTTAGATGTATTACGATAAAAAAGTTAAAAATAGTAATAAACTTGATTGATTTTAAATAATTGTTTTTATGAAGTAATAAAAATGAATTAAATAAATTATTATTGAACATATTTAGTATAATTTTTTTAGAACTACATTTAAAAATAATATAAGCGTTAGAACCGAGCGCATCGAAAACATTTTTTTTTTTTTTGGGGGTATTTTATTGTTAGAGAAATTGTTAGGTGGATACATTTTCGGTATAAATTTCGTTTCCACTCTACCCCAGTGCATTACGACCGTTTTTTATGAACGAAAATTATTTCGCATGAACGGAGATTCACGGTCAACATAATATTTTCATAGCGATTTATATTTATTTTATTGATAAAACAATAAAATTCTACAATCCGATTTGTTTTATCTAATTTCAAATATTAGTACAAAACAAATTGGTAAAAAAAACTAAAAATTAACATTTTTAAAGACATATTATAAAGTTTGAAGTAAAACTATTGGAAAACGGACTTAGTTTATTACACGAACATATTACATTTTTTTTTTTTCGCCTAGCCTACAGTTTATCGTTTCGGTCAACGATTCCCGCAAAACACAAAAGTTATGCGAATAAAAACACACAAACAATGATATATTAATTCGGGTTTTTAACTTCCTGTACCTACGTATATAGCGATTTCGGGTAAAGGAAACAAGACCGAATGGCGATGGCAAATACTCTTGCCAAAAACGGTTCGTATCCCCGAAGGGATTTTATAATATTATATCGACAAACCTCGAGGGTCCGTAAGTCGTATATCACAAATTGAAATCTCAAACAGTTCTAGACTGCACGATTAATATTAAAGAGAATTTTCCGAGTGCAAAATGTATGGAATATACCTTTTGTCCGTTCGGCGCGATAGCAGCAATCGAATCAATAATAAAATAGGACATTAAAAACCATACAGTTTGTTTAAATAAACGAAAAAAAAAAATCATCAATTGTTTTAGAGAAATCGTGAATTTTGATAAGTTATTTTATTGGCGTCATATTGTTAGGGTTAGAAAGATTTTTCGTAATGTCGGGGAAAAAAAAGGCAAATTGCACATCGTTAAATAATATAAACATCAAAATTTTGACTTCGGGTGAATTAAAAATACAAATAAAAAAAAAAAACAAAAAAAACAAAAAACTACTGTGCGTGAAAGAACAAGGGCGAAAAAGCGGTTCATCGTGCGTGATTTACAACGTCATCCCACGCTTCAAAAAACAATACGATATTTAAATACTATATTCGAAAACCAACGGCGGTATCACGCTGACAAATGACTTTCAGTACACCTATACAATACTTATAAAAATGATCCGAATCGGTATTTTTTATATAGAAGATTTTCCTTTTTTTTAACGATGTTCGTACTAAACAAAACATTCGACTGATTTAACGTGCGGCACGTGCAGGGTATTCGCCACGACGAGATAAAAGAACGGTCTGTATAGGAAGTGCCACTGTAGGGAAAACGATATTTTCGGTATACGTATAATGTACACGGTGACGAAGATCTAGAGTTGAAAAACGTTAACGGACGTTGTCAATTATAAAACTATTATTACTGGTATACAAATACTAGTGGAACCTTGTATATATATATATATATACGGAGTGTCCCGCGAATATATACGACCCATTACAATTTCTCCTGAGATAGTGAAGATTCGTCGTATTATTTTACTTCTTTATTTTTTGTATAACTCGCAGGGTTAAGAATTACAAATATTCAATATTCGGAGTTTTATTTCTTCTAAACATTATGTTTGTCAAACATTTGTTCGACCTTTTCATTTTCATAAAACTCGTGACTATTAACATTATTATTTTTCAGTTTATACCGTAACAGTGAACAATTTAATACCATAGTAGTGTTTCGAAATATTATCTCATCTCGGTTTCTGATAAGTTTTGTTTATCAAGGCACTAATATATAACATACGCTATTTCTCTGTAAACTAACAAAATATTAAAAACTAATAAAAAAGCAAGCAAACTCTATGCAATCGCCGAATTCGTCCAAAATAATAAAATAAAAATTTGTTTTAAATTGTCACGGAAAACATATAAATATAATTAATATATACGATTATTTTTAGCCTAGATCCCCGGAAGTCATATGGAAAAAACTGAATTGTATTATCTTCGTTATCTCGAGAGATATCGCAATGAGTATATTTTCGTGGGACACTCTGTATATAATATAATATTAAAGAGAGAAATCGAGAGGGGCAAGCCAGTGGTGGACGGAGGAGAGAGGAAAGACAGTGAGACGGTCGTATTTTATACAGAGATATATTATGGACGGCGAAGATTCTGAAAAATCAAATGTCAAACGTATTTTTTTCGTATTTATATTTATTTAACAATATAGAAAATAATTATTTTCTTTTCAATAGTTTTTCTAAAATAAGATTTTTTTCAACAAAAAATCCTTTATCGATCAGTAAAAACGCATTTGGTTCAATTGAAATATACGAATTTTTAACGCGGTTCTTTATTATTTGAATAATTTTGTCTAGATTCCCAACAGTTTTTCGAAAAATGTTTTAAAAAACTGACGACAAGTGACAATTTTTATTTGTTGACTACCAGGGGAAAAAAACACGACCAATACTATAGCCTGAATTCCAATCAGAGGCGTTTTTTTTTATTTTTTACGATCTATCGTTGTCCTTCGGTATATAAACTAGATATTATTTTATTTTCGAACCGTGTCGAAATTTTAAAAATCAAAAAATAGTATAAAAAAAAAAAAAAATGAAAGATTTCCGTGATTTTTATGAGCTGCATTAAAATCGTATATCAACAGCGTGGCCGAGATAGAAAAATCATAGAAACACAGAAATATTTCAATGACTAGTAATTATTACGTAACTTTTTTTTTTTAAATATTAAATCGCGGTTTCAATCATACAAAATCAATCGTATATGTGTATATTCAGTACGACAGTGTACCGAATTATAATTTTTACAATATACTTGTATTAATTTTTTTTCCTTTTTAATTTTTTCGTTACTGTTATATTATTCAATATTAGTTTATTTTTTTTTTTTTTATGTTTACCGATTGTTTTTATCTGTACATTCCGTTGTTACAGTGCGATGTACTATTAAATGTAGTATTTCTTTTTTTTTTGATCGACGATAATAAAAAAAAAAAGGTCCAAGGGAACAATAGCAATTATTGTTAACAAACGTCAAAGTATAAATATATTCGTTTAAAAATATGATAATATCTTTTTTAATTCGTTTTATTTATTAAACAGCCGATTTGACACTACTTTACGACTGACACACACACACGCATACTCGTCGTACGTGACGCAGCGGCGTTCGTCGGTCGGGGCGGTGGGCGGGCGGGCGGCCGGAAGTGACTGTAAAATATAATGAAACGGCTAAAAATCGCGTATTATTGAATCCGAAAACGTATTCGGTCAATTAAGTCGGAAAACCAGCGCCGGTAGCACCGGAAATACGCTCGTTTTCATTTATCTATATTAATGCTGGCGGCCAGTGTGCGAACACTATACAGTGTATAATAAACGCAAACGCAAACGATTAATAAACGTCCGTCGCCGAACGACCGACCGGTGCCGGGGGCACCTACGCGCCACCTGCGCCTCCCAAAGTCGGCCCCGCAATCTCACGCCATCCCTCGACACGTCCCCCGCCAACACACACACACCTATTCGCTATAATTTGGGCTCGGGAATTATTGAATTTCCATATTGTTATTGAATTGTCCAACGAATTACTATGTAAAATAGAAATTTGTTTCAAGTTGTATCGAATTCAAAAATACCCAACAAATTGTATATATTGAGGTTTTTATGAAAACACGCATATTTTTTTTTTTTTTATGTATATAATATGCTATGTTTTAAGTACGACGTAGAATATCTCTCTGATCAAATATTGGATTATTACCCGATTTAATTACAAGAATTAAAAACAAGAAATTCCACTGGATGATTCTCTTTCTATTGTCAAAGAAACAAAAGAAAAATGAATTAAAATTAATGGAGAAATGGGAGGGGGGAAATTAAGATTGAGTCTATTAAAAAAAAATAGCAATAAAGCAGTTATAAAAATATCAGAGATACTAAATGGAAAAGAAGACGCAGATAGATTATTCGAATATTAGAGTTTCAATGATCTCACATATTTTAAAAACTGTCCAATAACATCAGTTGACGTTGAACGTACGTTTCAGCGTACAAAAATTTACTCACTTCCAATAGACGTTAATTTAAGTTCGTAAATATCAAAAAATCTTTAATTGTTCTTTAGCCCTAGGTATAATATATAAATATGTATATAAAGAGTGTATAATTGTTGTCAGGGGGCCGTCCGTAACACCGCGATATTTCCTGGCGGTTTACAGATCGAACACGGGCTTCGATGCAACATCAATACTACACGTATGACTACTATGGGAATCATAAAAAAAAATTGTAAGAGAAATTTCGAACAATCATATCCCGCCAAATGCGCGTAGACCAGATAAAAAATCCTATCGAAAATCCCCCTTGCCGGCGTGTGTTTTTTTTTTTTTTTTATTAACGAATTGTTTAGTCGAATCATGGCCAATAGGCGGGAAAAAAAAGACATCTCACTATAAACCTATAATGTTATAGGTAATAAAACCACCTAGATCTATAATTAAATGGACTGAAAGAACAGAGAGAGAAGTTCGGGGGCCAAAAAAAAAAAAGCACAAGGCTTAAGACTATCCGTAACCATTAAAGGCGTAGTATCCGTTGTCGGAAAAATGATAGGGGAATTATAGCCATCGGTTACAACAACACCGACGTCGAAAAAAATAAATCCGCCACGTCCAAACCGTCCCGAGGTAGTTAGTGTACACGTGCAGTGAAAACCTAAACCCATGGTCATTGAAAGACCACGTTGGGTAGAAATACGCGGAAAATATTTTTAAAAAAAACGCCGCGTCGGGTGGACGACATTACGAAATAGAAAAGAACCATATAATGGTTTTATGAGAGATAACAGTTGGTTGGCAACGGTGAAATATCGCGCCGGGCCCTTTTTTAATTAGCTGACAACTAGCAATATCCGATTCATTAATAGCGTACACGAAAGAGAGTTGAAGAGAGAAGTTTAACGGCGAAGATAACAACAAAAGCACAACATAGTTAAAAAAAAAAAAATAGCGTACAGTCTATGCGTTAATATGGATACTGTCTAAGAGTAAAACTGTACTAAGAGTAAACTATAGAATTAATATTTCCGCATACATATACATATCTTGGTCGTAGACACAGGGGGGATGTGGAGACGAATTCCCCATGATCTTTTTTTTATTAGTTTTATAAAAAAAAAAAATGAAAATTAAAATTACCTTTATTCACCCGGTGGATATAAGAAAAAACGATTATCTTTTGTTATCAATTTTATATGATACTATGATCTCAAACGTTATTTAATTATTCGACACACTGATAATAACGGGAATGCCACAATGCTACACTACCAACCAGCTAACGTCCTTATCAATTTGTCGGAGAAGTGACTCTATCACAACTAAACGTTATACTAACTGGTAGTACAAGGTTTATGGTCACTACAGCCATCCTAGAAAGGAAACTAGACACACCTTTGTAGAATAAACAAAATAAAATTTTAAAAATGATTTTTATTGCGTTAAAATCAAGTCATTTTTCCGGGTGCGGGGGCACTATGCTGCGGCTTATCTTAGAAATAATTAATATATAACCTCGAATGAAAATTCCTGTCTACGACACTGATACATATATAATATGGTTAATACGCCACAATAAATATGTTATATTATATATTATACAGTAGAACACGAACACAAATTTTATGATGCGACCGTATCGTGAAATGTGCAAGAACATTTTTTAAAACACTGTTTTATAGTTTTTATCGATCCATTCGATAATGTCGTTATAAACGGTTTCCATTGTACATTACCCACGCGCAACACCCTCGACTTCTCGTTTCACTACTTTACCGTCCGCCGTGCGCAGAGAGAGACCGGGAGAGGCCCTCCACTTCTCGCTCCTACTATTCCTCTCCGGTCCGCTGCGTCCGAGGAAGTTTATAGAGGACCGTATACGGGATCATCGTTTCCGGAACGGGGCTTAAGGTGATCGATGTCAGTTCCGGTTAGAGTACGATAGGTAGGTAGGACGACGACAACGATTTTCAACGTCCGATCGGAAACCGTCCCGGGAACGGATCGGGTTAAATACGACGGAGGAAATAGACGACCGGGTAAATAGAAAAACGATAAATAAAAGTTGTTAAAAAAAAAAAAAAACATTCCGTCCGTCCTCGACTTGCGAGAATTCTCCATTTTTTATATGACATTTTTACGTAATAATATATTGTAATAGATGATTTTTATTTGAAAAACTATACTTGAATTATAAAAACACATCGGGTTTATTACAATTTAATATACAAGTTGGCGTATGTACTCGTATTTACACGATTTGTATATTTCAAAAGTTAAAAAAAAATTCTATTTTACTCAGAATCACTGTTGTAGGTAAGAATTTAAATAAATAATATAGATTTAATTTCTTAGCGGAGTACGTTAAAATGTAGGTTTCACTAATAAAAAAGTTTTTTTTTGCTTTTTTTACTGTGTAACCATTCGAGGAATTCAGAAATGAACAACAATTACAAACAAATGCAAAGGACCAAAATTTGAATATCTGTATACAAATTGAAATATAAAAATCCGGCTTCAAAATGTTACCGGCCTCTCGTATCTGCGTCCGCACACGTAATCGAAATTTCATTTCTTTTCATCCAAAGCTTTTGGAGATCTAAATGAATGTATTAAGCCGCGCAGAATATCGTTTAAAGTACGGCGTTTTTTAACGCATGAAGTATTTTTTACGAACTGAAAAAGTGGTAAAAAAAACCATACAGGAGTAAAACAGATACGAACAACTAATGCATATTATTTATAACTGATCGGCTAGACCGGACTATATAAAATAATATCGGATTTCCTATTTTCGACGCAAGAGATGAAATATAATATTTGACAATCGCGTGGGAAAGGTTTTGATAAAAATCATAATGAAATTCCGTTATAAGCCAAACATAACATATTGACATTTTCAATATATTCAATTCGTTCAACACAGATTTAAGAAAAGAATATATTTCAAACAAATTATACAACTATACAAGACACTACAATATCGGATAAACCGTTTATGAATTGTAATAGTTAAAATGTCGATTGGAGTAGTAGGGAAGGATAATAAAATGCATAACCGTATTCAGATCATAACACTCACAACGCCTCCTGTCTAAATTTTAAACTGTTATAGATTATAATAGTATAAAATTTATAACATTGATAGATCTATTACTAGTTTAAGCATATAAAAGATTTTAAGAGAAACGTTCTCTTCGAAGGTAAAATGTTGAAAATATTGTAAATGATCATTAAATGATTAAACGATTCCATAATAACTGAAACAAAAAAACCAAAATCAATTTTACTCATAATCTTCGTATATATAATCGCTAGATCATAATACATAAATAATCCTGTATATTATATTCGACCACACTGAGCGTAAACTCTACAATGATTGCACTATTATTATTTATTATTATTGTCGAGACTATAAATAGAATGACCTCTTCGGTCGGTCTCGTCATTACAGTCCTTACTACTCCTGCTGCAATGGCAGTGGAAAACCTTTATTGATTTTCCGTCCAATTTACTTATAATAAAAAAAATAAATAAAAAGGTTATAATCTTATTATCGTACAATCCGACCATAGAATAAATTCCGTCATTAACCGAAAACCGTTGTACAATCACAAAGTTTTTAGAAGAGGTTACCTTCGTCGGTAGCCGGTATAATCAGTCCGCCGATCGATAAATGAAGCGATAAAAATCAATATAAATATATATTACATATTTGTACGTTATACATTTTCAAAACATACTGTTTAAAATTAAGGACAAAAATTTGAAAAAATTAGGCTTGATCGATCTCAAGGAGACTCAAATCGCTGAATTCAAATCCGTTTACAGATTTCATATCGCTCGGAAAATTGGTCTTACACTTCATGCTGAGTATGTATAAGACAATTGAAGGGAAAAGTCGGTAAATAATCCATGGTCGATGGCTTAGGCATTTTAAACAATCTTTCGGTAACACGTTTATAAACTAAAAGTTTTTCCGTTTTCGTTCAAAAGCTTTCCGTTGGGTTAAGTTAAACCTAACCTAATCTAGCCTATATAAGGTTTTATAGGCTATAAAATATATATATTTTAGTTAAATAACACTTTGTTCCATCTCGTCCTGCAAATAATGAAATATAATTTTTTTTTCGCGCAGATATCAACGAGGTTCCGATTCAAAACGTCTCCCGAGACATTATTTTGTTTCGCTAATTGAATAAAATTTTCGAAAATATTTGAATATTTTTTTTTTTTTAACGGGGGTTTAAAAAAACGAAAGAAATTATATTATTATTGTTTTCTTCGTACCTATAATAATATATTACAGTCACGTCATCACTATCATTTGTATTCAAACCTCTGCAGCAATAGTTATAACAATTGATTTTTATATTTTCATAAAAAAGTAATTTATTAAAATATACTTCCTGCGCTTTTTTTTTTTTTTTTTTCTATATACGTTTTCCATTTTATAATACCTAACTACCTACAAAAGGTCATACATTATATTATTTTTTGGTTCATTCAACGGGAAACGATAAATAAATCATCAAAATGTTGTAAAACCTGCCTATTTTTGTATTTGTTTTTTAATCCATCGGTCTAAGGTATAGGTACTTTTTAAACTCTTTTATGATCCCGAAATTCGTATACTCATGTACAGTTTAAAAAAACTTTACTTGACTAATATACCAACCAGCTATAGTATATTATTAAAGTAATTATCGCCGGCACAACCCTACGCTACGAAAATTAATTTATAGTTTACACTCGACTGTAAATATTATATACACGAAAGTATTGCAAATTCAATGGGTTCTACTTATATTGTAATAAACTATTAAAAAAAAAAAAATTCTACTTCTTTTGTTCGACTTTGTACAAAAACTAACTTATTACACATAATTTAAAGCGAGAATTTAAAAAATTATAATAATTAGTAAGTGTAAGTTGTAATTAATTTCGTTTTATACAGCCCGACAACGATTGCGTTAGCAGCGTTTTATCGCCTAGCCATAAAATTAAAAGATTGTCATCTTTCCAGCTACAGCTAGCGATCCCCCCCCCCATGAAATCTGCATAAATGTTGAGTGTTTACACTCCATAATATATATGCGTATATAAAAAGAGTACGACAAACTAACTTTTCTTAAACAGGGTAATTTTTTATCATAATCGAGCAGTAATCTACGAAATTGTTGATAAAATTTGATTTTGGGTTTTTTTTTCAAACAATATAGAATCGTTTAATGATTTTAATTACCATAAACACATTTATCGACTTTTGAAAGTCAAAATTTAATGTGTAAGGAGTTAAAATACAACATTTAAAAAAAAAAAAAATAGCGTTACAACAATGCGTAAACAATTCAATAATGATTGTAAAAAAAATAAAATAGAAATCAGAATAATTTAAATTCCTCCCAGAAAATCGCTAGATCATGATAAATAAAATGCATCCTGTATAGGATAGATTTTAAAATATTTGTAATATTCTTACTGCACGTTTTTAAAACATATAGTTGAATTGTAACAAGCGGCGGCATTATACCACTACAATTTGAGTCGAGGGGGTCAAGTTCGTTGTAAAATTATAAACTTACGAAAACTTAGTGATGGGTAACGCGCGCGCCATAAACGACAACTTTTAATCTTTCAAACACCACGGTATAACTTTAACGATTATATACGTGTACTCGTATAATACGGATTATATGTCACATTCGAGTATTAAAATAATAATAACATAACCTATACAATATTTACCTGAGATTGTAGCTCTATGAAAAAAAAACATGCAAATATGCGTTAAAATATCATACCCTTTAAAAATATATAATTCATGAAAATTATTCATGATTTATCTAATATCATCGGGTTATCTTGAAATAGACAAAAACATTTTTTTTTTTTTTTTGAGGATTTCCGGCACGATTTCGAAACCGACGTAATTATTTCAAACTAAATTTATATTTTCTGCAAGGGTTTCTCGCCTATTACGCATTTCAATTCACTATAGTTTTATTTTGCTAATTTTTTTTTATAACTTTTAGTGAACCAAACAAAATACCATTTTTATTTTTACCAAACAAATGTACGACTGTAATGTGTAGACTGTATGTGTAACATTTAATCGGTTTGAACAAATTTAATTTTAAATTATATTGTCAGTTATCTAAATATCACTTAGAACCTATATACACGAGTGATGGGAAAAATCCGGATTTGCCGAAGTTTGTAGCATTAAATGTGTAAAATGTTATTAATACATTTTAACAATTCAAAAAATATCACAAATAATAATTTATTTTAAAAAACAAGTGCAACAAAAAAAAAAATCATACATATTACACATTAATTTATATAATATATTACTAGCATACCCGCACACGTTGTTTTACTTATAAAAATACAAAATTTGGGATTTTGGAATACGAAACATAATTGTTGTGATTTCAGGATTTATTACATTTTCGGATAATCCGGATTTATTTCACGTCACTAATATATACTACTGCTAAAATACTATATAAAAATAAATACAATTTTACAACATGCTCATATGCTTATATGATGTGAAATATGCAAATATATGGAAAATAACATTTTGGATTCAGATTCGTGATCACATCGTGAACATTATATATTATACAATATTTTGATTCCGAAAATATATTAAAAAAAAAAAAAAAAAAACGCTAGTAATATACCTATTAATATATCGCCACCGTAGACAATATAATAGTAGATAAAAAAAAATATATATATATACAAATCAATTATTATTATTTAACATTTATTACAATACTACGCAGAGACAATAATTGCCCGATACCGATTATTATCGAAACTGCGGCAATTACACGTGATAATAATATTTATCGAATAAATTCATCTTTTACAGCGGCAGCGGCGGGTTATTGTTATCATCGTAGTAATAAATAGTAGTATTTTTTTCTCTCGGCCAAGACGTAGGTACCCTACGCACATTTTTTATTCGAACCAATTTGTATTAATTGCGTTCGAGTCATGTGCACATCGGCGTCATCCTAATCGCGAATAATATCCTCTCGCCGCGATCCATTGTGTTGTATACGCGATTTAGTTAAAACCATACGTTATATTATAACCGCATAAATATATATATATATATATATATATTTTTTTTTTCCATACTAACAAATCCAGGCAATAACTATTATTCTAGTTAAACGAAAATTCGATAAAGTTTTAGATTCCGAGCTTAGCGATGAATCTCAATACGAGAAGGGTATTGAGGAGCTATGCATTGGTTTTACTATGTTGTTTCTTTTTTTTTTTTTTTTTCTGTCCGTAAATAACTTTTCTACCAGAAATCCTGCTCCGTTTTTCAAGTGTAGCATCTTTGTCTGAAAACGTTATGGATCTAGTCGATGAAATAGGGAGGGGCGGGAGGGGTCATTTTGAGATTTCCGTTGTATTTTCTTAATAAATGGACAAAAACGTAGAATAAACAAGAACAATTCACGGCAATAACGAGTTCTTTATTTTAGATTTTGTTATTTTTTTTACTTATAGCTCAGTTAAAAATATAATCACAGAGGCCTGAAATAAAATAATAAAAATATTATCCATTGCCTAGACGCGGATAAACATTCTAGTGATTTAAGTATTGAGTATTATAAGTTTTCTTAATGAATGGAAAAAATTGGGGAAAACGGGAATATTTACGCAATAACGGTTCCTGTTATTTCAAAACCTGGCGTTTTCTAAAGTAATATACAGCTATTAAAAAAACTGTCCAGTTTTTTAGTTTTTATATTGGTTTTATCCAGATGAAATTCGTTCGAGTTCTCTTAAATTCTTGAAAATTTGACACAAGGTTCATCATTAGTTATTCTTATGGTAATTTTAAAACATCGAAACCCCGTAGTCACAATTGCAAGTAATTAAAGTTGAGATTTCAACAAAAATCGTAAAAATCATGGATTTCCAATTTATGCGGACAAAACCTTTATGACCAAATGTTCAACAATTTAATCGATTTTACAAAGTACTCAAAATTATTTCATAATTATAATGAACAATTTAGTTAAAAATAATATTTAACTTAGATTTAGACTGAAAAACGTTCTAACTTCAGTAATTTACTCGGTAACTAAATTCTATAGTAAATCGCTCAACTTTGCATATAAAGTATATACTATAGTGACGTATATTATAAGGAAACGTCCGGATTTTTTTTTTTTTTATATATTCAAATAAAAACGTATCGACTGTATAAAAGTTGTACGTAAATATCGTACCATCGGATCGTCCAAGTATATATTCAGAAATAATCTCTCTTCCATTACGAGATATCGTCGTTATATGTTACTATATAACCATTTTATTTTAGTATTCCGGTCAGAGAATACGGCACAGACTATAAAAAAAGACGTTTGCGATAATAATTTCCACAAATTAAAACGGGTTTTAGATTCCACAGAGGTACCTCGACAGTGTTCGAAAGAGGTAATTTTGAAGAAAAAAAACAGGCTAAAAGATAAAATAAAAACCAAATATTCGCCGCAATCAATACCATTTATTCTTGTACAATCCACGAAAAATTAGAGAAAATCGTTCCATACGGTTTTTTTTTTTTTGCATTTAAAGATATATGCTATTTTGTTTCTTTTCCAGCCGATATGATTAGGTATCAAGATTGACTACAAAAGAGAACGAGAAAATAATGCGGTATATACTATATATTATCGCGGAATATACTACAACATCTTCGAGCTCGTTTCGACGATAGGTCAAAATAGGTTAGGCTGGTTAGCGTTAGAATTAAGGATAGAAGTGTTAGTGGCATTTACACCCATCTCTTTCTTTATCAATTCCTCAAAATCTGACCTTTAAACGCTGAAAAAAAAAAATCTGTCTACAGATTTTCAATATTTAAATATCTATAAACTACTAAAGAACAATTTACGATGGACCTTGTATTCATTTGTCAAGCATTCTTGAAATACCAAAAATAATCAATCAATATAAAACCGAAAAATTCGAAATTCTCAAATAGTTATAATTGGCTCAAAAATGCTCGGAATGTTTTGAACATTTCACAGCGTTTAGAAAGAGTAATATAATAAGTAACCGATGAACATTTTAAGCATCTACGATTATTATAAACTGAGTAACACCGTAGAATCGAAAATAACAATAAACCATGATTGCGTAAACATTCTCGTTTTCTCCTAATATCAAGGGAACTATAAGGAAAATCAAAAAAATGCATCAACGAGAGATCCAAAATTCAATTTAAATGTTCTCGTGACATTTTTTGATTGAAACAAGACATTTAATAAAACTTTGTTCAGGTGGAAAAAAAATAATAGCATACACCATATTATTATTTTTTTTTCTTTGCCAATAAAGGTTAGTCTGGTTATCTCTGTTTACAATATGTTCACATTAAATAATAAATTATAGATAGTAACATTGTTCTTAATATTGAGTTTAGCGAAAACTAATAAAATACTAGTTATAGTATATATATCATAGGTTATCATAGTAGTAACATATTCATGTCGGGAGCTAATGAGAAACGTATATTTTTAATTGAGGTAGCAGCATACTGGCTAAAACGTTGGGCGTTATGTTAAAAAGCTGTGTCCCTCAGCAGTCGAATATCCGGGTTTTATCGGCCAGGCTATTATTATATTCGCAAGCCTTGTATTATGGCTTATAAGGGATAATTGATTGTGTTTTTCAAGTATATTGAAACCGTGTTTTATATATAAAATCCAATACATTCCATACACTACGCTCGAAATATAACATTTTTATCAAAAGGGAAATTTGAATACACCATTATAAAACTCATACTGCATAAGCGAGGAATAAATCGAGTGTTCAACACGGGAGTTAGTTCAACACGCCACTGCGCTGTTGCAACGTGTACGGTCCGAGTATAAATTGTCAATTTTACGCAATATTACTTACTACATGATAATAATATTTTCGTCAGTGGCGGCGAACTAGTTGAGCCTTTTTTAAGGCAAATCGTATAAATAATTCTATCAGTATTGGTCGTTAGATCCAAATATAACAAAACTAAAATAACTACGAAACATGGAATATGAACATTAACGTGACATATTAACTGTGATTTTTGTGTAGTGGTCTTACGATAATACACCCGCCCGCCAATTTCAGACACGAAGAAATTGCTTCAAACAAGCCCTACATCTCGCTACCACTGATTCTCGTCCATATCTAATGCTCTCCAATAACTTCCATCCGCATTATTACTATTATTATTACTACTGTAATAAAATTTAAAAAAAAAAAAAACGCTTTATCCAAATTATTCTGATCCGTACTCTATATCGTCTCTCTTATCCGTTTATAATAACATAATTACTATTCATCTCGGGTAGTGTACGCAAAATAACATTTTATATATTATAATAGTGCCCATTGTTGTCGCCCCGCTTCACTCTACGCCGGGACAAGCACTCCGTGACGATTATTATTATTGTTATTGCAATACATTGAAACGCAAATTTTTCTCTTTTTTTTGGTCAACACAAAAAGTTTAGTAAACGTGTCCTAGCTACATTACACCGAGGTAGAGAATAATAAATTATAATGACAGAAACGAGATTTTTATATGATTAGGACAGTGCGATTAAGTATAAAAGGGAAATGCGCGATAGGAAATATTATAAATTCTGACCATCATTAAAAAAAAAATCCGTGACTTTTGATTTATGCTAAGCATTTAATGGACACATTATGATTGAAAAATCGAGCAAAAAACCGGGGAAAAAATGTTATAATATACGTATACAGATAACGGACCAAGGGGACGAGTTGTTTTACACACAAACTGATTCTATTTTAACATATTTAATATTTGTGGGAGAAAAAAGTAGTTTAACAAGTTAACACGTAACATCGATTTGTATGATCACACTGGGCGTGCGTGCAGTGTAATGGAACCAGTTCTTCCCTCGTACGCCTGATGGGGAAAACAAATTATAAAACATGACCTCAAATATTTGGGAGCTTCTGTTGGAAATTAACTAAAAATAACTCTAAATTTGTCATGAAAACCAAATAAAGTCGTCGTTAGGTTAGAGGGAAAAATCGTACAAGTAATATATCGAGGCCAAAATATGTGTCTCTTTCGACGGACGAGATTCAAGTATATGCCATTACATACATTCTCCCAATTTCCTCGGATTCGGTCTCCGCATTTTGCATGGGTTTCATCTGGTTGTTCCTTTAAATCACTTTAATCCTTCGAAAACTTACATTCACTACGAATATCCAACGTCCATCTCATTATAACACCCATTTCCGTCATGCTCTTGAAACTGATGCCCTTGCCGACCGTAAATACATTTCGCCTCACCAATAATGCCAATTGTCTTTTTTTTTTTTTAGAACGTTTGCGAGTCTCTGGAGAGACTAGTTTTTTTTTTGTTTTGCTTTTCTATTATCACAGGGCAAGAATCGCTCGAGGTTAATACGCAGATAATGTCTTATATAAATTACGCAGCGGAAAACGGTTATTGTTGTGCAAGTAGTTAGATTAATCGAAATAATCGAATGATATATGCGAACACTGTACAATGTATACAATTATTATTAAATGTTACATACGACCCGAAACGGTGAAGGAATGCGTGTATATATTCGTTTGCGTGTATTTAAATCCTTTGTCTATGCTTACAATAATATTATTATTTGAATACAATAATAATAAGAGGAACTTTAGAGAAGACCATAACGATCGGCCTGCTCGCCTGCCCGACCCATTCATATAATTTCCAAACAAACAGCACGGCCAACTGCAGCACCGAACCCGCGAGAACTTAATTATCATTTTCGAGTTCAAATATTTAAATAACCCGGTTATAATAACCGTACATATACTACTTCCTTGCACGCATCCTATTAATTCAACCGGTCAGCTGGTTCCAAGGGTACGAGAATAATTTAAAATTATATAATTTCTCATTATGTGTGGGTCAATAAAAATAACTGTGATCGTATTTTGAGGGGGACGAAATTGAAATTCTAATGAACGTTGGTTGTATGTAGCTTCGATACAATACCGTTCCGTGGAGGATAAAATTAAACTACGGGGGCCGTGAATTTAAATCAAAAACCTTATAAAAAACAACATTACAAATTTTTTAAAAAAATGTACTTGTTATTCCAAAAAAAAAAAATAAAAATTAATTGTAATTAACATTTTAACGGAAAAATGCAGTAAAAGATGTTATTTTGAAAATATGAATAAATGTCTTTGTGCAAAATAGATAAATTGTATATTTATAACGTATCATAGGTATACCTTCCTATTAATATTCATTGACGCGGGATGTAATTTTTAGACGTAAATTTAAAATTTAAAAAAAAAATCGCTAAAAATCCATAAAAAGAGTTACAATAAGAAAAAAAATCTTAATAAATATGGGTAAACATGACCTTAGCAATTGAAAAAGTCAAAATCGCATTTGTTATTATATAATTTGACATTTTTACAATAAAAAAAATCTGCATGTCGTACTTTGAACTAAAAAAAAAAAAAAAAAAATTCAAAGCCTACCCAGTGGGACTTTATCAATATTATAAAATAGCAAAATGACATACATCATTTTAAAACAGCACTATCTATACGAAAAAAATATAGTTTGTCAGAAATAAAATTATAGACAAAAATGATAATCAGCTGTTGTACTGTAGACAAATAAATACTTATGAATTAAATTTAATCGTATTTGCGTAAAAACCTGTAAAACGAATTAAAAGAGACTCAGCGTCCGCTCATATTGCTCTCCATCACTAAATAACTCTAGCACGTTGTATTCACATAGAAACGTAATTTTCTAAACAATTGTTTACGATTTTCAGACCGAAATTCGGTGTGGAGAAGATATTTTTATAATATATTATAATAATATTATACAAGTATAATAAGCGGCAGTCAAAATTCGGTATGTTATCATTGTTTTTCCGTCGTTTTGTCAATATTATGATCATATTATAACTGACACTTAGCAAACACTGTTATACAGGGTGAATTTTTTCGTCACGCTTCTGTGATTTACTAGGTGTAATTTCAGGTTTTTTCAATCCTTATCGTTTATTATATAAGCTTCATTTTAACACTATTTCCAAATTTGATCCACTCCTTACTTGACACTAAATAAGTATTAATTTTTGATTTTATAATAGACCTCCCCCTCCTTTTCAACGCAAATTTAAAAAAATAATAGATTTTTCTTTAAAAAAAAAAATGTTGAAACGCGTAACATTAATATCGAATATACCGATTATGTGTTATACATATTTAGACGATTATACTATTCCCCATTCATCCAGTCAAAATATTTAACTGTCATACATGATATATCCAATAAAAATTGTATGCATATTAACATGTTTGTTAAAATGTTCTCTTATCGAATTCGGTCAGAAAAAGTGGAGTTGCCAATTGAAAGTTGGTATGGGTGAACGTATGAAAATACGGTACGTACAATCATTTTTAATGATTCTATAGTGACTGAAAAGAAAAAAAAATCAATTTTACCCAAAATGATTATCTTCGTAGATTGCGATACAAAAAATCACCCTGTACATACGACGACAGCGACACTGACCTCGATGAAAACTATACATGATAAATACGAACGACAAAATTGTTTAGGAAAAGAAGAAATGTAAAGCTGGTATATTGTTATGATGACCGCAATTTATTTATACGATAACAACATCACCGTCGTAATAATATAATGAAAACGGAGTACGACGACGACAAGAATCTCATGAATCTACGTAATATAAATCTAAATCCACGTAGTCAGATAAATTATGTAAAAAGAAAAAATAATACAAAAATTCAACAGTTCGAATGTTAGGGCTGTGTCTTATTCGAAGTAAATGTATTGTTTTTATTTTTTTTAAAATCTATATCTTATAGGAACTATTGAATTTTATATTCGATTTCCGTATAATTTCAAAATGTACTAATAGTTTGTATTGCATTACGACGTTCAAACGATTAAAAAACTATTTAAATAATAAGGTAGGATGAAAATCCTGTTTAATTAATCTGTTTGATAAAAAATTTAAACGAATTTTTGAACATTTTAGATTTAGGAGCTCGAGCAAATTCGAAATATTTTAAAGCTGGACACTGGATCATGGGTAGGCCACTGTTGTAGGTAAGAAATAACACAGGTATAGGATATGGAAAAATTAAGTTTAGATATGCAACTGAGTGCAACGAGATAAACTATTGAAATTAAAAAAAAAAAAAAAAAAAAAATGATCTATCGCCGATCCGGCAGCGCCCGAACAGTCCTCCGGGTCTACGATATGTGTACGCGTTTATGGAGGAGCGGAGTTAACGGATGTACGGAATAAATGCGAAATGTTGAACACTTAACGTCTGAATAATAACCCAAATCGAATTTCTATTCAAAATCCACCGTAGACAATCCGTGTATGATAAATGAACCGCCCCGTATAAATTACACGAGCATGCAGAGGGGATTTTTAATTAGCGCGCGGGGGGGTTTTTCGGAAGTCTCATCACGCCGCGGCGCACTACTGTGCAGCAGTTTTATTTATTATCATTGCCATTGTTATTATTTCTTCACGTCGTCGGAATGGAACGGATCCTGCCACGGAAAGCCGCGGCTATACTTTAATCGCACAAAACGACCACAATTAGTCCGAATTTCGCGGACTAATTAAAAAAAGTATATATATATATATATTAATAACCGGATAATAAATCCCCGTCTGTTAAAGCGGCGAACGCGGGGTTAACAATATTTGAAACTATTATAATATATTCCCGGACGAAATTCGTCCGCGCAAGCATATTTTTTTTTTTTTTTCTTACGTCCGTCAACTTCCGACACCTAGCACGCGTGTACTGTACGAAGATTCGCAGATGAAAATAAATTTTTTTTCGAAAATGTACGCTCGCCTAGCCCTAAAAGTATTAGGGCACTATTAGGGTTTATTATCAACCCAACGTTACATCCTCATGTTCGGAGCCTATTTTTTGTAATATATCGTATTACACACTTTATAGTTCAGACCGTAAATTCGTGGTCACGAAATAAAATGGCGGATAAACCAAATTAACCTAACGATTATTATTTACTATTTTTTTTAAAAAAATTAAAACTGCCAGGTTTAAACTTTATCAATAAGAAATCTATGGGTAAAGTAAGGAGTAAACATAAAAAAAAAAATCACATATTATCAACTAGTTTGTGTAGTTTATTTATACATTATTCGTTCAACAAATTTTGTTTAAATAAAGTTCCTTTAGGTTTAATTCCGTATTCTAAATCGGTAAAATAATTCTATCAATTTGTATGATAACAAGTTAGAAAATATCATAATAATAATAATTTGTTTATGTTTTTGGATAATTTTAGATTGACAGCGAATAGATTGGCCGCGTTCGTTATTCGATCTGGGTTTTTATCATTTTTTAAGCAAATGATAAGTAGTAATTTACGTACATTTAAATTCCAAACTCAATATACATATATATACTTTAATAAATCAAAAACAAAACCTTCTGGAATAAAATTTAATTTAAAATTTAAAATCATATAGTAAAAAAATGATTAAATATAAAATAACAATGTACTATATCTCACGTGCTATTGTGTTAGATGAAACTGTATTATTATAATAATAATTGGTTCAGTCCGAAACACGACGACGTACAAAATATCAATTCTCGACCCACGTCCGGCAGTATACGAACAAATAATAATAAGATATTATTATTATTATTATTATACGTTACGATTAGTCTCGTTTATTCACTGGTTTATTCAAAAACCGTATTATCCGAACAGCCAATTATTTAATACGTTTTATATTGGACGACGCTGGTAGAGTTTTACCGACGTACAAACGAAAATGGCATGGTCGTTAAAAAAGTCATCCGTCCGATTTGTTTACGAATAATGCGCATTATACACGTAATAGTTCGATATACAATCGTATAATATTATATTTCGGGCGTATTTCAATAACCTCTGGCGGAGTGCCTATAATAATTTACATGAAAAGTTAGAAAACAACACGGGGTTAACCGTTGGCTTGAACTCGAGTGCTAATCGCCCTCAGATCGTCTCTAATGATTTCGTTTATTGACTCCGACGATAAAATTCACCGGCACACTATACTGTCTTATGGCCGAATGTTATTGGAAACACAAACGTATAATATTGCGAGCAAAATTATTACAAAACTGCATCATCATCGCCGTAATAACATATCGTATTATACGAGCAGCCGTCACGCTCTGTTTACAATTTAAAATGTTTATGATAATAAATATATACGATTGTTATTATCCGATTCGTTCCTAGATACGTTTCGGTTGCACATACTCGCGATGTATTTCCTGTTCGTATTATAGGTTAGGTACATGGAAAAATAATACATTATATTAATTTATACGACTGGCGTGTACGTTTAATTGTATACGATAAACACGGGAGGCATATAACCGTTTTTTTTTTTTTTTTTTGTTTTTTTCTAACCGACCGGCACACGTATTACCAAACCCTACGGGGTCCCGGTGGGCCAATAAGAGCGGCGTATTCACGCACAGCGCCGGAATCCTATACAGTTAGGTAATACGCCCACCGTGCTACGCTATTAGCCGTGGATACCATAACGGTACATTACGTATTTATATGGATACGGAATGAAAAATTTATCGCTCATTCCCGTGTCATCTTTTCCCTCATACGACGATCTTTTCCTGATTTAAAATCGCCCCGTACCAAATATTTTCCCAAACGATGGTATCATCCGAGCACATAATACGTGTGTAAGTCTAATGCGCAAATATTTCCTTTTTAATCATTTTTATACTACATTCACGATTATTGTATTCCTGTTAATACTTTTTGGTAATAACCTAACGTCCCTTCGGAATATATTTCTGATTATGATACAGCTACCAATCGTATACAATCGAGATTTCCAAGGAATAAAAAAAATGACATCCTATTCCCAAATCAGTCGAAAAGCGTTTTAGTTAAAAAAAAAAAAAAATTAAAAAAAAGTAATAATAAAAAACAATAATCAAAAGTCGATCTAAATTAATTGTAATTGTATCGACGACTTTCGGTTGATTTTTATTATTTTAGATTCTGAACGGAGCGAAAAGGTCTTGTAATTTTACAATGATGTTTATTTTTTTATTTTTCTGTTAACACTTTTTCTACCAGAAGACTTCATCCGATTTATACACTCCTATACTGTTTCCGGTTGAACATTTTGTCTAGTTGGTATTTTAGAGAGGTCATTTTTCGATATACCTATTTATCGATATCACGATTAGTCTTATAACGCGGTAGAAAATACTACCAACAAAACGACGAAAAAACGGCAAAAATATGATTTCGTCAAACTCGAGTTTTATTTTTATTCGTGTTGATTTCTGGGTTACCCCATGAATAAAAACGAAAAAAACACGACTAATACTATTTCGCATAGAATCCTTTTTTCGTTTGCGATTTATCGTTGCATACAGATATAAATTAAATTCCTATCTATATACTACCGTCCCAACTTTCCGCCTACAACAGTAGCCCACCTACGGTGCGAAGTATGGTTTTTAATAATCGTAAACAAAAGGGTTTTAAATTTGTCTATCGGTTGGCGGATTAAAGATGCCGTCAGACATATTTTATACATCGTCGATTATATGATAAGACGTATATATTATATTACCGATAAATATCGAGTAAGTACGAGGCGACCGTTAGGAATATCCGAACAACACTCGGCGGTTTAAAATTATATTCGTTATTAAAACAACGATCGACCGCTTGGTTGTTTCAACGAAACCGCCGAAAATAAACCGATTGGATATTACTTATTACGCTATGGTTATCTGTCCTGTCCGTGACCTCATAAAGATTCGATTAATGTCCCTCGGTGTGCGAGTTAGGGGGGAACGCCTTGTTAATACGCCCGTAAATAATATAATTGGCGATACGGTTCGTTATACAATAATAACAATATGATAAATCCGAACAAACGAAAACTAAAAAAAAAAAAAAAACAAAAATAATATAACCGCACGTCTGAATCACGCTGTACTTGCACTATATATATATATATATATATATTATTAAGGTCAACGCCGATACGCGCACGGTGTACAGCTGTCGCAACAGGAAGTTTTTGAATTCGCTGCAGTACAGTTTGCGTATACAATATAATAATACGTTTTAAATTTTTTTTTATTTTATTTTTTCGCATTGTTTTGTCTGGACACCGCCCTGAATATTGTCAACACGCGCACAGTAGTACATCACACCGGTCTGTGTATTGTAAAACCACAGCAGCTTAACGCGTTGAGTCACGTGGTCTGCGTATTGTATCAATCATAATATGTCCCCTGATCCGCACGGCCACGACCGCCGTCTTTAAAGTACGAAATCATATACGATATGATATATAATTTTACGAATTTATATATATTATTTTAATACTTCCCCGGCCGATTGATTTCGCCGCCGCAATAATATATATTTCGGTCGACTCGAAAAATTCAACCATTTTTGGCATAACAGTCACAACAATATGTTGAGATGACGTCGCGGCGGCAGCATTTGCAGCCCGTCCGTATTTTTTTAACGGGCAATTTATCAAAAACGTGTTCGCGTATAAAGCAAACGAAACAAAGTATTTTAAAATCGGTTCCGGAGATTAAAACACCGATTATGCAAATGTTTACGACGACAAAATTATGAAGGCGACCGACTGGCGTTTATTGAAATATAAATTATTAAAAAAAAAAAAAAAAAAAAAAAAAAAAAAAAAAAAAAAAAAAAAAAAAAAGTAGCAGTCGTTTAAATAAAAAGAAAATGTAAAATCACTTTTTTTTTTTTTATATATATATATACCCGAATTATTAAAGAACGCCGACGAGATGATCGTCCTCGAAACGAATGTCATTTGCAAATTGTATAACGGGTGCTTTATTTTTAAACCAGATTTTAAAAGCAAATAAGTTTCGTTTGTTTTATATACGCGAACGCATTTTCGCAATCACGCCCGCTGTAAAGACAGATGATACGGCAAAAATTCCACCGCGATGGTCTCTTATAAGAAGCCCATACATACGTACGTATATATCATATAAATTACAAACAATAGGAAATCGCACCAAATCTATATCGTCTAAAACCCGCAGTGCCGGTACAACACAATACTTTCTCCAAACCTTGAAACCAATGCCCGTGTACTATATTACCGAACCATTATTATATATATTGGGTAGCTATCGTATGTAGTACAGGTCATTTGAATATATATATGCATACAAAAACTAATATAGTTGCTCAAGTAAATATCATATACTCGTGTGCATAATGTATGTTATAACACGCCCACGAGACGCGGTTGACAGGTGTGAAAAAGATAATTTTTAAATGTGTACACGCCATATGAACCATAATTTTTCATAACGCAAGTATACAATAATAAAAAAAAAAAAAAAAAAAACATTCAAAGCGGAATCGATTTGTTAATTTATTTATTTATTTTTGCAACATTTCGTAAAAATATAGGTATGCCAGAATACAATATAATATGTTACCGAATCGTATTTCCTTGTTTGAAAATTACAAATTTTCTATTCCGTGTATACGTTCCCGATAATGATAAAATAGTTAGTAAATCTATACAGGATCTAAAATTTTCGGTAATATATAAAATTATAATGCTGTTTATAGCTATTATATAGTGCAAGGTCGATAGAAAAAAATATTTTAGGTACTTAAGAACAACTATTAACTATACCGAAAATTATAAAATAGTAGTATTTGAAAGCCTGTCATATTTCGCACTATACCGGTAGGCCACTGTTATAGGTGGAAAGATGAGAAGTTATAGGATATAATAGGAATTATGTAATTTAGTTTATATACAGAGAGAAACGATGCAATCAGAAAACGATTCTAAGCGAAGCTCGATTAACTGGTATAAGTTGTGGGTTTTTTTTTTTTTACCATTGTATCCAAACTAACGCGAAAATCGAGAAAAATAAAACCCATATGTGACATACTTTGTTTTCTAGTTTTTAAATCTACAAGAACAACTGTTGAGAAACTAGAAATCTTTTTCGCAAAATGTACCACCCGGGCGAAATATCCGTATCTTTAATGGAGAACAATACGGAAAACCGAAAAAGTAAAATGTAATATTATATAACAACAGAACCTTCACGTCACGAGCAAAAATTCCTATATAATACATTAAAACGTTAAAATAAATGTACCTGTAATGCGATTGTTTAAAGCGTATTATTCAAACAATCAGAATTTACGTACCGTGTACGCCTTAATTATTGCATTTTAATAACGTGTGTTTTCAATTAACGTATAAGAGTCGCAGAAATCCGAATGATCGTATTGTTTTAAACGCTATGTGACAAGATTTTAATTGAAATATGCAACAATAAATTTATCAAGTATGTAAGACAGGAAGGTGGGTGTGATTACGTCGGGCACCGTCGGTTTAGACGCGAGCTTAAATTTAAGAAACATAAAAATGTCAAGAATATAATTAAAAAAATAGGAATTTAGGTGGAATATTGGGGAGGTAGGATATAGAGAGGAATTTAATGTAAATCAATACTCAACATTAAATCGTTTAGCAAATGGTTCTGAGCGGAGTTAAAGAAATAACAATTAATCATGTATTTAACGAATTTTAACATAAATTTTAATTTAACACTCTAATAAAAATTAATTATAAAACATTTAAAATTATGATCTTCATACAATTAAAAATTAAAAAACTAGAAAATGTCAAATGGTTATTGGTCATTATAACTCAAAACCTGCCAAAATAATTTTAAAAATTATACCACGTCTAGAAAGTTTTAGGTATTTTACCCATATATTTGAGTTATACTCTATTGGCCTGCCAAAACAAAATTTACAAATGTTAATCATAGCGCAAGTTCTCCTATTTTTGCGGTGAATATTTGGTTTCTTAATAATGTCTATAGCTTGAATGGTTTTCGCTCACGCAAAACCATTTTTAATGTCGAATTATGGGTCACAGAACGAGCTCTCAAACCCTGCACAGAATATAGATATGATATTGCACCGTTTCTTTCGAGTGTGGGGCACGTGTACAGTGATGGGAAAACACTTAATTTTGCTGACGCGTTTGTTTATTTTAGTCGTGACTTCAGTACCTATAACCTGTAAGATACTAGTGATGGGAAAAATCCGGATTTTTGGATCCGGAAATCGAAATCCGACATTTGTTGTAAATCCAGATTTCGGATTTGAAAATCCGGATATTTATCTGAATCGAAATTTCAGTTTTTAAAGTTGTGATTTTAAATTCTTTAATTTATTTCTCATAAAACTATGTATTAATATTACATTATTGTTAAATGTGTAAAACGTATAAAACACGTTTTTACAATGCAAAAAATATCACAAATAGAAATTTATTTTTAAAAATCATACATATTACATTCTAGTTTATATAATATTTTACCAGCTGACCAGGCAAATGTTGTTTTACTCTTAAAAACTGTTTATTACCATAAACGTCTTGAAATGAATAAAATTATTTTTCCCTCATATTATAATGTAAAAAAAATTACCTAAAGATTTGAATTTAAAATTTAAAAAAAAAAAGGAAATCTATACAGTCAAACCCAAATATTCGGTTTTAAAATTGAACATACAAAATTTCGGATTTTAGAATTCAAAACCTACATTTTCGGATTTCAAAATCCAAAAATCCGGGTTTATCGGATTTTCAGATAATCCGGATTGACTAAAAAGGTTCAATCCATAAAATCCGGATTATTATTATTATAAAATCAAATTTATTAAATAAATATAATAAGGCAATTAAATTAGTTATTGCAGACAAAATGAAGAGAAAAAAAATAATCGTATACAACTTACGTTGTTAACGGCACGGACTCAACGAAATCTATTGTCGTGTCGCAATGTAAACGCTACAGAAAAGTTTCAAACTAAATACGTCGGCTTTCAACATAATAATATTATATTATTAATACCACGGATATAATATACAAAATAATAATATAATATACAGTGCGTGTGCGTGAAGTTGAAGTGAAATCTTTTTTTTATCCTCCGCATTTCGAGTGTGTAATAACACTGGCAAAAGTGTACATGGATTTTTTTTTTTTTTTTTTTTTAAAAGTCCTCTAGGGTTACATAGAACGAAAATCGCATGATGCAGATGACAAGAGAGTACACGATTTTTCTCCGCTGTGCGTAAACCATATTATGCCGCGCGAGCACATTATTATATACGTATGTTGTGTACTAGTATACATATATATATATATATATATATATATATATATAACTTATATGATGTCTGCGATTTTAAATCTTGTTAAAACGAACAAAATATGATGTGTACGCCGTCGCCGTCACATAAAAAAATAATAATAACTCGAAAATCTATATAAACCGATTTATTCGTCGATAACATGTGCAAAGCACAACGCGATTATATTATTTGACGGAGTGACTTTATGCGATTTAGAAATTATACAAATATACGTACGGTAGTACATTATTATTGCGATAAAAATACAATATTTAAACTATTGAACGTGTACAATAATAATTATAGTACACGGATTAGCAACGGAATAGCGACGCATTTACGATGTCGCGTCGCTAGTTTTAACGATTATATTTCCAAAAGCAAGTTTCCACGACGAGTATACGGACGGTCGGTTAATAATATATACGAGTTATTCTCATCGGTTTGAATTGAAAATTATTATTATTTCTAACAGAAAATTAATTAAAACTGTCCTGGTTGTTTTTTCTGAAGTTGTTGAACATTTTTTTTTTTTTTAAAGCCAAACAAATCGCATCCACATAAATCGGAAAGTAATACGCGAAATACCGTTTTCATCAAAACTTTAACTAAACTTTCTCTATACTTGTACTTTATATTATACACGTTATATTTACTTAAACTACAGATCGGTTGGTTTCGGTTTTTTAATCGAAGATAATATGTTTAAATAGTAAACACATACTACTATAATATAACTAATCAACTACGATTTAAATACGAAAATAAATAATACGACCGTATACATATACTTAAATAAGTAATATATAGTAACCTATACATTTATATGCGCATACATAAAATACACGCTTTCAATAATTCAAAACTTTAAATATTAAACTACATAAGGGTACTATTTATCATTTCCATATATAAAATGAAAAAAATAGTCACTTTTCTCTATTTTTTTAACTATATTGAAATCAACATATTCGTATGTTCCCGGCATTCGTGTAGGTATATAAATACACAATACAGTAAGTATAGTCGAAACGGCATGCGCGCAGTATAACAATGCATAAGTGCAAAAATGATTTTATTTTTTAAAGAGAAAGTAGCATATCTTCGTATAATATTCGCAATTGTTTCGTTCAAAGAATAATTTCGATTTTATAATTATTATTATTATTATTATTACCGATGGTATAATATTTCATCACGCATAAGTGTAAACTAACAAGAGAAGACATATCGTTAGGATTACAAAAAAAAAAATACAAACGCGATTAATTCAAAAAATATTTTTTTTTTTTTTTTTAAAGAAATTTTGTAAATATCAGACTTGAAGGTAAACTACTCGTATAATTAAATTTTGCAACCTACTTTACATCGAATACAAACAATTAAACAATTAAACAATTTTTTAATATTATACGAACCGTCGAAATATAAAACAAAACGCGGTTAAATAGAATATAAATACAAATTCAATAAAATAGGATATCCTTTTTTTTTTTTTTTTACGGTACGATTATTCCATAAAAAATATTAACATTGGTTGAAAATAAAATTATTTTTCTTTTCGGTTTCCGATATTGCAATGTTATAGAATAGTTTTTTAAGGTTACTACTAACCGCGTAGCAGCAGTTCCCTAACGGAAGGAGGATATTACCTTCGAACAACCCATACATACCTTCAGACGCACTTTTTTTTTCTCTTAAAAAATTAAAAATATGCTAATAATACCCGCTTATTTTAAGCACACCACAGTAATCCGTAATATTATATTACACAATAATTTCAAAAAGCCAGAAATACATTTGCACTATAGATGGGATGTTTGTAAGGTATAGATTGTTGAGTAATTTAGTTTATATTATGAACACTGTAAACGATAATTAATCAATGAAATTAAAAAACGATTCTGAGCAAGGTTAAGTAAACTGCAATTAAGGTTATATTGTAAATGTATTCAAATGTTCTATCACACAGTCTGATCGATTATCTACATACACATAGTTAATTTGAAATGAATGAATTGTTTTAGGATGAACAATACGCGGAGAAATGACGTTATATAATTTTAAAATACGATTATAAATATTCATTAGATTTCGCTTAACAATAATATCATTGGCAAATCGTATCGATAAAGAAAGTATATAATATGTCGAATTTAAACTTATTAAAAAAAAAACTAGTGTTAAAATATCGTAATCGTATAAACTCAATAAATATATATATATATTTTCTTTAAATTAAGCAACTATGATATATAAAATGAAAGTTAATTTAAAATTAATTTCCTGTATTTTATCAAACACTTGTATGTTTTAGAATAAAATAAAACGTATTAAAAATAGCATTTACTTAATACATGCAGATTACTTATATTATAATTATATGCTGTAATAGTTTATTACAACAAACGATATATGGAGTAAATAATAATAATACATTATATTTACGAACAAACGCTTACAAAACACTAATAACAGTAGACCATACTCTAAAATTTGTTGTGCATATCATAATTATAAAATTATAAAATAGTTAATTATATAGTGCCTCAATGACCTTCGCGAATGCGTAAATACGGACTTCTAAAAATTTACTAAAATAAATATTATGTTTCGTTTTATAATAATACATATACCCATACAGCGTGTTTTTCAGTGATTACCCGAGACGACATTATAACTCTTTATCCAACCGATTAACAACAGAATTAACAACACTGATTTTTGCACAAAAATAATGTAAAACAAAAGTCGCGGATACTGGACACGTGTGTGTTCAGGAAGAATTTAATTTATATCCGTACGCAACGATAAATCATTGCTTGCAAAATACGATTAGGTTCAACATATGTTTACATGTGTTTTTTTGTTTAGATTTTAACTTAATAAGACACGTATAAAAAAAATTTTTTTTTTTTTTTTTTTTTATCACTACATACAAGAACAAACAAATCATAGTAAAACTAAAACGTTCTTCGCTTCGCTCAGTATCTAAAATATAATCATTCAATGATAGCAATTAGATTAAAACACGCCTTTCGACAAAAAAATAAACGGAGACAAAAACTATGAACCGAATACCTACACAAAAATGAAATATATATTTTAAATATCTATCATCTGAGGTTAAATAAAATTAATTTTTGAAAGTTTAACTAAAACGGTTATAAAACTCGACTCACTCTATTGGTTAATATTGTTTATTAAATTGCATAATATTATATTATCAACAAAAAAAAAAAATCACATTTCGTCCTGTAATTATGCAACCTGCGATTGTTTTATTTTGGATTATTTGCCGATACGTCGTGGAAAATTCGAGAATATTCTGAAATGCTGCCCAGTATAACTTTATTAAACGCTTTGCCGAATAATTAATAATGAATATAGAATATACAAAAATGTTATATACGTTATTCAGAGCACAAATAGTAACGATAAATTATGTAAGTATAGTATCAATACGAGATGTAGTTGGACGATAATCAAAAGTGAAAGTTTATAGAAATAATCATTGCCAATGCGGTATGTGTGCCTTTGTCATGACAATACAACAATGTGTCGGATATTATACATATTTCAAATTTAAAACTGGTCGAGTTCGAACAAAAAATTTAAAACTATCCGATTATTATAATCAGCTATAACGATCAAGTATACTTATCGTAATATCATTTAAAAACTCACTATACGTATATTATAATATATAAAGTTTTCGAAATTGCACACCGTTTAGTAATTGGTTAGCTGTGTGTGTTTGTTAAAGAATAGAAAATGGTTCGTTTTATGTCATTGAACAAAACCACGATAACGTATATAATTGAGAAGTTGTTAACTTGGTTAAATCTGTTAATAGAACATCTGACAAAGAATAAATTCGTGATGGTGAACAATAATTATATAGTGGGTACTTATACTATACTCAATTTAATACACGGTTAAACGTTTGGAAGTGGTTCGTGAATAATTTAACAGTATTTATTTTCACGGATACCCGCGCAGCCGAATGCCGATTTATAATAATAGCAGACGGTATACACGGTGCGAACGTTATATACAATAAACGCGACATTTTCGTTTAACAAAAACCAACAAAACAATAAATAAAACAAAATACAATTTCCGAAACGAAAGTTTTTGCGGTGGAATTTAAATAATTCATATTATGTTCGTATATATTGCGGTCATTGGATTTTTGATATTGCTCGAGTAAACACGCAATATTCGAAAAATCAAATATACACGTTTTTTTTTATATCTCAAGGTTCAATACCAGAAATAATAACGGCATCCAAAAATAGTTTACATAGTACCTACCCCTGAAGCTCTGCTCTGTACAAATATCAAATCTTTTTACTTAATAGTGTCGCATATATATCCCTTCCGAACGTGCCACGTGACAGCAGCTCACGATTGTATTTTTTAAATTTATCGCGAAACCCGCCACAGCCCGAACAGACATTATACGACAGTATAATTTCAAACGTCTTTGAAAACATTATAATAATATATTATACTAGCTGATCCGGTAGCGAAATTTTAAATCGTATCACTGTGGCTCCTAAATACGCCGACTCCTCCACTACTGTGCATTCGCCATACACCTACAGTTGCGCCTGTCATGATAACGTTCGTCCTGATAACTGACAACTGAATGAAATAGTAGCAAAGTAATAACGTTGATTTTGATAAAATAAATAATCACAAAGAAATATAAACACAGAAAGTGTTTCACTGATGAAAATTGTGTACACCTGATTCAAGAACACCCATCGATTACCATAGAGGTCCAATTTTCGATGACTTTGTCGCATAAATCTGACTGAATTTGCCGGATGGCGTTCGTTACATTGACTTTGAGAGCATCAATTGTTTACGGTTTATTTGCGTAGACTTTCGATTTAAGATAGCCCCAAAGGAAAAAGTCTACAAGCGTTAAATCGGACGATCTCGGTGGCCAGTTCACGTCGCAGCCGCACGAAATAATCATGCCCTCAAATAGCTCATGCAAAATTTCTATTGTAGCATGCGTTGCGTGGCACGTAGCGCTATTATGTTAGAACGACATATCGTCGGTATCCAGATCATCCAGTTTAGGCCACAAGAAGTTGCTTATCATTGATCTGTAGCGCTCGCCGTTGACGGTTATGGCAATGTCAGTTTCGTCTTGGAAAAAGTACGGACCGATGATTCCACCAGTCCAAAATTCTCACCAAACAGTAACATTGTCGAGATGCATTTGGTGCTGGTGTATCTCGTGTCCCAAATCCGACAATTTTTGTTCATTAACACATCGATTCATCGAAAATTGAGCCTCGTCACTAAAAATGATTTTTTTTTGGCAAAATTCGGGTCAACTTCCAACTGCTCAAGAGTCTAATCAGCGAAAACACGGCGTTGTCTATGGTCGTTTACCTTAAGTTCCTGGATCAGTTGGATTTAACACGTGTGCAGACACAAGCCCTGGCGCAAAATTCGCCAAGTTAAAGTCGCAGAAAGGTCAAGTTCATGCCAACGACGGTAAATTGACTGACTCGGGTTTTCCCGTACACTCTCACGCACAGCAGCGAAATTCTCATCAGACCTTGCGTGTCGGTAACGTACGGATGTTGGCTGATTATTTATTGAACCGGTTGACTTGAATTTGGCTACTAAACGTCGAATAGTCGAGTCAGCAGGACGGTTTTGGCGAGGATAAAAATTACGTAATTCGCGGAACATATCTCGAACAGAGCACTGATTTTGAATATAAAATTTAATAATTTGCACACGTTGTTCAACACTATAACCATGGTGATTTACCATATACTATTGAACAACTCACAGCAAATTTGACAGATAAATCTTTATCAACGTGGCCGCTATAACCTTATAATGTTCGAGCGCCCCCATTGAAAAACCCGTTATATATATATATATATATATAAATAAATTATACAAGATGAGTGCAATAACAACAATGAAAATATCGTGATTAATTAAATACGTCCGAACGACAAATTGCCTACGCTTTTCTGTGGTCGTCGCCTTTTTACATAATATAATAGAATACACGACGAATAATAATCATAATAATAATAATAATAATATAGCTTGCATTCGAAATTAAATCTAAACTCGAAGCACCTTACAATGTACGAGCGCATCGTATTTATATAGGTATCATCCGGTGGCATATTTTTTTCTGACAGATAAATTATCCTCCGTCCGAGTGAAGTGTAGGCTGCAGGGGGAGGTTGGGAGTATGGCCCCGTCCGCGTTCGCAGACTCAGTGATGCTCGCGCTATGGCTGCTCCTCTAGTTTGTTCAGAATATATACGAGTGCTGTACAAAACACATTCATGTCATATATTTTTACACAATCAAGAAGAAGAAAAAAAGAGAGAATCCCTTTCACCCGCTCTTACCAAGCAATATATAAATATATATATACATTCCGAAAACGAGTGTAAAGGAATAGCTGTCGTGACAAGAACCGAAAAACATCCGCCCGCGAGACGAAGGGAATATAATAATAATATATAATACGATAGGAAAACGTGGCAGACAACGACGGCAATGCGATCTCTGCGAAAACGGTGTTTGTTACTCGTCTACGGTGCACGCACGGGGTAATCCTTTTTCCAATCACTTCACCACCAGTGTGATGATTTCAAAATGAATTATTATCGATTTCGTTATATTCGACAATCGGTTAAGCCATCGCGTTTCCTTACGGTACATATACCTTCATAGGAACTTGCTGTTTAGTACCCATTACCCAATTCATACCTATCAGGAACTTCCCAGGAACATCCTCAATTGGTCCTCATTGTCACAGTAATATTTTTAAATTGACTTAATAACTTATATATCCATGAAACGATCTGTGGTTGTATACCCGGCGGCGTATTCCGAAGCATGGCTGAATTCGTATTATTTATTTATTTTTCTTGTGTTTAGGCCTAAATAACGAGGTCATCCCATATCACCGAATTTTAAAGAAACTGATTTTACCAATATTGTATTTTTTCGAATACTATTAAACCTTACTATACTACCCACTATAACTAAATTTTGGTAGGTTACTGTTATAGGTAGGTAGTTAGGAGGAGAAAGTAGGATAATTATCGGAGTAATTGAGTTTAAATATATATCGATAAATCATTGCGAATTATAACATAATATGAAATATGATAAGAATATAATGATTATATGAATTAACTTCTTAACAACTCGCAAGACATTAGAAGCTTCAAACGCCTTAGTTTAAATGGCTTGTGCTAAGGTTAGGGGCTACCTCATTGTTAATACAACCCAAAACATGTTCTTGTATACAGATTCATTTATTACTCGTGTATTATTTAATATTTATGCCCCCATTGTGTATTGTATTTATAAAGATTTATTGGTCGTTTAAATAAAAATGGTATTAGCGGTTAAAAAAAACCTTGTAATAGTCAGCGATAAGATTATAGAACGATAATAATATTGGGAAAAATCGGTCAAATATTCATTATTGACGTTTAAAGTGGATTAAACGAGACGAGAAAAGTGTCCTTAAAATTTAGTACAAATTTAATATTTAGTTAATCTCTTCTCGAATAGGTAAGTACGTCTGTTTATACATCTATTTAAATAATTATTCTTGGCCTAGAAAAAAATTAGGAGATTCCTAAATCCAGGAAAATACATACATGCATGCATATGCACTATGAAAACAAAATCGGCCAGACCCGCAGCTTACATATAAACCTTGATTTCTTTTGTCGGAAAAATAGGATTCGGCGATATGAGTTGTCAGTATTGTCATTCATATTTGTGTCATTTCAAGAACGTTCTCATTTGGTTCCCAGCGGGCGATCTTATGGACAGTCCGAACTTGGACATTAAGAAGTCTATATATTTATTATAGTCTTCTTTAGCATACATTTCCGAATGGTCGAGGACCAAAATAGGAACTTCCTATAAATGAACAGTGAGTCCTAACGAGCATTCCGATAACCTTTCGGGGAGATATCCGTGTGTTATGAGGGATATTATAATATTTGCATCGTTATTGGACTGCACGAAATTTTAACAAACACCCATAATTTTTTTTTTTTTTTTATCAACGTGGAGAACAGAATTTATCTGTAAATATTCGCAACAAACACATATCAGACATAAGTTCATAATAAAAGTATGCAAAATAATAATAATGTAAACACGCAAGTATACGCACAATTTCATAATATAACGAAATAAAAATTAAATACTAGCAATTTTCGTAGACATTGTAATACATATCAAAATTATCCTTCATAATAAGCCATGGCGACAGACGGCCGGAAATTACTTTCATTTCACTGGTTTACACACGAAATCAGTTTTATGAAACCGATACGTCTTCGGGAATGCATATGTCGTCATTGTATGGTAATTTTAAACGCGAAAAAAACGACATCAACTTATTTCGTTACACAAATAACGCGCTAAAATATAAGCAATAACATATCCGTGAAGTTAACCCCCCCCCCCTGAGTATGCTCGATTTTTTCGAAAAGTATGCCAATATTTTGCAAATTGGTTTTTAGAATTTGCAAATAAATCATTCAAATATTAAAACCTAAAAACCATTTCGGGAGAGCCAACATTACGCAATCCCCCGCCCCCCACGACATTGTCCGATCGATTAGAAAAGTGTACCAATTAAAATATGCAAATTGGCATGTTTAGCAATATTTATTTATTTTTTTTAATTACCCAGCGATAGCGTAACATTAATTTTCTAAAAAGTAATTTGGTTATGTTACGATTAATTTTCGTCGACGTACAATCGTACGTCACGTCAAGTTCTAATAAACTATATTTTATTATGTTGGGTGGCCTAACAAAAACGTGTTAAAATTCAAGGTTCAAAAACAAACACTATATAACAATATAGTCTGCAATAGGACAGTGACGTAAAAATAAACGAAATAAACTACGATTAGTAAAAATCATCAAAACTTTTAACTTGTTCGTATGAACTTTTTGTTACGAAAGTACATTAATAGGCAATAAATTACGACATTATAATATTATATGACGTTCCTTCGTTTTCGTATTAGACAACTTTTTACGAGTTTTACATTTTTATTATATTGCATTACAAATTTACAACACGTCATATATATATATATATATATATATATTATTATTATTATCAAACTTTTAACTATTACTCAACACAGTGTTATTGTGTTTTTATGTGTAAATCTAATGACTCGTCACTAAAATCTCACGGATTTCGTGTAATACTGCAGGCATTAGACTGGTTTTAACTATAATATATTATTTGAGTACGGTTTGGTAATGGTCTAATTGAAAAAATGAACATTGTCCTCGGAAAACCCGCATATTATACAAAGAAAAACTTAATTTTATTACAAATTATTTCTAAAATATCGTGTTTAAGCTTGTTAGTTTTGAAACAAGTGCCGGTCGGCATATACGGTGTAGACCGTCGTGTAACTAAGGTGTTGATCTGCAACACCATTTATTTTGGTTGGCGAGTTGTTTTTTATAATCAACGACATAGATAATAAACCGATTGATATGAATATTAATAATTTTATTGTTACAATTTACAATAATGTAACTGTACAGTAATGTAATAATGGCGGGTTACCTTTGTAAGGCGCCTATATAAGGCGTGTTTTTGCGAAAATACCGATAGCAAACAGAATAGTTTATAATAATATTGCTTTTTTTTTTTTTTTTTGTATACTTACACGGCCAATGAAAAGGAAACTAAATCCCTCTTATTAACTCATCTACATACGCCACAGAGTGGGCAAGTGGGTTATCATAACAAAGTTAATTCCAGCAATACCTTTTAATTTCAAAGATAGCCGCACCGGATATATAATAAATTCCTCTCGCGGTAGGATAATTACTAGAATAATCGAGTGCAATATAATATATTTGTTAATTGTTATGTGAAGATAATTGTAATTATAAAGTTTAGAGCCTTTAAAATATAAGAAACTGTATACACCCAATACTTTGTTATAATATAAAGTCTCGTTTATTTGTGATAAACCTTGACCTTCTCAGCGCACAGACTATAATATAATATAATCATTAAAAAGTTTCACTTTCAACGATTATTGCATTATACTCGTGTACGAAAATTATATTAACAAAACAAGATTTAAGGACCAGCGTGTAGTGCACTAACTATACCGTCACATAATAAACCCACGTAAATAATGTGTTTCATATTTAAATATTCAATATGTGAATTTGAAGAAAAAAAATATAAAAAATATTTAAATATAGATTTGACGTGTATTAAATACGTATGTTATTATATATGTGTGTGTGTACAGTATGAATAATTACGGGCCCCGCGCATAAAACAATATTATAAACAATATATTATTAGCAGACAGTTTATAACACACTGTATTACGTAAGTTAAATTAAGATCATATTAAAAAAAAAAATATATATATATATATATATATATACGCAATGTTTTAAGAATTTCAGTCATATTATTACAATTTCCTACCGCCTCCCACCCGAAAAAAAAAACAAAAAAAAAAATGATATGAATTTGTTATAAATATTGTTGTACCATTAAGTTTTTTGGATACATTTAATACATTCAGTTAAGTAAAAAAAAATTGAACGAAAAATGCTAAATACATGACACGCTGCATACGCAACGGCTGCAGTATATATAATATAGAAAGAAAGTCTAAACGGGTATTTCCAGAATTATTATCGAGCAATACTACTTTTACCGCCACACACTATCATATACATATATATATATATATATATATATATATATATGTATATTTAAAACACCAATGTTTCAGAGCACTTACAATACTCGTTTTAAAACTATTAACTGTGGAATACACTGATTTTCGATAATTCGGCGTTTAAAACTATTTACATAAAACTCTAAGTAGAATATTTGTAGTTATCCTATTACGAACTGTTGGATGGATATACCGATTAAAACACGACTGCAATTGCTTGAAACATTAGTTCAAATATTTTCGGAATAATTATAAAAAGAAACACACAAATAATCTAAAATGGTTGTGTCAATGTAAGGTTGGATACCGATATATTCGTTTTCTGTCCAACACACTCGCCACATACTTATATTTAAATTTGATTTGTTTATTGTAATGTTTGAATTTAATTTTTGGAAATTAAAAGGACTTAAAAAGCCAAAAAGCGGCCAGACATGGAAACCCATGTACACTTTGATCTGAATTCAAATCTGGTTTCAGAATTCTTATCGCTTCGGTTACATCGATCAAAGAAAATCGGTCCGCAGCTGCTAGTGATGCGCGAAACAAACCGAGAAAATATCATTGGACAATCACCTTAATTTCAGGGTAAACGAATATTAACGTCGCAATATTGATATGAATCCCACAGCGCAACAAGACACGCCGATATATTGATTTTGTTTTCTTTGTTTTTCAAAAGTATACGGGTGGGAGGGGTTATGATTGTTTTACGAGAAACACAAAAAATATTATCCGTCGAGAGCTCGTAATGGTTTCGTTGACTTTTCTAATCTTCGAATATTTTATTTTAAACAAAAATCCACTACCATGATAATAGGGCGTTAATTTTAATTAAAATGTACGTGCGCGTTCAAGGCCGCACGGCGCTTTGAAATAACATTATAAACGGTATAATGTATACGAAACAACGGGCAAAGAGAGGAATTATTATAAAAGGCATTTTCACATCAGAGCGAAGAGTGAAAATGTTGTAAACAATACCGTCACCATTTTCTTCCGCCCCTCGTCACCGCTCCACGAACTCGCGCGCACTTATTTCCTACCGTCGGGATATTATTTCTTTGTTGTTCGTGTCCCCTTTGCGCCCGGAACAACCGACGAGAAGTGGCGGCGGCGGCGGCGGCAGAACGGGGCCGCAGGCATTGGGTAGTCTTCGCTGCAATATCCGATGTCGATTAATAATTATACCGGCCCCGAATGCAGTATATATATATATATATATATATATATATATATACAAAGTGGGGCACCGAAACGGCCGATTTTCAAAGTTAAATTATACAATTTTAAAATAACGAATAAAAATTAATTATTAATTTTAATATTATAATGAAGTACATAACTTGCAATTTTTTTTTTAATAAAATGATGTCCTCAAGATGACGGCCATATTTTAACGAGCACTCTTCTAGCCTACTTCGGATATTTTCCACTACACGGCGATTTCTTCTTGAATTTTATTTTTTAGTTCATCGATATTCCGAGGGTTCTGTGCATAGGCTCTACATTTTTAATGGGTGGAAGTTTTTACCGTTTTGCAAAATCTAACGTAGGCTTCTACTGGATAAATTTAACGATAACTCGTGTTTTCGCGCAGAAGGTCTTGGACTCATTATAAGAGCCGCGCTGACGGCCAATGACGTTTTCAGGTGTACAAATGGTTTTTTTCCGTACAGGATTCTTGGATTTTATGCCGAACCCGTTGGTTATCCATATTTCAAAATAGCCTTAGCTGATGGTACCGAATTGTGGTGTTTAAGGTTAAAAATAAAGACGAAATGAACGCTGTGCGTCATTACTTTTGTAAAACGATTTGATTGTATAAGCACGTTGTTGACCACAAATCCACTGTTCCATGTTTACTAGATGGCGTGTTGTCTTTGAACTAATAATATTTGGTGGTAATTCCTACTATCTCAATTACTACTGAGAAAATCTATTTTTAAAATCAGCCGTTTAGGTGCCCCACCCTGTATGTACGTATATATAGTAGCGACGAGGCTATATTACTATCAACTGGCCGCGGCAAACACACTTTATAAAATATACACACAATATACTGAACGGCGGCGCTGCTCCCCGTTTTGTTTCATGTCCGTAGTCCGTAATTATACGAATAATTACTTCGGTCATCGTCCTGCCGTACGATTACAGGTGCTTAAGCCTCGATTACACTGAGCGAGTTTACAAGCTGCTAGTTGGCGAGTTCAGAGTCTGCTAGTGCGATAGTGATGATCGCACGCAAAACTTTCCACTCGCTCGGTAGCCAACTTGCTAGCGAGTAAAAACCACGTGTTGTGAATACGTTTTTAATATTATATTACGTTTATTTAAAAAATTGTAACATACATAACATACATCTTATCTCGCGTCTGTTTATCCCATGGTTTTGCCCACACGTTTCTCTACCTTTTCGTCTTTTCCTTTTTTTTTAAACTCCTTTTCGATGGCATGAGCTAAAATAATGACTCCCGTACCAACTATTTCCGTCGACATTTTGTAGACACTGAAACCGGGTACCTCCAGGCACCCGTAGCTAGTTCACTATCAACTATGATTACACACGGCCAGTTTACTAGGTAACAACTCCCCAACGCCAGCGAGTAGCGAGTAAAGTAGAGCCCGGACTTTTAACCTTACTCGCATAATTTACAATCTGCTAGGTGGTGATTGTGAACGTGATTGCACTGGGCGAGTTTACTAGCAGCTAGTGAATTCGCCAACAAGCAGCTCGTAAACTCACTCGGTGTAATCGAGCCTTAGAACAGTCGAATAACGACAGAGACGCGCGATAGGTGTGTACGACGGCCACTAGAACCGGCGGACGATCTTGCGGTACCCGCGTGTTACGTTATGATTTTTTTTGCGACGGGTACCGCGTGATTCGCTGTCACTACTGTACTGCGTACGCCTACCTATACGTATCAGTTAATCGGTCCGAATAATTTAAGTCTAGTTTCGGATTATACAATTGACTATTGACTATACTCGGTCATCTAAAGACTAACAAATGCAACAAAAAAAAAAAAAAAAAAAAAAACTATAAAATTACCATGTGAAAATGTCTAAAAATAACAATGATAATAATAATATTGTATATATAATTATTTATTTACAATTGCAATAAAGAATTAAATTAACGGTAAACAGTCCAGGGCTCGGAACTTTATGCACTGATAAAGCAATGGAATATGCGCATACGTAAATCGTACATATATAATTATAATTTTTATTAAATATTCATTAATATAGGAATAAACATCAAAAATACATTATATTAAAAAAAAAAACTTATTTTTACACTGCTACCGCGGTTTGCGACGGCAACAATAGCAGCTCTTGATCAAAACTAAAAATAAAATGTTATATAAGACTGGGCCAATCGTAACAAATTTACAATCAATACTAGGTAATGTTATTCAAAATATAGACAAGGCGACGACAGTGTGCAGCGGGTTTTTAGTTTTAAATTATTCAACATTTGTTTTTTGTTGATTTAAAAACATAATAATATGCATTAATATGCTTAAAATCTTTAAATACGCGAATACGCTGAAATTTAGGAAAAAATTTTTGTATTTTGATTGTATATATAATAAAACAAATTTGCATCGAATCAGATGTTTAATATGCAACTTCATAACAAATACGCAAATGCATAAAATCCGAGCCCTGGTAATAACAACGGTAACACAATAAGACGAAGAAAGGGAATGTTCAACATATTGTTATATACTAATGATAATTATTACGCGAAGAAAAAAAGGCGTTTTGAAGTTTATCCATCGAAGGAGACACGGAACGTAATAAGACCAGTAACTTGCATAAAGAAAATTTAATTTTATTGGTAACTTCTGTCGAGCTAGCGAGGACAATTGCAGAGAAACAAGAACAGGGGAATAATCGTGCGAACCGTTTTTAACATAATATACCCAGCAACGGACAAAAATGTACGCTGCACTCGCATAACTATAATTATTAATGGTATGCGGATTCCACAAAACACAACGTAAGAATTATTAAATAAAATTTTCGGAAACGTCGTTTAATGGAAGACCCCGTTAAATTGTATTATCTGATGACAAGTCATATTATTGAATTAGCTCCCGATAATATTTTCAACAAGTGGTTTTCAAAATATATTTCAAATGAGAATCGTAAGAGCATGTGGAATTAATATTTTATCCGACATAATACTGGACCACTGCCGATTTTAAATTATTATTTTTTTCTTTTATTATTTATCTATAGTTTTATTAGTGGGGAGTTTAAAGGGTATAAGATACAGTAATTTAGTTAATCAAATATATATATATTATATATATACTGAAATCGACAATAAATCATTGGATTCAAACGACTCTGACTAATAGTATTAGTCTCGTTTGTTCGACTTGTAGCCAATGCAACGCAGAAATAAAATTAACCCGACAAAAATAAAACTAATGTGTCATTCATTTTTGTTAGTTTTTTTAATATTTTTAAAAATCTGTTGGGAATCTAAGACATTCTTTTTGCTTAAATAAAGTACTACCGGGTAAAAAATTTGCATATTTTATATGATACAGTGTTAAAAATACTGTGTGTTGTTATAATAATGATCGTAGCGACAAAAACGTTTGTTTGAAATAAGTTATAGGGTGTTTCCCCAAATACAGTTTCCTTCCTTTTTGCTTTATTATTATTATTATTTTTTTTTTTTTTTTTCATCCATAATCGACCTTCGTCGTTTATTCGCGTGACTTGCAAAAATCACAATCTCTCGACCTTCTCTTTAAAGCTGGTTTACATCATAGAAGTCATTACCGGACGTACGTCTGTTTATTTTTTCAGATCGGTATAACTGATCGAAATTTCGCACACCGTATTACACACTATCTACAAGACTTTTGTCCGGATTTTCTGCGTTATTTAAACGCATTTTTATCATTACTAGAATTCAAATTACACCTATAGGTAATTATAAAATTTTGTTTCGAAAATATAATATAATATTATTGGTTACTTTCATTTTCATACATAATATACGCGCGTATACCTATTACAGTAACTCTAAACAGGATACGATGATTATGACGGATAACGTAAAATAAATATTTTTATATATTATGTGTATACAGAATGATTTCATAATGAACCAGTGACTGTCTACGGAGATTTTCGAGTACATAAATTTGATATTGGTTGGTTTTTTAATTCAATCATCAATTAGAATTGTTTAACAATCTTGTTTACAATGGTTTTTAACGGTTTAAAATTTAGATCAAAGAGTTTGGGAAGGGAAAAATATGTCCTATATATATATATATATATATTATAATAATTTCTATATCGGAAATCTAGTTTAGATTCCCGATATAGAATTGATTCGTTTAGATTAACTCGATATCTTCGTAGAAAATAGCTGACAAGAGAATCACCCTGTATGCGTTTACGATAATTTCATATGGTATGTTTGATTATTACGAGTAGCTCTGCAGAACCGGTTACGGGGTACGTATAAATTTGAAACCAGAAATCGGTACGAAAAAACCTTCACGGTCAATGATGTATATCATTATTGATTTCTAATATATCGGCAGTTCTTACGAATAATATACGCGGACTTTTTATATTATTCGAACAACTGCAGTCTACAATTATTGGTGAGTAAATAATATTTTTCAACATTTTTAAATTTAACCGTGAGTGAAAAGTTAGATACTCGATTAATTAACATTTTTTTTTTTTTTTTTTTTTTTTTTTTTCATTATAAATACATAAGTTTGCAAATCAATTTTTCAAGCGATATCGATTTGTATTTAATACGATTCGCGTACAATACGACAAAAATAAATAAACTGTAAAAATATTCCTATTCGTGTACACAGCACAGGTACCAAACCGATAATAACACTCTAAAATCGACCCGAAACTATATCTTAATAGAATTTAATTAAGTATCCGATACCACAGCTATTCCTTAACTTTTAACTCGCCAGCGCAATAATAATAATAATAATAGCGAACCAACTTCATAATTTTCATTACTTTCAAATATAATATAGTGCAACTTTTGTTTTGCCTCCTATATCCAATGCACAACACGTACGTATCATCTGACCCGTACACTCCATCACTGATTTACCACATTATTGTAAAACTTTACGGCATGAAACTTTAGAATACTTCCCCATTACATAAATCGCGCGTCCCCCTCCTCCCCTCGACTTCGTGTCGACTATATTTTATGCTCTAAATCGTTTTAGCTCTAATTTTCTTACATAATCCGAATTTCTCAGTTTTCAACGCACTGTATACACATGAATATAATAATACTAGTTCACGTTTCAAACAATAATTTCCTACTTTCTTATCTTATTGCATTATAATACATATACTTATGGTTCATAACATAGTGTAGTGTTAAATAATAATTTATAGCGCTTTAATGGAATAATGTGATTCATAACCAAATGCACAATAAATTATTCTATTGAATTAATTAAATATTATACAATGAATTTGGTTAATATATCACAATTGTTATTAATACGAGTACAAGTCGTTTGCCAACAAAGTAGCCAACTCGGTTACAAAATTGAACCTACGACTTAAAGAGTGGACTGGAATAATAGACTACTTTTATAAATAAGTACTGATAATTACATAGGTACCCGTAGTTTTCGATCATCTTCCATCGTTCACTAGTTTAAATTTCAACGTTAAAAATTTTAAACCGACACTAAAGCTATATATATTTTTATTTTATGTATTATATAAGACACATAATTTAAAACGTTAATACAGTATAGGAAAGCCGTTCAAAAAAAAAAAAAAAGTAAATACAAAACGATATACCAACTATACGCAGAAAACTCAATCATATCGGAATAAACAATTACAAACAACTGATGATCCGTTTTTTTTTTTTTTTTTTTGTCGACCATGTATGTAACAAGCGCATAAAGTTAATGAGTTTCATCACGCCATCGAATTATATAGGTACATAGGTTATATATAACTACACTCGTATGTATAGGTGCCCGGGAAAAATTGCACAATTTAGGTAGGTAAATGACGAAAAAAAAAAAAAATATAATCATAATAAAAATAAATAATTTCTCCTTGCCCTCAAAAACTACACAAACATTTCGCCGGACACTATATAAACGTATATGGACCTTGGCTGCTACCAACAGCCCTGCACTCAACTAGAACAACATGCCTTGGTTGTTTGCGCATCGCTCGCGGTGGGGTAGGTACTTATAATAACTTCTATATAAAAACCTTGAAGCCAACAATAAAATCTAAACGGATCGATATTATGTATTACATTGTAATTTAAAATAAGATCGGTTGCCTATAGGAAAACTATATATCGAGAAAATAGGACGTTTATAATGAATATATATGCCAATTCGAATTAAATTTGCGACATTGAAAAAATGAACCAAACAACAATAATTCAAAAATATAGACATTTAACTAAATATATATTCGATTTTTAAAAACAAATAATACATTTCCGTAATTTAAATGTCTATGCGAAATATTTTTTAATTTTTTTATTTATTAGAATACATATAATCTATAATTTGGTTGCATTAACCATATGAGCGGTTTATTTTTACGCGAAGTAAGAATAATAATTCGTAATTTTTGTGTAACGAACATTTATTGTTTACTTGCTATTAATTATCTGATTTGTATAAACTCCAAAAGATTTATTGAGACCCTGTAGAGAGTATCGCTGGCTATACGAGCAAAATTCAAATTATAGCCGAAATATAATCAAAAAAAAACAAAACAACTGATTATATATAAATATAGGTTTCCGGGGATTCAAATGTTTATCTAGTATAATACATCCCGCATCAAAAATGTATTATTCTAATTAGACTTTTGGCATCTATGTTCCGAAAAATAAATAGAAAAAAATTTCAAAACGTCGTGTACAACTCCTAATATGTTCGTTTTTACGATCCATTTTCAAGTCTGGTTAAAATCAACAACTATATTAAGGCAATTCATATTTACGATTATGTAAAATGGGTAAAACTACGTACCTATAATGTATAATTGGTGTTACTTTATAAATATAATAATTTTATACTTTTCCAAATGTATTATATTATTATTACGTAACAATAATTAATCTTTTTACGTCATACACATATCAGGAAATCGTTAAATACGCCTTTTTTTATTTAAGAAAATTCAAAATCTATTCTGCGTTGCACAATATGTAAATATGATGATAAATAATTCGTTTATGACAATCATATAAGGGGGAGGCCATCCTCAGTGATGGAACCCAACGTGAACTTCATTTTAATGTGCTATTAGAGTAATTCTCTGCACTCATTGTCGTTTTAAACGACGCGTTGGATTACCAGGGTGAGAGTGCCGAAATTATAGGGTTAGGGTGAATTGATAAAAACACCTAAAAACGAAATTTGACATGAGTGTTTTTTTTTTTTTTAAATAAGTTTTAAAATTGAATTACTGCAGTTATTGCTTACATACGACTATATCAAATATAAGCTATATAATTTATTACTAATAGACCGCCAAATAAATAAACCATTTATTGTTCATTAAATCGGTGTTTTATGAGACTGCGGGCTACGACTCCCTACAGGGAACTGATGAATATACTAAGTTAATAAAAAAAAAAAAAAACTTAATAATGTACATAAATAATATTGACATTAATCTAATTATTCAGAAAATGAATAATTAAAAAAATTTATATTATCTTTATATCATCCAAAGAACCTTGAATATTAATAATCGAATGTTCGGGGACCTCGTGATAAACTGTTTAAAAATCACCATGCATGTACCATGAATGTGTATGTAAACTAATGATATTTAAACTTGAATATGATATCCAATTGTTTTACAATTTACATATTTACATAATAGTTTAAAAAGATTTCATCTATTTCCATATATATCCAAAGAAAAAATGTACGGTTTTACAATTAATTTGCAATATAGAATAATTACGGTTATAAATTATATAAATTATATAAATTATATAAATTGATTCGATTAAATTATAAGAAAGTATATAACTAGGACTGGGATTTCAATGCTCCAAAAAGTCAACAAAAATCCTTAAAAAAAAATGCGAAAATGCCTAAAAAAAAACTCAAAAAAATCCATTATAAAGATGCTTTTAAAATTATTTAGAATAGTTTAAACAAATTGATTACAAGTGTTTTCTTTTGGTATTTTTGTTTTTAAAATAATAATACACGCCGTTTGGTGGATATATCATCCGACTTAATTACTTCTTAACAACTTCTTAAACATTCAATCGGAAATAATAATTTAAAAAATACATTTGAATATTTTAACTTTTCTTTTTTTTCCCTGATTATTAACTGAACTAAACTGTTGTTGCACTGTAAATCTCAAATTTACGTTCACTGTATTAAAGTGATGTAAAAAATTCTCTAAAAACTAAGAAAAATCCGTAAAATGTATTTTAGGTTAAATTTGACAAAAAAATGCACGAATGTGAAAAATAAAAATTACATTTTCTACTTACGGACCTATCATTTTAGAACACCGAAAAAAAAAATACAATTGCATCGAAATCCCAGCCCTTAATATAACTGAGACTATGTGTATTTGTATGTAGGTATAAAATATTAAATGAATACCAAAATTAATAAATTCAAGACTATCATACACAATATTTTCTTTAAAAATAAATAACTTCCTAAATATATTGAAAATATATTATTTTTTAACGGAGTAATTTAATGCAAATTAATTTTTGTAACTATTAATTTATACAAATCTGCATTAAATCTAAACCACGTGACTAAACACGTAATTTACTACAAGTTCTCAATTCCGGTTTCCCTTTCAATATGATACAGGTACAAGTTTTATAGATGTTAGTGCTATAATAATGCATTTAATAAATCTCGAATATAATATTTCGAACAAAATCGATTATAAATCAGTAACGAAACAAGACACTGGTAATTATAATTATTATTTAACAATCATCGTGCAACTTCATCGTGGTCTTGTTTAAAGCGAAAGAATCTGATCGCATTGAAGTATGGTAGTATTATGAATAATATCATCACGAGGGATCTCTGTGTCAAAAACAGTAAATTCCCCGGCCGCGGCATCCCATCCCCGAAAACCTACTCGAAAATGCGAAAACTTTGTGATAACATACCGTCCCGGGGTATCCATTTACAGTAATAAAACCACATACAACACCGCGAACGAGATCCTGCAGGAATAGTTTTTGTTCCAAGAGTTCTAACATGCATCATCGTAAACAAAAATTATCGTTTCTTCGTACAAAACACACACACGACTTGGTATAATATGTGTACGGCGTATCGCATTTTAAACTTGTTTATTTAACACGCAAAACTTAATAACGCCCATAAATCAAGTTTTGTCTAATGAACAAAATTAACCGACCCATACCGAAAATAAAATGGTCGAAATACAACATACAATACGTATGTGGTTTAGTAAATAGAAACTTCTCCGGCTCCGTGTATATTATAACATGTTCCTCGCCCGTCTGTCTACCAAAAAAAAAAAAATGCGCTGCTATTTAAAATGTAATTTTTTCTTTTTAATACGTTTTATACTAATATCACGGGTTTACTGTATAATTTTCAATAAACAAACATACTTGGAACCATGGTGGGCCACTATTGTAGGTGGAAAGTAGAGAGAGTAGAATATAGAAGAGAATTTAATTTATATATTTTTATAAAATGGATTTGTATTTTAGAAACAAATTTTTTTTCTTTCATTCTTATTTTTTGTTTGTTTAATTTTTTTTTTTTTTATTTCATCTGTGGCATCAAGGTAACACAAATCAACAAAAATAGTTTCGTTCAAAAATACCAAAAACCCTGTGTGAGCCACACATTAGGGGTTGAATTTCGTAACGAACAGCAACCCCAGAAAAACATATATATGATTTATATATTTGTTTTTTTTTCCGGTCCAGCGGAGAAAATATCATTGTCAACTGTTTTAACATTTTATAAATTTAACTTAAAAAATGATGGATTTTCATACAAACTATAATACCCTATGTTACCCCCTCATGGGGGTGAAATTAACAAAAATCCAAATACAAACGTTTTATTAATTTCTAATCGAAAGTGGATTTTCATGTAGACTTGCATTCCCTGTTTTACCCCCTTAGGAGTGGTATTTTCAAAAAAAAAAAAAAAAATTCTCCTTAACGGACGCCTCCGGTGTAAAACGTTACAATAAACCAACTGTCGAAATTTCAAGTTTCTAACTTGAAAGTGGTTTAGGCTGCGCGATAATAGATCGGTCGGTTTTTTTCCCCTTTAAACTAAACAATTAATTATTATTATTAATATTGGGGATGTGCCCAGAGCTGTAATAAAACAACAGCGAGCGAAATAATTTCGTACAAGTCGTAACATTTTACATATTATCGTTGTTGTTGTTGTTATTACCTATGTAGGAGCAATGCACAAAGCGCACCGTGTGATAAATCGATCGCGGCCAAGGAATGAACCGGCTAATCCGGCCGATTAAACCACACGATAATAACGCTGTAATAATTCCGGGACTACGGGTTTGGGAGGGCAGCATTATTGCCAGTATATAATATATATTATCATATAAAACCATCATCCGTTTGACTGGAAATTTATCGCGATAATTCCTCGTCCTCGCGGCGCGTATAGGCGCACGGCACGGTGCCTACCCCGGCCCCGGTTAATCCAAATTTATCAGCGAAATTAATTTAATTGCAACGCAAACTTTGCGGATCGTATAAGTAGTACGCATAATCGAATTCGAAAAGTTTACAGGAACAACGTTACGCTAAACGTACGGCGCGAGACACGTGAGATGGAAATCGGACGGGTTAATCCGGACGTGTAAATCCTAAAGACCAATTGGGTAAATACATATTTTTTTTTCGTTTTTACCATGTCGACAATAGCCATCCGAAATAGTACCTTATACTCTTTTAAACGAAGTAATATTGTTATTATTAGGCAGCAAGCCATGAAATCTTTTTGATACATCTGAAACGAATTATGATTATTACCTACATTCGAATACCAATGATTAATGATAACGACTATCCAGTTTAACCCTAGAATAGTAACGTAATACTATACAACAATATAGGTACGTACATTTTACGTACAACATTTTTTTTTTAATAATCTATAATTTAACCGTACTTTTTTTATATTTATTTGTTTTATACTCGAACAAAAACATGTTGTATAATATAGTATTCATTTTTTTTAATTATAACAAAAGAAATAAACATGCTAAAATTATAATATAAATTATACATTTTTATACTTAAAATAAATTTGTTGTTTTAAAATAAATGTCTCTTTTTAAATATAACAAAATATCAACTTATAGACTTATTATAGACTTCATAACATAACATAATAGACCGTATTTATACGTTTTAAGTTTTACAATAAATTTTTAAAAAAAAAAACAAAATTTTATAAATATGAACATTTCCTTAACATTCAACACATTTCTTTTTCTGATGTTCTCCAGAAACAGGTCTTTGACATTCGATGCAATATGTGGTTGTTAATCTTTTTATTTTATATATATGAACAGAAAATGTCTTCTTGGACCTGATTAAGTATTATGATTACTTGTACCAGTTGTACCTTGTTTTTCACCAATCACCTCTTGTATAGTGCTCCTAATATGGTATAGTGCTGTTCTTTACTGATACTTGGAATTGTCAACCTTTGACAATGCCATTCTTCTGATAATTGCTTGTTCAAATGTAACATAAAGTGTAGTCTAGATAGTGGCTTTTGATTATCTTAATTTTTTTTATGAAAATTATGCAAATAAATTACGTAAGCGTTAACGTTAGCAATATTCAACATGTTGTAAAAAAAACATAATAGCCATCGTTTTGTTTTTCGATTGCAATTCATATTATAGACCATTTGATCAAAGGAATCTACGCCGCCTTTTGTGGAATTATAATTCGTAATTATTTCTGGTTTTTTGGTGTTTTGATCTAAAGACGAATCTTGATGAGCAGATGATATTAAAGCTACAAGTTTATTTTGCTTAGGTTTATAAGACACAACAGTTATATCTTCATGGAAGAGGAAAAATGAGGATTGTGGTTTTCTTTTTTAAAACTTGAGGTCTGTGAACTCAGTAGGAAACTCTCTTTTATTTATTTTTTATTGTTCCTATCACCGTTAGCTTTTCATTCTTCACAAGAGATATCACTAATGGTATATTACAAGTTGATTATAGAATAAAATGTCACGTGTATCGGTAACTATACGATTATTTTACGTACAATATTTTACGTTTAATAGTAACAATACGTAAAACTTACGTGTAGTGTTTTCGATGACGAAGTCGTGAACGAAATGAAATGATAGATATAAAAATATTATTATCCGCTATTGATGTCAACTTACTAATAATAGCATACCAAGAATTTCAAGTTGTTATTGACTATAAATGCAGTATTACTACTTACTGAATAAATCATATACGTAATATTTACGTACATTACTATTCTAGGGTTGAGACTGCAACAACTAAAACATACATTTTTCGGGAAAACAATATTAAAAGATTCGATAAATATTTATTTTTATATTTCTAATACGAAACATGGGGTCTCATTTAAATTTTAAACAAATACAAATGGAAATATATAATATACGAACCACAATAAATACAATATTTTTAAATCATTATTCCGTAACACAATACGAATTCCCGCCATAACATTAATAATATTTTAATGTAAAATTAAAAACTACACTTTTCCATTTGTCCTAATTTCGAACTTATTAAGCTATTTAATATATTTCCCCCCCCCCCCGTGAATCAACGTTAATTTAATTTCAGTATTTTTTTTTATTAGTTATTCAATAAAGGTTCTTAATTGCGTTACTTTCGAAATTAGACACTATTTTCAAATAGCGACACATAATCTGTATATGTGATTCAGTCACATAACCGGGAGACACGGGGGATCATGCCACCTCCCATTGGCGTATTTTTTAAATATTTTTATCGTAATCGTTTCATGTTTATGTTACTTGATTGTAAATGTGGTTTATTTTCATATTTAATTGACTAAGTAAGTAGTATATTTTTTAATGTAGTTAAGAAAATAAAAGTTAATATGTAATTTTGGGTCTGTCCAACCTCTTTTCCTTTGAGAAATAATGGCTACGCAACTAATACGCATCAATAAGAAATATGTTTTCTGTAAATGGCAATATTGATAAATCGTGTATAGGAAATAGTAATAATGGTTCAATTAATATTACACATATTTAGTTCAGATTGGTGTACGTGTAATAGTAATTATGATTAAAGCATGTACAACTAGATTTTAAAGACAGTTCTCACCAACGTAAACGTTGATTATCAAACGTAGTTTATAAGATAACCAACCTATCATGGCCAAGGAATATAACATTTGTTTGAAAACTTTACAATGCTATGGGTATGCGATTTAATTCTGAATTACAAAAACATAATTTTTTTTATGGACATGCGATAGTAGTATTCTGATATAAATATACGAGTATTTGATACAAAGCAAAAAACAATAATCAATATCGTTAAGTATTTTCTAGGTCAAATTTATAAAACAAAAAATATCATACGTATATAATTTGAGTATTTATTTTTTGTAATATTATTTTTCGGTAATTTGATTTTGTAGTAAAATCTGCAGAAAATTTGACATGTTTACTGATCCGAAGTATGACAGCGAAAAATGGTCTATATAAATACACGTCACACGTGTTTCTTATGTTGTATTCGAAATATTAATTTACTACTCGCACGTCATAGTTTGAATTAAAAAATTAATTATATATATATACTGGCATACAGTAAAACCACATCTAACGGACACCTACGAACAACGGGAGTTTATTTGGGAACTGGGACATTTTCATTACATTTTAATTGGGAAACCTCCGAATAGCGAACACCTATAATATATTTCCTTTATTATAACCTATACATATATATATATATATATATATATATATATATATATATATATCTTAATAATGAATTGTAAAATAATAATTGAATACAATTTATGTATGCACCTGAACAATTTCTATTTTTTTAAATGTACATTGTACATATGTATTAAACTAGACATAAATTATCATCAATACTTATATTTAAATAAATGAAATCTAGTAGTAATTACATTATAATTTAATGTAACCTAGCGCATATGTTCTCATTTTACACGTTTAACCTTTATAAATTTTAAACATTTACTCCCTCTAAATAGCGGAGACACCTCAAAATAGCCGACAAAATTTCGGTGACCAGGTTTCGCTGTATTCGAAAAATTGTTTCGATCTGTATTAGAATCCGTTCCGGCTTGTATCCAAATCATAATATTCGTATGCGTATATTATTCTCAACATAACAACAACGTGTAAGTACAATAAAAGTAAACGATGCTCTTAAAAAAAAACTACTACTATTATTATTATACATTTTTTTCTGCGAAATATTAACTAATTTCGATAACCCTCAGTTTAAAACTAGTACAATATTTTTATTTAAAATCTGGCGAACATTTCCTTTTAAACGTTTTTCATTTAGGTTGTTTATGAGAAGAGTTTGGAACTTCCACGCGGAAAACTATATCTTTTCGCAGATAATAATCAGTACAGGTACGTTTTGTTTTAAAACAAGCAGTAAGCAAATTTATTTTTATATAATTTATACTTATTTATAATCATAACTTTTACTCGTATAGTATAAACGCATGTATTTTCCAATAATTTGAATTAAATTGCGAACATTAACTTTATCGTCTTTCGCTTAACCTATTAAGTTCCGTTACCTACTTGCGGGAATTTCAACCGATCGTTACAAAAAATAATATATATTCTTTTTCGAAAACGAATACCTAACAAAGATGTTAAATTCAAATCGAAATGATAGAAGTTCAGTACAAAGGTAGCCAAAATTCGAGGTCTAACAAAATGGGACCATCGAAACGTTCTTATCGTCACTGTCCGTTGGAACTTAATCAAATTATTATATCGCCGTCAACTACAGAAAATTGTTAATTAATTACGTTGTTTTCGTAAACAACAAAGCGAAAACGTCCAAAAATTTTCCTACAAAGCCGTTTAATCTATATTTATGCAAATAAAATAATATTTACACATAAACAATGCCGTTAATAGTGTAAAAATAGTAAATACAGCGTGGTGAAACCCACCTTAACGGACAAAATATTAAGGTCCCGGCAAAAATAAGGGTACTTCGACTTGTCTGTAACAGACTCTATCTATTACGGTCGCGGACAATAATATTTCTCCCCTGTGCCATGACAACGGACAGCAATCGTACAGCGAAACCAGAGGAAATCCTCGGGATTTTTTCGAAAGGCCCCTATCTCGTTCTATCGTTTTATGAACAAAACAATAATGTAATTGTATATAATATAATTATGACTTACGGGTAGTCTTAATATAACTATAAGTAGTAAAGATAATAAAATAACTAAAACTTACGTGGTTTTTTGCAAAATGCGTTAAGGCGTGTTATAATTAGTTCGCTAATTGGTGTTTTTTTTTTTTTTTTTACAATTACATAAGCGAGTGGGTCAAATCTGCTATCTGTTTGCTATCTGAAATGAGTTCGTGCTACCACCGAATAAAACATTGCATATGTTTATGTACACATGACATTACATATGTTATATGTACATATTGTACACATAAATTTGACTATAAAAACAGTCAAATCTATCTGTAACGGATACTTTTAATGATCCCGCGAGTGTCCGTTATGGGCAGGTTTCGCTGTAATAAAACATCTTCTATAACTATTAAAACATCCACAACCCGAAAACTGGCACCAATAGGTAAATACGAGTAATAAAATGTATTTCCTTAAAATGTCCGAGTACCCTCAAACGCTTAATATCCAAATATCCAAAGTTCGTATTTATGATTCACAGGTTCTATACAAAAAAAAATTATTTTTTTTTTTAAATAAATCATATTGTATTTAAATGTTTCTTTTTTTTTAAAGATCATAAATCATAATATACCTACGTGAAATTTTAAATGATTTATTTGATAAAATATAATATACATGTTATGAAATTGTTTGCAAGAAAGATATATAATTATATCTCTCAATAATTATTTAGATACCGACCTAATTAATGACGATAAAAAAATGTTTCACAGTTAACGATGAAAACTAATAAATTAAGTTCCAATTGAGATACCTATCGCTAGTGATGGTATTAAAAAGAACAATTGATAACTTAATTTTAAAAACATATAAATACAAGTTGTAAAAATGTTGTATAGATTTCCTGCTTCTACTATACAACAATTAAACTAATGCAGTGACGATTAGATGGCGACGATGGTCTGGTTGTGTTTGGTCAGTGTTTTTCTTTGGCTCCTGCAGCACACCAAACCAGACAGAACTTATGTAATTTGTTTTAAATTACTTGCGAATAAGAACCCATTTTCCTTTTGCCAAGAAACAAATTATAACTCAACGATGATCGGTACGCCATTAATCTCTGTCAAAAACCGAGCGGCTCTCCAGGGAGAAAAAACCACTTTTCCGATTTTGGAAATAACTAACAATAATAATTCGACTCATGACACTGATTTGTGTCTACAACTGAACGTCGAAAGCAGTTCGATGATTATACGAATCATTCGGCAAAAATTAAAGAAATACGCTATTTCATATTTATTGCTATAATAATAACCTAAATTGACTAACTATTCTTTGTTTTAATTTATCAAATAGATTGATGTCGAAATTAAAATTATTAGATGACTTGGTATTAATTTAATTAATCTGATATGTGTGTACAATAATTTTAAATTATTACGTTGATATATTTAAAACGATAAATCGTCCAAAAATCATTTAAAATATATAATTACCTACCCGTAATAGATTAATAAACTATTTTGAATACAATATATATATATATATATTTAAAGAAGATTATAACTTGTTAAACATATATGAAACTGTTACTCTTCAACAACTTGTGGTGGTATTTATAAGAGATTAAAATAATTATTGATATTACGTGTACGGTATAATTATATTTAAAACTATATAATATGTATTATTTTTATACGTTTACGATTAATTTTAATTGAATTAAAATTATAATTAATATAATCAATGATCAAATATATTAATAACTTTTTAAAAACATTAAGCTTTTAAGTAGTATTTAATTTAGGCTAAGCAGCTGTTGTACAAAAATAATAATACATTATATATAAAAAAATATACATATACAAACCAAGTACCCAATATGTTCTACTAATCCCGTATCCAAAAATCCACGAATAAACGAATAGGTACTTTAGATATGTAAAATCCTTATTATTTTAAAAACAAAATAACGAGTTGAAACATGTTTTAATGTTTTAAATAATTTTCGTATACAATATTATAATTTATAGACTGAAAATCAAATGTACGAGACTGTATAGAGGTATTCATTTATTCTCGAGTGAAAAAATTAATAACGCAATGTGGCGTCAACCGAAAACGTGTATGCACTTACATTTAAATTATAAAACGTAATGAAAAAAAAAATTTAAAAATTCTCATTGTCATAAATATACGGCATATACCTAAAAACAGCGTACCTATGTATTTATGTATTGTAAAGAGTGAATAAAAAAACATTAAATCGGGAAAAAAATTAGCTAATTTTTCTACTATGGAAATAAATAAATTTGCAAAAATGTACAAGTAATATTACATAAATCACTTGAATTTATAAATTCGCAATTGTTTACAATACCAAACGAAACCGCAACGAATAAATTATTAAACGTTATATACGATTTATTAATCAATCAACAGTATAGTAGATACAACAGTAGTTAATTTTTAAATAAATGTTCTCTTTTATTCTGTTGATACTTATGCAAAAAAAAAAAACAACCTTTATTAATAGAACCGATGATAAATCATCGGTTAATTTATTTGAATTATAAATTTTACACGTATATCATGTCTAACGCTGCGGTCTCACTATATTTTTTTATCTACAGTCATATTTTCATGATTGGTTAGTTTTTCAAAAAAAATCATACACCGTATTCATGAAAATATAAAGTAACTATCTGATTATGTATATATATTTAAACCGTTTAGAAAATTGAATAAACTCGTATTCACCACCGTGTTTTGTTTTAAATATTAACTCAAAAAGGATCCGCTAATAATTTGATTATCAACAACAATTATGAATAAATGGTTCTACAAGGAAACTAGATGTAATGAAACAATTGAATCTTTAAAACTGTATGGTGGTTTAATATAAATATACAATTTGAAAAAGTGTATAATATATTATTAGCAGAAAAAATAACTGGGTAATAAATACACAAAAACCGCACACGAGGGAAAACAACATAATTTCTTATTAGATACTACTATACTATACTATAGTGACAAGGATTTTCTAGAATGAAAATTATTCGTTTATGTAATGGCTATATTAAGGCCGGCCTTTGTTTAAACTTTAATATTACAAGTTACAGCCCAAACAACGAATTATAGTATTTTTCAATGGAAAAATCGTCAATATACGTCAAATAATACCAATTCAGACATTTATAAATGTATGTAATAAATTTATATTAGTAATTTATTTTGTATATTGACCTAGGCCGTGTGTTTATTAAATAGTATAATAATACATTCCAAGTGCTGGTAAACGCATTTTAGTTGCAATAATTATATTTTAACTCGAGTGCAGGCAGATACGTTTTAATTATTTTCGTTTTGTAATATTAAAAAAAAAAAAAACGTATCGGTATAATAATAATAATCGTTCAACCATAGAGTTGACCACAAATGTCCGAAGGTAAACGCCCTGAGAGACATAGAGTGAGAGAAAACACGCGTAAACCGAACCGTCCAAAAATCTTATGTCGTTATATGTTGACATCGTTTTATAAGATGAAACGTCCAAACGCCAAGTGGTAGAGGAGGTAGGCACATAATATCGACTATGTAATATATAAAATAATAATAAATGTATATTAAGTCACCGGTATTTCCTCTTTCGAGGACTCTCGTAATATTATTATCGTACACCTTCGGCTAAACGTATAATCCTACTTATCGAGTTTACAGCCGACATAACGCCGTGTATCTAAATAAGAGCTACGAATATTTGAAACCAGTCAGTTAGTTGTTGTCGGGGTGATGAACACAGCCGAGATCTCCTCTCCTGACGTAGTAGTGCCCGCCTGCCTGCCTGCCTGCCTGCCTGCCCGCCCGCCTGCCCGCCTGCCTGCCTGCCTACTGCAATAACGGCAAATAATAATAATTACAATGTTTCGGACGTGATCAGAGAAAGTAAAAATGTTTTCCAACTATAAACATACGAGTGCCAAGAAACATAGTTACCGCCGGTTGCGTGAAAGGAACGGGGGAGGTGGAAAATGTCGGTACGCGCCATTTGGACTACGCAAATCCACCATAACCGGTTTGATTGTAATTTTTATACTAATATTTATTAATACGACAATAATACAAAATTGTGGTTATGCAATTCGACTCGGCGAGAACATAAAATCGCTATTTTATTGGGTCACATTAAAGAAATCGAGAGTAAAAAAAAATCAAATCAAATTTGCGATTAATTTTAAAACGAAAAACTGGACGACATTTATATAAATGAAGATTTAACTCATTACGCGACTTATACTAATCGTTGCGTTCAACATCTAACTCGTTCACTTTCGTTAAAGCTTCTAAATTAAATTTAAAAAAAAAAATTCTAAACTCCCCGTTAGTTACCGATTAATAAAAAAAATATGTTCATGTAGGCATACATCCTATTATATTATAATTTCTTGGATGTATGTATTTCATTGTACACAAAATAAAGTAAAAGTAACAAAACGGTGAAATATTTTTAACAATGATAAAAATCAACATGGTAGTTTGTAATTATTTACACTCGAAATTTAGTCAGATTATTTTAGTAGCTATTGAACAGTTGTCATTACCCGAACACGTGTCTGTGCAAAAGTTACAAACATTGGGATTTTACAACATTTTAATAATATATTATTATAGGTAAACGTATTTAACAATAGTATATGAACAAATAAAGCCGAATCAAATGTAATCAATTAGATAGCATATAATATAGTCAGGATTCGAGAGTTCGAGATACACCTATTAATATGACCCTTACTCTTAAAGACCTAACACACTCGATTTCCGAATTTTTTCTATTATCAAAAAAAAAAAAAAAATGTGTTGAACGTTAATTTCACTCCATTCACTACTGCGTGGCCATATTGTGTATTATTATTATATATTTACGAGTATTACGGGGTGAAACGAAAGCATGCGAACACAGTTAAAATAACATATAATTGCGTTGGCCTTTTAATAAAATCAAACAATAATACCTACCGAATATTAATCGTCTCATTAATAGCAGGCGCCTCTTCGATTCTCCCAATGGCGGGCACCACTGGACAACGGACAATAATGTACAGATTAGGTTTATGCGTTATAATCTAAAGGGGGTTTACGGTTTGCCTCCCTAAAATTACGATATCAATAACGATTCGACTAATTATTTTTTTTTTTTTTTCCTAAACTGGACAGATGGATAATCGTAAGCAACCGTAAATATAATGTACGAAAACGTTAATACGGTAATTTATTTTATTGAAAGTTTACTGGAAAAGTATTGCGGGTAATCCGTTCGAAACATTATGTTTTGTCAAACAAAACAAAACTTAATCAAACTTATCGCCTATATATATACTACAGACTTAAGTATATAATGAGATACGCACAAATGGTCAATATGGAAATATCAATAGGTTTTTAATCAACCTAAACTTTTTTAATAAAGTTGTACAAGTACTTTTTTTTAAACATGCGAGATAATTATTTTGTATTATTCAACAATATAAAATGCCTATTGTTTATATTAAATATTTTCGTTTTGTTTCGCCAATACTAAATATCGGTAAAAACAATAAAACAATACTTGAGAATCCTCAAATAATAAAAAGAAACATTTTAGTAAATAAATAATTTTATATTGATGATTTTTTTTTTTTTTTTTTTTTAAAGCTTTAAGCATAAACAAGATAAGATGTACAATATTAAATTGCAATGAAAACTACAAATGAAGTGTTTCATTGATATTGTATTATCAAAAGGCTTTCAAATTAGTTATAAATTAAAATTGAAGCTATACAAAGACTACCCCACACCATATAATCTAAAGTAAAGTATGTTGAAAACAATATCAATATCAATATCTTCACTTTCGAGAATTCTTATAAGAAATACTTTTTTGAATAGTAAACATGTATTTTATTATTTTACGACTATGCACCTAAAAAAAATAATAAAAAGATTCACTCACAGTCCATAGACCATATCAGCCTTGTTATGTACCATCTACGAACTATTAACTCATTAGTAATGATTAGTTACGGACTACACTCAATTTTCAGTAGTGTGTCTATTGTAGAAATTTGAACAAATAATATCAATTCTATTAAATCCTTTGTTAAACTAAATTATGAAAAAGTGAATTTACCTGTCCTATGTTGTTGAAACCATGTTTAGTTGCAATTTGTTCAGCCTGACCAGAGCCTTTTGGTATGTGCACGGCGAATTGGTTCATATAAATTGGACGTTGACGCTGTCCCACGCACAAGGTGACAATGCTTAGGCACAACAAGCCGAACCATGGTCTCATCGTACGTAGCCAATTCTTGAAAAAAAAAAAATATATATATATAATTAAATCTTATCTAATATTTAATAAACTAACAATGAAATTATTCGAAATAAAATAATCAGTAGTTAAATATAATTCAAATAAAAATAAAAATAAATGTATTGAATAATACAAAAAATAAATATGAGGTTTATAAACAATATGTAATTCAAAAATAAAATGTACCTACACTTGAAGGAGAAAAAAGAATTACAAAAATATTTAGAAATTAAATAATAATTATCTGATTATGCCTATAGGTAGCTTAAGTTGTATACAAATAGTAATTAACGGGCTCAAGAAAATCTAAAACAAATCAAAACAACACACCTAACAAATAAAATGTCATGTAAAATATCTATTAATATAACAATTCATACATAATAGGTATTACATAATATTTATTATACACCAAGCAAACTTGTTTACATAAATTATAACATATTCATATACCTATATGTATAACTATTAAATATAGGCAGGTACTCTCATATTCAGTTATAATAAGTATTTAAAAAATTAACTAACAGCTTTGGTGGATGGTAAGTAAATATAATAAAAATATAGAAATAAAACTCATATAAATATACAATATGATATAATAAATGATAATATAAATTGTATTTAATGAACAAACTAAACTAGGGTATGCAAAAATAGTTAATTTTCATATTATTAACAATAGGTAATTAAAACTTATGGTTTTCAATAACAGAATAAGAGGTGTTTGCCTTCACATACTCCATAATCAGTTATAAGTTTAACAATAATTGTTATATTTTATAGACATTATCAATTATTAAAATTAGCCAAATACTTAAAATATTACTTTATGCATTATTTTCCCTCCAGAATTTTTTTGAAAGCACCAGTTGATTATTATCAGACCAATATTCTTAATAATATAAACTATAATAGATGCCTACCTATTTATTGATTTTAATTCTTTTAAAATTTTAATGTAGGTATATTTAAGATCCAAGCGAATCAAAGTTCCAATTAATAAATACTTAAGCTCTTTTAATTATACACCTAACTAAATTAGATATATATTTTTTTTTTTTATATGAATCAGGATTAACTTTATTTTAAGGTAGGTAATAATCTAATTAATTATACAGTTTACTTCTACCAATTATTATTAGATGTGTACATGATTATAAATCCTAATACAAAACCTACCTTCAATGGAATCTATGGTTCCTATACCAGTGTAATTACAAATTGATAGCAATAATTGGGTAAATCACTAACAGAAATTAGTGAACAAATGGTTTTTTGGTAATTATGGAAATCTTTGGTAATTCTATAGGAAATTTATAGTAATCATGAGGAGAATTCTTGGTATTCTGGAATCTGGTGTACTTACACAAATCATTAAAATCAGTGATTTAGGTACTCATTGGTAATAAATATACTTATTTAAAATGAATATTATTTTAACAGATTTAAATGGACTAAATAAAAGTACAGATATTTAAATATTTTAAAACATAATTAATTTTTGCGGAATACAGATTTATATTGCTATTTGATTTCTTTATAGTTTAAATAATTTAAAAAAAATAACTTTAATAACATATAATAATCACTGCAGGTATTTTTATACACACTTCAAATAGTTAAGTTTAATTTATATTTTCAACGATAAAAAAATATTTGTAGTCTTACATTCGTAATTCATCAATATTTTAATGGTTTGACATTTTTAATAAACCTAGTAGTAATACATTAAATTCAAAACTTACGGTTGTTTATAAATTGAAGACAAAGCGTTTCGGTGCACTTTACAAAATACCACTTAACATTATGTATAATCGGATATTTGTTATTTTAATTTGTTCCAGAACGACTCGTTATTATTATTTGAACTGTAAAACTAATGAAAAATGAATTTATTAACTGTAAAAAAACATTAAAAAAAAAAAAGAAAAAGAAAGAAAGATAAAAAGGAGAAGAAAAAAAAAAAAAAGAAACAATAGAACGTATTTAAACACTCGGTTAGGTACGGATCGAATGGTTAAATTTAATACGAAATCGTGTTGAGAACGGTGAAAAATTCAACATCTAAGCAGCAAGTAGAATTAGTAAACGACCGAAAGACTAGCACGGCGATCGGGAATCAACTAACTGACGGCGAATTGTAACTCGTTTGATAATAAGGAACTGCGGAGTGATAGCGCGGCTGCACGTTTCTACCACCCATACGGTTGACCAGTGTGACCGGGCAAGGCGCGTAAACATTATACAATAACCGGTATATACCGTATCGACCGTGTCAATGACAGCAGTCGAAAACACTGTTCGCGATGATCGCGGACTTCTCGACAAATTGTCGATTTATTTACAACTACTCAACACTATAATGCACAAGTAGCGCCTACAACTTTTTTTTAGGGCGTTATGATTTCCGATTTTCCTCTAATTGTTACTATGACGACTCATCAATACTTGGAGACGTGTGTCGGTACTATAAGCCCGTATAAAATTGTCGTATACGAAGTTGGCATTTTACACACGTCATTGGTATAAAATTATTTTATACAGACGGTGTAAAAACAAAGGCGAATTCGTTGTTATTCAAATTGTTATTACTATTTGCAATTTAATTGGTATGTTTAGTTATTTGGTCAAATTATAATGTGCGTATACATATTTATGATAATGTTATTATCAAACAAATTTCTTACATACTAAGTACGTTTGTTTAAACTATTTAAAGATTATTAATTTAGTTCATGTTCCTTTGTCTTTTCTTCTTTTTTTTTTTTACTAAATGTCTGATATTAAATATTAGTGAGTACGTACAAGCAGGACCAAAATGTTAATAGATATATTTATATACCAGTTGGCGGTTAATATGCTTGCTCAAATTTTTATTTATGTCAACATTTACAACACTATACAAGATAATTAATTTACTGTGAATTGTAATTACATTATTTTAAATTAAAATTATTGCTAGTCACTAGGATTGGTACCATGACTTTAACAAATAAATTTACTTTAAAATAATTCTTTGTGGAGACAAACGGTGGTCATTGGAGAGTCGTCGGCACTGTCGAAGTGCAATATTTTATCTCAATATTTCGATTACGAAGTGGCAATATTAACAATATGAACAAAATTACGATTTCGGGGGTTTAGAATTAAAATTGAGTAACGTATTCCATGTAACAAACGATGTCCTATCTCGTATCGATTTAAAGTCTCTATACTAAGTACATTTTTACCGATACGAGTACTGGGATGAGCTTCACCTGGTACCCGGAAATATAGACGATTAGTGATGACTGTGATACACAAAAACTGTGTATATTGATGAAAAAGCGGAATTTGTGTATAGTACATACCAATAAAATAATATAAGATATATTATACAATAAAAAGAATAATATTTGCAGCGTTTTTACGGGCCAATAACCAATAATTTTATATAATTCGATAACAAATATTATAAGACCAATAAGTATAATACCACAATTTCTTATTAACGGCATTCGTGCTCGGCGAATCATGTATCTAAAGATTTATAAAAAAAAACCTATATTATTCTCAAACAATGAATGAAAATACTGAGAATGTACCCAACTGTTGAACAATCACGAGGGTCTCGGAACTTTTTTTTTTTCGTTTTTGTTAACTTTATTATGTATAGGTCGAATATTACCTATAACAATATCGTTAATACGCTTAGTACGGTGTAAATTCGAAACTAAATATGTATAGAAATATGATGAAAACTATTAGTTAGGTACCTAATAATAGTTTTTTTTTTTTTTTGTAAAATGTAGGTCAGTCCGGTACCTACTTAATATTACCGATTTGAAATATATACATATAAATATGTTTTATTTCCAATTGTCGTGTAAACAGAATTTGTACCCGCATACAATGCGATAGTTATTATATATATATATATATATATATATATAAACAAGTATCATTATTAACTATTTCTTTTTTGGCCTTACTGTATGGTAAAATGGCTGATGGACAGGTTAGGTCGACTAGAACTTGTGACATATACCACTACGTCACATTATGTTATATAGTATCCATGAATACATGGATTATTATATAATATTATATAATATAATGATGGGAAAATTCCGCATTTGCCGAAGTACGAGAATCCGGATTTTTAACTGTCGGTTTTTAAAATGGTGATTTTAATTAATTTCCCATTAAACTATTATTATAATTGTTAATAGCATTAAATGTGTAAAACGCATTAAATACGTGTTTATACAATTCAAAATATATCACAAATAAAAATGTATTTCAAAAAACAAGTGCTACAAAAAAAAAAAAAAAAAAATCATCATACATATTAGGCGGGCTGCACACTGAAGAAACTAGTTTTAAGAAACTAATTTCATGAAATGTGAAACTTTAGTTTCATGAAACCATTCAATTGAAAATCAAATAGATACGGAACCACGGTTTCATGAAACTTTTAATATTGATTTCAACAATAAAGTTTCGTATAAATTATACATTTTGTATGTTCATGTTATTAATGTTATATTTATCATATTTTAGTATTATATATATACACTATACACTGTAGTATATACAGCATAGTAACAATAGTAAATACTAATTTAATAGTGTTTATATACGACATAATAATCCCCATAATAAAATCCCATAAATGGAAACGTTATCGACGTTTTGACCAATATTATCATTGTTTTTTTTATTTTATAAAAAATATCGTTTGTGACGATCTACCATATTACTATTTTAATAGCACAACGTACGTCGTTCGGAGTAGTTGTTCTTGAGTTGTCTTTAGTGCTAGGAAAAATTTAATTAATTAATAACGATGTCGAAAGGATTTTAATTCTAAATTAATAGAAGCAATCGAAGGATACGGCTGTTTATACGATTACAAAAACAAGGATTACAGCAATAGATTGATAAAGTCCAAGTTGCCTGGGAAAATCTTTCCCAAAATCTTTCCTCTGCAACTACATAGCTACTATGTTGTTTATCTTTTAAAAGTGGATGAATCCAATACCTACGTTTCCTTTTTTTTGATACGAAGCTACCAATACAACATTAACACATCCTAATCATCAGACGATATTGTCGAAACTATACATTTTTTTATTTCACCAATGTACGCAAATATGAAATTAGTTTCATGAAATTGGTTTCTTAAACCAATTTCTTCAGTGTGCAGCCCGCCTTACACTCTAATTTATATAATATATTACTAGCTGACCCGGCAAACGTTGTTTTACTCATGAAAAACACAAAATTTCGGCTTTTGGAATTCGAAACATAAATTTACGGAATTTAAAATCCTAAATCGGGATTTTTGGGTCTTCGGATAAACCGGAATTATATCACATCACTATATAATATACACCAGGGGGCAAACTGGTCTGGCGAGACGCCGTGAGAATTCCCGGTTGTCCGGCCTAAAAATTATGTCAATAGCCTGACTGAAAATTAGTTCATATCTAAAGAACAATTATTTATAATAATAAAAAAATAGCTGACATGCATAGCACCATCGCGTTGACAGGCCACTATTGTAAGTGACAAATCGGAAAAATAGGAAAATATATAGGGAATTTAATATATATCGTATGTATTATACTGTTATGCAACGGTAAATCATCAAAATCGAAAATTATTCAGATTTTAAACACTTTCGATAGATTTTAATTGTACATTGTGTTAATTTTTAGGTAACTACAAAATACGAATAAAATCCAATTGTGCCTGTTTTTTTTACAAACTTCAACATAAATTTGAAAATTTAACAAATTTAACTACAAAATTCGCATCCGCAACCAAAAAAAAAAAAAAATTTCTTATAATAACTCAAACAAACTCGCTTGTGAAATTCCAAACTACAAAAATCATTTGGGGTTTAACCAAACTGTTTTGTATATCGTAGATTTTATTACCGAGAGCAATCGGCGAAACCCTATGGTTTACCGGTAAATCTTAGGTTTCCGGAGTATTCGTACTCTTACGTATATACAGGGTGCGGCAGAGCCGACTGACGAGTTTTGATGGGCTATAAATAACGAACAGTAAAACTTAGAGGAAAGGTTTTTTTTTTTATTTAAATCAGCATTCAATCTTATTCAGTATTAATATATTATTATATAAATCAGTATCCAATCAGTATTAATTTTTAAAAATTATTTTTTGAAAATTAAATCTCCAATATGGCGGCCGTCAGCATTGATACACTGTTGTAGACGATCTCTGAAGCTCTCATATGATTTTCGGCACATTTCGACTGGTGTGGCCTCGACTTCCACGGTGATTTCCTGTTTAATTTCTTCTATGGTATGTGGGCAATGTCTGAAAACCTTATCCTTAAGGTAGCCCCAGAGGAAAAAATCACACATGCTTAAATCTGGGGACCGTGCTGGCCAGCCTATGTCTCCTCTCAGAGAGACTAACCGCCCAGCGAACATTTTTCGCAAGACAGCAAGTGAAATTCTAGCTGTGTGCGCTGTAGCTCCGTCTTGCTGAAACCATACATCTCCCAAATCATGTTCTTCAGCCATTTCCTCCAACCTGTGCTGCAGATAAGTTTCCAACATCAAAACATAACGAGCGGACGTGACAGTGACGGTCCTGTTCTCGTCCTCAAAAAAGTCCTCTAATCAACTGCACATTTTCGGGGGTTCTTACCGTTCTGGGTGGTCCCTGTCCAAGTCTACTTAGGGACCTAACCAGTTTCTTCCAAATGCCGTATCCACAATTCGATAGTGTTAGCAGAAGGAACAGATTCAGCACGTGAAATGCCGAAGTGTATACGAAAAGCCCTTTGTGTAGCGATCACAGAATGATTATTTTCGTAATACGCGCGCAGGACGAAACCACGATGTACACCTGTCCAGACCATGATTACGAATAAAAACGGCATTACCGTACAATTCAAAATATACCACTTATTAAGAGGCCTGCTCTTATCTTATCACAGACTTATGACCTCATTAAACTCGTCAGTCGGCTCCGCCGCACCCTGTATATCTGTAAAATATTGAGTTTTTATCGTACTGCACATTTTACAATAAATTAGGTATTATATTTTCAATTTGTACCTATTTATTTACATTCATTGAGTAGGTTTAATTACGCCAACACATATGGTTTACATATTATATGACGTTCGCACTGTACATGCGGTACAACGATAGTACTGCAGGGGAAAAACACCGACCCTGAACCACATAAGCGTATTAACGCGGGATGCATTTTCTTTGTACGTACATTTCGAATTTGATTGAAATTACAATACGGGTATATGTGTATTGAGTAAATAGGTAGGCACCTATTGCTTGTACTGCCGTCGATGCGTAAAAATTATAATTATAATTTTTTTTTTTTTTCAAATCTCGCGTTAGGTTACGTTAATATGTTGTGTACAACGTTCTTAAACCAATAAATTGCGTTCTCAGTAATAACCTACTGACACACCACAGTTATCTAAAGAAAAAAAAAAAAAAGTAGACATCTGAGTCTCGTCTTAAAATATAATAAAGTAAATTCAGTTACAGATAACAATTAATTACTCCAGCCTATTTTTAACATTACTCAGGAGACGTCACGGCTGGCTGGAGGAAAACCTCTCAAAAAATGTTATATTTTAGTAGAAGATACATTTTTAAAATTTAAATAATATATATACTTATTATAGTCAAGTCGACATTTTTCTATAACAATAATTATTAACTTATGTTACTTATTCGAACTGTATCCCTAGTTTTATTCGTCATAATCTTATATAAATTAAATTGATACTTATTCAACGGATAAATATTTGAATGATACAACCCTAATAAAGTTAAGTCTAATAAAGTATCTAATAATTGTATTGTTGGACTCTGTCATTTTTTACTACGCGTAAAATGTCTACTATTATGTAGTATTATTCTACTATTAAACGATTATTTAATCTTTTAAAATTATCGACCAAATTTCCCAGATTAAAGTACATAAATAATGGGTTGGGTACCTATTTAATATGACGAGTTCACTGTTACGGAGTACCGATAAATCGGGGACTCAATTTACCGCTTTAGTTTTTATACGTGCGAGGAGAATTACCACTCTTTCATATTTAGTTCTGGAATTCGATTTACCACTTTTGAAAAACGAAAAATTCATTTAGAACTCAATTTATCTACACCAGCCTGTGTGAAGCATCCTGTGTAATCTCGATGAACACGGAAAATCTCGTAAAGTGCATTTTCGTACCTCGATAATAATAACATTCATAAAGGCCTGGAAATGGTATCACGTCAATAGTTCACGCAATCGTAAATTATTTGAATACAACAATAGTTCTCGCCAACGACAATTTTTCGCGTGAAAATATAATATGTTTTAATCCAGTGGCGTATTTACCGGTGGCGATATAAGGGGACTGATCCCCTCCCCCCAATGAACTTTTTTTTAAAACTATTTTGCATCCCAAGGAAATATATTATGTTCATAGTTTCAGTAACACACACACAGGATTTCTTCCACAGGGGTTTTGTGCATACATGGTTACGTATTTTGTATTTATAGTGTTAATAAGTTATTACAGTTTTAAAAAATTTGGCAGGGGTGGGGGATCAGAGCCAGTGATCTCTGGATAAATACATATAAATCCCTCTCCCAAGACAAAATCCTAAATACCCCTTTGTGGTTTATAGATATTTGTAACTGAATGTACACTACTATTTCAAAAATTTAAGTTAATTAATTAATTTCTATATTAATATAAATTTTTTTTTTTGTTTAATTATATTCATAAATTTGAAATAAATAATTAAAAAAGATAAAAAAAAAAAAAAGTATCAGGCAAATTATATTTGCAGGGAGAAACGCGGGTGTACCTGCACATTGTTAGATTTTTAGAAATAAACTTAACCAATGGGTAGTCGATAATAATTATTTAACTAATAAACGAATATCACAATTATATTCGCAGTTTAAAATTATGCACAAATTGTTGAGAAAAATATATTCTTTTTTTAGAAATAGATGTAATAATGTCTACAATACTTTGATAATAATCAGTAACTCAATGTTTTCGCGCGAAATATTTCACTCGAAAAATTGACATGGATCCGAAAATGCTGTTTAACCGGGTCAACGTGAATATAACAGGTGCCTAATTATGATCTTTAATAAAAAACTATGACAAAATTCATCCCCACACAGAAATGTTTTTTTTTTATTTTACGGAACGTTAAGATGAACAAATTTGTACCGTTTCTATATTTATTTTCTATTTGAAATTTCTATAATTTTTTCAGAAAATCATAACCAGTTAAATCAGATGTTCTCAAATTTTTAAAGGTACAACCCATTTTGGACGATTTTTTTAATTTTGATGAGAAGAGTGTACTTATTTTATATTTTTCTTGATCACTCCATTGATATCCACTTAGACATTTGTTAATTTGAGACACAGCGAGTTTGATAGTATTACAATCTACTTCGCAATTTGGTTTTTATAGGAACCATTGCTGAAAAGCCACTTCACAATTATAAAATTAAATTTATAGAAGTAGCATCTTGAAAGCTTCAATACAAGGTGTTGGACAAGTTTCTTGAACAGATAACCAGAAATTGATCAAGTACTTTCGATATTCATTTTTAGTAAACTATCTTCAAATATTTCGATTAATTCCTCTTCAGCTCTTATTGATAACCCATTCGTTATATTCTGTTCTTAAAAAGGATTTGAAGTCCAGTTCTTTATTCATAGCTCCTCATCTCACTTAAAAAAAATGATCCACACGACCCGCCAAAAAATAGAATCTTGACCCACTGTTTGGGAATCTCTGAGTTAAATAATATTTAATATTCCGAAGACTGCTAAAAATCAGTAGGGACTTTCTGTTGTTTATTTGTTTTATTTAAAAAATAAACCCACGGCGAGTGTCTGTATTGGCGAAGACATTTCACTCATTACTCTTGATGGATATATTGAATGTGAAACAATTAATGAATTTCATATTCCAATAAAACGTTTCTGAGCAGAGCTTCAGTGTAATATATTGGACTATTATTGTCAATTTCATATAGAGTATGTTTTACACCGTGTAGTATACGATGGGGTTATGAAAAATGTGATATTATTTGTTTTAATTAATTATGATGTACAATTTCAACAGTGTTCTTAAACAAGAAATTTTTAATGGCTATAAGAAAAAAAAATACGTGGCTATCGATTTTGGAGACTTTTTGAAAATATTTACAATAAAGTAAACGTAACCTAAAAAAAATGTTCAGGTCTCAAAATCCAAAATGTCCCACTTAAAATATTGAAGAAATCAAAATATCTATAAATAACCCAAAATTGAAATACATTTTTTGAAATTTTTCACGTATATTTATATTACAAAGTAACATTTTATGTAAAAACTCTAGAAGGTCTCTAGAACAATAATTTTCGAAATTACAAAGAAATAATAAACCTCGAGTGTGACAAAATCGTGTTTTTCCCATCATTTTTTGGTAGTTTTTTCAGCCACGTTAAAAAACTAATAGGAACGTTTATTGAAAATGACCTCTTTAAAGTAGCAACTAGACAACATTTTCTACTGGAAACAGTATAGTTGTATATAGAATGAAGTTATTTGGTAGAAAAATGTTTATAGAAAAATAAAAAAAAAAATTAATAAAAACATCGAAATCGAATTCTCGTCGATTAAGCAGCGACCAAAACTTTCAATACCGATAATTAAAATTATATATATGATAGAAGTTTTCAATTAAAAAATTAATTTGACTGTTTTTTAATAAATAAATAAATGACATGTGACATACTTACCCAGTAAATGAGGCGTAGAAAGTTCACACAAAAATAGATCATGATTTTGATCATAGTAAGTGAGCCTGCGGGGTGCTTATCTAATATTTCACTTTGGTCTCAACCCGTGTATGACAAACATGAAGATGTAGTTTTCAATACTTTTTCAATTTACGATTTAGATTTAGCGCTATCATCAACTCCGTCTAAGTCTGTAGCCTGTTTAATGCCTAAATCATAGTAAAATTTATATTATCATAAAATAGATAATTGATTAAATAAAAAATGAATAAAGACTTCTCAATACCTATTTATTATTTACTAAAGTTATTTTCAAAACGAGCAATCTCCTACTGTTAGTTTTATACTGTACAATCTCCAAACAAAATGCTGTCAGAACTAAGCCAAAATCTTGTCTTTTTAAGCAAAAAACTGGTAAATCATCTCTGCATAACTATATGAAAAGGTTAACAAAATCCGAATGGAGAAAAAACATTTTTATTTACATTAAGTTATTCGTTTTTTTGGTTTTCTGAAAATTTAGTGATCGTGGAGATTGTACACTTTGAAACTAGTGCCCTCATTTGTGATACATCATATTTTGTAACTGTTTTACAAGGTGGTCTGTTTTAATCGTGAACATTAGACTAAGAGTTTCAGTTGATACACATTTGAAAATAAAACAAATATATATGTATATATAAAAAGAAAATAATTAACAAAAAACAAAAATAAAAATAAATGTAAGAATATGTAGAATAAGATCAAAAACAAAGCCTGGAGTATTGTATAATTTGTGTGTACGTACGGCCGGTTTCCATTTACAATAAATCATAATCAGAATAACAGAAAAAATAATACGCGACTGAATATAAAATCAGAATGCGGAATAAATAGAAAAAAAATCACCATTTTTTATATATTGCATAGATTGCAAAACGAAATGAAATTACATAGATATCTTTAGTAGTTTTCTTTATTACCTATCTAAAACATGTTGGTATAGAATATTATGTGCATAGATATTTTGAAATTTAGAGTGACAATGACTACGGGAAAATATCTCCTTTTTTTTTTTGATAATGCTGGTGTTTATGAAAAATATATATATGTATAATCGTAAATACATTCTTAAATCAAAAAAAAATTAATAAATTGTATATTGGTAAAACTAACAGGAACTTAACAACTAAATACAAAGATCGTCGGAAAAGGAGTTGGCAGAACGGCAGCGCCAAGCCCTCGACGTCGCGGGCGTGCGCCTTCTTCAAGCGCATCGCCGCCGTCGTCGACAGCGGCCCCGTAGTCGCTAGACCGCCGGTCGGGAGGCCGGTAGGAAGTGTCCCCCCCCTGCTTTGTGAGGGGAGCAAGTGGGCTTCGGCCCGGCTACTGCCCATCCCGCCGTAGGGCGCGAAACATTTGTAATTTTTTTGACACGTGAGTCCGCCCCGGGGAAAACGGGCCAACGACGTACCGCCTCACTCAACTGCTCACGGGGCACGGATGCTTCAACTCGTTCCTTCACCGGATCGTGCGAGCTCCGTCTCCCGGGTGTTCTCACTGCGGATTTCCCAGTGAGGAGAATGAGGTGGATGACGACGCTCTCCACACCTTGATGCGCTGCGAGGCGTTTGACGGGGACAGGGAGCGCCTGGTACAGAGGACCGGTCCGTTTGAACGACTTGGTGCCGCTCATGCTGGAGTCCCCAGACCACTGGTCGACATCGCCGAGCCCGTCATCGCGGAGAAGGAGTCGGCAGAACGGCAGCACCAAGCCCTGGACGTCGCCGTCGTTGATCGGGGCCTCGTAGTCGCTGGACCGCCGGCCGGGATGCCGGTAGGAAGTGTCCCCCCTACAGCTTGTGAGGGCAGCAAGTGGGCTTCGGCCCGGCTACTGCCCATCCCCACCGTAGGGCACGAATTCGTTGTTGGTATTATTTTAATGTGAGTCCGCCCCGCTTAGGGGAAAACGGGATTTTTGAACATACTTAATTGTACTTCATTTCATTAATAAATTATGGCGACCTGCCTCCCGAAGTAGTGCCTCACGGCGTTTCCGGTAGGCGGGGGTATTGCCGGTTTAAAAAAAAAAAAAGATACAAAGATCATATCTTTGCAATAAGATTAAAGAAACCTTCTCATAATTCTGATTTTGCAAGGCGTGTTTTAGAATATAATCATACCGTTTATTGCGTTACAAATAATAACTGACGAAATTTTGAATAGCCGAGGCAGCATTTACATTATTCTCTATTGTATTGTATAATTTGTTTTGTCTGTCAATAAACGACTTCCCTAGCAGAAATCTCGCTCAGAGTTTCCAGTGTAGCACTTTTCTGAAAGCATTTTGGAGCTAGTCAGTGCATTATTAAATAGATCGTTTTTTTGATATTCGTTGTGGTTAATGTCTTAATAATCAGGTAAACCTACGACAATAATGATTTCAATATTTTATTTTGTTGCGGGTCGGTGACAAATAATAATCGTAGAGACCCGAAATTTTCACAGAATATTAATACTACCCTTTGTGAATATTTTTCAAGTCATTCTGGCGATATTTGTGCTGTCTATAAGCATTTGAAATTTTCGAGTATTTTTATTTTTTATTTGGTTTTATGTGAATTTGTTTGGCCGAGCAGAAATGTCTGAAGGTACCTACATTATCAGTTGTGCACAATGGTGAAAAACAGAAAAATCTAGTGTATTTTAATACAAATTTTTATAACGTTGAAATTGCAGATTTTGATGAAAATCATAAAAAAATACAACATTTAAAAACATGATACCGCGATACCTAGATCCGATTGATCGAATAATCAGAATAATTAATAGTCGTTGTCACTGTGGACCTAAACAGGTTCATGAAATTTTTTTTTTTTTTTTTACACATACAATCTATAAATACAGTTTTACAATAAGCATGTTTGGGGATTTACATAAAAAGAAGCCAATTTCGTTTTAACCTTCGAGGCGGATTTTCTGGAATGGATTCAGAGTTGAGGAGTTCATGAAAGTTAAATTTTAAATATCACTGTTCAATTAATCACCAACGGCCGTACGGTGCATTAAAATAAGTTAGAAATAGTTACCACTATTGCCACTGGAATATTGGTTTTTATTTTTTGTTTACTCAAAGTAATGAAATACCATAGGTTTTTTTATTTCAAACATGTTAAAAAAAATCTGAAAACTGGACTTGAGAAAATGTATTAGGTAGGTATAGAACGCACTATGCTTGCAGCCGGTTTCGTGTCGTCTACTTATTCACTATGATAAATTTAACATTTTGAGCCAAGCAGCAACAACAAAAGGTACGATGCATTTTTTTTTTTTTTTTGGAACGCCACTAGTTTATCTGGAATAGTGTTAACATAACTTCCACATAAGGATATATAATAAAAATACACAGTAAAATGATTAACATCTATCTTTTTTTTAAATATATTATTATAATAATAACAAAATTAAACTATTTCAAAAGTTAGAGTAGTTGTATGCCCCATAGACATATTATACTATAATTTGTCTATATTATCTCCAATTAAAAAATATATTTCTTTAAATAAAATTAATATCAAGCTCAACAATTTTAGATAGTTCTCTCATATGTTCAAAACAATAACTAGTCATTTTTTCAATTTAAAAATATATTTGATACTAATAAGACACAACTTTAAAACTTCTCTTACTTATTGAATATTAGTTTAATATTAATGTACATATAGTTTATAATAATTAATATAGATAGGTTATAATATAAATATACTGTTCTTTTAAAAATAAACTCTTCTTTTAAAAATAAAATCTTCTTTTAAAAATAAATTTCTTCTTTTTTTTGAAGGGGGGGGAGGCAAGTATACAGTAGAACGTAAATTGTTTGAACTCCAATAAGATTCAAATAATAGTGATCCATAATTGAATTGATTGTAATAAATAATAAACAAAGTACATTTCAATAGTGCTTATGGAATAATAATAAAAAAAAAAATAATAAAAAAAAATGAAGTTATTGAATGGACTTAAGTTCTACTGTAATTTAATAACCTATATATATATATATACTATATATATATATATATATATATATATATATATATATATATATATATATATATATATATATATATTATTTAATAAACTACATTAACATAATTATTTATTATCATTTTACTTACACACAAATTGTATGAATACAAACTTTTTCACAATAACATTGAAATACATCCGATAGAGCATATTAGAGAGCCCTTATAGGCTTGCTTAATAACTATTACAGGGATTGATACTTAAAATATATAATAACCAATACTATTATAATGCATTCATGGATGACAATATAGAAATGTGTTTACACGATTACAAATCATACACGTACATATTAAAAATATTATAATCAATAATAAAAAAAAAAAAAAAAAAAATCATTTACTAAGTATAATAATATAAGAGTAAATAATAAAAATGTATACCAAAATATAATAATATGTATATGATAAATAATTCACCCAACGAACCGACTTACTGGGTTCAACAAGTCAACAAAAAATAATATAATAACACAATATAATTTACTTTAAATGCATTAGTCAACCAACTCCCATAAAACATTGCAAATATTATTAAGTAACATCCTACTTTTGTAATGCAAAATATATACCATTAAGACAATTATATTTTAATAAATAATATAAAAAATATTAATATTTTTGCAATAAACTTAATTTATACATACTTTAAAAGAAAATTAAATATTATATTTGTATATATAATGTGTCACATAGTATTATTATAAGTGTAAACAATTTAATTTTATAAAAAAAAAAAATTAAAATTATAATAATATAAAAAATGATTTAATTATTTTAATTATTACTTTAGTGTTTATTAAATTTATAATACAAAAACTAATAAACAAGGAAACAATAATATCATACTAAAACTAGAAAAATTGTATCTTCAAAAAACTGATAAACGGAATACAAAAATTGAAATAAAAACACGCATAGACGGTAATGTTTAAAATTAATTTTTTTACAAAATTGTCAAGTTGGCATGTATTCCGATATTTGTTTATGAAAAATGTAAATGTACACACTTATATATTACAATGTGTATGCGGGTGAAAATTGAATGCATTCAATAAATAATTAAAACGATTTAATAGCCCTTCTAAAAAATATTATTTTTTATTAATCAGTTCTTAATTATATAGAATGGTTAATGTAATTGAAAACTTATATAATTTTAAAATATTGATCCATACAACATCAGTTGTTATTAATATTATCATTTGAAACATCAACAGTTTTATATTTATAAATATTTATAACAGTTATAATTAACAAACAAATGAGTGATGAATATTTAATTGACAAGATTTTGTAAAATGTTGAACATGAAAAACAACAATTAATTTTCAATAAAATGAAAAAAAAAAGATTCATATCATTTTCATAAATCTGTCAACTAATTGTAACGAAGCTAATTTTAGCGGCTTACAAGTATATTGCACCCTAAGGTAATAACACCCTATAATAATAAAATATTGTTAATTATATACATATTTAAATATATATATATATATATATAGTGTAAATATTTATAATTTTCAAAGTATTCTAAATAGAATAAAATGTTTTATCACACAACTTTCTTCAATAATATGTAGTATATTTTATTTACATAGGGAATATGGTACCATACCCATTTACCACAATTTATATAGGTATCAGTAATTCAAACTGTTAAAACAATTAATTTAATTATTAGTAACAATTAGATAAGCACATAAATAAACTTTGGGAATGTTTTAACAAATAAATCCATTGATCACAGTACAAATTAAAAGTATAAAAATCAAATAAAAACAAAAAACAAAATTGGCAGTGTAATGTAAAGTAACAAAGGAAAAGTTGATATTAATGAAATATGATCTTGAAGTTGTCTAATTTTATGAATAATACTTCCCGAAAATTGTTTGTTTTTGGTGCCTGTAATTTATACCGATTCTGACTATATTTGTTGTGCTGATTTTAAATATGCAATCAAGTTTTTTCTTTATCAACTGGACTTTGTGAGATTCAGCATGGTTAAATTACAATATCTTACTAGGTGAGTGTGTATTTTTACATAATGGCAACAGATATGCATCAATACTCATTGCTCACTTAGCAAAAATGAAAGAATATAATAATATACCTAATTAAGTATAAACGAATATCAATGGGTCATTTGTGTAGACTTCAAAATGGATAATTTTCTTATTGGTCAGCAGGGAGACTATACAAAATATTCTTGTTTCTTGTGCCCATGGGATAGTGGAGCGTAACAGACCACTGGATAAAAAGTGGCCTACGAAAGAAAACATGGTTGTTGGAGAAAGTAGTGTCATTTGAGAACATTTAGTTAGATGAAACAAAACAATAATGCCTCTACTGTATATACATATAGGGCTAATGAAACAGTTAATGAAAGGTTTTGACCATGATAGTCCTTGCTTTGCATATATAGGACAAAAAAATGGCTGAAGTTCAGAAAAACTGAAAGCTAGAATTTTGTATGGTCCTCATTTTGTTGACTCTATGAATTTGACAGAGCAACAAACAAGCATGGCACTTTCTGAGCAACCACAATACTGAAAACTATATTGAATTAGTTGACACAATGCTTTCAATTTTAAAGATCTTGGTTGTAAAATGAGTAATAAAGATTCATTGCTTACACAGCCATTCAGACTATTTCCCCAAAAATCTTGGTGATACCATTATAATGGAGGACCAATATCAAGACAGATGAGATATTCATATGAAGGCTGATTACTATTGGAATCTGCAATGAGAATGTATGAACGAAGTTCATTCAAGAATTTCTAACAAAAAAATCTATGAGAGTTGAGCAAAATAACTTTTCCTTTTGTTTTTATTTGATTATGCACATAAATTGTAATTTTTAATTAAGCTATTGTAGTATTACAGGTGTGTACTGTTTTTTCTTCAATTTATTAAAATGCTTTGCAAAATGTATTTAATGTAAGAGTTTTTTTTATTTAAGACACTTTACCAAATTTATACGGTAACATATATTTATAATTATGCTATTGTCATATCTCACAAACAAGAGGTGATGAGCAAAAACTGACGCCATATTTGATTTCAGCACATGAAATACGTATAAAATTGGTGTAAAATCCCAATACAAAAATATGTGTTGGGCTGTGTAATAAATTGAAATTTTTAAGAATTTAAAATATTTAATTATAATTAGTTATTTCAATATTAATTATTATTATTATTATTTTTAAATAACCTGACAAAACAATGAAAATAAATCAAATTCCTAATTTTGGACACTGTAATAATTTTTTCTATTAAAATTCATGCATTGATCGATAAATCCAGAGATCATTATTAAATAGTTAAAGACACCAAAATATGATCAAAACAAATAGACCTATACTTTAAATGACAATAATAAAAATATTTAATTTAAAAATAATAATTTGTCAAAAAGTATTTACAGTGATAAAATTCAAAGCACAAAAAAAATATTATAATAAGAATACTGTTTAAATTACTTCAAAATAGATATTCTTTTATATACATTGATAATATATTCTAAAAAGGGTAGAGTCTATTATTGAATACTGAAATCAAAGATATCTCTCATATATTTGATTTCACTTTCAATAATATTCTCCAAAAATCATAAATTAAGATTTAACCTTAACTCTTTTTTCACGTAAAACAATATATATGCTTGTAGATTTTCAACCAAGGATGCATCGACTTCGTGCACTTTTTCATCATTATATTCATACCATTGGCCTAATTAGGAAAACAAATTGTATGATAATCAAAATTGTTTTAAATTTAAAAAAAAAAAAAAATGTAAAATTACCTTCTTTATCATCTAATGCATATGAAGTATAATGTCCAGAGCCACCACTGAAAATATAATTTATCAATTAGTCAATATTATCAATGGTATAATATATCTTAACTATTAGATTTGAATTTACCCTTCCCCATCATGCACAACAACAGCTACTAAATCAAATAAATATGATGACTCTTTAGTCATATTAATCTTCATATCATTATCCAAATACTGAGACATATCTAATGAATGCATAGGAAATTTAATATGTGTGTGAACTTTAGTACGATAAGTTGAATCCCATCTGAACCGTTTCAGGTGGAGACAAAGTACCTGAATAAATATTGCAATCAAATAATATACTAATACAAATGAGTACGAGACCATAAACATACAAAATGTAATGAATATGTAAAATAAGATGTGTGTAAGTACCACCGGTTTGAATTAAAAAAATCATCATCTGGTAACAGAAGTGCAAAGGCAACAATTTTGCGATTATTTTAATTTAAACCGGTCGTACTTACACATAACTTATATAATACTCCAGGGCTTTAGATTTGTTCTTAATTTACATATTTATAACATTTTGTATTGTTTTGTTTATTGTTTAATTTACATTAGGCAAACAGTTAATCCAAAATCTCTTGGTGGACTTTTGTTGGCTTTGGCATTTGCTACAGAAATAGAAATTTTTTTCGTTCAACTCTTCTACCTCAATATATCGTGCTAAAGCATCTATAAGGAAAATCATTTGTTAAACAATAGTAATAACATACTAATATTAATTATAATTATCAATATAAGTGTTGATTTATATTAATATTTACCCGTTAAAAGGTCGTCACGTGGAGGTTCGAATTCATTCTCAATTGGTTTGTAATCCGGAACATGTAATGAGATATCTGAAAATGGATCTTTCGTCCTAGACGGTGTCTTACAATTTAAACAGAATACCTAAATTCAAATAAATATATATTTTTTTTAATGAATTCTGTGTAGATAAATAAATATAGATTTTTCCAAATTGTATATTGAATAATAGAAAAAATGATGGATATTGGTGAATTTGGTGAAAATTAACAATAAATGAACCCAACAATCATTATATTTATTATATGTAAACAGAAAACTTCTTTAAAAATTGTACAAATTGAATATCTATCAATATAATACAAAATATCACCCCTGACAGGGTGTCCCATGAAAATGTAAACATTGCAATATCTCCTGAGATAATGAAGTTGAATTCATGCTTTGGTAAAAAATTTAAAAAATAGTGTTTTGATAAACAAAACTTATCAGAAAACGAGATGAGATAATTTCAAAATGCTACAATTGCATTAAATAATACACTATTTTTCTGTGAACTAAACATAATATTAAAAATTATGAGGTTAGGTAGAAATAGTCGAAACATCAACATTTTTAAAAGAATTAACCTAACTTTATAAAATGGATAATGGTTAGCTTCAAATTTGTCAAAAATAATAAAATAGTTTTTTTTTTAAAATGTTTAATAAAAACAAAAAAAATTGCATTGGAAAAAAAAATATTTTTAGTCCTTATTCCCAATGAGTCGTACATAAAAAAAAAAATTAAAAAATACAAAAATTGAAAGTTACCTCACTCAATAAATATCCACGAAACATTACTGATACAAGTGTATCAATTTGATTTGGATCAACCTGTACTATTCCTTTTTCTAATAATAGTCTAGTTTTTTCATCTCTTAGTTCCGAATGTAGAGTGTCCAATGTAAACATTAGAAATTCATGTGCGTCATGTTGATGAAATCCCCTAAAACATTTTTACAAATTTACTACACCATAATTAAATATGCATAAAATAATTTGTTGATTTGTGATCCTATATATTTATGTAGAAACAAAATGTTTTGATTGTTTTTCATAACACATCAAAATATAAACTGTGTTTATTATTTGTAAGTAAGCGATAAATATTATTCTTAAAAAAAGTTACAGTATTTATCAAATACATTGTTAAAGCATACAAAATAGAGTTATTTTTAAAAGTAATTGATTTTAAACTTAATTTATAGGAATTTTTTTTTTCTATTATTAATTGGGTTTATATAACTCGAGTAGTATTTTCCCGTGCAAAACGGTTGATGAAATGTATGAACGTGTAGGTTTATTTAAATAAAACTTGGGACATATTTGTTAAAAATTACAAAACAATATTTTATTTAGTACAACTTATTCTAAATCATTTACTTGTAGCGAGGTTTAATTTTGCAAACAATTGTGTGAAGAGCAGTTGGTGAAATTGCATCCCTATATTTATAACCAGGAGGTTTTTGCCAATCAACCAAACTAATTAATAGTTTCAATAATTCTTCAGCTATAATAAATCTCTGTTTCTTGGGGTCTTCGATGTATTTTTGCAAATCCCCTGCTTTAAATAATTTCAAGCAGTAAATAAATGGTTTGAGATGCCTGAAATGTAAAAATTATTTACATTATAAAATAGTTAAGTAAAATTAATTCTATAATTATTGTAAATTATAATATTGACATAAAGTTTAAATTTTATTTTATTGGAACAAATTGCATATGACTCGTAATATTAAACAGTCAAAAACCAGAATGCAAGAGCATTAATGTCTTATTATAAACCAAACACTCTGAGGTTTTTAACAACAGAAACTCAAAATCCAACACTAGATACTAGAAAAAACCGAATTCAAATATTTAAAACGATAATAGTTTTAGATACCGAAAATAATAAATTCAAAACTACAAGTTTATAACAAAAACAAAAAAATACAAATCAACAGTATTATTTAATTTATGATATTTTTAAAAATGGTCCATACAATTGTTATTCAATAAAAAAAAAAATTTGAATGATACCATTATTAGTTTGTTATTTTCTTTCTTAAATTAATTTCATAGATATAGTTATATTCAGAAAATGATTATCAATAGAATAATGTGCAATAAACATAATATGTTTAATATTGTTATAGAATATTGAATAAAGTTCCATCTAAATGTTAATGACATAAAAAAAACAAAATATTTTATTTAGAATTACTGGGGCATTTGAATAGTTGTATTATAATTAACAAAAGAAAAACAAATTTAATTTCTAAATAATACTAAACAACTTATTTTTTGGAAGAAAATTTATATAAATTTGCTTATAGTTCTTAACAGTGAATGACAGATTTACATCAAGCAAAATTAATATACACTATTACAAATAACTGGGTAACAATAAATTAGCTTAGAAATGCATTAATGTATATAAAACTATTTGTTAGTACCTATACACTAAACATAATATTATGAACTAATTAAATTAGTTGATTTAAATAAAACAAATTTATGATAAATATAATTTTGAAATTTAATGTTTAAAATAACAAAGAGAGAAATGAACCTTGTGGTTTAATAGAAAAATGATAGTATGTTCAAGAAATAAAAGAACCGTACAGTTTTAAAATTTAGTGTTAGACCCAAATAATTAATCTGTAATGTAATATGAATGATATGGTGATACTAGAGAAACAATTTCCATATACATAAAACAACCAAATGTATCAGAAGACCTATTAGACCAATTTAAAAATGTATTAATGTCAACAAATATCTGTTAAAAAATGTATTCAGTTTGAATCAGTAATTGTTTAAAAAATATAATGAATTCTTAAAAAAAATGAAAAAATAATCTATTAGTTAATGATAAAAAGACTGCTGATTGGGTAGACATAGTAATTAAAAAGAACGAGTTTAAGATAAGTTCCTAATGAAAAGATTTAAAACCAAATGAAACTAAGTGCAGATCTGAATGGGAAATATAGACTGTGTATTTAACACATTGAACAAATAGAACGACAAATTTAATTTTATATTGTTTAGCGAAATAACTGAATATAGATAAGTGTCTACTGTAAAACTTTTACAACTCTCCTTCAATACCTGTGAATGTTTTTTTTCCTACAAACATTTAATTTTAAACACTGTGATAGTATTGAACATTCTCCCGAGTGAGTTACTTTCAACATATAAAATTGGTCGGTGATCTACATCAAATACCAGTTGTTGGTGTTCTTCTAGAGTTCTACCCCCCCCCTTACCACCATCATATAATGTATTAAAATGATTAATGAACTTTTTTTAAAAAAATACAAAGGATTATATTATTATTAATACGGACAATGTTATTTATGGTTTACTGCAATCACGACTATAATAATCAACTGGTCAATCATGATTGACCTGTTTTAAATCCCAAGCTCCAATATATATTAATAATCGAGTTAGCCTATACAGTTTGTTCCAATTAGTTTTAAACTTTTACAATTAAAGATAATATTTACCGCAATGCTTGCCACACAGCATTCATAAAACAATTGTTACCACTATTTATAATGCCAATCTTTTTATTGGTACGAGGTCCTCTTTTAAAAAAAAACTTTTTAGGTTTAATTGTTTTTAATGTTTTTTTTTGCAGTTTTTTCATTCCTTCATCTTGATTGCTAAATTTAAACAATACATTATATATTATATATCAATTATAATATATATATATATATATATTTATATATATATATACTCATGGATGACCATAGAGGGGGAGGAATGAGAGAGAACATGTCAAATTTTTATACTATTTAGATAACATATTTTTCCTTTTAAATTTTTGAATCCAGTAGACATTAAAATTATAAATTAGGTATACATATTATGCATCAGGAATTTCTTAGATCTATGCTTTTGTATACAATAATATAAATTTAGTTTTTGATTAAATATTCAACAATCTTTAAAATAATGATTGTTTAATGAGAAGATAAAAAAAGTGTACACACTGTTTAAATGAAATGGAAATAATTTTAGAATATAATTTGTTTCTACTATAAACGTAAAACCAGATTTTTGATAATTTTATTACCTATTAACTGGTAAGACATGTTATTTAAATTACAGAAGAAACTATATCCAATATAATGAGTTTACATGGATATGAAACTATTGAAAGTAAAACAATACAGGATAAGGAAAAAATGTACATACAATATTTGCACAATTTTTTTAACTATATAAAAATTAATAATTTTAAATATTGAACACAATTTTAAATTCTTAATATAATGTAGTACTTTATAAAGGTTAGGTTAGCCATACAGTAATATTACTTAACAGTTTAAATAAATTATAAAAAAAACTAACCCTTTAGCTAATCTTGTATAGCTAAATTTTGTTATATTTTGTAAAAATTATTTTATATTTAAGATGTTGTTCAAAAAAGGTAATTTCAAAATCAAATATCTACAAAAAATAGAAGCAATACATACAAATTTTAATTCAGACCTATACTTTCAAATGATTTATTATTCTTTTTAATATCTTATACATTTCAATACACGAATTAAATCAAGTACAAAGTATCATCTTTATTAAATATTTTATTTACAAAAAAATTGGATTTAAAACACTACAGTATTTATATAAAATCAAATCATAATACTTAGGATGTTTGTTTTGTTTTAAAAAAAAATTATTTATTTAATTTTGTACACTTTAAATTTAATAATAATATTAATATAGGTAATACGAGGTAATATTTACCAAAGCTCTTGCTGAAACTCATTTTTGTCAGTTATAGCAATATTGACTTTTTTATTAATCCTCTGACGTCGTTTAAAATTAGATTTCTTTGATCTCGAAGATTTTTTGGCTTTTGATCTATTAAATAAATACAGATACAGTGTTAATATAATTTGATTTTAATTGTATGTATATGTTACAGACTGAGTAGGAAAGTTGGTCAATGCAACGAACATTTCTCATAAATTGTCCAGAAATTATGTATAATGGTAGGGCAATGTATACATTGCCAATTTATCTCTGATCAAAGTAGATTAAATAACAATAGGTACAATGCGGACCAATACCAATATTTATTACACTCCCTGTGTCCTAATCAGAGTTGGGGACTAGGCCACCAAGCCACCGGGAAGTTTTCCGTTAGGCCACGATAAAAATGAGTTAAGCAAAACTGGTAAGGTCGGGTGAGGTAGGTGATTGACCAGAGTAAGTGAAAAATCAAGTGTAATTCAACACAATATACGATATAGTTGTTCTGAATAGTTCAATAGTGCTTAAGGAGCTGGTAATAAGATGGCAGAGGCTGTTGTATTCTACCAAGGGGCCTTTAATAATCCTTCATGGACTACTGTAGATTTTTTACAGAGCTTTTAATAAGCTGCCAGTCTGCAGTAGCCGGGCTGGGGCCAGTAGAAAAAATATTATTATATTTTATTATATATTAAAAAAATAATAGCTGTTTTTATAAGGCAATCCAATCCCGTTCATAATGAAATTAAGAATAACCACGAGAGAAATATTACGTACCTACACAGAGTTGTAAATAGTATAGAATACAGTTGTGTTTGCTCACAACATTTGTTTATTATATGATTTTCGATTGAAAAATGTATAATATAAATAAAAAACAAATATATTTGGTACCTCGTCACCGGCGATGTGAAGTATACAGTGTCCAGATAAGTTGGTAATTAAATAATGTTTTGAATTTTGAATTAGTCGTCAATGTGCACAGTATATTATTTTTACGTTTCCTAAGACTACTTGGGCATTGTACATAATTACAAAATTCAGATAATTCATTCATTGCACATGTATTTATGTACATCTCATGGATGATCCTAACAATGACCAAATTCCTACTTTGCCTGTAACATACACACACAAACACAAACACACACACACACACACAAATAAATGACAAGAAAATAATAATAATAATGTAATCCTCCGGAAAAATAGCAATTGCAATATAATTTTTGAATTTTATAATGATTTTTTAATATATTCGCGAGCCCAAATCAACCTAGTCGAATACCACCATTAGATATTGTTTTTGTAATTTTATTTATCAGATAAGGTAAGATTAGATAACGTAAACGTATATTTTATAAAAATGGTATTACTAGCGTAAAAACGAACAGTTTATTGGATTTGATAAAATCCGAAATCTACAAAGGAAATAAATTATTATCAATTCGACCATATTATAGTTTACTGCAGAAGTAGAGGTATCTATCTATTTGCCAATGTATGATTATGTAAAATATTTGGCGTCAACTGTACAGGGAAAATTATTCAAACATTTAATGTGATATTACTGATTATTACTAATTGTTACTGTCAAACGTGCATTAAAATAATTGCCAGTATCTAGTTAACAAATAAATCTTGTCATACGTATGTGTTATGTAAGATGAGATTAAATTTATGCATTGGGAATATTTTCATTATTTTCGTCATTTACCCGTGTAACATATATTAATACTACACGAATAATAATTACCTGTTTTTTTTACTATATTTTGGATTCGGTCCCCGATTATATAAGATGAATTGCCTCAGACGATTTAATTCATCGTCGTGAATTTTTGGTTCGACTTCTGTTCCACATTTAAAACTTTAAAAATAACAAATAAAATCACTTATTATGAAAATCGTAATATTGTATTTGACGATATTTTAAAATGCTCGGGGTGGGGAGAGAGAGGAGGGGAGAAAACCCTGTAGATTATATTTCAAGGCAGTATAAATGTTTTCTTTGAAATACGTCTGTGAACCAGGATATTACTTAATAAAACACTTTTAAAAAAACAAACAAACAAACCAAAAAATTGCTGCAGATTCAATGTTAATGAATATACAATGCGATTTATGATATTCGTAATGTGCAGTACTATGGCCCATCGCATTCCGGCCACAGAGTATTTGTTTACACTCCACACAAATCCACAAGTGATCCACTCGTACACAAACTGAAAATTTATATAAATTTAAATTAGAAATATGGTACGTCGTATCCAATAACTGAAGATTAAATTATTGCTTTTCTTAAATAACTAATATTTGTTTTGTGCAAAATTAAATAGGTACCTATAAATAATTTAATTGTTTAAATTTCGTCCAAAATATTTACACGCGATTAACAATTATTAATGGTCACGGTTAGTTTATACCTAATTAAAATTATAAATATAATTTATAACGATTATTTACTATATTTTTAAAGTTTAAAATTGTAAATTAATGAATTATGATCATGTACTGATTTGCAAATCGACCTGTTCTAAAGTCAAGTTTAATTTGCGTTAATGTATTTTATTGAAATTATTAAGTATCCTAACCTATGCATTTATATATTCAATATGTAAATTATAGATTACCGATTTCAATAAGTCATGATCAATATCCTACCGGTCTAGTAGTTTTCTCTAAAATATCATCCATTGTCCTAATTTCGTATAATATTTACCCATAATCTCTACACCTACATCCAACACCGACTAATATAAAAGTGAAAAAGTCAATTTAATCATTATTATCGTATAATCACAATCGTTCTTTTTTTTTTTTTTTCATTTTATGCAATTAAATTAACATGAATTACATTAAAAACAATAGTCGTGATTACACATAATATGGGTCGTGTCAACATTCGTCAGAAGATTTAAGACTTAAGAGTGTCAAACTGACCAACTAAGTACGATTGTCAATCGTAATTAAATAAAAAAAAAAAAAAAAAATTATTCAATTAATTTATATTTATCCAACTGTCGTCATTTTTACAAACAAATACGATTTAAAATAGATAGGTTAGTTAAATAACAATATTGATTATACGTCAATAAGTGTACATATTATAAAATTAATATTGACATGTGGTTTAATTTAATCAGACTATTTGTTTACGATCGTTAAAAAATTCATTAAAAACACACCGTTTGACGGAAGTAAATTGTTCATCGTATTGTCATATTTTTTGTATTAGATAAAACACGTTTTTCTATATTCATCAATATAGTAAAACACCGTTTGACGGAAGTAAATTGATCATCGTATTGTCATTTTTTTTTTTTGTATTAGATAAAACACGTTTTTCTATATTCATCAATATAGTAAAAGTATCTAGATAAAAATCCCGTAATAAACAACCACGCATACGATTAAATTTCACAAATTCTGGACAAAGAAGTTTCGCAATGAACTGTAGCGCACGATAGTGGTAAAACAATAAAACGCCGTGCAATATAATTTATGATAAAAAAAAAAAAAAATTAGTGACAGGTCAGCATCCAAATTATTAAAATCATGGCGGCCCGTCGAACTAAACTCGATCTCACGCCGATCCTGCTGCCCAGGCCTATAGAAATAAACTTGTATTGATAAATTTAGTTCTGTAATATATCACAAAGTTGATACCTGCTTTAAAAAAAAAAAAATTATATATATATATACACGTTAATAGATCAAAAAACTCTGTGAACTCAAATGATATTTGATTTGTAGACATAGGATTAATTATGACAATACCATGGACGAAACAGTCGGGGAAGGGCAATTGATTAATTCGTTGTTTTTGATGGTAAAAATTTTGGTACGCGAGTACCTGGACAGGTAACTCTAATATAAATATTATGAATTTTAACGTTTATGGAAGCAGTATCGAGACACATGTTACTAGCATTACAGAGATTACTTTTTTATGAGCAATTGAATTCATTTAAATACCAGTTAATTTTGCTCGTTGTAATATGAAATATTTTGAAATTTCATATGAAATCGTAATACAATCGGTCACATTATCGAAAATAGCTTTTGAAAACCGTACTAATTGTTTTGAATTACGTAGTTTTACACTTTATCTCAATACATAAACATGCAATGAAATATTAATATTTATAGGCACGTGTCACACAAGTAAAAGGATATCTATTTTAAAAATGATAATATTTAACCAGTCCGAAGAAATTAGTTACAAGTGAAAATGTATAAAAAAAAATAAAATACAGTTATAATCATATACTGGACCGACTTTATGCAGGCCCGGATGGGCGGGGGTACAGGGTCACAGGGTCTGGACTGTTATCAGGGACTATCCAGACAAAAATTAAGAATTCTTAATTCCATTGTTATTGATACTGTTAAAACGTATAAAAATAAAGTAATTATTTAGAAGTAAATTTAATTGAAAAAGCAAAAGTAAAAGATATTTTAATTTAAACAACACGTAGTGTATTACTTTTTTTGCTCTATTATTTTATGATTTTTTTTTAAATCGAAACCGGTTGCATTTACATACAAAAGTAAAAGATATTTTGCCTAATATTTTAATTTAAAAAAAAAAAAAATACACGTAGTGTATTAACTGTTTTTTGCTCTATTATTTTATGATTTTTTTTAAATCGAAACCGGTTGCATTTACATACAAAAGTAAAAGATATTTTGCCTAATATTTTAATTAAAAAAAAAAAAATATACGTAGTGTATTAAGACTTAGGAGTATCAAACTGACTAACTAAGAACGGTTGTCAATCGTAGTAAAATTCCAAAAAAAAATTATTCAATTAATTTATATTTATCTAACTGTCGTCATTTTTACAAACAAATACGATTTAAAATAGATAGGTTAGTTAAATAAAAAAATAAAAAAAATACACATAGTGTATTACTTTTTTTGCTCTATTACTTGATGATTTTTTATTTAAATCGAAACCGGTTGCATTTACATTCAACTTATACTGATTTGTATACATATATTTAAAACAATTTTTTTTTTTTTTTAGATATTTATTATTCTGGTATACATGAGTTTTCTATACTACCCGCGAAAATATAATTGTTTATTACGCTATTTTTAACCTCAAAACGAATATGCCACATATTTGGTCTTAGTCCTTTAAATAGTTTAATGACGACCAATAAATTATGTACGTGTCCTAGAATATTTCATTGTCATTCAAAAGTAGAAATATTAAAACATATCTAGTAAACAATAGTTGAAATTCAAAAAGTGAGTTTGTGTAAACGTTTTAAATTAGAACCATTATCAGAAAATAAATTATTCATTTTAAATGTGAAATTGTCATTGTACATTATATATCCACATATTTTTTTTTTACAACTATTATATTTTGAATTACTATAGAGTGCCAAAAACTATATTGGGTTTTGAAATGTTATAAACCGTAAAATTCTATTCCTGGTTATTGCGAGCTTTTTTTTTTTTTTGTCAAGGAGAGTATAAAATGCTAAGGTCAAATAACTAATATGTAGATGAAAAAATAAAACAAGTTTTTTTTTTTTTTCTATATAAAACGCAAATGTATTTGAAACCATTGACAAATACTTTATGTTAGTACTCGAATATAGTTTTACAACTTATCTTTTAAACTTCTGATTATATTGCAAACCTCAATTTGTATGATTATTTTAGCAGTCCGAATAAAAAGGCAAAGTTGTAATATAAAACAAAACCATTTATTTGTAGTATTAATGATAATAATTGGCGAGAGAGACTTAACGAGTATATATATATAAAAAAATGTTATTTAGTTCAAGATTTAAAAAAAATATTTAGTGCTAAAACTAGAAATATGGTATAATTTAACAATCCGAACATTTTCGAATTTAGACATTCAATAGATTATTGTCATGGCTTCAGTAAACCCATACATTTTCATCGGTTGTAAAAAAGATATATCAATTTTTAAAATAATCCAATTAGTTTGTTCATTAATCAATCTCTATCATATAAAATTCATTTTATGTTAACTCAAAGTAAATGTTGTTTAAAAAAAGGTCACTTAGATTAAGGCATAGATATTTCATTTAATATTATATCTATGGGTTTGAATTGTTAATCGTTATTAATTAATAGTAAAAATACACAATTAAAGTTGGATTCTTTATAGGTTTACCAAGTAATTGTTTTTGATGAGGAATCCTAAAAGTTCATAGAATATAACTATTAGATAATATTGTCTATACGATCGTTATTAATTAATAGTAAAAATACACAATAAAAGTAGTATTCTTTATATGTTTATCAAGTAATTGTTTTTGATGAGGAATCCTAAAAGTTCATAGAATATAACTATTAGATAATATTGTCTATACGATCGTTATTAATTAATAGTAAAAATACACAATAAAAGTAGTATTCTTTATATGTTTATCAAGTAATTGTTTTTGATGAGGAATCCTAAAAGTTCATAGAATATAACTATTAGATAATATTGTCTATACGATCGTAATTAATTAATAGTAAAAATACACAATAAAAGTAGTATTCTTTATATGTTTATCAAGTAATTGTTTTTGATGAGGAATCCTAAAAGTTCATAGAATATAACTATTAGAAAATATTGTCTATACGATTAGTCATTATCAATGGCAAATTACAACACATCCAGTTAACATATTTCACTGTTTAACAATTATATAATAATTGAAACATATAGGCATGTAATTAAAACGTATTGGTAGCCATAGTTTGGTCATACGAAACAACTAACCATATGGTCGGCTCGACAGAAGAGGGAGAGGAGCGATAAGTGAACACACAGAGCGGACCCACTGTGTGTATTTCCAACACACATCAATGCATACATATGGTCTAATGTCATTTACTGGTATTTCTCAATGTAAAATTATCAATACTATTTCAAGCATTTTTGATGGAATAGATTAATTATTACAAGCTCTATTAAAGTATTTTTTTTTTTTTTTTTTAAAATACCTATTGCAATCTATAAAGATTAGGCAATTTGAAAACACAGTTACAGAATTTAGGAAACATTATGTCCTGTGAATAATCGTAGTAAAAAAAAAAATAAAAAAAAAAATACTGTATTTTAGTTTTCATTAATTTACAAAACACAAGTAGTTAAAGAACAATATTATATTACTAAAATAGAGAACAGAGAATTTATTGCTATGTTACTTATTGCTAATTTGGCCAAAACTGACTATATTATGGCTTATGGCTGCTAGTTCAATTGGAAATCTGGGCAGTTTTTGGTCACACGGGTACAATTCGTTTATGAAAACCTATTGAATTTATTTCTTAAGAACCTTCCTGCATCATATTTGAGTAGAAAAACTGCTTATTGTTCAAGTCGAGAAATGTTTTCACCATAAGCTTGAACTTAATTTCATAACAGATCGCAAACTTTCAAAATAACAATCAAAACTGAATTATGTTTTTAAATGCCACACAGAAACAAATATAAATATTTTGTCTTTTAATTTGAATACATTCTATATTTCTCAAGTAATTTTTGCTATTGTTCAAGATTTTAAGCATATCATATAATCAATATGAAATATAACTATAATACTTACGTTGTATTACTTTTTATGTATGTAGTAGAGTAAATAAATATACAATATTAAAATCTATATAAAATAAATACTAATTTTATCTAGCAACCCAAAAACGCATTCACAACTTAAACAAATAACAAATACATTATATGCATGCAAATTGAATAGATTTATTGTTATAATTACAGTGCAGCCTTTAAGGATTTATCTTTTAACAAAACAATTTTAGTAAATTTGAAATTTATCTACTGTCTATATATAACAACTATAATAAAAATATCTAGCAACATTTAAATTAGGGTTTATTTAACAGTGCACACCTTATAATAATTTGTTTTAAGCATATCAAATTTTAAGTATGTTGTAATATAAATGGGATAACCAAAAATTGTACTCTTATTTGTCTTTTGCGTATTTCATTATGTTGTATTCACAATATTTTCATAATAGTATTTAAATGTGTAACGAGACATTAAATTCATGTCTTATATACCAAAGAAAAAAAGATCTATTTATTTTGAAATTATCATAAACTGCAATACTAATTATCTATAGTCAACTTCATAATAAAATATAGGTAATATTACTAATTACACACGTGAGAATATAAATCAACGGGAACTTAATTTCAATCAGTTTAGATTATAAAAGTTGAAGTAATCAATTATTTCAATTACTTGTAATGTTTTTGGGATAGAATAGAGTACACAACTAAACAAAAAAAATAACTTTTTTATTTTGGAAAACATTGAGTATTATATGTATATAACTGTTAGGTGCATTAAACTAGTATATATATATAAAAAAAAAACCATTGTAAATGTAAATAACTAGTGATGTTTGCTTATACATAAGATAATATTGATTTATCAATAAGTAACTTAGCAACATGTCGATAAATAAATGAATAATAAATTTAAAAATACCATGAAAAATTATTTCCTGAAGATTACAATCAACTAAAACCATTTGTACTCATCTTCGAACCTAATCAAGCTCTAGTGATGTAGAAGTAATTGCGAAAAACAGAGCTTAAAAATTAGTTTTTGTATGTATGCTAGAGCGACCATGGATAGAAATTATCAAATCAATATGTTGGTAGGGTAGTTAATAAATATTATTATTAAATATCATATTTATATTTGAACCCATATTATTATTATAGATAGTGGAGAATGTTATTAATGTTTTATAATGATATTATTGTAATTATTCTTTTAAAACTTTTAACAAGTATATGGAAATTAAAACATTGCTAATATTGCTTCATACAAAATTTGAAAATATATATACATATTATCATTAGCGGAAATCTTTTGTAATCTTATAGGAAATCATGGTGTTTCGGAATCCGGTGTACATAATATTCATTAATGATTTACCCTATGTAATTTATTATTAATTATTTAGATTTTTTGACAAGTCATATTAGCGTATATCAATTTGAAGTCAATAGCTTAAAAAAACGATTTTACATTTTTCGAAAGGTCGACTTTAGATAGGAGAGGCATTAAGGTAAAAACCTAACCTAACCTAACCTACCAATTGTTTAGAATGTTGTACAAAATAGACCATCTGCTGAATATTTTTAAAACAAATATCCAAAATTGATTCAATCATTTTAAAGGGTAGTTAAGTCTTGGGCAGTTGACAAAATGACTTAAAGAATATTGTAATATAATAAGATTTTTTTTTAAAATTTATAAACTTTATTTGTTCCAACTCAAAATGTTTTTATAATGACTTAGTTATTTGATGTATAATAAGATTATAATAAACAAATGAAAATTTTAAATCAAAACTAAAATTATTTTGTTGATATTTAGACAAACAGAACATTTATAATTATAATTTTTAATTTACTCAATTATAGCTTTAAATTAAATTAAAACTTGTAATGTATTTTATAGCATTTCCGTTTAATAGATTTGAGATGTTTACTATGCACTTATGTACATTAGTTATGTGATAAATTTTGTTTGAAATATAATCAAATTGATACTTAGGAGGACACTAGTCTTTGTCGGTCTAACTAACAGGCAACATAGCAAAATTATGTTACTTAGAATTTAAAGAAGAAAATATTTTCATAAACCAAAGTGATATAGTAATGTTAGTTTTTTTATTTAATTTAACATATGTAACTTTTTGTTTAATATCTTACAAAAAAGTCCAAAGATATTAAAGGCATTAACTACACATTTTTTTGATCTCTATACTGAATTCTGACAGTCTTCAATATTTAATTTTTTTTTTTCTATTGGTAATACTTCTAAACTATCCATTATCAAAATATGAGAAGAGTGGTGTAAACTAATGGATGCACAGCAAAGTCCCTAAATAGGCTATAGAAGAAGATTATACTCGCTCAACATTTTATGTAATAAATAACACAATTACTCCAAACATCCATTTTAACAATTAACATTATACATCCAGTTTCTTTTTGCTTTTATTAAACAACCAAAACCCAATTTTATACTACATTATTACAACCAGTTATTGCCATTTTTGTAAACAAAATCAAATATTTAACTAGATATCTATCTCACATTATTCAGAATTATTTAAAATAATAATCAAGTCTCAAAAACCATTCTGAAGTAATAGTAAACATTAATAATAATTATTTGACAAATTAGTGATGTTTTTAGTATAGGTAATATTTTTTTTTATACTTTTATTTGACACAAACAATCTATACAATTAGATACTTACAAAAATAATGCTGTACGACAACTTTAGGTATACAGTTATAATAAAAAATAGTCTGAAAATAAAAGACATTTCCCTAACTTTCTAAAATCTATAAGGACACAATATTGTTTAAACATATTACTTGTATAAATAAATTATCAGATCAAGCTTGAAGTTTCTAGGACTATAAACAAATTATTAACCAGAAAATAAACTTAAATTGATTTTATTTAAAAAATAATAAACTGTAGGCTCAATATAAAACATTTTATTACAAAAAAGAATTATAGCTCCCTTGCTCTATTCCTAAAATCGACAAAATTGAAAATATGTAATCAACATAATATTGAAAAATAAAACAACAAATAAATAAATAGCTTGTAGAATCAATCACCCCTAACTACACAAATTACAACCAGTAAACACTGTATACAAATCTATTACAAAAAACAAAAACAACACATAATAAATACTCACATATACTTATGCCAACTTTATCTACCCAACGGAAAATATGGTAAAATGGTGTTTCCTAATAGCTAGACAAGGACAGTAAACGTGGGTAAAATGTCTTCTTAAGAGTGTCTAAAGACATTATCCTAACCCTATATTAATATAATAATGGCCAACTGTATAGATCATTATATAAATTAATACGAAAACCTATATCCTTAAATATCCTTTACAGATCGATAACTAGATAAAATTTAAAATTATTAAAAGAAACAAACAAATTTTTTTTCTGGAGGGTGTCTATATCATAGTAATCTGTTAAAACTTTATAGCACTCAAATTGACAGTTTATAGTATGAAGTATTAATTTAAAATTATTATTTAATCTAGAGCAACTACAATAACAAATTGATTTATAAATTGTTTTATTAATAAACAAACAGTAAATTAATTGTAAATATTTGAAAGATACTATTACAAAAATGCTTGACAAATAAAATTTCACAAAATCAAATCATAAAAAATTTGATTATAAGAGTGGCCATAAAGAAAATGACTTGACAAATGTAAAATGTTTATGAAAAGAATGATTGACAATGTAAAAAATATGCTAGAATCTAAGGCATTTCGCATGTAAACAGAGATTAGCAAGGGTTCATTTAGACAAATTGTATTATAGGTGCTGTTAAATTTCAGTTGAAAATATTATGTGATTGAAAAGTTGCTCTATTAGTCAAATAGTACATTTAATTACCTACTATTATAGAATCAACAACTTTATTAAATAGAACTATTAATCCTGTCAATTTTAGTATATGTAAATCATGTTTATACCTATGTTTAGGAAAAAAAAAAAAATCAAAAATTTTGTTAAATAATTTTAATGAATAAGAAATAATTTGCTACAGATTATTTGAACAGTTAAATTACAATAGGAAAAAAATATTCTGATTTATGAAACTAAGACGAATAAATAAATATCGATAATGTTTACCAAAGTTTAAAAATACACGGATAATGTAATATTACAGTGTATATTTTTTGTACAATTGTAACACGCATTACAAATATAATACCCAATCCATTATAACATAATATAATAAATCATACAAATAATGATATACATCAACTCACATTACAAAACACTTAATAACAAACTTTATCACAACTATAAGAACAAATTAGCCAAACTCAATTTTTAAATATCCCAGTTCTCAATAATAACCATTTTACATCACACTTTTCTCTCTGACAAAATCTGTATTTTGGAAGTATCCAAGAATTTAAAACACCTTAGAATAGGTATTATTTTTACTGCAAGCAACAAGTTAGTTGTACGTTTTGTTAGCTATAAAAATCAATAAAAATTAGCCTTTGAATGAGCAAAACAATATACAAATATTCCATTCCAGGCTATTTTTAAGTATAATAAAGTGAATAAAAAACATTAAAATATATTTGTTATAATAAATTGTTAAAATCATCAATTTCATGCAATATAAAGTTATTTGAATTGTAATTAAATGAAAAGGTAGACAATTGAGTATATCATTTAACTCATGGTTATTGTGTCTATTGTTATGAAAGATTATCCTTAAAAGGATGCCACATCCACATCTATTTGTCTTGTTCAACATTTGTGTATTATGCAAAAGTTATTGCCAGACCTAACTTACCAATTATGTGTAGGTTTTTTATTTTACAATATTTTTTTGAGAAATTTTACAATAGATTATTTTAAATATATCTTTTAGGTTGATTGGAGATTAAAAAATCAAATAGTTTATATTTACTGGTAATTAACTTCAAAATAAAAATATTAAGGTATGTCTAAATTTATATAATTTCTCCTCTAAAAATTTTATAATTGTGCCATGTTAACCCAGAGTTTACATTATTGGAAGTACAGAAGACAATGTTATTAAAATACTTATTTCAAAGTCAAGGACAATAGATACAAATGTGACGTCCTCTAAAATTATGTAATAATAAAAATAAAATTATATTTGTTGATTTTAACAGTAAAAACTTCTCTCTTAAATGAGTATTATGTGTCATGCAAACATTTAACACGGATTTAGTCTACAAACAAGCATACCCACCTGTGTTAAACCTCCTTCAACGTTCAAGAATGTACTTAATAAAGTCTAATGTAAGTTTTTTTAACCTATACTTACCTGTGAATTATCCAAGCCCAGTTACAACCAGCAGGTTGACAATAATTACAAAAATAATACACACACAAGAAATCATTTTACAACTACGACAATTACAAGAAACATGACCAAGTAATACCACTAATATGAAATATTAAATGGCTTAGAAGTCGTTGCTATATACCTACCTACATAATGATGAATATATATAATATATATATATATATATATATATCTATTATAGTCAATAGACTTAATAGTTTATCTCACCATTACAACTTCTCTTGTTCAGGGTGGCCCTCATTTCATCGACATCGACTATAATGTTTATCGCAAATTCTGCGATATGAGAGCAATCCATGTCCTCGTCCATAATTGCAGACATTCTCGTTTGATGTTTAACGAAAACGAACTGCACCAATATCGTTGTACAGAGGTGAATTATAAATTTTGAAATCAATATAATTCCGACGTCGACCTACCTGAAAAAACACATGTATAATTAGTAAAAGGAAAATTTATATATATATATATAAAAAAAAAAAAAAATGATTTCATTGAAAAATAGATGGAAATCAGTGGTAATCATACCCGGTCCGACAGCAGCCAACTGCGTAACGGATGATGATGATGTTAACGGCGATTGATGGCACTAACGACGGACGGTCAACGAACGGATGACGACGACGAAACCCAAAACCGTCGCAGTTCTTGGTTGGCAGTGTGGTGCGCGTGAACGCCCCCTCTGGGTTTATAACAGGACCTTCCGACGTGCGTGTAAGCCGTCGTAGAAGGCAACGGATGACTGTGTTGTGCAACGTCGTTATAAACCGGACGAGCTTTTTACAACGAGTCTAACCGAACTACCCGAGGTTCACAGCAAGTATAGAGAACTTGGAGAACGGGTGAAAATCCCCCAAGAGAAAAAAAAAAAAAGAGTCAGCGGCGGCCAGATGGTTGACGTCACAAGTCACGACCACGGCGCTACAATGGTACAAAGTTTCTGTCGTCACACATCGTAGGTGGCGGAGTGGCAAAATGGCGTTGGCAGCAGCTGTTCGCCGCGGCGCAGGCGCAGTAGCGACGGCACAGAACCGATGCGCACCGTTCGCCGACAGCGATGCTTTCCGGAACGCGGCCGGTCCGTGGCCCGCGCCCGAAAAATCCCCGGGAACGGCCGGTATTCAAACGATCTAATAAACGCGGCGACCGGCCAACTCCGATATGACGTCGAACGGAAAAATACGTACTACGAAAACAATAATTTACGACAACACGACAATAATTATTCATTTTTTTTACAAAAAAAAAAAAAAAAACAAAAACAACAACAGGACACGGTGAACGTGATTTATTAATTTTATAGAACGCGTATAAACAATGGCATTGGACAGCCTAGAATATAAGATACCAATTCATGTTACCGATTGAGCGGGCGCTCCGATCAAATTGAATTTTTGGTTTTACCGTAAATTGTCCGTTTTTCTTGAAAAACACCTTTTCATCGGTTAGTAAAAATGTTCCAGTTATTACAACAGTGTCTATTTTCTAAACTCGTGGTGCGAATGATGGCGGTTTATGATTTCAAGTGTATTACTTTGTAATGTCGTCATATTGTACTATATGTCGTACATTCATATTCTAATAAAACATTTAAAATTAAAAAAAAAAATAAATTTTTTTTTTGCCTGGTTAAAACATACACAAATATAAATATAAACGATTTAACTAACTAATGTATTAACTAAAAAGACTATCGATCGGTTGAAAAAAAAAACAAACAAATTAACTAAAAACGTTACACTTAATTGTGATATGGCACACGCTGAACTAATGACATTAGCTTGATCCACAAATGATAATCTTATCGAAAATTTAAAAATAGTTATGAAATACGGGGTATTACTTACTTTTTCAGTCCACCCTCTTTTTTAAATAAAGTATCAGTCAATATGTCGAGCTATTCGATGATGAATATCCGAATGGACTGAAAGGAGAGTTGTAGGTTTGAAGTCGCTGTACTAGTACTGGTTTGATGTAGTAGTATTACATAGCACTACTTATATCGCTGCTTATTAATTCTTGAGTTTCTTGGCCATCGACGTAGGTATTTATAGTTGTTAACACGTTTAAACTGACGCTAGTTTTGTCCATTTAATTTTTTTGAAAAGGTTAGGTTAGGTTGCCAAATGACTTTCAAAAAATATTAACTCAGTATCTTCAACAGCATGACTTATATTTGTTTTTGAACGTGCAAATTCGACCATAAGCTCTGCTACTTGTTCTGTACCCGAATTGTTAACATTAGTTTTCATATTTTTTTTTTCCGGTCTTTTAAATACAGGTTCAGCGGGTATCCCTGGTTTGTCTTCAATTTCACTTTTATTCTCGTTGAAATTTGGATTTTCAGTATTTTTCTCAGTCCCTATTATCTCACTTTCGTTATCTGTACTTCCAGATTACTTGGTGTTTGCATCGTTAAACTTGACATAAACAACATTTAATTAAATAAATACCACTTTTTTTTTCGATGTAGCAAAGCCAGATTTTTTTGATTTCTCTTCGCGTAATGTTCTTGCTAAAGAATTATGAAAATAAGTTTTTACACTTCGATACAAGAAAACGTGTTCGAAATATTATATTATATTTATTTTTAATTTTTGTAATACTAAAACTACGAGAAAAATAAATTTATTTATTTAATAAAATAAATAATTCATATTCAGCTATCTTGATTCTGGTGAACACGTTAGGCACTTACATGATCATTTTCGTCTCCGAGCTCAACTATAGGACAAATTATGACGTTTGTTGAGCAATGTGGTATATTTTATCTCTAACTTATAACACTTAAAACCCAACATTGGGTAAAAGTGGCAAAAGCTTTTGAAAAACTGTATTGTGGAACTTTCCAAATTTCCCCCCTAATAACGCTGGTTCAGAATATTATTATTATAAAGGATTTCATTATATTGTACTTCAAAACCTTCGTTGGCGCTTATGTCAACTTCATAACTGTAGATATTGGTAATTATGGATGAAATAGTGATAGTGTGGTATTTTTTAAGAACTCAATTTCGGAAAATTATTAAAAAATAATAAATTATCCCGCAATCAAAAAAAAAAAAAACTCAAATTAATGATGAGTTTTACATTTGTTTCGGTTAGTTACAAAGTATATCCTCCTTTGAAACCAAATTTAATGAGACCTTAACCCAAGAAGAAATTTAACTAACGAAAAAATAATTTTTAATTACCTGTTATAAGAAGAATAGTAGAATGTGGAGAACAATTTAATGTTCTTGTAGATTAAATGTCAGGTTTTCCTGAAAAAGCTACTATTATCGCTAAGAAGCCTTGCAAAATAACGGATAGAGAAGGGGTTTTACATGTTATTCAAGATGAACTTCAACTTGAAACGATAAGGCAAATTACATCCAAAACCAACGCTTTCCAAATCCTTATAGCGATATCCTTTCTTTGGTTCCTCCAACTTTGGAAATAGCCAAAAGTCCAGTGGAGCCAAATCAGTGCTGTACGGGGGGTGGGAGAGTGGTGTAATATTCCTACTGGTCAAAAACTGTTGAACTTTTAGTGATGTTTGAGCAGGCGCATTGTCATGGTAAAAGACCCAATGGCTAATTCACGCGAGACACTCGATAACACAATCGCTTAAGAACTTCAATGTAAAACACTGATGTTACTGATGACCTTATGGAACCAATTCTCGGTGCACAATATCACTAATATCGAAGAAACAGATGAGCATTGTCTTAATTTGGGTTCGAGACATCCGGGTTTTTGTGGGACGCTCTCCCTAATCTTCAACCTACTGTTTGCTTTGTTGACGAGTCTCCGAATCATACCGATACACATAGCTTTAATCTACCATGATTATCGAATTCATCCAGCCAGGCCCTTCACTCTGAATTCGTTCAAAAAAATCCTAGCAAATCGATAATCGCAAATATTTTTGATCCGCATCAGCACTTTCGGAACAATCTTTGCACAGAGGTTGTGCATTGACAAATCGTGGTGTATCATCTGGCGAATGGTTTCTTTATTAATACCGAGTTCATTTTACAACATACGGATTGTGAAACGTCGATCGGTCCGCACCAACACTCTCAAACTTCGACGTTTTGCATAGTGTGCACGATTTTAGTGGCACCTGACTTCGTATCGTCTTGCACCGATTCTCATCCTGATGCAAAACGTACAGCCCATTCGTGCACACGTGTTTGTGACAAGCAGTCATTACCGAACACGCGTGGCAATTTTCGTAAAATTACGGCCGGTTTCTCACCAGAGTTCACCAAAAACTTGATGACGATTCGTTGCTCGTTTTTCACGTCACGACACTACACTATTAAGTTAAACAAATTGCAGAACAAAAAAATCGAACACCGATCACTATCAAACATGGCAGACTGGTGTATAAACGTATGAACATTATATAGCATAATTTTTATGATATCAGTGTTGCCACTTAAGGAGCTAGAAACAAATTACTCATTGTGCAAAGTAAAATTATTTTGTTCAAACTATTTTATTTTGAATTAATCTTTTCATTTCTGTGTTTATTTCATTCCATAATTTGTCTCGGATGATTTGATTGCTAAAATTTTGGTTAGGTAAGGATAGGTTAACGGTTTTGGTGAAGAAGTAATGAGGAAGCAATCCCCTCATCATTTGGCCGTTCATAAACAAAAGAAAAAAAAAAAGGTTAGGTTATCTGTAAAATCGCATATTGGGTTTCCTTACAAATACAACATGATCCATCGATCAATTTGTCTGGATCGCACGCCATTTTAAAATAATTATGAAATATTTAAAGTAAAATAATATACAAGCAAGTATTTTATTTTGAAAAAAAAAAACCGCGCGTTTCGTTATTCATAATAATATTATAATGACTAGTGTGACTTTAGTTTTTCGTATTTTGCTCGGAGAAAAAATTGAAAACCGAACCGCCACCGGTCATGTTTTGTCTTGTCTATAGTAGTGTTGACTGGTAAGGGCGCTTTTTTTTTTTTTTTGGTTTTTTATTAGAAAATATACAATCTGTAAATTATTTTTACAATAAGAATATGGGCTATAATAAATTGACATGACTTTCTTGATAAAAGAAGTAACCCAGCGACTACACTTTATTGGTTTAATGTTTTAATGTTATGTTAAAAATATTTTTTTTTTTTTTTTTAAAGAGTTTAGGTCTCGGCACCATCTTCTCTTAAGTCTTCTTTGGGGATTTACAGGGATTGTTTGTGAGTTAAGTGCTGCGATTAGCGGATTAGGGTGGTTCTCTAGTCGTGTCAATTTTTACTTTACATATTATTCAACCGGAGCGGTTTTGCTCTTTCAATATGCGCCAGACCTTGGAGATTGAAATTAATAATATTATAATGTAAAAATAGAAAAAATAATAATGATTGTTATCACAACGTTATTACGGTGTCGCCGCAAAATTTAAACGAATCGCTGAAAGGCGGGTTTCCACTACACACGTTTACGTGTACGTGCCCGTTCGTCGAGATCAGGGGTCTCCAATCTACGGCCCGCCGAGTTAACTGATGTTTTGATAATTCGTTTCTGAGCGCATTCGAATTTTCGAAAATCTGTTCACCGTAGAATTTGAAACTTGACCGACGGAAGCTGAAGCTTGAAATTATCGAGCTCACATAAAAAATAATCAGCTCAAAAACCGTATCAAGACCAGTACCAGACTGCAAACATTTTACGCCATGTTACTAGCGGACTCTTTTCCAAATCTCGAGTTGTGCGCACGTGAAATGACTTCAACGTTTAGCATTACCTACCTATATGAGTAAACTTATTCAAAAATAAAATACGTAAAATCAAAGTATAGAACCAACTTGACGAATATCACGAGCGACTCTGCTATATAGTCGGAACAACCGAGTTCGATTTAAACTCCCGCGAAATTTTAAAAGACAAGCAATTCCAAACGTCTCATTAAATTACAGTCATTTATCGCAATAAAACAAGTTCATTTTGTAAAATTATAGTAAAACAAAATAATTCTTATTTATCTGATGTTTCATTACCTCTCCGTCACTCTTTAAAAATATTTGGCCCGCGATATCGAATCGTGTCTCAGATATACGGCCCGCCGTTAGAATAGGTTGGAGACCCCTGGCTCCAGATATTATATACAGTTTAAATGGTTACAAACAATATGATAACTGATATCATTTTCTATGAGCGGGTTTATTTATCATTTATATTTTCTTAATATGTGTTTACAGTGGAACGTCGATTATCCATACTACAAAATTGTACATTTTTTTTTTTTTTAATTTAATTTAATTTAGTTAATTCGTTATGTTCGTTTCGTCGTGTTATATATGTACGTATTATGAAATTCGAGATTATTTTATTATCTACTACGCCTCGCTTTAATGTATAGAATGTTTATTTAGTTGGTTCGAGTGTACGGTTCGCATTTGAATTAAAACGGATTCCAATAGTAAATCTAATGTGTTAAATATTGAAACAAAAATCGAAATAATAGGGAAACTTGAAAAAGGAGAAAGCGGATCTTCTTTAGCTCAATTTTATAATGCATGTAAATCTACTATTAGTGATATAATACGTAAAAAAGAATGAATTTTATCATGTGCATCAAGGATGGACTCGACCAATGGCAAAAAAAACTAGAAAAGTAATGAAAAGCGCAATAAATGTTATGTTGGACGAAGCTCTTTTTTTGTGGTTTGTATAAAAGATAAATTTAGGTGACTCTATTTTAGGGCATATATTGATGTGAACAAGCATTAATATTTAATAGCAAAATGGGCGGTACAACTGATTTTAAAGCTAGTTCAGGCTGGTTAAAAATGTTTAATCATGGTTTAAGAGAACTTAATATTAAAGAAGTATTATCATATAATTCTACATCTGCAAAAAAATGTAAGGAAAAATTTTTGAACATGATAAAACAAGAAGAATGTACAAGAAATGACATGTACAACGCAAACTAGAAGTCATTAGCATTAAGTCGTGAATCGTCAGCCTAGTTTTAAAGAATCAGAATGTCCTCTGAAATTGAATATGAATATGAAGACGTGGAGGATTAATGTACAACAACCCGAGTGTAATTCAACCAAACTTTTATTATTCAAAAGAATAAAGGGTTTGGCAGCAAAAAATTTCAATGGAAGTGCAAAAATAATTGATGATTATTTTAAATACAAAAATGTGTATGTATTTTTATTTTCTATTATATTTTTAAATTTTAAATTTCAATTAATTATACTATGTACTTTTAACAATACATATACAATATTATATTATATGTTTTATACAAACAGTACATTAGTTTTTAAATTTTATTTTTAATTGTTTGATTATCCGCAGCCCCCTTGGTCCTAATTAGTGCGTATAATCGACGCTCTACTGTAATGTAAATTATTTAAATTGCTTAATATTTCATTTGTTTTTGTTAGCTTAATGTTGGCCATGTATACAAAAAGAGATATTCAAAAAATTCAATATAATTATTCGTAAGAAATTTATAAATGAAAAGTTATTTTTTTTATTTGTTATATTTAAACGAGAAGAAGAATCACCGTCAGACGTAAAGTATGTTATTTTCTCTTAAATTTAATATATTATTCATATATATATATTTATTTATTTATATTATACCAGATCTAAACCAAGATGACACGTTAGACCATTCTTAGAAGAAAGACAAGTACATGGTCATTGTCATTGCCCAACAAATGCAATGCAGCTAACAAATTTAGTATTCCAAGTAGACCTGATATATTATCGATTGGTGAAATATTGACAGCAACTTTAAGGTGAGTGATAATGATTATAATTTGAAAATGAATATTTAAAGTCTAGATAATAATTAGCCGCTAATATAGTTAAATATATATATATATATATATATATATATAATTGTATCTAATTAGATTTAATAGTTATTTAATTATTTTCATACATTATTAAATAAATATAAATGGTCACAGATAGCAGAAAAGTTAAAGATTAAATGTCAAATACCCAATTTTGCTGTGACAGCATTGACGGCAAACATATTGTACACCAGGTGATAATTATTTATTTTTAAAAATACCTCATACCATCATCAATATGTTTTCAATCTTAATTTGTATTAATTTTTCTGGAATTAAAATTTATTTTTTTTAGGTACTCACAAACATAGATTCTACATATTTCAATTACAAAGGATCGTATAACATTATACTACTGGCTATATGTAATGCTAGTTACAACTTCACTATGATAGATATTGGTGGAGTTTTTCAAGTTCAGGAGGAATGGGCATAAAACTTTAGATTTCCCCATTGCAAAAATATAGACTACGAGTGGACCATTCTCATATTATGTAGTAGCTGATGAAGCTTTTTCATTGCTGGAAAACCTTATTCGGCCATATCATAACACGACTAAACAATACAAAATATGACCGGTGGTCCGGTTCTCTATTTTTTTTTTCGAATAAAATACAAAAAAACAAATTTACTAATCTTTATATACTATTATGAACAATGGAACACACATTTCTTTCGTGTTGATTAAACGTTTTTTTTAAATAAATTATTACTTGTAATATTTTACTTTAAATATATGATAATTATTTTAAAATGGCATGCGGTCCAGACAAATTATGGAATGAAATAAGTGAGGGAAATTTTTAAATTTCAATTCATATTCAACTCAATTCAGCCAAAAAATTAAAAATTGTTAAAAATTTTGTAACTCATTTTATTTATTTTGTCTACCCAAATTTTACATTTTTTTATTGTAATTTAATTCACTATTTAACAAAAATTGCCATAAAAGCGATGTAACAACATCATCTTCATCAGAACTAATCTTTACATCAACTGGCATTATAATGAAAATTTTATCCCAAATTAATTGTTGTTTATTTTTTTCTGCCAGTGTGAATGAAATTTGTTCTGAGCTATTTGGAGTAAAATGTTCTCAGCAGTTCGGAACAGCTTTGCTCTTTCAGTGTGCGCTGGGACTTACGGTGTTTGATGACGCACAAATAAACCACTTTAATTGTGCATGTAACTGTATTAATTGAGTATTTCTCATCTCTCTATGGTTCAAATATCTAATTTGTAATAAAAATTAAAACTAAAGTTGAAAAACCTATTGTTTTATTTTATTAATGCTGTCTTAACAATAAAATAATAATCTACTTTGGCTCAAAACCGAAAATTCATTGTATATAGTGTTAGATGTGTTAATTAAATAAGTACTTATTTATTACTGTTAGATCCTTGGTTTATACATGTTTTTAATTATTTTTAATTTGCTAGGAGGGAGGGAAACTCATTATGTTATGTACCTACCTGAAGATTTTTCTAAATATTTCAGAAGCACAAATTAAATTAAATTAATATTTGATTGTAAAATCAATACCTACTCCATAGTCTTGGGTGTTATTTGTTGGGTACACGAACCAGAATCTAAAATTACAAAATTATATTTACAAAAGTTACTCTCATGCTTAAGTGACAAAAATAGCATTTAAAATTATAATTTCTACTGCTACTATAGACATTTGTAAATTTCTATTTAAACCATGGATTAAGATTCTATCTTAGTCTATGACTCAAACTAATTACCTAAATTTATCATCTTAACCATAGACATTATCAGAATCACTATAATATAAAATGATTTCTGATCGGTTAACAATGTGTTTATTTCAGAGGAGGAATGTAAAACGATTCTGAGCAAAGTTCGGTTAATCGTGTTCTAAATGATCCATGAAATTCGTGATTTATACGATTTTCATCAAAATTTGTCCATTAAAAGATTATAAAAAAGAAATGTTATATTACACTCGACTATTTATTTTTCACCGTTCAGTATAATTTAGATAAATCTTGTCAAACGATCGATAATTTTTAAGAAGCCAACCAAATTTAACTCACATAACTCGAAAATTTCAAACGACTAATATAAGTATTGAATGGAAATACAACAAAGAAACTAAATATATTCTAAAAATATAGGTACATTAAGTTCCAAATTTGTTTTTTTTATTTGTAATAATTTACATTCATCCTTTTAAATTTAGTATAGTTTGAAAACATACATTTGCGCTGTATGAGTGGTGCCGAATTGATGTACTTATTTTTTTTTTTTTAGGGGTATTTACACGGAAAATCATAATTTTAAAGTTCAATTTGTTAAAATCAGCTATGAAATTTATTAATAACATTTATAATCATTACCTGATTATTAGTTAGTGTGTATTTTATTTTTGTCAAGTATGGTCAAGGCGGACAAGTTAATAGTAATTTATATCTAGGTAATGTCAAATTTATTTTAAAATAAGTAATTCTTACGTTTTGTTTGAATCGTTTTATTTTTTTATTTTTTTTTCATAAACGTTTTATTGATTTAGACAAAAATATTTCAATTAAATTATAAAGTTTTTTTTTTTTTAATTCCAAAATACTTCTTTTAACTTGATTTGTATAATAATATATAAATAAAATACAAAATATATATATATATATATATATTAGGTTGAAATGTACCTATTATTGTCTTGTTTTCTATATTTATATAAAATCGAAACAATGGACATTTTGTGTATGGTCAAACAAATGTACGTTATAATAAATTTAAATTTTGTTCAGTTTTCAAATTTTTATAATAGAATTTAATCTACTGGAAATACTGCAATTTGTTTAAGTACCTGTTAATTTTTCTTTGATTTCCAAATCGGAATTATCAAATGGCTCCATCTATAAATCAATTGATATATTAACCTTATTTGAGTTAAACAAATAAATTTGATTTATACCAAGATTAAACAGTATTTCGAGTAAATAATTTTATTGTTACTATGTATGTATACACGATAAACCTAACCTAATTGGAAATGGAACTTCATACTTACCCATACTATTGATTATAAATACTAAATAAGTTGAATTATTATTATGAATATAATTTTATATACAAATCTAACAAGAATAACATTTTTAGTTTCCTGTTACGTTAACAATGACAATAACATATAATATAATATATAAAAGCCAATGTGTGTTTGTTGTGGTTTATAAAATCAAACACTGCTCGATCGATTTTGATAAAAATGTCGAGATTGACACCAGGTAGAATCTGATGGTAGTTTGACACTCGCCCGATATATTTAGTTGCTCAGCTGGTATTAATGGTATAAACTAATTTTGTTTGTTTATTTCTGGGTTACTTTGGTGACACGAATAAGTTATATAGAATAGTTATTATTTTAAAATATTTTTTTTGCTTTTAAATGGTAAACAAAGAAAAGCAGGAAATAAATTGGTATGGGAAACACTTGACTGGGAAAGCTAATAAGTTATATTAATAAATAAACGTAGTCATATCTACAATAAAAATATCTAATAGTTAAATCTATCTATGGATGATTTATTTGGTTACTTTTATCAAATTGTTCTATTTAATTTATTGAAAAAAAAAAAGTAACATATTTATTAATTATAGGATTTTTTTATAATTATGGAATAATCAGTTTTTGTATCTTAAATTATTTTGTAAAGATAACAAGTTTGATAAATCATTTTTACATTTTACTTAAAAATGTTTGAAATTCTGTAAGTTTGATATGGAATGTTTATAAATTAAGTTTTCATTTATTTTTCCTAACAAATAGTATATATATATATATATATATAAACAATTGACAAACCTAACCAAATGTTAATTTTAATCTTATTAATTAAGTACTACATGGTTCATTTTATATCGACTGTTACATAATTTTATCGATGAATAATCATAAAATACATTCCATATTTGTATAATTCATTTAAAATTTGCTAAAAAAAAAAAATCCATAATCAATAAATTTGCAATTTACAAATAGACAAATTACTTAGTTAATAATTACAACTAAAAAAAATAAATAATAATAAAAAAAAATTACAATAATAACATATCAAATGATTGTTCAGTTGACCGAATATTTACAACATTATATTATTCAGTATAGGTATTTACAACAACTTATAACTTTTTTTATTTGAGGAAGACTTTGATTTTAAACATCTTAAATTTCAAATCATTGAAATATATATAGAATTCTGTATATAATTTAAACAAGTCATATTAATGACATATAATTGTAATTTATATACATCAATTGATAAATATACATATATTATACATATACATATAGGCGGTCATTCAAAGTTTCTGCTACATAAATTAGTGGAGGTTTTCCAGGGGAGGCACCACCTCCCTTGTAATAAACGGGGAACAGAAAATAATACCTATATTACATTTGATTAATATAATATACCTAAATCTAGTATTTATTTAGATTAAATTAAAAATCATTCTTTATTGTTTATCCATTTTTGAAATGTACAATGCGAATATGAGTGCATAGTAAAAAAAAGAATATTTTTAATTAATGGTTCTCCGTTCATTGCCTCCTCAAAAAATGATTGCCACTGACACAAATACAAAATATTACATACAAATTTGATGTTTCTAAATTGTTATTTAAAATTTTTATGATACTGTATATGTATAAAAATTAACATGTATTTGAAAAGGTAGATAAAAATAACAATTAGTTAAAATTTGATAAATGAAAGGTGTATTATTATAGTAAAAAAGATAGATTTGCAATAATTTACACAATATAAGAATTTCAAGAATTTAAATGTTAAAAGAAAAAAAAAATAATAAAAATATTGTTTACAATGATTTACAATCGATATTTAAATGTTCTAACATAGCTCGTGTTTGCACAAAAGATTTTCTATCAGCATAATATGTAACACAAGTTGTTATTAAAAATAGTATATCAGTACATTTCAGCCAAATGAGCTGGACATTTTAATAAAGGTTATCTACGACATATAATATGTTTACAGAGCATTCAACAATTCATTCATCATTTGTCATTACATTATTACATGTAGAGATTGAAAAATATAAAACTGTTAGAAAAAAAAAAAAAAATCAAAAATCAGAATGATGTTCTCAACGCATACAAATTAATAATTATACACCCTAAGGAACATTGTTAGGACCATCGCAACCTATTGTAAGAATATTGATACTAATTGCCATAACACTCAAATATTAGCGTCTCAGTTGATATTAAATGGCAAATTTGATTTGTCAGCTGCCATTACAGCTAATATATACAAAATTCCAAAAATACAATTTAATTTAGCAGTTCGTTTAGGCACAGACTGAATATTAATACCATCTCTAAATTCTCTTTCTATCTTAAAAGCATAGCTCATAGTAATTAATGGCAATAGAAACCATTTAGAACATCTAACAGATAGGACAACAAACATAATATAAGGAGTAAACAGAAGAAAACCATAAAATATGATTGAAGCTGTTCGGCCAATTAATATTGCCAATGTAACAATACCAGCTTTTCGGTCACTTTCTAAATCTCTCGTGTTATTACTATGTAATATAGCTTCAGTGTTTAACGCTAATGGTATAGCATAATATATTGGTTCTAAATTGAGTTGACCGGTATGCGATAAATAAGCGAATAGAACTGATGCAGGTCCAAACAGTATTAAGAATATGAGGTCTCCCAGGGCAATATATTTGAAACCAAATCCACCGGTGTACAGAAACGAAATGCTTAAACCCCATAAATAGGCGGCAGCTAGATGACCCATTTTCGCCTGGGATATGATAGCGAGCCAAAAGAACGTAACAAAACTCAAAAAGTATAAAATAGCGCCTAACCTTTCGACTTCGTTCTCGGACAATATTCTGTCGACCAGTGTCCGGTCATCACTATTGCGGCCATCTATGCCACGGACATAATCATAATAGGTATTCACCACATTGCCAGCTCCGTGAACCAAAGCGACCGTGAGCAGAGTTAACAGCAGCGTCAGAAGACTAAACTCTATGTTGGAATTTAATTTCTGGGCGATGGTGCAGCCTAACAATGTCGGTATTATCGATGCACTTAGAGACCAGGGTCGAATGGCTAGTACGTGCGACGGAAGTTTGGTGCGCAGGGACATAAATATTGAAGGTAGGTGAGCAGCAACATTAGGCAGTGAATCAGCAGACGCAGTTCCACTGGTTGACATCGTCTAAACGTCGAGTTGCCTGCGAATACAAAAAGGGAAATAAAAAAAAAAACGCAACGTTTCTAATAGGTACGTATTATCAAAAATTTGTCTCACGAAATGAATATTTCTTGTAGCCGAGTCCAACAAGACCGGCACTACTGAGTCAATGTGAATAAATATAATTACAGCTCTGGTATCATGACGAAATTAATTGACTGGGTACGGATTGGACTGCTGAAATACCGATTAATGGCCCCAGTAGTGAATGCTGAAAAGCCATTGAACACTCGTATCAATAATGATTATCATCCATTATCATTTAATCACTATTATCAACGAAAGTAACGTCATGTGTTTTTTTTTTATTATTTTTTTTTTAATGTTTAAACGTGGTCATTAAAAAAATTAGACGCAAATATGAAATTATTGTAATCAAATATCATACGTTCGTTCGGTTAGGGAAATATATCTAGTAACCGTACCTATACGTAGATTTTTTAATCACGGTTTTTATATATTAATAAGATCGGGTTTTTTTTTTTTTTTTGGCGCGTGCGCTCGGTCAATCACTTCGACTAGCTCGGTTTTGCCGCGCTTATTTCAAAAACGTTCGACTTTGTCGATTGATATTCGTCATGATAATATTCGAACGATGATTTTATTGTTTTGACTGTTGTTTTTCTTGTCGTCGATTATTCAGACTTGCCCTAAAAATAATAATTTAAAAAAAAAAAAATTTAACAATTTATCCGTATTGAAAATACACGTTTCTTTATTGTTTTTGTTTTGTATAATATCGTTATGTGTAAAAAGAGACATACGTCTCTTACGTCAACGATCCAGTAGAAATAATTAGTAAGGGCACGTTAAAAAACTAATAGAAAAATACAAAAGGAAAATAGTAAAGAAGCTACGGCTCTCATCCTACCGTGAAAAATATATTGTGTCAAGTAGAAGCTTCTGGAACTTCAGGACGAGTAAGAAAACTGTCGAGTAATCCTTTTATTATTTTTCGAATTTTTTTATCATTATTTTAATAAAAAAAAAAAATAAATTCAAAAATGCTCTAAAATCTTTAATAAATGAACTTAAACATTGCGCTAGAAAATCTAAATCGTAATGTAATATTTGTAGAATTTACATTAAAAAAAAAAAATTGCATTTAAAACGAGAAATGCAAAATAAAAATTATACAATATTCTAAAACGTTAGATCGCGAAACAAATTTATTGGCAAGCATTGTAAAGCATTTCTAGAAAAAAAAAAAAATAAATACAAAATCATCGAAATCCTATCTGTTTACTTCATTAGTCATGACTTTTTTAGTTGACCAGTTAGTGTTTGACGTATTATTATGAAATCACGAAAGCAAGATTTCACAAATATAAATTAATCGGTTTATTAAAAAGAAATAATAACCGAATGGCCGTTACTTATGTTTTATTGAACTGACCTATATTTATTTTTTAATTTCCACATATTAGACAATAATATAATAGTAAAGTTGTCGTAGTTGTCCAATCAAATAGAAAATGTCGTCTTTGTTATAATTTCAGCGTGATTGTCACCTGTTTACCAACTCGGTGTATTTAATACTATCGGAATTGGTTTTACAACGTCTATCGATTTCGTACGAATATTAAATGTATACCTGCAAAATTTATAATTAACATTTTATTGAATTACAACATTCTGTAGGTTCGGTTTTATATTTGTAATGTTTCTACGGATATTTAAATATTTCATCTCAAAAAATGTCCGAGATAATTTCATCATTTTTTATTATCGGACTTTTATTCCACCGGACATAATATTCGATTATAGTATGCCTAAGTGTATATCGATCTAGATATTTGAACTGCCCGAGAAAAACTATTTATCGTATATGATTAGGTATATTTGTGTAAGAAAAAAATCCTTTACAATTTTCCGTCTACGAGTTTCTGAAATATCCAATGGAAATATAGGCGTCGAAGAGCAAATATGATTTATTTTTATTATAATCGTAGGTCACCACACCTCATTATTAGAGACCCACATAATTAACTGTATATAAAATATATTTCCAATATTTTGACATTCGTGTAATTTATTATATTTTTACTTATCTTGTATAATAAACGGTTTAAGGTTTAATGTATTATCGTTTATTTAATATTCAAACTATACTAACTCCTCTTAAGTAAATCGACAAAAAAAACAAATTTATTTCTTTAATTTTTGGTTTATATTGTTAAAACAATATATATATGCAATTCGCCACAATTATAAGACCGAAACCCGTGGTATAAATTTACTCGCATGTGTGCAACTGTTATATTATGATAATTTTCATTCGTACTTTGTGAACATTTTTTAATTTAAATTCAAATTTAGCTAAATTAATCATTCAATATTTTAAATTATTTAAATATACATTGTTTTTAATCCATTTTACTTGAAACATTCTAAGAAACGCGTATACTTAATCATTATTATCGTCAAACATCGTATATTGGCCCAAAGTCATCTCAACGATTCAAGGTTTCCAATAAAAAAAATTACCTTTAAATTACAGACATGACATATAAATTGTATATATGAAATATGAACTATAAATATTACAAAAAAAAAATGGTTGCCTAACGTTCTTATCGTGGTAATAATCTTCACGCTGCCGTTTTCAGAGGTCAGTTTTTATCATTTACGTTATAGTTAATGATTCCTCCTGACGTTTTTAACAATTCAACGATTCAAAATTGTAGCTTCAATGAGCTTATATGATAAGGGTGTGGTAGACATGTAGGAGTTGATTAAGAAGCCACCCATTAGTGCGACACTTAGCTTAATTTATTGTAGTTGACTTTTAAAAGAGTTAATTGTTTGATAAGGGAAATTTTGACTAGATTCGTAAAGGACACGACACAACTTCCTTTTAAGTCTACGACTAGGATTTCCCGGTAGAGTTAGGATAGACAGACCCTTAACTTCCCCAGATTGGGATGATTTTGAAGTCTCTTATGAAAACGGACATAGTGCATGGTGTGCTTATTCAAAAACAATTTGCATGGCTAGATTTTTATGTAAAGTCAGATTAAAAACATTAGTGACACGTCGTAGTGCGATATTTTGGAACGTTTGGATTTTTTTTATATGTTCTATTTTTTGGCTGCGCCCCAGAGCTGTAGTTTGTAGGTCCATATGGGTTTAAGTAGAGTTTTATAAACTAAGAGTTTGGTTTTGAAACTAGTGCAGTCATTTCTGATTAAAATATAACTAATCATGCGTATACGAGCCTTAAGAGCGAGTCGTTTAGTTCTAGTATGATAATTCCAAAGTAGTTATCCAAAGTATATATATATATATCAGGGCATAAACATTGTTTAAGCGTGAACGCTGTATGTAACGATAATTTATTTCAATTCGTCATTTAAGACAAAAAAAAAAAAAAAATAAATAAATAAACATCTTTGTAAAACCACAAGATCCTCGCTCGGCTCAGAATCTAAAACGACGTGTCTAATGTCATATATACAGTTTTTCGAAGGACAAATTCCCCGGATAACCAGGGACAATTCGCGGACAAGCGTGAACAATGTCGTGTCCTGCAGTCCTGTACGTATATCCCCTCAGTCCGTGGTTTGGACGAAAATTCGATCGTTTTGTTAACGAGAACCGGTCGGTGACGAAAACGTCACCGGTGGCCACTCTTTATTTCTAGGCCCTCTCTATTATACACCATACATTATTTATGAAACCGTATAAACGTTTAATCGACAATATTGATAATCCGGTAATTATTTTAATGAAACGGCGCACGCTATAATATTGTAAACGCCGTGCCGTTGTCGTGTCGACACACACACACACAGAGAGAGAGAGAGAGAGAGAGAGAGAGAGAGAGAGAGAGAGAGAGAAAAGTATATTAAGTTGTTCGTATAAAAAAGCGCCTCGTTCAAATGCACTCTATAGTCCGGTTCATACTTCCGTAGTTCGTTTTAAATGTTTTAATTTGCATCTATTATAATACTGTGTAGGTAACGTACGCAGAATGTTCAATAAAACTGTTACTAAATAAAATCGTTTTCAATTATTAATTGTATTTCTTACATACTCGGGTTGGTTTTGATTTAAATATAATAATCAATTGTCCGAATAACGTAAGGTAATAAACTAAAGCAAATCGGATCGACGAGGGATTTTACGATATCTATTTCCAGACAACTATTTCATATTACAAATAATAAAAAAAAAAAAAATTATGTATCTATATGTATTCATTTATTTTATCAACTTTCACAAAAAAATATTGTCGAATGAAAATATCGAAAAAATATAGGAAACATAGTAAATATGTCCGCATTTTTTAATTTGGCGAAACAAGTTTCGTTTTAAATCTAAGAGAAATCATGAGTAATATTGAATTTAAAATTAGAAATGCGTATTCACGTGTGCGTGTTATCGAGTCTTGGGCACGATGTCAAGTCATGTCTTCCAGGCCACGCCCTTGTCGGCGACGAAAATACACACGGCGTCCATAATTTAAATATTTCTTTTTGTTCCGCTTGTTATTATATATATATATATTATATATATATATATATTTTTTTTTTATTATTATTATTTCGAGTGACCGAGTATGTTATAAAAATATTTGTGTTTGTTGAGGCCGCGGAATGGCGTAGACATAACTGTCGGGGGAATTGCGCGCTATAGCAGTTTGTTGGAAATCAATCGGGTATACAGAGCCGCAACTACGTTTCGCGGTCCCCGGTGAAAATGCAAAATTGTTAGCCCAACCCCCTTTAAAAAAAAAAAACAATTGGCATTATTATTTATTAGCTCAATAATTGTGATAACGGTTATTTACCATTTTCCCATAAAAACAGGAACAGTGTACCCGGAACACATGATGGTATCTAGTGGCGGATTTGAGGATTCGTACAAAGTCGGCAAACCCGTACGAAATGTAACATATACCGTGGTATTTGATATTGTGGTTCGCAATATACAATGTGTTTTTTTATTTTGTATTTTGTGATAAAAATCGAAAAAAATTCCCTATATAATTGAAGTGGGGTGCCCCGGTGCACAATTTAGGATAGGGTTCGCCCCGTTCGCATTTGCCCGCTAAACGACCGTTAAATCCACCACTGGATATGGTATCAATTTTAATTATTTACCGATAATATCGACGCCTCAGTTAAAAAAATGCAACAACTCTCGAACAAATTCGAATTTGCTATAATACTACGACGATTTCGGTTCTATAACGCAATATTTTTAATAGAATTGTTCACCGCGAGAGGCCGTGCATTTCCTTTCAGATACAGTAGTTTTTTAATAGTACAATCACAGTTACTTCAGAAGTGAATCCCGAATAGACATATTGCGTTATTGAACATAAAAATGTCCTTAATTTCAGAATTGTTACAATTACAACAATAAAATGTTTTAATCATCATTTATTTATATTATTCTCTATTTTACTTCTGTAATTTATTATGGTATTTTTCATATTATAAATATTTAAAAACATTTATTATTTATAAAATAGTTTACATTTTTGCGATATATCAAGCAAATACATCAATTTGAATGTGTAATAATTTCAGTTTAATATTGCAAAAATGCAAAATGTCTAGTTATTTCAGAAAATTGTGTAGTGTTTTGATTCGGTTTCGGAAACCTGCAAACCGAAATCTTGATGTAACAAAATATGCACTTGAAAAAAATCAAAATCATGTAATTTCATAAGAATATTAAAAATTGATTACGTTTTATACATGTTCAGTACGATTTGTATAGAGTAACGTTACTGAATACGATAAAATGGCTTATCGATATTCATTCAGAAATATTAATCCTCTATTATTTAGTAATATCTATTTCGTGGTGAGCGGCTTAAAGATAAGAGTAAAATAAGCTTAAATAACCTTTTTGCCTTTACCTTTTCCATTGTACACAAATGAATTTTTCGTAATATTTAACGCAGTAATTCTTTTGTTAACATTTTTTTTTTTTTTTTTTTGATTGGATTAATATTTTCCGGTCAGTGCATTTTGGCAGAACCGAGCGCGTTTTTCTTTTCGATTTTATAGAAATATATAAGGGAGATAGAAAATACCGTATTATATATAGTAATTATTATTATTAAATAATTTTTTTTTGTAAATTAACCAACTTAGGTTAAAAAGTTCATTTGAAAATGTACGTATCTATTGTAAATGTATCAAACTATTCGTTCTATTTTTTTTTTTTTTAAATAAAAATGTATTGCTTAAAATTATTATAATAAAATTAAAAAAAAAAAGAAATACATTATGCTAGAGAAAATACAGAGCGTCTAATGGCACGTTATTTATAATTTTGTAAAGTAGATTATGAATACGTGTTCTAATATATCTACTCTGTATGCTGACAATATTATACGAAACTCTCGTTACCGTACGCAATTATTATTTGTGTATAACGCAAGAACATTGTCCCTGTAAGGACATTATAATTCCGTTTTGAATTTTAAAAAAATAACGTACTTAACTTTAGGGTCAAGTGGGGTAAATGGTAATTGGGGTAATTGGAAATGATGTTAATTAATTTTGCATTTTTCTACCTTATAATAATTATATGATTATTATAATTCATTAGAAAATTACAACGAGCCTACACAGTTTGTTGGCTTACAATAACCGTTCAAAAAATTCAAACACAATTATCCGGTCCAATCCGGTTCTCTTTGGTTGTACTTGTATGTGTTCAAACACGATTCGGTCTCGGTCTTTTTTAGTTAATAAAGAAAAAAAAAAACAAATGTTCCGGTCCGGTTCCGTTGCTTATTTCATCAGACCGGCCCCTAGGCCCTGGGCATTAAAAACCCGGACCGTGCAAAGCTTTACCCGCAAGTATAATAAAACCTTTAACATTTATTTATTTATTTATTTTTCATAACTGTATACTTTTTAGTTTGTTTGTGGAAGGTTTGTCAACATTTGAATAACCCAACACCGATCCCTTAGTTTTTGGTGGTTCAGTGAACCATCAAAACTATACTCAAGACCCCCCTCCCTGTCCGCTTATAGTCACGCGATTTTTTTTCAGACACCTGGAAGTCTAGCCAAAATAAAGTACTTCGCATGAATGGGCCCTAAAAATACTCGGCGCAGAGTTTATAAACTTTGCGATTTATATTCAGCCCACAGTACCTGTACACCCACTCCACACGGAACTTTTCGTATATAGATTAAAAATTTCAAAAAATAATAATAATAAAAGTTCACCGCGTAATATTATATATTATTATATATTCCAACGTTTCGTGAATAATCGATTTATATCGGATAATCCGCCGGCATGGCGTATAATAACACCATATTGCTAAAGAATAGATACAAGAATAATGTACGAAAATATTTTTATTCCTGCAACACTATATTGCAATATTATAGTCCGGATTTATATTCTCTTAAAACACCTAAAATATGATGCCAACATTCTCTAAAGAACCTACAAATATTTTCTCAAAAATTAGAAATATGTGTAAAAATAATCAACGAATGTCAATATATGTAATTTTTTTTATTATTATTTATTTTTTTTTTTTTATAATATTCCTTAATTAACTATTTAACTATACACTTGCATAATAGAATAATTGCACTATAGTAACAGTAGGCATATAAAACAACAATACATGTATAAATATTTATTAAAACATATAAAAATAATATGAATTTGGTAAATTTTAATTATAGTGAATGGTATGACTACAGCGACTTAATAATACTTTTAATCAAAATGGTTGAATATTTAAAAAAAAAAAAAAAAAAATGATAGTTTGTAAATGATTAAAATATATTTATATTTTCAGGTACTTTTATATTAAAATTAATAATAATACTCGTAACATTATTGAAATTAAAATAAATTATTATTATTATTTTTTTTTTCTGTCGTAATTTATAAAATATTCCAAAATATGCTAAATAAGCTGAATATTGCACGCCTCATGAAATATTCTGAAATATGCATAACAAAAAAAAAAAAAAAATCGTTTTCCTGTGAACTCGATGTTGAAAAAATCGTCCACATTTTTTGTACTCTCATAAGACTCTGCATATAATCAGTAACGATAAGTAAAACCATATAAATCTGGACTATAATTATAATATATCGTGGTAAATACTCGTGGGACACTCTTAACAGGACGACATATATACCAGAATTTGCCGTCTCTGTTAGGTTCTAACGGGCGACATAGTAAAAATATGCTTACGCAGACTATTTAATTTTGGTTATAGAGCAAGAAGAACACCTATTATACAATTAAAAGAGAACGATACTCCAGAGGGTTTATAATGCGTACTACCGCACTAAATAAAACGAGTTGTCACGATGCTCTGCGTGAATTTTATTCACATGTCATACGTGAATTTATTTCACCCATGGAAAAATACGGATAACACATGGACAAATACGAAATAATCGGTTATACAGTGTGATCATGTTACCAGATAAGAATATAAATATTTCGTCCGGACTATTGAAATATTATAATATTTAAGGATAGATTTCGAATTTTTGACGATTTCGGCGCGCGCACGCCCAGTAAAACCTAAAATTACAGAAACGTCTATTTCTAACGCCAGATTCGAATAGTCCTATTTTTTTTTTTTTGCGAGTAACTTTCAAACAGTTTAAAGGCTACACCGTGTGTAACTTTTGAATTATCTTTACTTATATTTTGTTCCTATAAAACGATAGTCGAGTTTCATAGCTTTGCAAAATGTACTTAAAAATTATCTCGGACATTTTTTGAGATAAAATAAAATTATATTAGTCCAAATTGCTTGGAAAAATTGGACTATTCGAATCTGGAATTAAAAATAGACATTTATCGTTATAAGCATTAAACAAATTGGCATTTAATATAGGCATCCGTTTAACGAAATTAAAAATTCGATTGCGAAATTTATTTTAAAATGTGTATTTTAGTACTCTATGTTACCTTCTGAAAACAGCATTTAGATCTAAGTTCGTCCGACCGAAATATTTAGCGTTACTTGAAGAAACGATCACACTGTATACGTCTTTATAATAGAAATATATTTACATTATAACAAGAATCATAACCGAAACATATTATAATATTTCAGTGACGAACATTAAGTGAGTCGAGTGTTTTTATGTAGATGTAACATTATGGGAAATGAATTCAAGTGTTCCATAATTATTAATATAAGACGTAAAATCAATATTTGAAATTTTATCGCAAATGCTGTTATTGACGTGTGGAGGATTAGTATACGTATTATTCGGTGTATTGGCCAATATATGTATATAGCCTTCTCGACAAAGGAGACGAACATAGAGGAGTGCACATAAAATATTTGGTTTTATTGAAATGCAATTATTGTTAAAAAAAAAAAAAAAAAAAAAAACAAACAAACAAAAATACTCTTAGAATATAAAAAAAAACATTCAAAACAGTATGTAAAACTCTTATTTAACAATTTAAGTTAATTTGCATAATATATTATTATTACATCAGCATGCTCTTACGATTCTTTCATCACGAACTAGGCATTATTTATACGAAGATTTCGAGTAAATTTGGTTTCTTCAATTTTATTATATAATCAAAAGTTAATACGAGTACCTATATATATTTTTTTTTTTATCGATCTGGTACAACATCGGCAACGGTGGCCATTAGTTACTTTTACATTGCATTTACTGACGTGCTATAAATTGTTAACCACTCATAAAACAAAAGAAAAAAAAAATCGAAAAGACCAGAATATTTTGTAAATGACACTATGTATGTTATATATGTGCTTAATAGCACATTATACATTCAGTGAAAATATCGAGTCTCTACGATTTTTTCACTGAATTGTAACAAAACAAAACAAAAAAAAAACTAAATCCGATTTATATAGTTCAAAATTTGAACTTCAAACATTCATAAAAGAAAAAATCGACGACTACGGACTTTGAATATTTCTATATTGCTATAAGAAAAACTTGCGATGGACTTTGTGCCAAATTTTTGAACAATTTTAAATAGCCAAACAAATCGTATCCGCACAATATCAAATAAAAACTAAGTAATTTTAAATAGTTATGAATAACTCAAAAACCGTCAGAATGTTCAGAAAATCGTACTTTATCTAGAAAGTGTTATTATAAGTAACCTGTGAAAGTTTCAGGGACTCCGCGATCGTTTTTAACACAGGAAATTCCGACAGTAAAGGTGTTGACAAATAAAATAAAATAAAAAGGGGTACATAGTAGTACGAGTAAAACCAATAGGTTCCTAGACCCGGTCGGAATCTAAAATGGCTCTATCGTTTTTAGCTTATCAGCCGGGTTTGAAAAAAACAAAGGGCCTAAATATCAATTAATATCCGTTGTCAGTTCTCCGTCTTTGCTATTGTGTTTACGCGGTCGCGGCGGCGGCGCTGCCGTTTATATTGTTTGTTTTTGTTTTCGTCGCGAGATGGTCAGCTGTGAGTTCATCCCGTGTCGGCGGTGGCGGCGGCGGCGGGTTTCGCGGACGTATCGATTCGACGGGGCGGCCGTGGGGCGCGTGCGCTCCGACTCCGCCGGCGGCCGAAAAATTGGGTCACTCGAGGCCGTACGCGTCGTCACCGGTCCGGGCTCGCGAGGCTTGCGAGCGGGCGGGCGGGCGTGCGCGCGCGCGCGAGCGCCCGTTGCTGTCGTGACCGGCTGTCACGGCGCGGGCCGAGGGATCTATCCATTTTAGCCGCGGCAACTATGACGGTTACCCGGTACGACCCGGTTACCGACGGACCCGAAACCCACGCGCACCGACAATATAATAATAACAATACTAACCATAGGCGTGCGCACGGGCGAGGTGGATGCGAGATTTTCCGCCGTCAGAGTATATTTTCCGGACGTCTCATTATAGCTTTCGGCGGGACTAGGGGGGGAAAAAAATGTCTGAATATTTAGAAAAAAAAAAAAAACAATATAGAAATTTGATTATATTCGTAGTGCCGACCTAAACAACGTCCGGGAGATGAAATTACATTTTTCGCGTTTTGCGGACGTGTCCTCGTGGCTTTCGGGACTGGGGAGAAAACCGTCTGAATTTTCTATATTGAAAATGTCTTTGCGGGAACATAGGGATAACTCTCATTGTCGACACGATAGTCCATTACCATTTTTCTTGTTTCAATTGATAATCAATACGAATTGGACTCCGGTTTTTTTTTTCTTCAAATTATATTTTAAATAATCGTAGAAAAAAGTCGGTAAAATAATGATAAAAATTGACCTGTTTTTAATAGAGATATATTATGTAAAGTTCGAGATGAAAATATTATATACCGGAGTTCAATTCGGTCTGTAAGCAGTCTTCCGGTTTCAAACAATAAAAATAATCGTCTCAAACGGACCGTTTTACGAGACACATGGACGGCCCGTCACACCGGGATGCCACGAAAATCCCTCTGTTCCGGAGGATTGACCTGAATGACTTATATTTATTTTAAGTTATTTGTTTTTATATTACGTTTTTTTTAACGTACGTACACTGCTCCTCACCTCTATTTTGGATTTTGTGTTTTCCGATACCGCTTCCATTCAATACGTTATTTGTTTGATATAATTCACAGTTTATTTGCAATTAAAACAACCGCTGTAACCGAATTACTGACCGATGAGAGGGGAGGGGAGGGGGGTGCTGTAGAAATATTTAATTTGTGTACATATCATTTAGTATGGCACATTTGTTTGTACTTGTTTGATTATACTTGCAGACATTGGAAAAATGTGGGCTGCTTAAAAATATTCTCTGTCCAGATTTTTTCTGACGGGGCATGAGAGTTTTTTCCGCAAGGCATGTTTTCAAGCAAAGCGATACGTTAGCCTCATAAGAATATGTCATAAAATAGTACAGGAAAAAAAAATAAAAAATAAGTCTATTTTTGGCTTACCTTAGGTGGGATAAATAATGGGTTGTGGTTTTGTAACAAAATATGTTTTAATTTGTTTGCTTTTATTTTATGGTATAGCACACTTGATACAAAGTTCACATTATGAACAATGAACTCGGTTTGGCATGTTTTTGACATTTTACATTTACTGTCGCGCCCTTTTTATGGCGTTTAATTTTTTTAAGTGCATTTCATGGCACTTTTGACAATTTCAGTTATTACATTTTTAATTTACGTTTGAAAATCGCTTCAAGTACTACTGATTGTAATAAATCGCCGTTTTCGTGTTTGTTGTATAATATTATGTGTTTAAGTTTATTTAACGCCCTATCCTCGAAAAATATTACATCGTGTATTTTAAATATACGTATAAAAGACATTAATTACGTATCTTTTTTTGTTTTTTATTTTGCAAAATTTAGGGTACATCGGCAGAACGGGTCACTAATTTCACTAATAACGTCCGGCTCTGTTGGCGACGGGGAAACCTGTAGGAGAACTATAAGGGTAAGTGAGTCCCACTGACCCTACTCATGTGTGATATGAGCTAATGAGATTATTACCCGATATTATCAATAATCCTTTTTTTGTTTTTTAATTTTTTTTTTTTAACACCGATTTTATACCGATACTGCTATCGGTATAAAATCGGTGTTAAAAAAAAAGGTTATTATAATATTTGGTATCGATATTGTAATCCCATTGTCTTTTCGAGGGTACAACGACGACCGGGTAACCGTCACGTTCGAAACAAAGCCGTTTTAACCGTGCGAGCGCACGTTCTACTTCGGCCTTGATGCCTCGGGATTTCCACCGCATCGCCAGTTTGTGGGTGTCGTGTGTCTGACGGTAGGGCACTGTTTAATGCGACTGGCACAAATTGTACGGGCGATAAACCGACTATCAACAAAACTAAAAACAAATCGATACCGTTTTCCGAAGATGATAAATATTTTTTTTTGTTTCCCTACTGAAAACAAAAGCAATTTTCGAGTAACCATAGCATAAATGGTAGATTTTGAATCGTGTAACGTCATCGGTGGCGTGTTTTCAAATGGTTTTTTTTTTTTTTGGTGGACAACTAAAGTAAATATATAGAAACGGTTTTAAAAAAAAAAAAAAAAAAATACAACTTTTCTGTTATTGTTCCAATTTAATATGTTAGTCTTTTCACAAAAAGTTTATTTTAATCATATTTCCGGTTCAAACCATTTGTCCATATTCTCCTCTGTTCGATGGTTTCAAGTTTTGCTTCAATATTTAACATACAAATTATAAGTGATTACTGGAACCTATATATTTTAGCAGTGAAGGTTTAGCTCCTAGGGAACTTTTCCCGTGAAGGCGATTACCCCTATTGCACCCTCCTCCACCACCGATGGCGGACGAAATCGGTACATATTGGCCCGCGTACCCACATAAAATAATGTCTTGGCACTACTGTATTGTAAACTTAACGGTGGCCGCCGTCGGATTTCCTGCGGTGCGGATTGAATTTTAATAATTTAACACTTTCGGTAGAATTATGTTTGGCCGGTATTCGGTGTGGCGATGCGAAGCGAGGGGGAAGGTCGATTTTTTTTTCGTGCGTTCCCGTGGTGAAACTCTCAGAGAAATTCCCGTATACACCAGTGGCGTGCCCAGCGAGCGGAGGAGATTAGAGGTTATATCCCTAGCCTCTGGCTGAAAATTACAATATTTATGAGTATTTATTTACTCATAGAATCTTGAAATCTGTATATTTATTTCAGCCAAGCAGTGGAGTATTTACAGTGGAAGATGTGGTTGATTCCCCCCCAGAGCCTTTTTTTTTTGTATAATCAATTCTTTTTGTTTTTCTAACTCATGAACCCTTACCGACTTACCGTATTAGTAATCAGTGTGTTATCTGCAGTAGTAAAGCCGGTAAAGTCTTGTAGTGTTTGTGATTATCTATGCAATCATTTAAAATGATTATCTTTTCAAGTTAGAACAGGTTAAAACCAAAAAACGGTTTGGAAATGCTGTTAAATAAAGAATTTGATAATAATAAATGATAAGTACCAAAATAATTGTTATACAGTAGATGACATGGACGCCCATATAGGGGGGGGCAAGACGGTTACTTCCCCCTCACCTGAAAAGTAATATGAACTTATAATTTATAAAAATGTATTGACGAATTGTATTTTGAATTTTTTTTTTTATATTTGTCCCCCTCCATGGTAAACGATTAACAGTATGAATAATGGATATGGTTCGAATGGGCAGAGTTCAACCGATATGCTAATATTTTTTCTGATATCACCTCCCGTGAGGAAACCGCAAATACGCCATTGCAGCCAAGTCACATAAGGAAAAGCTTAATTTGTGAAATAAATATTGGCATTTTTGGATCCGGTTATTAAAATAGAAAAAAAGATTCTACGACTTGTTCATGATTACCATTCAGGTGTATACAGGAGGTACTATACACCCCTTCCCATTCCAAAGTTACGCCACTGGGTAAACACGCACTTTTATTATATGGCGTTGGCCCATCGGGTAAAAAAAAAAAAAAAAATGACTTTTACATCGTTTGGTACGAACGGTTAGAGCCGGGGCACCGCCATTAACATTTCGAGTGGTAAAATCATCACAAATCGAGTCTGCGAGGTGCACGTAATTCTCTCGGTCTCCCGTACATAATTATATTTTTTATAATAATATTATGCGATTTAATCGGTTTACGTGTGTACACAACTCGTGTATACAAACACGCGTTTACGACCATATGTGTAAAATACGTTTTTGCCCGACGCGAAAAGGGGAAAAACTCCGTACGTACACGTGCGTTTACCGTCACGTACACTATGACTCGATTTTCGGGGAATATGCGGAAACTGTATAAAAGAAGAAGAAAAAATAATTGCAAGTTTGCGGTCATTGCAGTGTAATAATAATTTATATTAATTATTCAGTCGTTATTCGATCGGTGGCGTGTCGACGACGTGTTGTGTCATCAATATCGTCGCGAAAACGTCTACTGTTTATTTAACCACGTCGACGATGTTTACGATTTCTTTGTGGGTGGGCGGGGAGAGAATATATAATTTAAAATAATATATATATTTCGAAATTTGTACAAAAAAAAAAAAAAAATCAAACGTGGAAATATCATATCGGCTCCGTATTTGTGTGTGTGTTTGTGAGGGGGGGAGGAGGCAAGTGTACTTTGTTTTCCGTACCCGTAAATTTTTTAGTCTATAACCTATTAAACAAAAATTATTAAATACCAAAATACAGTCGATCCTCTCTGCACAACGAATTTTTTTACATAGACGTATACTTTAACATACTATTATTAATATTATTTATCATTTATTACAATACAATATGTATTGTAATTGTTATAGTACAGCCAATAACGAGTTTTATGAGTGAAATAAAAATGTTTTCTATTTTTTTTTTTTTTTTAACGAATTTTTTGTTCAAAGTACCGTCAAGTTTGTCAAATAGAGCTCTAATAGGTTCGACTGTAGTTACAGTATTATACTTTCGAAGTTAATTTTTTTTTTTTTTTTTGGGAGAGGGGCTGCCCAAAATACGTCGCCCCGGGCTGAACAATTTCCGAATGCGGGCCCCGAATATATCGTATAGGTAATATACATTAGAATTATTTACGATACACAATATGTTATACTTATATTTATTAACGTTGTAGCCGTACGTTCAAAAACAGACTCTATGCTTTTTTTTTTTTAATTTAATTTTTTGTTTTTTAAATTATTTTCAGGCGTTTTCGTTAGATTTTCGTTTTTTTTTCACCGCTGATCTTATCCAATTCGTATAAAATATAATTTACGCGTTAATATGTACGCTGAAAGACACGCGCGGCATCTGCGCGATCTGCGTGCACAACGGCCACCGGGTCGATGTCAACGTGCAACGAAAAATTAACATAAACGCAAAGTGAAAATCGATAACGTTTCCGGTTTTCATGCACAGTCTGTGGTGTCTCGACGTAATTTTTCAAAAAAAAAAAGAAAAACTTATCATCGAATCGGTCATTTCAAACTTTGAAAACCGTTTATGCGCAATGACGACGACTATTTGTCGTCAAACGCGACCGTTATAAATATTACGCGCACTACGTGGTCTGTTCAAAAAGTACCAGGGTGCAAATGTTATTACGGCTAATTTACACACGAGAACGTTTCAAATTGTAAATTGAATATTTATTCCCTGCGGATTAGTGAATATTAAAAAACAAAATCCGAAGTCACTATCATATCTCAGTTTAATATTACACGTGGTTAAATCCAATCGGCTTGTTTCGTTCGACGTTTTCGATATGTCCGAAATTAATGGACAACGCGTGTGCATCATTAAGTTTTGCTTGAAACTTTGTAAAAATGATGCAACGGAAACGTACGGAAATGACTAAAACCGCTTTTGGGAATGCTTCATTAAGTGGTTCCGTGACTTTCGAGTGTTTTAAACGTTTTAATAGCGGGTCAACTGAAGACGATCCACGTTCTGGAAGACCGTCGACGTCGTCCAGAAACGATGGTGTGGCGACAATTTGCGAAAAAAAAAAGGCGAAATGGCCGCCGATTAACCGTCCGTGAGTTAATAAAGCGAATCTCAATTGAGTCTTGTCATGCAATTTTACAGGAAAATGTACAGATGAGAAGGGTCGCGCTGCCAAATTCGTTCCGCGATGGTTCACCACGATAATGCACCGGCACATTTAGCATTTTTGACTGCTCCATGCGATTTTTTTTTTCTATTCCCAAGACAAAAATCTGCGCTTCAAGGACAACGATTTCAAGATGTAGACGAAATTAAAGCGAAAGTGGCAACAGAACTCATTGCTTTAAATTTGGAACAGTTCCAAAGGATTTTTGAAAAATGGCATGATCGCCGGGATCACTGCATTACCATCCGGAGGGGAGTATTTCGAAGGAGATATCTTTAAATGTATGTGTGTAACTTCATTTTTGTAATTATTAAAAATAAAATCCTGGTATTTTTTGAACAGACCTCGTTTATGTATACGACCAACGGTAGATTAATTATACAATTTATTAGACGAAAAATGTACGTTTTAAATACCACAGATCTTGCATTTAAATGAAAATGTAAAATTTACCCGGAGAAATTATGTTATTTCCGTGTAAAATTTAAATCTAATGAGTTATTATGTCGTTTTTGAAATGATTTCCGGTCGACTCAATTGTTTCATTCGCATAGCACAGTGGCGCGTCCAAGGGTGGATCCTGGATCCAGGAGAGGGGCACTTCTGTTTTAAAAAAAGAAAAACAAACACCCCTAACGTCACCTCTCTCCCTGCGTACTCCACTGCTGCAGGTGCTGTGACTATAATTTTTTGGAAAATTGGATAGGTACTACGCGATTTAGAAAATTATATAAAGTTTTGAAATTTATAAAGGTTTTTGAAAAAAAAAGTTTAGGGGCCTTCCCCTCCCTCGTAAATACGTCGTCAAATTCCGATAGGGGTATATTTTTACATCCCGTCTACTTTTGTTCCCAATCAATACCGATAGATACACATATTTTTCCACATATGTACGTTTTATTAATAAATAATGACGTACAACTGGCTCTAAATTCTTTGGCGGTGGGTGGGGGTAGATTACCCGATAGTGACCCATAAGAAAGGACCCGGAGGTTCGGCCAATGTATAATAATATTATATTTCGGGATCTGTGATTGGGTTTGGGGGCATGGAAGAAATTACGTGGGGTGCAATCAAACCGGCAATGTGTCGTCGTCGTAGTGTTCGGTAGCGTCTGGCCTGGTCAATTTCCTCGCGACCATAAAACGGACGGGGTTGTAAACTGCGCTAAGGAATGAATATATTTCAAAAAAAAAAAAAATAATAATAATAATAATATATATATACTCGTATATTTTTAAGTTTTTTTTTTTTTTTTTTTTAAAGAAATAATACAAAATATCGGTTCGGTTGAATAAAATGGTCCGAAGGAATTTTTAGGATATTTTAATTAACACTTGTCCACAGGACGAATAATATAATACTAGAGTGTTCCCCACAGTAAAAATTTGCAATTTTCTGTAAAACGAAAACCGGCCGTAACGCACGAGTGTTTTGACTTTTTTTTTGACTTTTCTGTTTCATATAATGTTTGTTATTTTTGGCGCGAGCAATAAGAGAATATAATATTGTATCGTATTCGTGTCATAAGAAGAAAATTCACACATTTCCAAGCAATTGGATAATTGGGTATAGTATTTTATTTCGTTCTTAAAAAAAAAAAAAAAAATTCAGTAACATAAAAACGAGTGCACTCCCACATTGATATTTGTTTCTAGCCAGGGCACTGATATTTATGTAGGATCGCGAATCTTAATATATTAAATACAATTTAAATAAATATATTATTATTTTCTAAAGTATACCTACCTCCCCCCAAAATAATGTCATCCCCTTAAAGATTTCTGCATTTTCGTTTACCGGCAGACCGGCGACCCTTTTCGACTTTCCGGGCTACCCTCCCGCGCGCTGCACTCTCGGAACGCAAAGCCGTGTGAACTTCCACGGTCGTACACACGCGCACGGACTCGCCACGCCGCCGCCGCCGCCGCCGCCACGCCACCGCCGCCACGCCGCCGCCGTCGCTGCCCCTGCCGCCACCGTCGCCGCCACCGCCGCCGCCGCCGCTACCGTCGTCGCCGTTCATTCTCCGGTCGACCACTGTCGGTACTCGTTCGTGTTCCCGTATCATTTGTACACCGTGCCGTCTCCATAACGATTATTTAACACCGGCTCGAATAATTATCCGATTATAGTAAGTAACAATTATTTTTTTTTTTTTTTATGTTTCGGAATACCTATACGTATTCATTATGTTGCTTTAATCGTTTCCGATTTCTATTCAATATAGGTGCGTTTTATTCGCCGTTTATATGTATATATATATATATTAAAAAAATAACCTATATTTTTATCGGCGATTTTCAAAGTCTTTGTTGACTCGATTTCGAGATTTTCGAGATTTTGACAATTTCAAAAATCGGTAACAATACCTCTAACTGTTGTCAACGATACCTATTTAAAATGATTCCAAAGTCGGTTATCCACTCGAGTAGACGAGTAATGCAAATTCGAATCCGTTTTCTTCCGAATTCGTCTTGTCGCTCGGCCATTATAATATTATTCAATATTTATAAGCTTAACCGGTACGTTGGAAACACAGGAAATCCTCTCTTAAACGTTATTAGTTAAAAAATTTAAATATTATTACGACGGCCTTTAGAGATAACACGAGACTGTTTTTGAATGGTATTACGGCGCGTATGCGAAAATCTGTCAAGTTTTTATGCATATTTTTCGATTCAATGTCGAATCCGACATCTCGCGTAAGCGTTTAGTAAAAAAAAAAAAAAAAATATGACTGCTTCCTACCCGCGCGGCTGTACAATTGACAACTATGCCGTTGGTTCGACAAGTTTCTAACGAGTTTGCAGTTAATATTATCATACGCATTTTCCAATCGAATATTAGACGTCTAATAAAAAAAAAAAAAAAAACAATAATTATTACCAATCAATAATCTGCTCGTGTGACCGGTTATTCTTTGGACGTATATTAGAATTTATTTAATATATAATACGCACATAATCAGAGTCTCGAAAATGAACGGCTACTTTCAGTTGGTAACGTTTTAATCGCGAGCATTGGCATTTTTAAAACGCGTGCCTACAGCAAGATAACTTCCAGTAGGGCAATAAATATGTTGCCAAACAGTTATAAAAGTTATAACAAGTACAAATAATACGTTGTTAATCATTGTTTCAGCATAGATTACCGGTCGGCATAAACGTTGTCGGTATACGTTTAAAATCGCGAGAGTATAATACTATTACCTACTCGTATTATGGAAACAAAATTAATTTTTGTCATTTCTTCAAGAAATAATGTCGTTTTTCTCGACTAGCTTATAATGCGACGCACGTTTAGGTACTTACAACTGCGGTTGTTTATAACAATATGTTTTTTTTTGTACATAATTTGTTATAGGAATTTATACGCTCAAATGCAGAACGGATGATTTCGTGTTTGATTTTATTAGTCCGTATATATATATATATATGTATAGGTATTAACGTTCTGTTTGTTGCATTAAAATATTATGAAAAATAATATCGAACGATTTTAATCTATTGGGGATTATCAAGGGGAAAAAAACGAGTAATGTATTTTAACAAACAATACCGAATCATATAGTTTAATAAAAAAAAAAATAAAAAAAAATGCGATTATAAAGGACAGTTAGCCGTAGTTAGGTGTATTTAATGTTTTTATTTGTTCATATGTTTTTTATTTTTTTTTTCCAACTCGCCGTATAATATTATCCGACATAATAATCCTATGTTTATTTATGTATTTTATTTTTCTTTCTGGAAATTATTTATTTTTCCTTGTATTTTGTGTTTATTTATCTATACTCGAGTACGTTTGGTAGGTATTTATTACATTTGAAGACGATTCTCCCGGTTTCTCATTACCATTAACTATGGAACGTTCCCAAAATATTGTGTTTTCACATGCGTGTATATTATCTAATGTAATATAATATGCAATCCGATTTACCAATAAAACGTTTGCTAACACCACAAATAAAATAATACACACTTTACTACACCGATGGCATAGACACATTGATTTATTTGTACTTTTTGTTTCGAGTAGGTATTACACAATTTTATTACCATACGATATTATACCTATTAGGCAGCAATGATATGCCTGGATATGCAATGATAATTCACATACATAAACGCATAAGAAAAAAAACCGATGAAAAAAATAATAGTTTAAACTTTATGTAGGTACAAAAAACATATATATATATATATATATATATATATATATATATATATAGAATATTGTTCTCTCAGAGCATTTGATTTTTGAAATAAATAATATTAAATATTTCTGATCTAAAAAATCGAATATACATTTGGCGTTCGAAGTACATTTTGCAAATAATTAAAAACTCATCTCGTTCTCTGTCTAAATTATTATCTATCGAATAGTGACACGCTTTTATTTATTGTCGTGCTGTTATTCAATTTTGTTTAAGTGTCGGGTACTGATTTACAAGGCTGGACATTAATGCGATAAAAGTTAAAATTATGTTAATTAACTTTTTCACACGATTAATTTTTAACTTAATAATTCATATTTTCGTGTACTCGACGTGTTAAATTAAATTAAATGTTGTCCGTATTAACTCGACACGACGAGTTTAAAAACCTATTAACTTGCCCAACCTTGCTGATTTATAAGTATCGATGTGATTTATTTTTACCGTGTAATAATTATAAAATAGTATAAGAACAATTGAATCAATCGTTTATGCCGGCGGGAAGGAGGGACGTTAAATTTGGGCATTCGTACCGGTTTGTTACACCGAGAATGGCGGGTGGAAATCCTTCCAGCCCCGAGTGAAACGGAAAATAATATTATGAATGGAGTTCATCTATTCGGATGTTTTGTCCGTTTATAATATCGCGTGAAGATGGTTTTTTTTTTTTTTTTGTATTTTTCATAGCCGGTTTAATGGGTGTTACGAACTATATAGGTATACGCTGTCCCCCCGCAAGATTTTTTCTATGGCCCGTCGATGAATAACACATTAAATCTCGTACCAGAAACTGACTGGTACCGCGGTTTCAACGTATAGATAACTATACAACATTATATTAAATTTCTATTCTATATCAATATAAGAATGAGAAATACACAAAAGAAATAAAATAACGATTATTTTAACACGTTTAGGTGACCTCCACGGCAATTAGAGGTATGCATATTGTATATAACATTATAATACGCACAATTCTTATTTTTTTTTTTTTTTATACTACTAAATATAGGTATGGTATTTTTTATTTTATTTTTATGTAGGATTTACTATTGCATAACGTCCGTATAAGGTTATATCTTGTTGGAGAGAAAAACGAAAAAAAAAAAAAACCACTAAAACCAAAGCGTCAGGGTGTCACCTTGTTCCATATTATAACGCGGTATTTTTTTTTTTTCGGGGATAACAGCTATAGGCTGACGGTGTTTTGTATACACGACGGTAATCGGATTTTCGAAGAAAACAAAAAAAAAAAAAAAAACGTGCCGTGCGTTTCTTCGCGGTGTGTAACAGTAACAGTGTTAGTAACGACGCACGGCCGGGTGAAAGAAAAGAAAAGGAAAAAAAAAAAATACAAATACAAATTTATTATACAAACAAACTGGAAACAAGTGTCGGGTAACGAGCCCGGGTGTACTAATTGATATACAAAACGACGCGTGTAAAATAATTATTATTTACACACAATATTAATAATACTATAATATTATGCGAACGGCGGCGTTTCCCGGAGTGTCGTAATGTTCCGTCGTCGGTATAGAAAAAAAAAAAAAAAAACCTATTATTTTCTACCGCGATGGTATTGCACTGTAAATAGGCGCGCGCGGTTCCCAAGTGCATACCGCACGTCGTACGAACTTTTGGTTATTCGATCGACAAACGTAGGAATAAATAAAAAAATAAAAATAAAAAAATGAAATAAAAATATAATAATAATAATAATAATAATAATAATAATAATAGTAATAAATAATATGACAGGCGGTTGGTTATTCGAATGGTTTTATATACGGTTAATCTATAGCGCCGAGGTCTCGGACCGCACACACGCGTGTGGGTGTTGTCGAAAATATCATATTTTTTTTTTTTTCGTGTTATCTTTCCCCCGAAACACGCCTTCTCGTTTTCGTGTTCACGTCGTTATTATTATAATATAGACTATTGTTTTTTTGTTTTTTTTTTTTCAGATTAAACAGCGAATTACAATATAATAAATTAAGTGGCGTTTGCCGACACTGTCGGCAACGAAAACAGTGTCAAAAAAATAAAACAAATCGTTGGCGTAAAACAAACGACAAAGGCCGTTTGCAAATAGGTTTTTAGAGTTGAAACGCTTATATTCATTTGTGGGCATAACAACTATTATTTTATCGGTGTTAAAAATACGCGTGGACGACGACCGCGTCGTGCCGAAGACAAACCCGTCGGCATTTTACAATTGTCTAATTATACAACTCGTCATCGGGGGCGGATCCAAGACGAGATGGTTTTTTTAAAATGCACAGGGTGTGATACTGCCGGCGACGCGTTATACAGAAATCGTTTTTTTTTTTTGAACGTATTATTCTTAATAACGGCGGAAAGCCGAGCGGAAAAGTTAAAACTAATACAATTTTCCATTAATATTTATCGGAAAAATTAGATAACTCCGAACGAACTCCGCTCAGAATCGTTTTTCGTTTGCAACGATTTATTAACTAAATTACTCGATGTATCGTACGCCTACAACATTGAATGGTGGGCCTAACCCTGTATCCGCCAATGTAACTCATTATCGAACGTACAAAATATCGTATTTTACATTTCTTTTTTTTTTTTTTGTCTTTTCTTAAACGGAATTTTCCCTCGGCAACTGAAAAGTAAATGTAAAAAAAATAAAAAGGCCTATTCGTTTGTGCACACGTTTTTTTTTTTCTTTTTTAAATATCGCTGCTGTTCGAAACGCAGAGCCGGCAAATACCGCCGTGACGGCCTCTTAATATAAATCGGTCGCGCGTAACACACACGACACACACGCCACGCGGCGTAAATACTTTACGTCTTTACTTTACTTTTAAACTTTTTTTTGTAAAACATATACCCAGTGACTTTGCGCGGCATTAACCTTTTCGCCCGATTGATGGTTTGACCGGGTTTTACTTACATATATATAAACGGAAGACGAAAAATAAAATCGGTAAAGAAAACGAGAACGAACGCGTTGAAAATGTGACGAGGAAACCCGTTGAACTCCTACACCGGAACATAAATGATACGTGCCAAATAATATACGTAATATTATTACTATTATATTTCTCGGATTAGCGCGTTTTTGTTTCTCGCACATAAATATGTTTTCAATAGTAAAAATCGTTTTTTTTTTTTTTTTTTTACCTAACAAAATTATCATTATCGTTACAATAAAATAGAATATTCTCCATACGGTGTTTGGCGTTTGACTTCTTTTTTGGTTGTTATATGGTTTGCATCTTATTCGCATAATAATATTTTCAGAATCGCATTCGGTGCGTATTATAACGACACGTACATATTTAAGGTGCCTACGTCTTGTCTATATATATATACTTCAACTACTTTTTAGTACAAGGGAATAATGAATTCGTATACGTTTCAGTTATAAACTATACATAAACCGTATGTACAGGGCGATACATTTGTCACTAAAAACATAATATAAAATACATTTCGATCCATCCGCGACTTCTGAATACGACGCAGGTTGAAACGTTACATAAACGTTTCTGTAATATATTTTGTCGTTGTTTTTTTTTTTTTTGAAATTTCGTGAAAAAGCACCTCTGTGATATACATTAACAGTTTAACTATAATTATAGACGTTGCCGAGCCTATAACATTGATACAAACTTCCGGATACGCTGTCCACGTGCCATCAACGTTTTATAATATTTAATCTATAAAGCTGATGGTTTTGCGACTGACGACCCGTATCGGTCTATATGGAAGGAAAAAAAAAAAAAATAAAAATAAGTTTTGAATTTTTTATAGGACTATATATTATGTGTATAGTATTTATAGGTAACCGTATATAGGACTAATATTTGCGACAGACCCGGCGCGCGTGTCTATTATTTTGGGTCGCGTCCAAAATACAATAAACACCGTGACAACGACAGCCGTAGTAGGAGTAAAAAAAAAAAAAGGTCGTCAACCCTAAAAAAGAAAAAAAAAAAAAAAACACAAAACGTATACAATATACACTTTCCATTGAAATAACAGAATTATATCCCTTGCTGGCAATAAGCCCGGATGTGCCATAAATAATAATCGTCCAGACACGATATTTAAAGCTGCACCGGTATACGTTTTAAGTGGATCTATGTTTGATGTTGTGTAATAGATAACAGTAAAATAATAATAATAATAATAGTATAATTTAGTGCTGTTTGTCGATAACAGCATGCCGTGCACTTTTTTAATAATGGGGTTACCGTTTAATCAATATTTTACTAGTATTTTCTATAAGTGCCTTTGTCAGAATGTAGGGAATCATTGTACATATAATATAGTGACGCGAGCACTTTAGCCGATAATATTATTCCCACGGAAATCGCTATCGCAGAGAATATATTACAATATAGGTGTACCGATATTCATCTCCGGAAAATTAGGGACTTTTTTTTGTTGCAATTTTAGATAAATTATATAAAAAAAAAAGTTATATTTGTAAGCTATAACTTCTTTACATAATTGTTGAGAACAGACGGGTTGAAACTTTTCAAGACCAAAAATATTAATATCGTACCTACTTCGTAATATTTGAACTCTACAAGAATGTTCCTAGGTAACTTTTGATAGGAGCAAGATTTCTGGTCGAAAAGTTGTCGAAAGACAAAAAAACCTTCATACATCATAGTAAAACTAATAAATTCTTCGGTATGCTGAGAATCTTAAAAATACCGTTTCATATCTTTTTACTGTTCAAATTCGTTTTGTTTAATACGTTTTTCGAACCTTAATAGCTATAATTTTAATGATTCATAACATTTACTCTAAAACAATCGTCAAGTCATTTTAAATCTATTTCCATTAAAATCACTCACCGTAAATTATTATTTACAGGTTCAATTAAAATACCTAACGGAGGAATATTTAATTTTATGATTTTATTTTTTCGTTTTACTCAACAGGTGGAACATTTTACTAATTTAGGCTTTTTTTTTTTTTTGTTCTTTTACGGTTTTAATTGTATTTTCAACCGGACGAATGTATCGTACATTTACAACTACAAAAACGTTATGTGGTTATCATAAAGATCATAAAGAGATAGATGGATCCCACGTTATTGTATTCAAGTGTGCCCAGATACGTTACCCCAGTGGTTATAAGTGGGTTTTGATACATAGAAATGCACAGATTATATACATTATATCTGTGATAAATATCAATACGGGCTTATCAACATTAAAACTTGAATAGATTGTTAACAAAAACTCATAGATTTGGATAACGATATATAGATATCTATACACAAACTACACCCGTGTTCCGTAACCACATTTTACCAATTTGATAACTAGTAATTTGTAAAGGCACACAATACTCCATGTTTAGGAATGTTCCGCCCTTTTTTTTATTATCTATGTATGCACGTAATAATATAGTGAACTATTTATTATAATCATTGATTGAATTTAGGGTCGGTCAAACGGGAGGAAGGATATATCCCCCCTCTACCATGACCTAATTTCTCTTCAACTTTTATATATAAAAAAAAAAAAAAAAAAAAAAAAAAAAAATGATGTAAATAATAATAGTTGTTTAAATATCAGTTTTTTACGCCTCCGTGACAAAATCATTTGACCGCCACTGATGGAAAGTGATAAAATCGCAATAAGTTGAAAGATTAAAAACTAAAATTTGTTTGTATTATTCATATTATTTAAATACTCTGCACCAAAACTGAAATAATGTTAAAAGGTAATTTGTCGATAAATAATTGTACGTATATAATATATTTAAATTATACCTACTTTATTACGTCTACATACATACAGTTAGTTAAACGTTTATTACAAAACTTTTTTTTACTTAGACTGTTCTTTAAAAGTTTCTTAAAGACTCGTCTTTATAATATTATATAGCGTATTATAATATTGTACATTTTACACAATATATACTTTGTTTTTCTATTCTTGTGTTTTTGAAAAAAAAAAAAGAAAAGTTTTAATAAAACGTTTACAGGTTTAAATTGAAATAATAGGCTATTCCCGATTAAACTGTTTGAACTTTTTATTTTTTTGAAGTTTTTCGTCTCACTTTCTTTACTTATTATGTAACGGCACAAGTTAATTCTATTTATGCCCCGTACGCTTGTTATACTTAAACGAATATACTAGGTCAGAAAGATTTTTGTAGTCTACTTACATAATAAATATTATAAGTAATAGTTATAACACCACACCTATTATGCCATTAATATATTATTATTATGTAAGAATGGTGACGACGAAATATGATGTAAACGCCTATAATAATATTGACACGTTGACTATAGCGTTAAATTTTGTATTTTCCTTTGGGCAAACAACGAGAAACAATTAAAATCTATAACCTTCGTTTTAATAATAGTTATTATATAATATTTATTTTAAATCAATAAATTGACAATAACCAAAACGTTGTATAATATTTCGCTTCTCTTGGCTTAAAGAAACATCCATAAATAATTTGTTTTTTCTTTTTATCTATATAATTTACATACATTTATTCTAATATAATCAGTAGGGTATAATCAGAAGTTAGAGGTAAAAAAAAAAAAAAAAAAATCCAGAAAAAAGCAGAGCCCACCCGTCACGAGCAATATCGTACCTTTTAATAGCGCAAAGTTTATAATATGTTTCTTTATTCCAAATATGTTTTTTCCATTGTGTTTCGTATTATGTTACGATTATATTATTAAAACGCATTAAAAGCGTACTTTATTATTTTTGACTATATTATTCAACGTGCCTTTGGTACACACGTGTGTTCACATGTTTCGCATCGTACGCGCCGAATATTATTATTATACTATATTCGAATACGAGTAGAGTGGGTCGACGCCCTCTGTGTATTTTTGTTCGTGTAATTTATTCACTCGTTTACTCTAAATTTGTTAAATTACCATTTCGTCCGTGTGTGTACATGTAATGAGTGAATACGGTGTATAATCTGTTTTGATTTCGTCTGTGTACCCGACAAAATATCGTTTCCATTATAGTAAATATTATAATTTTGTTGAAATTCGTTTAACAAAATTGATTATTATTATTATTATTACCATAGTCAACTGAATCACTATCGGGTATAACGCAAGGGGTGGCAATCAGCGCCGAAAAGTGAAGCCGTGTATGATGTTCAATGGACGTGAAGAGTTGCAGTAGGCCACTAACGAAATAATACAATTATTAACTATGAACTGTAAACGTGTAAAAAAAGGACGGAAAAGTACTAAAGTATAAAACACTATTCAAAACAGTAGAGTTTAATTTACCGACGGTATTCTTATTACTAAATTTTCACGTATCATAATAAATTATTACCCCGATGAAATTCACTATTGCAACTATACTCACTCGCTCATTTTTTGTCAATGAACAGTGGCGCGTCACTTTTCATACATTGTTACTCGGTGGTTTTACGTTATTTTAATATCATGTAATTTTACAATAATTCCAATACGCCACCTTGGTCGGACAACAAATATTAATAATTTGGAAATGGTGGAGATATATTTTTTTTCTAAAAAAAGCAAAATTAGGATATATGTGTTATAACATACTTAAAGTCCCCATAGATTAGCACATAAGGGGATTTTTTTTTTTTTAGAGTACTCCGAAGTTCAACACATGCGGTTTGCTGGTAAAATTTTTAAAATATTGTTAAAATCAAAAACAAAGTTCTATACAAAAAACGTCCATTGTACGATTTCCATCAAACCGCGGTTTTCGTTTAGAGTTTAGGTTTTACAATATTGTAATGACATGATCATATAATTTTTAGTATTATATTTTATTACGTTATATTATTCTTAGAGTATCTACATTGTATTTTTTTTTTAACGCATTGTTAAATTTTATTAGTCATTAGGCAATTTAGATTTATCTGTTATACATTAAAATTAATATCGATCGATCGGACGACAGCACACACTATCATCCATTTTTTCTCTATATACACACGACCGATTTCCCCCTCGTCACTCACTCATTATTTTTTTTTACGGATATCCACTATGACTCTGGTAGACGCGTTCGGAAACTGGCTCCCTCGACGATTTTATCATAGTCCTCGCGTGTGCTCTCGTTTCTATTTATGTTCAAGTATATATATATATAAAAAAAAAGTGTTAATTGTTTATTAATTCCATACCAAACAATATGTAAAGAATTAATACTTCCCGTCCACTTCAATTTCACAAGTGAGGAAATCCCACATAAAACAGGTAATATTAATTCATATATTTCATGCAAATCTATTCCTACACACGTAGAAGGTAATAAGTAATTTATATAGTCGGTGGGGTTTACGTATTTCACAATCTTTGTTTCCGCCATCACATTTAATCGCCATTTTAACTCTCGTTTATTTTATTTTACTTATTACAATATTGCAACGGTATAATTATAATTATATACATCGTATTATATTATATTTCATTTGATTAGCTATTGTAGTTGAGTTTTATTCATTTTATCGGTGATTTGAGTATAGTATTTAATATTGTGTAACATATAGAAATAATTGTGTTCACAATTGACAATATAATATATTAAATAATTATAAAATTAAAATATGGTAAAACGATTCAAACTAATTCGGCGTGAAAACGTATTGATATTAATATTATTATAACGCCGAAACAGAGGGGTTTTCTCGACGGGAACATTGGAAACGGGAAATATTATAAGCACACTGCAATATCAGTTTCCTCAAAATACGTTAACCGTATTATAATATATTATCGCGGTAAACAACTACAACGGCAGTGCCGACGATGTCCATTCATCATCGTGTTTCTATTATGTGCGGATTTATTTGCCCAGATTGTGTACAAGAGATTTTAAACTATGAACCAGACTTAGAAATGATCCATCAATGTCGACACCCGGCACCCGGGACAGGCTATGAAATGTACCTAACAAAACGGTTAGATTTATTATTACACGCGAACCGCGTGTATTTATTACTATTTACTTGGTTTACTCGGTAATATTTTATAGTAAAAACGATATTGTTATCGAAATACAAACGTAACGATTTTCGTTATACTTTGACTAAATAATCTATACGTGTTTATTGTGTTTCCAAACGGTTAATAATAATAAAAAAATACGTTTACGAAATATTGAAAATCTATTGTATTAAGCGATTTTAATGCAATAGGTTATGATTTATTTTTGTTTTAACCTATATTAAATTATATAACTTCAATCAAATTAGTTAGTTTGACTTGAGCACCGCTAACTCTAAATTTCAAATGTACCTAACCCGTTTTAATTATGATTTAATTTCTTCATATCCAAAATATTATTAACTTATTGCCTTTATATATACAACCAAACAACTTAAAAATACAAATACTTTCGAATTTTTTTACTTTGAGTCAAAATGTCAATTTTCGACCGGGCACTGAGACTGTTTGTACACGTTTGATGTGATTATTTGATCATTTTATTATCATTAAATAATAAAATAGCGTATACGGGCATAGGTAGGTATTTCATTAAAAAATTTAACGAATATTAATTGATAATTATCATTATATATTTATAATATTTTCACCGTCATTTTTAATCATAATAGTCATTCCGAATAATAATAATAATAATAATAATAATATGCCCAGTCATTAATGGTAATTAATAATAATAATTTCTTTCAAACTAACCAATGACATCGCCGATGGATTTTTATTTTATACGAGCTATTGTTATTCTGTATTGTAAACGGACACACAAATTTATATAAAATACGAGTACTTATCGCTATAAATACCGTACAGAAAATTATAATGTGCTAAAATGTTTATAATCGATTTCGCACTATCATATAGGAATTTAGTAGATTGTACTACTATATTATGTAATACATAAAATGGATAATTTTTCATTTGTATTATGACGTTAATTTTTTTTTTTTTTTTTGTTATCGTTATTACAACTCATAAAATAACTTGAAATTACTATTTTCATTCATTGGAATACAAAGACACGTACACGTTATAACCTTCTGACCGATTAGATTAACTGGTAGTTAAGACTTTTGTTAGTTAGCTTAACCGTGATCGACAGTCGATCAACAGTGCAGTTAAGTTAAGTTAGATTAAGTCCTATTAAGTTAAAATTGATCGAATAACCGGTGCTAAACCTTTATGAAAATTGATAGAATACAGAAGTTTTTATTATAAAAATTAAGGTAAAACGTAATGTATATTTACTAATAAGCCATTTTGGTTGAAAACAAAAAAAACAAAAAAAATAAAAATAAATGTATTCAATTTTCATAGTTATACATATCAACATGTTTTAAAATATATATTTTTTTACGAATCCGTGTTGAAAAGGAAGGATTGTCACTTAAAAAAAAAAAAAAAAAATATTACTCGTTCGACACATAAGGAGTATAGGGGACTGAAATTAAAAATAGTTTTTAAATCAAATTTTACATAGTTCGTAAAATGATTGATTCGTAATCGAAATCGATATTTCTTGAAATCCTCCGAGAAAACCGATGGATCACGATAAAGAAAATAATCACCCGGTACACAAAATAGTATATACAGATGGTCCAATACGAATGACATTGAAAAACCAAACCGTGAGAAATTACTGAAACGATCTCAATGGCTAATACGTAATAATAATAATATTGTAATTTAAAGTCAATGCCGTATTTAAAAAAATAATAATTAACTCGTTCACGATGCAGTTTATGGATATTGATTACGCGCCTATTGTGATAGACATTATTGTCTTTGACGGTAATAAATTATTATTTGAATTAAAAATACAAAGTGATTCCGTGACTTCAATGAACCGTAACCGTTTTTTTTTTTTTTTAATTCTGAGCGTAGCGAGGAATGTATTGGTTTTTTTTTACTGTATGTTTTTTATTCATTTTATTTTTTATATCGAATTTCGATGTAAATCCTAAAAAAAAAAAATAACACGTCATTTTCGCGTACGATTTTCCGATTAATGTTCGAAAAATTTGTACGGCTCAGCAAAAAATGATCGAGAATTTTTGTTTTGTTTTGTTTTTTTCTTTTTTACAAACGTTTAAAGTGCAAATTCTGATGAAAATCGTAAAAATCACGGTATTAGTGTACTATTTGGCGATTTATACGGACACGCATTATTGGCTTTTAAAAAATGCTCGAAAATGTCGAGCTAAATATAAACTCGGACAGTTGTTAGTTATTTTGCAGTTACGAATTAATACAATTGATATTCAAATTGATCAAAACCTATTATTTTCGCCGAACTTCCCGCAAAATCGTTTTCCGTTAGCAATAATCGACATTGGCCGACCGTTGCGTACGGATATAAATTTAATTTCTCCTCTATATTTCAACCTTTCTGACTTCCCACCGACAACAGTGGCCCGCCCATGGTACGAAGTGTGTCGTTTATTTTTTTATTATTATTGTTGTTGTTGTTACGCGAGGCGTCGTAAATATATATATATTTTACAACGAAAAGGACTTCCGCATAAAAACAATAAAAAAAAAAATACTATTATAGCATATTATCTGAACGGGCGAAAATTATCGTATTTAAGAACATGATGGTTTTTTAAATCGATCAGTTTCAATCCGACCCACGGCGTTTCCGATAGGCAGACGATATACACGTGAAACGATGATGATAAAAATAATTGTAATCATAATAATAATAATAATAATAGTAATAATATTGCAATATCATATTATTAAATTCGAATCGCTTTATCGTTTCATTGCAATAATAGTTCCGTTTCCGGTTATAAACTTCCTTTCCCGTCAGATACCGCTCCGATTCGCGTATAAATTGTAGTAAAAAAAAAAAAAAAAAAACCAAACAAAAACCCACTCTGCCTGTAGTAATAATAATAATAATAATAAAAAAAAATATATATTCCTTAAATCGATACGTGTTCGTGTTGTTTACAATAGTTATTGGAAACTATTGTTCCTCGGTAGTTTAGTGATAAGTGTCCCCGTTTGTCGCCCGGGTGACCGGACCCGTCGAGTTCCGGCCATTTTTTTTTTTTTTTGTCGGGAAAATAGCGCTGAAAATCAGGGGGGGGGGCGTGTCATCGTGCACATACATTTCGTTTCGTTTAAATCGGCAAATAGTATTTTATTTTCCTCTATTTTCTTGTATTCATCACGGTACGTTTGCAAACGAGTAATAGCAATCGACAGTGTATAAATGGCTTTTGGTCCGGAGAGAGAATCCCGAGGTCGAGAGTATAATAATTTGTCGGCTTGTCCGAGTTTTATTCGCAGGTTGCCGGTTCCGCAGCCGGCGAAGTTACGACATTTGCCCTAGGCAATGGTTCTTCGTATACCTCTGACCACCGAGATAGCGGTGGCCTAAGGGTAGGTTAAATCAAATCGCGGTTCCTCGCCGACCGCAAAGGAAATAATCAACCGACATGCACTACGTGCGTTTAAAACGCACATTTTGATTATGTAATTTTGAAAACGATTCGATTTTAATCATTTTAACTGTTTATGTATTCATTTCGATTACAAGCGTAGCGAGAAACGTATCGGTTTTACCTTATGATTTTTTTTTTTTTTGTTGTTTTCCGTCCGTCAATAACTTTTCTACCGGAAATCTCGCGCCGATTTCAAGTGTATAGCATCTGCTCTGCGTTGTATTTCGAGTTGGAATGCATCTAGTGCGTTGGGGGCAGTCGTCTCTATTGGTTATCGTTGTAGCTCTCTTTGTAATCGGCAAAGCCGGGAAAGTCTGTGCCACGGATAAGGACATGCCGTCGCTAAGAACATTTGCGGGTAAGCGTCGCGGCGGTGAAATGTCACGCCGCGGGGGAGAGGTATTTATGGTGGTCGTCGCCGTTGTAGTAAACGACGTAGGCAGTAGTGTACACTACTCTTATATGATATTTTTAAAAACTCTTTTTTTTTTTTTTTTTTTTCTCTCTCTCCCGTTTAGATATCATCATGACTTCGCCAGCAGCATCACCGCAAAAACCGGCCATCGCGAATTCCGCGGCGGCGTCACCGGCCCGTCAGCCGAACAGCGTACAGCAGACACCGGAGCGCCAATCCAACGACATCACTAAAACACTTGTGCCGTCTCTGGTCCAGGGCAAATGGCAGTGCTCCCTGCGGAACACTCCGGTGATGGCCAACGGGTCCACAATGGCCTGGATGCGAGTTTGGAGATTGTCCAAGATGCTGTTGCAGACCGGATGTTAGGACGGCCGGAGACGATGCCCGTCCGATTTTAGACCGATCAATTAGTTTTTTTTTCTCTCTTTCTTTTCACTAGAATACAATAATATCGATCGTTATTTCTGTATATAGTCGTAACGTAACAATAATAATTAGGGGAAAAAAAAAAAAAAATAATCAATCATTGTAATCCGTAATCACTGTTCGTAATCGTCACAGCGACGACGTGACGTGGTGACCACCCGACCTCTTATGCCGAGTCGGTATAAGACCCGCTAGCATTGTACGTACACCTAAGTCATAGTTATTATTGTATACGATTTCTTGTTCTAATAATGCCCGAAATGTACCTATACAAATAGTTTTAGTACTTATACGTGTATAGTAACAAGTAACGGTTAAGATCGCGCGTTTATAGTATTATTTGTTCAGTTGTAAGACTAGATTAGATAAAAAAAAAAAAAAAAAAAACAGAGAGTAATCTCCCGTATAATTCGTGCATCGGCCGACACGATATCAGTCACTGCGGTGCGAAAATACATTTGTACACGATATATATAGGGATTTTTTTTTTATTTTTTTATTTGTTTAATTCGAATAATGTAATGTATTCAGTATTTAAATTGTGCACTAAACGCGGCGGTTATCTGACGATTTGGTCGCTCTTTTTTTTTTTTTTTCATTTATCTAGTCGCTCTCTAATAATTGTGATTGTACCGGCCGCGTCTCCCTAACAATTGTCGAACTATTGTTATCAACGTGCACGTCGACACTCGATACGACATTATAAGAGTTAATAAGAGTTTTTCATATTGTATAAATTACGAAAATATTCTTTTGGCACTCGGCTATGTTAGCCGTAACGGTTTTAGACGCGAGATCGGCGATTTTGCAGATCAAACGTCTATAAAAAAACGAAATGTTTATTACGCGCACGATCGGTATAATAATAATAACATGTATAAATTTTATCGGATATTTGTACGGAAATTTGTGTAACAGTTATATTGTAACGGTCACGACGACGACAGGGACGTACATACATTGTAAAATAATTGCACGTATTACGATCGATTATTTCTTAGAGACACGTTGTTATGTTCAAGTTTACAAAAAATACTATCGTTCGTCGTAATTTTTAACGGTGGCGATATTTTACGTTCGTATACACCGGCCCGTAGTGTTTAAAACGTGTAAAAACGACCGGCCCACCACAGCATATTGTGCAATGTAGGGGCAGAGATGTGAAGTCGTCTGTGTACTAGCCAAGGGGGGCTAGGAATCGTATCGATTTACCCGTGAAATAATCGTTTGTGCCATGAATTACGTGTGCGACGATACGTAGAAATCAAGGAGGACTCGATAGCAACGTCGACATTTATAATAATGATCTATGATGATCCGCATACCGCGACGGCCGTAGAAATAACTTCAGATAATTTGTCCGTATCGCATGGGTTTATCGCGTAATTCATGATTTTTGTCAACAAAAAAATTATCTAGTGGGTTTATCGATACGATTTCTCCGCATGGTATAAACGACGGCTATCTCGTCGGGATTTTTTTTTTTTTTTTTTTTTTTACTATCTACGGGTACGCCCGAACGTTATACGCGGATTTCTCGAATTTCCATACGATTTAAACCTATCCATTCGTTGTGTCTAGACATTTTCAACACTATTGCAATATCATTAAATAGCGTCCCGTTATTGATTTCCGATATTGCACCAGCTATACCTACTTGTTAACACGCGTAGTCGGCGCTAAAAAAAAAAAAAAAATTTTTCTCTGTTCGTTATATCGTTCGATAATATAATATCGTAACAATTATTATTGTCGTACTAGAAGTAAAAAAAAAAAAAAATACTGTTTAAAAACAACATATTTATATATTTATTTCTCATATATTACTATATAATCTTTATTACAATTATCCTATACACGGGACAGTCGACGATTATTGTGTGTTTTTTTTGTAATATTAATTCGTATATCTCCGCGGGATAATAAGACGTATAATATTAATTACTATGTTTAGGCACGTACGTTTTAGGCTAATTTTTATTATATAATACGAGTACTGTAACGTTTCTATAAATTATTATTACGAATACGTACTACTATTAGTTTACGTGCATTACGTTTTTTTTTTTTTTTTATTAATTATTATTATTAATAAAGACATTTCGTAGCGGTGTTTCTTAAACGTAATATTTTATTTGTTTATCGTACATACTATTGTATTGCGGATTATTGTTGTAAGCAAATTTTTACAATTTATTATTATTATTATTATTATCACTATTACTATTACTATATCGATATTAAAAGATATACAAAAAAAAAAAAACGTGCCTTTCTATTTTCTTTCTATTTTCTGTCTATAATACGGTTTTCTGACGCAAACGTGGTGGTTATTGTTTTTTTTTTGGTTTTACACAAAACCGCTGCAATTTATTCCGAAAACGCGCGGGCGTTGTATATTATTGTCGATATTGTATACCGTCAAGTACCTCCCAAGTATGGGAATTTGCATGATTATTACGTTGGCGATTAAACACGTCGAACGCGCGGTTTATGGGCAAAATACTGCCGTACGAAATTTCGTTTTCGAACGACAATATATATATATATATATATATTGGCGGTGAACAATAATGGCACGTTGATTAAACTCTCGTAACGTTATTACCGGGCCCCGATGTGACAACGTGTCAAGTCAAACGTAAATCCGCACGATATTCTATAGTCACATAATCATGCGTCCGGATCGGGGAGGCCGAAAATCGAAATCCCGGGTTTGGTTTAGAAACCCGCGTCGATCGTCAAACATTAATAATTCGTCCTTTATGCCCCGTAGACCCCCCCGAAACACGGTGCATATCGAATATAATATTATTAAAATTAATCCGAAAACTAAACCGATAGCATAAACATTAGCAATGTTTTTCCTACGTGTTCCGACAGTGGTTTAAGTACGGACACGTTTGAATTAATCGTAATCGGCGTCTCTGCCTGATGCCGTTATACCGTTTGTTCGCGCAAATATGTTCGATTTTAGGATTTATCAATTAAACATGGACAATCGTAGGGAAATGTGAACACCGGTAAACATAAAATCGAGTTAGTCCTCTAAGCTTATGTTTTAATAATATTGAACACCGGGAACCAAAATTTTTCTATGGACGTGTTGCCCGCACGTAAACGCACGTCAAATGAAATATTGTGTCGTTTCGGTTATCCAATTTCCGGCTCTTTAAATACTATTACCAAGAATATTTATATTTTAATGATTTTTATGAACGCCGGCAGTCCCGTTATTTATAAGGGGTTTCGTATAGGCAACTTAAACGACGGATTTGATAAAAATGAAAATTCACCAAATCGAACATATAGAAATTAACTTTCAAACAAATCTACACATGTGAGATCTTGTGTTATTCGCAAACATTTACCGTGTACTCGTGTAGTTCGTTTCAAAACGGTTTGCATATATTTTTAGAATTTTAAAACCTCGAAGTTTACAAAAATTTACAACAATTCCAAATCGGATTGTTCGGTTTACCTGAAAATAAATAAAAACTGGGAACAACGAACGCCCTGAAAAATGTAATACTAATTTTTTTTTTTATTCTACAAAAAAGAAATTGTTCATGACCGCGTTCTACAAAATCACTATTGGGCAATGGAAAATCGCCGTATCAAAACTGTGCCGATGTGTATATAAATTGCATGTGTTAACCCCTTAAAAATAGTCCATTTTATTCACACCATTACGAATACACGATCTTGATTCCTTGACATTATTTATTACGCTTGAAATTCACTATTTGTTTGATCCGATTTTTCAAAATTCAGAAAATTTCTAAAATGACCATATAGCGAGTTTTCTTTTCTTTTTTTTTTTTTATTTTATAAGATATTTTCGCTCGATGGACAATTATTATGTTCACGAATGAAAACTTAATTTTTATATAATTTGCCCAAGTGAAATTTTCTCATATTTTTATACAGTTTTATTTTTGATAATATTACGGTTATACGTATTTCACGTGTAATACGCGTAAATTATTTTTATTGGTCGTCCGTTTGTGTTGTACAGACGACGGAATCGGAAGATTTTTCCCAGTTCTATAATGCTCCCGCGATAACGAAAGTTCACGCTTTGACATCATTTTTATCTTCTTGAATTATCCAACACGCAACACTACAAGGTTTGACTTTGATCGTAGATTTCTGCGTCATTGTTCGTAAAATTACAATTCACTGTTCGCTATAGTCTCAAAGTGGGAATACAAAAGAAATCCTATAGAGCAGTGGTTCCCATAGTGCGCGCCGCGCGGTCGATCGATATAATTCTGGTCTGAAAATATATACGGTTATTATATAAAAAAATTAATTGTCCAAATTATTCATTAAAATTCTTTTTGTATATTTTTATCTAAAAAAAGAAGAAGAAAAAAAAAGGTTATCAGTTTTATCCAGGGCGTCGTGAGATAACCGTAGTTCGAAAAGGGCGCCGCTAGACGAAAGATTTCGGGAACCGCTGCTATTAGAGTACGATTTCTCGTTTTCGAAGGTATTTGTCTCGAATTTTTAAAGTGAAATAAATTACCAAAGAGATTAAAAACTATAAAATCGGTATAAAAAAAAAAAATATATATAATTAACGAATCGAACTATAATAGTGTTAAGTTATACCATATATATATATATACAGGAACTAGAACTACACGAAACGTATTTACGTAATTTTTTTATCATAAACAGAAAATAAAAAAATAAATAAATAAACATCTGGTACAGAATCCTAGCGCTAGTTTATAAGTAATGGTTTTTTGAACGGACGATGGCGCAAAGTTAATCGTTCCTACCTTTTCTGGCCAGTTAACCGAATACGTGGCACTATAGTAATTTTTATCAACTTTCGGCGACATTTATAATTAACGCTTTTCGGGTACGCAGGCAGAATGGTCTTTAAAATTAACGCCAACTCTCGGATAATTTAATTCAACAACTCGGCGAGTTTCCCGAACGAACGTGCGAATGCAACTTCCGAATCTGTCCCAAATTAATGTATTTTACTGTCTAATGACTTAACTATCAGTGCTCTTTTATCGACCCGGCCCAAGGTTTATTCGAGCCCCTAACACATCCGGTAAACGGGCAATGGGAGAAAAAAAAAAAAACTAAACGACAACGCCGACATTCGTTCAATATATTATTATAATGATTATGATTGATTTAACTAAGCATTTTATTGAAAACACTAAATGTGCTCGATTAAATATTATCTATTTCATTATTATTATTATTATTATTTTTTTACATAAAACGAAATCATATTGATTCGCGAACTATTACAAGTGTCTATCTGGAAGAGTCCCTAACGATTAAACGGCATCTGCGCTTATCATTTTTCATTCGAAATGAAAACGTACACGAAAAACGTTTATTTTACAAGCGTTCTTCTTGTTCTCGTTCTTTTCGCGGCCTTCGTAAATCTCTTAGAGTTTTCGCCGTCTTTCCTTATTTGTGAACTGCCGGTACAGCCACGCGGACCGATTTGAACGTAAATTAATCATATTAAATAAAAGTTTCGCGTCGGAGAGTCGGCGGTCCGAAAAATTAATTTCACGGGCCACCCGTGGTGCGAACAAAGAGTTTCGAAACACTATTGCGATGTTATTGATCGGATCCAATATCTGTTCGTGACTTATGGTTCTGGTTTCAGTCGCAAGGCTACCCGCAATAATATCATTATCAACGATAAATTAATAAATACTAAAATATACTTGCGTATAGAGTTTATTCGATTGGAGAATATGTAAAAAGAATATAATGATCGGGTATACGAACTAAAACGTTTTAAAATAAAAACCGAATGAATTTTATAATTTTGTTTGATTCATCGAAATCAATATGATTTCCGTACGGAAACGCTCCGGGTAAAATCTCGTTAAATTATTTATGCGCATTTAATAGTGCTTCCGAGTAAGTTTTCTTTCAATTTAAATAATGTATTACGAAACTTGTAATACCCTTTGGTTAATTAAACGATAGATTTGCTTGCGGTCCTCTGGTTTATAAAAAAAATACCATATACCTTTATATACCCGGGAATTCATTTTATTAATTGGCTCGTCGAGTTTCTAGAACGATAATCAAAAAAAATTCCAGAGTAGCGAAATTTATTGGTTCGATTTAATTTTAGACTATAGGTATAGTTAATCACGGTCGTATAGATACTCGGCGTAATCGTAAGTGTGCTTTTCTAAAAACAAAAAAAAACAAAATATTAACGTTTATTAACAAATATTGTAAAATAAATAATAATCTACTGAATTTTATTCGGAATAACCAATGCAAATATATTTGCATTTGCTATTCGGTGCACAACATATTTAGTCAATCTATCTGTTACTAATACTACTAATAGACGAGATAGTTTACCGACACGTGAGCACGCAACATATAATTGGCCGTGAGAGTAACATGGATTTTCTTAAGTCGAAAATGGATATTGTCTGGCATCGAGACTCGTTAACGGTCATCGCGATGCCAAACGTATAGGGAATTGAAGACTTTTCAATGATATTGTAGTATCCGATGGTATTATTGGGATACGTGGTAACAGTGGGATTTTTTTCTTTAAACTTTTCAGTCAAAATGGTTGCCTCAATAACATTTCCGGCGATACTTTTGATGTCCAAACACGCACGTGTTTACGCCGTCGCATAATCTGGGTGGGTTCAAATTACGTAGCAGAATGATCGGCGAAAAACCAAATTTTCAACCGAAGATTGTGTTGTGGCATTCCTGGTATATAAAGAGAATTCAATAAATAAAAATTCTGTTGGATAATTTACGGTTTCGTTTTCATCAACAATTTATTGTCGATCGATTTAAAAGACATCGGATCACCCGGCAACAACTGCTGTATTTGGATGTTAATTTCGTCAACAGCAACTCAGCATTTCGCCGTCATAATTGCACCCGAGCCGAGCCGATTATGGTGCAAGTAATTATTCAGTGTAGCCGGGAAAACACTTTCAATTAATTCATGTTTTGTTTCAACAAAAGTGCAGAAATTGTTTGGCAATTTATTGTTTATTTGGATGCAGTTCTACTTTACCGTTGCCAATATCCGTCAATTGTTCGGAAAACATTTATGCCCATGGATTATCTATGGACCGTGTTATCGTTTATGGAATCGTTATGGATCTATCGGGAATTTTATCATATAGACAACGCGTTTGCTGTTTATAAATAAAATTAATAACCGGAAAATTAATCTAATCGGAAATCCTCAAGCGTTCCTGTAATAATAACGTCGAAACGGGAAAATTATTAAATATTTCTCAAAAATTATAAAATGGAAAAATTATACCCTAAAAAGAAAATAATAAACCTTTAATATATGCATTTATATGCGAAATAAAATTATAAATCCAGTTTTGTCTTAGCATTAAACATATTTGTTTTTTTACTCAGCTATTTGCGTTAAACAAATATGTAAATGCTACAAGTCCTCTACCCTAATTATAACCAAACGAAAACTGGATAAGAATATTCAGGAAAGAAAAAAAATATATATATATATATAATATTTTAATGTGCCGAGTATTTTATTAGTTTGGTATTTCTTTACTTCAGAAAGAAAACTCCGATCACTTCTGATTCCCGAACGAATACAGTTTCATTATTTATATTAACAATATGAACAACAACAACAACAATAATAATAATAATAATAATAATTTTTATTATTAACGACATTTTAAATCGTGAAATTATAATAATATTCGAACAAACAGTACTCTGGGTATTTGTTATTGGTATTGACTCCGTATTATATCGCAGGCGTGTTCGGCGATCACAATACTAGGCGTTTGACTGTACGCGCTGGTAATCATCGACAATACGGACCGGCCGACCACACGCAAATTGGAAATACCAATCACGTTTAACTTACTGTCGACAACAGCGTCCGGGTCCGTTTCTAATCCCATAAGACACGACCCCGCCGTACTCGACGTCGTCGACACCATGTACTTCAACAAGCACTCCCAGTGTTTGTCGGTCTTCGGTTCGTGTTCCGCACACCCGTCGATATTGACACCTTCCACGGACGCGTTGACCATTTTCATCTCGGTGGCGTTTTCCATTTTCGACAGCAGTTTAATACCCTCGAGCAGTGTCCTCACGTCCGACTTGTCCGTCAGCATGTTACCGATGATTATGGGATTGTCCGACGTGTCCTTACCCCGCAACAGTATTCTGCCGGTGCTTTTCGTATTGATCAGTGCTATGCTGTAAATTGAAATCGGACGTTCGTCGTTCAGTTTGGCGTACGCCGACAATAAATTATCGCTGAACCCGTACATCGATTTCAGCTGGCACAGTTTCGACGACGAGTTTTTGGGAACGTAAAACTGATGGACTTCAATGTCGGCGAACGCAGTGCCAGACACGCCGGTGTTCAAAAACCCACCGAAACTCATGCCTTTTGGCGAGGCTAACGGTCCCGAATGCCTGGCCAAATATTTGAACGCGATTTCTTCGTCCGTCTGGCTGCTAATCACTTCTTTGTCGTACGAAACGACGAAACCGGTAAACACCGGAGCGATCAGGAATTTCTGACCAACTGGTAAATTTTTAACTATTGGCACGTTCATTTCAGTCAAATGTTTTTTGGGCCCGATACCGGAGGCCAATAATATCTTAGCCGAACCAATAGAACCGGCACAGAGCACAACTTCCTTGCGAGTCGTAAGAGTTAGAGATTGACCGAATTTTGTTTGGATTTCGACTCCGGTAGCCTTATTTGTTGTACAATCGACTATCACTTTTTTCACCCTACAATTCTTCATGACTCTTAAGTTTTCGCGACCGTAAACTGGGCTTAAATATGCTTTGGCAGTGTTAAACGATCTGCCGTTCTTAATTGTTCCGTGCATCGAAACAAAGCCTACTTCAATGTTATTTTGGTTGATGTCTATTTCCTTTTTGCAACCGATGTATTCAAAACCAGAACTTACAATATTTTCTAAGACTTTCACTTCGGTTTTCCGGAATTGGGTTATGGGCATTAGTCCACAATCTCCGTAGATAGTAGTAGTCTCCGTACTGTTCATTTCGGTTCTTACTACTGATCTAATTTTTTCTATTCTCTTAAAGTAAGTTTCCATCTTGTTGTTAGACCACTGTGTCAGGCCTTTTTGTACAAGCGTGTTATAAATTTTTTCGCTTCCTCTAAAATAAATTTGCGGACTCGTGACACTACTGCCTCCTAAACATTTTCCTTTGTGTATTTTCATATTGCCATCGATTCCAAATCCAGTTGTATAATGCGGTTGTATTTCATACTGCCAATCTGCAAAACTGTTTAATGCACGATCCCATAGCCCAGGAATTTGAGATACGGGCAACGTGTCTCCGCCTGCTTCGATTAGCAATATTTTCCAACGGAAGTTTTCGGACAACTTATTTGCTAAAACGGAACCGGAATTACCACCCCCGACTAAAATGAAATCGAACTGTTCTCCGTCTACGATGTAACGAGTAGAATCCATAGGATAGATAATGTCGTCCATTAGTTGATAACGTTGATAATCCAATTGACTTAAAACCTCTCTTATTATACCCACCGAATTTAAACCTCTATCAAATCTGAACTTATTGAATGTATTCAAATACTCGTACACGGATACGTTTTCTTCAGAGTAGTAGTTTTCTTCATTTTCGTTGTCGCTCATTCCATATTTAGTTTGATCGTCTTTACTATTATAGGTTACATCATTTTCGTTTAATTTTCCATATGTATTTCTTGCTTGTTCGTCGATTATCGTATTTCCATTAATGTCGACTTTGTTCACATTCAAATTTCGTGTTTGAGAAATATTCACCGTCTTTTTGTTTGTTGAATCTTGTATCGTCTTATAATAACTTTCGTCTTGATTTGTGCTATATTTACCATCGTTACTGTACGATTCCGTGTCTATGTCTATAGTATCATCGTTATCGCTCGAAGTGTCTTTTGTACCTTGACAAGTCTTATCCACATTTCGTGTCGTCATATCCACGTTTTGCAATGTAGTCTTACTCAAAAATTGTGTTTCCTTATCTACGACGCCGAGATTACCACTATTAACACTATTTCTATTATGTTTATTGAAACTTTGGAATTTCGATTTATTATTATAGTCGTCATATTTACCTTCACAAATATTTGTTTTGTCAGATTGATCAGATTTCGTTGTTGTACCGACGACTGTGGTACCAATTTTGTGTGTTAGTTTTGATTTAATGTCTTGACTGGCTTGATTCGTTTTAAACTGGGAAGTGTTGATATTGTTCATGTTATACGCTTTATCCGTTTGATAGTTTCTGTTACATTCGCCGTTGTTTCTGTTGACCAAATCGTTGGATTTATATTGATTGGATCGCTGAGAGCCGTTAAATGAATTCGAATCAACTTGGCGTTTTTGATAAATATCTCTTTTCGTCGCGCAACCGTTGTTGTTAACGTATTGCAAATTATCGTTTTTGGTCGTGATTCTGTTCGTGTTCGTAGTTTCCGAATTGTACGACCCACAGACGTTCGTCTGCGAACCGCCGTTCTGATAGTATTCGATCGCGTTGCCGTTTTCGTCGATTTTCACCGATTTACCGCCGAGAGACCGACCGGCCACGACGTTACCCAACGAATCGCACACAACGCCGCTGGTTCGGTAGGACGACGAGTACGTGCCGGTGCCGCTTACCGTTGACGTGGCGCTCAACATGCCCAAACCGTAGGCTTCTTGTTCGGTTAACAAACGCGTCGTTGTCGTTTGCACGGTGCTGGCCACGTACCCCACCGGTATGGACAGAAAAACGTTACCGGCGACGGCCACACTGTTCGACCGGCTCGTGCTGGTAGCCGTACTGGTGTGTTGGAAATCGTTTTTGACGCCGCCGCCGCCGCCGGCACAAGTAGACCGGCCGACCACAGCAACGCCCCCGAGAACTCTGCCCGCGACCGCTCTTTTGTTGGACACCGTTGTGGTGACCTTGCTGAGATTTTTCTGGACTTTTTTCGAAAGGGCGCGGCTCAGCCCGAAGTTCCTTTGCAGTTTCCGCGTCGATTGAATGTCCCTGTAATCCAACTCTTCGCCGCTGTCGCTGTCGTACTCGCTGCTGTCGTCGTCGCACCCAACGTTTATGTTTTTCAGCCGCGTGCTAAGGTCCGAACACGTTCTCGACGACGACGACGACGACGACGATTTAATTGTACCGGAACACGATTTAGATGAACACGACAACATGCCGCAGATGGACACCGACCTCCGTTTAGGTTTGCTCCAGTAACACGTCCCATCGCAAAGCCTATAAAAGTGATAATATTATACCTATGTGTACGCCGAACGACTGTCCTATTTTGTATTATATACAAACGGTTACCGTTCAGACAATATCCGTCCGAATTCCCAGGACTTAACAAGAGGCCAATTTAACAAGCAACAATTTAACTATGGGCCAGGTGATCTATTCGCCCGCCCCCCACCCCCAGATCCGCCACAACGGATATATAAGTCTGGAATTGAATATTTCGTTTTATAACGCGTATGAATTATTTACGCGTTTTAGACTATAACTGATGCAAGGTAGGTATAGCAGCGAGTTGTTGGCCCTTAATGTTTATTCTTGTTGAGGAATACATATAAAGTAGGTGTATATATAAGTTGTAAAAGTACTCTAAAGTTTTCAAATAGTATTTCTCATTTCATTATACACAATTTTATGTACTCTAATATATTTATATATATATATAGGTAGGTACTACTAAGTAAATTGAAACATTTTGTTACAGTTTAATATTACATTAATTTCATATAAAATATCCATGAGCTGTAAAATGTTTATTCGTTTTACGAGACGTCGTTGTTTATAACATTTTTGAAAATGTAATAACACTACTTCTAAAATATTCCTCTAATTAGTTTCGTATTACAGTCGCCTGTATATTTAATCAATATATACATTGCCCAACTTTCGAAGAATGTTCGATATTTTTATAATTACACTTGTATATTAGTTTTACAGTTTTTTTTTTTATCTGTTTTCGGTACGCTTTATGAAGCAATAAACACATTCGAAAAGTTTTGTACGGCGATTTAATAATAATAATAATAATAATATAAAATATAACGCGGACAGTATTTTTAAATCGTCAATTTTTGAGTTTTCCAGTCGGATGCCGTGTAAACTTTAGAAATATATAAAAGCGAGAAGAAAACGCGAGTACCAACCGATGTAGTTTTAACATTTTTTGTATTTTTTTTTTATATTTTTTTCGAATACGATATATAATTATAGCGTTCAAATTTAAATTATATATATAGTTATCTTACGATAAAAACGAGCGCTCTACACTCTGCAGCAGGTATATCTGCATGACTGCGTTTTACGTTATAAAACAAAATAATTCGTACCTCTCGCGTAGATATATTTTTACAGTTAATTAAACGTGTATATAATTGGTATTCATTTTCTGAATCGTAAATTTAATATGCACGTATATATTTCAATAATACGGGACGTAGTAAATATATTTTTAATATATAATTGAAATTATTTATCGTATTTAGAGAATTTGTATGGATTTCGCCGTAATATAATACAAAATATGAACACGTTATGAACGAAAGATTAAAATAATTATTAAAAAAAAAGCCATTGTGTGGTAGGCACCTAAAAGTCAATCCTTAACGCGTTTTGCTTTTACGCAGTTCCGTATTAATATGGAATTTATGGTATTCGTGTAATTATATTAAACCGATAACCATTTCTGAAATTATGTTTTTTTTTTTTTTTTTTAACAGAAATATATTTTCTAATAATTTGATTTCAATGGCCGAAACTGAAGACATTATCTTTCAAACAATTAGGATTTCTGTAGCGAAGGAGCGTTTTTTTCAATCCTCCATCCGTGTCAAGGCGGCCGGAGATAAAGATTTTCAAATTTTCTTCAATTTTGTAAAATATGAAATTGTATTTTTTACCTCGAACACAATGAACATTTAAAGACACGAATTATCCACTAATAATCTACTGCCCGATGTTCATTTATTCAGGGAAACTAACAAAATTGCGATGCATCGCGAGTATTCGACGGATTTGATTTTTGAAAATAGATTTTATTTTGTATTCGTATTGTCTAGGTTTCAATCGAGGCGGTTTTTGATATTCGAATTTATCGTTAAAATATTAATAGTTAGATGAAAAAAAAAAAAAAAAAAGAAAACCGACAACAATTTCCATTTAAATTTCACTGCCGAATTACACATTTATTTTTTCGAATATCGAAACCCAGACGGTTAGAATACGAAATCATAACTGTTTATTCAAAATTCGAGTCGGCCAATCCCCCGGAGTCACACACTTTCTCTGTCCGGCTGTTTTACGTGTTTTTTTTTTCGACCAGCATCAACCCACGTGTAAATGTTAATTATAAAATATTGCCAGTGTTGTTTGTACCTATACACAAACGAACGACGAGTATATCGGGTAATGTTGTTATTTTAATTCTATTGGAAATAACTGAGCGTTTCAATAAGACGCGGGTACTTACTGAACAGCCACTGCGACGATGACCAAAAAACGAAGCAAATAGCCCATTGTCATTTTTTAAGGACGACAACCGCACTTTAATGTTCGCAAAAACCATCGTCACGGGTATTTATAACACGGCTGGCCGGATTCTGAGTGATTATTTTAACAGTTGTCCGCACGGCATACCTTAATGTAAATATGTCCAGTCGACAATGGTTTTGACATATCTAAATATATATGTATTTATTATTATTATTATTATTTTTTTTTTTTTTTTAAATGATAACCCGCAAAATATTCGATTTACGCGAGTCGAAAAAAAAAACAATATGATTAATGTTGTTTTATCAGGTTTTTCGAAAACCGTTTTATTCAAACACACGATTTATACCCGTAATAGTATCTATAACAGTATACGCATACGAGATAATCCATTTCATTATGTGTTTTTTTTAAAACATTTTTTTTTTTTTTTTTTACCGCAACGGAATCATATTAACGAACAGTATTATTTTATAAATAAAAATAAAATCTATTATTAGAGTGTTTAATTAAATCGCGGTCTAACTGGGGTGGGAAAAAAAGTACACAATCAGCCTTACTTCGTTTTTGATTTTTCTCAGTTTTCCACTAGAAGTCGTGTTGCAATCAATCATTCGATAGAAGTCATCTCATAGCGATTCGGATTTAGTCCAGTGCATCGGGAAAGTCATATTTTGAAATTCATTGTACTTTTGACAAAAAAAAAATCTAATTTCAGAAAAACGGGTATATTTTTTACACAACGTTGTGGTTTTTTGTCGAAATCAATTTTGTTTGTTTTTTTTCTTGTAATAATTCAGTAGGATAAGAAAAAATTATAGAGACTGGAAATTCCCACGGAAATACTGATGTTTGCATTTTTTTTTTAGATACCACGGTATAATTTCCAAAATATTTTTACATTTTTGTTTTGAATTATTTATAACCGTTTGTTGCTCCTTACTGGTCAAAAAATAGAAAAAAATCATTTCGTAATTACGTTAAGCGAATAAACGATTATACCGCGAGTTTCGTTCAAAATCGTATTTTGTTTGTGACGTATAAAAACATTCACGATTTAAAATAAATCTCCTCCGTATACTCGTATTTAAATATATTTACCGTTTACAATTTGTCCAGGTTTTTAATAATATTTTCGTTTTGATATTAATTTCGATCGTCCGGTGAATATATTTTTATGTATTATTATAAATTATTTCCGATAGTACCTCAAAAGTGGTTGTAATTTGTTCCTTCTTTGATGCAGCAAAATCCCCGAGAAACTGGTATGATTTTATAAAAAAAATAAAAAATAAAAAATAACCGTGTATTTAGAACAGGCTAAATAAATACAGTTTTAAAAAGTGGCTAAAATCGTATCGGTTTCCGGGGGTTTTGCCACACTATAGAAGGAACAAATTACGACTACGCGCAAACCTCTTCGCGGGCGTTCGTGGTTTTTTTTTTTTTGCGGACTTTAAAGAAAAAATTAATATTACACTATTGCGCAACAACGCATTTTCCATTTACACCTACCGAAAAGAAGATAAAAAATATTATTACGTGTGTTTCGCCGGTTTACCATCGCGGTCAACAAATCCAATTTATATATATATATATATATATATAGGTAGGAATTATAAGACTATTTATAAAATTCAACTCACGAGAAAAACGTCCGGCGACTTAACGGTAATAATGATATATTGTACATTAATTTTTTTTTTTTTTTAGATTCTAAGCCCACGGAGAAAGAGCGAGGAATGTATTTGTTTCGGAAATTTATCGAAATAAACGTTTTGTAATATTGTTGAGCGGCCGACACAGAATTCAACAATCTTTTCGTTAACAAAAATTTACTGACACGACTTGGAGAAAAAAACCAAAATAAAAAAAAAAAACCCGCTCACCACGATTTCCCGGTAAAAAAACCTCCGAAACGAAAAATCCGAATTTTTCATTTCGCAACAATTCATGTTTATGTGGGTTTTTTTTTTTTAATCTGAAAATCAATTTTTTTATTTCTTATTATTATTATTTTTTGTTCCGTATTAATAAGACGCGGTATTATTATAAAACGTACTACAATAGATTGTGTCGTACGGATTTTTCCTCGTATTTTTTTTTTTTTAATCTTTTTTTTATTTAGTATTTTTATACATTAAATACGTTTCCGAAACGGTTTTATTTTTAGAAGAATTTATTAAAAAAGAAAAAAAAGGCCATAAAAGAATCCAAAATAACAAAAACTGCTGTACGATGTTTCGGATATAAAAGTTATAATATTAATTATGTTTGATCGTATTTTTTTTCTTTTTATTAAAAAATCCACTTTGATGTGTACGGATTTTGTGTTTGAATTAATATGTTTGATATATATATTATTTTATTGTAGTTTTTAATTAATATTGTCTACATCTCATTACACCGGCGGCGTAGTCGATATTTTTATTATTTTTTATTCGTATATACGTACAGGGATTTATTACCGTTCATTGGCATATTACTTGGGGTTTTCGTAGAGAATTCCTATGTCGCGACCCACTATTGTACCTACGTTTGGGTTTTTGTTGCTAATCATTTAATATTGTATAAAATATCAATTTTTAAAGTTGTTAAGTGGTTTTGTTTTTTTGTTGTTTGTTTGTTTGTTTGTTTGTTTTGCCAGGCGGGTAACAAAAGTTGTCTGCAACGCACGTGAATTTCAATCGTCATAAATAATAAATGTTCCCGCCGGAGACGTCAATTGTAAACCTTAACCGACCGTCGGGAGTGACGTTAAAACTTACAATAATAATTTATTATTTTAGTATGTCAAATTTCAAATTACCAAAAAACTGATTTTATCCAAAATTTAATTTGTTCCAATACGGCCGTTAGGTTTTATTTATTCTATTATTATTATTAGTAATAAATGTGTTCGGTTTTATTATTATTATTTTTTTTTTTTTTGTTTTATCAATATTAATTTCAAACGATTATTGTCATCTGTTTTTCTGTGAATTTTTTTTCATCGAAACTATTTTGTTCGGGATTCTTTTTTTTTTTTTTTTTTTTGATTTTAATTTTTTTTATATATAATTGATTCACCGCCGATTTACGGTTTTAACTAATACAAATACGCGTTTCGACAGATTAATTAAAATACTGTTATGTATACTTTTTATTTATAATTACAGAGGTAATTTCAGTTATATTACAATTCCGTGTCGAATAGATTTTATTTTATTAGGTTTTTTTTTTTTTTTTTGCGAACCGAGGATTTAAAGGGCACGTTTAAGCTAGCCAGAGTGTGACCTCCCGTTGTTTTTTAAGTGTTCGAAAACTGCAGTGTCACCACTTGGTACAGTAGATAATACGCTGTAATCTTTTTATTAAACATATCCTTTATCTCCCCACCATCACACCCATGTACAGTATATTACTATACTCGAAATAAAAAAATAAAAAAAACACACGAAAAGTTGCGTCCCACCGGCATAAATGTATATTTCGAATTATTTAAATCGGATGCGATAATTACCGTCTATTGCAGATATAACATTTTATCCGCTGTACGGTTTAAATATTTCCATATGGACGTATAACGTCGCACACGTATCGGTACATTATAAATCGATCAAAACCACACGCCTGTATTATATTTCTATAATATATGATTTTAGGTACCGACAGTTTCGTAATTCGGTTTTGATTACAATGCTGTTTAAATATGCAATGAAAAAAAAAAAACCCCCCCCGAACTGCGTATATAAAAGTACGCAAGTATATATTAAACGACATCGTTATCCGTTATTGTTTCCGCAGTCGCTGCAGGCTGTAGATTGCGAAATTAATTGCTTATTCCGGAAACCCTCGAAGTCTACTTTTTATACAACCGTTACGTTAAACTCCCGATTGAAACATTTCTAGGCCATAGAAAAGCGGTACGAAGGGAACTATAGCTTAATCTCCAAATTAACAATTAAACGCAGAGTATACGATTGTTTTTTTCGGTTGAGTTTATGGGGTTACTGCAAATAAATTATTCAAATTCATTTTTGTCTAAAATAAATCACATAATTTCAAACATATATTAATTGCTTCATGCGATAACGTCACGTAGGCAATTCCAATGACATTTTTGAAAAAAAAAAAAAAAAAAAAATGTTCCCGTAATCGTGATATTGGGTTAAAAAATACTTGTTCACGCTAAGCAGACAAAAAATATCATTCAAATACGTAATTTTAGAGGTAAAACTCAAAATTACGAAATTCGTAGGCGGCAATATTTTTGAGATAACCCCGTCGGTGGCGCATCACAATTCTCTAACTATTCGACTCATAAATCGAAAGAACAATTTTCTAAAACCGTTTCAAATGATTTTTTTCGTTTCTTTATTTACGCGAACACGTTTTCACCACGGGAAATCATCGTGCTCCTACAGGACCTTTGGGAAATACAATGAAGTAGAATCAACATACCAAATCTACTGTATATTTGCTACGGAGCCACCGGAAATCTACGGAGGGGCGGACTTAGAAATTTGTCAGAAAAGGCTTTTACCAATAATTATTTTGTCCTTTGATCTGTAATGATAATAAATTATGCGAAATTGTACGATAATGTAGTCCGACGGTAATCGCGTATTAATATACCGAAAAAAAAAAACACAAAGAGATTATTATAAGCTTTGCTGACTTTAAAATTAAATTATTAATCGTTGAATTGCCGACCCGGTAGTATAAATTTCAAAGTTCGGAGGGTATCATCCCTCCACATTCGTCCCGCTGTTTCCGACCTCGAGTCGCTATGGTTGCCACGCAACCAACTAGCAGCTATACGTTTTTCACTTGACTGCTATTAAACGTTTTTTTTTTTTTTTTTTATACAGTAACCTTAAGGAGTAACATTTGAGTTGATTAATGTTTTTTAAATTGAACAGATTAAATTTTTATTAGCGAATCATGTGCGTATTAGCTCGTCAGTCGTTTGATGTGGCATCACAATAGACCGGTAACCAGTAAATTATTACTATTTCCTTATACGAATAACAGCTACATTAACAAACAACGGTCTCGAGTGGTTTATTTTTTTTTTTTTATATTTTCTATTCACGCTCATATACGCACACATATTTTTATCAAAATAAATTAATCTATTGAGGTCCGCACAGTGCGATTGTTAACATCCTCATTGGCATCGTGAGTATATTCGTAACTCGAAAACTCAACTACGTGTTACTCGTGTTAATAGAAACCGCAAATAAATAAATTAAAAACGACAAATTGTCAATCGTACTTGGAGGTTATGCCGGGATGTACCCACAATTGGCGAGTTCCTGTTGGACGATGGTGAATTAAAATAAATAACTCAATGATTAATAGGAGCGAAAAAAGTTTAAACGTTTAATGCACGTATAAATAAAATAATTAGAAAAACGGAATAAACACAATTTTTGCGCGCGATTGCTGCAAATAACATAATACGGTTACATTGATTAGTAAATGTAGATTATGGACGAGACAAGAGTGGATATCTAGATAGTTAAACAACAGTTCAAATAATGTAAAACAAAAGTTTAAATACAGTAAGGTAACTTTGTTGCATTTGCATTGTTTTCGCTGCGATCATTCGGCGTGTTGGACTAAATACAGCTGACCGCGACGCCGAAAACAATAAAACGGTTATACACATATATATATATATTTTATATTTTAACTTATATTTTACTTATATGTAGAACACTGTCGAAATACAAGCTGTTACGAAAATGTTGATCGTTTATTCCATGGTCACAGTTTTCAAGACGACGGCCGTGGTTGTTAAACGAAAGTTTTCCTAACTACCCTTGATTACATGATAACCGAAGCTACTCGCGTGGTAAAACCAATCACCAGCGCTCGTAGCGGAAAAATTATTTGTTATTTTGGAAAATGTTGTTAAAATAATTCTCAGTTGCTGTATTAAACGACGGTTTAAGATAAATTTAAATCTAAAATCGCATTGAAAATTCCGAAAAAGATTAATTGGTCAACATAATCATAGAAAAAAAAAACAGAGACTGGCAGGTCAGTTTAACAGCTGCTTCACGGAATAAATTTAATTGTCACGTAATAGGATGTATTTACATAAAACGTTACACACCAATAATATCTTAAACCGTGTGTGGTGATGCGAGTGATGTGCACGCTTGTGGAGCACGCAATCTTAAGAGATGAGTACTATTTTAATAGATTCGACGAGTCGGTCTGGCCAAGTTGGTCACACCGCTGTCAATCGATTTTTCTCCGTCATTTTCATCGTTGGCGCAGCTATCGCACAGACCCACGAAATAAAACACTATGGACGCCCGACGAATTATGAAAAAACGATTTGACCCTTAGATTTTATCACTACTCCGTTTTGGATTTTTTTCGTACATTGTGGTGGTAATTTTTGATTTTTCTTAATAACTGGGAGGGGGGGGGAAACTGGAATATTTACGCGATAACGGTTTTCTGTTATTTTCGATTTTGTTGTATTCACTTGAGAACAATCATAGATTAGATAGAATCATTTCCACAGAATACTTATATTACTTTTTTCTAGACGTGGTTAAATAATCAATTAAAATTGTTGAGTTATTTGATATATTCTAGGTTTTTTTAGTTTATTCAAAAAGTCATTAAGTAAGTTGTGTGTGGTTTTTTTTTTTATTTTTATTTTATAGTTTATAATTAAAATTATGATAAAAATCGTAAAAATGACCTACGGAGTTTCAAAACACGAATAATAACCGAACATCGCTCAGAAACGTTTTTCGTTGGCAATCGTTGATTTATCGTCGCGTACAGATATAAACTAAATTATTCTATATATTATATCCTACCGTAACAGCGGCCCAATTTTTTATTTTTTTTTTTTTTTGTTTATTTATTATAAATGTTAATTTTGTCGAGAATTACAGAAATTCGTATATAAAAAAAAAAAAAAAGTATTGCGTCTTAGGTAAAACCCCTAGACGAAAAAATCGGCAAAACGTGATTGCGAGTAACATGTTGTACCAAGACACATTAGACTCTGCCTGCCCACACAGGGATAGAAGAACAAAAAAAAAAAAAAAACCCTCCTGCGGGCTTGACGGGTAAAAAACAAACCGACAGTGTTGTACAAACAGAATTGACCCCGGGCGTTAAATAATTAAATACAACACCAATATCGTTTCCGTTTTTTATCCGTCTTTTTGGCCACCGTTACCGCGCGGAAATACGCTGCAAATTAAAACTAAAAATACATCGCATACATAATTACCACCGTGTTCTCGAAATTTAGGACCGGGTAATAATACGTTTTTTTTTTTTTAAATACATATACTTAACGATCGATGCTAGGTTGTAGACATTGTGGGGGGGTGTGAAGTTGGCTGTTTGTTCCCGTGCGATTTGGACTATATTAGCTGCGCCGAGCGGACGTACACGGCCAGAGAACGTACGAATTCGCGACGATTCATTTTTGGTTGGGATTTTTTAGTTGATTACAAAGCGGTAAGTTCAGTATAAGTCTCCGGAGGCCATGGTCGTTCTACAACAATTTTAGAATCGTGTCTGCCGTTTCGTCTCTGTCGCACAAAACGCATTTTGAGTGAAAATCGTATTTTTTTTTTTTTTGCATATTATTTTTCCTTGTACGACCGTGTTTTGTATTAGGTTGGATTTGGTTACCGGACAAACGATCCATCGAACGTAATCTACGTAATATTTAACACTACCGTCCAGTAGTGAAAATGTCAAAAAAAAAAAATAGTATTTTTTACATAATATAATATGTGTTTTAATGATTTAAATTGAATATTAAACGAGTCGATCAGACCGAACAGATAGATTATATGGTAGATAAGCGTTTTTATTTTTGAACTATTTGTTTTTTTTGTTTTCGGACATTTTAGGAGGACAGAATAAAATATTATAGTCGTACGCCAATTGTCAGGTTACCGAACGCGTCGATATGAAGGCGGACGACATCGATGGCGATGACGCCGGGACCGTCACGGACGTGAAACTGTTCAAATTTATCGGGCTGTGGCAGACACTGTACCCGGCCACGAGCACCGGCGGCCGGCTGTACCGGACGGTGTTGGGTGTGATCATCTGCATGTTGGTCTGGACGGTCGCGCTGAACGCCGGTGCGCTGTACCTGGTGTCCAACGACTTCCAGCGGTTCATGTACCAGATCATGTTGATATTCGTCGCGGGAATCTGTGCGATCAAGGCGTACGCGCTGTTCATCTCGGCCGACCGGCTGGGCGCCGTGCTGGACCTGACCCGGTACGCGTTCACGTCGTGCGGCCGCCGGGACCCGTCCCTACTGTCCCGGCGCCGGCGCATGTTGTCCACGCTTCTCCGCACGTTGCTCACTATGAACGTCGTCGTGACGATTGTCTGGGTGGCGTCGCCGTTCTTCATCACCGAACGGACGCCCGTCGTCCGGCTGGACGGCACCGTCAGCGAATACCGGGCGTGCATCTTGGGCGAGTGGGTACCGCTGTCCGACACGGTGTACAACTCGCCGGCCGGCTGGTCCGCGGTCTATGCGTACGAGATATTCTACATGTTTTGCAACATAACCGGTTGGATGCTGTACGATTGTTACCTGGTGACCGTGTGCTTCGCGCTCAACGCGCATTTCCGCACCTTGACCGCCGGGTACGAGGAGCTCGGACATACGCCGCGCCGCGGTTCGTTCGCGTATTAGTAACTCTCCTCCCCTCCCAACCCCCCCAACCCCTCCACCCATCGTTCCCGAGGCATATATAAACCGTTTGATATAAACCGACCCGGACGATATTGATTTCACAGATGACGTACATAATTGTGATCTGATCCGCCTCATCAAGGACAACCAAGCGCTCCTAAAGCAAGTACCCGGTGTCGAAACAAACGGTTACGGAACCGGTACGAGAACATAATCGAATCGGTCTCGTTACAGTAACGACACAATAATGGAATCGTACCGGTTCGGTCGGGAATTAGTTTTTCGGTCAAATTATCAATTGTTATGTAACTATACATTTTGAATACCTCAATATCGGCGAATACGGAAAATGAGTAACATTTCACCGGGTGAAACCCTGTCGTTCGTGGTTCCCCCGTGCGATTTAATCGTTTTTATAAACGGCCGATTCGATTATGGACATGTATGCCATCTAATCGTCTGTTAAGAGGCCAAAGCACGCAGCTGAATTTACTGTATATATATATATATTTCTAACGGGCAATGCGTCGGAAATGCGTTCAAGTTCTACAATCGGAAATGCCTCTTATGTTTCTCGATTTTCAGCATTTTTTTCGACAATTGCGTACCAGGAGACTATCAGAAGCCGACGTCGACAAACCGTTATTAATCACACTGGACAAATACGATTTGTTCGTACCCTCGATAATAATGTTAACAGTTTAATATTTTGACGAATACGTAACGCAGAACAAATCGCATAATAGGGGTGTTTTACGTGGAAAACCGATTTTTTTAACTTTTCTCTTTTTCTTTTTAAGGGCCTTTTCGCTATTGTTCGACGTTGCGAACGTATTTTCGCCATATACACTTGCCCGTTAGAAATATTTATTTCCAAAACTATAAAGGATAATGTTAATTTGTTTATTCTCCTATACTCGCATTTAGAATACACGATGAATTTTACCTGACCGTCCGGACCGTAGTCGTATGCCAAATTGTCTGTTGTTGGATTGCCGGGATTATATCAATATTTTTAACCACGTTCGTAAGTGACCGATTTCAGTGGCGGCTATCCTGTAAAAACAAATGTATTGACGTCGAATGTAAAAACCGTCGTTTTTTAATTGTTTATTACTATACACCAACTATAGCACTCTGATTTTGACGAAAACCGTAAACGCGCGCCGACAGCTACAAGAATGGGAATGGGCGCAGCAATCGCCGACACCCGTAGCGTTTAATAACACAAGAGCAAAAACATATGTTCGCAAACAAATTATTTCGTCAATTTTTTCAGTTTCGTGTTCTCGAAAGATTATTTCTAGAGTAAATATATTATTTCATCGAATTTACCGACCCGAGTCCTATAAACGTATAGGGCAAAACTTTATTTGAATAACATTTATCGCTCACGTTACGCAATTAAACTATCCTGTATTTTGGTTTTACTAAAATTTACCGTAAATATTATGCGCCACGTAACTCCCAACAGAAGTTAAACAAATACAATTACGACGTGAGCGACAACGTGAGTTAGGTTATGGCATAAAATAAAAAAAAAATCATTGTTTTTAAGCCAAATTTTGGCGCTTAAAACTTAATGAAAATGCTCGCTTGTTAATCAATACCGTTTACACCATAATCGTATTTATTCGGGCCTGTCTGAATGGGTTTTTTATACCAAAGCACTTCAAGTGGCCCGGGGGGGAGTCTTGGTTGATGGGTATGCATTTACAAATGATTTTAATTGGAGTGGCACACAAGTGACAAATGGATGATAGTCGCGATCAAGGCATAAAATATTATATATTCGAATAATACTCAGTACTCTTATATTATAGTAATTTATAAAATGTAAATTTTACGTTTTCATGTGCATAGATATTTTTTTCCGATTGGTCGATAATGTCCGTGTTGGGTTGGAAATTTGTCTGTGCTTACGTGTCATTAGCGTGCGAACTGAGTATTTATTGTTACGTGTTTAGTCACATAGAAGTTGCGGTAAAAAAAAAAAAAACAAAATGCTAAACGGTAATATTAATGGATTTTTTTTCCCCGATCAGAAAAATGCTGTGAATTTCGGACTGTACAGCAGTAACTGGACCGCAATGGATTTGAAATTTAAAAATAACATTTTGATCGCGATGATTATAAACTCTAGCCACAAGGACGCGGCGAGGCTGACACCGAAAATCGTCGTAAACGTGGAAATGATTACTGTAGTGAGTACCTATACACTGTCGTATCGTTTTGATTGCACGCATTTTACTGTTGGATCATTCAATAGTATTTCTGATAGCATTTTGATAAATTTAATATTATTTATTTAGCGTGCGGTATATTAAAAATTAGCCAATACACTTTTTATGACAGACTTGTTTTGTTTCTCTTAAAGTCCACTGGTTTTCATAAAAAATATGATTTAAACATGAAATATCAGGTACACTGACTGTTGAAATTCGACTGTATTACTGTGTTCAAATAATAATAAAAAAAAAACGTTAGAATAATAAAATATTATATCGACACAAATCCGTGACGCTGAATTTTATCCTGACGGTATATCAAACAGTCCAAGGAAGCGCCTGGGCATCCTGAGTATGCATTTCTCAAGACACACGGCTGGAAATCTATTGTTCTGGTGTCCAAACTGTCGTCAGTTTTAACGATTTCCCGGCCAGGTTACCGTATTGTGAAACTGCGACTGCATCCGAATATTAATACGACATTTATTATAATAATTGTAATACATTGTTTCGAACTCGGCGCAAAACCGGCTCAATTTCTGCGCCCCCGACCCCTAAATTGAAACGCCGACAGTCGCGCATAAACGTCCGCCCCGGAGCGGCATATAAAGAATTTATTTGCTGATGGAGCTGAAATTGAGCCCGTGAAAACAGTTGCACGACGGCATATTATGTTCCACCGATAATTTTTGTTATTATTTTCAGGTATTAAAAACGTCAGTTTCGTTGGTCCGTTTACTGCACAAAACCGCCGAAATGACAGAGAAATAAATAATAATAATATATTCTTTCAGTTCATTTACACCGGGGACATCCGGACCCCGATCGTAAATAATTAATAACAATTGTAGATTGCTATCAACCGTTATTGTTATTATATACTTTTTTTTTTTTTTTATATATATTTATGTACTTAATGTTTGATAGCACCATCCGATTTTTATTCATCGGTTTTAATTACATGTATGTACTTGATCATCCCGAGAAATATGTAAAAGCCGTCTGATTGTAATGCTCGGTATTTTTTTTTTTTTTTTTAACAATAGCTGGATACATTCCACCATCGCCGCAGTTAATAGATACGCAATCAAATTTAGAAATTATAACGTGTCACGTCCGTACAATTTACTTAACTGTAATATAATACGAACATTTTAAACTGATGGTCTTGTGTAAGCGAATTATAATATTTACTCAAAAAAACGGCGAATCGTTTCACAAGTGCCAAAAATATACGTTATCCTCGAAAATAAAATGTTCGCCCTCGGTCCAATTGGAATTCTCCGTTTCCTTTTTCATTCACGTGCAGCTTTTAATCGCAATATCGCCGTAAATCGCTCACAAAAATAGTAAGGAATTTAATTTATATCCGCGCGCAATGAAAAGCGGTTCCGAGCAAAACTCGGTTAGAAATGGTTTTAATAAATTTAAATTAAAAATTGTATTAATATTTGTAACTACGATATAAACGACAAAAGTGCGTGTTGTTTCGTTACAAATAATCAGTCGTTGAGCATTTTTATCCACTAAAATCAGACATTATCTGATACGCAAAATACCGTAATTTATACGATTTTCATCAAAATCTGTACTTTAAATCCTTATAAAAAAAATTATCGTATTACGTGAACAATTTTTCTTTTTTTTTTTTACAACACCTACAATAGATCTGATGAATTTTGTGCCGAATTTTGCTGGGCCAAATATTGTATCCGCATAAAACCAAAAAAAAAAAAAAAAGACTAAGAAAACTCGAAAATTTCAAATAGCTATAATTAGTTTAAAAATCATCAGAATGTTTTTAAAAGTTAACTACGTCTAGAAAAGACCAATAAGAGTAATTATCCAATGAAAATGTTTAACTTAATTACAACAATAAAACAAAATCATTAATAACAGAAACTGTTATTGCGTAATTTTTTCCGTTTTTCCGACGTTTTTTGTCGGCTTTTCCCAATTGAATGTAATTAAGAAAACTACAAATAAAATTAATACCAGTTAGACAAAAATTTACACCAGAAACCGCCCTTGATGTTTATGATTGGAGCAAGATTTCCAGTAGAAAAGTTGTTTACAGACAGAAAAAAACACACATCATAGTAAAAAAAAAAAAAAAGAAATACAATACACTAACCTCGCAACTCTCAGAATATGGAAAACGACCTCCGATCGTTATTTGTCTCGGTCGTCCTAAGGGTCTCTTTCTGGTATCTACGAAGTTGTTTTATTTATAATTTTCCCTTCTGCGCGCCAGACACGTCCCGCCCACCCAATCATTTTCCTCTTCATTATTGCCACAATATCCGGTTGATTGTATAACCTATTAAGACTATCACCATGGGTCTGCGTCGCTCGTATTCGTTCGTTTCTCTGTTTTTTTTGGGGGGGCCAAAAATACGTCGTAATTATTTCTTCTCAAATATTGCCAACTTTTTTTAATTTTAATTTTTCGTTGGCGGCCACGTCTCTCGGGAATATAATGTACTTGGTCCAACATAAACTTTATACGTTGTTGTTGTTGGAATTTGTTAGGTTGAATAGCGGTGCCTGGATACCAAAGCACCCGTTCGCTGCACTTATTCTTCTTTGTACTTTTTTATGTCCCTCACTGGTTATATTTGGTCCCACTTCGAGATACTTTAAAGTTTCCACCCTCCAAAATAGCATTTGTTCTTTATACTACTAATTCCGTTTGGCTGTGATCCGTACGTGATAACACCGTGTACTCTGTTAGTATATTATTAATATAGTTTTAATTTTTACTATCAGATCCAGTGTTGTCGCCTGTAGGTTTGCTTGCTGTAATTATAATATCATCTTCATTAATATTATTATTGTGTTACAAAGTAATACATTATGTATTATGTATTAGGGGCCATTGCAACAGAATGTCAGATTGCATGGCGGATAAAATGTCCAAGGGTTATTTATTCCACGAGGAATATGGGATGATATACTATATAGACCGAATCGTTTTGCGAACAAATGCAATTCACCGGCCAACGACAATAACCGTTTTCATGGACAGTGTAATAATTTTGATTTTTATTTCGCCATGATCCCTCCTTTGCCGTCCGTTTAGTTTTATTGCACTGCCGACGATAACGACTTTGAGACGGTCCATTTGTATTGTTCGGCAATAATATCTGCCATATGCACGTCTGTGGTATTTAGTGCTACGGCGTTTTGCAACACAAACGGTATTACAAACATACACCGCACGGTGTCAAATTAACAATATTCTATGTAGGGTACTGGTTAGGTAGGTCGTATAATATTGCAATTGCAATAATACTCTTATTACGCGGACGTACCTACCGCCCATAATATATTAAACCCGTAGCCGTTAAAGAAGGGTTGTACGTACGTACATTATACGTGTTTCTATTAAATATTAGATTTGGTTTCGGTGATTTAATGCCGCGCTGTAATAGGCACGCGCGGCCGGGTTATAGTTTGCAGGTTTTATAGTTTACAGCGCGGAGATAATATTATACGAAATGTTATAAAGTTTAAGAGTACCGGGGCGGGGGTGGAGAAATATTTGTGTTTATCTTATATTATATATATATAGGATATTATGTTATCTGTGGCGGGATTTACACGGTCACCCCGCAACAAGACTCCACTGCGGTATGGGTACCGGTACACGTGTTTAACAGCTATTTCATGGAGTGGAAATAATAAATTTCAATACCGTTATCTGTATAAACACGATATTGGTACGTTATTGTCGCGGCGTTTTATATCGGCGGGTAATCGGGTTTCCCGGATCCAATTATAGCGCGAAAAAAGAAAAGATGATAAAAACCTAACCAAACAAAAACTTTTACACCGCGAGCAACCGAGCAAGCTTTTATTTTATATTCGAAACGGTAACGGCCGGCCGCTGTAGATAATATTCGTTATTTCTATAATAACACGTTGTCCGGTGTCGGTCAAATCGGTCGTAAAAAAAAAAAAAAAAATAGTGAAAACGATCTGTTTTTGCTTTTTTTTAAAATTCTTTTACACGCGTGAATCAAATTTAATCAACGAGAAACGCTATAATATATTTTATATATTTATACATACGAGCATGCATATGGACATCCGCGAAATATGGGCAAAATGGTCTGGTCTCAATTCCAATGTATACTAATAAGGTTGAAAAAACCGCACAATATGGGCACTCGGATAGGTTTTTTCGGGCAATAAGTTGGATTCCGATGATGACGATGAAGAAGAAGAAGAAAAAGACAATGACCTAGATGCTGACCCACCAGTTACAGCTAAAGAGGTTAAAAAGTGCATTGATTTGTTACAGAAGTTCTTCATGCAAGTGGGGGCAACGAAAACAGTCCGTCTGATAAGCTTGAAGCGTGTGCTCATTTTGTCAATCAGATCCACACTAAACAGCTTAGACAACGAGTCATTACAACGTATTGTACACTTTCCACATCCAAATAGTATTTTATTGAGCATGCAATATTATTTATTATTATTTTGTATTTTCATTTATAAATTAATTTAACATTTTTTTTTTTTTTTTTTAATTTTATGGCTCACGTAAGCAAAATAATAACTTTTCGATGTTAAACATTTTCGTGGGTTTTTTTTTAAACTGATTTCGGTATATATGGCCAACCGCTTAACGTTGGCTTAAATGGGTTTGGTACCAACTTATCTACATTAATCCACTGCATATATTACAAGTCTACAATAATAATATTGAATATTAAAGACGACGAACCATAAATGACGATTTAACCCGTTGATTTATCAATATAAACCATGTATACGCGGTTCGGTCAAAATCAATACAATACGCGTGAGATTATCGCGCGGTGTGCTCTGGTTATAGCAAAACTAGCACGATTCGGAAAACTCGGTATATTTGAAAAAAAATAAAAAAAAATAGTGTAATTAAATAAATCGTGTTGTATCAATTATTTTTTTTTATTATTGATCGTATTGATCAGGTTAACGAATACCGCAGCATAATATGTACGTGTCGTATTATTGCCTGTCAATTTATTTGCATTTGTTAAAGAAAAAAAAAAATAGTTTAAAAAAAAAAAAAAAAAACCAACCAAATATCAATATTAAAATAATAACAAACTGATACGTGAAAAAACTGACATACCTACCTACCTGTTAACAATAATAGTATTATATTATTATCGAGTATGTAGAACGTATGTAATGAACCGTGTACGGACACACAGCACGTAATTTTATACGACACACACAAAGATTGGACGGTTTTTTTTTCTTCTATAGGTAACGGTAGGCTCTCTTCAATAAAGTGGTTTTTTTTTTTTTTTTTGTCAAGAATAATTTTTAATGATATCTCGGGAAAGAAATAGAATATATAATATTAATAATATTAGGCCTGTTTATTATTATTATTTATATTAATTTATCTGTGTTAGTAGTTTAACAAATTAATAACTGAACGGTTCACGTGATTATAATACGGCTATTATAATAATAAGACCTGTCGACCTTTTTTTTCTTCTTCTTTTTTTTTTTTTTTATAGATTACAAGCGTAGCGATACACGACGTGTGCTTATTTTACATTCCTAGTGTAGTTTTACTAAAATGTATTAATTTTTTTTTCGTGAAAAACAGTTTTTTGGCTAGTAAAACGGACGGTTTTTTCCCCGCGGTTACATAAAGAAAAAAAAAAAAAGTGCGAAACTATCGGTAGACCATAATTTACACGAACAGCATTTCTAAATTCACAACAGTTAAACTAAAAAATTCAAAAACCAACAACAAATAACGACGGTACATTATTGCTTTCGATTTCATTAAGCGCTCTATCGGGTTGTGTAATTGGCTACGGAGGAACAGAATGTCTATTTTATAGAGAAACGATAAATTCAAAATTAAAAACGATGAAGGTTTTGCATAACTAAACGTAATGGAAACAAAACGGCATTACCTATAATAAATTAACGCAACAGTGTCAACTTACAATATTAGAGGTTTCTGGGACGTCGTTGTAGACACTTGTGGTTAAGGTCGTATACTAGATGTCCGGGACAAAAGAAAAAAAAAATCGACCTGTTATTATGAATTGTAAATTAAAATATAATTCGTAAATTATTAATTTTCGTTTAAAATTTCGATTAAACAAAAAAAAAACACGGCATAGCAAAATTATTGGGTATTCTATTCCACTATCCGATAAACAAAAAATAATTTAAAAAACGCAAATAAATGGCATAGTCCACAAAATGTAAAAAGACACCAGGAAATCGCCATGACAAGGGCAAGAATCTGACATATCTTTTTAACTCACTCATTCCTCATAAGCAAAGATCCAGAACCCATATGCCAAGTTGTCTTGACTACTGAACACATCATTCAAGAATGCCCAGAACACCAAGACATGCGTAACACCTAGATAACCTAGAAGAAGCTCTAAACGAAGACAAAGACCTTAAAAATCTCAGCTTTCCTAATCAAAATTAATAATGTTAACTATTTTTGAAAACCTCCATTATCAACCAATATAAATATTAAAAAAAAAAAAAAAAAAAAACATTTCTTTTTCTTTTTCCCCCAAATTCTGTATAATGTTCACAGGCTAATAACCTTGACGTTAAAGCTTATTATAATAAATAAATAAATAACAAAAATTCGTAAATAAAATACAATAATCTGTCAGGCACTTAATAAGTACATCGAACAATATTTGAACGTAGGTTTTACAAGGATCGAATAATGAAAAAAATAAAAAAAAAAAATGAATAATTAAAAGAATAATTAAATCCAAAGGTGGGGCCCCGATCCGCACGGGCCCTTTTTTATTAAAATTTTTTAGTAATCGGCAATGTATCGCCCTTCCGGAAACGCCGTAAAGCACTACTTCGGGAGGCGGGTCGCCATTATTTATTTAAATCGCAATTACGCCAAAAACCCGTATTTCCCTCAGGCGGGGGAATAACCCGCCGGCGGTCTGGCGACTACGGAGAGAGTTTGGCGCTGCCGTTCTGCCGACTCCTTCTCTGCGATGACGGCCGCCGATTCCCATTGGTCTGGGCATTCTAACGCGAGCGCCACAAAGTCGCCCGGTTCGAACGGGCCGATTCTCCGGACCATTTTCCCCGTCAAACGGATCGCAGCGCATCAGAGTATATGGGGAGCGTCGTCGTCCACCTCATTATCCTCCCTGGGGAACCCGCAGTGCGAACACCCCGGGGCGCGGTGCACGCCCAATCCGATGAAGGAAAGAGTTGAAGCACCCGGTGCCCCGCGAATAGTCGAGTGAGGCGGTACGTCATCGAACCGCGCGGTCTTGTAACCCACCGCACCAGCGCGTCCACGCGCGCCCGCTCTCCTCCGGCACTTCCGTTCCGCGGATCCGACGCGTCCACTCGGTCTTCGGATTGCCGATCTTCGTACGGAGCGCCGGTGGGCGGGGTACGTAGACATTTAAACTAAAAACGCTTATATAAAAAAAAAAAAAAAAAAACTACATAACCGTCAATTTATTCATACCATTTGGTACAACGGTATAATGCACCTCGTTCAAAATGTGCGTGCATTTGTACGAGGCAGATGAAATCCAAAAATAACCTAGAATGTGCTCAATTAAAACAAAAATACCAAATCGAAATCAACATAAACCGTTACCTTTTTGTGTTCTCTCTTTTTCCGGTTTTTTTTTCTTCTTCAATTTTAAAGAAATACGTATAAAATAAAAAATACACCAGCTAGACAAAACGTTCACCAGAAACCACCTATGACGATGTTGATGATCGGTGGGCAAGATTTTTAGTCCGCAAGTTATTTACAGAAAAAATGCCGCACATCATAAATAAAACCAATACGTTCTTTGCTCGGGTTTAGTTATAAACATTATTATTTGATTTGTTCTCCAAAGTGCCACGGTGCCCTTGTAACGGGTCCGTGGTGCCCCTAGTGCACCGCGGTGCACGGTTCTGGAACCGCCGGGACCGCTAGACAAACAACAACCGAAATTTGCGCCGTGACCGCGGACGTCGCGAAACGACCAAATAATTTTGTTCTATTGCGATTAATGCGAAATACGATTGCGGATAGTTTTGACAAAAAAAAAAAAAAAAAATGAAAAGACAACGTAAGACAAATACAAGCCCATGTTCCCTAACCTTTGGTTTTGCAAATATTTGAATCCTAACAGACCGTGAAAATAATATTGCGCAATCGGTACGCGGGCGGCGGGTCATACCGTTTTATGGTATTTTTTTTTTTTTTATTATTTTTTTAACCGACTCACGTCTGTCCGTTGAACGCCGTAACCACTTCACCGAGGGGGGTAGTTTCTTGACCCGAGACGATACACACGGGCAATATATAGCCGACCACCGCCGTATAATGTTTGCCCACGGAGAAAAGTAATCGCACGAGTTGCGGAAAAAAAAAAAAAAAAAAACATAAATAAAATTGATATGACTCGGGAGGGTTGAAAAAAAAAAACAATGCGCGGCAAAAGTAATATCGGTTTTTTTTTTTTTTTTTTTTTTCGTTTACCGTATAGCCCGTGCACCTATTTCATCCGGCCCGTGATACATTTTCGAATTACTTCAAACGCGATTACGAATTTTTACAATTTTTTTTTTAAAAACCAATACATATTCGGCGTCGCGGAGTTATCGAAATAGAATTGGACGACGGGTTTAATTTGAGAATTCCAAAAAAAAAAAAAAAAAAAACGATTCGAAGACGTTGCGTCTCGTGCATCTTCAAAGAAATTTCTTTAATAATCAGTATGGCAGTTGAAATTTAATAGCAAGAGATGATTCATTTCAATTAGAATTACGCGAGTTACAAACAGATCCAATTTTATCTACAAAACAGATTTGACGTGTGTTTGCGGAAAAAATGATTTATTTTATTATTTTAAATGACCTTTTTTTTTTTCTTTGATTTCTATTTCACTGTAAAGTCACATTAAACAAGCTGTAAAAATTATACAAAATAAATGTTAATTATAAATAGTTATATAGTTTTTTATTTTGCTATCTATGCTCTCTATGGTCCGGTAGATTTTTAAGTTCTAAAAATCGGCCCTCCAGTAATTTTGAGTTGCTCATCTCTGCCGTATATACCGGATGTCTTTGAAGTAAATAACACTCTTTTCCCACCCTTTTTCTCTCTCTCGCTCTCTCTTTCTCTAGACAATCTATATTTTAAATCTGATTTTTGGAAACTAATTTCTTATGGCGTAATAGGTGCAGGTGGTGCATTTGATATTGCTATTGTCTCAGTTGCGTTTATGTCGAAATCTAATTCGTAGAGTATTGTTTCAAAAAATACCAATGTGTCCAACGAACAGTTTGCATAGAAATCTCAATGTACATCCTGTTAAGCAAATATATAATTTAAAGCAACGGCAATATACCTGAAATTCCATAACTTATTACATCCAATAAATAAATGATATGCAAACAACAATTTCATTATAAAAAAAAATCTAAAAAGGCCACGGCTGGTAGACTTTTTTAAACAATCGGCACCGAAATATGGAATAAAATACCATTGTATAATTTAATGAATCTCCCGATTTATAAAGATATATATATATATATATATCTTACAGTGGTTATTAGAATCTCCCGACGAATTCATAATATAAATAAATCATATTGTAATCCTCAACTACGAGAATGAGGTTAGGTCTCATTATTATTATTTTTTCTTTCTAATTATCGTTGTAGCTCTGTGCTAACTTATTTAATATTTAAATCAGTCTAAATCAAATATATGCGTAATAAACAATTTAATCTAAAACTCCTGGGCTCCAAACACGAGTATTCTCAGTGGGGCCCAGTATTCATATGTATGCACATAAATTTAAATGAAATATCCGTCGCCCGTCAACCACCGTGGGCAATTTCGGTTTTTCACACATTTTCAAAAAAAAAAAAAAAAAATCACAAAAAACTATATTGATAATGAAACAAACCGTTTTTATAAGCCACAGTGACATTTCGATCATTCCAGCACACCGAACCTGTCGGTAAAACCTCAAAACTAATGTCACCAGCCACAATAAGCACGGTCATAGTATAAATTAAGATTTTTATTTCTTGTGTATGTGTAATTTTACGACTGCCAAATAATCAATTTCGGTTTTTCGAAAAATCGAGAGAAAAATGTATATTTTTCAATAAACTTTAGACAGTTTTCTCTTCGGTAACTTTTGAGATAGAAAAAAAAAAGTATTTGTTAAAGATGCTAAAAAAAAAAAAAAACATATGACTATACAAATATGGTAATAAAAACACGTGTTTCTATTTCAGCAAAAAAAAAAAAATCGTATTGCGCAGAACTGAACATTTTGAAAATCAAGGCTCAATTTGTCCAAAACGAATCTCTATTACAATCAGAGTACACTCGTCTGAAATAATTCCTTCTAAAATTTGAGTGAAACGTACTATATAATATTATTTATTAAAACAAAATTGTTGTTAAAAAAAAAAACACGCATATAAAGGTCAAATAAATAATGCGTAGAATATTAATTTTTACTGGAACAGTTCAAACATTATTCGATTAAAAGATTATCTTTTTTTTTTCTTTTCTAATTTACATTTTGTTTATGAAAATAAACCCAAAGGTACCAACAATAAATTATAATATTGTTATTGATTTTTAAAAATTCAGTAGGCACGGCCGAAATATTAATTATTATTATTTTTTTATTTTTTATTATCGAATTTATTTTTGTAATATCCGGCAAAATGTATTCGTGAATTATCGTGGTGTTTATATTTTACCAGTAAACCGAGTTCGAAATTGAAACGTTAGCCGGTCGACCACTTGTATAAAACCGATTTGATATTTCGGAATTAAATGTGAAAAATTCGCATTGACAGTAACGTAACTAGTGACCGGTAAATAACAAATAGGTAACTCTTGTCTTTTTGTGGATACGAATAATAAACGGACCACGGTGGCCCAGAAGTGTTCTACGGGCGGCCCCGCGCGGTCAATAATATTGTTCGCGAATAAATCGTCGAGCCTTCCTTGGATACGAAACCCGGCCGACGGGAATTTAAAAGCCGGCCCATTCAATAATCTAAAGCTTTCCCCTCGCGACACGGCCGAATTGTACGGTTTACGGGTTTAATTGCTAAATAAACACTCGTGTCCGTCGTATTTTCAATACAACATTTAACCCCGAACTGCATTACCAAATCGTATGTCAAACCCGAACGCCGTACCGAACAGAGTACGGGTTTATTTCCACTACAAATATTAATCAATATGCGCTCTTGCGTACCAATAAAATATTCCCTCGGCGTGCGCACTTGTACGGAAACGAATTTATTTTTATAAATACTCGGCTGTGCAAACACTTATAAGGAAATAAAACGGCGTCTACGGATTTCGAGAAGCGTTTTCGAGAAACCGAATTAATTGAATAAACCGCGTCAAATCAAATTCGAAAACTCGAAGAAAACCGAATACGGTTATAGCTATACGAGGTGTGACAATAAAATAACGAGACTTTCTAAATATAACCTAAACTATTAACGTTATCTATAAAACGATTATTGAAATATGATTAGAAAACACTTATCTAAAAGTACTATGAACACTGATGGCATCGATTCATTTTCTTATACGTTAGTAGTCTTGTTATTAATGCGAGTTCGACTATACTGCCGAAAAATGTTAGATATAAAAATCGAACAACATGTGTTAACATTAAATTTCTTGTTAAATTAAAAAAAACTGCCGCGGAATCGTTTCGTATGTTATGTGAAGTTTATGGTGAAGAATGTTTATCAAGAGCTCGTGTTTTTGAATGGCACAAACGGTTTTCTAGTGGAAGGGAGGACGTCGAAGACGATGATCGTTCTGGACGTCCTACCACGTCTCCAACAAACGAAAACGTTGACAAAATCGACAAAATTAATTAATCAATATTATTATAAAGAGGTATTAATTAAATTAGGAGGACGTGTCAGAAAGAAGCGACCAGATCTATGGAAAAATGGCTGGGTTCTTCACCAAGACAATGCTCCAGCTCACAGTGCATTTTCAATTCAACGTTTTTTAACTGAAAAAAAAAAATTTCTGTACTTCAACATCCCCCGTACTCGCCAGACCTTGCTCCTTGTGACTTCTTCTTATTTCCTTCTTATTTCTTTTCCCATTTTCAAACAGTTGATGACGTAAAAATGAAAACGGCAGAACTTCTAAAAGGGCTGAATGAAAGCAATTGGCCACACTGTTTTCAAGAATGGCAGCGACGTATGCAACCGTGTATTGATGCTGAGGGAAGGTACTTTGAAGGTGATAATCATTAAATTATAACATTTTTAAAATAAACAACTTTTATTCAAAAAGTCTCGTTATTTTATTGTCACATCTCGTAGGTAAATTCTCACACAAATTATAAAATCCCATGATTATTATCAACAGGACCACGGCGAGAAAACCGTAATTTTCCCGGTTTTTTTATGCAACGAAATCACACGAAAAATCAACTGAACGGGGCAACCGGCCACTACTAACGCGGTTATACGTCGAACGCGCAACAAAACAAAAAAAAACCTATCTCGTCGTTTTTCGACCGAACCTCGGTATTTCTAGTAGAGAAAAAAGTCGTGTTCGCGGACAAAATTTCGTTCAAAATCTAAATTCGTTTGGTTTTACCAGTGATAATAATAATTTATCATAAATGACGGTCTACAATACGGATAAAATAATGCGAGTATATTGTGACGGTCGGTTGTTTTTTTTTTTTTTTTTTTGTTCTTGCTTTTGCTTTTGCATTATTTTTGGTCCGTGCCCGTGATATTTGACAACGCATTATATTTTAACCTCACCATGTAATAATGTACGCGACTATTAATCATATCGAATAACGCAATTAATTAATTTATAAATATGGTACAAACGCGACGACGGCGGTCGTTTTACGTTTTTTTTTTTTTTTTTTTTTTTTTTTTTTACGTTGTGCCGGCGGCGCGCGTAAATCTAATCTAACGCAATAAATAAAACGCATTTCAAGAAAATTCCGTTCTTACGGTTTAACGCAAGCGCGGAGGCGGCGCACCTCGAAATACTGCGGCCCATGGGGCCTTGGTAATACATTAAATTTTTAAAAAAAAAAACTACTTTTTCCCTACGTTTTTATGGGAAAATTAACTGTTGGTATTTTTTTTTTTTTCTTTTTTTTCATTCGTGTCTGGCGCATATGCCAGTAATATAGTATGATTAAGATTAAATGGAGTAAATAATAATGGCGTTTATTCGGTTTATATTATTTCGGCCCGGGGACGGGTACACGTTTTAATTCTTTCGCTCGTGCCTTTTTTTGGATTACTTCTGGGACGCAGGCGTGCGGGCAGGCTGGGCCCACAATGATGACGCGGTTGCACCGTCTGCTTTCCTCCGCGTAGGCACAGGGTGTCCGCACTACCTAGCAGGCCGTCATTTCATTGAGTTTCCATTCGTTCGTACCATTCCTGTGCTGATTCTGTTTAAAGTGCGCCAGACCGGCCGAGCCTCGTTACCACCAGGCGGATGTGTCTCGTACGGCGCCCAGCTATAGGAACCGCTTATCGGATTTTCCCGTCCTTTCTGTACTTCAAGGGCGTGTTGGCGAAATAGTTTTCGTGCAGTTCATCCAACTTGTCCCGGATTTTAGATGTACCACGGTCCGACGTAATTTTCGTCCTGTCCCAGTCTACGCGCGTAGATCTTCTTATTGGCGGCCGGCATAATTGTTGAACTGGTGCGCGTTCAAGACGTCCTGTTACCGGTCGGCACGACTCGTCAAGTGCAACACAAATTGTTTTAGTACGTGCCGACCCATCCCACACCGGGCTAGCATATTCCCCTCACCGAAAACCACGAAGCTAACGTCGTGGTTCTTAGGGCGTGACGTTTACCACCCTATGCGGATCCATCGAGCTTCCGCAGCATGCGGTTTCCTCGTCATTAATTTCTGCTTGGTATTTTCGCATTTTGGAATCTGCACGTGAGTCTAGCAGTCTAGCGTCGCTCTATGATATTTCGGACGTTTTGTGATGGTTAGTATCGTTCCATCCCGATACACATTAAGATAGCCGGTATCTTGCACATCGATTCCTTAGGTGGAAAGCACAAACGTGTGTTTTACCCGGGTCGGGTCGGGTGTTTGCGCCCATAGTACTTCCTCAGAACGCCTAAGGTAGCCCAAGGTAAATTTTCTTTAACAACTTCAAATGGCTCGTGTTGTGCTACGGTTGCTGTACTATCGTTTGCGTAAACGCAGTGTTACTGTAAAAAACACCGTCGATCAGATTATTTGTACTTGTCCGTTAGCCAGCGGTGTAAGAAGACCTCTTGGCAAACCACACCTACGCCAGTAGGATGGGGGGGGGGGTTGCGTAAATTATGTAAGGGCGTGAAATAGCGTTTAAAAATTCAGCATAATACTCGTAGGTAAAAAAAAAAAAAAAAAAAAAAATGTATTTTCTATTGTTAATAAGGGCACGCTTTTCACAATTTGCCGGGGGCGGCGATCAAGGCTTTCCGATAAGCCGCTGCGCCGTCAGCAGTGGATTTCCGCAGTTATCTCGCCGTAGGGTTACACGGTAAGTGTACGGATTAAAATAGATTTTTTAACAAAGTATTATATGGAGATGTGTGACGTACAGAAGAATTTGGCGTGGTAGTGTGGGGATGTAATAAACAACGGACAACGAAAATCTATTAAATTTTAATCCGACGCTTTAAGGTCATTTATCAGTTGTCGGTTATCACTACAGCACGTATATCTGACAACGGATTTTGTTTTCAACAGGCACGTGTTCAAATTACTCATTATGTTCATGGTTGGAGGTCTAAAGTTACGTTTAAGTATATATATAAAAAAGTATATATATATATTCCCCACTTGCGCACGACACCGATGGAGATCAAGTTAAAACGTCAAAAAAAAAAAAAAAAATAAAAAAATCGTGAAATTCGTTTTTGCGAAATATTCGGAATTCCGATCCCATCCAATAGTACAATATACAGGACGGTTTTATATTATTATTATTATTATTTTTTTTTTCATAAATATATAAAAGCTCCACGTACGCGGTAAAAGAATCGATCGCGTAGTACAGCGATTCAGCGGCGCTGGTGTTGGCGGTAGCGCAGGGGGAGATGTGGGAGGATCGTCGGCGAGCAAATAAAGGGCTGGCGTGACACCGAGAAACGCGGATTGTGTTAAGACATTTTTTTTTCGGGGGGGGGGGGGGGTGACGGGGACGAATGAAAAAATAGGGGAATTTTTGTGTTCTGGTTGGGGGGGGGGTGGTTGTGGTGGATGGGTGGTAGGGGGCCTTATAAGTCGGCCCGCGACATTTGCTGAGCCAGTCACGTAGTAGGCTCTATATTATATATAGTCTCTATAATGTATACCTACCTAAATAAATCCGCGCGGCAAAGAAGAATCGAGGGGATTGTGTGGAGCTGGGATGGCGAAACGATCCCTCCGGCTTATCCCTTCGCGGTGGCCGCCGTATAGTAACGCAATAATAATAATAATAATAATAATAATAATACTAATAATAACGTGACCCGGCCGACGGGTATCGAAAATTCGGAACATCCCGACGTTCCGGGTCCCGGCGGCGGCGACGGACGCGTAATCCCTACAGCCCCGCACGTACGTGGTCTGTTCAAAATGTACCAGGATTTTATTTGTAATAATTACAAAAACGAACTTACGCGCACACGTTAAAAGATATCTCCGGCAAAATACTCTCGTCCGGACGGTAATGCAGTGATCCCGGCGATCTTGCCGTTTGTCCGTAGTCCTTTGGAATCGTCCCAAAGTTAAAGCTATGAGTTCTGTTGCCGCGTTCGCTTTGAATTTCATCTACGTCTTTTTTTTTTTTTTCGTTTATTCCGGATTAATGATGTACCGAAAAAATGACAATAACCTCTTTGAAATATTTTTACTGATCGACTTTAGTACTGTCTCGAGACACTAGAATGCCAGGAAGAGTAAAAAATACTGAGCGCAATTGAAATCACTTTTTTTATTAAAGAGAAAACGTTTTTTTTTTAATTACAATTGTGATAATAAATAGTGACCAGACTAAAATATACGTGATAAAAATGATTCGCTTTTTTTATCGCTTCCATTTTTGTCTACATCTACAATATTTTCCGATAAGTTCATTATTTTTGCCGTAATTCCATGATATATAAAAATATAAATCGCACTATACATCGAATTAACCATAATCACATTTTTCAGTGTTCGTGTCGGGTAAAAAAAATAACAGGGAAATACAAAGAAATTTTCTGCAAAAAGGTGTCCAATAAACCTTAAACTTTTCGACTATTTCATATTTTTCCTGTTGAAATTATATCAGTTGAATTTTTTTTTTTTAAACAATTCATAATTCAAATGCGTTTTACGGGTCAAACTTTACGGTAAACATACAGCGAGATGAACGGATTGAATTAGGCGATTCGTACCAGTGTCGACGTTTTTAATTTAATTTTTTAAAACAGATTTATGGCCGTCAACACGAGAATTCAATAATGATCCAAATAAGAATCACCTTAATATATATAACCTCTATATAGGGCCGTGATGTATAATTATTTATTATTATTGTCATATTACAGTTGACCGCCACCGGATGCTCTCGCGCCGCCCCTCTCCCCCTTAGCCGATCTCCGTCGCGCACACGCACGCCGAACGTTAATATACACGTACGCAAACGCACAAATACACACAAACGCACAAATACACACAAACGCACAAATACACAGAAACGCACACACACACACACACACACACACACACACACACACACACACACACACACACACACACACACGCACCTTCCACCGGCGGCGGCGGCGGCGGCGCGTACCGAGAGAGACGATGCGCAGCAGCGGCGGCGGCGGCGACGGCGATTGTTAGTGTTCGCGCGCCGTAGCGGGTTTTATTCGGTCGGCGACGTTTAGTAGCCGTAGTCACGTGCCCCTACGTATACCCGCTGTCCGTCGTGTACCACAGTCCGGAACAGTCGTGCCTCCTGTGTCAGTCTCTACGTCTCTACGTCGTCCGCGCATCGGCCGTATAGTATTTCATTACAGTCTCTATAGCAATAACTGTCGGCCGTATTACCGCTCGCCCACCCGTCACCCACTGTAACGCGTCCCGCGAACGGGATTTTCCCGCCGACCCGCAGATCGACGCGGACTAACGTCAACCGCCCCCCCCCCACCCCGACCCTCGCGTCCCTAGACGACATCTCGCGCGGACATGGAACCGCGACGGTGGTCGCCGTCCCGGATCCGGTACGGCCGTCCGGCCAACCCGCCCGACGCTATGCCAACTTCAATGCTCTTGACGGTGTTCGTTTTGCTGTTTGTCATGCAGATCATTTCCAATTCTGGTAATATAACCATGTCACTATATATATATATATATATATAAATACTTGTGTATTCGCGCGAAAATGTTGCTTTCTTTAGCGGCTCAAGTAGAAATTACGTGGTAAATGTCATTTTTTCAGAGGGTAAATCACCGACGGAAATCAGTGAACCCCGTTGTTCGTTAGTCTTACAGGAAATCTTGGTAATTGTTAGGAAATTATGGTTTTCTGGAATCAGGTGTACGCGCAATAATAAAACTTGGCCGAGTTAAGCAATTTTTTTTTTTTAACTAGTTTAAGTTAGGTTAACTTAAAAAAAAAAAATAAAATAACAATAGTAATAACTTTGCCGAGTTGAATTTAATTAAAAAATATAAACGAATTTAAGGTTAACTAAATTCCTAAGAAAATAATAACTTCGGTCAAGTTAAAAGTTTAATTTGTTGCCTTTTTAACTAATGTTCGTCGGATAATTTAAAACAATAACTATATGGGTATTTTTTTTTTTTTACAAAATATTTCTTTCAGAAACAACTCGAATTTAAACAAAACGACCCGAGTTCAGTAAAAGTTATTTAATAAAAGTAATTAGTTTCTAATATTTGATATATTTATTTTTTACTCGTTATGTTAACTTGTAACTTTTGTAACAAGTTACGTATATACTGTCCAGCATTGTTAATAATATTCAACGGTGATTTATCCTATGATTTTTTAATTTTTTTTTGATTATTAAGTGTTATTATACTTTGCCCGGAATAACGGCGTAAGGGTTCGGGCGGAGGGACGGGAAACTATAAGGGGGGGGGGCTCATGTTTTTTTAAACAGCACCGGTAAAAAATCGGTAAAATTTTGCGGTATAGGCTCGGGAATCGACGGATTTACTACTATATTAGTGTATTATTATAGACAAATAGAAGATGTATTCGTCGCGCTCGTTATTCGCGGTTACGGAAACGTTTTTAGTTGTATTCGTAAAACTGAACGAAACCGACAGACAAAAAAAAAAAAAACAAAAAAAAGAAATAAATAAAAAGAAGAAGAAAAATCCGCGCTCGGCCATTGTAAATATTTTGTCTTCCATTTGCGTTTTGCCAACAATTTTGCTCGTATACGACCGCCAGCTATACAATATAAAGACGCTTTGGGCCGACGACGTGCTGTTGCAGTATATATATATATATATATATTAGTCGTACAGAGCGTGAATGCGTTTTAATATAAACCTAAATTGTGGAAATAATTGAGTTTTTTTAATTAAAAAGAAGAAGGAAAAAAAAAAACGCCCCACGAAAATTAAAACGTTTTGAGTATAATATTGTTTTGTGTAAAATAAAACAGTAATCTTATACGTTTGTCTTTACTAATTTTTTTTTCTCTCCCCCCCCCCGTAAAACAGCTACAAGAACAATATATAGCATAAAAATTTTATAGTTGCCGGTTAAGTTTTTTTTTTTATTTTTATTTTTGTGAAAAATCATATTTTTATAATAAACTTTTATAGGTGGCGGACATTTCGAGCAAATCCGCCGTTAGTGACTTTTACAATATAATTTTTGCCCGAGTGCAAACGTCGAAGCGCAATCTGTTTAATCAACGTTCTCTGTTTGTCTGATATAATTATTGTTGGTAAGAAAAAAAAAAAAAAACATATTTTCGTCGCATTGAATTTATAATGCGCGTTCCGAAATGTTTTATCGAATCGGAAGACGTTTCAGAACATTTCCCGGAATTTCTGCTACGAAAAGTTGTAAAATATGCAAAAAAAAATAATAATAAATGTTAAAATGAAACACAATAATTTTATTCAAATTTGAAAAAAAAAAAAATGTTTATTTTGTTTTAAGTTTTATGCGATTTTAACAAGACAATAAACGCATATATATAAAATGCGTCAATATATTTTGCGGCGAGGGACGGTGTCAAGAAATAATTTTAACAACAGAAATAACTTTCTGGCGTACGTTTACGCATAATAATCGTAAAATACGCGATGGAATTGTTGCATCGTTTAGCAATAAATACAAAAATAGCTCGACGAAAAATTATAATATGCTCTTTCTAAAAAGTTTTCGTTTTTACTCCGTTTCTCTTCTCGCGAAACGGATTTTTCGTTTATATATTTATATACACTGTAAATCTCCAGACAAGTCACGAAATAAATCCAATACTTACATCTATATAACATATTATGTCTAACATTTCCCATATATAGGATAATCGTTTTGAAACTACAAACTGCACACACGTACGTGCACATTCGAGTTATATATTTTTTTTTTAAGAAAAATAACCAAAGATAATTTCTGAAATTTGACCAAACCTATTCAACAATAGTCGCGCTCGACCCGATCGGGAATCTAGGTGACCGATCGCGGGGCGTGTCGTCGTCAGTGATTTTTTTATTTTCTAACATCGCCGGGTTTCGACGACGACGACGATTCGGATTATTCAGCTCGATTTTTCGTAGACATTTTCGTTCGACTGTTCGTCACTGCTCCGGCACATCCAATACACTATAAATATAGCAGTGACCCCCCCGAGTATACTCGGTTTTTTTTCAGTAGTGTGTCGTGATTTTCCTACCCCCGGTAAAAACTATACTAAGTGGGGGTAGATGCAAGTCTAACACGTTTGTTACGAATTGACGGTATTATATTTTTTACGAGATGTTTCGGAGGTTTGTGGTGGCAAATAAATAGCGTTGGATGTTATTATTAAACTCAATTCGTTACTGCTGAAGTGTTGAGAGAATCCACGCGCATCGAATGGATTAAAAACGAGAGTGTATATAATACAGATTGAAATGATCGTGTGTTTGGAAATGTGCGCGATGGATTAAGGGGAGGTGTTGTGACGCACGGCAAGGATATTAGAGGATGTATAGCTGAAAATGGGATAAAGGCCAAGTGTGAAGTAGAATTTCGTAATAAAAATTTACATAATATGCGTACATTGCGGTGGGGCGAGGTTCTTCTTCCGGAAGGGACAAAGGAAAAATATCACGGAGCCTAACCTCGAAATATAATTCCGACCACGCTGCGTCTGGAGCGTTCGATTCGCAATCGCTCGTGTCGGGAAGACAAACGTCGATGTGCCACGTCGGGTGTGTCGGAAAAAGGGGGAAAAAAAAAAAATGTTTTTACTTCGGATTTTTGCCTTTCTGTTATCACGGGGAATCGCTGACTATATTATAATGACAATAATAGACCATCGTGCATTAATCATGCGTGATTAATCATCCAACGGCCTTTTTTACCCCGCGTTTTTGTACGGACAATACGTTTGATCCGGCCTAATCGTTTCAATATATATATATATTATATATAAAACCGCAATAAACGATTTTAATTATTTTAATCGCCGTAATTACTTATTCGTACTTACTTTTGACGCGAGTCTATAGGTTCTTAAACTAATCGACTGTGATATAGTAATTTACGAGTATTGCGGCAGGGTTTTAATAAAAAAAAAATAATAAAAAATGCGTACCCTTCGTCGAATACCACCACACTCTTTTTAATTTTTCAATGTTATCGAAATAATAATTTGTTTTTACGTATTTCAATGTATACATTATTCAAAGACCTCATATTATATTCGTCCGCATTTTTTTTTTTTTCCTTTGATACGCGTTTTCATCAACAATTTTGAACATCATCACTCTAATCCGCAGCAGCGTTAATTCTCAAGTATACCGTAACGTTGAGGGCGTGTGTTACCCATATACAGCTATAATAAGCTTTTGATTTTAACTAGAATTTTATTTTGTGAACGGAGACCGTATTTAAATTGTATAACATAAGAAAAAAAAAACGCGTTAAAACTGCAGTTCTGATCTTTAGAAGTGCACATTATGAAATGTTGAGTGATTGCAGCGAAGAAGCTTTACTAAAATGCGTTATTGTTTTTATCTGTTTAAACTTTTTTTTTTTTTTTTTTAGTGAATATAATGATTTCGTGATTTTTTCACGAATTATTGCCCCGTTACACTCGGGAAAATGTTTCTAGATTCCCAAAAGTAATTCTAAAAAAAAAAAAACCAAGAACAAATTACGATTTTGGCGATTCGACCAAGCTCCGCACAGTGGTTAGGCTAGTAAACATTTTTTTGTTTGCATCGTTTATTTCAATATTTAAACTCTCCTTTTAACCTTCACAGCTTGTTACTTACAACAGTTGCCTGCACCTTTATGGTGCAAAGTATGTCCGGCTTTTATTATTATGTTAAATTGATCAACAGTTAAACGAATAAATCGTATAAAGTATATTAATGAATTAACAAGGGAATAATAAATTATTGTTGATAAAATAGGTACACTTTACAGGATGTACTTATTTATCGCGTACGAATAAAAATAAAAAACGAGTAGAGAATAATAATAGCATCATCATTTATACTCGTCATACTGTACTTGGTTATTTAACGAGTCTAACTGCAGCTACAGCTTATTTATATTTCATTTGAAAAAAATCCTGCATTGTCGTGTTTTTTTCTTAAGGAAACGTTTCTCCTTTTTTTTTTTTATTTGTACATCGTTGAATATGCAAATAATTATAGACGAATAATAATTAACTGGCTGTTAACGGAAAAATTAATATATTCAAGTTGATATCTCGCGCTGAGTCTAAAGTTCCCGTCGATTAATGTGTAAAACTTTTTAATCATGCAATTTTCGCAAGTTGTTTCAATTTGTTTAATGTATCTATGTATATATATATTTTATATGCATAACTACACTCTAATATAATTTTATATCTTTTAAAAACTGTATCCACCAACTTTTTACTTTGAAATTTTATACGGGTATCTTAAATATGTTCTAATATTTATAATTTTAGTTTTAAATTCACAAGGAGAACGTTTTACTGCAAAAAATTGCAACAGACTCTGCAATGTATCTAAACAATTACATATTCATACACTTTTTTTGAATTTAAAATACACTGATTATATTAGTTTGATCTTAAACAATTAATAGTTTTTCATTAAGCTGATGTACGTAGTTAGTTTATTTAATCGAGAGTCAAATATTAAAAAAAAAAAACATTCATTCGTACCCGATTTTTATCGCCGTGAAATGATTAAAACGACATAGAGTTTTTAATAGATTGCGAAGATGAAGCCGAAAGGGGTGGGGGATATTGGTTTTTACTATTTACTGTAATTTTCATCTAATTTTATGGGTTCGCTAAAACTAATGTATTTAACATTGAATATAATCGTTTGGATAACGATTGAAAAAAAAAAAAAAAAATCCGGATAAAATAGTTTATCGCAACGTCGTGCTACACGACGGACGTATTTAATATATTTTTTTTATTTTATTCAAACCGTATATTATAATCTCATTGGCGTAATAATATAACCGTCGTATACCCTAGCTGCAGTGTGCTTTGCCAAAATTAAAATTGTGTTTCCTATTCACATACAGCTATTTTATAAATATTCACACACACAGTATTATTATTATTATTTTTTTTTTTTTACACAACATTCGAGAAATAAATGTTTACGGTGTAGCCGTTTATTCACACAGCGCAGAAAAAGTTCTAATATTTCGTTGACCTGAAACGATTGAAATATTAAACAGTATATCAATAGTTACATGCACGCATAGATATCGATATATAAAACCTCTGTATTGGTGTCGTAAGATGCGTGAATTCGGTAGCCATACACGAAAAAAAGGCAAATTGTATTGACATGTCACGAAATATTAAATGTTCGTAGTGCTACGGATGCAACGAGGTCAAAATATTAGAAACGATTTGCGATTAATTTCAAATAATTTCCGTATTATCACATAATATTGATTATACTCGTCATATAATTAATAGATATTATAACCGAATATTTTATGGGACGATTAACGAAATGTGTTCTGGTGGCATATAATGGCCGTTTAGTATCTGCACTTGGTAGTGTTTTACATATCCGTGTAATACATTTGCAATGTCGACACCTAATCATGTGGTTGATTCGAATTGTAATATGTAATTTTTAACTAATAAAACGGCGAAAAATTACAATACAATTCCACTTGTAGAAGCAAAGTGTCGTCGTATTATTTTGCAATATTTTTCGTTTCGAGAAATATCGTTGTTCATATATTTATTATGACGCTTTAAAGTATAATAATTTGTTTGTTAATTTACCATTTCAGAACAACGCTATAGGTAATCTATGGCGGTTGCTCTTGGCAGATTTGGTTAACGTTCTATATAAAAGCTCTTGTGACGCGAATCCCCTTTTAATAACAATAATGTTCCATTAGCTTATGCGGACGTACAATCACGTACGTCACTACTAACGTGTATTATTATTATTTATTTTATTTTTTCCCCGGTCGTCCGTAAACGTTCCTAAATATCCCACAATTGAACGGCGTGTGAGTCAGTACGATAACCGAACGAGAGTCGAGTATATTTATAATACGTATTGCACACACGTCGCGTACGCGTACGGCTAAATAAAATAACGTTTAAACGATTTCGCAGCCTTGACAGGATCACTGCTGCGCATCACAATCCCTGGGAGCGTACATATTCGTACGGAGTTCGCAACAAACCACTCAGCCCCCCATGGATTTTCGCCGTTTAACCAGTGCCCCGATTAAACAAATTGACGAATAAAAGATTCAATTAATAAAACGACAATGCGCGCGTGTGATTCATTTTTTTCCTCTCTCAATTTAACCGACAATAAAAAAAAAAAAAAAAAAAAAAAAAAAATAAAAAAATCTCATACGGTTATTAAATACAACGAAACGAGTAAATTAAAAGCTTTATGGCATAATTAATAAACTGCGGTGTGCTTAACAATCGACCTGGTTTTAAAATATACGTACGATCACTATATAACAAAATAATATTATCTACCGGGCGATTAATTTATCACGGACCGTTTACCATACGTGTATTTCGTATATACATAAATTATAATTAAATACAAAATACGAAGATTTTAAGTAATTTTGAATTATCGGCATTTTTTACCACTCACTATAATATCGAGTATTATATTTTGAACGATAATATTTACAAAATCAAAACATTATCAAATACGCATACGCAAATACTGTTAAAATATTTATAATATAACATCGATTTAACGTTGGGAAAAAAAAACCATAATCAAATTTATTCAACGTCGTCGTAGACACTATAATTGTAGACTTTCGATAAAAGGACACACCCAGTATGTATTAAGCTGAATAAAACATTACTCGGAGAAAAAACTTTACGCGAGTTTTATTGTTCTGTACCATAATAATTATATAGGCCTTTGACTAGTCTCAACCGGGTTTTTTCATACAATTTTTATTTTGTTCAGAAAATGGTCGTACCTACCTCGTACATTCCGAGAATAATAAATTACATTAACTTTGTGCTCGGGAAAAAAAAAAAAAAAAAAAAAAAAAAAAAACTGTACATACCTATACTTGTATTAATAATTTTTGTAAACTCGGTGTTATTTTAAATTAGACATACACGACAATTCTGAATATTATTATTAGTCTTGTATACTCTACGGATTCGTTTTATAGTACTCGGTGCTTGAATTGGAAAATATTTGCATGGGGGCGCAAAAACGTAACAAAAAAAAATATCAGTTATGAAAAATTAGAAGTGGTACGCTAAAATATTTAAAAAAAAAAAAAAAAAGAATAGTTACTCTGTCCCCTAGTGACCCTTCCTCCCAATGTATGCACTCAAAATACCTAATAGAAAAATTTATTCAGAGGCATTTTTTGGGGAGATGGCAACTTGGACACGCGCCTAGGCCTATCCTTTAGTCCTGTCGGTATTTTGGTTTATTTGAGACGAAACCAAAAATGGAAAATGTTTCGTACAGCCTTTGTTCGTATACGTCCTCGCAGATGAGTAATACGTTGTCGGATATTCCCAGTTTTCTATTTTCCGACCGGTGTTCACGGACTTTCAACGACGGGTTTTGATTTTCCAAATCAAATGTAGGTAATTTTTAATGCCACGAAAATCATACGTACCCAATGTGTTTTTTTTTTTTTTGTAGGTAAGGGAAATATTAAACGCCCATTAAATAAATACACCGATATGTTTCTCAGCGAGGGGACGTTGGCAAATTCGGCAAGTTTGCCCCGGTCTACCGAAATATTACAATGACATCACTCTATGGACATGGAAATTAATCCCAAGTAGGCCGTATGCGCATTAATTTCCTACGTACGACCGTAACGGATTTTACCGGTAATCCGGATTAGTAGATTGTTTTTTTTTTTTTTTTTTTATCGTAATATACGAAATATATAGTAGGTATGTGTATAATAATATATTATGGCCGGCTACAAAATGCTATTATATATCGTCCGGTAAATTGTAATCTTTATTTCGCATTACAATTTATTATTATTATATATATATATGTATTGGTAATACGGATTAGTATATTGTTTTCTATCGTAGTACACGATATATAGTAGGTATGTGTGCTACTGTATAATAATATATTACGGCCGACTACAAAATGCTATTATATATCGTTCGGTAAATTGTAATCTTTATTTCGCATTACAATTTACTATTATTAGATATATAGGTACCTATTATTATTATTATTATATTACCGTGCAGATTTTGCGTATATTTTGTATTAGTGCGGACTGCGAATACCGCTCAACTGGACAATGATATATATATTAGGCGAATTGGAAAAAAAAAAAATAATAATAAACAAATTTAAACATATTAATAATATATTAATCAATCAGCGGCGTTCCCGGGGTGGGGGTGTTATAGGTTACATATTCCCCCATCCCGTTGGCTTAAAAACTCAATGTTTATGAGCATTTATTCGGTACGAATTTTATTTTATTTTGTAACGCAAAATGTTATAAGGACAAATATTGTTCTGTCAAATACAAATCGGCATTTTTGGATACGGTTTTGTAATTTACTTGGTCCGGTTACGGTGGAAGAAGACTCTACGATTTATTCTCGATTATTATTCAGGTGTATCCGGGCACAGTATTCTCACCCGTTGAAAATTATTGGATACGCCACGGTAATCGATGAACGTAATTAACAAAATGGATAAAAAAAAAAAAAAAATAAAGATTACAGCCGTTCACTAATAAGTTAATTTCAGTAACGTGAGATAGACCTTTTTTTTTTCTTTTAGAAAAACTACAAACAAAATAATATTCGTACACGTTATGTTTCAAACTACAATAATAATTTTAATAATATTTCAGTATTTAATAACGTGAAAATTTCGTTTTTTCACATCTGACGCATATTATACATTTAAAAATACTTTAAATATTTTTAAAATATTAAAAATATTTAATATTATTATTATAAATTATTATTGTGATATTAGAATTTTTATTCGTCGACTCGAAAACAGAATAACATTATTGCAAATACTCGTATACATTATTTTCAATATTGATTTCGACGACATCTGCAAAAGGACAAATATTTCATATTTTTATTTTTTGGTTTTTTTTTTTTTTTTGATTTAATAATATCATGTCACTCACTGTTTTGAACCTCAACTTCCGACCACCGCTACTACAAGGAGTTTTAAAACTATTATTTATTTATTTATTTATTTATTTGGACTTGACGGTGGTACTTTTCGTATTAATCTTTTCAATTGCTGCGTATGCAATATTTTATATCGCACTGTGATTCATCCGAAGGACGAGTGTTGAATTACCACCGTTTGGTGTTTCGATTGTCGTTTTATTTTAATCCTGTCCACTCGCATTGTAAACATTTCAATCAACAATCTCCTGCACAGAAGCGAAAACATATCATTATTAATTTGTCCTCATACGTTAATAATATTATTATTATATTCAATTCCATCAACATACTAGATCATTTTAAATTATTTGCATCCCGGTTTTTTTTTTCCTTTCTATAGTCTCGTTGTTGCACACACCGGCAGCCATTGTGCATTATCTTCAGATTATAATCGACACATCCTCCCGTGGGTTCGGCGTAGTTGTTTTGTCAATCAATTTCACACTGATCTCGTTTCGTTCGCATTGACCGGTTTTTTTTCTTTTTTATTTTTCACAAACCATCTCTACTCGAGCATTCACGTGATTTATGCGACTATATGCAAACTGTATAGATATTTACTAGGTGTATACAAATCTGGAATATAACGAACCGTAAAAGCCGAACGAAAATATTCTCTCCGCACCTGCGTGCAGCGCAGCAGTCGAAAGAGGCGCGACCTGGGGAAAATAATGAAAAATAATAATGCGACAGCGGCGTATTTCCGACGAGCGTTCGATTACTCGAATTTGTATTTTTTTTTTTTGTGGGGGGGGAAGGGAAATTTATTATTACAACTATTATTTTGTTGGTTTTTGTTTTTATTTTTTTTCGTACACTACTGCAATATTCGGTGGGTTTTATCGACGAAATTCAATTATATGTTTATATATCGCGCAATCGAGATATACGAAAAAAAAATAAAAAAACATTTTATAAATATTCAAACGTTGAACAATATTTGAATACTTTAACATACGCGAATACCTGCTGATCTGATTTTACGTTCACCTCTTTATGTTAGAAGAAAAAAAAAAAAATTAAAATAATATTATTGTCTTGCGTTTCTATTATTTTCCATATACATTACAACGAGTCTCTGATTCGTTACTGTGATATACAATCCGCGCGGATACGATTCAAATAGTTACGACTATAAACGAGAAAACACAAAACTCCAATCGCAACACCTCGGTGAGAAATAACGGTTGAAAAATATGTAATTGAAACCTATGCTAAATAGTACAAATACACGTGTAAATATAATATAACAATAAGAAATATATAGCCGGACATACTTTTGGCAGGTTATCGATGTAGGCGAAAAGCCGAGGAGATGTAGGGAAAATGGGGTAATTTAGTTTATACACCGAAAGCTACAAAAAACCATCACTATCGAAAAACAATTCTGAGCGAAGCTCAGTAGCGTTAATATTAGTCGTGCGTTTTCCTTTTAGTCGAGGTATAGGTTAGCTTAGGTATAGTTAACCTAACCTAACTATCCGAAACCAACAAAAATAAAACCGATTTGTCGTCATCAAATTACTTGTTGGTTTTGAAATTTTTTTAGAAAAAACTCTTGAGGAAACTAGAAACATTTTTCAAATAAAGTACCGCCGGGTAAACAACCGAACATTTCACGGTAAATTGAAGCATTTTTATCAACCGAAAAAGTGTTTTTCAGGAAGAAAAAACAAAAAGCACCTCGTAATAAAACTTTAGAATCAAAAATATAATATTATATTTTCGTTTTCTTGTAAAATGTGTCACATACGGGGCTTTTCGTGAAAATACGAGCATAAAAAAAAGACAAGGTACGCCGAGAAATTTGTTGTTCCGAAATAAATGAATGAAATTTCCAATCCAAATTGTTTTCATCGTTTTTTTTTTTTTTTTTTTTTTTTTTTTTTATATAAGCCACGTGTAGATTTTGTCGCCCGGGTGCAAATATTTTCACCGGTTACTTTCGTCCGGCGGCGATAATATTAAATGTAACGCGACGGCAATGCAAACAATCGTGAAATAATTTCGACGATCGGTATATACTGCAGAGTCGTTACCGATTATTTGTGGTGAACTTGGTAATTTCAAGAATATTATTTAACCGTTCGAAACGTATACTCTACGGAACACTATCACTGCGACTGTTGTCTGACGGACGAACCGTCTTGTATTAAATTTGTCACGCACCGTAGACTTTGCCATGGCCACCGCCGGCCCTAGATGACGATAATACTATCGTATTGTAAACTATGATTACTGTATATTTTCCATTTGTCTACGTTTCCGTGTCCGCCAGCTATGCGCATAGGTTCGTCTATTTTTAAACGATCGAGAGCCGCCGGCCGATGGCTCACTGGGGCCCGCGCCGCCGTCGCCGCCGCCGCCCGACGGTCCGGAACTATTGACGCGAAACCGCTAAAATTCGCACGCATACCCCGTGGGCACACTGGAAAATAATTTAGTCGATAACGTAATCGGTGTTTTGTCGGGAGACAATTATCTCGACGCTAATTCGATTGAAAGCATCGAATGTGTCGCGGAAAAACGAACCGCGAGACGGTTTTAGGATATCGTCTACACCACGCGAATCTCTGGATAAATCTTTTGCTTACCGTACAAGAGAACCTTACCATCGACTATGCATCGTTTCGGCATAAATTGGCCAATCCGCGATTACAACACCACCGATCGAAATGGTCCGACGACTCGCTCTCTCGTTATCGGCGTTACCGGAAAACGCGTTTGAAATGTCATGGAAAAAACAAACAAAACGAGCGCTTCCGTCGTACCCTGTACTGGTATATTTGGAATTTGAATTAATAATTTCCAACGTTATAATAGGCCTCATCGCAAAATGCACTCCATAATATACCGACGGCGGCGTAAATAATAATAATAATAATAATAATAATAACGATAATGAGGCACCGGGTACGGGCTACGAAAGATAATTAAACCCTCGTAATTATTAAACGTTATCTTGTGATGCATAATACACCTACCTATCTACGCAGGGTGAAAATGTCTCGCGGTAATATTATTATCATTATTATTATTATCATCATCATCATCATCATCGTCTCGTCTATGCGTTATAATAATGTAGACGGGAGAATTTGCGGCGGCCGGTTATAACGAGAATGGAATATTTCAATAAAAACGAGCGTTTATTGAAATATACGTAGCGCGAAGAATGCCCGTTTTTTACCGTTTAGAATATTACGGCCGGGTATCGTCGATCCGCGGTTATGCGATTAAATTAACAGCGTGGCAGGTATTCCACAAAATTATTTTATGGCTAAATAAACGCCGGGGTTGAACATTCATTTCATTGTTCGCTATATCTGCTGGTCCCCGTAATAATAATAATAATAATACCATGCGGAATAAACAATTTTATTTTAACAAACAAAAATCAATGTAAAATAAATTACGGGGGCAATACAAATAAATAAAAAAAAACCTGTTGAAAAAACTTAGCCTGGTGTATACTTGAAGATTATGTGTATTTACGACCGGTTTCAATTTAAAAACAATTTACCATCGGATAATTGAATGACAATGGCGAAAAATATGCCGTTGTTATTGTATTGTGTATTAATCTCTAAAACAATTTTTGCTTTACTGGCCAATTAGACCTTTCGCAGCTTCCGCCAATGTCTCGCCGATCTTCTGTATCCGTCAACGTTTCCCCCCTTGTCTGAAATCATTTAATTAATTTGTTACTCGGTTCGTCCCACGTTGACGTGGTTTTCCTACTGGTCGTTTTTTTTTTTTATCTACACTTGCTAGCCAGAACTCACACTGTTATCAACTTCCCGCGCCCCCAGAGTGCCATATCCTGCGCAGTCCATTCCAATGTTTTTTTTTTGATTATTGAATCAATATTATATGGTGTTGGACCAACGGGTCCATTGGTAAAGCCTGTTCAAGTCAGCGTTTCTTCTCCGCTCATATTCACCAGTTTCAATAGGTTCAGCATAAATCCACGAATCCCTCGTATGTATTTTCTTTCGAAAATCATACATTTATTGAGTTCAGTCACCAGTAGTAGTGTGGCATTTTAAAGGAATCGAAACTCTTGTTTATATTTATATCCGGATAAATTATATGTAAAAATTTGAAATCGTTCAGTATGTACCGGCGTTGATAATATTACAACGACACAAATAATTTTACAAGGACAAATATTTACCTCTTTTCTATACATTTATACAATAGAATAATATAATTATTAAGTTTTGACGGTATCGCGGCCGTGCTACCAACGGAGATTGAACGTTTTATAATAAAAACTAACGGGAACGGAATGGATCAATAGTTAGACCAAATATTAATAATATATTATAATGCTCGTATATGAGAAATAATACGTTTTGACGTATATTAGGAATTTGTATTTGGCAGGTATTTTCTAAATCGTATACGTTTTATTGACGGTACGAACATTTTTAACGATCGGATAAAAAACGCAATGAAAAATATCTAAACTATATATAGGCACACAGCACGTGAACCCATTTTCTAAGTAGCTGGCAAACACGTTTTTGAATACGCTTTATTTGTTGGGTACCTATACACCAGTGTTGTAAAGTATCCAAATAAATGTATTCCAACAACTATTAAATAATTTCCATCAAATATATTCGAATACGTATTCTAAATATTTTGTTTTGTATTTTTTTATTTAAAATTTTTTTTTGAAACACATTTTAAATTTGCGACCAAAGAAATGTAAAATCATTTTAAATTGTAGGTTATAAACGACCACATAATAAATTATGACCAAATTTATATTAGATTATTTTCATTATATTTCGATACATTGGAATTATCGCGTTTGTCAAATTAGCAGGAAAAAAAATAGATCCTAAAAGTATTCAAATATTCGATTTTATATTTTGAATATATAATTTTTGAAAAGTATTCGAATATGCACGAGAAGTGATCTCGCAGTATACCTAGGAAAAGGTGGATCGACGAGGATTTGGAGAGGATCTTCTTTCTTATGGCCATTTCTTTTTTTTTCTTTTCTTTTATTGAAAACACAGTAACCGGTAGATCTTATCCACAAATGCTTCAGATTTGGTTACTCTCACGATTAAACAATGATTCCGATACCTACACATTTCAACAAGACGGACACACCACCGTATTGTCAATTATATGTATACGTATAAGCTACTAAACGAATCACTCCTTAACCGTTGGATTGGTCGCAATGGGCCGAAATGACTCGACACTTTGCAGCTGTGTGATTATTTCTTTTGGGCATATGTTAAGGATACCGTGATATCGTGTACAGTATATCGCTGTAGTCATCAGCCCTCGACGAGATGAAAAATCGAATTGAGACAGAGGCCGAAGACGACGGATACGCTGCAACAAGTATGGAATGAGTTTGACCGTCGACTAGACGTGGTTCGCGCGACCTAGGGAAATCGCGTTTAGAACATTTATAGGTACGAAAATCACACAAAAATTGTTTGTATCATACGCATATTCGTACTCCACGTCTGAAAACTGAAAATGATTTTGAATCGGACGAATCGCCTTTAAACCACCCCTGTATAATTAGAACCACTAGTAATCGAATTCGAGACCGCGGTGGTTTGTGCGATCTGATGCCGCCGACGAACCGAAGAGGTACTTAATATCTCGGGATTTTAATTAACAATTCGACCCGTATCCGCCCCGTAATATTATTATAATATATTTGCCTATACGTGCGCGTCCCGCGCAAAATACCGTTTGCGTGCAACGTTATCGGGTCGAGGTTGTATTATCGGTTCCGATGTGTATTATAATAATATTATAATTACTGGTATTATATATATACATACACTGCAATGTGCCGAAAGCAAACAATAAAGGGATAATTTATGTGGGTGTTTCAGAAGGGAGCCGCGCGCTGTTTTCACCTGGCTAAACCGGCAAGTTTACTGATAATTGTTTGTGAATTATTATTATAAAATATAATATAATACAGGTGCGTGTTTTTGAACGGTGCTCGTAGCTATATATATATATATATATATATATATATATATATATACGCTTTTAAAACGCGGTCGGAGGTCGTGTACGTACTTATATATCCTGCAACGACGACTGACTTTCACGGTGTTTGTAATATAATATTATCGCGTATATATATATATATATATATATATATATTAGATACGTACAGTAGACTTACAACAATATTATAATATTATTATTACTTTCCAGCGTATATTATATGGTATTATTAAAGCTAAATCCGGGCAACTTTAATAAACTGTTAAACTCGACGATGCCGCTGTATTTTATTTAATCGTTTCGTTATAGTTTAAAATAATAATAATAATAAAAAACAATAATAACATTAATAATAATTTAAAGTTTCAACATCAACACAAAATCGGACGAAAAGAGATAAAATAATATTTTTAGAGGAAAATTTTACGTAAAATATAACACGGTCTCAAACAAAACTAGTACGAGAATACACGTTGATAAATCCAGAGCCGAGAGCAATGTTTAAAGAGTGGTTATATTATAATTGGAGTTCTTAAAAGCCCGAGAACAATCTGGACCGGACACGTTTGACGTGCGGAGGGTCGACTAATATGTAAGATCGCAATGTGGTATCCAGATCAAAGAAGACCGACAGAACGACGGTGAAGTGTCAGGGAATAAGCCCCTGGGAATAAGAAATGGAGAATGTTTAGCCGTAGGCAGGGACGCAAGGGGGGCGTAGTAGAAGCGGAGATTACCTTACAAGCCTTGAATTAAGTATAACAAAATAAATAAATAAACGATTTTAAACGAAATTCGGCGTTCGTGCGTACATTAATATAGCCGGTGATCTATTGAGATATATTTTTAATACGTGTAAGTAGTGATAAATTAATAAATTTTTTTTTTGTTATGTACACGTTCGGTTATGAAAGCGATTATTAAATTCCAATAACAATATTAACACTTGGCCAATGAATTGAAAGAAAAAGTACGCTCTCAGAAATCGGAAGCTAATTAGAAACGAAAATGTAGACGATTTTTGGATTCCGAGCAGAGCAACTGATTATTAGCTAACTGTATTGATTTTATAAAATATGTTTTTACAATAAAATTCTTGGCGTAGCGTGGAATATTTGGTTTTTTGTACGACGTGTGTATATTTTTGTGTCTTGTTAGCAATATTTTTACTAGAAATCTTCCACCAATCAATAATTGACAAGAGAGTTTTTGTAATATTTTGGATATAGTTGTTGCGCATCGAGAGGTTTTCTATTATTTCCAATTTCGTTTTCGTTGTTTCAACAAATTCTGGAGTTTTGTGGATAATTTTTTAGCACCTACTAAAAGATGCGGGATATTTGAATATAATTTCGTAAATATAATCGTCTCGATAGATTCTCAACGATATTTTTTTCGCGTATAACGTGCGGCAATATTGGATCTCGCGAATCTTGTGTGTAAGCCGCTTGGGATTATGGCTCTGCGGACGTGGCGGAGATTTATATTTTAGAAATAATTCTCGATGTGTGTGTTTGTGTACGCGGTAACGATATATATTTATATATATATATATATAAAAGCGGTCGTGAATATATTATAGAATAATAATTATTGTTTAAGACGATTTTAAGGCGGCAGTAATGCGATTGCGTCCGGACGGAATTATATATATATATATATTTATGTACGGAGAAAATCTAATTTGTCTTCCGTTTTGCCGTTTAAAGTTTGCGCTGGGCCCTTGTAAAATGCGGACGCGTGTTGGCAGTCCCCGGGTGTACACACGACGACGACGACGACGACGGCAAAACTAAATATAACTGAATTAACGCCACGCCGTTCTCCCGTAAATACTACGAACAACTATTTTTTATATATATATATATATATTTTATAATATAATATACGTACATATTATTATATTTCGCGAGACACGCCGGAAATTCGCCGGACTTTTGAACATAATTTTAGGATATATATATATAAACGTGGTGGCCGTAGTGGGCTATCGACTTTTATACGGTATCCCCACGGGTAAAACGCGGGCCGAAACTTTCGGGTCTATACGCCGGACCGAAAAACCTAATAAACGCGACCCGACCCGGGGTCCATCCCGCGCACGCGCGCCAGGCATATCGGACGGGTCTTCGGTGGCGGCGGCGGCGGCGGCGGCGGGTGCGAGTGGCGAGTGGGCAGGTCCGGCGGGGTTGGCGACATCGGCGGCGGACACGGCCGACGCCCGGAGACCGCTTTTCGACGTCTGCCGCGACTCGGCGGACCGCGACGGCGGTCTAATTTCTGGGCGTACGGGACCGCGTCGGCGCCCGTACGTACGTTTTATAATATTACACACATATATAGGATAACGATATTATAATATTATTATTGTTTTTGTAATATTATGCGCAATGCGCGTATGTGTACGGTACGGTTTTCGTGAAAGACGGACGGACGACGACGGTAACCGGTACGCCGTGACGCGTATACCGGCACGAGCACGCGTGCGGGGTTTTTTTTTTTTTTTCCGTCTATAATAATACAATACGGTTTCCATTTTATATAATAATAGTAAAGGTAAAAAATAATAATTTATATATATATATATATATATATACGCGCGTACAAGTATACCGGCTGCAGGTATCTCCTCGATGCGTTTGTTGTTATTATATTTTCGCGGTTTGACGGCGACGTCCCGCAGCCGGCGCGGAACGCCGTCTCCAACAACCCGGAACGCGCGGGCCCCTCACTTGTTACCGGTCGCTCCGGTAAACCGTCCGTCGTATGTGCGTACAGTAATTACACCAATAATAATAATAATAATAATAACAATAAGAAGTGTTAGCGTTTTGCCGATATGACTTTTTTTTCTCCCCGCCATTCCACCCTTTGCCGACATTCCGATATTTCCTATCCGGACATACGAAATGTAGGAAAATCACCGACGACACGGACATTTACCGGTTGAAAATTATTATTTTATTTTATCCGACGCTTTTGTTCACATTCCAGTGTGGTGTGTTTGTCGACAGTGTTTTCCGATCCCGCTGCCCCGTGAATTTTTAACAATTCGAAACGTTATTATTACAACAGTTATATGTATAAAAACAAAAATACTTTTCCAATAAATTTTTAATTAAATTACACATTGTGTTTGTATACTATGATGATCACATATGCGATTTAAAACTCGTCGGAAACATTATTATCATTATTTTTTTTTTTATTTTTTTTTTTTGCGTCCATATATTATAATAAACCGCATAGCGTTAAACAAAAAAAAAAAAAAATCGCTCTACGAATGAAATATAACTTATAATTAACCACAACCGCCCGTCCGTTATTCGAAATCTTAAAATAAACCAGACGGTCGCCTTTTTTACTATATAATATTATTTTGTAGCGTGCCCATTAGTATTATTACGTCCGCGTTGTCGGATTTGTCGTGTACAAGAAAACTATCGGATTCGGTGCCGTGCTAACTATCGTCGGCCACCTAGGGCAATCGTTTTTAAGGCCCCTGTTCGACGAGGCCATAGCGATTAGATTAGATTTCTAGAATAGCCGGGGATTCATGTACATTTAAACCTCTGACCCTAATACAGTTCTGAGCGGAGTAGCATTAGTAGTACAAGTCGTGTTTTCCCCGTGTGGCCAAAGTAACCCAGAAGAAATCAACAACATTTTTTTTGGCAAATTATTTAATTTTATTGAAACCTGTTGAGGATCTAGACATATTTTTTTTCAAATAAATTACCACTTAGCAGATATTAGCACTTATTTTAACGTACCGCGTGAGAAAAACGGTGCGTATAAATTGAGCTATAAAGTAACTTTTAATGAGTATTAGCATTTAGAGTTAGTTTGAAATCGATTACAATATTTATTTTTATATCTCGGCCTTTTTACGTAATCGTGTTTTAGTCGTGTGGCCAATTTCGTTATAGACGAAACGTTCATCAGAACAAGAACAACAACGTATGTGCGTGAAATATTTGTTTTAAACTAGGAACAAATTCTAGCGAAACTTTTGGTCCGTTGCAACAAAAGTTCAGGTTGGTCTTGGACTTTGGACAACGCGTGTTTGAGTGGTTTTAAAGGGTTTAAGGAAGGTAGAACACCCGTTGATGTTAACATACGATTTGGACACAAGCCGAATTCCAGCAGAATGTGTCCCTCGTCTCTTAACCGATGAACAAAAACAAAACAGCGAGACCGTCCACAAGAACTTTGTGAAATAGCAGAAACTGAATTTCTAAAAAAAATATCATAGCAAACAGTGAAACTTGTATTTACAGATACGATGTTTAAACAGAGGCGTAATTTCAAAATTTGAGTTCGGGAGTGACATTTTTAACGGCCCCCCTTATTCTTATCTATATACCTTCCTATGAAGGTGTTAGGGGGATAATATTCTGAGAGTATTTAAAAACTCAATCATCGCTAAAAAATTCTGTGTCGTTTTGTTCTCTGTGGCTACGAAATGGAATATCTTTAGTTGCGAGTGTTAACGTTATATTAATGATTCCATCCAATACCAGTTTCCAACAATTTGCGTCATCCCTTGATTTGCTTTTCGTAAATTCATTTACTGAGTTATGATTTTGAAACGAATAAAAAGGCATACATAATAATTTTATGAGGTATATATTTCTCATGTATTTCTATTTCTCGTGTTGTATGGGTCCAATCATTATACCCTCGTATACATTATCTGTGTTTAATATTATTGTCACCAAAAAGCCAACATGGTTGGCAGTAACACTTATGGAGCTCCGGCGAATAGCAGAGCCACGATCGTAAAACACGCAGTCCAGTATTTTAACATTGTTTAAAGCAAAATTGAACGTTCACACGTTGTTTTTCTAATGAGTTCATTACGAAATTTACCATACGGCTAAAACACGATTACGTAAAAACGCCGAGAAAATATTGTAATCGATTTGAAACCAACGCGTTCTAATACTCATTAGTCGGGGTTTCGCTATATTTATTGATATAAATATTATTAACGGAGTCCGGGTGACGAAATTCCGAACCATGTCACGGTCTCTTTATTCCGTCCACCCGCCCCTATCAATATTTCTATTACCACCAAAAAATGTTCGTATTACCACCACGAAATATTTTACATAAACATTGATAACGCAGATATTATGATACAAACCAACAGTATGCGAAAACGGTTGTAGCTTTATTATTTCGTGTCATAAGAAAATATTTCGTGATAATAGATATGTAGATAGGGGCGGGTGGACGGAATAAAAGGGCCGTGCCACGATCCGAATTCCGTGTCCGGGTTATATTTGAGCGTATTAAATTATTATACAGTATCGTATACGAAAACAATTTTAATAATTATTATCAATTATACCGCCGAATCGGCTAAATCGGAACAGACACTGCAGCACATTGGCCGTCCGAGAATATGCAATTTGCTCGTATATTGAAACTGACTTATATCCAAAAGTTAATCAATATGTGGTTTTATTGACTTTGCGAAGTACATGCTGTATTGCGTTTATTTTCCAGGCTCGTCTATACTGCAAAAGTTTAACTAAAATTGTAAAATCGCATAGCCGCGGTACAAAGGAGAAGAGTAAAGTTATATCATATAAAACGCTTTACGCATGCACAATATTACAATATCGTAGTAATAATAATATTGCCGGTTTCTGGTTAAACTGATATGTTTTAGCTACTACTATAATAATACCCATCTTCGGACATGTTGGGTTAGTAAACTAGTAAAAATAATAGATATTAATTTTAAAAAAATACAAATAAAAAAAAAAAAATAGACGAGAAGTTGGAAAGTTAGAGAGGCATTTAATTTATATAATATTTCTGTTCGTTACTCACGAAAAACGATTTTGTACAAAGTTCGGTTGATTAACCGTGATTTGAATAATACTTAATATACAAATACCAAGTGGTAATTTTCGTAGAAATATTTAAAACGAGGATTTGAATACTGAAATGTATTTTAATACTTTTACTCAAATACTTTACAAGTCTGATTGTTAGGTAGTGCAGTAGTTTAAACGTTAGACAAGTTACTTATTAGGAGGGGTCAACCGTTTGAACCCGGCGCATCTCGATATATAGTCGCATAAACTTTTTACGTTTTTTTTATTTCGTTTTTCTTTCATCACAAACATATGTCTTATACATGTTCCAACGAGTAGTTGTATGGAAGTTCCAGTTTTAACTTTACATTATAACTCCCGGCGACTCGCCAGAAACTTCGACGAGAAGTTAAGGGGATAATTTTGAAACTACACATGTCACAAATGGTTTTCCATGGAACATCTCAGAGATGTACAGTGAATTTACACAGTGGGATCGTAGTAAAACCACTACACTCTGATTCGGAAACTAGCATGTTCGCAAACTATGCATGTATTTATTTACACTTGCATGTATTTAACCACGAGACAAATTATCGTCTAGATTTTTAATCTAGTAATATTTCGTTGAAATCGTTGTAATATTTCGATATAAAATTGTGAGTAAAAAAGTTTGGTTAATTTTTTTTTTTTTATACTAATTAATATTTCATAAAATTATGCCTTATAAAGTAGTTGTTCATAGTACCATATAAAAGTGTTAAAAATTATACCATCACTTGAAATAGAAAGTCTCCGCGAGAAATTATGAGTCCGAAAGAAGAGTTTTAATTAGACACTAAACATATAATTATGAAATATAATAATTTTAAGCTAAGTCAAATTAAATATACAATAATTATTTATTAAAATTTTAGATTTTGAGTGTATTAGCTTTAATAAAAGATGTGTTGTTTTTCTTTTAGAAAATACTCAACAAAAACGCTTTGAAACGTACCGAAGAGCAGTTTTCTATAGACTTCCCTCGAGAGTTTTTCTAAAAAAAAAAAAAAAAATGGAAAACCCGAAAACAAATAACGATTTTGTTGTTTTTCGGGTAGCTTTGGCTACAAAGAACAGGGGGGTTGGGTGTCCAAATTCCATACGAATTCCTCGCCTATTACGACAGTTGCCATCACGATGTTCGGCTTTATAATTTTTATTACACGACCACTGCGCGGTTGAGAACCGTATAGTGAAAACCGCGAATATATACGACTGGGTTTATACTAATATATATTCACTTCGATTGAACAAAAAAACTATTATTATATTATAAAACAATCAATGACTCCCCCCCCCAGCCCGGTATACGACGCGGCGCGTTTTTTTTCTAATGATAATTATTTTATAATACAGGGCGCGCTTGCGTATTTTACGACCGTCTCGAATCGTCAGAACCGTTTATTCTTTGTATTCTGTGCTTTCGTACCATTATTATCATTATTATTATATTCTATACGCGCGTTATATTAATAGAGGAATATTCTCGTCGTCGCGCTCTGTTGGGGCGTGTACGACTGCCGGGCCAAAGACCGTGGATGATGGCGGCGGCGGCTGGAAAGGACTCTCCGTCACATCAGTCCCTTTTGAATCACCACCCGTCCCCGGCAAGTTGATAATAATAATTATTATTATTACTATTATTATATTATATTACTAGCCGAATTGCCTGGCTTCGCATCGACCAGTCCTCTCCCCACCGTCCGGGGCATAGTTTTCAACGGATTACTACCTTACATTATTCAAACTTTAACCCCGGGCGCGTAGACCTAGATATTTATACCCGGTTTCTAACACGCTCTGTACGCTTTTTTTGTTGTTTTTTTTTTTTTTTTTTTTTTTTGAACACCTCCTTGTACACCGTTGCTTTTGGTTCTTCCGTCGGGCCGCAGTATTACCAGACTGTCAGGAGAGCTTACACGCCAACAGGCAACGTACAATCAACAACGGGTGAAACAGTTATCCTAACCCTAATATCCATTCCTGCCACTTTTAAAGACTGCCCTGGCGCTTTGTTTATGGCAAAACAGACGTTGACGGGACACTGTAGCCGTTTGAATTGTACGTGGTAGTCGGATGGAATCAAAGGTATTCTTGTTAGAACAACTGTTTTTCCCGCACCACAGTCTGTAATGATAGTTACTCCAATTACATTTTTATATAAAGCGTTAACATTTGAAGGTCGTGGGCCGTTACTATGTTTTGGATGTACGAGGTTACAGGCAAAAGAATTATTGGAGCTCCAATGTTTAAACATAGATTGTGAGGTGCAATCCCGGCGAATTTAAAGTGTGAAGGAAATCTACAGGATAGTGAACTACGTCTTCTAAGTCCATCCCAGAGTCCAAGCATAGCACCTTTAATCAGGAAATGAATGACGTAAATTCAAAATTGTGTTTAAATCCTTTCTTATTGCACATCCAGAATATTCCAAATTTCAACTTTTTGAGATGTAGCGATCAGTGAGTGAGTGGTATTTGGCTTATATATATATATATATATAGAGAGAGAGAGTTTATTATTGTGCGCGTACCGAACGACAGACAGCGAAGTGTCACATACGGTGTCACGGTCTGTCGGCGGAATCCTCCAGAAAACGAAGACCGTCCGAGACCGCATCCGGTGCGGCGGACGGTGGCCAGGTGCGACCGGTTGCTGCGACGACCGTGCCCCTAACCTACCGGAAATTATATCGCGCCCCCGGTCAAATAGGGTGATCGGAACTTGAGCGCGTGCACTAGATATTATCCACTATACGTGTATTTGCAAGTCGAAACGATCGACGTTGCATACAGACTTAAGACGGCTTTTAAAAATTATCTAGACAAATACAGCTACGACTTATAGCCGACGATTTCCGCGATAAAATGTAAAATATCGACTTGAAATTTGTTTAGGTATTTTCGCACCGATAAAATTTTTACCGTCAAGTCAAGTCGTTTTGATTGATTCTTACGGGCTTTTGGGTCTGCGGTAGGAGCGAAATCGATATACCGAAAAATATATTCCATTAACATTATGTCATCGCGATGAATAAATAATTCGCGGTGACGAATTTGTCTGTTTTCCGTCCGGATTTTCACGACTTAACCTATTTTTTTTATATGTAAATAATTCCTTTCTACATCAGTCGGCAAATCTTTATGCGAGTTTTGCTCCAATCAATAACCAATCAGCATATTAAAACGACGCCGCTTGCCATTTGCTCGCCACCGAGAGGTCTCGGGCTACGCGAATCCCTGCATAATATTTGAACATTATATAATATTTATTATTCCGGTAACGTATTTTCGCTGCGTTAACGAACACGCTAATGTCTTCTTCGGTCGGTCGTGTACATACGGTATATTTACTTATAATACCTATGCCCGTATAGATACCGCCGCATAATCGATTCATTCCGGCCGGAGACGACGACGACGACGACGAGGGTAATGGATTATAAATATATATGTATATATATATATATATACACGTATCTAGGTATTTAAATATGTTTACGTGGTATAGGTAAAATTCGTGCGGTGAATTATCTAACGGATTCTGCGCGGCGCGCGCCACGAGATCGAAAAATCGTTAAAGAATAATTCGATACGCGCGCAGCCGTACGCCGTACGTCCACATTTCGGTCTCGGGACGCTCGCGCGCGACGACCTCGCGGGTGACATATAATATTATAATATCCTCTTCCCCCGTGCATTAAAAACAAAACAAAAAAAAACCAAAAAAAATATCGTCCGTTTTTGTTCGGGTTGTTCTACCGCTGCCGTATCCCGTTTTTTTAATATTTATTATGTATTGCCGACGACACACTCCGCGTAAACCCACCGCGGGTAAACGTCACCGTTGTAGTCGGGAATCCCGGGCAAGGCGTATAATGTACAGGGCACAGGGGCAATATTTAGACTAAACGCAATAAAAGCAACGGTAATCGATTCTGAACGGGGGCTCGGTAAACAGATAAGGTCGTGCGAGGTAGGTGTGTTTTTTTTTGCCCCCCTCGTAGTCAAAAATAAAACCGACGTAATGTGATTTGATGTCGGTTATTTTTCATTATTCAGGAAAACCCTCCGGTAACTAGAAGAAAAAAAAAAAAAAAACGTTTCGATTTAAGTATACCACCGGGCGAAAAATCCGCATTTCCGCAAAGATACGGCGGCGTGAACAGTTTGAAGCGTTTTGACTAACCGAAAAAGTGTTTACTGAGTAAATAAAAATAAAACAAACCAACACACCTTAGTGAAACTAATAGCTTCTTCGCTATACACGCTCGGAATCTAAAATTATAATATATTGTAAATTATACAATTCGTCCACGAGAACTTTTGACTTTTTCTCTGACACTTTAACGATTTTGTTGTTTATCATTATACTTACACTTCACCCGAGAGCTGTCTTGGCGAAAATCGTTCCTCGTTTTTTTTTTTTATATATCAACATTTTTTTATATCCAACCGTCTCATCGCCGTTACTTGTATATACTTTATTCGATGAGCTCTAAAATTACAGCATCATTTTCCCGCGAGGTATTATTATTTTTTATTTTTTTTTTTTAAATATTTTTTCCTCGACAACGAAATACGAGTAGGGAATATTATAATTTGCAAAATGTAACGACCCACGCGGAAAGCTACAGCGGGTAGATAATTAAATAATGATAATAAAAACGAAAAAAAAATTCCGAACAACATTATTACGAAAAACATTTCTCTTCTTTTTTTACCTTATTATTATTATTATTATTATTATTATTTTTTTTTTTTGAAATACTTTTCGTAATTAAATTTTATAATTGTTTAAGTAACGAGTCCGGCCATCGTTCCCCGGCGTCGGGATCAACATTACTCATTTTACTGAAATTATAATCGAGACGCAAATATTTCGTGTCAATTAACAAATTTTTTTTTTTTTTTTTAATGAACGACGTGTGTGTTAATTGGACGCGGCAATTTGGAACACATCGCGTCAATAATAATAGTAATAGTAATATTTAATTGATGCTCCGATGACGTACTTAGGTATACGCGCATTTCCAGTGTTGAGTTAAAAACTTGACGGTGTTGGGCTGCCCCCCTTTCCCTCCGGAAAAGCCGATTTTTTTTTTTTTTTTTTTTTTTTAACGTTTCCACATATAGTGCGCATTCCCCTTTGTGCCGGTGCACCTGGTACTATAAATTATTTGTCGACGGGTGACCAACGCGAAAATCAATAAATCATTTCGCGCGTGTGCCCATACGAATAATATTTATCCTGTCAAAAAAAACAACGGTCCGACTTATCCGCTTCCGGATTTCTGCGTCTTTCGGACGTATAAAAATGACCGTCCGCAAACGTTCGGGAAAATCGAAAACTCGCGCGTAGATGGATATTATGACCGTCTAACCTAACCGATGGGGCAGAAAAAAAATAAATAAATAATAACAATGATAACGCGTCGAACGCGCATTATTGTATCGTTTGCACGGGCTTTTCCGAAATGGGTTTTTGTATTTAATACGACGCGAAAATGATACACGTCGTCGACAAACGTACGTCCGAGTAACAACCAAAAAAAAAAAAAAAAATAAATAATAATAATAATAATTTAATGTCACCGACACGTCATGTGTGTTCTGCTATCGCGAAGACGGTTCGTGGTACACCCCGAACAAACGCTACGATTGCGTTTTCTACTGATCGGATTTATTCCGTATTATAACAAAGGTTCCTATCGAAATATCTAAAATATATCGACCACGTAAACGTCTCGATCGATAGTTTGCGCTTACGAAATGTATAATACCACCACCGCCAGCGTTGTGCACAGATTACTTTAAAACTATCTAGACAAGATCCCAGATAATGTGTTGAACATTTATCCGGATAAGATAATGGATAACACTAAAAACTATTTGTCCGGATAGACAGGTATGACGGTTATCTTGTAGGTTACCCTTTATAGGTTTTCATACAACATTCACAACATGTAAAGCGCGTGAAATAGTAAAATAAATGATTTTTATCTACACCGATTATGAATTATGATTATTTATTGATTTTACGTCTCACGAAGTCGTCATAATTTATTTATTTATTGAATATTGCAAATCAACAACATTATACCACACGTCGTTATACATACGTTTATTTATAGTATAGATTATTTGTTTTATTACACTATTTACAATATAGATTAAATTGATGAAAAAACAGATAATTTTTTTTTTTTTTTTTTAATTGTCTATTGTTGTCGTTGTTTAGAACATTATAGTAGGGTGATAAAAATGTAAACGGCGAAAATAACTCTGGAAATGCAAAGTGTGTATATCACTAAATACTATATATGCTAGTGACTTTGCATTTTTAACTGAATATAATACACACGAGTACATTTTTTAGGTAATTAATATGGAACATTAAATAAAAAATTTACTTTTTAAATTTTTTTTTTTGATTTACTTTATCTAGATAATAATTACAAAAAGATAATTATTTATTTATCTTAGACAAATTTCAGATAGACATAAAAATGTCCGTCTAGATATGATAATAGTTTTAAAAAATTATCATTTGGACGAGTAATCTAGATAGGGCTTATTTAGACAAGTCTCAAAACTGGTTACAGCTAGATCGGTCAAGATATTGACCATTGACCGTATATAAAATTAGTAATTTCGTGTCTTCATTCACTTTCGGTTGTTCATATGGGCCGAACGGAATGCAGTGCTCTGGTAATAAATTTACATTAATTAAGCTAAATAATTTAACCGAACGCGACTGGACTGGACTGTATAGGTACGGATCCGGTGCTCGTTCATTTTTATACGGTTGTAAACGCAATTATTACTGAATTTCGTATATCTACCGGTTCGAGACGCGAATTATTATTAATGTTTTTTTATTTTTTTTTTTATACCTACTCTATAAAATAAACGCACTTTCTATTGTAGTATGCGCGTTAACAGTAAAATTATATTCTACGTACGCATGTATTTGTCGGAAATCGATTTCGTACGATGCGAGCGATATTTTTAAAAATGTAATAATATTAATAATAGTATTATACTCGCGGCGATGGCCGTCGAAAAAGACAAAAAAAAAAAAAAAATAACAACGGACTAACGGCACGCAAATCAAACGATCTAACGGATTTACGATAAGTGTTTTTAATATATCCCGTTCCTTCCACACTGTTTATCGAAACAAAAATATTTTACTATACAAAAAACCGTTGGCAATCAATTTTTGTTTTAAAAACTCTGTGATACGTTCACGTGACAAATTTTGTTTAACGTTTCGCGTATTCCATCGGGACGGGAGTCACACTACCCACGTCCTTCCCTCGGACCTGCGCCTAAAAAAGAAACGAATGTCATACAACATAATAATCCAATCATGTTCATGTGCCACGAGTCATATCGGGACCCGATCGAAAATAACCCTCGATTTGTTATAATATGCAAAACCGCGTCACCGTCGGTTAGTTCGGAGGGGGGAAAAAAATAATAAAAATATATTTTCACTTCCCTCGTGGATTTTTGATTTTCTGTTATCACGGCGAGAGGAGAATTGTTCCCTGTTTCCTATTCCATCGTATGGCCGTGGGCGTATGACGTCCTATGGAAATTTTAAACGTTTACTTGCAACAATAAAAAAAAAAAAAAAAAAAACGTTTCTAATTTTTAGACGTCGTTTTAAAATGAAAAATACGTACATTATAAAAACTTGCGTACAATGCGATCTGGACGATTTTTCATGAAAATATAGGCCTTCGATTTTCGTATTTACGTATATATACCGGTAAATATTTCGGACACGGTGTATTTTTTTTTCACATTCATTGCTATTGACGTCCGTGATAGTATAATGTACTAAAAAACTGATAATTACGAATTTCGTGCGGTAGGGGGTAAACTGTATAATATTTAGTCCGTTGTATATGTTTTAAAAAAAAAAAAAAAAAAAAAAAAGAAAAAGAGTGATGCGAGTTAGAAGTTTTTTTTACGGCCAGCACTATTTTATGTATACACTCGCTATGTAATATCTATATTTATAATAAACTATATTTGTCCGACATCGTTATAAACGCGTGCGCACCGCACGCCTCGAATAGTGTTTTCTGGAAAAGCGTACCATGTAAATATTCGAAATATAATATAGAGAACGGGCGTGAAAAAAAATAAAATTAAAAAAATAATAATAATAATAATAATAATGTCGATTTGACTACAAATATTTTCGCGTGCGAAAACTTTTAACGCTTTTTTATTATTATTTTTATATATATATATATATATATATAACGCGACGATCCCGAAAGGGGAATCGCGCGATGAGTTAACGGTTGACGTTATATTAATATATCGGGACGTACGCATAGGTAGTGTCGAAAAATGAAATGATAAATAAAATGGCGATGAAATAAAAAAAACCGTCGCCGTATCGAAGGCGGCCGGCTGCAGAAACGATTTATCGCCGCGCCACCGCGTACGTAATAATAATATGTACCCGTAAAAAAAGAAAAAAAAAGGAAAAAAAAAAAACACCATCGGTTCGCGATAGAATTTCACACGGAGCGCGCGGAAAATAACGATTTCACTAAATCGATATATTTATACCCGGTGTACAAGATGCCGCGACACGTATTATTTTGGTGGAAAATCGGCAAATAAATACCGATACGAGGCGCGCACAGACACGGTCTGGCCGGTTCGGTTTTCTCTCGCTCACGCTACTTTATTAGAGACGTGTACAACACGCGGCGGGTGGCTATCGGCAACCGCTTTCCTCCGTTTATTATCGTCCGATTTTTTTTATACGGATAAGTATACGCTCGCCCGAGGGCGTCCGCAGGTGAATTCGTCAAGCAGCCGGTGCGAAATATTTTCATTTTTTTTTTGTTTTTTTTTTTCAATTTCTAGTAGTATCGCCAACAAACGAGCTACTGACGACGAGCTTCCGCCATTTACCTAGGAAACTATACTCAATATATTGTCTATTGTATTCGCGTGTCCGATTAAATGTTCACGTTTTGACGAATTCCCAGAGAACAATAATTCAATTTTGGATCAACGTTTAAACAAATTTGAATTAGAAGACATTGGACGAAAACGGCGTCGACGGCGATTCAGCAGTCGGGGCCGTTGCTTTTTTAACAGAACTATTCGATTATATTACTAGACTTACAAACGCTCGGACTCGGTTCATCGTCTGCATTATAACTTTATGTTTTGTTTTCAAAAGCTTCTATTATTTTTGAACATTAACAATATTAAACATTAGTCTAAACGCCTTTTACAATCATTAGAACCGTTTTGAGTTTCGACGATTTATTACTGTTAATGATACTGATACTGATAAGAAGGCACTTCAAAATTCAGACTAAACTATTGATACCACAAACTGTTCTATGCATTCTATAAACATTTAATTTTTTTTTTTATCTGACCTTCATTATCGAGTTTAATAAAAGTTACTCGGTTTTTTTATTTTTAACTTAAAAATGTTTATTTTGTGATATTTTATATTACATAATGATTATGATAATTGACTTAGAAAAAAAAAAGCAATGGGGGCAGGAGGAAACTGCTCCTACGTTTCCCCCCTACGGACGACATTGATAGTTATCGATTTCATTATTAATAATAAGACTTCTAAATTTCTCGACCAGATTATACATTTCTGCCTTACGATTATTATTATATCGGATTGAATCCAGACTTGCGTGTCACCTCCGGCTGAACAAACGGCACTATTGGTCGGTAGGCCTACCAACATTTATATCTCTATCCGTATGGTTTTTTTTTTTTTTTTCTAATAGTTAATATTAAAAACTGCATAGTATTTTTATTTTTGATAGAAACTGATAAGCACTTGAAAAAATGTTTTTGTTACGAATAATATTGTTTTAATTGATCACGAATTGTGCGTCTAACAGTTTATAAACGTTTATATTCGTGTTAAATACGCATTGATTTTTTTTTTTTTTTATAGAGCGTTGCGATTTCTAAAAGACAATATTTTGTCTGAGCTTTTGTTACAAACGATACAATCGTTTTATAAACGGACAAAAGTGGAGCCTTCACAAGCACCGAGCAAACATTAGTCTCTATCAGCGTAAAGCTCGGATTTGAAGTATTAAGACACAAAGACCTCGTAGAAGAACATTTTTACGAATAATATTACATTATCCATATCTATTATTGTTGATTTCTGCATTTTAAAATGAAAACCATTGATTTAGCACGTATTAGATAAAAACTGAGTTTTAATAAATACATTAGTGATAACACTTACATTTTCCGAATTTGTGGTAGAAAAAAACGTGCTAATTTATGGAACTTTTTTGAGTAATTTTTCATATTGTATTGCTTTCTCTTTACTCGCCGTTCTGGGAGCTGCACCACTTAATTTTGGACGTTTGTCCGGCGTATTAAATATTATTTATATGCGTATAGATCAATAAAGTTTCTTGAAACAGAAAAAACATAGATCGGCATAGAACGAATAGTAAGCAAGCTCTTGGCTGCAGCGATACTAAATAAACTAAATAATAGTGAGGTACCGAAGCGGAAAGGCCGACTAACAAATTTGTCACTACGGTATTTTTTCGTGTAATCGGGGAAAAAAAGTCCGAGAATAAAAATTATTTTTGACAACAATGTTAATATAATATATATATATATATATAACAGGTACTTTTTATAAGCTAGTCGGTACCAATTATATATATAACATTTTTCTTTGTTTTTTTTTCCTCCCTTAGTTTTTTTTTTTATTTTTTTTTTAATCATTTTGTGTTTTTCTCTTTCTCGTTCTATTTTTCCTCGGTGTTTTTTTTCTTCCGGATTCGCCGTTTATATACACACAGACAAGCCTGCGGGCAGACATTCTCGATTGAATCCTGCGACATTAGTAGCGCACAGCATGTTCTGCGCTTCTCGAAATAATTGGTGGGTATACTATACACTGGCGATTGCTAAATTTAAACGTCCCCGTCGTCGGACCCGCCAACGCAACGGCCGGATCGACGTGGGGACGACGTCGTCGTTCTTATTATTATATCGCAGTTTCTTTTTCTTTATATTATTTTTTATCTGTACGGCCCGCCCACCACCGGCGGCGCGTCGTATTTTTCGGTCGCTAATAATAATTTATATATATATATATATAAAAGCGTATTATTATAATAATTTTTGTTTTCGTTGTTTTCCGTACGAATAACGTTAAATTTATAGTACTAGGGTACCCTCCACCACAATAGGCCGTCGCGAGTTCACCGCGGCACTTTTTTTTTTTATTTTTTTTTAATATACACACATATAGATAGATAATAATAATATTTACAACGACGATGACGTCACCCCGCGTGTCCCTTATAATCTTCGCCCTGCTGTAATTTACACTTTGAACCGCCGTCACGAGAGGTGTTTTCTATTTCGACGACAAAAGTTTTTTCATTATATATATATATATATTAATAATCGCGCGTCGCACGGAAAATAATTGGATTTGGGGAGGAAAAAAAAAAAATATGTTTAAAATATCGCAGACGACGACGGCGGCGTTCCTTCCTCCGTATAACGCGGGTATCGATTACCTCGCGAGCGTCGCTACACGAATACACTATAATCGTATATATATATATATATAAAAGTCAATATGTAAGTATATGTATATACAATATTTCCGGAAAAAGATGAAAATCTAAGGACGTGGTTTTTTTCATATACGTACACTCGTATTATATTATACCGCGTCCTAGTCGATAGGTTTTAAATTTCGCGCGGAACCAACAGTGTTAACGGGATAAAAAAAAAAAATCAACTTTACGCCGACGACGGATAGTCTCCGCGTCCGTAAAAAGTGACGTTCGTCCCGTTGTACGTATATTATTATAATATGCCGTGTATTGCTGTAAGTGGGAAATTTCTAATCTCCGGAATTTGCGCGGGATAAATTTCCGAAATAATAACATTTTTACGTTTGTTTCGATTTATTTCGTGTTGATGAAACAATAACACTGACAATTCCTTATCGCGGAATTTAAAAACCGCACGTAAATCATACTTGTATCGCTTAGGCCAACCAATAAATCAACAAAAAAACAATTCAATTTTCGTACCAAATAACCAAAAACCAAGGCGTTGCCTCTCTGTATGGTTACTGTTGTATAGAAACGTTCAGCGTTTTTATTTTTGTCGACTTCTGGGTTATCTCGACCACGAAGGGGAAAACACGACCAAATACAATCAGTTTTGCTCAGAATCGTTTTTTTTTTTTTTTTTTTGATTTACCATTGCTTTTTCTGTATACAACCCAAACTATTACTCTGTCAAATATAAAATACAAATTGATTACAAAAACAATAAATTTAGATTCCTAGTGTAGGCCCGAATAATAATAATCCGAGTGTAATCCTAGTTTTACCGTGATGCGTTTTTTTTTTCTCACTGGCGAAAACACGATTGTGGTAAAAATACTCGAATATTTGCGCGCCTTCGTATCTCGAATAAGAAATTCTCTCTAGAAAACAAAAACTGTTTTTCTCGCAGCAGGCAAGTGCGTATAACCGTTAATAATTCAAATTACGCGATATATATATATATATTTGTTTGTCTTCTTCTTTAATTTATATGTTTAATTCATTTCTCGGCACGCACGCTCGATTATTTTCCGGATAGTACGTCACTGGCTCTACTCTACCCACTGTACACACCAATATTATGTTATCCGGCGAAACCGCGTCGTCCATTAGTTTTAATAAGATTTTGGGAGCCCCCTCCCCCCCCCACCACCAGTGAGAGGAAAACAAACATCGGGAAATTAGTTTTGCCGTTTCTCCGGACGAGGCCGTATAATACAATAACGACCGGGCAGCCAGCAATGCTCCGGGCCAGAGGTTCGCGGGAGGAAGGGTCGCGCTTATACGGACGAATACGACTTCCGTACGCGTACGCGTTACGTACGTATACGTACGCACTCGCACGCGATACATCCGGTGTAAAAACGTCTTCGGTTTCGATTGGCCATCGCCGAAGAAAACCAACAATCTCGGACGGCTTTTTTTTTTTTATTATTATTATTATTGTTATTATACCGCCGATCCGAACGGTCGGCACCGGACACGCATTTTTACCCTTTAACGCCATTCTCAACACGGTATCGAATTACGTTTACGGACGTAATAATAATAATAATAATAATAATAAGAACAACGTACGCTCGTGTGTGTGTCCGGTTTGTGTCCGGTCCAGTGCGAGACGAGGGGGGGGGCCTCCATGTTTTTATAATAAAACGCACCCGGGGCCGCCGGAAGGCCCGTCCCCGGAGGCGGCGCGCCATATGCACCGTATATATATATATATATATATACGTGTACCGCTGCGCTGACCGGAAGGAACTATATTATATACACACACACATATTATATTATATTATATTGTACGTTATTATTATTATTATTATTATTATTAAACGAGTGGATTTCGTAATAACGCCGTAATTGCATCGTTCAGCGTATACGCGGCCGGATTTACAGTCCGTCGCCGGCCCAGATGATATTCGGTTCGTACAATAATATAATTGTATACACCGGAATCCGCCGTACGATATATTAATATACCGTCGGGGTATCATTGTGCCGCGCCGGAGAAAAATATATAAATAAATACCTACACTCGGCCACGACGGTTTATTTTTTTTTTTGTTCTATTATTATAGAAATATGATTACGCGATTAAGAACAATAAGTAGTATACGGACGAGATTCGTATGCGGAGGTTGTCACGTTGCCCGACCGATTTGACTGATTTTCGTTGTTGTTGTCGTGTTCGTAATTGTCGGGCCAAGGTTTGTATGAAAGAAAACTATTGGGAAATCCGCCGGAAAATAAAAGGTTTTTTCTCATTTTTTGGAGAGAAAAAAAAAAAATATATATATATATATATATTTGTTGATTTACCACGGTAACCGAATCTTCTATATACATAAACGTGAAACTACTTTCAACTAGCCTTTCATTGAAACTGCTAATCTCAGAAACTACGCGACCGATTAAGCTGATTTTCTTTCGCGAAGGAAATTTGTTGAAAATACACCGGAAAAAAAAAAAAAAACAAATTTGGAGCCCCTTTTTTGAAAAACATTTTTTGATTTACCACGGAAACCAAATATAGTATAAAGCAATAATACAGAACAAAACGGCAAGTTTGGCTACCGTAGTCCCCAAAGCGTTTGCTTAATCGGTAATCTTTCTTCGCAAAATATACAAATAAAGGTAGTGATCAAGTTATATTTAGTTTAGACTCACAAAATGAAGTGTAGCAATTTCACTCCGGTCGATACATATATAGACCGGACAATCAATACCATACCGATTTAGCTCCAATTTCCCGTAAAATGAAGCTTTACATTTACCATAAATAAGGCCCGGGGCCATACATTGAACGCTGTGGGTGTACACCTAACCGTCCAAATGTTTTTCCTATGGTCAATTTTGCGTGGCTCTGTCACGTGTCTCGTGCTAGAATTACCTTCAAGTTGAATTATCCGACTTTGCCGGAGTGTAAAATATGTAAGATTTCTTGCAAAATGGTCTACGTTGTGTGTATATATATATATATCAATATCAATAGCTTTAAACATTCCCTGGCCAACGCCAGGAAACCGCCGTCGAAGTTTACCCGGAGTTAAACAAAAAAAAAAAAAAACCGATGCCCTCGGCAGAATATATGTAGTTCATCCGAAAAACGATGAATATGTTTTCATAGGAATGTTGCTCCACGTGAACAAAAGCCCAATGTCTTTGGCGAGGAATCGAGAAATAAAATATTTAAAAAAAAAAAAAATGCCTGCTTGGGTATACGATCCTTACTGGTATTGGAGCTGGGTAAACGGTCTCGATCCCTACAATGCCAATGATACCTACTAATCTACCATTTCGGTTTAGACGGCCCCAACTTTCCGTAAAACTATTGCTTTTCAACGGCCATAAACAAGACACAGGGCCAAACATCAAACGTTGCAGGTTCAGACCTAACCGTCAAATGTTTTTACCCACGGTCAATTTTGCGTGGCTCTGTCACGTGTCTTATGCAAACAAAATCGATGTGTGCGTGTGTACTTCGCGATGTCTAGATATAATATTATTAACCGAGCGTCTCGGTTGCGTCTCAATGTTAGCGTTGGCCAGAGAATGTTTAAAGCTATTAATATTGATATATATATATGTATATAAACAACGTGGACCATTTTGCAAGAAATCTTTCAAATTTTTCACTCGGGCGAAGCCCCTAACCAAAGCGTAACGCTAAATCGGCAATCCTCCTCCAGTAAATATACAATTTAAAAGCTACATTTAGTTTAGACTCTCGGAACGAAGTGAAACAATTCCAGTCCGGTCGATACATATGTAGACCGTACAATTCATACCGTTCTGATTTGCACGGCTCCAATTTCCCGTAAAATAATGCATTTCAATGGCCAAGAATAAGGCACAGGGCCAAACATTGAACGTTGCGGGTTTAACCTGACCGCCCGATGTTTTTCCCGTGGTCAATTGGTACGTGGCTCTGTCACATGTCTTATGCTGACGAAATCTATTGGTAGTGGCCCCAGAAGGCGAGACGCTTAACGTGGCGTCCACAGAAACACGTAATTTTAAAATTTTAAAATCAAGCACAATTTAAAAGTAGTACGGAATTTAAAAAAAAAAAAAAAAATAATAAAATTAGATTTAGACAGATTACAAAATTGACCCGAGCCGGGGAATAGGTGAACATGGTTAGAATAACCGATTGAGGGGGTTTGGTTTATTGGCGTCTAAACAAATTATAAATAAATATTATTGAACGCTAACGTACGGTTATTTCGTTTTAATTCGATTTTTAGAGCGAATTGAATGTTATGAATGACTATAGTCTTCACACGTTGCCCGGTTTTGCGTATGTCCTTCCTCGACGAAATCATAAATGTATTCCATTTATTATTACATCGGGCGACGCAGTCCGCGAGCCTGGGAACCCACGTGTCCGGTCGGCCGTATCCGTATTATTATCGCTGTATAATAGTATTATGATTTTTTTTTTTATTTTTTTTTTCCCTTCCCTATAATGGATGTGTGTAATCGGTGATCTTAAAAATCCGCACACCGTAATAGCATAATAGACACGAAAATTATTGCCGGAAGAAAACGTGCGTAAATCCGAAATCCTCACCGGCCGGCCGTCCGCACGTATTACGATTATAATACCGCGAGACGACACGTGTGGGTCGCCGAATAGCGGCGGGCCACCTATATCCGATAAAATTATCCGACGACCAAAATAATAATAATAATAATAATATTCGACATATGCGTTAAATATATACGGCGGCAAAGAATACGGTTTCCGTTGTCACCTTGTAGCCGCCAATCGTTTTACGATTCGCCAATATCGTAGACTTATCGCGTAACGAACAAAATACGAAACCATGGCGAATACGCCTCCGGCCCCGAAATTCGACTTGGCCTTAAGATATACGAAATTAACACGAAGTGAACAAAGTCGAGTAGTGCACCCTATCGAGTTGAACGCGAATCTTGTTACGATAAAAAAAAAAAAAATAAAAAAAATCGCCCGTTGTTTAACTCGATTAACTTGTTGGCCTAACTTTAACTTGTATCGTTTTGAACGGACTGTCCTGGCCAAATACTCGCGATACCGTCCAACCCTCAATAAGGCCGGGGATTAAAGACGATGACATTATTTTATTTTATTTTTTCGACGATTTATCGACAACGTGCGAACGATAAGAATGCGAAATCGTGACGCGTCCGGCGGACGGCCGCGCGATTATTGTCCGAGTCACTGGCCGCAGGAAAAGAACGGTTAACGTTTTTTTTGGATTATTTTTTTTTTTTTTTTTTACGCGTGTCGTACAAACACAAACATTATAATAACGTTAAATAATTTTATATATATATATATATAACATGCCGTGTCGCGAATAGTTTTGTATAATTACTCTGGACCACCATTAAGAAGACTTTATTTTTTTTTTTTTATTGTTTTTCGTAACTAATTCCGAAATTGAGAGTCGAACCCGCCGTTGTGGCGAACGTTCTGTTCGTACTGAATAATAAATAATATTATACAAAGAGGAACGAACGACCGTAACGCCGCGATGCCCGACGTGTCCGTCGGCGTGTGATGTTTTTTTTTTTTTTCGTTTTTTTGTATACATTTTTTAACGTTCCCCCGAAAACATCTGTCGTACACTCGTAACCGCGTCGATAGGCACCGCGTCGAATTTAGTGGTGCGCGCACAAGAGGCCGTCCGCCCGCGTTATCGTCACACCGCAGTCAAAAAAAAATAAAATTATTACGCGCAACGCTATAATATATTGTAAACGTATTTTATGGCTTATCGTATACGTAAAATGATAACTCGAAAACGATCAAGACAAGCTAACGGACAACACTAGAAAAACAAACAAATTATCTATAGATAAAAGATCGGACGAGGCAACGACGTTTTTATCCGAACGATGAAAAATCGTTTAGTTTTTAAAAGGTTTCCTAACGCGGGCCATCGCGAAAATATTGCAAAACCTGCGAAATAGTAGAATATAATTTTTTATTTTGTCTCTATATATTTTCGTCTCGCGCAGTCATCACGGCGATTTTGTTATGATTTTCGATGAACACTGGGAATTAATAATAAACAATAAAAAAAAAAAAAAAAAATTATATTTCATTATATCGTAATGTACAGAGTATATAGATTTGCACAAATAATTCCAAATTGTTACAGTTGTAAAAATACGAAAAAACCAAGTTAAATTAATTATCTACAGATAATCAGTTAACGGTTTTATTTATCTAGAAAAAATTAAAAATAAGATTAACATTTTTCTTTCTAGACAAATCGTCTAGATAATATTGTCCAGAGCATTGCATATTATATAATATAAACGGCGTGCTTCCACTCGAACGGTAAGACGAAATATAAATACGGCCGGATTTATTCCGATTGAAATCGGCAGTGTGATTAAAAATTCGCCGACTCCAAATACCGACTTGAAAAAAAAGAAGAAAAAAAAAAGGGTTTTTTCCACCCCCATTATCGTTGTTCTTTGATAATAAATTATGCATTTTACAATAATATATATAACGGTAATAGCGCATTAAAATACCATAAAACACAGAGAAAATATTAGTTTTGCCGCCTTTTAATTAAACTGTCGTTGAACTGCCGGTTCGGTAGTTTAAATTTCAAAGTTTTCAAAGGGTGGTGTTTTTTTTTTTTTTTTTTTTACTGGAAGACCGGCGGCACCGAAATACGCATTTTCAGCCTATTTTAATTAATTTTAACCCCCCCGCGGCGAACGCACGCGCACAATACAAAAAAACTTACACTTTCTTAATAACCGGAAATGCCTACTATCTTTTTAACACCGGGATTCATATTTTTCACAAAGCGACTTTCTGACTAATGTAACTTTTATTTCCCATTTCCTAAAAAAAAATCGCCCGAAATACAGCAGCCGCGACGTTGAGTTTATACTCGAAACGCGGTACTTTTCTAACTAACGAAGAAATTCGACTACTGTTTTATGTGAATACAATACCCCCCAGTAAAATATAATCATAAAACAATACAATTACAATAGTATTATACAATATATAATAACACGTATAGTATAGGTATGTTTAAAATTTTTTATTTTTTTTTTTTTGAAAAAAACATAGTAAAATTGTTCCAAAATGGATCTTTGCGAAGATCAACTTTAAAAAAAAAAAAAAATTACTACATTTCAATTCTAGTCCACGCGGCTTTAGCAGTGTTCTTGTTACCATTCGAGTGAAACAACACATTGTAATAACACCGATAAAACGTGCGTATACGTGTACCTATCTACTTTCCGGACAGTACGAATAATAAAATATATTATAAAACGTGGTCACTAGTATCCACCTATGTGTTAAATTATTTATACAGCGGTCTACCGGCTTGAATTCGAGTCGAATATATTCACCCAATTTCGCGTTCTTACCGTAGCACGGGAGAATTACGTACAGGTATAATATTTTAAGTGCAGGATACCGAAAATTGAGATGTTATGCGTTTCTCACGCGTGAATGCATTTCATAAAAATAAATTATTCCGGTATACTGCAGTTTTTTTCTCCAGAAAATATAATAATAAAAATAATTTATACGTTTTCCTCGGTTCGGTAAAGGTACCGCCGTCGTCGAGTAAAATATTATCTAAACCTGACATTGGTGGTAAACCTGCACTCAGGCCTACCAACGATTCAATAAAAAAATTCTGATTTTTTCCCCTCGTTTTTGCGGCCACACTGCCTTCTGCCCTTTTTGGTCGCATATTGGTTCATATTTTTATTTTATTACTCTATGATTTTTACATACGATATTTCACGAATTACGATTGTATAGACTTGCAAGCACAGATACATTTGGAAAATATTTAAAATACTTTTATTACCCAGTAATTTCTGTAGATGTATCTACGCGATCGATTACTGAAAAAGCATTCGAATATTTTTATTTAAACACTTTTACTAAAATACTTTGCAAGTCGGGTGCTACCGGTGTCGTCGTCACGGTTTTAATAAATTAATTTCTGCGGCATCGTTTAAAATTTTATATATATTTCATGTCGGATCGTAATATTCGATAGAACGGAAAAGTCGACATCCAGGCGTAATGTACTTCACTTAACTGTACTCGTACGATACGACTTTAGGAAAATGTATATACAGTAATACGATTTTTCGCTTCTTATTGAAGTCAATGATATTATTTACAGAACGTATATGTCGTATACATCGAGTACATTTTACACGAAATCGTATATTTCCGCGGTAGTTTTTTTTTTTGTCCCGACTACCCTCTCCCCTTTGTCGCCTTGAAGTTCTTATCGGTATAATAGTCACACACGCCACGTGCACTTTATATTTGGACTCCGGACCGCCGACAGAACTCATTTTTTCCCCCCGTCATCACTACAATATCAAAGGCCCGTACATGTGTATAATACAGTCTTAGATCGGAGAGGTATTTTTGTTTTGCATCCCAGTATAAATTATGTATCACGTGTATCAGTGTCGAGACACAGATAATTAAAATTTGTTTAGATAAAGATCAACAATAATATCGCTCTAAAACCTAGTCTAGATACTAGTGATGCGACATAAATCCGGATTTAGGATTTTATAATTTCCGGAAATTTATGTTCCCGAAGTCCGAAATGTTGTATTCTTATGAGTAAAACAACGTTTGCCGGGTTCGCAAGTAATATTATTATATAAATTACAGTGTGTAACGATTGTATGATTTTTTTATGTTTTTTTTTTAAATAAATATTTATTTGCGATAATGTTTGAATTGTAAAAACGTATTTAATGCTTTTATACAGTCAATGAATAAATAATAATAGTTTTATGAGAAATGAATATAAAATCACAATTTTAAAAACCGAAATCCGGATTCCGGAACTTCGGCAAATCTTTTATCTTATCTATGGTATTAGTGGAATTTATCTGTATAAGAAAAAAAAAAAAAAATCATCTAGACGAGCCTCAACACCGATCGTTATTATGATTGATTATCAAAAGGTCAAACGGTGTTTTCGAGGCCGACGACGAGCGCACGCCAGAACGTCGTACGTTTTTCGATATATATATATATATATACGTGATCAGACGGCTCCGGAACGGATGCCCTAATATAAAAAAAAAAAGAAAAAAGAAAAAAAAGTATATATATATATATATATATATATATATATATATATAAAGCGTAAAATAACGTCCGAAATACACATATAAATAAAACGTTATTGCGTTTGACACGGGAGATTTCGCGCGAGTACACGCACCGGGACGGTTCTGATTCTTCGGATTATCCCCGTGCGTACGGAGTGCCCGGATCTCTTTTCGTATTTTTCCTTTCCACCCGCCGCGTCCATTTTAGTTTCCAAGTCGATTCTCCCGGATACGGATACAACAATACGTAATATCGTATTTTTATTTCTCCCGTTATTTTTCCGCCGGACCGCCCGAACGCATCGAATTATTACGGTGGATACCTACTACACGCGATTTAATATTTTCATTTCGCCGGCAGATTTATTTCACTAGTGATGTAATACAATAATAATAGGATGGATATTCAATTATTTTATACGTTCTTGCCGTGTGTGTGTGTGTGTGTGTGTGTGTGTATATATATATATGTTACACGTATATGCGACGCGTGTACACGCAGAAGAGACTTCTGCTCGGTCTACCATAAGATAATGGCAATAAATTACACGCGTTATTGGCGTATACGTCGTCGTGTACGCCGGTGGAACCCTCTATAATAATAATAATAATAATAATAATGATAACAACAGCAGCGATACGCAAGAGGAGAGGACCTGATGGAAAGTTTGACTGTTTTTCTTATTACGCGGGTGTACGGCCGATATATATATATATCATCGGCGTGCCTTATAAATATAATTCCGTAAACTCCCGTCGGCCGGCGACGGTTATTATGGTATAGTAGGTACGATTTATACAATAAATAATATTAATACGATATACCGGCCCCGAGTATATAATAATATCGGGAAAACTGTAAATGCGATACGACAACGTCGCCACCGTTAATAATAATAATAAATAAAATACGCTGTCCACCCGCCGCCGTTATATTGTTATTTGCGCTGTAAATTTCAAACACGATTACCCGACGGTAATATAGTGCCGATATCTGTTATCATGTGAATGAAACCCATTTCCGAACCCGATGAGAGGCGTTCCGGTGTTTTTTTTTTTTTTTTTTTTTTTTTCAATTTTTCTTATCCGGATGATAATTATTTCCTTCGGCTATACCGCGTTGTGTCCCGAAAAATACATATGTTTTACCTCAAAAATACTTTTGGGCCGTACGACACGAATAATATTTATCGGTTGTTTGAATTGAGTCGATCCTCCAGCCTATTGGCGTTTATTTGTCTGCGCGTAGGTCTCCTCCCAAAAATGCGCGTGCGCGGTTAAAAAAACCCGTCATTTTTTTTTAGTTTTTTTTTTTTATATAATAAATACAATTTTGTACAGCCTGCTATAGTTTCGATACGGACTCAATCCAATAAAATATTCAATTCAAATAATAAACACTCCAAACGCGAAAAAAATAGCTCGATTCAAATGTTATCCATTTTTTTTATTATTATTTATATTTCGTCATTTACGACTTCGAATATTCGTTGTCCGGTGTAGTCACATACACTGACCCGAACCCTGCGAAACGAGTGCGTTTTGTAGTTTTGTGCGTCGACAGTTGTTACTATGAAATGTTATTGAAATGTTCATTGGTTAAACACTGGAGAAATAGGATAAAAATTAAAAGGCCGACTCAAAAGTGTGAAAAAAGATATAATTTCCCGATGATAGATGAACGTTAATAAGTATCCATGGGTTAGTGATGTCCATGACGACACATTCCAAGGGGTACGCTGAAATATGTTGATAAAAAGTGACACTCCGGTACACTCGTTCCCTTCTGCCTCCAATTCAAGTGGTGAATTTCATATTAGTTAAACAAGTTATGGGCAATCGGGTTTTTAAGTGTGCACCGCTGAATATGGTTTTTTCGTTTGTAAGGATTTAACTAACAACTTATGTTTACGTTAACGTTTACAACACCGGTGGCTTACGCATAATGCGTAGTATATCCTGTCGTGTTTTTTTTTTTTTTTGTTAAATTAAAATTTTGAATTTTTTTTTTTCTGTTTCCCGCAGATCAAGCAGTGACCGGATTCAACGTGGTCCGCCTGGTCCGTGTTGACGTACCCACCATCTTCCCGGTATACGACCCGCACGCCGAAAAGGAACAACCGCCGTTGTTGTTGGGATGCGCGTATAGGTTACAGGGCGGCGAGAACGACAACGAGAACGGGGACGTGGTCCCGACAAAACATCCGTCCATGGTGGGAACGACAACGCCAGCACCGGAAATAGCTATGGACGCGGCCATTGAGGAGGTGCAACGGATTCGCGGCCTCGTTGTCAAATGGTACTTCCGCAGGAACCCGATTGTGGACGACCCGGACGACCCGATGGCCAAGATCAACGACAACGAACAGGTGTACCAATGGATGGCCGGCGGCGACGGTGGCCCGCTCGGAGCGTTGATCGGCCACGCCGTCGACGTCTCCGACATCATCCCTCGCATCGACAAGACCGTTCTGCATCGCATCATCCGCGTCGACCGGCCCAGCCTCGACCTCACCGGCGAATATAGATGTCAAGTGGAGGACTGGGACGCCGAGCGTCGGTCCGCTTGGCAACCGATGGTCGTGTACAGTAAGTGTAGTCTATAGTGTTCTCTGTTACCGCCGTAGTAAAATGAATCCGACGAATATAACACGGCGATTTGCTTTTCTTCCAGTTTCCATTTTTCGTCCATTTGCTTTCTCCGGCGCTTCATTTCCTACGCTCCTTTTTTTTTTCCCCCCACAGCGTACGCTTATAGTGGCGGACAGTGGCGTATTTACGGGGTTCAAGGGTGATTTAAAAAAAAAAAAAATAAATAAATGTTCTTGTAGAATTTTTTTTATTTATGTTATAATTTAATATATGTAATATGTAATATGATACGTATATATATATTTAGACGAAAATTCCCCTCCGAAAACTATGTAGGTACGTACCTGTAATAAACTCTTATGGTTTTTAACAGTTACATATAACCCACCCCCTCTAGACCCTCATCAGACAAATTTGAATATACGCCACTGGCCGAGGAGTTTATCGCCCATATTTATTATATTTACTCGGATGTATAATTTATGTAATCATACATCGGCATTGCACGTGTTATCTTAGTCGTATATAGCATACGGGGAGCAATTTCAAGTTTCAACTTTGGCCGGCTATTGCCGTAAAGACATAATATTCCTGAGCAACAAAACGGATAAATATAGGGAAAATATGGAATTTTAGATCAAAATTTCAAATTTCCGAAGGGGCCGTGGTTGGTCCTGAGTCATTTAAATGACGGCTTGGCCCCCTACTCCCCCCCCCCTTTAATCGAACCTACTGGTCCTGGTCACAAACTTTGATCTCCAAAGCGTACCCACGTAATATTATGATATTTATATAATGTCAAATATCATATATCTATTTGTAAAATAATATTTTCCGTTTTTAACGAAAACCAAATTCCATATCGATTCGCATAACACTCCGGTGTCGGTACGTCACCGTCTTCTTTGCTATACTGAACTGTTCGCATTTATATACCCGTTTATCTGCACGTGTTCAAAGAGCAGGGGCGATTCTTGATGAGCCCCAAGGGGGGACGCACCGAATGTATATTGCGTATTATACGTACACACCTCACTTTAGTGCTCACAGTACACTAACTATTAAGCTAGACTACATTTATTTACACACGAATACAATGCCAAGGGGGAGGCAATGTAGGGATTACAGGGATATAGAGACAACTAAAAGCGACGGCACGCCTAGAAATTTGCAATGGGAGCGGATGTAGTAAATTGTAATCGTTGAATAAATCGTGGAACTTGTACCTAATCCAACAATGGAAATGTAAAAGCCGGATCCGAATAAGCCAACTTTTATTAGATAAATCTTTACCGAAATAGTTGGAAATTTAACGAGATTAATTTACTATAGATAAATATACTCATAGTTGTTGTATTTGTGAGCTAACACGAGGGTTATTATCCCTACTCTTTACCCTATCATGCCCGCGCACGCCACCGACTTAAAGCAACGATAAACCATTGCAATACAAAAAAAAAAAATAACAATAGATTCCTAGTGGAGCTTGGCGGTAAACTGATAAGGCCTACAGCCTTATTCACGTGTGCTTTCCTTTTGTAAATCGGGAATAAAAAAAAAATATATATATATATCGACATTTGTTCATTGGTTCTTTTAAATATTTAGAAATACTATTGGAAATTCGGAAACATTTTACAAATAAAATACCACAATAAAGTAACAAAAAAAAAAAAAAAAAACCCCGCATCTTGTACGGTACGAAAAAATTGCAATATTCTTACTGAGCCGAAAAGCTCGTTCCGAGGAAATTATTGAAAAAATCACAAATTTTCGTAAAACTATAGTGTCCGTACGAAGAATCTAAAATACAATTTTCTATCGAACGTCATAATTTTTTGTTTTTCGTTTATGCAGCTTTCAGCTCTAATCAATTTTTTTATCCTACACATTTACATACACCTGTACAACGCGATGAAAATCCGTATAGCAAAGGTCAGCAGACGTACGGGCGAGACGAGCAGCGGGTGCAAAGTTTCGTAATGGTTTATAAAAAAAAAAAAACAAAATAATTACATTATCGTATTTCGAATAGAAAAATAACCATATAATCCGGTTATCTGTACAAAGTCCATATAATAATACGCCGATAACGGAATATAATATATATATATAAAAAAAAAAAATTTATAAAAAAACGGTTTTAATAACATTAATAAAGCGACAAAGTGTAACACGGTTTTGCGTGCGTGTTTTGAATAGTTACGTTATAAACACCTGTTTTATTTTTCCTGCACACACGTGATATTCAATTTTTATTCGTTAGGTGGGGTGTCGGTTTTTATGGTTGTTTGTGTAGGGTTTTTATAATATTGTATAGAAGAGAAAATATTTATATTGGAAAAAAAAAAAATAAAAAATCAAACAAGTACCTCCTATACGATTAAATTCAATTTAATTTCGCAATATTTTTTTTTATCCGCGATGGCGGCGGAAATAAGTAAATATTTGTAATGCACCTATCGTAAGGCGGTGCCATTATTTTAGAATTCTCGTCGGAACGTACGAATTCGGCTATTGACGACCGTTACGGGTAATCATTGTTTTATCCCCAACGATACGAGCAACGATAGATATGGGAAAAAAAATTGTTCCGAACGTACATACGTTGATTATTCATACGATTCGGGGCCGTGGCCAATCGATTTTTTTTTTAGGGTGTCGGACGACTGGAGAAGTAATTTCTAGCAGGAAAAAAAAAATGACATTTAATTTTTTTTTGCTTTTTCGGCAACAATTTCGATTTGACCGACTATAATCGTATATTTAAAAATAAAATACGGTTGGTGTAGACTCTAAACTTTCTAGAGGGACAAGGTGCGCTCGTTGGATCCCACTCCGAAACCCCTGTGCGATTCGATCGCGATCGTCGAATACGGAATCGTCGATTATATTTTAGGGTAGCCGGTACGTTTTAGATTGTATCCGTCGTAACACACGACGGCACGTTCGTTTGTTCGATTATTTGCACGGCAAACGGAAATCACTCGAGAATCGGGGGAAAAGAAAAAAAAAAAACCAGCGAGAAACGGCGAGACGGCACCCCGGGGGCCGGCGGTAATCGGATACACCGTTGACGACTGTCACGGGCTGTCGCGCGGACACTAGAAAAAACTACGCCGTCTGCCGGTTCGGCCGACCGATATTCGTTTCGTTCAAACACATTTTCGTAGCAATAAATTCCGTTGCAACGCGACACGTTGGCGTAATATTATTAGGATCCGAGCCTTATTGTTTGATCCTGGTTTCGGGTACTTGTACGGTGTACAGGACGATGATTACACGGCGTACGGCGGCGAGACGGGATTAACTCGAACAATATATATATATATATATATATATATATATATTATATTATATTATATTATGGTGTACGCTATAAGGACCTATCGAATATTAGCCCTCGCTAAGTTTCCACCGCGTTTAATCCAGCCCCAGCTAAATTATAATTATACCCTATGCCTTCACCCAACCACCCCCCCGTGTGTTAATAATCTCACTGCCGCAGTAACGCTCTTAATACCGCCGTGCGTACCGTACAGTTATACCGGGCGACTCGAGTCGTGTGTGTGCGTAGTACAGTATCGTTTTCATTTTTTTTGTTTTTTTTTTTTTAGAACCGCCCAAGTAAAAATCCCCCTGCGATTACACCGGATATACGATTATTCTTGTATCGATCCGGGGGCGCGCGATATAATCGTGTAAAATAAAAAAAAAATTCGGGAAAATTACCCGTTCATTTTTTTTCGTTTTTGCCCGGGGAACGTAAAAACATAAAACTATAGTTCTTCGCTTGTTATTGTACAATAATAAATATTCAATTTTTTTTTTTTTTTTGGTAATACGAAGACTTTTTACTCGGTTTTTCTTCTCGAACGTTAATGATATATATATATATTTATATCTTAAAAAGCTCAATAAATTTTAACATTTTAAAGCCGTTATTTGATATTAATTGAAAAATCAATGTTCAACGCGGTATGTTATTGTTTATGAATGGAAAAAAAAAAAAAAAAAAACGCGGTTGAAAAATATCATGTTGACAACGGGTTTATATTCCCGCCAAGTTTATTTTCGTCCGTAAAAACGACTGTTCTCTTTTAAATTGGTATCGGGCAGTGGATTAGTCGAAAAGTCTTATAATTAACGTAGTGATTAAAATGTTTTAAAAAATAATATTTAAATTTTACCGGGCACGAAATGCCCGTGACACACCCGGGGCCTTTAACAAAACAAATCGTTCGTTTTCATATAAGCTCCATTCGTCAAAACAATTTTTTTTTTTTTTTTTTTTTAACGAAAACTTCAAGGGGATTTGCTTTTTCCTAGTCGTTTAGGGGATTTATTTTCCGCGGGATATTTGCGGGGATTTATTTTTTTTTTTTGTCGCCATTCAATTAAACTAAAACCATTTTTTTCCCCCTTTTTTTTTTTATTTTCGCCGTTTGTTTTGGACGTACAATGACGTTATAGATAAATGGAAACGGTTCGAGACGGTTTTGAATATTTCGCGGCGTAGCGTATTTAACATTTTGGATCACAAAAGGCTCCCATTCCGTTTTGTCCGCCGTCCTCATCGCCATCCGACGACTACCGAGTTTCGCATATACAATATAATATTATAACAATACAATTAACAAAAGTCTACCAACAATAATCGTTTTTATCAAAACATTTCAAAACTACCTTGTTTATTATTTTTTTATGGTAAATTCGGCACAAATAACGTTAAAACAATATTATAAGTATATTATATTTACTATAGTCACGATAGCGAGGTATACACAATACTATAATTTAAATACTTTCGGAAAACTTTTCTGTCCCTTCCAAATGTTTATCGACCCGCGGAGTCGATTTTTCGACTTCGTTAGTTTTTATTATCTTGTAAATGATTAAAATGATTATTATTATTTTGTTTTTTTTTTTTTTTTTTTTATATATATTATTCCGGATATCTCTCCGTTCGATTTGCATTTCGTTAATGTAAGAAAATAATTTATAATTTATTACGTTCGGAGCGAGGGAGCTACGCGACTGTATTTTCACCAAGTTTGGAGAATAATGATAGTTTTAGTCTGTATATTACGCACGGGCTGTTTCTAAACTTTGTAATAAAGTTTTACAGTTTTTTTTTTTCTTTTCTGATCAGCGATGCCAAATTATACTGTCATCGTTGTATTATACTGAAACGTATTAATCATTTTCGCATAAACGTAATTTTTTTATGCAAACAAATCGACCGGAATATTATGTTTGTGTATTGCACCGTTTCACGTGATAATTAAATGATATTTAGTCGCCGAAGAAACTACGAATATACTCGTGTACTGTTATTTTTTAGTAAAATGTGTGTTTCGTTCGGAAAACACTTTTCCGGCGAGTAAAAGCGTTCCGATATTTGCCTATCTCGTCCGCTTGGTGGTATTTTATTCGAACGATTTTTCTACATTCTCAATCGTTTTCCTAAAAAAAAAAAAAAAAAATCTGCCACAATAAGTGTTGACAATCCAATAATATACCCTAACCAGTTTGCAGTGCAACGGTCGAAATAGATTTTTTTATTTTATTTTTTATTTTTTTTAATGCAAAAATTCGTCGTTGCTTTCGGTACCCGTACTGCAAACTATGTTACCCGATATCCTATACGTTCCCGAATTCCCAGCAACCCAGCAACGGTGGCCTACCACACGTGGTGTGTACGTCCGAATGTGTACGATTTCCATAGGTTTAGCGTAGGAGACGATAATTTTACGGGATTTCAAAATAAAAAAAATCCGTAAACGACGACCGGGAAACGTTTTCGGACCCACGTCTCTCCGTCGGTTGTCGTTATACGTCCGTCGTGTACGACGCGGTCCCCGTTGTGTTCGCGTCCGATATTTGTTTATAATTTTTAAATTCTATATTGGCAAACAATGCCCTAACCATGTATATTCGACTTAAACCGTGTCGTTGTCGATGTCCAATACAACGGCATTGTCGTTGGACGGGTGTAATGTGTATAGATGAAAAAAAAAAAAAAAAAAAAAAACCAACAACGTGACGTGCGCACACCTCGGAAGAAGAAAAATAAGAGGAAAAACTTGTTCAATAGTACGCCTAACTCGGTATAGTCGCGTTGGAACGAACGAATTAATTGAAATATTATATGGTCTTGGGTATCGGGCGACCGGCCAGTAGGACGATAGATAATATTTTATAAATATTAAACGCGACTTGAGTATTTTCGGTTTACGCAAAACACGTATAATTATTCCGTCTGCGATATTGGTACGAAAAAATCGGCTTTTTAGCCGTTTTTCCGTTCCGAGTGCGTAACAATTCCCCGTTTGCCTGGGCACACGTCTCTGCGCCGGATGGAATCGTATTATTATTCAGCCACCGGAAAACGCGAGCACTCCGAAACTATTCAAATACGCACACTCGTTATAATATGGTAAACGGGTGCAGTTTAAATAACAATAATATTATTTTAAACCGAATTTAATATTTCCAAGCGCACGCGATAATGTGTTGCCATACGAGCTAATACAGCGTTTATTTAGGACAAATTAAAATTGAAAAAAAAAATATATATATATATATAATCGCTCCCATAACAAAACAAAACGGATTTAGACGGTGCCGACGACTTATATCTAGACACACCTGTCCGGACAATTATTTTGGATAATTTTTTTTTTCTTTTTTTTTAATTTATCTTATCCGGATGGAAATTTCGGAGTCTAGGATAACTCTAACGTACGAGTTTAATCTAATATTAAAATATGATTATATTATTAGTAATCGTCTAGATAAATAAAAAAGAAAAGAAAAATTAAATGCCTGTATGTGTGCTCGTGTGGTTTTACTTTTAGTTACTAGCCGCTATATAGTGATTTACACGCTATATTTTTTTTTTTAAATTTAATTTCACAATTAACACCATACACGATCTATACGAATTAATGCACAATAAGCGTATAAGACATAATAGACTATATAACATGAAATTGTTTGAGTGAGAAGCCACCCCCCCATTAATGACACTTGGCTAGGCATAAATATTATTTATTGAGATATTTTTATTTTAAATGGTAACGACACCGTTGTGGTTTGAGTCTGCGTTGTGGATTTCCAGTAAGTGTGAACGTACGTAACTCCCAAACTAGTGGGTTGGGGTGATTTTTTTAGTTCTAGACGAAAAACCGTTTGTAAAATAATTCCGCTTCAGCTATAACAACAGGTTTGATACCTAGTTAAATTAGAAACAAGAAAGAAGGGAGCGTTAGTGATTTTTCTTAAAGTAATATTCTGAAAGACTTGAATTTTATTTAAATTCGATTTTCTTGCCGGTCCCCAGGGTTGTATTCCACGTGTCCGTTTAGGCTATACACATACACACATAGAATTATGTTTACCGTTTACATTTTCATCCCATACATCCCTATGTTCTCAACAGTAACAACAATAGAAAATTTAAAAAAAAAAAAATCTTTTTTTTATCTAGATAAATAATTTTACTTATCTAAAACAGTCTCAACGCTGACGAAAACGGTGCTCGGAATAATTCGCTTGCTCAAGTGGTCCTCAAGTCAAAAGTAGTAATAAATTTAATTTATAGTGGAATGGATTTGTAATTGAAATAATTTCATATAGTTTTGTACGGTCGAAAATACAGTTGGGCAGAAGAGATTTATCGGCTGAAAAAAAAAAATGTCGGGCGGTCCGAATTATTAACTCCATTGTCCCGGCCCGAATTCGGTTCCCGTCCCACCCCCGGGGGTCGTTTTTTTTTGTCTTGTTTTTTTTTTTTTCGTTTTTGGATTTTTAATTAGTGTTATCGTGACGCGGATCGGCGGCGCTAAGGTTACGAAACTGCACGACGGGCTGCTCGGGTGTAAATAAGACCCGCGGAAATCCGATGGCCTGGTAATTATTGTCGGCGGCGGCGGCGGCGGCGGCGTAAAAAAGTAATAAGAGTAATAACGATGATGACAACGGCGAAAATAATAACGACGACGATAATAATAATAATAATAATAATAATATTCGACGTGATGGAAATCACGACCTCGCGCGCTCGCTCACGTATCCGGGTAAATGCACAACCGCCGCCGAGTGGCGGTCGTCGAGCGTACGCGTCGCTATTCGCGCCAAGACAATAATTCGGGCGATGTTCCGATGTCCGAGGCCGACCGACCGACCGACCGACCGACCGCCGTCGGACATCGATTTTAACGTTTTAGTTTTTTCCCTATCAAAAGTCGACGAATCCGTTCCGTACTGCGTGTAGTAAGTAATCCGCGATCACTACTTTGTGCATAGTACATTTGAGTAACTCTTTGTACGGTTGCGGACGTGCTTAAATATATAAATTGTTTGTGTTCAAGAGTTACGGCTAAGTCTAAAGTAAACTAGTGTTCACTTTAAGCAAGCGATTTCGCCAGCTTTTACTTTCGAGTCGGCTCTATATACGGATATGGGTTTCCATAATTTTTTACACTTAGTTTTCTACACTTGTCGAGTCGACCCGACCTATGGGCAGACCGTTGGTATCATACCTTACCTTAAGTACGAACCACGGTGTCGGTCAATAAAGTAACTCTATTGTTTATAAGTGTTCTTTATTGTCTTCAACAAACCTTTTTTTTTTTTCCATTCGGCATCCACTGTGCAGCCGTCGGTCAACGGTGACTTGGCCTTTATATAGTTTTGAGTCGTACTACCCGGTCCGGCCATCCACTACATACGTCGACTTTGACGGGAAAACGAAACGATTTCAAAATCGTATCCAGGCGATTGCCATCTCTATTTAATTCGAACACGATATTTTTACGCTATTCGAGTGGGCCCGCGTCGTACAAATTGATTTTTTATTTTTTAATTTTTCACTCAATAACCCGCGCGTATTATTCCGTATCCATATACAGACAGTACCGGGGAATTAACGGGTTTGACAATTTGGTGGTCGTCCGTCGAAAAATCACAAAATCGTCACGGTTTAATACAATTATATTATAATTACAATTGTACGCATAACGAAATAAAACAAATTAAGTTTATAATTTATAATAATTGTAATTTTCAAATTAACTTACACACGTCAATTAATGAAACAGTTGAGTTGGGTTTATTTCTTTCGTATTTACTATAACCGAGTAACCATATTCTTAAATCCAGTTTTGAATTTTTTTTTTTTTATATTTTGTTTTACCGTTTCATAATCGTAAACCTATATAAAAAAAAAAAAAAAATTATTATGCCGTGTGTGTAGTGTACGCTGTCCCGGATCCAAAAAAAAAAAAAAAAAAAACCCCGCCTCGGGACTCGGGTCAATATAAAATCTAAATATTTTATATACACGACAGGAAAGCTCGTAAAATAAAACCTTTCCTCGCCGCTCAACGATACGTACTCGATTTTCCGGTAGAACGCGTGTCGGTGTAGTCAATAATATTTTATTTTAAAACGATAAAAACCGTTTTTTTTTTCTTTTCGTTTCGTGTTCTTTTTTATGCCTCGTAACTATAAACTAAAGGAAAAAACGATAACGGTCGAATTTTTGTGCAAATAATAAAAATAAAAAATAAAAACGAGGTTTATAACATAAAATTCTATACGAAAGGTTAGCTGATTGAACTCCTATACGATTACGTGATCCATGTATTATGTAACTCCCTGAAAATTTAAGTAGTTTATTCCGATTAAATTTATGTTTGGGCGATTCGCGAAATTCTGTGAGTATACTTGTAAATTCTCTCAAATTACTCGTAAAATATTGATAGAATTTTCAATATTATCACGTGGGCGGGCCAACTATATGATTTGTTATGGTAAAATCAGTCCAAAGACAAATGGTTCCGTTCGCAACAATAGTTGGACGAAAATTCTGGACATATATTTTTCCTTGGTCGGGGAAAAAAGTCCGTAAAAAAAAAAAAATAAAATAATAATTGGTTTTATTTATATCTATAATAAAGACAAACCGACAAAAAACGTATCATATTATAATTTAAAAAAAAAATATATATATATTAAAAATAATAAGCGTAATAAAATAATTTGATTATAAGTTTTGCCATCATATTCAAAGTCTTCAAAATCTCGTTTATATCGATTGTTTTTTTTTTTTTTTTAATTTTCCGAAGCGTGTTATTTTTTTCCTTCTAAGTTAGCCAATAACTACTTTAAAAACGTAATATTTTTTTTCCTCCGCGTCTTATGGTTATTGGTATTTGTTTTTTTTTTTTTTTTGTTGGTATTTTATTAATCGTAAATCCATATAGACTGTCGGGCCGATAAAAATAAATAATATACGCGCATATATTATATATTAACAATTTTATTTTACGGACTTTTTGACCCCGGACTATTTCCTGACCCGTTTCACATATCGCACTAAACAAATGCGCAAATGCCAACAGGGTTGAAATACGTAATTTTCGGCTCTATAGCGGCCATAGAGGGCAACCGTGCATTTAACCTCCCGGAAGGCCAGAAACAATCCCGAAATACAATTACACCGTATATATTATTCAATATAGTATAAGGCTCGGTGAAATTCGATAAAACCCTCGCCAACCCTCTGTTTTATACATTATTGTTATTGTATGTGCGTAGGACCGCATTGTTTGCCCGTGCGTTTATGTGTTTGCAATAATGACCGTCTGTTATTATCATTATTATTAAAGGCTGGGAAACCGAGATTCGTTCAGAGCGTACCGGAATTATGAATTAAAAACGGTTTGATACCGAAAGAATAACAAAAATAAATGCTTTTATATATCACCAAAACGCTACTAAAAATATGACTGGGAAATATAAACATTTAGCCGAAAATAATTTACAATTGCTAACGTTTTTTTTTTTTCCCTTCCTATCCGGATAAATAACGTTTTATCTTTTATCATTTATTAAGATAATATAGACTTTTCACTATCTTTTATCTTTATATAGATAAAAATTTAGGTATCTATGCGCAACACCGGGTACAATATGAATTTTCAAGTATTTATAATTGATTATACATTTAAAAACAACCAATTTTTTTATGTTCTTAAATAATTCGTTTGAATCAATCGGATCGGTGGACGGGCTTTTCTTACTTGTAACATTGGGGTTTTTTTACACCCTTTTTTTTTTCGTTATATAGTTTCCATGATCCGTCGTTTTAACGAATTTCGTTAAAAATATAATTATTTAGTAGCGAAAATGTTCATAGAAAAACTCCGTCTCAATAGAGCGTTTCTATAAAACGATTGTTGGCCTTTCGATTAACATAATTACGAGGCCGTTTAAAGCAAATCGCCGGGACCGAAAAATTTGATGCGCCCCCCGAGTATATAAATTCAATATTACTGTTAGTGATGTGACACAAATCCGGATAATCCGAATAACCCGAAAATTCCGGTGTCCGGATTTCAAAATACGAGTTTTTGATTTTTTACATTATATTTATTTATTTATCTGCATTTAAAAAAATGTGGAATTAATTTTTTTTTGTTTTTTTAAATAAAGAATAATGTTATATATATATTTATAACATAAATAATTTTTTTTTTAAGTATATTTGCCGGCGTCGTCCACTTTCCAGTTGACCCATATTTTACCATTATTTTATGATCATTTTACTCGAGTCCGTTCTTACAATGACCGGTCAACGCTAACCGAAACTGTAAGAATATAACGAATGCTACTATCAGATAATTCCAAATATAGAAATAACCTTGAACAATCGAAGTTTCAAAAATTTTAAATAAATTGTCGACAATACGGATTTGTCCGTATTGTCGAACTTTAACGAACCCGGATTTTTCCCACCACTGTTCTTACTATGTACGTTAGAAGAGTCTTTTGGTGTTCTTCTTCTCCTTCTACTCGTGTCGGTCATCGTTTTCCCTTGCCTTCCAAATAAGCAACTTGTTCTCATGCTTTGTCTGAAATATCGGTTATGGCGAAATTTCCTTGAAATCGCCGCCTTTTACCGTATTGCTCGTTGTGCTTCTAGTTTCGGACCGTATCTCATCGAGCGTCTTTAAATGGCGCGACGAACGGGGTCGGCGGTTTGGGAGTTGTGACCCCCCCCCCAAGAAATGTTTTTTTTTTTTTTTTTTTTCAAGTCAAATTGCATGCGATATGTTAACGGTACATTGTATATTTCGGTAAATTTGCACGTGTGTAAATTACGTGTACAACACCCGATGACCGCCTTGAATAAATAATCCTTAGTCGCTAGGAGAGGTATTGGCCGAGCGAGTCTCCGCGAGTCGAGCAAACTCTCTTAGCCGGGGTCCAGTCTTCGGGTCTATAATTTTATAATTTCCTTTCAAATATACGGACCGCGACCGATCCCGTCCGTCTCGTTTATTATAAATTTTCTTCTTTTTTTTTTCCTCCGTTTCGTTTCCAGAGCCATCGCCTCCAGCGCGCACGTACACGTAACTATACGCGCGTTATTTGCCGATTATTATTATTATTATTATCATTATAAAGCAGATATTACGTATTATTCTCGCGTATACGTGTACATTGTGTATTTATATTTATATTTGTATACCTCCGATATTATATTTTATTATCAGTGGCCGTCGCCGAATCGTATATTATTATAAGGAAGACACGGACGGGAAGAAAAGTCGCCGGACGAGACAATAATATATATATATATAAAAAAAAAAAAATAAAAAAAATACAATAATAACATATTTTGCGGCGGCGAGACGGAGAAGAGAGAGAGAGAGAGAGAGAGAGAGAGAAAAAAAAAAATTCGAAAATAATTATCGCGTTGTCAATGACCGTCCGTGTCGTCGCCGTTATCGACGCCGGCCACGTCGGTCACGTATATTTTTCGATCTGAATATCTGACATATTTTTATTTTAAGTATTTTTTTATTATTATTATTATTATTATTATTATTTTTTTCGTTTTGTCCTCCGTCTGACGATTGTGAATTTCTGAACGACACAAACGCGCGCTAACCCAATTAATCTCGCCGAATACGTGTGTTTAATCATCGGTGGACAAATTGGCTCTGGTTTTTTCTTTCTTTCTTTTTTTTTTTTTTTTTTTGGTTTTGTGTTCACGGATGTGCATTGCTTATACACGTACATGAAACTACTGAACTATATTAATTACGTCGCTCGAAAACGAGTCAGTATCGCGGGCGCATCTGTCGTATGACACGAATTTACACGTTTGGCGTATCTGGAGCTCAATCCAGAAGAGGGAGGCGGTCAAAAAAAAAAAAAAATAATAATCAACAGTTATAATCATTTTTTTTTTTTTTTTTTTATATCGCGAGGTTCGGTTAATTTACTTCTCCGTTGCGTTCCCATTTTTTTTTTTTTTTTTTTCCCAAATAAAACTATTTATTTATTATGGCGGTTGGAGTTTTTGAAATTTGTTGCCCCAGCCCAACGGCGATTCTCGTTCCAATAAAACGAATACCATTTTTGAAATTTTCGTTATTATTTAATTGTTACGTCGCCTTTTAATGAAATTTAAATACTTTTAAACATTTTTTTTTAATCACTGCCGAATTACGGAAACGTTATTGTTCTGTATTCAATCGAAACCTACATAACCGGAACACAAAATCGACCAAACCTCACGTTTTTGGGGTTATTTTACGTGTATTTTGCGACCAGCTCCAACAATCTTAACGCGTGTAATTTAACGGAATAAAAATGCCCAGATGATTGGAATGTCCAGAGGCCAACTATCGCTCGATATTACATTGTCACGGTACTTTTTATCAGTAGCGCTGATAAAAACACTCAATAAATAATAAATATTAATTTACGTATTGTTATTGCAAACTACGGCTACAGATAATAAAATATTATTTTATTATTACCTACTGTATAGGCTATTGCCGTGATGAAAACACGACCGCTAAAAAATGCCGACCGGCGGTGTGTGTGTGTGGGCGGGGGAGGTGGCGATCCGAGTGGTTTTTTTTTATTATTATTATTATTTTTTTTTTTTTTTTTTTTTTTATCTACGCAACCGAGTTCCATAACCGATTTGCGGACTGTTTGATTGGCCGATATATTGTATTCCGTTCGCATAAAAAACCGGCGGTTTTAATAATTAATTTAATTAAATTTTCTATTTACGGGCCTCCTGCGGTGGTATATGATTTTTTTTTTATATATTAATATGTTTTTTTTGGCGCCCGTACAAATTCACGGTTGGTGTAAAAAAAAAAAAAAATATATATATATATATATATATACGTCGTGTAAAACCGTGGTTTTATTTATAAATATTATACACGCTTGAAAAATTAATATGAGATGTGATAAATACTATTATTCGTGTTTGACCCCACGGCGAAAGGGGGTGGGAGGGGAAGGATATAACTCTCCGTTGGTCCCGGTGGGTTGGTTAATAAAAAAAGTTGAAAATAATTCATCACCAAATTGCTATCTAGTTTTTTAGTTTTATTCACGTTTTACCTCTGTTATTTATTATATTTATTTATTTTTTTTTTTTTTTTTTGTTTCCACATGTATAATTCGAACTGTAGTGTATTGATTTCAATAGAGTTATCGACATCTTCTACAGTATAGCATAAAAAGAAAAAACAAAAAAAAAAAAAACCACAATTTCCAAGATAAGAAATTAAAAACGAATTGATATTATTATTAGTGCATTTTCTTAAATCGAAACAACAAAAATACACAAAAAGTAAATATGACCAGGCTCGAGTTAATCGAAATATATTCGTATTGAATATTTTACTATTTTGTTACCGTCGATTACCTTTAGCGTTTAAGGTCATTGTGTTCTTGACGGAATTGCCATTCGCGATGACGGAACAAGTGATAACCGATGAGTAAAGATTATAGTGTTTGTAGTGCAGCTGCTGCCAGTCATATCAACCATTAACAGTGTCGCAAAATAAGATTTCCGAAGAAAGAATAAACGCGATTTCAATAATCCTCGAATGTTCGGGAAATTTCAGCCAATAGAAAATATTGTCACATTCGTATCACTAGTCCCCGGGTCTTTTTTATTGTATTTAAGCGTATTAAAATTCGTTTAATTCGGTCGAATAAAAACCAAAACCGTTTGGAAATAAGGAATAAGTAAGTAAGAGAATCTCAAGGAACTAAGTTTTGTTAAACATTCCTCTTATCGTTCTGATTAACAATATACGAGCTGTATCGACGAACTTGACAAACATTAATGAAAAAAGTTTAATTTTAGTAGGACCAAAAAAAAAATAAAATGTCGTTTTTAAAAAAATACCAGTTTAATTGACAGCGAAAGTCATTTAAAAAAAAAAAAAAAAAAAAAAAACGATGTTTTTTTAAACGATTTAACAAACTTTAATAAAACAAATAGAAAACAAAATCTCTTCCAAAAGATTAAATATTTAATTGGCTTAAACAATACGCGAAACTTTCCCAAATAACGATATTTCGCAAAAACAAAAGGCGCGCACTTTACTGATCGTTAAGATACAAACCATTTTTTTTTTTTACAATTTCCAAATAAAAGATACTAAACGAACATTTAAATCGTCATCGGCATTATTTCACGACAATTATCACTGTGAAGTACTCCGAATAAAACAATAAAATCGTAAAAAGAGGAAAAGTGTATCTGTACGTGTTTACTATTTTTTTTGTCAGTGTGTACAGTGAGAAGACGCCTGCACACTTTCATCTATTGTCTCAGCAGTTTAGTAAATTATTGTAATGTACACGCGTTTATAGTTTTACTGATTTTCTTTCCGATTGATTTTACTCGGTTGCATCAAATACGATTTTTCGTGTAATATGCAGTATTTTCTCTTTTGTATTTTAGGCTTCGCCCAGACGTGTCCCACATACCAATGTATGTGTTTTAAACTTAAAAAAAAAAAAAACCTTTAAACTATAATTTGGTTGTTTTAATTGTCATTTTTTTCTCCCTAGGCATATTGCCGATTTCCGGTTTATCGTAGGTCCGTATACGTTTCTTAAGACCTCGCAGGGTTTTAATTACCACGTCTCTACCAGATTAATACTGTTTAGGTTAATTTGTACGAGTCGAAAGCAACGAGTCCATATGCATTTCCTATGGTTTTTCGCAAACGGATAAAATATAATTACTTAACAACGCGTAAAATATAATATTAAAATAATTTGCAAATATCTTCGTTCGTAATATGACTTTGATTCGGTATTACGGTTTTGAATCAGTAGTGAGAATCGGACAGAGAAGGGTAGAAAAGTTATGGCCGTCTACGCGGGGAAAAGTCTTAATTATTCGCTCGTTATTTATCTCGTTTAAAATACGAAAAAAAAAAAAACTTAAACTCCGACATCGACTTCTATTGAATTTTCTTATAAAACGTTAATTGGATTTTTTATTTTGTATTTTTTTTTTTTTGAAGATGACTACGTCAAGTTCAACCGCCGCATCCAGTCTGTACGGTACTGGTTAATTAAAAATAATTCGTAAGCCGCGACGCGAATAACGGAAAACTTTGACGGTCCGCGCAGCGTTAAACGACTAAAACCCGTTACGTATTATTATACACATGTAGGACATTACGGGAAATGGTAAACGCTGACGCGGGCCCGTGTTTTATACAGGGTGTTTTGTTTATCCGTAGCACTTTTCCCGGATAGGTCTGTGCAGGTTTTAATGGTCGTGTGCAACCGCCAGGTCCGCGAAAACTCCGCGCGCGTTACCCGGCGATCCCGTTCGCGTCCGGTTTCGATGATTTTCCGCATCAGTTCCCGTCGCTCGATCCGGGCACGGAACGTCGAATCCAAATCGTATACTGAACGTGTTCGGCCCGACAAGCCCACTCGGTTTAATATTCCGTACCGGGTTATACGCGACGGGACAAACATAAAACCCGGGCGGCGTTTGAGTGGAAACAATAGCGGGCCGGTTAGTAACCGCGAACGCGACGGATCTCGCGTGGATCGTTCGCGTGGATATATAATAATATTATCGTAATGTAAACGCGGCCGCCGGCCCTGTGAAATCACTCCGGGCGACGGCGCGGCAATAATCCCGGCAGACGACGACGGAACGACAATACGCGTTTGCACATAACAATAATACGATAATGTGTGTGTGTGTGTGTGGGGGGGGGGCGGGTAGGTACACAGTCGATTGAGTATTTCGACGTTCCGGGCACAGCTGCGCGGCGACCAGGGGCCCGGCGAGTTAAATTATTATTGCGTTTTCCGTAAATCTCCGGCGGCGCGTAATTGCGCGCGACGTGCCGGCGACGCGGAGTAGTCGAATCGATCGGCCGTGCCGGCGTAACAACCGATAATGTATATTTATATGCACCGGTGTAATGTTATATAAATCGGCGGCGACGATTCAAACGTGTTCGGCCCGGTTGTGCGGAACGCTGATAAGCCAACGGCGGCGGTACTTCGCGCCGCGACGGCCCTTTATGTCACCGGCGACCGCGGTTCCCCGGATACCGAGACCGCCCGACGACAATACGTCGTCTGTGCGGAAAGCACCGGCACAACCGAACGCCGTCACGGCTAATCTACACACGATAACGTTTCCGATTGCGAGCGGCGGAGGGGACGTGTTGCCCGCGAATTTCCAACAAAACCCGGAGTCTCGGTTATTATCCCGGTGTAATATTACGCGCCCGGCGAAATCCGGACCGTCTGTTCGGTTCGCCGTTTTCTTTACGCCCGTGACTAACGAACAACGCGTGCGCGTCATCGAGTTTCGCTTGAAACACGACGCAAACGACTAATACCGCTTTTGGGCGTGATTCAATTACGGGGTTCCGTGACTTTCGAGTGGTTCGAACGTTTCAACCGAAGACGATCCGTCGACGCCGTCCAGAAACGATATGGCGTGGCGACAATTTGCGAAATAAAGAGTACCCCAAGATATATTTATATTTAATAATTACAAAAACCAAGTTCCGTATTATTTAAAGATATCTCCTTCAAAACACTCTTCTCCGGGCGATATGCAGTGAGATCCCCCGACGAACATGTCTTTTTTTTTTCAAAATTTAGAACTGTTCCATAGTCAAACCTACGAGTTTTGTTGCCTGCGTTCACTTTAATTTCCACGACATCTTGAAACCGTTGTCCTTCAAGCGCAGATTTTAGTCTTGGGAATAGAGAAAAATCACATGGGGCCCGATCGGGAGAATAGGGAGAGTCCGCGGGATCACAGCAATTTTTTTATCAGCCGAAAACACACGAATCGACAGCGCTCATGTGCCGGTGCATTGTCCCGGTGAACGGTCGAGGAACGATTTTGGCAGCGCGAATAATCTCACCTGTACATTTTCCTCGTAAACGGATTATCATTGTTATCATCGCACCGCCGAGATGTGCAAATAACATCGAACGAATTATAAGACCGAAGATTTATGTCTTACAAATAAGAAAATTGTACTGTGTTGTAAATCACGAAGAAATACAATTTTACCTTAATTTGTTACGTCAATTTAATTTACTAACATAAGCCCCACCGCCCGCCCCCTTAAGAAAAGTCTAAAAACGCCTCGGTGCAAGACAACTTGTAGTACGCGACTAACCAAGTGCTTTTGGTACCTTCTGAACCGACCCGGCAGAACCCGAACGTTAATAAAATATAATATTTATACAATAATGAAATATAATATTTACGCGGTACCTGTACTGACAATGTATATATGGCGGTTTTTACGGTTCGCCTATACGCGCGGAATTGCGAAACGAGCCGGAACGGTGCCGGACCGCAACGAGCGTTAGTCGGGGCCGGGCCCGGTCCGCGGGAGGGCTTCGATTTTCTCGGCGGATTCCCCCGGGGCGACGACGACGACGACGGCGGCGACGGCGGTCATTATATTTTTACGACCCGGCGACGGCGAGATTTCGTTGCCGAAACTTGTTTTCCCCCCGGGGCCCGTCACTGATTTTCCCGGACGATTGACGCACGCGAAACCACCCGGTCCCTACCGCTCCGCATAACCATCAATCTTATCCGTTTCCTAAGGGCTACTTCCGTAGAGTATTTTATTGTGGCGAACCCTTGTAGCGCGGTCCGTCCATATATAAATTATATACGTATATAAATTCATTTGCCGCGGCCGCGTCCGTATAATACTGCGTTTTTGACATATTTGGTTTATTGCGGTGTGATTACATTTTACGATTCGTCGTCGCTATACGCGGGACGTTGATGTATTAATTTAAAATAAACCCGGTACCGCGGCCGGCCGGTATCAGCTTTCGACAGACAGAACGCAAGAAACGCAAAAGTGCATTTGGCCCGCAGACGCCGGAGTTTAGCCCCCCCCCCACTGATTGATCGGTATATAAATATTGCGGAATAGTTATCAATATTTCAAAAACAATATATGTATATATATATATATTTTTGTCGATTGATTTTCTTTTCAACGCAAACACTAAAAGGAAACAGGACGAGAAGTCTCGGGAGCGGGGCGACGGACGGACGGACGGACAGATCCCCGGCGGTAACGGGACGAAAAACAATAATAAACCGCAGCAAATAACGACGAAAAGTTTTTAAAAGTATACTATAATGATGCGGGAAAAGAAGACAATTGATGGCCGTCGAATCACGAATAAAGTAACGATTTGTAAAAAAAAAAAAGGGAAATAAACCCACATCACACAAAGGATGCAAATGACGTACCGGCAAGTTTATTGTTATTTCAAACTGGGATTCCGTAATACGGCCCGCACGTGCATTTACTATTAATATTAACAGCGTGTGTGCGAGGGAAAATTTAATTTCGAGTAACGCGACACGCGGTATTTGTCATTTATATCAAGGTAGATGTGTTTCTCCTGGACCTGTAGAATTCGGGTAGGATTCAGTGTTGCATTAACACTCTAGAGTTTTTAGCGTCGTCCTGTGTTCAGAGGTAAAAATAATAAAACATTCGATGATTATAACGATCAAGAATTCAGTTTGTCTACCACGAAATGCCGATCAAATTCAACTCGAACATAGATATACCGTATCAACGTCATAGATATTTTGTTTAGAACACGGACATTTTTCTGTGCTTGAAATACATGTGATTTTGGTTTACGTGCTCAAAAACAATACACACCAATAAACTATGTTCAGAATTTAACGACCCGGTACGCCTTGTGATCTATTTTCAGGTTCGCTAGGAAGATGCCCTATTAGAATATGGAACCCTTAGCCAAATGGTTTAATTGTAAAAATCAAACGCATTCAGAGACGTTTTAATGTTTTTATACGTGTCCATCGATGGAAATCGGGCAGGTCCGATGTGTGTTTAATTGTAATTGCTAACGAATTTGATTCTGAAAAGCTGGAGTTGAGGATAAAGTTCACAGACATAATACGGATTAAATCACCGTCACTCAATAGATTACCACACGTAATGAATTGAAAAACTTTGATTTTTCCCTACGATTCGGAAACCAAATCCGAACCGTCCGGGTCTTTAACTCAATTTGTCCGTTAACCTTTTTTAATTCGTCACTATTTTCCCTTGTGCCGCATACAACATGCGTTTTATGTTGTATTTTTCATTTTAAGTGTACTTATCGCCTTTTTGCCGTTATCCGAATAAATTACTAAATTAATTTATCGGTTTAGGCTGTACACACACACACACAAAGTAGGGACATCACACGTGGTGGGCGGAGTAACGAGGCGGTGGAAACCGTTTTATACTATCGATTTTCGTAAGTTGTGATTTATCTTCTTACCGCACCGAAAACGGAAAGAAAAACATTTTGTTTTTTTTTTTCCCTTTGCCCCCCTTGGAGTACACACCGCCGACCGCCCGCCGTCGAGGTGCACACCCGTCGCGCCAAAACCGTTCAAAAGCGGTGGCGATAATAATAATAATAATATCAACGCCGAGCTTTCGGAAAATCTATTTGCCGGTGTACCGATATTATTTCGCAGCCTAAACTTAACAATATAAAATATATCGCAACATTATGTCAGAGGCGGCCCCGCGCGGTTATCCGGACGATTCGATTTTTGTCAGTCCGGACCCGCGCGGGCTGGAACAGAAATTTTTCGGGCGCATCGGAAATGACAGCCATACAATCATAATTCTTCTTCTATCTCCTAATGGCGATTCGAACGTCGATCCATATTTTCTCGGGGGTCTTCCTCTGCGGTCTACTCCGCCTCCTCCTCCTCGAGGTTTCCGTTCCACAGCCGCCTCTATTGTCTCGTTTTAACATTTTCACACTATGCGGCCGAACCACTGAATCCTTTGGCCTAATGACATAGCTAGTTGTTGGTGCTCGCACAGCTCTCTACGTTCCGATCACCAACGCGCTCGAGTTCCTTTCAGTCTGTTCGGTCGACACTCCAAGGCCATACGCGAGACTCGCGACCTCGTCGATCTTATAACGTCCGTCCAGTCGTCTAGGGTTTATATTATCCGGTCGACTCGATGTCAAAGAGATGAGACCGAAACTATTTTAAAATTGAAAACTTAGAACTGCCCTATACAGTGGATATATTACAAAAAAAAGAAAAAAAAATCTGTTAGACCTGTAGTGAATTATTTTCACCGTCTACTCCACGCGCGCCCTCCGAACATTATTATTATTATTATTATTTTTTTTTTGCTGTCGACGACCGCGATGTTTTCAATCGTATTGTAATCCGATCGGGTTTTATTTTTATGATTTTAGCACCAGAACGGCTTTTCAAAGTGCTCGTGAGCGACAGCTACGATGTCGACGACGAGGACGTCAACGACACCGACGAGAGTGGCAGCGGTTTGGGAACCGAAAATACTTCCACCACAACGACTTCTCCGCCGCCACCGGTGCCGACCACCAGCAGCAGCTCATCGGCCGCAAAAGATCTCCCGACCAAAATCAACATTACATGTTACGCCAGCGGCATGCATCCCGAACCTACCATGAGCATCTTGGTGAACGGAGTGTGAGTATATCGTATATGCCGACGTACGTGCCGCATACTCTTTAAGCATTTCAGTAAAAAAAAAAAATACTCGAATACTTCTTCTGGCGCATACTACTCCACAAGAGTTTTCGCCGCTACTAAAAGGTTTCTCTCCCGAGAAAGAGTTCACTCTTATTCTTCTCAAATCCTTCTCAACCACAACCGTCTACTTTTTTTTGACCGCCCTCGTCGTCACTTCCCTGCTAGTGTATTGTTTTGCCCTGCAATCCGTTATATCGCCCGTTCTCTTATGATGCTTTGCACCGGGCCCATCCTCGTCGCGTCCAACAGCCATGTGTTTAACATTGTCCTCCGTCCGAATTGGTGTGCCGGAAAATTACTCAGTATTGCAACATCCAAGGGCATCGCGTTACACCGTGATCAATGAATGGATTGAATGGGATATTGCAGTCTTGCACCAGTATAAAACCAGTAAATTACAAACCTTATAAGACTTATAACGACTCGTTTTAAGCGTAGAGTAAAGTACTCGAATACATTACAATACGACAATTGTATTTGTACACGAAATACGTTTAAAAAGTTGCTTTTACAGGTCGGCGTTGCGAATTTTTACCATTTACAATTATTTATTATTTATTCGTTTCCCCGGGCGATCCACTCGGGGTTTAATGTTATGCGACTGTCCCGCCGCCGGAGCGTATTATTGCGCTGCCACACCGCCGCCCTGTATTCGTCGCGCCCGCCGACAGTAGTAATTACTACCAGACCTACTACCCCGGACGTAATTAAATTCCACCGCGCCGGTCGCGGGGCACGGGGTGCGAGCGAGACGCGGTCGGTACGAGCCGTTTCCGCCGTTAATAACCACTCCGAGATCAAAAGGCGAGATCCGCCGTTATTCCGTTAAATTCGTGCGCCGACGGAATTCTCTCGCGTCCGTTCGATATCGTCCGCCGCCGCCGCCGCCGCCGCCGCCGCCGGGGTGGGCACGCGTTTTATCGTAAAATAGCGTTTTCGATTGTTAACGCGCGGCGCGCGCAACACGATTTCCCGGGCGCTACTCGGTTATCCTCCGCGGGGAAATACGCAGGAAGGAATGCGGGCTTTGCCGCGGGTATATGTATACACCCCGTCGAGGTGTCCGTTGTACGATTAAATTTTAGATTATGCGTAAAACGAGATTGCTATATCGGCGGTTCAAAGTTCTACTGTAATGCGGTTTTTTTTTTTTTTTTTTTGTGTTTCCGCTTCGCGTCAAAACAATTGTATTTTCCCGTTCCGAAACTCTCAGACCCCGCCGGCAGTACATTATTCGAAACGGGGGTTTTTTTTTCTTTCTTTCTATCCGGCAGTTTTGTGAAAATAATTTTTACAATTTTACAATTTAAAATGCGTCAGCTTATCGCGTGCTATTTTCAAGACTTAATAATATTTAATTACGGGACATTTGTATACGATATAAAACGCTAACGGGTATTTTTTTAATACGATTTTCGATGTAGAGTCTACTTGGAGTAGTCGTGGTTTTTTGTTTCGGTTCGCAGACTGTATAGAATTGTGCTCCGCCCGGGGGTTTAGAGATTGGTATGGACATTTTTGCAATTGTGTTTTTCATGCATCCGATCTCGGAGAAGAGGTACGCGTGAATTGCCCCGTGAACCGCGGGCCGAAATAAATTTCAAAACCCGATAGAATTTATGCCGATTTTTCAAACGGCGGGCCCGAATCTTTAGACTTTTTGCGTACCGGTCGCGCGGACGAAAATCGACTATGATTCGTTTTTTGATCGCGATTATTTATCGTTGCGTCGAGCGCACAGACTAAATTGCTCTCATGTTTTACCTTATCGACAGGGCCGCCGGTCACGGTTCGATTAAATCGAACGACGGCGAAGCACTACACACGGGTTCAACGAGTGGTCGCACTCGGTACTGCAAATATAGCGTATCAAATCGAAAACGCTCTAAGACTCACTTTTCGCGAGTTTAGATCGTAATATATTTCCCGGCGAACAAATATATAAGAATAAGGAAACCGTTAGATTTTAATCGGCCCGGACGGTTTGGTAGAGAAAAAACCGTACGCGTGACGTCCGAGGATGTTTTTTCGCGGATTTTTTTACTATTATTATTTTATATATATATATATATTTTTTTATTATTATTATCGTTGAAGACCAGTGGCGTTTATATTATAAGCGTACGCAATAATAATACGTATTATAAGCGTATAACAGTCGCCCGTCGATAATATTGGATAGAAAAGCGAATGGTCTTGATGTACCGTAAAAAAGCGATCATTATTTATTTAGGTAGGTATTTTTTTTATTTCTCCCCCCCTTCTTCTAAACGGCGAGTTGAACATTAAATCAAAATTTAATCGCTCGGTATAATGTATAGAAAGCTGACGCGGTATATATATAAAAAAAAAAAAAAAAAAAATTTATACGATACGCTATTTACGATAATATCTCATGATAACGTATCGTTTTCTCGCCGTGTTTGCAATAATAATAAATATTCGTTTTCGACATTTTCTAGACACGCGTAGAAATCGTGTAATATGTGTTTCGATGCAATAATTTAAAAATACATTGACAATATCGTCGATAATGTGTTAACAAACGTATATAATATATCCTATTTATTTACAAGTAGATAATAATTTGATTTATATTCGGGTGAACAAATAGGTGCCTACATTTATTTGCCGTGTTGGCCGTGCAATTTGTTCCAAAGAAAAATACTCTTCAGAGCGGTATTTTTAGGTATAAAAACCGCCTATACTATTAAATGTACGGGTTTTTCTCCGGCGTTTCACTTTTTTTTTTTTTTCTCTCTCTCTCTCTCTCTCCGAAAACCCGTAACATTGTAAATATTATTATTATTTAAAAAAAAAAAAAAAAAAAAATCGCCGATATGATTATATCGTCGCATAGTATTACCACCAGTGGGCTTAAATGAAATAAAAAGTTACGAGTTAATTGATTATTTTATGTTTTTAATTTTGATTTTTTGTGGTCTAAGGGGGAGGAGGAATTGGTTTATTGACCGAAAAAAAAAAGAAATGTCCCGGGCACGCCGTTTTGATTTGCATCTAAAAACAATCGGTCTGTGTTGTTAGGGTGTGTATACAACAACTATTAGGCACAAGTTTACAATAAAAAAAAAAAAAAAAAAATTACGCTCAATTGACGAAACAAATCGAATTTGAACGCGTTAACCGGTTCTGTTGTGTTTCGCGGTTGACTTGACCCAGAGCCAGGTTAATATTATTCGTCAAACAACGATAAATCATCAATATCGGGGGGGGGTTTTTTTTTTTTTTCCTTTAACATAAAAACTCGCTTTAAAATCGCTTTTTATCGGACGGTTTATCGTTTGTTCGACGCGAGCGCATGGCAAACCCGCCGATAAACACACACCGTCAATTTCAATCTACCCGTCTGCCCGGCAAATTATTCCTATCGTGTTTAATGTCAAACGTATTGCCAAACACACTCGGTGGTCGACGATAATACGGTATCGCCGGATAATGCGTTCTAGTAATAATAATAATAATAATAATAATAATAATATGACACACTATATACGCCTAAATATATAGTGAAATATTATAATATCGTCGGGTTATCCGTCGGAATATCGATTAGGTACGGCCCTACACTCGGGTTCCGAAACGGCAAACGATAATAAACGCCCCGGACAATCGCCCGTCATTTCGGGGACGTCCTGCGACAAACACAACGTACCCGTTGGCGACATTTCCCGCCCCGCCGATTAAATTCCGTATTTTTCCACGGGCACCGCGAATGTTCGGCACATCGGTCATCGTATACCGGTAAAACATTTGGAGAGAGAGAGAAAAAAAAATAACTTTCATTATCGACCGGTAACGGATTCGACGACGGCCGTTATTACGGGATTTATTCGCCCGGACATTTCGACGTGCCGTCTTTTTTTATTTATTTCCGTCCACCTCGCGATTCGTAATAATTTGTTGCGGTTTACGACAAAACCTGTGCATGCCACACAATAGTATTTTGATATAATTGCACAATTACGTGCACACATGCTATCGGTAAAACAAGACGAGGCAGTGTTAAAGAAAAACACTAATACACGGTCGAAACGTTCACGGGGACGGTCATATTAAAATTTTGTCGAAAATAATAAAATAAAAAGTCGCTTTTCCCCACACCACCTCCCCCCAAAAAAAAAACCTTATATAAATCCAATTGATATTGGCTTTAGATCGTTTGTAGACCCTGTGCGCGAGTCGTATATATAAAAACAATACCGGAATTTCATTATCTCGGGAGATATCGCAATGGGACACCCTGTATACACGATACACACTAGCCCAAATGATATTATAATACGTCTACGCTCGTGTTTCGTTTTAATTAAAATAGATAAAACGACCGTCCGGGCGGTTTGGATATCGGATATTCATTGCCCGGCCATAATTAATATTATTATTATTATTACTGCACGGTTTGACGGTTCGCGTCCAAAAAGCTTCTTATTAAAAAGAAAAAAACAAAACCGATTACGGCGTACCTACGTTTACTTGGTAATCGCGCCCCAAATCGTCAAGGAAAAACGGACCTCCAAAACGTCCCTCGCCGTGTACTACGTAAGTATATATGACTGTTTGCCGTCTGATGCCGGCGAATTTTCCATTTGTCGTCGAAATAATGAAAAAAACCCGGACCTCTCGGCCCGCGAAAATGACATATTATTTCCGTGTGCGATATTCAATCGGTCGAAACTTACTTACTTACTCGCTTATACACCGTACATCTATTAACTAACTAACGAACTGCACCTCGAGCTACAATTAGGCGATCCTCTCCCCACCCCAACCTCTATAGATAACATGCCGCTGGTCGGTATAAAAACAAAAAAAAAAACGTTTTTTTTTTTTTTTTTTTTTACTAGATTTTATTTTAACGAAACTGTACCGTATGGTATTTTTCACAGAACAACTGTTGTTCGCCTAGTTTTATTTGTGTCTAACCTTATACAACCTATGGTATTTTTTGTTTGTCGTGCGTAGAATGCAAGAATCCTTGAACGTGGTGGTATTGGACGACGACGGCGACGATGACGACACCAACGACGCCGAAGTGAAAAACACGACGATCACCACGACCACTACTACCACCCGGCCAAGGGTGCACCACTGGGGCCGGTACAGATACACCAGCCACCGCGAAGGCGAAGTGTTCAGGAAATATTCGATCCGCGCCACCAAGGTGGTGTTGATGAAGGACGTGGATTTGTACAGGAACGTCGACAGTGGCAATACTACCACCGATCGCCCGGCGCAAGAGTACCGCCCGAACTCCGTCGACATCGAGTGCCGGATGCGCGTGCCCGGTGACGGCACTTCGGACAACTTCTGGAAGCCCGACCGCCCCGACAACCGTGTCTACATCGTCCGCAAAACCCTGACGTACAAGTTCCACGCCGACCCGCCGCCACCACCGGACGCGTTCACTTCCGTGTCATCGGCCTCATCCATGTCCGACACGAACGACGGCAAGGACAACGCTGCCGCCCAGGGCACCAACACCGCCGGCGGCGGTCCCAAGCCCGCCGGCATTCACATTATCCAGTCGATGATCGTGGCCGGTGTGGCCGCGGCCACCCGACAGTAAACGCCATACCGAGCGAACCCGACGTAGTCGTGTACCCCGTAGAAATCCTTCACTCATTTTTTTTCACCGCCCACCCCGTAGACGCACTGCACTTTACTCGCGCGAATTATCGCCATGTTAGCAATACAACGTTAAACGTTATTAAGCACATAGAATTGCGTTTTTAATAAGACAAATTCCGTTTTACGAAAGCACAACGACAGAATACTATGGCGCACGCGGGTTTTTACGGCGAAATTCGATTTCCCGTGTAAAAATAATAAATTTATTCGCATTCGGGGAGCAAAAAAAAAAAAAAAAATAAATAAATAAATAGCAAACGTTAAAAGTTTCCGCAAATAATACTTGACGTCGATATATCGTCACTGAGTAAATACGCCGGATCCGGTCAAACGATTTCCGGTGTTGTTCGCCTCGGAGTTTTCTGTATTTTCGCAAGTCAATATAGGCAACGTTCGGAATAAAATACGTTTCTATATGGGCTGTCGTCCGTAAGCGTAAAATATGACCTGACGCAGTTCAAAAGGGCTAGAAAAAAAAAAAAACACCTTAAGCGAAGGAAAATAAAAAAATAAAAATCCCCGCTTAAACAGTATCCATAAGTGCGCATAACGGCGGTGTAAGTACGCTGTTTTTTTATTTGCTAACCGAATTTCAAGTTTGAATCCCATTTTTTAGTAGACTTTTATCTTTTAGCCTGTGTATCTGAAAAAAATCATGCAATTTCAAAATTATTTCACTTACCCGACACCTATATCAGAAAACTACAACAGTTTCGTGCCGAATTTCCATGCGATTTCCAATCGTTCCGAAATAATCTCTCCACCCACCAAAAAAAAAAAAAAAACCAAAAATGATTTGCTTTTTATTCGTGTCGTTGTGCTATATAAGTTATACTCTATCTATTCTATTTAATCTATTATATAATATATTTATCACTTTTTTTCCCCCCGACTGCCGTATTGAAAAAAAAAAAAAAATAATACGGTTCAGGTAAAAAATTAACATTATTATAATACTATTATTACACTATTATTATTATTATAATTATTATTATTATCAAGATTATTCTTCTATCCGCAATGCATTTCGTAATAATACGTCATTTATTCGACACGAAAACCAATCAGAGACAAAATCAAAAACGATAACCGTGCACAGTAAATCGTTTTCATTTTTCAATATTTTTATTTCACACGTCGACGTTTTTTTTTTTTTTTTCTATTTAATCTTCTTATTTTAACCGCATTAATTCAACACGATACGATTTCTTTTTATAACGAACGGAAAATAACAAAATGTAGTCTTCTGTAGTCTTCGGCTTCTATATATTATTATATATATATAAAAAAAAAAAAGAATCTTTGGAATATAAATTATTATATCGATTGACGTTAAATTAACAATACATATAATTACTTTTTTCATTAGTTATAACAATACTATAATCTATTATATTATTCATACTATTACTTGGGATATAATATTATTATATCCCAAGTAATTTTTAATAATATAATATACAAATCACAAGTAGTTTTTTCCACAAAACGCTGGCATTCTGCGATGTCGTATTACATTTAGTCTCTGCGACGCAGTGCTTTCTGCAAGCATTGCGTTTTAATATTAATAACACCTATACGATGTAAATATTTTAGTAATAGATATTATACATTATTTTGGTCATTTTTAACACTACCGCCACTGTTATACACGTTTCTAGTCGAAAATAATTTTTAGTTTAAACGAAAAAGAAATTAAAAAGAAATGCGTAGCGTTTAACTCTGTGCACGAGATATATAATAATTATAATATTATATAGAGGTAGGTCGCAATTAAAATTATCATTAGCGTTAGATATTAAAATATAATATAATACCATGGATATATAAGACAACCGGATAGACGACTGTGTTCTACAGAGTCCCATAAGAGATACGGAATCATCGGCAACACACACCAAGAGAGAGACATAAACAGAGAGAGAGAGAGAGAGAGAGAGAGAGAGAGAGAGAGAGAGAGAGAGAGAGAGAGAAAGAGAGAGAGAGACAGAAAGAGAGAGAGATAGAGTGAGAGAGAGAGAGAGAAAGAGAGAGAGAAAGAAAGAGAGAGAGAGAGAAAGAGAGAGAGAGAGAGAGAGAAAGAGAGAGAGAGAGAGAGAGAAAGAGAGAGAGAGAGAGTGATAGAGAGAGAAAGAACAAATATTATACTGATCAATCCATGGAATATAATTGATCGCGCCATGAATTATGTTATGATATGTTTAGACAGAATGTGCGATTAATTTCGGATAGTTTTCATATTATCGCATATAGTTCGTGGCATAAAAAAAAACAAATATGTTTCATATAGGTTAATCAATACAAATTACACTCTTGTCAAGTATAATATATATATATACATTATAATGTTTATGGCTGCCAAACATCAGATTTACTCATAGGGTCAGCTGTCTGTTTGTTTTATACATCTATGGAGAATACAAATAATTAGGTACGCGCGACGGTGTGAAACGAAAAGAAAAATGAAAAAAATATTGAAAAATCCTACGTATAGGTACACACCGCGTTTGTAAGGTGAACTATTTATTATCGATTACTACAATATATTATTATTATTATTATTATCAACATTATTAATTATTATTATACTACTATAGGGATTTTTCGAGATATTTTCCCCTCGAAACGACGGCCAGTTATAATAATATAACTGACCCGTCGTATTAATATAATACTACATAAACATTAATAATCGTTTGTTTATTGTTACACTATATTATTATTTTTATTATTATTATATTACATATTATACTCATTATTACTATACTATAGTTATTATTCTAAAATAGTTGTTTATTTAATCAATAATACGCGAAATTTCGCCCGTTTCTAATCGAATAGAAATTATTAGGCTAGGCATACCAAAGATATAATTTTAATCGTATATAAATAAAATTATCAACGATTATCATTATCGGTTTTCATCCATATTATAGTCGAGAAAAATTTTATTAACAACTATTGCAAAATAATATGTTGCGTTCATGATTTCAAGAGTGACGGAAATTATTTAGTCTTAACCATAATACATATGCATATTACATATTAGATTACATAGTATAATATTATAAAGTACTGTTATAATAATACTACCGATATTCAAAACCTATATTATGTGTGTGTGTGTGTTTTTTTTTTTATAAACAATCTAATGGATTTTTCTTAATGTAAAACGATTAATAAAATTTATTCAACCTTTCGATTATATAAATTACAAACATTTATTAATACAATATATATTATACTAATAATACTCTTACTCCAATAATTCTATAATAATATATAATAAGAATCACTATATAATTACATAATAAATAATTTTTTGTCAAACGATAATTTTTTTCTCCAAATAAATAATACATTATACTCAAACTTCTGTTGATTGTGTATTTTTTTCATTTGTACGAACATCATAATAATTACTGGACAGACTGAGAGTGTATTATATGTATATACGTTTGCGTAAGAAGTTGACCAGGCGCGGACGTGATTGGACACTTTTGTTTCACGGGGTCGGCGTCTGATTGGTTTACCGAATTCACGGACACCGGGAGCACTGTGTACGCATACCAAATAAACGTTTGATTTAAACGAATCACCGGAAACAATAAACGTTACCGTGTATAAATAAGTCAATCCACGGAAAAAATTTAACAAAACGGGGTCCCGTAAACGATACAACAATCACTAGACGCTGCAGCCACGCAGCCAGATACAAAGGTCTCGTTCTTATCAAAACACATTATTTTAAATAGGTACCCTATCATAGACTTTGGCAAGCGTTCTGGTTTTTCCACCCCCGGTTTTATATGTAGCTTTTCCTCGGCTAGGTTTTAGGTTTACGCTTAGCACGCTAAATTCATTAAGTTTGGATCAACGTGTTAGTTAGGTGAGTTTAAATCCAGTGGCTGTCCGGATAATACGTAAACTATTGCGTCCGCAGAGCCAAAGCGGGTGCATGAGCACCGTTGTGATAAGAATTAAGAATGGAAACCAACGAGTACGTCGTATTCCGATGAGACGCGGTAGCATCCGGACATTCTTATATCACTTCCCGTAAGTATAACGTGGTGAATTGTCATTTGGTTATGCAGATGTAATCATGAAAATAATTTGAATATGACGCCATAAGACATAATAACAATTGCGCTTCAAAAGGGACAAGTTTAATAATTAGCGGAACTAAATAGTAGGCCTTTAAAAATTGACAATCGTAATATTCTATAATCACTCCGCAAAGATCTTTTGTGAACTGTTCAAATATTATTCACTGTAAGTAATACGGGTAGAAACGTGATAATAGAACAGTTATCTCCAAAACAAAACCGACATACAGGGCTGGTGCCTGTACGGGCCGTTGTAGGTTTCTTAGATTCTGAGCGAATCGATGGATGTATTGATTTTAATGTAAGACGTGTGCTTTTTATTTTTATTTTTTTTTTTTTTTACTGTGAACAATTTTTTTTTACCGGAAATGATGTTTCTAATATCCAAGGGTAGTATCTTTTCTGAAATAATTTAGATCTTGTTGGAACATGATGGGGAGGAAGGCACTGCCGACATACTTCACGCGTCGCATTGTGGGTGGAAATTTGTTAAGGTAGGATAAATTACAGAGGATAATTTCATTTATATCTGTACGCAACGACAAATCGTTACAAGTCTCAAAAAACGAAAAACGATTCTGAGCGAATTTAAAGTACAAAATAAATTACAACTGTTCGTGTTTTTTACATAAATTTGAATTTAAAATGCTTTATTATACGATTTTAGTTCACATCATGAAAAAAATAAACTCGCTTATTTCAAATAGCTTTTTATAACTCAAAGAACGCCGGAATATTTCAAAAACTGCACTGCGACTAGAAGTGCTAATTTCCGTATTCGATAAACGTTTCAGGTCTCTACGATTTGTCTCTATTATTGGTAGTTATCCCCTTAATATTTGTTCGTATGTATTTATGATATCACAACAGATCGGTATGTACGATGTATCACACAATAACATTTTAAAACTAGAATTTTCGAATTTTCAATAAAACTTTTTAAAACTCTTATATAAAAGAAATTTCAGAAGGGAGGGAGCAGCAGAACATTTTGCCCTTCTCCCTTATATACGTCACCGTGATGGTGTGCATTATATAAAGTATTTTTTTTTTTTTTTTTTTTATTATAAAAACTAATAGACTTTACATGTTTACATAATTAATCCTAAACAGGGACGTACCTTGATTTTTGTTTTTTGTTTGCTGCTCTGACGAGGGATTATTTTTTATTTGTATTTATTACATTAAAATCGTGTTTGTTTAGCTCTGTAACCTGTTATAATACTATAATAGTTAACAGTATACCAGGCGCACACGTTTATTTAACTTTTAAAATATGGATTTTTCTTTTATGTTTTTCTTCTTTAAATTTGTCATAATATTATAAAGAGTTGTTCCGGCGATGGTATTTCACCAAAACCCATCACGATGAAATATTAAAATCCACGACCGACAATACCGACGCGGTTTTTCATTATTATTTTTAAAAATCGTGAAACATTAATTTACGCGTCCATGTTTATTCTCGTTTTTATTATTATTATTATTATTATTATTTTTTTTTTCTTGTAATTATGATATCAAAGAGGAAATAACGATTTCAAACGAACCGGCGGTACTTTTCGATTCGCGTTGAATATTTTAGTAGTTCGCAATATTCAAAGTAAATTTTAAACGGAAATCTTTAGGAAAACTTAATATTATATTATTTCTTTATATATATATATATATAGTTATGTATTAATTATAAAACAGATACCGTGCGTATATACAGGCGCTCAATTTGCATAATATAATAAATTATTGCACTTTATATCAGTGAAAGAGCATTTATTAAAGGATAACCGTGAACTTTAAAACATATAATTTATATTTATTATAATTTTAATTTATACGAGTATCCTATGTACCCGCTTAAAATACCTGGGGAATGAAAGAATTATTTTGACGTTACGAAAACCGTAATACCTTTATAATTTATTCGGGAATAAATACCGTTGCCGGTAGTTTTCATTTATTTTATTTTTTAATTTATAATATTTCTATGCAAAATTTAAACAACAACAAAAAAAAACCTCCCCATCGAATCTATTGTATTATTTTGTTTAAACATTTCGATCAGATTTTCCTTATGTGTTATATGACACTGGTGTCTAATGATTTCAACGCAAAATGCGATGTTTCAGTAAAAACCGACGGATTGCCGGGGAATTGAATACGACCCCTGCGAACAGGTCACCGCGCACGAAGTAATATTATACAGACATCAGTTTACTACTTCAAATTATAATTTTTTTTTTACCCGTCAATTTGCCCTTTGACAAACGATAATAAAATGTACGTTTACGATAATAATATTATTATCACTTGGTAATTAAAATATCATAAAAACAAAAAAAACCCCGAAGAAATGAGATTGGATTTGTCTACTTTATAATCAAAATGTCAATATTTGGAGTGTCACTAAAACCTCTCGTGCATTCCGTATCGCCGGCACTGACAGACCGGAATATTTCAATGCAGGTATACTGCAATATGTACATACGTGTAAATATACATAAATTGGAAAAAAAAATTCACGGCGTAAACACGTGTCAATAAAATATTCTCCTATAAATATTTTATTAGTGCGAATCGTAAACACTATACAGGGTGTCCCACGAAGATAACTCCTGTGATAATGGGGGACAAGGACTACTGTGTTTGTATTTTAGTAAAAAAAAAAAAATGTAAAAACAACACTTTTTATTTCGTTATATTCGACAAAACTAAAGGTGTTAGTAGTGATTTTCAATGTATATAAATATTTTTTTTATTTACAGTAAAACAGTGTATGATTTAATTCCATATTAGTGTTCCATATTATTTCGTCTTGTTTATCAATAAACACTATGATGCTATTTATTATATTAATATATATATTCATATATTATATGAACACTATACGTTTATTTTTTTGTAAACTAAAAAAAAAAAAATCACGTGTTGGAACGTCATCAGTTTCTACTGACAAAACACCTATTTTTTTTTTAATGTTTGCCAAAACTTATAAACTTAATTGAAATATGAATGCTTGTAGTCCCTATGCCCGTGAGGTGATAATAATATACCGAAAAAAAACCCCCAGAATTGTATTATTTTCATTATCTCGGGAGATATCGAAATCATAGGGGGAGTATATGTTCATGGGACACCCTGTACATACAGCACGTATAGGTGTACTCGCTGAAACGGTTTTGCCCCTTGTAAATCCTATACTATTATTATTACAACATTATATTTGCGCAGACTATAATTTATTTTACATTCCGTTTATAAATATATATATATTTTTTATCGATTTTGTCGAGTTTGTTGTGTTATGCGACCCGTTTAAAATGGGATTATATTTATTTTATTTCATTTTTTTTTTTCCCCCTCAGACCCGTCGTCGTCTCGTATCCTGGCGGCGGTCTGACGAACTCCCCGGGTCTCCGGATGTTTTTTTTTAATTATTTATATATTATCGAATCCCTCGCCTTCCTCCGGGCAAAATAGTCGGTCTTTTCCGTTTATAATATATATATATATATACTCGTATATTATTAAAAAAACAATCACGCGGCGATTCGAGTAATAAACAATATTATTATTATTATTATTATTATTACAGCGACTAAAACGAGATTCAAACGGATTGCTGCGTACGTCGTTTCGTTTATGTGTTTTATATTTATAGAACAATAAGGGACGAAAAGCTAATTCTCCGCAGGCTTCCCGTATAGGTATATACATCTCTTTATATATATATATATATATATATATATATATATGTATACCTATATAGTCCAAGTACTTAATTTAATCCTCTCGACGTTAAAATATTTAAGAGTCTTAATTCCAGATTCTGAATGTTTCGAAATAGCTATACTGTAAATTATATTGTTTTACAAAGACGCGGGCGAGTAAACGCGTATAGGTATTAGTTTTGGTCTTTTTGGTTTATTTTTTTTTTTTATTTCGAGTCGAGTCGAGTTCAAAAGTCTCGAGAAGAAGCAAAAAAAAAAAAAAACCCACGAGAATTCTCCAAATAGTCGAGTGCACGAGTAAAAACTCATTATCGTTCCATTAATGGTTATTTTTTGTTTTTTGCGTTTATCGTCTCAATTGTAATTTATTTCGTATATGCAAATGTATACAGTTATCAACAAATTTCTACCGATTTTCGCTCAGAATCGTTTTTTTTCCCCCCATTGACAACGATTTTATCGTTACTTTTAGCATACAAACTAAATCGACCTATATGTCGTATACAACCGACTTACAATGCGAAAAAAAGTCGCATTTTGATTAACATTATTATTACATTATGTTAACGAACACAGTATCTTTTAATAATTCCGAATTTATAACGACAAATAATAAATCTGTACTGTTAAACGATAAGAAAATTGTGTTCGTCATATTTTAATATCGTTCGGAACAAATTCGTTTTGAAGAAAACTACAGCAAAAAAAAAAAAAAAAAAAATGTAATAAGTTATCGAAAGACAGACAGTCGGAAAACATTACGGCGTATACGGGGGTTTTTAGATTTCTATTCGTGTATAATATAAAAGTAACGATTATTTATTTTGTTCTCGTTTATTTGTTGTCTTACGGGGCCGTACAAAACTCGGAATAATATCGAAAATACGAGATCGAAATATATTACAATATAATACAAGCGGAGCTCCGGAAGAAAATATTAGTTTATCGCGTACTACCACCGCACCATATCGACGATGACGTATACTCCTCGAAAACATTTCGTTTTTACGTCTCTCCGGTCGAATGCCGAATATTCTTATGCGGTCGAATGTCGCTGTGGGATATTTCAGTATTTCATATTTTCCATCTCCAGACTACTATCTGCGATTTACAAAATGAAATTAAATTAAAAATAAAACACGAACTTTTGCATACCCTCCGCCCGATGCAACGTCGACCCTTCGGCTATATGAATTAATGAAATTAGTATCGTTTAGAGAGCACTAATGTTACAAAACAAAAAGCTGTGCAACATAAGAAACGTTTTCGAGGAGAAACGCCGTTAAATAAACTTAAAACTCGTATTATATTAAATTATCCAAACGTTTAAAACAATATAAAACGAGTTTGGAGGAGGCTCGGCTATAACTGCCGGTTAGGCGAGAATGATAACTTTATTCCGTTTAACAAAAGTTTGAATAGAAATTTAAAAAGTCCAGACGTCCTTTGCATTACAGCTAGGCCACTGTTGTACGTTGAAAGTTACGAGGCACCTAACTTTATGATAGTAATTTTGTTTACACGCTGAGATCAACGATAAATCGTAACAATCAAAAAACGATTTTGAGTGGTAGTTATATAGTAGATAATAAATTAACACCGAGCGAGATATTCGCATCTTATAATGAACGACGGTATGAACGATGTAAAAAAGAATCTAGGTCCCAGATTCTAGGGAGTAAACTGTTGAGAATTTAAAAAAAAAAAAAAAAAAAAATTTAATTTAAAGTATCTTTAGGCGGAACATCTATTATATAAAAATTTACTTACCGAAATGGCGTTCATTTCAGAGAGAGACAAAAGAATAATAACATCTTTGCTACGTCCTCGGATACCCGAATAACTGACCGGTGGATCCAGTGGTGTAATCATGGGAGAATCAGGGTGTTTAATCCCCACTTGGCCTCGTTTTTTTTAGGTACTTCTACTAATTTAAAACAAAAATTAAGTAATTGTATTAATGTTTGCCGATTTCTGTTATCTTGTATACAACAACGTTTTACTCATTTTTTTTTTTTTTTTGTTTCGAAGACAACAACACTGCCAAAACTCTTTCCCGTGTTCATGCTGTGGTTATTGCGCCTGGTTTTCTCATTTTACATTGATTTTTCGCTTTTATTATATGTGCTTCAGTGGTTTAGTGTATTACCACACAAATTAATACGTTTTATATGACAAACATTACATATCTATAAACTGAAAACTCTGTCCTTTAGAATCGATTAAACGGATTGGCGATGTTGTCGGTTCACAAAAATATATCCGTAGATCCGAAAGATGTTTTTTTTTGTTTTTAAACGATATGGCTTTAAAACCAAGAGAATCGAGTTTATCGCTATGATGTTTTAAAATAAAATATATTGTACGTGTATTGTGTGTTCAAAACGGGTAGTGACGTGTTCTTTTCTTTCTCTTTTCGTTGTATTTTGAAAGATCCCATTGCCCCTGCCCCATGCCCGTGACCTAGTCTTTTAATTACGCCACCGGGTGAGGTGGTCGTCGTGATTTTCGCGGTGTTGTCAGTTAAATAAAAAAAAAATTAAAAAAAAAACGTATATTTAAAACCACAGTCGCTCCACACCCTTTGTCTCTTTTGTTTGATTTTTTTGTTAGGTGTCGTCATAATAATATACAATATATGTATATATATATATATATAATTAACATAATTGAACATACGTGGCGGGCGAAACGCGCTTATAATAATTTCGGTGGGATCTCGTGTCTGCTGCAGTTGTTTGAACACGGCGTTAATAATAATACATGACGACACGTGCGCGTGTGTACGGTTTTAGCGACTCTTTCGAAAATGCCTGTCGCGCATAAATTGCGCCCACCGAAACGCCGTAAATCCAAAGGGGGACGACGGGACGGGAACGGATTCTCTTTGTTGGCGTTTCGATGGGGCGCGCCGCCGCCGCCGCCGCGGGGAGATTATGCGCGCAGGAAGTTTCGCGCGATCAAAAATTACTCGCCGGTCGCGTTGCCGGGTAACGACACGAATTTTCACGTAGATCCAACGCACGTGTATTCGATTATTTATTCGGTTTTTATTATTTAAATTTTCCGTACGCAATAAATATTGTAAATTAGCGGTAAACCGATTTAACAAATAACGATAATAACGATAATAACAATAACAATAAAAAAAAAAAAAAAAAAGGTCAACGCGAACCGTACAATTATATGTGTATAACAATTCGAATTAATAATTGAAAAATACTGTTCAATGCACGCGAACAATGAGCGAGGAAATTCTATACGGGCAATATTGTGTTCGGTAAAAAATTTTATTATGAACGAATTTGAGATCACGAGAGTATTTTCATAAAACACGCGTAGGCATATATACTAAAATATGTTCAATATGCCGCGTATTATATACGGCGGTTTTCCCTTTATATTCCTATTAGACGAAAACGAAAACTGTAAAAAGAACAAAAGGCCAGGAAAAATATAACGAACAAAATACCAGCGAAATTACAGGCAAAAAAAAAAAAAATATATATATATATATATATTAACGAAATCGGAAAAAGTTGATATAGGTACCGTGGTGTATGTAATGTCGATTTATTTTTTACATTATAGCAGATGCTGGGCATGTTGTTTTACTAATGATGTGTTATTTTGTAATTGGAAAAAAAAAAAAAAAATGTTCTGTCTATTGTTTTATACTGGATTAATGGATTTCGAACGGAACGAACGAATTGGTTTTACCCCGACGCGCACGTGCGTGCTTCTGATGCGTCTGCACACGACTTTTCTCTTATGAATATTATTTATAAGAAAATCTTTACATAGAATATGGAAATAGTAAAAATGAAAATGAAAATGAAAATCATTGCGAAAAAAAAAACGAAAATTCCGCGGCCCACGCTGTAAATTTTTAAACATATATTTGTGTATATTTAATTCAATCATTTCCGTATTGATTGCGACCGGCCGCGGTCGTTTGCCGACCTGGCGGTTCGCTTGCGAACTACAAACACGGCCGTTCGTACCGTGCGAGTGACACGAGGGCGGTGATCGCTCGCCGAGCCGTCGGCCGAGTGTATAACCACGGGTATAGAAATTTATACCAGAACGAATGCCTACGAACAAATATATTATCGATTTCCACGACAATTTGGTACAGTTAACCGACAGTCAGACTGCACAACCTGAACCGAGAGAGAGAGAGAGAGAGAGAGAGCGGAAATGGCACCGCGTTGTAGACAGCATGCGAGACAATATCTGAATAAATAAACCATTTCAAACCTCGTATTGAAATGCAATAATAAAAAATATTTCTCATTCTTTTTTTTCTTTTCTATTAAATATTATTATATTTCGTTTCGCCGTCGTATCGTGACGTGATTGTTGTGCGAATTGTCCACTCACGGCAAGTATCCCGTCATAGGCGTGTGCGAGAATTTTTCGCAAAATAATTTTAGTTTGGGTTCCTAACTATACAGTTTCCCGTAAGATAAATATTATAATAATTATTAAAACTATTTGTTTTTGTTTGTAGTATTTTTTAATAACCCCACAATGATCTTTAGTGAACTGTTGAAATATTATTCACTGCAAGTAAAACGGATAGAAACGTGAAATAGATCAGTTATAAAGTTACCTTATAGATTCTGAGCGAAGCGATTGTTTTATTATATTTTTGTTTTTTTTTCCTACTGTGAACCGTTTTTTTTTTTTTTTTACCAGAAATGATGCTTCTAATGTCCAAGGGTACTATCTTTTCTGAAATAATTTAGATCTAGTTGGAGCATGAGGAGAAGGAAGGCACTGCCGGTGGAAATTTGTTAAGATAGGATAAATTACAGAGAAAAATTTCATTTATATCTGTACGCAACGAAAAATCACTACAAGTCTACAAAAGAAAAACGATTCTGAATGACTTTCTCTCAAACACGTTTTTATAAATATAAATCGTATCCACAAAATAAATTACAATTATTCGTGTTTTTAACATAAATTTGAATTTAATATGATACGATTTTAATTCACATCATGAAAACACACTCGTTTATTTATAGTATTATACATTTTAACTAAAATCAATAATTATAAATAAACATTTGCAAATAAATCAAGAATATAAAGCAGTATTGGAGAATAACTGTTGGATCTTTGAAGAAGTGAAAAGTGAAAGGAAATAGAAGGATATTGCTAATATGGAATACCAGCAAGCAAATTATTTACCGTAGTAATAAATAATAAGGAAATCGATTTGAAATTTTCATCAGATCGGAAGAGGTAGAATAAGGTTTCTAGTATTCCTACAGACTGTACCAAACTCAAAGTAAGATAACAAATTGTCTATTGTAAAGTTTATACTAAAGTGCATAGTGATTTAATTGTCTTAGCTACAATGTGACCTTTAGATACGGCAAAGTATATTATAAATATTACATTTTTTTTGTCTAACTATCGCTTTTTTAAATATAATATTATCGTTGTATAGAAATAACATATTATATATTTTTAATGCTTATCACTACCGAGTTTCTATGATAATTCGCCACCGCAATGGGTACTCAAAATTATGAAATGATTACAAATAATTGAAACGAAACAATAATATTTTCTTTTATATATATAGAAACAAAATTGAATAATATTATTTAAAGTGAATTATATTATTGTTGACGGAGCTAAAGTTCTATCCAAAGGTATATTTTGAAAACGAAAAGGTTTTTTATTCAAAACTAATTGTAAAAGTCAAAGTAAAGAGAGTCTCCGCCTCTCGGCCGGGGTACTGTGAAAGAGAGTAAACGAGGGGACCGGAGACGTGACGGGATTTCTGCCTCCTCCGGCAAACAGGCGTTCGTGACCCAGAAGGTAAGGCATAATTAAAGGGCTATAACAGTCCAGGAAGTATACGTCCGGACCGTATAATACCCGAAAGTAATTTTCGGTTACAGTATAACCCCGGAAAAAAAAAAAAAATGTTATACTATTTCTACTGACCGTATTAGCCCGGAAAATTAAAAGAAAAAACCATTAACCGCATTTGTCCAGAAAGTATTTAATTGGACCGTATTTATTCGGAGGCGTATATGGCCGGAATGTACGCACTCAGAAACTAAAAATTTGAAATCTATCAATCTATTTATCGTATCGACTTATCTATCTCGTCTTAAATTTTTCATTTTAAACTAACGTTACTGGTAATATTATCATTTAAATGTAACGTTATATTGTCGTCTGGGATACATATATAAACCATATTTTATTTGTTTCAATATCATATCTTTCGGGTTTTTTTTTTTTCAACGAATTTCAAAAAATAATATTACAATATACTAATTTATTTATAAATTCATTGTAAAGATAACGAAAATAATTGAATTCGGTTTTTTTTTTTTTTTTTTTCTATAACTTGCAGGTAAAAGGACTAAAAAAATATCCATGTTTCAATTAAATTTATAGTTATAGAGTTTATATTATTCTAATAATGTCGTTGTTTCATATTTTTATTTTCATTGACCTCGTGATTTTTAATATATATATTTTTTTATAGTTTACAGAAAAAATAGTGCAACATTATAGTGTTTTGATAAACAAAACTTATCAGAAAACGAGATGAGATCGTTTCACAACACTACTATGGTATTAAATTATACATTTTTAATGGCATGGCTCTTTGAACTTCAAAGGGTACTACGCCCGTATAAATTAAAAAAAAAAAAAAAAAATAATAAAAATAAAATAATATGACAATAAATTATAATTGCGGTCGACAATATGATTTTTTTTTTCTTCTTCTATGTAATACAGTGAAATCGACCTGGCTGTTTGTAAATCGGACGGACAAACGTGTAATTCAAAAATTTCAAACGTTTTAATGAAAAAAATTACTCAACCGTGGGTCGGGCCGCTACAGATAATAACTCGAGACCGTTGAGAAGCGGTTAAAGAGGAAAGGTAATATATAGAGGGATATATATATATATACCCGCACATGCCACGAATTTCCCTAGAAGATTTATTAATAATAAAACGTGTTATTTCGTTTATGAAAACGAATAGAAAATCGCGCAGACACAATATATACGTTATGTATATGTTTATTGACGCGAGTCGAGATGAAATTTTATTGTATATTTAACTTGTGCTATTATATTGTGAAGTTCGCGATTCCGTCAAAATGTCTAAAACACGAACAACTTACTTTCCGAATGGCGTCCCGCAGATCTATAGGGTATATACGTATAGGTGTACACGTGTATATTTATTATTGTGATGCGACGTCTGTTATATTATCTACTTGTTTGAAATTCCTCGGCGAACGCGCGTTATGATTCGCTCACTGCACACCCGTGGAAAAAAATATCGTTTTATCACTTCCCCGCCGTTTTTTTTTTTTTTCATCTTCTTCTTCTACAGGTATACAGTATAAAATAATATAATGGGATCCCGCAGCGGAATATCTGTCGACGGTTGAATATTGCAACGCCGTCGTCGAAAGGACAGGTGTATATATATACATATACATAATAATATACGGAAAGTCGCGTGTACGCGAGGAAATTCTTTTTTTTTTTCTCCTATTATTTTTTTTTTTTATTTTTATTTTTGATACGTTTATTTATGTTAATAATGCACGTGTACGACTATACAACGTACGCACATATACGCGTATACGCCTACTACACCTCTACGGCGATATTGCCGTCAGCGGCGTACGACATTATTATTATTTTTCAAGTATTCGTGAAACATGACGTTTGTGCATATATAGAGGTACGTATAATATATATATATATATTGGTACGCGTTAACCGGGTAGACATCTTTTTGCTACTTTTGAAATACCTATTTATATGCTAAATACATATATGTATTTATATCGCCCCCCCCCAAAAAAAAAAAAAAAATAAAAAAATTATCTGATATATATATATATATATATATATATCATACCTATCCATTCAAATATTATTGTACACAGTATAAAATATATAGTGATTTTACGCTTCTATTGCACATGAAATATTTTAAACGTGAAATATCGCATTGCCCCTGATGATTATACTTTAATGAAATATCGAAAAATAGCATTTTTTTTTTTTTTTTTTTTAATATTCGCTTATCGATTTCGTATTAGGTATGTTTCGCAATAAAGCATTACCGAGTATAAATTTTTGTAATATTGGACTCGCTTTCAACCGGACACAACATATGTGTTCACATATTATGTATATATATATATATATATATACCTAGTGTATAATAGGCAATTTCGACGACATTTTTTGAGAATAAAACAAATCAATGGTAATTTATCATCGCGAAAATATTGAATTTCACTTTCAAATAAACGGATAAGGTGTCCCGTGTCATTATCACGAGTGATTTTTCTTCGTGAAATCGTGATATAAAATAAAATGTATACGAAAAACTGTTTAGCGCGACGACCTAAATGATAACGATTATGAGTATTGCACGCAATTGCACGTACACGTCAGATATTTATTTTCAAACGACGAATTTCTAATTTTTTTGTCTATATTACCAAAACGTGTGATGCTCATTCTAACAATACGCCACAACGGTTCATCCGATTTTCGTTCTGAACAAATATTGGGTTCTCCCACAACACGCGTAAGTTAATTAAATAAATTTACTTGAAAAAAAAAATGCAAATTTCCGAAACTTGAATGTACTTTTATTTCGAAACAATTGACTTGATCGGTAAACTTTTTCGACCGTTTCCTTTAGCAAATTCTACAGAATCTAGAAATATATTCGGAGTTCCGATCGGAGTACACATCGCGCTAGACCGTTGGAATGGGAAATATACGTTTTTAACGAGGAGGCCCACTAAATAAATGTCTTCTGTAGTTACCGGCTTATTGTTATAGTTTGAAATTTAAAATAAATTATATAAACGTTTTATATTTTATTGAAATGACATATTTTATGAAATGTTTCGAAAATATAAGTGACGCGCGATTTTAGACTGCAGCGGCCGCAGTGTGTACACATAAAATCGCGTTTGCTCTCGAGAGTATCGACTCTATGCGGAATTGCGATAAAATCGTCTGTAAAACTGCGACGAAACGGTAGAACAGAATTAGAAATTACGTGTGTTTTTACTCGGCGATAGTAGATATCGGTCTCACGGTAGTAAATATCAACTGTCGCGCACGCACGTTTTCGCGATATTTCGAAAATCACTATCGGCCTGTCCGGCGTTCATGATAGTAACCACCACTATCGTAATACCAGAATATTATCGCGTCCGCGCGACTTTCGTGTGGACCGGGCTTCAATAATAATAATAATTATAATTTATCCATCGTTATTTTATGGCTTTTATTTATTATTATTATTATTATTATTATTATTTATTTTTCGGTCGTTTATATTTTCCGTGCACAGTATGCGCAAATGAGAGACAGACCTAGGGGGAGCAAAAAAAAAAAAACCCAAGTTCATTAATGCCGAATTCGTTTCGCGAATGCGGACGAGTTCGTTTCGAATTATTCAAATCTGTTTTAAAACTATATCGACGAGGATTACAACACGCGCAGTCAATATTAATGATGTCGCACGCGCGCCGTTTGTCGGCTGGGGATTCGAGCAGCAGAAGGGTCGTTTTTTGATTAAAGAAAATCACGGGTTTTCTTATATAATTATTATTATTATTAACATACGTCCTTTAAATAAATCGTTGTACGGATTTAATCGGATTTATCCGCGGCGACAAATAAGACGGATATACCGCCGGTAATCGCGCGCGTAAACAGTGAAAAAAAAAAAAAAAAAAAAAATTAATAAATAAATAAAAAAACACGCTAAATCTTAATACGTTGTATACGTACGCTCGCAAATACTCGTGCGTGTTCGCCGCTTGCTGCTGCAAATCGCTATTGTTACGCGGATAGACGCGGACGTCATTTCGATATTCGCTCGGGTATGGCACGATAATGACCGGTCCCAATAAGTATAAAACTTTTAAGTACGTAGATAAAAAAAAAAAAAAAAAAAAAAAATAATCCCTTCACTTAACAAACCGTAGGAAAAATAGACGTACGGAAATCACGAAGTCGACCGTGGGAATTATATTTCCCCATTAAACGTTCTGCAATATCAGGTATACGATATTTCTCACTGATAACGTACCCAACAGTGTCGCCAACATAAAATATAACTATCGGGCGATTTCAGTTTATAAACATCATCAAGAATCAACGTCGGGTAAACGTTTAACTGGGAGCGCGTATCTGATTATTGTTGCGGCTCGCTCGGCGGTTTTCGGTGACCAATAAAATCGAATGGACGAAAAGGAAATTATATAAAAACATTGTTGCCGACAATCTGTTTGCAATGTTTACCCGGATACTATGACAAAATATTATACACTTTGTTAAAAATTATAAAAAAAAATCGACCGCTCTCGAAGAACAATTTTGGAAAATTCGTCGCCAATTATGTGATAATTATTGGTATATTATAATAAAATACACGGTTGGTTTTCCGGGTTTCCATACATTTTTTTTTTATTGAAAATTTTCGCTTTTTTTTATCGTATTATTAAATAATCTAAAATTAAAACAGTTATACATACCTAACAATAGGCTCACGCACCCTCCCCCCCGGAGAAGTTTATCCTGTTATCGTCATAAAATAACTAACAATTTTATAGCGCAATGTTTTTTTTTATTTTTATATCTATTGACAATTTTTCATTGTAAATTTAATATGTACACCCTATATATTTGATAATATTTTCTAAATTCAACGTACAAATTCGATAATAATTAACTATAATTAGATCGAATTGAGTTGTAGTCTATCTATCGAATAAAATAAATAAATTAAGTTTATAAAATATTAAAATTATTCTTGAAAGACATAATTTTAATAACTGATAAAAGCCAATTTGAATGAAAAATATAATGCCATTAAGACGAGGAGTGCAAACAGAACTAACAATTATTACCGAGTTATGAATGAATGAAATATACCGTACCAAACATACGAGGTCTGTTTAAAAAGGACCAGGACAATATTATTACGACTAATCTACGCACATTCAACACATAATCATCGTTTCAAATTGTAAATAGATGTATTCCCCACGAATATGTGGATATTAAAAAAACAAAACCCAAAGTTGCTATCTTATCTCAGTTTAATATTACACGTGGTTAAATCCAGTCGGTTTTTTTCGTTTGCCGTTTTCGACGTGTCCAAAATTAACCAACAACGCGTGTACATCGAGTTTTTTTGCTTGAAACTTGATAAAAATGATGCAACGGAAACGTACACAAAATGATTACAACCGCTTTTGGGGACGATTCATTAAGTGGTTAGGGAGACTTCCGAGTGTTTTAAACGTTTCAAGGACCGTCGGTGGTAAACTCAAGACGATCCACGTTCTGGAAGATCGTCGACGTCGTCCAGAAACGATGGTGTGGCGACAATTTGCTAAAAAAAAAAAAATGCGAAATGGTCACCGATTAACCGTTGGCGAGTTAACAAAGCGAATCTCAATTGTGTCGTGTCATGCAATTTTACAGGAAAATGGGAAAATGCACAAATGATTTGAGTCGCGATTGTTCACCACGACAATGCACCGGCACATTTAGCGCTGTCGGTTCATGAATTTTTGGCTAATAAAAAAATTGCTGTGGTCCCGTGGACTCTCCCTATTCTCCAGATCAGGCTCCATTTGATTTTTTTTTTCTATTCCCATGACTAAAATCTACGCTCAAAGGACCGCGATTTCATGATGTGGAGGAAATTAAAGCGAACGCGGCGAGTTCGCCGGAACAGTTCCAAAGGACTTTTGAAAAAGCAGCAAGATCGCCGGGATCACTGTTGCATTACCGTCCGGAGGTGAGTATTTTGAAGGAGATATCTTTAAATATGTATGTAACTTCATTTGTGTAATAGTTAAATATAAAATCCTGGTACTCAGTGAACAGACCTCGTATAGAGTGTGGGGGGGGGGTGGAAATCGACTTTGTGAAATAAACATATTTATCAGTCCATAACCATAAGTATGAATTTGTAAAAAAATTCTAAAATCTCGTTACGATTGCCGATTGACGAGACCCCTCCAAGCGCATTATATAGGCGCGCGGCGCTTTTCTACGCACCGACGACAATTGTCCGGTATCTGGTCAAAATCGATGGTAAATATCCGAGGACGACGCGGGTAAAAACGCGATAAATCAAACGTTTTTATAATTATTCGTCGCCGAATAATATCGCCGATACGGTGCGTGGAAACACGCGTTATAATATTAAAATCGGTTTCGGTTGTGTTTATCGCGTTAGCGCCCGATCGCCGGTACGAGTATGCATTTTCCCAGCGATTTTATCATACGGTACGGGATTCGAGTAAATCATATTGGCCCGACAATAATATTATTATGTCACGCCGTCGTTATCGTTCAATAATATTCCGAAACAAAAATATATTTTTCGATTTGCGTGTGTTATACATGTACCGACAGACCGTATGGGCGCCCACCTGTCTGTCTGTCTGTCTGTTTGCCTGTCGCGCACTCAATTTTCGTTATTGTGGTCGGTTTTATATATATATATATATATATATGGTTTTTTTTCTTTATATTTTGCTCTTACGGTGGAAATTGCATATATTCCCGTAGAACGCGTATAAAATCATAATAATATTTCGCAATATCGATTCGGACGGCTGGAACCCGGGAAAAGCGACGTTCCGGGCCGGTACGGCGCATTTCCCCTTTGGTAGTTGGGTATTTCATTAATGCCAGAAAGAATAATAAATATAATAACGTAACTCTAAATGATAAAACTCGAGTTAATGATGAAAGGTTGCGGACCCCGTTGGTTTATGAATTTTATATGAGCTATATAAGTTATATATCAAAGACGACTTAAAACTTGTATTATTAAAAAGGATATCTTCTTTAATACTCGGATTCGTTTCGTTAAAACCAAGAGATAATTAATAATAATAATAATAATAAAAAATAAAATAATAATAATAAAAAATGAAAGAGAAAAAAAGGGGGAAAAAAAATGTAATTAAATGCGCAAGACTAAAACCGACTTTTACTTTGAGAAATTTTATTGTCTGCGGCGGAATCCGGGCATAGTTATTATGGTTATCGCGACCTTATCCTGTGTTGACTCAAACAAAATAGGTATCCGATCCAAGAAAGTGCACTAAATTAAATGTTCAGTCGGGCGCCGTGACGACCGTATATTATTTCGTATTTTGTGTATAGACACTGTTTGAAAAAAAAAAAAAAAAAAAAAAACGGACGGAAAACGTAGTAAATTAGATTTTTTTTTTCCCCCGGAAAAGACGTTTTTCGTATTATTCGGGAGCAAAGAAGGCTAAGAAGAAATAGAAAAAAAAAAATAAAAAAATAATAATAAAAACGCCGTATATAAAATAGGTAGGTACAAAGGAGGAATTTTTGAGAGGTAAAGCCTATTATATTGTATTCTGCGGCGAATAATAGTAACAAACAAAAAAAAAAGCCCACAGTATAAATTTTATATATATATATATATATATATAGCCGAGTTTTGTTAAACAACGAACTTTATACTTGACCGACAAAATTCTCGGGGCCCGCTCCCGTTTAATTTCAAAACTTTGTGAGACCCACCCACACAGCTATATACGCTATTAAAATTCTCCCTTTAAAGAGAGAATATTTCTCTTTCTCTCTATTTCCGAGTCAGCAAAACATCAAAGGCCGTTTCGTGTGTACATATCACTGACGTACGTACACATTAACTACACGCTATATAATATATATACATGGGTACTGTACAGAGGAAAGTATGACATATGTGCACATGTCCGGATGGCGTAATGTAATATTTGTGTTACGGAGAGCGGGTTTAAACCTTTTAGGCGTTTTAACAACATCAACAACAAGAAGAAAACAAAAAAAAAAAAAAACAAAAAAAACACACGAAAACCAGACATACATGTTTCACGTACCTGCCGACATAATATTATATTATATTAACATTTATGCCGTGTTCAAAAGAAACGACGGCGATACGGTCGGAATTTCAAAAAAAGAAATTGAAAACAATAATAACGAACAGTCGAATAGCGGTGGATTTTACCGATTAATATATATAGAGAAAAATAAAAAAAAAATTACATAATAATTTTCGTATACGTACGATGTACCGATATTATTTTGTATTTATGGAAAAGTAATTTTCATATTTGTCGCGTCGACAATGTAACAATATTACACAAGCAGTACGCACAAACTAGGTTATTGGTTAGGTACTTTTATGGAAAATGTACAACAAAGAATTTATATTTATATTCTGCGAGCCGCGCAGACGTTGATAAATACGACAGGGGGATAACCGAAGAAAAAAAAAAAAAATCAATAAGTAATATTATTTGTCCGGGGTGTTACGCATAAATATTAACTCGAATTTTCCGACACACACATACAAAAAAAACCTCGTATACACACAGCCGTTGAACAACAGCTAGGACCGCACGGGTTTTTCATTTCCGAGTAGCGATTTATTATTAAAAAATCAACAATAATTATAAGGTTACCATTGTAGTTCATATGTATGTCGATCATACGTAGTCGGAGAAAATACACCAGCCGCCGTCGCCGCCGGGCCGGGGGTGTGATCGACGTTTTTTTTTTTTTTTTTTTTTTATGTTTTTCCGACCCGGGAAACACGAATCGGATCGTAAACCGTAAGGGCAAAGTTGATTTCTACAATAGTGAAATCGCTAAAACTCTATATACGTGTTCGGCAAACGTAGTGGACGTAGAGGACGGAGAGGGCTCCCGCAAAACTCCCCTTCGCTGCCGTTCATCAATTCCCATTCAACCGAATCAATACACGATGTTGCAATTCCTGTAAAATATCCTACACATTTAAACACATATATACACACTGCGAAACATCAATATTACGTGGATTCCGGAAATAACGTTATTTCTCGCGTAGAAAATAAAAGGCACGATATATATATATATACTTTTTAACACAAAACAAATACACTCTACGCGAGCCTCTACTCAGTAGACTCGGTCGTAAAAACAAATAGTAGACGATTCTAAAGCGTGATTTATTCGAAAATTATTGATTAAAATCGAAACGATTATTATCAACGGTCGAATACCCGGACTTTACGTCGTAACAACCACAAGTTACCTTACGTATGGATGGCGGTTTACTTTTGTACGCACACTATTGCGCACTAAAACAACGTAACCCGAATTAATGACGTTTACAAATAATACTGCGATACGTGCACACTGTTCGATATTTTTTTTGTTATACGTTTTATAAACTAGAAAACAATATAGCGGTTCGCGCGAAAACCGGACAATCGGGAAAATTTCCGATTTTCCGATAAGCCGATCCGCCCCTCGGCCAACAAACGGCATACATAAATAATTCAGTAACGCGGAAAACCATTAAGATTTTGTAAGGCACTTACAAAGTCAAACATTTTTACATTTCGAGGCGAACAATTTCGAAACTACGAAACTCCTGGCTAATCCCGGGCACTTGCTCGTATTTTATGAGTACTTTTAGATACTACTAAATCGTGACGTTTATAGTATTATTTATAATATGTTTACCATATAGGAATATATCGATACACGGTATTGATTTTAAACTTTCGCTTGACACGAGACACTGCGATCTGATTAATCTAATGACTCAAGACTACGGAAATAATGAGAAAATAAATATTAAACAATTGTCAAAATAACAATTGTTTCGCTCAATAACACATTGATGAAAATCATACATAATAATACTTTTGGTTTTATTTTTTTGATACTCAAATGTAATAATATGTTTTAATGAACAATATAAAATTAAAAAAATAAAAATAAAAATTCATTATACTTTTTTTTTTTTTTAAGGAAAACTAATTTTAAAACGTTAGTGGAGTCAAACATAGTCGATTTAGGGCTTAAGCATTATTTATTGTTATAATTTTTTTTTTTTTTTTCAACATTTACCATTTGTATAAAATTCATAAATTGTAATAAAATTATACCATCAAAGTATATATTTAATAAAAAAAAAAAAATGTAGGAATATAATTAAAAAATTAAAAATAGAATGTGACCTCCTGAACAACCTCCCCCCTGCCCCTTTAACTAGATCCGCCGCTGTTCCGAAACGTCCTTTCTGGTAAAATTTGATTACCTGTTTAAGAATATTAAAGTTATTAACAAAGTACCCGTACATAATTTATGTTTGTGTTTCGAGAAATTATGCAACAAAATAAATGGTGCCCAAGAAACATACAGTTTGCGAAATACTTTACAACATTTTTGTTTTTTTTAAAAAATTACAAAAATATAAATAACAACACAATAGGGCGGCGTCATAATAAATACTTTTGAAAACTTTACGCCATTATTTTAAAACGTTCGTAGTATAATATAAAAAAAAAAAAAAAAAACACAGGCTAAATAATTCAAAATACAAGTTTCCCTAGTCTATTTACAAATGTGTAGGTTTATTATCAAATTATTATGGAACGTCTTTGGTAACAATATTACTCCTTATTCGGCGTCTACAGTAATTGCACATTGATTGTCACGGTACGTTCAAACAACACTGCGGCATAAATTAACTAAAAAAGGACATTAATGAGATTTCGACGTATAATTTATTCACGGGCTGTTACTCCGTTAGAATTTCATATTGTATACTAATACTGGCGATCTTTTGTTAATCAGCCAAGTGAATTACGAACAGTGGGTACCATATGTGACCGTAACCCGGAGAATATAAAATAAATACGAGGGTAGTTACGACCCTCTTGTTCGTGTACGTGTATTTTTAATGTGATTATTTTTAAAAGGTATATAATATTATAATTAAATTTCCAGTACGCGTTTCCACTGACGATTTTAAGAAAAATCGCCCGGCCGGGCATTTAATCCGAAGCACTAAACTAACAAAAAAAAAAAAAAATTCTACGCATAGTCCGTTTTAAAAAACAATTAAAGTAACAGTCTACCCGTACGCACATACGCCGTGGATTCTAAAGCAAAAAGAATTACCGGCAACCGTGATTGTAAAAAGTATTTGTTTAAAGGCGATAAAATAAAAATTTAGACAGTTTTGGATGAAGAGACGTAAAGGAAGGTTGTATAAGGTAATTATGGGTCGATATCCGTACGCAAAGGTGAATCGTTGCAAACAAAAGACGATTCTGAACGAAAAGAACAACGAAATAAAAAATTTCCAATTGGTATTCGTTTTATTGGAACGAGAATCGCCGTTGGGTGTGTACGTGTTTTGTTCAAAACCACGAAAATGAAGAGCGGCAGAGTATATTTGGATATTCAAGGGGTTCTTGACGTTACTCGACTTGACTAAATTTCAAAAAAAAAAAAGCAACAAAACTCCGCCCAACTCTAAACATAACATATGGGCTGAAAATTCCCGGGTCTAACAAAGGAAACGCGGTTATTTCATTTAAAATTGACTTTATTCATCAACATAATCTCCACCAAGAGCAACACAAACATTCCAACGCCGCTTTAACATTTCAATACCATTCTTGTAGAATAATTTATCTTTCGCTTCGAAATAGGCCTCAGTTTCACTGATAACCTTAACATTCGAGCGAAATTTCATACCGGCGAGCATTTTTTTTGTGATCTGCGAATAGTAGTCGTTGGGAGCCGAAACTGGAGAATACGGTGGATGAGGAAGCAATTCGATCTTTAATTCATGCAGTTTTGTCGTTGTTTAGAATCATCAACACGTTGTTGTTTTTGCTCAACAGTGAGGCACCCACTTTGAACAGAACTTTCTCATGGACAAATGATCATACAATATAAAGCCAACACGTTCTTCTTTGATATCTTTACGATGTCAGCTAACTCATGCAACTTCATTTTGCGATCATTCAAATCGATTTTGAGGATTTGTTCAATGTTTTTTGGTGTTACCGCCTCATTTGGACGTCCACTGTGTTCTGCATCATCAGTGTCTCTACGATCACGTTTGAAGTCAGCATACCAACGTTTTAATTTTGTTTCTGATGGAGCGGAGTCCCCGTAACATTTTTCTCCGTTTGAACGGTATTTTTTTTCATCAAGAAGGAATGTAAAATTAAAACGCGAAATTGATTTTGATCCATTATTTTGAAAATATCAAAAGTAGCGTCACTTTTAACCACAATAACTCATACATTAGCGAACAGATTGTCATGAAATTTCAATAGTTATCATTTGCATGTCAGTATCAACTAAATACGAGGTTAATTCCAAAACACTAGCGGCATCTATTTCTTAGGCCCGGGACTTTTCAGCCCATTTGTTACTATCTCGTTATTAGTTATAGTCGAAAATTTAGGCGGATTCGACAAAAACCGGCAATAGCCCCCCCCCCCGCCCGAAACGAGACGGCCGAGGCGAAGAATATGTCGAGAACTCGGAGATACACAAATAATCGCCCGGGGCAGGGTCAGGTTCCCGCGATCCTAAAGACGGATATTAATTGTGTTCGAAATGGGATTTATGCGGCCCGTCGGTTATATTATAGTTATACACTAATACCGTTAAAACCGTGCGGCCTTTTGGGGCGACATCCGGAGGATTCATTAGTTTCTGTTCGAACACTTTGACGATGAGCCGTTTCCGTCTGGTTATCCCGGTGAAATATTATCCTCGTGGTTGTGAGTGAAAAATGCCGGTGCTTTCTGTATAGATTTGCATACATATATATATATATATATATATATACGTATATATCGACGACGGCACGCACAGTCACCATCGCATTGTTAAGCGAAACTTTCTTAACGATTTCTCAAATTAAACTCATTATACGTACCGCGTTTACAGTCCGTTTGTTATCGTGTTGGCTATAAACATGGCGGATCTCATATGTTCTTCATATTGAGTGTTTTTTTTTTTTTTTTATTCGTTACCTAGGAAAACACTCGAAGCTACGAAGTACGAAGCCGGTTCGTAACAATAGTCATGCAAATTACACATGTGATTAATAGTGCGCGGGGGGGGGCATATTTCGAGTATTTTGGAAAATTTGCCACACAATAGTCATTATCGGAGTTAATAGCACGTTATTCCGTATAAATCGATAGAAATCGTCGTAGTAATTCTTATTTGCTTTACCGAAAATCTCGTTGTGTTCGGTATCGGATTCGGTTTTTAGTCTTGTACGACTATATGATTTTTTTTTTTTTTTTTTTTTTTTTTTTTTTTTTTTTTTTTTTTTTTTTTTTTTTAGATTTACAACAGAGGTATTGGACCCCGTCCACCCCCATAGATTCAAAACATAAACAAATACGTGTTTACCTTGCAGAACGAGTAAGTAACGATTATAGACATGTATTTCTACACGAAACGACGGTCTCCAAGTTGCGGTGTAAAGTGTAAAGTGCGATAATGGCAAATATGATAAAGATTAAAGACTATATCGCGCGGAATTGTTGATTATTGATGGATTAAAGAGTACCCGTACAGCAACAGTAATCGTATTGTAATTCTTTGTTTTATACATTTTATAATAATCAATCGGGAAATAAAACTTATAGATTATGCTCATTTATTTGTGTTATTTATTTTACAATAATACAACGTAGGCAATACACAACGTCGCGTGTATATTCAAATGAAATCCCCATCCAACATATTTGTAGGTTACATTATGTAACTTATAAATAAAACCCTCTACCCCCAGACAAATTTGAAAATATGCCGCTGGTTGTCGCTACCACTGCCTGACAATATTTTCGTCGCAACGAATCCGTATACGTTTGCATTTGCCAATGCTTCCCACATTAGGGAATAATAATTAGTAGTCGTATTCTTAATCGTAACGATTGTCTTAAATATTTTGCTATTTGCTTTAACAACCGTTTTACTGGAGACAATATCGTTGTGGTCTCTATTGTGACATGCACGCGTGTACGTTCGTTCAGTTTCACATTATCGATTAATCTGACGAAGAAAAAAATAAAATAAAAATTAATGGAAAATGTAATCTTGATATTACAAAATTTACTTATTTTGTTTTTTTTTTTTTTGTTTTTCTGTGCACATTTTTAGATTTTTAATGCATATTTCTGTACTTTTTAGTACATATTGTAATGTTTATTTTGTCAGATTTTAATAGATTGTTGCATGCTTCATATTATTTATGCATTTATTTAGCGCACAAACTTACGTGCCCCGGTTGTAAAATAATAATCGGGACGGCGGCGCCGAAAACTAAAAAGAAAGTTATACGGCAGACCCGTGCCGGGTAAAACGATCCCGAAAACCGAGGATACGTACCGGGAGGCAAACTTTACCGGCCATTATGGGTCCCGAGTCGAGCGGAAGAAATTCTTATTAGTGTTGCTTCACTAAGATCAGAAAATATTTTACAAATACCCAAAATCATTCCCGCCGTACCTCGAAACACGCCCGACATTCGCCCGGCGGTAATTTATTTGAAAAATAAATCTATCTATATATATATATATATATAGATATATAAAATATATCTTTAAAAGTTTATTTAGTTTGCTTGTACAAGTATACTAAATAAGAATTACCCTGTATCCCCTACGTCTTTGAAACTTTCCGCCTACGAATGTTGGCCCCGCGATGAAAATGATGTCTTGTTGTTTTTTTTTTTTTATTATTTCCCTACACAATCGATTCTCGCGGATTACTCAGTGTCAGTTTATAAACGTTTACGACAATAATATATTTGTGCGCAACAATCGATTCTGGGACGAACATCGTATCGTTGCAGTTGAATATTTAGTAAAACTAATGTTTAAAATGTTCCCTTGTTTTAGTCCTTTTTTTTTTTTTTTTTGTTTTCTTTTACATTTTTCATGCGGAATCTGTTGAGCCGATCTTCTACAAACATTTTATATTAGATTAAACAAATGCAAACACGGACGTCAGTAAGAAAACAATAGTTTCGAATAATCTTCGATACGAATCAAAATTATTATAATTATTATTACTGACGCGACCTCTCCTACCAAGCCAAAACCGAGTACGAAAACTTTCTTTAAAAGTATTCAAAAGAGAAAATGTGTAATTATAACTTATAAGCATCTACCTACGCTTAATCAGCAAACTAACAACACGATAATACAATTTGACTTGTAATTCGTATACAAAAAGGGTGACTTTTTCAGCATTGTGTCCCGCTGTTTTAAATTCGTTTTTGTACAAAAAAAAAAAAAAAAAAGATAAAAATAATAATAAAAACGGAATAAAAGTTAATTTAAAAATAATCGAAAATAAATGTATAATAATATATTATTTTCGGTTGCATTGTTTCGTATCGGTCGATACAGCCTATTGTGTTCGTCGGAAATGGCGCAATCCAAGGCGGGTCGTTCTAATCGTTGATAATACGGTGATTATGACGAAAATCCGATCGCATAGAAATAATCGCGCGCGTTTCTCATCGTCGGTCGTATTTATATTAAGTACTCGTAGGTTAATAAGTAAATACATAACGCAGCATCACAACCCCTCGAAAATAACATTCCCTAACATTCCAGGCAATACCAGAACGGCACGTCACGGCGACCGGGCGGGTCCCCGGGTTGCGGATAGGGTCTCGACGTCGCCGTCGTCGATCGGCCGGAAGGCCAGTAGGAAGTGTCCCCCCCCTGCTTTGTGGGGGCAGTAAGTGGGCTTCGACCTGGCCACTGCCCATTCCCACAGTAGGGTAAGAACTTGTTATATATATATATATACCATTGTGAGCCCGCCTCGCCCGGCTTAGGCGAAAACGCGATTTTTACACGTGTAATTAATTATATATGTTGTTCATTTTAATAAATGATGGCGATCCGCCTCCCGAAGCAATGCCTTACGGCGATTCCGGGAGACGGATGTATTGCCGGTTTAACCACCCCCCAAAAAAAAAAAAAAAATGTTGCGGATAGGGTAACGGCTTTCGGATCTGCGGGTGAGCTGCGAAATAAGTCAGCAGTGAACTGGACGGATACCGCAGTCGCGGACACCGCACAAATAGGGTAGGACGGACTCTTTAGCCTTGGTCGGCAACCGCCTTAGAGGATGGAAATCCTCGATAAAAAAAGAAAAACCCCTGGCGGTAGGGCTAAAACGGTTAGAATTTACCATTAAAAATCGACGTGGGAGTACACCAAGGAAAACAAAAACAGTTACTGCCTCAGGGGTCGATAAAGACTATTGTGTTCGTCGGATATGGCGCAATCCGCGCGGGTTGTTCTAATCGTTGATATATGTATTAATAATACGGTGATTATGACGAAAATCCGATCGCATAGAAATAATCGCGCGCGTTTCTAATCGTCGGTCGTATTTATATTAAGCACTCGTAGGTTAATGAGTAAATACATAACGCAACACCGCAACCCCTCGAAAATAACATTCCGGACGGCAATTCCAGACAGTAAGGTGGGTGTATTATTGCGTTTGGTTATTATGCAAGGGAGGAAGTAGTTTTTATCGGTATCGGTATACCGACTTATTCAGATACACATTTAATTATCTTTTACGACTTATTCCGATGCTGCAAACTTAACGCAACACATGCTTGTAAATATGTTGAAATTACCATACTTTGACCGTACTGGTTGTACGACTATCGGATGCGAACGATATTAAGTATATCACAAACAGTGGGCGCGTCAATTTTATCGCTCCGTGGTGCTATTACGAGAATGACGAGTCTATTTATATTTTAGAAGAGAAGCAAATGTGTTTTCTTAAAAGTTTCATACGGCCGATCGGAAAACGCACGCAGATGGTGTACATCGGATAAGTTGAAATTGAATATTCAGAACATTTTACAGACTTCACAAAGTTATTGCACGGCCGGAAAAACAGAACGTATTTTAAACTTCGATATTGATTTACCTTCGATATCGGTAATCTCTTTTTATATTATAATATTAAATTATACCGTTATTATGTCCGTGACCATATTTCCGATAGATGAAAAATCCACTTAACTTTCACAGTGTACCTATGGGTGCCGTACAATATGCGGATTTGCTGTCCAGTGGTTATTTTTTATTCGAAACATTTTTCTAGGTTTGTTCCGAATTTTTCGATAGTACTAAAAAAAAAAAAAAACTGCTTATGGGTGGGCCCACGTTGTTGGTGGGAAGTTGGCAGGTAGGATTGGATATATATAGTATAAAGGTAGTTTTTTTAATCTTTGATAGATACCTAAATAAGGATTTCCATTCTGGATTTGTTTCTAATCGATTTAATTGATTTTGTTTTTTTTTAAAACAATAAAATTAATGTTATGCATAAAATAGGCTGCCAATTTTTGATACAAAGTAAAGTGATACTTACCTCTAATACCGATCTATCATATAATCAATGGTTACGATACCAAAAATATTTTACACACAAGACAAAATATAGAATTTCATCAAATAATATTATTATTAGGAAATGTTTTTTTATTGAAAATGAACTTTAACAACTCGTGTATAAATTAATAATTAGTACAAATATAATTTACTTTATAAACGTTGTTCTTGGATAGCTAATTATTTTTCATCCAGTATTCATCTATTACTGCGTACTCGTATGGATTTTATAAATTCAACATAAAATAATAATTTATGCGATGATAATAGTTTGCCAAACAAATAATATTACTGTAGAATCATGTAAATAATTTAATTTTGAACAAACAGTGTTTATATGAAGTCAATTTCATCTACAACGTTAACTTATATAAACACATATTATATTAAAATTTATTTTATAATTGAATATATTAGAATATGAATATATTTTACAGTCGCATTTTGTGTATTTGTGTTTATCTTAAAATATACCTATGGAATAGTACTATGCAAAATCTTAATTTAAATATATACTTTTAAAATTTAAAAGAATATAGTTAAATCAAAATATTAAATATTCAATATTATGACCTGTTATAGTATTGAACGTTATCTCAAATTTAATTAAATATATATATAAAAAAAATATATATTATATAATTTGAAAGGAGAACACAAAAAAAAAAAAAAAAAAACCATGGTATCCTCAATTTTTAATACTGATGTCTAATCCGCATATCAATCATCACATTATTTCGATCACACGATCTCGTTGATATGTTGTAAACTGCTAGAAACTGCTCACATTTTATTGAAAATAATATGAAATATTTTGGTAGGACACTGTACCAATGTTATCAATATTTTATAAATTGTGAATCGTTGGGAAATGTAATCCCCCCCCCCCCAATAAAAAAAAATAGTACGCATTATCTATACTCTTAATAACACTCACAGCCTATAACATTAATAAGTTACTCACAGTGTATTTATTTTATCACGAAATATTAAATAGGAAATTAAATAAATATTTTCAATATTAATGTACCTTATGAAATAAATATGTAGGAAAAGATCTTAACCTATTAATTTAGATTGTGCTTCATTCACAGTTGATTTTAATTTAAAAAAATCGTTATGAGGTAATAGATAATAATAATAAAAAAAAGATTTTTAAAACTGAAACCGGTCGTAAATAGAACACAACCAATAATACTCAGTGTTAGGTAACAACATATTCAACTTTTATTTTAATTGTATATCAATAATACAAATATATACATTTTGCATTTATTTCAGTGATTTTAATTTCTGTGTAATTAAATGCATTGTTGTAATTTGTTTTAATACTAGATGAATTGTAACGTGAATGAATCATATAAATTTACTGCGAAAATTGCAGACTATACATTAATTATGCCGACGTTTCCATATTTGTACTCCTCCGTTCACATGATGGTTTTGGCGAGGGGCTGGCCGTGTTTGAAACGCGACTTGGTTTAATGGAACAGCCAGCTTACCATTCGTCGGAACACTGCTCGTATATTTTTGTTGGGCACTAACTTGTTTTTGCTGTACATAAACGTTAGCATTCAAATTTTAAAATTTATTATTACACCTATTATAACCAATAATTTAAATAATTTTAATTACCCGGCTTTGGTCAGTCTTAGGATTCGCTTTAGATATATGAAGAGCTACTCCCTTAACAATATGATCTTCAAAGCAAAGACTCTGTGCCACAGACGCATCTTTAAATGTAACAAAACCATAGGCTTTAAATGGCTTTGGTATATACACATTCTTTACAACACCGTACTGAGAGAAATGTTCATTCAAGTCAGGTCCACTTATGTTTTCAGTAAGACGACAAACGAATATTTTGTGCGGTATTACAGGATATTCTTTCTAATTAAACATTATGATAATAAAATTATGATTTGTTGTCATTACACACACAAATAATCCATAATGAAATGTTTGATTATAAATTATTATTAGTGTTGGTCAACGATATCATTTTTATAAGAAATTGTATACATTTATGTATACTATATTAAATTATTTTGTTATCAATATCGAATATTTATATGTTTTAGAAGTTATAAATATATTTATATTTAATATATTATTTTAATATAAATATATTTATAAATTCTAATTCATTTTTGGATTGCTTTCAATAAAACCGTGAGTATTTCATATGGAATCATCGATGCAAATAACTAATTTTTCTTTTATAAGCGAGTCTATATATCTATAATCTATAAATAATATTGCACAACTTCGGCGCATTCTAACAAATCGCAGAGCGACGCCCGAACCCTCTGGCCGAGTCTATTCGCTCTGTGATTGGTCGCCGTTGGTCGGCTGCCGTCGTGTTTACAGAGAACGCTGTCTGTGGTGGGGACGCATGCGCGAGTTTCGACCGATTTTCGTTCTCTGTTTAGTGAACTTTTATATCGAACAGTGAAAGAGAGAGAAATATATAGAAAGAGAGAAAGAGTGAAAGATATAGAAAGAGAGAGAGAGAGAGAGAGTGAAAAGCTTTCAATAACGAATTTTGTTGACGTAACTTAATGCATTGAGTGTAAATACGGAGATGATATTTTGCAATTATATTTAAATAAACATTTCCTTCGTTTTATGGGTATGGTTTTTTTCTCAAATTATTAATTATTAATTTGTTTTATGTAAATCACAGTAAGATCGGAAATTAAAGTTTGAATATTATTATTATCTATAAAATATAATGTTGTATCTGCTAGAACGAATGTACGATGCATTTTGTGTAAAATTGTCAAGAATTTCTGCACGGATAAAAAAATTTTATTCGTATAACCAAAGAAAAACTAAAAAAAAATACTAGACAATTTCTAATGCCTATAAATTGCTTAAAAATTGCTAGCATATTCACATCGTGTTCGTGTTTTCCTGCGACTAATGTTAATTCTTTTGTGAAATGTTCAAGTCTACAATTATTTTTAACCGAGTTACAACAAAAAAGAAAAAATCGAAAATAATGAAACCGTTATTGCCGTAAATTTTCCAGTTTTTACTACGTGTTTTCCTAACTAACAAACGAAAATCGAAAATTGACTTCCTTAATGCAACAACGAAGTGTAAAATTCTTTTAGAAAAGATACTACATATGAAAACTAAAATAAGATTTCTGTTAGTAAAGTGGTTCACAAACGGAAAATAAAAATAACGAAACGCATTATAGTAAAACCTTGAAATTGGTACATTACTCTTATTACGCTCGGAATCTAAAATTAATGAAGGTGAAATATTTTACTTTTGAAACGGGTATTTTCACGTTGATCTTTCGGTTGTTAATGTTATGCTGCTGTCCAAGAACTTTAGCTTGAGCAGCATAATCACCATACCGAATAAAACCGAATCCTCTAGATTTCCCATACGCGTCTCGTTTTATCTACAGAGTACAAATACGATTGATATGTAACGTTTTAGAAAAGGCAATGTAAAATTGTTGTTCGGTACCTGAACCATGTGCAGTTTGCCAAATTGTTGAAAATATTCTTTAAGTTTAGTTTCCGACAATTGGTAAGGTATACCGAAAACAATCAAATCGGTACACTTAATATTGCCACTATCTTCAGACTTCGGACTTTCGGGTTTAGCGTCGGGTTCTACCAGTTTACTTTTGCTGCCTAAAACCACATAACACGCGTAAATTAACGTCAACGCGGATAAGTCGTGATTTTATCGGGCACGCACTTTCAGGCCGGACGCAATAATATTTATGGCCGCTGGACCAGCTGCCGCGGGGAGCGTGGAATTTGCCGTTGCGCAGCCACAACGCTCTAAACGGCGAACGCGAATCAATGCGGAATTTGAGACCGACGGCCCCGGGAAAGTATGCACTTAGTACGGCCGTCGAAAGCGTCCCGTCGTTCTCCAACGGAATTTCCATAAAATCGTCACCGTCATCGAATTCGCAAACCGGGACGTATTTGTCTGTGCTTTCCATTGTGATTACAACAAAAATATTACAGCGTGTACGACGCGACAATATAAATTACGGGTCGACTCGGATCGAAAATGTCGCGGGACAAAGCTATATAAATAACAATATCAATAATCGTGTAGTTTCGCCACTAAGGAACTATACTAATAGCCAGTAATAAAAACTTAAAATAAAATACACAAATATATTATTATAATGCGTACAGGTTCGGTTGTGTGCTTATTGGTAACGGAACGAGAGAATATAATACCATAATGTAGATATACATATATATATATATTTATTTAAAATGTAAATTCTGATGAAAATCGTATAAATCACGGTAATATTGCTATAAAAAAAAAAACACAGACGACAATTGTAATTTATTTTCCTACTACTATCTACGCACCGATATTCTATATTGGATCATCGAAACAATTACAATCGAATTTTGCTCAGAATCGTTTTTCGTCAGCAATGATTTGTCGTTGCGCGCGTACATAAATTAAATTCCCCTCTGTATGCTGCCATTCGAGCTTTCCGCGTAGAACAGCGGCCTTATTATGCTTCCTTTGTATTTACATTATTAAACGTGCATGGGACTAAAACTAAAAAAACCCCTAAGGTAATTGAAAAATAATGTAATAATATTGTTATTCGTAGGTATTCCACGCAGGATTAAATTCGTATTAAAAACACCGGCAGATTAAATGAAATAAAACTATAATCGCTACTAATCGCGCTGGAAATTCCGTGTCTGCGTTATACGTACGCCGGCGACCCCTTTAGAGGAAAACAAGACTTAAATATCTAAGTACTATATTTAAAGGGGCGTACGCTATGATTATATTTTATTATTTAGGACGCGACAGTGAAAAGTTTAGTGCCTTGCGTCCTTCGGCATGTACACGGATAAGTACACGTAATAAAAATAAACGTAATTCGGTTTTGTAACACGCACTGACCCTGCGGCCAGCGACCGACATAATTTTCCTAATACTGCGCAGGGACGTACCGGAAACGTTTTCATTGGAGGTCTTGGACTAATATATCGGCAGTTTGGCCGACTCGGGGGTGTGGGAAATATAGAAAGAGCCGATAACTGTTAATGGACATGCATATTGTTGTATGGCGGTCGGACACGTAGGTTTGTTTTGTCTATATATATATATATATATATAAATATATATGCGCGCAACGATAAAATCACCGCCAACGAAAACCGTTTCTGAGCAAAGTCCGGTTGAAATTGTTTCGACACATTGGAAATCCGTTGGCATTGCCATGGCGGCGTTTCCGCGGAGTTCCCGAAAACACCGGTAAACGGTAACGCCAAACCCGTCCGTAGAATAATATGTTTTGACATGTATACGAGGTGCGACAATAAAATAACGAGACTTTTTGAATAAAAGTTGTTTATTTTAAAAATGTTATAATTCAATGATTATCACCTTCAAAGTACCTTCCCTCAGCATCAATACACTGTTGCATACGTCGCTGCCATTCTTGAAAACAGTGTTGCCAATTGCTTTCATTCAGCCCTTTTAGAAGTTCTGCCGTTTTCATTTTTACGTCATCAATTGTTTGAAAATGGGAAAAGAAATAAGAAGGAAATAAGAAGAAGTCACAAGGAGCAAGGTCTGGCGAGTACGGGGGATGTTGAAGTAAAGAAATTTTTTTTTCAGTTAAAAAACGTTGAATTGAAAATGCACTATGAGCTGGAGCATTGTCTTGGTGAAGAACCCAGCCATTTTTCCATAGATCTGGTCGCTTCTTTCTGACACGTTCTCTTAATTTAATTAATACCTCTTTATAATAATATTGATTAATTAATTTTGTCGATTTTTTCAACGTTTTCGTTTGTTGAAGACGTGGTAGGACGTCCAGAACGATCATCGTCTTCGACGTCCTCCCTTCCACTACAAAACCGTTTGTGCCATTCAAAAACACGAGCTCTTGATAAACATTCTTCACCATAAACTTCACATAACATACGAAACGATTCCGCGGCAGTTTTTTTAAATTTAACAAGAAATTTAATGTTAACACATGTTGTTCGATTTTTATATCTAACATTTTTCGGAAGTATAGTCGAACTCGCACTAATAACAAGGCAACTAACGTATAAGAAAATGAATCGATGCCATCAGTGTTCATAGTACTTTTAGATAAGTGTTTTCTAATCATATTTCAATAATCGTTTTATAGATAACGTTAATAGTTTAGGTTATATTTAGAAAGTCTCGTTATTTTATTGTCGCACCTCGTATGCCTTATGGCTGGGGGTCGTTCTGTTAATTTGTCCGACACCGAGAATGTTACCGCGACGGTCGTTTAAAGAACAAGCTCAAAATCGTCATTCCGATAACCGAACCGCCGCGAAATGTCTGTACTGATGAATTTCCCGTCGCTGATAACGAATTCAATTTTCGTTTTATCCAAAACAAATTCGGTGTTTCCTGCGGTGTTCGCGATCGCCTTTTGTTCAAGAAAGATATGAAGCACGTTCCCCAGAAAGCCGTAGATTTTTTGCTCGAAAAATACCCATACTTAGATTCTCATAATATGAGCGTGTGCAATACTTGTTATAAAAACTCTGCTCAGTAACAAAGTTCCCCGTTTTGCTACAAATAACGGTTTTTGTTATTCTCCATTTCCATCTGATTTACCGCCTCTCGATCCTATCTCTGAACGATTAGTGTCACCGCGTCTTCCATTTAAAAATTTAGAAAGATGTATACTCAATAAAAATAATTGCTGTCTTTGAAAAATAAATAAATAATTCCTGTCTTTGAAACTTGTTTATTTTTTACACGTGTTAAAAAAGTTACCTACAGTTTAATCCTCGTTTCCTCGTATCTAATACCAAATTGACATTGACATTCTTATGTCAACTATATTCAGTAGAAACAAGACATATACATGTATCTGTATGTAGTGTAGATACTCTTAGTTTTTTTTTATTTTTACACAGTGCGGATCTGTGGCGAAAACGTCCGGGACTGCTGTAACTCTTCGGGCTCAGGGGGGGGGCAAAAAACAGACGGCAAAACAGGATATCGTGACCGGCGATATATAATTATTATATTGGTGCCGTATAGAGGTTTTGCGCGTCCGACAGCAAGATCCACCGGAAGGGATGACCCGTGTGTGTCCTATAGGTCTTCGTGAGTAATCGACTTCCGTGGCATTTGAATCGAATCCAATAAAACGGCATTAGCAATCGTATTGAATGTGCGTGCGCATTACCGTATTTCAGGCCAATACGGCGAAAATTTTATTTTTACTTTTTATTTTTTTAAATTATTTATTTTCGGCCTTCGCTTGGAAATATTACGTTTGTCCGGGTCCAGTGATATTTTCATACATTTTTATTCTGAACGCGTCAGGTTTTTTTGATTTTTTTTTTTTTTTTACGGCAAAACCGCTGTTGTCGAGTTTTTAATTTGTTTAAAGATATAAATATTAGTTTTTATTGTATATTGTATAAACAATCAGCAGAAAAAAAAAACGGAACAAACTCGTAATTTTTTTTTTTTATAATTAATACTAGTAATTACATTAATATTACATTATATTTACCCCTTATTATAGTAAATATTTTAATACTTCGATGAATCAACACCCTCGCCTATCAAAGTATTCGCGAGTTATTTAACGAGGTGTTGACGAGTATGTATAACACGAGTGACTTTTGTTTTATAGAAATCTATACAAAAGAAAAATAAAAAAATTGACTTCATCAACGCGGTTATAGAGTACTCGCTAACTACTCAATTATAAAACGAGTATTATGTGTACGAATTTGTGTAATTAAAAAATAAAATAAAAGTATTACGTAAATATACTTGAGTGGTTTTTTTTTTTTTCTTTTTTTTTTTTTTTACCGAAAACGTTATCATTTACATACGAGAACTTACATCCGGCAATAATAATAATAAAAAAACCATTAAAAATTATTATATTGTTATCGGTTAATGGAAATAAAATTAAATCATCTGACTAATCAAATATTCTAGACCGGCACAGTAACATATTACGTACTGCTTTTGGAATGGGGGAAAAAAAAAAACGTCTAGGGGAATTGTTTTAATTGTGAAGTGGTCTCCGAGTAGAAAAAAAAAAGAATAACCGACAGTAAAACTATACTTGATGAAAAACTAATATTCGCGTACGCGACACACGAAATTCCGTGGGGGCCACTAGTGTAGATGGAAAGTGTTGGCAATGCAGATGTATTTATATGCATATGCTGTACACAAAGTTAAACAAATTACAAACAAAAAACGACCATGTTTGGAGTTCAACGAGAACACTTATTCGATAAATGATTTAATTGTTAATTTTTAAATTGAACATTTTTACGGGGTATCTCAGGTATCCCAGTGTGTGACTACTAAATAAAAAAATCATACACGACGTCCGGACGAGCCCTACGAATCTGGCCGCCGGTAAAATGTAAAAATATTTTTGAAATATCCACGGAGTTGAAACACGACCGGACTAAACCACTTTGGGCATATTCACCGTTTGAATTGTTTTTGATTTTTTTTTTTTTTTTACTTCAAAACGTTCATTTATTTTGTAGCGTTCGGTAATTTTAGAAGCAAATAATCGGGTCCGCGCACGACCGTCCCTCTAAAGCAGTGATTCCCAACCGGTGGTCCGCGGTCTCATAGATTTTTTCTTCGATTTCTATTACAAATTAATTCTTATTTGTTTTAAATAGCGAAAAAATTTACGACTTATTGAGGAACCGTATAATATTATACGGATATCTTATCGTTGTTGCTGCTGTAGCCCGATAAGTATTTTCCACTTTTATAAGTGTGTAGGTAGCAGACACAAAAATCACACTGAGTAAATTATTTAATATAGTAAAGTATAATTATATATTAGTAAAGTATAGTAATAAAATGTAATATAAATGAATAAAAATTAACATTTTTCGATAAATTTAGTGTATTCTTGTTAATGAGCAAACAAAAGGTATTCCTAGTTTTCGTAAAATTGAGATGGTCCGCGACCGTTAAAATATTGTCAAAGTGGTCCGTGGTGGTAAAAAATTGGGAAACACTGGTCTAAAGGATTTACGTGCACAACATATTCTTGTCAAGAGAGCGTTCGCGTGCGACCCGTTGTTGATTTTGGGCATTTTATACTTTTTGAGAAATATTTAACGCGGATTAATAATTTTCTCCGTCGACGTTTTTAATTCGTTTAACGGTACAACCGAAATTATCGAATTGTTAAATTGATTTTTAATTTTTTTTTTTATTATTATATAATAATATGCTGTGTTGGCTGTTAGCGAACCTGCACGCTCGCTGTTCCTATAGAAACGCTCGAGGATCGCCGATTAGATTAGTTTTATTCATAAACAGTCAATAATTATGACTATATATCGTTGTATATATCATACAAATTTCCGATAGGATAACGATAACGATTCGGGTATATTTTTTAGTGTGCGCTCTATAGAGTTTCTAAGTGCACACGCGCTCGCATATTTAGCGATTTTCTAGAGGTACGACTCCTCTACCCTAATTATGACGTACGCCGCCGGCCGTATATATTCGTATAGTACAGGGTGCGGCAGTGCCGACTGACGAGTTTTGATGGGCTATAAATAACGAACAGTAAAACATAGAGAAAAGGTTTTTCATTTATTTAAATCAGTATTCAATCCCATTTTTAAAAATTATTTTTTTGAAAATTATACCTCTCCAAGATGGCGGCCGTCAGCAATGATACACTGTTGTAGACGATCTCTGAAGCTGTCAAATGATTTTCGGCACATTTCGACTGGTATGGCCTCGACTTCCACGGTGATTTTCTGTTTAATTTGTTCTATGATATGTGGGCGATGTCTGAAAACCTTATCTTTAGGTAGCCCCAGAGGAAAAAATCACACGTGCTTAAATCTGGGGACCGTGCTGGTCAGCAAGAAGAAGAATTCTCCTCAAAGAACGGTCTGAGATTCCCAAAGCTACAGCGTGTTTCCCGGCTGTGCGTCTTGGTGACTGCTCAAATGACTCTCTAACCAACTGCACATTTTCGGGGTTCTTACCGTTCTGGGCGCTCCGTGTCCAAGTCTACTTAGGGTACTTCCAGTTTCTACCGAATGCCGTATCCACAATTCGTTAGTGTCAGCAGAAGGAACAGATTCAGCACGTGGAATGCCGCCGAAGTATATACGAAAAAAGCCCTTGTAGTGTAGCGATCCCTGAATGATTATTTTCGTAATACGCACGCACGACGAGACCACTATGCGTACACCTGTCCAGACCGTGATTACGAATAAAAACGGCATTACCGTACAATTCAAAATATACCACTTATTAAGGCCTGCTCTTATCTTATTACAGGCTAATGACTTCATTAAACTCGTCAGTCGGCTCTGCCTGTATTTTAATATATACGAGGTGTGGCTATTAAATAACGAGATTATCTACTTAGCGATAAGGCATGAGTAGATAAGGGTATAATGGTAGTATATTTGTAATCTATGAATATCATTGCATCGAACAATACCAGTTTAGTCATTTTCCGTTTTGTAGTCTATGTTTAAGCGTCGTTTAAATTGACCTCTTACGTGTTGAATGTCGAAATCATGCCGGACGAAAAAATTGAACAACGTATTAATTTAAAATTTTTAGTGAAACTTGGAAAATCTGCGACCGAAAGTTTTAATTTATTAACTGAAGTATATGGAGATAGTGTCCTATCACAACTACGTGTTTTTGAGTGGCACAAACGATTTCGTGAGGGTCGTGAAGAAGTTGAAGACAATCAACGGGTGGGTCGTCCATGTTGGTCGTATTTTTCGATATTAAGGGTGTAATAATGACAGAATGGGTACCTCAGGGACAAACTGTGAATCAAAATTATTACCTTCAAGTATTGACAACACTCAGAGAACGAGTAAGAAGAAAGCGGCCTGAGTTGTGGGAAAATAACTCTTGGATCTTGCATCAAGACAATGCGCCGGCTCACAGTGAAGCGATTTCTAGCTAAAAATCGAACTCCAGTGCTTCAACACCCCCCATATTCACCAGATCTCGCTCCATGCGACTTTTGGCTTTTTCCAAAATTAAAAAGTGCGTTAAAGGGCACACATTTTGAGTCAGTTGAAGCTGTAAAAACAAAAGCGACAGAGGTGTTAAAGACATTGCAAGAAAAGGATTTCCAACACTGTTTCAACCAATGGAAAATTAGAATGGAGCGATGTGTCAAACATGGAGGGGAGTATATAGAAGGGGAAAAATGTTAAACCATTAAAAAATATAAATAAAAAGTTTTTACAGAGAAAATCTCGTTATTTATTAGCCACACCTCGTATATATATATATTTTTATTTTTTTTTTTAGTTTACAGTTCCCCATGAGCAAGGCCCTTACTGGACTGGGCGGTGGGGGACCCTCGGACCTCTGCGACCACACCGTTTCGGCCCCTCTTCCGGAATGTCAGACGGGTAAATTTAAAATAAATATCGGACGCAACGTAAAATAATAACCGTATTTGCCGCACACGGCATTTGCTGCGACCCTCGAGTATTATTCGAGGGAATATCGTATAACCACCGTGTACATTATTATATTATTATTATTATTATTATGCGTTCGTATGGTTTGCACATACCGCCGGGTCGCACGCGAACGCTCTCTAGACAAGAATTTGTTGTGCACGTAAATCCTTTCGGGGGACGGTCGTGCACGGACCCGATTGTTTGCTAAACGCGTAATGCTTCCAGAAATACCGAACGCTACAAATAAATGAACGTTTTGAAGTAAAAAACAAAAAAAAAAAAAAAAAAAGAAGAAAAAAAGAAATGAAAACAAACAAAAAACAACACCGATCAATAATAAATTACCGCCCGTAGAGCGCGGTATAGAACTATACAAGATACGTATACACGTACTTTTCAGGAGATGATAAAAAAAAAAAAAAATAATAAAAATACAGTATACGTATTTTTATGTCTATCGCGGTCTAATTGAACCGTCGCGTCACGTTTTTCTTCTTGATTAAACCCCACCACTCCTCGCGCGCCAATCGTTATTAATTGTATAGAAATACGTTTTTTTTTTTTTTTTTTTTTTTTTTACTGACCCGACGGAACTCGATTAAACTTACTCATGAATTTCAAAAAAAAAACCGTACTATATCGTGACTAGGGCGGCGGACTTGTACCGTTTTTACCATAATATGGTAAACTAAACTACATTTGTTTGAATGTGTAAAACTAAACTAATAGTTTAGTTTTACACATTCAAACAAAATACTAGAGTTCGAAACAAATACGTATTGTGTTAAGACAAAGGTAGATTTTTAATTTTATTTCGTATATAAACGCATATTTTGAGTATTTTTTTTTTTTTCGTCGTTGTTGTTGTTGATTTTTGGGCATATTACTTCCTTTTTATTACTTTTTGAGAAATGTTTAATACGAATTAATAATTTTCTCCGTCGACGTTTTTAATTCGTTTAACGGTACAACCGAAATTGTCGAATCGTTAAATTGATTTTTAATTTTTTTTTTTTTTTTTTTTATTATTATTATATAATATGCTGCGTTGACTGTCGGCGAACCTGCACGCTCGCTGTTCCTGTAGAAACGCTCGAGGATCGCCGATTAGATTAGTTTTATTCATAAACCGTCAATAACTATGACTATACATCGTTTGTCTATATCATAAAAATTCCCGACAGGATAACGATAACGATTCGAGCATATTTTTTTTTTTTTAGTGTGCGCTCTATAGGGTTTCTAAGTGCACACGCGCTCGCATATTTAGCGATTTTCTAGAGGTACGAGTCCCTCTACCCTAATTACGACGCACGCCGCCGGCCGTATATATTCGTATAGTATTTTAATATATTTTTTTTTTTTTTTTTGTCTTGTCACAGAGCCGGTCGGCCAACAAACCGCCCACAAGGGAGGACGTGTTCATTTTTAATTTTTTAATTTTTCCGTTCGGTTTGTACAGTTAATTATATATGTATGTATATATATATATATATAATGTGCGTCTAAAGTCGTCTATAATAATATATATCTTCTAAATCGGCACGTGAACAATATGTGCGCACCTAATTTTTAATTATTTAACCCGGTCACGTGTACAATGGTAATAATGGTACCGCGGCGATAACAATACGGTCGTGTAATTTCGCGGTGGAATTAAAATTCATGATCCGGTCCCCGGGTACGGACGGGCCAACACGAGTTGGCGACGCGGGCGTATAACCGAACGGCCCGCGACGCTCCCGAGTCGTCGCAAACGGCGTACGTTTTACCGAAGCCGAACCGTAATCAATCGGTGGCCTCCGACCGAACGCCCGAGTTGATCACGTCGCGCCGGAAGAGGTAATGTGATTTCGCGTGATTCATCGTATGTCCGCCAATATTCGTTATTCGTTTTGTACCGCCCGTATATATATATATATATATACGTATATTTAGTTATTTATTTTTTTTTTTTGAAACATACGAGATGTGATCAAAAATCACCAGGACTTTGTTAATAATATTTATATCAATTATGGTAACGAAACGCCGATAAAGAAACTTTCAACGAGAATTCCAGCGTTGGTTTCGAATCGATAACGATATTTATTTTTATTTTATAGCATTTTTACGAGAACACGTTTCTCGTCATGCGACGATTTTCGTAAAATTTCGTTTTAAATTTGGGAAAATTTCTAGTGAAACTTTTGAACTTTTACAGCAAGCTTTCGGAGACGATTTTCTGTCTCGGACAACGTGTTTTGAGTGGTTTAAACGGTATAAGGAAGGTAGGGCATCCGTTAAGGATGACACACGACCCGGTGGACCCGCGGACCGGTAAAACAAATGAAACTGTTGCTCGTGTTCGTGAAACTATTCAAAATAATCTGGTAGTTAAAACTAACTACCAGAGAAGGTGCAGAAGACGTCGGAATATCTTATGGTTCTTGCCGAGAAATATTAATGAAAGAATCGGGCGTGAGCCGAATCGCAGCCAAATATGTTCCTCGTCTCTAAACCGATGAACAAAAACAAAATCGAACGGCCATCCCTCGAGAACATATTGAAAGAGCAGAAACCGACCAAGGCTTTTAAAAAAAAAAATATTGTAACAGGTGATGAAATTTGGATTTACCGGTATGACGTTGAAATACCCTGTTTTCCCTAATTTAAAAGAAAATTGTACGCACGCGCGTTGTTCTTCTATCGCTTCCATTACGAAAATCGCCGCATCGTTCTCGTAAAAATGCGATAAAATAAAAATAAATATCGTTATCGATTCGAAACCAACGCTCGAATTCTCGCTGGAAGATACTTTATCGAACGACATTATCGGCGTTTCGTTACCATAATTGATATAAATATAATTGACACAGTCCGGGTATTTTTTTGATGACGCTACGTAGATAATATACAAGGAAGAATAATCGAGGTTTACACTGGCGATCGGGTGCGGCATTGTGTTTACAGGCCCGACGTACCGTTGGTCGGACAAACTGACGCCCATCCATGGACGGCCAAAGGGAGGACGAATATATTTTCAGTTTTACACTGTCAAAACTGATGGGGCTGTATCAAATCTTGGACCCGAATACGAGAAAAATGTTCGGCCGAAACGTGTACCACACGTTAATTCGGTTGTTCGGTTTGTACGTGATCGGCTTGTCGTCGGTATTCCTGATTGGTTTGTACGACATGACGGACGACGTGATGGCGTTCACATACGGTCTGGGGTGCGTAGAGAATTGCGTGTTCTCCACGTACAAAATCTTCATGGTCATACACCATTCCAAGGACATATGGAAATGCGTGGAAGTGACCGGCGTCAACTTTACCGCGTACGGAAAGTACGACCGGAGCATATTCAAAAACTGGAGGAAAATCTCGCTGCGCGTCTCGGTCGCGTACGTGATACTGTCCGTATTGGTTTTGGCGACTTGGATAATTTCGCCGCTACTGCTCAACACGACGTTCACGGTGAAACACGCCGACGGATCGCACAGCGATTACCGGATAAGCGTGTTGAACATATATTTACTGATATCGGACACGGTGTACAATAATCACTATAGCGTATTTTTTTCCATCGACACCGTGGCGTTCGTTTCCTATGTGTATTTCTCGACGATTTTCGATATTATTATGCTCGTCGTGTGTTGTTCGGTGTCGTGTCACTTGAGCACAATTTCGAATGCGATCACATCGCTGGGACACGCCAGTGCGATTGTTGCCGGCAATACGAGTACGTATGGTTTTTTTCTCTTCTACATTTTATGCTATCCAATAGATTAACCCATAAAATACACCGGTAACACCTCTACATACCAACGACACGTACGAAAATTTGCCCACCACTAAAATGTATCTTATTTAATACATAGAATAGGTGTAAAATAACTCAATTCATACCGTTGATTTAAAACGTAATATAACTGACGTATATGAGGTTTTTTTTTTTTTAAATTAAAATGTTCGTTAATTTATTATTACAATTTATATGATAATTAAAAATTAATTTAAATTGAAACAAAAAAAAAAACAAAATTTAATTCTTCTTCAATAATTTTATTTTCTTAGAGTTCAATTTACTTAAGGGAATATTATTACACAAGGGCACCAAATTACCGTGGGCCCACCGCGACCCACCGCGTTACATACGTAATTGATTTTATTGTTTATAAAAAACGATACAGATCGAGTTCACTGATATCTGACAAATGAAATAACGTTATACATTTTTTTGTAAAAATTTTTTTGTAATTATAACTAGACAGTTGCGCTGTGATCCGCGTTGAGTTTATGTTTAAGTTATTATTATTATTTTTTAAACTAACAATTTAAATTTTACTGAATATGTTTTTTACTTAATCCAAGAGAACTATTTGAGAAATTTAACAAGTTAACTCAAAAACATTGTAGAAAATTAACGATATATAAAAATTACAGTGCAAGACTAGAGTTATTAAATCGGTAATTTCTAAAAAGGACTAGGTTTTGCATAAATGAGTGTTTACAGTCAAATTTTATAACAATACATTTTGAATGCCACAGATCATACAAACAAATTATTTTTTAGTCAAAAATGAAAAATAAATGAAATTTACCTGGATAAAATAAGTTTTTTTCCAGAAAAGTTTAAATTCAATGAGTTACGTATGCCGTTCTTGAAATCACCGATTTATAACCTAACCGGTCGGTTATTAAAATTAAAATAAACTTAACAGTTTTAAACGGAACAAAAACGTGTCAATTGTTTTATATAAAATATTATCGTTAATAAAAACTATTCGTCAAAATTGTAATTATATTCTGTTGACTATTAGTTATGTAAAGATACATTGCCATATCGTGTATTCGTTTTTACAGATGTTTTAAAGAAATCGGACACGGATCAAGACTTATTATTCGACGACATAAAAATGATATTTGCTGATCTCCAAAAAGTTTTAAAGTAAATTAAACATTTTCCTTTACCGGAATTATTTTAATTGTAGATATTTTCCAATATTAACAGGTCCTTTAGCAATCATAAACAATATTATTGTTCATCGAATTGTATTTATGTACTTGTTTTATTGTTTTTCATACTGGATAAATTAAATTTACTATCGTATAATCGATTTATAAACAATAATTGACATAGATGACTTTTGATAGCGGAGTTTTTTTGAGTGCAGCCCAAAATAATGGATAATGTTTTTACCGAGTTCCCAAAAAAAAAAAAAAAATATATTACCAACGTAGCCCGATTGCGTCCCAAGGTGAATTGGCTTACACCCCAAACATATTTAGTTATTATTATTATTTATTTCATTATATTGACTTACAGCCGGTTTTAAACATTTTAATTTTGGGCCTGTGTACTTGTTTTATTTAATGTTTTTTTTTTTTTTTTTCATTTATATATACAAGACATATGTTTTCGGTTAATCATTCTGAATTTCTATAGACTAGTGTTTAAATGTCATTATTTTAACAAAATCCAATTTAGATATTTTATTAGTTTGAAATTCTTTAACGTTTGGTAACCGAAATAGAACGTCCTCGGGCTGTGCAATATGATTTGTCAATAAGACTATGGACGCACTCGGGCTACGAAAAAGGTAAATAAATATTAAAAACCGGGACAAATCCGGGACCAGTGGCGTAGTCAGAGCATTTGAGACACGGGGATCATGCCCGTCTATTGGTCGTATTTATGTAAAAAAAAAAAAAAATAAAAAATTGGTTTCATTTTTAGTCATAATCGTATCATACTTATGTAATGTAAGCACCTTTTGTTTATTAATAAATTAGATCAATAGCTTTGTTGTGATAACTATAGATAATAATCACGGACTAAGATATAACCGCTGAACAATAACCCTATGTGGTCAATAAAGGAATTATTATCTATATTATCTTTGGTGATAACGAATTACTTTTTGATGTGTTATCAACAACTATATTTGATAAACTGCGGTTGTCATAGATAGTAACGAATTAATACCTATTGCGGTTGCATATGTTAATGGACAAATATGTAGTTTTATTTATCCCCTCCCTTTCATTAAAAAATCTTGGCTATGGAAATCTTTAAATTAATGACTCCACCTATGTGAGATAATACGCACAAATAGTATTTGAAAGTATTTATAATTACTTTTCAAGAGTGTCTGTGAATTGCCGAAATACCTGTATTCGTACTCGAATCATTTTTAAAAAGTATCTTCGACATGTGTGTATTTTGACTAATAAAAAAAAAAAAAAAATGTGGAGTACAGGTATTTTACACTTTCTTCAGTATAGGTAATATTATATTTGCGCCAACAACGCGTAAACGATACATTTTGAGCACTATTACCTACTAGTATGCGGTAGTTATTAGAAAAAAAAAGTAAAATGTATACCAGCCAAAAAAAAAAAAATCTTATTATATTAATAATTTGTGTAATTAATTTTTTATAATTTTTTTTTTTTTTTTTTTATACAGAAAAACGAAAGATTTTTTCAATATATTCCGGACCACAATATTATTGCAGATATTTATGTCTTCGAATTCGCATATTATCATTTGGTTTATCGCTGCGCTGGTATGTTGTATGAAATTACTGACGCGATGTCATTGACAATGTTATACGTTTTTTTTTTTTATTTATTATTATTGTATAAAACGTTTGTAAACCGAACGATATAACGACGTATAGGTACGGAAATGGTAAAAATGTGTGATATGTGTGTATGATTTAGAATTATGGATCGACGGAAGCGTTTAAATCAGTTTCGGTAAAACAGTTTTGTTTACTACCTATGTTTTCCGTTCAATTGTTCATGGTGTGTTATTTATTCGAGACTATAAACGAAAAAGTAATTATGATATTTCGTATTTATAATAAGATAATATACAAAAATAAATATTCGTAGTGAAATGTTAAAATTGCTTTGATGTTTCTGTTTTTATTTTTATTTTTTCGTATCGTTAATATCATCTTGGTCGGGTCTATGCACCGTGGCAAAGTAAAAATATCTTGGAAATCTTAAATCTATTTAGTTAAACTTTTAGTAGATTCCGCGTGATACGGTTAAAATACAAAACAGTGTGAAATTCGCTAATATTATTGACTTAAAACCGAATACTGTGTAAATCGTTGTTTTCGTACAGAATGACTCGATCGTGTTCGCAGTATACAGTAGCAATTGGATGGACATGGATATGAGAAATAAAAAGTTAATTTTACTTGCAATGAATACGATCAATTCGAGCAAGTTGAAAATGAAGTTTACAAACACCAAAATTGTTAATTTGGAAATGTTCAGTAATGTATGTATTATTTGCCACAATGTCAAATTGTTATTAGCTAGAAATATTTGGTGAGCATTTCAGAGTGGCCCACATAACAGTAATTATTTGAATTATTTTATACGATTATAAAATGACCGAAAATTCGAATTTTGAAGATGTATAGTATAATTGTCGAATTGATTATACTGGAACACAACAATATTATTTAGTATTAAGTTTAAAATGTTTAAAAACTAAACGTTATAACGTCATAAAAGTATAGTTAAAATTAACGTGCTCAGCGCACGTATCGAGTACCTTTAATTTGTATTTGTTATCATCTCCGTACGAACAACGGTAAAAACGAATCAGTTTTTCCAACGATTAATTAGGTACATTTTTTTATTTTTTTTTTTTTTTTTTTTTTTTTTTTTTTTACATTTGCAGACTATGCGGTTATGCTATTCGATATTTTCCATGCTAATCAAGTATAACAAAAACAATACGCCTTAGAATGGCATTACTCGTATTTGTTACGGAAGCTGACCAAAGCACGGACAGTATTATTCGATTTTTTTTTTTAATTTAAAATTGATTAAACTGTAATATGTAGAAGCACTTTAACATAAAGGACCTAAGTAGTAGTTATTATGGTACTTGTTATCAAATTCAATTGTGTAGTCCAACTATTGTTGTCGTTTCGCATATACATTTTATTTACTCGTATTTATTTATTTTTCATTGAAATCTATAATCCTACAACGTAATCCTACAGCGATGTATTTAAGTACTTTCAAACTACCTCCTGCGTACTCAAGTTTCGGTTTTCAATTGTAAATTACGGTCCAACATCAGGATTTCGATAAAGTTGAACAATTAACAATGGTATTAAGGTATTTTCAGAGGGAGGGGATTTTGGTATTTTCATTGGTTGGCCGTTGTTAATTTAATTGTGACCGTTCAATAAATAATACGATGGTGTTTGATGGTTTGAATGTCTGAAGACGGTTTCTTCTAAAGGTGAAGCCGGTGGTGGTGGTGGTGGTGATGGTGGTTTAAAGATAATAGGATTTGGATTTTTAAAAAGTTAACATGTAAAAAGTTGATTACATAATACTCACAATTTGATAGTTTAAGATAGAATTTTCTATTAGGTACCACTGGTGTACCACAAATCTTGATATGAATACGAATTATTAAATAAGCAATGGGTGAGTGTTAGGTTTTATAATGTTAGTATGCTACACTAGACAAATCAAGTTAGGGCGCCACTAATCCTCTACAATTACTTCATTGTCCTTCATTATTGAACGTGAATAGGAACTTATTTTAAGTTATAATATTTTAATTTTATGTTATTGGATACAAATACGTTCTAATATGAAAGCTTATAAATAAAACGTAAAGTATGGCATCCACAGAGTTTTCTATTATTACAAAACATTAACGGACTCGTAACGCGAGCCATCTACGACTTTACACACGTAAGAATATTATAAAAAAAATAGTGTTTAGATGGTTTTTTTGTTTTTACAAAACTCTGTTTCTTTGACGACTAACAGTCATTATTGAATAGAGCATCCCACGATGACTCAACCTGAGGTAAGATAACAATATATACAATAGGAATTTATTTAACATTATATATGCAATTCTGCGGTTGGTCCAAATATTTTTGTCGACCAATATTCACATAACACGATGATATTTTTTAAATGTTTATACAATATTGAATTTTAAATAATACATAATTGTTATATGTTCAAAATATATTGACTACCGGTAATTCGCCCAACGTTAAAGGTACGTATATCAGTCGAACCAAACTTAAATGTTAAATAGTAATTTGAAAAAATATATTTATTTGTCCGGTCGAAGCCTTGTACAAATGAATTGATTCAATACAATAGTAATTAAATTCATTGGGAACTATAATAGAAAATTGGTTCGCCATATACCGGGTATCCGGTCAAACACTTAAACAAATAAATTGGTTCGTTACAATAAAAATGTTTGAAATTCGTTGAAAAGTATAGTAGAAAGTTGATATTTTATATAAAGGATAGCCGATGGAAAGCCTCGTATAAATTAACTGTTTCTGTATTAATATTTTACATTCATTATTTCATATTCAAATATGGTTCGAAAATTATTTGGGACACACCGGATGGATGGCATGTCCAATCGAAGCCCCGGCGGAAATTAACTGGTTCAGTATAACCGTATTGTGAATTCATTGAGATTTTTACAGGAGGATGATTTCAAGAATCCGGATATCCGGCCGAAGCCTAGGATAAACCAATAATATTTTGAACTCGATGAAAAATTAAAATTAAACAATTGTCTAGGGCACACCGGTGGATGTCCGATGGAAGCCTTCGGATAAATCCACCAGATCAGTTAATCATAATATTTATTATATAAACTATTGATGGTCAAACGTCACTATTAATATGTTTTCAGAATGTCGCAAAACACCGAAATAGTGTCGTCCGAGAAACATTAATCTTAATAAAACCAATAGCTTCTACAACATTGAAAATCTAAACACCCATTGCTTATCGATTGTTATGGTCCGTCTATTATGTGTTCAAAAATTTCACAATTGCGGCCTAAATTTGACTATAGCAGCGCAGACGGAGTATTCGGAGGAAAACGGTTATAATGCATTCGAGTTGACCGGAATTAATTTTGACTAGGGACGTATTATATATGAAAGCGTTTTATAATAATATATTTGACAAATTATTGTGTAAAGACAATATTTCTTTTTATAATATTACACCTGTACACATTAATAAAATAGGTTTCTTAAAAAAAAAAAAAAAAAAAAAATATATATATAGAAAAAGAAAAAAAAAATCACAGAGATGATATACAAAAACAACGTAAAAAAAACTTATCTTATACAGTAATATTATTATACGTAGGTTTTACACAAATAAAATATTATCAACAGTTTTCTTCACATCGATTAGAGAACAATAAATAGTTAATAATAATATTAATAATAATAATAATATATGGTATTTACAGAAGATATTGTCAACAAATTATATCATTCAGTCACACGCTTCGTATATAATAATAATAATAATAGTAATAATATTTTAATCGTAAATGTGCAGTATAATAATTAATAATATTTTATTAATATATAAATAATTAAATTAATAATAATAATAATAACGACACGAACGGTATGGGGATAATATTATTGTATTAAGATAAAATAAGCGAAAAGAAACGGAGGGATGGGACGGGACCGTCGCAATATCGGTCCGATAAACATATTTTCATAGTCCAAATATGTCCTTTTTTTTTTATATCAAACCACCGCATTGCGATACTGAAAAACATATATTTTATTATACTCTCATCGATCAAACGCAATACTGTCGGGCAAATTATTGTATTTGGACAAAATAATTTATCGGACTTTTATCAATTTATCGATTTCGTGCGAACCCGCCGCCAACGGGTGTGGGACGCGACGATCAAATAATTGATAAAAACGGACCGGCAAACGATAAATTTCGCCGCCTTGCTCGTGACGTCACGTCTAGCGATGAACTTTCCCGGGAACAGCGAATATTTTAGGAAATATTCCTTGAACAATTTAGCAATGTTAACAATACCGTACACGAATGCGGTAGCTGCGCAAATTATATTTAATTTAAAAAAAAAAAAAAAAAAAATAACAATCGAATTATTGTTTAAAATATAACTTTTTGCACCGACGGCTGGCGTGTTGACGTGCACAACTCGAATTAGACACGTATATATTTTCTACGCGAAATGATACAATTTTCGGATTGACCGAAATTGTCGTCTTGTTCTCCTCGGGGAGTCCGAATAGTATTTAATCCATCGAAATGTTCTCGATAAATTCCCGGCGTCGGGAACATTCCCGGGAATGTGCACATCGCCATAAGTCACGTCACGGAAAGTCCACAGCGGCAACGATCCCCGTCGTCCGACAGTGACGGGTATGCGAACGGCCACGCATTGAGCAAGTTACGCGTAACGAACACAGAAAAATAATATAAATGTAATTTTGAAATATACGTTTGTTTTTTTTATTATTATTATTATTATTATTTTTTTTTTTTTTGGAAAATCTGTCGTATTTATTATTGTATTACTACGCCACCACATTGCCAGCGGAAAGACACGCACGAATATAATAAAATATTTCTCTAGTGTGTTCGTAGTCTGTCGTCAAATACAATTATTCGCCGTCCGCAAACGGAAATCGCCATAAATATAATTCGATAATACGGATTTGGATGTTGGATTTATAATTACAATTTTTTTTTTCTTTTTTTTTTTTGTAACGGGGCGAAAGAAAAAAAATCACACTCGTTCTGTAGGGTATGTACCGTTCACGCGTATTATACAGTTATACTTAAACACCTAATATGTAATAAAAAAATAACTCGTTATACACACACAAACACACACATACAATAAAATAAAATAGATTACATTATAATATTATTAGGTATTTATATATCATATAAATTACAAATACATTTTCTTACTCTATAAAAAAAAAAAAAAATAATAAAATCTATTGATCATACGAGTAAGACCGCAATAACTATAACGACGAACGTAGGTAATTCATAAACTTAAATATTAGAGAGGTTTTTTTTTTTTTTTTTTCATTTTTAACCGCTAGATAAGTCGCAATATTATAACAGTATATGTAAGTAAGTGTAAATTCATCGACAAGATTTTTTTTTTTTTTTTTTATAATAGATAAATGACACTGTGCACGTTTTAGACAAGAATATAATATCGGTACACGTTTCTAGGCGGTTTTTTTTTTTCATACAGGATAGGAACGTACCAAAACGCGTTCCTGTAAATTCGAATCGAACTCCAACCTAACCCTCAAAAAAAAAAAAAAAAAAAAACGACGATATTTCAATAGACTCAAAGGACAAATCGGTTTTTTTTCCTCGGAGCTCGCTTTGTTATACGGTCAAATTTTTTCTTTTCTCGATTATTATTAACGGGTATGTCTATTTTCGGGGTTTTCGCTATTCGATTCTCGTGCAGGCACGAAAAACTCCGCGTTTCTATATGATAAATAATTATTATAAGATATATATATATATATATATAGTTTTTTTTTTTCGCCATAAAACCCGTATAAGATCTACCCTTGAACGGGTCAACTAATACACTATGACCAATAATATGTCGAGAAAATATTATTATAACGATATTGTATTAAACGCCAAACGAACTGCACGCGGACAAGACACGACCGCACCTAAAATCGAACGCGGGATTGTCGGTCTTCGGTGTGCGATATTGCTGGCGACACCCGGACACTCGAGCCGGTCATCGTAATAATAATATTGATATAATATCTAGACACAACGGCTAGTAGAAATCACCATCAACAGTGTATAAAGTTGTCGATTTAAAAAAAAAAAAAAAAAAAGTGCTCGTAGCGCGGTTACACCCGGAAGAAACTGTAATCGGCCGGTTACAATTAGGAGACCCGTCTAAAAGAGTTTCCAAAAGCTTGAAAATCAGTTTCGACTGTAATGATTAAAACTGGAATAATCCGCGGCGTGGGCGTATTTGAACGTATCGGAGATGACTAGTTTTAAAGAATAAATTGTTCCGGACGTTAAAAAAATCCCTGGGCTAGACTATTTAAGGATGCACTTGTTTACTCTACGTGTTTATGGATAAAATTTCTTTTGAAAATCGATTCTAAAAGAATTACAGATTTAATCTGTTCGCTAAATAGGGGGGGTTTTTTTTTTATTTTAATTTTATTGTAATTGTATTAATTGCCGTGTAAGGACGAGAAAATGTATAAAACAGTGGGCCGACTAAGTAAGTAGACGCGGTTACGGTTTCGTACGGATATCGCCGCGCGCTGAGGGCCTAACCCGAAACCGTTACAAAAAAAAAAAAAAAAAAAAAAATACATTTCAACGAACGGTACACGACACACGGGATTTCGTAAAAATAAAAAAAAATTTAAATTCAGTGAATCCGATCGGGTAAAAAACAACATCCAATACGCTTTTTTGACGAGCGGTTCGCGTTTGCGCACGAACGAATCTCGTACGAGTGATATATATATATATATATATACATAAATATATCGTTTTTTAGCACCATAAAATACGACTTACACATTAAATACATTTTATACAATTATCGTAATAATAAATAATATGGAATATATAAATATACTTAAACCGACGGACATAGATACCTATAGGTAATAGGTATTTAGTATTTACAAATGAGTTTTACACGATAAAATATTTAGAGCAATATTGGTAAAAAAAAAAAAAAATATATAAAAAAATAAAAAATAATATTAATAAAATCCATCACGGCGTTTAAGAGTATTATATTAATCGTAACACGAATAAATCGTTTGTCGACGCTATTCGATAATAATATTGTGACGTCGCGATATTTCGCGGTTCGATTTCGAAGAGTTTAAAAAAAAAAAAAGTACATTGGCAATAGATTTACAGCGTTTACATACTTCAGACCGTATGCGATACGATTTGGTGACGAATGATTTTTTCCCCCGAAATCGCTTCCGCACGGTTGAATTTATCATTAGTAAAAAAATAAAATAAAATATATTTTCAATATTGGTCGCGGTCGCTCTCGTGTGTTTTTTTTTTTTTTTGTTTTACAACAATAATAGTTTCCAAAAAAAAAAAAAAATACTGATATCCTAAATATAAAAATTTGCAACCATGACATTTTTTTGCTTAACGTTAAACGGACAATTAGATCGAATTTTATCCACGCCCCCTTAATAGTAAGTTATAAATATTTTTTTTTCGATAATATTGTCGATTTATTATTTTCGGCCTACGTTACGGCATCGCTCCCCGGAGTAATTACGCCGAAATGTATAAATTCATATTATCAACATTCTTAGTCTTTTTCGTTTTTAGTTAGTTTTATTAAAAAATAAAATAAAAAATTGACAACTTTTTATAATTATTGTTTTTTTTTTTTATATATATATATATATATATATATATATATATAAACAACCACTCTAAATCTAATTCAATATATTTATAATCTTATTTGATAGTTGATAATAATATTACATATAATGACTTCCGTAAAACCTTAATATATAAACCCACGATGCCAATCTATTCCGGGGCTTACATTTCTTAAAAAAAAAAAAAAAAAGTAATTAATTCGTTTAAAATTATTGAAAAACTGATAATAAAACGTTTGTAATTATTACTTTAAAACATTATTTGCACGCCGATAAAATGTTGAAGTTTTAACAGAACGTATTAAAAGCGCCAGTAAACGTAATGCCGTCTAGTAAAATACAATCACTTGGATATCATATTGTAGTTTTTACCGGAATAGTTGAAAAAAAAAAAAAAAAATTAAAAATAGTTTTATAAATTGTTCCGCTTCGCGTAATGTTTTGTTCAACGCGATATTCTTTGCGTTTCGTTTAATTAAATTAATTATTTCGTTTAATATTTCGTTTTGCGGTACCGTTTTCCGTTTTATGTTTTCCGTATAATCCCGTTCCATTTTTTTTTTAATAACGTTTACAATTTTTTTTTTTTTAATTGTCTTTTTTTTGTTTTTGGATTTATTGTTTTTTTTTTTTTTTTTGTAAAGATTGTAAGCCCCGAATTGTATTCCAATATGTACACAACTATAATACCGCAGGCAAAATTTACATAGAGTTATCCTATCGTATAATCACACACGAAACTAAAATTTATTTTACATACTATATATATATATATACCAAGACTAGGCATTAACGAGTTAAAACGTGAAAAGTTATGTTTTTATCATCAATCATTATTGATGATAAATGTTTTTTATGTTATTGGTTTTATACTACTGACTTCTCATTAAACGAAACGAATTTTCTTCGCGTTGACATAATAAATAACGAATTATTTTTTAACACGATACGTTAAATTCACAGTCCATAAACTACTTGAACGGCCACAAACCGTTTAAATAATAATTTTTTTATTATTATTATTATTATTCAATAACTTGTTTGTGGTTTAAAATGAGTATAATTTGATATTTCCCAGAATAGGCCGCCCCGCGTTTTAATTTAAAAAAAAAACGACCATTTCTATAGGTTTGATTACTATTAACTATGACAATTACAATTGGACATAAAATAAAAAATTGTCCAAACTCAAACGAACAGTCAGTTAAATTTAACTTTTACTATTTAACTATTATTCAATATTAATAAAATACATTATAGACTTTTAAACGTGTTTAACTCGTTAACTTTTTTTTTTTTTTTTTTTTTCAATTAACTCGCATCATCCGAGTTAAAATAGTATTTGCCCAGCCTTGCTGCCTATGCACCTAATAAATTATACCATAATGTAATTGTCCGTGATACGACAATGTCGTCGCATCGATAATAATAATATGCTTGGAAAAATAAAATAAAAACTTATTATTATACGATATAATATTACGTTAAAATTATTATAATTATTATTTTTACGACGATCCCGGCCGACGTAAATATTATTACGCATTTTGGTCGGACGATCGTCGCGTGTAATCTCACTATTTTTGCCTAACCACCGATACGCCTGGAAGCGATAGTCGTACGATAAACTCGTATTGTAATAATACATGGAAATCAAAAGCAAAACTCAAAATTATTATTCAAAACCACCGTAAAAATAATATTTACATCCCCGTCGGATACGTTTTACAAAAAAAAAAAAAAAAATATTGTAATTACACAATAATATTAAGTACACAGTAAGGGTAAATTACAGTTATATACGCGGGCACGCGTACAAAAATACATAGACGCGTAAAAACGGAATATCGGAAGGGTTCGGGGGGGGAGGGGAGGGGGGGCACGGGGACCGGGAATTCGGTTATTGGACATTGTAGTGAAGGGCGTGCGATTGTACAGTGGGCAGTCGACGGCGGGATAATGGCAGTGGTGGCGGGTAGTCGAGGGTTCGATGGCGGTGGTACCGGTAGTGGTATGGTCGCGGCGTGTATGTCGTTCTGGATAACGGTGTTTTTTACGCGTCGCATTCGGGTTTGTAACCCAAATTTTTCCGCTGCAAGAACAATTGTATCTCCCGGAAATTCGGACGGCCCTTGTCGTCCCTCTGCCAACACTCGCACATGAGGTCGTAGATTTCTTTCGAACAATTGATGGGCTGCGGCAACAGCATCTGAAAATGAAACCAGAACGTGTCAGTCTATGGTATAACAGCCGCACGGGTGTTATACCCACGGATAGTTTAGGGTGACCTTTAGGGGTCGGTGTAGTTGAACGGGCGATTGAGGAAGACCCTGTTGGGAAAAGGCCTTTACGGAGACCACGGCAGAGGCGGAGAGATTGCGTTAAGAACGGACAGTAAGGCGGCAGTGGAGTTGTAAACTCAATGGATAGCAATTGCACAGAACCGGGATAAGATAAACGAGTATTATACCATTTTATTCGATTTTTTTAGACGTGTTATATTACGCATTTTTTTTTTTTTTTTTTTTGTGGAAGGCTACATATATAGAAGACATTAAACATTGTCACACGGGCAACGTATAAAATGCGTATTCCGAAATTGTTTGCGAATATCCGGAAAAAAAAAACATCACTTTTCGGGAATTTATATGAAATATTCGATGATTTTTCGTATTTTTCACCACACGATTTACATTGGTTTTCTCGCGGTAATATCCGTGTACCCATATAATAGGCGAATATTGAAAATTAGTGGTCCGAATTTCAATTATACGACAATTCGGCTATTTCGCATTTTATCACAATTTAAAACTCTTCCTACTACGGTTCTATAGGTAGGTACTGTAGTATATTAGTACTATAAACTCGAAAAAAATAAAATCGTGTTTTTAATTAAAATAAAATCTTGGACGGTGACGGTTTCTACACCGGTTGTAGATGTCAAATTCGCATACGAAAGAGAGGCCTGGTGCATTGGCGCGGTGCATATCCGTCTAATCCGAGATCGGTAGAGCAGTCGTTTTATGCAGTTCCCGCCAGAGAATAAAAAAACAAAAAACACCCCCCCCCCCACGGGAATAACGTTCCGGCCGTCATTTCGAGGGTTAAATAAATATTTCTTATTCGCGTATATGTATATATAATAACATCACTCGAACGAGCAATAAAATAACGCAAAAACTACTTTATTTATTTTTTATTTTTTTATTGCCGGTCGAACGTGTGCGCGACCTTACGATAATATATAGTGTGTACATAGACTATATAAAAAAAAAAAAAAAAAAAAAAAAAATATGTGTACGAACAACGGGCAATTGTACGCGATATTTGCGTATTCTGACTGCGGGGGGGGGGAAACGGTGATGCGTGCGATACGGACCGATGTGGGAGTTTTTTTTTATTTTTATATTCGTTCCCCGGCGGCGGCGGCGGCGGTGGCTGTGGCAGAGATACGCAGCGAACGGGACGCGATCGGTTTCCGGTCCGGAAACGGCCCTCCGGCAGACCGTTAAAACGCGGTGCTGCATGCGCCGCCAATACGGGCAATACGCCACATTATTTAAAAAAAAAAACGAATCACAACGATTGGTTACGATCATTGCAATATAACACAGAAATACGCAACTCGGCTTTCACCCAACACCGTTTTCTTTCGATTGTTTTGACTTCCCGGACATTTACAATGAATACCGTTGAATTTACAACACGACCGTCCAGATACGAGGTCTGTTCAAAAAATACCGGGATTTTATTGTTTAACAATTACAAAAATTTCAACAAAAAATGTTACACGTTTTTATGTAAAGACATCTCGTCCGAAATACTCTCCTCCGGACGATATGCAGTGGTCCCGGCGATATTGCCGTCTTTCAAATGTCCTTTGGAACTGTTCCAAAACTACGAGTTCTGTTGCCGCGTTCGCTTTAATTTCCTCTACATCTCTGTTAAATCGTTGTCCTTTGAGCGAAGATTTTTGTCTTGAGAAAAGAAAAAAAAAATCACATGGGGCCTGATCATACGAATAGCCAGGGTGTAGGACCTTAGGTATTTTTTTATCAGCCAGAAATTCACGAATCGACAGCGCTGAATGTGCTGGCGCATTATCGTGATGATAAAACCAATTTCCATTTCGCCATATTTCGGGGCGTTTTTTTTCGAATTCTCTCTCGCAATCGTATTAATACGTCTTTATAGAATACCTGATTGACTGTTTGGCCATGGGGTACAAATTTAAAAAATGAACAATACTTTCAATATCAAAAAAAAACTATCAGCATTGTCTTGACATTCGACCTCACTTGACGAGCTTTTTTTAGCCGAGGGAAAAATTTTGTTTTCCACTGAGATAATTGAAAGTTCATTTCCGGATTGTATCCATAGACCCATGTATTTTCACCTGCGATAATGTTTTTTTTTATAAAATTAAGCAGAAGGATTTTTAAGGTCTTAACAAATCGTTAAACGATTTTCCTTTTGCTCCAACGTTAACAATTGTGGAACGAATTTGGCAGCTACCCTTTTCAACTGTAAATTTTCGGTTAAAATATCACGACAAGATCCAATCGAGATTTTTGCTTCATTTGCTAACTCACGAACGGTTAATCTGCGGTCACATCGCACTTTTTCGCTGATTTTTGCCACAACATCATCGTTGCTAGACGTCGACGGTCTTCCAGAACGTGGATCGTCTTCAGTTGACTGTCGACCATTCTTGAAACGTTTAAACCGCTCGAAAGTCACGGAACGACTTAAAGAATTATTCCCAATAGCAGTTTTAATCGTTGCGTACGTCCCCCTTGCTTTTTTGCCAAGTTTCAAGCAAAACTTGATGCACACGCCGCGTTGTTCGTAAATTTCGGGCGTGTAATATTAAACTGAGATAAGATAGCCACTTCAGGTTTTGTTTAAAATATCCACTAATTCACAGGGAATATATCTATTTGCAATTTGTAACGTTATCGTGTGTAGATAAGCTGTCTAGATTTAGAAAAAAATCACACGTGGCCTGATCTGGAGAATAGGGAGAGTCCGCGGGACCACGGAAATTCGTTAATCAGCCAAAAATGCACGAATCGACAGCGCTGAATGTCCCTTCACGTCTGTACATTTTCCTGTAAAATTGCACGACAAGACTCAATTGAGATTCGTTTTGTTAACTCGCAAACGGTTAACCAGCGGATATTTCGCATTTTTTTTTTTAGCAAATTGTCGCCACACCATCGTTTCTGAATGACGTGGACGGTCTTCTAGAACGTGGATCGTCTTCAGTTGACTGTCGACCATTCTTGAAACGTTTAAAACACTCGTAAGTCTCTCTAACCACTTAATGAATCGTCCCCAAAAGCGGTTGTAATCATTTTGTGTACGTTTCCGTTGCATCATTTTTACCAAGTTTCAAGCAAAATTAATTAATTTCGGACACGTCGAAAACGGCGGACGAAAAAAACCGATTTAACCACGTGTAATATTGAACGGAGATAAGGTAGCGACTTCGGGTTTTGTTTAAAAAATCCACTTATTCGCGGGGAATACATCTGTTCACGATTTGAAACGTTTTCGTGTGTAGATTAGCCGTAATAACATCTGTTCTGGTACTTTTTGAACAGCCCCCGTATATGCAATTACCTTTGCGTTTTCACTACACACTCGAATATGTAAAACAAAATTTCCCTCCCCCATGCAATTATGGAACGCCGGAATCGCGAACTGAAATGCGTTTTTGTTAAGTATGTTTAATTTCCGTACACATAAGTATATTAAAAATAAATAAATTTACGTACAAATCCAGGCTTAAGTTATTACTATTAGAGCGGACCCGGGTATTACGGGACACATCATTTTTAACACATTTTTCCAATGCTAATTTATTATAAAAACAAATTTATGACCCAATGATACCCAATACTAAAATTTCTTATTTTTGTTCAAAATGAATAGATAATTTTATTTTACACGGGTTAGTTTGATTTTCACATTTTATACAAATGGGATAAATACATGATAGTATACGTATAGTTGATAGTCTAAAATTTAAAATTTAATTGTTAAAATATCATATCCCCTCCAAAAAAAAAAAAAAAAACTAGGCCAAGTCGACCAAATCAATAAAATACTAAGTTTGTTAATATTCAGACCTCCATTTCTTCGTTGATAAAATACATTTTTCCTTCAGCGTGACCGCAATAAAAAACATTTTAATAGAAAGTTGTTTTGTTTTGTTTTTTTTTTTTTTTTACGAAGTCAGTAGATTCCGTAGAATGTCGTTGTCCCGTCTTAACTTTTGTCTCCGTCTTGCCCCGGATTTCCCTAGTACCCTATGTCCGAAATACAATTTTCTCCAAAATAATATCCGTCGCCGAAAGGGACGGAGAGAGACACTCGAAACGTATCGTGTGTGTGTGTGCTGACCATATTTCGTTTATAAAAAAGAAAAACATTCACGAACTTTTGTTGAATATTTAAGGTATTCGTTCGTCCTCGGAAAGCGTTTTCCAATGGAAATTCTATACTCGCGCGATTCGTTTGAACAGCATATGATAATATGCTGTGCGTATATCGTTCGAATATCATTTGATCATTTGTTGACGAATATTCGCCGACATGCGTGCCAATATCGAATTTAATACTCTCAGCAATAATTGAGTGGCGCACGACATTCACGATTCCGCTGGCAAAAGTGCAAACTTCGCGCGAAACACAATAATAGTCACACTCGACCTTCTTATGTATACACACTCCACGGTCTCCGTTTTCCCCCTCAGAAAATGTCCTCTGCTTTTACAAAGTTCTTTCCCAACTCGATAATTGCCCGTGCGTGCAGTGTCGCCCGCTGCGATATCCGCACCGGTTAGGGCGAGGGGAATTCTTTTTGGAGTTTGTATCTTTGAACGGAAAAGTTTTTTTTTTTTAAAAAAAGCCGGACATACTTCACACCGTGCGAAGGCCACCAATATTTCAGAAGCGAAGTCGGTAGGATATAAGGTAATTTAGTTTGTACCGTACACCGCAAGTAAATAACGATAAAATCGTTGCAAACAAAAAAAAAAACTATACTGAGAACGGAGCTCGGTAACTAAGGATCAAAAAATATATTAAATAAATCAAGTTGGAGCTCGTCAACCTCTCATTATACAAATGTAAACGTAACAATAAAAGTTATCGAGTGAGGTTTTTTTTTTTTTTTTTTTTAACAGTTTAACATTAATAGCTCCTTGCTACACTCAAAGTCTAAAAAAAAAAAAAAAATTAATAAAAATGGCGGTACATAATTACGTAATAATATCGCTTAGTTGAATAATAATAATTGTCGATCCGAACACAAATAACACATTTGTGTACATGTTTTCTGCGACGACGACACGCATATTATAAGTGTTTTATACCGCCGTAAAAAAAAAAAAAAAAAAAACGGATATATATAAACGGCGGAAACTTATATTATAAACGTCGAAGGCCCGTTTAAACTTTTCGCGCCAACGCGGCGAAAAAGTTTTCTAATCACAAAAACTAACGATCGCGAAAAGTTTTGTCGGGCGCGCGCACACACACACACTAGGGAACGCATTACGGACGTGTTTTATCAATTAAATCGATTAAAAAAAAAAAAAAAAAAAAAAAAACGGCGAGGGGATAAAAACCCCCCCAGGCGCCGGATCCGAAACCCGTTTGAACGAATTCGGAATCGTACCCGCCCGACAACGTTAAACCGAATTGTAAAAAGATGTAAAAAATAAATGTCGAGCAGTAGTACGGCCGCGGGCCGTATTATTTTTTTACGAGTCGTGTGCAGATAACGCGGCAGGGGACGGCAACAAAAACGCGAGGGCGAGGCTGCGTAAAAACGCCGTGTTCATAATGAATATTAACGATGTATAACACGAAATATTTAACGCATTTTCAAACGTGTCGACCGAATGTAGAAAAAAAAAAAAAAAATACAGCGATCGTACATTCAAACTCGTCCCGCATCCTATAAAAAAAAATTTGAATTATTTTCCTAGACGGCGGGCGGTCGGTTAGGTTAGGTTAGGTTTTTATGTTCAGAAACACTGCGCCGGCGTACTCTCCGGGCCGCAGTCGGATTTTATTTGTTCGTTTAAAAAACCGTCCACTCGTAATTGTCTTTCGAACTTATTTTTTTTTTTTTTTTTTGACATGTATATGTCTTATGGCTGGGGGTCATTCTGTTAATTTGTCCGACACCGAGAATGTTACCGCGACGGTCGTTTAAAGAACAAGATCAAAATCGTCATTCCGATAACCGAACCGCCGCGAAATGTCTGTATTGACGAATTTCCCGTCGCTGATAACGAATTCAATTTTCGTTTTATCCAAAACAAATTCGGTGTTTCCTGCGGTGTTCGCGATCGCCTTTGGTTCGAGAAAGATATGAAGCACGTTCCCCGGAAAGCCGTAGATTTTTTGCTCGAAAAATACCCACACTTAGATTCTCATAATATGAGCGTGTGCAATACTTGTTATAAAAACTCTGCTCAGTAACAAAGTTCCCCGTTTTGCTACAAATAACGGTTTTTGTTATCCTCCATTTCCATCTGATTTACCGCCTCTCGATCCTATCTCTGAACGATTAGTGTCACCGCATTTAAAAATTTAGAAAAATGTATACTCAATAAAAATAATTGCTGTCTTTGAAACTTGTTTATTTTTTACACGTGTTAAAAAAGTTACCTACAGTTTAATCCTCGTCTCTTCGTATCTAATACCAAATTGACATCGACATTCTTATGTAAACTATATTCAGTAGAAACAAGACATATACATGTACCGATGTATCTGTATGTAGTGTAGATACTCTTAGTTTTTTTTTTTATTTTTTTTTTTTTCATATTTTCCTTGTGCGAAAAACTCCGCACGAAATCGAATATGTTATACTCACGAAATTCCCGTCGTTCTGGTACAGTCTGGTGACGTTGTCGATGACGTGCTGGTCGCTGAGCTCTTCGTACGGCTGTTCCCGGGCGAACGTCAGTATTTCCCACAGGGTGACCGCGAACGACCAGACGTCGCTCCTCGGCGTGTACTTGTTCTGCGCAAATTTACACGAAACACACATTATATGAGAAATTCACAAACAATAAATTAGCGGACGATACACAATAACGTTACGCGTTTAATTTTTTTTTTTTTTTTTATTTCGTTTTACCAATAGTATGCTCTCCCAGGACATCCAGCGGATCGGCAACGAAGGCCTGCCCTCGAAGTCGAAATAATCGGCCGAATAGACGCTCTTGCTCAGACTCATGTTGGACACCTTGACCGTGTAATTGGGACCGACCAAACAGTTTCTGCGGGATACGAAACGAAATCAGTATAACAATATAGTTTTAAGGGCACCTATAGTGGGTCTCGGACGATTAACGTTAGTCGCGTGCAACATGTAAAGTTAAAAAAAATACATGAAAGCACAAACGTTTCCGTCACACTACGACGTGTGAAAACCAACGAGAATCGAATTAAGGCTTACAATTTTCGATTCGTGATCAAACACAATATCACCCTGTAGATAGTACGAGACGACGACACTCCAAAAAGTTTATATTAATTCGACGGGCGTTTTTTATCGTCTCGTATAAACACCGCCCGCATTTCGTTCATCCACAGCTAATTAAAATATATCAATGTTTCGAATCGCACCATCCGTACGGTATCCCGGAGGAATTCTTATCGTTTTACATTATCGGTTTAGAGTCAACGGATTATTTTCATCAGTTTTTTTTAAGTATAATACGCACGTCAATCACCCTATAAAAAAAACTCGAAAACCGAAGAAAAAACATTGTTAATTAAATTACAAATTTATTTCGCCTTCTTGTATTCTGAACCGTTAAAGTTGGAGTTTTTTTTTTTTTTTCCATTTTGATGAATCAAAATGAATAATTATTAATAATAAAAGAAAAAAAAAAAAAGAATTTTATAACTTAAAGCTTTCTGCATTATTATTATATAAACTCGCGCAAAAGAATTTGAAAAACGATTTTTTTTTTCTTATTTTTCTTATTTGTATATACATATATATTGATAAAATAAATTGTATGCAGTTAATTTAAAAAAAAAAAAAAAAAGTATGTCTAAAAACAATCCCACGCTAGTTTTTTTCCGGAGAGATATTTATTTTTGCTTCTTTTAAATATTTACATAATTTATTTTTTTTTTTATTATAAAATCAATCAATTTCAAATTTTCAATACTGTTAGCCGGTTTTTCAGGATTTTTTTTATAAAGGATCCTTTATTAACGAGAGAAAAACCATGAAAATACTCGGGACACATAAAAAAATGACAGGAAACTCACTGCAATAATGGCAAACATTTAAATGTCGGGAATCCGCTAGTTTGAATTTTGAATTTTGATTTTTTAACTCATAACTAAATCTAAAACTTTCACGTTGCATGATAAAGTTATGGCTTTAAGAGACTTTCAAATGATATTGTTGTTACAAGAATGACCACAAAAATATATACAGGGTGCGGCAGAGCTGACCTGACGAGTTTAATGAAGTCATTAACCTGTGATAAGATAAGATCAGGCCTTAATAAGTGGTATATTTTGAATTGTACGGTAATGCCGTTTTTTATTCGTAATCGTGATCTGGACAGGTGTACATAGTGGTTTCGTCGTGCGTGCGTATTACGAAAATAATCATTCTGTGATCGCTACACAAAGGGCTTTTCGTATACACTTCGGCGGCATTCCACGTGCTGAATTTGTTCTTTCTGCTAACACTATCAAATTGTGGATACGGCATTCGGAAGAAACTGGAAATACCCCAAGTAGACTTGGACACGGAACACCCAGAACGGTAAGAACCCCGAAAATGTGCAATTGGTTAGAGAGTCAATTGAGCAGTCACCAAGACGCACAGCCCGGAAACACGTTGTAGCTTTGGGAATATCAGACCGTTCTTTGAGGAGAATTCTTCTTCTTGCTGGCCAGCACGGTCCCCAGATTTAAGCATGTGTGGTTTTTTCCTTTGGGGCTACCTTAAGGATAAGGTTTTCAGACATCGCCCGCATACCATAGAAGAAATTAAACAGAAAATCACCGTGGAAGTCGAGGCGATACCAGTCGAAATGTGCCGAAAATCATGCGAGAGTTTCAGAGATCGTCAACAACAGTGTATCATTGCTGACGGCCGTCATCTTGGAGATATAATTTTCAAAAAATAATTTTTAAAAATGGGATTGAATACTGATTTAAATAAAAAAAAAACCTTTTCTCTAAGTTTTACTGTTCGTTATTTATAGCCCATCAAAACTCGTCAGTCGGCTCTGCCGCAACCTGTATATATATATTCCGTATAAATATAAGAAACAAGTAAACGCAATAAAATGTCTGCGTCTAAATAAACATTTGAACACGTCTGTTATTCTTACCTTGCCGCCAAGTCACGGTGCACGAAACTGATGACTTCCAAATATTTCATTCCGGATGCTATCTGGGTAGCCATGTGTATTAAACAGCCATAACTAAACGAATAACAATATGTTGCGAATTAGCAATGGTCACAAATATACTCGAAAAATCATAATTAAAATTCAATTGTTTTACGCCGTGTTGTTCAAACGTCCGATGCCATTATGTTAATTGTATATAATATTTTAAATTTTATATCGGTAAAAAAAATATATATATATATATATATATATATATATTAGAACCTTAAGGTCTTCGCGTACGGCGGTACCGGAGCTGCGGTCACGGCGACGTGTTCCTGAAGAAACTGATTGAGGTCGCCGTACTGCATGAATTCGGTAATCAGGCAAAACGGTTCTTCGGACAGACAACATCCTACCACGCGAGTGATGTTCGGGTCTCTGATTTTCCATAGCGATTCGACTTCGTCGTAAAAATCGTGCCTACAGTAGAAGAAGAAGAATAAGAAGAAAAAAAAAATGATATATTAAAACGATGCGAAATTCCATGGGGGAATTTCGCATACAGAATGGAATTTCCCATGTCCGGCGAGTGTTGTCGTGTATAACGAATAATTATACGAATTCGGACGCACATAATAATATTACGCAAACCGCGGAAGAAACGACGACTGTCGTTCGGTCGGTGCCTTGGACGGAATAAAATATTATAATATTATCGTTCGTCGTATGATGAAATTGTGTAAACATTAAATTTCGATAAGGGACGTAAGTAATAATAATTTTCGCAAAAGAAGAAAATAAAAAAACCCGGATACTAATTGCCGAGTGTCTCCCGTGGCTAATGGCTAATATATTAATATAAAGTTCAGCTATTACGGAGTCAAGACGATAATATTATTTCGAGCGCACCCACCAGGAGAAACAATATTCGGTCGATTAGCGTTGAAATCAAATTTTTTTTTTTTATTATTATTATTATTCACTTGGTCGATTCGGAGCCGCCTTTCCTCAGCGATTTGACGGTGACCAACTTGCACGCCGTTTTGACAGATGACGACGACGACGATGACGATGCCTCCGTCTGATGCTGTACCGGTTCGTCCGAAAACGTTTTCATTTCGCACAAATGCACCTGCGAAATGTTATAAGGCGACGGTAACATATTAATATATATTAATTATTCGTGTTTTATTTTCAACTTATGTGAACCTTTCGACATAATATTCGTTTGGATTTGTTTCGTGCGATGCGAAGTATAAACAAATCGTGCAACAGAAATTGTCTATCATAGTCGATTCGGCACAGACAATGCATAATGGACTGGGCATATTGGTTATCGGACATTTCTTTATAGCCTGTTTCACTCGGCAATCAAATTTTCTATTCCATGAAGTGTTAAACTATTATACCATAAAACGCGATTGTACATTTCAATTTTTTCAAACGATAGATGTTAAACATATGGATTTGAACACAAACTTGTATGACTATACGGTCACACAGATAATACTAATATCATTGCGTTTCTCTTGCATAATATCATGCATAATTTATCATGACTTACTTTTTTGCATGACAATCGTTGCGTGTGGGAGAAACGTTATGTTTTCAGAAAAACGTATGTATTTAGGCACCCGCAACCATATGTTTAATATCTATGAAACGACATCGGTAGGCGGCATATATATATATATATATATAATACGTGTATTATCGTGTAATACGGTAATTGAATAATGTTATTAAGCGTGGAATAAACTAATAAAATAATTCATGGAAAAGAATTCAATTTTTTGCCGAGTAGGACAGAAAACGTGATTTCCTTATGCGGAAACGCTGCCGGCTATGTAACCGATAAACATATTTTCTAACCATTATGTATTCTAATCTATGTTATATGTATAGTTGTACAGTGAGTAAAAATATGTCGAAACTAATAATAAGAAATAGTGCCCAAGGTAACGTATAAGAATTAATATTTATTAATATTCATTAATGGTTCAGAAACTAGTATCGAAAAAGATTAAACGAAAACCGAAAGGAGAGTGCCGGACGTGATCGCAGTGACGTCGAGTAGTTTTTTGGCTTTAAATAAAGTTTAATCTGTGTTATTTTTGGTGTTTGATATGCTTTTGTGGTTGTTTGTACGTCGCGTATTTCCGCGAGAAACAGTGGACAGACACGATGTCGTATTTGTGTAAATGCTCGATACAATTTATACAAGTGTTCCTTATGGGAATATAAAACTGCGTATTAAAAATCCGTTGGCATATTGTGTACCGGCAAATAATTCGGTGACAATTCACCCCCTAGAAATACTGCCTATAGACTCGCCACTAGATTCCTGTATTCTTTCACCCTGTCCGCGGGTATAGGCTCACCTCGCCAAATTGCGTTTTGGTCAACGTCTGGACGATGCTGAGTTGTTCCCTGGGAATTTCCGGTGGTAACTGGCACAGGGTGTCGTCGGACCTGGTCAACGGGCACGTGGACGCGTTACTGGCGCCTCCTCCGCGGCTACTGCTCGACCTGGAAGACGTCGGTGGCGGCGACCGGGGCGGCGGCGGTACGTTTAGCTGTAAAAAAAAAAACACGAATGAAAAAAAAAAAACCGCCTATGAATAATTAAACAACAATATTGTAAATACAATATTCGCGTATCCGGTTGGTCTTGTTTGTGTGCAGTTTTGTTTGCAAAAGACGTGTGCGAGTGTGTTTCGTCACTGATATTGTAACTTCAGTATTTCATCCCCCGGTATAAAAAAAAAAAAAAAAAAAAAAAAAAAAAAAAAAAAAAAAAAAAAAAAAAAAACAATCTCCTAGTCCGATGTAAATATTACAGAGTAACACAACGGACGAATCCCGTTTCGTTAATACTTTTTTTTTATTATTATTTTTGTAATTTTACATAATATATATTTATTTATTTTTTTTTTCGTTATAACGATACTCTCGACTTTGAATAAACAAAACTCGATCATTCAAAACGAAAAAAAAAAAAAAAAATTAAATAAATACTCGCAATACTCCAGAACGCGGGCGTACGTTCGCCGTACGCATTATCACGGCCGTTTACATTATTTTCGTTAGTCCGGCAGTGACGAAAAAAAAAAAAAAAATGAAAACCAATTCAATTCGTGCGAAACACGCCGTCGCGATCTTTATTTCGACACGGCGACCGTCGTTCATTTTTAATCAGTGTATACACTCTAAAAATTAATAATTCCATAAATAATAAACGGTTCGTATATATATATATAAATATATATCTACGTATACATAAGACTGCGCGTTTTCGGAAATTAATAATTCAACCGCGTCTCCGATTTTACGATAATAAACAGTTATATATTCGGGGCAGGGTCGGCCCCTCCCTCGTCTATTTAAATACAATTTAAATTTAAAAAAAAATGACGAAAAAATAACAAAAACCGCATTCCGCCGAGTACTATTAACTCAAGATAAATATTTATAGTATGTCTTATTCCGGTCGAAACGAGAACATTATTATTATTATTATTATTATTAAAAGAGGGCGAAAACTAAACTCATTTTATTGAAAATTCGGATTCGCTGCCCGTTGTGTACTCGTATTACAGATACTAATAAAAACGATTACACGAAAATACTTTTAAAAACAAACGGGACGACCGCGAGAGCACCGCCAATTATTAAATGTAAACTACAAAACTATATTTAAATAAATATAACAGAAAAAACATCCCTAAACGTAATAAATAATTATCGTATCAAAACTCAATTAAAAAATCCTGTAAATAACAAAAAAAATCTTATTTCAATTATTATACAAATAATAATAGTAAATTGGATTTTTATTCGAACTTATTATAAAATACAATTATGATATATACTCGTATTTCGCGAAATATTTTCGCTCGGACAAATTTAATATTATTATTTCGGAGGTTTAATTTTTCCACGCGATTGTTGTACAGTTGAAACTATTGCGATAGTATCTGGTCTTTCGGGGTTGCCTCCGCCGGTCCCGGACGGGCTATGTGCGCAAACACCCAAAACCCGCCGCGCCAAACCAGCCCTCGAATGGTATCCCCGATAGGTTTCTCTCTCTCATTTAACATTCGTGGCCAGCGTCGCGCGTTTTCCCGTAGGAAAAACATATCGGTACAAGACAATGGACAATGGCCATGTACCCGGTTGCCCAGCTGCCATATGGCTGTCAGCGTTTACCGGAAACGGCATGTGCTCGGTCAATGTTTAAATGTCTGGTTAGGTTAAGCGTACCCTACACTCGTCCCGGTTTGCGGCACTGTTACCGCCCCGTTCTCTCTCTTCGAGAGACATATCCTTTGCGTGTACCTCGAGAGCCGCAAGAGACCGTTGACCCGTCCACCAAGCCGGCCACGGACCGCGGCCCTCGGACCCCCGCGACACACAAGACGTCAGAGCGTCGCGCACGCTGATCGGCGTGCAGAGGACAATGCAAAAGGGTGTGCCACGAATCCTCCGGAAAGGACTCGCCGCATATACATGACATCTTATCCCGAATCGGTACAAGTAAGCCTCGTAGGCACCATGACCGGCGAGGTACTGCGCAGCAAAGTGGGTTGGTGAATACCAACTCTGTGCGAGCGTCCGCTGGACATCAGGTATAAATTGACGTGTAACCCGACCGACGGTGACGGCCGAGTTCCATCTCTCTTGCCACTCGGCGACTAAGTTCAATTCGATGTCGCCGAGGGACCGATACGGGCGGTGCTCAGCCAGTGCGCTACGGCGATCACACCGAGATCGGACCTCTTGCGGTCTTCCAAGTCCGGCGGTAGTGACCTCGCCAAGACTTGTAGTGCGTTCGTAGGGGCCGTACGGTACGCGGCAATTGTCGCCTATCAGTGTCGATAGTAACTGTCGCAGTGGCGGCGGTGTCTATATACGATTACAATTGGCCGAGTCTCGAATTTCGACAGGAAAGTCCGTGAAAGTGCGACGCGACAGTAAACTAGTACAATAGCAGTACCTATACGCGTACGCACGAACGATACTGCGATAGTAATATGCGTTTTTCGCGAAAAATCGTATTCCGGTTTACCTAATATTTTGAATTGTGTCAATATTTAAACGCGTACAGTTGTTGCAGTATTTGTCAAATAGATACAACGGAAAACGCTGCAGATTTGCGGGCAAAGCCGACTGTTGCGGAGAGCTACGACGATTTCGGTTAGTTTAATATAAATATATTAAAAAAAATATATATATTTAATATAATTAATAATATGAGATTGTTATAGCGGAACCGATCGGGGTCGGAATTATGATAGCGAACGAATACTACCGGCAGATGAACGTACGTACTGCGATGCGTTTTCGATTCATAGACGGTTTTTAATTGTATAATACGACTTTATTACTTTATTTCCGACAACGGAAATGTTTAACGATATTTGAAATTCCGACGGGCCGCGGATTATAATACGGATTCGTATGGGTATCGTACTAAAAGACAAAACGAAATCGGAGTATTCCCCATTATAACACACGCGGCGAGCGGAAATCGTCGAATTTTCGTACAGAATATCATACGTATTATTATAATGTAATTATGAATTGCGTTTCCGGTAATAACGGTTTAACATAACTTGTGTGAATTCATTATTGGATTCGATCAATTGTACTCGTAATACGTTAAAAAAAAAAAAAAAACATTCCCGTTCTCCGACAAGTCGGGGATTATATAGTACGATCAATACACTAATAATAAAAAAAAAAAATACTTGTCGAGAGGTAAAACGTCTGATATTTCTCCTACCTGTTATATATATATAAATAAAAATAATATGACGAGTTCCATCGTTATACCACCGCACTATTACTACGCTATTTTTTTAACATTTGAAAATGAAAAACGATTTATTAAGAAATCTTACACGTTTGAATCATTAAATAAACCATCAAAGTGAAAATAATAATAGCAACACAATGCAAAAAAAAAAAAACACCCGCTATTGTAAAAATAATATACCGAAGCATCGGATGAATAATATTTAACGAGCGAATAACTGCAGCAGTATATCAAATAATAATAATATATTTCGCACAGTCTTATATATATATATATATATATTTTTTTTTAAAAAAAAAAAACTCTAGACCCTATTCAAACCACCGTCTTAATAATATACACGACTGTACACCTTTGATGTAAATATAATTCCTTGATAATTTGAAAAATAAAATCGAAAAAAGAATTTGTAAAAAAAAAAAAAACACGAATACCAATTATACGACGTATAATCTCCGCCGTCGTTGACAATGAGCGTTTGAAATGCAAAATGAGAATCGCGAAAAAAGCAGTGCGCGAAATCTCGAATATTATTTCTATACCCCGTACCGTTATTCTCCGATAATTTACGGTGATTGTCACGCAGCATGAAATATAAACGATCGAAAACAACACTCGAAAATCGCCCGGGAAACTAGTGAACAATAAGGGTAATCGGCAGAAAAAAACCAAGTCGTGGGAATACCGAATGGAAACCTGACCGTACTTCGCACCATATAGGCAGTTTACAAAAGCAGGCGAGAAGTTTGGGATTTTTTTTCACAGCGAGCCAATTTTCACCGTACGTGGTAAACACAATCTAGGATAATATTTTTACGGTAATTGACGGTATCGAAATCCTACGACACTGGATCACAGTGTTGTAGTCTCGTACATGCATGTAAAAACACGCGGCTACGTTGACAACTAATTGTAAAAAAGAATTAATAATAGAAATGTACGAGGCCTGTTCAAAAAGTTCCCGAATTTTTCAATTTTTTATTTATAGTGCTTACCAATAAGCTATTGAGACTCATCAACCTCGAAGTATTCTCCTCCCTCTTGGTTCATACACATTGTTGAAAGCAATCCTGGAAAGCAGTTTCTGGAATTTTGCCTATCGTAAAAAAACTTTATCCTTTTAATGGAGATTTTAGTTTTGGAAATAAAAAAAAGTCTGCTGGTGCCAAGTCGGGAGAATGTGGTGGTGATGAGGAAACACGGTCATGTGATTTTTCACGCGAAAATCTCGAATTAACAAGGATGTGTGTGCCGGAGCATTGTCGTGATGGAGAAACCATGAGTTTTTCTTCCACACTTCAGGCCTTTTCCTCCGCACTTTTACTCGAAGACGTTTTTATACTTCTAGATAGTACCAACGGGTAACAGTTTGTCCTGAAGGTAGAAATTCGTGGTGAATAACTCCCAGGTTGTCAAAAAAAAAACCAGGACTTTGACGTTTGATCTAACCTGACACGCTTTTATTGGTCTTGGAGAAAATTTACCAACTCACTGTGATGATTGGACTTTTGTCTCAATATCATAGCCATAGACCCACGTCTCATCACCTGTTATAATTTGCTCCATGTACATACTCGTATCATCATTTGCGCGATCTAACAATTCTCGACAGATGGTTACGCGGTTGTCTTTCTGATCTTGCGACATCAACCGAGAGACAAATTTTGCTGCAACGCGGTGCATTCCGCACTTTTCTACCAGGATTTTATGACATGAACCAACCCATATGATACAATCTTCCACAATTTCTCGAACGGTTAAACGTCTATTAGACCGCACAATTTCATTGACTTTTGTCACATGATCGTCGTCTGTCGATGTTGACGAACATCCTGAACGTGGGTCGTCATCAACTGATTCCCGACCGTCTTTAAAACGTTTAAACCAGTCGTAAGGTACTGAGTACGTCCTAAACACTGATCACCATAAGCATTTCGCAACATTTTATGAGTCTCAGTAGAAGATTTACAAAGTTTAACACAAAATTTAATATTATAATTTCACAATACGTTGTTCGTGAATGTTATTCATCTTAAAAATCGCACAATACACACGAGACTCGTCTACTTTGAACGCGCACAGTTAATGGATAGATAGCAATAAACATTTGAGATTTAATTGAAAAGATAGCTGCTTATCTCTATTTTATTTTTATCTAATAACGTTTACGATACTATAAATTTTCTATTTTTAAGAATTATAGTTCGGGAACTTTTTGAACAGACCTCGTATACAATTTGCATACCGCGTCGTGACTATTTTAGAGTTTACATTATGTTACTTTTCTGCCTTATCAAGTACCTTGGTACAAAATTAATCAGTTTTCTATAAAAAAAAATATTCAGAAAAAATTATATATTTGAAGATTGAATTCGAAAATATGGTTTCAATATATTTTAATATTCAGAAAACGATTTTGCCTTGTTCACGTCTATTTTTTTTATATATAGACGCGGTAAAAGTTCCAGCACGTTTACAAATGGAACTGATCGAGATTCGAAACGATTGAAATTTAAAAAAAAACAAGTACAATTTTTACAAGTTTGCGGTGCCATCGCGACATGTAGGTACTCGTAGTTTTGCGTGTAAAATCATTTCTATATTCCGTAGTACTCATTAATGTGAGCAAATATTTTCATTGACGAACAGACTAAGCATTTAATCGCATGGTAGATCCAGACAAACCGACACTCGTTTAAGTCTTAAAAGTTGCTTCGTACAATCAAATTTCACCGGACATAGATACGACAGGAATGAAATGTCCAATATCGAACAGGAATTATTCGTATGATTTTTTTTTTGTTTCGTAATTTAAATTAATAATTCATTAAACTGTAGCCGGTGTGTTCGTAACGAAAAATGCATAAAAATGTATTATTATTTTATTTTTTTTCTCGTAAAACTTTTACGCGCGCGGCCCTCATAGTGAACTCGACAATAGTATATTCGGTCCAGTTATAACTCTGCGTCCGACGTGTCCGAGACCCTCGCCAGTCCGAAATATGCACATTTCCCTTGTCCAAAACGTTAACGGGCCCGTCCTGTCCGAATTAACAATTGTATAATCATTCGCGGATATTGCGCTGGAAATTTCCGTTATCGTTAATCGTGGTCCGGCGCCCATCGTGCACGTCTGCAATATATTATACCGTACAATTCCGCGCGGACTCGAGGGCCTGCTCTTCGCCGAGCCCATGGCGTTGTGGAGGGTGTTACAGTATACAATATTAAACTATGCCATTAAGATTAAGCCCGTGTCGACGTTATTCCGCACCGCCACGCGGCCGTTAGGTTAGGTGACCGACCGAACACGCGGAGACATTTATACGGGGTTCGCATGCTCGTAATGTATACGTATAATTACCGGGTGTCAGGCCGGTTCGCGGGGATGGTCGGTGGACCCCACTCGCCGCGGTGTTTGGGCAAATATCGCGTATTCAGCATTACCTATTATTACTATTATTATAATATTATACGGTCCGCGATTATACCACCCGATCCTTCAACCGCGTCCTCTAATTATTATATTGGCAATAATTATAATTTATGTTGATATGTGCAGTGTGTGTGTGAGTGTGTGTGCATAACGTATCCGAACGGCACGACTGAAAATATTATTAAGCTTCTGCGATTATCGAAAGAGAGAGGGGAATTATTAGATAGATTACCCAAATCAACACTGTACGATTATTTTAGATACTACTATATATATATATATTATCGTATTGTACCGGATTTCATTTCTCCTCTAATATTTGACACTTCTAGCGACTCTATCTCTCTGAACGAAGGCCAAACTATCTCAAACGCCGGAAATTCAAATTTTTTTTTTTTTTTTATCTAAGCCGATTGAAGCATGATTTTTGGGGAGAAGAAGCGCGGTTTCTTTAAACTTTTAGCTACACCTCCCATCCTCTACCTCCAAAAAAAAAAAAAAAAAAAAAAAAAAAAAAAAAAAAAAAAAAAAATACTATTATAGCTAGAGCGACGAATCTAAAAAAAGAAACCCCGAAAAAGTAAAATAACTATACATAATTCGAAAAACTATGCCCGGGTGGCATACGCGTTTTTCCTACTTTGCCGTCGAAAATCATCAGCCGTTGTGATACAATGCCCGCGTCTTTCTACTTTGCCCGTTACCTAATATATTAATATGTTATATGCGTACAAGAAGATTCGTGTTTGGGCAAATATCGCGTATTCAGCATTACCTAACTATTATTATAATATTATACGGTCCGCGATTATACCACCCGATCTTTCAACCACGTCCTCTAATTATTATATTGGCAATAATTATAATTTTTATTGATATGTGCAGTGTGTGTGTGTGTGCAAAACGTATCCGAACGACACGACTGAAAATATTATTAAGGTTCTGCGTTTATCGAAAGAGAGAGGGGAATTATTAGATAGATTACCCAACTGACACTGTACGATTATTTTGAGACTACTATACTATCGTATTATATCGGATTTCATTTCTCCGCTAATATTGGACACTTCTAGCGACTCTTTTTCTATCTCTCACTCTCTCTCTCTCTCTCTCTCTCTGAACGAAGGCCAAACTCCGGAATTCAAGTAGTTTTTTTTTTTTTTTTTTTCAAAGCCGATTGAAGCATGATTTCGGCATGTTTTTTGGGGGTGAGGGGATGAAACGCGATTTTTTTCAACGTTTAGCTACACCCCCTCAACAAAAAAAAAAAAAAAAAATATTATAGCTTGAGCGACGAATCTAAAAAAAGAAACCCCGAAAAAGTAAAATAACTATACATATTTCGAAAAACTATGCCCGGGCGGCATACGCGTTTTTCCTACTTTGCCGTCGAAAATCATCAGCCGTTTGTGATACAATGCCCGCGGCTTTTCTACATAATATATTAAGCCGTATATATATATATATGTGTGTATAAACACTATACGTGCGTACAAGAACTTTTTATCGATTTATTCGTGATTATTATTTTGGGTATACTGAATGCCGCCAGACCGTTTGCATTGAAAATGCGGCACCGGCGACAAAGGGGGGCCCCGCGATTGATATCCGTCGGAAATGCGTTTACACACGCCGTCGGACACGCCAATATATAACGAAACGAGCCGGGCCCGGCCGGTTTAGATTGCGGCGGACACGCACAATAACGTCGGCGGGGGACCCCATTAAACGTATTGCCGCCGGATCACTTGTGCACGAGATGTACCGACGTAAACGTATCAATTTGTATTATGCCTCGTATAATATGTACGTGTGTGCCGAACGGTCGGGAAATAATAAATTTATTTTCGAATCCCTTTAATACGGCTGCCGGTGTCCGCACGCGTCTATTCGATTTGATAATATATTCATAGATTTGCGGTTCGTCGTATTTCGTCGAATGTTCCTATCGGAGACTGGAACCTAAACGATTTTAACGGTTCTGTTATTAAAACAAAACAAAAAAAAAATCGTTTCCGGTTCTTTAATAATACCATTGCATATCGGACATTTTTTTTTTTTTTTTTTTTTAATAATAATACTATCAACAAAATAAATATTTGATGACAATAATAAACTCTATTATTGTTATTATTATTCACACTATATTATGGTGAATTTCAACAAAAAAAAAAGTGGGAAAATCAGTTACAAATAAACGTTATAGCGAATTCAAGCATGTTTTTAGAAGTTTTATCCGTTTTACTAGGATCGTCGGTACAATTGGCATAATACACGTATATTTTAATAGAAAACACAACCGGTATCGAATCCTCTTTCACTATGCACAACTGAATATTTTTATTCGTTGGTATTCTCGTTGGAAAAATCCATAATCGACCCGAATGTTCGTACTATTTGTAGATACGAATCGCTGATGGTTTTATAACATTGGATTAAAAATACCATAGACATATAAATTACATAAGAATAAGAATATTTCTATGAAAAATAGAAACTTGTATTTATTTGATTAAATCAAAATCCAATTTAAATAAAATGTTTAGTTATTTTTTACAACCGATACGAATCTAAAAAAACCGAAAATATTTGTATTTTTTTTTTTTTTTTAATAAGATACCGATTCCGGTCCCGGGTGCTTGAATTGAAAAATAAATGATTTCAATAAAGGTTCCGGTTCATAAAGAAAATTTTTGAACGGGTTCGTGTCCCCGGTGACGGGATGAATTGTCTCCAATTCGGCTACGGTAGAGAATTAAAATCAATTTGTTAAAACCTGCTGATTGTTTATTGTATTTTGGCGTACATTCAAATTGGAGTCTGTCAGACGAGGTGGACCATCTAAACAAAATCCATCAAGGGGACGACGGAATTATCCGTTTTTCGTTTTATATTTTCGGCATATAGGTACCCCGGGACTGAATATTAATAGTTCTTACAAAAGTTCTTCTGTAAAAGGGTTCTTTCAAAAATTAACAAAAAAAAAAAAAATAATATTACAAGTATACAGTTTTAATACTGCGGGAAATCCGGGGGGGGGGGACGAGGGTATTACGCGTCACCGCAACAGAAGCCCGCGGTTTTTGGCCAATAGTAAAATATAAAAAAAAATGACAAACCTGACAAATGTCGGACGCGGCGTAATACTTTTCCAGCGTCTGGTGGCGTGCCAAAGAGTCGTCAAGTACGGTCGTCTGACATCTGTGCGGCGCTAACGTCTTGGACGACGACCGGTGAACGTGCGGTATGGCGTATTCTTCGTGCGTGACGATGTCCCGGACGTCTGCAAAAACCCGATTATACGTGTAAATAACGATTGGAGTCCATTCGACAGTCAGTGCGTCCTCAGACACAACCGGCAGAAGGCCATTCTATGCGGGGTGGGTTCGCGCTTAAGAACATTTTAGTACTCCGCGAGTAGGTGCCGGAACTTCGCTTGTGTTATGGATTACGGGAGCGGAGAATATCAAAAACTTCCCCGAAAACTCGCCGTGGCGACAATCAAGCGGATATTATCAGTGGGCACTGCACAACTAGAAGTGCGCATTTTATTTTAGAACTGCGCGATTTGTGTTGTACCGCACACACCAGCGAAAACCGTGATCCTTATGTGGACAACCGAGGGCGGAGTGTGAGCGAAACAATTTGTTCACCCGATAAAAACGGCGTGGGAGGGTCCAATCACAATTAATACTGTATTTAAGGGGATTATATAAAAAAATCCCGAATACAAATATACTCTATAGATTTTGCAAATCGTAATAATAATAATAATAATAATAATATTATTAGAAAACGCGAACCCGTCGTGAAACGTTAAACTGCCGCCGTGGATCGGGTGGGTGTATCCGATTAATTAAATAAAATACAATTTATGGATATCGTAAACGAGTTTTTTTTTTTTCTTCTCAAAAAGTTATTTTAAAAATAAAACGTCGGGTTCAAAAAAAAAAAAAAAAAAATATATATATATATAAAATGTGTATTCGTATATCGCACTGCATTTAGCTACAGTTACCGCCGGGGCCCAACCGACTATTACGAATTCGTGTAATAGCCCGACGGGAGAGTATTTTCAATAAAGAGTGTAATTTGCTGGCCGGAATGAAATATGATATTTCTCGAACGCGTAGTCGTCCCCGCACATATTATTATAAAAAAAAAAAAAAAAAAATATTATAATACAACGAAGGAAAAAAAAAAAATGTTCTCGGAGCGATAATAAAGTTGATATACGTTCGAAATTTTATTATAATCGCGGAGCCGCTCTCCGGCGGCTGTTCCGGAAAATTGCAGCCTATGATTTCGTTTTGTTATTTTTATTTTTATTTTTTTTTTCTCGTTCCGAGTGAAAAAAAAAAAAACGTGCGCGCAACAACTTTAATGAAATTTCATTTTGCCCCCGTCGAAATGCGCAGCGTTTCCTATATTAAACGAGTGCGTATACTGATCGGGACACGTTGAACTGCACACGGGGAACCTGCGAGTGAAAATATCAAATTATACTCTCCGGCTTTACAGCTCGCCATATCAATAACCTTCGTGTGTTATTACAATAATAAATGTGTTTTACGCTTTTTCAAAGTAATTTGTATAGGTTTTTTTTTTTTTTTTTACACAAGTTTAACAATGAGTTGCACTCGACGGTAGAAAATAGTAAAAAGTTTATCGCCAATGCGATTATTTTATTGTTATTTTTCAATATATATATATATATATATATATATATATATATATATATATATATATATATATATATATAATCGTTTAAAAAAAGTTTAAAAACCGTTTCAGTTTTGATGAAAATCACAGCAATCCAATACACGGCTGACCGAACATTGTTCAGAATTGTTTTCGGTTGCCAACGATTAATCGTTGCGTACAGATACAAATGTTAAATTGAATTCCCATTTAATTTACGATTGAATATAGATTTTACATTTCCCATTCCGTATCTTTTGTTAATTTTAAATGAAAATACCTCGAAACACAGAAATACTTCGCCTGATGGCGGTAGGTTTTTGACATTTTTTTTTTTTTTGAAAAATTCCCGATACTTTTATTAAAAAAAAAAAAAAAAAATTACTTTTTAATTAAACAAAACGAGCCCGGACCCAACTCTGGACTGTCTGGTGAGACTATAATATTTTGTACTTGACCGTGTTTCAAAAACCGAAATGCCAACGAAATAAATCCGACGAGTCCGGACAACGAAAACGCTGATTCGGTGCCCGCGGAGTGTATTTGGGGGAATTTTCTTTTTTTTTTTGTTTTTTTTCGGTATTTGGAAACGGTCCAGAACGGAGTTTCGCACGTTTTTATTTCGCTCTCGGGTGACATTATTATACGCGGTACAACTTACACGCGTACGTTTAAATAGACTGCCGGGCAACGGTAAATTTTTCAACTAGGTCCTTTTTATTTATTTTTTTTTTTTTTTTTTTTTTTATAATATATTAAATTATACCGCCTAAAGTAGAATTTAACGATAATAGAATATTTTATAAGATATATATTTATTTTTTTTTTTTTCAGTTATACTATTGATTTTACATTGGAACAAAAAAAAAGGGCCGTCCTATTGTTAACATTTTAAGTGATTTATTGTTCACCGCTCTTGACGGACTCTTGTGGTTAGACTTAAAAACCCGGGAAGAAAATGATTACATTTTACGATCGATAATAAATAATTTCATTTTAACGCACGAGTGATAACAAACGAAACGTTTTTATCGGCGGTCGTCGTCGACAAACTGTAGTTGTTCTGTCTCACATTTCAGTCTGTACCCGTTCATCTCTCGGTCCAACTGGCAAGACCATGCCTTGTCAGTGGCGTAATTGTAGAAGGGCCGAGGGGTGCAAGTGGAATAGTTTTTTCCCCGGCATTTTTGCGGGATGGGGGCAAAGGTGTCATTTCGATCCCCCTCTCCCACGGCAAAGGCACGCGACAACAATACAAAACTCTGAATTATCGTTTAAAATATTAAAACAATGCGACGAAAAAATACGTTTTCATTTTTGTATATTGCACGTTTCTCCCGCCTGTTTTACAATACGTTGACGTGTGTATTGGCAGCGCTATAAAAATAAGAAAACCAATGACGTGATACTTTCGTTTATTCGTTGAAGTCGCGTTTAATTATGCTATAAATTCATTGAAATCAGTCCGTGATTACGTTCCGTGTATGAAATTAAAACATATTAACACCGACCCTCGCGATTTTGATCATTTTGGCGAATAAATTATTTTGCTCGCCCACCTTAGAAGGACCCCTAGTTTTTTTTTTTTCATTTTTACTCGGTTCGCCGTCGGACGGGCTCGAATTGTTTGTCTACGGCGTGTCTACGAGTCTACGGCTCCACTATCGCGACCTACAAGACTTACCCGTGTAATCGGGACTTAGGAGCACCGAAGGTCTGCGAGTCGCGCCGCCATACGGCCTATGGTAATTACTGTTGCTTTTGTCCGAGTCGTCGTCCAAGTCCACTTGACCGTACACGTGCCCGTTGGCGTTGACCCGTACCGGTAGTTCCTGTGCACCGAGAACAACGATTAAAAAACATACACAAACCGGATATTAATAAAATAATTATTATCAATTTTTTTTTTTTTAAAAATACGCAACGGCGACGACAGTGCCGTCGTCGTCGTTGTAATACGCGTTTGTAATAACTAATCTGTAAATGCAGTTTATGCGGCGTGGGCTCGACACCGGATTATACCTGTAGTTTCAGCAATCGATTTTACAAAACCGATTTGAAATGTCGTTTTTCACGACGCGCATACCGCGCTGTATAGTTTCGGAAAACCGTTTTAAATCGCATTACTGGCCTCGGCTGTGTTTGATTACATTGCCTTCGTTAAAATTACAAAAGCCAAAATTGTATTACAGGCATTACACACTAGTAGCCACTGCGATTTTCGAGAATTAAAAAGCATTTTAAAGTAGTCGACATAGTACTATGTACCCCCCCCCCCCCCCGCTGACGATTAGCTGCAATTATTTATCTTATCGATACGTTTTAAAAACAATAATCGACAATCGACGCATAAAATATATGTTTTTAAATAAATACCGTTCTTTGATAATATTATTCATATTATTGTCTCGGTCAATAAAAAAAAAAAATCTAGTGTAATAATTATTATTTATTTGTGGCACTGGTTTTAGTATAAATAAACTGTGACGTCAGGACGTCGAATACAATACATTGATACCCATCAACTATTGATGTCGCTGTAATAAAAGGTTTTTTTTTTTTTTTAGAATAATAACACGAACACAAAATTAGTGAATCTTTTACTTAGGAATTAGTAGCTCGAAAACTTAAGTAATACATCTCGTCAATTTAACCGGGCCCAAAGAGTTTACACACGTGGGTCAGTATTTAGTTAAGCGTAAAATCTTCGTAAATAATATCATAAAACAATTTTATAGATAATAATAAGAACGATTGAAAGAAACAACCGAAAACCACTAGCTAGTCAAGACTAATAGATTAATTCGGTTAATGTAACTTACTTGAAAAAAAGTTAACACGTTAAAAGTCATTTTTTTTCAATGATTATCTTAAGTTAAGTTAAACTACACCCTCTTCGACATTAAAAGACAAATTTTGTTCTTTGTTTTTTTTTTTTATGAATCCCATATATTATACGTAGTTGAATAAATTCTATTGATCACGAAATATGGTCTAAGTTGTGATCTATGTTTTATGTGATCTAAGATGATATTGTAATTCTTTCAACCATGTGCTTTTGTTAAGTCATAACGCTGTGCAATAAACCGATGTGTACTATATCCGTCGGCTTAGAGCAAGAACGCCTTTAACGGTAAAAAGGCAATTGTTGAGAAATGTCCTGTTTAAATAATTATAGTGACGCACGATTGATAATAAATTAATAAGAAAACGAAAATGATTTAAGGACCTGTAATGAGTTTAGCTCTGGAAGTATTAAATTTACAGTAATTAAAACCATAAAATCATTAATGGATTAATGCGTTTTTGCTCTTAATAAAAATGTAATAAAAACCTTTAGTGAATTTTTGAATAGGGATAAAAAAAAACACGGTTTTCATATTGATTTTGATGTTTAGTGCCTTTTCACAAATTCTTGCAGATGGATTTATATACGCTTGATGTCATTATAGGCCGGCGATATCGTCTTTATGTAAATTGTACATAGTTTTACTATCAATAGAGACGTAGTGAAAAAGCTATTAGTTTTACCGGGATGCGTTTTGGTTTCTCGTAAAACGCTATTAAGTTAAATAAAAATAATGAATATGTTTGAATGTTTCGCCAAGGTCGGTATTCCGATCGAGAAAAATTTGTCTAGATTGCACACGGATTTTCTAAAAACAAAACGAAAAAAAAAGAAAAAAAAACTAACAACAAACGACAATTAACATATTGGATTGATATCCGGATGAACTCTGGAATAGAAAACCGCCCGGAATTGCCGAGCTCCACCGGGAATCGTTATTTGATTGCAACCGGGTTTACATTATCGCGTTCGCCCGCAATTGAGTAACAAATATATAATATTATAAATATTTTATATCGTACCGTGTGTCGGTTATATAATTATTCACCACGTGCTGATAAAACGATAAAACTCGTCGAATCGCGCCGCGATAGATATACCGAAATTCATCGAAAATAAATCGCGGTCGCGACACCGATTGAGAGACACGCGTCGGACGACGATATCCGTTCGAAATCGCGAGACTCTCGTGTCGAATATATGTATACGAAGTCTGTTCAAAAAGTACCAGGACAAATGTTATTACGGCTAATCTACACACGAAAACGTTTCAAATCGTAAACAGATGTATTCCCCGCGAATAAGTGGATTTTTTCAAACAAAATCCGAAGTCGCTACCTTATCTCAGTTTAATATTACACGCTGTTAAATCCAGTCGGTAATTTTCGTTCGCCGTTTTCGACGTGTTCGAAATTAACCAACAACGCGTGTACATGGAGTTTTTTGCTTGAAACTTGGTAAAAATAATGCAACGGAAACGTACACAAAATGATTACAACCGCTTTTGGGGACGATTCAGTAAGTGGTTAGGAAGACTTTCGCGTGTTTTAAACGTTTCAAAGACAGTCGACGGTCAACTTAAGACGATCCGCGTTCTGGAAGACCGTCCACGTCATTCAGAAACGATGGTGTGGCGACAATTTGCTAAAAAAAAAAATGCGAAATATCCGCTGGTTAACCGTTTGCGAGTTAACAAAGCGAATCTCAATTGAGTCTTGTCGTGCAATTTTACAGTAAAATTTAATCCCGTGAAGGGACATTCAGCGTTGTCGATTCGTGAATTTTTGGCTGATAAACGAATTGCCGTGGTCCCTATTCTCCAGATCAGGCCACGTGTGATTTTTTTTTTCTATTCCCAAGACGAAAATCTGCGCTTAAAGGACAACTATTTCACGGTGTAGAGGAAATCCAAGCGAACGCCGCAACAGAACTCATTTGCTTTAACTCATTGGGACGGTCGCAAAGGACTTTTGAAAAACGGCAAGATCGCCGGGATCGCTGCGTACCGTCCGGAGGAGATTTTTTTTAAAAATAATATGTCACTTCATTTTTGTAATTATTTTATATGAAATCCTGGTACTTTTTGAACAGTATACTGGGTCCCGGTTTAGAATATTATAATTATTTCTATATATATATATATATATATATATACGTGAATACGATATTAAACGTACACACGTGCGACTTTTGTGCGTCACATCTCGCAAGCGCGTATAATATAGTAATAATTTAACAATAACGAACGGGTTGTGTTATATTATTCGAATGAAAGTTTACGATATTGTAATATATAATAATATATATATACATGGAAAGACGAGCTGCTCTCGACGCGTTTCAACGAAAACTAATAAACCCTGCTCATACTCCGGGATTCGGATTGTAATAAAATATGCTCGTATTATATAATATTGGATATGGCCTCGCCATTTGTTCGGTAAAGCGTAATTACACCGCTGCGGATCGTACACAGAAGTAGTTTTACTATTACATCCCGCGCCGTCATTTTATTATAATATAATAATAAATAATATCCGACGGAAAATACCCTCCCGACGGCCCCCTTCTGCGCATCCCGGCAATATTATCATAAAAGTATCGTATGAAAATAGACTAAATACGGAAAATTTAAAAAAAAAAAAAAACACTTATTTCCTCGCCCACCAACACCCACCGCCCAGGACGTATTATTTTTACAGGCGTAACGATACCATAGAATCGTATTTCTGGTGAAATCAAGTAAATTTCCGTGTTCAAGAGCTGTATTATATTTTTTTTATTTTTTTATTTTTTTCCCTGCATTTTATATATTTTTACGTTTTAAAACCACCTCCAACGGTTCTCCAACGACGGAAACGTCTGTAAATGTTTCGTTAAAATTTGTCCACCCGGCCCAAAATTGGTGTCGCCTTCTAAATGCCATACCGGTTTTTTATGTGAAGTGTAAAATCTTCGTAAATAATATCATAAAACAATTTTATAGATAATAATAAGAACGATTGAAAGAAACAACCGAAAACCACTAGCTAGTCAAGACTAATATTAACTCGGTTAATGTAAGTTACTTGAAAATAGTCAACACGTTTTAATAGTCGATTTTTCCAATTCTTATCTCGAGTTAAGTTAAACTACACTCTCTTCTGCATTAAAAGACAAATTTTGTCCTTTTTTTTTTTTTATACAGGGCCAAATTGGTGTCGCCTTCTAAACGCCATACCGGTTTTTTAAAAATTCACGAATCGACAGCGCTAAATGTACCGGTGCATTGTCGTAGTGAACAATCGCGGAACGAATTTCGCAGCGCGACCCTTCTCGTCTGTACATTTTCCTGTAAAATTGCATGACAACACTCAATTGAGATTCGCTTTGTTACCTCGCGTACTGTGGCCATTTTGCATTTTTTTTTCGCAAATTGTGTTGCCACAACCGTCGTTTCTGGATGACGTGGACGGTCTTCCAGAACGTGGATCGTCTTCAGTTGACCGCGGACTGTCCTTGAAACGTTTATAACACTCGAAAGTCACCCTCATCATTTAATGAATCGTCCCCAAAAGCGGTTTAGGTAATTTCCGTTTAGTGTAAAGTCTTCGTAAATAATATCATAAAACAATTGTATATATAATAATACGAACGATTGAAAGAAACAACCGAAAACCACTAGCTAGTCAAGACTAATATTAACTCGGTTAATGTAAGTTACTTGAAAATAGTCAACACGTTTTAATAGTCGATTTTACCAATGATTATCTCGAGTTAAGTTCAACTACACCCCCTTGTGCATTAAAAGACAAATTTTGTCTGTTTTTTTTTTTTTTTTTTTTTTTTTATACAGGGCCAAATTGATGTCGCCTTCTAAACGCCATACCGGTTTATTACGCGTTATTTTCCCGCGATAATTTCATCCGGGATATGCGCGTCATAGTTGTAATACGCCTATAATAACACCAACAAATACGTGTATTTATAACGTACGCCCGGGCATATATTAACGGCATAACGGCCGGTGTAAACTGCGCGCGTTAAACCGACGGCGACGCGCCAATTATTATTACGCGGGACGGCGGTCGGCGGGCGCAGTGTATCGTTTAAACGGATTTACAATATAATATTATTATAGTAAAACGTGCGCAAACAAGTACACAACCGATCCGGATCGGGTTTATATATTATGCGTGCGCGAAATTAGTGTTGTTGTTTGCGTATGAAATATCGCGCGTTTAATATTATATAATAACCCCGGGGCCCGGGGCGACCGGGAAGGGCCCGACGTCGCGGCGTGGCCACATCGTTTCGCCTACGATTATAAAATATACGGAAGCGCCGGGCGACCAGAGACCAGTAACGAATACGCGGATCGTAGTACAGTGCGGTACCGACCGGGCCGAAAAGTCCCGGGCCTCACGCATAGACGGCGCTAATCATTTCCAAATTCACCTCGTTTCTAATTGCCGCTAGTCTGCCGAAAACGGGCTGTACTAGTTTCGCGACAATCTATTGATTAGCGTGCGAGTTATTGTGGTTATGAGTGACGCTACGTTTATTATTTTCAAAATGATCGATCAAAAACGATTTCGTGTTTTAATTTTACATTGCTTCTTGATGGGAAAAGATACCGGAGAAATGGCTTGAAAAGTGTTACGGGGACTCCGCTCCGTCAGAAACAAAAATAAAATGTTGGTGTGCCTGACTTCAAACGTGGTCCTAGGGACACTGATGGTGCAGAACGCAGCGGACGTCCAAATGAGGCGGTAACACCAGAAAACATTGAAAAAATCCACAAAATCTCTTTGAATGATCGCAAAATGAAGTGGCATGAGTTACCTGACATTGTAAACGATATCCAAAGAACGTGATGCGTTTGCTCATTGTTGAACAAAAACAACAACGTGTTGATGATTCTAAACAATGGCATTACTACACGAATAAAAGATCGAATTGCTTCCGCATCCACCGTATTCTCCAGATTTGGCTCCCAGCGACTATTGGCTATTCACAGATCTCAAAAAAAAAATACTCGCCGGTAAGAAATTTCGCTCGAATGAAGAGGTTATCAGTGAAACTGAGCACTATTTTGAAGCGGAAGATAAATAATTTTACAAGAATGGTATTGAAATGTTAGAGCGGCATTGGAATGATTGTGTTGCTCTTGATGGAGACTATGTTGATGAATAAAGTAAATTTTTAATGAAAGAACCGTGTTTTATTGGTTAGGCTCGGGATTTTTCAGCCCATGTGTTATAAAACGAATATTACGCAAAGAGATTGCGGTGAAATATGAGTGGAATAACGATCAGGTCACGGTAAAGTCGGTTCGATCTGGAGATCCTCGAGGATCTCTGAAAATCGTCATCGGTACCGTAGACAGAAATTTAACCGCCCTGTAGCGTACTTTCAAATGTTGACCATTTCGAATTTTCTTATGGCACTGACGAGTCTTGTTGACAAGTGTAAAAACAAAATAATAAATATTATAATATTCCGATCAAGTCCTCGGGCGCGACCGACGACGCGGATTACTTTGGTCGACTATTACAATTTTAACGCGTTCCGGTGCACAGAACCGATAAAGAGTTAAAATAAAAATTTAACGATCGACGCGCTACACGCGAAAGAGAAATAATAATTGGGCTACGTGATTAGTTGAAAATTGGAATCCAACCGCGGGAAGATGCAGACATCCCGCGATAGCAATCGGTAGACGGATAAAGTAAAAAGCGGTTAAAAAAAAAAAAAAAAAACCTGTGAAAATGTCTCAATTACGCCGGGGGTAACGGCGTAACTCGAGAAGACTGTCGAGACAAACAAAATATCATCACTGATGATCATCTCACGGAATTGCTTAGAAAGTGTTCTTAGATCAATGCAACCAGATCTTAGAAAGTTCGCGAAAGGAAATAAAAAACACCTCGACTCAAAGATTTTTAAAGCTAAACGTAATAAGTGTCATTACTGTATCGCCGGAGTGTATTGCTGGCGGAACGAACACGCTTCCAGAAAAACAATAAATGCAGCCATTACATTGTTTCCGATAAATTGGAATGGTTCCAATCGCCGGTCACCTCCAAATGAAGTTTCACAGCAGCCGCTGGTCATGACGTACGTCATTATCGCGCCATTTCAATCGATTTATGTAGTTTTCGATTTCACAGTATACTCAGAGAAAAACGAAATAAAACCAACTCCGACGCGACAAAAAAAAAAAAAAAATCCACAAACATATAATATTATTACGCGCTCGCGTAGCCGTTCGCAGCAATTTTCCGGCAAAAACTCACTGAAATCCTTAGTGACGTGTCCGGGAACTTTCAATAGGAGACCAGTGACGAATTTTGGGGGGAGACCGAGAGGACACGCTCCTACCTTGCCCCCCAATTGGCCTAGTGACAAACACATCGACCATCCCCCGGATTTTCACTGACGGACACCCTTGAATTTCGCCGGCCGTTTGTCTATTTCCTTTCGGCCACCGTTGATTCAACTTCGGCGGTTCACGGCATCGGTTCGTTATTAAGTCCGGCAACACGCCAATTAATGAGTACGCAATATCGAAATCCACGTACTCTCTTAGTGGTTATGTAAAACTGTCAAAAACATTACAGCACGCGCCCTCTAGCAACGAACAAAACTGTCCAATATTGTTTATTGTACAGACCGTGTACAGAGCATACGATGGAGCCACGGCACAGAGCGCAGCACTTTAAATGTAATCTCAATCGAAACGTACAAACTTGGTAATTCGAAATCCAATGCCATACACATATTGAGAGAACGAGGCGATGAAAACCGTTATAATTATAATTATTGACGTACATTTCAAAAATTCTACTAAACTAGTCGTTTATAACAAATCTGCACGATCATAACGCCATGATAGGTAGGAATATACGTGAATTTCTAGGGTAATTTAAATTATAATGTACAGTAAATCATTGATCAAACGATGAACGATATTCTCGATTTACTAAACGGTTTAAAATTGTTCAACAGATTAAAACTAAAGGTTTTTAACTGAATTGCTATAACCACAAAAAAAAAAAAAAAAAAAAAAATGAATAACTACACGCAAATTATATTCACACAAATCGAAAAATATTCCCCGATGTACCGAGACACATAGTTAAAAATCGATTTTTACTTTCTTGTATTTTAATTTACACGTGTGCATTGAATTGTCGGCAAACTCGAATGATCGTTGTACACCGCTCGAATATTCTTAACTACGATAATTATATATCATAACCGGGTATTATTGCCGACAGTGTACCTATTCGTCGTCGAAAATCCCGTTTGATTATTCGAACTAGATAGTACCGATAATTATTATTAAATATACGTTTAGATACTAACATATATGTCGTCTGAAAATCCAATAACCGCTGCGCAATGTGTGCTTGTTAAAAAAAAAAAAAAAAAAAAAATGACAATTTATTCGATATCGGTCCCCGAGGGCTTATTGCGACATACGATATAATAAGGTATTCGGAACGCCGAATTCCAAACTCTGGTGCAATAACTATGGCCTATCCGACCCCCGGAAATACCTTGACGTTTTCAATTAGGCGAAATCCATAAACAGTACGCGTGTTTGGGCGTGCATATCCGGAGTGTTTATATGGGGGGGAAGAAAAAAAAAAACACCGAGGACCGCGATAACGGCCGAAAACGGTCGGGCAAAAAGACGTTTTGGACCGATGATAATGGCGTTCGGACGACGACAGGGGAGGGAAAAAAAAATAAAACGAATATCAGGTTGCCCGATCGCCCGTATATCCGCAGAGCACCCGCAGGCTGCAAAAGAACCGGAATTTTATTATCCACTATAACAGAATGGGGGTGTTTTTTTTTTTTTTTTTTTTATTTATTATTATAAGCGATTATCTATACGATGATTATGAGTGAAATTGATTTTGGGTTTTCCAACCGTTATAGAATTGCTTAATGATCTCAAAACCGGGCAAGTTAGCCAATTTCGTATCCTATAAAAAAAAAATAATAATAATAAAAATAATTAAACTAAATAAAGTTACACATTTTCAGGAACTAAATAAACTGATAAATGATTAATAGACAATAATTTTTTTATATATTAAGGCGAAGTTGTATTCTCGAAGTATTATTATATTAACTTGAAACAGCTGTTCCAATGAATGTTATAGATTACTTTGTTTTTGACGTTAATGGATTAATAACTCTCCTTTCGCACGTATAATAATATTCCACTAATCGCGTAAAACGTTCGGTATTTTCACCCTCCAGTGAAAACGGTAAACAGGCATATACTTTTTTAATTAAATATAATGAGTAAAAAAAAAAAAAAAAACAAAAACCATATGTTGATTTTAATAAACTTCATAATAATATCCATTCTATCATAAAATTTATAATCGAATGAACGCCAACGCGAGAATACCTAAAAAATTCAATATATTTCCTATTATATATTAAAATAATATAATAATTATCGATATTTATGTACCCTTTTTTTTTTTAATTTTTTTTTTTTCTATAGAGGCAAAGTGTATCAATTAAAAAAAAAAAGGCGAATAAAACATACTATTCAACACAGTTATACGACGTTAATAATAATAATAATAACGATGAAATATAAGACAACTGTTTACAATGGTATTTTCAAACACTTTAAGAAGAACAAAATAGTTTTTCCCCTACGTCGTCATTATGGAGACGCATTCCTGGGAAAACGTACGAATTTCACTATATAATATGCGCTCGAATGATTTATTTGCGTATTGAAAATGGGAACAATTTGGGACGGAAATCGTTTTAAACGGTTCTTTATCGATAATATATTGCGTTACTATAAGTACACCGGGGGTACACAGTACCAGATTGAATCTCTTATTTTCCCTGCAGGAATTTCCATTAATTCCATTCCGTTTCAACAGAAAATGCACGTGAAGACCGCCGCGGTGTTATCGACGTACAATTGTAATTGTAGTTGTTCAATGCGTAAATAAAAAAAAAAATATGTTAATACCCTGTGGGCGATGGTAACGACAAAATTATAACTTAACCAACATGTTTAAATTGTCGCCGCTATAGAAACGAGCGGTGCCAGTGATCCATAAACGTTTCGACGGTTAAACAAATAGTTTAAATGTAAATTTAATGTTTAATTGGCCGAGGATAAAAAATTTAAAACACAAATTATTTCATGGTACAATTGTTTTTTTTTTTTTTTTAGTTAATTATTTAAATATATTTGCAACGATTTAATGACGTCAAAACGGAGGTTTCGTCGAATGTCAACAATGGTGATTACAGGTGTTATGGTATTATGAACTAAAAAGTGTCGTCGAGTCAATGACCTTCTCCAATGATTTAAAAATAACCAACAACGTGACATAATTATACGAAAAAATTGCTTTGTATGATTTTGAATAAAAGCACCAATTAAAAAACTGAAAGAGAACAAATTTTTATTTGTAAACAACTAATTTTTTGAAAAATTACAAACATTTTTTTTTTTTTAAACGTTATTTCTAAGCGACGTATATTGAAAAATAATAAACCACGGACTGTCCTCCGGAATATTTGCTTCTTTTAATTTTAAAATAAGAACTTTTACTCTCTAAAACCGAATTTATAAGCGAATTCCGCACCGATCTGCGTAAGCGTGTATTTTTTGATTTTTTTTGTCCGATTAGTTGGACGGTGACAGCGAACGCGGTCGACACGTCGTCCGAGAGTCTTCGCGGTAGAAAAAAATGAATATAAAAAAAAAAAAAAATCATCCACCCTTTTTCACGCGGTACGGTTAAACAAGATGAACAACGACGAGTCCGGAAAGGGTGCTCCTAAACGCAAGACGTCGGACTTTTGGCGCGCGCTCCCCGCTCGCCGGCCGACGCGTGTAATTTACGCCGAGGCGATAATTCAAACCGCGGTGCTCGGGACAAGGCGTTCCGGGGCCGGAGAACGGCGCGGCGTATAATGAGATTGGGCCATTCGATACGGGCGCGGTAACGAGTCGCCACCGCCGGCGCCACTGAAACCGGAAGGCGGCGGCGGCGGCGGCGGCGACGATTCCCCCGGGAATACGCCGGCAGGTACCCTAATTACTATGGCCGCCGACACCGCCGCCGCCGCCGCCGCCGCCGTTCGATCGGGTCGGATGGCGTCCCGGCGGTAGTTGGGACGAGGCCAGCGCGTTTCGCCGGCCCACGCGGAAAAAACCGATTGCAAGTTGTTCCGCAACGTTATCGATTGTGGCGTTTTTTTTCCCCCATCATCGGTGGGCTATTTCGCGAGACACACTCGAGTCGTCGCGATAATGTAGGTGTGTTATTGCGTAAATGCCCTTGGCCGAGAACTCGAGCGAAAAACAAAACACAAAACACTAACGCAATGAAACGCGAACACGACAAATCGTCGCGGCCTCGGGGCTTGGGGCGCTTGATCGGCTCGGTTATTGGCGATTTCCGAAATCGTATTTTGATTATAAAACTAACGCGTAAGCGTCCGGCCGTTTCACGACTTACCATCAGGTGTATGGCCGGCGGCAGGTGAGGTTTGTCGGCCGCGCACTCCTGGAACGACAGGCTCCGGCTCCGGCGGGACACGTGCCGGAGCAGCCTGCGCCGGCGGACCATGACGTACGCCACGGACGCGCCGGCCAGCAGGGTGGCGGCCATCAGCGCGCCCACCAACAGGCCGACCAGACGGTGACCGCCGCCGCCGAAAACGCGCGACGTCTCGCCGTCCTCGCGGTTTTTCGTGTGTTGCGGCAAACCTGAAACGACAAACGCGTTCGATTATTTTACAATATTACCCGCCGAACAAATGCAAATTTAAACTGTTAAACGTCGAAAATCATCGCGTCTGTTTATTTGTCACGGGATCCGGGGCCTGATAATCGTCGATACTATCGCACGGCTAAAATGCGCCCTAGGATTCGCCCTGTAGACGGGTGTCTACGGGGTTGTCCGCAGTTAGCTATTTCATGTATCCGTCGCGTATGTATTTATGTATTTGTTTTATCGTTACGACGCGTACCACACACACACGGGCAGTTTTTTTTTGTTTATTTAAAACATTTTTGGATTTTTATACGCCGCGCCGCAAACGGATTAGATTACCACTGCGTTTTTTTTTTTTTTTTTAGTGCCTATACAATACGCACGCGGCTACGTATCGCGTATAGCCGGTGTTTTACGACGGGAAATAAATTATTTATAATAGCGTTTTCGATTAAGGTTTCGCGTTTTAAACGTAACGGTGGCACCGCCATGCCCCCCGCGTTTAAGTACGCGGCCCGATATCGTTTTAATACGAGCGACTGTTTAAACATTTATATTTCTATAAACTAACGTAGGCGCGGAACGCAATAGTACCGTACAGGAACGCCAGAGGTCGCGCATAACCGAATACATTTTGGACGGCACACAAGTAACAACGCGTTTTTGGCCCGTAATGCGCGCGCCCGCGATTCGTTAAATATTTTACGGCTGCTGAACGTCTTCTTCAAAACGCGCCTCTATTTGTTCTATTTAATTCCGTGTACATATGGAATACCGGAGAATACTACTAGTGTGCGGTTTCCCAGCGATTCGGAACGATATTATTATTATACCGTGTACATATTTTGCTAAACAAACGGCAAAGTATTAATATACTATACGCTGTGCCTGGTTTTAGAAACACAACTTTGTGTTAAAAAGTAATACAATAAATAATAATAATAAAAAAAAAACGTTTGTACACGTCATTTATTTAAGACAATTGAAATCGCAAACGCGATCCGTCTGGAATAATTTCGATTAGAAATGTCGACGTTTCGTAATGTGTAGGTTCTATTCTCAATGGGTGTTGCCCCGGTTTGCATATTTTTACATATTTTACAATATACATTAATAGGGGCATTTAAAACTCGGTATTTCATACGAAAACGTGCAAATCTGTACATAAAAATGACTTTGTAGTGAATTGTAAACGCGCGTAATTTTTTTCATAATGAAGAGTTAAAAAATCATTTCACCGTTATTACAATACACTTTCAGTGTTTTTAATTGATACTATAATAAAACTAGCGCAATCGAATGCTACACTAAGAGACAGTCTATTGCTCATACAAAAAATGAATAATAAGCTAAAAGGGCCAGGCATAGATTTCGCTAGATCTAAACCTACGAGTGTACTATCAAAAAATCGTGGATAATTTAAAGTGATCAAAATCGATAGTTTATCACTGATAACTATACTGGAACCAACATATGTGAGAGGAGACAGACTCGTAGCTTACTTTTACATGGAGTAAAAACAATTGCACAATACTCCTTGATAATTATTGAGATAAGAATTCAATACCGGTCACAGTGCTCAAAATAATACCCCGATAAATTGTGATACTGATTCTAAGTTAATAACATAGACTGTACATATTTTTTTTTTTTTCGTCATGACGCAAGTATAATTTTATTAGATCTTGTTTACGTATATAATCACGATGAAAACTGGTTTAAAAATGTAAAAAAAAAAAAAAAAAACAACAAATGTAAGATGTTTTTTACGATTTCCGATTAAATCCCAACTTATTCGTTTATAAACGTTTATAGTCTTACACACTTATTCACACTTATTTTGTATCATTTACTACACGACCTATGTTGAGTTAGTGTACGTTTTGTTTATTTGTATTTTAAATGATACTATTTTCCCTCTGGAAGATTCCTCGTCGCGGGCGCAACTGCATTCTTGCGCACTTCCCATCCCCAACAAAAAATACTACCACTGTCAGTGGCCTGATTTTATGATTATTATTTTTTTTTTTTTTTTACCCGGGCCTGTACCGTTTTTGCCGCTCGACATATTTTTCACCCCAGCTCGAGAAAAATCGCCGACTAAGTAATCAAAATTCCGAGGCTTTCGGAATTGTTATTTCGCGGCTACACTGAATAGACGGCACAGGGATGGGGGGAGGGGGAACGACGAGGGATCCGAGTTTAATGCGTTTTCACAAAAACGAAAGTATAAGTATAAAATAGACGAGTTTAAGGTGCGGTAGGCTCATTTATTATTATATTATCGCTTTGGTATATAATATAATATGATTAGGAAAACCGATTACGGTGTGACTATTTCCCGATAAATCGCGTATCGTCGTCTACAGGGAGGCAAAAACAAACAGAAAATATACACACCCGTATTTATTTATTTAATTATATATAATATTTATTGTATTATACGTTGCACTTTTACTGTAATGGAATAATTTAGATTATAAATCCGCGTGTAACGTGCGGGTTTCTCGGCGGGGTCGTAGCTAGGTGTATCTCTATACCGATAAATTCGATAAATTCGTTATCTTTACCATGAATTCTAGAATGTTCGTAGACTTGGATAACAATTAGATATCCGATTTTATAGGTAAATTATGACAAGCCCGGCGGGCATCGTATTACACCGTGAGGTTTTATTAATTAATCCATGACATATTCATTTATGCCATGACGAGTTATGCGATGGAATGAAAAAATATATGAAATCGTTTCTACACATGTACACAACGTCATTTAAATCTATAATCAAAGCTCCGTCGATTCATGCGTTCAATACCCACACTAATAGATCGCATTACAATCATATTGTCCCATCTGTTATAATTACCTGACACACACACACGGTTTTATTTCATGAAGTAAATAAAAATATTGAACTATTTCATCCATGATGGCCGTCCAACAAGCACAATATCTCTCATTCATTATCGGTTCCATGTTTTATCCTTTAAGCGCAGTCCGTTTATATTAATACGTCTACGCAATAAACCGCCACCAGAGCGCAGACCCTTTGAATTTATACCACGATAATAATACATTATATAGTGTATAATAATTAAATATACACTTAAACTTTAACGGTCGTAATACAATTGTTGGATAATATGCACAATAATGTTCGGCGCAGTCGGCTAATGTTTTCGCGACCCCCGAAAACCGCAAAATATTATAATCCCCACATAATATCGTTTTACAATATCTATTTATTCGTACGGACATTTTTGCGTATTGGAATTCCGGACGAAAACACAAATCGGACCATATTTTTCGGCCGCCCGTTGTTTTATACGTATATTATTATTATTATTTTTCGGAAACAAATGCGTTTTATGATATACACGAAACCCTTTACGAAACAGTCCACCTGCACCCTGCAGGTCTGTGCCCACGCGTATCGGGCGCGTTCGACCAACTAAAACGCATTAAACCGTTTTGGTCGTGGTTAAAAAAAAAATACCTATACAGCACACTTAACCTATTATTATTATTATTATTATAATGTACACGTACCACATTTGTGTAATTTATTCATACGCCGCGGCGGTGTGCTGCACGGCCAAAGAAATGCCGACTAATCCGCGCGTATAATAAGAAACGATTCCGAAGATTCTAATGAAAATTATTCATATTTATGCAAAATCGTAATATATTTACGGTTTTCCGGGCGAGCTTTCTTGCGCGGCTAAGCGATGACGAGAAACCCGCGAACCGACCCCCGGTCCCATCGGGGAAACAAATCTTTTAAATTTATAACGGAAACGCACTCTCCACCATATGTATCAAATCACACCCTGCATAAAGACCTACACATAAAAACAATTCAAGAAGAGGCAAAAAATTATTATAAACGGTTTCACCTACGCCTAAACACTCATCCAAACGCACTGATAAAAAATCTAGCTGCTTTAACCATCCCTGGTAACCCTCCTCGGCGCCTTAAGCGAGAATGGTGTAGAGACCTGCTAAACCCTTAATCCAAAATAGGTTAAAATAAAATAATTAAAAGACGAAAGTGTCATCAGTGGGTGGCTTCTTCATTCAAATTTTTCAATTTCCTATTGTATTATAGCTCATACTCTTATTGTACCTCATTGTGTACAGATTGTGTATATTATTAATAAATGAAAAAAAAAAAAAAAAATAACAGAAACGTATTGTACGATAAAGCACAACAGTCGAGCACATCAATCGGGCGATTTTTTTAACCCCCCCCCCCCATATAGTCGGTCGTACCTCGACTAATTGTGTTGGCCGTATATGAGTTGCCACTTAATATTTTCGCCGGACGACCTTAGTTTTGAAAGCACACGCCCAATACGACTTGTATAAAAAGTTGTTTTTTTCTTTCTTTTTAACCGCAAAATTGGCAATGTTACGGGATGTCGAAATGGAATATTTACGAATAATCGGTTTCGAACGAAATTTTAACAATAACCATTTTATAATCGACCCATCATCAATATTATTAATTTTCTTTTTGCGCCCGGAGAAGACTTATATTAACACTTATTAGTAATTTCACATTTTTTAATTCACTCTATTTTAACGGATTTATACAAGTGAGATAAAATAATAAAAAAATACATGAAGGTTATGAAAGTTATAAACGAAATTAATAATATAGCTCGATTTGAATATGATTATTGTTAGCGTTTCGCACAAAACAGATTGTTCGTAAATATTCAATTTCAACATTACCGTAATTTTGTCAATTTTACAATTAAAAAAGAACTTTCGGTACAAAAATTGTTGAAAAAAAAAAAAATAAAAAAAAAATTACTCTACCCGGAATCCGTAGGAAAAAATTGGACGCGCAATATATTGCGCTATAAACCATTGCGATGTTTTGTAATTTTCGAAATCGGGCCGCCTCGGTTTCCTCGGTTATTGCTATTGCGTGGAGATAAAAAAAAAAAAACAAAATCATTGAAAACGGTCGCCATCGCGGACCGTACGAATTCGTACTCGATTTTCCGATCGGACTACCCCACGCGTTTTAACATTTTGCATTATGAACGAGAACTCAATTAAAACGTCTGCGAAACTCACGCGTCTGAGTGAACGTCAGTCCCGTAAATCCGTATAAATTGCGAAGAAACATTAAAAAATCATACCGCGCCACTTATACAGCGATACGGTATACACTAATATTATATAATACTCTCTTGCGCGCTGCAATCATCAAAGTACACGCCTTGGAAAGGCTAAATAAATGTTCGTATTTTATTTCTATTTCGATATTTTTTTTTTCTATTCGCCCTAACCCGTTTGCCCAACGTGGCCCGTCCAGATGTCAAGATCTATTATTAGATAAACCTTACAGGCCATAGGATATCCGTCGTTGCTATTACATCGGGACTCGAAATAAATTTAATAGAAAAAATATATATATAGAAATATTTTTTATCTTTAGTAAACGGGGCGGAGGGGGAAATCAAAAATCAATATCTGGCATTATTTTGATTTAATTTTTTTAAGAACAAAAATATTATAACCTCTCGTAGATAATTCCCGATTTGAATGGAAAAAACTGAGAATTTTTTATTATTATTATTCCGAGAATGAGACGCGTGCCTGTACATTTATTAATTTTCAAACGAACAAATTCTCCGGCCGGTAAAAAAAAAAAAAAAAAAAAAAAATGGAAATATCCGAGAGCAGAGAAGAAAAAAAATATTCTTCGATATTTCATAATAATACGATGCGTACAAATACTTTTGTTTATCGTGCGTTGAAACGCATAAAAAAATATTATTAAACGATCGCGTCGTTTTCATATTTTTAATCGCTTACAAAGCGTTTTTTCTCCTTCACGACACGTTTCCGCAATGTATTTATAAAAATTAGAAAGAGTTATTCTGGGTATAAGTGGTCGCCTCTTAGGGACGGGTAACCCCAACCTAACCTTACCAGACATAAAGCCCCTCCCGGCCTCGGAGTGCGCCACTAATTGTGATACGACCTACTGAATGGTGGATGTCCGGGTGCGAATTATTTTCGATTTATTCGTGTAACAGTTAAAATGTTATAATTCATTTGCGTAACAGTTATAATGTTACAATTTATTTGTGTAACTGTCCGTGTGAAAGTTACCAGTGGCGTGTCCAAGGCGGGTGTTCGCGGGTTACGACACCCCCTTAGAGCCGTCTCGTATCAAATTATTACACGACTTGAATTCTAGCGCAATATTATATATATTTTTATTTTTTTTTTTTTTTTCGTTCTAACCCGTAAAAACATCAACGAAATTACGATTGATTTTTATGTTAAAAAAAAATCGACAAATTTCATTATTATTATTATCAGCCGGGTTCGACATGCCAACGTACACGCGTGTGTACTAAAAAGTCGAAACGACAACCGTCTCCTAAACGGTGGTTTGTCAATAACATCGCCTATTTGTCAATTGTTCTGCGATTGTACGGTTTTAAGCAGGGTTTCCCTAGGGCCGTGATAATATCGCCGAGACAGTATGCTTACAATTTCTATTTGAACGGATTAGTGACAATAAATGCCGAGTTAAACACGTCGGGTCTGTATGTTTTAATGTTCATCGCGGAGCCCGAGTAAAAAAGTTCAAGGCGATCATAACAAACACTGTCACCGAATCAGAAATCACGTCGCACTAATTTTATTTTATAATTTATTATTATTCGTTATCTATTGTAATACTATATCTATATAAATACATACATATATCTATTATAACAGATATAATATGTAATTTTTTTTTTTATAAGTATATTGTATAATATTTATAATTAACACACATACACACACCCCTCTCCACCTTACAAAAATCCTAGTTTTGTCACAGATAGTTACTATCACGACACTCGCAATATCGACTATTACGATAGTATCGTGGACCCGGGCTTTTACGTGCGAAACTTTAATTTTTCCTAACTGGCAACGTTAGAGTTTTTAAATTTATTACTTTTATTTTTTTTTTTTTTTTTTAAATTAACATAATTCGGAAAAATGTTTCTTTTATTATTATTATTAATTTTTTTCCTTTTTTTTTTTTTTGCAATAAGCTCTAACGATGCAAATATAACAATAATAACAAACGAACCCAATAATAATCAGCATTCAAAAATTACGTACCCGTTCGGGATATGAAAAATAAAATGACAGCGTCCCGCGCGCGTTCGGAGCGAAAGAGTGGATTTTTTTTGTACGGAACCCCCAAAACCATTTATTTAAACGTATCTGCAATAATTTACCGGATTCGAATACCGGTAGCTTATCCTTCGGAGTCGCCAGAGACTCTAAAACAACCCCCTTGTACCCCTTTTTAGACTGCTGTTAGATTATGGGACGCAGTAGTGTTCTACTGGTCGACATTTTTGGTAAGCGTTATAGCCGTATTTACGATTTAAAACGACTTTTTATTCTAAACGTTTATCTCGTCCTCTATATATCTTCATACATATTTCAACTCCATCCCCATCGTGCTCTTCTATTACCGCCCCACCACCGGTCTCTTGCGGTGACTCGAATATTTCCCCTCGCATATTTTACGGTTCCTTCCGGCCATTTTCGGACAAATTTCCGTCGGGCCCGGACGACGTTTAATGCTATTTTTGAACTCTGCGCGAAACGAAACACTAAAATATCGGTTTGTACTATGACGTGTGTGTTTTTGTTCCCTCTCTGTGAACATGTTTCCGACTAGAAATCTCACTCGATTGTGTGTGCTCGGTTAAGGCAAATAGAACACATCACCGTCAAGCTCGACAAATCAGCACCCAGGATTAATTACCCGAATAATATTATCGATACATAATATTTTCATAGAAATTGCGATTTGCGATTTTGCACGTACTCGTAATTCAATATTGAATAAAAAAGGGGGAAAAAAAAAATGTCGAGCAAACGTAAATATATATACGCGATTTGGGTTTTTGTTAGGTTAGGTTAGGTTGAAATTCAGTGAAAAACAACTCTACAGACCGGACATTTTCACCGATTATTTATTATATCATACCGTACAATTTTGAAAATATTCTGTCGTTTTTTTTTAGTTACCGCAATTTGAAATTTCCGTGCTTTTTTTTTTAATTTTATGTGAACACAGATTATGTATATTTTATGCTTTATCATCGTTTTGGGTTAAAAATTTTTAAAAACACGAATTATTGTCGTTTAATCGGTACAATTATTAGTTTAATAAAATTAATTAAATGAATCGAACAACGTTTTAATCGAATTCCGCATTCCGCTCAGAATCGTTTTACATTTGCAACGATTTATCGTTTCGTAAAGTATTCAAACTAAATTACCCTTTACGCCTTTCTTTGCCAACTTTCCACCTTCCAGTGGTGCAAAGTAAGTATGTTTTTTTTTTTTTTTTTCTCCCTAAAATATCCACTAAAAACATCCGAATTCGATCGAGGAGTTGTTCACATTTTTTATTTTTTTTTGTCTTTTACGGCGGCGCGGTGTTCAAAAAAGTTTAGTCATTATCGTTGGGTATTTGTTTAAATTATTTTCATTTCACCGGATGCTTGTGATGCCCACGCGAATTTGTTGAGTTATTTATATACCCCTACCGGTAATCTTGTTCAATAACTTTCAATTTACGGTGTTTTTTTTTTCTTTCTTTCTTTTTGTTGCCAATTAAACTTTTTTTTAATTTTATTATTCAACTTAATTAAAAACTATATACAATAACAACGGGCGTAATGATCGTAAAATTAATTTTACTCAAACATGAATACCTATACCTCTATCAATGGACACCGGATCGCCTCCTCGGGTAAATTCCCTAGGGCCAATGACCCCATTTCGAAAACACATAGGTTTTCAGTCGTCCCCATGTATTTTTTACGTCGAATACAGAAACACGACACGTAACAATGGAATAATTTTTTAACATCGTATAAAAAATATATCGAATAATCTAAAATAAACCTCGACATATTCCACAACGGCGGGACTGAAATACACGCGCAATAATATTACAATAAAAAAAAATTTTATCTAATAGGAGTCATTGTATTCGTTAATTTAATATATTTATATCGGTAATTTTTTTAAATAATTTTTTGGAATTAGATTATATTACGTCCTTTTTATAGTAATTTATTGTTTTATTTATTATCTATAATAATAATTAAGCTCCCTACGTGCCGCCCTTTAACCATTAAAATACATTTTACGGTTTTTTTCTTCTTGTTGTAAAAAAATCATTAAATGCAAAAAGAAAAACGGCCTCGGAATAAAATTTGTGAACGGTGTAGTTGTTGGTGCGTTGCGACGAAAACGTATAATTTTTTTTAAAATTTTTTTATTAATACTACGGGAATGCGCGGGAATGATTTTAGCCGGCAAATTCCGGGACGCGAAATTAATTATATTAATTATTAGGTACAGTCGACGTGTAAATGCGCATTAAAGTATTCTATCGGTCAGTAATTATGTTGAAATAGATGAAATAGTTACACGCCAGGTGGACATTTCTTGTATTGACGTTGCGCATTGCACAACGATACGATTACTATGACATTATTCCTCGAACAATTGGAATTCAAACGCTTACAAATAAAAAATAAAAAATTGCAACCATTACGATAGAATTTTTATTTCGAACACCGTACGAGGAACCTCGTGTCAAATTATCGAAAATGTACACGAAATAAATAATACTACGAACTATCATGAAAAATTTGAATTTTAAATTTTATTACAAACATAAATAAAACTCGATTTTGCATAAATTTCGACTTTATTCTTTCTTGTTGTTATCATTACAACTCCACAATAAAAACTATGTGTCAAATTTCAAAGTATTTTTACAGGACAAAAAAAAATATAGTGTTCACGTATAATCAAATAAAAACTAACGAAAAAATTCAAAAATTTTAAATGAATATAAATAGGACAATAGATGGTACGCTATAAATTACACTCTTCACTAGGAACTAAATATCGAAACTACCACACCAAACTACAGGACTATCGAAATCCTCTTATATCACATTACTCGTCGGTCACATTATCCAACAAACCTCCGCGGCACCTCAAAAGGCGTTGGTGTCGTAATCATTTAACTAAATAAAAAAATTGGTTCTATTACTGGATCGTAAATTGCAAACGTGAAATATTTCACACGGTCGTAATCCTAATCATAATATTGTCGCGTGCCTAACACATGGGCTGAAAACTCCGGAACTGACAAAGAAAACACGGTTCTTTCATTAAAAATTAACTTTAAACATCAACATAATCTCCATCAAGAGCAACGCAATCATTCCAACGCCGCTTTAACATCTCAATACCATTCTTGTAGAATGATTTATCTTTTGCTTCAAAATAGTCCTCAGTTTCACTGATTTATTCGATCGAAATTTCTTACCGGCGAGCATTTTTTTTGAGATCTGCGAATAGCCAGTAGTCGCTGGGAGCCGAATCTAGAGAATACGGTGGATGCGGAAGCATTTCGAACTTAAATTCATGTATTTTTACCATTGTTTTTTTTTGACTTGTGACACGGTTCGTTGTCATGATGAAACAAAATGTTTTTCTTTGCTATAAGCAGTCGTTTTTTTTTTTTTTGCAAATTTGGCCTCCAATAACGATATATAATATTCTCTGTTGGTGGTATTTCCCTTCTCGAGGTAGTTGATGAATATTATACCTTGCTCATCCCAAAATACTGAGGCCATAACCTTGCCAGCTGATTGTTGTGGTTTCGGATGCTTTGGACGAGATTCACCGGTTGCTGTACACTCGGATGACGATCGTTTTGATTCTGGAATGAAGTGATTTTTCATCCATTGTCACATATCGACGCGAAAATGCCGGTTTATTACGTTTGAACATGGCCAAACACACTGCTTAGAATCATCAACACGTTGTTGTTTTTGCTCGACAGTGAGCAAACGCGTAACCCACTTTGAACAGAGCTTTCTCATGTACAAATAATCATGCAATATAAAGTCAACACGTTCTTTGGATATCTTTCCGATGTCAGTTGACTCGTGCAACTTTACTTTGCGATCTCATTCAAAACGATTTTGTGGATTTTCTCAATGTTTTCTGGTGTTACCGCCTCATTTGGACGTCCACTGCGTTCTGCACCATCAGTGTCTCTACGACCACGTTTTAAGTCAGCATTCCAACGTTTTAATTTTGTTTCTCATGGAGCGGAGTCCCCGTAACACTTTTCAAGCCATTTCTTCGCTTAAACGGTATTTTTTCCCATCAAGAAGCAATGTAAAATTAAACCACGGAATTGTTTTTGATCGATTATTTCGAAAATAACAAATGTAGCGTCACTCTTAACCACACGATAATCAATAGAGTGTCATGCAATTTTAACAGTTGTCTTTTGCAGGTTAGTACCGACTAGAAACGAGGTGAATTCAAAAACACTAGAGTCATCTATGTTTTAAGCTCGGGACTTTTCAGCCCGTATGTTATATATACATATAGTACTCGTATCCGTGTACAATATCAACGTAAACGACCGGATCGGACGAGATAATTCTCGTATACGTCACCCCTAATCTATCTTGAACGTTTTGTAGCCTGTACACACACGCTCGCATCTCGCAGATACAATAATATAACGTGCCGGACGAAATAAAAATACGACTTCATTAGTCGGACGTAGCTTGTTCCCGGGGCTCATCGAAAGCCATTTATACCTCCCCGCCCCCCCCCGAACCGGCGCGTGATTATATCCCCTGTCTACAGCGCGAATCATTAATCCGATGACCATTATATATAGTGCCCGTACCGAACGTGATGCTCTGCAGCTCTGTATACATATTTATATACATGGACGTATACTTAATGTCCTGAATAATTCAATTCAATTAATGGCCGATAGTCCTGTGAGCGGATATATACGGTCGTCTAACGCTCTAATACCCGCTCTCGTCCTTTAATTGCGGGCGGTCCGAGCGCATCACGAGTATAATAATAATAATAATTGCAATTATTATTCCTCGATTCCGGTGCATCGTTTTTCTTTTTTTTTTTTTTGCCCAAACAATGTCACTATTGCAGGTACTCGACGGCCGCACCGTTAAACGCGACACAAGACGATTCCACAACAGTTTTTGTCCGCGGTTTCCACACGAAACGGAATTCCATCGGTTTTATCCAAATATGACCAAAACGATTTCTCGTTCTCGATATCTCGCGTCGAATTACAACAAAACCGAAAACGCGTTGTCCGCACAAAATATGTAAAAAAACCAATCGTCTACCGGAAACCGTGACTAAATTAGACTTTTATCCGTGCCGGTATAGAGCACGGTAAATTACTCCCGGAGATATTTTTGTTTTTCGACGTTAAATCGATTCGTTATGCATTTGTGTACGAATTTAATAGGTTTTTTTTAATTTTTATCAATAACCAAAACTAATTTTCCAGAAAAATAATATGGCGTTCACGCTGTTTTCCCACTACTAGCAATGCATTTAAAGAATGTTAAACTCGGAATAAGAAAAACCAAACTGTTAGAGTTTTGACGTACGCACACACCTACGGGTCGATCTGTTCGACCCTTGGCCCCTTATTGTGAAATACAATTTATTTTTTTTATTCATTCGTGATCCGTTTTTGTTTTTTTTTTTTGTCTCTGTACGGTGCCACATTTTGCCGGATTTTAAACTCCAGGAATCCAAATTCAATACTACGGCGGAATGGAAAATTCTAAATCCCCGGACCCTACTCATACCGGAAAGTCGGGTTTATTTTTTACTTATTTTTGCTGTGTTAGTGACGTATACGATTTCGCTTTTAAGTCGGATCCGCAATGACCTATAATGCATATTTGCACACATAAGGATATTGTGTATAATATAATAGCGTGGGTTTTAGGCGGATTTTATGCTACAACTAATAAGAGATATAATTTATTGTTCTAAAGCTCCGGAATAATTTAATATACCACCTTTTACTTTCGATTTTTCATTCCGATTTGTTTTATTTTATTAGTTTTCAACGTTAATGCCGGTACGCATAAATGTTCACCAAACGTTTTATGGACCATTAGAGTTCTAACGAATCATTAAATTATTTAATGGTTCATTAAATTATTTAATTGTTCGTTAAATTCCGTGGTCTCCTAACCTGGAGGTAACCAGTTATCGGGTTACCAAGTAACTCGGATATCGAGAGAGAAAAAAGAACTGTCTTTTAGAGAACACCAATAAATTTATCATTTGGTGGCCATTGAAATGTAAAAAAAAAATTTAGATTGTATACATTTGAAAAGCCGTCACCTTGAGTTTTGATTTAAAATCTTAAATGGTAAAAACCTTTTCAAAAGATTCATATTTGTATTTAAAAAAATACGTACCTCCAACAGGTGTGTTCCTCTCTTCTTTGTGGTCGGCCGACTTCACTTCGTCCCTTTGTAGTTCGTTTCCACCGTTGTTCGACTTGACACTATTATCGTTTGGGAAGTAAATCGGCTCCTCTGCTTCTTCCGGAGGCCAAATTCCGGGCAAAACAACTGGAAATGAAAAAAAAAAAAATAAATAAATTTAAATATAGCAGGCACATATTTTTATTATGTTATTAGTCTTGAACGCGATCCCTGATATTATGCGACTCTGACATAATATTAATAAAACCATTTCATGAAAGTTAATATATGTCTCAGTACAGAAAGCTTTTATCGATTCGTAACTCCAAAAATTGTTAATGTTTTTAAACCGATTTCCAATACGGGAAATTATTGAAGATTGTTAGGTGCTTCATACTGATTGTGTCGTGTATTACGATTATGTTTATTTTTAAAAGTAATTTAAAGATTGAATTGTTAAAGATTTTAAATTTATATTTTTGTTAAAAATACGATAAACATAGAATAAGAAAAACAAAAAAAATGCTTAGTTCAAATATCTGAAATCTATAGATTTTTGTACCTTCAGTACATTTTCAACAATTGTACAAACGTATTTTTCATGACGGGCCACCGTTATTTGTAACAAAATTCGTTTGCCGCCCCCGAAATCGCTCATCTAGTGGCGCTATTAATTAATTTTATTTCTCGATAAACGAGAAATATATATATATATATATATATATATATTAAAGATACAAAATATTATCACATAGAGTCATTCATATAAGGCGGTTTTTTCTTTTTTGTACAACTCTGGTTTGATACTAGTGCAAGTACAAGTTAAAATGTTGAACACATTTAACTTTTAATATGGTGTAACGCGATGCGCTTCAACTTCATATAATATGGAAAACAATATTATTATTATTATTATTATTATGATCTATGACCGGAACAGTTACAATAGTTAGCATTTTGTTAATGCCGGTGTAGCATAAATAGTTCACGAATCGTAATTGTAACCAAGTGTATTATTTTATTATCTAAATAAACGGGAAACAAAAATATCTGAGATACTAAATTTAGTCATCGTCTAGATGAAATTAAATACAATATATAAATACTTTTTGGTTCAAATATATTTGAATCATACCAGTTCCGCGTAAATAATGTCCGAGACATTAAACAATTCGTATTGGAGACCGTGTAATCCGGAATTCACGTAATTCACGCGATTCACGGACGCCTACTAGAGTCACTTATAAAATATGGGTGTACCAAAACACGTCGGTAGATGGGTATATTCGGTATTAGAAATCAAATTCGATCTCGGATCACGTGCATATAAACCACGGTGTTCACGTATTTTGTAAATTCACGCGAGAGTCACCACGGAATTCACGTGCCATGTGAAATACGTGAATAATATCCAAAATAAATATTCGAGTATCGGTGACTCGGGTACACGGGTGCAAAAAAATATGCGTAGAAGCATCTATTGAGACCTCTAATATATATATATATATATATATATATATAAAATACAAATTACTATTTAAAGAATCTATGATATTGTCTCGATAAACATTCACATTCTTCCCATTGTAATTATATTTAATTTCCGTATCTTTTAAAATACGATGTGATTTGAAACGTTTTTACTCCGATTTTTAATAACTGAAAAATAATTTTTCAAAAAAAAAAAATGTATTTGTCAAGCAAACAAACATAACACTCCAAGTACTAGTAGCGAAAGGTTAGGTTGTAAATGTTCGGTTATAATGTTGCAAACATATTTTTATTTTCAGAGAAGTTTAATATTGTTGATTAAAAATGATACGTGCATATTATACCAAATAAATGTAACTGGCATATGGTAATAAATAAAAATGATTTTTCGGAGGTAGGTTGTTTAGTCGAATTGTTTGAATACGTTTAATATATGTAGATTTACTGTCCGTAAATAATTTAAATATATAAATACGTTTATTCAGATCAAATTCACAAACGCCGGATTCATATAATATTTTATCGTTATTCAAACAATCAGACATGTTTAAAAAATAAATTTTAAAAGCATTTTGAGTACAAACACAGATATTATATTAAAATATATTTGGGTACAAATAGAGATACGTTTGAAATATATTTATACAAATTACTTTCAGATACTTTTTTTTTTTTTTTTACAACACTTGTTTGATACAAGTACAAGTTAAAAGTTTGATAACGTTTAACTTTCACTATGGTGTAACGTGATGCGCATCAATTTCAAAAAAATAATAAAGAAAGCATTATTTCAAAAAATTATCATAAAAGCATTCGTACATAAATGATTTCAAATACAAATACTTTTGAAATATTCGTATAATACCAAGTTATTGTTCTAGAAGTATTTAAAACACGTTGAATACGTATTCGAAAAACTATTTTAGTATTTTTATTTAAATACTTAACAAGTACGAACATAATATTAGCCCGGGCCGTTAATAAATAATTTCGAAATTTATCGGTGCAAAGTGCGAGCAAAATTCGTGGGCTCTTTCAAAATGGATTTTCTCGCACTGCAATCGAATCAAGAACGAGTAAAAACCGTTAGGCTGGGCGCACACTTAAAGAGCAAAACTGCTCCGAGCAGCTCGGATGTTTTGAGGTCTTGTTCGGTTAGGTTCTAATTTTGCTCCGAGCAAAATACGAAAACCAAAGTCACTTGTTTATTTTACGACCGGTACATTACCGAACCACCGTGTGAACACGTTATTTTAATAGGTAAAAATTATATCATATTAATTTAAAATGGCATGCGATCCAGAGAAATTAATAAATGTAGTATTTTTAAGAAAATCTATCTATGATAGATATTGTGATAAAGATCATAGCAATAGATTGATTCAAAATAGATTATGGAATGAAATGCCAGTGAAATTTTTGAATTTAAACTCGTCTTCACGTAATTCGGGCAAAAAATTTAAAATCGTATTATTTTCTAACCGTTTTTTGTTTATTTCATGCATCCAAATTTTGCGTTTTTTTTTTTTTTTTTTTACTGCATTCGCTATTTAATAAAAACTGCCACATAGTCTTCGTCAGAACTCATCTTGACGACTGGTGTTTAATAACAAAAATTAATCCAGAATTATTGTGTCTTGTTCTGTTCTGTGTTGTCAGTGTGATTGGAATTCGTTCCGAGCAGCTCGGAGCAGTTTTGATCTTTAGGTGTGCGCCCGTTGTGTTACTGCTGGTCGGTATTAATTTAACCCGAGTAAAAACGTCCGCGAGAATACGAAATGCACTTTTGCGAATTTTTTTATTATTATTATTATTATTATTTGTATTACCTATACTAACAGCACTCGAAATAATAATATGATCCTTTTCGCCGTTTCACGTACGAACACGAATACCGCTTAAATTGCATGTTAGAATACCGTAACCCAACACATAAGTATTATTATCCGAAACAATGATAGGAGTGCCCACTCGTAATGTCCGTATTTTATGATATTCACTTTCGGATAAATTCGACCCGAACAAAGCGAATAGAATACGTACGGGAAATGGCGGAATCGATTTTTTTTTTAATATTATTAATTACGCGTTGTTCAATGTCAAAATACGAAATCGTCGGCGGTCGGCGAACATTGTCGTCGGTTCGAGACGACCCGGATGAATGGTGTCCGGTAACCAATTACTAAATAACATAAAATATTTTTGTGAAAACATTCGGGCGTTGAAACGGCAAAAGCCTGACGCGGTTTCAGTAGTAATTTGACCGAAACCGTCGGTTTTAGCGCCCCACCACCGTATGACGAAATGATACCTCTGGCCGCTTGCCCGGAACTTTTGTTCCGGTACAAACTAAAAATATATAAAAAATATCCGTTTCAGAAATACACACACGCGATCGATTTCTAGTATAAACAATATTAATAACGTCGAAAAAAATAAATAATAATAATAATAATAAAAATCGGTTGTACACGCACGGTGGCGGCGTTCATGCCCCGCGGAGGACGTGAATAAAATATACGAGTTCGCTATCGTCCGGGTCCGCAACACACACTCTCGGCGATAGCAATATCATTCTTTATACACTCTTCGTATACGCAAGAGCAGACGATATTCAAATATTTTTTATTTTTTTTTTTTTTTTTTTACGAACAGAGTGCGCGTAAATAATGTAAATTGCTAGGCCGTGCAAAACTTTACCGTACCTAAATAATATACGCACGTAAGCGTAACATACGTGCATCGGGCCAATGTATAATATTATAATCGCGTCGCTGCGAAATCGGTAACTCGATCTGAAGTCGTGTCTGTTTATACCGCCGATAGTTCAAATTAAAGTTACTCGGGAGACAACCGAAATCAAGGGAATCCGTATAGGTAAATGTTCAAATGTCGCAATGTGCGTTTGTTTACGAGGCCGTGTTGGGGAGGTCATACCACACAACATCCCCGAAATCATTTTTTTTTTTATAGTTAACAAATTGAATTTACGAAACGAAAATCGTTTACGACAGTTTACCGTTGTGCGTCTATATAAATAATATGATATATATATATATATATATATATATATTGTTAAAATTAAAATTTCGACCCGGATCGATCGTTTAGCAAATAAAAAAAATACTGCTGAACTGTGTAGCGCGAGAATATTTTTTGTAAAATTATTACACGTGTTATTACAAAAAAAAAACAAATCCTACGTAGATAAATTAGTATAATAAAAAGGACGGTTTTTTGTTTAAGGTAAATGTTAGATTTTTTTTTTATTAAAACTATTATATGAAAAAGTATGACTCGGAAAGTTTGTTACGGCTACGGCCTTGCTTTGTACATATATTGTTTAGGAAAATATATTTAAATGGTTTTTTTTTTTTTTTTTTTAGATTAGAAATTATGTTAATTGTTACGAAACAATGTAAATGTTAGAAACTGAAATATCGACATTGGTTTATTTGTAAAGACACTTCGGTAATCGGTTGTGGTCATATAATATTGTACCGTAAGAAAATGTTTTTTTTATTCGACTGTTATTTTACATTATTATTGGTTCGCCGCCTTTGTTCCGTATATATTAATTGTTATCGATATATTTTGTTTTTGCCGACTCAATTCAAATATATTACGAAAAAAAAAAAAAAAAAAAACACCGGGCTCTCGACATTTGAAATTAAATCAAAATTTGTAAAAAAAAAAAAAAAAAGGAAAGAAAAACCATATCCGCCGAGTGAAACGTCCAGAACGTTAAATAACCCCGTGAGTTTTTATCGTTTTTTTACCGGTACATGTATACGCGTAATATGCAAATGGAGGAGAGCGCGCACGCGGTTTTAATGACAAAAGGTCGGCAGCGGTGTCAATTTTTGCAGGGTGCGGCGCCGTACGCACAATAGAAGGAGGGAAAAATCGGATCCCTGATGAATACGTGACGGGAATATTGGCTTTGGCGAAAATCGGCATTCGTCTCACGCCCTAGTGGTAAAAGTAAGAATCGGTAGGTAAGTATATACCGGCGGAGGGATGGGGAATGAAAAAAAAAAAAAATGTTCCAAAAAGCAATTTCTCTAAGCTTCTTTTCTTCGGCGGCGACGGTGCACGGAGAGTTCATTATTAAATTAAGTTTTTTTCCAGTTCTGTTTTATAATATTATAAGGGGGCCAGGGTACCCGCTAAGCGAATTCGATTTCTCCGGGAGGCTAAGACGGCCCGCCGACGACGATTCCCCGGGACCGGGCGAACGTTTTTTTTTTCTTTTTATTTTTTTTCCGCTCGCGACAACCCAAGGGCGACGATTTTTTACTCGACGATTACACAATAATACATTTTCATGGTTAATAGAAGCTACCAGCCCGGGACGGTGTCGTCGTAGAGCCGTATTGATATACGCGGATTTTATCACCGGGGAATTTTTATTATCATTTCCACTTGCCTCGAAAATCAAAAAAAAAAAAACCATATTTATTATTAATAACACGCACGCGGGACGAGAATAAATTAAACCGAGAACACATTTAAAAAATAAACACCAAACTCAAAGGGGAAGTATTCTCGCAGGTGGTATTTCCGATCTGGTCGCGAGGTAATTTTTTGGTAAATCCCCGGATAAATGTTTTTGTTTTCAAACAACAAATGACGTGACATTTTTGAATAATATTTATTGACACTAGAAGATCGGAATTGCTGACCACGGGCCGTCAAATTTCAATTTAAATAAATAGGGAGCTTAGACATTCGAATTGTGGCCTTTTTATTGTTGTTGTTGTTGATGGCATAAAAAAAAAAAAAAAAAAAAAAACCACTTATTTTTAATCTAGTTAAGTCAATATTTGTTTGCATTTTAACTTTTAACCGAAGACTTTTTTTTTTCTTTATTTTACTGAACTTTGTCGAGTGAATTATTTTCATTAACTTTTTATTTGTATATAAGTGTCAAAAGATTGTATTATCGCGTAGCCTATCTAGATAAATATTGCCGAGTTATATAAATACGTAACTTAGTGACAAAAGTCACTTGTCTGGATAAATTGTTCTGTACAGAAGTATTTTTTTCAAGGATTTTCGTTTACGAATTGAAAACTGAAAATCACAACCTATATAATGTATATGTGCGATTAGAATACATTTTTGAAAATTCGACCCCTAATGAGTAATTATTAGGGCCCAGAACTTGATGCATTTGCTTTTCTAATACGTTGCGCCGTATATATATATATATATAAAAATTTGTGTCGTGGAACGAAAAGATGGTACCATTTTTATTTCGTATTTTTAGGGAATTTCGGGGCAAACGGTCATTTTAGGCATTTTTATACTTCCGGGGGGGAACGTATTGCATTGTCGTTAAATATTTTAGATAATTCAATAAGTAAAACTCAAATTATTTATCGTATTCGATATTCTTTTACTTCCTAAATACGGTACGTCGTACCTAAGCTATTTTATAATTGTCGTCAAATACTACGATTGATTAGATAATCGATTATTTAATTTCTTATCGAGGTTTAAAAATTAATAGAAATTCAACTAGGAACTAATAAGTATGTCGAGTGCCTAGGCAATATATATATTTTTAAATTTTAATGTCCACTAATTTATTTAAATAACCCTTGAAATAAGAAATTATGTTTATGTTATTTTACAGATTTTTTCAAGTCATTTCAAATTTTTAATTTCGATTTACGATGATCGTGTTGCCCACCTACCGTTAGCGGATCACTTAAACAATTACACGGTACCGACGAGTCGACATTTCTTTAAGACCGGACTGGAAATTATTTAAATTTTACGCTCTTTTCGGAATTAATTATACGCGTTATATTATTTTTAAATATTATTCCTTCTCGGCGATTTTTTTTTTTTTTTTAATTAATCGAATTTACATTAAACACAATATAGTCGAAAGTGAAAAAAAAAAAAGAACGTAGGTAATTAAGTATAATAATAATAATTTTAGTTTTAATCTCCTCTCGGTTTTATTTCCGGGATTTTACATTATTATTATTTTTTTGCTTCACAACGAACGATAAAAACAATTGTATTTTCCGCGAGACGATAGAATACGTTATACACGCAGGGTATACGGGGTGTGCATTTTTATTTTTTTTAATTGTGATCCCGAGATTTTCTCGGTGGATTTTATATAAAATTAATTTCTGGGTTTTTTTTTTATTATTATTATTATTTTCCAATCGTTATTGATTTTATCCGTAAATCTTTGTTTTAAAAACTATTTTCAATTCGTTTTTTATCTATACACCTCGTATCTTGAATAAGCATTAGTGCTTTCGTTTCGAATGACAACCAACGGAACTCAACCCATTCAACACACAGATTCCAAAATATAATATTATTCCAATAAATTTAATACGAACGTAACATTACGAGTATAAAACAGTTTTTGTATTAAGACAGGAACAAGAGAAGAGATAGGAGTATTATATGAGAGGGTAATCAATTTCATATCGATAATCCTTCCCGACTCCCATGGTAAATCCGAAATTTAAGGAAAATGTTCTCGTTTCGTATCTGGTATGAAAATTGAAGGTTGAAATCATTGTAAATCAAATCGTTATTAAAACGATCCGATAATTACTGAACGAAATCGATATCGATTTCTCTCGAAATATTCGTGTGTAGCGGCCGGATAGATTGCCGGATCATGGTAAGAAAAAAAAAAAAAAAAAAAAAATGAATGCGGCAATTATTTTTGAAGAAAATCACCCTGTATACGTATATATTTGTTTTCTTCTTGCGCGTGTCGGTAGAATAAAAAAAAAAAAAAAAAATATATATATATAATATAATATCCCCGTTCGACATTTCACGGTGACATCATAATAATATCGTAATAATAATATAAAAGCGATTGCGTTGTATATAATATAATATTATAAAGTCGACGTCAAGAGGCACAACGTTTTTCTTATAGTATATCTAATATTTTTTTTTTTTTTTTTTATGATTTAGATATGATATAAATGTGTATATATATATATATATATATATAGACGTAAATATGACGGCCGAAATTGGGGTACGTCATTATTAGTTTACATCAAACGCCGTCGTCGGGGCTTTCGACCCGGTCGCCGATAGTTTCGACGATGCCCGCGGGGCGCGGCACTGTGTTCGGGTGCTCGGCGGGGGCGACGGTGGGCTCCGGATACTTATCGATAATTAGAATTCGGTGAGCTGTGGGCTTTATTGTGACCGGTGCATTGGCGATGGAGGGGACGGCTAAACGGTTATACTAGGGCCGGATTCGATTAAATCCAAAGTGTCTCCCCGTATATAATATAGTCGCCCGGACGAGTTTTCTACGATGGGAATTTAGAGGAGGGAAATGGACGGAAAAGGCTGGGTGCTGGTGGAGAAGGAAATAAACTTTATAACGTCATCACGCACACGCCGGAAGTATATTATTATTATATGCATATTGTATTATATATATATATATATATATATATATAAATATTATAATATGTTAAAATGACTGTCACCGGCATAATACGCAATAAGGAGGGACGAATATAATATTATACAAGACGTAAAATAGGTATACCGGCGCGTACGTATACGCACGGTCGGCGACGGTATTGCCGGCGGGACGCAATCGTCGGTAATATTTTTCTCCTTCTCCCTTTTTCTTTTAGGCCATTTTGGCCATTGTAAGAACGAGGGCGTCCGCGGGCCTTTTAAATTCCGTATAAACCAATAGTCCGATCGATATACAGACGTCGTTAAAGGCCCGGCGGGGGGGGCTTAGCTCGCGCGTATATTTTCGTATAAGATTCTCGCAAATATAATATATTAGTATTCTTTTTTTCTTTTTTTTTTAAGATGCTCGAACTATTATATAAAGACAAATTACGTAATTATATACATGTATATATACTAGCTACCACCATCTCAAGTCTGTTAATCGTCCAGAATCGTCTAGCTCTCCTGCACGGCTTTGCCCGTGCACAGTATCGAACAAAAATCATTTTACAATTCAAAGCCAAGTGTGGAATTTATCGATATTATTATGGCGTGTGCTTTGTCTGTCTAAATCTAACTATATGTTGTTGTTTTTTTTTTTTTTAAATTTAGCTTGATTTTTAATGTTTGAATTTTAAGTTTCAATTCGCCTTACGCGTTAAACATTTTTGGAACCGGCACGGAAAGATTTTGTTCGCATGAGACACGTGCCAGAGTACAATTGACTATTGGAAAAACATTGGACGTTTAGGTCTAATCCTGCAACGTAAAATATTCGGCCCTGTGCCTTATGGTCGTTGAAAAGCATAATTTTACGGAAAATTGGTTCTGTCTTAAATGGAATGGTAGATTGGTAGGTATCGTCGGAGTGCTAGGCATCAAGACCGTTTCCCCAGCTCTCCAGCCAGTAAGAACCGTGCGAGTGTACTCGAGCGGACAGTTTTTTTTTAAAGATTTAATTCGTCGATTCCTTGCAAAGGACATCGGACCTAGGATCACGTGTGGTGATATTCTTAAGTAAAATCATGCACTGTTATTCGGATGAACTACATATATCCTGGCATCCATTTTTTTTATATATGAATCGACCTGAAATTGGCTTACTTTATTTCGAGAGTCTAAATTAAACGTAGCTTGATCACTACTTTTGTTTGTGGAGGAAGATAACCGATTTAAAAGTTTTATTTTTGTATAGTCATTTATACTATTTGATTTCCATGGTAATTCTACAAATGATTTTCATTCTGTCTTGACATTTTTATCCGACTTTTCCAATAATTTTCTCTTGAAACTGACAAACACAACATAAAAAAAATCCGCCATACCAGCCGAGCTGTTTTTAAGTGATGATCTTATATACATGCGGCAATTGATTTTCATATATAAATATATATATATATATAGATATTGGCTAAAAAAATAATTTGGATTCCGCTATATAGAGGAGCGTTTACACTGCGGACGTTTTATTTGGAAATATTACAGATAAAATCCGTGAAACTTTCTATACAAATTAACTGTAGGTTCTATATAACGTACGAAAATAAATAACCAAAATCCAAGGCTGCGAAAATATAATGAATAACAACAGTGTTGTTGTTACGTTATAATAATTGTTAAAATAAATTCAACGAGGTAATAAACACGTTAAGAGTAAATTGTGTTTTATAAGGTAATCGACTAAGTTTAACTGTTTGTTTGAAAATTTAATTAACTTAAGTAAAGTAATACTGTTTGGTATTTGTTTTTTGTATAGTTGTAATTGTCGTAGAGTTTGTAATTTTTCGAAAATGATGATGATCAATGTTAAACATAGGGGGTTTCATCCGAGAGTGTCGAATTATATATGGACTTATATTTAGAATAAGTTTTTTTTCACACCCGTCATTGAGTAAAAAAAAAAAAAATACTTTATCTATACGAAAGTAATTATTTCCTAGATGGTAAATTGAATGCGGTGTTAAAATTCAAAAAAAAAAAAAAAAAAAATCGAAATTCGAAACTCGACGCGAACACGTTATTCAATAAATCAATAACGTAGTAGTAGACAAAAAATGAATTCGATTGATAATTTTTTTTTTTTTTTTGTGATTTTACTCGTCAGTCCGGGCCAGTTTGACGGAAATTCCATTGGAATTTTTCGCGACGTAATCGTCGGATCGCACGACAACGGAACCGTCCTCCTGTAACGGTAGCGCAGCGGTGGTTTACCGTGCGGTGTTTTTTTTTTTTTTTTTTTACCGCTAGGCGGGCGCAGCATATGTGTAATAAGGACGGCGATAAAATTGGCAAACACAGCTGGCCGTTTCGTATTACGAACAGAAGACGGGCTAGAGGGCAGAGGAGACGGCCGATAAGAGACGGTCGGCAAAGGCACGACGTTTTGACGTCAAGGAGATAAATGGGCGATACGCGAAGGTATTGTGAACGGATCGAAGTGGTGCCGGGCACTAATATTATAATACGCGCGCACCGAATGAAAACGGAAGTTCGGCGAACGCTAATAACGATAAGAACTCCGGTGCCGTCGACGGGCGGGCGCCGGGTTAGGCGGGCCGAAAGGGTTTTTCGGTCGCGGGCACCGGATACAGTCGGTATTAAAAGTATTTATAGGAATACGGCGGCCGCGGACGGGGTGAAGGAAGGAGTAAGAGGAGTAGGAGGCGAGAGTTCGAAAGTGACAATAAGTCGGAAAAACGCCGGCGGGCGCGACAATAATACCGGCACGACACAATGCGGTGCGCGTTTTAATCATTCGGCAAACGCGCCGCCCTCGGATATCCCGTCGAAATCTCTCGTGTATACTGATTATTTAATTACTCGGCGCGCGTTCGTAAATACCAACACAAATATTATAATAATCGCTATTCGTATATTGTACGGTGGTGATGCGGCACCAGCCACCGGAACGCAACGGTATTCCGTCACGAAATAATATACGAAATACGAGCCAAGAAAACAATCGGACAATAACGTTGAATTTATTATTATCCATTAGTTGTCGGGCAATGTATTTGATCGCCGCCGAGCACCGCCCGGAAAACCGTTGCGCGAAATGTCGACACAAAAAAAAAATTTTAAAAAAACCTAACCTAACCTACGATTCTCGTATAACACTGGACCGTGAAAATATCGAATGCACCGGCAAATCGACAAAACCGTTGGCCACCGGCCGTGTATATTATTATGGTGGTAACGTTGAAATACTCGGCGAGAGTTTTTTTTTTTTTTTTTACTGATTAATAACAACAAAAAAGTCAAACAACAGTAACTAACAGAAACCGAAATCGCGTAGTAAATATTCCCGGTTTCTCTCACCCCCACAACGGCGGTTATTGTCGGTTTTTCGAGAATATTACGAGGAAAATCGTATAGAAATTTCCTAATCGATGCGCCGACTAGACGGCATTTTTTACCGGTACCTCCACCCTCGAAACCGATGATCAGAGCAAGATTTTTTGTATTTAATTTGTAAAAAAAAAAAAAAAAAAACGCAACAAAGCACACACACACCTGTTTGGTAAAACCAATAATACATTGGTTACGCTACGCTTAAAGATTCAAATATTAATTACACAATGGGTGGGATCTTCACAATATATAAATATACGAGGTCTGTTCAAAAAGTACCAGGACAAATGTTATTACGGATAATCTACGCACGATAACGCTTCAAATTGTAAATATATATATTCCCCGCGAATAAGTGGATATTTTAAACAAAACCCAAAGTCGCTATCTTGTATCAGTTTAATATTACACGTGGTTAAATCCAGTCAGCTTTTTTCGTTCGCCGTTTGTTTCAACGTGTCCGAAATTAACGAACAACGCGTGTGGCATCGAGAGTTTTTTCCTTGAAACTTGGTAAAATTGATGCAACGGAAACGTACGCAAAATGATTACAACCGCTTTTGGGGACGATTCATTAAGTGATTAGGGTGATTTTCGAGTGTTTTGAACGTTTCAAATACAGTCGGTGGTCAACTGAAGACGATCCACGTTCTAAAAGACCGTCCACGTCGTCCAGAAACGACGGTGTGGCGACAATTTGCTAAAAAAATGTGAAATGGCCGCCGATTAACCGTTCGCGAGTTAACAAAGCGAATCTCAATTGAGTCTTGCCATGCAATTTTATAAGAAAATGTACAGATAAGAAAAGTCGCGCTGCCAAATTCGATCCGCGATTGTTCACCATGACAATACACCGGCACATTTAGCGCTGTCGATTCGTGAATTTTCGGCTGATAAAAAAATTACTGTGGTCCCGCGGACTCTCGCTTTTCTCCTGATCAGGCCCCATGTGATTTGTTTCTATTCCCAAGACTAAAATCCGCGCTTAAAGGACAACGATTTCAAGAAAATTAAAACAAACGCGGCAACAAAACTCATATCTTTAATTTTGGAACAGTTTCAAAGGACTTTTGAAAAGTCACGAGATCGCCGGGATCACCGCATATCGTCGGGAGGAGAGTATGTTGAAGGAGATTTTTTTAAATACTATGTAACTTCATTTTTGTAATTACTAAATATAAAATCCTGGTACTTTTTGAACAGACCTCGTATATAGATATGTACATGTAGAATTGTTACGGACACTACGTAATAAAAGTAAGCCCCTACCGATTTTTGGATCAAGTTCATCTCAGCGGAATTTGGTGATAACAGAAAGGTTTAAACGCCAACAAATCTGGCTCAATTCCACACGTGTCCCTTTCATAGTTGAATATCCAATAATCTCTCCCCGTACCTTTACGGTGATGATCAGATCAATTATTACGGACAATGTCCATTGGAAGGGATTTTATGAAATTTATTTATGCGAGGAACTTATGTAAGGGTCGGATAACTTTGATCTAAAAATATTATATGATAATTATAACATACACGTGTCCGAATTATCGAGTAAATTGTTTTAAATGTATTTTTATCTAAATAATAATAATAATAATAATAAAAGGATCAATCGAGGGCGCCGTGAGACGAAAAAGTTTGGGAACTGCTGGTATAGATTGTAAATTGATTAACGATTTGAAAATGTTTATAGCTTAAAGAAATCGACGTTATTCAAAATTAACTCGTTGTTTATGAAATTGACGTAAAGGTTAAAAGTAAATGTAAAAAAAAAAAAAAAAAATCAATTTTTAACCCGAGCATTGATTTTTTTCCTATAGTAATCTCTTGAAATATTTCAAAATAATCGAATATGGTAATGGGAATACTGCTGGCTGCAACTGACGAGCAAAATAAAATGGCGTGTTCGTACGCGATCGATAATAATATAAGTAGCTTACTTTAATTTTCGTAACGATATGTAATACCATCTTCCTTTAGGAATAGAAAATAATAATATGTCGAGCACAACGCACCAGATATTGGTGTACAGTGGCGGGTACGCGTATTAATAAAAAAAAAAAAAAAAAAAAAACACGGAACAATAAAAAACTAATGGGGGCGATAGGGGGGTGGGAGAAACGAGAAAAATAATAATAAAACTCGCGAGGGAAAAATATCAATGACAAACAGATACCTACCCCACTGGTATATATTAACGATAGAAGTTTATGGAACGTACTGTGTACCGTCGTCACAGTACTTACTGTGGGCAAATATAGTACGAGGTACTATTGCGCGTGTGCGAGTATATTTTAAAAGGGAATTCGTTTAGAATATCGTCAGTGTGTGTGACGTAAATATAAATATTAATGCAGAAAATACACATCAATGCTTCTTTTTTTTTTTTTTTTCTTTTTTTTTTTTCACTGGTAGTGTAGTACTAAAACGGTTTAATGAGCTAAAATAATTAGGTACGGTATTGTGTATAATAATATATCGCGCGCGATCCCTCGTTATTGTTGCGGTGTATGATAATATATGTGAAAAAAAAAATATATAATATAAATTAATATAATAACGGCGAGGTCGACCTTTTTAATAGTGTTTTTGAGAGTTGACGATGGAAAAAAAAAAACAAAAACAAAAACAAAATGAAACAAACAAACAAAATTAACAGCGACATATTATTACGGTCAACCGAAACAAAAGTATATTAAATAGGTTAGGTTACATATACAGCGTATAGGTATAATTAAATTTAATAAAAAAAAAAACCACGATATCAAATATCGTTATTTATATATTGTCATCGACTGAAATTTTTTTTACGATCCGTAACAATATTTCCCGCTCTACCGAAGACACCTGTTCGCCGGGTACACCCGTTGTCATTCTCCAGATTGATTGACCGTTGTAATAATTCCGATTAAAATCTTTAAATCGGTTTCAGAGATAAAACACTTACTTATAATACGATTTGTAGCCGGCGACATTTTTGATAATCTGAGCGGATTTTTTTTCTTGTTAAATTAATAGTATAAAAAGTTGTTTAAAAAATTTTATAAATTACGAATGTTTTCTATTATTATCTGATAACGAGTCGAACTTTAGAATAGCTGTCTTTATTTGCGGCACGCGGATCCCTGTAAATATAATCTTTGAAACCAAGGACACCGGATGTTTACGAGCAAAAAAAAAAAATATTTTATTAATCAAATTTTGTCAGGTAAGGTTAGGTTTGATAATTGCACTTTCTTTTTTTTATAAGAAAGTTTATTTGTTCGTTAAAAACTATACGAACATATCTTTAATAATACAGTAAAAAATTATTTATTGCGAATGTTGATGTTGTATTTCGGTTACAAGTTTCGATATTTCAGTCTCGACATTGTCCAGTGTTCACCGTAGATGCGAATCTATATTTTACAACCAGTTTCCGTACTTGTTCTTAATGTATACACTAGAGCTGAGTAATTGTTTTACGCAGAGGCACGCAAGCGGGAAATGGTATTGAAACTTTTTATTCGACGGTCCCGGACAATCGTAACCTCGTGTAACCATGATTTCTCAAAAGGATTATGATCAGAAAGACGATAAATAGCGCCAGGGATCCCCGGATGGCCGCGGGCCGCGTGTTAAGTACCGATACTTGAGAATATTACTGTAAAACGCCATCTACAAGCGTTTTTTTTTTTTTTTTTTTAAAAAAAACAAAAAAATGTACACCGTGACTTTTTATTTCGTATTTTTGTACACTGCCCGTATATAAAGCCTATATAGTATTATTAGTGTTATTACGCGTGTATTTGCGTCGCGGGTGAAATGCGTATCAATTTCGTTTTTTGATTCGGTGAAATACGTAGGTGGGTTAGGGGGCTCATAGGCGTATTTTATCGTTTAACATCGATCATTTCGTTTGTCCGTACGATGCATCACTTTATGCGCGCACATAAAACACCTCCAGCCGGATGCAAATAACAGACTAGCGGGAAGGGTCGGTCGGCGGGAAACCCGGAAAATATGGTGGAATTTTTTTTGTCCTTTCGACTTTTCGAAAATAAAAGTTTATTTTCTCTCGGCGAGCGTAATATATCCTCGCGGGATTTCGGCGCTTTTTTTTATTCCTCCACCGCCGGGTCGGGTCCCGCCGCCGTGTATCGCAAAATACGCACGACACGACATCACTATATCCACTCTATACTTGTTTCTATTTTTTCTTTTTTCTTTTTTTTTTACATATATATATATATTTATATTTATATTTACGCGCGACGCAATCCCTTCGCGTTGCACACCGTGCACAATTATTATCGTACATTACCTACGATATAGTTATTGCGTTCGTACTGTATATTTATACGACAACAGCAACAACAATGACAACGTGGACGAGGACTGCATAAAAGAAATAATAATAATAATAAAAAAAAAAAAAAAAACCGAGTGCGCAGAAGGACGAGAGAGAGAGAGAGTATAATATTGTAATATAATAGGACCGTACGAGTTGGTAATATTATTATTATTATTATTATTATCAATATAGCCTGTATAGCGGCTGCAGCTGTGTTCGGAATCCAAAAGTCACCGTTTTCGCCGGGCTTTGATATAATATTATATTATATTAGATATATATATATATATATATATATATATCTATATCGTACCCGCATTATTATTATTATTATTATTATAATAATAATAATATTATACGATTATAGTTCGTCGAGGAGTTTTGTTTAACGCTAGCTCTGCGCCTACATACAAACACACATATACGTATACATATACATACACACACACATGGTGTATTATATAGTCGTTTTATTATAACAATGATAATAATGAGCCTGGCCCCGACAAAAGGAGAAGCTCAGACTAGTTTCAGAAGAGAACGATCCGTCCTATATGATATATACGATATTTTACAATGGTCTTGAACTGTACGTATACATATATTTATATATATAAATACACAATATACCGGGCCGCATTCAACTATACGTACAGTTTTCGCGTGTGTGCACGGCATAGTATAGTTATTAATAATGCCCGGCCCTATTTTTACAACGTTCAAATGTAATGCGCCTCCGAAACGACGGGGGGGGGGGATGGGAAAAAAAAAAAATTAAAAAAAAAATAGTAATAATAATAATTATAAAACATACGCGTTCGCGGTGTCGCGCAAGACTAAACATGCGTCTAGCCGACGACAAAACGTAGCTAGATGTACGGATAAAAATAAAAGATGGTCGAAAATGTTCACGTTCAATTTTTCCCGGGGCGGAGGGGAAAACAAATAAAAAATGATAAATTGGTTTAGACGCTACGGTGGTTTGTTCGTCCAAGACGATTTATCTAGACAAGATTAAAGACGATTAACTATTTATCTAGTCGGTGCTCAAACACTGTCTATACGCTCGCCGCACTACTATGCACTATTACATTATTTTAGTAATAATATTAAAAACAATAGCGAGTCCGTTGCTCAAAACTCGCTTCTCGTACGGGATAAATATAGTAGTGTTGGTATAAGTAATAGGCCACCAATGGTGTAGGATGCACCGAGATATTTATACGATTCGGTACGAAACGGATAAATCACTGCTGACGGAAAGCGATTCCGAACAATGTTCGGTTAATCGTGCGTTTTGAATTGCTCGTGATTTTTATGATTTCCGTTAAAAATTGCACGTTAATAAGCGTACAAAAAAAAAAAAAAAAATAGAACTACACTACGATCGACTTCACTATTTTTACAGGACAACTTATAATACAATTCGTATCAAAATTTTGAGGCAAACAAATTAAATCCGCATAAAATCAAATTAAAACTAAAAATACTCGAAAATTTAAAATGTTTACAAATAACTAATCAATTTTAACCGGAATGTTCCGAATATTTAATCGCGTCTAAAAAAGCGCATTTTGTAAGTATTCGGTGAAAATTCGAGATCTCCGCGATTGTTTTTAACTGAACAACAACAAAATCGAAAATAACAGAAACCGTTTTTTATAGTGGAAATTTGCTTCCTTAATTATTGTAACTTGGTTCCCGTTAAAATTGTTTTGTATATTTCACGATTACGCAATAATCACGAGAGGTAACGGTACACGAATACTTTTAAATGTATTTGATTTTTTTTTTTTAAAATTTCGAATGAAATTGCCTATACACAACCCCTATAAATACGGAATATATTAGAATTGCTGTCATTTTAAAAATGTAATTATATTTTAAGGGAAAATATTTTATTTGAAATTTCACTCCTAGCCGATAAATATGATTATCAAATTGTATAACGTTGTTAAATCAATACCAAAAAAAAAAAAAAAAAAAACAATCAATCGAAAACGATTTTTCAATTAATCGATATTTCCGAGTCATTTTTGTTCATGAGAATGATCGACTGATTCCCATTTCGAAAATGTTGAGATCCATTTTGCAATTGGCTGCTCGGACTTGCAATATTACTCCTCCAACTTGCAACCGTCTAGTTTTTGTTTGCGCGTAATATTATTATTATTTACCTGCCTCGGCTACAAGTATTCAATATTAAATTTAGCGAACACTCTATGTTGGGCGGCCGGGGCAAAATCGAATTAGAGACCGTTCGTCTCTGGCCTCCCCTTTGGAAAATAACGTCAACGACGACGACGATTCTCTCCTGCTCTCCGAATCATCCTCCTACTCTTCATCCTCCTCCTCCTCCTCCTTCGCCTTCTCTTACTTTTCCTCCTCCGCAGCAGGTTTTCGCCATTTATGCTGATTTATACATATTATAATATATTATTATTTATTTAGTTGTCTGCCGCCTGTCCTAAGCCGTTTCTAATGTAAATAAATAATAAGGAAAAAAAAAAATAATAATAAAAATACTTTCCGACGGTTTTAAATGTCCCAGACGTCTCTTATACCGTCTCGTCGGTCACCTCGCAGTGTATATACTGCAACGTCGTAAAAAGAAAAAGAAAAAGAAAACGACTTCGGAGGGTTATCCGGATAAATTGATTACCTTTTTTCCTATAATATATATTTGTTTTTCAATAATTGATGACAACAAGTCAATTTTTTTTTTTTTTCGTTTCCTTTCAATATCAATTTCAATTTTTTTTTGTATTTTTATTCATATTCATTTTGCAAACTGTCGCCGTATAATCATTAGTTTTCGATTTGCACGCATCATACGGAAACGTTACGTTCGTAATAACTTATTACAGTCGGGACACAAATAAAAAGTTCGGTTTTCAACATACTTTATTACACTTTACACTTTGGCTTATACGATTACAGTAGCCATTTTTGTCCGCGTAGAATTCCATAATGTTTTCTTTACGGGACGTGTGCAAGGTTTGTAATGTACGTAGATGAAATGTAAATACACTCGCGACCTGTCAGCTATCATAACGGACATTTTAAACTATTCTCGTTTAGCTAACGTAATATGGCGACATGATTTTCCCTAGGATTTATACTTTTCCTACACTCGCTTAAAAGTTTCCTGTTTGCGTGCCGTTCAGTATTCCAACTCCACCGCTTTTAACTTATGTAACACTCCGTCGTTCCGACTAATACACAGAAATATTTTTACAACTTTTACAACCACTTTGTTAGTGGAATGGAATCCGAAATTGACCGAAAAACAGTTCGATTGTTTAATTGATACGTTCTGTATACAATATTTCGAGTAACTGAAAACCCCTTTTGAACACTGTAAAATTTTGAAATAATCTTTACTTAGTGGGTTGCCTACGTTGTGCGAGAAACCTCCATTTAGCTGTTAGACAAACAGTTAGTTAGTTTTTTCTATTATACAAATAGCGGTGTCATAATATGATTATGTTACGATAACTCGGTCGTATTTTAAATTCTAAGGAGGACTAGAAAAAAGCTCGACCGATGGTTATAGCGAAAATGACGACGTATATTATTTAATCTATTTACACTCGGTATTGTTAATAAATTACGCGTAACGGATACGATATTTTTTATTGATTTTTTTTTTTTTTTTTTTTTAATTATTATTTTTGTTTTACAAAATTACAATTAAATATTCCGATAAAAAAATAATAATATGAACACATTTCTATTCGTGTATGTATATATTGTATATAAAATATTATAGTTCGTATAATGTTCGGACCGAAATGGTATTATTGATCACTTTTACGAAAATTCACTTTTTGACGGTAAAATTTAAACAACAAAAAAATTTTGATGTAACAATTAGGCGAATCCAATACAGTATGTATAGTTTCAAATGGAAATTCCGAATTGGAGTTATCTAAAATTTTTAATGACTTTCAGTGCGACAATCCGATAAATCCAAAAACCTTATTTTTACTACTCCTGAAGTGGAGCTATCTGATTGATGCACCATTGTTTTAATATATGTTATGGTCTTTTTTTTTTTTAATAAAAGCTATATATTCAAATCATCGTATCTATACGTTCAAAAGGATTTTTAAAACAGTACCTAATAAACCATTTCGTGTATACGAACAAAATAGAACGAAAGGTTTTTTAAATGTATTCGTATCGGTAAATCACATTTTGTGCAGAATAATAGGCAGATTCATCGTTTCTGTAGATTTAAAACACTTTATTTAAAAAAAAAAAAAAAAAAAACATTTGCTAAAGAACGTCTATGTTATTTTACGGGTAAGTATATAGACGTATTTCCGAGCTCGAGATTCAATTTAACTTTGTTTTTGATGTTTTTTAAATAAATTAGTATGTTTATCCACGAGTAATGGATGAGAAGCGTATGTAACGAAAAAAAAAAATAATAAAAAGCAAAGTAAAACCGGAGAAATAAAACGACTGCATAAAGAAAAGAGCAATATACATATATTATTTATATTTAGTTCTTTATTTCTAAGATAATCAATAATCTGAGTAAGCTTTATTATATTATATTATGCTATGTAGTCGATTGAAAAACACAATAAATTAAATTATAATAAATATTGACGGTTATTTCTATGCGGCTTGGGAAACGGGATACTTTGAAGTATCAATCTTGCAAAAGTAAAGAAAATTAATCATTAAGTTTTATTGTTGAACAAAAATAAAGTTGTAAGCCATTCAGCTTCTCAAGACCAAAAATGTTAATTTCTGAAAACCAACCGAGAATTCTATTTATTCTTACACTACTGACCCGAAATCACTTGTATTTATTTGTTTATTTTTTTTTTTTTTTTTTTTTTTGTGTACAAGCACGGATTATTAAAGAGGCTGTGTGACCGAAAATATCGTGAAATTGAAAACTAAAGGAACACCATATTTAATGGTGAAAATTACATTTAAAATATAAACTTCAGATAATATTTAAACGCGTTTGAACTATAACGAAATCCTAACCGTAGTGCAATATTTATCGTTACAAAATACGATGTGAAATATATTAATTTTTAGACGTTAATTATTTGATGCTCGACCCGAAATTGGAGTCTGCGCACGCCCAATATGATAAATTCTTACGATACAATTGTCTACTAATTATATAGAAATCCGGTTTTTATCGGATTTAAAAAAAAATAATTCCAAGTTACCAATATCTATTCTCTAATAAAAAAAAAAAAAAAAAAAAAGGAAAAAAAAAGTATCGAAATTGATCATTTTCGTATTATGGCCCGCGGTATTTACACCGCGGTAATGCGATTCGCCGTATACGATGCACTTTAACATTTTTTTTTTTTTTTTTTTTTTATTGTTAGATTAACTTGCTGCAGTTTACATAGGTTTCCGTTTCATAAAATCCAAACGGAAAAAACACGCGCACACCACCGGTAAAACATTTTAAAGGCTTACGTGCTCGCGTGTGTGTATACGGATTATCGTTAAAATACACTGCGCACTAGTGAAACGCGTGCGTCTCGAAAATGTCTACGAAAAACATAATTCATTTTTTTTTAGTTCGACGAACAAAGTTCTCGTCCGCCGAAACGTACCGTTAAACCCCCAGCCGCGAGTAGCGTATTTTTTGCGGCGGATTTTATGGTCCAGGACGAGTAATAACGAAAATAAAGTTTACGCCGAACGTTGCATTATCGAAAAAAAACGGTCGAGAGGTGCCGATTTCTCGAATCATCGTCGATTTTGTCGAACATTTTCGAATTATTATTAATATATTTTAACGACGACATTAAGCCGGGTAACGGGGTTTTTGAATACGAAAACGTTCTATCGAAAAATCGTTTATTTACTAGTGCCGACGTTTTAAGTTGACATTTATATCGTGTGCAAAAATTAACTCAACGTTTTAATTTAATTTTATCTTTAAACGCGTTTATTTCCAGCCTCGGTAGTATACAATTTTATATTTCATAGATTCGGTAAAATGGTCTGCTGGTTGGCGACCACCCTTCCGACCGTTTTTGAAATCCGCGTACCACTTTCGCATTTTGAAATTTTCCACCTTATCGCTTGAACCTTTTTTCCTACATATACGAAGTCTTTTTTTTTTTTTTTATTATAAAAAAATGTTTTCGTCCGCTAATCAAATAATGTCTTCACAGGCCGGGAACCGTTGGTCTAAGGAACGCACTTCTTTCGCATACTATCATCGTGTTTATCGTATTGTATCCGTCCCTATAAAAAATCCTCGATTGTCAACGACTAGGGATAGCAACACGTCCGGGCGCAGCCTATTGGTGTCGAGTGCCAAATTATCTATTTATTTTATAGCGGACGGAAGTATCCAAACAACTTGAAAAAAAAAAAAAAAATATAACAAACAAAGAACTCCGGGGGAATTATCCGCTGTGTACAAAAGCCCCGGACGGAAAATGAGTAATACGATATTGTTTTGTTCCAAGCACCGGCGAACTGCTCTTTCATAGCGTCTTGAGCGCAATGTTCGTCCGCGGTTTTTCAACGATAATATATTTGGTCGGAAAAAAACGCCCGTACAATATAATATTTCGTATATAATAGAAGAAAGAATTATTGTCTAGCCTAACCCGATTCGACGAACGACAATTGCGACTATTTTTTTTTTTTTTTTTTTGTTATATTTTCTTCTCCGCGGGGACGACTATTTTACCGACGATTTCACTGCGATCGTCGACGCTGGGCGCGTTTGAATACTCGTAAATAGAGTTTACTCTTGTCGGTCGTCAACTAAACTGCACTGGACACGTTATAATCCAGACAACCGAACGGTAGTCAATGAAATCCTATCGACAGTGTCTTGTTGATAAATCATGCAAAATAAACGTTGAACATACGAGGTATGACAATAAAATAACGAGACTTTCTAAATATAACCTAAACTATTAACATTATCTATAAAACGATTATTGAAATATGATTAGAAAACACTTATCTAAAAGTACTATGAACACTGATGGCATCGATTCATTTTCTTATACGTTAGTAGCCTTGTTATTAGTGCGAGTTCGACTATACTGCCGAAAAATGTTAGATATAAAAATCGAACGACATGTGTTAACATTAAATTTCTTGTTAAATTTAAAAAAACTGCCGCGGAATCGTTTCGTATGTTATGTGAAGTTTATGGTGAAGAATGTTTATCAAGAGCTCGTGTTTTTGAATGGCACAAACGGTTTTGTAGTGGAAGGGAGGACGTCGAAGACGATGATCGTTCTGGACGTCCTACCACGTCTTCAACAAACGAAAACGTTGAAAAAATCGACAAAATTAATTAATCAATATTATTATAAAGAGGTATTAATTAAATTAAGAGAACGTGTCAGAAAGAAGCGACCAGATCTATGGAAAAATGGCTGGGTTCTTCACCAAGACAATGCTCCAGCTCACAGTGCATTTTTAATTCAACGTTTTTTAACTGAAAAAAAAATTTCTGTACTTCAACATCCCCCGTACTCGCCAGACCTTGCTCCTTGTGACTTCTTCTTATTTCCTTCTTATTTCTTTTCCCATTTTCAAACAGTTGATGACGTAAAAATGAAAACGGCAGAACTTCTAAAAGGGCTGAATGAAAGCAATTGGCAACACTGTTTTCAAGAATGGCAGCGACGTATGCAACAGTGTATTGATGCTGAGGGAAGGTACTTTGAAGGTGATAATCATTAAATTATAACATTTTTAAAATAAACAACTTTTATTGAAAAAGTCTCGGTATTTTATTGTCATACCTCGTAATATCGAAACGGTTTAAATTTGTTATTTATATCGCCGTGGATTTATGCATTGCATTGCACGACGGTTTTTACGCTGATAATTATAAAACGCTCTACACTCGTTTATTTATTGAATTCCATCGAATTGCCGCACTCGTAGCGGTTGTGTTTTTAAGCAGACCCGCGGGCGGCGATACGAGACCGCCGCGTGGTGCCCCGGAACGCGCCACCGTATAATCCAATTCACCCGTCGCCCGGCATAGGCCCGGTCAGCGATTTATTTGCGTCTTGGACCGCCCCACACACACACACGTCCGTATAACAAACCGCCGAATTTCACTCGATCAAACTAATCGATGTATCGTGCGGTTTGGACCCCCACACTCTGGTCGCCTGCGGTCGGATAGCTAATCCCGTCGACGGGTATCCGCGAGAGTTGCGGCAGTCGTCGTCTCGCGAACCCCGGTCTACCGTCCGGTCGAAAAAGGGTCCAACTTGCTATAATATAATAAATATCGTTCTAAAACTCTGTAACGTCGTCCGTTCCGTGTAGTAGTAGTCGGTTTATATATATATATATATAAAAAAAAAAAAAAAAAAAATCCCCCGCCAAACGTGACTTACGGTTTCCATTATATATATATAAAAAGAAAAAAGTATACGAGTATAACAGTTTTCGGTTTAACGCGTTTAGTGATGTCCGCCGTGTCTGCAATCGAAAGATTTAGTGTACGACCCCGGACACCGTTGGCGAAAGTACCGTTTCGCACGCACAGACAACGGACAAAAAAAAAAAAAAAAAAAAATAATAATAAAAATATTAAAATAAATATACCGCTATTGGAAATAAGAGTGTAAAACTAATAAGTGGTGACAGTAATATTTGATAATGTATTTCGCGTGCACGATATAAACCGTTACGATTTAATGGTTACGTTTAGACCGCGTAACACGGAATTTCAATTTGATAAACGCATTAAAATTATTAATTTTGCGTTTTAGTAGTAATTAATAAAATTAGAGGGTTGGACGGTTGGAGTGGCCTGACCCGCCGACATTCGTACACCGAGGCTAATAATTTAATTCCGTTTAGAAATAATAAAAATATATTTTAACGCGACACCGGCCTGTTTTTTTTTTTTTTTTAATTTTATACTATCGCTGTATATTATGTTGCGGCATTAATACAGTTTATATTCCGTAATAACGCAACGATGGCTTCCCGTTTAGGCTTTCTGTTCAGCCTAATACTCCCGTTATAACAATTTTTTTAAAATACTTCCAAAAAAAAAATTAAACTAAATAACAACTTTTTGTAAATGTTGACATACGGAATATCGTTTTTGTAAGTAGACATCGTGCGAAACAAAACTCAATTCACCATTTGAAAATCCTGGGCCTAAGCCACTGACTGGAATAGTCACTATAATAAAGCGGTTCCCAACTCAACACTAAGCACTTTTTTGAATTTCCCACCGTCACAGACCACGACTTATTTATTATCACCCCCTCCCCCATACTCCATTTACCACTTATTTCTTTATACTTTTATAGTATTTAATCTGTACGTACACATAATAAAATCAGTAATAGAGTTTATATTAATCTGTTTATGGACAACAGACTAATTTAGTAAAAAAAAAAATAGGCGATAGAAATTCAAATTTTGGTATTTCAGTCGACACAGAGATGAGATTTTACAAATTCAAATCAATTCGATTTGTATTCAATGTGACAAAAAAATAATTCAAATTCAAATGAATATCAATAATTTAATTAGTGTTCTTTGACCAGTTATTAAACCGTAAATAATATGACATACAATTTCGATCATTTTTTTATTATTATTTTTATTTTTTTGGTGTTCAATTTAAATTTAAACTTTAGCATCCGCTGGCCACTCGAGACAGTTGGGGGGGGGGGGTGGGAACCGCTGCTATAAAATATATTAATGTGTAATGTATCCGCGCCGGTACACCTTATGTACAATATATATATACATTTTAATATCATTACACGTACGAATTTAATAAAAATTTCATTAAATCGGTAGGTAGATTTGGCGGCACCGATAAATTTGTCGAGAAAAACATATTATTTCGTTGGTATCATAACCGTTACCGTTGTTGCGTAGCTTAATTGGTCAACCCCTGCGGTTTACGGGCAATTTACGACGTTGGTCCAATATTCTGGTTGTGCTCGCGATAAAACGGCCCATTGTGTGTGCACGCCGAGGTTAAAACGTGATGGTATAGGAGGCGCTCAATACCCCTGACTCTGAATAATACGCTAAAGAAAAAAAGAAAAAACAGCCACATCGAAAAGTGTCTGCCCGAATGTAATTCCTATTTATTTTCGATTAAAAAAAATCCCACGCAGCCCCCGAACGGCTGAATAAAACATACAGCGTGTGTTTTGTTTTTTTTTTTTTTTTTCGTTAGAAAACATTATTATTGTATATATTTATTATTTTTTATTTTTTTATTTTTTACCGTTTACTGTAAGAGGTGACGCGTCTGTCGAATTTAATGAAATTCTCCGTCACGTTTGGATATGGAAATTCATCAAATACATCACCGGCAGTGTTGTAAAGTATTCGAATAAATATGTTTGAACAGTTTTTTCGTTTTTTTTTTTTTTTATTCAAATATAATTTTAAATACTCGTCCGAATACGTATTCTGAATTTCGTTGACTAATTGAATAATTGACTTTAATTGTTTTACATATCATTTGAAATTGAAGAGAGTTACACAATTTTAAAGATTCAAAATTGTTACCGGTTATTTAACTAGTGGTGTATAAAAAAAAAAAAAAAAATTTTTATGAACTTAAATTGTTAAATTGTAAACACATTAAAAAATAAATATGTGCATTTCTAAAAAGAAATCTTATATAAGAGCTGACGACTATAAGCTGTCCGCGTTAACATACCCAATCGTTAGGTACATGCGATTTTCAAGAGTTGAGGTTTTTTTTTTACCCCCCCGCCCTGGGTCGTGCGAAATATTTATGCGTGAACGATGACCGCCGGATATGGTTTTTACCCGCCAGGAAATATTCAACGATTAAAACAGTTTTACTAATGAACGTATTCAAACAACTCGGATATAATATTTCGGCACCGACTCTTTACAAAATAAAAAAAACCGTACCCCGCTGCGTGTAACAATTTGGTTGTTTTACATTTTGCGCGCGTCGTCGTCCATCTTCTTATAATATATATTCTTTATCTATATGTGTAACTACTATATAAAAAAAAAACTAGCTGTGTTCACGTGCTCGGAGAACGATTTTTATCGTCTTATTCAAAAGCCGAATTATTTTTAAAATAATAACTACTATATCGTATCTCGTTCGTGTCACCGTGAAATAACACAGAAATAAAAAAAAAAAAAACATTTTAACATGTTCGTATTAAAATATCGAAAATCAAGTGTGAACCGTCTGCTAGAGGTTTAATTTCGAAAGAAAATATTAACGGCGACCATGTCGTCTCGTTTCGAATGTCGACACCGTCAAGTTGTTCAAAGTTTCGTTTTGGTCAAAACAATACGGACAGATATTTGAAAAATTGTGTGTACATCGATTCGGCAAGACCCGTAGGCGACGTTTAATCCAGGTTTATGTTGATTTTGACGATTTATATGAAAAGAAGTCCCGTTTAGAAAAAAAAGAAAAATTTTTAAGAGCATACATCCATCAGATTCGTTCGAGTGTAGTATTTGATATGTACGAGGTCTGTTCAAAAACTACCAGGATTATATATTTAATAATTACAAAAATTAAGTTATATATTATTTAAATATATCTCCTTCAAAATACTCTCCTACGGACGATATGCAGTGACTCGGCGCTCTTGTCATTTTTCAAAAATCCTTTGGAACTGTTCCAAAGTTAAAGCAAGGAGTTCTGTTGCCGCGTTCGCTTTGATTTCCTCGGCATCTCGAAATCGTTGTCCTTTAAGCGCAGACTTTTAGTCTTGGGAATAGAAACAAATCACATGGGGCGTGATCAGGAAAATATGGAGCGTCCGCGGGTACACAGCAATTTCAGCCGAAAACACACGAATCGACAGCGCTAATGTGCCGGTGCATTGTCGTGTTGAACAATCGAGGAACGAATTCGGCAGCGCGACTTTTCTCATCTGTACATTTTCTTGTAAAATTGCATGACATGACTCAATTAAGATTCGTTTTGTTAACTCGCGAACGGTTAGTCGGCGGATATTTCGCATTTTTTTCGCAAATCGTACCGCCACACAATCGTTTTTGGACGACGTGGACGGTCTTCCAGAACGTGGATCGTCTTCAGTTGACCACCGACTGTCTTTGAAACGTTCAAAACACTCGAAAGTCACACTAACCACCTAATGGATCGTACCCAAAAGCGCTTTTAATCATTTTGCGTACGTTTCCGTTGCATCATTTATACCAAGTTTCAAGCACAACACAATGATGCCACACGCGTCGTTCGTTAATTTCGGATACGTCGAAACAAACGGCGAACGAAACAAGCTGACTGGATCTAACCACGTGTAATATTACACTGAGACAAGATAGCGAATTCAGGATTTGTTTTTCATTATCCACTTATTCGCGGGGAATGCATCTGTTTACAATTCGAAGGGTTATCGTGCGTAGATTAGCGGTAAAAGCATTTGTCCGGGTACTTTTTGAACAAGCCTCGTACATATATATATATATATATATATATATATATATATATATATATATATATATATATATATATATAATAGATATTTTTTTTTTATCTATTGGTTTCCGGATTACGGTATTCGACCGCGCGTTCTAATTTGCCGGCGTAACTATCGTCGTCGCCGCCGCCGACTGTGACCCGCCGCCACACGTTCGGCGGCAGCGCGCGTACGTTTGTTCGGCGGGCCGGGGGTGGCACACACACACACACACACACCGCGCGCTCGGCGGGTTTCTTTGCCGTTTGTTCGGCGCACAAAAGCGCCCCGGTATCGGTGTAATTTACATAGTTGTACCGAAGCCGCCGCTATATTATTATACGCGACGACACTGGAAACCGTGTCGTTCCTACGGCTTTGCAGCCGGCGACCGGTCGGGGCCGCGCACAAACGCACGGGGGCGTAGATGCGTTTTATTTCCGTTTTGCCGCAATGGGAAATCGACCGGGAGCGAACGCAACGCGCGAATATCGCCCGTCCGTGCTGCCGCTGCCGATACCGTCGTGCCCGCCGAGCTCGGTCAAAACCGCCGTTTCCCGCACCTGGCATGCATGTATACACCGTACCTATATTATGTCTATTGTCGTTAATGATTAAAATTCACCCTGTACGCGTACACGGTGCAGTTCAATCAATGTTCCATTGTGCCACAATAATAATAATAATAATAATAATATAACTAGCGTCGGTGCTCCGCGCCGAGTCGGACGTCGACGACGACACTGCGACCGCGGAATCGGTCGGTATGCAGTGGATTCCGTTCAATGCGGACGCGCCCGGGCAACAGTTCCATTTGTCCGCATCGTTAAACGGCCGTCCGTAATAACCGAAACGAGTGAAGGGGTGGGGGAAACAAAGGTTTTTCATTTCCAAACAACTATATTGTGTTTAAGTGCGTGCAATCCGTAAAAAGAAGAAAAGAAAAACAAAAAAAACCTCTAAACGAAATAAAATACATAATAATAATACTGTTACGCGGACTCTGTCCTTTAACGTGTCCCGTGGCCAAGCACGTATCGAGCGATGTTACGCTATAGTAATACCGCTTACTATGGTTTTACTGGTTTCAATGACGTACGATATATATATATGACGGCTTGAAGTACAATGTACGGGGTAAGTAAACGCCGATAGAGCGTCACGCCGGATTAGCGAGAGGCCGGTAAAGCCTAGTGCCGGGAAAACGGATATGAAAAGGCCACGGATTCGGACCCGGGGCGGTGCCCAGGAGTGAAAGAGAGAGGAGTCCGAGCAGTCCAAGAAGTCGGAGAGTGTCGTCCTCGTCGGGCCAACCCGTCGTGTCGTTCGAATTTCTTTACAGGATTATACGATTTGGCCCGGGTTTCGGGAGCCTGTACCAGTAATTTATACACTGTGTTCGGTCATTTATACCTTATAAAATAAATAGTTGAAACTATTCTACCTGTTCCTTGACTGTGTTCAACCGGCACGCAACAATACATACCGAATAATATTACATACTCATGGGCACCGTATTACGGGGGAAGGGAGTCGGAAGCCGAAGCCCCTCACGTCCCATACGATTTTTAAGACGGTGGTCGTTGTTTAAAAAAAACATTCATATCCGCCACGCGCTACCGAAAAATGTTGGCTTTGTTTTCAACAAGACAAAATAATAATAATTAATCAACTGAGAAAAAATAACCGTTTTATGCGTCGTGATTTTCCACGATACGTTAATAATTATTAAAATGTTACAACATACTAGAGAATACAATATGGCAAGAGTCAACCGCCGTACGACCCGGGTCGAATATAACGGCGGTCCACATTGATTTTTGTTTTTTTTTTTTGCTCATCAAATTTTACTTAAATTGTTTTAACTATACGAGAACATCGTTTCAAATTTCACCGTTTCGACGTGGTCGGTACACATTAGAACGTAATAAATAACGCGTTGTGTAAGCCAGTGTGAAACTGATGCGTGAAAATGTGCGCGATTTTCAAACTTATCGGTAAGACTATTTCCGTTGCCCTTCTGGTGGATCAGCATCTCCGAATCATTGTCTTTTCCTTCTTATTCTTCTTGAATAGAATCCATTTTTCTCCGTTTTATATTTAGAACATTTTATGCCACGACAACACAAACATCTCCGTTTTCATTAAATGATAAATCTTCTACTGGATCTCGTCACTTTGTTTTCAACTGGTGAATAACGTTCGTTAAATTCTAAAGTCGTCGACTCTGGTTGTATATCGACATTGTTCGAAAATCCACAATGAACCAAACAATACGGGCACGAGGTACATGCGCGTAGTTGGGATTTTTCAAATGGTGGGGGGTGTATTAATTTTATATTTAAAAAAAAAAAAGGGGTTTTGAATGGGTGAGACGGGGGTTTATACGTCCGTATCACTTAACGAATTTTAGAATTTTCGTGACGTCGTTTATCGATAAAAATATCAAAAGTATGCTTCAGTATGGACTGTTACCATCACGATATATGGCATATTAAAATCTTCGATTTCCAAGACAAATAAATAATAATAATATCAAATACGAAATAGAATTGTCTAACTATTAGTGATGGGAAAAATCCGGATTTGCCGAAGTTCGAGAATCCGGGTTTATTGGATTCCGAAATATGAAATCCGCAATTTATTTTAAATCCGGATAATTAGCTTAATTCAAATTACGGTTTTTAAAATTGTCATTTTTATATTCTTTAATTAATTTCTCATAAAACTATTTTTGATTACCATATTGTTAATAGCATTCAAGTTTAAATGCGTGAAACATTAAATACGCTTTTACCGTGCAAAATACATCACAAATAGAAATTTATTTTAAAATACAAGTATAACAAATACATATTACACTCTGATGTTTATAGTATGTTATTAGCTGATCCGGCAAACGTTGTTTTATTCATAAAAATACAAAATTTCGAATATCGAAATCCGAAAATTCGAATTTCGAATTTATTGGTCTTTTCGGATAGTCCGGATTTGTGTCACATCACTACTGAGTGTAGTCGTTCAGAAAAAAAAGCCTCGAAACATTATTTAGCATCTGAAATACGGCCGACGGACGAAGGGGATGTTTTCACACCCGAGACACACCCCCAAGCTACGCGCTCGGGCGGGTATAAAACTCTCTGGGCGTTTGTTTGACCGGACGAAGATCATTTCTGGTGGACCAGAAGTCGTTTGCAGACGGGGAAGAAAGAAAAACCACAGACACGCGCATTATGTAATAGTAAAACTTAGCGATACGTTCGTCGCTTCGGTTGCGAAATCGAAAAATTCAAAATTAAAGCATTTTACGCGATAATGTGAGTTATGTAGGGGAAAAAAAAATAGTAACGGGACGTAACCGTACACTAAAGTATTAACACATGGGCTGAAATGTCCCGGGTCTAACAAAGAAAACACGGTTCTCTTAGTAAAAATTGACTTCAAACATCGAAATAATCTCCATCAAGAGTAACACAATTATTCCAACGCCGCTCTAACATTTCAATACTATTCTAGTAGAATGATTTATCTTTCGCTTCGAAATAGCCCTCAGTTTCACTGATAACATCTTCATTCGAGCAAAATTTCTTACCGGCGAGCATTTTTTTAAGATATGCGGTCGTTTTTTTTTTTGCATTTTCGGCCTCCAATAACGCTATATAATAATATTCACTGTTGGTGGTATTTCCCTTCTCGAGGTAGTTGATGAATATTATACCTTGCTCATCCCAAAATACTGAGCCAATAACCTTGTCAGCTGACAAGATTGTTGTGGTTTCGGGCGCTTTGGACGCGGTTCACCGGTTGCTGTCCACTCAGATGACGATCGTTTTGATTCTGGAATGAAGTGATTTTTCATCCATTGTCACATATCGACGCAAAAATGCCGGTTTATTACGTTTGATCATGGCCAAACACACTGCCTAGAATCATCAAAACGTTATTGTTTTTCCTCGACAGTGAGCAAACGCGGCACCCACATTGAACAGAGCTTTCTCGTGGACAAATGATCATGCGATATAAAGCCAACACGTTCTTTGGATATCTTTCCGATGTCGGTTGACTCGTGCAACTTGACTTTGCGATCTCATTCAAAACGATTTTGCGGATGTTTTCAATGTTTTCCGGTGTTACCGCCTCATTTGGACGTCCACTGCGTTCTGCACCACCAGTGTCTCTAAGACCACGTTTGAAGTCAGCATACCAACGTTTTAATTTTGTTTCTCATGGAGCGGAGTCCCCGTAACACTTTTCAAACCATTTCTTCGCTTGTACGGTATCCCGTCCCCATCAAGAAGCAATGTAAAATTAAACCACGGAATTGTTTTCGATCAATTATTTCGAAAATTATCATGCGATATAAAGCCAACGCGTACTTTCGATATCTTTCCGATGTCGGTTGACTCGTGCAACTTGACTTTGCGGTCTCATTCAAAACGATTTTGCGGATTTTTTCAATGTTTTCCGGTGTAACCCGTGCGTTACGCCGTACCGCCCACGACACGTTTCGCGTAAACCAATACGCGCACTATTATCGGCACGTATACGCAATCGCTCTGTATACACAATATGATGCACGGCGCGTTTACAATAATATAATAATATATTCGGCACAGAACACTGTCGGCAATATGCGAAATTGCGCACAAATAATACCGTCCGGACGATGTAATTATCGTAATGGCATCGAAACCGTGCACGTATATTATTATATATATATATATAAATCGGTCCCGTTAACAAATATGTGCCGTTTTCGTAATTTTCGCCGGCCAATTTACCTTATAACGCCCGGCCATAATTTATATAATATCTAATAAAATATTGTTACGCGTGGCGTTCTACGTCACACGTGTCACGACATTATTTCCGAGGGACACGACGACGTGTAGGTATCATCGTTATTATTATTATTATTATTATTATTAACCATACGGGGGCACAATATTTGTTCACGTCGAAAAACAAAAAAAAAAAACACGCACTCGTCATTATCGAAATTACGCGGGTTTGTTATTCCGTTTTTTATTATTCCACATGAAATTATACCGCGAAAAAACGTTACATTATTTTAAACTTGCCGACCGTCCGACGACACAGCGAGCGTATCATTTTTTTTTCACGCGTAAATTGAATAATAATTTTTTTACGTTTCTCTGGCACGTCGGTACTGCAATTTCATAATCGGACTCCACGCTCGATCGAAATGTCCAGTGTCGTAATTACGGTTGTCGTAGTCCGTGACTTGAACGTGTACGAACTCGGTGTAATTGGTCGATTCGGTTATATATAAATTCTCTTTATTCGATTTCCAATATCTTAAAATCTAAGTGAGCGCAAGTTTGGGTTACTTGTTTATTTACTTATTTACTATCTTGTTTTCATATAATAATAATATTAATAAATGTTATTACAATATTTAGGAGGGGTTTCGGTGCGTTTAATATTTACAATACTCTCCTTATCGTTCTTAACATGTGATTACAATATATTGGTGTGAAGGAAATCGCCACCGACGTGCACTGTAGCACACGGTTGCCGGCAGGCGATGGAGGCGTAAACAACGGGAAGTGAATGTGGAACGGAGTACTGCGAGGGCCACTCGAGCCAAGAGTGAAGCGACAAACTTCGTCATCGATGTATACCTATTAGTGATGGGCGATCTGATTCGATCACTGAAAAGATTGATCTTTTTCATATAAAAGATCCATTTTTATAACCGATCTTTCTACGAATCGATCTATTTGGAATACATTCATTGGATCAATCTTTTTTTTTTGGGGGGGGGGAAATCGGTAATAGTTAGAAGTAAAAAATAAATGTTATTAAACTTCTGAACAAAAAATTAACAATACACAGAATTAAAAGCGATTCAAAGGTCGATCCACTATTGAGAAATGAGAATCGTCATCAAATATGATACTTAAAGATGATTTCACTATATTTCTACGTTTTTTTGTTACTGTTATAGTACAAAATATTTTGTTACAAAAGAATTAAATGTACTAAAAAAATGATCGATTTGGATCGCACATTGGACTAATGGTTTAAATAATTTATTATATGCAATAAAATGTCGATTATTTTTGTTTATAGACCGATCCACTTTCGAGAATCACCCAAAAATGTCGATTCTTTTTCAGATCGATATATTGTGAACGAACCTTTTATAGACCGATCTAGATCGGTTCAAAAGTTCAATCCACTTTCGATAATCGTCCATCGGTAATACCTATGGGTACGGTTGTCGGAGAATTAAACGAGATCCGAATTCTGCAATTCATTTACTGTTTTGTCGGCTGCAATGCGAAAACCTGCAGTTGGCCGATGGAAACGGAGTGGTGATCGACCCTACACTTGATGTACACTTGAGCCTACGGTCGTCGGTAAGCGATGGGGAAGGTTATTCTGTGGACTCGAAACAATCTCTTGCGCCCGGTCCGCAATAGTAGGAAATCTCGTTCCGCCGTTGATGTTGTGCGGTCCCGCGCCGTGTCGATAACGAGTCGCGGAGAAGCGCCGTCTATCGGTGCGCTGTGGCCGGGCGCGTGTATTCGTGGCGGCGCGTTTCGCCGTCAGTAACGTCCGCGCGAAGAGTTCTGCATTTACACAACGACAGCCGGTATTATCGTTATGACCGCGGGCCCGATATCGAATTGGCAAACATTTCATCGATAACTTTTCAAAGTAGGTGGATACTATTTTTCGAAAAAATCGTACGACGAAAAGAAAAAAAAAATCGGTCATTGAATATGTCCTGGTTTGGTGATTTCAATGTCCGGCCACCCCTCCCACCCGCCCCCAATGTATCGTTTTCGTGTTTTTCGGGAATATATAATTGAGAAACGAGGGCCAACACAGTGTACGGGTCCCGGGCCTCTTAACTATTCTTATATCCGGCACTGGCATTATCCTTATGTTAAATATCTATTCACATAGCCATAGGGCTGTGAATAGAATGTATTAAGAAATCATAAACACTACATCTTAGAATGCATTTAAAATATGCCAAAAAGCAACAATGGAATACAATACTTTCGAGTAGATAAATCATGTATATTAAAATACAAATGATGTTGTTTACAGCCACCAGAAATAAGCACACATCATAGTAAAACATTATAGCGTGCCTCATTCGATCATTTTACTAATTGAAAAAATGCATTAGCCTTACATGTAAACGCATATTGGGTACTCGATTTTAAATCCAATATACTTTTATCGTGAATCATCGTTTAAATCGTATAATTTTAATATTATACGCGAAATAAAATACGGAATCGCGATTTGACGACGGTATATATATATAAAAAAAAAAAAAATCGAGTGAAAAAAGTCTAAAAGGAGGTAGTAGTGGGCGTCTCGCTCAATCGTGTTTACTATCCTGCTCCTCTGATCCGCGGGTGTACGGATTTTTCGCCGAGGGAAATATTAAAAAATATACTATATGTACTCGTATATTCGTAACTATATTTTATATAGTCAATGTATTTTACGGGTACGCGCAGTACACGCGCAAAGCCGTTGTCTCTAATGAGAGACATTATATATATGTATACAAGAGACAATAATATAGAGATTATACGAGTCTTCCCAATAATCTTTTGCAACGAAAACGCCGAATTTCCGGAGGCCGATAGTAATTGGTCTCAAAGTAGCCGCCATCGGTGTAATCGACCCCCGCACGTAAATGATTTCTGGCCCGACATATTATTTGGGCGTAATATCCTCGAGGATATGATTCGATGTCGGTAAATTATACTCCGAGCCAGTCAGAGTGGCACGTGCGCGCGTGTATAGGTTAGACACCAGTGGTTCTCAACGTTATTGGACTCGTGTCGCCCTTATCCCCGAGAATCCAACACCGCATCTCCTTCCTAACATCAAAATATTAATTAATTTACGCTGTATAATTTAGACGAAATATATAAGCTCTTTAAAAGCATTGATAAATTAAATTGAAAAATAAAACAACAAGAACATTGATGAATTATAATAATTGTATAAAATCGGAACAACCGATTGTTTAGAAATTTGACCCGGGTTGTTTTTACAAAGTTGGCGAATTCCGAGGGACGAAGGGTGGATAAAGCGAGTAGTTGTCGCACGTCAAACGAACGTATTTGTCGGATCTAAAATACAAATAGACTTAATATAAAGATGATAATTTTGGGGTACCTATGCCGTTTGGTGTAGACCAGTGTTTCCCAACCTTTTTACCACCACGGACCACTTCGACAATATATTATAGGTCGCGGACCATCTCAATTTTACGAAAACTAGGAATACCTTTTGTTTGCTCATTAACAAGAATACACAAAATTTATTGAAAAATGTAAATTTGTATTATTTTACTTTGCATTTTATTACTATACTGCGCTAATATATAATTATACTTTACTATAGTAAATAATTTACTTAGTGTGACTTTCGTAACTGATACCTACACGCTTATAAAAGTGGAAAATACTTATCGGTCTACAGCAGCAACACCGATAAGATAACCTTATAATATTCTACGGTTCCTCAATAAGTTGTATTTTTTTTCGCTATTTTAAAAAAAAAAAATATTAATTAATTCGTAATAGAAATCGAAGAAATAATCTATGGGACCGCGGACCACCGGTTGGGAAACACCGGTGTAGACAGTCATTCGTTGCGTTGTTCTGACGGTAGTGGCGAACGCACGACGGCAGCTGCATCAATGCGATTTTATTCGAAAAACTGCTCATATTTCGAATATTCGCCACCCCCGCCGACGATATCGTGTCGCCCCTACACTCGACGTGTCGCCCCCACCCCCCGGTTGTGAACCACTGGGTTAGACAGACGTTTATACCGCGCGCGCGCGTGTGTGTGCATTCATATTATAAATAATTACTCGTCGGCAGTGGTATAGCGATGGGGTCAAATTGTTACTCGTGCGTCACGTTAAAGTCTATAGAGAGGTGCGTACGTATAACTCCTCTCCAGGTTAAAACCGCTCTAATTGGGACCGCCGGTAGGTTTAAAGCCTCTGCTTTATAATAGAGTATTAACGTTTCGTGCGGAATATAATAATATATAGGTACCTCTGTGATACTACTGCATCGGCGGGATTTAACGGAAACCGTTTGCGTATAGGAGGACGCACATAATTATTATAATAATAATAATAATAGACGGGGCTCGGAAGTTTTATAATAGCACCGTAAACAAAACAAAACAAAAAAAAAAGTAAATCCAACCGATTAAACCCTCCTCCCCCCCCCCAAAAAAAAAAAAAAACTAAACGTTGTACTAGATACTGTATTATCATGAACAGCGCTGACAATTTTGAATAAAATATTCCAAACGAAAATAACGAAACGCATATAATTGTAATAAAAAAAGCCGGACATACTTTGCACCGTCGTCATTGTGTACCGGAAACGACGTATGGCGTACGATCATAATGAAAACCGTTTTAAAAAATATATATCAACCTGCTATACAAACTCGACATTATATTCTATAATATTACGTTAATAATTTGTTAATGTAAGCACGAAATGTGAGCCTGAATCGGATTTTAATTTAATTTAATGACTGCCCGGGTGATATTCATTGTAAATTATTAGAAGATATCGATGGAAATAATCAAGCGATACGCTGCAACTTGAATAAAAATGGAGATATTGACATATTATTCTTACTGTGTCCGAATAAAAAAATTACTACATATTGGATTGTTCGAGGACAATTACAAAATCCAAATAAGTATGTATAAAGAACTTCTAATAATTATGCTATTAAATTTTATGCAAAGTTTAATACTTATAGATATTTATATCATAATGTTAGGGTTGTGTATCATAAATATTTTGTCAACCCCAGGAGATATGTGCAGTGCAAATTTAGATATACATATTAAAAATAATAACAAGAACACTAGAAAGAATTATATCTTTTTAAAATATAAACCCTCATTATATGGACAAATTTCTATAACTGATAATCGTAGAAGTCGTAACTATTAAATCATTCTACCAGTACACCCAGTAAGTAAATTAAAAAAAAAAAAAAACAACCTATTACATCGCAATACTATTTTTATTGAACTATTTAAATGTTCATAATTTAATGTAATTCAAGTGGCTTAAATTGATGGAAGTTAATTGTTTATATATATTATTATTATTGATATAATTTCAGTATTGGTTTGGTTAATATATTTATTTTGTTCTTCGTTTAAAAAATGAATACGACGATAGAGATAAATGGAAAATGCTGCCGACGGCATCGAAAGTTCGTTAACCTGTACACGATGATGGGAAATCGTTAATTTTACGATAAAAAAAAAACATGTTCGAAGAACATTAGCTTTTGCACGGATGCCCCCGTCCGAAGAACTTTTTTTTACTAGCAAGCAGGCCATCTTTTTTTGGCGTCATTATAGAACCGTAGAGCTATTCAGTTTGGATTTAGCTATGCGTTTGTTTATTTTATTTAATGTTAAATAATATATTAGGTTTTTTTTTTTTTTTTTTTACAATTATGAATATCTGTTTGTTGCGTTTCGAAATATTTTGTTAGCATTGGATAAATTCGAATTTGACGATCCCATCTGACGGACACAAATTTCACGATTCTTCCGACCGTGGATCATTGGTGTAGCGTGCACGGGTATCGAGCAGGTTTGAACTCATTCGTCGTATGTTTTACAAACCCTACAAAGACTTCTAAGTGATTTGCAGAATACATAGCTCCAATATGCTCTTTTGTCGTCGGACAAGAATGCAACAAGATAATATTGTCTTTTCGAACGGTGTCACGTTAAAAAGTCGAAAATGAGTAAATTATTGCAACCACTGTATCAGTTTCGAGCGCAAGTGATACGACGATAAAGCGTCTGCTTAACGGCGAAACCGCACTTTTTTACAATCAAGTTACAATGTATCCAGTTAAAGGTAAAATAATAAATTAAAAACAAAATAATATTACGTATGTATTACTATATTACAAAACACTCCAGTTGATTTCAAATGATTTCAAACAACAACTTAGAAAAATAATTTTTTTTTTCCTTTCTACAATTACATTCGTATCTCGCCTATTGTACAGTCGATAAAAAAAAAAAAAATATTCTATTAAGTTAATTGAACGAAAAATAACAATAATAGTTAATAATTCCGTGTTTGCTATTTATATATATATAGTTACTAACGATCATAACCCGCAGGTGAAAAAGTCAACAGACTTTTTATTTATTATAAAAGCGGTGAATTTTTTCTGTTAAAAGAAAAAAATAAAGAAAAAAAACCTCGTAAAAAGTATAGGTACCTTTGTTTATATGATTGATTGTAAATCCAACTAAGAAAATATCCATTGTTATTTATTACCATACAATCAATATGGCTATTGTAGGGTACATTATTTTATATTCAAAGCGTACCCATGCGATTCCCGTACGCGTATTATTCATAAAAGCTCGAAGAAGTGAATTACTAATTATGGATTTGTTAAAACGTAAACCGGAAACGAGGACCGAAACGTACGAATGTTATTTAAATGCGAATACCCTAAATTATTGTGAAGGCATTTTATAAACGCGTTTCGTAGTAAACTTTTTTCTTTTTTTTTTTTAACGCATATAATATTTACCTACTACTCTGTTCGAGCATTTTGTTATTTTCCTCTTATGTACGCGTGTACCTCTACAACATAAATATAAAAAAAGTCCAACATAATTTATATTGTTTATTTTTTGTTTTTTTTTTTTTTTGTTTGTTTCTATACATGAATTGAATAAACTTGTATTTGTTTCGTTCTTCGTTAAAAAAAAAAAAAAAAAAAATCGTATTTTATCAAATTATTTGACGACCAAATACGGTTAATAGAGTTACAAACCGAAAACAATCGATATCACGTCTACAACAAAATTGTCAATTATCAATGATCTTATTAAAATAAATATAAACTGTTATAATACATTTCGATCTCTATATTTTTCAAGTCAAAATTTTTTTCTAAACGTTAAACGACTTATGGATGCGAGGTATGAGACAATTAACTAATAGTACGACGGAACTTTTGAACATAAAATTTGACGGGTGATTTGTGGCCAAATGTTTTATCAGATATCATCTTACTCGTATCCTGGCCGGCGGAGAAGGAAATTCAATAGGGAATTACACGAACGTGTAGGAGTGGCTCAGAGTCAAAAGCTTCATAATGGATCAATGTGAAGAACGGCTCAAAAACGAAATGCGCGGAAATGACGATGCGACGGTTATGGACTGGAAACCAGGAGAACAGGGACCGCCGATAAAAAAAAATGTACGATTCCGTACATTTTTAAAGGATTCCAACAACACAATACGTTATAACAAAGAGAGGGACTTGCGTTGCTGTACTTGTGTAATTTATTATATTCAGAGAAACGAGCTCGTTTTCGTGTCCAACGGCGTACAGTAATATTGATGGTATCCCCCTGCTATAATAATTTTGCATTTTGAAATGTCATAAAGTTTGGTTTAGATTGATCGGCTCTATTTTTTTCAATATTTAATCGTCCCCTGCCGCCCGCTCCTCTGTATTATATAGAAATTCGACGGAATATTAAAATATTACACGAAAAAAATCGATAAGACGCTACAAGCGCACGCCGGCCCGAACGAAATTTCTTCGACAGCCGTGTAACCGATGACGCGTTTTCGAAATTAAAATTGGCTTGACCATTTAGACGTGAACGTATTATTATTATTACTATTTTTTTTTTTTTTTGATACTTAACTATAAAAGGTCACGATGTCAGATCGGTGTACATCAATATGATATTATGGTAAATCATCACTTGGATTTATTGCTAAACGAAAAACACAGCTGCAAGACGGACACAGCGGTAAACGAATAACGGATAGGATCGACTGAAATCAATTTCTGAAGCCAGAAAAAAAAAAAAAATGGACTACATACCACCATGGGAATGAGTCACTATTGTATGTGGGGTATTGGAAAGATAGTATATCCTAACCTAAGTACTATATCTGTATGCAACGGTAAATTGTAAATGAAAAACGATTCTGAGCGAAGTAGTATTAGTCGTGTGTTTCCATTATTGGCATCGTAGCCCAGAAAAAATCAACATAAATAATAAAAAAAAATAATAATCGTTTTTACTGTTTTTTCGTCATTTTCCGGTAGTTTTTTTCTGTCGCAGTTAAGTAAACTAATAGGTTTATCGAATAATGACCACTATAACGTACTAACTAGACAAAATTTGCTACAAGGAACAGTATAGGTGTATATAGATCGGATGAAGTCTCCCGGTAGAAAAAAGCGTTTACAGAAAAGACATAAACACCATTGTAAAACCACAAGACCCGTCGCTCCACTCAGAATCTAGTAGCTAACAGTTCTAGAAAACACTGATATCAATTGTACTCGATTGACAAAAAATATAGGTAGAATTTTTACGATTTGTCTGTAATAAATATAAACGAATGTTTAGTTACTCCGATAATATGACCGATTTTAATTACATTTCAACCAGACAAACGGACTGACTTAAAGTCTAATAATTAAAACATTTGATAACAATTTAACCAGTTACCGTTCCGGTTAATACAACCAGAAAACGTCTAGAGAAATTCACGCGAGCACGGCCGTGTTCGTTAGAGCTATAATAAATAATAATATAATATAATGCCAACGGTTTATCGTAAATGGCTGATCGATTTATGTACGTCCTTCGATACGAATAACGTTTTATTATTTATACAGTGGAAACCAGAAAGTTAACGGTCACGTTAATTATTACAATTAAACGCATTGGACGCATTTAGAAACAGCCGGCTGAAATGGAAATGACTATATAATATATCATAGTATAGTTACCCTAGTAGATAGCCGACCAAGGTACGATTAAGTACCATAAGAATTATGCAACTTTGGACCCGAAACTATTAAAATGGCACATTGTATTGGTCAACCCGTGAAATATTAGTTTACACAGTAAATTATTTGGCCGTAAGACAATATTAAATATATTTTACAAACACTACATGTATTTATCACATAATCCATGGCGTAATCAAATATTTCATGGCATAATCAATAAAATCTGCCCACTCGGTATATAGGTTTGCTCATAGAATCGGACAATCGGTTAGGCTATCCAGTTGTTTTATATTTTTATTGTAATTACCTATATATATCGTTTAGATAATAGTATAATTGTTCGGTAAAAATAAATACGAATTTAATCATAAAGCATCACTCCTGATAATCAGATTACGCTAAAAAGTTGAACGGTTGATATGCTATGGGAAATCGTTTAGAACGGAAAATAAAATACGAGTAGTCTATGCGAAATTCGCAATAGACGACGAAAAAACCAATAATTTCACGTACGCCAAAATTGTACTAGATTTATCGCGACAATCACGTAGCAGCCGGCAGTTGAATTGCACATATAGCCGAAAGAAAATATGAAATTATTTAACGATAATACTCTGGATAGTGTTTACTTCGGAAAGTTTCCCCGAGCAATAGAGTTTACGGTAAAGGTTCGAGTTACTGCAGCGCGTTACGTGGTTAGACTACTTTTGGGAAAAAAAAAAAAAAACAACTGCCGCAATAACAAAAGAGGAAACAAGGAGGTAAATATCAACCATGATATCTTTTAAGCAATTCCTTCTGTGAAATTATGTTTATATAAGACGAGACAAAGATGACATAACCAGAGATCGTGAGCACAAAGGCAATTTCAATTACTGTACACCAACGTTCACATAAAGATTTTTACGAGCAAAAAAAAATATATATATATATATATATATTTGAAAAAATAAAAAGGGGAAAAACCATGAGAAAAAATAAGTGAAAAGATAAACACGAAATGCCTCAACATGATAATAACTTTACGCACAAAAAAAATTATTTAATTGCGAGGGGAATAGCTCGCTCGATAATATAAAATGTGAAAACGTTTTGAATTGGCTCCATTAAAGCAATTGTACGAATAAGTGAGGTCCCTCATTTATAAATAATATATTAGTTTGCCGTGGTAAAAAACGAACAATAATAATAATATAATTAAGAAACCAACAAAAAAATTTAAAAAAAAACACCCCTGGTCTGGTTTATTAGTTTCGGTATTCAGTATACGTATTATTTATATTAATATTTTATTATTATTATTATTATCACCAATCAATAGCCAACCGAGGGATAATATATAATTTTCAGTTCTCTTTAATCCCATTTGTATTAAATTTTGTCAAAATGTCTGTGTTCTTTTGTTGTTAAATTAATCAAACGTCTCTACAATGACCATATATATATATTAACTACAAAACTATTAAATTTCTTCCGATACCTATAACATTTATAAATATATACTCAGTGTCGTATACAATAATATATATTCGAAAATACCTAGATAAGAAATACTTGCTAGATGCAATTACCCGGATGAGAATGAATGATACATAACACGTTTATCTTAGTACACTAAACTGCAAATTTGTAAAAAAAAAAAATTTTAAAAAATGTAATTTTATCATTACCTACTGTAAACGTAATGTTAAAAACGTACACCAGATATGGTACGCGTTTAGTTATCAAAATAATTGTACGATTGATGTAACTTAACAATTACTTTATAAACCGTTTAGTATTGTAAATTGAATATTTACCTTATCGTTTCTAATAAATACGTATTTCAATGATTGCGGTTTAAAACGATTTAACTAGACGGATTATCATTTATCCGTGATAACTTATTTTGTATTTCTGCGGATAAGACGAAAGACGACAATTCATCTATCTAGATAAAAAACAAAACAACACTGTTCATATATGGACCTTCGCCGTGTGCATAAGTTCGTTTTAGCAGCGTGCAACTCGTATGAGCTGGGTTGTATTAAAAGAAAAACTATACATATAGTCTGTAAGGAAATGTTGTATTACTAGAACAAAAATACTCGTAGTTTATACTGTTTATTATAGTTGTTGTTTCATAAAACAAAACGAACAGATTTACTGCAATGACTAGATAACAATAATCGGTATGCATGAATATTCTATTCGATCATTTCGTTTATTTTCACGGATATTTGAATGATACTATTAATTTATTTGTGTACAAAGTCAAACCTATCTACCATTGTCAAATTGATTTAAGCATTTTTACACTGGCCATATTATTTTTTCTCATAGAAGTGCATATTGCCACAGTATTCTTTGATTATTTCATACGATACAATCTTAAACAAAAATCGTGTATTTAAACGTTGGATAAACGAATCGGCGATACAAAAAACAAATCCCCGATAAAATATTCTACACCGTGGAACGTATTATTTTTAACACGACCAGAATACCCATTTAGCGCTATACTTATTCAAAAAGTAGATGAAAAAAATAAATAACGATTTTTACGATTTTCGAATTTTTGTTACGACACAATATTTAAATCAAATGCCGGTCAACAAAACCAACAGACTTATCATAGATAAATTAAACTGTTGTCAATATTACTGTACTGTAATATTAACGTTATAGCGTATATAATTTTCAACGACGACAATTACAAGTTTGTTAAACAGTTTCTAATAGTTCCCCAACATTTATATACTTACCGAACTCCGGACTCGGAGAAACGCAGTTTAATATTCAAAGTGTCCTTTTGACGGACGCCAATCGGTAATAATATCCGTAATGTATTCATTATACGGAACAGCGACATTGTAAGGAATACTTCAAGATATTGTATTTGAATATTTTTTTTTCGGTTAAAGCAAATAATTATTTCATTAAGAGAACGACGATTCGGTTGTAGAAACCGTTTTGCGCTGGACAACTAAACTCTTTCGGTATTTACAAAAGAGTACCTACCATAATTTCACATCGCATCACAGAACTTTATCAGTATCGTCGTAGCGTGTCCTATTTTTTTTTCTTGATAGCACTAACCATTAATTTTTTATAAATAAATTTAAACAACAAAATGACCGAAAGTTTTCTAACTGATAACTTTTATTGTGTTAATGTTATCGAAAAAAAAAAATAGACACGCTACGACACGAATAAAGTTCTTCCGCGTATGCTATTGAATGTTAACAGTTCCACTGCTCTTTAGGCTCCCGGCTAGGTATCGTGCTAGCTTTGCCACAGATATAATGTAGGTTTCTTTTTGTACATTTGTGTTGCCTCACATTCAATATTTACCGTCGTTATTACTTGACGGACCGAATACTATTCTGGACATCATTTGTTCGTCTTATTAATTAAACGCACTTTACATAGACCGAAAAGGAAATCGAGTGCTACGGATTTCAAAATGTGCGGCCGACTCCGACTCCGATACGACCGACCACGAGGCGCGCTCGCTTAATATTATCGTCGTCGTCACAATAATAATGACGTAAATCCGGGTTTATTGGTACGCCCGAGCCCGCTAATTTTGTGGCCCGGAATTTCAGGCGCGCCGATATTACGGTGATAATAATAATAATAATAATAATAATAATAATTTATAACCCAAATACTATTATATAGGTGTATAACAAGGGAATTCCTATGCGACTGCGAAAAGTTTATATATTCATATATGTTACAGCTGAAACCCGAAATCCGTCGAAACTAGTTTTTACCAGTCAAAACTAGTTTCCACAAACACTTTTCGTCACAACTGGTTTTGACTAGTTACAACTGCACTTAACCCGGACCCCGAACGTTATAACTATAGTTTTACCCCTTTTTTTTTTATTTTTAGTCACAACTAGGTGTATGTGAAATATATCGATGAAAACAAGAATTGTCTAGGGAAAATTTGATTTCCAGAAGTAATTTCTATTTCGTTCGTTTAAACTAGTCTAGACGTCTAAACGCCTACATATTACAAGGATGGCCAACTAGAAGAGATTCACGAGCCGCATAATAAAACGAAAACTATGTACGATTCGTAACTATTGTAGCGAGCCCAGGGCAAACATTTATTTAATGACGGACACTCCGCCGACGTTTGCTGGTGGCGAGGGTTGAATAAATAATTGGAGACAGTTAAGATTTAACGTAAACACTTTATTAGAATACTGAACATAAATAATAATAAAACTGTTAACACAAAAACTTAAGAGTGATCAGAAAAGGACCAGAGATTTGTCCGCAAGGGCTGAACGTGGAAACTACTAGTGGTGAGCCAAAAGTACGATCTAAGTTCCGTCTGAGCGTAGTGCACGACCGTACCGGTTTATATACAGCCCTTATACCGATACATCGTACTTCCCGATGGTTGTGAACAAGGTCAAAGGAATTAGATAGATTAGATATTTAGCAATAGGGAAAAGGTTGCGTTCGAGCGAGTCTAGGTCCCCTATGTAACGACTAGTATATCATTGACGTCGGTGCCGTCCTCGACGTGCTTATAATAATATAACTCCGATTGCAGATGTAATCGAATTGGTTTACTACACTATTGTAATCCAGAAACATAATCGAGTCTTCAAGAAACTGACGAAAAATTGAACGATTGAATGGTAAAATGTGTTACCATATATTTAAATATTATAAATTCAAAATCACGATATTTTTTCTATTAATCGCCAAAATTATAAATATTAATAATTATAACGGAAATATATTAAACGTCGTATGGTTCGGGTCAATGGCGAGAGCCACAGTTTGGTTATGCCTGATATATCGTCATAGAAATTACGTTAAGTATATGTGCATTTATTAATTTCCGGAACGGGATTATCTAAAAATCGGTGGCAGGGTAAACTATCGCGACGTTTAGAATTACACGGGATGTGATTTTTTAAAATTAGTTTCCACCGACTCGCCGTCAAAATGCGCTGTCAAATTCAAGTCTCAACTGGCAAAACCCGTTTTGCCGAAAAGGGTTTTTGCGGAAACAAGTCTCGACTGGTCAATACCTGTTCTTTTTTCACGGATTTTTCGGGTTTCGACACACTCGTCCACATATCATATAAATCGAATATTTTACCGGTTTTGGCGTTCGGTTATTTTTCGGTTTTTTTTTTTTTTCTTCGTGTGTATAGAATATTTTACGAATTTCCGGTATCCGAAAACTTTAGGCAGGGGTGTAGCATTAAGGGTAACCGCCCTGGGGTCGAATGTTCGCGGCCCGCTCCTTAGTTAGTATAATATTGTTATTATTATTATTATTATAATATAGCATACCCATGCGGAAAATCAACTCTGTTAAATAACCGCGTCGTCGGGCGCCCGCATAGTTATCGGGTTCGGAAATAATAATATAAACTATCACTACTACTACTACTACTACCACTACTACTACTACTACTATAACGGTATCCGCCCATATCGACGACAAAGTTCGAGGGGAATTTCGGGTACAGGTTATATAATAAGCGCATATATATATATATATATATATATATATATATATATATATACTATACGATACCGATGCGAAATTTCTTTTTTCCCGCAAAGTTTTCGCACGACCTCGAACTTACGTTTTCGTTTCGAGAATATTCCGATCGGTTAATTCCCCCGCCCCTTCCCCCTTTGGAAACCGTTCGTTTATTAACCGACGGGCAACATTCAAGATAAAAAAAAAAATAAAAAAAATTTTTTTTTAAAAAACCGTACATATCATGGTTGGGACATTGTTGTAGGTGGGAAGTTGGGAAGGTAGTATATAGATGGGTGTTTAATTGGATCACCGTCCGTGAACTCACTGGCCAGAACGAAATTTCTTCGACAGTCGTGTAACCGATGACGCGTTTTCGAAATTAAAATTTGCATGATTTATCCATTCACCGAATTGGACGTGAACGTATTATTATTATTATTATTACTATTATTTGTTTTTTGAAACTTAACTATAATGGGTAATGATGTCAGATCGGTGTATGTCAATATAATATCATGGTAAATCATCACTTAGATTTGTTACCAAACGCGAAACACAGCTGCAAACGAATAACGGGTAGGATCCAATGAAATCAGTTTCTGACGACAAAAAAAAAAATAAAAATAGACTACCTACCACCATGGTGGTGAGTCATTATTGTAGGTGGAAAGTTGGAAACGTATATATCAATATCTTTATGCAACGGTAAATTGTAAACGAAAAACGATTCTGAGCGAAGTAGTATTAGTCGTGTGTTTCCATTGTTGGCATCGTAGTCCAGAAATCAACATAAATATATAAGAAATAATAAAACTCTAGTTTGACAAAATCTGTTTTTTTTTTTTCATCATTTGTCGGTCTTTATTTCTGTGACGTTAAAAACACAATATTTGCTAATGGAAACAGTACAGGAGTGTTTAGATCGGATGTAGTCATCTAGTAGAAAAAGTTTTTACACAAAAATAGATAGAAAATGAACATTATTGTAAAACCACTAGACTCCTCGCTGCACTGATAATGTAAAATGTCTCGCCGGGAGAAATCTACAAGAATTTGTGTAAAAACGGACAAATCTATCGCGCGTTAAGGTCGATATTATAACAAGTGGTGAATATTCGGACTTACGCGACTCGAACGATATTTCGCTGATCATCATCCATTTGTTTGCGAAGAACAGCTGCAATTTCAGAAATCTGCCGGTCCGGTGGTGGAGTTTGACCGTCACGTTCCGGGCTTCGGGCATGATCGTGTCCGCCGGGTACGTGTACGACACGGGCTCAGGGAAAAAGTGTTCACCGCCAACGCTGAAATAGGCTTTGGCGTGGGAAAAAACCTGAAACCAAAATCAAATAGCGGTCGTTAAAATATAAAATATATTATATGCCGGGGTGTTTCGGCGGCAAACAAAAATCATTGCACACAATAAAATACGATTCTCCTGGTGGAGTTCGGTAATCCGATTTTTGCTAAAATTTAAAATTTTCATTTATTTTCAACTCCAAAACAATGTGCGATTTTTCGTTATTCGAGTTTTGTCGACGCTTGTAATGTGAATTGTGCATAGCTTATTTTATTATTATTATTTTTTTTTTTCAAAAACAGGAAAACCACTAACACAACGATAAACCTTGAAGCAAATCTCAAACGGTTTTTACTGGACGGAAATTATATCACGTCTAGAAAACGTTAACTGGCGTATCGTAATTATTTCCGTTTTAACGATATTTTTTCTCGGGTTTCTCTCGTGGGAAGATAGAGTAAGAATAATTTCAATACAGGGCTGTCCATTAACGAGCCAAATAGGTTCAAAATTCAACAAGAAAACTGCTACGGACTAGACGGTTTTAATCGAAAACTTCTCGACAGACAGACAGAAAAATGCACATTATACACCGTGAAACGAAATAAATACGGCTGCGGTTTTCGTTTGTTCCTAACGACGTATTAATCCGGCGTATAGAACGAGAGACCTCACGGAAATGCCAAGTCGTTTGATGTCACGTAAAACTTCAGTGGCAGGGAAACGCATCGTGTGGAAACATGTAATCGAATAGAAGCCAGTGGGACGGGCGGAATGCAGTAAAATATAGAGAGATGGAAATAACAGAACGAGAGGAAAAGATGAACAAGACTGTGTTTACTGGAGAGGACCAGTGACAGTGGCGGTTTAAGTCTTAAAGTTGTATGGTCGTAATGCTACGATGATGACTACTCTGATAACCCGTATAAATAAGCGGTTTGTTTTTTTTTTTTTTTTTGGAAAGTTCCGTGGAAAATAAAGGAAGTACAACATAAAAAAAAAAAAAAACCGTAGTGCCAGCCAATTAACGTGCGTATTTAATACGTACGCGCGTATTTTCGCGAAAAATATTAGGCGAACAGGCGTTTAAAATAGAGCACGTACCACGACGCGCGCGTCCGTCTCGTTTCTTATTCGATTTGCCGGTGTCGATTTCAATAATAAAGTTTTTCGCGAAATTGATTTTAAAATCCGTTTACACTCGCGGGGACGACGCTTGCGGAAGCAGCGACGAGTCGGACGGACTACGAGGTCGTCGACTGTCTGCGCGCCGGGCAATCTCGTACTTCTGTAATCGGTCTCGCGATCCGCGTGGTCGAAGGTCGAATGATGGATAAAAAAAAAAAAAAAAAATGAAATTGAAATTTCACGTGATCGAATCGCATTTTGGTGGAAAAACACAATACATTCTTATAATATATATTCCAGACTTGTAAAAGATACTATTTAAAAGTATTTTAAACTCAAATGCAGATACTATTTAAAAATTTATTTGAATACTCTACACAAATATATATATATATATTTTCATACGAATACAGATACTTTCGAAGAGTATTTATAAATACTATTATTTTATTTATTTTACCAATTTTGTACTGTGCGAAATGACAAACGCGACGTGTCTTATCAAATTGTAATGCTCAACCACTTCAACTTTAGATATTATATTTTATATTATACCTCTAGGTATTTGTAAATGAAAGAAAATTAATTTTAAATTTTTCGTGTAAAACCGTGTTCTCGACTCCGAGCTCTTTTGCCATAAAAACCGTCAAAATCGATATGCGTACACTTACAATTATGTAATTTAAGTAAAAAAAAAAAAAAAATCATAAAAATTAATGGTATACAATTATAACTTGTTTCATTAATACATTTAAAACTTTATTTTATTAACAATTTAAATAATTTATCGGGCAAGGGATGTTGCAATGATCAATTGTTTAAATCTACAATGAAAAATATTCGAAAAATAAGGTTACGAAATAGTGTTACAAGTGTAGAAATAATAAAAAAATTTTCGGACGTGATGACGGTAACACGGCATAATGCCAAAACGTACGATTAGACGTTTTGTACGCAGATTAGGATTCTTTTTTAAACGCGCGCCATTAAAAACGCATTATACATATATTATATGTTCACGTATAAGTATGTAACACGCACGAAGAATTAAATTACAATTCGTATTGCGAGAGAAAAAAAAATGTATAGTGTTATTAGGTAAACCTACCGTATTATATAAAAAAAAAAAAAAAAAAGAAAAAAAAAACGTGAGAACGCCTAAACGTTATTTTAACACGTTTTTAACGCGCCGACGATTTACCAACGTGTTAAACAATATGATATTATATTTTATCTTCTTCGCGAATAATAGAACGAAAATCGATCATCGCCCGCCGAATCGTCGTCGAAAACTCGAGGCGCATTCGCGTGGAAATATAATAATAAAAATATCGTTGAACTCACTTGAACTCCTTGGTGGAAATCGTTGTTGGAGTACATGTACAAAGCGGTAAAATTCCTGACGACGTCGAACTCGAAAGTCATCTCTACCGACGACCCGTAACCCATCGTGTCGTTTTTCCATCCGACCCATTCGTTGTATTCTGTAAAAAATTATTGTTGTTTGTTTTTTTATTTTTTTTATTAGAAATACGTTAAACGTTCGTTTTTGCAAACGCGTCTCGTAAAATGATCAATCGCGTACTCTTAACGAACGGTTGGTCGACGCCGTGTCGGCCGTCGCAAAGTTGTCCGATGCCGCCGACCAATATACCGCCTTCCTCGCGGCCGTCGTAACCCGTGTCTTTTATATCACCCTGTATTACCGAATAACTGATTACGCCTTCTGTAAGAAACAAAAAAAAAAAACAACCGTTATATTAGTACAGGAGGTACTTCGTAATAATAGTATTTTTAGATACTGATGGACGGGACGAAGCGAGAAAAGTTTGGTTTTACTGATTTTTTTTTTTTTTGTTTTCCTACGCTGTTGTTTTTAGTATGCCGTTCGGTTTGTTCTCGTGTCCGTTTTCCCCTGACCCTTTTTGTAACCGTCGTGAACTGCGCACACTGAACAGACGGTAAATTCATATTTATTTTATTTCCATGGCATTTGTCCTATACGCGCGTTTATCGTAAAAAAAAAAAAAAAATATAAAAATATTGTAAATTATTTTGGCTTTCCCCCTTAAAAGGAAAAAAAAATAATAATAAGATCCGGATCCGTCACTGTACGGAGTACTCTCGCTCTAATCGTAAACTTCATCGGTGGGTTCTAATTGCGGATTTCGCCCAGTTGGAAGCATTGCGTAGGTTATTGTATTGGTTTTCTTTATAATTTTTCTTGTCAGTAACACGGACATTTTTACGGAGCTGTGTGTTGTTGTAATTCAGCGGAAAAATAACCGTAGAAATCTGATATGTTCACCGAATACGTAAATTAACATTTTCCAGGCGTGGAAGAAGTACACAGTTTTGAAAATATTTATTTTCTTTATTCAGTTGTTTATTTAAATATTTCCCAGTCTTTTGGTTTTGCGTGAATAGCGTTTTTTTTTTTTTTTTTTTGCATCGTATAAAATCTCGACAATTTGCTACAGGGTTCAGCATATTAATCGAGTTTCTCTAATGTTATTATACAAATATAGATATTTTTTAGTAACGATTTTTTTTTTATATATATATACGTTCGGAGTTAACATTTTAATGGATAAACGTAAAAATCACTAACATTTTATACACTTTTTTTTTCGATTTATAGGAATTAAGTTTGTTCAACCTTGTGCTTACGCTCAACAATCTGATGCAGTGCACATCATAATTTGCGGTAAGTGGCTGAAAAAAAACCAAAAAAAAAAAAATGGAGAGCATAATGTCGTAATTTATTTTATAATAACATTCGTCATTTCAAATTAATACGGTTTTTAATTTAAATTTATCACAAGAAAAAAAAAAAAAAAAAAAAAACGTTTTAACCGAATTACAAATCGGAATTGATTTATCGTTACGAACCGCTCTAACCGTTGTGTTTGGTATAACGTATCGAATACTAAAAACTACGTCCGTATTTGATATATTATACGCTCTTATTTATATTATTTTTAGTACTTTTCACGTTATAAAATTTAGAACTAGGTCAAAGTAGAATTAAAAGAAGCGAGACGTTTTCTACGCGTAATCCAACTGCGTTGTAATAACTCTAGAACAGTACGTACTCGAACGGGTACTCTCCGTGTCGTCTTTTAAGAGTTCAAAGTGCTCATTATAATAAATACATGTTTAATAGGTACGTTATCTACTGCGGCGAAATAATCTCTTTTAAAGAGATTATCTGTTTTGACGTTTGGATTGAATACTACAAGGGCCGGTTTTTCTATCGGCATTAAAACCTTTTTATCATTGCCATTAATCTGTCAATTAAAGTTTGTTGTCTCGGTTATCTAACCGTAAAAAAAAAAAAAAAAAAAAAAACACTACCGATATCCATATTATATAATGTAAATGTGATAAACGTCTGCAAAAACGTCTATTCGTGGGTAAAACGAAGTGATTTTTACGATTTCCATTAAAATTTTTACTTTCAACGTTTATAAAAAATAACTACCAACTATTTCTACTGCTGAGTACAACTTACGATGAATCTCGTGTAAAATTGTCAAACATTACTGTTTGGCCAAAAACAAATACACCCGCATAAACCGAATAAAAACTAATAAAACTAGACAAATTCAAATGCCTTTAAATAGTTAAGAATATCGTCAGAATATGTTAGAAAGGGTTATCGATCAGTAATAATCATGTGTACAAATGTCAGATGAACAAATCGAAAATAATAAAACAATTATTACCGTTAATTTTCCCAATTATTAAAAAAAAAAAAAAACTACAACGATAATAAAAAAAATGACCTTCTCGTCGTACCGACTAGATCCGATATGCTTTCAGAAAAAGTGCTACACTTGACAACCGGAGCGGCATATCTAGTAGAAAAGTTGATCACGGACGGGGGCAAAAAAAAAAAAAAAAATAATAATAAATAAATACACACGACACAGTAAATACAGTGTTCTTTCGGTACTAGTGCCATTCGATTCGGATCGGTATGAGAAAAGTGTAATAGTAGAGTATTACAAGTATATACGATGGCATGCAGGTTGCTGAAATCCATTTCGCTGCCCCAAAATTCAATCTGCCCGATAAGAATTTAAAGGGTTTATGGTTAAACGAATTTTACAAATTGTTTATACTCTGGCCGGTGGAGTATATTATATATTGACGAATATCCGAGTAAGAATATTCGGATTTAATTCAAATACCTACGCTGCAGGTACCGAGTATCGTAGAATATACGGTTACGAGGAATTGTATGAATAACTCACCGAAGTTATTTACTATATAACATGTTCGACCCGAGTTCGTGTTTTCGATAACAGTATATTATTATACGGGTAGTTTAAAAACGTGCAAGTTTAGAATATTATGCACCGAAACAATCAATTCGGTATCGCGCATGTAAAACGTAATGTTTTTTTTTTTTTTTTTTTTATAACAGTTAAATCGTATTGATAACTGATAAGTGAAAACTATAGGTATGGTGGTGACTTTTTATGACAGTGGTCATATCAGTTGCATATATTTAGGACAGGAATCTGGTGACGAAAATCACTGCCAGCTGGGTTTTCTCTCCATGAAATTTCAATGTATTTCCATGGTATAAAGTACACGTAGTAGTGCCATTATACCTGTCTAATTATTAATCCACGATAATGATTATTTTAATGAAATAAACTCATAAGAAATAATATTTTTTTATAGGTCTGTAAACACAACTTTTCGAGGAGAATTCTTCCTCCAATAAAAAAATATTATAGGAACTCTTCGGTAACAAATTTTGTCTTATTGGTGCATTAAGGACAACATCTTTTTATTTGTAATTAATGGTTTTTATCGCTATTTTTTTTTTTTTTTTTTTTTTGGGGGGAGGACATTAATAATATCTAAGCCATTTGATAATAATATAATACAATATAACTGTGTGTAATATTAGATGCTTACCGTAATGATAACAACCGATAATTTCGGCTCGGAGGCAAATCATGCGCGGTTGAACGCTGTACGGCACTAAACGGATTTTGGACGCTATAATGGCCGGCACCAGAGGTCGGTCAACTATCGTGTTCGTGTCCCTGTTGGCTTGCAAAACCTATGAAAACACACAAATAGAAAATGTTAAATAATTATGCGTACAGCGTACATGTTATGCGTATACGAGTAGGAGGAATATTATATGAGGTGAACAAAAAAAAAAAAAAAAACACAACAATATGTGGATATAATACGAGTTATTTTAATTTTAGATTCGGTTGCCGCAGTGCCGTTACTGTCGTCGGTGTAAAGGTTGACATTATATTACAATTTTATCAGATCTCGAATAAATTGTATTATTTTCGTTGTTTGCGGGCATTAATTGATGAAATCGTTTATTATGATGGTATCGTTTAGATGAAGTTATCTTAATAGTTGGGAAAAACAGGAAAATGTACGGCCATTACGGTATTTGTATTTTCGTTTTTCGGTGAAAATAATCGAGACCTGAGATATTTAAACTATTTCACACGAGGTTCGTCATATGTTGTACTTTGTAGCAAAAAAAAAAAAAAAAACGAAACACGAAAAACTAAAGATACGGTGGGTAAAAACGTACGTTTTAGGTATTCGGTTATTGTATTCGTATATGCAGTTTTCGTGGCTCTTGGTGAATATTTTGCAAAACCTAGCCGTACCACCGGTATTACACATAGGCTGAAAAGTCCCGGGCCTAACAAAGAAAACACGATTCTTTCACTAAAAATTGACTTTATTCATCAATATAATCTCCATCAAGAGCATCAAAATCATTCCAACGCCAATTTAACGTTTCAGACCATTCATGTAGAATGATTTATCTTTTGCTTCAAAATAGGCCTCAGTTTCACTGATAACCTCTTCATTCGAGCGAAATTTCATACCGGCGAGTATTTTTTTTGAGATCTGCGAATAGCCAGTAGTCGCTGGGAGCCAAATCTGGAGAATACGGTGGACGCCGAAGCAATTCGATCTTTAATTCATGTAGTTTTGCCATTGTTTTTTTTATTTTTTGACTTGTGACACGGTGCGTTGTCTTGATGAAACAAAATTGTTTTTCTTTGCCATATGCGGTCGTTTTTTTTTTTTTTTTGTTGCAATTTCGGCCTTCAAACGCTTCAATAACGCTATATAATATTCACTGTTGGTGGTATTTCACTTCTCGAGGTAGTCGATGAATATTATGCCTAGCTCATCCCGAAATACTGAAACCATAACCTTTCCAGCTGATTGTTGCGGTTTCGGGCGCTTTGGACGAGGTTCACCGGTTGCTGTCCACCCAGATGACGATCGTTTTGATTCTGGGGTGAAGCGAGGTTATTATACAAATCCGTAATATTATCGAGTGGTAATTTATTGTATTTGTACGGTGGCCTATGTACCTCCCGCGCTATATTACAATAATAATAGTAATATTATTATTTGTCATTGAAATGCGCGCCGCAATGTCGCGCCCGTACACCCACCTATAAGTCCCTCGTCGCTATACTATTATTATACCGGCCGAAATTACGACGACGGGGTCCCGGCTGAATAATAATTAATTCCCAAGTCACTATGCGTATATATATATATATATATATATATATATATATAATAAATTCGTATTTAAAACTACTACGACGACGAAGACTACTATGGTGATATTCAATTTTCAAGCATATTGTTTTAAGGACGTAAAATCGTCATCGTAGTCGCGGTAGTATTTCCGTCGACTTACGGTTTGCGGACGCCACGGAAGAGCTCGTCAAGTACACATAATATATGATATATATATATATATATATATTCTTACATCCATTCAAATTGTCATTCAATAATGGAAAACCAAGTTTTCTCATTAAACGCCGCCGCGTACGATAGTATCCGTATATAGGTATGCATAATAATCCTATCTTCGCTGGTGTCCCACAAGAAAGTGACATCGCTCCATTTTTATATACCGTATATACGTCCGACCTGCCTACCTCTTGAAAATACCACAGCCGGAACATATGCTGTTGGTACCGCCTTACTATCAGCTTCTTCCGACTACTCGATCGCGTCTCAACAACTACAAACTCACCTAAATACTCTTTCTCAATGGTCCATCAACTGGAAAACAAAAACCCATGAATCGAAGTCCTCCTTTGTCACTTTCTCGCTCAGACCCCATAACTGCCCAGCTGTAACTATCAACAACATCATCGTTCCTCACCCGAATGAAGTTAAATTGGTTAAATCCAAATTCTTGGTTAAAACCAAGAAAGACCTTGGTCTTACTTTTGACAGGCGCCTAACCCGGTCTCTCCATCTTAATGGCATGCGTAAGAAACTTAATTCCAGACTCATACTGTTAAGGGCACGCCTTCGTTCCATCCTAACCATACCCATCAAAATCATTTTATATAAAACTCTTTTTCAACCAATATGGACATACGGTATCGTAATATGGGGCTCTAGCAAGACCTCAAATAAAAGAACTATACAAGCATTTCAAAACACCTGTCAACGAATTATCACTGGTTTACCCTGGTTTGTTTCAAATGCGACCTTAAATTCCCACGTCAAATTACCTTCCATCAATGAAACTGCTGCTATCTACTACAAACGCTTCCACGCCAAACTTCAATACATTCCCAACCAACTAATCAACGAGTTAGCTTCACTAACACTTCCTGGTAACCCAAATAGACGCCTCAAAAGGAACCGGTGCCGTGATTTAAAAACTTAATAACGAACAAATTGACAAATTATTAATAATAATATTATTATTATGAGGTATCACAACTGTGTGATTCCTCTTCATGTGTATATAAATTTTAATTGTCTGTAAATTATTATTATTATTATTATTACTTATTGTTCACACTGTATAGATTGTAATTTTTCAAATAAAGTAAAATTTTAAAAAAAAAATAAAGCTTATCGCGTCAACACAAAGAATTTTTGTATAATATACGGTTCGCAGAGTATACAATATTCGTTTATAAACCGAAAACCGTCTAGCCGGGGGCGTGGGTAGGGTGGGGTATCAGTGGCGTGCCTGGAAATTTGTACTTTTAAACGGGACCGAGACCCGGTAAACCGCAATCGTGAACAAATCGTCGGACCGTCTCTTCTAGGCATACCCGACGGCCCGACAATGGGGGATCCATACAAGTTGGATCCGAAAACAGTAATACGAAAAATATTATGGAAATATACTGCGGTGTGCAAAACGTTTAATTCGATAAATAATGACAATCGATACTGACACGCTAACTGCCCAAGTAATTTCAACACTTTTTATCACGTAGTTTGTCGTAAATGTCGTTTACAATAGCTTTAGTTGTTCGTAAGTAATTTTTTTTTTTTTTGTGGGGGGGGGGAGGAGAAAATCTCGGGTCTCCGGCTGGCTCGTATTAAATTTAGATGCGATACTTTGTTTTTACCGGTTTTTACTGGCTATTATTTGTAATAATATATCACTATCAGAATTCACAAGATAATAATAATAATATTTATTTTACACGTTTATACGTCGATTGTCTTTTAGTTTTCGTCATCATTTACTCGCGGTAATCAAATGTTGAATTTTTTTTTTTTTTTATCTTTATTTTACGTACAAAAATATCATAATGGATGAACGCGGGGCTGTACAAATGCACTAGATAATTCTGACAATTTTTCTACATACAGTTTTGACGATAGCGATAGAGATTCGATAATAGTGATACTCAACACTCGCCAGAAGGCGAGGATCAAACTGAGTTTATTTTTAGGTTTATTATTTCGAGAGTAATCCATCAACAAGGCTAAAAAATTGACAACCTTTTGCAGTATTCGCCCATCAAAACCATCCGTTTGCATACAACGCTTTCAAAGACCATTTGAATAAATAAAATGTAATAATTAAATTCTGTTAAGTTTTTATATACATTTTTATTTTTATGTATTATAAAGAGCAATTTTTTTTTTTTTTATCGTTTTATCTAACCTACCTCTCTATTTAAATTTCAACATATTATATTACTATTTGCTACACTTATATATTCAAATAAGATGTTTTTTTTTTTTTTTGTGTTAAATATAGGCATGTTTAAATTGGAGGATTTTATTGGTATTTTTTTTTTCTCGAATTTTTCTCGTCTACGCCGCGGTACAAACTAAATATCGTGTTGTATCCAAGCCGTGCAGAATTAGACGCATTTGATATGCGGACGTTAAAAATGTGGCAGCGGGCGACCCGAGTGGCGTCACATAAACAATACGGTTCGGATCGCCGGGGCTTCACTGTAAAAGACATCGCTCGGGCCGCAGGCGGCGGTCAACGCGTTAGGGTGATGGATATGTGCCCGCCCTCCGGTGCGCACGCCACCGAGCGGTGACGAATACCCGGCGTGTACGTCTGTAGCGTAATACCAACGCTTTATTATGAACTAAACTTCGATAGTGCCTATAAATACAAATTGCTATTGTTCGACAATTTATAAACGGGGTTGGTCGTGCGAGTAAACTTATAACCGCGGACCATTGTTATATAACCGGTATAGGCCGGGCAGGTTAATATTAAAAAAAAAAATCACGTTGACTTTGCAAAAGTCAAGTTGGTCCAGGTCAACAGTTCGTAGTACACGTTCGGATCGGTTCTTTTCGCACATTATCCGTGCGACGACTGGATATTCGAACATTGCGTAAACCCCTGAAATAATTCGTTTGGGATCCCGCCATAAAAGTTTCGTTAAAACACGTGTACATTTATTATTTCTCTGGGAATATACGAACGCGATGCGAGCACGGTCTACAGGTTTTACACCATTGGCAGGTTCGCGCGCTGATTTTCCAATCCATTCGATATTCCAATCGCCGTGGCCGGGGAATTGGCGAGGGAAAAAGTTTAGGTTAGGTTTTTTAACCGTTAACACGACTTGTCACTTGATTGTTTTTTTTTTTTTTTTTTTTTTTTCCGTAATCAACATTGATAAACAAACAGGCGACGAGTTAATTTCGAATTACGACACACGATTTACGTGCAACGTTTCAAATAAAAACATAGTTACTCCGAACGGTATCGTTTATGAATATTTTACTCGGTTTTATTATTAGGGTATAAAAGGCAAACTCGAAAATAATACAATATATATACGTCCTACGGTAAACCTCGAGCCCTGTGTTCGTTAATAATTATATTTAATTTTGCCTTTGTTTTAATTATTACAATGAAATACGGTAGATCAATGAATACGCGATCAATTTCGTTACAAGCCGGTAGTTTTCCCAGATATTTTCCTGAAATATGCATAATTCAATTACAAACTATATGGCGTGTGAGTACCACTTTTTTTTTTTATAATCAATTTTTAATGTCGAATAAAATAAAACACGAATACTATTATTACGCGACGCCGAAGCGCTTTTATACAGATATTCGACGGATATCGAGCCGAATATAATTTTTACTAGCATAGTAAAAATTCATTTGAATACTGAATATTTCGGTTCCTTTCGTATTATTTATATCGAAATCTTACCTATTTGGCGTATTGTCCGTATTGAATCGGATGCATAATAATTTTATTATTTCAAATTGGAAATATTTTCGTAATATTAGCGAATAACCATTCGTAATATAACCGTCAGTGTATAAAAAAAAAAACAACGAGCTCGTACAATTTCGTATACCTACCGCAAACGGGAAAATTAATTTCCACGTGTATATTTGTATAAATCGGGCGAACACAATGCGTTCGGTTTTCGCGTGTTTGTTCAAAATCGTTTTACCCGACTTTTTAGATTATCTAAACAAGTGCATATACGTATAGTATAAATACACGGGCGAATTATTAAATGAAAAATGTAAATGTTGGTTTTGAATGCCGATGTATAGCTATAATTATATAGAATCTTCATATATTTTTTTATTTTTTTTCCCGTACATTATTATTGTTTATTATGCGTTCATTGGACATTTTTTAAAACTCGTTTTAAATAAATTACCTCCGGAAAAAAAAAAAGAAAAAAACCGCCTCTTTCGCGGACGCTACGTTAAATAAATAAAAATAAATCGTACACCGCCACCAATCGTCTGAGTTTCACGTTTGTTTTTTTCATCGATTGCACGAAACCGCGTCGTAAAACATAACGCCAGAGATAAACGATAATATTTTTAGATACGTACTTGGAGAATACCGAATCCCGGGGATTTCGGGATTTATTGGTACCAGGTCTCGCGATCGCCGACATTTAAAAAGATAAATAATACATTTTGAAAATTGGTACTTTTTTTTTTTTTTTTTCTTGTTTATCATATAAATTTTTTAACGACGTTTTACCGAATTTTACGACATTCATGAATATTTCGAAAATACGACCGGAGCATTTAATGGTACGCTTCCAACGCGTGCTTATTAATTTGATTGTAATTCATGCAGCGGAACGGACATTTAAATGCTAATTCCAGGTGATATGTTACCGGGTACATTAAACGCACTTTGTGACCGTCTCGAATATCATCCCGGTATTAGTCATACACCCAACCGGGGATTTTCGGGACAAAAAAAAAAATTGATCGGCCAACCGGGTTTGCGTTGTCCGACCGTATTCGATGACCGATGAGAGTGCGGCCCGGACGATAAATCCTCGAATTTCCGCCCCGTTATTCATTACTTCTATAGGCTTTAGTATCGAATTCGCCGGGATCTGCTCGTATAGACGAGCCCGTACGGAATCCACACTCGACAAATACAATATTTCCACGTATAAAAGCCTCGGCGGTAATTCAATAAAGTATTGTGTTACTAAAAATACGGTTTACGTACACGTGGCCGACGGGCCGATCAATTGACGTCCGACCGGACGGTCCGTACCGATCGTAATTCTAAAACATCTACAACCTATTATTCGGACGTATTTTTGGGTTTTTTTTTTTTTTACATTTTTACCGCGCCCGCAATACTGTTTTCTGCGTGTTTGACGTACCCGTCTGAAACGCCTATTCAATCGTATAACACGCGGCCTGAAAAGTCTCGGGCCTGACATAGAAAACACGGTTCTTGGTTTAAAAATTGACACTATACATCAACGCCAATTTCCGTCAAGAGCAACACGATCATAGCCGCTCTAACGTTTCAATACCATTCTCGTAGAACGATTTATCTATCGCTTCAAAATAGGCCTCAGTTGCACTGATAACCATTTCATTCGAACGAAATTTCTTACCGGCGAGCACTTTTTTTTTTTTTGAGATCTGCGAATAGCCACAGTAGTCAGTCGCTGGGAGCCAAATCTGGAGAATACGGTGAATGCGGAAGCAATTCGATCTTTAATTCGCGTAGTTTTTCCATCGTTTAGAATCATCGCGGCACCCACATTGAACAGAGGCTTTCTCATGGGCAGATGATCATGCAATATAAAACCAACACGTTATTTTCATATCCTTTACGATGTCAGCTAACTCGTGCGACTTCACTTTGCGATTATTCAAAACGATTTTGTGGATATTTTCAATGATTTCTGGTGTTACCGCCTCATTTGGACGTCCACTGCGTTGTGCGCCATCAGTGTCTCTACGACCACGTTTGAAGTCAGCATACCAACGTTTTATTTTTGTTTCTGATGGACCGGAGTCCCCGTTACACTTTTCAAGCCATTTCTTCGCTTGTACGGTATTCCGTCCCCGTCAAGAAGCAATGTAAAATTAAAACACGGAATTGTTTATGACCCGTTATTTTGAGAATAACAAAAGTAGCGTCACTCTTAACCACAATAACTCACACGTTAATCAATAGATTTCCATGAAATCTCAACAGCTGTCTTTTGCAGATTAGTACCGACTAGAAATGAGGTGAATTCCAAAACACTAGAGTACGAGGTGCGACAATAAAATAACGAGACTTTTTGAATAAAACCTAAACTATTAACGTTATCTATAAAACGATTATTGAAATATGATTAGAAAACACTTATCTAAAAGTACTATGAACACTGATGGCATCGATTCATTTTCTTATACGTTAGTAGCCTTGTTATTAGTGCGAGTTCGACTATACTGCCGAAAAATGTTAGATATAAAAATCGAACAACATGTGTTAACATTAAATTTCTTGTTAAATTAAAAAAAACTGCCGCGTAATCGTTTCGTATGTTATGTGAAGTTTATGGTGAAGAATGTTTATCAAGAGCTCGTGTTTTTGAATGGCACAAACGGTTTTGTAGTGGAAGGGAAGACGTCGAAGACGATGATCGTTCTGGACGTCCTACCACGTCATCAACAAACGAAAACGTTAAAAAAATCGACAAAATTAATTAATCAATATTATTATAAAGAGGTATTAATTAAATTAAGAGAACGTGTCAGAAAGAAGCGACCAGATCTATGGAAAAATAGCTGGGTTCTTCACCAAGACAATGCTCCAGCTCACAGTGCATTTTCAATTCAACGTTTTTTAACTGAAAAATAATTTCTGTACTTCAACATCCCCCGTACTCGCCAGACCTTGCTCTTTGTGACTTCTTCTTATTTCCTTCTTATTTCTTTTCCCATTTTCAAACAGTTGATGACGTAAAAATGAAAACGGCAGAACTTCTAAAAGGGCTGAATGAAAGCAATTGGCAACACTGTTTTCAAGAATGGCAGCGACGCATGCAACAGTGTATGTATACTGAGGGAAGGTACTTTGAAGGTGATAATCATTAAATTATAACATTTTTAAAATAAACAACTTTTATTGAAAAAGTCTCGTTATTTTATTGTCGCACCTCGTATGTGTTAGACCCGGGACTTTTCAGCCCATGTGTTATCGTAATATGTCCCGGACGTTTAACGGTTTGCCGGAGTGTTTGCCGGCGCTCATGCCGGTGTACAGTATACCACGCCACGAATGCATAAAACGTGCCGTTTGGCACTGCATTTGGCAATTTAATATGAAATAATATAATCGTGTAGAATGGGGCTCGGAGAAATGTCTCGTATTGTCGCCGAAAAAACATTGTGGTACCGAGCACATATCGCTTACTGCGCGAAATGCGAATAGCAAATATAATCCGGGTAATGCGTACGAAATATTTCACGTTTTGAAATGCGTATTTCAACGGGATATTGAAAAATACATTTACGTACGAATACTGGTCTGTTGGTTTTGTAAACGTTTTTTTGTTATAATATCGTTACTACGGCGGGGGTCACGCTGACCACTAGTGATTTCGTATTATCATATCGCTGAATATCAATTAATCATTTAGTCAACCGAACGTTGCGTAATATTTTATGTGTTTTGTGATTTTTTTTGTTTTCTCAAACGTAAAAACCGTAATCGCCGACAAGACATTTCTATAATATAATCGTGTCGAGTTAATGAAAATATAAAAAAAATAACTACCTATAGAGGCAAAATCGTACTTACGAGTATACGAGTATTACGCGATTGATAATATATTTAAATATATTATAATTATTGAACAGCATTTGAAATTTTTTTTTTAAATTGAATATTGTAATTTGCGTATAACGAATACACAATTAACGAATTGCCATAGTAATGGTCACCTGAGTAAATTTCCGCTGTATAAATAACACTGCGTTATAGTGTTGAAATTAAAAACTAATTTTATTATTTTTCCTAACCTAACCTAACCTACCCTAAAAGAAAGAACGTTCCGTGCACTTTTAGAACGCCGAATAATTTCAGAAAACGGTATAACGAACGATGCGATATAAGACCGTCGGTGTTGGTTTTTTGCACGTATCCGCCGCGACGCGGTAACACTTCGTTAATGTGATTGCGTACTTGTTAATTACACGCGAGCATTCAACAATGTCGTCAGTGTAAATCGGTTCTCGCCGACATCGTTCGTTAGCCGGCTTAAAACGTTGTTAAAAACACGTGCGACAAGTTAATCGCTCGAAATAATCTTGTTAAAAAGTTAACCGGCGAGATATAATATACTCAATTTAACAGTAATATACCCAGCCGGCGAATCCGGCCGAATATACAGGGTGGCCCGTGGTTACTGCCTTATTCTAAAAAAAAAAAAAAAAAAAATCATAACACCAAAAAGTCTTGGCAATATTGATTTTATTTTTTTTTTTTTTCTGTGTACATTTACAGTGTTATTTTATTTGGTTTTAAATACTACATCTGGAAGGTGGCCACCGTTCTCGTCAACGCACTGCTGAGATAGTCGGAATTTGACATTTCCGTCCATTTTTTCCAGCATATGTGTGCTTATGTCGGCATGCAATAGCAGCACAAATATTGTTTTTGAGATGACGAACGCTCTTTGGACGATCCGTTTGTACCGACGATTTAAGGTAGCCCCACAGGAAATAATCACACGGGGCTAAATCTGGCTAAATCGTGCTGGCCAGTAAAGATCGCCTATAAGAGAGTTGAGCCGTTCGGGGAGGTATCCACGCAAGATATTCCTTGTCCTTCTTGCCGTGTGAGCCTTGGCGCCATCCTGTTGAAACCATACTTCTCCTATTTCTTTAAGTTTGGGCAGAAAAAAATTTGGATTAAGTGGTCGCACCACTGCCACAATTTGTATGGGTGAAAATTAAGTTCCTCGTGAAGAATTCGTCTCACTGTGACATACCTAAAGCAGCCGAATGTTTGTGTGCAGATCGCCTAGCGGATTTTTAATATCGCCGCCCTTGCGATGTTTTCTGGCGTCCTGACGGTTCTGGAAGGTCCATTATGTTTCTTCTGCCACGCTACCGGTACCCCTGAACGTGTCCGCCCACAAACAAATCGATTTCCGAGTTTGTAACTCGTCGGTGGACCATTTCGCCCCCTCCCACTCCCTCCCACACCATTATTTGTATACATACGATTTTTTTTTAAATGTGACAAATTTTGACTTAGGGGTACTAAGTACCCAACGAACCCCCTAATTGTGTCAACGTATAGGAACCCGCAGTATATCTGTTGACGATTTTTCAAACCCATTAGGTTAGGTTTAAACCCATTTAAACCTATTTTATCTTTCATTGATTTCTGGGGGGGGGGGTTGAAACTTTTCGATAGTTTTTCATTCGGTAACGATTAGATTTTGACCGTTACGTTATGGTATCAATCTACTGGAATACGGCTGTGCGTCCCTCCCCCCATGTTTTACCGTTTCGTTGGTAAAATTTTGAAATTCGATTTGTAGTCTAATTACAAATATAAACGACGGCGACCAAATGGAAAACACACAAAACGTTTTTTCGCAAAATTCTTTGTATGCAATTTCGTTGATATTGTGCGTGGAACTCTATAATAGCGAACGATTTCCAGAGAACCGTTCGCAACGTCCCGTACGGTATTTTTCATCAATTCTGTCCCGAATATTTTTTTCCGTGCACTTTCCCTAGAACGTTGCAGAATACGCACGAAGTTATGCGTTCGCGATAAAAAAAAAAAAATAAAAAAAAAAACCCTGTGATACGTGTCTGCAGCCGCATTTTCGTGTACAATAATAAGAATAATAATATATAACGCGAAAAAAACAAACATCGCCGAGCAATACTTGCGCTGTAGTCGTTGTCGTCGCCGCTAAATCCATTTCCGGTCCGGCGCACCTAAAAGTCCCCTCTTCTGTTTATATAGGTACAATAGTATTTCCGCGGCCTGCACTATTTGTCCTAGGCAAACAAACGCGAACACAATTAGCCGTGAAGTGAAAATTCCCGCGTAGACAACAGGTTTTTCTGCACGAAAATCAACGACTGGAAACTTTAATAATTTTATCGGTTCGGTTCTTTACAGAAAAAAAAAAAAAAAAAAACCGTTCAGGTACTTTCAATTATAAAATAAGGGTATATCGGTTCCATTTTCGCTTCTTGAAAATGCATATTTTCAATTGGCTTTGCCTATTTCTGCTTTTAGGACATTTTTTTTTATTATTATTATTTATAAAACTACCAACAAAATAAATATTTGATGGCAAATAACAAACTCTATTCTTATTATTGTTGTTTGCTCTATATTACGTTCAATTTCACAAAATAAAAAAAAAAATAGGAAAGTTTTCGCCGTTAACGAATTCAAACATCTTTTCGGAAATTATATCCGATTAATCCGATTACTAGGACAGTCAGTACATTGGCATAGTAAAGGTTTTCCATTTCGATAGAAAACACCACCGGTATCGAATCCTCTTAACTATACTCAATTAAATATTATTATTCGTAGGTATTCTCGTAGGATAAATCCATAATAGTTGTTCGACCCGAATGTTTGTACTTTTTGTAGATCGTATAATACGAGCATTTCGAATTAAAAATACCATCGGTATATATAAATAAATAAATATAAAAAAAAAAAAAAAAATAGACACTTGTATTTGTTTGATTAAAGCAAAATCCAATTTAAATATAAAATGTCTAGTTATTTATTAGTACCGAAAAAAACCTTAGAGAACCGCAAACATTTGCGTTTAATTTAAATGGTTTCGATTCCGGTTCGGGGTTCTTGAATTGAGAAATATAGGTTCCAATAAAGGTTCGGGGACCGGTTCTTGTGGTTCCTATAATTATCGTAACTCTAATAAAACGGCGGAGAACTATCGACAAGCTTGTTATCAAATCGTATATAGCGGTGAACGGTAAGCGGTAACCGCAGATAACTTCTACGATAATTTATGATAATATTTTCAATAGTATAATCTAAATGATAATAATTATCTTTAAAACGGCATGACGAATTAACCATAGGTATGATGACAACTCGACGTCACATCGCGAGTTCCCTGACCAGAGAGTGCAAGTTCACCGTACCCCATTGCCCCCCCCCCCCCGAAAACAGGCGTGTTTTGGCGAATAATCATCAAATGTAACCCGGTTACTGTGTTCTATGAACAAATCGCTTTGGCCATTTCGGTTATAGCTTTGATTATAACTTTTTAGGTTACCGAAATATCATAATCGAGCAACAGGTAACAAATGGTTATCATCTTTGGTCGCTGTTGGGGTAATGATTACAGACACCTCCTAACCAATACCGATTTATCGGTCCGCAGCGTTTCGTATCCAAATTGTTAACTTGCTTCTTGTTTTAACTCTCCGTTGAAAATTATTTTGATGGATCGTTAAAACGATTAAACAGATCCCTACATGTTCGATGTCCAATTGTCTTAACTGCTGCGGCACATTTAAACAACGATATTTCCATAGAGAATAAATAAGCGCTGAGAATTAAAAAATGCATTTAAATTTTCTAATTGTCAAGAATTCAATTGATATTATTTTTTCATAACCATGTCTCGTTTTCGCGAATTTAAAATCGTATATTGATGTCTGATAATAAACATAACTAGGATAATCGCCAAAACACGCCTAATATTTGATGTGCCTGTACAGTGATGGGAAAAATTCGAGATTTGCCGAGCTTCGAGGATTCGGTTTGAAAAATTGTGATTTGCTATTCTTTAATTTAGTTCTCATAAAACTATTATTAATATCATAAAATACATTTTTACAATTAAAAAACAATATCACAAATAGAAATTTATATTTAAAAAAAAAAAAATCATACGTCTTGCACAGCAATGTACACAATATAGTACTGGCTGACCCGGCAAACGTTGTTTTACTCATAACAATACAACGTTCCGGATTTTGGTATTATCCAAACATAAATTGTCGGATTTAAAAATCCTAAATCCGGATTTTCGGATAATCCGGATTTACGTAACGATTCACTTGTCCGTACCTATGTGTGCATTTTGATTCAAATAATATCAAACGTTTAGTCAAACAACGTCGCGTTGTTATCACTAAACCGTGCCAACATAGCATAATAAACTGTGTTATGTGGAAATTTAGATTTTCCAGGTTATTGTTTTTGAATACAGTGTAAGATGATACTGGGCAGATAACGAGTAGTGATAAGGTTAAATCGAAATGAAACCCGAAACTGCCGTCAATGCGTGTGCCGATAAGTTTCCAAAGCACATTTAGTTGTATTAAATTTTAAGAACATTACGGGACTACGGTGTAACAAATATAATTTGAATCTTTACAGAATATAGGTATTATTATGAATTAATGGACTATTGTGTTACTCTCGAACACATACAATTTTAAACATTCATTAATGACTGCATAAAATTGGTTGTTTTGTGTCGCCCCTACCCACGTTAATAATTTTAAAATACGCCCCTGATTTTATCCCGCCCATTTACAGTATAATTATTATACAAGTCTCGAATGGCTTTCGGGGAGCTACATTAGATTCAGGAGAGACCGTAGGTTCGACAATTTATTTCTTTTTACTGTTCATCAACTAATTCGTTTTTAATTATTTATCTCTTTAAAATATTATTATAATTCGAAGTAATTGTCGTACGACTATTTATCAAAAATAATAAATCCATTCCTGAAACCGAATAAATTTGGTAACTTTTGGTTAGGTTTGGTTAGATATTATTTAAAAAAAAATGACCTATAAACTCGTGACGTATAACAAGTGATGCGTACTAAGACGTCGATATTGTATATAGAACTGTGATAAAAACAAAACCCCACAAAAAAAAAAAAATTAAAAAAAAAACGTAAATAATATTTTACGATGTTACACTTACAACTTTTAAATAAAACGACTTTAACAAAATTGATGACATTTAAACCGTGATGTAAAAAGATACGGTCATTAATTTTAAAGACTTTGTTAAAGCAATATTATATTATACCCTACAGTTGGTCCGATAAAATTCACTCAATGCGGATTAATATATAGTAGAATGAAACTGTCCAGAACTATCATTTTTTTTTTTTTTTTTTAAGCAATCACAATCTTTTTATATTTGTTTCGATGTAATTCTTATCGAAGTACAATACAATAAATAATAACGACTCCGTAATCAAATCGAAGAACATTTATTTACGGAGTATAGGTAATAAATTATATTATAAAACACATTTAAATTGAACCCTTTTTTTTTTTTTTTTAAACTTCGATTGTTTTTATATTATATATATATTATTTTTTTTTTTATCGATTTGTAAAGAGACTTTTTTTTTTTTATGAACTCGCCTGCAACGAAATCGATATCTATCCGGCAAATGTTATAATATGCAGTTTTTTTAATTTAATTTTTTTTTTTATTATTATTTTATCTCGTTATGGTTACTGCATACAAATATGTAACAAATTTTACCCTAACACGACGGTGACTGGGGGGTACTAACTATATTTTATTATTTGCATATTATTACTATATTATTATTATTATTATCGTTTTGAAATAAATTATAAATTGTATATACGTGCACGTAGTTATTATCGTCCGAATGCCATTGCAGACAAAAAATAAAAAAATAAAAAATATGCGGTATTCGAATAATAATATTATAGCTAGAAATTTTTTTATTTACAGAATTATGTACAACCCTACACCTACTCGATCGGCGGTGGCCCGGTGAAAATATAAAAATATATATATATATTTTTTTTTTTTTTCGTTTGATAGAACGACGCGTACTATGTCATAATAAATTAAGTTAGAACGCTCGTAAAGAACGGTATACAGTTTTTTAAAAAATAATTTTACTCATTGTACGAGTATATAATGCGATACTCCAGAGGGACCGGAAAGCGTTTCTTATACAATATTATTATTGCGATAATTTCATATTGAATTATTATTATTGTTGTTCGTATTGAAAATTGAAACAACAAACTTTTAGCGTACGGCACAACGGTATCAGTTAGTATATACATATTATAGTTTTTTTTTTTACCAAAATAGTAGTATATATCGAAATCCGTTTTAAAAAAATGTTTTATTTTTCTTCAAACCTTCGAATTTCGCGTTACTTTCCCCATATGCGTATCATATTTTTTTATGTACAGAACACTTATTGCAGTATACTGCACAGTATTCCGAAATGTTATAGACTTAATGATGTGTACGAATAAAACGCGACCAGTACTCTTCGTCGGTTCAATAAAAAATCTATCGAAATGTGTCGAATGTTCATCTATATTAATTTGTTTAAAAAAAAAAAACGGGAATATAGTAATATGCGCATTGAGTATATTTTGCTAAGTATACGTTATCGGACTTTTAAACGTACTATTTAAAAATATGTTTGCGTAAGGATTAAGAATACGCGTTTGAAAACTTTACAAAAAAACAAAAAAATATATATTTGAGTGCAAATACACTAGTAGTAATACGGACGAATTAATCGAAAAACCTCCGGGCCGATGCACCGAATTAACAAAATTTACTTTTGGAAATCAATTTTTCGAAAATCTTCTGGACATTTTCGACGTATTTTAAAGCCAAATTCGAAATTCGTGTAGTATTCATTTGCGTTTTATGCGGACGGATATGTTTTGGCTGTACAGAAACGCACGGAAATTCGACACGAGGTTATCTCGCGTAAGCCGTGCGCATAACTAACGGGTGAGAAGAGAATAGTTGAAATCGTGTTTTACAAGCGTTTAAAAATGTATGTTTAGACGAAAATCGTCCGAAAATTGCGAATCGACGGCATTTCGAAAGACGATTAATCGCCGTACTACTCCGGTCAGAATCGTTATACGTCATCAACGATTTGCCTCTATACATATGAAACAATTTCGGCGATTCGCGGACGTAATAAACAACACGGCGTACTCGTAATGTTATTAAATTTTCGTTGTACGCGGTTTTTTCCTGTCCGGCGCAGGTATTATTATGTGAAACATAAATTGTACTTGACACTAATTTGACTTCGGCGGGGTACCGGAATTGAGGTCAGTTGTTGCGGTATAGGTAAAGTACGAGGCAGCGCGCTGTCCATATTATTATAAACGTCGCAGCGGAAAATCGTATTAAAAGTACGTATAAAGTAAAAAAAAAGAAAAAAAAAAAAGATTATCCTTTGTGTGTTGGCCGCCTGCGTGCAGAGTTTACACGACGGACGATATTATATTGGCGTCAGGTTTTTGTATCCCCGAGTTTATACAGTAAAAATAATATAACGAATAATGCCGACGGGAGGAGGGACAAGAAGATTTATTTTGTTTTCTCCTCTAACCAGTTGTTCGTATTTTATTCGATAGTTTAGACGAGCATCTATCGATATAATATTACATCCCTATATTGCGCGCTCTTCTTCTAACCGTACTTTGCATATTTTTTTTTTTTTTCGTTTCAATTTGCAATTTTATCCCGCCTAATCTCGTATAATATTACGAATATTATATATATATTTATATGAGGTGCGACAGAAAAGTAACGAGACCTTTTTTTAAATAAAATTGGTTTATTTTAAACAATTTTACAATTTAATGATGATCGCCTTCAAAGTGACATCCCTCAGCAACTACACACCGTTTCATTATTGAAAGCAGTGCTGTCGATCGCTTTCAGTAAGCCCGTTTGGAAATGGTTTCGTTTTAATGATTTTTTAATTTTCGAGAATATCGAATAATCACAAGGAGCAAGTAATCTGGCTAGTAGGGTGGGCGTGGAAGTACAGAAATATATATTTTTTTTTTATTTTTTCAGTCAAAAAACGTTTAACTGAAAATGCACTGTGAGCCGAAATATTTTTGATTAAAAGTAAAATTTTTTTCATATTTCAATTTTCAACTAAAATTCTCTACGTACACTTTCTCCGCGTACATTTTCTCTATCAATATTAACCCGCTACAGATTTAACACTTAATCGTTGATCCTGCTGAATAATTTTGTCAATTTTTTTAAACGTTTTCCTTTATAGTAGACGCCCAGAACGATCGTCGTCTTCGACGTTCTCTCTTTCACTACAAAACCGTTTGTGCCATTTCAAAACGCATGCTCTCGATAAGCAATCTTCTCCACAAATGTCACTTTAACGCATTGTTCGGTTTTTAAATCTGACATTTTCCCGCAAATTTACCGAACACCCACTAAAATAACAAGGCTAATAAATACGAGAAAAATAAACCGATATCATAAATACTAATCGTATTCTTAGATAAGTGTTTCCTAGTCATATTTCAATAATCGGTTAACGGTTAACGTTTATAGTTTTAATTGTATTTATCGAGTCTCGTTAATCTACTGTCACACGTGTACGGCGTACAACAGATCAAATTTATTTTTTATTTTTTAAATTGCAGACAAAGTTAATAGACAATACACAAACAAATTATGTACCTACATTTTTTTTTTTTTTTTTACCTCAGACCTTTGACGTAACTCATATGGTTTAGTACCTAATCTATAGAATAATTTCGTGTAATACGCAGTCGCCGAGAATCGAAACAATAACGCACAGGAGGCACCTATAATTTTTATAACGTATAACGTATTACGTTTCGTCCGACGAATAAACATTATATAAATATAATTCGAATAAATCGGTCGGTATTATATTATTATTATTTCGGGCATAACGTATAGAGGTGGCTACTGTATACGCCTCTTATATTATGATATCGCAACGAAATGGAACGTTACACGAGAAATAACAGTAATAATTTATCGTACTTGTTACAATGCCTATACAGCGCGGAATCGAATTTCCACATAAAAAATATTGCGTATTATCAATCGGCTGCGTCCGAGGTGGGTGCCCGTGGTCTGTAGCTCTCTTGTAGTGGTTTTGACAGGTCGTACGTAGTACGCTAGTTGGGTCCCAACGAAATTCGGGCACTAGTATGCTGAATAGTTGGGTTATTTTTTTATGATTTTTTTTTTTTTTTTTTTGTAAACAGTTTACAAGACGAATATTTGTAACCTTCAACCGCACGTAACAGTATAATATTTGTTCGCCCGTTTTCACTTAAAACAACTCGTATAATTTCGTCCGTAAACGGTCGGTGGACGTATTGAATTGGCACTTGAAACACGGCCCTAGACGACGACTGAAGACGTTCGGGAAATAAATATTGTTAGTTCTGGCTGTCGTTGTGCAATGTACACAGATACAATGACAAGATACGATAGACGCGACAATATAAATACATTTCAGAAACGAAAGACACACCACGAATATAAAATAGACGCGTTGTTGTCTATGTTTTTGTGTAATTTTTTTCCTATTTATATTCCAGAATATTGTGTTTCGTTTGTCTATACGCTTGTAAACCAATATAAAAATATTAATGACTATCGTCGATTTCTCGACAATAGCTAAAATCTAAATTTACTCGGGACAGTCAACTCGGATAATCCGGGACATTTACACATACTAACCGAGAAACACGCACGTCTCTGTAAAACTAATTAATTTTTGTAAAATAAATCTTCTTCGCTATGTTCAGAATCTAAAACAATCAAGTATCAATACGTGAAATTGTCCAATAAAAAAAATATACGTGCACAATATTATCGAGTTGTATTTAATTAAATCGTGTTTTTTAGTCTACAAACATTTTGCACGTTTATCCAAACATGTTGTTTGACCAGTTACATAATTTAGGGACCGTTCGAATTCGACGAGATCGCGTTTTCTTTACGGAATCGAATGCGTTCTATAGTCTGGACGTGAAACGATGAGCTCCGGCGAGTTGTGACGCTCAACACCATTTACGAGGTGCTGAATCGATTTTAATAAAAACACAAACGAAAAGCAATTGTAACCTTCCACTCCCTTACCGCCCTTTAGAAGATACGTCATAATACCGAACGTTACAGTATTAAAATGTTGAGTTCGACTGTTCGAGTTTTAAGTATTTATACTTCACCATGTCCACTGGCCCGTTTCCCTGTGCAGAAGAGACCAACACTCGAATCGCTGTTCTTGTTGCGTCCGGTCAAAACCGGAGCCAATACATTATATAGCGATGGAGGAGTGCGATTATAAAATGTTCCGACATCAAAAAATGGGTTTTAACGCTCCTTATTCTTCCATCATACGAATGTACAATTTCGTTTTTTAGAACGAAATACAGAAGTATGGTAGGCTGTTCGGTTACTGGCCTTCGACTATTAAATTGTTCGATAATCGCGGTTAAAGTAATGCAATAATACTTAGATTATACCTATTGTATATGTTTTTTTTTTTTTTTTTTTACGGGACGCATGCGACGGAATACTATTATGATGGAAAACACGACTAGGTTTAAATAATGTTCAAATTTCAATGTGTCGATACATTTCCGACGGAAGTGGATCGGCCCTCGCCGGATACGTTACACGACGTATATTTTTCGGTCGATCGAGTATTGGTTCGATACGTGTGGTGTCGTCATCACGCAGACCAATTCTTGACGGGTGCGACGAAATTCCAGTGGAACGTTCTTCTTCTTGTTCTAATTGGATTTACATGTCGGTATACAATTTTAGCCGCTACCCCGTCACGCTTAAATATTGTTCCCGCAATCAACGGCCCCGCGACAATAGGAAATCCGCACGGGTTATTATTTATTACACAAGTACGAATTTAAGTTATTTTAAATTGCACGAGAAGCAGCTACCGAACCCGGATCTATTCGTAAGGATTTATGGACATTTCGGAATGACGCAACGTATTGGCTCGGTGTCGATGCCTCTCCCCGCACTTGACTCTCGCCCCTTGATTGAATCTGAAATCGAGAAAACAACAATAACCGTCTGCTATGGGCCGGAGCTCTTATATAGTCGGATTCGACTAGTCCGTCGGTGGCGACAGCCGCCGTGGTCGGGTCGGACCACATCCTGTTGCGCGTCCGTGAATTTAATCAGTAGCGATATCCGCTTGTTTTGTTTGCACCCGTTTGCTAAATCTGACCTCGCCTGCCCCGACTTAATTAAATCTATTTGCACGCGTCTAGTTTTCCAGCGATAACTTAATACAGGGTGTAACGAAAATAATATCGGAGTTTCTAACATCTGGTACTCAGCGGCCGTGCATCGGAGACTAATGCGTTACCTACCGGCGTGTAAACGACCGTTATCTTGTTTCATTTGGTAGACAGTAAGTTCCGCTAGCTCTTATCAAAGTGAAGATATCGTGTCATAATTGTGAGTTTCGTTTGCAGAAAGCTACGGCAACCGAGCTACAAAAAGCATTTTGTGTGGTTGAATTCGTCCGCACTAGGTCAATAATCGCTGTACATAGGGCATTTCGACAGTAATATGCAACTTACTAGTGATAGCAACTTACTGTCCACCAAAAGAAACAAGATTACTTCCTCTAAACGCCGGTAGGTAGCGAATTAGTCTCTGATGCCCAGCCGCTGAATCATAGCTCTTCGAAATTCCGATACTCCGTTTGTTACACCCTGTATTATAATTTAGTATTGTTCAATATAAAATGTCGGAACAGCGTCCGGTTACAAACACATTATTTATTCAATATCTGTTAAATTATTTTGGTTCTAGTTAAAAAAATCCCGACTTATCCGATCTGCACCTGGCTGTGGACAGGTTAAGGACATAGTCCGTCACAGAAACGAGGGTGGCCCTCTCGAAAATTCTCCGCGTTCGTGGCTAAACACCGTATATGCCACGCGTGTAATAAAAAATCGTGTACGATGGTCCCAGCTTGTGTTATTTGATGAAGATTTCACCACCCCGTCTGTCTTACTGTATGGTGTACTAGGTTTGTTCAAAAAGTATCAGGAAAAATTACAAAAATAAAGTTATATATTATTTAAAGATATCTCCTTCAAAATACTCTCCTACGGACGATATGCAGTGATCCCGGCGATCTTGCCGTTTTTCAAAAATCCTTTGGAACTGTTCTTAAGTTAAAGCTAGGCAATTCTGTTGCCGCGTTCGCTTTGATTTTTTCTACATCATGAAATCGTGGTCCTTTAAGCGCGGATTTTAGTCTTGGGAAAAGAAAAAAAAACACATGGGGCCTGAATTGGAGAATAGGGAGAATTCGTGGGACAACAGCAAATTTTTTTATCAGCCAAAACTTCACGAATGCACAGCACTAAATGTACCGGTGCATTGTCGTGGTGAACAATCGCGGAACGAATTTTGCAGCGTGACCCTTCTCATCCTGTAAAACTGCATGACAAGACTCAATTTAGATTCGCTTTGTTAACACACGAACGATTGATCGGCGGCCATTTCGCGTTTTTTCGCAAATTCTCGTCACACCATCGTTTCTGGATGACGTCGACGGACTTCCAGAACGCGGATCGTCTTAAGTTGACCGCCGACTGTTCTTGAAACGTTTAAAACACTGGAAAGTCACTCTGACCACTTAATGAATCATTCCCAAAGGCGGCTTTAGTCATTTCCGTTGCATCATTTTTACCAAGTTTCAGGAAAATCTCGACGTATACGCGGTTGTTAGGTGATTTCGGACGTGTCGAAAACGGCGAACGTAAAAAACTGACTGGATTTAACCTCGTGTAATATTAAACTGAGATAAAATAGCGACTTCGGGTTTCGTTTAGAATATCCACTTATTCGCGGGGAATACATCTATTTACAATTTGAAACGTTATCACAAGTAGATTAGCCGTAATAACATTTGTCCCGGTACTTTTTACCTAACAGACCTTGTATGCGTCAAGGCCACCCCCCTGAAAATTTGCCCCCTTTAGGTTAGGTTAAGTTTGTATTGTTGGTTTCTGTTCGCCGCCGCCACACTTGAGTTTTCCGAAATAAATAAAATACGTGCGATATCCGTCACCGGGCACCGTGACCAACACACGGGTACGGGTGACAAATATTCGTATTTGTATTATTTGTTTTTGTTTTTTTCCGACAATGGTTTACGCGCGACAAGTGGAGAAAAAAAAAAGGAATTAAAATGTTTTATCGCGCGCGCCTTTCCCCGAACACACATTTTTGTCAGACGCTCGTAACAATTAATTAATTTTTTTTTTTTTTTTGCTCGTAGACGACAAATGATCGTTGAGAGTTCTTTCAGTGATTACGTCGCGTGCCGGTTTTCTTATACAGAATCCATACACCGTGTTTAAAGCCCGTCGTTTCGTTTCCAAGAATATTATTTTAACGGGCGGAATCGTCATACCGTAAAATAATTCTAATTGTACTCTGAATTCCGGCATACAAAAAGTTGTTCGGTAATAAAATATTATTACAGAGAGAGGAAAACGTATTGTTTCGTAGTACGGCAGTGTTTGAAGCTGCACATCGAATCGTAATCGTATTATTAAATACGATTTGCCTGTTAAAATCGCAATTCCAAAATTTAGATGAATGCCGATTGTCTGAAACGTCGCCGTGCAACAGTTTCATAATCTTTAGTTTGTTTTTACTTTTTTTTTTTCCGTCTGGCCTTTAAACTCTCTAAAAGTTTCCACCGCCGAAACGACATCTCGCCATCCATCTCTGTCTGTCTCGGACCACGCCTCTTCAGTCTACCATTCCCGGATTTCTGAGATTTTGCCTACCGCGAAGTTTCCTCCCCTTTATGCATCCTCGCACTGATCCAACACTATCGTCCTCTCTATTCTTCTTATATGCTTGTAGTTCTTGTCGTTTCACATGGCTGGTCACGGACGGCACCAGAATCTACCGTTGTCCCCCGTTGTTGCTATCGTTCGATTGAATTCAATCGCCATATTACACTGGCAGAGTAAATATTATAGTAAATATCTACCGTATACGACAATGTCCATACGAACATACGAATGTTACAGCCGTGCCTATATTATTTTTCGTTTGTGATCGATTATGCTTGGGAAGAGCGAACGAATTTATTGGCGTTTTACAATGAAAATGCCGATTTTTCGCTACGGGAAACTCTTTTCGGGAGTATACTAGTTTCATTTCATTATGTCGGTTATAAATTAGAAATTTAGCGCAAGTGCAATTACTATTGTTTATAGCGAAGATCCATTTTTGTTTTTCTTTTTTCTTCAATAATTGTACGAATACTGTAGGTATAATAATTTCGGCGTCGATGTTTTTAATAAAAAAAAAAAAAACATGTTTAAAATAAGACGAAAAATCGTTTGCGGAACTCGATCAATTTTACAGTACTCGTAATAACAACACACTACATTTATTGCGGGATTATACCGGCGCAACAGATCCTCTTATTTTCTATAGTCTCTGTGTTTTAAATTTCTTTTTAAAAAAAAAAAATCCAACTGTATGTCCAACTGTTACACTAAACAACATCCCAATTCCCACGTCGGACACAGTTAAATACCTGGGACTCAATCTCGATAAGGCGTCTAACATGGAAAAATCATTTACGAACCAAAAGACTGACTCTCAATGCCTCCGTATGCGCATGCTCAGTCCTCTAATGTTGAGAAATAATAATACTAATTTAAAAGTCAAACTTTTGATTTACAAGATCCTCCTGAAACCTATTTGTACTTATGGCATACAGCTCTGGGGTTCAGCAAAAAAATCCAATATCAATAAAATTCAAGTGTTCCAGAACCTAGCTTTTCGTCGACTCTCCAATGCACCGCCGTACGTATCAAACCTAACATTTCATAACGATTCCCACATGAAAACCATCAATGAAAAAGCACAATTCTTTTATGTGCGCTTCCGTATACGACTTCTATCCCACCTAAATCCACTTATTAAAAACCTCTCCTCCTCTCTAACTCTCCCAGGAAATCCTAGGCGCAGACTAAAAAGGAAATGGTGTCGTGACCTCATACAAGTTCCGATTTAAAATATACATATATATATATATATAGAATTCCAATCAGTATCAATCAAAAAAAAATATAACTAATATAAATAATTCATGTCAAGTGTTGCCAGTGGGCGGCTTCTTATTCGATTTTTCACGTTCTGTTTTCTCTTAGTGCATAAGAGTTATTGTATAGATTGTTTATTTCTAATTAATAATAAAAATAAAAAAGTCTTTTTTTTTTTTTTATAAATATGACAAGAGATCGGTCAAATATTGTTTCGGTAAACTTCATTGGGAAACGCGCCGCATCGTTGCGGCAAATAATAACGCATCGTTGGTTTTGCATTAGCGAAATATTCTCAATAATAATAATGCAATGTTTGTTCCCGTAATATTATTAATATTTTGAAATGTTTACGTATATTATTATTATATTAATTACGAAACGTCCGAACTAAAGTAAACTCCCGGGTCTAAATTAAATATCGAGTTTAATATACGATATGTGCTTAACCTATACAAACATTACATTATACCACGGGGCTTGAATATGTATAGGTCGTTTAAACAAATAAACCGTTTGATCGATTTACGCTTTAATTGTATTCCGGCAGTAGGCTATTTTTTTTATTTTTTTCTTCTAGTTTTTCAACTAGCCGCGCACAAGGAATTCGGAGCGACCAATAATTGCCCGTCGACAACGCGGTACGTACGTTCGTCCCGACGGAAATTTGTAATGCCGAAAATTGTCTAAAAAAAAAAAAAAACCGTACATTTTATGCGATTTTTCCTAACCCCCCCCCCTCCCCCCTCCCCCGTTCGGGTGTTTAAATAAAAAAATTAAAAACGGACACACTCCACACTGCGGGCGAGTCACCGTTATAGGTGTGGTGTTGAGGACGGGTGGCATCATAAAGGGGAATTTAATTTTTATCTGTACGCGACGACAAACGATTCTGAGCGGAGTTCGGCGAGAATATTTTTTTTTTTTTTATATATATATATAATACAAATTAAAAACCGTACGAATTTGTAACTACAGAATAAATGAAAACTGTTCGCGTATTTACGTCTCGAATCGTTGTTGTATTTCTATAGAGCCAAAAGAGTTTTATTCACGAAAATTGAAAACAGCAAGACATGCTGGTGATTTTTACGATTTGTATTATAATTTGCACGCTCATAAAAAAATAATTTATTAAAATACGATCAACGGTTTTTTTTTTTTTCACCACAGAGTACAACTTATGATAACGGGTCGTGTTGAATTTCCAAGGATTACTGGTCTGCCAAAACAGTTGTATTCTATAACTGCGAAAAATAGTATATTTTTACGATTTCTATTAAAATTGTACTTTTAATCGCTTACTAAAATAATACTACCACGTTACGGTTAACTTTTTTTTACTAGTAATTAAAACTTATGTTTAATGTTGTAAAAATGTAAAAATGTCAAGCATTTCTGGGGTCGGCCGTACCAAGTTAATCCACATAAAACCAAACGAAAACTAAAAAAACCCGACAACTTCAATTGGCAATAAATAACCCCTAGACTTACTTTCTGGGTTCTCTTGGTTAAACGAGGGAAACACGAGAACGACTCGGTAGACACCCGCACTCTGGTGAGCTTCATTCAGACTCGTCTATCGTTTGCTATGATTTATCTCAGTTTCTCTCGGTTACGACGTGAACTAAACAAATTACCGATTTCCCACCCACAACGTGTTAGGCCACCGTCCACGGTGCTCAGTATGTCTGACCATTTTTTTTTTTTTTTTCTAGAATACCCTTGTTCGGTTTTTCTTTTTTACTTTTATACGGTCGTTGGGCCGTTTTCAAATGGGTCAAACAATAATTTTCTTAACTTGTAAACTATTCGAAAACACATACGTGCGCATTTATTATTCAATGTATGGCGTGCGGCGTTCGCTTTGCTTACACCTGGTATAGTGAATAATACAAGTATCCTCTTCGTAGAATCAAATATAATAAAACGTAACAAACTGCTGCGCACTATAAATTTTCAACCGGTATAGTGGTCTTTGTTTAGAGATATTATAGTTCATACGCGTAGTAAAGTTATTCCGAAAACAATATTGAGTTTGTTGAATGATTTTTATCGTTTTACAAGCGATTTTTAACCATGTTCTTGATAATAATCCTAAGATTAGTTCCTTGCACCTAACCGTATAGCTTGGTTTCATTAAAATTCCATTCATTATTTTCTCCTATCCGCGTTCTCGATATATATATATATATATATATATATATATATATATATATATCTGGTTCGTATATTCTTCATTAGGTCTTCATCTTCCCGCATGCCCTTCAATTATTGTTTTTTTTTTTTTAGTAAGCTTTCACGCCTTCTAATATAATTTATCTTCCGATACGAGTACTTCCGTTGGCCATATTTTTTCGTTTATTCATTAACATTTCAAACCGCTTTTTTTTTCTTTTTTTTTTATTTGTTTTTCAGCCCGTGCAATTTTTTTTTGAAGCACTACGCGTTTCCTGTTTGTTAATTTCAATTGAGATAATTTTCCGGGTCTCGCTATCAAACAGTATCATACACCGTACATGGATATTTACGTATGTAAATTTAAAAATGTCTTCCTCGCGTGCATACTTACACAATAAGTAATGAGTGACTGCTTATTGTGGATTTCATCTTGGGAGACTCTAAAGAGATACACATTAATAATACGATTACTCGTTGAATTTATTTTACTAATCTGATTGATTATATTTTCATCGTACACTAATTATAATCGGTGTACGTAAGGGATATTATTTAATTAAATTTTTTACTGTTTATTTGGCTCATAGACGTATACACATTAAACTCTCGTATATATTTTTTATAAATACCGATAATAAATTCAAACAATATTAATAATTCATAAAATTGTATTTCTTTTGCAACGGATAATAATTGAAGGTATTATTTATGTTACGGGTTATTTTATTTAAATAAAAATTAAAAAAAAAAAATTCTACATGGTTATACTAATATATTTTAAATACTATATAAAATTTAACCGTAAAACGATAAAATATTCATTTCAAATATAACTAAAAAAAAAAATAATGATAATATGATGACATACAGATTACATGTTTTTTTTTTTCAACCAAAAAAGATATTTATTTATTAATATTTTGTTGTTTTTTTCCCGATGCGGTAGGATTTTTGAAATGTATGCCTGCGTCTATATATATATATGAATTTTAATTATTCAATATTGAAATAATCATTTTTTAATAAAAAAAAAAAAGTTCGATTTAATAACAAATGTTGGCAGTTTTATTGAAAAATGTATACACATAAGCAAAAAAAATAAATAAATAATTGTAGAATAAAAAGAAAACAATTTGTGCAATTTGTATTATTACCTTGCATGAACAAAATTATGCCTGAGTACTGATATAATATTATAGAACAGGTTAGGTTTTTTTATTACAATCTATCTAGTGAAGTTATCACTAGGGCTGGGATTTCGGTGCACTTTGCATTGCTTTTCTAAAGCTTGTTGTGCAATACTCGAATTGTATCATATACGTTCAGGTACTTCTGAAGAAAAATAAGAGAGTCTATTATGAATAAGTTTAAATTTTTTGGATTTTAGGTCATTTTCATAATTTTTTAGAGCATTTTGAGATTTTAGAGGGCACTCTATTTTTCCTTTTATATCCAAAACTTGAAATTTAATTTTTATTTTAAAGTTTGTACACGCAAACATGATAATTTATAGTTTTGATTTATTTTTTTTCATCAATTATTTATCAAAATTAAGAAAAATATGATCTAAATCTATTAAAAAAATTATAAACGTAAAGAAACAATTTTTACCAGATTAAAAATATACATAGTTCAATGAATTTATCGAATTTATTTATATTTTCGTTTTATTTTTTTTTTCAATCCATTATCAAAATTATTAAAAATAAACACATTTTTAGTGCATTATTAAGAATTTTTATGGATTATAAGCATTTTTTTAGGGTTTTATAGGGTCTTACATTCCCAGCGCTTGTTGTCACCTATGGCGTAAATATAAAAGTTCGGCTCCAATACCGAAAACCAAGATGGCGCCTTTCCTATTCAGTTAAAATGTAAGAGAATAAAATTAGATGGGCACATGCCTACAGTCGTGTATTTTCAATGTCTTTTTAATTGTATTAAATAAGTGTACAACATTATATCTTTTTATATAAAAAAATTCGCGTCACGATGTTCGTTTGCGCTAATCTCCCGAAACCGATTAATCGATATCGATGAATTTTTGATAAATGTATATTGTTTGGTCTAACATAAAAGACAAGATAGTTTTTATCGAGATAAGTGTCTGTCAATATATATTATATATCTATATAAAAATCGTCGGTGACGCCTAAACTTGAAAACGGCTCGACCGATTTGACTGATTTGTTTTAATGTTGTTGGATGATATTTTTTAAAGTTTCTCCTTTTCGGGTAAAACATTTATACGTTGCTAGGCAAACTATCGTTGCTTAGTTATCAAAAAATGATTATTTTTTTCTTTTCGTTATTTTATATATATATATATATATATATATAGGTCAAATAACACTCACTCGTTCAGTGATCAACGCCCAGACCAATTCGCTGGACCTAGAGACTTGAAATGTTGGTAGTATATATCTTATGGTGTAGGGATGAAACATTAAAGACTTTTTGGAAATCCAACCCCAAATTGTGCGTACTCGCACATGAATTTTGCTAAAATTCAATATCCTGGTTATCTTGGCGACACGGATAAGAAAAATAAAAATAAAACGGTTGTTATAATTATTAGATTGGGTTTGTCACGGGCAAGAAAGTAATCTTTTAAAAGAAATAAGTTGACCCAGTGTTGTTGTTGTAATGTATTTGCAATGTTATTATGTAATATTGTTCTGCCCATGTCACTATTTAAAAAAAAAAAAAAAAAAAAATATGTGGAAAGTGGGTAGTCCATCTTCGGCAAACTAAATGTGTTCTACTTTGTCGTTTCAACCGCTAATCAACAAAAATAATTTAAGTCACAATTTCACGTCACACAAATATTTATTTATTTATTTATTTTTTTTTTTTTGCTGTGACATAATTATTTCGTTCATTGCAATGCTTTATGATATACGACGTGTTTTTGTTTCGTTGTCTCGCAAACGAATCTGATGGCTTACGTGTATTCACTTATTACCATAAATATCCGCACAGCACTACAATAATTAATAACAGTTTTTTTTTTTTTTTTTTTTTTTTGTCCGTGTTACCAAAGTAACCTATAAATCAACAAAAACAATTCGATTTTTGCATTAATAATACCTGTAAACCGAATAGAGGGAGAGGAGTGGATTTCAATAGCTATAAACCTTATGCGGACAACGCGGAAAATTTTGCAAAAAAAAAAAAAAAAACCCGCGTAAAAACCGCTCCAGTAGTTTTTGAATCTATTAATCTTATACAGGCAAACATGTGCTTTTATACGTGTATAGATAAAAGTCAATTACCCCACTCTCTCAAACACTGTTCAACGCCAATAAAGATATAGGCGAGAAGAATGAACGAAAAAAACCCGCAATAGGACCGATTATGTTGGGCGAGCGGTAGAGTGGTTGAATCCATGAGTAATTCCAATTTTTCACTATAAATCAACAAAAACAATTAGATTTTTGCATTAATAATACCTGAAAACCGAATAGGGCTTGGGTGGTGGAATCCATGAGTAATTCTAATTTTTCACGGGCAACGCTATTGCGGAACAGCTAGTATTGTACATAATATATATTTTAAATTAGCAAAGTTCTCGATGAGCTGAGAACGGTTTATCAGTTCTGCTTTTTTAATTTTCTTCGATTTTCAACCCATTGGTATATTTGCTAATGAAAAAAAATAATAATAATTATACGATTTTGTGAAAATTTCAAGTCTCTACTTGTCTATTACTATAGTCTGAAGACTATTTTCAACCGAATAATAACACAAGAAAACAAAATCGGAAACGAAGAAATATTTACCTCGTACTGGTTCTAATATGTTTTCTGAAAAGATGCTACACTTGAAAATCGGAGCAAGATTTCTAGTATAAAAGTGGTTTAGCGATTTCTATCCCTCCCTCCACCACCAAAAAAAAATAAATAAAAACCAAAAACTAGCATAGTAAAACCATACATTTTTCGATTTGCTCAAGATCTAATAAAAAAAAAAAAAATACTCAGTGTTCTGGAAGAACCTTGTTTTATTTTATACTACTATTTCAAACCGAAAAAAATGCACCTGCGCATAACGCAGCCGCATTGCCCGCGTTCCCTCGTTTACGGCACTGGTTTATCTAAAAAAACACGATTATCGTTTGTTTTTTTTTTTTTTTTTTTCTATTTGACAAAAACGTTAAACTCCCATAATTGTCCGTAATAAAACCATCGTTTCCGTTGTTCGTACGCAGACTCCGTATAGTTTTCAGTCTATTTACTCCGGTACTCGGTACGGAAATCTCTACGGTAACACAGGCGTTCGTCGGGGAGATTAAAATAATTTCTATTTTATTTCTGCAGATTTCCGCTCCCGTTGTTAGATTGTCGAACGTTATTGTTGCGTTGTACATAAATTAATATTCGCGTATACGAGTGGATTGTGTGCCCGGTACGGTATGCGCTGGCACGTGTTTTACATATTTCACGGGAACAAAATACAATAATATGAATACGTTTTCCGTTTGCGTAGGTATTCGTTTTATGAAGGGCTGGGATTTCTCAACAATGTTAATGAAAAATACAATACTGCAATCGCATTAAGCGACGAATTGTAGCATACTCGAGAGGGCTCGACGTGGGCATTTCCACCGCCTCTCCCACAATCCCCAACAGGCTCTACACGAAAACTTTCTTTCTTTCTTTCTTTTTTTATTAATTCTGAGCAAAGCGATGGATGTATACGTTTTACAGTTTTACTATGTGCGCGTGTTATTCTGTCTTTAATTGACTTTTCGACTAGAAATCTTGTTCCGACCGTCGACTCCGGTGGTCCATGAAAGTTGTGTCGAACAGTTGCAGCACCGCCGGGTAGGTCATTGTTATTTTGGTTTGTTTTGATTTTTGCTTTTCTTAATAACGGGGGGAGAGAACTCGTAAAACTACGTCGGTAAAAAAAGAAAATATTCACACACATGACTGCACACGTGATTTTTAAGGCACTGATCGCAAAATCCTTAGTTGTGCCGCTGCTCGCACACTATCACTGCTTCTGCTGCTGCTGCTGCTGCTGCTGCTGCTTAACGTTTTCTGTAATAATCGTCAACCGTAACTGATGCGATATCATTCTCGACAGTTCGTCTCGCAAAGTTTGATATTGTGATATTAATTTTCCCCGAAAATTGTCCAAATCGCATTAAATTTAAATTCCGATTGGTAACTTTTATATGTCCAGTATTATTTATTGACTCTCAGTTATTACGTTCAAATGTTTGTTAATAATTTCAAATTACGATTACGCGACAAGATGAAATTGATTACCGGTGTGTGCAGTGATAATTCAAACCAAGGCAGTCTTGTACTCGCATATACACAGTCTTGGTCTTAGTCCGGGTCCTTGGTCTTGCTGCGAGACTCTTGGCAGTCATGCTTTATCTACTACGTTCATAAAACAAATTAAACACCTAATATAGGGGTTAGGTTTTTGTAACCAAATGGTTTTTTTTTTTTTTTTATGATCTCTAACACAGTAAGATATTATAACTTGATAGGTTCAACGCGCGATTCACTGATATCCGTTTGAGAGACTATACTATTCAAATGCGATAAAAAAAAGCACTATACAATATTACACGATACCATAATCATATTTTATAATAAAAATTACTTCTACTTTGGTCTATGAAAATATTACAGTCTTGGTCAGATAACTTGGCACAACGGCGGCCGCGTATTTCGGTGTTTATACGCCCAAATTTTTTTTTTTTTTATCAGCTCGGCCGTCAGCAGGACGGCGCAGTGCGAGATTCAGACTATCCGGGTGGTTTATTTTGCTACATAAATTATCGTACAACCGTATCGAAATTCGAGTTTTCGATAATTCGTAATTTCCCTGAACGCCGTACAAACTTCATAATTGTTTCCATTTATATATCTGTCAGTTTTCAGGAGACGAAAAATCATCGACGCTACACACTCTTGCAGACCGTTGGTCTTGCCGACTCGATTTCGGTTTTGCTACAAGACCACGACAAGACCGCCAAGACCAATTTTGATCATTTCGGTCACGTGCAGATCGCAGAACGGACAATGGACTCGCGATCGCGAGTTGCAAACGGTTGTGCGCACGTTTTAATAAATGCCATTATTGTCACTGTGACGATTCATTCTGTGTTGCCATTGGGAATGTGTACGATCGCCTTCGTGCCTTTCGTATTATTTCATATGATTTTGTTTTTTTTTTCAATAATAATATGCTCGATGCGGGTAATTACCCATCGAATACTATTGCCCGCTGGATCCGGCACAGCGCCGGGCTATTTTAAAAGTATAATAAAAATATTAAAAAAAAAAAACCATTTTCATCGCGGTCTGTTCGAATAAAGCGTATTATATACGACACGGGCATATGGGACGATATCGGACGATCCCGGGGACGTTTTATATATTATTAGAACGGTGTGGCGCGTGTGCGTTTGCGATGTTTTACACGAATAAATCAACCGGGCGGCGGTGTGAAAAAAAAAAAAAATGGGTTTTTGCGTATTTTACCGGCGACGAAGGCGACGGTGACGGCCGGGCGCTCCGTATATCCTGCGGGGTTGTTTTTTTTGTTTTTGTTTTTTTTTTTTTTTTTTTACTCGAACGAGGGAAAAACTACACGGATAATTTTTCGGCGAGAAAAAAAAAATGAATATAAATTACATCCTTTTTTTTTTTTTTTTTTATTTATTTATCCAACGCGCGTTTATACACGTCGTCGTATATTATAATATTATTATTATTATTATATATATATATACTTTAGCTATTACGACGGGCGTGTGGTATGTGTGTGCTTAAAGCGCTGCCCCTTCGTGTAAAATATTTGCAGATTTTCGACTTAAAACACGTCCGGCGAATAATACGTCGGTTTATACGAACGGATTGTAAAAAAAAAAAAAAAAAAAAAAAAAAAATGAAAAATTCGCACCGATCGAAACGTTTATCGATACGATTTGACGTTGAAGCCCGAAATTCGATTAAAAACGACGGAAAACGATGCCGCGCGAAAATACATACCGGGTGTATACGATTGTAAATTCTATTAATTCGTAACTAGAAAATTAATTACAATCGTGTCCAAATATTCGTTGTATTTTTACGGGGGCGAAAAAGTTTCATTCGCATAAATTAGAAATTAACAGAATACCGTGATTTGTACGGTTTCCGTCGAAGATCGCAAACAAATACCTTTCATTATGTTACGGTCAACTTTTTTTCATTTTGACTACTGATTGGATTTTTCGTGAATTTAACCAATAAACTGGAGGCAAATAAACGAAAATAAAATTTAAATAAAGTTTTAATTCGTTACCCGTTTTATTTTATTTATTTATTTTTTTCAATATTTTGTAGGAAAATTGTTTTCATTATTTTTTCTCGTTTGCTTTTGAAGTAAATGTTCATTTCGTAAATCCAAAATGCTTTCAGAAAAAAAACACTCATCGTGGTAAAACCAATAGATTACTCGCCTCGCTCAGAATCTAAATAGAAAAAAAAAAAGCGTGCATACGGAATTTCAATAATTGTTCTGTAAATATTTCCGTCGTTACGATGAAAATTATATGGAAAATCGAGAGAAAAAAATGACCCGCCCGTCGTATCCAACTATGAGTTAACAACATTTTGTTACCGTAAAAAACTATACAGTTTTGAAATTGTCGATTGGAACAAGACGGCGCGAATCTGCGGTTCGAAGACAATATTTACAGATAGGAAAAATAGCGCGCGTTATATTTGTCCGCATTTTCGCTGAGCGTCGGATACGGTATTCTACTCCGGATAAACTATATGCGTTTAATATTATTTCCGTGAGTTTTTTTTTTAATTTTTTTTTTTAAAATTGTTTCCGGTATAAGGGTCGGCGGTACGTCGACCGGACCGAGCGATGCGTAATAATTTCGAATACAATACGATATTCGCGAAACGATTCCGGGTGTATAAGTGTATACGGGACCGAGTGAGATATAGAATATAAATATAAAAAAATTTAAAAAAAAAAAAATACCTCGATTGATTTATCGTCGTCGTTACCGCGGCCGAGGTGATAGTGTATTATTATACAGGTTCATTATTATAATGTTAAAACAAAGTTACAAAACCAACGGTCGTTACACCCCCCGGACGGCGCCCGTATCCACTACGCCCCGCCGCCAAATGTAACCGACAAAAAAAAAAAAAAGAACATATTGTATAATGGGTAAATCACGGAAAAAAATGATAAAAAAAAAAAAAAAAATTATTTTTTTTTTTTACGTTTCCGTTGTCGACCGTAAACATAGTATTATGCGCGCACGAGGCGGCGGCGCGACAAAAAAGGCGGAAGACTGAAAAACGCATATCATACAGTTTGTTGATATCAATCATTTTAATTTATACGATTGCCAAAGGCGTGATTATTATTCTATATAAGCTTAAATATAAAAAAAAAAACTATTGAATTCCCATAAATACGGTGCGGTGGGTGTGTCCAGACACTCGAAACACCCCCCTCGATATTGGAGGTCTGTGTAATCAAACATTGCCGTCAATCGAAATTCATTACAAATTCGTAGAAAGTTTTTAGTTTTGTAAGTACTATACAAATAAAAAACAAACGTAGTGCAATTAACCGTTTAATCCATCGACTATAAAAATAAAAAAAAAAAAAATAAAAACACAAGTAACGACCCGTAATAGACATTTTACTTGTAAGCGTTAATATTCGCGATGAATTATTTTAGAGGAATTAATTGTATTATCTAAACTTATTTATCCCAGATTGATTTTGGTAGGTGTACCTACCTATATAGCAGTTTTTTTTTTTTTTTTTATCCACAAGTAGAATGTGAAAGTGGACAAATTTGATTTTACCTCTCCCAGGGGTATCCACACGAATATGTGGATCGGCGGTCATGCGATAACGAATTTAAGCGATTAAAATGTAATTTTTTGACATTTCGTTAATTTTATCAAAGTAGATCTTTTTTTTTTTTTTTTTTTTTATTATTCCGGATAAATATAGTCTTTCGCGTGTATCTACATACGTTTTTATTAAGTCATCCGTTTTCTTTACGCAACACTGCCCCTGGACGGTTGACCGACCGGACAAAACGTTACCGGTTGATAATTGGAGCGAGATTTCCGGTAGAAAATTCGTTTGCAAAAGAATTACACACACAAAAAAAAAATTGGTGGGCCATTATAGTGTAATTTAATTTATATCTGTAAGCAACGAAAAACGATTCTGAGCAAAGTACAGTTAAATATGTTTTGATAAATTTAAATTGAAAACTTTAACTACAATATTACTTGCAATTATTCTTGTTTTTAACTAATTTCAACATATATTTTAATTAAAAACGTTGAAAAATATATATATATACAATTTGTATCCAAATGAAGATTAGATTAGATACACTAGAAAATTTCAATAAGTTATTAATAAATTAAAAAAAAAAAAAAAAATATTTTTAAAATCGCTTTACGTTTATAAAAAGTGCTAATAGGTAAGTATTCGGTAAAAGTTCCGGGCTCTATGACTATTTTAAAATAAATTTAATAACAATAAAACTCAAATCGAATCCAATAGAAACCGTCATTATTCCTATTTTTCCAACGCTAAAGAAAACTACAAGAAAAAAAAATGGACTAGATACAATTTTCCACCAGAAATCCAACTCCAGAAGTTGATGGTTGAAGCAAGATTTTCCGTCTATTAACAAATTTTCCGGTAGAAAAGTTGTTAATAGATGGTAAAATAAAAAAAAGGCACAGTACATATTATAGTAACCTATGTACCCTTGGGATTATTAAAAAAAAAAAAACAACCACCCTCCCCCATCCGGTCATCTAATCTTGGGCCCGCAAAGCGTCGTTGTAAATGTAACTTAACTGTACACTGTTGTAGGTAATTTCAAAAGTACACTATTATTTTTATTTTTTTTTTTTTTTCTATATTCGTTGCTGCTTCTTCGATCGGTTCACCACCCGCCCGTTACTTACACGGCTTGGCTCGGGAAAATTTCCATTTCCAGACTGCTCACCTGGCCTACTTACGGGTCTACTCGACATCGGTTCCCGTCAAGCGCGTCCGCTCAAAGAGATCCCCGCCCGCCCGCGCACACGACGCCCACACGACGGCACACGACTTTCGCCGCATTATCGTCAGTTATCCCTTTTTGTATTTCCGTACCGGATCGTGTGCGACGTTATACCGAGCGGGGCGACCGTACTTTTTTTATACTTTGATTTCGATTTAATTCACGAACGCACACACAAACCCGCTTGCGGGTCTCGTGCACTCAAAAAATAATAATTATAATATATATATATATATATATATATGTAAAAAAACAAACGTCGAGTACGTGCGTTATAGTATTATGTACACATATATATATATATATATATACACGTCTATAGGTTTATACCCTCGGCTCCGCAAGTCGCAGGACCCGTTCTTTATGAATTATATTTTTGTAATATTCCGTATTTCTATTCTATTTCGTAGTTTGAAGTTTGTAACGACGACGGTAGAATAGGGGTTCGCGTTACGACTCGCGGAATTCCGAAACGTATAATATCATTTATAAACGGCGTAGTATTTTCTCCTAGGTTTTTTCGCGGTTTTTTTTTTTTTTGTTTTGTTCAAACGCCAACGCCCGACGGCGACAATAAAATAAAAAAAAAAAAAAAAAAAACAATAAAAATGATTAACGACTCGATTTATTTGTATTTTTCTGTTTGTGCGCGGCCCCGACCAATTAAACGATTCCGCCGGACAAACGCCGTATATTAAAAAAAAAAAAAAAAAACATATACTGTTCCAACGAAACGATCGTTCGGCCTTCCATCGTTCGAATCTTTTTCGCATTTGCATTTATACGATTACGCGTCGACAGATGACCGGGTACCACCGTCCCGCCGCCCACCAATGACGGTACAAATTGAAATTTATAATCGGACATATTACATATTATTATTATGCGATTCTCGCGAAACGGTTTTTTTCCCCCTTTTTTTTTTTTTTTTTTTTTTTTTTTTTTTGTCATTCGCATTCGCTCTTGTTTTATGATTATTGTCGTTTTGTACGGTGACGTGCCCAGACAATGTGACGGGGAGGGTTAGGGATTATATAACCCCGCACCGTGGTCTTTTTTTTTTTTTTTTTTTTTTTTTTTTAACCGATCTACAGACTACACATTTTATAAACAATTATTATACTGACAACCCGATTACCTACAGTGTCGTACGTGCACAGGCAAATTTACTTATCCGTACAATTCAGTGTAATCGGTAACTATTCATCGCTGTTATCAGTAAATAATAACAATTTACTGTAATCAAACGCAACGAACAATATAAATGCGACGGCGACGGTCTTAGAAGACGAGGTAGCGAAACTGCATATAAGGGCACTAGTATCAAAGTGTACAATCTCCGTGTTACATTAAAATCGAGATAGACATCGTTGCATATTCAATTGTCAGCGCTGAATTCGAATAACTCGCAGAGCAAAAGGGTCTATCTCCAGTGTACGTATTTTAAGATTGAAAATTGCATTTAGTTTCAAAAAGTACAATCTCTAATCGAATAATATTTTTCATGAGTTTTACTATAAAAATACATTGTACACCGTTTTGACGGGTTTTCGAACTCAAGAGGCGTAGTGTTAGTCCGCGGTGAAGACGTGTACAATTCAAATATTGGAATGGGAAAACCAATTACAAAAAAATCAAAGAACATTATTAACATGAAGCCCTCCAAAATTCCAATACGGGATGTTGTCAACAGTAATAAAAAAATGGATGTAAATAACCTACTAACTGCTCATTACGGTAATGAGTGGAAAAATGATCAGCGTTTAATTTTTTACAAATTTGTCATAGAGGGAGATGCAATACCAGGTTATGTTGAAGAAGACATATTATGTGAACGTCATGCGACAGAAGATGAGATCAATGTTGCAATCTAATAAATAAATCGACTAACTTATTAATCTTAAGTATTTTTTATTTTTAACGATTTTTATGATTAAATTAAATTTTTTTTTGTAAACTTTTAAACTAAATAAAAAAAGAATAAAGACTTTTAATTTTTAGCTTCTCAATACCTATTTATTATAAACTAAAGTTATTTTCAAAACGAGCAATTTCCTACTGTTAGTTTTATACTGTACAATCTCCAAACAAAATGTTGTCAGAACTAAGACAAAATCTTGTATTTTTAAACAAAAAACTGGTAAATCATCTCTGCATAACTATATGAAAAGGTTAAAAAAATCCGAATAGAGAAAAAACATTTTTTTGATAGGGTTATTCGTTTTTTTTGTTTTCTGAAAATTTAGTGAACGTAGAGATTGTACAATTTGAAACTAGTGTCCTCATATGTCCTTTGTGTGAACCTAACCTGGTACTATGCTAGTAATCAATCAATACACATTGTGTCCATTATGCAATTATATTGAATATTTTTTACAGTATATAGTTAAAGAACTAATTACAGAACTGTACACTTGCCTATATACAGTTATAGTCTATAGGATTTGACCCCGAAGGCCGTTATATTTCTGCAATTGGTGTTACCACCACATTTCATTAAAATGCAATAAAACGTATTGTTATTTATAACCTTGGACCCCCCACCCCCACCCCAATTGAAAATTCCCGGGCACGCCACCGGTTTTGTTCGTAAATTAAATTCCGCGATAGGCGCGGAAGTGCTGCGAAGTTTTTCTTTTTGCGACACCCAAAGCGTTCGTCGCAAAGTCTCGCGAAACCGTCACCGGACAACGCGTTGGGATACGATTAAAATCGGACGGGTTCGTTAGGGGAGGGGGGGGGTGGCTCAAGACAATTTTGGCCGTTTTCGGTTTCGGAGCGTCGGATTCTATGTGAAATTTCGACCGGCGTATACGAGGTATGACGATAAAATAACGAGACTTTCTAAATATAACCTAAACTATTAACGTTATCTATAAAACGATTGTTGAAATATGATTAGAAAACACTTATCTAAAAGTACTATGAACACTGATGGCATCGATTCATTTTCTTATACGTTAGTAGCCTTGTTATTAGTGCGAGTTCGACTATACTGCCGAAAAATGTTAGATATAAAAATCGAACGACATGTGTTAACATTAAATTTCTTGTTAAATTAAAAAAAACTGCCGCGGAATCGTTTCGTATGTTATGTGAAGTTTATGGTGAAGAATGTTTATCAAGAGCTCGTGTTTTTGAATGGCACAAACGGTTTTGTAGTGGAAGGGAGGACGTCGAAGACGATGATCGTTCTGGACGTCCTACCACGTCTTCAACAAACGAAAACGTTGAAAAAATCGATAAAATTAATTAATCAATATTATTATAAAGAGGTATTAATTAAATTAAGAGAACGTGTCAGAAAGAAGCGACCAGATCTATGGAAAAATGGCTGGGTTCTTCACCAAGACAATGCTCCAGCTCACAGTGCATTTTCAATTCAACGTTTTTTAACTGAAAAAAAAATTTCTGTACTTCAACATCCCCCGTACTCGCCAGACCTTGCTCCTTGTGACTTCTTCTTATTTCCTTCTTATTTCTTTTCCCATTTTCAAACAGTTGATGACGTAAAAATGAAAACGGCAGAACTTCTAAAAGGGCTGAATGAAAGCAATTGGCAACACTGTTTTCAAGAATGGCAGCGACGTATGCAACAGTGTATTGATGCTGAGGGAAGGTACTTTGAAGGTGATAATCATTAAATTATAACATTTTTAAAATAAACAACTTTTATTGAAAAAGTCTCGTTATTTTATTGTCGCACCTCGTATGCATGGTAACAATGGAATTTATTGGAATACGTTACCGAAGTGCATGCTTATAGAATGCGTTTGTTAATAAACACGAATTGAGATTGTGCGGATGCCCACGAGCCGGACCAGCTACGGTTAAGCTAAACCGAATCCGATCGTATTATTGGCTCCGGGAATAATTCTCACTTGAAACGCTCCTAGCGGATTAACAGTTTCGTCACGGTGTAAAAAATTACATTCTGCGGCACGGTTAATATTATATATCGTACACGTGTATATTACCTAACAGACCTTGTTCCATCAATTTGGAGCAAAGATTACAGTTCTAACACTTGGAGGAGTGCTGCCATACGGTTGTCGACGCGTGTCGGCCGTTTCAGAGAGTCGATTTTACAACAGATCATCGTTGCTCGATGACAATCCATAAACTATTACCTCGGGAAAGCAAATAAACCAAATGGGCAATTTCGGGCGAATTATTTGTCGGAGCGAAAGCGCTCCTGACGACGAATGTCGCCCCATTACAACGGACATTTTATTTATTTCCCCCCCCCCCCGTATACTTTCTATCCACAAATCTATTGTTTGTCTATTATTATCTATTATTTATATCAATTATTTGTGGCAAAAAAAAAAAAAAAACTGTTTTTCTTAATTCCGTTTTGACATTATAGCAACGCAATTGTAGATGATATTTCAGGTTAAAATTCAAAATTGAATAACGCGTAAGCCATACAAAGGAAATGCTAAACGACCGTTAATAAAGTGAAAACTGTTAAAAAAAAATAATATAAATAGCAATTTAGTTGATTAAATTAATACACGAACAAATTGTAAAATAAGTTTAACAATAAAAAAAACTGCATTGATGTTGCAAGGTTTTATGCAGTCTCTTTTGTAACATAGCCACATATTTGACTATTCTTAAACACCCGTCCTTAATTTAATTTCCTAAGTTATGTATACGCTTGTACATCTTGTAAACTACATTACGACACGTACGCTTTATTATCATTATACACAGCGTATAGATAATGCGCATTAAAAAAAACGTATCGATGCTTTAAAAGTGTTTTTGCGATAGGTTTAAATCACGATGTTACAATAATAATAATAATAATAATAATACCCAAAGTATATCATCGGAACACTTTAATAACGAGTCAAAATACTATTGGGATATTACGAAGTCTATCGAATTACTCGTCGAGCCGTTAACTTTGTAACATTGTTTTATATTAATTGTTGGACTGTGTACGATAATGAGGAATTCGTCCGGTATAAAATAGTTGTACAACTAATAAAACAATATTAAACTATACGTATATTATTCATTGTGCGCATCCATAATATAATCGTGGTCCAATAGCGATTAAAAACATTTGCGATTAAAAAAAGTCGAAAATATTGATGATTTTACATAATACGATTAAATCCTATGATGATGATGATGATGATTTTTTTTTTTTAAAGTATTTCTTTGAATATTAATACTGTCCGTTTAATCATATAGACCAGTGGTTCTCAACCTTTTTGGATTCATGTCACCCTCATCTACGATAACCCAACACTACGTCTCCCTAACATCAAAATAATAATAATATAAAATACATGCCCTATAAAAAATACAGTACGATAATCAGTAAAGTATATTATAGTCGTGCGTAGTCACTAGTGAATGTAGAAAAACTGACTAAGATATGTTTCAGATAACACAGCGTTGTCGTACGTCGAACGGACGTATTTATGTTATTAATTACCAGTATTAAATGGTGGAAACTCCCTAATTATAGGAGATAATGTATATTATATTTTATATATACAATATACCTAATATAAGACGGGTCGGGTATTACCTGGAATGAGAATACATATTACGATAATCTAAAATTTTAAAATTAGACAATTATATTTTCTTATCGGGATTTTAATAATGTTTCTACACGTATCGGTGAATTATATTTGATTTGACGGAGTCTTGTTAAAATAATATATTTTATTCTCGTGGGTTTTAAATAACGATCAATAATCGTTATATTATTAAATTTTTTTTCAATAATACAACGGTTACAATAATACGATTTTTTTCAAAAAAATGTCTATATTTTTAAACTTTTTCCAAGATTTTCTTGTCACCTCTACATTGGATCCATGTCACCCCGGTTGCAAACCACCGATATAGACCGATATATATTAATTACAATTTACCTACGAAATAATTGTAAAATACTTATTATGTCCATTTTTTAACGTTTCGCGAACGCTCCGCAATATAATTACACTAACAATATTTGTATTATCTTACTTGTCACGTTTCGCTCGTATACTTATGACTCGACACAAGTGACACAAACAAAATTGTATTTTATATGATTTGACAACTTTTGCACGTACAACTTGACGTTAATAACATCATCGCCGATTTGGTTTTTTTTTTTTATTTTTCTTTTAATCTGAATCTTGACACTTTGCTCGCGAATTCGGTTAGCTGTTTTCGACTCGATTCGCATTATAGGTATATAATGCATTTTTATGCAGTCATATCGCACTTCAAAATAACGCAATGACGAGCCATCGAACAACCGCAATTTTACCATTAGATGCGGCGCAAAATTCCATTAAGTTTTCGTGTAGGCGTGTTTACAGGTCTACAGTGTACACACAAACAGTGTCAAAATGGCTAAAATAAAGTTACTCGACACGATTTTCACAAAAAACCGTCCCATATATTTGTTTATTATTCGTTTCTAGCATAATATCTACCGATTTACATAATATATTAAATATATTATGTACTTTGTGTTTTTTTTTTTTTTTTTTTGTCTTTAGTGTGCATTCCTAAAATTCGTAAAATCGTTCGAATGGGGTTAATTGTTCCCTCGTGTTGCGTATGAAACGTTTAATTTTTTTTTTTTTTTTTTTATCACAATAATATTAAAAAAGTACACACTATATGCAAGTAAACTAAATAAATTCGTGTCAATATTACTTATAATTAACATTTCAACGTTATGCAGGTTACCTATAATATGTAATACACAGACGTGACAATGTAATAATAATTACACGAGTATATTAATGTATACACGCATAACATTATATATGATATGATATGATTTATAAAAAATATTATCCAAATCCATTACTCATTCAAGATATTTTTTTTATGGCGTGTATACATTTTACATCGGGTTTATATACGCGTTTGTGCTGGGTCCGTAAAAATGCTTTACACATTTTTGATCAATCGGATTTCAACTTAATTTATCGATTATTGGTAATATGACGCTATTACAAAAAAACGTAGATTTGGTTGCTTTTTTTTTTTTTTTTTTTAACATTTGCTTAGGAAAAAAATGTATAAAGTCTAATGTTAAAATACAAATTATATTACGTATGAATGGTAACATGGTGCAGGATTGACTGTAGATATCGCAGATTAGGTACGGGGAAATCACTTAGTGGCAAAACTTTAAGAATAAGAGCAATTTTTATTTAACATTATTATAATCTTTTATTTCTTTTTCTTTTTCTTGAGCTTTTATGGTCCTCCGAGGACTTTTGCCGCCTTTACTACACTTATCCGTCCGCGTTATCAGCTCATCTACTGTTATTCCCCAAGAGCATTTGTTTAAATCATCTTAACTCTGTCTTCCCGACGCCGTCTAGGGTGTCTAAGTGATTTCCCATTTATCTTCTCTACCGGGATTTTCTTCAAAATGCTCGTATCACTCCACTCGAGTCGTTCGCTCATAACTTGTAGTGTAAGCATTTACACCGGATTTTCGGTATAATCATCGCATTTTTTTTATTCGTTTTCCTTACGTATACTTCGTTTTATAAAACTGGTTCATAAATCCATTTGGGTCCATGTAAACAAGACCATATTTTCCTCGTCGCGAGTACATTATGTACGTTAATATAAAATAAAAACAAAAATGTATCCTATTCACGGTTATATATTACCGTTTGTTTTTTGTTTTTTTTTTTTTTTTGTTTGTTTGTATGTATATTGTTTTCTTTTCAAATTATATAACTTTTACTCTTTACACACGTACACACACACACGAGTTTTATTTACGTGTAGAGTGGTAACCGTTTCACGGATGCGTTTGCAATGTGTACACGAAAGTTTTCGAGTGCACACTAGAGATAATTCTTCAGTCAAGGTTCATAATATTAATTTACTTGATAATATTATTATTTTTTTCCGACGTGATGGGATAACATCCTTTCCGTCCCGAGGATATGATGGTACTCTGTAGCAAAAACGCGATAACTACAGCCGCAGCAGTTTTAAACAAACAACTACGTGTATACCTACGCGCACAGAGTATCCGGTCTCTTTGCCGAAATCGTTTTCAATTAAATTTACAAATTATCATTGCTAATGTGTGTCGTTTTTTAAATATGTTATACGACCGAGTATAGCCAGTTTTATAGGGCTGTCAACGCGTACCGCTTGTAGTTTTCAACACTCTAGTGTGCCGAAAATATAGGTTTTTGGTAAATTTGTACAAATTCGCATTCTTATACACTTTTTAAACACGACCATGGTTTGTTGGTATAGCTCATGTTTCTGGTAAAACGTATACGCTCACTATACGAGGTCTGTTCAAAAAGTACCGGGACAAATGTTATTATGGCTGATCTACGTAAACATCGTGTTTTGCTTGTAACTTGGTAAAAATGATGCAACGGAAATGACTAAAGCCGCTTTTGGGGATGATTCTTTAAGTGGTTCCGTGACTTTTGAGTGTTTTAAACGTTTCTAGGACAGTCAGCGGTCAACTGAAGACGATCCACGTCCCTGGAAGACCGTCGACGTCATCCAGAAAAATGGTGTGACAACAATTTGCAAAAAAAAATGCGAAATAGCCGCCGATTAACCGTTCGTGAGTTAACAAAGCGAATCTCAATTGAGTCTTATTTTGCAGTTTTACAGGAAAATGTACAGATGAGAAGGGTCGCGCTGCAAAATTCGTTCCGCGATTGTTCACCACGACAATGCACCGGCAAATTTAGCGCTTTCGATTCGTGAATTTTTGGTTGATAAAAAAATTGCTGTGTTCCCGCGGACTCTCCCTATTCTCCAGATCAGGCCCCATGTGATTTTTTTCTTTTCCCAAGACTAAAATCCGCGCTTAAAGGACAACGATCTCAAAATGTTGAGAAAATTAAAACGAACGCGGCATCAGAACTCCTAGCTTTAACTTTGGAACAGTTCCAAAGGACTTTTGAAATACGGCAAGATCGCCGGGATCACTAATTATCGTCCGGAGTATTTCGAAGAAGATATCTTTAAATAATATATAACTTTATTTTTCTAATTATTCAATATAAAATCCTGGTACTTTTTGAACAGACCTCGCACATCTATTATGCTAAGAAGAGGAATAATATTGTTTGCTTTATTAATAATGTACGACTTCAGCAAAATTTTAATAACACTAGATAAGTTTGATATATTAAATCTTACACGAGTTTCGAATTCTAGTCGTGTTCGCGTCAACACGCAGCACGGAAAAACGCAGATAATATTAAAACGCCAACGCAAAGGTAACAATAATATGTTTTTACTCATTACCGAGGGTGGACACTAACGAGATGAAAAGTAATAAGTTAAGATTATTTTACTTTTGAAATTACAGCGTCTTAACCATTTTTTAATTTAATTTGTTTTTTTTATCAACTTGACTTTTAGCTATACTTAATGTTTTACTGGATAAATAACGATTGGTTTTTCAAATTATACCACGTCAAGCTGTTATAATTTCAATTTATTTTTTATTTTTAACATAATGTTTCGTACTGGTTTTTATAATTTTTTTTTTTGGGGGGGGGGGAAGTAGCTTTAAGAAGGTCTGAATCCATACGTATCAATGTGAATCAATGTGCACGAGTGCTATGACCCACTGTGTTTAATATTGATCGTGTTCAATTTCAATAAAATTAATTTTCAAATTTATTTTTAACATAACTCGGTTAATTACTAGAACAATTAACTATTAAAGAATTGACTCGATGAATTTTTTTCAATTTACTTCACTTAAAATGGAATATTTATTATTCATCTACGTCTTATTTCTTGTTTTATCAGTCTCGCTTTTACTGCACTATAATGTCGTATTGTTTTGAAGAAAATCGTTTTTATCGTCAGTGTAATTACTGTCTCCCGGTAAAAAAAAAAAAAAAAAATAAAAGTAAAAAACGACCACTCTTATGAATACATATATTTTTAATTTTAATCGTTCGCCAAAACGGATATTATTTAGATAAACTAAACAGAACGATTGTATCGCTTCGATATTATAGGTGTGACCTGGCCTGCATAGCGCGCGGGCTATTTTTTATTTTTTTTTTTTTATTAATGCAACCGTGCGTGTGTAATTCGTTTTGTCGGTACAGATATAATTTTTGTACATTGGAATTATAATGCGAGAATTCTACACCCGTTTCAGTCGGTGACGGACGGGCCCGGGGTGCTAAACTGGTAGATCGCACCGCGGGTCATGATTTAATAATTATAACGGAGAACAATTAAATGTACGACAATAATCATGTGGATAAATTGTATTTTTAAATATTAAACCGCGTATTGTTACGATAAACACGGGAAATCGTCCGGATCCCGGGCCGTTTTATCTCGGTCCGCGGCGCTGGCTTTAGCGCGCCGACCTGAAATTAATTCAAATTTCCTCGGCTAGTAATAATAATAATAAAAAACCACACTCTTCTATATAATTTATTCGCGAATCGATATATTTAACAAAAAAAAAAAAAAACCACGTCTGTCGCGTCACGATTACGGTAAACACGACAATACTTATAATATCGTATGTGGGGCGTAACACAACAGAACGTTCTTGATTGTACGCGCAATTATCATAATAAACCGACGCCGCGCCGGTCAGTTGTGCGCAGTTAGGAATTTCTCTCCGGCGGACGCGACAACGTAAAAAATTAATTAAAAGTTTACAATATAAACGCGCATAAATTATTTAAGTCGAGAGTGTTAAACAAACATAAAAAAAAAAAAAAAAAAAAACCGAACCGTAACGATAATAATAATAATAATAAATAAAAATTCGAATGGAAATCGGTACGTATCGTGCTCGCGTACGCACGGGTAATGTTATCCGTTTTAATTAAATAAATAATAAAAAAAAAAAAAAAAAAAAAAAACCCGACGAAAAAGAATACGGATGGACAAAATGTAAATAATATAATAAAAAAAAATATATATATATTTATACACTCACTCGTAGGTTGGCGTCAAAATGATCTCGCGCCCACAGACCTCTCTCGGTACGTGCTTTATCGCGCGTTTCGCCTGTTTAAACGCGGATTTCGGAATCCCCTCGCGCGCGTTTCGTATTTTCCCGCGTACACTTACGCGTTTATATTTATCTTATGAAATTCGTTTTTTCGTTTTGTTTTTCTCGTATTCGCGAAACATTATTTTACGCGCTGCGGGTAAGAGCGTTGGGAGGTCGGGTAACGAGGTAAAAAAAAAAAAAACAAATAATAATAAAAACTCTTCCGCGGTTAGTTATTAACTCGGCTCGGGTTGACTAATATACCCGCCCTCGTATACCTATATCGGGAAACAAAAAAAAAAAAAAAAAAAATGAAATAATAATCGGACCGGCAGATTTTTTTTGGATTTTTTTTTTTTTATCCGTACGCTGTCCGCCCGCGAAAAATGTAATTGTAAAATTAGCCGTTTTCGTTACCGCGCGATCGCGACGGGCGGCGGGTACGTATTAATAATATTAAACCCGGCGGTTTTCGGGAATCTAATTTCCCCGCATTCCCCCCCGTGTTCCCCTTTTCCGGCGGCTAAAACGACGGCGATTACAACCCCCGGAGGCGTTCGCAAATTGAGATGACTTTTTCACATTTTTTATTATTTTTTTTTTTTTTTTTTATCGTAATAATATACGACGGCGACGTCGACCTGCGGTCGTAAACACGGCCCGCGAAGAACGCATTTGCGTGCGCGCGTAATATTATAATTATACGCGAATGGAAAATAAGAAAAAAAAAATAAATAAATAAATAAAAGCCCCGGGAGTCTCTAATTGAAATTAAACGTTCGTAAAAATCGCCGCGGCGGCGCGGGGGGTACGCGAAATAATAATAATAATAAAAAAAAAATAATAATATTTTTAAATTGCCTACCCGGGTAATACAATACTATTGCGTATCCGTCCGTTATAGGCCGGGGTACCGTACGGGCCGTTATGTTTTTTTTTTTTTTTTTTTTCCCAGAGCGTACTTATATTTGTTATAATTATTACCGTACAAATGAGTATATAAAACCGTTTTTTTTTTTTTTAATAAATTCGCGCGCGTAAACGTGCCGCGCGATAAGTTAAAATTCTATCGGCTTCCCGCGTAACGATCGCAATATTTACCCAGCCGATTCGTATCGCGCGACAAATAAAAATCGTTAAAATACCAGTTAATTTCCTCGGCACCCTACTGTACGTTTACACTGATATTATAATTGTGTTAAATAAAATTCGATCGTCACGAAAAAAAAAAAAAAACGCCCATCATAAAACGCGTTGTTAACGCTAAAGTTCGCACTGCGAACGTTTTACAAAACGATATGATATATTTTTTATCGCGATCCGGCGGCGGCGTTTATATTATCTACCGAAATAATTGATTTTAGTTAGATTTTTCGTCGGTTTTTTTTTTTTTTTTTTTGTTTTTGTTCGGTAGTTTATAATACCGAAACGTTTAACGATCGTTTATTTACACGGCAACGTTTTGAATATAGCAAATGTCCCGTTTCGATTTAAAGAAGACATTTTTTTTTTTTCTTTTCTTTTCTATACGCCAAACACTATAATAATTGCATTCCACTAACCCCCTCCTCCGACCAGTCATCATTTTAAACGGTTGTAGCCTTTAAAACATGATAATAAAACGCTAAATTATGCACTAAAAACCGTAAAATAATTTACATTTAAGATATTCATTAATTAATAATTATTATTCTAGTTAGGTATTAGTATTACATATGAAAAAAAAAAAAAAATCGAAAATACAAACATTCTACGTTAAGTTTTGTAGAAATCTATATTATTTCTTGAAATAAGTATTTTCATTCGCTATTTATACCTACACGAAAATTATAACCAGTCACGTGTTGTAGATAACGAAAAAACATATAATTGCATTAATATATTTTTTTTCGATTAGGCGTTTTTCTTAATTTCGCTGGTCCGTTCAAATTTGTATAATTTTTTGTTAAAACTTGAAGAATCTATCAAAATTAATCAAAAACAAGCAGAAAAGCTGAAAAATAAGCACTTTACTAAAAAAATATATGTTGTAGTATGTAAAAATATGTACATTTAAATTTTAGATTCGATGTCATGGTAACCAAAAATGAATTTATTTCGCACAATGCTATATTTTACAATAAATAACAAAGGTATACAAATGCTCTGAGTCCCGAACCCTGGTTATAACTCATAAACGGTATATCCGTTTTTAGAACGTAATTATCAAAATAATATTCTTTTTTCGAATCTGTGTCGCAAAGAACATGTTAAAAATCAAAAACGAATAATATTGTAATATTATTAATTTTATGTCTAAGCAGAGTAGGGATACACAATTTTAAAAAAGTGTTGAAATAAAGCTTAAACAATCTTATGTTCCTGAATGATTGAAATCATAAAAAAAAAAAAAAAAACCTTGTATCAAGAACGTTATTTTAATTTTATTTTTTGGTATAGTCGAACGGAAAAATATATATTTTGTTTTTGAAATTTAGTATTAATAAAAACAATTTATTATTATTATTATTATTTTTTTTTTTTTTTTTTTTTATCAAATCAAAAGTGAGCGAGTATTTAATATTTCAATATCGTAATTGACTTATAAATACATTAGAAATTATTTGTATACACCCGTATATTGTCTGTTACCTACTTGTTATTTTATTTTTTGTTTTTAACGATTTTTACTTAAAAATTAAATCGAACAATTTTGTTTGAATGGAAATCGTTTAACAATACGAATACAATACGCGAATAAAAGCACCGTTGTTATATTATTGTACAGGATGCTATAATATTATATACCCTCACCTGCAGGACAAAGTCAAGAATATTTTTATCATCTGTATTGTCGGTAAACACGCCGTTTTTATTCCCATTATCGTGCCATTGTATATCGTTTACACAATGCATAATGTACTGTTCGGTGCAGTCTATTCGAAACATCAATTCGGTTTACTTATATTTTTGTCGGTGGAAAAGTACCGTGCTCAGAAATATTACGCTCATTATTCCCTCAGAACGTACGTGTTTACAGGGGGTTCCTGTCCTGCCGAAATGCCAGGGTTTTTAACGGTGATTACATTTTATTTAAAAAAGTCGTTAAACGAACTTATACGCCTATATACCACCTTGTGCAGTCTATTCGAAACATCAATTCGGTTTACTTATATTTTTGTCGGTGGAAAAATACCGTGCTCAGAAATATTACACTCATTATTCTTACAGAACGTACGTGTTTACAGGGGGTTCCTGTCCTGTCGAAATGTCAGGGTTTTTAACGGTGATTACATTTTATTTAAAGAAAGTCGTTAAACGTACTTATACGCCTAGATACCATCTTATCTACATGGGTGGACGTCACTGGATTCTAATATTCTGGGGGGAGCATAAAAAATTGCTAAAATTGTTCGTATAATGTTTTGATATACTTCATCCGTATTACAAGTCACGACATTCGACTAGAAAAAAAAAAAATCGTTTTCGTTGTGACTCGACTAATCAATATCGAATATAATAAGTACGTTTTAAACATTCAAGTATCTTTTTGGGGTACTCGAAAAATTACTTCAGTCACTGCGCCTACGCATAATTTTTTTCGAATCGACATAAAAACGAACCGACCCTCTCAATTATTATAATTTTAACAATAGCACCTGTACTTACGCACTAATGTTTTTTTTAGGAAAATTATCTTTTCGCCGACATTAATTTCCATTGCTCGCATTCATAATTGTTCGCATACAACCGTCTTTTGTTGTGTACCTATAACTCTACGACTATAGTCAAAATTCCAACTCTACGTAACGACAATATAAAAACAACGGTACCCCCCTTTTGCGGGTCACAGTGATCAAACTATGTGTTTTATACTCGACATTATTGCGTGAATGACATAGGTATAACAGACCCGGCGGCAGTGTTTCATTTCGTTGGTTTTGTCCGAGTAGTCTGAACTCGGCGCGAACACCACTCACTTTGATTGGTTTCCGCGTTTTTATAAGTCGAACTGCGACGCGGGAAATAATACACTTTGGATTTATATTCTCATCGGAGAAAATTCACCGGGGGGGTCAATAATAATTAGCCGCCATGGTACACACAATATAACAAGTACGTCCAAACCGTTCTCGGTGTGTTTTCTGTACAATTTCTATCTTGAAAATCAATATAGTTACGCACCAGGGCTTGGAATTTAATGCACCAATATTTAACATTTCACGTTATAACATCATGAACATCTCGCAAAACAATATTTTTTTTTTTTTAATTAGGTAGGTTATGATTCAATTTTGGTTTTCCTTTCGCTTTGTATTTTGTAGTCGTCAAATCATAATTTTCTGAATAATATTTGTCCATTATAATGAAACATTCGATGGCAAACGATTTGGTTTTCGTAGACAATTAATTACGTTTCGCCGGTTGGTGAATTATAAAACCAACATTTTCGTATGAATAAATATTGTTCTTGTTCGTTAAATTAACAGAATATACGCAATATCATGCGGAAAACCGCATAATTAGTTATAACTAAAAAATACATTTAAAATAATACAATTTTCAAATTTGAAAAGTATTTGTATTTAATCGGAAATAGATAATATACGGAATAATGTGCGGTTTTTTAACAACGTATTTTGTGTATGCAATTAACTTGTCTCAAATAAAACGCTGACGTGAGGTGGGGGTGGGACAAGGACATCCAGGAGATGACCCGAGCACCAAAGATAAAAAAAAACTGCACGGAGGCACAGATAATCTAGTGATTTGGACATATTCGTGCCGATGAGACCGGAATAATCAGCGAATCGGATGCGAAGTGTGGGCCAACTGGAAAGAAACCCAGACGGCATCCAAAGGGACAATGGGCGGACGGGGTGAAATTAGACCAGCAAGAATGGCTTAAAGTCGCGGGAATGAAAAGTTGGAGTATTGGAGTTTTGACAGAGAAGCGTGTGGACCAATCGAAAGATTGGGGAGACTAGAATAATGGAAGATTCGTTTAATGGGGAATAATAAAAAAAATTAAAAACAAACGACAAAAACCGGGAAGTGTATACTTGGCCAGAAAAACACGAAACACTCGTATATCGTTATGAGTGTGTTAACAATGTATCGTTATGAAATTACATTTCGTCGTAACCGGCCGGATTTACGGTAAATAGTGTGTAAAACCACCATATCGGAAATCCGTTTTGTGTAGATTGAACACTACATTCAAATATACCGTTTGCCAGTGATTACTTGATTTTCGGGTACACGCGCAGAACATCACGGGCAGCATCCGGCGTATTCGAATCGGCGGCATTGTGCCCGGGCCTGAAACGCGCGGACGGAAATTAAACGCGAAGAAACGATAATATTATCGACGGCGTGTCGTGTGTACAGGGTGTGCAAAATCCGACTATGCGATACGACCGTGATTCGACGTGTAGGTATAATACAAATGAAATCTATAGAATGCTTGCCAATCGTGTTTACCGAAGCCTTGGTAACGAACAAATTGTAACTTTTGGCAATAACTTTAAACCCAATCGGTCAATTCAAATGCCGAATAACTTTTAAATAACGCGTTAAAAAAAAAAAAAAGGCGAGGATTTTAGATATAAGATACGAAATTTAGACGATAGTGTTTCGAAGGAAATTCTATCATAATATGAGTTAGAGTAATTACAAATAGAAGAAAAAAAAAATAGGAAAACAGACACAAAATGTATAATGCATAATGCAAAACGCTTAATGTATTATTATTACGATGAGGTGTTACCTCAAAACTATTGTCTTCTATCTTTTGTATTATTATAGATGTATTTTAAATCTCTAAAAAAGACACTCCGTGAATATACAATACTATACTAGATAATAATAGGTTTTTCGACATTTGTAAGTATAAATTTTGCAAAATTATAAGCACGTTCGACGTGAAAAATTCCAACGGAATTATTATTTATCTTTTTTTAATCTCTATATAGATTCGAAATATATTATAATTTTTAGTGGTGACTATTTATTTTATTTTTATTTTTTTTATTTGAAAATTTACAATCTGTATTATCAAAACACAATAAGCAAATGTTAAAAAAAAAAAAACAACAATGAAGACAAACAGAAAGACATGATAAGGGAGACCATCCAGTGATAGAACCCTTCAGATTTAAATTAAACCCAATTTATAGATTTTTTTTTTTTATTTAATCAATTACAAAAGATCCCGATACCAGCGTCTTTTAAGGCGACGAGGAGGGTTTACAGGTAGTGTAAGTGTGGATAGGTGGGATATAAGAGGATTTTGATGTTGCTGTAATTTTGTTTTTATTATTTAAAAATGAATTTAATTTTTACGGTCACCGAGGAAAATAGACGAAAACCGAGTTTGAAACAAAAATATAGACCCGTATAGGATAACAGTGTGGACAGAGGAGAAATACCTTTGGGGAAGACGTGGTAGAGAACGATGTGGGCGTAGTGGTTGTACCGTATTGGAAGATTCGTGGTCACGCGGACACGGATATAGTGGGGGAATATGGTTGTGAGACGGGATATTTCTTTAAGACACCGAATGAACCCATATCCTACCAATAATATTATTTTATTTATTTTTTTTTTTTTTTATATATACATATTTTTTGAGGGGGCGGGTTACGAAAACCGATATTACGACGCGTGTGGTGTATAAGTTTGCGCGTACGTATTTAACCACGCGAAAACATTATGCAAAATCGTTATTATTCAAATACCGTAATATAACGCGTGCAATGTGCATATTGCAGTATTCGCGAACAACTCGTATATTTACAGGGCGATAGTGTGTTTGTATTGTATTATACAAATTAAAATGTAATAACGGCGGGGACCCCGTCCGATCCAATTGAAATTCACCCTTAAACTGTTTGCGATTATATTAGTTTTCAGTTGTTGTAGGGGTTTTTTTTTTTTTTCTCTCTCTTTTTTTCTTCTTCTCCGTTTTCCATTATGCAAATATACGTGGCGGTGCGCTGCGCCGGCCCAGCGGTTTAACGCCGAACAAGGGACGCCGGCGGCGCGGTGTTCAAATTAATGATAATAATTATAATATAATATATATATATATATATATATATATATATATATATATATATATATATATATATATATATATAATATATGTATAATATTTAATTTTGAAGGGCGGCACGCGAGTAAATAAAACATCAATTGACGTTTGTAAGTTTTCGGCACGGTACTTTCCGGTATATCCCGGGGGCCTGACGTTTGTACCGTACCACAAGAACGCCGCTGTCGTCGCCGAGGAAAACCGTTCTGTACATTGTACCCGCCGATCCCGGGGTAGTTCGACAAGTATAAATTACAGTCCTTTTGTGCGGCCGCGTGTTTTGCCGTGGACAATAATTCGATTGTGTTATACGCAACAGTGTTTCAATGACTTACATTGTATCACACCATATCACGGTACGCCACCGGTTCGACCGTTCGAACCTACTTTATATAATACAAGAAATACTATCCGAATACACTAGTGTAAAACAATCGAAACGCTTATTTCGGAAACACCAGAAACGACCATCCCGCCCCCGAAAAAATCGACTATTTTGCATTTAATATTGTTTTATGTTTGGTGGCAGAACAGTACCCCCCCCTACCCCTTCACAATCCATAGCTAGTCCCCCTTTTTCTCTTTCCTATGGCCTTATCGGTATGATTTTAGTACCACAAAAAGTGCCAAAGTGGACTTGGGAGGGCCGTTTGAATTAAACGATCCGATCTCTTGATCGGTGCCCATGCGAATTACGATTACTGTTTTCTAGCTGCGGCACAACTAGAATCCAAATCTTGGGGGGGTGCTACAATTATGAAACGATTAAACAAATGTTAATATTGAATTAAAAATCAAATACAACTGCGCTCTGAAGGCTAACACAAACACCTGAAATTCGAAACAAAAAACAAACAAGCCGAACACAATCTGTTTACTTTACCATTTTAGTAAACTAACGTTGTTAAAATTATTGACATTTGAAATTACAACGACGTGGAACTTCGCACCACTGCTTCCCAGTACCCGCAGTCGTGCGCAGACTCCGAGTACCAGTCGTGCCCTTAGATATTTATTGTGCGTAATATATCGACAGCATAAGAGCGTTCTTTAATTTTCAATTTCAAAATATTTGTATTTTTTTATCGGATAAGATTAACCGTCTCGACTTTGAAGTTTGAACTGACTGGTTGATTTTATTGACGAGCGACAATATGATGAAATGCAAATAAAACTTTTATTATTATTATTATTATTGTTATTTATTTAAACGAATATTTACAATCTAAGACATTCCAAGCAAATTAGAAAATAGTATAACATACGAACAACGTACAACAATGATTTATACGAAGAGGGAGACTATCCAGTAATAAAATTAAACATTACATTTTTTTTTTTTTTTTTGGCAAATTATTTATAAATGGTTTGTTGATCGTTAGCCATTCAATAAATCTTAACACCATTTTCTCATAAAACGGCGTGTGAGATTCTAGGATGTGAGTTGGGCGCAAGTTCAGGAATTAGAGGGTAAGTGTGAGTCCGTAATTTAGAGTGAAATTTTTTATTATGTTTTACCTTGCCAACTGGTTTACTGGATCTACTTTAAAGTCATTTCGAAGTGTGAAATTGAAAACGTACCATAGTGCAGAAGAGATAATTCGGAGAGTGGTGGATTGGAAGGCTTGCAGGTTATGTATTTGGAATGGTTTTGCACAACCCCAGCTTTGGATTGCATAGGCCCAAATAGTTCTTAATAGGGATTTGTAGATTGTAATTTTTGTGTGAAAAGCTAATTTTGATTTCAGTATTGCGCAAAGTAAATGAAACCGACGATTTTCCTTTTAGATTTGATATGTGGAGGACCCCGTGTTAATCTTTTATCGAGTATAACACAAATATAACCTAAATGAGTAATACGGATGCCGATATGCGTTCAGTTATTATTATTTTTTTTTTTTTTAAGAATATTACAAACTACGGCGCAATGAAAAATAATTTTGATGTTTTAAAATATAGGTGTAATGAATTTAATACGAATATTACGGTACTCTTGAAAACTCTTTTGACAATGTGACTAGAACGACTACACGAAATCAGTTGTTATTTTTTTTTTTTTTTTTGTACATCCATCGCCGCGTCCCGCATTCCGTGAACCCTATACGCAAGTAAGATAAAAATATTGGCATTGGTACTGTCGGCCTCAGGGAAAACATTTTTTTTTTTTTTGTTTTAGTCACTAAGTAGGTATACCACGCCCACTATTGTGTAAGTATGTCTACAATATAGGGCGAAGGTATTATTCGTTTGTGTATTATACAAACTTCCCCGTCCGGCACACGGGACGCGGGAGAGATCGTTTTTATTTATTTATTTTTTTTTTTTTTTTTTGCTCAGTGCACTTTTGTTCAACTCCTCGTTCGCGCACGGGCCGTCGTAAAAGCCGCGGACCACTTAATTAAGTCACGCCGATTAATCCCGGCGAAAAGCTCACCGGAACTATGGCCGGCGGTTATTATTACTATTATTATTATTATTATTATTATTATATATATTTTTTTTTTTTTTTTTTTCAACCGCCGGTAAAACCCCTCGTAAAATATATAAACCCAGCCCCACGCTTATTTTTAAGTATGTATTGTAATGTTTCGCGAAAGTTTTAAACCGCCGCAGCCACTGCGGAGCTTTGCGCGCGAAAAACACTATTAAGAGGACGCTATACCTTGCCGTTTCGGTCCGACCTTATAACTCGGGCAGACTTGTAAAATATACATATTTTTTTTTTTTCAAGTATTCCTAAATAAACGAATACGGATATTTTTTTAAATTTATTTCGAAACACGCCGTATTTGAGTACTTAACAAAAAAAAAATCATTTGAATACGATAAACACAAATATTATCGAAAAATATTTATTATTAAAGTATAATATTATCCCGCGGGTTGGTACGATATGTGTTCGGTTTAATTTCAAACACTTATTCGTTAACAGCTATTATTGCAGATTATAGTACATAACTATAAAAAAAAAAAAAAAAAAACATTATACTATCTGAAAAGGAATTGCTATATTGGCAAGGTTGGGCGTTAACTAGTTAAAAAGTTTAAGTAATTAACTTTGCTTTTGTTTTTTTATTATTATTATTAACCTAATAATATATGTACAACAATAGTTATTGCACCGTTTGCACCTATAAATAATAGTAATAAAACGAAAGAAAAAAAATAACATGAATTATATGTATGCGGTTATACACGCGTTTCGTTATAGAAATATAGAACCGGATTAGATTATAATGTATTCTTGTATTATAGAAAGTAAACGCCTCTCAGTGCTGATTTCCCCACTAAAAAACTATGGCGATAAATGAAAAACGAATTTTTTTTTTTAGATAAACGATTGCGACGATGTTTATAAAAAATATTTCGACTCCAATCAAACACGTGGCTTGGTGGTCTAGGGGTATGATTTTCGCTTAGGGTGCGAGAGGTCCCGGGTTCAAATCCCGGCCAAGCCCAACCGATTTTTTGCACTTTTTTTCTATTTGTTTTTGTTCACGTTTTTAAATTTAGAACGCTGCGCGCATGTTTGACTAAAGTGAGTTTATTTTTTTTCTCTCGGCAAACACTTTTTCATTTAGTAAACGCTTCAAATTGTATCGGTCAAATCGTACATTGAAATATACGGATTATTCGATCGGTGGTATTTTTTTTTTTTTAAATTATAATTGACATCAGTTTTATTTTTGATAATTTCTGAGTTACCATAAAACACGACTAATAATAATACCTCTGCTCAAAATCGGGTTTTTGTTTTTTTTTTTTTTCCCCGATCGCAGTTATCGCATTGTTGCTCTTAGCACATAAACATTGTATACTAAATCGCTCAATATTCTATATTTATTTGACATCCCACTTACAAAAGTGGCTCACCCGTGGTGCGAAATACGTATATCGGGATTTTGAAAACTTTTATCTATAAAATACGCTCACAGTGTGTTTTTTATAGTAACAATTCCGATGTGATATTCATAGCGGCTTGGTGGTCTAGGGGTATGATTTTCGCTTAGGGTGCGAGAGGTCCCGGGTTCAAATCCCGGCCAAGCCCGAGCAATTTTTTTGCATGTTTTTTTTTTATTTTCGTATTCCATATATATTTTTTACGGATTTATTGCACCGTAAAACGTCATATTAATTGTTATTGTTTAAAAAAAGTTTTTTTTTTGTGCTCGTAAACATTTTCGATTTGTTTCCAAAACAAATCGAGTTCGTGTTTTTTGTAAGACATTTAATTAGGAGGTACTCATTTTTTTTTTTTTTTTTTTGCTATGTAGACAATACGTAATAATTTGCCCATTGTTTATTTTTCGTACAGTTTAATATACGGTTTGGTTTTTTAATTATTTTTTTTTTACGATCCTATTTTATTAAACGTTAAAAATGCTCTCGTACCGTATTTATAAACACAATATTACCGGGTGCTGCAACGAAATAGAAAATATATAAAGATATTATTTCATTAAAATTTATACACCGGTCGTGTTTTATTGAAAGCAACGCGTTTCCGTTAAATTCAAATGGAAATTTGTGCATTTTATGCAATATAATTATTTTGACTATGAATTCGATCGCGTCCAAAATCGAAAAGTGTACCAGTTTCGTATTATATTATGTCAACTATACAAGGAATTCAATTAGGTAAATTTATTAAAACAAATTTAAATAAAATATTTACGTTCCGCGGGTTGAATATTATAAATTATAATATCATTAATTTATGGTTTTAATCTATAGACGATTTACGATAACGGCTCTTACGAAAAATAAAAAATTATACATAATGCAAAATCAGACGATTCGCGTATAAACAAAAAAAAAAAAAAAATGTTTTTAAAATATTTTAATTACATATTTTTTTTTTTAATTCAACAATATTAAATGAAAATCCTATTTTATATAAAAATCATGAAAAATAAAAAACCCCTAGTAATCATAAAAATCGCACAAGACAAATGATTAATTTCCGCCGATAAAAAAAATAAAATAAATTGATACTGGTCGCGGGTGAGCCTTTGTTGTTGGTGAGCAGGGGAACATTGCTAACAAAAAACGGCGCATTCTGAGCGATGTTCGGTTGAAATAAGTCCGCGATTTATACGATTTTCGTCAAATTGTGAACATAAAACGGTTATGTAAAAAAAAAAAAAAATAAAATAAAAAAAATTATTGTCGTCCTGTGCTCAACTTGCTGTCGTTTTCGCCATTAGGCGAAACCCGCGTACGATTTTCAAGCGTTTCTGGTCGGCCAAATCCAATTGTTTCGAAAGTTGTAGGGATTGCGAATTAGTTCGATGGACTAATTCATTTCGCGTCGAATAACGTAAAACTTTTAATATTTCTACAACGCGAAATGCATTAGTCCGTTGTGGGCTCTATTTATTAGCAATCAATCTACAACCGAAATATAAAAAAATATTACGTTACTTGCTATAGTTTACCTATCGGAAATTAGGAAATTTCCTTATCAACTGCGTAATGAATTGTTCGAATAGGGGAATTGTATAAAAAGTGTTTGACCCGCTTAAAAAAAAAAAACACACTGTCCGTTATATTGTACTGGATTAACTGTTATATCGTCAGTGCGGCGCGACGATGCACGACGAACCACTGATAATTATAAATATAAATTATTTTTATTACTATAATTTTTGTTAGAAGATAATATTTCGTTTATTCGATAAAATGTATAGACGGGGGTGGGGGGGGGGCAGGTGGTAGATATTTGTTAAAACACCAATATCGATTTCCCGAACATAAATGTTGAAACGGTAATTCATTTTATATTTTTAGTAAGTTTTATTGCTTAATGTAAAAAAAAAAAACGAAACCGATCGTTCAAATCGATAATTGTATTATGCATCCATAAAATATAAACGCATACTATATTTTTTTATTTTTTTATTTTTTTTCTTATACAAGCGCACGTGTTTAAAAAAGATAATCGTAATGGTTTTTGTTTGTACGTCAATAATATGAAGTAAGTGTGGGTAGTGTAAAGTAGTTAATACGAATATACGTGTAAATCGGATATATACATGTATATTTTTTTAAATATATTTTAATTGTATTGGTTTTCAGTACGGTAAAAATAATATTCGAATAATTATAAATTTATCTTTATTTATTTATTTTTTGTTTTTTGTCTGTATAAACAAATATATATATAATATTTTCGTCTTGCGAACGAATAATTAATAAAAAAAAATAAACATATACAATACGTTATGGCTAATGTTGAAAATTGGATAATGTTGACACTAGCCGGATAACGTGACATTCGTCAATTCATACCGGATAATGTCGTAAAAACTATTATATTGCTGTCGGTACGATTATTGTAATTTCAAATTTGCACTTTTACAAGGCATGATATGCATCTATTACGTTGTTACGTGAACATCTTTTGTATCATTGACCGATCTGACCTATTCCATACAGAGTGTTCCGAAAAACTCTAGCGAAACTTTTAGGCAACATTAGCCGGTTAATGGTATAACGTTACGCAGGTATAGACGAATAAATTAAACATTATTTCAAAAATTCACGGTTAACGTCGACAGCGTCCGAAAATTTGAAATTAATTTAATACAAATAATTGAGAACCACTTTGTTATGTAACTAAACCTCATGTAGACCAAAAGTAACATAACCTTATGCTACGACAGTTATCTGAAATAAAACAAAACAATAGTAATATTGTAATTCTTTTTTCAAGAAAAAGTATAATATATGGTATTGGGATGTCGATAAAATAGAACGCGCGAACACAAATCGGTTAAAATCGGCTACCGGGCGATTAATTGTCCGGATATCGTGCAAAAAAACCTCGCAAAGTATTAAGTGATTCCGGGAGCACACGTGTTGCATCTCATAAAAAAAAAAATGTCTACACGAATTGCGTCCAATTATACCCGGGACGGAATTCGTGCATTTCAATCAGGGGGTTCGGCGTAGACATCTACATACCAAATAAATAATAAATAACAATTTTTTTTTTTTTTGCTGCTCTATGTATAATAATTAGTATAAAAATAAATTTAAAAAAATATATATATATGTTAAATATAATCAAAAGTCAATAGTCTAAATGCGGCGAACTAAAAAAATAAAACAAATATGATTACATCATAATTCGATAAAAAAAAAAAAATAAAAAAAAATGTTTCTGGAATATTAGGTCTATATATATATTTTTTTTTTTGGATAAGTTTTTTTACAAATTCTAATCTTGTTATTCGATTATTTTATCCGATTTTCAAATACACTGAAATCGGGAACCGATAACGTCCGTGTCTATGGCGATTTATAATTACGTCACGGGGAACCCCTCGAAAACGAAAAGATAAAAAATTTGCGCTACCCGACCAATAGAATCCCGGGACGCAATTCGTGTACGCCTTTTTTTTTTTCTTTTTTTTCGGACGGGACGCAACCGGGCGGTGTTCTAACACACGACCGACGACTGAAATATTGCGTTTCGGCCGGCATTTACAATGTTCTACGCGTTATAATCGAATCATACTGCTAATTGGAAATGTTCCGAGGTTTCTGTTGTAAAACACATCGACGGCCGAATTCAATACAATACATTGTTATTCAAATAATATAGCCTGTACGCACGCGTGCCGTATGAAACGCGGAATCACAAACAGTAATTTAATATCAACGCCATTATAATAGTGAATTGGATCAACACCGTGAATAACATTAAACAATATAACTCACCGTTGTCATTTAATATTTCGTAACATTTATGGTAATAAAACGAATACGTGGAATATTATTATGTATACAGTGTGTTTACAAAAGTACGCCCGTCAATTTTTTTTTTTGTGGTACAGTTGGTAACACTGTTGTTATGATATCTGTTATCTAGTATCACTCCGGTTTATTCTTCCCTACTTAGTTTTTTTTGATCGATCACCATGGAACAGCTAACCGTGGACATCCGTGTTTTAGTTGTGAAAACATTTTACGGTAGCGGTGAAAGTTATGCGGAGAGAGCTCGTCGTCTCCGTACGCAACTTGGGCGGAACACGGTCTTACTCGCTGCGACTTCTTCTTGTGGGGGTTTGTGAAGTCTCGAGTGTACGAGAGGAACCTCACACGATCACGGATTTGAAGGAAGAAATTCAGAGGATGACTTCCAGGATCTCATCAAGGAGAACTGTAGGGCAGTAATCGCCAACTTCCATAACCGTGTGACCGTGTGCTAACAGGCCATAGGGGGTCACATGAATGATATAATATTTCATACCTAAACCGGAGGTTCTCCTGATTCCAATGATGACATTTTTTTTTTTTGTTTTTTGATTAAATTAAAGTGTTATTTTGGCATTTTTAAAAAGAGCGTCCTTTTGTAACCACCTTTTATATATAATTTTTTTTTTTTCGTATTCAGTCGTTATGGATATTCGTTTAAACGTATTATTTGAAAATGAATGTTTGTCTGTTGGTAACCCTATCAGGCTCCTCAACCGCTGAACACATTTCGATAAAATTTGGCGAGGATATATACGTATTGCATTCCGGGGATGTGCATAGGAAAAAAAAATTCGAAACTGCAAACACGAAATTTAGCCTCTAAAGCAGTGTTTTCCAACCTTTTTACCACCACGGACCACTTCGACAATATTTTATAGGTCGCGGACCACCTCAATTTTACGAAAACTAGGAATACCTTTTGTTTGCTCATTAACAAGAATACACATAATTTATCGAAAATTGTTAATTTTCAGTATTTTATTTTACATTTTATTACTATACTTCACTAATATATAATTATACTTTACTATACTAAATAATTTACTTAGTGTGATTTTTGTGTCTGATACCTACACGCTTATAAAAAATGGAAAATACTTATCGGTCTACAGCAGCAAAAACGATAAGATAACCGTATAATATTATACGGTTCCTCAATAAGTTGTAATTTTTTTTGGCTATTTAAAAAAAAATAATAATTAATTTGTAATAGCAATCGAAGAAAAAATCTATGGGACCACCTATGACTGGCCCACGGACTACCGGTTGGGAAACACTGCTCTAAAGGTTGGCCCAACACATATTTTATTGTTGACTGCGGTTACCTTATCGGTAATACCGATAAAAAAAAAATGATTGTAAACAGTTAACATAAACTACTCAAAGCCGATACTAGACGCTTGGTGACCGTAATATATAATAATTAACGAATCCAAAACAAAAAAAAAACAACAAACATTCATTTTTGTATATTAAAAATAAATATAAGAAGAAGTTGAAGAAGAAGAAGAAAATTACTGAGTGTTCTGTGTTTTGTATACATGTTGGCGTTTCGTTCTACCCGTGTCCGATTTCGGTATTTTTTCCTTTCAGTTTAAACGAATTCAATGCAATTGTATGCGAGTGAGAGAGTCATTTAGATTGATTTATTTATAATGTTTTCTTAACAAAAAAAAAAAAAATTATGCCTACAAGGGTTAAGTATCATTTGCGGAATCAACTAAAAGAGCAATGACGATAAAGGGAACTTTCCACGAACAAGCGACGAACGACAAACAAGCAATGAAGAAAATCGTAAAAGCGCTCGGATAAATTACATTTAACCGTAACTATTTATTTATGTGTCAATCTATCTAGCAATAGCAAAGCATGCCGGGTCAACTAGTAGACAATATTTTCAATTGATTTTTTTAACTAGCAACCTCCCACCTCCGCGATACGAACAACAAATATTACGTTTCTTTAAAAAACAAAAAAATGTCGATATTCTACACAATATCGGATACGAGTACCAGTTAAAAATGTACGCCGGTTAAGAGCGGGGAGGGGGCAGAGGGAATAAATTTCTTATCGATTTTTAGAGGAAAATCGCCATTTCGCGAGATAAAACGATCGCTATGTGAACGGCAACGGATTTTCGAAATCATTGACGATTTTGATTATATCAACGTGCCTAACTGTTTCTATCATTACGAAATTTGTTTCTTTGCCGGTCTGGTGTACGGTTCCTGTACCAGCAAGAATAAAATACGTCATAATATTGCGATGAAAGACTAAAGCGTAAATTTATGCACATATATATTTTATAATTTAAATTTATTGTATACACGAAATTGAAAATTGGAAAAAAATACATGAAAATTATAAATCCATTTTCGAATACAAAAGTGTTCGCCAAATTGATTTCACAAATTTTTAGACGTGATTCCAAAACAAACTGGAATATAGATACGAATATAAAAAAAAAAAAAATTAATAAAAACGTATAAATTGCGATTATTTTGTGTTAAAATGCGATGTAAACTTATTACAATCACGAGAAGATTAATTTTGTGAAATTATAAACACGAAAAAAAAAGAAAAAAAAACGATTTGTTCGGGCTTGGCAAACAGGAATGAGGAACGACAATCAAGCAATGAAGAAAATCGTAAAAGCCCTCGAATAAAATACATTTAACCGTAACTATTTATTTATGTGTCAATCTATCTAGCAATAGCAAAGCATGCCGGGTCGACTAGTAGACAATATTTTCAATTGATTTTTTTAACTAGCAACCTCCCCCCACCTCCGCGATACGAACAACAAATATTACGTTTCTTTAAAAAACAAAAAAATGTCGATATTCTACACAATATCGGATACGAGTACCAGTTAAAAATGTACGCCGGTTAAGAGCGGGGAGGGGGCAGAGGGAATAAATTTCTTATCGATTTTTAGAGGAAAATCGTCATTTCGCGAGATAAAACGATCGCGATGTGAACGGCAACGGATTTTCGAAATCATTGACGATTTTGATTATATCAACGTGCCTAACCGTTTCTATCGTTAAGAAATTTGTTTCATTGCCGGTCTGGTGTGCGGTTCCTGTACCAGCAGGAATAAAATACATTTTTTAACCGGATTTCCATTTTATTTTACAGTGCAATAACGTTACTGTGTATTTGTATTCTTTTCGCCGGGGACCATACCATAAGCGTATTACTATTTCGATGTTATTTCTTATACCTACCCATGCGCAATTTCCGCATTCGATTTTTTTATTATTTTGTATATATATATATATATATATAAAACTCTTTTAGCCAAAGTTCGTTCGAGACAGATTTCTTTGGAATTTTATTATATTATTATAGTATATAATACAATAATATTGTAAAGTAAAGTAAAGAAAAAAAAAAAAAAATAATAATAATAATAATATTTAGTTACCTAAGGGTATTATTATTATTATTTTTTTTAATACGGAAAAATGTTACTACTGAAAAAATGCACCTACATACGAAAAAAAAAAAATAAAAAAAATAGGTAATTATTTTTAAAAAATGTAATCATTTATTACGAGCCTTTAATGAAAAACATATTTTTTAATTTAACACTACGGTGCGCGATTTATTATTTCCTGGAAGAAAAAAAAAAGCGTATTTATATATATATATATTTAGCCTTTACTTTTCGTGTCATTATTTGAAAATAATTTTTCGCGGAAGTTTATGCAAAACTAATTACGCACTTAATTAAAGTTTTGAATAACTAAAAAAAAAAATCAATAGCAAAATAATCGTATAGGTGCGTACCTATATTAAACGAATATATTATTTAATATTTGCATGAATGGAACCGCAAAACATAATAAGGGTAAATTACTCCCTTGTAATTCAATTCTTGTACTTCGATTCAAATTCATAAACCGTAAAACTATAATTCCCCGCCCCCCCTCGTCCGGAAAAAATGATCAATGCATTTATTATATTTATTATGTTAATATTCTAACAATAAATAATACGGATTTACCGAATAAATCGTCCAACACGACGTCATAATATTGTGATGGAAGTCTGAAACGTACACTATCTATACGTTTATGCTCATATATACTTTATAATTTAAATTTATTGTATATTCGAAATTAAAAATTGGAAAAAAAAAAAAATACGTGAAAATTATAAAACCATTTTCGAATGCAAAAGTGTTCGCCAAACTGATTCCACAAATTTGTAGACGTCGACTTCGAAATAAACTGGAATATAGATACCTACAAATATGAAAGAAAAAAAAAAGAAAAAAAAAACGTATAAATTGCGATTATTTTTCATTAAAATGTGATGTAAACTTATTACATTCACGAGATTAATTTCCTGAAATAATAAACATAAAAAAAAAAATGCAAAAAAATCGTTCGGGCTTGGCCGGGATTTGAACCCGGGACCTCTCGCACCCTAAGCGAAAATCATACCCCTAGACCACCAAGCCACATGACTGTAACAATTGTTTTTTCAACTCAAAACTTCAATCGAACTATAGATTTTTATGTATTTTCATGTAACCAGAAAATAGGGGCCGGGGCTAAAACCGGAAAAACTTGGAACGTTTTAGAAGCTTATATAATAATCATACGAAATGGCATTCGTTTCTACAGTGATATGAATTAAAATATTTTCCATTTATTTGGTGTAATCAACAGGTAATTAATATACTTTTCAGTGCAATATAAATGCTGTGATTAAAAAAAAAAAAAAACAGATAATACAGTGACGCAACAATAAGAAATACTTATTTATTATATATTTTCTATATTTGTACAAACATGTAACTGACAATATTCAATTACAAGGTGAATTGTCCATTTTCAAGGACACGATAGACAGTCTTAAACAACACTAGTCGCTACATCATGCATATCGACTACTACGATTTTTTTTTAGTAATTATTAAATATAATTTTTAAATGCTTATACACAATTGGAATGTTTAAATATTTAAACATGATGATGTCATCAATCGCTAGGTTTATTATACTGAATCGGATATTAAAACTGTTTTTTTTTTTTTTTTTTAAATTAATTTTAATTCAAAAGCTACCTACTTATTCTACAATGATTAAAATCGTAAGATAATAAAATAATTGAAAACGAATCGAAATTCTAAAGACAAATAATCTCGTACAAATATTTTTACCTAGAAACTATAGAAATACATTGAAAAATTACTATTTTATGTATTGAGCAATGAGAATAGTAATTTCCTTTTTTTTTTTTTTTCTATACCGTTTTACTGGTTATTACTATTGAGATGTTTTTTTTTTTCTTAAAATAAAAAAAACAATTTTATTACAAATAAAATAAATATAAAAACGCAAGCAAAAACTAGGGCGGCGAGAGTGATTTTTTTTTTTTGTCGAAAATTAATTATTGAATTATTTTTAAAAGTGTGTTATAAAGGGGGTGTGGGAGCGATGTTACCCACGGGTTATGTTGAGTTCAATAATTGCGAGGGACTGTAATTTTTTATTTTTTTTTTTATGCTTTTATTTTTTCCAATTCGAGCACTGCGGCCATACGAATTGTTAATTAATAACATTACTGAAAATGCCCACTGTACGGAGGCTAAGTAATAAGTTTATATTATTATTATGTTTAGGGTGAGATCACTTTAGGGCCATTTCCTCGCCGCCAACATACGCAGACGGGACTCTCGAGTCCCCCTCAACTTAAACTGCGCCTATGGTGTATAATAAATGTGGAGTTAACTGCTATTATGCGGACCTTGTGCACACATTTAATTTGGTCTTCCTAACACGCGTTTGTTAATTTGCGTATTGCGCTTTTCCAAAAGGACCGGCACGACCGCTGTTTGTAGGTGGGAAATAGTTGTGTTACGGGTAGGATTCGTAGACGAACAAAATTCATATCTGTGCACGACGATAAATCTTTGTTGACGAAATACGATTCCGGGTTCTGAGCGAAGTTTCGGTTAAACACGTTTTAGTGCTGTGACTTTTACGATTTTCGTTACGCTCGACTTTTTTTCTTTTTTCTCTCTGTACTGCTAAGTACAACTTACGATCAGTGTTGAGCATTTTTTTTTTCTAGATAAACTGAATTTGTCATCTGGTTTTACTTGTTTAGATAATTACAAAATGGTCCAGCTTAGATGAATTAATTGTATTGTCCAGATACACTGTGTAGGCTACTAGCAGTATTTTTTTATTTTTTTATCGAACAATAGAATGTGATAGTGGAAAAACGTGGCTTCACCTCTCCAAGTGGTAGGTATATATGAATATGCAGTAGTTGACGAATACAATGTTATTTTTAAACATAACATAACTAAATTATTAAAATTAAAATTGTTATCAATTTTTTCATCCAGAAAAATATAATATTTTATCCTAGATACATATTATTAAACTTTAAAATGTATGATAAATGTTTAGTTGTTTTAGATTTCTGGTAAAAAAGTTGTTCACAGGCGGAAGAAACAAACAACATAGCTTCACACAGTGTGTAGAAATGAATAAGAAAAAAGAAAATATATAAACGAATAAATAAGATATATGTGTATAGAAAAAGAAATAAAAAAAAAAAAGCCCGGAAATATTATATAGGCTGTGTGTAAATATGAAATACGACCGGTTTTTTTTTTTTTTAAACCGAAATCGGTCCTATTTACACGGAACTTTTATAATCCAGGAGTTGCTGTTTTTTTCGCTTTTCTTTCTACGTATTTATCTTATTCATTTCCAATGTATATATTATAATATACGTTTTACATTTATTTATTTTTTTCCTGGTTATTTTATCGAGTGTTAATATGTCTAAAACAATTTAAAAAAAAAAAAATAGAAAGGGGGCGAGGGAAAAAAAATGATAAATTCGAATATTATACCGACCGCTATCGAAATACGAAATTGAGGGTACGGTAAATAACAATATCGAATACCGTGCGCGATATAGGTAGGTATGCGTCGCACAAGAGAATATTGAAAACTATAACCGTATATACGTCAAGAGCATATTATATTATACTTTATAAATATATATATATATATATATATGTGTGTGTGTGTGTGTACAGTACCTAAGTACGTACTCGTCAAAAATTGAATATTTCCAAAGATAGAGAGAGAGAGAGAAAAAAAATAAAACGAATAAATATTTTATTATATACCTATTTATTATATAAATATATAGGAATATATATTATTATTATTATTATTATATACAGGTGACACGTCACGATAAACGTCGAGGCGAGTCGCGATAATATATATTACAATAAACCGGATAAACAATATATATATAAATAATATTATAATTTGATAAAGTACGTCTAATGCGATCATAATATTGTTATAATATAAGACCTAAGTACGACAATATGGATATTATATATAATATAATATGACGTACCGCCGTAACATCACGTACACTACTATTATATAAACTCTATTATTATAACGAGGTTATACATACCTGTGACGCGACGGACTTATACGTGTCCGGGCCGCCGGGAGACTATTTAGGATTGTCCCGGCGCAGAGGTAATATGTTTACTATGGGAATTATTATTATTTTGTATTTTTTTTTTTTTCTCTATTTTATTATTCGATATATTCGTGGTGGCGGCAACGCAGTGGGCGTGCCGTGGGCATTAAACGAATGTGCAAGCAGCAGTGACATTTTTTTTTTTTTTCTCTCTAAAAAGTCATTAGAATATTAATTATACGTTTACAATGGCGTCCTTTTAATATTTCTTTTTAACAATTTTCGAAAATCCCACTATCAGCACTGACCGAGCACACTGGAGAGCCTATGTGGCGAACGACGGTGCGGTTGAGACGACAAAAATCAAACGTGAAATTATATTCATTATCGTACTCGCACCAGTAGAATCGAATGTGCTTACAAACGGTAGCCCAACACTAGACCCAAGCCCGTATATAGGGGGGGTAGGGTTCAAACACCCCCCCGAAATTTTCAATTGTATTTTATAATCAATACATTTTCCATAATGCCACGTAAGGTTCACTTTGAATTATAGGTAAAAATTGTATTTAACCATTTTTTTTTTTTTTCGTTTTTATTATTTATAGTTTATATACATTATTATATTGTATTCTGTACTGTATAATTCTATCATTAAAATAATAATATAATTATGTGTTTTTAGTTTATGTGTTCAAACAATTTTAACCTTCCCCCCTCCGAAAATTGATTCTGAATACGTGCTTGAAGCGACTCCCTCCACGACACTAGGACATTCACAAAAACCGGTCGTGACCGGTTGCGACAGGTCGCACGCAAACAATTTCAGTACGTGTTCACGGTGCATTGGTGCGATTTACCGAATACACGATAGATCAAAAACAGACAGTCACACGATATAAAATAATGGTAGGCAGATAGCGTGGTGATACCATCAAAAAGATAACGAATACCATTACAACTTATTAATAAATAATAAATAATAATATAATTTTGAAAATCATTTATAATGTATGTAATCTCGATTGATCGATTTTCTTTTTGGCCTTTGTTTGTAATACAAACATTACGGTTAAATTATTTTGTTTAAGATTTCGACTAAAACGAGTGGAATAATCTATACACAGTTCGGGTTTACAATACTATAAAATGAATTTAATTTTTATTATTTTCGACCACGTATTCGGTTTGTAAATAAATTCGTTTTCAAACGGTACTCCGTTGCGGGATGCGGATTTTCCAAAAACCCGACCGTTTTTCTACAAAAATTACATTCGTTGTTCGCAGAGATGGGACAGTCAGTAATCGGTTACACGCATCAAAGTGACGTAACTCGGTTACGTTTGTCATTTGTATCTTGTAGCAAATGTTACATGTAACCAAATGTACGAAAATCGTCTCGAGTCGTCATTCTGGCAATTGCCAATTATTATTTTAATCGGAAATTGATAAGAGCGAGTGAGCGAACGACTAACCAAGGTAATTTCAATTTGTGATATTACAATTTATAAATAATATATCATTTTAAATATTTAATTGTTGTGACTCGTCACTATTGTAAAACCTAATGCATTTTATCGAACGACAAATATGTATTTATTTTTTATAAATATATAATGGTTTGTATGTAACTTGTATCAATATATACTGTGTACCGTATTACTTGTAGCTCCCCATTCCTGGTTATTCGTTATTACACATTTATACAGTATTTGAACAATAAATTATTATTACTATTGTGTGGGTGGCCCGACCGCAACACCGCGTGTCCATTGATAACGCGGCACACCTTCAGATGGCAACCCCTTCTTGACACGTATCGACCAATGTAATTTCAGAAAAAAGGAAAAAAAAACGCGAGAAGAATATTATGTAAACTGCAGTCGGTCGTCCGCGATAACCTCTCAACCGGGTCCGGTCGCGGAGTGTAATTGACACGCGAAAGTTCCCTTATAAGTGGTACGTATACGTATATAGTCGAATGGGTCAAAAGACCAAATTTCGATATGTGTGTGTCGCCAACACGGTGCAAAAGAACAAGACGTGTTTTCCATTTTATGACGTCCCGCCAGAGGAATATACGATATATATATATATATATATATATATCTATATATATCGATATATATATATATATATATATATCGTATATATGGAGTAGAAACACGCGTGCAAAACACACGTGCGCACTTATAGTTTGCGAAACCCCTTTGATATCGTTACGTGACGTCCAGAGACGAGAGTCAAACTATTTTTCTTTAGGTATTTTTTTTTTTTTTCACTCTCCCCCTCTCTTTCATTCTTTTTGTTCGCTATTCTCGCGATCCGCAAATGATTATTCCCGCGGTAAACCTAATCGAATACGTACCCCGGGATTTGGAAACAGTCAAAATTCAATTTCAACTCCAATGTACATTCGCCGCGAACGTATTACTATACATTAAAATATATCGAAACGGTTGTGTTTTCGTACGTTTCGCTGAACAAATACCGAACAAGTTTCGAAAATACGACAAGGCGTACTTGTACATATTACCGTGTAGGTGTGTAAATATATGCGTTTTAGGTGCGGCGAGAGAGTGGCAATGGCGAGTGAGCAGTGTTCACACACAGATCCTCTACGGCTGTCAGTTTATACGAAAAAAGAAGAAAAAAACAGAATAGGTACTGAGGGAGCATAATAATTGAACGGGTGATTCTACTCGAAACGTGGTATTTCCTATAACGTTTGCAAAGTAAATGTACAAGGTGTTTACACTCGATATTTGGAGAAGTATTGGCGGTTTTTTTTTTTTTTTTTTTTGAGAATTTATGAAACATGTTACATTTCCGTCACCCATATTTTTTGGGTGGTGAAATTACTTTCGGTTTTCAAATAGCAACCTATATTAAAAATGCCATAAATAAAGTATTAGTTCAAATAAAATTGTTTGTTGAAATTTTGGTCTTCTATTTATTTCCTATATTCTAAAGCACTCGTGCCGTGATGTATTGAAATTATTTTATGTGTTTACGTAAAACATAACGCCTATCACTCGCTCCGCACATGACTGTATTGATAAGATAATCACGGAAACATTAACCGTTCACCATCCGTATCGATGACGGTTGATAATTGTTGATAACTGTTCAATACTAGGTCTGTTCAAAAAGTACCAGGATTTTATTTTTAATAATTACAAAAATTAATTTACATATTATTAAAAGATATCTCGTTCAAAATACTCTCCTCCCGGCGATCATGCCATTTTTCAAAAGTCATCAAAACAGTTCCAAAGTTAAAGCTTTGAGTTCTGTTGCCGCGTTCGCTTTAATTTCATCTACATCTTTAAATCATTGTCCTTTGAGCACAGATTTTAGTTTCGGGAAAAGAAATAAAAACACATAGGGCCTGATCAGATGAATAGGGAGGGTGTGGGACTACAGGTATTTTTGTTATCAGCCAGAAATTCACGCGCCAAATGTACTGGCGCTTTATCGTGATGACGAAACCAATTTCCATTTTTCGGGGTGCTTTTTGCGAATTCTCTCTCGCAAACGTATTAATACGTCTTTATAGAATACCTGATTGACTGTTTGTCCATGGGGTATAAATTCATAATGAACAATACCTTCAATATCAAAAATAAACTATCAGCATTGTCTTGACATTCGACCTAACTTGACGAGTTCTTTTTGGCCGAGGGATTGGAACATTGTTTTCGGATCGTATCTATAAACTCAAGTCTCGTCACCTGTAATAATGTTTTTTTTATGAAATTAACAATCGCAGAACGAATTTTGGAGCTACCCTTTTCATTTGTAAATTTTCGGTTAAAATTTCATGATAAGATCCAATCGAGATTTCTGCTTCATTTGCTAACTCACGAACGGTCAATCTGCGGTCGTTTCGCACTTTTTCGCTAATTTTTGCCACAACATCATCGTTGCTACATGTAAACGGTGTTCCAGAACGTGGATCGTCTTCAGTTGACTGTAGACAATTCTTGAAACGTTTAAACCACTCGAAAGTCACGGAACGACTTAAGGAATTATCCCAAAAAGCATTTGTAATCATTGCGTACGTCTCCGTTGCATTTTTGCCAAGTCTCAAGCAAAACTTGATGCACACGCCGCGTTGTTCGTTAATTTCGGACATGTCGAAAACGGCGAACGAAAAAAACCGATTGGATTCAACCACGTGTAATATTAAATTGAGATAAGATAGCGACTTCAGGTTTTGTTTGAAATATTCACTAATACGCGGGTAATAAATCTATATATAATTTAAAACGTTATCATGTGTAGATTAGCCGTAATGACATTTGTCCTGGTACTTTTCGAAAAGACTTCGTATTATATATTCTGTTATCTAAGCCGACAATACTAACGAGAAAACAATCACAGCGCTAGAAAACACGTTTATGTTAAGATTATTATTATAATAATAAGCTATAACAATATTGGTGCAATTTAAATTTCTCAGTTGAGAAATAAATTTCGGGTATTAGGGGTCGGGTAATATTGTACCCCTTTCTCCGTAACACCGCCACTTTACACGCCACTGTTACAATATCGTTTATAAATTATTACCGCGAGCAACCGATCCGGTCCGTGTCGGATAAAACAAGAAAACAAAACACGATTTCGCCCCTTTACTATAACCGCTCTCGTCGCCCAAAACACGTACACACTCATCCTACCGACGCGTTGTTATTGGAATGTTTTCAATACATTTTACGTTTTTCGTCTGGGAGAAAAAAAAAATACGGAATTTCAGTTTAATACGTTATTTTATTCCGCAACAAGTGGCGGGCAAAAGAAAACATTTAACGGCGGTATAAGTATATAAATATAATTCAATTTTTAGTTTGGTCAAATATCGTAAAGTATAATACGCGATAACGTCGAAACTATAAATTGTGATAGTTTTGTTTTGCTAATACAAATATCCTATTACAAGTGCAATATTCCAAAATCGAGTTACAATAAACTCGTTTTCACCGTGACTACGAATTTTAGATGCTTTTATATTGCCCCGAGAACAACTTACGATGAATCTTGTAATGAAAATTTAAGTATTTTTGAGAAATTAGTACAATTTAATCCACATAAAACCATATAATAACATGAAAAACTCGAATATTTTAAACAATTCAAAAAACGCTAGAATATTTTGAAAATTGTACCACGTCAAGAAAATGCTCATGTAAATATTTAGTGAAATGTTAGGTGTCTACAATTATTTTAAATTGAATTGAATACAACAAAAAAAACGAAAATAATGGAAACTGTTATTGCATAAATATTCCCGCTTATTCGTATAATTTATACGATTTTAAAAAAGTACAAAAATAACCTCATCGATGCATTCACTACAGTCAGACGGCTACGAGAAAGTTCTTATAAAAATTTGATTAGAACCAGATTTCTGGGCAAAATGTTGTTTACATGCAAAATAAAAATAATAATTAATTTTATCAAACAAAAATAAAACCCATGTATCATCGTCATTTGTTGTCTGATTATTTTAATTTTTAAAGAAATCTGCCAAGAATCTCGAAAAAATGTTTAAACAAAGTACTACCAGAAGAGAATTTAGCATTTTTTATGGCACGGCGTGAATTAATCGGAGAATTTTTACTAATCGAAAAAAAAAAAATGTTCCCCGAGAAATAAAATACGTCTTCATTTACCATCGATACACAATAATACATCTATATTATATAATATAGTTTCTTCGGAATTAAAAAATCCTATTTAAAAGTAATAAATTTGTAATACCTATTTTATTTTTTGAGTGAATTTAAAAAATATATATATAATATATTTGGCATATTTTGTGCCGGTGGTCGGTCATAATAATAAATAATAACATCAGCAGCTGCGTATGAAATAATAATATTATATTATAATATATCGATGAGTGTTATTTTTTTTTTTTTTTACGAGATACTTTTCGCAAGGCGGCGGTGTGTACGCGTTTCGTGTTTTATCATGATTATATTACATTGACATAGTATCCACAAATCGAAATAAATACCCACCTCTGCACATATATTTATCGTTTTTGTATTATTATCGCAGCAGTGGTGTCGACGAGCTCAGAAAAATGTAATACGATACTGTTGTGCAAGTACCGGTACGGTTATATCAATCCAAACGACTAAAAACTGTAAAACGTATTATTGCTGTTGAATTGTACTGTACGCATTGACTTACCGGGGTTTTTTTTTTTTTTTTTTTTTTTTTTTTTTTTTTTATATAAGATAAAATACGTAAGATATTACGACGTATTCATTAAAACCAGTCTATAACGGAAACCCATCACTGTATATTATGGTGCCACTAAAAATTCAACCGCAATATTATCATCGCGACCATCCCTAACATGTTTTACACATCATGTATTTCATGTGTCTGTTCAAAATTCGAGTTATTCAAAATAATTGTTCGAGGTAGCTTAATGAGTATTAAATACTAGTTTAAAAAGTTACCTGATAATTCATATTTTAAAGTAATTTCATTTAGATAAATATTTATAGAGTGTACGATAATTTACCTCAAGCCAAATTCGTCTAACCATACAAATATGGTAAAAAACAAGGCTATGCGTGAGCACTTTAGGATTCATTTAGCGGACATGTCGTTCCTTTCAAGACTTTCTCTAGTTTTGAAAACCTTGCACTGCTCGTTAGTCTGATCTAATCACCTGGTGTATATTGTCCTTTAATCTGGACAATCAACAATACGGTTAAAAAGACCGATGTTATTGAATCGGTACAAAATCGTTTTGTGTTGCATTCGAATTCCATATTGACGGCCTATACGTGACGGTTCACGTCACTTGGCGAGTGACGGTCTCTCATCTGCTCCTCAAATTCGTATCAAATTTATAACTCAGTGAAATTGCTTTCTCTGGACTCTTGTCCGCTTTTAAAACGAATACCCTCAGTACTAGTAAACCTAATCACTTCCATTCTTGTGTCTCCGGCGAAACCTATCAATTAAACCTGCCGGCTAATTTATTAATGCGTACGGGTTCGATTTGATTTACGTTCATCTAGTTTTAATTATTAAGGTTTTTTATGGTCAAAGTTGTATAGATTGTATATAATATATTTTCTATGTCTACCCTATGTTTCTCAATTAATGTATTATGTATAACTCTGTTACTATTTAATATTTAATTTGTAATAGGACCTCGTGTCTCTGGATATATATATATATATATATATATATATAAATTATATATGTATTATAAATACGGTAATGCGGACGGTTCCAAAATTTAATTTCATACTTCAATGTACGTATGAACGGATCGGCATAATTTTTTGGCCCGGCCCTGTAGATGAAGTTGAATAAAATAATCGCTGTGATTTATACGATTATAGACAAAGATATTGCGTTATGGTTACCTTTTTTTCTTTTATACCATAAAATACATACTGATGGTGAACAAATTATGTCAAATGTCAATTATGTCGTATAAGTTTTGCTGGGCCAAAAAAAAAAAAAAAAATTGTATTCATAAAGAAACTACTACATTACACTCGACTTTTTATTTTTTACTACTATGTACAACTTATGATCAAGAACCTCGTGTAAAATTGTCTAGCATTTGTACTCGACCAAGGCAATTGTTATCCGTCACATAAAACCAAATTAAATCTAAAATTACTAGAACATTTAAATTGCCTATGTATAGTTCAATATCGCCAGATTATTTCCAACGCTTAGAAAGGACCAATATTAATATTTTGTGAAAATTTCAAGTCCTTACTATTGTTTTTAACCGAATTATAGCAACAACAAAAAAATAAAATCGAAAAAAAAATAGTAACTGTTATTGCCGTACATCTTCACGTTTTTCCTGCGACCTATACACAGCCACCGGCCCACCGAAGAGCGTCACGGTGTCCCGCCGGGCCAATCCGACCCCGAATAATGTACGCGTATGTAATACAGACATTGTCTTCGGTTTCTTTGGATATCCGATTTAGACGGTAAATTTTTACCGCTGGTAGAATAATATGCTTAAAACAAAACACTGACCTGTTTGCCGTCTCTGCCTTTCCATCGGGTCCACTTGTTCGAACCGGGTCTCCAGTAATCGATCATTATTTCCTCGGTGAACTCTTTACCCGACCCGTTGCCGTATCGACCCTGACTCTTGATGGCCGTTACGGCGTGTAAACCCTGCAAGTTGACCTCCAGATACTGACGGCCGTCGTTCGAGATCATGCCCTTCGGACACCACGCGCCTCCGTTACCTTCCAATTTTAGCCTAAAAAAAAAAATCGTCGATAACATTAATTTTTAAATTAAATAAATGTTAAATATATGTACTTAAATATAAATACGAGACTGTAAAACGGTAGGACATGACATAGTACAAATATTGGTAGGCGTAGAATAATATTTATAAAAATCTGTCTATACATTCGAGATGATTTTGGACTTTTTGTTCTTCACGCTTCGTGAAACGGGGCGTGCTCGATGGGCGCATCGCCGTCTCTTAATAATGCGAACTCGTTCATTTGGTATTATTAAAACAGTATCACGTTTCGTTTAATTCACCTGTTTAGTTTTCGAATATTTACAAATTTTTGGGAAATAAATATGGTGGGAAGTGCAGCTAATCCGTCCGACGATGCCTCAGCAGGTGGTCGGACAGGACGGCTATCCTCAATCGCTGACTATGTACAATGTTTCGGGAATGGAATTTTCTACACACAAGTAAAATTGAGGGAAAACCTACGCGAGGTACAGGCCAGCTCGAGCAAGTGGCGTTTGTACTAATGAAAGAGATCTGAATCGATCTTTTTCATATGCATTTTTTTGAATCGATCTAGTTCGAGGGAATCGATTATAGTTACTAGTTACTAGTTAGATACATTAATTTTGATTATAATAAAACATTTTTATCTATATATCTGAGTCGAATAAAAAATTAACAATACACAAAATTGAAATCTATTCAAAAGTCCAATCCACTATTGAGAAATGCAAACAGTTATCGAAGATTTTTCACTATATTCCTAACTTTATTATATCGAACTAAATTCCGAATTTTTTCAGAACGATCTAGAAGTAGATCGATCCACTTTCGAGAATCACCCAAATATTCCGATTTTTTCAGGTCGACCCTTTGTGAACGATTCTTTTATAGATCGATCCATTTTCGAGAATCGCCCGTCACTAGTTTGTACTTTAGCCTCGGGCTGGGAGAAGACGTGGCTTAAGCAAGCGCATCCGCGGGTAGATGTCGGCGAAATGTGCGTACCGACGGAAACGGTTCGACCAGATCGTGACCGTCGTTAATTTCTGGTTAGCTACCAGATACCTCTAGGTGTTCATGGCGTCGCCGGTGAGTAAGCCGGTGTGATCACCACCGGTCCTTGTAACGGACACTGAAAAGGACAAATTGGTCTTAATCTCCGGTGGCCCAGTGAATCGGATCGGTCGGCAGTCGATCCGTCCGTCCGTCGGCTCTCGTGTCCGCGGTGTCCGGGTCCCGACGGCGGTCTTCGTCCGCCGGTGGTAAATCTCTGCTGTCTTCGGTGTGGTATCTATTCTTCAACCCAACAAATGTTCCGGTGAAAATTCATGTTGACGTTTTGAAATGTTGATCATTCGATCCATCCTCCTTGCACCGATTGGTGTTAAGTCGTTCGCGTTTGACGTGTAAAAACCGTACCTTGTCCATCCTCTTCGTCGTACCGCGTCAGCCTATATTTTTTTGAATCACCAATAACGGCTGGTGTACCGTTACATTTTGTTATAACGAATATGTCATTATTCCGGTACATAATTAATGTAAACGTTATCATGGCTATTCAAAATGACTTAGTGAACTATATTTCAATTAAAATCTACAGTATGGTTATTTTAACAAAACATCCGCCTAGCAATATGAGAGAACCAGTGGAAGCTCTTTTTAACATTGTTGCAGAGAAATGTTTTTACCTATACATGATTAAAAAAAAAAAAATAATAAACAATAATTCGTATGTAACACGCAACTTAGTTGTGCCACTGTAACATGTATGTAACTTGTATCCAGTTACACAATCTGTCTACACAATGACTTGCCCATAGGTGGCGATTGTTCTCATAATGTAATTCCGCTTTATGACATGTTATAATAATTATGTTCCGGTTAATCCGAATACGACGACGCAACAATAATTTGTCGACGTCAATGTTTTATTGTTGGTTATTGTGACTGCGGGGCGATCGTCCGGCCGAATCGGAGTGATTGCGATACGATGACGGTGCGCGTTAACGTCGAGACGGCCTCTTTTGTGAGGGTCTGAAGTGATGCACGACGGTTTACTTATAATAGAGAGGCGAAAATTACAAGTTTGGTGTCCAAACCGGGGTCTCAAATATATATTTGTATACTTAGGAGTGACTCCTTTGAAAACATAACTCTTACCTATAAAACGCGGATAAAAAACACGGTATCGCACGAGCGCATGACGGTTTGACAATGATGTTTATTAAAATTAAAAAAAAAAAAAAACGTCCGGAAAAAATGAAAAAAAAAAAAGAAAAAAAAAAACGTAGTTCACTCTGTTCGTCGTATCCATTGTCCTGGTGGCCGAATATATACACGTTTTCCGGAGTTTTTAACGATTTCTTTTGTTTTTTGTTTTGTTTTTTTTTTTGAGAAACGGTTATTTTGCATAATTATTTTTATAATCTTATAGTTGGCTATCAAAAGAAAATTAGCGTTATCCCGCCAACGATAAACGTGTTTTTTTTCTCAGACAGTTTATATTTTACGGCAAACTTTGGGCGATAGCGATGGTTAAGCACAACAATGAGATATTATTTTAAATAAGTTTTATTAAAAAAAAAAAAAAAAAAACAAAAACAATTTGTTATTTATCTGAACGAATGGTTTACGACAAAAAAAAAAAAAAATAATAATAATAAAAATTACCTTTTGGTAGATTACAACAGTCGAAAAATTAGAGAATGCTGGTAGAAACTGTTCACTTGATAACAAAATTATTTACAAATATTGATTATCACAACAATAAAAAAAAAACCACAAGAGACTTTACTTTACTGTCGTAGGCAATAAACGTATTATTTTTTCGCTGTACTATTACCAGATGGTAATTTTTTAAATCGAAACCGGTCAAGTATGTAAGTACACACACACACACAACTTATATAATACTTCATACTCAGTTTTTTCTACATATTTTTAATTTTATTTGTATTACACATATTTACGTATTATTTATGTTATTAAAGATTAATCTCTTGTTATGTAGATTCCGAATATTATCAATTACAACAGTGTTATAACAATATTTTAGTTCGGAGGAATATTGCGATAACGTATTACTTAGAACACAAATGTATTGTTCATCGTGTCGTCAAATTATATGATATAATTATAATCCATTATTATAATTATTATTTTATTTATTTTTTAGTAGTAAAATATTGTATTTTAAAACATTATAGAACGTAGTGATTAAAAATGACTGATGATTATTATCTAATAGACGGAAACCGGTTCAAATTGAAATTTGGTATTACTTTCTAATTTAGACACACTGAACAAATTTTAGAATACCATTTGATTTTTAATCGTCCATATTGTAGCTGCAGTTATTTCTTCTTACAGTGCGATCCCTTGAACTTGATACCGTTTGTTTATTAATTGAATTAAAGAAGTTTTATCTCTTTTGTATGTTCTGTACTCTTAACACAAAGCCAAAAGGGGGCCGTATAATTTATTATTCACCTCCGAAAGAAACACGATTACCAGCATAATATATATTATTATATATTATATAGTCCTGCGGTGTAATTTTAATTAAACCAATGTAAAACCAACCGTATAAAAATAAATTATTAAAATTATCTATTCGATGATGATAGTGCATAACTATCAGTGTACTATTAGCCATCAATAGGTACTTATAATAGTTTAAGTTATCAATTCGTGAACATGGTCCACACCTCGATAAAGTACATACTATACGGAACAATTTATCCTAGATAGGTGATATTTTTAAAAAAAAAAAGATAAAACGATTTAGATATAACTCGGCAATCAGTGGCGTAGCTACACATTAAAGCGCCTAGAATCATATTCTTTGATCATTGTCATTAAAACATTGCTGCTATCTTATATTTGACTGAGTAATCGTGGTATTTTTTTTTTTTTTTTTTGTAAAAATAGTTACAATACTATTACATTAAAAATTTCGTATTAATCATAAATTGGATCGATTTACATTTCCATCTTACGAGTACATAGGAATATATTTGTACGCTATATCTCTTTCTAATATATTTTTACGCAAAAAATGAATTTCTAACTTTTCTTTATGTATAACAATACGAATTTTTGAAATATTAATCGATTAGCATTAAATGTGCCGGTGCAATGTCGTGGTGAACGATTGCGAAACGAATTTGGCAGCGCGACCCTTCTCGTCTGTACATTTTCCTGTAAAATTGCACGACAAAGGCTCAATTGAAATTCGCTTTTTTAACTCACGAACGGTTAATCGCGTCGGCCATTTCGCATTCTTTCGCAAACTGTCGCCACACCATCGTTGCTGGACGACGTCGACGGTCTTCCAGAACGCGGATCGCCTTCAGTTGACCGCCCCGACTGTCCGTGAAACGTTTAAAACACTCGAAAGTCACCCTGGCCACTTAACGAATCATCCCCAAAATCATTTCCGTTGCATCATTTTCGCACCAAGTTCCGAGCAAAACTCGACGCACACGCGTTGTTCGTTAATTTCGGACGTGTCGAAAACGGCGAACGAAACAAACTGACTGGATTGAACCACGTGTAATATTAAACTGTGACAAGATAGGGACTTGAAAATATCCACTTGTTCGCGGGGAATACGTGTATTTGTAATTTGAAACGTAGATTAGCCGTAATAACATTTGTCCCGGTACTTTTTGAACAGACCTCGACGCATGGTCTGAGGTAATTTCTCTATGAAATAATGTTCAACGCAGAGTGTAGGAGGTACACGGGGTAGGTGCAAATATTATTTATAGCGCGCGGGCCGCCGCCGATGAGAAATTCCCCGGCGTTTTATTGTTTTGTTATGCGCTCGCGTCCCCCACGCGGCACCGTCACCGTCGTCATGTCTTCGCGGTGCGGCCGATCCCCTCGGCGCGTTTCCCGCGCGGGTATGCGCGCCTAGGAAAAACGTATACACGGCGGCCGCGCCGGAGGGAGCGCTTCCCGTTTAATAATAATAATAATAATAATAATAATAATAATAATAGTGATAATAATAGTGATAATAATAATGATAATCTTCTATGGCGACGGACCGTATATTATATAACGGAGCGTACGCTATTCGGCGGCCGTACAATGGCGGCGGTAGGTGGTATTTATACGCGGTGTACGGGGCGCTCTTGTGGATAGAGGCGGTAGGCGCGCGCGGAATCCCGCCGGGGCGACAAAAGGTGAAGAGCGCGAAAACGAATCCTTCATCCGGCGGGCACCCACCGCGCCGGCCCGCCGTATAATACGAGGTATTATTATTATTATTATTGTCCGCGACGAGCCTCGGCGGTCCAAAGTCTCCGTGCGGCGTGACGGCGGCGCGCGCGACGATAATAATTAACACGGTCCCGGGGCGAGAGCCACCCGACCGCTCGGCATCGCCGGCAACACCGCCGCCGCGTACACACCGCCCCGTCACCGGGGCGTAATTAACTGCGGTCGTATCTGCGCGTCGTCTGCGATCCACCGCGGCCGCGCACCGACCGACCGCCCGGGTATATACCGAGCCTATACCGCGCCGCGGTTGTTTATTGCCCTCCCCCCCGATAACGCGTTTAAATGCGAAATTAATTATAATAATTATTATTAAAATATATACGTGTATATATATATATATATATGTAGACGCGCGAGACACGCGGGCGTAGACAAACAATCGGCCGGTGAAATTCGGCGGCGTCGGCGTGTATATATATATCCGTATAAAACCGATTTCCTTCCGCACGCATCACAGTATTATACGAATATTATTATTATTATTTATCAGCGTAGGCCCGTTTTGTCGTGTGTAAGTGACGTGTGACCGGGAAATCGGTATCGTATACGTGCGCACGGTACGATATAATTATTATAATTATATTTATATATATATATATATAAGAGACGTGCGGTGGATTCCTCGGAGCTTCGCGCAGAGAACGGACAGGAGACGCCGGTTCGACCGAAGCGTCGTCGTCGTCGTCGTCGTCGTGCGCACGCCGCGACTTTGTCGTAATAACAGCGCGCAGGGTGACGGGAAAAGAAGAAAGAAAAAAGAAGAAGAAGAAGAAGAAAAAACAAACGAAAAAGACAAATTAGAAACCCTTCCGGTATAGATTCGGAATTCCCGTCACGTAGTACAATATATATATATATATGCCGCCTCCGAGCCACCCTCGGCAAAGAACGGTTCCTCAGTAAGTACTAAACTTCGAAAGAAATTCAAACCGTCGCCCGATAATACTATAAATATATATATATATGTATAGGAAACCGCATTGTTTCGCCCCGATATAATATTATATGATATGTCATTTTTTATTGTATATAAAAACCCGCGTCGGGTCGCTCCGAGCAGTTAGTTTAGCCGCCGGGGAGGTGTCACACCACTCTTGTCCATCCCCAACGCCCGCGTGTTTAATCGCCCGGAAAATATTTTCGTCCGGAAAACGCATTCCGCCGGCCAAAGCAATCTCTCCTATACAATAATATAATAATAATACACAGTGTCGCCCGACTCTGCTGGTTTGGCCTATAGCACGTTTTCCGGCGGGGTGTTTTTACCCGAAATATATTTTAAGGGAACGTTCTGGTACAGGATAGGTATAGGTATACTTGTGTAAACGCGTTTCGGTACAAGACTTTTACCGTAACGATTCCGGCCACTAGAAGTGAATTTTTTATAAACTGCAGCAGGCGTCGTTATTATTACCGTCATCTACTCGGGTCGGTAAAAAAACACGATTACATCCGCGTCCGGACAATTACTAATATTCTGCGTCCTAATTCCGTATTCCCACGTGCACTTGAACATTTTTCCACCCAACGAATTCCCTATCAGTAATGTGTTCGTACTATCGATATTGTAATGAAGTAAAAAAAAAAAAAAAAAAGTCGACGTCGTCTAGAAATTGTTTTGTTTCTATGACCTACTGTGAAGAACATCTCGTTTGGTTTGCTGTGTTGCCTGTTAAAATTACAGGCTTAGGCTATTATCCGATATTGAAATTCATTGGTTTAGTCATGTGACCATTTCGAACCTCGTGTTAGTTTTTTTCCAAGATTATTCGGGCACGATGTACCCACAAATGATAAAGGGCGGACGACCGGGAAATCCACACTAAAGCCTGCCAGTCGATAGGAGTTCTTTATCCGGCTTGTGCGTAAGCCCGAATCATTTTCTAAACAAATGATGGCGTCTCGAGTTTACCGGACACCGACGACGGATATTTTATAGAATATGTGTTTAAAGAAAAAATCGTCCGTAGACAGGTGTTTTGCCCCTCGGCAACGTTAAAAAGAAACACGCCTTCCGCACCGAGTGGAAAGTAGGTTATCGGGCTATAAATCCTAAAATCACCGTAGTTTCTAATTATTATTCACTTCGATTTATTTCTCGTCTAAAACATCATAATTAAATAACCCATATCAACCACGTACAAGACGCGCACAAATTTGGTGATTATTGTTCTCAAGTCGGCCGTGTCGAGTAGATAACAATACGGGTATTTTATTTGGTTCTTCGCCTAAAATGTATTTATAATAAAAAACGACGATATTTTTTTTTTTTTCCAATTTAAATCAATCATTTACCGTATATTACCGTAAACAATTTATTCATTCGACTGTAAACTTATTACAATTTCCTCGTTTTATTTCTTCTCGAATTTTGTTTTACACATTTTCGTACGAGTGATTTAAACAATTAATCATTTCTTTCGAATGTATTCCTCATATTCCTTACCTACACTTTTTTTTTTTTTTTGTAGGTACTCACCGTAATTAATTATTTGCACCGCCCTAATAATTGTTGTTTATTTCGGATAATTTTATTTTGTTTTTTTTTTTTTGACTCTGTTTAAATAACGTTTAACATAACCCCGCAGACTCTATCATAACCTTTTTTCCGGTTAATCTTTATTTCAGTTTGATTCATTCCGCCGTGCGACACTGCAATAAATCTTCGTTATTTTATTCAATGCATAACATATTTTACAATTTGTTCCTTTGAAACACGGGCCGTCGGTGTTTGCAGAACTTTTTCCATCGACTACATCATTCTTTACTCTGTAACCTATTACTTACAATATACAAGTAATATATTATCGTTTTGTTTTTTTTTTCTTTTTTGTTCGACCGCTGTTTTCTGAAACGACGACATGTCTAACACAACCTCCGATCGAACACGAACCTATTGCGGTTGGTAGGTATAGTCGAAAATTTATAACAAACAAATAATGACATGATTTTTTTGAAGTTCTAAACGTGGCGTGGAATATTTTCGATTTATTACAATTCGCGCGTTTGTTTTCTTTTTTGTATGCAAACAACACATTTATTGATATTTCTCCGATTTTCAACTTCAGGGGCAGGTTTTGTTGGAAAATTTTGCTTAGAAGGTGTGTTGTAAAGTTCATTTTTTTTTTTTTTTGATAATCATATTACATATTTTAATGAGAGGATAGGGTAAAATCAAACAAAATTTTATTATTTATAATTTTGTTTTTTTTTTTTTCGTATTCAGTTAAAAATAATTGTAGAGATCGGACAATTTCATCGAATACTTTAATTAGAATTTTCTAGACGCGGTAAAGTTTTTGAAACACGTTATTCGAGATTGTTATAGTAATATGAAATTTTCTACTTTTTTTTTCTTTTTCGTTTTATGCGGTTAGCAATTTTTATATTGATTTTTATCAGCGATAAAGTTCATGTTTGAAAATTCTTTAATACCACGAACATTTGTCAATTACAACCTTCGAGTTGAATTTATTAAAAAGCACGTTTAACCGAACTTTATTAGGAATCGATTTACGTTTGTATTTTTTATATCCCTTTCCCAACATCCCCTCTACAACAGTGGTCCTATCATACCCAATCGGGCAGATTTTTTGTTGTTTTTCTCTTTATTAACTTATATTTAATTTCGCTCCTTCGTTTTTCTAACGGCAAATCCACGGGTTTCGCTTTCGAATGACGCGGTGTCGGCTCGTACAGTCGAATATTCAATCGGTTAACCTTATAACAGTGTATATTGATCGTATATTTAATTTCGGTCCGTCGTCGTTATCTCGCATATAGAATTATTCTCGCCGTCAATTTTTAATACCTATACCCTACTTCATTAATTTCCACGCGGGTCTTAATACACCGTTGACCACGCGTTTGTGTCGGATAGACACAAAGACAGATGGCCCGCGTTCGAATCCGAATCAAACCTATCCCGAGTACTCTATTTCAAACTGCAGAAGAACTGTCGAGCACTTAATTTTATTACCCACAGCTATTCGATTTAATTTCTAATAATATTACTGATGTACTCGTCCCTCACCCCGGCTGTATGTGTGTGTGTGTGTGTGTGGTGAGGGGAGGTCGTTTATTTACGAAATCACCTGTTAACTGTTTTACAGTTCAACTAATTCACGTAAATCATGCGTATATTTATTATATTTCGAAATTAATCGTCGTAAATACGATAATAATTCTATAATATATACGGAACAAAATTACCCGCCGTATCGTTAGACCGTATCGTCTGCCGAAAATTCAACGATGTTTTTAGCCGTTTACATTACGAAACGAAATGTTTTATTGCCGAATCCCCGTGCGGGGGCAAACGCGCGTTAATTTTAATATTCCACTATTCGTTTATCTTTTTTTTTTTTTTTTTCGCAACATAACATTTCAAATTACGTTCTGGCACGTAGAGTAGTAAAAATTCAAATTCAATACAACAATATTATAATGTATACGTAATCAATTACATTATAAATTAATTCGCAATTGTTGACCTAGCGGTAGATTGGACTCGAACAGGCTAGACGCGATTACACTCAATAGTCTAACGCATAGAACGAAATTCGTCTGTTGGATTCATTACACCGGTCAATGTGATCAATTTTTCCATAATTTATTCGACAATTTTTCGTTTTTTTTTTTTTTTACGCGGTTTATCGCCGGACTTTTAGTCGTGTTACGATTGGTTCACGCGGTACCAATGTTAAAAAAAAAAAAAACCATTTGTATATCTTTTAGTTTTGTTTTGTTTTGTTACTCCTTTGGCCGTTATCGACTCATTCGGTTTACGGACTCGTACGGTCCGGTCCCGGAGTCCTACCGCATTTAATCGCCGCAGGGTTCGGCGCGTTTTACCGAAACCGCAATATTATTATTACTATTAGATCGTTTTTTTTTTTTTTTTTTAATATAATATATTGTCGTGCGTGTCGGCATTCGACGTACTATTGTTATATCGGGAATTTATTTGACTAACGTACCCGTCGTCGTCGTCATCGGCCGTTGGTTAACGTTTCCAGTGCGCCCGGCCAAAGTAAATAATACAATTGTATAATTCGACCGTAATGAAACCGAACGCTTAAAATTAGTATTTATTAGTTTGACCGTTAAAGTAAATATCGTGTATATATATATATATTTTTTTTTTTTTTTTTAGACGAAATACGATAGACGTCAAATGTCCGGCCGTAAACGCGCGGTTAATCACCGTACGACCCTAAAATAATACGCGGCGTCGATATCGACCGGGGCACGAGGCCGAAAACACCTTTTGCCCGTTTACAAATAGCCTTCGGAAGTCTCGTTGCAAGCGTAAGACATGGCAATAATGTAATCCCAAGAGCACTTACGAACTATGATATTCGCCCATAACGCCATCGCTGCCTTCCACTGTGAATTAAACGCGTAAATTCCAAACCACAGTCGGCCCGGTACATCTAAGTAGATAATATAATAATAAATAAATAAATAAAAAAAACTACATACGAGGTGTGATCAAAGGATACCGGTCAATCAATTTGTATATTTAAACATTTATCTATACAAATGTTTGTTTGAATATTAGTCTCCTTCGAAATATTTCACTTTTTCAAGCAATGTTGTACGTCACTTGGAGTTGTTTGAGTTTGAGATCCGCCGCGTTTTTTTTTTTTTTTTTTTTGTATTGTTCCGATATCATCAAATCGTTGTACTTTGAGGTCAGTTTTAATTTTTCGGAAATACAAAAATAATCAGCTAAATAAAACGCACGGATCGCTAGGCAAAACGAGCAGGCGCGTTGTCGTGGTGCAGCAACTACGATCGATTCTGGAACTGTTCTGAACGTTTCTTCCGGATTCTTTCTCGTAATTTAATTCAAACTTCTTTGAAATAAGTCTGATTAATCGTTCGACCAGTTACAACAAATTCATAATGAATAAGGCTTTTAATATCGTAAAAAGTAACCAACATGGTCTTCAAGTTAGAATGTACTTGTCGAGCTTTTATTGGTCTTGGTGCTGTAAACTGATTTCCATTGTGATGACTGTCGTTTGGTTTCTGTAACCTATGTTTCATCACCAGTTATAATATTTTTAATGAACCCTGGGTCATTTTGTGTTGGTTTTTTTCAAACCTTGACAAACTCCAATTCGATGATTTTTTTGATCTTGAGATAACAATTTTGGGATCATTTGTCGAACATAAATCGTGTACAACGCTTCCAATCTAAAACTCTCCGTGCTATAATCAAAACACTCTTTTATATTTCAAACCAGTCCCTACAAAATGACCTCGGGATCTCCTCTGATCAACATGTAACGAAAGCGTTTTACAGACGATTTAACTTAAATCTTCAAAACCACACGAATCCCTTAATAAAAAAAGTCTTGCATCGGTAAATATTCCTGGTAATCCTCAAAAAAGGTTAAAAAGGCGGTGGTGTCCGGGGACTTACTTTCATAAAATTAAAATACCCAAATTGGAAATATATTGAAGATAATTGTATAATTATTTAACTGCTAAACGTCAAAAAACTGCCTTCACTTTGAGGTTTCTTTGCTCCGTCATTCACGACATAAAATCCTTCATTACTTACACTCATTGTTCAAGATGTAACAGATTGTGGAAATACATTTTTTTAAATATTATAATCGTTGCAGTTTTAGTTTTAACGTAACAACTTGTACGAATATTGTGTTATTTGTCGACCGTATCGTTAACGTCACAGGCTCGAATGCGGTTTGTTCGACTCGCGCGATACGTTCAGCTAGATAGGCTAACAATACTAGTCAAATACCTGACTAAAAACTGGAATAGTTTTAACAAAACTAAACATTTTCATCGAAAACATTTAATGACGATAAAAATTACTAGATTTGCCGGGCAATTGTAAACATAACGAAAAAAGTATATACACGAGGAATTCGTGTAAAAATGCGTTTATGCTACGCCTTAACCCGTTAAATATGTTAAGAGCACAGACAAAAAAAAAAAAAAAAAAGCACACAATATATATTTAGAATCTAAAATATAACACTCGGTAAATGATTTTGAATAAATATTTTTTTATTATTTACTTGAACGTAGCTGGTTACGTCTATAAAGTTTTTATATATTAATATTACGGTGGTTATGTATTTCACGGGAATGTCAATTTCTCGAGAATAATATTATTTTGCGAATTCTATTCTTGAGGATTTTTAATCTAAAAAATATCTTCAAACTCAAGATTATATGGCTCGATAAAGATAATAAATAGTGGTGAAGGAATGAGAATGCAGAGCTAAAGTAGTCGTATTCAAAAATGAAAGCTCCTAAAAAAAAAAATGCCCGAAAATCGACTCGAGGTCTATAAAAAGTTGTATTTGGAGGTAAAAGAAAAGAAAAAAAGTTAAGCCTAGTTTAGTTATTTGTTTGTATTGCCGTTTAAAGTCGGTTCAAATTTTGATTGCAGATTTCAATTTCAATCCATCAAACTTCGATCGGAAAAATGTTTCGTTGGCCACGGTTTATCGTAGTGTCGTACCGATTTAAAATCGAATTCCCATCGATATCTCACTTTCCTATATTCTCACCAACAACAGCGGTCCGTCCGTGAAAATCCATTTTTTTTCTCCTTCTGTTTTTTACCGGTGTGATATGTAGGTATTGTCAATAGACCGCGCCTCGTTTTGCACTCGGAACGAAAAATAAAATGTATAAAAAAAAAAAATAAAGTCGAAACACATAAAATATAAAACCGGCCCGTTCTGTTGACTTTTAACCGCGGGTACACCGGCACGGTATTTCGGCCGAGAACGTTTTGGCCGGTTTCTCATTAATGCGGTTTGGTTGACACATTCGCGAAAGCCGTCGCTCACCGCGGGGATTATTATTGTGCTCGGATACTGAACAATAATTGTTGACCTCTAGAAACGGTTTTTTTTGTTTTTTTTATTTATAATTATACAATTTTTTTTTTTTTTTTTTTTTTATAATTTACCGTATCATACAATAACAAAGCCGTTGTCGTTGTTTGTCGTACGATTAAAACAGTTCGATAAACGGACTACGAATAAAAACATCTTTTTTTTTTTTTTTTTTGTTTTTTCAAATCCCGTATTAATTGATTACGCACGTACGTGTACATAATACAATATTATTACACGAATATCTTGAAAATCCGATACGTTAACGGATAAAAGTTATCGGTCGATAAACGACAAATCACGATGATTTTTCTATTTGTTTGTTTTGTTTAATACACGACTGCGTTTTTCATATTACGATACGATTCGTTTTAAATGCTGATCGCGCTTCACGAATATATATTTTTTTTTTATTTGTAATATTTCGTATTGCGTACGTTTAAGGTTAGACCATAAACTCGTGGTCACTATATGAAAATTTGCCCCCGTACCCTTAAATACAGTTATTTCGTTATTTTTGTTTTCCTTTACCGTGAACAGTGGGTAAAAATTCTCCAAAAACAAATACTATACCAGGTTCAAACGTTGTCGATGAGTAAATTAAGAAGTAAACTCTAAAAAAAAAAAAAAAAATCATAATCTCAGTCATTATAGTCACTACACATTTGATAATTGCGTATTTCATATACGACCGATTTCGTCTTCCGTACATCACGAAAACCGGCCCTGCAATACGGGCGAACCACCGACAATATATAATTTTACGATTTTGTTTTAGAAAAAAAAAAAACCAAACGAATTCTGACAAGCGTGCCGAGAAGTACTTGAAAAATTGCATTTTTTTTTTTTTCTTTTTTATTTCCTCTAAACCCACCGTCTGACGTTTTCGTCGAACTAAAGCTATAACTGTATAAATATAAACGAGGACCTATTTTTAAAGGGTCGGTCATTGGTCGAATATTATAAGTATTCGGGTCAACCCGTCGGAATGAATTATTAATTCGGATGTACAGTATCTCCGGCGTCTGGAGATGAATATTTTCGAATTCCGTTTTCGGCAATTCAATCGAGAGGGTGTAGATACCGCCGTATAGATAATAATATATCTACGTATAATACTATTCGAATAATAATTTTATATATATATATATATATACACAAATTAGGTACGTGAACGATTATGACGTCATTATTATTTTCACTCGCCTGCGGAATACCAAATATTTTTTTATTATTATTATTATTATTACCTACAATATAATATCGGCCCGAAAAGCTTTGTAATAAACGAGACAATGAAAAAAAAAAAAATATTCTTAAGCGGAGCATTTTGTAATTTTTTTTGTTTTCAAAACACTTTCACGTTATTTTAAATTTATTATGTACAATATTCGATTACAATAATTATTTTTATCCATACACGGTAGTGTAATGCGATTATGACTTCTTATAACTCTCAACATTTTAAAATGTAATCATTGTTTTTGAAATGTGTATCTATTTTTTTTTTTCTTTATTTCTTCTTTTTATCTAGATAACTTATGGTTATATTTGATCGATTACCAATTTCGATATATTTAGTTTGGTTTATTTTTTATCTTCATTTAGTCACATTTTAATTATCTGTCTGTCGATACTGATTCGTTTCGATAATAAACATTTCACAAAAATCGAATATTTCAAAATGTTACGATTTTTATAACGGTTAGTTACCTATCTCTAAAATTGATTTTATAAATGCCTTTTTGTTTGTTTTAAGTGAAAGTAATCTTTAGATATACCGCGGAGACCGAAAATACAATTGATACGGAAAGTTAAAGATATTAAAACATGTTATACTATCATGCTGATAACCAAATATTCATGTTACATTATTTAATAACAGGTACATTTATTTTGGTATCTATTTTATTCAATTACAATTAAAGAAAAAAAAAAAAGAAAAATTGTATTTCTATTTTGTAATTAAATCCATTATTTATACCACGTTGTCCATTCTTGCCAACGGTCCGTAGAAAAAAAAAATAAAAAAATACCCGGTACAATTTTATATAAGAATTTTAAGTAAAATATTTGCATAAATAACCTAAAACTACTACGTGATATTACTGTACTATTAAGTTTGAGAAAAATATTAAATTATATTATTTTATTTAAAAAACTTTGTCCACATAACTGTAAACTAGTAACCATTCGCGTTATACGCGGTTAATATTGAGCGATTTATTTTCCGAAAATATTTCATATGTGGGCTCGATACTGGAAATAGCTCAAATAGGTAATTAAATAATAAAATATTTTTCTAATCGGAACTGCGAATACACAAAATGATTAAAATAAACCTACCAAAATGCAAAATGCAAAAAAAAAAAAACTATGAATTTTAAAAAATTATGCGTCCAATATAGAAATGATAACGTTGTACTAATTTATGACGTAGCCGTAGATTGTATTTACATTTACTATCATAAGACAATAAAAATTCGAAAATTGTTCAATTATTCAAAAAATGACAGAATATTTTGAAAATTATACTACTCCTAGAATGTGACGTACTACTGAATTACAAAAAAAAAAAAATAAAGATTAACAGAAACCGTTATTGCGTAAAGATAATAATAACAAAAAATTAAACACACTTTATTTAACTACTTACTTTATTGTTACGGACGACTACTGAGTGGGCAAAACCTTGTGAAATAAATAAAAATATTAAAAAAATTCGCGGGGCTGCCAAATAAACGTTTACTCGGACATTGTTTTCTACCGAAAAACACGACGTGCGTGTCGCGTTATATTGTAAAATATTTGTCAAACGGATTTATTTAAAACATTGTTAAAAATAAAACATTCGATTGGGTCAGACGTCGTACTACCGACATTATAATTGAATATTTTAGCTGGCGATCCAGATGGTTATTGTGATTATAAAATTCAGTCGACGGTATTGCAAAATTGCAATTACACCTACGTATCGTCCTGTCGTCGACAGAGGCGGCCCCGTCCGTGAATGATAACCGGAGCGGAAAATCATTCGGATTATTTAATTCGCAGCATTAAAAAACACTTGACTCGAGATCTGGCGCAAACGATTAATTTAATTTCCAGCGATAAAACAACAGCACTTAATCCTTTAAAAACTAATTAAAATTTAATAGGTATAGGCATACGTATATATATATATATATATATATTTTATTTCAACCAGTGCAGCCGGTGGCATCCATCGCCGACGGTAACCCGGAGATCAATTCTAATACGCGCCCCGAAAACGTTAGACGTTTTACAATGCCCGGTCATTACTGAAACCCTTCCGGCGCCCGAGAAAATGACCTCCCCTCTAAAACCCTACTCTTCTCTCATTGCCGTTCCCCGCCGCCCTGTTATTTTCCGTGTACGCGGATTACTGGTCTCAACAACGTTGTCGTTTACAATTAGCAATAGATTTGTGCACGATTTATAAACGGGTCTGAAAACAACGGCCGACCTACGTTCGAAAATACTGGAAATCTACCCCGGGGATGTTACGATCCCCGACGATTTTCGTTTTTATTTTACAAACCGATAAAAATCAATTTATCGCTACAACCGACGACCTAGGCGGCGCACCTGCTTGCGACCGAAATAAAAAAAAAAAAAATATTTATATATATATCGAAATATAGCAAAACGCATAAAGAATACCGCGGTATGGTTGTATCGTAAATAGAGGACGTGACCGGAAAAAATTATAAGTATTTATCTGGTACGGAAATCGCTTATAATTTACAATAATTTCAAAAATCCATTTAATTATTTTAGACACGCCGGGCAATTTTACAGGCGAGATTGCGTTTAGATTTATTAAGGTATGCACACGGAAAATGTTGATCGCAATAAAGTCTATGGTATTTATTCATTTTAGATTCCGAGTGTAACGAAGAAACTATTCGTTTTACCAAGATGTGTTGTTCTTCGGTTTGTAAAAGCGCTCTTGTTATTATTTTTTTTTTTTTTTTTTTTATATGATGTAATTTTAAAGACGCGGACTTTCTATTACCCGTTGGTACTTTTTACTCGTGTTTAAAAGGTTGTTAAGGTTAAATTAAATTATTATTAATGTGCAGTATTATCAGGTATCTACTGTAGTTACTGTAGATGTATAGAAAAAACTCAAATTTGTTCGATTGATGCGAATCACTATCATATTGACCGCATGGTTGTAGGGGCAAAATATCTCTAAACATGGCCCCGGAGTCAGTATGTAATTTAGTTTTAATTTGTGTACTCGACCACGAACACGTTACAGAGAAATTTCCCGTCCTAGGTACCGTGACATTTTCATATTTAAAAGATTAGTGTTTCGATAATTTTGCATCGTTTATCTAGATCAGTGTTTCCCAAACTTTTTACCACCACGGACCACTTCGACAATATTTTATAGGTCCCGGACCACCTCAATTTTACAAAAACTAGGAATACCTTTATTTTGCTCACTAACAAGAATACACACAATTTATCGAAAAACGTTAATTTTTGTTGTTTTACTTTACATTTTTTTTTACTATACTTCATTAATATATATAATTATTCTTTACTATACTATATACTTTGTGATTTTTGTGACTGCATTTCTTTGGCCGGTTTTTCAATTCTCGGATGAATGTTGCTCATAGCTAAACGCATGTCGTCACTTATGTCCAAACGATTCCTCCGTTTATTTTTGATTACACGTAGACTAGAAAATACTTATTCACACAAATATGTAGTTGAAAATACTAGTAAATAACGTAAGTCGATTTCCCGGAGTGGAATATCTAATGTTGCCTTGTGCACCAAAATTCCTCAAAGGTTCGTACCAGAATCAAACATATTTTTGCAGTCAGAGTTGTTTTGCAGTTCAATTACAGCTTCTTGAAGATATTCTAGGGCGTCTTCATCTTTTGCACAAAAGGGTTTTGAATTATTTTTTGAACACTGTTAACTTCGTTCCACTCCGGAAAGTAGCGAGTAAATTCAGATTTTAAATTTCTTCAGATATTTTATTTTTATGTTATGTTGAATTTCGATTCTAATATATGCATATTGATCGTCGTTGATAAGAGTTTGGAAAGTCTGAAATGCCGAATAATTATTATTCTCGATTATATTCATCCAAAGATTAATTTTGCATACAAATGCGCGAATTTTATCTTCAAAAATAAAAATATTTGCTCTAAATTCCGAGGTTTTGTTTCCCGAACCTTGAAGTTGCAAATTGAGATTATTTAAGTGTTCAAAAATATCTACTAAACAAGCAGGTTGTAATTCAATTTTCAATTTACAAAATTTTTCAAGTAACTCTGAATCCTTCTCGTTGAAAAATATTATCATTTTCTCGTTCAGTTTATAGAACCTCTGTATGAAAAAGTAATCTTTTTTTTTTTTTTTACACGTAATACACAATCTGTATCAGACTAGACACAATAAGAATATTCGATGAGAGTTACATTGTTCGACGTGGAAAATTTGACGAAAGAAGCCGCCCATCGATGGCACTTTCTGTAAAAATTAATCTAGATTCTAGATCTATGTCTGAACACCCGGGCCACAGGGTTTGTCGGTTCGAAACTCGACGTGTACACGGTCGTGCGCAGTGATTCGCCAACCGCGCGAGAAACACCCGACGCACAGAGGTTTTTCGAAACTAATTTCCGTCCTTTTATCTATATACATGTGTATATATATATATATATTTATATACGTGTATATAACTATTGCACTCTTCGGACACGGTAAATCGTATCGCCGGGAACGACAGGAGTCAAGACACGCGGAAAACACGGCCGCTACAGGCCTTACCTTAACCCGGCGAGGCGAAAGAACGGAAAGCAATTTACCGGTGCGCGGGCATCGTAACTACGCACACACACACACACACATATATATATATATATTATATACATGTAATATAATTGCAAAAACGAAAAGTCGCCATCTCTATTTACGACGGGAGACGACCGAGTTTTGCCTCGTGTACTGCGACGACGATAACGCGATAAGGGACCCGCGTCCCGCCCCGGGACGGTCGACGGTTTTACCGTCGCGACAGCCGTTGACTGCCGGCGTACTCCCGTATCCATTTACAGACGCACGGCCCGAAATATATAAGATATATTTGATATTTTTTTTTATAAAAATATTATAACCGCCGCGATTTTAGATCTGATGCAACTGACTTGTACGAACATCGAGTAATTTGTCGACCGTATCGTTAACGTCGTTGGCTCGTATGCGATTTGTTCGACTCGCGACCATACGTTCAACCGGATAGGCTCACAACACAAGCCTAACCTAACCCAACCTAACCGGTCCCTACATAATCATCTCGGCATCTCCTCTGTTCAACATGCAGCATAAACCGTTTTACAAACGATTCAACTTGAATCTTTAAAACCGCACAAATCCCTTAATATATATGTATATATATATAGTCTTGCATCAGCACATATTCCCGGTTATCCTTTGAAAAAGAGGTTAAAAAGGCGGTGGTGTCGGGACTTACTTTCAAAAAATAAAAATACCCAATTTGTTATTATATTGAAAATAATCTGGAGAATACGGTGGATGCGGAAGCAATTCGATCTTTAATTCGTGTAGTTTTTTTTAACTTGTGACACGGTGCGTTGTCTCGATGAAAAAAATTTTTTTCTTTGTCATATGCGGTCGTTTTTTTTTTTTTTTTTTTTACAATTTCGGCCTTCAAACGCTCCAATAACGCTTTATAATATTCACTGTTGATGGTATTTCCCTTCTCAAGGTAGTCGATGAATATTATACCTTGCTTATCCCAAACTACTGAGCCCATAACCTTTACAGCTGTTTGTTGTGCTTTCGGGCGGTTTGGACGAGGTTCACCGGTTGCTGTCCACTCGGACGACGATCATTTTGATTCTGTAGTGATGTTTCATCTATTGTCACATATCGACGCAAAAATGCCGGTTTATTACGTTTGAACATGGCCAAACACAGTGTTTATAATCATCAACACGTTGTTGTTTTTGCTATACAGTGAGCAAACGCGGCATCTACTTTGAACAGAGCTTTCTCATGGACGAATGATCTGCAATATAAAGCCAACGCGCTTGTTTTGATATCTTTACGATGTAAGCTAACACTCATGCAACTTCATTTTGCGATCATTCAAATCGATTTTGTAGATTTGTTCAATGTTTTCTGATGTTACCGCCTCATTTGGGACGTCCACTGCGTTCTGTATCATCATCAGTGTCTCTACGACCACGTTTGATGTCGGCATACTAACGTTTTGTTTTTGTTTCTGGTGGAACGGAGTACCCATAACGCTTTACAAGCCATTTCTTCGTTTGAACGGTTCTTTTTTCCCCATCAAGAAGTAAAATGTAAAATGAACACACGAAATTGTTAAAATATCGAAACCGCATAGAATAGACGACGACGACGACACGCCATCAGTCACCCCGAAAGCACCGCACTAACTACTATACACGTACAGGCGTAGTGGACGAAACGTCTGTATTTATATACGTGTAGAGAGAGTGAAAGAGATGGCCATCTACGGCGGATTGTCGTTTTTTTATCGGATGTGCGAAAGACGGATGAATCGGGTTGATGTATTATTGGTGTGCACAGCAATTGTCCAAATCGGTACCTGTAATACTTGCCGACAGGTAATACGTCAATCCGTACGAGTGCGTCGATTAGTCGGCCGGACGTCCGCTCCCGAGTCCCCGAGACTGGTTTTCGTTTGCGGGGATTTTCTTCGGATTTTATTTTTTTTTTTTTTTTACATTGAACTGCGATTATACGGCCGCCCGATATTTAACCCACTCCCACCCTTTTCGTGAGTTTTTTCGTAACATCTCTCGAATTTTTTATTTTTTTTTAAATTAAAACGCCACTTGTCTGTGGAGTCCCATAAAACTCTCTGTTTTTCGTATTCTCGAATATAAGAAGAATAACGTTTTTTTTTTTTTTTTTTTTGTTGAAATGCATTTTTATCGATATCATAATAAATATTTTGAATATTGATAAATGAGCGTGGGCGTAAACGTTGAACACTTATGCACCGATGGCGGAAATACTAGTATACGCACGTTAATCGCGCACGTGTTGATGCCGGGACACACACAGCGCACGACGTAAATATTTATTTTTCTATAATTATTTGCGGCGCATTTTACAATTGCATACGCAACGTGAATTTCTACCAGCGGCGGCATTGTGTTTATTACGCCGAGCGCATTAATTGTGCGCCGTCAATGCGACAAAACACCGGAGCGGGTCCGGTCCCTGGCGCGTCGTGCCGACTGATCCGTTCGATTCGATTTTTAAAGGACTTCTCTCCCCTCTTCCCCCCCCCTCCCCCCCGTCATATTATTGTATAGTCTTTAATCAACTTCACAGACGGATTCGTATATATTTTTATATACTTATACCTATACTTATATACACCGACCGCTCCCCCACCGACCCCGGTGACAAACGGCGATGTTATCCACTCCCCTCTGTTGATTCCGCCGCAACCGTCTCGGACGGCTCGCCCTCGTAATAATGAACGGAACGAAAACGGATATACGAAGCTTCCGAAAAATATTTTACAACATTAAATCGAATCCGAAACTCCGTCGTCGAAATCCCGGAATATATAACATAAAAAAAAAAAAAAACAAACAAACAAACCGTATTTTAATTATGTTTTTATTAGTACATTTTGTCTATTTTTATTACGTTACATCCCGCGGTCAGATATTACGTTCGAAACGTTTACTTCAAGTCCTCCGAGAAAAAAATTATCTAGATAAAGATAAAACACTATTTATCTGGATACAAATTTAAAATTCGAATAATATTAACCCACGTAAATTCCATCGATTTATTTATATTTTATTAAAAATAAAAAAATAATTCGCAATTATAATTCAATCTTCCCGATTTTTAGGAAAAATGCAACGAAAATCAAAAAACGACTTTTTCAACGTACAAATTAGATCCAAAATTATACTTGAAAATAGATTTCTGGTAGAAGCGTTGTTTACAGACAGGAAAAAATGCACACATAGTAAAACAAGTATATAAAAGAAATTTATCTAGATAAATCAATTAAGGTAATTCTATTATTAATCTTAGATAAACATAGGATAGCCAATTTTGTTAATTATCTAAATAGGATAAGATATAATTCGTTATTCATATAGATTATTTATTAAGATAAATTTATCCAGATAATGCCCAACACCGAACGCAGATATACATATACGTTAAAAACTACATTGGTTAAAAATTAATTATTATTACGCGGTGTCGTGGAATATTTTTCCCAACAATGTTTAATTAATCTGCTAATAAAGTTTATTTGTTTTTTGTTAATTTCACTATATTATTGACCCGGTCGAAAATCAGATGTCGAAAAATAAATCTTTTCGTGATATTCTCTGAATAATTCGCATACAATTAGATGTGTCACATCATTTCCCCCTCCCCATTTTGGTTATATTAATCGTTTAAACATCAAAATCGAGCGAAAACGTACACAAATGACGTGCCATATCGATTCTAACGAGGATTTTAAATGCAGGAAATTAAATGGAAAACTTATTTGATGTAAATTTAAAAACAAAAAACAGGTCTTGGAGGAAGAAGAAAAATTGTTAACAATATTGGAGGAGATGTCTCCTCGCCGATAATTGCACGCTAGTAGTGGCATAATATTAAAAAAAAAAACCCCCGTATAGATAGTAGATTGTAAATTTAATATTCCTTTAATTAATCGCTAAACGTTGTATATTTTTAAGTATGTCACTAAAATATAAGTTTATTTTGATTTTTATTTTTTTAACCTACGCGTAAATTTTAGATAGCGATAGTTTTTATTATAGCTGCCTTTAGCGTATTGCAAACGAACGAACGCCAGAAGGAATGTATTGTCTTTATTACTTCATAATTGGTTCGGTAACTAGGAAAAAAATGATCGTAGAGACGTTCACGTTTTAAAATATTGATATTAGGCGTGATACGATTTTCAAGACATTCTGGGGCGCGTTAGAGGTATTCAGTAGGCATTTGAAATCGTCGCGTGTTTTTAGTTTTTATTAATTTTTACGCGAATGCCGATTGTTTCGATTCGGAAATTAGACGCGGGGTTCGCCACGTGAGTCGTCCGGCTCATTTCGAAATTATTACCGGATACGATGAAATCAAATTGGAGAATTGTACGCAATATAATTTTTCCGGCGCGGCAGCCTACCGCGGTATTAGATATAAAACGTACGACGGAACGACCGATAACATTAGAAAGGGGTGACGATAAATTATCGCCATAATAATAAGCTTGTAAACGTTTACGAGCTCCTGTTTCGTATCCGTATGTTATGACGGGATGTATAAATATACAAACTTTTTTTTTTTTTTTTTCACACAAACGCGTCCCCGGAGATTTCGTCTAAGCGCTCGTATGTACGTATAATACGTGTGTGTGTGTAATATTATATATGTACCGGGAACAAAAGATAGTAGTGGAAAGACACGAGGGGAATAGAAGGGAATATCATATGGGGTGGGTGGGTGCGAGCGGGAGCCGAAAGACAAGAGCGCGCGCGCCGGACCGATACGGTACCGCCACTCGAATCCGTGCAACGACCCCGTACCGTTACGCGCGCGTCGTCGTCGTCGTCGTTCCGACGTATATAATTAGCCGGGGCGAGTTTTTCAAGAGGAGGGCGCCCGACGGGATTGACAAATACTCCGTGGGCGCGCCGCGGGACGAGTGGACCACCCGGTGGTGACGGCGGTTGGGTTGGCTTAGAACCGTTAGGGCGTGTTCTCACCAAAAGCAACTGATGACGCGGCAACGCGGCGTATACTGCTAAATTGACATGTTCTCACGGGTAGCAACAGGACTAGACATCAACTCGGCTGTTTGGAAACTATTGTTTGAGCAACCCGATATGTCAGTCTCTTCCCAGTGAAGTTGCTCTCTAGTGGCTCGCTCGCGGAATTGTGTTCGTTTTATTGTATATTTTATTCATTTATATTTAAAACGGCAAATGTACAGGGAAAATAATGTCAATTTTGTACAACTTATAGATAACAGACACGCGTGATAATAACACCGTTCACTTATACACGGCAAGACATCAAAGATTAAGCGTGGAATGACATATCAAAAATAACACATGATTCTAGTAAGTAGATTTTTTTTTTTTATTATGTAATAACTTATGCATAAACAAAATATTAAATTATCATTTGTCGAATCAAGATATTAAATTAACTAAATTATATTTTACTATTAACGATCACATCATTTCCCACCCACTCCCCGTTTTGTTGTGCCTCTGACAAAGGTCTTATTACTTGTTGAACTCGATTTGGCGACCCTTGGGGAATGCCACGAGCATGTCCTCATCCGATGAAGACATTTCGACAAATGGATTACGTGATACCGAAAGGTTGTAATTCAGTATTCAGGCGAGAACAACTGGGCAATTCAACCACCACTAAACCCGAATCCTGTTGCCGTCATCAGTGGCTGCATTTGGTGAGAACACGCCCTTACGGGGCTCGGCGGGAGAAACGGTTGACGTAACGTTTTACCGGGCGCGCGGGCGGGCGGACGGGCGCAATCAGCGGTATAATACGCCGAGTCTGATTACTCTGCCGCCGCCGCCGCCGCCGCCACCGCCGCCGACGGAGGGAAAAATCCAGGGCGACGGGCGTGCTGGACGACCGGCGTAAAAATAATATGTCGCCGCGGGACCGGAAAAACGGGCGGCGCTCGAACGGCACTCCGGTATTAAAAGTGCCGGTTACGCGACACGGTGCCGGTGCGGCGTGCGGGAAAGACGGTAGAAACGGTGTGCCCGTCGCCACCGCCACCGCCGCCGCCACCGCCGCTACAAAAACTGCACGACTACGATAAATATTACTATACAAACGCTACTTGCTTATTACTACCGCACACACTCACGTGCCCGACGGTAATTATAAGTTTTCGAACATTTTTTTTTTTTTTTTTTACTATCCTCCCCTCGGCCCGGCTCGGAGCCGCCGACGACGGGGGCCGGTCGGATTAAAACGAAAAAAAAAAAAAAGACCCTCCTCCGTCGCGAGTGTACGTAACGCGTTGACGAACGAGCGAACCGAAAACGAAAAACACAACACAGCCGAACACGAATTATCGATTACCGTAAAATTAATATATATATATACAAATTAATATTTGAAAGATTTTTACCGATCAATCATCCGAAGAAAAAAAAAGTGCATCGACACCCCGACACCGACAACGGCAATTTGTTCATCTTCCCCTACACTGTTACCGAACACGTGTTCCGTCTAACAATAATAAACTATCGGTTTATTCACATTGCTAATTATTCGGGACTTATTGAATTCGATTAGTTTTTTTCGCTTGACGCGCCAAAAATAACTAAAAACGTATCTAGATAACGATAAAAGACGATTTAATAAAACGTATCTAGGATAAAGATAAAACTAATACAATTTATTACGATCAACAAATTGTAATTTTAATATATACGAGGTCTGTTTAAAAAGTACCAGGATTATAATTTTTAATAATTACAAAAATCAAGTTGCATATTATTAAAAGATATCTCGTTCAAAATACTCTTCGCCGGACGATACGCTTTTTGTGAATTATTTCAGGCGAACGTATTAATACGTCTTTATAGAATACCTGATTGACTGTTTGTCCACGGGGTACAAATTCATAATGAACAATACTTTCAATATCAAAATAAAAGAAAAACCATCAGCGTTGTCTTGACATTCGACCTCACTCGTCGAGCTTTTATTGGCCGAGGGGAAAATTTTGTTTTCCACTGAGAGACGATTGGAACTCTGTTTCCGGATCGTATCCACGAAACCCATGTCTCGTCACCTGTGATAATATTTTTTTCATGAAATTAACATCAGCAGAGCGATTTTTAAGGTCTTGAGTGGTCGTTAAACAATTTTCCTTTTGCTACCCTTTTGATCTGTAAATTTTCGGTTAAAATTTCACGTCAAGATCCAATCGAGATTTCTGCTTCATTTGCTCACTCACGAACGGTTAATTTTTGCCACAACATCGTCGTTGCTAGATGTCGACGGTCTTCCAGAACGTGGATCGTCTTCAGTTGACTGTCGATCATTCTTTGAACGTTTAAGCCACTCGAAAGTCACGGACCGACTTAAGGAGTTATCCCCAAAAGCAGTTGTAATCATTGCGTTTTTGCCAAGTTTCAAGCAAAACTTGATGCACACACGTTGTTCGTTAATTTCGCACACGCCAAAAACGATTCACGGAACAAACCGACTGAATTTAACCACGTGTTATATTCAATTGAGTTAAGATAGCGACTTTGGGTTTTGTTTAAAATATTCACTTATACGTGGGAAATAAATCTGTATATAACGTAAAACGATATCATGTATAGATTAGCCGTAATGAAATTTTCCCTTTTTGAACAGACCTCGTATACAAAATAAACTTCGATAAAATTAACGAAATGTTTAAAAAATAAAATTTTAATCGTTAACCGTTCGTATTGATTAACGGCACGATCGAAAACGATACGCATATTCGTGTATACCTACCGCACGGATAAGTGAAACTATAAGTTTTTTCACTTTCGCATTATATTTTTCGAAAAAAAAAAAAAAAAAACTATTACTATATATGCCCGCGGAATTTAGCTATATAATACAATTATTCATCTAAGATTATTCGTCGGATAGTCAGTTTTTTTAATTATCTACATAATGGTCGGCTGTTAATTTTACAATGGAAATGCGACGCTCGAGAATTTTGTGGTAAAATAGAAAAATGTTGTAGTTTTTCATTATTTTCTATGAGCGTTTAAAGTGAAAATTTTAATGGAAAAAAATGCTCTCTAAGTCGAAAACGACAAAAAGAGTACCGTGGCAATCGTAATTTACGTTGTAGTTGGAAATAACATTTCGTTATCGATTTTATTCCAGAATCGTTTTCCGCGATCACCTATACGGCGCGTGGTCCGGTTTTCGATTGTTCATAAAAACCAAAAAACCGTTTAAACCGAAACTTTACGCGTAATCCCGTTTGAAACGATAACGCGTTCGTTGGTCGTTCCATTCTATTTACGGCGTAATATTTCCCACACAAATCGTTATTCGATTAAGCTTTTGTACAGACACTGTCTTCGGCAGTACCCTCGCCGACAACGGCGGTAAATCTGACTTATAATTAGTTTCTGATATCGCGGTGACCCCGTTGCGGTATCGAAGCGCACGCGGCCGGCGCATTATTTTCGATTCGCTACTGGCGGGCACGGGAAACTTCTTGACGGCCAGACTGCTCGGAATCGCTCCCTCGGCGAACGTTTTCAAGGCAGTTACCACCGGACCGGTGTAAATGATTATAATCAGATCGCGGGGCCGATTCGAATCGGCGAATATATGCAAATTGACAGGGGGACAGGGCGGGGGGGGGTTTAATGCTGAATACGTATTATTGTGCTCGGACGGATTTCGCAGGTTACGCGCACGGTCCTATAGCCGCGGAGACGTATTGCGTTCCGAGCGCGGCAAACAATAATATATATACCAAAGCCCAGACGAACCTATACCCTGCGCCATGAGTGAATGCATACGGCGGCCGACCGAAAAACGTATTTTTCGCGCATTCCCGCCACTTTACCAGCACGATCGTCAATCCGTCGGACAGCTTCGGAGCTCGTCGGTGTCATTGGCAGGTTAGGTACACTGCGATCACAAAAACAACATTTTTTCAAACCATCGCGCGTCGCTTGTCTTTTACCGATTCCCGTTTACGTACAACGTGTCCTATTGTGCGCCTGTTATTTTTTTCATAAACCAATTTTTTTTTTTAATATCGCGAATACGATCATCATTATCATTCAGTATAATGTATGAAAACATTGGCTAGTGTTTCAATTGTTACTTGAGCCGCTGTATGCAGAGACCAGTTGCCGCATAGTGGGAGAAATTTGGCCTCGAGACGACAGCGCACTGTCATTTGGATGCGCGTGCCGTATGCGTTCTCTCGTGGCGCGGGGTATAGAGAAATTATTGTCCTAGATCATAACGATAATAATAATATTCCGTAGCGATATATAAAATATACAAGCCTGGTTTTTCTAAATTTTTTAATATTACCAACCCTACGGTGTGTTCGCCACGTGCGATATCGTCGCCGTGTTATCAATTATTTAAATGTACACGGGTAATGTCGTGTGTCCTACTTAAAATTCAATTAATATGACCGCGACAAAAAAAGAAAAAGAAAAAAACCACATATAACGGACATTTACATTATTTTACGTATAGCCGATTATTGTATTTTAGATAACAGTTATTCGCCATTGGCGCAGAAAACGGATACAAAAAACCAGATCATTTTATCGCTTAGTTTTTTAGATGTTTAATGACTTTTCACAAAATATATTACCGGTAAAATTGTTTTATATTATTATTATTATTATTTTTTTGTTTATTTCACACGACAGTTGAAATTTCAGTTAGAAAACCATTGAAATAGTAACAATTGACTTATGCATTGCAGCATTGTCTCATCATCATTTATTTATCTATTGCGCATTGAAAACTAATAACAAACATAAACCTTACACCCCGTAAATCGTAAAACGCGCACAAATTTACGGAACAACGCGTCACGGTGTATAATAATAAAGTCTGTAGATAATAACCAGATAACAGCTTTATTTATCCGGATAAGACGAAAAGATAGAAATTCTGTCGAGATAACGCATAAAGCCGATATTATATTGTAATATTACACGACGGCGGGTTAAAAAAATATCAATCCGCATTGATATTATTCTTGTTGTGATTTTCGATCGGCCGCGCCGGGGCAAAAATCGTATTTCTGAAAAAAAAAAAAAAAAAAAAAAAAACGGTTACCGTCGTTTTACCCGCGGACGACTACCCCGGCGCTTGTCATTTGCAGCGGTTTTTATTTATTTTTTTTTTTTTCCCGGAGGCGCTGGCGACGGCATGTGTAAATTAAAACCCTGTACACCGGAGGACCACCCATCAAATAGTTTTTAATAATTATATATATATAGAGAGAGAGAGAGTTACTTCTATTGCCGTTGGCCGGCTTTTAACTATACCGACGTGCAGAGTACGCATTTTTTTTTTTTTTTTTTTTTTATTATTATTCCGAATAATAATAACTATAATTATTATGCCGGACGGGCCGGCTGGTTTATTTTCGCCCCTATACGGGCGTCCCCGTTTATATACGGGAGTGAGTATATAGAGAACGAACGCGAAAAAAAAAAAAAATTGTTTTCAATTTATTTCCATAACCCCTGTCCGCGGCGATGCGGCGCACCGAGTGCCCGGGGGTGGCCGTGGGATACCGGCGGCGGTCAGCAAAAAAAAAAATAATAACAGCTAACCATCAATCAAAGTAGGGCAGTATAACCAGTTAAAAAGTTGAATATCAAATTATGACAAGCTACTTGTTTTGATAACTTCACTAGTTGACCAAAAAACCAAAAAAAATTACACTATTACTACTAAAACTTCGTTATTTCTTTTAACGACTAATTGCAATTTAATTTGGTTTAATTTTGTTACAATTTACAAGTTGTTTATGTACGGTTAATATTGTTTTTACTGTAAGCAAATAAATGTGTACGTTTTACGCGTTTACTTGTCGACAGAATTTTCGTATTTTTACTTGAATATCATTAGTCAAGGCGGGAATGCAGCCCGTAGTTGTGGGACACCATCACGATTCTTGTATACTAATTACTAATTAGTAAGTCTATAAAAGTCTAAATATAAGACCATAAAATACGTTTAAAAGTGTAGTTAAATGCAAGTTTAATAATAAAAAAAAAAAAAAAAAAACCTTAAACTTAACTTAAGTTATTACCTTAAGGTAACAGTGTACGCAATTAAATTATTTAATCGGATATTTTATAGAGTTTCGAATATTAGACCGATTTTATTTTAATTCAAAAAAAAAAAAAAAAAACGTTTCTGGGCGAAGTAGTTCGGTTAAATGTTTTTTTTTTTTATTTAATACATTTAAATTAAAAAAATCGTATTTATCGTTGACTATTATATTGTCGTTTGTTTTTTTTTTTTTTTTTTTTTTACCGAATTTTATCCATAAGTAATTTGAACTTTAAACGCTAATAAAAATAAATTACACAATTGTTATTCGCGCATAGGACCAAAAAAAAAAAAAAAAATAAAAAAATCTCAAAAGCCGCCAGAATATTCTGAAAACTATACCACCTCTTAAATGTTCCGATACAAGTGTCCTTAAGTAGTCGGGGAAAGTTTCAGACCTCTACGATTGTTTTCGCCGAATGACAAAAAAAAAAAATGTGAATTAATATAATCCGTTTTTTTGGGTAAACATTCCCGTGTTTTCTGACGTTTTCCCGCCGTTATTATGAAAAGTTGAATAATCGCCTGCCCGACGACGTTACCGACTAGATAAAATTCGACACCTCCGTCGTCGGCGATTCGAGTAAGATTTCGCGTCGAATAGTTTAGAATTAGAAAACAGAAAAAAAACCACGCACTCGTCATAATCGTAGTGACAACGAATTATTTCATTGCCCGGAAACGCTGATTAAATCACAACTGATAAATTACACTATACTGTTTGAACGCAATACTCTTAGCTCCACGTTTAAATTAAATATTCTATTCGATTTTTAATTTTCGTACGCATTATACAAGGTGCGACAATAAAATAACGAGACTTTCTAAATATAACCTAAACTATTAACGTTATCTATAAAACGATTATTGAAATATGATTAGAAAACACTTATCTAAAAGTACTATGAACACTGATGGCATCGATTCATTTTCTTATACGTTAGTAGCCTTGTTATTAGTGCGAGTTCGACTATACTGCCGAAAAATGTTAGATATAAAAATCGAACGACATGTGTTAACATTAAATTTCTTGTTAAATTAAAAAAAACTGCCGCGGGATCGTTTCGTATGTTATGTGAAGTTTATGGTGAAGAATGTTTATCAAGAGCTCGTGTTTTTGAATGGCACAAACGGTTTTGTAGTGGAAGGGAGGACGTCGAAGACGATGATCGTTCTGGACGTCCTACCACGTCTTCAACAAACGAAAACGTTGAACAAATCGACAAAATTAATTAATCAATATTATTATAAAGAGGTATTAATTAAATTAAGAGAACGTGTCAGAAAGAAGCGACCAGATCTATGGAAAAATGGCTGGGTTCTTCACCAAGACAATGCTCCAGCTCACAGTGCATTTTCAATTCAACGTTTTTTAACTGAAAAAAAATTTCTGTACTTCAACATCCCCCGTACTCGCCAGACCTTGCTCCTTGTGACTTCTACTTATTTCCTTCTTATTTCTTTTCCCATTTTCAAACAGTTGATGACGTAAAAATGAAAACGGCAGAACTTCTAAAAGGGCTGAATGAAAGCAATTGGCAACACTGTTTTCAAGAATGGCAGCGACGTATGCAACAGTGTATTGATGCTGAGGGAAGGTACTTTGAAGGTGATAATCATTAAATTATAACATTTTTAAAATAAACAACTTTTATTCAAAAAGTCTCGTTATTTTATTGTCGCACCTCGTATACGAAATCGCGTTGCAATAACAATACTTTTGTTTTTTTTTTTTTTTACAAAACGGTACAGTGCGAGTATATTGAAATAAAAGTCGTACATCTCTCTATGCAAAGACACTACTACAGACTAGTAAAAAATGGTAAATACAAAATTAAATTAAAATACGTAACACTGTATATGATGACAACAAAGTTAACAAAGTACAAAAAAAAAAAAAAAAAATACTGAATTTATACTACGACCGAAACGAAAAAGCAAAACCATTGAAATTGATGCGCCAATTGCGGGGAAAATCTGATAAAAAATAACATATTTAAAAAAATAATAATAATAATAATAATCAAGACAACATTCAAAATATTCTTTAAAAAATGTATTAACTTAATCGTGAAAAACGTCAGCTCTTTTGTGCGCATATAAATAATAAGAAACGCCCGCACCTGTATAATATATTTTCCCAGTCCTTTTCAAGTTGGTTGAAATTGTTATTTTTTTATTTTTTTTTTTTTTTTTTTAAACGATGATGGTAGATAATAATATACGCATTCGTTTAAAATTAATATTATTATTTTATACAATTAATTTTTTTTTTTTTTTATGTTTTGATAATGGTTTTATTCATAAACTAAAATATATGTTTATTTTCAACGGACTAAGATAAATAATAATAATTAGTATACGGGAAGGTTTTTTATTTTTTTTTATCGTGATTTTCCGGGGGCATTCGAAATCAATTGATAATTTGATTTTTTTTTTTTTTTGGGGGGGAGGAGGGTCAATTTTTATTTAATTGATTTAGCTTTAATTTAATACTATATCGACCAGAAACGCGTAACAAGGATTTTTAATTGTTACTGGGGTTAGAGTCCTAGAAAACCAAAGTTCAAAAATAGCTGTGGGGGCCAAACCCCACCACATCGTTCATCGTAATCGTCGCTGAACATGAATTGTCACAAGGAGTAAAATAAAATGTAAACTTAAAAATAAGATGCAAACGTATTAAAATATCATTATTAGATAATTCCCTTTCGATATTTATTTTGACCAGATCAAAATAAAATGAAATCCGGATCATAGTCGACCTGATGTGTTTTAAATCTCAAGCAAACGATCGCTCGCACTGAACCTATTTGGATTTGGACTTGAAGTATTAACCAGGAAAGAATAAAAATTAAAAACGTATAGGGTGTGGGGGGGTCTAAAAACGTATATCGGAGGGCCGAGCCCTCCCCCTGGTTACGCCGGTGGAATTATTTGAAATCAGTACTGCCGATATCGCGTTATTACAACACGAGGTCTGTTCAAAAAGTACCATGATTTTATATTTAATAACTACAAAAATGAAATTACATATTATTCAAAGATATATCCTTCAAAATGCTCTCCGCCGGGCGATATGCAGTGATCTTGCCATTTTTCAAATGTCCTTTGGAACTGTTCCAATGTAAAACTTACGATTTATGTTGCCGCGATCGCTTTAATTTCCTCTACATCTTGAAATCGTTGCCCTTTAAGAGCAGATTTTAAGCTTGGGAATAGAAAAAAAAAAAAATCACATGGGACCTGATCAGGAGAATACGGAGAATGTGCGGGACCACAGCAATTTTTTTATCAGCCGAAAATGCACGAATCGACAGCGCTAAATGTCCCTTCTCATCCGTACATTTTCCTGTATAATTGCGTGACACGATTCAATTGAGATTCGCTCTGTTAACTCGCGAACGGTTAATCGGCGGCCATTTCGCCTTTTTTTTTTTTTTTTTTCACAAATTGTCGCCACACCATCGTTTCTGGACGACGTCGGCGGTCTTCCAGATCGTCTTCAGTTGACCGCCGACTGTCGTTGAAACGTTTAAAAATAAACTCGTACGTCGGCTTAATGAATCGTCCCCAAAAGCGGTTTTTGTCGTTTCCGTTGCATAATTTTTACCATGTTTCCAGCAAAACTCGATGTTTTCGAAATGTTAATTTCGGACATGCCGGAAACGGCGCACGCAACAAACCGACTGGATTTTATGCGCGCGCAATATTAAACCGAGAGAAGATAGCGGACTTCGGGTACCGTTTAAAACGTTCACTAATATTCACGGGGAACACATACATTTACAATTTGAAACGTTGCAGATTAGCCGTAATGACATTTGTCCCCCGGTACTTTTTGAACAGACCTCGTATATTAGATCGCGGCGAAGACGGTTGCAATTTCGAGACGCATCATCCTAACCGACTATACGGTATATGGACCGTACGTGAGGTAGTATAGTTTTGTAGTCGTATAATATATATATATATATATATAAGTAATACGTTAAACCGTCGGCCGTTTCTTCGACGCTTAGTTGAATAACAAATTCAGAAAAGAAAACCGTCCGAACGAACGGCCGGGGCGCATTTTATTTATTCTTAACGCGACCGGATTTCTGCCGCCTTGTAAGTCCCACCGCCGCCGACGAATGCCCGCCGGAAATGTTTCCCGGTGTCTACACGACGACGACGACGGCGGCGACGAATAAAGCACGTACGACCGTTTTCAGCGAGTTTCTTGACCGTTTTTATAATATATATATATCGAAATTATTTTTATTTTTTTTTATTTTTTTCTTTAAATTATACAGCTGCGTATAGGTACGAGTACATTCACGTAAGTATACTAAAACGGTTCGACATGCGTCGCCGACGGAATAATATTAAAATGGCACGACGAAAATATTGAATACTATAACGATGGGGGGGGGAAACCTGACACCCCCCTCCCCCCCGTGAGTTTGACAATAATGGTAATAAACCGTGATAAGTCAACCCCTACCCGATGACTACGGTTTAATCCCCAGTCGACAAACTGTACGGAAATATCGAGGGTCACTAAGTCACAATCATTATTGCCCTCCAAAATTAAAAATATGAATCATTTTTCTGTCTAAAAAAAAAAAAAAAATGCTTTACAATAAAAAATATTCCGTTGTAAAGACTAAAAACTATTCCGTTACTAGGTCAGAATCTAAAATATTTCTATACGTTTCTATATTATTATTACGGTAGTTGTGAAAAATTATTTTTTTTTAAACAACACGGTTTTGAAAACGTTACCGCCAGACTAACATCCATAACTCATAATAAATTATATTAAAATAGAAAAAAAAAAATCCAAGTACAGAACTTGTATTTGGAAAAAATAAAAATAAGTTGTACGTTATTTTGATTTAAAACGTTATGCGTTACTTTTGTGTTTTGAGTTATTTAAATTATAATTTTTCAATTTCAATACAGTGTGTACACTGTACAACGTCGGTTTACATAATATATAGGAGGTCAATACATTTTTTTTTTTTTTTTTTTTCTTTACTTTATTGATTCATATGTCAAAGTGTAAAGTATACCAGAAAACCAATATGCCTAAGGTAGTGACTAGTGGACAAGTGTTGTATTTAATCTAAATAAATTATTTAGACAGATATATTAGTATCTCTTATCTTAAATACATATTGTGAACCGATATCTAACATAATTTCATTATCTAGATAAAACGGAATGTATTAAATGCTTTTTGATTGTAAAAAAAATTAAATTTGTACACAATCAATGCAAATGATTATTCGATTAACCGTGATATTCTACACATTGCGATAATATTTGATGTATAACAATCTGGCCCTGGAACCGGTACCTATTTAATTTAGTAATATAAATAATCTAATTTTTGTACTTAATTTCAATGACATAAAACAGAGAAATTTTTTCAGACATGTCTCAGGGCTGGTTACAATGACGGGGTCTGTAGAATTTCCAAACTTGACGCGTGTCCGGTATCGATTTAATTTCGGAATCTCTTCGCGCAGAATATCACGTCGGACGAGTTAGGAACCCGAGACGAATACAATTTGTTTTGATTTTTTTTGTACGCGATTAAAATGCATGCTTTGACGGAAACCGTAAAAATATCGCTCAGAACCGTATATTTCATTACTATCGGTAGATTTTGTTTGTCATATTATGTTGGCGAGAATATGTTTGTTTTTTTTTTTTTTTGTTTTTTATGTTTTATGTTTAATAAAAATACATTTCGCGACGAATATTAAATTCCTAGATTTGCCCATACGACTAGATATTATATATATACAGTAGAACTCCAATTATCCGGACTAATTAATGTCAAGGGTGGTCCGGATAAGCAAATATCCAGATGATTGACATATGATATATCAAAAGTTATATACACACGTAACCATAAACAAATATGTAATTTCATTAGATATTCAACTGAAACAAAATAAGCTTTAATTAAAGTACATACGTGACATAATTTAAAACCAAAAAAAAAGCTGACTTGGCACATAATTTATTTTATTTTGAAAAATGATGATATTTTAGTTTGCTTCATAGTTGACTTTCTCTTTAGAGCAGCTAGGTCTCTCAATCTTCTTAATTGCAACAATTGAGTGGTGTTTGATTCTTCTTGTCTCTCAAACCATTTAAACGCCAAATCCAATGCATCAAAAGCGTCAGAATGAGACGGTCCATTTTCACCTTCAGTCAAATCGTCAGTTTCATTTTCCTCTTCTTCAGTTTCATCTTCTTCAAATAAGTTACGAACTATTTCATCATCCGAAAGTATTTGATATCCAGGATCATTTGTATCCATAATTATTTATTATTATTATTTATTTATTATCGATAATTTTTAATATACCTACGTTGGAATGACGGATATTATTAAGAATAATATATATGTAGTACCTATTCTTTATCTAATCTAAAAACGATTATGAAACACGTGTATGAATAACGGCACGTGCCGTATTTTTCTCGTCCGGTTAATTGGACGTCCGGATGATTGGCGTTCGGATAATTGGAGTTCTACTGTATATGTTATAGTTAAAACCCGAAATCCGGCGAAACTAGTTGTAACCAGTCAAAACTAGTATCCACAAATCCCTATCATCAAAATTGGTTTCGACTTGTTAAAACTTGAATCAACCGCAGTTATTTCAACGAATCAGTCGAATATAGTTATAACTGAAATTCTAAACAAACATACACGTATGCATACGAACTCGTAAGCCAGATATTATACACGAGATATGATTTTTGACACGTGAAGCTCCGGTTCTTTTCCATTCGGACGACGCGAGAGCATTTTTCAATAGCGTGACCGGCTGAGCTGCAAAAAAAAAAAAAAAAACTACGAACAGAGTTAGGAATCGTGCACGGAAAGCCCATAGTTTGTCGGCTGGTAACGTTATGATTCGCATTTCAGATGTGGACCAAGGCAAAACAGATCTTTCCAATCTGCATTGGAGGCGTTAGAAAGACCCGAGAGCACAATCTGCACATAATCGGATCTGAAGATGGAACTTAATCGCAATTGTAACCGAGTGTAAATAATTAGTAATTGTACGCAGTTCAAATGATCGGTAAGAATTGCAACCTTCCGAAACAAATAAAAACGTTTGATTAACGTGTTCCTAACATTAATAAATTCATATGAACTTATTTCCAATTTTCCCTACTCAGAACTCACGGTATGACTTCTGGAAATTAAATTTCCCTCCTCCCCCCCCCATCGACAATTCTAGTTTTCGTCGATACATTTGTCACACACAACTAGTCGTAACTAAAAAAAAAAAAAAAAAAAAATTAAAAGCTGATTAATAAAAATAGTACCAACGTCCGAGGGCCCCGACGGTTCATTCCAATTGCAACTAGTAAATAGCAAACGGATTCCGACGGTTTTTTTTTTTTTTCGTCTGGAACAAAATATTATTATAGAACGTGCGGTTTGCGCGTCGCCGTCGTCACTTGTACGATCGGGCCGAATCCGTCATGGTATTTTTTTCATATATTATTTATATAGTCGTCGGGAAATGACGTTATTTTTTCGTCGTCTCGGTGTCGGGCGGGACTTTGCGGACCGAACTCTCGTATACAGGGGGAACGGGGCTATACTTGTAATGTACGAGCTCGAGAATTTATATATATATATACAATGTACACGGATAGTCGCGGTGTACGTATTCGAGAGACGTCGGTCGGTGACGGGTTTTTTTTTTTTTTTTTTTTTTGTTTTTTGGACGGGGAGACGACGTATGGGTTTCTACGCGAGCAAAACATTGTAAAACATGACGTATTACGATCGATCAATCATCGGCTGTGGGCGGGGGGGGAGGGGCCTAGACCGTCCTCCCACAGGGCTGTAGTACATCCATACAACACGTATACGGTTTAACAATATTATTCATTTATTTTATTTTTTATTTTTTATTATTATTATTATTATTTCGCGCTTAGCCGTGATCGGGATAGGTGGTGGTGGTGGTGGTGGGGGGGGATGGAAATACAATAATAACGATATGGTATAGCGAAGGGAAACGCACGCGCCCGAAACGATCCCGGCGAACTTTATGAGCTTAATTTGTAAGACCGTTACTGTTTTTTTTTTTTTTTTTATCGGGGTTTTTCGCTGATTAAAAAATCGCAATAACTATATTATATACGGTCAACTATATATATATATATGTTATATTATATACAAGCGTATATATTATATTATCAGTGTATTATACAGTGCGTTTCGTTCGAACGGTAACGCGAAATATTTCGGTTTTATTTACGGTGTTTTTTTTTTTTTTTTTTTGAACACGGGCAAGTGTAATTTGAATTTAGACAAAGATCAATGATAATTGCTCCGAAATAATTCATCCGGTTGCGCATTCAGGTAACAAATTCTAAATTTGTCCGAGCCAAGACAATCGAGGTGTGTGGAATTTATCGGGAATTTAAAAAAAAAAAAAAAACCCGTGTACCATTACTATGGCCGAAAGATGAACACGTAAACGATTAAAGTAAGTAAAACAATACGGTTAGACAAATTCACTATTTTCTACTTTGGGTAAAAAATTGAATTTCCAATTGATAAAAAGGTTTATTTTATCTGACTATTAATGACCAGATATGCTATTATTTTTTATCTTAGTTATACTTCAGGTTGATTACAAAATCTAGACAAGATAAAAAATAGACAAATATTATCTAAGATAAGTTTCAACAGTGTTTACGTAGGAAGATCGGCGGGTACTAAAATACATATAATATAAACCGATTTCCACAAACGGAAACGCCTATTTTTTCCATACTATGTAAATGTATTTTTACAATTTTACAAATTTCCCAAAATACGGACGTCCAAAATTTACTGAAAATATGATTTTTGTTGGGTTTATGACGCATGATTTTAAAAGAGAATACATTTTACTTGTAGGAGGGTAAAAAAAAAGAAGAAATCGTATTCGATAGTAAATATCGCTCAAAAAATTAGAACCATTCGAATATTGGTGCACAAATAAGGTGTATTTGTTTAAAAAAAAAAAAGTAATTTTTAAATGCGAAAATCGACTGGAAATGTGCCGATTTCGGTTTTTCTGAAATATCTATCCTCATTTCAGTCCTAATCCGTGTCCGGCTCAAATATTTCGTTTTATCGTTGGAGTTAAACACTCTGTATATATATATAAAAAAAAAATATATATATAATATGTACGATCAGACGAGTGGTTTATAATATTGGTATAGATACACGTTTTTTATTATGCGCGTTTGTACAATAATATTTTACGCGACGAAAACCGCCGCCTCTGCCCGCCCGTCGACCGCTGACATGCATAATTTTATTTTATATTTTTTTTTTTAAGCGCGCGTGCAAAATAACAGTTTTTTGTTTTTTTTTTTTTTTTTTTGGATTTTGCGGGCATCCAGAATACGTTATACTCCCCATATACTCGTCACAATCATATTGTAATAGTATGACGTGTACTGGCGACATAACATAAAAATAATATTAACAATATATCACACGTGTTTAGGCACCGGTAAATAGGTATAATATTATTATGATATCCTATAATAATATTGTTAACATCGGCGTATATTATTATGTACTGCGTGTATAATATCGTATTTCGGGGCGCTGTCATAATACCGACTGCGGGACATACGGTTTTTTTTTTTTATAGCTAACGTCTAAATATCGTAATATTTTAGTTTAATACGCGGCGCTGTGTTATTCGTAAACTAATTTACGAGTATACGTACATTTTTTACAACCGTCCCGGCCCAAAAAGAAAATCGAGACAATGACAACATGATCATTAGCAGTGGCGTATCGAGGGGGAGATTAACGGGTTACAATCCCATCTCGAAACGTTTTCGATATACTTTTTTTTTATTTAAGAAAATTTCTATTTAGTTTAAACAATAGGAAATAATATCCTATTAATTAAATGAAATTTCGACCCCCCCCCTCCCCGGAAATATTTTTCCCGGCAACGCCACTGAAAATCAGACTACTTTTTTTGTGTAAAATATCAACGTTTTAATTTGATGTAGTTATAGTTTATGATCAAGTTTCGTAAAAGTTTCGAGCTTTTAAAAAAAAGAGGGTCTCCTTTTCGAGTAGGTCCACCAAGTTAATTGACTTTTTTTTAAAATACAAGAGTTGAAATTGAACGCTATAAGTAACACGGAACTTTTTTTTAGTATTTTTCCGGTTTTGGACGGCGACGGCGAGAAGCGTATCGGCGCGCCGTTAAAAAAAAAAAAAATAAAAAAATAATGGTTAGAGACCTCCGATCCGATTACCGTTTAAGTGATATTTCGATTTTTAACCGAGCTGATATTAACGTAATCAATTTTTTTTTTTTTTTTTTTTATGAATTAACTTTTAATTCGACTAAATTTTGTCGATATTGACTGGACGAGTTAAAATAAATTGTTAATTTGCTCAGCACGATTTGCGCACGGTTGGCCACGGGAGTAGTTAACGACGTGACGGATAAAACATATATCTCGCTCGCGGGTAGGCCGTGCCGTGTCGTCGGTGGGTACGGCGCAGGTCGACGGCGGAGAGCCGATAGGAGGAACCCAATTAACCGACGATAATAATAATAATAATAATAATAACATTTCGCGGAGAGGAGATTCGATCACGTAACGCGTCCCGCTCTTCCGGCGCAATCCGACGGAAATCGACGGGAACACGGGAACACGGGAATACGGGAAGACGGTAAGAGTGGGCGGGTGGTGTGGGGTTTGCGGTGTGCAGGGTGCGCGGGGGGTTCGGGATTAATATTTATAGAGGCGGACAACGGGACGGCGGTGGGTGCGCCGATTCCCGGGAATGTAATAACAATGGGCGGACGACGGGGATGCGGCCCGAGATGTCTGCGGGCGCACTTTACGACCGGACGCTATTATAAGCGCGCGCGCACACGCCGCCGACGGTTTACGTAATAAAATTACCCGTTTATGATATTATTACGTGTACGTGGTTTAAAAACGGGATTGTCCCAGTGCATAGAGGCGTCCCGTAATCCGGACGCGGGATTTTCTCGTTTCGCCCGGAGCGTCGGCGGTCCGTTGAATTTATATTATTATTGTCGTCCACTCGACCGTTTTTCAATTACACGCCCGTGAAAAATGTATCGTCGACGACTAAACGACGACGACAACAACAACGACGACGACGAAAAATAAAAATAAATAATAAATAAACCAAAACACCGTAAACTTCAGGTTTTCACGCGTTTTCTCCGATTTCGTAAAATTCCAAAATTATTTTTAACATTTTTTAATTCTCTTATGTATCGAACCAAACGCTACACTCTGATCACAGACTGTCGCCAAAGTGTCTCTACATCTTCTTATATTCGCCTTACCGACCACCCAAATCCTTTTATTCTTGCTCTACATTCGGCAAATATTCCTGCGCGTCCACCGAGAAGACTCAAGAGGCGCCGAAAATCGTGATTTGGCTAAATAAACTGATCCACAAAAAAAAAAAAAAAAAAAAAAAAATGTTAACTCATAATATTTATTTATAATATAGCCTAACAATTTATCGCCTCGGAGTATTACTGCTGGGTAGCTAATCTTCTCAAGCTCTCGGGTCTTGTATATTATTATCTTGTACACGCCCATATGCTTATTGTAATCCATATTATAAAATGTATATTATTCTAATAATTGATTTTAGAAAAAAAAAAAAATATATATATATATATATATATTTTATCATCGAAATCCTATATGGCAAAATAAAGTGAATTTTTAAGCGTGTGGAAAAAAAAAACCATTTTTAACGATCGCCTACAAATGTTTCCATTAAACCGCTGTGCTCGCCCGATATATTTATAAAATAGTTCGAGATGAAATAATTTGAACAACGGAGCTCAATGCGGTCCGAAGGAAGTGTTCCTCTTTCGAACGAAATAATAATCTTCAGACCGTCCTATGAGGCGTGATAATTTGTTTTTTTACGCCAGACCCTTGAGTAGTATCAAGCGCATTTTTTTACGATTTTCGTGTCGTGTTCGAAAACTCAACGTTCATTGTTGTGACCTGATAACTGACTCTTCCCCTTTGATTGCGTCCCCGGGACCCGACGAACAGTTGGCCCAGCGGGTGAGACGCAGCGTTTTGTCCGGCTTTTTTTTTATTACATTAAAAAAAAAAAGGTTTCATTATTATTATTATTATTGTCGAAAATGAACCGTTTTGAATTTAATATTCGTAAAAATAATAAAAATAAAACCGTTTGTTTAAAAAATAATCGAGTATAACGTTCTCTATATTGTAATGTTTCGGACGCGGTCGATGAGGGTCAACGGAAACGACGGGTGACACAATACGATATTAAATAAAATTCTATATTTAAACGAGAGAACAATATTCGACCGAACAGAAATACTCTAGGAAAACACCGACAAAATGCATTTGAACGTCAATAACGTCCTTAAAAAAAAATATTTATGAATAATATGTATGAAAAATAAAAATTCAATTTTGAACATCTTGCCATATAAATTGGCTATATTACATTATTCACACGTCTACACAGTCATATTTAGTTTAATATTCAACAATAAATTATAATATGTTGAAGTCTGTTTTTTATTATCGAGCAAAAATTTATCCGAACACAAAATATGTCTTGTAGTTGATAAAAACGTAATTAAAATAAAAGTGCAATATATATATATATATATATATATATATATATATGCTTTTTAAAACGACAAACAAATATAGAAATATGCAAAGTTTAAGTTTAGTATTAATATCTCTGTTATATAAGGTGATTTTCGTAGTTGGAAAGCATTGTCTTGGACCACCACCAAAAAAAAAAAAAAAAAAAAAAAAAAAAATGAGAAAAGAATAAAAGTGTATATTGCACTCTAATTAATAATATATCATACAGAATTTTTTTCAATTATAATACCGTGTACGAGGTCGTCATAGTTGGCCGTTCACCATCGTAAAGGTTATTTATGCTTTAGATATAAACTAAATATTGTACTTTTTCGTAAATGTTAACGTTTTGAAGATATCTTAGCCCGCTGACGTGTTACAATATTCATTAAATATTCATTTTGATTATCCATGATAAAAAAAAAAAAAATCTTTTTGTACAATTGTTTAATATTTTTATGGGTGGGCCCATAATTATGGTTAACATAGTAAAACTGAAATCAAATTCATATTTGATTTGATGCAGTTTTATTTCTATTTTAGGTATTGGTATTACGAAAGAATTGTATTGAAAAATGTAATCTTCTCGATTTATCGCTTACATTTTATATTATTTATTCTCTTCCGATTGAAAAACCTACGTGTTCGTTTTCCGTCCGCGGGTTGATCAGTTGTCGGAGGTTTTTATTCTCCTCGCGTCGTCCAATCCTTTCAGCTTTAACGCTCGTAACCGGAATACAATTCTCCTGTACACTTCGTCTATAGCTCCCTAAGAACGGTGTTCCCGTTTGGGCTTTACATTGAAATGTAAATGTCCCTAGAATTACATTCTGTAGACCATGTGGATTATATCTCCGGACGATTAACGTATCTTACAAATACTATACCCGAAAACTGTTGAGGGGACAGGGGTCCATAAATTTAACAGGGAAAATGTTGGAAATCGACTGGTAACGTGTTTGTGGCGTCAACCCAGATCCGAAATGGAAAAAACCGAAACGGAGCAAGAACAAACCCCGTTTCAATCAAAATCTCATCCGGCCGGAATGTTACTGTTATTTTAGTAAAAAAACACGCGTCGCCGTCCTGACACATTTACCTACGAGAACCGCCGACTTATTATTTATTCTCATTCGTTTGAAAAGCCTACGTGTTCGTTTTCCGGCCGCGGGTCGATCAGTTGTCGGAGGTTTTTATTCTCCTCGTGTCGTCTAATCCTTTTAGATTTAACGCTCGTAACCGGAATACAATTCTTCTGTACACTTCGTCTATAGCTCCGGAGGAACGGCGATCCCATTCGGGCTTTACATTGCAATGTGAATGTCCCTAGAATTAGATTCTGCAGACTATGGAGATTATATCTCCTGACGGTCGACGTATCCAACAGATACTATACCCGACAACTGTTGAGGGGGCGGAGGCGATAAATTTAACGGGGAAAATGTTGGAAATCGGCTGGTAACGCGTCTTTCGAATTAACTCCGATCCGAAATGGAAAAAGCCAGAGTAAGAACAAACCCCGTTTCAATCAAAGTCTCATCCGGCCGGAATGTTCCGCGTTACTGTGTTTTTTTTTTTTTTAGTAAAAAACCACGCGTCGCCGTCCTGATACATTGCAACGCTCGTAACCGGAATACAATTCTTCTGTACAATTCGTCTATAGCTCCGGAGGAACGGCGATCCCGTTTGGGCTTTACATTGCAATGTGAATGTCCCTAGAATTCGATTCTGCAGACTATGGAGATTATATCTCCTGACGGTCGACGTATCCAACAAATACTATACCCGACAACTGTTGGTGGGACGGAGGCGATAAATTTAACGGGGAAAATGTTGGAAATCGTCGTGTCAACGGGTCTGTGGCGTCAAACCCCGATCCGAAATGGAAAAAACCGAAACGGAGTAAGAACAAACCCCGTTTCAATCAAAGTCTCATCCGGCCGGAATGTTCCGCGTTGCTGTGTTTTTTTTTTTTTTTTTTTTTTTTTTTTTAGTAAAAAACCACGCGTCGCCCCGTCCTGACACATTTACCTACGCGAACCGCCGACGTCGCCGTACAGGTTTTCCAGTCCGCCGACTTCATTAAAAATCTCCTATATATTTCGGTCACGTAGTTAAATTTGTTCGGCGGACTGAAAAACTACCGCGCCGGCGGCGGCGGCGTCGTATATATTATAATAATATTATAATACGGCGGCGGCCGTATTCCGACGTATTGAAAATCGCGGGACGACAAGACGGGATGAAAGAAAAAAAAAAAAAAAAAAAAATGATATTATTATAGAATGAAAAATAATATAAAAAGTTCGAATAAATTATGTACAGGTGCGCCGCGCGCCGGGCCGACGGCGATTCCAGTGGTCGCGCGTGTGCCCCGTCCGCCCGTGCCGAACTCGTGTACATGTATAATTTTTTATTTTTTTTATTTTTTATAAATCCCCGTACAACACGTCCGCCCATCAGCCCCCCCCCCAAAAAAAAAAAAAAAAATAAAATAAAAAACGCCCGCCGAAGTTTGCGCGTATTTCGCGAAAATCAGAATCGGGCCGCGAAACTTTTTGACGAGCGAGTTCGATGATAAAATTCGAAATCGACGGTTCGGGGGCCAAAGCGGCGAACATAAAACGTTATCGTTATATAATTTACGAACGACAGTGTATTTTATAATATATTATTATACGGTTTTTTTTTTTTTTAAATTTTTTTTTTTTTATTTATTATAACCTACCGCGCTATATACCGTCGTCTCGCCGAAAACTTTTACCCCGTTTATCCAAATCGAAGATTATATTATATTTTTATATTTCAAAAAAAAAAAAGCAGCAAATAATAATAATAATAATAATAATAAAATAAAAAACTTACCCGCACACCGCGCCGCGTTATAAGTCATTATTAGAAAATACGAAATCGTTTTTTTTAAATTCCTAGCGTAGCTTTCCGATATTACTACGACGAGTATTTTTTATACAATTTTTTTTTCTTTCGCGCGCGCGCGCGTGTGTGTACAACTTTTCTACCGGACATATATTTGCTCCGATCGAAATCCTAATAGCGAATTTTGTCTAGTCGGTGTATTTTTTTTTTTTGTTTTCGCGATAATCGGAACGGGAGATTTTGTTCTGTTATTATCGATTTTGTTTTATTTATGTATTTCAGTTGAAACAATTCGACAGAAACTTTCACTCAAATTTATCACTGAATAAACGTGATTGAATTTAAAAAAAAAAAAACATCCTGATTTTTTTTAAAAAAAAAAGTAATTTGTAGCTCTTTGAAATTGTCTAGTTTTTTAAATTATTTTTATGTGGATGTAATTTATTTTAATCGGCGTTCAACATCCGAATTTATGTTAAAAATACACGAACACTTGTAATTTTTTTTTTTTTTTTTTGTATTCACGAATTATTACAGTTTTAAATTTAATTTTATCAAAACGTGTTTGATCGGACTTCGTTCAGAATCGTTTTTCGTTTGCAATTTTTAACTGTTGCGCACAAATTAAAATGAAATTACCATACTCTGCCGACTTGCTGCGTGACATTGCGTTTCGATATTATCGTTTCAACGATTTTCATGTGCTAAGTGCAATACCCGGAGTTGTTATATACGGTTTTTTTTTTTTTTTTTTTATCTTTGTGTTATATTATACGTGTACTTTATATAAAAAAAAAAAAAAAAAAAAAAAAAAAAAAAAACAGTACACTTTAAAACACAGCTCCTCTATCATACGATAATCCGCCCCTCAAGAGAATTGGCCAATGTGTATACAACTTTAGCCATTTGCCCATAGACGGATATCCATCTGTATAAATTTTTTTATTTCATCCGATCAATAAATTATTCTGTTTCTATTGACAACTGTAAAAATTAATTATTTGAAATTATAATTTCGTTTCAATGTCAACCTATTAGGTGCGTGTCAATATGATGGAAATTATTTGAAACTTAATACGTTGAAATTATATATGTAATATTCTAATGTATGATTATTGAAAAATAAAACTTTATTAGAATGTCTCCTACATATTTAAAACGTGTAAATATGTAAAAATTTGCATATGTTTGATAGTATGATATGCCAATGTTTACTATTTTGTGGCACGTTTGCAAACTTTCACTAGTAAGATCATTATATTAAAATAAAATCATTTACCATATGACTAGATGAAACAGCATTTGAATGCTTTAGGTGATATGATTTTTTTGTATTTCTTGATATACCAAATGCACTTTTACATATATTTCACAGTGCACAGTTATGAGAAGTTATCGAAATCGGTTTTATAAAAGTAAACTCATTTTGTAGATTTGAGTTATATACGCATTATCTACGCGGGCGGGCTCGTTGCACAACAGAGTAAAAAAAAAAAAAAACAGATGTAAAAACCCTACATTTGGATTTAGACCGTTTGTTAGCTGTTAAAAACTCTGTTTGTCTGTGAATGGTTATAATCTGTAATGTCAAGTAAGGTCACAATCACTGATAAAACACTATACGGCACAATTTCGATAACGAGTCGAATAAACCAAATTACCACAAAATATTCCATTACCATCAAATATTTACAATTTAATTCTCGGCTATTACACCTGAATACTCCTGTTGGTTGATGCAACAATTATATTACATTTTAATATTTTTAATCGCGGTTCGTACTAAAGTGGACAAATAACATTTTGCATTAATGTGCATTAGGCCGAATTGTAAAATAACAAATGAATTATCGAATAACAATAAATCATACAATTGCATGTACTCAACACTAGGACAATGCATCGAAAATGTACGTCTAGCCACCATAACTATACGGTATTTTACGGTGTGAAAACATGCGGTATCCAAAAACGCCAACAGTTTTGATTATAGGTTATAAAACGTACGAACAATTTTAAAATCCCTTAATAATATTGGTGACTTTTTTAAAACAAAAAACAATACAAGAATTGTGTTCAAAGTAAATTAATATTTAATTTCACGGTACCAATCCTAGTGACTAGCAATAGTTATTATTTAAAATAATGCAGTTACAATTCATAGTTAATTAATTATCGTGCGTAATGTTGTAAATATTGACACGAAATAAGAATTTTAGCAAGCATGTTATCTGCCAACTAGCATAAACATATATCTATTAACATTTTGGTCCCACTTTTTTTTTTTTTATTTCCAAGTACTCGCAAATATTTAATATCAGGAAATCAGTAAAGAAAGAAAGAAAGAAAAAAAAAAAAATAATATAAAGTAAATTATTAAATCTTTGAAGCGGAGAGCACACGTGTCAGTCGAGCCGTATCGCGCGTAAATAATAATAATTTTAATAACAACGAATTTTTTATTTTTTTTTTATATACATATCTATATATATCGTTCGTATAAAATAATTTTTTACCATGCGTACAATACAATTTTATACGGGTGTGCAATACCGACTCGCATCTCTAGTAAATACGTATGGAAAACGAATTATGAACATAATACAAACGCAACTACGACGTTCGTTTTTCTTATTATATTATTTTTTTTGTAATTATAACCACCGGAACATTTTTGTTTTATATAATTTTACGACTATTTTGCTGTACTCGCATTTGATCGTCCGTATTTTGTAGATCACCGACACCTACTTAATACTCGCACGGATAGTCGAATTTCCATTTTCACAGGTACGCCCGTATATATATAATATTAAAGTACCGTACGGGTATATGGAAATTCTTTACGGCCATTACAAAACTAATATTTAATAAAAATGGGTTAGCGTTTTGACGAAGTTATCGCATATTTTACGTTTCCGGCCCCCGAATTTCACGCGCGGACAGAGATACATCTAAGACGTCTGAGAGTGTAGAAAATCGCGGTGATGAGTGGGCGACCGGCGATGTGCCACCGGGAATATTATCCGGCGAATGTTCTCGGGTACAGGGGATTTTGTTTCCGAAAAAAAAAAAAAAAAAAAAAAAAAAAAACAGCAATAATTGTGAATTATTTACGATTGTCCGGTATCAGTTGTACCGACTACCGACGTTCGTACAATTTAACAAACGTTCCGTTTTTTTCCCAATCGGATTACTCGCGTTTAAACGTGATATACCTAATATACACTGTTTGAATGGGCAAAACGTACACCGCATAAATAATAATGTTTTATTTGCATTACTCAACAATGTTTGACGAGTTTAAAATAATAAATGCAATTCGATTTTGCTCGGCGACCAATCAAACAATTTCACATTGGTTATCGTTATTATAGTCGTGGAACGGCAAAACACCCTCCGGTTCGATAATTTCCACTACGACAAATAATAATTTTTTTTTTTTTTTAAAAATACACGAAAATAGTTTATAACTTTTCACGTACAAACCACCCGCTCTCGGTTTCATTAGGTTTCAACCGGATTAGGTTAAACCTCGATTTTACCGCCCCTGGTGATACCTATCATTCATTGCGTGCGATCGAACTTACTGTTCCGATCCCAAAAACGAACAATGGCGCCGGGTAGGCATCACACAAACAATAATTCGCTATCGCAATAATCGAAAACTGTAATACGAACTATTCCGAATATATTTCGTCCGTTGGACGAATTCGTCAGTTCCGTTTAACTGTCGGCAAACTGAACATAAAATAACGCCATCGACTGACATACGAACGGACCTCAAGATTTCATGTTTTACTTTATTTGTTATATTTATAATAAAACAAAAAAAAAAAAATAAACTGCACGTCAATTAAGTGGACGTGTATATAGTGCATAGATATTACGGTGGAAACTATAGCCAGAACAACAATTAGTTTAACGTAATTTTCGACGTAAATAATTGTTACGTGCCCGTAGGTTTTATTTGATAAAAAAAAGTTCTCGATATTTATTAGTTACGGGCACAGCGATACGTATAAATAATTTACGACCAGACGAGATCGCCATCGTAGGTTAGGTGCGCTCAGAATCTAAATATTTATCTAGATATATTAATTTAGATAATATTATACGATTATTCATCCGAGATAAAGATAAGACACCCAATTTCGTTAATTATCTAGAAATGATAAAAAATAATTAATTATTTATCTAGACGATTCTCAACGGTGGCTGCATTAAATTAATATGTAATTCAAAATTGCATTCTATGTAAGTAGGTATTTTAAAAAAAATTCGTAAAAATGTACCCAAAGAAAAAGTATCGTATGATATATTTACGAATAATAAATATTACCAAATAAATTATTATACTCGTGTATTGGTATAATTTTAACGAAACTTTGTAAAAACTTAAATTGAACCATAAATAATACCTATATCTAATTTATTAATAAACTATATTTTAAACCGTGCTCGTTTAATACGAATACATTTTAAAAACCAATAAATCACTTGCTTGTGAAAATAATTTTAGAAATAAAATTTTGATATCAAACATATCTACTCAGTGTGGTTATTAAAGTGCAAGGTTGATTAGAAAACTTTTTTTCCCTTTTCTTTTTGTTTATTTTTGTTTTGTCTTTGGGTTCTTCAATTCAATTAGATTTCTATATTGCTGTCACACACATAACGCACCGAAGTTGGAAGATCGCACAAATAGTTTATTTTTTTACAATATAAAATGATTGTTGATAATATACCTAATAAATATTTACTTAAATATAATATGTGTACCGTATACCTACCGATATTCCAATATTTTGAATTCCGCTGATATATTTTCTTCTTATTATTTTTTTTTTTTTTTTTTTTTTTTACATAAAACTAAGAAAAAATTTTGATCTATATATAAAATATTTTAAACGTTTTATAAATATTTTTCTAATAAGAAAATATTCGTTCGGAATTTATGTATATAAAACTCAGTTTTATGAAAAAAAAATTTCGTCTGACGAAAATTTACAGGATAGATTATTATTGAACACCGGTGATACTCGGCGGGGATGTTATTTAGAATATATAATTTTATAATTTCTCCTTATAATCGTTTACCTGAAAACTGTATAAAAACGAACAGGCGAGAGAAAAGATATAGGCGATTTGGAATTGTTTTCCGAAAATGACGATTAACCGTTGTTAAAAAAATATTATAGAATATCGGTTAACTAAAAAAAAAAAAAAAAAAATAAAAACAAAGGCCAGTACGAAATTCAAAGTACCCACTTATTAGTTACTATACATTTTTAAGAATAACAATAAACGCAATATTCGTATTTAATTATATTATTTCGCTAATTCCGTACGGGATAATAATAAATGATCAAACGAATAACAAAACGAGAGTTATTGATTTAAATTTATTTATTTAATGTACGGTGACTGATTATTAAATAAACAAAAAAAAAAAAAAAAAATGTAGTAATTAAATATCATATATATATATATATTATATATCATCAAATATAATAAAATTAACAAAATGTTACATAAAAAACCGAATGCTTTGTGTATAAAAAAAAAAAAAAAGAATCGCCCCACAAATAAAGTTACCACAAAAAAAAAATCGAAATATTCTTGTAAATACACAAAAAAGTTTATGCAATTAACCAATTAAAACATAAGTTATAAATCGAGACATATATTTTACCTGAGGTACTTAAAAAAAAAAAAAAAAATGTATTTTTTTATCGAATGATATTCGAATTAAAAACGAGAAAACCGAAAATGAATAATTACAATGTCTCCTCCAAAAACTCATTTAAATAATTACTATCCAATATAATTATGAATCGTGAGATTTCCACCAGAGAAAAAAAAGCGTTTTATATACTACGATTTCAGGATTAATAGGAATAGTATAGAATATAAAACTCACACGTTTGTGTGATTTATATCAAACTTGGTAATACGAAATTTTATTATTTTCTGTGATCTATTTTTTACCGTTATATTAAAACAAAATTCTAAAACGCAGAACACAATTTGTACACAAATATACTATAAAAAAAGTCTACCTCTTTCATTCATTTTATTTTAAATAACTCATAATTAAAAATTGTACCGCAGGAAATAACAATTTAACAAATCCCTTTTCAAATATATTACCATTAAAAATCCTCTTTTTTTTATGGTTATTGAAAATAATTACTAACATTCACATGTCAACGGTCAAATGGATACAGACTCCATTAATTTTTTTTTTATTTTTAAACTATAATATTATTATATAAAAATCATGACCCGAAATCTAATTTGAAATATGTTTATATTTCCTTTTTTTTTTTTTTTTTTTTTTTTTTTTTTTTTTTTTTATAAACTTTATCCATTTTGCGATTGCCGTTGAATACGAATTAGAACATTTAAATTAGATACGTCAAATATAATACTATTATACAAATAAATCATATTTAAGTGGTTTTTTTTTTTTATTAGGTCGGAAAATGCATACACTCTTAAACTGTTACATTCAATAACGTTACCGATTAAACAGCGTGATAAAACACATAAAAAACGACGTTCAGCTATATGACCACATCCACATGGTCGGGCATTTGTTGATGCGCTCGATGAAATCGACAATAACCCGCTCACAGATGTCCGGCGTGATTGGAAAGCCGCGGTCGATTTTGCAGAGACGGTCGTCGCGGAAAAGGAGTCAACCAACCGAACGGCAACGCCAAGCCCTCGACGCCGCCGGCGCGCGCCTTCGGGCGCATCGCCGCCGCCGTCGTTGATCGCGGCCCTGTAGACGACAGACCGCCGGCCGTGGGGCCGGTAGGAAGTATCCCCCCCCCTACTAGTGTAAGGGCAGCAAGTGGGCTTCGGCCTGGCTACTGCCCATTCCCCGGTAGGGTCGCGAAGCTTTGTACACAATAATGTGAGCCCGCCCCGTCGAAGGGGAACACGGGATTTTATTTTTGCGTATAATTTGTCCTGGTTCACTTGTAAATAAATGATGGCGACCCGCCTCCCGTAGTAGAGCCTCACGGTCATTCCGGGAGGCGGGGGTATTGCCGATAGCAAAATTAAAAAAAAAAAAGATGTCTGGCGTGAAGTCACCAACGACGCGTACGATTTTCGCCTTCGGTTACCGAACGGTACGCGGTGTGCATGCTGGCGTACACTTGAGACTCGACATAATAACCCCATCAAAAAAAAAAAAAAAAAAAAAACTATCACACCGGGTAAGGTCGCAGGACCCGGGCAGGCCGTTGCTCGTCCGTCTCGCAGTCGGATCGCTGGTCGTGGAAATTCCACGGTGATAACGTCGACTGTTTCGCCGGTGTTGCCGGCATGTTACGGCCGTTCTGTCGGCGCCCATAGGTTTCGACCGTTGAATACCTCGAGGCGTGCGATGTAATCGTTTCCCGTCTACTGTAACCGAAACGCCTTCGCCGTCCGCAAAAGAACACCGTACACTACGGCCGTATCGCGGTCCGCCGGACCGAAAACCACCGCACCATACGCGCGCCGGTCCTCTCGGATGTTCGTCGATCACTCGTGCATTTTTCACTCCTCCGTAATCTGCAGTATCCAATCTACCAAACCGCGGACCGTTCGACAACCGAAGGCGAAAACCGTACGTGTCGCTGTTGACTCCACGCCAGATATCTGTGGGCGGGTTATTGCCAATTCCATCGAACGGCGTCAACACATGCCGACTCAGTGGAGGCGGTCCGCTTGTTTTTCACTATTAAATCGGAGATGTTATTGAACGTCAAGGGAGTATATGTATTGTTATTGATATGTAACCGTTTTGTTATTTTTCGAGAGAGAATTAAGCACTTTATGGAACGCCCTTTAAAACTATGTATCTCAAACGAAACGATGTATTTAAATATTTTTATATATATCCTATCTAAATTATCGCCTTTTTTTTTTTTTTTATAAACAAAAAGTACGCGCATACTTTAAAATCGACAATGCAAACTCTCGATCATTGACATAATATTTTCCTAATGCGTCACCTCATTTATTCACACGAGTCCTTCAAGTGAGCGCCGAGTTAGTAAAATGCGTTGATTATTATAATTTAACATTCGTATGAAACATCACATTTAAGTATCGGCGATGAGACCATTGGCACATGTATACAATGACTAGATAAACATAAAACAAAATTATTATTCCACGGGTTAAGCAATACAATTTGTCCTGATGATCAGTGGTGCGTTTGAGCTGTAATTCTCATATATACAAATGCCATTAGTTATGACTCATGAACCCCGATTTTTAAAAACAAAAAAATATAAAAAAAACGTTAGCAAAATGCTAACGTAATTTAACAAGCAAAACAAATTATATATATATATATATATATATATATATATATATATATATATATATATATATATATATATATATATAAAGATATATAAATCTCTTTATCTATTTATTTGCATTGTTAATTTAACGTTGTATGGTTTATACTGAAAAAGCTCTCGAGACGGGCGATTGTACCCGTCAAATGCGCCACTGCTCTTAAAATATACGGCTGCTAACTTCACGCCTCTTACCGGACTCTATCGCCCGCAGTCGGCGGTTATCTAGTTGTTTTTACCATGCACGATATTTCGTTATTGTGTAATTTATGTCGTAATTGTGTTTGATTTACGTTTTGTAATTGCTTGCCGGGCAATCGCAACGGCAATGGAATTGTATGGCACTTACCTGCCCCTGTGAGGCCCGGTTCCGAAATCGTAAGACGAACTGGACGTGATATCCGAATCGGGTATCTTTCCGGACTCCATGCCTAACGTATTATTGCATTCATCTGGAAAACAGAAATAAATAAATAAATAAAAAAAAAGAACAATCAATCCGGTTATTGTATACAAAAAAAAAAATACATTTCAAAAAACGACATCCGTTTACATATACGACCGGAAAACAATACGACCGCCGTCCAGTTGGTGTCCGGTTTATCCAATTTCGCGACGGTGTGGGAAAAATGATCTCGCGTACAATACGGACGATAAAACGCACCGGTTGACCCGATTTTCCGGGGGGGCGACGACTTTGAAAAATAATAAGTGGGGCGGTCAGGGGTGTTTTCTATTGGATCGTTTCGACTGCCGTCGTCCGGAACGGCGTAAGGGATGCGCACGAAATAAAACCCGACGCCGCCCGTTATGCTGAACCCGATTTAAATTTGACCCAACCGAACCCGCAATCTATACCCGGTGTTCGGCGCAATCTAAATATCATTTTACGTTTATTTTATCTCGCCCGGATAACATCTAGACGATTTATATCGATTTTCATATCTGATATATTATATTAATATGTATGTCGCGTCGGTCGTGCAATTGTGTACGACGTGCATAAGTGAACGGTAAGAACCGGTCGCGATCGTATCGCGTTTTGGCGTTTTCTCCGCGGAGGTTTTATACAGTTCGAGTGGAAATTCGAATCCGCGTAGACGTTTACTGATAATAAAAAAAAAAAAAAGGATTACACGCAGAATCCGGTCGTCTTTGGGGTGTACACGGAATATGATAATGCGGTATACCGCCAGAACGGGCCGGGGGACAGCGAATATCAATCCCACGAATCCGGCCGCCAAATATCCGTACGCAATTCGATTCGGTCGATGGACTTTGCGTGTACCTTGAAGAGTTCCCAAAAAGAGGTGGTCGGGTTCGCCGGGCACGGGTCTACGCGCGGTATGGGCGGGTGGGTGAGTGTGTAGACCTAAAACTCGAACGAAACGTGGTGACTACGGCTGTGTTTTCGTTGTCCACGACAAAAATGTAGATAAAAAAAAAAAAAAAAAAAAGAACAACACAAATTATAGAAAATTGAATAATAATTAACTTAATGGGCTTAACCTTCTGGCTCAACAGCGGTAAAAACGTATACAATAAAAAAAAAAAATGTGATACTATATGCGCGAACAAGAATAATAGTAATAATAATAATAATAATAACAGCTTACAAATGTATAGAGCGTAGACTGGCCACCTTACCACCTATACTATAACTAAACGCACGCCAATTACAAAAAATTCTTACGATTTGGACGGCGATTCGTGAAAAATTTCAATTGCGAAATGTATTCCCGGTATAATATTGAATAAAAAATTCACACATTACTTTGGCCTTACGCCGTACAACTAACTTATTTTCATTACAAACTTCTGTGCCCTCCGCGCACATAGACGGCACGAGAAAAAAACAAAACACAACGAAATAAAAAACCGTATATAAATCCACAATCATTGATAACGATAATTACTTAATTCCACTAGCCTGGTCGTTAAAATTCGTTAAAAGTTCGCTTTAATTTCCAATACGCGTTGAAATCGTTGGCCAATTAGCGCAGATTTTAGTCTTGGGAATAGAAAAAAAAATCACATGGGTCATGATCGAGAGAATTGGGACAGACCGCGGGAATTTTTTTATCAGCCGAAAATACACTAATCGACAGCGCAAAATTTGCCGGTGAACAATCGCGGAACGAATTTGGCAAAAGGGTCGCCTTTCTCATCTGTACACTTTCCTGTAAAATTGCACGACAACATTCAATTGAGATTCGCTTTGTTAACTCACGAACGGTTAATCGCGTCGGCCATTTCGCTTTTTTTTTCCCCGCAAATTATCGCCACACCATCGTTTCTGGACGACGTCGACGGTCTTTCAGAACGTGGATCGTCTTCAATTGACCGCCGGCTGTCCTTGGAACGTTCAAAACACTCGAATGTCACGGAACCACTCAATGAATCATCCCCAAAAGCGGTTTTAATCGTTTCCGTTGCATAATTGTTACCAAGTTTCAAGCAAAACTTGATGATGCCCACGCGTTGTTCGTGAATTGCGGACGTGTCGAAAACGGCGAACGAAACAAACTGACTGGATTTCACGCACGTGTAATATGAAACTGAGTTGAAATAGCGACTTCGGGTTGTGTTTAAAAAATCCACGAATTCGCGGGCAATACGTCTGTTAACAATTTGAAACGTTTTCGCGTGTAGATCGGCCGTAATAACATTTGTCCCGGGTACTTTTCGAACAGACCTCGTATTAATAATCTCGACTTTTTTAGTTATTTATTTAGTATTATTATTTTTTTTTTAAATTTTTGTGCGCGTGTGCGTGTTGCACACCCTCTCGTCGCCGAAGAAGTTTCTGGCCGGTCGGGGCGAACCGCGCGCAGTTCGGTTATTGCCGAGTACACCGAAGTACCCAAAGAGTGTGGAGGATTGGGGTAACCGTTGGGGGGAGCAGGGCTGTTGGATTCGAAAACTGTTGGCTCCCGCCGGCCCTCCCGGCTGCAACATGATGGATTAACGCCATAAATCAACGGGTCGATACAAAAGGAAAACGCGGACGACGCGCGCGTCGCAGTCGGGGACGCCCGCTGCCGCTCCTTTGCCACGTCCCCGTCCAAGAGCGGCGGGGCCGGATGCTGGGTAGTTCCGTTCTTGCGCGCTCTCCGACACCAGACACTTCCGCCGCCGCCGCCGCCGCCGCATCCGACAACCCCTTCGCCCCTATATAATATTTTATACGCCGCCGAGGTCTTCGGCCCTCCCCGCCGACCAACCCCTCACCACCGTGCCGGCTAATCGGTGTCCGGCTAATTTATTAATTTTCCACCCGCCGGCCGTATTATACTCGGGATAAATTACGACACGCCGCCGCCGCCGCCGCTTTTTTAAAAAAATATTTATTTTTTTTTTTTTCCCCACTTCCCCACAGAAGAATTACACGGGGTTTAAGACTACGCGGCGTATTATTTTGAGGGCCAACCACGTGTAGTGCACATTACTGACGGTCAGCGAAATGACCGCCCCGGTGCGAGTGTGTACACTCGTATAATACAATTATTTTAGCCTACGAATAATACGAATAATCGTTAGCATAATAATCGTGTAATAAATGCGCATTAAAAATCGGTTAAGCGTTTGGATTTATACGGTCACTTAATACGGGAAATGGAAAAAATACCAAAAAAAAACACGACAGACGGGAAATATTATGTCGAACGCCGGTTTAGATCCGAGACATTAGCAATAATAACGGCACGCTGCACTACATTATACAGGGTCGTTGAAAATAATTTAAAATAGCAGGTATTCGCAAGTATCGAGAAATCACGATTTTAATATTATCGGTAACGGCGACGTTCCGCAAATATGCCGACAGGACAGCGCAAAGCGATTTCCGAAGTCGGTAATAATTGGCGCAACGCGATTTCCGTCGTCGTTAAGGGATCAATGCACCACCGACTGTTCGGCACATACCGAATCCATGGTAATCAGTGCCTGCAGAATCGGGGTGTTTGTGTAATGAAAAAAAGCACAGGCCGTCCTCGTGTATCCGATGATAATGTGGAAATAATCGGAGAGAGTCTTCAGCGTTGTCCGTGTAAGTCAATCAATCGTGCAAGTCGATTACTGAAAATCCCATAAACAACTGGTTTGGTTTCCATACAGGTTGCAATTGTTGCGGGCTTTAGAGCCTACTGATAAATTGATGAAACGGCTTTCGTTTAGCATTTTTGCACAAATGCGCAAATTGTACTGGCTAATCGGAAGGCATTCCACCGTAGACCTTGCTAACAAACGACACCTTTGCGTAGCCATCATCAAACCGATTTGAACTTATGGCGTCCAGCTGTGGGGCTGTGCTAGCAAATCCAACATCCGAGTTATTCAACGTTGTCAAAATATCGCTCTTCGCATAATCGTAACAGCATATCGGTTCGATTGAAACGACATCATCATACACCCGCGACCTTAAGATACCGACCGTCCAGGACGAAATGAAAAAGTTTGCTAACAAACACGCGAATAATTTAGAGCTGCACACCAACGCACTTGCTAAACAACTCTTCGACAACTCGCAAGACATTAGGCGTCTCAAACACTTCATTGTTGGCACAACCCCTAACGTGTCCATGTATTCATATATATTTACTACTCTTGAATTATTTAATATTTATACAACCATTATGCGCTGTATTTTTATTGGTCGTCTAAATAAAAAAAATGATTATCTGAAAAAAAATATAGAATTTTTAGGCAGGAGGCTTTGCGGGATGCAAATTTTCCTGCTCGCTTAGTTTTCAGTGACGAGCAACTTTTCACTTAAGTGATCAGGTGAAAGTTATCATAACGTTCGTGTATGAGGTACGAACAAGTCTCATGCCATAATCGAACACGAGCGTGACTCACCTAAAGTAAATGTGTTCTGTGCCTTATCAAAGAAACGGATTTATTTTTTTAAATTTTTATATTGATAACACCGCAAACGATCTTATTGAGAAATGCCTCAAACATGGCTACTTCCACGATTTAAACAGTGATTCTGATTACTATAATTAATTAAACTTAACATACTTGTCGTTTATTTAATGTATTCTAGATCGTTCTAAACCTAAAACATAAAAATATATGAAAGCATTTTAAATCGGATGAATCGTTTCGAATAACCCTGTATTATAAGCGAGTGTCACAACCGGGGTTCAGATGGCAAAAAAAAAAAAGGGAGTTTAAAGCGGGTGCACAATGGGGCACTGCCCCCCATACATAATTCTGGAGGCAAGCCGATCCCGCATTTTACCGATATCCGATATTTCGATATAAAACCGATACCCGATATTCGAAATCGAAAACCACAAGTCGTTATTGAAATTATCGGTCGAAAAGCCGATCTCTATCAGTTTTTTCTATTAATTTTCCAGAGATATTATTTGGACATTTTGCACCGAAAATATCGAGTCGAATATCGGTTTTGAAAAAAACCAAAAACAAAAAAAAAAACCACCGACATTGAGTAACGGTTTATGTAACACTACACCGTATACGACGAAAATAAATAATCGGCAGTCGAATCGTTGGCGGGTCGACTGTTACCAAGAGGCTTCTTTTTGTGGCTACAAATTATGATCGTCTATTTTTAAATAGTTATGATTGAAAATACCGAATAAATTTCCTATTTTTACTATACAAAAGATAACGTTCAAAGGAATACATTCGAATTCCGGGACACAATACGAGGCCAATTTTACCGGTAAAATTTCACTGTAAACTGAAAAGTCGTAAGGGACTTTGTGCGTGGCCAACACATGTGTGCCGTTGCTTACACTGGAATTCGAATGCCTATAATCAAATCGATACAAATAAGCACGCCGAAACGTCCTAAAAGCAGACTGCGACGATTATTGGACACGATTTGGTAACTGTTGTAGACGGAAATTCTGGAAGGACGGATAAAGTATAGGGCAATTTAGTTTATATACTGTAAACGATAAGTCCATTGTAAACGAAAATTGACTTTGAACGGAGACCGGCCGAACAGGTTGTTTTGGATTTAAATTTAAATTGAACATTTTATTTAAATATTATTTTAAATAAATATTTAACAATATTTAAATATTAACAATTTTCTAACGGTACTCGTCCATACAAAATTAATTACGATTGTTCGTACTGTATCGTATATTAAAAACAGTAAAATGCGCTTAAAAAAAAAAAAAAAAAAATTAATTAACTCGTTATTAGGTATTTGATTTTTTATTTATTTTTTTCTGTTACCAATAAGTACAACTATTACGACGCACCGTGTTTCCGCGGTATTCGACGATTTTTACGGGACCATTCAAATTTAATTCGCATAAATCGAATAAAATAGTGCGCAAAACGTTCGGCGATATTTACGAGCGTTTTTTTTTTTTCAACTTTACATGGCCGATGGACGGAGATGGATCATCAAACGTGCGATCAATAATATTATAGCCGACCGGTAAAATGCAAAAAAAAAAAAAAAAAAATTAAATAGAAAGGAAAAAACAAAAAAAATACTCGAAATTGAACGTTATTATATTGTTTTAACTTAAGCGGTGGAAAATGAATTGCGTGTACCTGGTAAACACGAGTCCGGCGTATATCCGGCGCCAACCCTTTATTTTATAATATTTACCGAACGTCAACATTTAATCGTAAACGCATTTTTCAATTTATTAATCGAAAACACGATTATTCGTCGCGAATAAATCCGTTATCCTCTTGATAGCTCCGGCAGCGGTCTCCGCTCCCTCTCGCCACTTCTGTTCGCCTGCCCGCCCCTCGTTTTATATCGATACGTTTAATCAAATTATTTCGCGGCGCGCAGAAATCGTACGTACGACTCGATTGTACCGGAACTCGGGCGGGTTGATAAAATATGAAAAAAAAAAAAATAATAATAATAATAATAATAATATGTATATATATATATATTAATAAATACGTTTCAAAACGACACGCACCAACTGTAATTAATCGGTAATGTATTTTAAAATGCAATACAGTATGTACATATTATATGAATAATCGTACGGATTTATAACGATTATAAATATACAGGACATAATTTATGGCACGTTGATTTAAATCGAAAATTCTATGCGACGCAAACAACTATTTACGTGTATAGCGTTTTGTTTCGATTATCGAAATAAACAATATTCCAAAAATTGATTGCGATAATAAATTAACATCGATAATAATGGTGTTTTTCGTGTGCGACGGGCACGTATAATTCGAATAAGTGTAATTTTAACCCGTTCGAATTAAATCTAAACCCTAATAGAACGAATACGTTACGTAAATTATTGGGGAAATTATTACAAAAGTAACAATGTCAAGACCCCCGCGACTATTTAAACTCTTGATCGGCACCATAATATAGGTTTGTTTTTTTACGAGTGTTAAAAAAGAAAAAAAAAAACCGAAAACAAACGCGCAATATTCGAGTGAATTTTGTTCCATGGTTTAACACGTTATAATTAGCGTTCAGAGTTATTCAGACGAATCTATCTAAATAGTTCATGTAGATAATATTTGTTTATATATATAATACTATCTAGATAACGGTTTTGATATATATATATATATATATCTGTAGTTTATTTGAGATAAAAATAATTATCATTTTTAGTAAATATCTAGATCACAATTTAACAATAAAAAAAATTAAATGTTTTTACCAACAGTAGACAATATTAAATGTCTAACCGTATTGTTTTACGTTTAGTTTAAAAATTTGAAGCAACTACCGGAATGCACCATTTGCATTTATTTTAACCGTTTAACTTTTTTTTATCTCGCTGGTTATAATTTTCTCAACAATAAACATTTTAAAACCGAATTATCGGCTTTTCAAATAGATTATAGATTATTTGCACGTATCTATTATTTTATCCGAGATAATTTAAATATTTAATATATTCATCCGTGTCTCAACACTGGGTTATTGTTGTACGAGACCCTGCGAAAAACAACAAACACCAGTGGATATTCAACTTCGACCAAGAAAGTTTACAAGTATTCGGCCGAGACACTTTACAACGGTTGTACATGAAATAAAATACAAAACCTGGAATATGTTAAGTTACATGGTCGCATATCATTTTCCATCGCAAGATCAATTACACATTTTCCGTATTCGTTCATATCGATGAATTTAATGTTTGCGTTTTATAGACACGTGTTAATTTGAATATATTTTATAAATTGTACATATTCCCCCCCCCCCCCCCGAAATCGCCATTTGCTCATATGACGTAGAATCGTGTCGAACCGAATAATCAACCTGTTGTATCTAAAAAAAAAAAAAAAAATAAATAAAATAATAATATGTATTATCAAACCGTTTAATAGATTTAAATAAACGCAAATTCTAAGATTATTATTCGTTTTACGCTAAAAATAAAATTAAATAAAAAAAAAAAAAACCCGTTTAAAATATATATATATACGCAATACGCCGTGAACAATATTGTGCTTGTATATTAACGATTTACCGTATTTTACTTAAAGAAACGACGAGAAAACCCCTAGTGAATTCAATTAGGCGTCCATATTTTCTCATCGGCAAATCTCATCGATTGGCGATTAATATAAATAATAGCATATACCGTATAAAACGTTATTGGTACAGATCCGATACTAAGCCGAACGGGTAACTTAATTGTTACATTTTTTTTTTTTTAATTATCGCGATATTCGCCTTGGCGCTCGGCGTTTTATACAATTCCCATAAAACTTAGTCGACATGTTGGTTTTAACGAGCCAACACGCACACACACACGTGTATATATGTATATATATATATATGATAACAATATTATTATTATTATTATGCACCTACTACCCACCTATATAACTGTACACGGTTTTATACTTTCGTTTATATAAAACGAACGGTGCTGCTGGTGCAGTTTTTATGTCCGACTATATCGGGTAACCCGCCCGTACCGTTCCCGTTAATGTTTAGCGTTCCTTTCGCTGCAGCGCCAAACGTAACACTATTTTAACAGCTCCGTGCGCCGTTTTATCACTTGTTTTATGCGACAAACATTTTGCGAATTTATGGATTATAAAAATATAAAATGGAAAATAAATAAATAACGACGACACATCGGGACGGCGGTGCCGGTGGGGCGTATATATAGTTGTTCGGTGCAGTGTGTACGTACGCAACGATATCGCGCCGGTGTAAAACGTCCGTCGAAACCCAGTGTTTCCCAACCGGTGGTCCGCGGTCCCGTAGATTTTTTTCTTCGATTTCTATTACAAATTTAAATTTTATTATTTTTTAAATAGCGCAAAAAATTAAATTACGACTTATTGAGCAACCGTATAATATTATCTTATCGTTGTCGCTGCTGTAGACCGATAAGTATTTTCCATTTTTTATAAGCGTGTAGGTATCAGTCACGGAAATCACACCGAATAAACTATTTAGTATAGTAAAGTATAATTATATATTAGCACGGTATTGTAATGAAATGTAAAGTAAAACAATAAAAATTAACATTTTTCGATAAATTTCGTGTATTTTTTGTTACTGAGCAAACAAAAGGTATTCCTAGTTATCGTGAAATCGAGGTGGTCCGCGACCTATAAAATATTGTCAAAGTGGTAAAAAGGTTAAAGGCGGTAAAAAGGTTGGGAAACACTGGATTAGATAGTGGGTGAAAAAAAAAAAAAAACCCGAGTGATCGGCAAGCGCCTACCACCAAAAATGGTAGAAGGCCGACCAACAAACCGTAATAATGGCGGTTTGAAATATCTTCCATAAAAGTTCTATAACTCACATTATTGACAAGCATAAGCACGATGCTCACGTACTTTCAATTGGGCGTCGAGACTGGTTCTAAGCCGCCCAACGTGTCTTACATCGGGTCCAACGACTTGTGGTCCGTCGTGTGCACCGCGTTCATATTCTTGTCGTTAGCGGAATTCGTCAACGCCACACGGCGATACGGGTGAGTGGGAAATTGCGAAGACAAGATAAACAATAGTGATATTCAATTTATATCTGTACGCAATCGTTGCATACGAAAAACATAAGTGAGCAACGTTTAGTTATTGTACTAAAATTATTTTCGGAATTACAAAGAAAAAAAATAAAACTCGAGACTGACGAAATCGTGTTTTCGGCGTTTTTTTTTTTTTGTTGATATTTTTCCGCCGCGTTAATAGAAACTAATAGGCAAAAATCACCTCTCTACCAAGTACCAATTAGACAAAAGTTTCGCTACTGGAAACAGTATGGTTGTGTTACAGGGTCGGTTTTTGATCGATCGACGCGCGCGACGGCTCAGGGAATCAAAATTAGAATATAATTTGATCGAACGTTGGCTACTCGGATTATCTGCAAGGTAGAAAAGAATAAATAATTTTCACAACGCAATTTAAAAAAAATTTAAAAGTATTTTATTGTTTTTTTTATCTTTATTTTAACTTTAAACGTTATTTTGCCCGTTTGTATTATACGATTGTGTCGTTTTAGAGGACCCGTCCGTCGAAACAATTCTTGCAGTGGGCGCCGCAAGAGCTAAAGCCGGCCCCGTGCGTATAGATCGGGCGGCGTCTTCCGGTAGAAAAAAAGACGTGTGTTACAGGGTGAGGAGGAGGAGGAGAAAAAAAATATATAAAAAATATCGCGTACGGCGTGCGCAGACGGCAAAAATCCATGGCGTGTACGATCCCCAGCCCGTTAAAAAAAAAAAAAAAAAAAAAAACATTATTATCTGTATAATATTATAGACGCCGCACAATGCCGTTTTCGTTTTTTTTTTTTTTATTATTTTTATTATTATTATTATTATCGTATATATCGGCGGCGAGGCGTAGACTCTCGCGGAAAAACACCCGATACCCGATCCCCGGCTGTACGGCGACATACAGGGGGGGTGGCGCGAATATAATAACGAGACAACATATTTACGCCGCCGTCGTATATAAATGGCCCAATAAACCCCGCCGATATGAAAAAAGATAGACACACACACACACACATCAACCTGTATCCCTCGGCGGTTTTTTTTTTTTTTTTTTTTTTTATTCTTTCTTTTTTTTCGTCTGATGCCGAAAGCCGCCGTAAAAGTTGACGACCGTCGCAGCGTTCGCTCGATTTTTCCCCGCCGTCTATTGGCGGTACGCGCGCAACGCGGCCGGTCCAATTTGCCGGGGCGAAATCTACGGGAAATCTACGAACCGAGTGCCGTGTCTACAAGCTCGTAATTGCCGGTAAAGGGGGGTCAAGTCTCTCTAGTTGCAAAAAAAAAAAAAAAAAAAAACCACTGCATTACGCTGGACTCGTTACTAGCTAGCTGCCGTCGGGTCAAGTCTGTTGGTCTAGCTGTCCAGACGTGTGCTTTTTTTTTTTTTTTACGAAAACCTTTTTCCGTCTATACGAATTAAATTAATTTGTGTAAATTCCGTATAGCTTTTAAATTTTGCTCGATTTAAAATGTTAAGTTTCGATCGGCCTTACGCGATAAATGTTTTTTTGGATACACCGCGTTATGTGCTCGCCTTCTGGGGCAAAATCGTGGGACACGTCCGGTTGACCATCGGGAAAAAAAACATTGGACGGTTATGGTCTAAACCTGCAAACGTTTAATGTTTAAGGCAAATTGAAAAGCATAATTTTACGGGCAATCGGAATGGTTTGGATTGTCCGGTCTACATATGTATCGACCGGACTGGAATTGTTTCACTTGATTTCGAGAGTCCAAACTAAATGTATTGTTATTTGTATATTTCGTGGACGAGGATTACTGGCATAGCGTTACGCTTTGCGATACCACGGTAACAAAACACGCCGTTTTATTTCGTATTATTATTTTATACTATATTTGGTTTCCATGGTAAATCAACAAATGTTTTTCAAGAAAAAAAAGAAAAAAAAGGGGCTTTTAAATTTCCGACGTTCCCGGCGGATTTTCCAATAATTCTCATTCGTACAAACCTTGTCCTGACAATTACGAACATAAGAAAACAACAACAACAACAAAAAAACTCACGTGACGATCAATGCGGAAATTGATTTTTATGTATAACGATTTGTCTGCAAACAATTTATATCCAATGGCATAGCTAGGTGAGGAGGGAAGACCGTTACGTTTTAAATTCTCACTCCTAATAGAATATTCTTTTAACCGGTTGACTTAAATAAACAACATTATAATAATAAAATAAAAAAGGTGTAGCGAAGACATTTTGCGAGGAGTTATAACTTCCTAACCACCTAACCTGCATACACCTATTTATCCGATCGTCTGGGAGATTTCTGGTGAAAAAAAAAAAAAAAAAACCCGTTGTCTAGTCCTGGCCCTTTGGATCGAGTCGATTTTTATTTATTTATTTATTTTGATTTTCCTCTTCTCTTTAATTCAGCTTAATGGTCATTAAATATGTCGCGGTATCAGACAGACAGGAAACGCGTACGAGCCGGCACGTACCGCTTTGATGTATTATTTTTATTCGTCATCGGAACGCCCTGCGCGTTCTGCGGCGAGTGATTCGATATTATGATTCGTAATGCGAGTAACTGCACTATATAATAATATATATATATAACATTAGGTTTTCTATACGGTAGACCGACCGGAAACTTTTCAGATCTGAATTGTATACGGATATAAAAAAAAAAAAAGAAAGAAAAATAGAGTAACTTTTGAAATATTTTACGTAAAGTTTGAATTGCCGTTAGACCGAGAAGAGGTTTACGAGGTCGTAAAGTTCGTCCAGTGTGCATTGCGGGATTTCACTAACTATGTGTATAGATAATTTTATTAAAAAAAAAAAAAATACGTTTTATAAATGAAAAATTAATAGTTTATTAACGCGTTATATGCTATATGTTGTCAAACGTTCGACGCCGTAGAAAAAAAAAAAAAAAACCGAACAATTGAAATAATATAAAAGTTACTAGTCGCCATACCGATTGATAATGTCACGTCGAATTATTCGGCTGTTACGCGGGCGTACGTGCCAACCGGAATGTAATTATTGTAAATTGTATTATTTCAAAATTCAATTATATTTCGCAATTTTTAATCGGCTCTTACAATTATTGAGATTCGATTATTGCAGGCATACGATTCACTGTCGTTCGGTTAACTAGCAGTGTCAACGGATTGATCGATTCAATAACGCCGGAAATCGATAATACCGTCAAAATGTTTCGTTTACGGCGTAAAATCGCATTTCACGAAATACGAGAAATACGTATTACCAGAAAAAAAAATCCTATAGGAACATACGTTTGGACTGCACGGTTCTTAACGGCGGCCGGACGTCGACGATTGTGTGTAAAATTTCAGTGGCGAGTGTCCGAAGCATTTGAGATGCGGTGCCACCGGATAACGTCTAAGAGGAAATGACTCCATGGAAAAAAAGTGCTAAAAAAACCAAAGGGATTTGATAAAATCTACAGATACACGGCGGGTCGCTCGGATTAATTAATCCGAATAGGACACAATTAGTTACGCGCAAGAGTGGAGAATTGCTGCAAACCGATTTCAGTAACGGACACAAAAAAAAAAAACTTACTACTTACTAGTAAAGTAATAATGATAGTTTATAGAATAATAGTACAATGGTTCGCTACGGAGTAACTGGCTAATGGTAATCGAAACATAATAATTGATATTGGTATTTTTCGGTGAACGTACGCCAAAGGAATTTCTGATTGAAAACTCCCGGTTTGATCCGGGGTTTCTTGGATTTCAAAGCTAACGAAAAGTTCTTTAATATGTTTTCAATTCCATTTGTTACGTTATCAGCCGAAGATGTCCGGGAAAATACGCAAACGGAGATTATCGGTTTAAAGAACAACACAATACAAACAAAAAAAAAGTTGAAACGACGTTGAACTTTCAATTTTTTATTAAAAAAATATTGACGCGGGGACGTATCCTAATTTGCGAACCGACGAATTAAAATCAATATTTCTCTTCGGTAGTATACATGCACTCGTAAGCATATTTCTTTCACGAACAAAATTGTCAAATCTAATACTCGAAAACTAGGTTTATCTAAATCTCGCCTAGAACACATGCATCGTCTCGAATACAACCGATTGTAGAAAATCTAGTATTTAGGGAAAAAATTATGTTAGTTATCACACTAAAAATAAAATAATACATGAAAGAAATAATTTGTAATTCAACATCATTTAGTATGTTAATTTATGTATGTTTTAACAATAATATAGATTTGTTATTAACAAATAAAATTATAATACACGTTATAATATTGATAAATAAATTTTTTTTATAAAATTAATGTTTTTTTTTTTTATTTCTACTATTAATTTGGCCCGCAAAATTTTTAGAAAATAATATGAGGCCCGCTGCACAAAAAAAGTCGAAGACCCCCGGTACAAGGTATGAACCGGCTTTTTGAACCGGCCTGCCGAGGAAATTGATGATTTCATAGTTCGTTTCGAGCGCATTTGAATTTTTTGAATAAATCCATTGACCGTAGTATTTGAAACGTTACCAACGGAACATCAGCTTGAAGTTATCGAGCTCACATCAGTTTACCAACTCAAAAAAGTGTTTTAAGGAAACCGGACTGCAACGATTTTACGTCATGTGGTCAGAGGACAAATCTCAAAAAAATGTGCACGTGAAACTGTTTCAATATTAACCTTTATTATCCACCTACGTGAGTAAACTTTTTCAAAAACGAAATACGTCAAATCAAGGTATAGAACCTTATTAAGTGACGAAAATTTACGACCGGCCCTGCTGTTTAGCACAACCTAGTTTGATCAGAACTACCACGAAATTCTAAAAGACAAGCAATTCCCAACTTGTAATTAAGTAACAAATTTTTCCTTTGCCAAATTACAGTTGAATAAAATCGATTTTATTTATCGGCTCTTTCATTAATCTCTTCTATCTATCGCTCTCTGAAAAATGATGGCCCGCGATGTCAAAGCGTATCTCCGATATGGCCGGCCGCACTGAAAAATCCAAGACCCTCCCCCCCGGTATAAAAAAAAACCGAGATCACGTTATTGCCCGCAATTTTGAACAAGGACCGCGAATCCGAACTACCACGAAATTCTAAAAGACAAGCAATTCCCAACTTGTTATTAAGTAACCATTTTTTCCTTAGTAAAACTACAGTTGAATAAAATGGATTTTATTTATCGGCTCTTTCATTAATCTCTTCTATCTATCGCTCTCTGAAAAATGATGGCCCGCGATGTCGAAGCGTATCTCCGATATGGCCGGCCGCACTGAAAAATCCAAGACCCTCCCCCCCGGTATAAAAAAAAACCGAGATCACGTTATTGCCCGCAATTTTGAACAAGGACCGCGAATCCGAACTACCACGAAATTCTAAAAGACAAGCAATTCCCAACTTGTAATTAAGTAACAGTAACAAATTTTTCCTTTGCAAAATTACAGTTTAATAAAATCGATTTTATTTATCGGCTCTTTCATTAATCTCTTCTATCTATTGTTCTCTGAAAAATGATGGCCCGCAATGTCGAAGCGTATCTCCGATATGGCCGGCCGCACTGAAAAATCCAAGACCCTCCCCCCCCCCGGTATAAAAAAAAACCGAGATCACGTTATTTTACGCAATTTTGAACAGGGGCGCGGCGAGTGTAAATTATACTATCGATAATATTTCGGAAAAACACGATCAATTGAAATATATTTTACCCGCCCGTGGGCCATACCGTTACTTACATTAGTACGCGTCGTTTATAACGATTACAAACGCGACTCGTGCGCGTTTCGGGGGGGCCGCGACCGCGTGCCAATTTCCGTTCGGATTTCAATTACACCTACGCGCCGCAGTGCAAACAATGCAACTGCGGGGATCATCGGGTCAAAGCGGCCGTCGTACCCCGCACTGCAGCCGGCGAAGAATTCCCGGGCATGCATTTAATATATTGGCCAAAGACGCGTAACTAATTGAAACCCGCCGAGTTTTATTTGTATACCCGCGTCGCCCGCCGTACCGTGTACCGGTCAACGCAATATCAGCGCCGGTATTTCGTTTTCCAATGTCCGCGAGTAAATTTAAAAACGCGCACGGGGGAATCTTCAAATAATACGCTTGCGCCCATTAATGCAAACGTTATCGACGCCGCGTGGGGGGGGGGGTTTTTTTTTTTTTTTTTCATCATCGAAAAGTTTCTCATAAACAATTTATTTAATTAAATCGTTTACGTTATATAATTTTGCGATAATTCGCCGCGCGCCGCGGCCAACATTCGTTTCCACCGTTGAAATATCGATTACTACGGTATTTCTCTTCCTTTTCAGTCCGTACATCGCTGACTTTTAATACCGTCCGATTTTCACTACTTCGCCGGTCGTCTAGAATTCTCTAGACAACTGAAAAGTTGCTCGGGATCGCACGGAAACCGTACGAAATTAATATTCGCTTACAGAGTCGGTTTTGTTTTTATGTCCGGCGATAATAGCGAACCGTCCACGAGACAAACAAATAAACGAACTAGAATATACGAGAATCGTTAAGCGTATTAACGAATAAAATATATACAATTTTAAAAAAAAATGTACATAGCGAATCGATCGGCGTTGTAGTCGTTTTATCTAAAAAAAAAAAAAAAAATTCAATACAATTATACAGAGTGGATTTGATTGATTTTTTTTTTGGTCCGAAAACTGTTCTATGTAATTAATACCGAAACAAGAGTATAAATATATATTTTTTATTTTCTACTATTTTCGCTATTGGGTTACGGGTTGTTGCGAAACCCGCAAGAGAAACCATTACGCCCGAGTACGTCTTATCGAATTCGCGTCGACGTGTCAATATTCGGATTATCAATCAACAGGAGAAACCACTCGCGAAGAATGGTGGCCCTTTCGTTCAAATTGACATCGAGCTATAAATCAGAGCCAACGGCTATACTTATATATATATACGGGGGGGGAAGGATAACAAAAAGATAGTGTAACGAGTCAATCATCTCGGCGACTTATTTTTTTTTTTTTCGCTTCCCCTCTAATAATATCGTCACGCGTCCGGCCGGCTGCGTTGGTCATCGATTATTACCTATATACTCCGAGGCACGTCGTCGTCTAGTCGATATACTCTATATCGTTATTAATTTTCAAAACGCACAGACGGCCAGCATGTAAAACGAACACGATACGACGATGTATCCGTACGTGTACGGTACGGGTAATTCGACCCGGTCCAATCGATTTTTTTTGATTTTTTTTATTAATAATATCGTTTCGCGTTATCGTCGGGGCGTCGTTTCGGCGACGGGGTTGTGCTGTTGTTGCGTCCGTTACTTTTTCAATTACTCCCGTTCGGGCCTACGATTACAATCGGACTGTAGTCGGTTTTATACGAATAATAAATATCATGAAATTGTGCAATTTTTCGGGCCTGTCGTTTTATAGTTGACTGTACTACGCGTTCAATTCGTTCAATATCTCCGGCAATTCGAATAGTGCAGATAGTCGATGCGAATCATAATTGCTATTATTATACGATTGTAGAAAAGAATGTGGAAAATGTACGACGGCGAAACATTAAAAATGGGCCTGTTAAAAAGCTCGCACAACCGGGGGGGGGGGAATACTAAAATAACACCTCTTGTTTTTTTACCTATCTCATATCAGACAATTATTCAATATTACGGTAAGCAAGTACAATATTTTTTTATTTAGATTTAAATACATTTTCTTGAAACTATCGGAATTTTTTTTTCATACATAATATTTCTATGAAAATCGAGTCGATCGACAAATGTGGTACAGACAAAAATATAATAATACCGACAATTAATAGCCAGACTGTTTAAATCTAGTCCATTTAATATAGAATAGATAACTAGATTTTTTTTTTTTTTTTCCCCCGTTGCAAATATATAAGAAAAAAAAAAAATTTAAAAATAATAACTATAAATTAGTAAACATTCTTTAGGCTTTTAGTATCGAGACATATTGTTTATACCACGTGCTGCAGGTACATACTTAAAATTTTACGAACTTTCAAGATGTCCCTAAGCCTATAAAAACGTGAATAAATGTTCATAAGACTGTTAGCCATTGATTGTAGGAGTTATAGGAGAGGCTTTTGATCGTTAGCGCCTAAGATCGATATTCTAAACAAACGCTCTCGGAACGTACGTTTATCATCTCAGGTGAGGTTTTTACTTTGTAGAGAAATATATCGATTTAGTACATTCCTACGCGTGTGTTCCAAAAGCACAATGTACGATGATAAAATTGACAAAAATACTGGTTCGCAACGATTTGCAAACTAAAAAAAAAAAAAAAAATGCATATCCCCCGGCAGTTAATATAGGTACAATTAATAATATTATTATAACAACGTTGTCATAAAACACTCCTGCACACCACACGGCGAGAGCATGTCAAGTTCTATCATCGTATAGGGACAAATCGTATTCGGGAGATCGTCCGCTACCGATTCGTTACACGCCCTATAACAATATTAATTTATTCGAAACAATTTTAAAAATGTTTAAAAATCTATTAATGGAATTAATTTCACGACTCCCTCGGTTTTATGTTTTGGCGGCGTAATCGATTTTATAGGAACATGAAATATATCATTATATTTAAATACAAAATAAATATAATAATTCATTTTTTTTTTTTTTTTTTTTTCATTAGTAATAATTCACTTTTGTACATTTATATAGTTGTATCTATAATTATATTATAAAAACGCAATATTAACGTAACATTATTTTGAAATGAATACCACATGTGAACCGAAGACAGACCGATGTTTGATGTGTAAAAATAAATAGTCCCGAAGACACACAATATCACACATACGAAATAAAATAAGAACAATATCGTATACTTTCTAAAGACGTTCAAAAATAATAAATATAAATCACAAGGCGTATAAATAAACACTACGTGAAATAACTACACACACACACATACACATGGAATAATAAAACAACACTGTGTTCACGATTTTCGTTATAAGAAAAAACCCTATATAGTCGTTGAAAATACAATGCAATAAATTTAAAAAAAAGAAAAAAAAATTCTGTATAATTAGGAATGCGTGTAAGTCTATAATATACAGTGCGATTTTTGAGTTTCCGAGTTATAATTGTTTAAAATTTAGAACTAACTAATCGGCTAAAAATCGATATGATATTAATTATTACCCTATAATCTTCCCTAGACCTCCAGTCTTAAAGTTTAGCTATTATAAATCATAAACGATAGAATATATTATCATCCGATATTCAAATTTATGTTTACGGTATACAGAATGATTTCAATTTCAAAATACTTCAAATACGACCGTTAAACGGTCCTGTATAATAATCGCAAAATCAAAAGCGAGCATCATCATAAAACGTAATTTGAAAAGTAAAATGTCTATAATTTCTCTGGAAATTAAAAAAAAAAAAATAAACAGAAAATAAAACGTTTAAAAAAAATACCGAAATATTATACAATGTTAATATAATATAAATAACCGTCGGTTTTCTATTTCGAATATCGAACAGAAATCACATCGGCTCGCCACTAATAATATTCCACAGAAGTCGGGTCGACAATTTTGTTTTCGCATTTTCTATGCCGATTGGTGGTAACCATCTGCGATTTCGTTTTGTAGAGTACTCGGGGTACTCGACTCGATTACATAAAAAACAAAAACCCCAAACACCCCAGCCCCCACGTCTATTATTACATATAATAATATACGCGAAGCAGTTTGCGGTTTTTTTTTTTGCAAACGGCCAAATATAAAATAATAATTACAATAACAATAATTGAAACGTATTAACTGCAAACGTTTCGCATTTCCGTGTCCTCTCGGTTTAACCATCGATACGCCCGAGAGGGATTACATTTTTATTTTTCATATACACGAGTATAAATTATGTATATTAAAAAAAAAAAAAAAAAAAATATAATATATTCGCGTGCATATTATTCACCGGAAAATGTAATGATGGCGAGTGTTGTAGGTGTTGTGCCACATTGTGTTAAACCACTATCATCGCGGGTAGGTTACCGCACGCCCGTACCTATATCTACCGCTGTTGGAGGGCTTGTTATCAATTTCCGTTTTGCATAAAAAAAAGAAGAAGAAAAAAAAAAAAGTACATTATATCCATCTGCAAATACGTATATACGTGTATTTTACGTGTATGTGTAAAAAAAAAAAAAAAAAGTCTTCGCGCGGCGAACACGATATTATGCGAAAATGCAATATTTTAATAATAACGAATAAGGCGTTCATTCTGTTTTGCAGCCAGAAGAGCGCAACGTTGAAATATTATATACGAGGTTTTTCTAGTCGACTTTTACGATCTGTTAAAGTTTACACACGGTTATTTTTTTTTTTTTTCCCGCGCCGCAATATTCCTTTTTCCTTCCGAATCATCGCTTTATATTATAATACGTACGTAAATATATTAAAATTGTTACCGCACGCCAACATAAAATATTTACACACACACATATATATACAGAGTGATTATTTTATCACGGACCGATTGTCTATAGGCGAACATTTCGAATGTATTTGGTTTGGGATTTTTTTTTGATTAATTTTTCAGTCATTATAATAAAGAATCGACTTGTTTAAAATCTTTTTAAAATTTCTCTTTTTAAATCGCGTCCGATAAAAACCCAAATGGTATAAACGTCTTCGACTCCGTCAAGTATTGGAAAATATATTATTGGCCAGAAATATTTGGATATTGGATTTCTAATGTGTTCTACACACACGTAAAACTTCGTATCATTTTAATCGTAAGTGTGAATCATTTGTTTGTGATTTTTATTATGGAAAACTAGAACCGCCGCGAGATTTTTATAATATCATTTCTTATTTCAAGTAAAATAACCGTATTAGATTAAAAAAAAATATGAAATAGACTACAACTATAATAGCAACAACTTTCAGAATACATTTTTATACAAAGAATGCGTGTAACGCAATTAATAATTTTTATTTTCAAATAAAAATCGATAGTGTATCTAAACAATAATCGTGACTTTCGAAGCATTTTTTTTTTTTTTTTTTTTTAAATCAAATATTGTAATTTGCGTATAATTAAATACGTAATTGTCCATTTCCATAGTAATAGTTACCCGAGTAAATACTATTATAGTTTTTAAATCGAAAAACTAATTTTTATTTATTTTTCATCGAATTGAACGACGAATTACGACGACAACAACAAAAAAATAAAAACCACGCAATTTTACAATCCTTATCGTATACGAGGTCTGTACAAAAAGTACCATGATTTTATTTTTAATAATTACAAAAATGAAGTTACATATTATTTAAAGATATCTCCTTTAAAATACTCGCCTCCGGACAATATGCTGTGATCCCGGCGATCTTGCCATTTTTCAAAAGTCATTTGAAACTGTTCCAAAGTTAAAGCTATGAGTTTAGTTGCCCGCGTTCGCTTTAATTTCCTCGACATCTCGAAATCGTCGTGCTTTAAGCGCAGATTTTAGTCGTGGGAATAGCAAAAAAATCACATGGGGGCCTGATCAGGAGAATAGGGAGAGTCCGCGGGACCACAGGAATATTTTTATCAACCGAAAACGCACGAATCGACAGAGCTAAATGTGCCGGTGCATTGTCGTGGTGAACAATCGCGGAACGAATTTTGTACATTTTCCTGTAAAATTGCATGACAAGATTCAATTGAGATTCGCTTTGTTAACTCGCCAACGGTTAGTCGGCAGCCATTTCGCTTTTTTTTTTTTCGCAAATTGTCGCCACACCATCGTTTCTGGACGACGTCGACGGTCTTTCTGAACGTGGATCGTCTTCAGTTGACCGCCGACTGTCCTTGGAACGTTCAAAACACTCGGAAATCACGGAACCACTTAATGAATCGTCCCCAAAAAGCGGTTTTAGTCATTTCCGTTGCATAATTTTTATCAAGTTTCATGATGAAAAACTCGATGACGCACACGCGTTGTTCGTGAATTTCGGACATGTCGAAAACGGCGAACGAAACAGACCGACTGGATTTATGCGCGCGTAATATTAAACCGAGATCAGATAGCGACATCGGGTTTTGTTCGGAATATTCACTAATTCGCGGGCAATACGTCCGTTTACAATTCGAAACGTTACCGTGCGCAGATCGGCCGTAATAACATTTGTGCCCGGTACTTTTTGAACAGACCCCGTGTGCATACATTCGTCCGTCCCGTCCGGCGGTTATATTGGAAAATTAACCGGTAAACGGGAATGTAAACCGGGCGGAATGCGTCGAAAAACGTACTCTAAAATCAAATTGTCCGGAAATCTCGGCGCGTAAATGTTAATCGCCGCCGGTTCGTGATAAGAACATCAAATCGTATATTATGCGGCGTATTGTAATTATTATTATTATCGGCGGGTACACGCCGAAAACAACGTTTTAGCGAAACTATTCGCCGTGGGCCTGCACAGCCGTGTGCGCGGCCGTATATATCGGCGACCGCTAGAAATTCGATTAAAGCGCGAAACCGCAAACGCGCGCGAAATCCCTTATTTTCCGCCCGTCATCGCCGCTCTGTTGTTTTAAACTTTCGAAATACCTGATCGCCGCGGGCTCGTTATATTGCGTTATTGATTCCGGCCCAACAGACAACAACAGTGGTCCCCGAATACAAAAAAAAAAAAAAAAACCAAAAATATAAATAAAGAGACTTATCCGGATAAATGTTTAATTATCGTCGCGTCTCGGGTGATAATTTCGTCCGGCCGGATAAAAACTGTTCCGTATAAGACGTGTAATTTTTTTCCAAGGCCTTACGAGTTGTAAACCGTTACAAATTGAATTTATAAACTACGATCAGTTACTAAAATTACGTTATCGATAACTAGGGCTCGGATTTTAAAGCATATGCATTTTTTTTTTTTTGTTCTCTTTGCGACAGAAATGTAATTTTTATACATGTCATTCCGATTCTAAATGAATCGATTTTTGCTTTTTTTGCTATTTTCAATGTCGATGTTTTTTTTTCATTGTTCAGGTTTTTGACGTTTTATTAAGTTTGTTTTGCCGTAATAACAAAACAATTTTCATTAAATTAATGATAAATTAATTAATAGTGAAAAAAAATAATAATAATTACAAGACATTAACAAAATACTGCATGGTGTTTCATCGAATATTAATTTTCATGGTTTTGATTTACACGAAACGGCATGTATGAAATATGCACCAATCGCTGACTGTAGAGCGTCTGGTAAAATATTGAGTTAATTATATTTTTTTGATTTAAAACCGTTTTTTTTTTTCTTTGATTTTTTTCAAGCAGCCGTAAGCTTATATGTTATTTATTGTGATTTAAAATCCGAGTCCCATTAATAGCTAAATAATGCGTCGATACGGGAGCGTTCGAATTCAGGGAGATTTTGCGCGTGTTCCGGTGGGGGGGGTGGGCCCAAACACCCGGTCAATGTGTGAAATTGATTATTCGAATAAACCGAAAAAAAAAAATAAAAATAAAAAATAGATTTTTCTTTCTGTACGTTGTAAAAAGGCCAGCGACGAGTGGCGGCAGTGGCGGCCGAACAATCTTGCCGTGTATGAATTACACAGTAATTTTTTCGTTTTTTTTTTTTTGGGAACATTCAAACGCACAATGCGATTTAATTTTTATACACCGTACGAATTGTAAACGTAAAACCAATATCAGTTACGTGATAACAATTAACAAACACTGATAAGGCGGCAAGTAAATGCCATATACATCGTAGTGTGATTATATATTTCCGTTGATAACAGCGTAGATACTATTAACACGGTGTTACCAACTGCAAAACCCGGTATTCGATAGATGGGGCGGGGGAATTCTAATCAAATCGATTTTGTTGGTCAGCGTAATATTAATTATGATTTTTATTGTATCGTTCAGATACGGGAATGTGACAGATGGGCCGATTATTTCATTAAACGCGTACTCGACGCAATCGAATTCGATACGAGCCCCGGTAACAAAACACGAACCGACCGTACACGCGTACATACGATACACACCGGTATGGAAAAAATTTGTATTTTTTGTTTTTTCTTTTCTTTTCTTTTAAATACGGTTTACGGTCTACGGGATCGGTTCGATTCGAAACGACCGCATTTCAAACCATCGCGGTCGTGCATGCACACCACTCAGTATGTGAACACGCAAACGCACATAATTCCGGTCCCCGTAGTCATCAGTTTTATTGCTTCCCCTGCGGCTCCGCGCGGTACCCCCGACGACGAATAATCGATGGCGACGGTGATGACATTTATCGCCGTCCCGTCGCCATCATTACTGTTTACTAAATTTTAAAAAAAAAAAAATAAAAAAAAAATGAAAAACCCGTAGGTATACGCAAACAAACATAGCGTATTCGTTTTAAATTTTCATACGAGTTCGAACGGTACGGTGTGTTTGTTTCGGCGCCGCCGACGACGACGAGTCCGTGTGTCACACAATACCGCGCGAGTTCAGACCACGCGATCGTTTTCTACTCCGCGAATATTATTATTATTATTATTATTATTATGCCGTGCAGCCGTTCATTTTGATGTTAAAATGCACTTTGATGATTAAAATTGTTCCGAAACTATTTCCCGGTACGACTTTACGCGCGTATAAATGTATATTTTATACCGATACGACTACACGCTTTACGATTGTTAACAACGATTGATAACGATATTAAAATAATTGCTCGGGGGGAAACCAAACAAAAAAAAAAAAATAAAAATAAAATAACGTAATTACTCGTGTTACCAATTATTAATTCGCGTTACCGAAATAAATGCGTATAATATATCATTAAACACGAAACTCGACACATATATAGGACCGCAGTTGTTCTTATTAAATTGTGTACTTAATTGTTACAATATTAATGATTGATCCGTGTTAGAGATAAATATAATCCCGTAATATGAGAAATTTAAAATATTTCAACTTTTTTATAAAAGATGTAAAAAAAAAAAAAAAAAAAAACCCGTTTTCTAGTCGCCTAAAATCGTATTCGGTAATAAAATCGACATGCTGCTTTTCTATAGGGAGTCAAGAAGGTAGGTTATATTATTTAGGGTAAATTTCTTTGCGCAACGATAAATTATCGCAAACGAAAAACTATTCTGAGCCGAGTTCGGTTAAATACGTTTTCATGTATTTAAATTGAACGTTTTGTTAATTTATAATTACAAAATAAAATGTACGTGTTTTAACGAATAATCCACGTAAATTTGAATTTGAAAACGCTGGCAGACGTAACGATTGAATTAATTTTCGATTTAATTGAACGTTTAAACGACAGTCTGTTCATCGTTCATATATTTCGCAATTCAATTTGGATATTGGATTACGCAATGCTCTTAGCTTACAAATTGTACTTGTTGAATATTGAATTACCTCATCCCGAAAAAATTTCGGCGATTGCCACCGATTGTCTTACCTATACATAGATACACATAGTGCTCGTGAGGAATTACGAAAACGAATAGAATTTTTATCCTGTTCCTCTGTCCGTGAGATATCCAAAGTCGATCGGATATTCAAAAAAAAAATTCTTAATGGTATTATTGCAATCGATATTTCGATGTTTATCCGAAAAATAAAACGGATAATTCGTACAATACAAAGCGTATAGGATAGATATTGTTTTGTTTCTTCTGAATAAATACGATCTTTTTTTTTTTTTTTTTTTAAATTAAATATTTCGTTATAGAAGAATATTTTTTTTTTTTTTTACGCGCGAAACTCTACGACTTGTTCTGATTGTTATTTATTCGTCGCGGAATAACATTAATTCAAGTACACGGAAAACTGCAGCGAATATAATGCGTATATACTTTGATTTATACGCTATAATAATATTATTATTACAATATTAAACTTCGGTAAAACTTATTACGATCTGTCATAACGTAAAACTAATATGACAAGTACAGTTTCCATAATTTATAATATTTATACAGCAGTGGAGCCGTATAGGTATAAATATATAACGTGACATTTATCAAATATTTGTTTTAATCCGGGCGCACACAGATAAATTATAATGATATTTTGATTATGTTATGAGCGAGGTGTGCGGGGCGGGGCGGTAGTTAAAAAAAAAAAAAAAAAAAAAACGAAAAAAAAAAAGTTGAAGTCGATTCCTCCTTAAGACGTTTTGAAATCTCGAATAATAGGGCGTTTATTTTTATTATTTTTTTTTTTTTTTTTTAACAGCAATCGGACTCAGACCGTTTCTAATATTACTGTCAGAACTATTTAATTTTGCCTATAAATAATGTTATGGTTAAATAACTGGTTATAAAACAATTCGAATCAATCCGAACCGTCGATATAAATCTAACGGGCAATTTAGCAACAATTTGTTATCAATAGATACATTTGTATAATAATCGTCAATTTTACGTATTGAATTATTCTAAAACGATATCGATTGACATCATTGGCTAGTACTATAGTATTCGAAACAAATATTATTTTACCAAAACCAAAGTCCACCGAAACTATTACTGTGTTTTCAAAAAAAAAAAAAAAACATTTCTTTTTGAAAACATAGTAAACGTTTTTGTCATTATTTTGGTGAAATAATTTTCGTTTTAAGTGTATATAATCTATCAACTGTGTACCATTAGAAGTAAGAATACACATTTTCGCTATGTTTCCCGGCAATGACGGATACGCGGGTTTTTTTTTTTTTTTTTGAAAGGGGAGGAGAGAATAAAAAAAAAACAGCCCAAAGTGTAAAATAAAGAATACTGATTGATTATTTTTCAATTGATCAAAGTTAAATATAAGAAACCGTGTTTTTTCAATATTTTAAATATTTAAATAACATATGTGTTTGTGTTAATAACAATATTTAATAACGCTTAATATCACACATAAAATAAAAAAAAAGGCCTTTAAACCCCTCGCCATCACTCGAATATGCGATCCTGTTGCTCGTTTTAGAAAAACGGAGACGGCAGAAAATGCAGGAAGTGTGGCGGCAGTGTTCCTTTTCAATCGTTAAGGAGTTGACAACATTTTTCGCGTTATTTTCCCAGGTTTTTTTTTTTTTTTTTTTTTTTTTTTTTCCGCGACGAAATCATTAATAAGCGTATAAAACATTCGCGAGTCTTTACTCTGCACGAGTAAAATTCGTATGCGAACAATTTCGAGATAAAATACAATACTATAAACCGTAGCACGCTGTTTTTTTCTCGGTCCGTATAAATATACACGGGTGTTTCGTACGTCGAAATATACGCCCGTATTACTAAACCCTCTGAATATGTGCGTCCGTACGCACAATACCAGTTGGAAGCCGCGCGTTTAGACAGGTAACAATAAAAAAAAAAAAAAAAATTATCATAATGCACAAAAAAAAATGCCCATCACGTGCAAAAAAAAAAAGGGGATGGACGGAATGCTATTGCTTTATTCGCCCTGAAGATATTATATTAAAATAATACTAGTAATCCTTCAACGAACTGCTCCGCCGGTAAATATGGAACGGCTCTCGGGTCCGGGGCGGCCGAGGCTGATGCACGGCGGGGGTGTAATAACACCAGAACGACGCGGTTTTCCCCGTGAAATTGCGAACCTCCCCCACTTGGCCCCACGGCCGTACGCCTGTCCCGCGACGGTTAAGCCCCGCCATTTTTAATACCGATTAAAATAACGGTCACGTCGTAAAAGACGGTTAAGATGGGGTTTTTTTTTTCCCCTGCCCACTAATAATTTATCTTCCGCGGGATTAAGTCGATTGTGTGTCGTCGTACGTGTCCGGGGGCCCGTCCCGGCGGTCGGTCGGCCCGGCCCGGGGACTCATCACTAACCACCACAACACCGCCGCCACCTCCTCACCGCCTCATCGCACCTCTCCGCCAACCGCGTACCGATGTCACTTGGTCCGGTCTTTCCGACAACGATTATAATATTATTATTTCCCTTGCCGATATCGCGTCTGGTACGCGACCATAATATTTCAGGTAATGCCAATATATCTGCACGTTGTTATTATAAAAATAAAATACCGTCCTTGTCTTTATCGTTGTTAACCTAACCGATAGCAATATTGTTGGACCTGTGCGATTACCGGGATAAACACCAGCGCCACCGAACGAAATCGACGGAAATACACATAATCAGAGGGAATTATTAATTACCGTTTTTACACCGGATTCCGGGGTTATTCTTTTGCTCAAAACGAGCAAAAGAAATATCACGAAAAAGAGCTCCGAACTCCTAAGCTCACGTCTAAAACCGTTATTTCTGGTTTGATATTAAAATAATAATAATAATTATTATTTTTTTTTTTTTTCAAACACTTCCCCTATATTGTTTTATATTTACACAGTCGATCAACCAACCACTCCGCATAATTCCGAAGTCGATTTCGCTGACGACAAAGTCGTATACATTTTAGACAAAAATCCACTCCACGCCAGCCAACATTTACAAAATCATCTAAATCTACTAGCCGACTGGTATTCCATATGGAGAATAGAAATAAATAATGATAATTCATCCACACATCACATTCACTCTCAACAAAAGCATAACACCTCTATGTAAACAATAAAGTCATCTCATCTTCCTCTTATGCCAAATACTTGGTTCTGGCACTAGACAAAATACTTACCTGGGCGGAACATATTATACAGAAACGATTCATACTAATTACCAAACGAAGAGCACTCTTTCCATTTACAGGAACACAATCAAAGATCAATCTAAATACAAAACCGCTACTATAAAAAACTCTCCTTAAGCCAATTTGGTTACACTGGATCCAACCGTGGGGAGCAGCAAACAATCTAATATCTAAAAAACCCAAACATTCCAATCGACCTCGTTTCGAACGATTACATGTGCTCCACCTTACGTTTCAAATCACCACATTATATTCGGACTTAAAAATTCATACCACTCAAGAAGCAGTGTCAACGATTCTTATAGATTATTCCGTGCCCTTCTTGCAAACCACTCCAATCCGCTTATCTTTGCTCGAAACTCTGAATCCATCGCAGGACATCCGCCTGGATGGTTAAAGCGCAATTGGAACCGTTACCCGAAATAATTCTAACCCTCTCTAGTCAGTAAGTGTTGCCGCTGAGTTCCGATTACTTCATGATGTCAAACAAGCCGATATATATATATATTGTTCCTCTAGCATGCGTATTGTAAAATGTATTTATGAATTGTGTAATACGCTGAATATTTACTAAAGTGATAAACGATCGAGCGTGACATTGTACGATTACCGGTTTCACAATTTATTACATCTGTTAGTTCCACGTGCAACCGCACGAGTCCACCACACTCTAGTCGACCAAGATAAGTTGCGCAGACCGTCACTAGGAGCGCCTCTTGGGCGCTATACCTAAATATGTGTGGAAAATTATATAATTTTTACACGTCCCCACATTTCTATTTTTTTCCTTACTTACTCCACATACCTAATTTCTCTCCATACTTCTTATGCAGCAGTTGCAGAACCAAAGGCGGGCTGCCGCACACGGTTTCCTATTCTAAAAACCATACATATGTTCCTCGTATATTTGGTAATCGTATCAATTGTCACCTCGCTTTTACCATACATTTAAACGCGTTTAATTCTTTGCCCGTACACAATGCATCGATCACCCTGCGTGAGCTCGAGACGTCCGCGGCCATACGCCGATAGCAGTTTCGTTCACCCTTGTGGTTAATTGGCTGGACGTTTTGTGATGTGTGACTTGTTCACGTGTATTTTGGGTGAACCGATAAAGTGTACATAGAAGAGTAACGATTCATCGATACCAACACCTCGCCATAATTTTTGCTCCTTACACACGAGCGACGATCTACAAAGCCCAACGAAGGTGAGCAATACATATTTTCTCGTAATAGGTATAAATAGGACACACACGAGAGGGCCCAAAACGTTTACACACACCATTTGTAGGAGACGGTCATTTATAGCCATCCGCAGGGTCGTTTTTTCCTATATATTGCCTTTCCCTCTCGCCGAACCATAAACCCTCAAAGAATACGGCACGTGTGGCGTGCCGATTGTAGGCATTGTAATAGAACTGCTACCTACCCCGTAACCGCCTCTCATCACCACCCTTTTCTGTATTTATTTTTATCCTATTACAAAAAAAAAAAAAAATGAAATAAAGTATCGAAAAAATGGTGCGGGATCGCGAGCACGTGTGCTGGACGAAATATCGTAATATTGTTCCGCGATACAAACATAAGTGAAATAAATTAAAAACTATTCGCGGTCCCCGGGTCCCACGCCAAAAAGTCTAACGTCGATACTATGGTACGAACAATGGGATGGGGGGGGAGAGAGGAGAAAAAAAATACCGTCGGTCACGCACATATTATTATTAGTATTATTTTTATTATTTTTATTATTATATTTATTATTACGGACGTAAACGACGACGACGACGACGACGACGACGGCGTACGTGTCCCGAAGAGATGTGAGCGGCAAAATCCGCGTCACGAAGAACGGATCGTGATCGGATTACCGCGGGCCGTCGACACACCGAAATCAAACGGATAAGGTAAAAAAAAACAAACCCGAGAAAACTAATAATAATAACGAAAAGCTTATCCCGGCGGCAAACAAGCCGCAACTCGTTTCGCGGGGCGACAAAAAAAAAAAAAAAAAGAAAAAAAGGATCGAGAGAACCGGAATCGCTCGTGGGATTATTATATTTGCATTATAAAAAATACGACGAGACGGTAGGTACACAAATCGAAACGTGAGACCACCGTCAGCCGCGCTCGTGAATTAAATATTTATAACGATAATTATCAATATCGGTTTGCGCAGCTGAGCAAATCCTTTAATTCGTCGAACACAATTTTATCGTGTTACACGCATTGTCGTGTCTAGAATTTTTTCGCAGACGTGGCCAAGAAAAACTTCGCGGGGGCCAACCGATGAAGTCGGCCCCCATAAGCGTTGGTCGAGGGAGACTTATGGGTGAGGGGCTTAGACCCTACCTAAAAAATATACATTTTATTTATGTTTTATTGTTGCCATTACATCGTACATGTCTCTATCTCGAAAAATCCCCTGAATCCATGCTGATTCCCGAGCTCGTAAGAATAAAATACGTTACATTTTAAACTGTCAATATTTTATTAACAATATATATATATATATAAAAAACATAAAAAAATTAAAAATCGAATATACGAACACGCACGGCACGTATAGACAACTGCTAATTATCGTAGAACAGTATAGAAATTACGTAACTCGGTTACTCTTATAACTTGTAATGAGTTACAACATATTTTCCAAGTCACTTAAGCTATTGTAACTCGTTACCAATTTTTTTTTTCTATTCTTAACTTGTAAAGAAATATGCGCGTAAATCGTATAACCAGAAGCAATTAGAAATTAAAAAAAAAAAATTTCGTTTAACCATATTTTTTTTTCGATTTAAAATTGCATTTTACCCTCCGCCTCCAATTCCCGGACACACGTCAGATTCGGCTATTGGCTTTTTCAAAATGTCCGCGATCTGTTCCGTTAATATCGATACATTAAAAAAAAAAAAAAAATGTTGTTTTTTTTTTCTTTGTGTTTCCGTATTCAATTTTATATACAATAATAATGTTGTATTCAAAGACGATAATCAAGAAAATGAAGAAAAAGCGATAGCACATATTTAGCACTTCGGGTTATTACAGCGTTCACACCCGTGTTACTTTGTTCAACTGGTCACAGGTTCTAAAATTTATTTATAAATATACTTTTTTTCATCTTATCCTCGCAGCTATTTGGTTTTCGGTATTTTACATTCTATATACAAATTTATGCGTTGAATCCGAGAAGTTTGGTGTATAACACCATCGAATACCGCAGCGATTATGGTGTTAAAATACGAGATACATGTGTAGAAAATGAAAAAAAAAAAATTAACTAAAGTATCAATTTTACGTCAATAACTTTCTTGCAATACGCTTAAAACTGAAAATCCGAAACAATATTCAGGATTTGTATAAGGTAGTTTTCATATTATTATTTTGTTTAAAGAACAACATTATTAACATTAACATTCAATACGTATTTTTTTAGCACTATACAGGTGATTTTAAGATTTCTGTTTTTTTTTTTTTTCAATTGTTATGCAATTGAAAAAAATGGTTTTTTTATTTAACACTATTTCCAAACGCGTATCGTTGTACCTTAAACGAGTATTAACTTTTGATATTCAAATGGCGATTCTCTCCGAGATTTTCAACATAGGTCCAAATAAATAACAGTTATCGTAACACTAGTATTGGATTTACAATTGTTACGAGTTATAACTTATAACTGTAGTGTAGTGTTTAGACCAGAGACGAAGAGAATGGCTGTAAATTTGTTTCTAATAATGGCAAAGGAACACTATATAATAGTCTAGTTGAATTAGTTGTATTATACACAGTTTATCGTGGATAGGTAATCACTAATTATCGACATTCATCACGATTGTCGAACGTATTACGAGAATCGAGGAGATCCGACGGAATAGTCGGTTGTCGACTATTTCTCGTCATTTAAATATAATATGAGATGTTTTTATTTAAAAAAACTGATTGGATGTTTTTGTATTATTCATAAAAATATACAGATTTAATTAAATGTTATTCGTCGTGAATTATTGAAATAAGTCTCTTGGCGATGCTCGTCGCGTATAGTCTGAAATATATTTTCTTCGACGCGTAAGAAAAAAATCGAGTAAACACGTATAATTATCTTAGAGTTTTCCATGGAAAAATATTGACAAACGTGTACCTTTATTTTAAAAAAACCTAAGGAATATCGTTACGGAACATCAAAGAGGTTATTAAAACGTTGTGTTTGTGCGAACATTTTTTAAAAAAAAGTTGATTTCGAAGCGAGGAATAATAATAATATGTATTAGAACAACCGTATTATGTGTTGAATAAATGTTAAAAAAAAAAAAAATTATAAGACGGGAAGTCGAAATATAGCAAACGTTAATAATTAAAACGATTATCGATGAAATCAGATTAGATACGAGATATTCTGAATATATATTATGTATTATTTTTCTTTTGATAATCAAAAAAAAAAAAAAAAAAAACGAATCAAAGAATATCTCTCAAATTAAAAGTATAATTAAAAGTCGAAGGTATTCGGAATACCTAATAATTATAACTGGAACGTCGATACGAACCGACAAAACTAATGCGATTTTTTTTTTTTTTTTAAATTCATTAATTGACGTAGTCGAATGTAATTTGATTATATGTTCATAATATAATACGGCATCACGTATTAAATTCCACTGTAATTACATTAGAACGCACTATAATTGTATGTCTCCGAATATACCGTTAGATTTTCCCCTCCACTTATCGATGAATCAGTATTTCTCAGTTATATGGTCCAATTGACCCCAAATATTATTTTTGTCCCCAAATAAAAGTACAGTTTACCTCACAACCGACAGATTAATGAAAAATGGTGTCTGTGAAAAATAGTTCAATGCCAAATTTTCACAACTTTTCACGAGACCAAATGAAAATCTGAACAATATTCGTTTAACCGTTTCGCCGTGGGAATAATTCAATTGAGGAATCGGAAAAACTCCTCCGCCCGTGTATTGCGCAGTCGGTGTTTATGTGTGCTAGCACGTAAAAAAACTATCCGCGGACGAGTACTTGGTGTAGTCACAGGGCGCATCGAAGGATTCAGTGGTTAGGTTATCGAAAAAAAAAAAAAAAAAAAAAAAAAAAAAACAAAACGAACCACAAAGAGCAGCATTCGAATGAGCGGCTCGGCGGAAAAGACCACGTGGCAGGCCCACAAAAAGACGGATAAATGGCGTAGATGAGAATTTAAGAACGTTGATTTATAGTAAATTGGAGAGGAAAATGATGGTTCGTGACAGAGATTACGGGTGGTGTGATAATATTCTAGAAGTGGCCGATAATCATAGGTATACATAACTCGAGTTATACAAATCTTCGGACGTTACAACTATAACGTTATAGGATTACAGATTATATTTTAACCCCGTCCTAACTGTATTTACTTACCAAAGTACAACGAAAGAGTAAAATCATTTTTATCGTGGTTAGCGGGTAGATGTAATTAAATTGTTCCGGGTGTTCCGGAATAACCGCACACGCACGATATTTTATTGTACAAGAGGTACGGTTGTTGTAGACCAGACAAATGAATAGGAGGGCGAAACCCATGTGGTTTCCCGTTCGCAGAGAAAAAAAAAATATAAAATAGGTATGCCGTGCAAAAAGATTATAGCGTTTTCCCGCAGAGCCGGCACTAAAAAAAAATCGACAGAGGGTGCGATTAAAAATTTGCCCACTTCAAAAATGTTTTTTTTTTTTTTAGTACTTTTAGTCTTTACCCGTTTGAATATTTGCCATCAATATTAAATTATAAATTTTACGATCAAATTGTTTTAAAATACTAAAAAAACCTAACCAACGAAATCGTTAGTCATGCCGAATATAAAATTTAATTAACGTTGAATTCATTGGCCTTTCGTCATTTTGCCGTTATTCGATATTCCGATAAAAAACCGATACCCGATCTTTCAAAATGGAAAACCACGAATTAATCTAGAAATTGACCGATATACCAGTTGAAAACCCCATATTTCTGCCGCTTAATTTTTTTTCATATTCTAGAGACATTCGTAGGTATAGACATTTTTCTCCGATAATATCGGGTCAAATATTAGTTTAAAAAAAAAAAAAAGAAAAATACCACCGTTATCGAGAATTGGTTTATGTATCGGCCAACGCCTTGAAAAAAAAAAAAAACCTCTTATATGTGCCAAATTTACGTTGTTGAGCATTTGGTAGGCACTCCTGGGTTCGGAAAAAAAAAAACGCCCCACATTATGATAGAATCTCTTTTGTACTATCCCCAATGTAGAATTATAATGGAAAATAAAAAATCAAAAAAAAATCTCTCGTGTACTAGGTACTTATTATGTATCATTTATGAAATACATTTCACGCGATGACGAATTCGGTCAAAACTACCATTGGTGGTAAATATTATCATATGACATTCCGAGCTAAGCGAAAAGTTTTATGGTGTTTTCATTATTTTCGTTTATAATTTTTATTTGTAACTCGGTTAAAAATATATGTAAAACCATGAACTATGCACAGAGTATCTATTTTAGGCTTTTCTAGGCGTGGATAAATTATCAAACTATTCTGGCCATTTCTGGACTATTTATAGGCAGTTAAGTTTCCCCCCCCCCCCCCGAATAATGCGAACACGTCATTTTTGGCCCAACAGAAACGCACGAGAGTGTGACACAACGTTTATCATCAATTGTTCACTTTACGGTGAAATAGAATAAAATTTGATCGTGATATTTATAGAAATTGTCCGTTTCCTAAGCGCATTTACTTGAATAATATCGCCGGAAATCGTAGGAACCACGGCATCCGGAGACCGCTGGTCGTCGTGCACATGGCCCGGGATCGTTTTTCGTCGGCGACGGTTTACGTATGGGACACGTTATTGGATAGAAATCGAATTCCCGTCTGCCGAACACCGTAGCGCCGCCCCCGGGTTTCGGCCTACGACGGCCGTGCCGACGTCTGCCGGTCGGTTTTAAATAATTCGTTTCTCGGTAGTAATGCCGGCGGGTTATACGCGTTTTGTGGTTACATACCGGCGGGCCGGGCGCGGGATTAGTGCGCCGTTACAATGTAATAGTAGCGGCGGCAGCCAGCAGCAGTAACTGCGGCGGTCGGTGTGTTTTGAGGCGGCGCCGAGCCCGTAAAATCCGACGAAAACGATTGTGCAATTATACGAACGCGGGTGGGGACAAATTCGCTTTTCTAATTACGAACAAAACGCGCGGAGCTAATCGGGCGCCTAATACTTCACCGGGCGACCGACGACGACGACGACGACGACGACGACGACGTCGGTGGAAGCGGTGGCGGCGGCGGCGGCGGGCACGCAGAAATCCGTCGTAATGAAAATTAATAGGGGTACACTACTACTACTACTACTACTACTACGATATTCTTCTCCGCAAGACGTTTTAAACGCCACTGTACCGCCACTATAATATATAAATACCCTTTGGACGGGTGGTGGAAGAGAGCCATCCCTCCCTCCGCCGTGGCCCGAGTAATTAGTCCCTATACTGAATACTCGAGACCGGAGCGTTTTCACTCCCGGTCCCCGCAATACGACTGCCGATTTGCAAATAAAACCTCGGTCCGCGTAAAATATCAGAAAACATTTCTACGCCGGGAACGTAGTATTTTATTTATTCGTTTTTCGTTACAAGTTAAGGCTTCAAAAGAAAGGGTTATTAGCCTGATTAGACTAGACCTTTTTTTTTTTTTTTTTTTACTTAAATTTATGTATTTCTACTGTGTATTATTTCCGTTGACAGCTTGTTGGGCTGAGTTAAGTAGAGTTGGCGATGACGGCAATCCGCGGAGATTTAGCCGTTTGGTCACGAACTGATCGGTAGACAGGTTGACTTAGACGTGTTGGGACCGGCTCTTTGGCGACGAGCAAGGAGACGGAGTCCGTGAGATCTAGTCCGGCCCGAGTGATTATTGCCACATCTCGTCTTTTGAGGTTTACGGGAGGTTCAATTTTTGGATAGAGGGTTTTATGGTTCGGAGTTCGTTTGTCAGAGCAATATTATGCGTCCGGAACGCATTTTCGTTTGGCCCCCGAAAACAAAGAATCCGATCGATAAAATATAATTTAACACCGTCAGAAACGTATCGTTGGATCCCCAAAAGTGTTTTCGGACGGAACGTTTTATCCGCAAATGTTTTGTGCCTCGGTGAGCCACGCGTCACGTTAATTATTCATAATTAAGACACGATTTTGTCATCGTAAATTATTAGTGCCACTGATTTAAATGTTATTTCGCCATTAATGTGACGCCTGGCCTAATGAACCGCGAAACATTTTCGGAGATAATACGGTTCGGGAACAATAATTTTTTTTACCGACAAAATACTTTTCGGATTAAACCGAACGGTATTTCCAGAATTTATTTTCCGCGTTATTACTTTTGGATTATATAAATCCGTGTCTTATAATTCCGTAGCTAATATTCTTCGGATTAAATACTCTTAGCAAAATGCATTTTCGGATATTGCATAGTCCTTTAGACTAATAAATAAATAAATAAATATATATATATATATATATACAAAATCAGTGTTGCGCGTTGTCCAGATAAAATGTTTTATACTTTTATCTTATATAAATAAATGCAAACTATTATCTGATTATTATCTACAGATAATGGTATAGATTAATTGCCCTTGGATATTTTTTTATCATTCGGTTTTCTATTAAAATTCGAAAAGTTTTATTCAAATGTATTAATTTAAACTATTTTGTATTTACTGTACAATATAATAAATAATCTACACTGTATGTGTGTTTGTATTATTATTTACTGTGTTATGTAATCTTTGTTATTAGTTTAAAATATTCCATAAATAAAAAAATAAAAAAAATGACTTCATGAGACATAAATCAATAAATCATAATTCATATTCGAATAGGTAATACATTGAAAAATATTGTAAACTACCATTTCGCAAGTTTTAAATTTCGTACGAAAGTCATCAGACGAGACTAAAATACTGAACAATTATCGATTTGTTTTATTATGTAGATAAAATCGATGTTATCTTATCATTTATCTAGTTCTAGATACAATTTTGTTAGTGTTATCTGATATCTTATCCACGTACATTTTCAACATTTCGTCTGTTGTCTTATTTAGATAATTTTAAAGCATTGCGGATAATTACGATTATTTTCATGCGAATTACAAAACGAAATATCGACAGTAACCGTAACCAATATAGCGTCAGTATTCCCGTTTTTCAACATTATTCAGAATACTACGAGGAAAAGAAAACGAATTGACCACTTCAATGCATCAACTAGATCAAAAATGCAACACAAAAGCTCTCTTGTCGCCTATTGGTTGTAGCAAGATTTCTGGCACACACGTTGATTACCAGACAGAAACTAAAAACCACTAATAATTCCGCTCTTTGCATATGCATCGGCAAACTTGTTAATTGTTCCATCACTGTCTATAGTGATTTTGCTTTGTACGTTTTTCATCTACTAAACTAATTACTGAACTATCCCTTTTGGAATTTTTATTAATTTATTCTTCTTTGTTTTAACTTTTGCGGATGAAAGTGTAATACTACAAATTTTTTTTTAACTATGCGTTCGCTTTATCGTAAAATGATTTATGTCTAGTAGTATATTACTCATAATTGTACACGTTCGTGCAATACCAACGGTGCACACTATTGCACATTTTGATTAGCTCGTGAGACATTACCGACTTATTATATTAAGGGTCGGGCCAGTGTTAGGTTAGAGCCAAGCATTTACAGGCAGGTCCCCAAGGGCCATTGCTATTGCATGTCTAGGTATTATCGAACCGATAAATTTTAAATACGAGATAATAATCTCTATGCACACTAGTAGACAATAATCGTGGCAGATTCGCACGTAAATTCACGTCGGCGACGATAAGTGAATTTGTAATAAAATTAATTTGCGAATTTCCCAGTCGTTTGGCCAAAAATATATAACGTTCCATAGTCAACATAATCACCTCATATGTCGGTTTATGTACTTTTTTTTTTTTTTTGTTTAACCCTCCGCCTCCAATTCCCGGACACTCGTCAGATTCGGCTATTGGCTTTTTCAAACTGTCCGCGATCTGTTCCGTTATTATCGATACATTTTCAAAAAAAAAATGTTGTTTTTTTTTCTTTGTATTTCCGTATTCAATCTTATAAATAATAATAATGTTGTATTCAAAGACGATAATCAAGAAAATGAATAAAAGCGATATACATATGTAGCACTTCGGGTTATTACAGCGTTCACACTCATGTTTCTTCGTTCAACTGGCCACATGTTCTAAAATTTTAAGATTTTTTTTTTTTTTTTAACAATTTTTCAATACGCGTATCGTTGTACCTTAAACGAGTATTAACTTTTGATATCCAAATGGCGATTCCCTCCGAGATTTTCAACATAGGTTCAAATAAATAACAGTTATCGTAACACTACTATTGGATTTACCATTTTTACGAGTCATAACTTATAACTGAAGTGTAGTGTTTAGACCAGAGACGTAGAGAATGGCTGTAAATTCGTCTATATTAATGGCAAAATGGACACTATATATTAATAGTCTAGTTGAATTTCTTTAAAATCGAGCGTTGCAGTTTTTTCGTATAAATTTCAAACAGTGAACGAATTACACTCGATGCGATTAGTAAATTTAAATACTACATAAAACCAATTCCAAACGAAAACTCCAACGAATTAAGACAACGTACGAAGAATGAAATAATTCTAACGATAATAATAATATAAAACGCAAGAGAACGTTATTTCATTTGTACACAAATTTATTTGTATATTTTTAATTGAATAATTATTATTTACTACTTGAAATCCATTGGAAACGTTATGTTGATCACGGTAAACGTAAATAGAAATTTCTCATAGTTGAATGGATTTTCGAATTTCGACTGTACCGTACACGGATTCATTTTTTTTTTTTTTTTTTTGCGAAATTTAATACTATATTATTTTCAAAAGAATCGTAAGTATATTATACTTTTGAAAAACCACGTCATTATTGCGTATTTCATATCGTATGTAAAAAAAAAAAAAACCACTAAATTTCCATACAGTAATATCGTGACGTTTATTGAAAAAGCGTAAAAAGTTTTCCCCCGATACTGTAATACTATTATATACGTACTACCCCGATTTGGATTATTAAATGAATATATTTATATACATGTATATCGTTTTTGCTCGAGCTCCGTCGTAATAGTACTCTGCCGATATTAACTTTGTAAACCAAAGTTTTCAGTGGCCAATATTCGAGAAACCAATATCGACCAACGATGATAATACCATAACGTAATATGAGATACATTTTGTCTTCAAAGATGACATTTTTTTTTGCCTCATTTCTATCTTTTTTTCTTTTTGGAAAACGATTACTTACGCGAAATTCGTCCGGGTTTAAAAATTAGATAATTCGGTGAAAGAGTTCCCTGTCAATAAAATCGAATTTCGAATCATTCTCTCTTATTCGTTTGAAAAATGTATTCGGTTTATATTGTAGTAATAATAGAATTATTACAAATTAAAATTGTTTTTTTTTTTAGCAGTTTTCTAACATTCTTTTCGTTTTTCAAATTTTTTTTATAAATAAGTAACAGGCGATCAAAATTAATTTGAAAAGGTACCAATGTAAATTATGAATTTTTATAGAACAAACGGAAGCACGAAATCACAAATTCCGTACTAAACTTTATTGGAAACCCTATATATATATATAAAAATAAACTAAAAGAAAAAAAATCGATTAAGTAATTTATATATTAAAAAAAGAAAAAAAAACGAGCAGAAGAAGAACAATTTATAACTTACTACTGAATAACAAAAGTAGAAACGAAGTGGCGAGTAAAAAGAAATAAGTGTAATGAAAAAAAAAAATATATATAAAATAAATAAATAACGATAAATTATTCTTTGACAGGCTGCTAAATCCTAAAACCTGTCTGTTCGGTATTTGGCCCGGGAAAATAATATTTAAAAAAAAAAAAAATAAATAAACATTTTGATGAAAAAGTAAGAAACCCTCGCCACCAGTGACGATACGAAATAAACCCTCCCCTCGAGCCCGGCTCTCGTTGACCGGCCGGGGCCGGTGTTTTTTCTTTTTAGAATTTCCACCGCGGAGCCCACAATGCGCTGGCGGCAATGTTATTTTCGTAATCCACATTGTTGTGGTGAAAATCATTTCGCGTAATTTATAGAAAACCGTTAGAGGATTTTTGAAATTAACTTACCATCTCTACACGCTTACACGCCGCGAGCAATAATTTTAACTCCCAAGTTGATAATAACAATACGCGATATATGTTATTTTATCCCGCGGACCAAACGAGTAAAACGGTAACGCCAGCGCACAGGTATTGTTGCCGTCGTTAATTTTATTGCATTACGTATAGGCGGACATTATAATATTATTATTTTAAGATATTATTATATTCGGTTTGTACAAGAGAGAGAGAGAGAGAGAGAGAGTGTGTGCGAGAGAGAAAGAGAAAAACGGAGAGATAATAATATATTCACTGCGAAACCGCTCGCTATTATTATTTAGACCGCGTAATATTATTTTAAATTGTCTATAATACACTTACGATTAGGGCAGGGACCGGGTAGGTTTTTACCCCTAAACCACTTCAACCCCGTGCCGTTGGTTCCCCGGTCTTTTTACACGGTGGTGCCATATTTTTTTTTTTAGACAGAACTCAGCTGCCGCCGTGCCCTCCCGTGAAAACCCCGAAGACGTACGAACTTTAAACGCTTACAAGAAAAACAATACCGACACGACGTCCGTAACATTTTTATTATTATTATTATTATTTTGTTACCGTTCGGAACAACTCACGATAGACATTATTGATCGAATTGTTGTACATTTTTACGGGGCCATTATTTACACCGAACCATAACAAACAAGACAATTTCAAATATCTTCAAATAATCGAAAACAAATTCAGAATTTTTTTTTGAAAATTACATCATAAAAGTGAAAATATGAGTATTCAGTGAACGTTTCGCGATTACTTGCCATTAAATAAAAACAAATATACCGAATCGAAATGAACAGAAATCTTTAATGCAATTGTAGCAAGATTTCTGGTCGAAAAGTTAATTACAAACCAAAAAATAAAAAAAAAAATTGCACACATCATAGTACAACTAATATTAAACTAATTTATTTTGAAAATTACACCATGAAAGTGAAAATATGAGTATTCAGTGAATGTTTCGCAAGTACTTGCCATTAAATAAAAACAAATATACCGAATCGAAATGAACAGAAACCGTTAATGCAATTGTAGCAAGATTTCTGGTTGAAAAGTTAATTGCAAACCAAAAAAAAAAAAAAAAATGCACACATCATAGTAAAACTAATACATTCTTCGCTTAGATTAGATTGGATTTAGGTGATTGTAAATATACGTTTAGTATTTCGTATGGACCGCGGTGCCCCTGAAATAGACTAGTGCTGGTTCTACGTTACCACGGTGCACAGTTTGAGAACCGCCGCCTTATACACATTGGTGTGGATGTGCCGTTGATCTACGAGTTTTAACAGTTCGTTTAAACCGGAAAAGTAGAGGAAAAGGTCTTTCGTCTAGAAAATTCATATAGTTATTGCCGTTTCCCTACTCATCTGGTCTAAATTCTTATCTGTTATCATGAGATATAACTCATAGACGGTATATCCGAACTGTGTTGGAAAGATGGGAGACGGGTTATCATTTGACAAAACACAAACGTTGAAAATCTTTATTTAAAACTAACTAATTGTTATGTTTTAATTAATTTTTTTTAGATTCTGAGCGGAGCGAGGCGTTCTTGTGGTTTTACAATGATATTAATTATAATTTTTTTTTTTTTTTTTTTTTTTATAAACACTTCTTCTACGATAACACATTATCCGATCTATACACTCCTTTGCTGTTCCCGGTAGCAAATTTTATATAGTTGGTACCTCTATTTTTTGATATCTATAAGTTTTTCAACGGGACGGAAAAAACTACCAAAAAATAACGAAAAAACTGCAAATACACGATTTCGTCAAGCACGAGTTTTATTATTTCTTTTTTGTTTATGTTGATTTCTAGGTTACAATAACAACAATGAAAAAACATGACATATACTACTATGCTCATAATCATTTTTGTTTGAAATTTATCGTTGCATACAGATATAAATTAAATTCCTATCTATATACTACCCACCTAACGTCCCATTAACAACAGTGACCCACACATAGTGCGAATTATGTACGATTTTTTTATAAATTTAATTTACTTTTATTACAACTCCAAGTTCGCCGACAGTTCTCCTCAGTGGATAGTTGGGCCGTTATTCTCGTTATTTGTATTGTAATTATATTTAAATGTATCGTAGTTGAAAGACAGCCAATAAATAAATATTATTTTTAATGATATAAAGAGCATGGGTAAAAACATGGAAATATTATTGCATTGTGAGTCGTTTTTTCCCCCGGAGTGAACAGCTTTCAGAGATAAACTAATAGGTTTTTTTTTCTATTTGTTGTTGTTGTGGAAAAAAAGAATACTTCTTACGGGACGCATTTGATTTGGATTTTGAAAAATACGTTTCTAAACGCTTTTTATCATTATCTGTTAAAAATTCTTGTGAATTGTTAATTGTTAATTTGTAGTTCTATATAATGGTTGTATAAAACGGTAATAAAATTTACTTAAAATTGCCATGATAAAAGAAAAAAATCGCATTGCACCAACCGGAAAAAAAAAAAATAGACCGTTGAAATTAGATATTATTGAAAAATAGTTTAGAGGGTTTGAGTTAAAACGAATAAAATAATAACTGTAAACCTTTTATCGTATACTCTGTGCATGAATATATTATAATTATTATTATCAAAAACAATATTATTATAAACGCGAGTAATAGAATAATAATTTGACGTGCTAATGGACTTTTCTAACTATATTAAGACGTATATTTTAAATATTCTTGCATTAAAACACAGTTAATTCCATCATAACACTAAAATATTATATATATATCTTATAAACTATTTTACCAAACTTTTGAACCGATGATATTTTTTTTTGGGTACGTATCTGTTATGCGTTATTTCACAGGACATTTACCATTATCGGCGATGAGCTTTACGAGGTTTTGCATTAGTAACGTAATTATTATTTCAATATTCAGGAACAGAGATTTCATTTAAAATTCTTGTTACTATGTTTATTCCGGAATAATATTTAGTAGTCTGCGCACTTTAAGACGTTTAATCCGAATATTCCGGTTAAATCCGTATTATTTTATGACGCGCACTCAAAATTAATAATCGTACAAGTGTTCGCGTTTACTCGACCGTCAAGTACATATATATTTGAATATATGTATATCGCGTCTCGATGTATTAAATAACATTTTATGTCGTGTAAAATTGAATATTGCGGTAGGAACAATAATAATAATCCGAAATATTGATCGGTAATGATCTCATCTTTAATGGCAGTATAGGTACACTAGTGTATACGGGTATGTAAATTTCAGTATTGCGAAACAAATCGCTTTAATCGGGTCGCGTCCCGCGACGTCTCCCGTTTGGATGATGATAATAATAATAATAATAATAATGATAAAAGCTTTTCATAATTTTTCGGTCATATCGGCCATAAATTCATGATTAAAAATACGTTTCGGCCTATTCCGTCAGCCGGATTTTCCGTCCGATACGACTTTATCGCTGTCAGTTTCAATATAGTGTTTGTCATCGTTTACCGACCCCGTTTGCTGTCAAGACCCCCAAACCCTCTCCCGGGCCGACCACTCCCCAACCGACGTATTTCGACAGACGTACTCAATAAGTTAATATTATATCTATATCTATATAAACACTATACTACTGTACACTACAGTGAATTATGGTCCCGAAAATGCATTAATCTTTTCGTCCGTTTCCCGCGAGTGTATATTATCGGACGAATCGCCGTGGATCGACTCTATAAACACCCCGTATCGTGCGCACGACCCATAAACATATAGCCGATAATAGAATAAATACGTTAAACACAACATGCCAACAGTTTTACATCAGAAACGAACACGACGAACAACAATGGAATAGTCTTCAAACCAACGAGAAACAAATAATGTTCGTTTGCATACGGCTCGATATATACAGGGTGCGGCAGAGCCGACTGACGAGTTTTAATCGGCTATAAATAACGAACAGTAAAACTTAGAGAAAAGGTTTTTTTTAGGTTTTTTATTTAAATCAGTATTCAATCCCATTTTTAAAAATTATTATTTGAAAATTATATTAACAAGATGGCGGCCGTCGGCATTGATACACTGTTGTAAACGATCTCTGAAGCTCTCATATGATTTTCGGCACATCTCGTCTGGTATGGCCTCGACTTCCACGTGGAGTGATCTTTCATGGGTCGTGGGTTATTTGTAGCCCAGTATTGAAAATTTTGTTTATTTACAGTTCCAGAAAGATGAAATATGGGCCTCATCGCTACAGAAAAAAAGTTGATATCGGAGGAATTTGCAGAAGAATTTGCTGACAGAGATTTTTACGGTTGCCGTAGTCAATAGCATTTAACTCTTGGACACTCATTAATTTATAGAGATAGAATGATAAGGTTTCTCCACAAAGAACGGTCTGAGATTCCCGAAGCTATAGCGTGTTTCCGGGCTAAGCGTCTTGGTGACTGCTCAATCGACTCTCTAACCAAGTGCACATTTTCGTGGGTGCTTGCCGTTCTGGGTGCTCCGTGTTCAAGTCTACTTAGGGTACTTCCAGTTTCTTTCAAATGCCGTATCCACAATTCGATAGCGTTAGCAGAAGGAACAGATTCAGCACGTGGAATGCCGAAGTGTATACGAGAAACCCTTTGTGTAGCGATCACAGAACGATTATTTTCGTAATACGCACGCACGACGAAACCACGATGTATACCTGTCCAGGCCATGATTACGAATAAAAACGGCATTACCGTACAATTCGAAATATACCACTTATTTAGGCCTGCTCTAATCTTATCACAGGCTAATGACCTCATTAAACTCGTCAGTCGTCTCTGCCGCACCCTGTATATATATGTAAGTTCTAGAGAAAAGCTAAATAAACGCATTATGGACTTAATACAGCAAGATCTAGAGAGGTTGGATGGTGGCAAATATGTATTTATTTAATTTGAATTCACGTGCATATTAATACTGGGTCCCCCTGAGAATACACGTGTGGGGGCCCAGGAGTTCTGGATTAAACTATTTAATACACGTCTATTCGATTTGCCCTGATTAAAATATTAAATTAGTTTACGTCGTATAATATTCCGCATAGAGTTATAACGATAATTACAAGAAAAATATATTAAGAACGAACGATTATCAATATAACTTATAGGTAAAAATAACAATTTAATTTGTTTGCATAATGAATTCGTTGGGGCGATTGCAATAACCATTGCGATATTTTTTTGTTAAATAAGGAAATACATTTTTGTAATCGGGAGATTCGTTATATTACACAATAGTATTTTATTACATATTTTAGTACCGATTATTTCAAAATGACCAGACGTGGTCTTTTTTAGATATTTTTATAATACAATTGTTGTTTGCATTGTATCTTGTATTTATTCCGTGTATTATCGGGCGTGATAGGTTATTGGTTTTTAGATATATAGCAGTTACTTTAAGATATATTTGTTCAACGGGAAATGCATTGGGTTTTTTTTTTTATGTAAATTGTTTGTTGTACGCATTGGTTTATTATTAAACAATACTCTATGAATTAGATTTTGACATAAACGCAACTGAAAAAATAGCATTATAAAAAAATCCACTACTTCAACCTATGATGCCATAAGAAATAAGTGATATAATAGAATGATACGATAAGATCCTGGACCGTCGTGATTATTGGAGGACTGTGACCAATATATTTTTAAATATATTTTTACTTATACAGTTATACACAAAAAGATGAAATTCACTGTTTGGTTGGGAGGGAATACTTTAGTATTTTTTTTTCCAATTTTTCAAAAACCGTCGTATTACTTAAGGGTTATATATACTGCGCTTCTACAATATGAAAACAATTACCTCCGACGTCACAATAATTACTACTAAATTTTCAATTTAAATTCAATTAACGTTGAAAATATAATTTAATTTAAATACGATAATTAATATTGCGTATTCGATAAATAATTTTAGGCAATTTTTATTCGTATAACGAAAATGAAAATTAATGTGCTTGTAAATTATTCATGGTTTTTTCGTACGATTTTCCGTACACTATCAAACGAAAAAGTCACAAAATTATTTCATTAAAGTGCCTACACTATATCTTTGCGTTTAATTAGGCGCATGAAACTTTTTGGGCATTTTTAATGCAGTGTTTTCTGAGAGATAAAAGCAAAAATAATTATTGTATTCAACTTGCGGTGAAAACAAATCGTATAAATATATGTATGCTATAGGTACGTGTGTATGTATTGTTTAATAAATTCTTAAAATTATATTTAAGAAATAATATTAGACTCTACCTCATAGAATACCTTTTTTTTTTTAATTTTTTTTTTTAACTGCTAAATTAACTTTCTTTATGTAACTAAAAAGAAAACTACCTACTTTAAGAAAACGAGAGTTTGTTATTTTTCAATTGTTCCTTTCGTTGAATAATACATGCCAGTTAAAATGTAGGCTTTCAAAAAAATGCAATTTTAAGGCACAAAATCCAAACAAATGTGTTTAAACGCAGAAACAACAACAACAAAAATGTATTCTTTTACCAAATACAATGAAACGAAGGAATGAAGGAATTCGCTCGGCGTTTTCTATACACCCGGTATAATTTCCAAAAGTAATTTGGTTCTTTTAGAGTTATTTCCATTTACGCGGATGAAATTGCTTTATCCTAGTTTACACGCCGTGCTCGTACGTTCGTCACACAGTTCCTTATGAGAAAACCGTTCATTTTTTTTTTTTTAGAATTTAATATTTATCGTTCAGTCGTAAATTATTAGTGTATTTTCTGTGTTATAAAATAAGAAACGATTTTATAGGAAATAAAATAAATTAACGTGCAAGTAAAGAGGTTGGCCTGCAAGAGTATTATTGTGGTGTAGCCCCCCTTCCCCGTCCTCGCGAGTCCGGCCGAGTTCAATAACTGCACTGGTAGTAATTTGTTTTGTTTTTTTTTTTATGTCTCATCGTGGTCCCTTTTTTTTTTTTTTTTTTTTTTTTTTCGCCCCCATATCGTGCACTTATAGTAGAGTATAACAATGTCGATAAAAAAAAAAAAACTACTATTAACGTCCGTTTAACGACAAAAACCTACCGCGAGTAGTACGACGGCATTATTATTAATCAGATTTCAGGTCGATTTTTGTCGTATTTCGGGTAGGACGCCCGGGCGGCGTGTATGTATATATATAAGAGAATATTACACGGCCGAAAAGTTTACGAAGAACGGCGGCGGCGGCGGTTGTGGTTTACCGACCTTTAATTAGTTTCAGTCGGTTATCAGACCAACGCAGCAGTCCCGAAACCCTCTCGGTTCCCCCGGCCCCCCCCCGGACACAAAATCGGAGGTTTCGCGTGAACACGGTTTTATACTACCCCGACTGTTATTAGTCTTACTGTTATAGCGCGGCCATATGTGTGTGCGTGGTACGGCCGCTTCACAGTAACCGTCACTTACCGCTACATAATACCGGGCGACCGCCGACAGTGTATTTACTGTTAACCGTTCGCCGGCGGCGGGTTGGTTCGACCGCCGCCGCCGCCGCCGCCGCCGCCGGCGTTCTTATCTGTACGGTCCAGAACCGTCCCGGGTCGGTTTGATAACGGGGCGCCGCGTGATTCGGGAAACCGCCGTCACGTCGCCGCCGGGCCACGTCTTACGAATAAAATAACAATACCGACAACCGTTTAAAATCGCATACGCGCGCCACGGATAACCGTATACAATTACCTCGATAAAAGATAAGTTAACGGCCAGTCCGTTGAAAATTTATCGAGATAAATAAAAAATATATATATATATATACCTAGATAAAAAGTAAAATAAACTCGTGTAAATCCAGAGAGAGAGAGAGAGAGAGAGAGAAAAAAACACCAGTTAATTGTTTAGTCTTTAGGTTTGCAATGACTCATAAAAAAAATGTAACACTCGCCAAATAGTAAAATATGATTTTGTTTGTGTACTACCACCACCTATTCGACTATGAATTATCGATTTATGTTTATAAATACAAAAGTTCAAATTTTCAAAATCGAAAAAAATCCAGTGAATAGATAAAAGTTTTATTTATTTAGATGAGATAAAACATAAAAAAAAAACCCCCCCGTTGTCTAGTTAAATCACAACATTATGCACTCTTAAATTTTTCCAGTACAAATAAAGGAGGATAGTATTCGAAAAGGTATTTAGATTGTATCAATAAATAAATAAAAAAAAAAAAAAAATACTCGTGTATGAAATACAATTATTTTTATTGCGTATTATCCTATGGGTGTTGGAGTAGTTAATATATGGTAAACTTTTTTTTTAATTTTAAAATACCAATCGTATCGCACCGGCGGCGTGCGACCGGGGCGTACCGGTTGAAAATGTCGAATCCATTCAAATGTGCAGTTTGCTTATTTTTTTTTTTTTTTTTTTTATTATTTCGTTATCCATTTAAAGTCGAATAAATATGATCGTATACGGTGAATACGCATACACAATAACAATAATACAACGATCGTTCTCCCGACGCGTTGGCGGATGACACACTGTAATAACGTTGTTATATACAATATCGAATGCCCTATTCGTTTTTACGCCGCCGCAGTTATATTTATTTTATTCCGTCTAGACGTGTTTAATAATCGTCTCGAAAATTGTATAAAAGACGTAATAATATATATATATATATATATATTTCGCCCCTCTGCCGCTTTTTTTTAGGGGGGGGGGAGGGTGACACTAAATAATATTATAATAATATTATGCGCCATAAATAATATATACGAACGCTTTTTATTGGTATGTTTAGTGTGGTCACTAAATCGTACGGCGAAATGGCCAAAACGGTCCAGATTGCAGATGAATTATTGCGCGTAAAAATTATACGAAAAAAAAAAAAAAAAACAAAAAACAAAATATATATAAATGTTTTATAACGTTTCGGCGTTCGTTTCCGCGTTCAAAATCGTCGAATATTCGATTTTAACGTTATCCGGGAACACCGGGCGATTAGTGACGATAAAATAACGTACAAAACGACTATCTCTCTATATTCGGAGGGGGAAAAAAAATAATAATAAAAAAATGTGAAAAATACAACACATATTTTTATAGTTTTTTGTATTTTGTATTTTCGCGTATACGATTACGATAGATAACCGTCGACATGGTATGACGCGATGCGTTTCGCCCGACGACGAAAAAATAATATCGTTTTACATATTTTACGCGTACAGGCGAGGCGGGCAAACACCAGGCCGACGCGTTAACAAACATTTAATCAATGCGATTCTTATTTGTTTTGCGTACGCCCGTACAATAATATTCTATAAAAAACGGAAACCCATATCAATTATCAAAACTCCGCGCGGGGTCGTGTTCAAACAAATTTTCGATAAAAAAAAAACTATACCGGTAAACATAAGCGAACCCGCACACGTTCCCGGTTTCAAATGTAATTCGATGCAATTGCGAAATTGAAATTACCCAGGATAACGCATTAAAACGTTCAATATTTATATTAATCGAACGCGATTCCTTCGGATTTACATTAAACAAAGGTAAGTACAAACAAAAAAAATAAAAAAACGTAATAATTATTGTAACCTACCTACGTAATAAATACTGTAAAATAAATCGTTTTGTTTTTATTATTTTTTTTTTCTTTTGCTCACAGGGCCGAAGAATTACCTAAATTTCAATGACAGATATTGGAGACATTGTAGTACTATAATAATTGTAAATAAATAATAAAAAAAAATAAAAAATAAAGTAGTTATTGCGATTGACTTTTTCTTTTTTTTTTTTACCGCAGTACAAGTTCTAACGTGTGACGTTTTATCAAATTTTCGGGCATCATTCAAACGAAGCCGACAATGTCGACTAAAACCAAATATCTGATCGAAAATTCGCGTACAGACGGACGAAAATGATCACACCGTAATCAGTGTTGAGGCGCATACAAGTAAAATCTAGATCTACATAAAGATATATAAGTAAATTGCTTCAAATCGTCTAGATACGAATAAAGATAGCGAATATTTAAATAATTTGCATGGTACGATAGATATAATTGGAGTTTATTTTATGTATATTTTATCTAGATAACTACTAAAGAGATAATAATTTTTTATTTTTTTTTTTTTCAAAAGGTTATCAAAAATGTTCGTCTAGACGAGTCTCAACGCTGATCATATAGCAAATCTATAATATCGTTATACATACAGGTAATCTCTATCGTCACGCGGAATCAAAAAATTATTTCAATTGTCGCGTGCACGTAAGACAACATTGACACAGCTCGACCGATTCGGCTGATTTTATTGTATTGCCGTGCGCGTAATTGTCACGACACAAGGTTTGTATGATAACAAAATTATCGGTATAGTCGGAACAGAAGAACCCGAAGAGACCGATATTATAGATTACAATATGCAATATAGGAGGTTGCCACTGGAATATTTTCAATAGTTTTATTTTACTGTTCATTATTCGAAATAAAAAAATAATAATAATTAAATGTCTTAAGACGGTGTCACGGGCAACAACGGTTAACCTTGACAGACCAAACCACCGGTCCTAGTGACATTTTGTTGGTATATAACTCGTGCGGCGTAGGGGCGAGATAAGAATGGATTTTTGAAATTTCATCCACTAAAGCAGTGTTTCCCAACCTTTTTACCACCTAACGGACCACTTCGACAATATTTTATAGGTCGCGGACCACCTCAATTTTACGAAAACTAGAAATACCTTTTGTTTGCTCATTAACAAGAATACACAAAATTTATCGAAAAATATTAATTTTTATTATTTTACTTTACATTTTATTACTATAATTCGCTAATATATAATTATACTTTACTATAGTAAATAATTTACTTAGTGTGATTTTTGTGACTGATACCTACACGCTTATAAAAGTGGAAAATACTTATCGGTCTACAGCAGCGACAACGATAAGATAACCGTATAATATTATACGGTTCCTCAATAAGTCGTAATTCATTTTGGCTATTTGGAAAAAAATTATAATTAATTTGTAATAGAAATCGAAGAAAAAATCTATGGGACCGCGGACCACCTATGACTGGTCCACGGACCACCGGTTGGGAAACACTGCTCTAAAGGGATACTTACACGTAAATTTTGCCGAAAACTCAGTTTCTAGGTTGACTCGACGACACGGATGAAAAAAAAAAAATTAAAAAAAAAAACCGATGTTATTATTATTCGATATGGCCGATCCGGACAAGAAAGTCCGCATTTTAAAAAATATAGCGACACGAATGAATGGAATACCGCGCGGGCGTAGTGGGCACCGGCAGAGTTGGCCGGTGGCGGGAGTGGAGAAACGGTCTAAATCCACGGGTTAAATTTAATTTTTCACGGGCAACAATAGTTTCGAATCCGATCGTTTAAAAAAACAAAAAACCAAAAAAAAAAAAAAAAATCGTACGCAAATAATATTTGCGGAGAACCGAATCTATTGTAATTTATTATTATTGTAAATTATTAATTATAATCTGCCGATTTATAGGCGTAATTAATCGAACGGAAATCGGAAATATGCCAGGGAAATATGCGCGCTTTCAATTTTCAATTAGTAAAAATTCAGTAGAATATTGTTTCGCTATCGATTCCCGGCGCAATACGCGTTTGATTTTTTTTTTTTTTTTTAGAATGCGAGTCGTACTGTGCCGGACAGGTTGCTCAGCGTATTGTAATTATTACGCGAAACGTACGTACGCATAACAATACCACAAGCGAAATTCGACAAAACGGCCTACGGGTGTGCGTTATGGTATTATAACGATTTACACGTCCGTAAAAATATTCGTTAAAAAAAAAAACGAAAAACGATAAACGAAAAACCTCGTTTCCGGCACGAAAATGCCTATCGGACATGATAGATAGTCTGGATAGAGGGTCTGTTCGAAATGTAAACCAGGATTTTATATTTAATAATTACAAAAATCGAATAACATACTATTGAAAGATAACTACTTCGAAATACTCTCCGCCGGACGCGGAGACGAATGATACGCAGGGATCATGTCGTTTTTCACAAGCCCTTTGGCACTGTTCCAAAGTTAAAGCTATGAGTTCTGTTGTCCGCGTTCGCTATAATTTCCTCGACACCTTGAAATCGTTGTGCTCTGAGCGCAGATTTCAGTCTTGGGAATAGCGAACAAATCACATGTGGGCCTGATCAGGAGAATCCGCGGGACCACAGGAATGTTTTTATCAACCGAAAATGCACGGATCGACAGCGCTAAATGTGCCGGTGCATTGTCGCGGTGAACAATCGCGATCCCTCTCATCTGTACAATTTCCTGTAAAATTGCACGACAAGACTAAATTTATATTCCCTTTTTTAAATCGCCAACTGTTAATCGTCGGCCATTTCGCTTCTTTTTTTTTTTCGTTGCAAATTGTCACCGTCGTTTCTGGACGACGTCGACGGTCTTCCAGAACGCGGATCGTCTTCGGTTGACCGCCGACTGTCCTTCAAAATACACGAAAGTCATGGAACCGCATAATTGAATCGTCCCCAAAAGCGTTTTTAATCATTTTGCGTACGTTTCCGTTGCATCGTTTTTACCATGTTTCAAGTAAAACTCGATGACGCACACGCGTTGTTCGTGAATTTCGGACATGTCGAAAACGGCGAACGCAACAAAAAACTGACTGGATTTAACCGCGTGTAATATTAAACTGAGATCAGATAGCGACTTCGGGTTTTGTTCGAAATATTCACCCGCGGGGAATACGTCTATCGACACTTGGAAACGTTATCGTGCGTAGATTAACCGTAATACCAGTCGTCCTGGTACATTTTGAACAGGCCCCGTATGATAAATTATAATATCGGATATAACGCGCGCGCGAGTCGGTTACGACAACCCGGCCGGCCCCGGTCGATCGGCGCATTGTTCGGGGCCGCCGTAATAATTACACTTAACCGTCGCTCGTAATATATTAATAAAAAAAAACCCCAACAAAACGGAAACACAAACGGGACTAAAACGGCCGTAATTATGTTGTCACCGCGCGTCAGTATATCGAAATCTGACGGCCGCCGCCGCCGCCTCCCGCCGTTCACTGTCCGTCCGGACCGTTGTCTGGCACATGACGCGATTTAATATATTCGTAGTTATCGTATTAATATTATCGTCGGCGTCATCATCGATTTTACACGGTTTACTCCCGTCGACAGCCTGCCAGCAAAGCGCCAGAGTCCGAAAATCATTTCACAATGTACTTAAAAATATTATCGTCCTGCGCACGTCCACCGGGTCTCCCGTACGGGCGCAGAGGCCGTATTTTTTTTTTAATTTTTATTTTATTTCCAACGCGACGACGACCGTTAAAGTCAGTAAATATTATCATACGCGAATCGTACCACGCCGCGTTATTTCGTCGACCAGAAGGGATTATATACCCCGTGGAACCCCCTAGCCGAATGTACGCCTATTCCTGCGGGACTGCGGGTTCACGCCGATATAAGTCGTCAGCTAACAATAATTATTATTATTATCGAGGGTCGGCACGGGTTCGCACAGAGGCCTACTGGTATTTGAAACTTGTCCGCGGGGTGAATTCTCTACGGAAAAAAAAAATAGGTCTTCGGATTTATTCCTGCACTGGTGACTCCGTGAGCGACAGGAACGGTCGAAAGAGCACGGAAAGGGGAACGTATACGTGCAGCCCTGTGATCTCATTTCCCTTGAATATTTATAATACCCAAATATATTATGTATTACCATATTAACATCAAGTGCCCGCGTGTGTGCAGGATTATCACCCGAAATTGTCGACTGGAACCAAATATCTGGTCGAAAACTCGTGTACAGACAGACGAAAATGATCACACCGTAATCAGTGTGTTGAGGCGCATACAAGTAAAATCTAGATCTACATAAAGACATATAAGTAAATTGCTTTACAGTCGTCTAGATACGAACAAAGATAGCGAATATCTAAATAACTTGCACGGGACGATAGATAATCGGAATTTATTTTACGTTTATTTTATCTAGACAGGTGTTATTTTTTGTCTAATTGTTAAATTTAAATTTTATTGACGTGATACGATTTTCAAATATTCTGGCAATTTTTATGTTATAGAGATTTTTTTTAATTTTTTATTCGATTTTATGAGGAATAATCTGTTCATTTTAATACACTCGACAATTTGGCACGGGGTTCGTCACGAGTCGTTCTGCCGGCCGTGTGAAAATCGCGGATTTACGGATATTAAATGGAATTCCTCTCCGTATCATTTTATCGTTGTTTTTTTATTATTATTATTATTTTTTTTTTCATTCGTAAAAATGAAATATTTCCAAAAAAAAATAATTCAGAATACGATCGAAATAAATATTGTAAATTCGACCGCGGTAATTATCGGCCCGTTTTCGCAATACTGGCCCCAGAAACGATTCGGCACTTATAATTACGTCGCGACCGGTACACGCTGACTGCGATCGGTTTCCGTCACACGACTCCTCCGCGTTTTATTTACCGGCTAGCAAGTTAGTTAGTCGTCTCCCGTATCGTATATTGTGTTTTATTATAATAATTTTACACAATAACGTCGCGGGCGTCTAATTATTATTTCGCCGTCGGTTTATTACGTCGCGCGGGATGTTTATAGGCGGCCGCGTGCCGGCCGGGTTTATTAAATTTATATAATTGCACGTGTTAAGTTACACGTAAACACTCACTTAACACGTATATTATAACGATATTATTAAACCTGCACAAAAACCGACGGCGGTCTCGGGAGCCGTTCGTTAGCCGCCCGCCGACAGGCCAAGGTGTAAGTGTATAATTATCGTTATTAATACGAACGCACCCCCGACGGCGCGACGGCGCCCGGCCGATTATTAAAATATTATCCGCTAAATATTATTAAGCTACGGTAAAAAATACTATCGTGTATCGCCGGTACGACAACGATTTCTGATAAAAATCCGCGATCGTCGGTGTCATTATAGTCATCGGTACGCGAATTTCGCCCCGCGAAATACAAGGCGTCCGGTGGCCATCGGGTTTGTACGTTCACGTTCGACTAGCTTTTGACCGATTCGGGGGAAGGATTGCCCTGTTGGGTATAGTTTCCCCCCCTCCGTAGGTTGCTATACCTCCAAAAAAAAAAAAAAAAGCTATTGGTCGACTCTTCCAGGCGGCCGTGGACGAATTTATCCGGTGGAATCAAAAACCGTTTCAATTTATATATTAAACGAGCAGTCGGGATTGCGTATCGCACAATACAAATAATTGTCGTTTAGTATTGCGTACCAATTATATGTATGTCAGTGGATAAATGCGAAAGTTCGAAATGATTTCATCAAAAGAATTTCGCAAGCAACGTTGAACCGTGTTGTTTATATATTTTAAAATATCATTTGGGTCGCAAACTTAAACATCGCAACATTGTTCGTATATCTGCGGACCGGATATTTACACAACTAAACTCGGGCCTAATACTAACTATTGTATATACGAGTATAACTGTCTGTGAATATATTACTTTTTTATATTAATGATTTTTTTTTTTTTATTTAGAGAAAATCCGAGTAGGCCCGGGCCTATCGGGCCTACTTACTGGTTACGCTTTTTCAATTTTTTCAATCATGAAAACCCCGGTGTCTGGGCCGATAAGAAGAAAAAAAAATATGATAATCACGGTAGGACGTGAAGAGAACCTCTGCAGTATAATATATAGTCAATTTTTTTGCGTAAAAAAACAAATATTTACGCGAAAAACGAGCGGCGGCGTTTGACATTTTTATCCGGAAAAATAATTAATTATCTTCTATCCAGATAATTAACAAAATTTGCCATCGTATGTCTAAAATGAATAACTAAATTAACTAAACTAATTTATCTAGGCAAACTGTGTTGTGCACTAGTTATACTTTTTGTTTTTCTGCGTGCAAATAACTTTTCTACTAGAAATCACGATCCGTTTTCCATGTGTAGTGTCTAATCTGAAAAATCTGTGTATGTCACCGGTGCGCTCAAAAGGTCGGGGGTTTTTTTTTCTTCTAAATATTTACTAATAAACGCGAATTATCATCCGGGTAGATTCGTATGACGATTTATTTTGTCCGGTTAACATTTAGGCCCAACGCCGGCGGATAGTTACTAAACCGGTAAATATATTCCCGGGCGTTCGTGTGTAGTACGGGCACGCAGAATATTTGGTCGTACTACACGGCGTGGGACTTCCGTACCGGCGGCGCCAATTCTAATCGGTTCGCGACTCCGATTATATTTTTTATAAATAATCGTATTTTTTTTAGTGTCGTGGAAACCCGCGCGCCGCGCCCGCGTAATCCGAATGTTTATTATATATTTTTTATTATTATTATTATTTTTTTTTTGTTTTTTTTTTTGTCCCCCTTTCGTTTTCGCCCCGCGCACGAATTATCCGAAAGACCGAACGCGCCGGGCGTCGTTACGGATAATAATAATATGATAACGGTGCGCGAAATACGTAATAATTTATAAACTAGGTATAATATTATATACGGGGGTACCGGGCGTCCGGGGGAACGGCGGGCAAAGCCGAAGAAAACGTGCGTCAGTCACGCAGTGCCCGGGGCGAAGATATTCGGCGTCGGCCCCCTTTTGAAATAATAATATTATTATTATTATTATTATTGCGCCGACGACGGCCGGGCGAAAAACACGGAAAACCGTTTAGAAAGAGCCGGGTAATGACGTTACGTAATCTCTGTTTTGGCGACGTTCTCACGTAACGGGCTCGGGCAACGGCGACGAGATTTATTATGTATAGGTACCGGCTATTTATACGGCAAACGGACGTTTTCACCGCTCTCTCGTCGGCCCCTATAAAAAAAAAAAACAAAAAAAAAAAAAATCGTTAAGTGCCCCGCGGCCGCCTCGCGGGCACGTTTTGCAAATTAGAAGGAAAACGAAAACCCCGTAAAACAAAACACGAATAGTGCAAAACCGAATGCGCGGCCGTACCGGCGCATCTCGCAGCGGCACGCCGTCAACAAAAACATTAAAGAAAATCGCACGGGGACGACACAGCGGAACAATTGATATTCGACGAACACGACGGAAAAATAAATTTTGTTTTAATTCGTTTTATACCTATCAACTAGTCGTTATTATGCCACGTCGGCGGCTTGAGGCCGCAGATAACTTGAAATTACACCCCCCCCCCCCAGTAGTTATTTTACAATTGACTATTTTTCGTGCATTTTATACCTACCGTGCTGTTTTACTCTTAACGGTTACCTGGCAATGTTAACGGCGAGTAGTCCAAAAAAGTGCACCGCGGGCACATTTTGCAAATGAGAAGGAAAACGAAAACCGTAAAACAAAACACGAATAGTGCAAAACCGAATGCGCGGCCGTACCGGCGCATCTCGCAGCGGCACGCCGTCAATAAAAACATTAAAGAAAATCGCACGGGGACAACACAGCAGAACAACGGAGGAGGTACAGATAAAAAGTACTCTACAAGACGACGTGAGGTCATCGTCTTCTTTCCCGTCGATGTCTCCGTTGTTTCGGTGCCTCCAGACGTAACGAGAAACGGGGCGAACCCCCCGACGGGGGCCCGAAAATTTTCGACTTCGCAATTTTTTTTTTTTTAAATCCATTTTATACCTATCAACTACTTTTTATTATGCCACGTCGGCGGCCTGAGGCCGCAGATAACTTGAAATTACACCCCCCAGTAGTTATTTTACAATTGACTATTTTTCGTGCATTTTATACCTACCGTGCTGTTTTACTCTTAACGGTTACTTGGCAATGTTAACGGCAAGCAGTCCAAAAAAAGGAAGCTCCCACGGTGTTGCCCTCAGGCCAACAGGTTTGTCCCGGTTGTCGCCGTGACGATAGCGCTGCTATATGACATAATAGGTAGAAAATTGAGTAAAAGTATTACGATTTACTGGGGTCGATTTGATATCGTATTGGTCCACATAGGAATTGGGAAATGGGAGCACAATGATAACGTGTATCCGGGACAAGAAAATCCTGAATACACCACTTTTTATTTCTATTATGTCAGTGTCGGGACTCATAAACTGGAGATTTGTATACGTTTAACGCTTATCGACTTAAAAAGAAAAAACGGAATTTGACGTCTACAAATAATTATATTTGATGTTCGACTGCATATTTTTCACGGTGCAGGTGAGTTTTTACGAGTAAAAGGAAATTTTGCTGTACACAACGACAATATTGTCTTTTCTAGTTACTCACCTGTTGTTTCGCCTGTAATGACCATAGATAATAATTTACTATCTTTATGTATCAATTATTAATGTTTATAAATAATTTTGATTTAACAATTAAAGTTACCGAGTTCGGTGGAATGCGAACATTTTCGTTTAATAAAGAAAATTATAATTATTTTAGTTATTATTAAACAAGTTCATTTAAATATAAAATTTCGAAATAAAAATTGACCAGCCTCGCGTACGAGCTTACGAGTATAACCGTTTTTCTCCCGTAGTTTTAAACTTGAATCGTTACAACTACGCAAATTTAAGATATATTCTGATGTAAAAAAATATATATAGACTGCTTTTATGTTTGGGCCAACTCTTGTAGCTGAGAAGTTGGGAAGGTAAGACAATGGAGAAGAAATTAATTTTCTAATCTTTACGCAACGATAAATCGTTAAAAGAAACAAAAAAAAAAAAACAACAATAAACTAAAAAATACATTATTTACAATAAATTAGTGAAAGCAACGCGCGTCAAATACTGACTATGAAAATTATTATTTTTTGAATTTAATCGCTTAATAATATATACATATTATTAAGCGAAACAAAAAACAATTCTCGACTCTGCGCACAAAGCGCAAACAAAGGGTGTGTGAAATATTTTAGAAAAAATCATTGTTATAATAATATGTGGGAAATTCGCTGGATAGGGGAACCTATCGCGAAAATCGCATTCTCCACAGTGTTTTATTGGCGATTATTAATTTAGTTTAGGTTACAACAATGCGGAATGCATAAAGGGTCATATCATCAGCTCGAAGGGTAAAAAAGGTAATTTAGTAAATATTTCATTATAACGCAATTTATTTATAAATAATAATATAGTCATAAAAAATATAAACGTACCGACCACGTGTAATCCCAACAATTTCCAAATGACGATTTAAAGCGCATACCAAATGCCCTAAATACTTTGTCCATAAAAAAACGTGTTTTTTTTTGTTTTTGTTTTTGTTTTTGTCGATAAACACGTTTTTAATTATGGGAATGATGCAATTGGTTCTCGCAATGCTTTAAAAATTGTGGAATTCTTAGCCGATGGTACTTTATTTAAAAAATATTGTTCAAAATAATCAACAGTACACGCCTCTAGTCCCTATTTTTGAAGAAACGCTTTTTCGGTAAGTAAAATTGCTCTATACTGCTCATATCTCACTTTAAAACATGTAAATTCTTCGCCCGGTGTTTTTTTTTTTTTTTTGATTTTCGGATACTCGAGAAAAATCACGATTAATAGCTAAATAATTTGTCAATATGGCCATACATGTTCACGTGGTTTCTATTATAAAAATATAATAAAGGGTAATTTGATATATTTTGATAGAAAAAAACAAGAGTCAATTCCCCTTGCCTTCCCACCAATTGAAGCACTCGTAATAAGTATACACTATACATATTGTTAAAGTAAATGTATTATTTATAAGGTATTTTAACTATGTGTTTTTTTTTTTTTAAATGTCATATATTGTTCTTGAAAACATAAATACGTTTACCGTGCACCGGAAACTTACGCAATATTCTATATGGAAATCGATTACTTAACGTAAAAAAAAAAAAAAAAAGTTTTATAGCAAAAACACGTGAATGCTCGCTAGAAAATGTGTTTACAAGTAATGGTACTCTTGTGTATATAGAACGCAGACGATAGTTTAGAGATGACCGTGACGACCAGGTGGTGTGTTGCGATAACGAAAAGGTCAAGAATAATTCGTGATATTATATCGTTTAGCGTTTTTTTTTTTTTTTTTAATTTTAAATTACAACGGCTGGGCAGGAGGGCTGACCGCGTATCGACCATCGATAGCCGCCCCGGATACGGCATTGAGATATTCTGGTATCAGTTGTTGAGCACAAAATGTTGCATTTATAAAAAAAGTCGAAATCGTTTAGAGTACGATTAGGAGGGGCAACAGTGTATGACGATAGCAATACATTTATAGCGATAAATAATAATTCTCGTGTAATTATTATAATATTTGAATAATTAAAAACGTACGGATTCCTAGAGAACCCATCAAACGTATTGGGTTTTTATTTATTAAGATGGGCGTTTCGAACTATTTTCAGTTATTTTATGACATTTTCGAGAGTTTTTTTTTTACGCGAATCGAATTTCGTACAAATGGGCGAAAATTTGATACACGGACCTAAAAGTTAAAGTTTTAATTATAGAGGTGTATATATACAAAAAAAAAAAAAAAAAAACCGTGTTTGGCGTAATGCCGTCATTTATTTCTGTAACTGTTTTAGGCTTAAACTCCGTGTCTTACACATGTGCGTGGCGCAGAATTCACGGTTAAATAACAGTGAATTATTATATAAATTATTTTATATACACGCACCGTAAACGATCACAATGAATTAATGGGGTTCATTTCGAGTGTGTCACAATAATTTGGCGGATATTTTAATGACATTTTGAGGACTATATATGTGCATATATATATATATAAACGAAATCTCCCGGGCTCCGCTAATTAATGTTCGTTAGGTCCGTTTTTTTTTTTTTTTTTAATTTTTTTTTTTTTTTGTACAACGTCCCCGGTCATCATTGCGAAACGCGTCCCCCCAAACGCCGTTGCTTTTTTTCCCCCATTTTTTTTTTTTTTTTTTTTTTCGCATACCGTCATGAAAGAGTGTTGTTGTTGTTGTTGTTAGCAACACCGCGGCTATTATAATATTGTATTTTAAATATTACTATTTATTACCGTGTCTTTTATTCGTCGAGAACACCCGGGCAAAAGCGTTTAATAACGGAAATAAAAATTATTACGACCCGCCCCGTGCGCAAAGTCGTAGTCGGTACCTATTACCATTATCAACCGGTGTGCGTTTCATTATCCGTAAAGAATGGCCAAAGTTTATGCGATGGCGATAAATACGCCGGGCCACAATTTTCGAAAGCCGTTATTCAATCCTTTTTTCGTTTGTTTGTTTGTTTTTTTTTTTTTTTTTTTTTTTTTTTTTATTACTAGGTAGGTAGGAAAAAAAACCTCCCGGTTTTATTATGACTATTTTTATTTTATTCTTTTTTTTGTTTTACACTCGAAACTTCTCTCCGAGTAAATTGTCCGTTTACGACCGGGTGAAAAGTGCGGACGCGACGGAACGCGCGGGTGAACGTTGGCTTTTGGCCATCAAAGGTCCGAAATATATGCACGTGTTGTTAAGTCTCACCGGGCCGAACGGTTCGCTGGCAGGCCTTGTAATGATAATTTTTTTTTTTACGCCCCGTCGTACGTGTATAATTTCTTTTTTTTTTTTTATTTTTATGCCGGTATTACTCCCCCCGGTGGGATTAACCGCGCGGTCGCGAATACCTGGCAGCCGACGAATGAAAAAAAAAAAAAAAAAAAAAACGGTCGGTATCGTAATATATATATATGCGGGGACCGGGTCCGCGGCGAGTTACGTCGTCCGTGTCGAAGTGACGTGGCTCGGTTGCTCCCGTGACTCGTGTAACTCGCGTGACAATCCAGTCGCGGCGTTTTCCGGTTACGTCGGAACGGAATTGCGGTGTAATTCGTCGCGCGCAACAAACGACGCGCGTATGGACGGGAAGGGTCGGGTTCGAACGGTTTCCGATCGTCGTATTGGCGGCAACTGAGACCGCGCGAACCGTACCTAACCGGTACGATAATATCAATTGGCGACGATAACACAACAAATTGGTCTACCACCAATCCATTGATAACCGGTAATCGCCGGGTAGATTGTTGTAAAATCGATTTCGATTTCGACACGGTGAACTATCGTGGATTATTATTAAGTATGGTGTGTTTGTCGGCTGACGGCCGTCGTTTTGAATTATCGCCGCGTAATTCGCAACGAACGTATAACAAGTAATATCTACGTAACTCGTGATTTATAGAACGCATCTCGGTCCCGGTGAACGTAACTTGTAATCCGGTTACCTGAAATTAGAGTAACTCGTAACTGGCGTCCGGTTACGCAGTGTGTACTGTGCGACTCGCCCGTCACCGGGCGTGCGCGGTGGTTAGGTTAGGTTAGGTTTATAATATTTTCTGGGTTATCCAACGGGGGTGGCGTTAAATACCGCGGCGCACGGAAACGCTGTGTATATAATTTAATTCCCGACTCGTTCCGGAAACTGTTTGCGCTCGTATATAATATTATATAATATACACGTCGCGGTCGTCGTCGTCGTCGTTAAAAAAAAAAAAAAAAAAAAAAAAAACGAAAAAAAGAAAAAACCTCTTGGCTTTTGCAACGGCGCGCTGCGGAGGAGGACTTTTCGAAAAGTTCACCGAGCGGAATTCTTTTTTTTTTCGTATATATATTATAATATCCTCCGCGCGGAAACAGTGGAGCAATATAATGATTGGTGACACGAAAGGAATAGAAAGCAAAAAGGGTCGGCGGCAGACTTATATATATATATTATTGAGCGAGATAGAAATATAATAGAAAACAAACGCGAAAAAAAAAAAAAAAATTAAAAGCCTTTCCGACAATTTTTTTTTTTTTTTTTCTAAAGAGGTTTTTTTTAGGAATTTTTTTTTCTCCTTTTCTTTTCTCGCCCCTCCGACCCCTGCCCGCTATAACTACTGTCCCGTCCCGGAGCTAATGGAACGAACTTGCGGCGCGGCTGCAGAAAAGCCGGTGTGTTAAAATCCAAAGATATACAGACCCCTCTGCCGGAAACAGTAATTACATTTGACCGTCGTCGTCGGGATACAAATATATCGGAAATGCAGACCCACTTCCACTACTACGACTGCTACTCGTATCGGCCGATATTATATACACAGCAACAGCGAAGAGCCATGGGGATAAAACGGGGATTATTTTCGAAGGGTTTACTGGGGCGCGTGGACAAATATTTAATTACCGAAAGGCTTTGCGGGGCCGGGGACAAACGGCGCAATCAGAGACCGGAATCTTCTGGACACAATCATTATTAGTTATATTATTATTATTATTATTATCATCATTGTTGTTGTATATGTCCGTAGGACCGGATACATATATATATATGTAAAGTCGGAATTTTGTGTCAGGAATGGACAATACTAATAATTTTAGTTTGGTACTAGGTACCAATTATATGTACGCCAGTGGATAAACGCGAAAGTTCGAAATGATTTCCGATAAAAATTCGTCATAAGAATTTCGTAACTGTCTATTTTTTCTAGACTTTATAGCGCTATCGTCACAAGTTGAGCTTAAATCAAGCACGACAAATTTAAAAGATTCATCTGAATTTGTTTGTTTCTAATCTGATTTTAGTGATTCAATTTCTGTAGTAGGTATACAACGCTTAAGAAAATAACTGTTTAGAAAATCGTCTGATGCTATTGGACACGAAACACACGATACAGAATTAGTGACATTATTTGATTCGAATTTATCCGGTGGAATCATAAACCGTTTTAATGTATATATTAAACGACCATTCGGGATTGCGTATCGCGCAATACAAATAATTGTCGTTTAGTATTACGTACCAATTATATGTATTTCAGTGGATAAACGCAAAAATTCGAAATTATTTCTAATAAAAATTCATCATAAGAATTATTGCAAGCAACGTTGAATCGTGTTGTTATATATATATATATATATATATATATATATATATATATATATATATATATATATATATATATATATTAAGATACCAAATGGGTCGCGAACTAAAACATCGCAGTATTGTTTGGCCTAATACTATTGTATATACGAGTATAACTGTCTGTGAATATATTACTTTTTTATATAAATGATTTTTTTTTTCTATTTAGAAAAAATCCGAGTAGGCCCGGGCCTATCGTGCTTACTTAATGTTTACGCTTTTTCAATTTTTTCAATCACGAAAACCCCGGTGTCTGGGCCGATAAGAAGAAAAATAAAATATGATAATCACGGTAGGACGTGAAGAGAACCTCTGCAGTATAATATATAGTCAATTTTTTTGCGTAAAAAACAAATATTTACGCGAAAAACGAGCGGCGGCGTTTGACATTTTTATCCGGAAAAATAATTAATTATCCTTTATCCAGATAATTAACAAAATTTGCCATCTTATATCTAAAATGAATAACCAAATTAACTAAACTAGTTTATCAAGACAAACTGTGTTGTGCACTAGTTATACTTTTTGTTTTTCTGCGTGCAAATAACTTTTCTACTAGAAATCACGATCCGATTTCCATGTGTAGCGTCTAATCTGAAAAATCTGTGTATCCCATCGGTGCGTTGAAACGGTCGATTTTTTTTGATTTTTTTCTGAATATTTACTAATAATTGGGTACTAATAAACGCGAATTATTATCCGGATAGTTCCTAATCGATTGTCGTTAGACGATTTATTTTGTCTGGTTAACTTTAGGCCCAAGAGTTACTAAATCGGCATTTGATCGTACCACACGGCGAGGGACTTCCGCACCGGCGGTGCCGATTCTAATCGGCTCGCGTCTCCGTTTTTGCACAGACGTTTTTTTTTTTTTTTAATTTCTGAACGCGATCATTATTAGTTGTATTATTATTATTATTACAATTATCATCATCGTTGTTGTACGCAGTCCGATCGTAGTGTCAGTACTGGAAATGTCACAGTGTAACACGGTGCGACTGGCGTGTGACTGTCACGTTGAATGTCACAAGCGAAATACAAATTTAATCGTATTTTTTATGACCAAAGACCCGACGGTTTGAGCCGGGGACGTCTCAACGTTTTGTTCGGTGGGCCATTTTGGCGATCGGGCCGCCGAATATAACGGTACGAATGATATCAATTTCAATCGGATTAGATCACTGGTTCCCAAACTAGGGGGGAGCGTGAACGCATTGCTTGGGGAGGCGCAAGCAGTTATTACGAAATACAATTTTTATCGATTACATCGTTTTTATTTTAAAATTTAGAGAAAAAATATTAATTAACCGGTTAACCGATTCAGACTAAAAGTGTTTGGCCGCAGCGTGTAACTTAATCATTTTTTTTTATTAAATTTTATACTTACTTATTACTACATATAATATTTCATCTTAATCAATTGTTACATTTTATTATTAACTATTATTTATATTTTTTAATTATTATCATCAATAAAAAAAAATAGACATTCCGAATATTGTATAATTTATTTGTCAAAAAAAGGTGATCGATTTTTTTCAATTTATAGGAAGGGGGGCGCGAGATTTTCGAAAATCTACAAGTGGGACGTAGAATCGAAGAGGTTGGGAACCATTGGATTAGAGTATGATTCCGTTGTACATAAATATGTATACAGTATACACGCTGGTACATATTGCACTTGATTTTTTTTTTTTTTTTTTATCTATTATTGACTATTGAAATGATTACGGATTCAGGTGTACGTTGTGAGTACATACGAGTTTGGTCGGTATGCTATTTTTTAAGTGCACCGGCCACGTCGGTATTAAATCGTAAAATTTCCATTCGAAATACTCTGACAGAAAAAAAGGGCGTGTACAATGACGGTTGTGGAATTTTTAACGAATAGTAGTCAATAAATTACTTATTCGTTGCAATGAACGGAAAATCCGTTTGTCTTGAGTGCCGCGGAACGGTTTCAGTTTTTAAAGAATTTAATATTAAACGACATTATGAATCGAAACATCACAAAAAATGTTCCTATTTAATAGGCTCGGTAAAATTTAGTACCGAAATCTTTATGCGGTAAATATTATTTTTTATTTTTTAAGGAGAATTACGTGTTACTATTTTTGAAGCATTAAAAAAAATATATCCACACCCGAAATGTTTCATATTTATTAAAAAAAAAAAAAAAAAAAATACAAAATTCAATTAAAACAAAATTAAATATTTTAAATTTAAAATAACAAGGACCTGGGAAACTCATATTTGACATGTATAATTCTATTAAAGCATTTGATGATGCAAAATTAAAATTATTAAAATATTAATCAAATTGAGCGAAGTGACTTCAGTCATTTTGAAAACTGTCAAATATTTATGAATAAATCAAAATCATCATGTTTAACAAATTGATTTGTAGAAATGTTAAACAAATTGCAAACCCGAGTTTTCATCTTGATTTTCAGATGTCAAACTACACGAAAAATCGTTGCGTTTATTTGAAAATTTAATGAAAATTATATTGATACTTCTCTTAATCTTGATCTAATTGAATAGAAAACAATTTTATTTAATTGGTTCAAAAAGAAAAAAAAAACAAAAAACAAAAATGATATTTTTAAAATGTATTCAAACCTTTACACGAACAATTCCTTGCTTTATGTAACATTATAATGGGAACTGTTTTGGCTCGATGAATATATGTGAAGAATTTTTTTCACGAATGAAACAAACAAAATCAGTTCATAGATCGAAAATTACGAATTAACACCTATTTTGAATTTGAGGATTAAAACAACTCAATTTGAACTAGATATTTGATTATTAATAAACGAAACAAAAGTTCAAATTTGACACTTTAAAAATAAACGTAAAATATTTTATTTTTTTTTTTTTTAATTTTATTACAATCACTATTATTAAATAAATAAATAAATTCAGGTTTATATTTTTTGAATATTCCGTTTTATATAATAAAAGAATGTGTGCCGGGCCAACCTTCTAGGTTGGGCACTACTGGTTTGGATTAACCCGGGTGGTATAAAATGTTTATAATAATTTCTTTTTTATATGACAAATTGAAATTTTCGGTTTTCAATTATTCTAACGGAACAACAGATTTGTTTAGAGATGACAAACTATTTAAAAAAAATCGATACAATTATTTGGAAAAACCGTTAAAATGCCAACTCGAGACGATTTTCGTAACTTATGCGTCGCGCAGATCGTTTAATACGCGTTAGAGAAGAAAATGCACTGAGTTACGATTCATATTCAATGGGATATTGGGGCCGAATAATCAAATATTTTTTTATCATAACTGTATCGTGTTTATGTTACTTTTACGGTGTTGGTAGTTTTTTTGTTTATATTGCAATTAAGTGGTATAATATATTTGTTTAACGTAATATTAATGAAATTACACGTTAACGGTTTTTTTTTTTTTTTTTTTGTCGCCTTCACCTCAATTGAACACACCTAGCTACGCCACTGCACAACGGTTTCGATAATAAAATTACACGGTTTTAAATTGAAATCAGCGATTTCGGCGGTATTATTTAGAACACATGTAAAACACTGTACAATTCTCTCCGAACATCCACAGATTTTGCCGGGTTCGACGACGAAATCTCCATCCCTATAGAATTTCCCCAAGAACGAGATTCATCCACAGGCCTGACAACACAATTATATTTTGTTTTTTTTTTTTTTTTCGGTTTCATTATATTACATGTCGTGTTCAATGTACGCGCAACACGCAACAACATAATAATATCGTACAAGCTGTTTGTACACGTATATATATATATAGCTTATTAAATGTATGTAATTTTAAATAACCAGCGTGTAACAAGTCCGTAAACGACGGGGCCACTACTAATACCGTTGCTACGCCGGGTTGCTCAGTCAGACCGAGAGTCGTTGGGACATTATTTATCGTCGGAGTTAACTCAAACCGAAGATTATCTAAATTAATATAAGGTTTGTTTTTTATACGCTGACCATAATTTGGGTACCGGATAAATATTGGGCAAAATTATATAACATAATACAAATATTTATATATATTATATAAACTTGGCCTGTAGGGTAAACAATAAACTACACACATATACAAATAACAATTAATTGTATAGTGTTGATGTTTTTTTTTTTTTTTTTATATATACCTAACTAAATAAAAGGATTTCGTATTGATATTTATGTAACATAAAAACGAAAGATTTTATCGGAACATTGTGCATCGAACATTTTATTCAGCACATACGAATGTTGCCTTTTTAAATAGAACATTTCAAGTTACTTTTGGGTATTGTAAATATCACACGTATATGCGTATACTATTATCAATAGCAAGAATATTATAAAAAAAAAAAATAAAAATTGAACAGCTCCAGATAATGTTCCGTTTATGCGCCTGATGACTGCACGGTATCAATAATGTAAAAAAAAAAAAAATTTAAAAAAAAAATGAAGTAATTTAACTACACTCCTGAATATGAGAAATAACAGAAATGTGTGTAGAAATACTTGATGATAATCAGCGCTAATACATTTTGACGATAATTCAATTATAATTCATCGATGTATTGTTAACGAACCAAAGAAAAAAAAAAAAAAAATTTCAAATATGTGTAACAATTAAAAATTCTGTATTTTCAATATTTTTAAACGAAAATAGTCACACCCGAGGTCAAATCCTCTTGTTTTTATCGGATTGTACTCAAAGTCAATAAAAAAAAATAAGTGGTCGAATACGTCATATAATTTAATGCAATCCGAAAAGGGTTTTCTCAGCTGGCTGAAAATACGACGTAAAACTCCCAGAGTGTTGCGTGCGTTTTTCATTTAAATTTATTCACTTTGTAACATTCGCCCGAAGATTTATTATCTTTATACGAAAATCGACGGAAAATCGGACATTGAACGTTTACGGTGGACCGTAATGTATTCGGGCGGTACGAAAAAAACATAGTCAATATTTTAATATCATCAATTCGTACGGTTTCTGTAACAGTTTTGTTAATCTTGGGCACATAAATGTTATTGAAAACTATTAAATCGTCGCGGAATAGCCGCCGGGTCGAACCGACGACGATTAAAAACGATTGCCATTAAAAGTCTAAACGATAATTTAGACGCTGAACCGATCGAACGGGGCGTGTTAAAAAACACGCACGACTACGGAAAAACCTGACCAATAATAATGTTATTTCGTTGGCAAACTACTATGAATACGAAACCGTAGTGAAACGAACGGGAATTTCAATTCGTAATCATGCCACAAAAAAAAAAAAAAAAAATAACACAATATACCGAGGAGCGGAAACGGGCGCTGTGCGCTATTGAGATTTGGCGTGCAAAAAGAAAATAAATGGAGTAAAAAGGAGAACGGCGCGCGCGCACACACGCGGCCGATTCGACACGTCTGGAACGAGCGAATTCTTCTCTGCGGGCTGTAGCTGGTGAGCAATTTTTCAAAACGCCCTTCGACGTCTGCCAGGATGGCAGAGGAGAAAAAGTAGAATGAAAAAAAAAAAAAAACAACAACAAAATGTTACGGTATATGTATAGGGAATAAGGTTAGGTTGGGAAAACGGCGGCGGCCGCGGTGATGGAAAAGCGAGCGGCAAGGAGGAACGAGACTGTTGGGTTCGGCAAGAGCTGTAAATATATATGAACAGGCGGCGGCGGACTCGCTGTCAAATTCAGAGAGAAGTGTTTAAGGCGGTAAAATAGGCAATCGATAAGGGCCGGGGCGGGGTTCTTACAATAATATTATTTTATTTTATTTTTTTTTTTCTTTTTTTTTTTTTTTTTTCTTTCCTTCCTTCTTTTCGCCATTCGATGCGGAATCCATTTGTCCCGCCGTATATTGCACACGCGAACGTCACTCTACGCAGTCCGGATGCAACGCGCATCTAAAATGCAGTCGGTATACATATATATATATATATATGCACAGGACAGCAGACACGTTTCGAGTGCGAAACACTACTATTGATTGAAATATCGTGTTTACTTTATATGTATTTATTTTTTTTTTTTATTTTTTTTTCTCCTATTTTATACTGTCCCGGCGTCTGCACCTGGGGCCGCGAAACGTGTGATTTATTTTCCATTTCTTATACGCGGACCATAACAGCATACGAGATAATATATTGGTAAGACCACCCCGTTCGAGTGAATTTTCTCTAATAATATTCGTAAACCGTCCGGACATCTAATGATACGGGTCGTTGACGAACGACGCGCATATCCGGGAGAATATTTTATTTTATTTTTATGTTTTTAACCTCGCCCCCCCCCCAATCCCCCCATCCCCCCTATCCCCCGGGTAAACCGAACGAGTAATTCGATTCTGCAAATAAATACGTATTTATGTACAATGCACCTACGTCACGACGTCACTTATCCTAAACGATTCGTACAATTTATTGTATAACGACAACAGAGATGCGATCTATTTCGACCGGACAGGTCGAATATTAAGTGGTTTTTTTTTTTTTTTTTTTTTTATTATAATACGTTTTATTCTATACGACTATATAGGTACCGTCGGCCCGTAAACGGGACTATAGAATTTTTTTTTTTTTTTATCAATTTTAAACTATTTTCGCCGCACAGTTATTATCGCCATTTTTTTAATTTTTTTTTTTATTTATTATAACACTAATGTTTCCACCGGTGTTAGGACCGGATCTAGATAATGTTATCTAAAATCACCAACAGAAGAAAGTCCCGGAGGGCGGCTCCGATAAAAAGTGGTCGGATGTAATCGAAAAGAATTCGTATAGTCTTGGAGTGAATAACTGTAGAGACGAAATTCATGATGAGTAGAAGTGGCGGAAAATCGTGATGGCAGCAAACATTTTTGTAGAATGGTAGAAACAAGAAGAAAAAAAAAATCATTCCTTAAGTATTTTTTTTTATTTTATTTTTTATCACGCTGTAACTTTTTGGAAAATCACAAATATGCTATATTTTGTATAATAAAAAACCTTTTTTTCATTTTCAAAAAAAAAAAAAATATTAAAAAAAGATTAAGAAACTATGTAGCAACTATACCTATACTGTTTTGAATATTTAATTATAATATATGATATATATATTTTTTTTTTTTTTATAATTATTATTTTTAAATCAATTGGACTGCGAGAATAAATAATAAATAAATATATTCAAATTATATTATTATAATTTATAATATTTATTATAGCACTTTAAAACTTTTATTATTACTTGAATATTTACTTTATCTGAGGTAAAAATAAAACCGTATACCATTTTTCATTTTACCAAAAACTAAACTAGGTCGTATATAAACTTGGACGTAGCTATGAAAAAGTTGCTTAATTCCGTTTTTGTTTGGGTACGAAGAAGATAAAACACCCAGTGCTAACGCATACATTCTTATACCCACTCGATTTTAAACACAAACGGAATTCGTTCAGATCCGATTAATAATTAAACTTATAATTATTATATTGCTCGTATATTTATATATACTTAAATAGATAATACTCATTGTATTCTAAAATAATAGTCAATAGTTTTTAGGCAGTCGATCCGGAAAAACTACCGGAAGTACTATTACTATCGTGGAATTGTCCAATGATTTCCTACGTGAAATTTTATCAAATCGCATACGAATAACGAAATGTATTATAATCGTTTTTAATTGTTGTCAATAAATTAATTTGGGCATCGATACAAAAATTACAAAATATATATATAACTAAAACACAAATTAACTATCGTTCATAACGAACTAACTTATGTATTAAGGTATTAGAGCAAGTCGAAAAAAAAAAAATTATAATTAATTAATTTACGTAATATTTCAAATACGCTTTGAAACAATATTTATAAATAATAATTATTATGATATTTTCAGGGGATCGCTACACTGTTTTTTTTTTACCGAACATTTACTGCTTCATCTATCCGGCGGCGGTGGCGGTTAGATACTATTATATTTCACTTTGTGCTTTCGTCTTAATTATGCCGATGTTAAGTTATAATTCGATCGCTATATGAAGCCCATAATTATTTACGATCCTGGTGTTTTGTTTTTTTTAAATAAAATATTTTATAGGTATTTATATTATTTTAGGCGCTAGCCTAAACATTTCGTTGCCTAGTTTACTGTTTACATCGGGGCACAGGCGAAGGTGGTTCAGCAGAAAGCTGTACAGTATGGTGTGGAACTATCGCGCCGGCTGTAGGTTTCGTTAATGTGGAGCTTACTCCACTTAAGGTTAAGGCATGTGATGCGGAGAGGAGAAAATGACGACACGGTTAGGTCAGCAACGAAACGGAAACCCCGCGGAAGACGGCCCGAAAGAGGACGGATGATGATTTCAAGAGTTTGGGCGAAACGAGAAATTTATTTATATTGCGATTAGTAATAGGAAGTTGGTTAAGGAATTACTATAAGTATAGATAGGAGGGTGAGGGAAGAGTGAATTGACGGGCACGTCGGGCAGACGTTTTAAACGTTGTTTAAAAAAAAAAAATAGGGATAGTCCATTGTCAACTACATAACCCTACATAAATATAAATATATCGTACTTTCCCGACTACACATTCCCATAACGGTGGCCCACCCGTGGTGCGCAGTATAAAAACGAATAATTTATATTTATATAGGTCAAACAACGATTCGTATAATTAGAAAATACTCTTATATTTTATTAATGTTTGATTGTAAGCGGTTTTTTTTTTTCTTCAGTTTTTTGTCCTTAAACCATGCCGTGTGACAACTTGTACACACGCATATCCAAATATAAACGTGACTGGCACTCGGTACTAAATGAATAATACGAACGGTAACGTTTCGTATAATATTATTATAAGAATAATATAAACGTATCGCGTTCAGACGTTCAACCGTACTAATAATAATATACTATTCAAGTAGGTTCTATTAAGAGATTTTTCGTATATTCAAAAGACAGTTTATAAACGGAACGCGACGTCGGATCGAATTTCGCACGCTAATATTTATAAGTTTTTATTGTTCCGTCGCGTGTTCCGGTGGTAATTTCATATTAACTGTAAGTAATGCCATTGGCATATTTTTATTCCGTGTACTGCAATGATGCACATTTTTTTTTAAAACACGCGAATACAAAACCATCCGGATTATTAAAACGTTTAATTATAATTACAATATTTATTGTTTTTTTTTTATTTTTTATAATACCTAATTATTATAATACATTTTTTTCTTTCGTACCTACGTAAAACGTTTTAATATACATACTCGTGAATTACTACAACGCACGTGGGCGCGTTTTCGCCACTAACTCTAACCGTGACCTCCCCATTTTAAAGTTTCTACATATATATATATATGCCACTGTCCACTCTATTAGGATTTTAATATCACTACAGATTTAGTATTGATATAATTCGATTTGTTCGTTGGTGGGTTGGTCGGTTGAACGTTGCCGTACAAATACGTTGTATTTTATTATCGTAACACATTGTATTTTGAGGGAATTGCCAAAGCGGGACACTGTAATAAAACACGAGAACATATTCCACGTAGTATTCCGCTATCACAATCGTTGTAATACGAAGACACGTATTAAGGACGACGTTATTAAGGACGTCTGTATATATTATGCATATTCGAAACGGTAATATTTCTGGGAAATTTGTTTAAAGTTAGTTCGGTATATTATAGCTAAGCAAGTACTCAGTATGCAAACTGGCGAGTATTACGGCGTACTTTGAGGATATTTTATAGAAACGTACCTATCCAATCAAGACGATTGTATTTAATCGAGTTTTTCTAAAATTCGATTTTAAAAGGATTACGCGCGTTTTCCGCATAATAAACCCTTAAAATTATTTCAATCGCAACTACATTAAGTAGGCGCGACAATACGAGAGTTGTTTTTCTTTTTTTTTCGTTTAATCAACTTTGTTGTTGTTACGGGTAAATAAAAAAAAAAAAACCTAGATAATAGTTTTACGGGAAGACAATCTGCGCTGTAATACAATTCGACACAAGTTAGGCGCATGGAAGAAAAGACGATTTTTTTTTTTTTTTGTTTCTTCCGCGGACGTATATGTAAATCGGTCGCATTTCGTTTTGAGAATTTACAAACGATACAATACAATAATATTGTTTTACGCAAAACTATACCGCGGCAATGATATTGAAAGCATATAGAATTGCATAGGTACAGCGGGGTATACTCACGGTAACTGAACGAATCGGTGGGTCCCAGACGGTAGACCAGTAGCAGCACGAGCACGGCGGTCCACTGCAACGCGTACCGTCGCAGACCGGTCCGCGCGATCATTTTCTTCTTTTATTCTTCCTTTTTTTTTTTTTTTTTTTTTTTTTTTCTTACCGGAAAACAGAACGATCCGTTTTATCGTTGCGCCGATAGCGTTGGATATCGGAAAACACATCCGTCACGTCTTCCGGACTCGTACCGCGACGTATAAAAGGCTCCTCGGACCGGCGACCCTCCGGACATGATGATGATCGCGCGAGTATTTTCGTATATCTAAAAAAAGAGAGATAAAAAAACAATTATTTACAAACCGTTCGTTCCGTCACCCGCGCAGTGCTATTGTCACCGGATTTGTGCGAAGGACATATAATATATAATCGCGTATTACATCCTTTCAATTCGCATTCAAAATCCCGATACAAAGTAATAAATCCGATCGCGAAAAACCGGACCATTCACGCGGTGGTGGTTAGACTATAAAGCCGGGGTGGTTTATTTTTTTTTTTTTTTTTTTTTTTTTTTTTTATCACGATCTTATGATTATCCGCGAAGACGTCGAGTAAAATTGATTTTTGGATTTTTATCGGACATTGTATAGAATCTTTCTACGGTTTTCGATTTACACTATTTTTTTTTTTTTTACAAAACGAGGGTACCCTCGTTGCCCGTACACCGTAAACGCATATCGACGTAAGATTTTCAAATAAATCATACCCGGATTTGATAATACGGCAATACGATAATACGCATAATATTGGATTGTATACGGTTTGATGAGTTATAAATGTTTATCTGAAAGATTTGAATTTCCGTTGAAAGGGTTTTTGGAGGATCGATATGAAATTTTCAAAATGAATAAATGTTTAACGTAATACTGGTGCCGGGGGGAATGGTCGTGAGTAAATATTAAATAATGACTGTACAAAATCATTTTCGCTCGGAATTTCCGTAGATCGCGCGAACCGTGATGGAGAACAAAAGTCAAAAACCGATAATAGACGACGCGTGACTGTTTATCACTGACAATAATGATAATGTCACACTACACGAACAACTATTATATGAATTCATACAAAACGATTGTCAGTTCATCTAAAAAAAAGCGAATCGATATCGCCATGACTACAACTATCACGGCCGACAGACGGTCAACGGTTATGACAATACAAAAACACCGGGCACAGGTAAATCCGACGATATTTTCTATACGCATTTTGTACACTTCTATTATTATTATTATTATTATTATTATATAAATCTATGGGCACGGTTGGACGTACGGGTCGATATTATATAAAAAAAATATATACGAAATCTTTTCATTCCGGAGTCGTGTCGTTCTCTTCGGTCACCGGCGGCACCGGCCGATTGCGTTTCACTACAATGCGCGGCGAGCCTTTGACGCGGCCCGAAAGGTCGTCGGGCGTGTACCGTCGTCGTTACAATAGAAAGACTGCGACGAAACAGGAGGCTTTTGTCACTACGTGCACGCCGTGGAAATATTTTACACGGGAGACGCAAGTTTTAATATGAGAAATCATACCCGACCATGTGGCACGGGAGGGACGCCCCGACAATACTACCGCGTAACTTTTCCCCGTAAGAATATCGTCTTCGCGTTTTAAACTCGATGCGCGGGTGGCGTGCACGGAGAAAAACGTTGTGCCCTCCCCACGTGGTATGCGCCAAACGCATATATTTGGATAAAAAATAAATGAAAAATGTCGTATTTAGTAATAATAATAATAATAATAATAACGATTTAACAAAATTACGCACGGTGTTCGAGAATGCCGGGAAATCGAGTAGATTCGTCGTGTATCACGGACACCGCGTAAATCACAAGAGTATAAGCGGCACATGGTCGAAACAAAAGATTGCAATGAGATTTCTCGGTCCGTGGCGTGTGTATGTAAACACACGAGATTGAAGGATTAGAAGAAAATAAACTAAATAACTGTATCGAGGACCCGGTAAACTATACGAAATTAATAAAAGGGTCAAGGACAACGGGCAGGAGGAAATAACAGTCACTGATACAGTTGGTTCAATCTGAAAAACCAAAAGGAGAAAATACCATTCGTTCAAGACCCGGATAAGAAACAGAGCAAAACGATATGAGCAAAGAATTAATCGGATTGGGTAGTGACCTCAAGACCATGAACAAGTAAAATACGAATAAATAATAATACATTTTATGACGAATTAAATATATTTTTAAAAAATTATTACAATAAAATAAATCGATATTTAAGAACCTCTTATGTATACGAAAAAAAAAAAAAAAAACTGTGTAAATTGTTAATAAAAAGAATTTAATAATTATTATTTAACGGTCAAATTAATATAAAAACCTAGGGAATTTCGTAAATTAAACTGTTTGTTTGGATTTAAAGTTCATCCAGCACACAGTTTCCGTTGTTTTTTTTTTTTTTTCAAATTTTATTTTTCAGGTAAACGTAATATAAATATACATATATATATATATATATATATATGTGAATACATACGCGCATATATAAATAATAAAAATAAATGTAAAAAGGAAGATACGCGAGCACACGTTTATTCCCCGTAGACGACGTTTTCCTTCGTATTTTAATCAAAACCCGAGTAAAACACGATGTTATATTATAAAGCATTCCCATTACCGTATACCGCCCCTGAGCTACTGATATATTTTTAACAATTCCATTTCTTCTAACACTACGCCTCCAAATGCCTTTATTTTTTTTTTTTTTTTATAGACGGCAATCGAGGTGGAGATTTTACGGGTGTACTTTAACATTACGCGGCGAGTTCATTGGAAAGACCGACATTATACAAAAAAATATCCGCGTCTCCGAAGAAAAAAGAGAGAGAATCGAATCTCTTAAAAAAAAAAAAAAAAAAAATGAATTTAGTGACGTGGTTTATGGTTTCGCGTTTGCGATTGCAATTCGGGTATATGCCATTTTATTAAATTACCAATTGAAATCCTACGGTTGTTTTTTTTTTTTTTATATTTATACTTCTAAATACGATTCGTCCGTATACTTTGATATGTTTTTTAAATGCGTCATATGTTTTATTTCTACTGTAATATTATAATTTCAGACATTAGCATAAAAAATAAAAAATAATATTAATAACAAACCTGCAATTACGTAAGTAGATTATTATAGTCGATGGAAAAAATATCAAGTACTCCTAAGCATTCGTTATAAGCATACTCAAACGCTAACATATTATATATTGCGTAATAAAAAAAAAATAACGAGTTTTAATTTTTTTTTTTTTTTTTTTTTTAATTTTCACAAACCGCATATAAAATATAAATGGAATACATTTCGTTTAATGTCTTGAAAGAAATAATAATTTTATGCGTATTATTTTGTATAGTGTTTTATTTGATTTTTTTTTATGAAGTTTTCATTCATAAACCCGCATTAAAAAAAAAAAAAAAAAATAATAATAATAAAAATTCAATTGATATTGAACTCGATAATATTAAAATATTAATATATTTTATTGTTTTGTACAATTCAATTGTAAACAAAGATTTGAGAAATTAAATGTACCTATACATTTTAACGGAACAATATCAATTAATAATATAATCGAATATTGTATTATTGAGTAAAACGTTTTTTTATTTAGAAAAAAATTATATACATATATACCCGCAATATTTTAATTTACGTCCGACATATACGAATATTTATTTTTAAAAATATCACTGCTGCGAACTTACCATTTTAACACTTTGGTAAATAATAAATATTTTTGAATTATTATTACGTTGTGAACGATTGTTTATTTAAACGAGTTAAAAAAAAAAAACGACATTAAATATTATGTATTCGTCGCATCCGTTTCGTGAAAGTTAATACTTAAACTATACACAACGGAATTTGTTCCGTCGTTTAGACATCCATAAAACGAAACAATAAACTCTAATTTGTTTTTTTTTTTTTTTGCTTTTTAAAACAAAAAAAACGTTTTTCACAATTTAGATTATTTGACAATATTATGCGGTTCCGTTTTCATAAAATGAACACGAACGTTGTACATTTCACGAAACGGGCAATAACGCGACAATGGATGCGACGTATTCGCCAAAGGTTTTTTTATATTAGCGTTTTTTTTTAACGTTTTACACGGGCAGTATCATTACTCGTATCGTTTAATTGAAATCGAATACGATTAATAATTATCAATATGGTAATCGTGTATAAATAATCGTTCTAGTCGAGCCGAACGAATCAATAAACGGGCACGACTTTCGATTCAGATGTTCAAAAGTCAGAAACAAATGCACCGTCGAACAGATAAATCACTCGGCGATAATAATAGATTTTTATACGCTCCGATTGAAAAATAACTAAGTGTACCGTTATTTTTAATATGCATTTTTAAATAATCAATTTCCATTAAAATACTATACATTTCACGCAAAATAGAAAACTCGTTTTAAAGTAAAATCGAAACTGTTCGTCGTAAATAATAAATTATGATTTATTAGACAAATTCGGTATTATCTCTCGTAAAACCACACTGCGAGTATTTAACGATAATTAATTATTTAAATAAGAATAATAAAACGAACGTTTTACTTTAAAAAAATTCATCGTAGAGTAAATTAATCGTTTTCATGTTGAACCGTGACGATGGGTCACGAAATTACGTCCTACCTACAATAAGTCTCCAATGTGACACAATGTTGTAAAAACTAGACAATCTACACAAGTTTTTTATATAGATACGTTTATAATTTATATCGGTAAAAAAAATAATCATTTTTATCTTTTTATCCATAATTACAATGTTTGTTGAAAATCAAAACAAAATGCAATTTGCATAACTAAAGCACGAATATTAATATGTTTCGATTCTAAACAAAACGAGAAACGTATCAGTTAGTATTATGATGTGCAATTTTTTATTTTTCATTTTTGCTCTGTAACCGACATTTGAATTGTCAAAATTAGACGCGGTTTCTGATGACAAATTTCGTCTCAGTCGGTGTGTTAGGGAAGTGGTCTTTTTATATTCCTTAAAAAAAAGTCCGAAAACGGGTATGTTTACGCCATAAAGGTTACTGTTCATTACGATATTGTGTTTTCGTTTTAATTTAGTGAAAAATAATCGTAAAGACACCAGCGAATATTCATATTAGTGCTTTGTCAGCATCGTATGATAATTTTAAAAAGAAAACTCTAACTTTTTTCTTTGAGTTAGTCGTTGTTATTTGAAATGTTCTAGTTTAACAAAAAAAAAAAAAAATGTTTTATGCGATATCATTTTTTTTGGCTTTATAAAAATTATCGAAAACCTAATAGAAGTCTTCCGCACGAGTTTCTAGTTCAATAATCGAGGAGTACTCATGATTCATTACGCATCCCCAAATCGAACTACAGATAAAATTAAACGGTTATTTTATGTTTTGTTTTAACGTTGGGAAACATCTGGACGGCGCGAATCATCAACAAAAAAAAAAAAAAAAAAAATCAATAAAAATACCTTTAAATACGATATCATACGAAAAAATAATCGACCACTTGGCATTACAATGCCGAAACGTTCGTTGCGGTTTGCCGTCGTCCGGATTTAGTGTATTGGCGTAGGTTTCGAGTTTTCTAGTGTAAAAAGAAAAAAAAAAAACAATCGGGAACTTGTAGTCGCGCCATACGACTTTGTAATATGTGTACGTACGTATCCGTCAAAGGCGCGTTGGCCGGAAGTTTTTCCTCGGACGTACTCTTAACTGGTTGACGTACACCTACACGGCCGATTCGTGTTTTCCACGGGATCGCACACGTCTTGAGGCGCCTCTACAACGTACGTATATGGTAAATAATTCATATAGATTTTTTTTTTTTTTGTCGGCAATACAGTTTTTTTTTTTTTTTTTTTTTAACGCGCGTAAACGCCTCGACGCGCCGGCAAAACGTCAAACGGTCTGGTCGCTTCGCTATAGTTCTGTATTTCGAAACCGACGAGGTAATAATATTATAGTCATTTTTGACTTTGGACACTCGGCGGGAATGGTCGGTAAAATAATTACGGACACAATATTACATCAAACGCCGATATTCTCATTAATATTAAAACATTTAACGAACGCACCGGGGCCGAGGTGTCTTTTTTTTTTTTTTTTACCACATCGCGGTCCAGCGATTTCGAACTAAGATTTCGATCGATATCGCTTATGTTATTCTTTTGATTTGTGTTTTTTTTTTATAATTATTCAGTTGGGTTTATTACGTACGACTGTTTAACTGGTCGTGTTTACATTAATTTTAGATATGGTTATTTTTATTACGTTCTATTACGAATACAAACGCGATGGTGTGTCGGTATTTTTTAATATGTTATTTATACATTACACGAGCGCGGGCTGATGAGAGTAATGCCTCTTATATTATAACTATTTTTCTATTCCCCGAGGGATTGTCGTCTGCGGAGAATTTAATAGCCAATGATGATATCAGTTTAATGTGTGCCAAGAAGTCACGGTAGTGTAACATTTTCGGTTTATTTGCGCGTAGTTTTTAATAACGGCCTCATCAGATGCGGGGTTCGCACAGCGTGCTGTTGTTGAATTTCATGTCGTAGAACATTTTAAACCTGTCGATATTCATAGACGTTTGCTCTCGGTCTATGGTTACGAAACTAAAAAATATCGGTTCTGCTCGTCGATGGGTATTACGGATAAAAAGCGGCGAAGCCGGCCATTATTTCCGACCACGATCGACGTGGACTGCCAGTACCGGTGACAGACGAGGCGCACACAAACGAAAAGTCGGTGCAATTTGGTTCAAGCAAATCCGAGAATTAGGCAAAAACATTTAATCGTGTACGCTATACAGAGACACTTAGACACATTTAATAATATAAAAATACGCGTCCGACCAAACGCTAATCGAGTAGTCTGCTTCAGTGTGACAATACAATGGCCTCATTTTCGCCGTGCCACATGGCAAGCAATTGAATCGCTGCGATTTTAGGTCATTTCGCGTTTACTCTACGAGTCCAGATTTAACACCGTGTGATATTTTTTTGTTTCCCAAACATAAACGTACAAAGTTCGAGTTTGATGGGAAAATTAAAGAAGAAGAAAAAAAAAACCGGCGATATACCGCTCAAGATGAAACGTTTTATTTGGATGGCATAATAAAACACGTTGATCGTTTACAGACAAGTCGTATTGACTTAGAAGGGAGTTATGTTGAAAAATAAAAATACGTAATTAAGGATAATTTTTACAAATCAAATATACGCGTTGGTATTACCTGAACAAGCATTGCTCAATCAGCCCGGTCAAGGGTGTTATCAAGGGAATCGTCTAATTTTACTGTGAAACTCGATCGAAGTGTTTCGACGTTACTAGCGTTCCACTAGAAATGTGTTTTTTACTAGCGGGTTAGGCGTAACGTATAGCAAATGAAATCGTGTTGAACGATTATCTACCGTTGACTGAACAACAATTGATAATCAATTGTGCTAAAAAAAAAAAAAAAAAACTCCGTTTGGGTTGCCATAAAAGAAAACGTCACTCTGTGCGCACCAGTTTGCGCGTATAAGAATTCCCACCGTTATTTTTCTCGCGAACCATTATGCCCCGGACGACTGGCGAGAAATTCCGGAACAAATATTACGCTACAAACTCGGTTTTATAATCGTATTAATTTCCTAATATAGTAATTGTAGTTCTCCATTTTTTTTTTTTTTTTTTTTTTCATTCGCCTGAAAAACACGCAAACTACAGCAGTCGGCCCGGTGGCAATTAAGCATCAGTTATAACTTTGTTAAGCCCGTCTGCGAAAAAAATATTCGTGTACTTTTTCTCGTTTCTGGCGGGCACCCGACTTGCTGCAGACGGAATTAACATTCATCGTGTTTGTAATTACGCTACAGTTAAGTATTCGAAATATCTGTAGGTGCCCGCACAATTATGATGATATTATTATGAAGTTAAAAAAAAAAAAAAAAAAAAACGGTGTAATGTTAAAGATGAGTTATTATTATTATTATTATTTTTTCCAATTAAAATCTCATAACGAAAGAGTTAAAATATAAATACGAGTTGTGTATTATATTGATGTACAACTCGTTATATATAAAAACAGAAAAAAAAAAAATAAAAAAATTCTTTTATCGCAATATTTAACTGCACTTTCGGTTTGCACATTGTATTATATATCAAAACGCAAGGTATCGACGGCAACGAAGTGGAATATATTTTTTTTAATTTTTTTTTTTTTTTTTTTTTTTATATATATATATATATATATAATCCCGTACAATGATATTTAACATTCGGCACGGTCTCGTTTCACTTTTTACAACAAAATATTATACGATTTATATACGATTACCGAGTGCCTGCCGCGAAACACGCTGTATTGCGGTCAGACTAGAGGACCATTCTTTGCGGACCGATACTTTTTTGTCCTTCTTTATTCGTTCGTTTTTTTTTTTTTTGTTTTTTTCAATTACGGTTGCTTTTAAAAACAAAACCCGGACCGCCGCCGCCGCCGGTAATAGGACACGTCAGATTGAAACGAACGTGTCCTCGGGGCTCAATATACAAGCGAAGGTTATACCCCGTATAAAAGACACCGGAGTGTATCCCCACAGACCGCCGGGAAACCCGCGTACGTATAACGCGCGCGCCGCTGATCGTCAAAGTTTACCGAGTAGAAAACCACCTATACCCGCAGCAATAACACGTAGGTCGACGACATTAACATATTAAAACTACGTTTTTTTATTGGTCGCCGGTGTACTATGATATTTTACCGTTGTTTTACCATTGCCGTTGTTATGGTTATTATTATCGTCGTCGTAAAAAATTGACCAGTGGACTCGGCGATTATCGCATTATTGACAGTGTACGGCAAGGTTAGGTCACAGTACCGGTTACGAATTACAGTTAAACGGCCTAACCTCACGCTGAACGTCATTAATTATTATTCCTATAAATTAAAAATTTGAAGAAAAAAAAAAATATTGTTCTCGGCAATAATCTAAAATACATTAAATTATACAAATAATTGTTCTAGACCGGTGGTTCGCAATCTTTATTAGACGGCGGTGCCTTTTTTCGTTTTTTTTTTTTTTTTTTTAGATAGAATTTGGCCCTCCTGTGAAAACCCCCGAAATAGTTTGAACTTTTTAAACGCTTATTAGATATAATACCGACGTAACGTCGGTAACAATTTTTTTTTTTTTTTTTTGTTACCATTCGGTACAACTTATGATGAACCTTGGGTTAAATTATGGGAGTATAATAGTTTAAAATTCACATCGAACCACAAGTATCTAGAAAATATCGAATATTTGTTTAAATAACCTAAAACCGTCCAGAGTATATTTAAAATTACACCACGTCTAGAAAGTGCTAACAAATACAAGTATCGAGTGAACATTTCAAAATTGTCCATTACTGAATTACAACGAAAATATCCAATCGAAATTAATAGAACCGGTCAATGTGTTCTCGGTTTGTTTCGGGGGTTTTCGTCATTTCTTTAAAGAAAAGTGTAAAAAAAAAAAAAAACCAAAATTTGACTTTCTATTCAACAAATACGATAAAACGTTTGCCTGAAACTAATTATGACGACGTTGACGATTGAAACAAGATTTCCGTTCGAAAAGTTAATTAAGGATAGCAAAAAAAAAAAAAAAAAAATGCACACATAATAGTATAATCGATACGTTCTTCGCTTTGGGCAAGTCGGTTTAGGTTATTGTGAATATTTATTTAATTTTTCGCACGGGCCGCGGTACCGCTGGAATGTGGGCTCGTCGTGCACAATTCGGGAACCGCCGGTACAGATTAACCCGATTTAATATTTATAATAATGTATTCATTTGTTACGATGCAGTTACAGGATTACCGATTATTCTACGCACTGAACGGGATTCCATAAAAAAAAAAAAAAAAAAAGAAAAAAAGATAACTTGGAAAATTATTCGTACCGTTGATTGGAATAATAATAATTGACTATTGACAAAAATGCCGACTCGAGACGATTTACAAAACTTGCGTTCCGTGTTTCTTTTGTTGCAAGTCACGAAACAAATTTTAACGAGTAACATTTTAAACTTAATTGACACTGATGTTGTAACTGATAAATCGCATCAAATTACAAAAGTAACTGAGTTGCGTAACTTTTATACGTGTAAATGATAACTGCCCATCCCTGAATAACGCGATTGTTTCTGACATACAATTTGTAGGTGGTAAACTCGATAAAACTAAACCGAGTGAAATATTATTATTATTTTTTTTTTTTTTTTTTTTTTTAATTCCGAGCGAACGGAGCAAGATGTCAGTTTTATTATTAAATGTATTTTTTTCCCCCTTGTCCATCGGTAATCCTTCTCGACCAGATATCTTGTATCGATCGTAAACTTCAAAGATGGTTTTTGGTAGGAAATTTTAACTGATTGGTTCCGTCGAAGAGATAATTAATTTGATATTTGTTTAAAAAAAAAAACACGAGAAAAACGTTTATTTTTTGCAATTTACGTATTTGTTGTTCTCGACATTGTGTTTTTGCTGGAAATTTAGTACAAAGTAATAGTTATGACGAGACACGTTTAGTGACGAGTCGCGATTGGTGATAAAGACCTGAAACTTTTACGAGATGTACTCGTGTACACGTTCCAGACGTTTTGTAATTTTTACGATATCAAGGCTTTTTTCAGTTTGTTATGCTCGATACGAAATTGTCGAGTTTTTTTTTTTTTTTTATAATACGGAATGTCGATACAAATTTTATAGTTTTCGTTAAAATTCGTTTGAAACATAGGCAATTGTAATTAAATTTTTAATATTTACAAAGCAGTTTAACAATTTTTTAATGTAAATTGTTCAATACGCGTTTTTCGTTTGCAATAATCTATAATTAATAAACATATATATATAAATTGAATTACCCTATACGTTCTTGCTGCTATTTTTCCGTTTTATAGAATTTATCGAGGAGAAAAAAAATTGATTCTATATTATTTTTCTCGGACAAACGACCAACGTTTCGTCCGACGACGGCGCCATCGGTATGCAATTTACCACCGTTCCCGTGTAGAGTGTTATTTCAGAGTAGGTACTTGAAACACAATATCGATCAAATAAAAATATTATCATATCATTATTATTAAGTGCACGTAAATTGGTAAAATATTATTATGTTATGATAAAATAAAAATAATAAAACTTAAATTTATGTATAAGGTTAGGTTTTATTTTTTATATATCACGTAATGTTCTTTTTTTTTTTTTCAATTAAAATGAAAAATATTACATCGTGGTTATTTTTTATGTATGACAAATATTTAGAGCGTACGTTAAAATGCAAATTAAATTCGTTTGACAAAAAATACTTAGGACAATAAAATATAATTGGTTCTTATCATTATTAAAAAATTTGTTTCGGGTGGTCAAATTTAACTCGCGGCTGATAAAATAAAATAAAAAAAAAAAAATATATTATCTATTAAATATTTTAGGAACGGTTATAAATTATTTGTTTTCGGGAATCTAAAAAGGTGCATATATATATATATATATATATATATATTTTTTTTATATATATAATAATTTAATAAATTATCAAATTCTGTTCGTTAATACCGAAATTAAAATCATTTATTTTCATAAAATTTAAAAGGTTCCATTATTAACCTTAAATAATGGCGCAGCGGCACCGGCGGGTCTTGAAATTAAACTAGATAAATTTAAAAGGAAATTAAGAAAAAAAAAAATATATATCTTAATAAAAAAAAAAAAAAAAAGGTAAACCGCAAATTTAGATATAGGTGCGATACAGTAGCTGATTTTTTACGCGATGGCCCAAAGGGCTAATAAACAATACCCCGTCACTGTTGCTAGAGCTGCTTTTGAATTATATAACCGCCGATAGTTACATTTATCACTCGCGTTTAAATAGTCAACAAATCTATAATATTAAAAAAAAAAAAAAAATAATAAAAAAAATAACAGTCTTATTCGAGATGGAATGTTAATTGTTATATATATATTTTTTAAAATTGTCCAACACTATTAAAACCGTCCAGCGGGTTAGTAACGGTTATTTTACGAAAAGCGTTTCGTTATCGATATTTTTTTCTCTTATTAGAAAATTCAACACGTTAACATTTTTTTAAATATTATTAAAATATAATATATAGTTTGTATTATATTATGATATTTTTACAGTTACAGCGAAAACCAGTATTACGTTTTAAAACCACCGTCATACGTACGAGTGTGTGTTATTCGAATTAGTTCGTTACAATGAACATTGTACATGTCGTATAAACAATAATGTGTATTATATAGATTTTATTTATTAAAATACAATCAATACGTTAAAATAAATAAATAAAAAAAAATTGTTAAAAAAAATCCATTAACGTGTTTCGTTAGGTGTTTTTTTATTATTATTAGTATAATAATTGTGTATATATATATATATATATATGTACTGTATAGGTGTTGTCAGTAATATAATACATTTACGCGCATTCGATAAATACATTATCTATATAAAAAAAAAAATTCGAAAACGGACGCGATTAGTCAAGTAAATTGAATGAGTTTTAATTAATATTTTATAATTTTAAATAATTGTATTCGTATATTATTAAAGACAAATGTTGCCCTCGTGCTATACGACTGCCCCGGTATTGTAATTTAATAGAATTCTCGTCGTTCTAGTTTAATTGGGGTTTTTTTTTTTTTTTTTTTTTTTTTTTTTTTTTTTTTTTTTTTTTAATAGAGAAACAACGATTGAACGAAACATATCAACAAATTTTACGTAAACATAAGTTAAGAACTACAATAATAATACAACAAATGGCCTGTACTCGCACGGGCCACTCGAGACAAAGTTACTAACTACCGCAATTCTCGTGATGCCAGTGAATTTTATTTATTTACGCACTTTACCCGATAAAACGTATGATTTTTATAAACCTATTGGAAATTTCTATTGATTTAAAAAGGTTTCCAATATATGTATAAATATGATGTGTACAACCGTACTAAATATATATATATTCTGTAGTATACATAATAATAAAGGCATTTTTTTTTTTTTTTTTTTTGTTTTTATAAATTCCAACTATCTAAAGCTAAGTTTTAAATATTCTGAGAATTGTACACGTTCTATAGAAAAGAAAAAAAATAAAATAATAATTATAAAAAACTTTTTAACGTACCTGTATACCTAAATAAATAACGAAATACTCGTATCAAATATGTAAAAAAAAACTATCCCAAAGAGTTTAATTCAAACAAATACAAATCCAATAATTCGAATGAAATCATTTATAATATAATATGATTCGCTAAACTGCATTTTAAACACGACGTAAATATTGTGTATACGCATAGTATTCAAATTTATTTATAATACACGAAGGATTTTATCGTCCGTATTATATTCTTATATATATATATATATATATATATTTTTTTTTTTATTTATGCCTAACTTCTGCTAGAATAAAATATATATATATATATATATATATACACTTTTTTATGAATAATAATACAATAATGTTTTCAGTTTAACTACGACCATAAGACCTGCACATGATGATAGCGCGCATTGTTATAACATAAGAGATTATATGACGTTATGAAATTCCTCCTGCAGAATAACCAGACGGGGCCCGGGGTCTACAAAAAAGAAATATTATTTTATAGATATTATAAAGTTGCGTATGTGCGCGCGCGTGTGTGTGCGTGTGATGTACGCTATGATTTTTTTATGGCAGGACATCATGTTGCAATATTTTTTTTTTTACTTTTATGCTTGAAAAAAAAAAAACCATTGGAATTGTGTTTCTATGAAAACGCGGGTAATCGACTGAAAACAAAGAAAAAAAACATACAGCAATATTTGAACCGAGAAAATACACGAACGAATAAAGAAATACCGCGCGGTAACAACGCTACGAGATATTTAGACCGAGATCTATACAAGAAAAACCGACCTAAGGAATGATTTCGTTTGAAAATAATAATTCATTTTCTATGTAAAATTGCACTGTCTGCCTAATGTAAAAGTTATATTTATAAAAAAAAAAAATTTTATAACAATTTTGTACAAAAGTGTCGTTACTTATGTATACATTAATTTAACAAACTTTCAGAATTGTGTTCCGTTGATATTATAAACACGTTCGCGCAGGTAAATAAATATATAAAGTTAAACGTAGATTACGAAAAATAAGAAAAAAAACATTTAAAAGAAAAAATAGGAAAAAGACACCAACTGATACCCTCGGAATCCTGTAGAATTTATTAGAATATTGCGTATTTTTTCTAGGGAGATTCGTCGTTATTTGTTAATTTGTCGAACGCACATAATTCAATTATTGTTTGAAACCCAAAAATTAGTTATATAAAGACATTCATTAAATTCCCATAACAGTGTATACATAAGCTCTCACAATAGTATAAAGATAGGACAGGTTTCCGGTTGCCCGCGGCTATTAGCTTAAAGGCAGGTGGATACCAATGAGATTAGCATATTATAAGTTCAAAAGTTCACAGAAAAGTTCTACAGAACTTAATTAATTTTCTTTTGAACAGTTTGCAAATTAAGTTTTCTTTGATCAGAGTTTCTCTTATATATATATACTTTGGTCGAAACCCAATTAATATGACGAAGCCAAACGATCGTTTTTGCTTCTTATAGTAGTAGGTAATAAAGAAGAATTACAACGACAAAACAAGAATATTATACTTCAAAGGTTGCGATGGAGGAGAATTTTTTTTTTTTTTTCATTATTATCATTCGAACGGGAATATAATCTCGAGGAAATCTAAATGTCTAGTTGTTTTTTTTTATCTTTAAACAAATATACAGACGACCGAATTTAGGTAAGGTTAGATTAGGTTCAGCTCTCTTTCGATGTACCGAGTTTATTATTCATTTGTTCGTTCTCTCCAATCGTCCCGACCGTTATTTCCCATTCATAGTAATTATATTCCATTCTGTAGCCTTTCTGACAACCCTCTACTCAGGAAGATGAAGCCAGCTAAAATTAGGAAACCGTACGTTTAAAATTTTGGTCTGGTTGTCTAATTGGTTTATTTTTTTTTTGTTTCAATCCTTACTTATATTGGACTAGATTGTAAACCTTTTATATATATTTGTTTAGCTTATAAATGTAGGATTTTGGCGACACTGGTGCTAGTGGGAAATTAAGGAGATCCGGAAGTCATCACTTGTACCAGGGAATCCAACGGTTTGGACATGTGCGGAATCAGTTAAACTAAAGGTGGCAGTTGAATAGATCTGAGGACGTCTAAAGAGGCGATAGATGGGCAGGATGAAAGAAAACCTAGAGAAATTAGGTGTAGTGAATTGGCAAGAGAATGAGAGAGAGTACACGATCGCGAGGAAAAGATGGTGACACTATGTCGGCAGTGGTATAAACAGTTGAAGTGTTTTGATGCCAGGAATAATAATAATAATAAGAAGAAGACAAATCCACTGCCCACAAAGAATCACTAATTACAATTGGGGAGCAAATGAATAATTTTTCGTACGGACTATATATACGCCGAACACTAGAGTGGAGTGATGCCATTAGATATTGCCATTGTAAACGAATCTAATCCGGCCGAAACGAGTAAGCGTATTTTGGACGTTTCCAGACCGTCCGCCTTTTTATACGAATAGGAATATTTTCATAACCGCGATGGGAGTTATGCAGTCGTTTTAACATAAGAATACATTTACCGAATCGGTCGTAATAATTTACAAATACCAACAGCCATCGATCTCACCGGTACAGGAAGATGGGCGTTATCGTGTTGCGTTTGCGTGAAGTGGGTGAAGTAGTCGGTAATTGACGTCTGAAGGTATATTATAGATTAAATACGTATTCTATACGTATAGAACGCAGTGATGGCATTATAGTTTTACGCGTAATAATGCCGACCTAAACAAAAGAGACGGAGATGTGCGCGAAATGCGGACACAGCCGTAGATTTTGTCAGAAATGTCTACGGTTTAGTTTTAGCGCGATCGCTAGTTTGGTGATAGTTCCGCACGGTTTGCATAATTCCGCAAACTTTACGGTACGAAATTACGTAACATTTTATATACGACTTGTATGTTCGCGTGTATGGTCCAACTGAAATTATTAAGAACTTTACGAATTATTTTCGAATTATACGCGTTTAATTGTTTACTGTACGTTCATGTATGTGCGCATATCTATTACATTGTTCGAAATAACACTCTACAGAAAACATTAAGATGAATATAATTGTCGAAACCGTTTCAGCGTTTTTATCGTAAAACTATTGTAGTTTTTTTTAAATTAGACGGAGTTTACAAGCAGACGGACAAGTGGAAATCGGTTATTTTTCGGGGGGCAAAAAAACGTATCGCGCGAGGTTTTTAAAATGCTTTAAATTTTATACTGTTTTAAGATTTTTATTAAATAAAATCCGAACAGATCAATAATAATCATTATTTTTAATATATTTTTTTTTAGTTTGCATCGATTGTTTTAACGACTTGTGACCTGTAGCGCTAAAAGCCAATAATAATATGGCTTACCCCGCCCACTCCACCACTATCACGTAAAACGACTTGTTACCAATATCTTTTAAAATCATAACTTGTGCCATCTATAATATATTATTAATTTATAAAAAAAAAAGTTTTTAAATGTGTCCAAATTAGCATTACCACTTACATTTTAAACATCATTACAAAAATCGTACGAGCGCTATCGCGTTTAAATTGTATTGTCATTACGATTGTTAATATTCAGTTTTGTATTTTTTAATAATACATTCGGACAGTCTTGAAATTAATTTAACGAATTACGTATTCATTTGCTATACGATTTTATAATTATAAATTATAATTACGAAGGGGTATTAAAATGGAAACTCCTTGAGAAAAGACCACTAGGCGGACCAAATCAAAGATGGATAAACAAAGTAAAAAAGACTTTGGAAAAATTTGGAATACAAGATATGGAAGTAGTAGCTCAGGATAGAAGAGACAGGTGGAAGCAAATTTGTGTTGCGGTTATGGGCCTCGATGGTCTTCAATAACCGGAGAAGAGAGAGAGAAATACGAAATTAATTTTAACGGTCCAACAATAGGATTCCTCGGAGTCGATCAGATCGCTCAACGGTTTTTACTTGCCCACAATGATTGTTTTTTTTTTTTTTTTTCCATCCCGTATGCGTTCGTAATCGTTACCGTTTTATCGGATTTGGTTATATAGAAGCGAAAGTCCCCGTACAAGAACCGACCGGGGTCGGTAATTTTGTTTAATAATAATTATTAAAAAAAACCCCGTTGAACGTCTTAAATAAACTAAATCGCCGGCCGTTTCAAACACAACGCCGGGGCCGAAATCGACCGATGTGTCTCGGTGGTGTCCGCCAGCCCACCGGACGTCGGGGCATTTTTATACAAGTGCGTACCGCCGGGAAACTTTCACTATTATTTTTAATTCAATTAAACAGTAGATATATATATATATACGTGTGTGTGTGTGCGTGTACTTGAACCTGCCCGCCGACGAACACACACGCCGCACATCAACACGCTGATTGATCGGCTGCCGCATATGTGTAAATTGCCATCTCGCCGAAAGACGATAAATTACTGTTGCTTAAAAGATTTCCCACACTTCTCCGCGACTACCACGCGTATACTAACCGCGGGCACTCGTATAGAAAGGGCACAAATTAGCTCGGAAAGCGACCCCGCAAATTACTCGGGTTCGGCTCGCGCACAAAATCCACATGTATAAATACGGTTCACCGAACGCAATCCTTCGCTCCGTGTTTCGATTTTCTATTTTTCACCGCAAAAGCAATCGGTTTTACGTAAACCTTTTAAGTTTCGTTTTTTTTTTTTTTTTTATCCTTCTACCGATCATCAAATATTGACGTCGCGTGTTATTTTTTTCCCCCCACCGATTTATTTTATATAGTTTTACAAAAAAAGTCTTTAATTGACGATGTTCTGCCAATACCGCCTACTTTTATAAATTAATATTTACACGAACCGTTAAATGGACAATTTTTATATATATAAAACGAGTTATACAGTGATTTTTTAAACTATCTTAATTACAATAATTTAAATAGCCTATTTTTTGAATGCAGACATACAATTTATACATGAATTTTAGATTAAGTAAAATATATTTAGAAAAGATTGACTTTCAAGCGTTTATAATAAAGTCGTTTATTTTAACTTTTGGGACGTTCGACAATTAAGTCATACCAATTATGAAATTTTCATTTCCATAGGGCATAATATCATTTTTCAGTGTACAAATGCAAAATACGTCGACGCTTAAGGTTTACATTTATTATTTGAATAGCACGTAAAATTAACCGAAGTATACGAATAACAAAATTATAATAAAAAATTCTTTTTTGAAATTGACATTAACAAAAAAAAAAAAAAAAATATTGAAATAATTCCCACCATGGCCCATTGGTGGTAGGCCACTGTGTTGTAGGTGAACATTTTGAAAGTTATAGACGGAAATTTAATTAATATCTATAAATTTGTTTAAAATTTTCTGTTTGTCCAAAACAGTCTTATTCAATTAATTCGAAAACAAATTTAAACGTCTATAAATAGTTCGAAAATGGCTAAAATTCTTTGAAAATTTGTTCACACCTAGAGAGGCCTAATATTAATATTTTGTGAAAATCCCAGGTCCTTAAAAAATGTTTTTAACTGAATAAAAATAAAATGAAAAAATCGATAATACGAAAACCATTATGACCGTAAAATTACCCGTTTTCCCTACGATTTTTCCCAACTATTACGAAAACTATGACGAAAATCAAATAAACGACGTTTTCAAGGTACCAACTAAATTGAGAATGCTTTCAGAAAAGCTACTACACTTGAAAATCGTAGCAGGATGTCTCGAAGAAAATGTGAGTACGGATAGTAAAAAAATACAAACATCATAAGTAAAACACAATACATTCTTCGCATCGCTCCGAATCCGAAATATGTGTTTTTCGATAACAAATAACATTATTACACATAAATGGAGACTGATAGTTTTTAAAAGTTAAGAATAGTTTGTATATTTTCTCATATTGAACAAGTTTTGTGGAATAAAAGTTTGTATTCCTCTAAGGAATCTTTCGTGAGGATTTTTTCGTGTTTAATCTGAAAACTTCCTTCACTCGTGGGATTAAAGTAATAGAATAACCAATTTAAAATGTATATATATATATAATAAAAAAGAGCAACACCCTTAATTTACCCCCTTTTTTTTTTTTTTAATCACGACGTATCTTATAAAATATTTAAACACCAACCACATGCTAGTGGAAAAACGACGGAACGAAAGTTAATTTCGTTTAGTTATTATGTCTATCTACAAGTTTAAATGCATTGCGTCTTAACTAATATAGTTCGGTAAACGTACTCGTACAGACAAACTACGACTACGATTTTTTTTTTCTTTATTCCGTTATTAATATTAATCCGTGTTGTGTATATAAAGGTTATGAAAAATTTAATTTTAAAAATGCTTGTATTACATTTTAAGAACTACCAATTTCAAAATTAAATAAGAGAAATTTTGCTATAGTAATAATTTAAAAATTATTACCGAACACTGTCGCTGTATGAATACATTTAAAAGTAACCCGTCTACAAAAGAAAATATTTACCGCCCGAAGACAAACAACTTTCGAATACATATTATTATTTTGATGGGTAATTTATGTAAACTAAACCCGTCCGGCTACAATAGAGAACTAAGCCGCTTATTTTACCTTGGAATGGCAAAAGAGCAAATAAAAAAAAAAAAAATTAGAAACGACGAGGCGACGGGCTTATCCAATTTATTATAAAACTCATGAGGGGTAAAAGAAACATAAAATGTGATTCTAATTTTCCATTTCCTTCCTCTTCTTCTGGGTCTATATACCTGCCTTATTACGACGTCCCTTTTTATGCCCGCCCCCGAAACTATATAACGCGTATGTACGAAATAATTCGATTTTTTATGGGAAAAAAATACCGGATGAAACAATCCAAATAAGCCGACATGCTTCGCGGGTGAGCCACCGTTTTGGGTGGAAAGTTCGAAAGGTAGAAGTGGGTAATTAAATTAAAATGTATATCTTTTTAATTTATCAATTATTGCAATATAAATACGACGCTGAGCAAATTTCGGTTAAAAATACCGTTTGACAATTTGGTAAATTGAAAATTATATTAATCTGTAACTTAGAAAATAGATTACGTCTGTCTGTGTTTTTCCGTCTGAAATTGTTGGCCAATTTTTTTTTATAGAGCAAAAACACTTTTTATCCGTACATAAATCTGATATGCGTAATAGCCGTGATTTTTTATGATTTTTCTTAAAAATTAGTTATTATACAATTAGACGCAATCTTACTTTACATTCTACTAAGTACAACTTGAGACGAACTTGTATCGAATTTTTACTAACATTGACCGGCCCAAATAGATTTTGTTCGCCGAGAACGGAATAAAAACTAAATCGAACATTTCGAATACCATTAAAAAGTCCGGTAATAGCCCGAATGTTATTTTACCACAGCCATAAAGTATGGTTGGTATGAGTATTTGGAGAAGTCTCGACGATTATATTCCGTCGATGTACAACACAATCGAAAAATAACAGAAACCGTGTAACTGCGTAAGCATTCCGGTTTTTTGTCCTATTGTTAAGAAAAACACTAGGGAAATTAATAAATAATAAAAAAAAAAAAAACCTACATCGCAATGACTAGGACGCGATTTTCCGTCGAAATCAACCCGGAAGTGGACGGTCGGACCGAGATTTCCGGTAGGAAAGTCGTTAACGGACGGAGAAAAACCGTACGCGGTCGGCGCGCGCGCGCGTAAAAAGCCAAAAGTCTTAAAACGAAATAACGTAAAAAACGAAATATGTTTTCAAACGCTGGTTTAACGAGGGAGAATTCCGTCTATCGCGGCCGGTACGGGAAATTGTGGCCGTTGCCCGGGTACAGGGAACGGAAACGAGGGGAATAGTTATTTGCCAGCAATTATATAATAATAATAATAATAATACGGCTGTCGAGGAATACCGGGATGGTTTTTTTTTTTTTCTAAGGGGGCCGGGGAGGAACGAGGAATAATTCGCGCGAAATTTCTCAATAATATGTGTGCCGGCGGTGGAGGTGTAACGCGGGGCGGGAACGCGGCGATAAAACATTCTTGTCGGGGGCATGACGGCCGGCGGAACGTCATCGTTTCGAGCCCACTCGTAACTTCTCAGACACGCCGGGGGAACCGCGGCCCACCCTCTTGCTGCGCCGCGCCGAGGAGATTATGTTAAAGGAACGCGCGGCGGAAAGTGGCGACGCGATGCCAGCAGACTGCGGCGGCCGCCGCAGCATTTACGTATAATATTACACCCGCCGACCGCCACCGGTTATAATTTGCATACGGACATTTAATGCATTTTTTTTTTTCTCTCGATTTTCTTTAATTTTTTTTTGTTTTTTTTTTTTCCCCCATTTTCCTCTCTACAAAATACAAAAAAAAAACCCATCATCACGATCGTCTACAATAAACCGCGGCCGATAGTTTGAACCGGAAACGACGACGCGGCGTGCCAGTCTGCGTGCGGTTTTGAAATCGTACCAAATACGACGCGGCCGTGTGCGCGCAATTTTTACATTCGTATTTTGATTTGTTTTTTTTTTTTTTTTTTTTTACAGTAATACAATTAACGAAATGAAAATAGTTTACGGTGTACACACGCGCGGTGTGAAAACTTCAAAATTATTACTGTAATTAAAATTGCTCGCGGATACACTGTGTACCGCCACTGAACAAAACTTAAAATTAGATTAATTTCAAACATAATATTATATTTTAATATAATATATTCGTAATAAGTTTCTTGAACATGTCGACGGATAATATATTATTATGTATGGACATTAATCTACTGCTGAGCTACAACACGAAATTAGAATTGTTTTACAACTTTTGCATATGCAGCTGTTGTATATAACTTTGACAAAAAATGATTTAGGTAATTAATTAAAGGTTATACGACTGATAAATTATAAACCATCAACATCGAGATGCCAGAGCAATAATGTCTTCGTTTCTAATACGTCGTGACTTAAATTTTCACTAAAACAAAAAAACCAACACATTCTTTGCTACCCACTTTGTAGGCCACTTTTTTAGGTGGAAAATTTGAAAGGTCTAGGGTATAAGGTTGTTTAGTTTGTATGTTGGGAGCAACGTTAAATCATTGCGATCAAAAAACGATTCTAAGCAGATATCGGAAATCCGGTATAAGGTTATAGGTCTTCTTTGTTGTCGGTTTTATTAATTTGTTAGAACATTTTTTTTGAGATGTAGAAAAATTGTTCAAATAGAGCACCACCGGGCAAACAATACGCGTATATTATGGTACGGCGTACAAAAAAAAAACTATACGTTTTTACTAACACAAAAAAAAAAAAATCGTTTTCGAAAATAATAGCATATCCAATTAGTAAGGCTACTTCGCTACACACGGTCTGTATTACAAAACATGTGTGTACACTTTTATTTATTTATTTATTTATAAGAAAACAGATACACAATTATTATAATGAAGTATAAAAAATTCCAGGGTCTTCCAAATATTGTTATGTATCACTGTATTCACTATATTAATAATTATAGTTTATATACTGTTATATTAAGCAAATAATCATTGACTATTATTGTCTCGATTCGTGAACAAAGACATTTTTATTTTTAAATTAAAAAAAAAAAAAAAAAGTAATAATAAAATATATCGTCACTATGATAAACACATTAGTTTTTCAATAATGCAGCGGATACCTTAATCACATGTCAAAATATAGTTTTATATTGTATAAAAAACAAAAAACAAAAAAAAAAATGGGAGGGAAAGAATGACCTTTTTAATTTCAACCGTGATATTCGTGAAAATATTCTGAATAATAAATTTTTCATTTTGATATATATGAAGAAAAAAAAAAAATATAACGACGACTATAATCGTTACGTAGCAATGAACACACGAGCAACAAAACTAACGATGGGAAATTTTTTTTAATTTTTTTTTTTTATTCTTTATACTATCAAAAATTTTGTCTAAACAATAATTGGACCCGATATCCTCGGTAGTTCTACAGCGAAATAATATAGCCAATTATTTCCACCAACTAGATAAATCGTATAACCTCGTACACGTGCAACAGACGGAAGTGTATAAACTTCCGGTCCGAGTAGATATATATATATATTTAAGTTTGACTAAAACATTTCCGGCGACGTTTACCCCTCGACATCTAATAATACTGGTATTATTGTTTTTATTATTATTTTTATTATTATTATAGGTATGTAGGTGAGCGGAATAAATTGACCGTCAAATATATGTATGTATGTATTTGTATTTTTTTTTTTTCATTTCTGTAGTGTTTATACGAATCGATGAGCAAAAACCTAGTGGAAAAATCGGATTAACCGGCGCATCGTATTCGTTTTAATCGCACCGGTGGAAATACATTACGAACCCGACCGAGTCATCGACAATGATATATTCGAATATATATATATATATCAGATCTGATAGAAAAAAAAAAAAAAAAAATAATAATAAATTGACAAATAGATTTATATTTCTACTGTAAACGCTAATGTTCCTATAATCTGACGTATTACCGCCCAATAGATGGATAAATGGATCTCCTCCGAACGCTCCCGACCTCCTCGGAATAGTTTCTTTTAGCGCCTTCTTCGCCACTCGCGACCCAATTCCTTTCTCTATCCCTAGCCACGCCGTCGCTTATGGCCGTAACCATAGCACAGCTGCTCCCATTAGCTGCTCTCGACGGTATTTCCGCTCTTCTCGTCGCGTATCCGGTGTATATTGTATTTTTCTCACGTTACTAATGCCCGGTCTTAATTTATAACCGTTTTGTTACCTACTAACCCAACGTCGCAGTACCTACCGACGACGGTCAAACGTCCAGTCCCCGGGACCAAATCAATATTTCCGTATTGTCCAACACGCGCAAAAAAAAAAAAATGCATCCGTTTTAAAGTACCGACATATGTAAAACGGGCGTGTGGCGTTGTGTCTCGACGACTCGGTGACGGGTCGGTGACCTATTGTGTACATCGCCGACGAGTCGTTTTACGGTCCGATGCGCTTTTCAGTAGTTCCTCATCACCGTCGTCATTGTTATTAATATTATTATTATTATTATTATTATTATTATTAGCGCCATCGCCCGGTAATAAACAGTCTTGGCTTTTGCGCAATCAACAGTCCTTTTGATCAGAGTAATAGCGAGAAACCCATTATGATATTACACTATGTTCGATAAGCCGACAAGTCCGTTTTGCGGAACCGCTGAAATCCGCTACGCGACGATACTTTTACATATTTACAATACGACGTGACTTTGTCATTTTTTCTTTTTTTTTTTTTTTTTTTTTTTTTAATTTTATTTTTCACGCTATCCCGCCGAAGCCGCACGCCCAAACGGTCGGGTGGTAATGCCCCGACAATATAATATCTTCGAGTTTCCGGCACCGGTTGAAATACAATGTCAATATTTAGTCACGGGTACGAATAATGCCGTTGCGACGGTGAACGACGACGTTTTCGAGTCGGTCAACGGTTGTGCGAGAATATATTATTTTTCTAATAATAATAATAATAATAATAATTTTTCTAAACAATTAACGGACAGTGAAAAATGTAGGGCTGCGGGTTCTAGTTTCTAAGTCGATCCATACGGATTAATAACCGATTAATAGTAAATTATTGACATTGTGTTGCTCATTTTTTTTTTTCTCCGCGTTTATTTCAGTAAAATACTCGTTAAATACTATTCAGGAGATTACCGGATTATAAAAATCTCTTGATAAAGTAGACCGGAGTAGACACAGACGTACTGGACGTATTTTTTTTTTCAATGTTCCTCAAAATCGTTAATCAAATAATAGAAATAAATCGATAATAAAAAAAAAAAATAAATAAATAAATATTAAAAGAGAGACATTTAATCGCGGACGCGGCAATAATAAAATTAATACGATTCGTCGTTGTAATAGGAATTCGTTTCGTCGCGCAATTAATAAAATACCGATAATATTTCGATATCGTTTCATCAGTTTTGTTTTTGTTTTGTTTTTTTTCTTTTAGGAATTTCAGAGGGCGGGAAATGCATCGGTCCGCCGCCGCCGCCGCCGCCGCCCCCTACGCCGTTTCGGCGCCTGCATAGGGCAACAACAATACACTATTATTACTACTGCCGGCCGTGTCGGTGCAGCCGCCGTGCATGCATACCGTGCGCTATATTATCGATTTTTTACTTCGGCCACCGGAGGCTGTGCAGCGGCGTTTTTGAACGCCGCCTACCACCCCTGGCACGCCGCCGGGCCCGTCCGCCGCCGCCGCCGCCGCCGCCGCCGCCGCCGCCGGGCCCCTCGTCCGTGTCCACCACCGTGTCATCTTCCGCTGTGCAGCCATTACTACACTACGGTGTGCATGAAAACTCACTTCCCTCGTCCCTCGTCCTGACCGACGGCAAATACATCACGGCGGCGGCGGCGGCGGTCTTGTCAATATTGTCGGCGGCGACGGGTACGGCGGGACGCGTAGGCCGGTGCACGGTTTCGATGTGCACGCGCGCCCGGTATATAAATATACGTACCCTTTCATAATGATAATAATAATAATAAAATCGGAGGGTCGACGGTGTTTTTTTTTTTTTAAACTAGGGGTTAGTTAATCAACGGCGGCACCCCGGACGCCGAGGGGCACGACGAAAAAATTGAGATTATATTAAGCCGATAATATTAACTATATTTAATATCGTGTAGGTATACGGTTTATAGAGGGGACACGGGACATGATGGTAAAAAAAAAAAAAAAAACCTCTCAAGTTCACTCCGGTGCGTTTCGTACGGGGTCCGAGCGGGGCATTAAAGGTTATTATTATTATTATTATTACTGTAATATTGTAAGAGGAGGACGTTTTTTTTTATTTTTTTTTTTTTCTACGACGCGTCGCACGTTTTCGTCGCGCGGGTCTTATTAAACGCGCAAACAAATTTAAATAACCCCGGAGATATTCTCGCGTTGAAACGCGGTTTTAAGGATTAAAATTTTTTACGTATATATATATATATCGTAGCCGGTTTCATGAAAAGAAAAAAAATAAATAAACCCGTAGGAACAAAAATAAATACAAAATTACGTATTTATTTATTTATTTTTATTTTTTTTCTATATATATATACGATATTATTTTTTTTTAAGTTAAATAAATATTTATACGTTCTACGCAGCAAACCGAACAAACAAACAAACAGAGTGAAATTAAAAACAAAATATTATGTTTATAATAATACGTGTGTGCCGTTGCAGTGTCATGCATAAATCATAAAAAAAAAAAAAAACTAATAATAATAATAATAATAAAACCGCCGGCCGTACTTGCCGGCGGTTCCCGCTACGGGTAGGCCACTGTTGTAGGTCGGGGTGTTTAGCAGGTAAGCGATTTACTGGGCATATTTAGTACGTACATTGTGTTTTACTGGAAACTACAAGAAAATCACTATTATTGTAGATTTGTATCGTCAGAAGATACGGAAGCGGCATCGTTTTATCATCTCTGCGTCAGGCGGCGGTATATAAACGGAATATTATTAATTATAATATTATACGAGCCGAGTACGGTGCGGACCGAATCGCTCGCGTTTTTCAAATGGCAATACATTAAATTCATTGTCCGTTAAAATAAAAATAACCCGAGTACTAACACTGCGGTTTTACCAAAAAATAAAAAAAAAAAAAAAACAAACAAACAAACAACCGAATAACTAAATAATATAACGAAAAGAAAAACCTACGCTCGTCCGTCCGACAATAGTCGGAGAGAATATTACGAGAGAGAAAAAAAAAAAAAAACAACAAACTATTACACTCGAAACAACTCGATAAAAAATGAAATATATTTATGAATAATATATTTTCGATATTTTAAACCTACTGCACATTATTATATGCACGGCGAGGTTCGGAATATAGTCCCGAAGGACATCGAAGAAGCTTCTATGCATAACATTAAACCGAATCCGATTAGGATCAGGCACGGTAAATACCGCGGGCTGCTTTTATTCCATCAGCTTTGCTTTTTTTCTCTCTCTCTCTCTCTCTCTCTTTTTTTTCTTCTTCTTTTTTTTTTTTTTGTCTCCCTTCCCTATCCGCGAGTGGATTTATAATACTTGTTTATACCGTGGCCTTTTCTGTTGACAGATTTCCGACCGTTGTCAGTATTGTTGACGACCCAGACCACGAACAGAGCTTTTATACATTAGGATAAAAAACGAAATTCCCCGCGATACAATTGAATATTAAAGTAGAGAAGTAGGTATCGCAGTTTCGCAGTTACGCCGCCGCCGCCGCCGCCGCCGGGAATTTCATTTTTATACATTTTTTAATTGAGCCACCGGCATACCTATTGTTCGAAACGTACTATTGTTGAATTATATTATAATACACGGTGCAGTGTGTTTCGTTCAACTGATAACACGAAATATTTCAGCCGGATTGAAACAAATGGAGTTTTTTTTTTTTTATTCTTTTAGGAAGTAAATCAAAAAACTATTGACGGCCAACGGTTTCAATGCGAAATCGGCGAAATTTGTTTGCGATTAACGACACGTGAAATTATATCCGTCGGCTATCATGTACGGAATGTCTAGCTAAATACTCGAAATATTACTCCTTGGGATGAAACTTTTATTTTCTCAATAATGGAAACGCGTAATTATTAACAAACCGGTGCTATGATTTTTCGTGCGGCTTTGACAAATAGCAATGTTTTCTATGCAAGTAATTTTCCAAAATAAAAATTGACTTTGTAAAAAAAAAATAACTTACATACATTGTCTACGCGCAACCTTGAAAATATTGGTAGTGTGACCTCCGGTTAAAATCTCAAGGACGAAATTATTATTAACTAATAGTAGACGTATGTTTGACGCGAACGTGTTTTTGTCACAGAAAAACGATCGCGGTACGGCCGTTCTCTTAACACGGTGTATTTTGGTTTTCGTTTATTTTCCTTTTTATGCGGCCAATAATATTATTGTGCAGGTGTGGTAGTAATAAGTTTTATGTGGACAACACGCGTAAAACGTACGGTGAATTATTGCTCGTAAATTCTGCGCGAACAAAAAACAACAACGAATTACATATAATGATAAAACACCACGCGTGTAGACAATTGTTTTGTCGCGCTAGTATGCAGCCGACGATTGTGGTTTTTTACATTTCGAAAACCATTTTACAAACAGTTTAAAAACTGTTATGACTAAGGCTGGAATTGCAATGCGCCGTTTTTCAAAGGTTACTGAGCGACGCTCGTTTTGTTACAAAATCGTTTCATGTATTTCTGAATGAAAATAAGAAATTTAATTTTACATATTTTTTTTTTATTTCCGTCTTTGAACAACTTTTCCGCCAGATGATATCCCGCTCCAATTTTCAAGTGTAGCGCCTTTTCTAAAAGCATTCTGGATTTAGTCGGTACTTTGAAGAGGGTATTATTTCATATTTGGTTTACTACTCTTTAAAATTGAGTAAAACCGGGAAAATACGTAGGAATAACGGAAACTATCCAAACGGTAATAATGGTTTCAGTATTTCTTTTGTTAGGTTAAAATAACTGTAAATAATTGAAATTCGCTCGAAAAATTATAATATAAGCCATCTTTAAAGGTATACGATTTTTCAAAAAATTTTGGCCATATTTGAATATTTTTAGGCATTTTAAGTATTCGAGTGTATTCTGTTGGTTTTATGTGGATAAAATCGGTTGACGGAATCAGAAATGCTTGACGTTTTTCATACGAATTTTGATTAAAAAAATCGTATAAATTACGGTATTTAGCGTGCTAGCGTACTATTTTCCGAATAATGTAATTACAATTTATTTGACCCAACAGAAATGTACGAATATTTGGCACAATAAATTTCACGGTAAACTGTACGTAATGGTGAAAAAGTAAAACTTTCACGGTAATGCAATAATTCTATTTTGAAAGTGTTTAAAGTGTACATTTTGACGTAAATCGTAAAAATTACGGCGATGATTTATTGAACTTTGCTCAAAACCGTTTATCGATGTGTACATAAATATATATATATATACATAATTTTATTTCCATCTATTTACTACCGTGTAAAAAAACCGCGGCTGAGTATGTGTTTCGGTAGTTTTTGGGTTTTTTTGTGGTTGTTGATTTAATATATGACTTTGGAAAACAAAACGTATTCCTGTGTTATCGCGTTCGGGATAACCGTACGCGGGCGGCCTAACAACTACGGGGTAACGCGTTTATAAAGACGGCGTGCGTCCCTAAAGACGGAAAACACCAAGTCGAGGGAAGGTTAGGCAGGGAAATAAACAAAAAAAAAAAAAAAACCGAAAAAATTCAATTTCGAGTAATACCGCATTTTAGATTGTGCGTCGGCCGGCCGGCGGCTGTCGTGCCGGACGGCGGAACGTGCGGGGAATCGAAGGCGGCGGCCGTGGCGATATACCACTCGGGGGCGTGCGGCGGCGGCGGCACCGTTCGAGCGCGGGGGATAGACACCGGCACGGCCGTATAGATAGCTGCGGCGGACCGGCGGAGGGAACGCGGCGAGTGCGCCTAGCCGTCCACAGACGGGGGACCCGGGCGCGGCAGGGTTTAATTTTGTCGGCTAGCAAAACTCATTACAAACTAACGAACGCGCCGCCGTGTCTCCGCCGGGGCCCGGCCCGGCCTAACCTCCCGTAACGCGCGAAGACGTTCCGGAAGTCGGCGCTATACCGTACACGCGCACTGTACTAACCAGAACCGACGCTCCGCGCGACTTGCCGCGATACAAATAATAACAACATACAGGGTGGTGTGTATCGAGTTTTTCCCGGACCTATGCGACAGGCCCGCGTAATTCCGTCGGCCGGAGCGTTGGCCGTCCCCCGTGCGGCCGCGATACGGCCAATTTTACCGAATTTCCGCGACCGCAAATAACAAACCCAACGAGATAACAAAACGATTTTGTCCGAACGGAGCCAATATGGATAAGGGCGGCACGCTACTCGTCCGCCCGGCGTGCGGTTTAACTTCGCCGTTGATATGGGATCGAGTAAAGTGCACACGAAACGCAATGTGTAAATCATTTTGAAAACCGTTGCCGTTGAATTGAAATGTAATCGTAAAGCGTAAAAACTAGAATCCGAATAGTAAATATCCGTCTCTAGTACTAAACAATCGGGCAGACCGCACGGACATCGATTATGACGCGTAACATTGCCATTAAACACAATCTAATTCATATGATTTTTACGTTATCGGCTAGATCCTTTTTTGAACCGTATACCGTGTTGACGTTTTGTTTTTTTCACACCGATTATGCCGGTAAAACCTCGACGCTGATAACACGGTCACGGACGCGTTGAAAAGACGAATTTTATTATTGTCGTAACGCAATTTCACGGTAATTCTTTAGGCGACGATTTATTACATTTTTTTTTTTTTTTTTTTTTTTTTTTTTTTCATTCGCCGCGGCTAAGCGTATTTTGGAAATATCATAATTCTCACCGTCATAGATTAGTTAATATACCCGTTTTGTCATAATTTATCTCTTGTGCATTTCGTTCGGGAAAAAAAAGTGTTGCTCATAGACAATAAACGTCGATGAACGATAATGTCTTTTCGGGGGAGGGGGGCGGGAAATAAAATAAAATTACCACACACAGTACTCCGAACCGTTAGAGAGAGAGAGAGAGAGAGAGAGAGAGAGAGAGAGTGAGAGTGAGAAAGAGAGAGACAGCGTGACAAAAAATCCAAAAAAAAACCGAATGTGTTCGTAATCACGGTCGTGATAAAATAAAATAACTGTGATTGTAATTATCGTTGTGCCGCGCGTAGGTTAGCAGTAAACATATTTTGTTGCCCGTGCATTAAATGCACGAATGCATTTAAAACATTTGGGCACGTTGCGAGGGGTGCACGCGCATTTTTTTTTTTTTAACGAAACGATACTAGGGAGTCGACGCGAAATTCTCTCGTAGGTTAGGTTAATTGAGGTCGTCCGACCTCGTCCGGCGCGCAGCTCGCCGATTCCGATCGGGCAAGAGGTATATCCGAACCTTTTCGTACATTACGACCACAAATAGCGTACGAGAGCGTCGATTAGAAAACCGAAACGAAACGAATATCGTCGCGCGTGTTTCTGAACACCCTGTACATATTATATTACGTGTACCGACTTGTTCGCGAACAGCCGCCGCCGCCGTCTTGGGCACCGCCCCTCGCGCAGCAGCTAGCGGCGGCGCGTAATTCAGTTTTGCCGAATGTTTGTCCCGCGGTCGCGTGCGACATTAATATAAGTGCCTGTATACCACCGAAGACAAAGTTTTCCGCCGCCACAACGCATATTACACATTATTATTATTATTATTATTATTATCATCGTCATCAGCACGACCGAAATGGAGAAGGGGGCGGGGAAGTTTGGGTTAAATCCCCCATAGGACAAGGGGAAAAAAAAAAACCAAAAAAAAAAAACCAATATTAACACTCATTTAGCGGATAGACTTCTTCGAAAGCGAGCGGTAAGGGTATTTTCATTATGACAGGTCGAAATACAGGGTGCGGCAGAGCCGACTGACGAGTTTTGATGGGCTATAAGTAACGAACAGTAAAACTTTGAGAAAAGGTTTTTTTTTTTTATTATTTAAATCAGTATTCAATCCCATTTTTAAAAATTATTTTAATATAATTATTTTAACGGCCGTCAGCATTGATACACTGTTGTAGACGATCTCTGAAGCTCTCATATGATATTCGGCACATTTCGACTGGTATGGCCTCGACTTCCACGGTGATTTTCTGTTTAATTTCTTCTATGGTATATGGGCGATGTCTGAAAACCTTATCCTTAAGATAGCCCCAGAAGAAAAAAATCACACATGCTTAAATCTGGGGACCGTGCTGGCCAGCATATGTCTCCTCTCAGAGAGACTTACCGCCCAGGGACCATTTGTCGCAAGACAGCAAGTGAAATTCTAGCTATGTGCGTTGTAGCTCCGTCTTGCTGAAACCATACATCTCCCAAATCATGTTCTTCAGCCATGATAAATCTTCGTGAAGATTTATTCTTCACAAAGAACGGTCTGAGTTTCCCCAAGCTACAGCGTGTTTCCGGGCTGAGCGTCTTGTGGTGACTGCTCAATTGACTCTCTAACCAACTGCACATTTTCGGGGGTTCTTACTGTTCCGGGTGCTCCGTGTCCCAATTCTACTTAGGGTACTTGCAGTTTCTTCCAAATGCCGTATCCACAATTTGATTGTGTTAGCAGAAGGAACAGATTCAGGACGTGTAATGCCGCCGAAGTGCATATGAAAAGCCCTTTTTTGTGTAGCGATCACAGAATGATTATTTTCGTAATACGCACGCACGACGAAACCACCTGTCCAGACCGTGATTACGAATAAAAACGGCATTACCGTACAATTCAAAATATACCACTTATTAAGGCCTGCTCTTATCTTATCACAGGCTTATGATCTCATTAAACACCCTGTACATACTGCCGTAACCGGCGATAATAATTATGACTAAATTATGTAATGTGCAATAGTTAAATCGTTATATATTTGTATAGGTTTCGATTGGCCAACTATAATCCAGGACGGATTTATGTCTGGCGTGTACTTGATTAATACAATATACCTAACACATTATAAAAATCGGTACCTAAAGAACACTTAAGTTGTAAAAAAAAAAAAAACAAAAAAAAAAAATGCTGATGCGTAGTTTATTTCTGTAAGTTACGATAAACGATTGAATTTTATTTGATTTGTTTTAACTACAATCGTTCTAGGAATTTTACCACCAGGTTTTTAAGTTCAACTCTTCTGGTTTGTCAGAACGAAAATTGCCCTGCCTGAATTATTATCCCGGTCCGCCTCTATTTATAACGACGGTAATGCGTAAAGATAATAAACGCAAACACAATTTAGAACAAAATGGACGTAATATATTATATGGTTTGTATTTCATTTTACGTCTCATTTAATTCAAATTTAATCAAATGTAGAATAAATGGAGACCGGAAACCCAAGGAACAGAAGCCGCAGAGAACAGGAATCGGTGGCGGGTATTAAACGGTATGGTATTAAAGGGCAAGCGGAAAAAAAAAAAAAAATAAATAAAAATAATAATCGACAGGACGTCAGGGTAGGTGCAATAACGGTAAAAAAAAAAAAAAAAAACAAAAGCGTTAACGCGAAACACAAAATTATACCTTCATAAAATATTTCGCAACATTAAAAATTTAAACGTAATACTTAAACCGCGTATAATATTGCGTTTCCTTGGAAATATTTCCTTCCGTGTCCGTTTGTATTTGTTTTTATTGTGTATATAAAATCGCATTGAAATATATTTTTATTTTTTTTTTTTCCCCCGTATTCGAAGATATTCCGTTAAGATAGATAAATTTTTAAAAAAAAAAAAAAAATAATAATAATAATATATTTTTTTTTACGCAACTCTTGTAAAAACTATAGGCGTGTTTGTATTACGACGATCTCTTACAAATAATAACGGTAAGCGTACAATATTAACAACGCGTGTGGAATCGCTAATCTACACGCTTATACAAGAAATAACATAAAGTTTTTTACGAATGAAGTTTTCTTTTCCCGGCTATTAAACTACATGCGGCTGTGTATACAATAATTATATTACAAGTATAACACAACATAAGTAATAATATTATGTGTTTTGTCGAGCAAGTAGGCAATTATCACGTTCACAAGTTGTTAATAAATTAACAATATACCAGCGGCAGTTACTTGCAGCAAACTTGCGTACCTGCCGGAGGAACACTATTGACCGACAAATTTCAATCGAATGTAAATTAATTATTATTAAATAGTGAATAACCCGGTACTTGAGTGAATGTTTACGAATATTTTTTCCTGAAAATTACATCGATTTACGGTTTCGACAGATAAAAACAATCGTATTCATATAATTGTCAAGGAACGTTAAATGGTGAATTATCGAGGGAGTCGTTGAATGGAAAACAAACTGCAAAATTGTCTTTGACCTAACCAAGTTTCAAATAATTTATTAATAATTTTTACGAATAAAACTCCAAAAATACATTTTTACACTTTTTGTTTACTGTCCGTACAATTTTGATTTTCGTTATTATTTTTTTAACAATTGGGAAAAACTGTGAAAAAAAACACCTAGGAAACGCGGGGATATTTACGGCAATAATGGTTTCAATAATTTCGATTTTTTTGTGTTGTTGTAACTCATGTAAAAACAATCTTCGAGTCCAGAAATTTACACAGAAAAAGAGTAATACACATTTCTAGGCGTGGAACATTGAGCTGTTTAAAGGCGTTTTAAATTTGTCTCGGTTTTTTTTTTTTATTGGTTTTATGTAGATAAACTGTATTAAGCCTGAGCAAAAATGCGTGGAAATTTTACACGAGGTTCATCATTAATCGTACTAATGGTCAACAAAATAAAAGTTTTAGCGTTATGTAATAGTTTTTATTTTAATAGCGATTAATGTTGACATTTTGACGAAAATCGTGAAAATCATATGCATTTCAAATCACTACCCGAACTTTACTCAGAATCGTAATTCGTCAATAATGATTAATTGTTGCCTACAGATATTAGTTCTATTTCACTATGTATGCTGTCTATCCAACTTCCTATCTACAACAATGGCACACCCGTGACCAGTATCGTAAACATTATTGATCGATCAATAATTTTAATTCAGAGCACGTATGTAAGAAAATTACCCTTATCCCCTTACTTCATCTGTGAGAAGAACAAATAGCAACTAGATCCGTTCATTGCGGTCTCACCAACAAATTACCACGTTTATCTCCAGGCAATTTTTAAGATTACTATAGATTTAACAATAACAATTTTAAAAATGGTACCGAAAATTTGTATCCATAGGTATACATCATAAGCTATACCAAAAATACTTAAAATATTTAATTTTATCTATAGAATTATGTTGACTTACGGGTATAAGACAATTGTATTTAATTTCTAGACATTAACTAGAAAATAATATTCTCGAGTATTTTCTTAAACTATATTAGTAAATCTAAAGTAATAATCCCTTCAATCCCATAGTGAACTCTTCAATAATCATGATATTTAATTTACATCACGTAAAAGGGCTTAACGAAAAAAAAAGAAAAGAAAAAAGAAAAACAAGTTCATTGCCTTGTGTTTGTTTTTATAGTTAGGCTTACAGACTTTATACACATAAAGACGAACCTTTTAGAACGTAAATCTTTCGAAATTGCAAAACTGAATCGTTCGGACATAATGAAATTTGATGGACCTGCATGAAGCCTGATGTTTAGTAGAATCCAGCGCACGACAGTCAGCGGGGTTGGGTTAATTCGTCTGGACATCACTGGTATTCACATCACGTTTCACCCGAGGGACCAACTGATGAGTTTACAAGAGTTTTCTGCTGCTATAAAAACACGAGGTTGCAGTGCATATAGGGAAAGAATGAAAAAAAACTTTTCGCTCCCAAAATGAGTATAAAGAATTTGACCTTAGATATACGGCTAAAACATCCCAACTTTAAGTTTTCTAAAGAGTTTAATTCATCACTGAAACTGACAGCAATATCTAAAGTTATTAAATTTATATGTTATTATGCGAATATATACGTGCTGTATAATTCAATCCGCGTTTATACAATTACCAGGATTATAATATTTTAGAAATATTTGTCAACTAAAATAAATTGTATCGATATGAGTAGTACTCGACACTTGTATGTATTTAAAACTTACTTAGTCTCTTTTCTTTATATATTATACTTCAACTTTAAATAAATTTAATAACTCAAATTATTAAAATAATTGCTCGCGGTTCTTAAAATTGTTTTTATTATACTAACTCTAAAATAACATTTCCACAATTTAATCCCCTGATTTAAGAGGATTTACTATTAAGTAATATTACAATTATTAATAATTATCCTATCCTACTCAAAAGTTAACAATCTTTACGAATATTATCAATAGTATTCAATTATTATTATTTTTTTTATTCACTGTGTTAGTTCCCAGCCGACGAAACGCAGACAATTGGGCACAATTAGTTTCCAAAAAAATCACGTACTAGGCGTGTAAGACGTAAGTGTATTTATGTATTTATTAGGAAAAAAACAAGAATGGACGAAAAGTATAAAATAATAGATATTATCCAATTGTATCATAGCCTGAATTTCGAAGAAGAAAAAAAAAAAGAGTGGGCATGGTGCATCGATAAAGCGTTTATCTGTTAACCGTCCAATTGTTTAGACCTACACCAATACGGCGTGCTGAAATCGCGATGCGATTAACGTAAAACGGAAAAAAAAAAATCGTATTGAACGTTTGGAAAGACGAATTTTAACCGTTTTAAAACAAATTTTTTTTATTTTTTTTTTTTTTTATATTTGTTTTTGTCAAGTGCCGGTTTTCCGCGCACGTAGACAATAAAACGGAATTTGGCGGGAGCTCCGCGGTGCGGTCCGTCACCCCGTCCGCAACAGGCTTAAAACCAGACGATCAATAATATACCAGCCGTCTGCGCCGCCGGCGACGACAGTCTGGACACCGTCCTATACAGCGTATTTTTCATTTTGTAAAAAAAAAAAAAAGATAACACTTAGTTCTGACACGGGCGACTCGGGACGCTATAATATAGCTCCCGTAGAAAATAAAAAAAGAAATAAAATAATATATATATATATTAAAGGTGTCTTCGTAATATACCGTTCCGGGCACGTGTACGGTATACGCGTCGTGATGGAGAATACGAGTCTATATTGTAACCGAAAGGGGCACGAATTTCGCATTAGAGATATTTTTATTTTTTATTTTTTTTCCCCCCGCCGTCAGCCATATTTCACGTGATTTGTACTCGAACGGGAGCGAAATGACATAATATACTGTCGGTGACTGTTGCCGTGTTTCCCGACAGAGAATAGAACGCACACGCTCTCGTCTCTTGATGTTATTATTGAACGTTTCGAAAAAAAAAAAAAAAACATAAAAAAATAAACCCTCGTCGTATTTTATTATTTCGTTATTCGTACACTACGCGTCTGTTAGAGTCCGAGACAAGGTTTTCCCTCGTGCGCCGTCCGTCGTAAAACATTGCGAGTTGTGCGCGAACCGATAAAACACATTATTATATTTTACATCGTTTCGGACAAGTACGTATAACAACGGTATGCTCTCGGTACGATTCATTTCTAGTGGAAAAATAATTATTATCATTACAATATACTAGCTGACCCGGCAGTGCTCGGCTATTGCCAGATCATTCTGGATTATTGTCCTGCCCGTGTCACTATTTATAATGAAAAAACAACGAGAAAAAAAAAATAGGCGGAAAGTGCACCTACGGCAGACTTCGGGTGTTCTACTTTGTCATTTCAACCGTTAATCAACAAGACTAATTTCAGTCACCGTTGAATGAAATCAGAATTTCATGTCGAACAAATATTTTTATTATTTTTTTTTTTGCTATTACATAATCACTTCGGTCATTGCAATGGTTTATGACATTTTTTTTTCCCCTCTTGTCTGGTGCGTATACAAACAAATCTGACGGTTTTACGTGTTTTTACTTATTACCACAGACACCCGAACACCATAGAGATTGCACTACAATAATTAACGACATTTATTTTTTATCCGCGTTACAAAGGTAATCCTTAAATAAAAAATTCGATTTGTATACCGAGAATTCCTATAAATCGAATAGAGGCGGTGGGTTACAATACCTTCTCCGGACAACGTGGAACATTATGCAGAAAATCGCTCCAGTAGTTTTCGAATCTATTAATCTTATACAGACAGACAGACAATCCAATTACTTTTTAAATAATATTGATCGCGAGCCAAAAATCGTTTATTATCACGGATAATTACTATAGTATAACGAAAAAAAAAAAAAAAATAGTTTTTCCAAATTCGATTATTCGATATATTATTATATATTATTTATACCACGGTTTGGCATTTCTGAAATTGAATCCATTCAATTTTATTGACAAATTATAATACGGATCATCAGCACACCTTCATCGATTTTTTACCATGGCGGTTATCCAAAGTTTAACTAATTTCGTACAATTCGTTATACGGTTCAATGACCACCGCATTTATGATTAGACTATTTTACTAAACGACTATCCAATAACCGTTGGAAGGGGAAGGGAAACAGCCGTTTTTATGGACGAATATGAGGGTTTTTTTTTTTTTTTTTTTTTAAAAATCAAGACAATACTTTAGGAATTTCGTTTGACGGATTCAACAAAAGATGTTATTGAAATGTATGTTTATTTTTCAGTACAAATACGGATATTATTAAAAAACGTATTTAGAATACGTATATCTTTAGTAATTCACTGAACAAATATTGGATTATGAATACAGATATACTATTGAAAAGTAGTTAAAAATTTGTAATTACTTGTATTTAATAATATATTAAATCCTATAGATGTCATAAATACTCAATAAAAATTGAATTCGCATAAATCGAAATACGAATGTGTACTTTATAAGTGTTCGGATATTTATACTCAAACACTCTTACTCAAGTACATTACAAATATTTATTTAAATTAATTTTTTTTATTTGCGTTTATATCGCTATCAAATTGCATATGAGTAGTCAAATGTTTAATGAATCATTTTGTTTAGTACATATTTATTATTGCACAAGATGCGGAAAACTAAAATATCTTTAGTTTACATAATATATACGTGATGAGTGGACGCATTGTTTTAAACAACTATAAAAGCGCGAGCTAGTATTTTATTTTTAAACTAAAAAAAAAAAAAAAATAGTCGATAAAATTAAATTTGTATTTTGTCTGGGTAATTTGTCAGTGTTTCGCAATTTCGGAAGGGTACATATATAATTGGATTAAAGAGTTGTTTTTTTCTTTTTAAGTACTTTTCGTATTTAACTACCTTACTGCACAATACGTGGCCAGCTAAAACTTCTTAAACAATTTAAAAAAGTCGGTTCCGAGACAAACGTAAGTAGTCATCATTTGGAAAACTAATTATTTTCATCGTCTTTTGCAGATTTAAAACAACCAACAATATAAAATAAATTGTGTAGGCACACTAACAAAGTCTAAGATATTCGATTTATTAAAATCCTATTGAACGTTCCTTAAAGATTCAATATTGTGGTTTTCCTTTTTCTTCTTTCGATCATCTCATCACACACCTAATTCTTCATAGCGTTATCTGTGAGGAGAATGCGAAAGTTGACCTCTTACAATAAGGGTGATTGACTCCTTGCTATTTTGTAAATTGATTTAAACTAAATATTAAATATATTATTATTGGTGAGCCGATATGACTTTTTTTTCGATATCCAATATTCCGATATTTGAAATAAAAATACAGTGAGCCGATATTGAAATTAAATTATTGATAAAGCATTATGGGTTTTTGTAGAAATTATTCAATCTGGCACGGAAACAACGTTAAAAAAATGATACTGTAATTGACGACGACAGTTAACGATGATTTTTCCAAAGATTTTCGAAAAAAAAATGCAATCGAACGAACAAATATTTTGATAGGTAGTGCAATATTATTATGACGCTATATCTCTGCAAACCGTCTTTGTCTACGTGGGCATCTGTTATTTTTTCGAAGTTAATTTGACCATTTACGATTGTATTATAATTCGAATAATATTGAAGTTACCTGATATGTCGTTTTAAAACCCTATTTTTTTTTTTTTTTTGTGCTCTTTTCATATTTCAGAAACATTGTTAACTATTTTTCTCCAAAAATATCGTTCATAAGTTCTATCTGTTTTGAATAAAAACCCGATATCCTTAATATCGACCTGCACTTGATAGAGCATTATGGGTTTTTGTAGAAATTATTCAATCTGGCACGGAAACGACGTTAAAAAAACGATACTGTAATTGACCGTGACAGTTAACGATGATTGTTCCAACGATTTTCGAGAAAAAAAAAAAATGCATTCGAACGAACGATATTTTGGTAGGTAGTTGCAATACGATTATGACGCTATTATCCTCTGCAAACCGTATTTGTCTACGCGGGCGTCTGTTATTTTTTGCGAAGTTCAAAAAAAAAAAAAAAAAAAAAAATTAGAAACACTACAAACGGATTAACGGGACTTGCGAACGAAATACCCGCCGCGGTCGCGTCGCGTCATAATTCGATAATTTGATTACGGGCCCGGGTCGCCCCCGGGTGTTCCGCAGGAGGCATTCGAAAGTTGTAACATTACGGTGCGCATTACGTTCGGTTAAAAAATAAATGTCCCGGAGTCAAAGCCGAGGAAATAATACCGCAACGCGTACACACCGCCGTGCGGGAGAGGTCAGGTGGAAAAGTTTAGACAAATGAATAATAATAAGCTACCTCCTAATTACGATCGCGAGCCGCGCTAACGAAAAAATAATAATTCAAATGTCACGCCAGGTGTATTTATTATGCAAAGTGTTACATACCTGTGAGTAATGCCTGACGGGCTCTGTCGGTTTTTTCTGTTTTTCTGTTTTTTTTTTTTTTGTTGTATATTTCGTATTTTGCACTGTACAAAGTCGGCCGCTACTTAACAGGTTAGGTCCTACGATCACGCGGCCGGCGAAATAATAACGATATTATTGAAATTCGACGGAACCCCCATTACATTATTTAACGGCCAAACCGACAAACCGATAATGTTGTAGACGATTGGGTTACATTTCGTATTTTTTTTTTTTATTTTTTTTTCCCTCCCCCCGCGATAATTGATACGTTCGCGATTAACGTTGTGATAATATTATCGTGTAGGCCGTGTAAATATTCTATAATATTGTAATCGTAGATATGCATAGAGAGATTATTTGATAAGAGAGCGGTCGACCGCGTAATGCACGCCGATTGGTCAACCTGTTATCATTTTCATATCAAATACCAATTACCAACGTTTACGTTTCCGCGGTCATAATATAATTATAGGTAGTAGTACGACAGAGTGCCACGAGACCTATGGAGTTTAGCATTTTTATTGCATACGCGCCGAGAGCACGAATTTAGATGTTGTTTAATCCATGAAGTATATTCGTTATTTATGCCATGAATTATGTTACGGTATAGAACAGCCCCACCGTGGGCTCGACAGTAACATGTCAAATATTTTCCATATTATCGCATGCATCCATTTATCGTTCGTGCTATACACGAATGCTATACCTACCCGTATCCTAGTAGAGGTGGCTTATTTAATTGTTAATATTATTGAGTTACTGGCGTCACTGTTATGCACGATACCTAAATAATTTTATTTTTTTTTTAACGTTTAGGTAGGTATTAAAAATATAAAATAAATTAAAAACCCGTCCATTCGAAATTAACTGTTAAAACACTAATCTATAGTAGGTACCGGTAATAATTTGATAGTTTAATATTCAACGTAAAATCGACGAACAAAGTTAATACCGTTATTTTGATTGGCACCAGACGAGAGAGACGATTATTTTTTGTTACATTATACGATGACATTTTACAATAATACCGTTTAATAAATAATACTATGGTTAATGATAAATAATTATATTATATATAAAAATAATAACATTTAAATAAATTTTCAACGCGCTTATAAAATAATACAAGTAAACAATGCAAACCATAATTCATACTTCATTGAACTCTGGCCTGGAATAAGCTCTTAAAACTTTACTAAAGTAATTTTTTATAGTTTTTGCAATTAGCATTCAGAAACTTGGGTGTTCCCGACGTGTTTATTGTGGCCAACTCTCGAGGCGAAGAGACCGGCAAAAATCCCTCCCGGGTCATGTTTTAACAGCAGTTTATATACCATTCTTTATAAATCCCATGGACAAATTCAACCCAATGTGGTAGTTCAACTTCTGGCCGTTAGTAATCGTTTGGGGGTTGTTTTTTTTTTCCTAGGGGCAAACAAACGCCATTTGTCACGTCGACAAAACGACGAAAACGTTTGAAGTTAGGAAGCATTTTTTCCCCTTCTTCTTCGGGATACAAAACAACACGACGGAAACTTAACATTTTTTTTTTTTTTTTTTGTATTTTTTTTTATTTTGTTTTAAACACAACATGTCTAAACAAAATTAATATGCCTACCTACTTTTTTAATAAGGGGTGTGTTATTTATTTATTTTTTCTAACATTTAACGGCGTTAGTTACGCAACTTGAATTCCATATACTGAATTATTACTTGCGGGTCTTATTTCTAGAAAAAAACATACTGGTAATATTTATCGTATGTCGTCTTAAAGCGATATATTTTTTTTTAAAAAAAACTACTTTTACCGTTCCCGTCTCCTTTATAGCACACCATTATATAGGTATATCTAAACATAAATGTAGTAACGAGTTTAGTAAGTTTGAATTGTCCGTAATCAATTTATTAATTGTTGATTAAAAAAAATGAAAAAAAACTGATGAACCGATATACGAGGTCTGTTCAAAAAGTACCAGGATTTTATTTTTAAAAATTACAAAAAAATGAAAATTTTTATTATTTAAAGATATCTTATTCGAAATACTTTCCTCCTCTTACGATATGCAATGGTCTCAGCGATCTTGCCAATTTTTAAAAGTCCGTTGAAACTGTTCCAAAGTTATAGTTTTAAATTCTGCTGCCGTATTCACTTTAATTTCCTCTACATCTTGAAATCGTTGTCCTTTGAGCGCAGATTTTAGACTTAGGAAAAGAAAAAAATCACATGAGGCAAGATCAGGAGAATAAGGAGGTCTGTGGGACTACAGGTATTTTATTATCAACCAAAAATTCACGAATCGACAGCGATGAATGTGCTGGCGCATTATCGTGATGAACAAACCAATTTCCATTTCGCCATTTTTCGACGCGCTTTTTGCGAATTCTCTCTCGCAAACGTACTAATACGTCTTTAGAGAATACTTGATGGACTATTTGTCTATAGAGTACAAATTCATTATGAACAAGACCTTCAATATCAAAAAAAAAAAAACTATCAGCATTGTCTTGACATTCGACCTCACTCCTCAATTTTGTTTTCCACTGAGATAGTTGGAACTTTGTTTCCGGATCGTGTCAATAAACTTACGTCTCATCACCTGTGATAACGTTTTTTTTTTATGAAATTAACATCAGCGGAACGATTTTTAAGGTCTTGAAAAATGGTTAAACGATTTTCCTTTTACTCCAAAGTTAACAATCGTGGAACGAATTTGGCAGCTATCATTTTCATCTGTAAATTTTCAGTTCAAATTTCATGACAACATCCAATCTAGATTTCTGCTTCATTTGCTAACTCACGAACGGTCAATCTGCGGTCATTTCGCATTTTTTCGCTAATTCTTGCCACAACATCGTCGTTGCTAGATGTCGACGGTGTTCCAGAACGTGGACCATCTTCAGTTGACTGTCGACCATTCTTGAAACATTTAAACCACTCGAAAGTCACGGAACGACCTGAGGAATTATATCCCAAAAGTATTTGTAATCATTGCGTACGTCTCCGATGCATCATTTTTTTTAACAAGTGTTCAAAAGAAACTCGATGCGCACGCGTTGTTCGCTAATTTCGGACATGTCAAAAACGGCGCACGGACATACCGACTGAATTTAACCGCGTGTAATATAAAATCGAGATATGATAGCGGATTCGGGATTTGATAAAAATATTCTCTAAAAACGCGGGCAATACATCTGTTTACGTTGTACGGAACGTTACCGTGTGTAGATTAGCCGTAATGACATTTGTCCCGGTACATTTTTAACAGACCTCGCGTACGCGTTTTATTCATTTCGGGTTCACGCTACGCAATATCCGTTCGATTAAACTATAAAAAAAAAAAAAAAAAAAACAACAATATTAGACGGTTTGTCTAATATATATATATATACGTTTTGCGGGCCGTTTGGGAATCGGTTTCATTTGACGGTCGGTCGAGTTCCAGCAATGTGTTTATAATCCGCGTTCCGGCGGCGGCGGCGCGCCGTACAAATTAAATTTTATCCTCGGGTCGGCGGCGCGGTGACGCGCGTACCTTTTTTTTCGTACACAAAACACGATTTGTGCGAGCCCAGACGCTTATTGCTGTGTACGTTCGTATTTATATGAATACGTTCAGTACTCTGCGGGCGGGCCTTAAGCGAACCGTAAAACTTCATCAGCGTTCTTTTACGATAACAATAATAATAATAATAATAATAATAGTAATAATGCAATAACAAAACAGTATATTATTATCGGGGGGCCCGAAAAACCGCACAAATAAACATGCAATTGTGCACTGAAAACGTGCAACATATACAATTAAAATTTCGAAAATATGCATTCGTACGCGCTTGAATAATGCGCGAAAAAAAAAATAATAAAAATTAATAAATAAATTCAGTCTATCTAATAATGGGTTTTTAAAAGTTACATTTAAGCTCATTCGATTTTGATTTTCAGAATATTTATTTTACTTGTCCTTCAATGCTTTCTCGTCTTTACCAATCATGAGATTTTTAATTTTTTTTTACCGAATGTAAAACTTATAAAACCTATATAAGTCATATACGAGTACAAATTTACCGAAACAAATACTATGATTACGTATAAATGTCCGGGAAAGTCTGTATTCACCTGAATTCACAGCTCCTTGTGATTTGTCTTGTTGTTTCCGAGACTAAAAACTACTAAGATTATAACCTTGAAGGAAATTCAAAGGTGTTTTTAAAAGTAGCAAGACCGCTGGAAGCATTGTAAAGAAGCTTAAGGACACTATTCTGAAGGTGATCCATTTAAATGGTTTTTTTTAAGTTTGAAATATAATTTTTAATACATTTTTTCTGGGTATTTATTGAATACACCTTTGTGCGTGTATAAGGTAACTGGTGTCGTAAGCTTTTCGACCGTATATAGAGAGTACGGTCGAGAGTCGGAATTGATTTTGCTATGTTTCGAGTATAATAATTGCGAATCTTTGGGGATTCGTCGGAAAAAATCGGACTATTCGCGCGTTTTTTTTTTTTTTTTTTTTTGTTTTGCTGTCGGATAAAATATCGGTAATTTCGAAACAAAAACGAAATTAACGTTCAACACACGGCGTCCGTTAATGTACACCGTGAACATTTCATGGCGTATTTACTAACCGAAAACGTCATTTCCCAGGGACCGGGGGGGGAAACAAATCTTCGTAAAACCAATATACATTCTGTCCGCCTACGCGACATACGGGGGTAAACGTCGTAATATCCACGTGCGTACTCGTCGTCGCGTGCGCCACTATATCGGGTTACAAAAAGACCCGGTTAGTGTCGGTCGGGCAGAGTAGGATTTCTTTATAATATTATTTCGTGGCGAAATGCCGGCGAGCCCGACCGTTTTCTTTTTTTTTTTTTTTTTTCCCCACCGATGCGAAAAATAGGCCGACCGTATATATATATATATAAAACGAGCTCGGGCATTATTTTTGTCCGACATGATACGAACGCGCGCGCGGCTTACGACGACGACGACGACGGGAGACGATGGGACGTGCACGAGGACGCGCCGCAGGAAGGGATTCCAACAGCCGGATTTATAAAGCTCCCCGGTACGCATGGATATAATATACAGAGTATAATAATAATAATAATATCCTCGGTTCGTAATTCGACATCGTGTACGTGACGTCGGTGATTTAGATAGCCGACTCCTCGACTCGGACAATACGGATTGCGCTGATAATAAATAATAATAATAATAAAAAAAAAAAAAAAAAAAAATGTAAATGATGTACACGACGATACCTTTACTACACGGCGGCGGAACGCGACCACCGACCGACCGACCCGCCGAATGGCCAAATCGTTTCGTTTCTGATCGTTGTCCACATTATATCACAATAACAATAATTTTATTTTTGGCTGTGTTGCGCACGGACAACATTAAAGCCATCTAGACATGACAACAGATAACGTTAAAACATTTGTATCTTGACAAATTGTATGATAATGGTTTTCAGTTTTTTTCGTTTTTAATGACTTTCGCGTAACGCGATACCCGTGGTTTAGTAAAATATAATTTTTTTTTTTTCTACGTATTATGAATATGGTAACGATTTATTGTTGTACGTCCCACGGACTCGTCGAAATTTATTTATTCATTGAGCATTGGAAACTAATAATAAACATTGCATTACACCATAAATCACAATGCACACGCATATTTATAATATAAATTACTCTAATGATATTGTATACGATATCGATACATATGAATAAAAAATTACAAACATTAACGAATAATAAAAAAATCAACCGAAATTAATTCTCTGATTACCCGTAGATAAGCATATATGTTTTATATAATATAAAAAGGTACCATACATTTATTTTAAATAATGTACGTGTCCAAACAACCTTAGTCTTTGTCCCATCGCTATAACTGTTGTTTTTATCATTTCTCTTATTTCCACGTTCTATATTCTAAGCCAGCAGTGTAACACAGAATCAAACAAGAGTTTGCATATCAGTGTATAAATAATAATTGTTATACACTTCTCTATTGAACTATTCACCTGAAATACGATAATCATAAACACCAGGAAAAATTCCGGTATACAAACAATGGTATGGAGTGTAGCATCGTGCAGAGCAGAATTATGTACAATACTGAAAACTGATGGAAGAGAACTAGAATCATTAGAAACATGGTGTTGGCGAATAGCGTTGAAAATATCCTAAAATGTCGAATGAAGAAATTTATCATAGAACATAAGAAAAAAGGTCAAAATATGGACGATAATAATCGGGGAGGGACCAAAAAAATGGACAGGACTATAAGGCGTACACGGGTAAAATCTATAAATGAAGGAAAAATCAAAGGAAAACTAGGGAAAAGAAGACCAAGACAGTCTTATAAAAAACAAATTATGTGGGATATACGAAAACGATCCTATAGAGAGTCGAATGAATTTGCATTGGACACGGAGGAGTAGAATGAACATTTTATAGTTAAACCAATCTTCAGATTGTTGAAAAAAAAAAAGTGCATTTTTTTCGTATACATGTTTTTTTCTGTGTAATATTTCTCGAAATTAAATACTCGTGTACTGTATTGTGTGCCTGGCATACAGCGGGTTCACGTAAACAAGGTACACAATGAATCCCGTTTACAGAATATGAATCGGCGGACAATAAATTCCTCTTCAGACTGGCATTTCTTTAAAATAATAATCGATAAATCGATACACCGAAACGACTTGCAATGTTTATTCCGGCATTCGGGTTTCCAGCGGCGCAAATAAGTCTAATATACGACTACGGTCGGTGAACAGTGCGAATGTGCTGTGGCAAACGAAGGCCCCGGAGGGCGAAAACGGGCAATATCAAACACGGCGAAATCGGTTTTATCGCTGGCGATACCCCCGCGAACATTAATCACGTCTCGTCGTATGATATCCCGACGCCGACAATCTTTATTAGAGTGTGGCCGGATCGAATTGTAACGGCGATGGTAAAACGGCGGCCGCGTAGGGGTGGGACAAACAAAAGAACTCGACTCTACTCTACTCAAAAAAAAAAAAGAAAAAAAATATGCCCTCGAGGAAGCTTTTACACGGGCAAGTAGTCGTACCGCTATTCTAATATACGCCGAGTGAGTAACACGCGCGCCGTCCTCCGTCCACGTGCCGAACAATATATTCGTCGGTTTATATTATTATTTACCGTCGGCCCGTCTGCAAAACTTCGCGGACCGTGACAAATTATAATATTCTGCACACTAGACCGAGGTCTATTTTAATACACCCGAAACGGCTTCAACACCCCGGCGGCGGTGCTGGAATAGATAACGGGAGAGCGTGAAATACGGCGGCCACAAGAAAACATAACGGGAAATGTCTTGCGGGGACGAAACCGTCGGCACCGGTTTCTACCGGTTTCCAGACGAAGAAATTCAAATGGAAACTAACTAATTTAATATCGTAATTGTAATCGCTGCACCCGCGTGGACAGCTGATTTTTAGTCAACCCCTCGGCCGTCGCTCTCCGCCGGGGTAATATTTTTATTCGATGAATAATTCAATTTTAAATAATATTATACACTGTTTACTTTGTTATCCATTGTCCGGATAATAATTTATTACGCTAAGCAGTAGGGGGTCACAAGGAGTCGTACTCGTACAATGGGATCGCAAAATACTGCGCTTAATCTAACGTTGTTGGTTTTTTTTTTTTTTTTTTTGATCCAATAAATTTCTTTTGATATCATATTTGTTTCCGTTTCGAACCGTTCACAAGTTTTACAATGTTTCGTTAAACTATACTCTGCCTGCAGTTTATTTTATGTCCATATGCAATTGACGAAATTGAGTAAAAATATCGTACGCAAAAGTTTAATATTAAAATACGGCGAGTATACTATGCATTTTGTTAAGAATATTACCAGTTTTTATCCGTACGTCGTCCGTCGTCATGGACGTAATAAAACGCGTTGGCAGTTACATTCTAAAACAGCATGCTAGGTAGCAAAACAAAAAAAAAAAAAAAAAAAATAGAAATCATAAATTATACCAAGCGGTATAATGCAATGTATTCCATTCGGTTAGGTATAACAGAGTCATTTCATGTAAAATATATACATTTTGCAAATAAAAGAGAATTAAGAGAAGATTGGTAAGCGTATAATTGGAATATTTACTTTATACGCTTGACGTTCTGTTTTTCGTGTTATTAAATCAAGCAATTGCAATTATTCAAATGTAAAGAACCTCTCCTTTGAACACGGCTAAAACCATAGTTGCATAAAGCAACTATCTATGAATAAACGGGAAGGCTGGCAGCCGTATACCAAGAGGGCTAATTTTATTGATTAACTGTTAAAATATTTGTTTGTGCCGTGACTTATGCGACGCGTACGCATTGAGACAATACGAATAAATATTTGGATTCGTTGCAATCAAGTATATATTGTTGTACAATTGGTGACATTAACAAATATTTCATGGGATAGTCGACACGCCGATTTGCACTCTTGGTAAATGGCAGCGAAATTTCATAGATCTCCCATAGGACTTCGTCGTGCAGACAGCTAACTAGTTGATTTATATATCAAACGGTAAAAAAAGATGATTATTATTATTATTATTATTATTATTATATCATTGATTATTTTTAACGAATAATTATTATTGATTTTTCTAATAAAACATTTGCAAAACGAAAGTGTAAACGCGCAATTACGTTTCATAGGAGTTTGAGACGACGAAAGGTATTTTTTCTTTTACGTTTATTTAATTTGCTATGCATAAAATGTAAATATATATATATATATATATATATATATATATAGGTTCTTTTGAGGTACTAAAATTAAAACAAAATTTATTTATCAAACAAATATCAATACCTGATGTTTTTTTATTACTTTTTCAAAAGTAAATTAATATAATAAAATCCAAGTTTAAGTAGAAATAGTTTCATCGATCAGTTTAATGTAAATTACAAAATAATAATAAAATGAAAATTAATTTTTAGTACTGTGAATTGTGAATTGACGGAAAACAAAACAAACATGTTGGAACACTATGTAGTTAAAATAAAAACGTACCAGAAAAAGAAACATTACAATAGAATGGAAATGTACATTTCTAAAAGTTTAATTTTTTAATAAAATTGGAAAATTATGGTGGGTGTAATATGGTAATTAAAAATTGATATTTTTACATTGACTTTTTGAACGGTTTATCACTATCTGCTTTTACAAAAATGGAAAATTCCTAATCTGGATCAATATGAATTAATACAACGAATTACATTCAAATAACAATTTGTATTTATTTTTATTTAAATGTTTATAATAATAATTTATGAGCAATAAAATGTCTTCCTTTGCTGTAAAGTAATATTTTGACCTACAGGTTGTACAGAATACTGGAAATCGTATTTTGTTTTGCATAAATTAACACAATAACAATAATATTAAGTTTGACAGATAGGAACAGATGACCGACTGTTGACGGCCAACTGTATTTACTACTGGCTTTTACTATTTACAACCACAGACAAAACTACGAGTCGGGCCGGTCTGGCACAAACCAATGCCGACAAGTGTCACCCTTAGATACAACATACGGCGGACGAGGGATAACAAATAAAATGTTTAGATTTAAAAAAAAAAAAAAATTAATTTCTGCATCGTGCGCGGTATACGGATAGGTTCAATTTTCCGTTTATATGTACACGTCTATTTTTTTTTTTTCTTCGTCAGCTTAAGCTGGTTAAGTCAGGTTAGGCAGGAATCGTTAACGGTTCATTTAGGACCGGCAACAACATAGCCGGCTCCCTCGATTTATCTCTTTGATACGCCATCTGTAATGACGCTTTCTGGTCTATCACTTTTATGTCTTTGATAACCAAGTCGAGCCATCGGATTCCGGGTCGCCCCGGCGGGGGTCTTGTTTTGTTGATTTTGTTGACAAGTGCGTTTGCAATTAGCTGATCGTCCCGCTTTCCGCTTACCTACCCAAACCATTCTAATCGTTTGATCCCGATAAAAAAACTAGTCCCGGTTTTATAGGATTTTCATATTTTCGTATGACTATAACTCCGGGGTAAAATTTGCTTCGTGTACAGTTCGCAGTGCGAAAAATATTATCATCATCTTGTAGACATTGTATTCTAGTAATTTTAGTTTGTATTCGACGCGGCCATCAGCCGATGTGTTTATTTGATTATTTCGCCCCTCGTGGATTGCGGTTAACATATACTGTATAGAAATTACGGAGAGGTAATTATAAGTATCAAATAACAAATGATCAAAAGAACTGACCAAATGTAATTATCTGACAACGTAATAATAGCGTTTTTTTTTTTTTTTGACGATTTTGATATATTTTTTGGCCCCGCCTTGTTTTCACTATGGTAACAACTCAATTATATGCTTTTCTTGGATAATCAGTTTCGATAAGATGTTTTTTTTCGTTTTCTTTGAAAAAAGTTTTTCTGGTAGAAAAAAATTATTCCCTTTGTTCATGCTGTATTAAAAAATATGTGCATTTTTCGCTTGACGATCCTTTATTTAAAACACTTTTCAAAATTCCTACATGTTTCCAGAAGATTGCTTATTATTTTGTTTTTATTATTTTTTTTTTTTTTAATACACTGTCTTATTGAGCAAAATACTCCGATTTGTTATATTCAGTACATAAAAGAATACAGAATTTTCACTTGGTGGTATTTCAGTTGAAATGTGTTTATGAAAATATATTCAACAATAAACCCACTGGATCTTATTTTTGTTAGATTTTCTCGGAAAACACTTGATTTGTTAGTAAAAATGCTTTAAACTGTTCATATTTTTTTTTTTTTTTTTTTTTTTAAAAATGCGATTTTATGCCCCCGGAGGTTCTCAATATACAAAAAAAAAAATCTAGTTTCTCAACTGTTTTTCGAAAATTTTAAACAAATGTCGGTACGTATTTGTTTTATTTCCTATGACGTCTAGGTTACCTACTTTGACAACAAAGAAAAACTAATACTATAACATTATCAGTTTATAAACCTCCGCTCTGAATCGAATTTGGATTGCAATAGTATATCGTTTTTTTCAGTATATTATCACTATTATTTACATAAAAAACGGGATTGCGCCTAAGAAGAAAAAAAAATGGTACATAAGATAGATCAGAATATACAGTCAAATACTTTTTGTTTTAAACATTGTGGAAATGGAGGTCCTGGATTGCTCACTTTATTAATTTAATTATCATAAACCTTTTGGACTTCCCACTTACAACAGTTGCCTGCCCATAGTGTGAAGTTTGTCTGGGTTCTTTTGGATTTGCAATTGTTTTTTTTTATTTTTTTTTTTAACACTTATATTGTTTTACATTTTCCTATCATCACATCGCCCGGCCTTGTCCGGGTCAAGTTTGGTTATCCAAAAATCGATAGAAGAAAAAAAACAAATTACGCTCGAACGAATCCAAACGAAATTTACATAGACCGTCCGCGTTTTCGCAAATTCGTCGCTAAATTCTTAATTGCCAACACTTGTAGTTTTTCTTTTTTTTTCTTTGATCTTATTTAAAACTGGAACTTTTTTTTCCCGGGACAACTAAATTAAATAGGTAATAGTAACAGCAGTTGTTTTCTTCATCCGAGTCGTTGAGGAAATCGAATTATCGATATAAAAAAAAAAAAAAAAATGTAATTTTTGTATTATAAACTACCGAAAAGCAAGTGTCATAAAATACTCTGCACTTGCACCGAATGCATTTACGCATCAAAATTGCTTCTGCCGTTTTCGAGATTATCCCGAACGACAAACAGACAAATAGAATAGACGATATAAAAAAATAACACGCGACTAAATACAAAGGAAAAATAACCATTTTTATAAGAGATTGTAAAGTTCGACGAGATGACATAGTTTAAGAAGTTTTGTTTATTGTCTTGAGAATTATTGGAATAGAATATTATTTTTTTAAATCTGTCCGCAGCACAGGCAGATACTTGCACACAATTCATATAATACTCCAGGCTTTGTTATGTTCTTTACTTACATATTTTTATCATTTATTTATTTATTTCGTTTTAAATTTAATTACATTTTGATAATTTACCGAGTATTCGATCGTATTGTTTTTTTTTTTTTTTTTTTTTTTTTTTTTTTTTTTTTTTTTTTTTTTTTTTTTTTTTTTTTTACGGAAATTCAGAGGGCTACGGGGGGGGGAGTGAAGGAATTGTTCACGTTTTTTTTTATTTTCCCATTGATTTATCACAAAAAATATGGTATGTTGTACACGGAAAAACATATTTTAATTTCGGTTTCTTACCGAGCGGATATCTGTTATTGCTTTTTGGTTACCGATTTGTTATACTCGAGGCCGCTTGTCGGCGTATCGGCCAACGTTAATACTATAATAACGGACAATCAAAATATTTTTTTTTTTTAATACAATTGAAATACACAATCTGTACAACGTAGCACAATAAGTATATATGATATTATAATTTAGAAAAAAAAAAAAAAAATAACACGAATATCATGAATTAAGAAATCACCCATTTGTGGTGACACTTGGCTGGCAATTAACGCTGTCTAGAGTCTAGAACTTCGTTTTATATTTATAGCAAGTCACGGTACCAGCTCTTTTTTAGACGACGCCCGAGGTTTCCCGGAATGGTCTGAGTGTAGAGGCTCTTTACCAAAAGGATTTCGATGGGTAATCAAAATGTGTGAAAAAAATTTGCAAAAAAAAAAAAAATTTTGCGCGCCAACACCGTCATGAGTTAACGCGGTGCTCTACTATTTTATTTATTTATTTATTTGTTTTTATCGTTTTTTTTTATTATTTTTTTGTTTCCCCCCCCCCTCCCCCCCGACAGCATAAGGTTATACGTGTCATTTGGACAGTTAGGATGACATTTACTGCGGGCTAGGGGACGCGGCGGAAAATGTCCTATAAAAACATTGTAATCATAACGATGTCGGTGCGGGTCGGGGTGGGCATACACTAAAACATAATGGGTCGTTTTCTAAGTAATAATAATAATAATAATAATAAAAAATAATAATAATAATAATAATAATAATAATAGTGTTAAAACCGAAAGCCAGCGCGGCGCGTTAAGTATTATTCGCTCTTATTGATTTAATGTATGCGCGTACAAGAACGACCGAGACGACTTTATGGACCGTTGGATTTTCGAACCCCGTAATTCTCACGGTTAATTTAATTAATACCCCGTGTACGTTTGCGCCGAACGCTATGCCTATACGCCAGGCATAACAATAAAAATTACTCCGGGTACCGTTTTATTATACGGACGTTGAAACGGATTCCGTATTATGCCCGGCGTTTTTAAAGTGTGTTGCGTAAAAAAAAAAAACAGCGCGCCCGGTCAAATGTCTGCTGCGGGCGCGACGGAAAAAAAAAAAAAATAAAAAATAAATAATAACAACGAAACCGAATCGGCCTGCGAATATTATCACATGTACACGGTCATTGTGACAGTGAATAAAAAATAGTCACTGTAAACAAGATAAAGACTAACAACAAAAAAAGGAATAATTTTCGGACCGGCCGCGTTAGGACGCCGTTCTATTTCAAATTTTCACTTCGCGACAAGATTCCAATTTCAGAAGATACATTCAATACAAACGGATTTTCAATACTTTTTTATATGTTCTTCTTTTGTTTTACGCAGTATCCAAAATAAGGTGTAGAAATTTCCGCGCGGCGATACTTGACTTGAGACATTTTTTGAATTTCTCCACGTAAAGCTTTTGTTCCGTTTAAGAATATGTTTAAAATTGTTCACATCGTACCGTGAAAGATCCGGATCAACGTCCAACACCCTACGACAACAGCCTGCCAGTGGCGCGAAACATTTCCGGATTTTTTTTTACATATATTTATTTGTTTTTGTTTAAAATCGTTTTTAACACTAAGTAAATTTCACAGCGCAGTTGAAATTTGTCGATAGGTATTCACGTAAAACTTGTCCGCAGGTATTTTCCATTCAAACGTAATATTAACGAAAACATACAAATATGATATTATCGCAACAAATTAATTTTAGAGTTTAGTAATTTAAAATTGAATTACAACAAAGCATCGAACAAACAATTTAGGAACATCCGGTTACTTTTACGATAGGTTTTTTTATTACCATTGTAATTGTATCTATTGTATAGAATATTTATTCTAATTCAATATGTAAACGGCGGAATATGACTTTTTTTTTTTTTCTTCTTACATAATTCAACGATGTTATGCGGTATTCTATTGGATAATGATACGTTTGACGTATTTTGTACAATATAATAAAATAAAACTATGTACACACACACACACACACGTATTTATTTTTCGCAAAATATATTTTTTTAAATTTTATTTATAATTGAAATGTTTAAAATACACGTATTATAATTAAATAACTTAACCTAGCTAAATTTATCCGTGCGCAAAATACACTGTTTTTTCGTAACCGTACGACAAAATCAATACTGTGTAGCCGGTTAAAATCAATTGAATATTTTTTAACTGCCCACGTTTAACGGTAAGACGGCCTGTTCCTATATACTCGTGAACGTTATAAATAATACAGTAGTACAGGGGACCTTAAAACGAGACATTTATAAACACAGGTATGTACTTGAAAAAAGCAAATAATAATAATAATAATAATAATAACATCATCGATCAAAAAAACAAACAAGCGGGGAGCGTTGGAAACTTTTAAATACCGTAAATGGAAACAGAAATGTCGAACGGTTTTTTTTTTTATTGTTTAACATTTATCTTAAATAAATATTATTAAGACCATCTAATTAATACTCTACCGGTTTCTTTACATAAGTTTCAAAATAACAATAAAAAAAAAAAAAAAAAACTATCACTAAAAAAAGTAAATGGAAACGGTTACATAAATTAATACAAAAACGAAAACTGTTTGGTACGAAAAAGTTTTCAACTCGTCATTTTACATCAACGATTTTTTTTTTTTTTTTTTAGGGTGTGTCTAAGCAACTTCGTTTTGAACATTCTGCATACTAGTAAATACGTAATGAGGTTACAATTTTGACAACCAACAAAACATTTACGCTTAAAAGCGCCAATTATTATTAAAATAAAGATTGACCAACAATAAAAAAAAAAAAAAAAAAAAAACGTTAACTTGATATTTACAACTTTTAATCCTAGCTAAAATATAACAAACGCCAAATCTAGTAAAATAATTTCGCTCAAAGGTACAAACTATAGGTATTTAAAACGAAATGTGTAGGTATTCGGAAACAAAAGACGCAAATAAGTTGTCATAAATAAAGCTGATAATAATATTATGTATGGTACAAATTGTTCACTTATTTGAAGACTAAATGACACCGAAATATGTAAATTCAATATCATTTTAAAATTATTACAGTTTTACAGTAACAAAACAATTCAAAATGAATCCATCGCATACTCTCGTCATTACTGATGGAAATGCTTAAAATAATCGTCTGATTTTATAATAAAAAATAAAAAAAATAACCATAAATAAAATAATTTTCTTACGGCTGTGATGTAATATTTATGTAAATAAGTCTCAAAAGTCGGCAGAATAAAAAAAAAAATATATTCATGTATATATTGTATAATGTATATCCACTTTGTTTAAACATTATATGAATACATTACAAAAATATTATCATAATCAACTTGATGATTATTATAACCATTCTAAAAACGGTCGTATATTTTGATGACATGAAATAAAGATAAATTAATATTTGTATAGGTTATCAAAAATTGTCAAACCACTATAGTGTAGCGTATTTTACTATAAAAAATAGAGTTTTCGCAACACTAACCGTATCGTCGAACGCGAATAAAATTAATAAATTGTCTGCCCAGCTTAAAAAAAAAAAAAAAACAACAACAAATTATAATCAAAATATTTGGTTAGTTTTGGTAATGCGATTTTTTTTTTTTTTATTAATTATTGTTTGACGGGATATCAATTAAAATAGAACCCATAAACCGATATACGAGGTCTGTTCAAAAAGTACCGGGATTTTATTTTTATTAATTACAAAAATGAAGTGACATACTATTTAAAGACGTCTCCTTCGAAATACTCTCCTCCGGACGGTAATGCAGTGATCCCAGCGATCTTGCTATTTTTTAAAAGTCCTTCGGAACTGTTCCAAAGTTATAGCTACGAGTTCTGTTGGCGCGTTCGCTTTAATTTTCTCTACGCCTTGAAATCGTTGTTCTTTGAGCGCAGATTTTAGTCTTGGGAATAGAGAAAAATCACATGGGTCCTGATCAGGAGAACAGCGAGAGTCTGTGGGACCTCAGGAGTTTTTTTATCTGCCAAAAATGTACGAATCGACAGGACTAAATGTGCCGGTTTGAACAATCGCGAAACGAATTCGGCCCTTCTCATCTGTACATTTTCTTGTAAAATTGCACGACAATACCCAATTGAGATTCGCTTTGTTAACTCACGAACGGTTAATCGGCGGCGGCCATTTCGCATTTTTTTTGCAAATTATCGCCACACCATCGTTTCTGGACGACGGTATTCCAGAACGTCATAATGAATCATCCCCAAAAGCGGTTTTAGTGATTTCCGTACATTTTTTCCGTTGCATCATTTTTTTACCAAGTTTCGAGCAAAACTCGATGCACACGCGTTGTTCGTCAAGTTCGGACATGTCGAAAACGGCGTACGCAAAAAACCACGTGTAATATTAAACTGAGATAATATAGCGACTTCGGGTTCTATTTAAAATATCCACTAATTCGCGGGGAATACATTTGTTTACAATTTGAAACGTCCTGGTACTTTTTGAACAAACCTCGTATTTTTTTTTTTTTGGTAATCCCACGTATTTCAATGTACTTGCGTGAAAAAAACCTGCGCGTTTTAGTAAAATTAATATGTACACATTTGTACTTGTATGCGGTTCACTTCACTAGGATTCTAAAAATTGGGAAAAGTCTCTGATGTGTCAATAGGATAGAATAATATTTTAAATACCGTATAAAACCAATCGTTGTACATTAATCGGCGCTCGTCAATCGGCCGCGTGAAATCGTCTTCGTAAATTCATTTATACAATTGTACATCATACGAAACGCGAGATCGACGTTCGCAGATTGACTTGATTTCAATATGAACAGCCCGCGAACCGAATAGATATTAAAAATTCATACGGAATTTTCGAACACTATTATCGGGCGGAAAATCGTTTTTTTTTTTAATATTTTAAAATGTTTTTTAATATTGATTACAATACAATGAGCACGTTGAGCGCGTACGCGCTTTTATTTGGATCGCCCGTATGCCGTACGGGCGCCAGGTGGTGAGTGGGGGGGGGGGCAGAGAATCGGTTTTGGATTTCGAGCTCGCCCGAACGCATCGCAGCTGCGTGCATAAGTGTTGTGTAAATACACTCGAAAACGAACGGGAACGCATATGCGTCTTGGAGGCTTACCAAGCGGGATTACCTATACACACCTCGCGCGCGCGCGTGTGTTTTCGGTAATGATTGTTACACTTTGAGCTTTTTAGCGATCGGATGGATACAGGAGGGCACGTGCGCGGAAAACCGACGGGGAGGGGGGGGGAAATAATAATATTGTTCCGGCGGGACGTGACCGTGAACGCAAATAAGGGACCAACTCTAGAGGAGATATCGGAGCTCGCCGGGCCCGCCGGGCCGGCCGGACCGACGAGCACCTGCGTCCTGCGCGTTGCAAACGAAACGCCCGCAAATCTCTAAAACCCAATTCGTAACACGGATTTCGGAATATCATCACTCGTCGTGCCGACCTCAATAAATAGATTACCGTTTCATTTTATTATTTTTTTTTTTTTTTTTTTTTTTTAATATCGATTCGACGAGATTAGGTAAAATAAACGCGTGCAAATCTCTAAAACCCAATTCGTAATACGGATTTCGATATATCATCACTCGTCTAACCGAGCTCAATAAATATATTACCATTTCATTTTTTTTTTTTTTTTTTTATCAAATCGGTAAGAATTATCTAAAACATATTATTACATTGGTGCCGGGCCTATTAATTTTTGTCTAAAATCGATTTTTCATTCGGTAATCCGACAATCATTCCACGTTCACAAAGATTCGTAAAACGTAACGTGTCTTTTACACGGGTTTAATATCGGGCAAAAATACGCGTGAGTACGTATTAGTTATAAATTTACAATTTTTTTTTTTTTTTTTTTTAATATCGATTCGATGAGTTTAGGTAAAATAAATCAAAATACAAGAAATACAATAATAACGCAATCTCCGTTGTTCTTTTGATCTTAATTCTAAACTACTGCGTTTGAAACATAAAAAAAAAAAATGTAAAATAAATCAAATGAATCGTCATTACAGTCTTAAATTAGATATGCAAATATACAATATCATTTTTTTTATTCTCATTATACAATTATGATTATAAGCCGGTTAGTTTAGATTACCTTTAATTATATAAAAATGTGTGCGAAATTAAAATTTAAAAAAACCGTATTATGTGTACAACAAGAATTTCCATTGAAATACATTTGAAAGTTTCGAATCGCCGTGATACACTCTGGTTAAATGTTTTTATTTTTTTTATTTAATTCATTATTATATATATATATTTTTTTTTTTTTATCATACGCCTAGGTAGAATCCGTAGAATCCGTGAATCAGTATTAAAATGCAGGAGTAAAAATAAAAAAAAAATTACCGCACGCGGCATTAAATTTTATGATAATGTGCATTGCGTTTTTTTATGGGGATTTCCATAGAGATTTTAATTGAAATATATTTAACAGATTATTTTAAATTAGGCGGATACCTAAAAGAAACATTTTATTTTAAATCACTTTACTAAACAAATATATATAGTGGGCAGATGATAATACTGCAACTTGTTTTTTTTTTTTTTTAAATAACAGGAATAGACGATGGTCGAAAAAACACAATTTTACGTAACGTTTTTTTTATTTTATTTGATTTTAATTTCAATTTGATTGAATGCATTCGTACGTTGATACCGACGGTAAATCTGCTCGTCGAATCGAATAAAAAATAATGTTAAACTAAAGTGACCCGTACAGTGAACATTACCGAATGCGTGTTTTTCTATACAAATTGTTCGTACAGTCTAAAAGGATTCAGTAGTAAAAAAAAAAAAATCTCTCTTTATCTACGTACACCTACATTTTCACTAAAATGAGATGTTAACAAAAAAAAAAAAAATCTCCGTGAATTCACTTGTCCACCGGTTCTGAACTAACTAGGTAAATTCAATTTTTTTTTTTTTTTTTTAATTTATAGACGATATTTGTACACGAATACAGCGGTACACATTATTTAGGTATCGAAATCTACGTTGGTATACTTAATATTTTCATTTTCAATAACTTACTGTGTTAGCAATGTCATAGTTTTTTTTTTTAAAAAAAATTATTCATGTTCTCGACTTGCGCGGGTGCACGTAAAAATTAAATTTATAATATTGGTTGCAACCTAAATACAAATTGCAGTCAGAATCACGCTAAAAAAATACAGTTTTATTTGCGTGATAATTTACAAAGTCCTCCGTGAGATTACTAAATTTAGCTCGTTATAAAAAAATACTACGATAACTTGTTGTTATACACTTATGGGGCCCGGTGTTAGTGTGTTTTTTTGGTTTAAAAACACGCCTTACCGTAAAAATACTCGAGCCCCGTAGAATGCTCGGATTTAACGACTATAATTATTATTTGTTTTTTTTTTTTTTGTTATTTGAATGCAGAAAACTTGCTACAGATCGCATTGGGTTCCGTTTTCAATATTTTCAACTCAATCTATACAATTTTATGTCTTTAAAAAGGGTTCAATTTTTAACTTTTTTTTTTTTACCAACTTTTGCATACACCTATTTAAAATATAATGGAAATCGGAGTTCTACGCAGTTTGTAAGGCGTTGTTGTTTATTAATAAAAAAATAAAATAAATGTTGAAGAATGATATGACAATGGCAATTTAAACTGTACACAATTTGAAATATTAATTTCAGGCACAGTATTAGTACGTTTTTTTGTAACTGAATACCAGTAAAAAGAAGTTTGTCGTGATGACGATAACAAAAGTAAATTGTTTAAACTTAAAAAGGCCGTCACAGTGGCATTTGCCTGTCATTTGTGTGTCTATCTAACAGAAAATAAGGCATGATCTCATTATCGAAAGTACAAAATATCAAATAAAACTTTTTATTTATTTTTTAATAATTTATATGTCGAAAACCGTCAATTCTGTTATCTTCGAAATGTTGTCGAACAGTTCAATAGCTCGTCTCCAAAACCACAGCCATTCAGACCAATACTTGATTTCGATAGGACTGATCATTTTCGCGGTGTACACGTTTTGTCAATTGAATATTAGTTTATTTTTTTTATATATATAAATTTGTACAAATACTTTACCTTAGATGAAAACTAAGAGGTGGTGAGTGAAACCGATCCGGTTTACACATTTGACGAAAATTTGAAATCTGTTTTCAGAATTCTAATCGTTACTCGCTATGTTCACCGGTTGAATCCGGTCCGGTTATTGATAGATTGAAATCGGACAAAATTAATAATAATATCGATACTCGTCAGTCGCCCAATGAAACGTAACGTTTTCGACTAATAACGTAAAATAATATTATAATTAAATACCCGCCGGGATTGTATTCGACAGTGACATGCGTTGGTGAGGGGGGGGGAGATAGGGATGATACTACTTCAACCACTCCCACATTGTCTACAAAAATCCAATAATTACGAGTGTTTTTATTTTAGTAGTCCAATCTCGAACCGTTTCTATTTCGGCCGAGTTACACGGAAAACTTTAATATGTCGAATACGAATTGCCGTTGTCGGAACAGACGGCGCACGGGGAGATAGTAGAAGAGGATAGACGGTAGGTCTATATAGGAGAAGGATTCTACGGTTTATTCGTGATTATTATTTATAAAATTTACGTACACTGCCGTTGACAAATCGAACGCCACACTGACTATTTCTGTAAAATACCACAGGAAACGCGAACCGTGTAAGCACAGTTGTTGTTACGCCTCTACCTTTATGACGATACCGCGTATACGTGTTACGGATACAGTTTGTATTTTATTAAATTCGAAGTTTCGTCCGGCGGGAGTCGCGCTGCGGCGACGAGGGGGAAAAAAGAAACTCGACGGGAACAATCTTATCGCGTAAAGTCGAGAAACTGGTATAGGTTAAGGGGTACTTCTTGCCAATATTTCCCTTAAAACTTTTAGCACGGTGTCCTTTCGCGCCGTTGGAATCGTTCCAAAACACACACGGCGACATGCCCGTAGTTTGGCATTTTATAAAAATGCCGTCGAATCTAACGCAACACTATTTACCGCGCCCGGTTTTTTTTTAATTTTTTTTTTTTTTTTTTTTTTTTTTTAAAACGCCATTATTGTATCGCCTAGGTCAGCGGTTCTCAACCTGTGGTACGTGTACCCGTTAGTGGCACGCGGAAAGCTCGTAGGTGGTACGCGAACAAAATCTCCCTTCATAAAATAAAATCGAAATGAATCATTAAATATTATTTGATGTTTAATTTGACGGTGTGGCGGTCGTTTGTAAATCGTAGCAATTAAAATAACGATAATACTCACTTTAATATAATAAAAATTGTTAAAGCGTATTCTTATTTCACAATAATGCGTTTTTACATTGGTTTCGCGAGTGCCATACGAGTTGTGTGCATCAAGTACATTTTATGGTCTTATGTAGTTTTTTCGTACTTTTTTGCGATATATAATATTAAGTAAAATGAAACGATTTTTAGAAAGTTAAAATACTAGAAAAACAGAAAACACAGGCGAATCGTAAATACGACAATAGTTACTCGCAATTCGGATTCGGTGTGAAATTTGGTACTGAAAATTCTACTCCGTTACGACAACGTGTTAGGTTTGTCGAGAAACACCTCTCGTGTTTCAAAGCGTGAAACCATCGCTACTGAATCGCCACCAATAGCTAACCCGGGTAGGGCCTAGGCGTATCGGTGTCGTCTGAGCGGGGTAGGACAAAAAAAAAAAATAAACCCGGCGGTGTGGCGCGCCGGTTAACCGCCGACAAAATGCGCTAAAGACGTGTTCCGTTTGTATCCGTACGGAACCGTATAATTCGATTGATACGATAAATGTTTATGAAACGACGGTTTCCGTCGAATATTGTCGTTTAAACGATTTGAAAAAAAAAAAAAGAAAAAAATAAAACTGTATCGTAACGTTAGACTTTAATTTTGATTTTTTTTTTTTTTTTCCGAAAAATTATGTACGAGTTATTTACGTACCGCGTGATTCGTGTAAATCGGACATTTGTTTTTTACCGAACAAAGTATTCGGTGAAACCGTTACCCCGGGTGTGTACGATAATTTTTAACCGAATAACAACACCGCAAATAACCGTTATTTTCCCGGTTATTCGGGAACCTGCAAGAAAAATTTAAAAAATAAAAATTAAAAAAAATTATCCCCGACAAGTACAAAAAATCAACAACCAATGTCCACGTTATTGGTTTTTGTTGAATTTCTGGTAAAAAAAAAATTGTCTACGGACGGTTGAAAAAGCACACGCCACTGTAAAACCGCAGTACCAAAGAAATGAAAAAAAAAAAAAAAAAAAAAATCCTTCTTAGATAATTTCTATGGTATCGGCGGCACAGAATTCAAATTTGTATTGTAAGTTTTTTTACTAACAATTTTTTTCGCGTTCTACTCACGCGTTGGTTGGTCGAAATCGCGGACAGTGTCCCCGGAGATGTCACGGCACGAAGATGTGCTGCAATCCGCAACTCGCGATATTTTTTAAGGTGGATATGTAAATTTTTAATTGTCGGTAAGCACAACCCGCGGGGGCGGGGGGGGGGTCAGTGTTTTAAATCGTAGACCGACCGGGCCGCGCGCGACACCGCGACGGATTTAAAACGCGAAAAAACGGAGCAGACGAAAAATCCGACGACGGCGACAAAACGAAATTACGCGAGACGCGCGTATAAACACGGAGACGCGCCGCGACCGCCGGACAACGTTGCGCGTGACACACGGGACTGTCGCGGCGGCGGCGGCGGTTGAGCGGCAGCCCAAGACCCGACACCAACGTGGCCCGGGGGGTGCGCCGGACGGCGCGTGCGCCGCGTATCGCGTCCCTGCGAGACGGTGTTGTCCGGCCGTCGCCGTCGCCGTAACGTGTTGTACCGGTGCCGCCGTCTGTCGGACAACCGCGACGGAGAGCGTTCGGGGGCGTCCGCGTTCCGCGCTTTACCGTTTCCAAACCGACACCGCGGATCACGCGGCAGATGGCGCGAACGGTACCGCCCGCCGACAAGTCGTAAAATTTAATTTTTTTTTTTTTTTTTTTTTTTTTCTTAAAAACCGCCCCAAAGCTTTTCTTGTAACGATCGAAATATCTTTGATATCGATATTCGTTACCAAAGGTGTATACAAATACTCGTGAAATGTATTTATATACAAAAAAAAAAAAAAAAATAATAAATATGTGTGGAGTCTCACTCTGAGTACAGTGGCCCCGGTCTTAGTATCTTAGTGTCTATAAGTATGGTCATTGGCGTTTGAGACGCCTAACGTCTAGAGAGTTGTCCAGTAGTCGAATTGGTTAGGTTAGGTTAGGTTAGGACGTGGGTTACGAGACCGTACGGTTCCATGACGTACCGCCTCACTCAATTGTTCACGGGGCACGGATGCATCTTCAACTCGTTCCTTCACCGGATCGGGCGAGCTCCGTCTCCCGGGTGTTCTCACTGCGGTTTTCCCGGTGAGCAGAACGAGGTGGATGATGACCATAACCTGATGCGCTGCGAGGCGTTTGACGGGGATAGGGAGCGTCCGGTCCGGAGGATCGGTCCGTTCGAACCGGACGTCTTGGTGTCGCTCATGCTGGAGTCCATTTGGGAAGCCGTGGTCCTACCACGTCTTCAACAAACGAAAACGTTGAAAAAATCGACAAAATTAATTAATCAATATTATTATAAAGAGGTATTAATTAAATTAAGAGAACGTGTCAGATAGAAGCGACCAGATCTATGGAAAAATGGCTGAGTTCTTCACCAAGACAATGCTCCAGCTCACTGTGCATTTTCAATTGAACGGTTTTTAACTGAAAAAAAAATGTACGTACTTCAACATCCCCCGTACTCGCCAGACCTTGCTCCTTGTGACTTCTTCTTATTTCCTTCTTATTTCTTTTCCCATTTTCAAACAGTTGATGACATAAAAATGAAAACGGCAGAACTTCTAAAAGGGCTGAATGAAAGCAATTGGCAACACTGTTTTCAAGAATGGCAGCGACGTATGCAACAGTATATTGATGCTGAGGGAAGGTACTTTGAAGGTGATAATCATTAAATTATAACATTTTTAAAATAAACAACTTTTATTCAAAAAGTCTCGTTTTTTTTTTGTCGCCCCTCGTATATATATTGTAAAGTAACTAGAGTATTTTAAACAAAAATAAATAAATACCTCAGTGTCAATAATTATTAATCATTTTTTTTTTTTTTTTTGCACGGATGTACGGAAATGGACAACACTATACCTTTGTGCCGGCAACCCGAAACAAACTATTAGGCTAGTGGCTGATCATTAATTCCATTTTAAACGCCTTGCACTAGTATTGACAATTGCGCCGAAGTTAGCCGTCGATATCGCGACAAATTACGATTATGGGATATTAGATCCACGAGTCGTCGTCCAAAAAAATTAACGTCAACCCAACACATTAGACAATACATATTCCGTCATTTTTTTGGCCGCCGACGTAGTTGCAGACGAGTTTTGAGTGAAAAATTGTTGATTAGTTGATTATTGTTTTCTGATTCGTAGACAAATAGTACCTGCGAGACAAATATTTTAAGTTTTTGTAAATAAAATTTTATAACTATGTAATGTGCATTACAGTGTTGCACGCGTTGATGTTACAGATCGTTTGCACGCCCAGAGAAACCGACACGGTTCTCAATAAAAAAAAGAACATACCGAAATGCGTGGGACTTGTCGCGTGGTCTGACCACGTGAATCCCCCGACACGGGCGCGCAAGAAAAGACCGCCCGGTCGCAGGGACGATCGTCCCGGTCCCGGCGGACACCGGCCCTCCGCTGGCCGCGTGACTTAAACGCGCGACGACGACGTCGACGACGGACGGTAACGTGCGGACGCTCAAGACAATTTATTCTGTAGACCTTATTCTACTTATTAACTATTATACTGCGTTTACACGGTACGAGATAAACCGTTTTCCTAACCAGTGGAAAACTAAACTACTTGAACCGGTTCGCATGCGATTTGAGAACGGGTCTTAGTATTAATTTGGGCAATCTGTCGCTACAATAAAATCGATTGTTAAGTTTACACGTGTAAAACACCCAACCGATTTTTGTTGATAAAACCGATCCCGTTCGATTAATCCGCATGTTCGAGCGTCCTAAATTCAGGTGGCTCTAAAGGCACCGGTTCCCAAACTAAGCCCTGGGGGCACTACGAGCCCATTCCTAGAGCACCGTGGACTATACAAAAAAAAAAATAAAAATATTTACATATTTACAATAATCTTGCCTAACATATGCGAAGAATGTATTGATTTTACTATGAAATGTGATTTTTTTTTTTCCCGTCTGTAAATAAATTTTCGACCAAAACTTATGCTCCAATCATTAACACCGTCGGAGGTGGTCTCTGATGAACATTTTGTCAAGTTAGTTTAGAGGACGTCTATTTTGTATTTTTTTTTTTACGCTGTTTTAATATTGGGAAAACCCGGGAAAAAAAGAGAACACAACAAGTAATGGTTTTTTTTTTTTTTAATAATTTCGATTCAGGATTTTCCTTTTAGTTCATAATTTATCCATTCATCAGCACTTTACAGACGTAGTATAATATTCAAAATATTTGAAATTTACGAATTTATTTTAGTTTTATGTGGTCCGTATAAACGCACAACAATTTGAACCATGATTCATCATGAGTTGTACTGACTGCTTTTGAACGAATTTTTTTTCCTCCTATAAGCGTTTTAAGTTTAACAATTTTCTCGTGGTTTTCACAAGAGGGCACTGCCGCTTGATTTTGTCTGAAAAAATGGCACCGACGTCTAAAAAGATTGGGAGAACCGCTGAACTAAGGTATTAAACCGCTTTTATTTTTAGACCGGCTTCAATTGTGCACGTAAACGTTGTAAATGGTTAGGTTGTTTAACACCCAATTACATTGATCGTCACAGAACCTCAAACACGACCCTGTCCGTTGCGGGAGACACCTAAACTTATTTCGTACCCGTTTGAGATTTTTTAATATCGGAAATTTATCGATAACCGATCCCGAACAAAAACGTACGACTGATTGCTTTTCTGTAGCCCTAGACCGAGTTCAAAATATGCTAAACGAACGCATTTGTACAGATGATACTGGTTTATTAAATTTCATCTCATTTATTTTTTTAACTATATGTCGATATAGGTGCACGTTTATTGTTACGATGATTAGTGTAGTAGGGTATACGGTAAAAAAAAAAAAAAAAAGTCGGAGAAAATGATTTAAAACAAATAATATATATATATATATATATATATATATGTAATAATAAATTATGACTTTACCATTGTCGAGTAATTATTTTTCATTGGACAATGGTTTGCGTTGTATCACCGAAGCAAATTATTAGTTTTGTAATAGGAATTTTTTTTTTTAAGTCTGATAATTTATTTTCAAATACAATTGGAGAGAAATCTTATGAGAAACAAAATAGTATGAGTATCGGAGTCAAAGGTTTGCGGATAACGAATCGGTCGAACAACCGTAATAAAAACGATGTGTCGTTTGTTACGAAAAATGAGTAAGGAATGATTATATAGTAACGATAATGGTAAATTATACATACAATTATTATTTTTTATTTTTTTTATTTTTTTTTTTATTACTTAATCGTATTAAAATGTAACGTCGTTAATAAACTCAACTCATTTTTAACTGCTGACGCGTTATTGTCCAGCCTTGGGAGAAATTGTATGAATTTGCCACTAAAAATAATAGATTATTACATTTTTAAACAGATTTCAATATAAATTTGTATTTGAAACGCCGATCAAAATAAATTATAAAATGTATATACAAGTAAAAAAAACGATAGGAAATCGTCTAAAAATGTAACACGCTGTCCCGGTGTAGGGGGGATTTTTGACGGGCGAATCGGAGGGGGTCACGGACACTCGTAAACACTCGTGTTTTAGTTCTTGTTCACATTTTTATTGAATTAAACGAATTTAAACGGTAGATGGCGGGCCACGAACCAAGTACGGTCGAAACAACAACACTGTGCAAGTAAAATGTAATATTAATTCGTGTTTCGACGAGGAAAAACGAAATTGATTACGTGTCCACAGTCGTTTTGTACACAAGAGATGATATGGGAAATACTCGCACGGTCGGGTACCATACGTACGATAATGCGAATAGTAGTCACAACTGAATATTTAGAAAAGTGCAATTTATTTGCACGGCACGCGTGTAAAATATTTTATTAGCCTCGCGAATAAAATCTACTGCAAAACTGCTATTGTAGATACACAGACGATTTATTGTCGTAACGTAATAAATATGGACATCTTTAAACATGATATATACTACAATAAATAATTTCTATCAAACGAATGTCGGGAAGAAATACATTTTTCAAAATTGAGTCGTACAACATTACACTACATTTATACCACCGAGAACTTGTATAGTACGAGGACATTTCTAAATAAAAAATAAGCAATATTATAATATTATCCATACACGCGAAAATTCTCGAATGTCCTATTGTCGTGATCACAGGAGCGAAATATAGGCGATTCTATGAGCTTCCGTGCAGTGCAGTGCATGCAAACGTTATAATAACGTTACACGGTACAAAAACGATTGCAATTTCGATATGTAATTGTAACAGTAAACGGTAAACGGGGGAAAAAGAGCGATACATCATAAAACGCAACGCGAAATACAAAAAAAAAAAAAATATATATCAAAACAGAACGCAAAACGGAATAATATAGTAATATCATTTTATGTCGTTTTGTATCTGCCATATCCGATACGATTTAATTTTATCTTGGAATTAAAATCAAAATTTTACCTCCATTGGCCGGATATAATTTTGTGGGTGATTTTATTCATAGTAATTAATAATCAAAGGGCTATTTGGCAAAACCGCGCGTTTACATGTACACACGACGCAATTTACAATATTGACGGTTAAACCGAAATGATAATTCGGCCTTACATTAGGCACGCGAATTGAATTAGTTTTTAACCGTGTGGTTTTAATGAAAAAAAAAAAAAATTATATAAATATTAAATTTGAGTAGTAAACTAATCGTCCGAAGGTTACAATGTTCTACCATCTCTATAATAGGTGTTATCCTAAATTTCGTAAACAATGCGTGGGTTAAATATATCAATAAATTTACCTATACATAATGCATTCGAATAACGAAAATGTAACATAACGTTTTAAAACAAAGTAAAACTCCAAGTCTTGTAACGTTTTAACCATTTCATTGCTACACTGTTTATGTTCTGCGACCTAGCTGTGCTTATTCTTTATAGTTTAGAATTAATAATTAAAAGCCGAAATGATATATATATATATATATATATCAAGAATGTTTAAGATCAAAATTGACTTATTTATTTAAGTTTAAAGTAACGCAAGACAGGGTTCACGAAAACCGTATAGTTACCGGCAAACAATATTATTTTAATACAACGTATTTTCGGTGTTTCTTTTCTGTATATTATTGTGAAAATTGAAATTGAACAATATTGTCCAAATTTTCCAAAATTCGCTCTTTGGAATGTATACTTTTGTATAAATTAATTGTATATTTGTTAACAAATTTTGTAAAATATTTAGACGTTTTATTGTTTCCAATATGAAAATAATAAAAAAACAGTTACAAATACAATAACAACGTATAATACGTTATTATTATGGGATTGCGTCGTTTTGGCAACCAATGATAATTTAAAACGTGTTTCGTATCGTCTACGGATTTGACGATAGAAACATTGGTTTACGCGTAATCAAATCTGTTATTTTTTTTTTCTCTTTATTTTTCGGTGTTATCGCCTAGGTAATACCACGTGTATTTTATTTTCTATACAAAGGAACGTAATAGTACATCTGGAGCAGTGAATGGGTTAAAACAAAATAACGAAACACGAAATTGTTTTTCACGTGCAAGCTGTAGTGAATATATCGTTAGTTCTTTCGAGAAATCTGTCTATTCGCGAAAAACCTACTGCCTTTGCAAAGAGGTTGCCCGTATCGAATTGTTCATTTTTTTTTTTTTTTTCTGCAAACAGCCTGCCGTTTTCTGGGACCATTCCATTTTATAATAATGAAATGCAAATTATTCGCCACGATATTTAAAATACAATGTTAAAAAAATAACATTTATTTAGTTTATTATGTGTTAATTATACTGAACTTTGACCCATTAACAATTTGATATAAAACTCGCATAAAATGTTTAGTAAAATAAAGAAAAACTCCTTGATGTGCATAGGAATTTATTGCTATTTTAGTAAACATTCATCACACAACATTATATTCCAAAACCTATGATTTTAATTTTTTTGTAATATTCGTTATTTGAAAAAATCACAACAACACAAAAATGTCGTTGTTAAACATAATCTTTCTAACGATTTCAATAATCAGGAACAGGTGGATTTAATTGATTTTCAATCATCACCAAGTGGTATTTTTGAATAGTTCAAAAATGATCAAAACGGTGCCACTAAATATTGTCACTTCCGTCCTTTAAAATCACATGAGCTATTTTTGCAATCGAGTGTACCTGATATTTTACAGAGCGATAATGGAAAAAAAAACGTTATAAAAGTTATATCCAGTTTCAAATTAAAAAAAAAAAACAATTGAGTTCGGTATTAAGTTAAAAGAATTAATGTGTCTTTTTCGGTGATGGACAGTGAAAAGAAAAAAATCAAAACAAAAAAAAAAGTGTACAAAGGATAAAGGTTTCGGTAACTATTTCCGAGGTTATACGCGAAGGCCATTAGAGAGATGAACACGAGAAAAAGCTTTTAAAAGATCCAACAAACTAGACATTTAGAGTTGCGGAATTCATCCTTTTTCGTATTTCGACTTGAATGTTCTTGACATTCTAAATGTCCTGGTTTACAGCTAGGAGATTCTACGTATCTCCGTCACAAAGAAATGAGTCAAACAATGTCTATAATAATAAGTAGGAAGTACCCGCCGCGGTTGTAATAATTTATTATGTTATAAATCTATGCAAATGTTATTTTTAAATGTATTTTTATCTACATACATTTAAAACATTTATATATTTGTTTCGGAAATCTTAGAAAAATATATATTTTACTTTGATAAAAGTCTGTTGGCTGTGCTCTATAGTCCGGAAGTTCCAGATGGTGGGGGGGTGGAGCGAGTGATTTCCCCTCCCTTTTGGCCTGTATTTATGTGCAGTGCACTGCATGAAGCACCAAAGTTGGATGCGTATTTATAATGTACAAAGTTTGTTTTGCCCCTCCATAGAGCTCGTCAAAAACCGTCCCTGGCTACGCAAGAACACTTTTCGATGGTATTTCATGGTCGTGCTTTACAATTCAGTGCCGTACAAATTACAAGAAGGAATAGCAAAGGAAATTCAAACGTATTACTGTTCAGTAGAAATATAACGAATATTTTATTGGTTTTTAAATTCTGTTGGATAGGGCCTAAATGGTCGTCAAATGAGGACGAAATCCTTTTGAAGGTTCAGAAATTAATCGCACAGTGTAATTGAATCCGCCGCCGCCGCATTCCTAATTACTAAATTCGAAATGAGTATTCGAAAAGTACAAAAGGATCCCTTTGAAATCGCATAGTCGGGGTGCGTAGACAGATTCAACAGTTATTGTCGGTTGAGCTCGACGAATCAAAAAACTAAACAGTATTTGTATAAAACTTGCGTACGTTTTAATAATTATTCAAGAACCAACATTTAATTAATTTGTTTACATTATTCGGCAATAAATAACTTTTCGTTATCTTTTATAATACTATCCGTTTCACCCATTTTCACGTTTTGTTTAATCTGTAGCAATTATTTTTGTCAACTATACTTTGTTTTTGTCTTTTTTGAATGGCCAGTGGTGTTTGTCCGAGGAAAATCCGAAAATGTTCCGATCTCTTATGGAATAATCCCGAATCGCTAATTGTATAATATTTTCATTACAAAAATAAAATAATACTATTAAACTTCAGAAAATGAATCATTTTTTATGATTCGTACGCAATAATGTCGCACGTTTGAATCGAACCGAATTTTTAAAACGCGCGCCTCGCGAGTTACTCGAAACGGCCGATGTTCCTTGTTAAAATTAGATTGGATTTTTTTTTTTTTTTTTTTCGTCGTTCATTTACTCACCAATACCTGCGCAAAATACCGTTGGAATTTAATAATAAATAATCCACCAATCAATTAGTTGAAAAAGCTTTTTCTCGAAAATCACCTTGCAGAATCGAACGCGTTTACGCATCAACGGTGTCGTCCCTTATCAATGTTTAATTTAATTGATTGGCTCCGGTCCCGTTGATGGATTGCTAGTGTATTTTTCTCTATTCTATTCCACCGTGCACCGAATTATTCGGACGATTAGACTTGGGTTCATTAATTACGCGGATTTTTTTTTCTCCCTGCTTCGTCGTTTAACAAACTTGGCAAAACGTTTTCGGGCGCCCGGTATCATTAATCGTACACCCACTAAAACATTCTTTTCTCAGACTTAACCATCTCCTTTACAGATTGTTATTATTATTATTGTTTTTTTTTTTTTTTTCGTAACGAAAAAAAGCCGTCCTTGAAACAATGACGGTTTCTTGTTTCTTGTGACTCGGAGTTTAATATTAACCACCAACGTAGCAGAGTACACTCAAAAAAAGATATGTAAATGTATCTCAAGAAAGATATTAGCTTTTTAGTTTAAAACGCTGTCGTGGCGATAAAATTCACCTCTAGGCCGTGAGTTCGTGCTGAGGAAAACGATGCGATAAATATTTTTCAATTACGAATACGTTAGTTTAAAAAAAAAAAAAAAAAAAAATATTGTACTTATACATACGTAGGATTTACATTTTATGTTTCGTTAGACGGACTATACGGTTTATATTAGTATTGGCCAAGAAGTATGATGAAGTGTATATTGCAGAATAATAATAGTGCAACGTTTAGGCGCAAACAGAAACGTTGACACCATCAGTATTTATCGATTTCCTCGTTAATGAAAAAAATATTCTCGACAACATATACGTCGTCCGAAACGTTAGACACAATAGTAGTTTGGACGTGTTTGTACTTTACAATTAATCGAATTATACGTAATGTTGACCACCTACCAAAAATAAAAAATAAATAATATGTGTACACCAGCTGTACCCAAAGCTGTAACCCCGGTGCGCTGCGCCATCGACCAAATAACTCTGGTCTATAAGTATATACGATAAATACAATAGGAATTTCAAACGTCCCGGGGTGGTTACGGTTTTCCTATTATGAATCTATGAACCTTGGGCGTATGTCGAAACTAGACTTTCGGTTCTGTCGAGTATGATATGTGTAATTCTAGTATAATTATACATCCGGCATATGAATTTGGGGGGGGTATACATAATATATGTGCTAGCGTAATCGTACCGGAGGGGCGAGAGGGCAATTTTTTTCCTGGGGGATATGATTTGTCTTTTCCACCGGGCGACCGCCGTCTGCATGGCATCGGGTGTCCTCCCGAACGCAAATCGCCGGCGCCCAACTCCTGGTATCCAAGTACATGGTTTTCGAGTATTCCTTAAAATTAAAATATTTACAGGCATTTCAATAAATGACCGTAACGCGGATCTTCACTGGTGTAGGATCGTTACGGGCGCCACATATTAAATGCAACCCCCTTACGGTTTTTGGATGATCCGAAATCAGTTTTTAGATCACTGGGGGATTTGATGATAGCAGAGTGGATTTAACGCCAAAATAATCGGCTCGAAATAATAACGAGCCCCGTCCATAGTTGGATATCAGAAAATCCATTCTCGTTCTTGTACGGCGATGATCAGACGATACGGACAATGGCCATTGGACAAAGGATTTATTGAAATTCATCTATGCAAGGGACTTGAGTAGGAGTCCAAGACACTCTCGTATCACCAAATCCCGCAGATATATACGTGGTCCGAAAATCAGAGGGTCGAGAGGATACTTTTTAATGTGAAGTGCGCATAACAGAACTGCATATTCCGGTAAAAACGCGCGCGTACGTTGAATAACAACCGAGTTACGGTAAAACTTTACGGTTTGATAAAATTACAGTTTTCATAATTTTACGGAATGTTCGAATATCGTGTACCAGGATATCATAAGCTGACGTCGATAAATCTCGCTCGCTCGGACACCTGTTGCCAGGCAGACGGGTGTCGGCCTGTATTGACACGCGCCGTCTGGTCCCTGGTATCTATTTTTGCCCGGTTTTCGGACGACACTTCAAGTTTATTATTTAATTTATAATTGTATACGATTTTTATAGTTGTATTTTGTTTCGATAGGTTAACAATAAATAATAATTAATAATAGTTTAAGGTCAGCCGGTCTCGAAGTGCGCGCCACGCCACATGACCAGACATTAGACTCTGGTCTAATAATATATATGATTATTATGAAATAAATATTTACAAATTGTCCATTAAATATGTTTTTATATAATTTAATCTAAAAAAAAAAAGAACAAAAAGAAAACCGTCAGTTTTATCGTGGGCGCCGTGAATGAACGCTGTGAGACGTACAAGTTTGGGAACCGCTGGTGTACACGTATATTATAATTATATTATTTAACCTTCAATAAGATGTTTAAATTTTTCGGGGTTAAAATGAGATTTGAGTTTGACGCCGTACGACGTCGATTAATTTAATATCGCGTTCCACGCATGCTGTCGGTATTTCCAGCAAATTATTGGATTGCGTTAAGAATCATCGACTTTAATCAGACCTTAAGCACTCGGGAATGCGAACTGAAAATTCCAGCCGAAAATTCGATATAGGTGCGCCACCCTATATTTTATTAAATATGACCAAACGTGAAATACTTAAGGACATATAAAAATCGTAATAAAACGTCTGTGTTTCTGCGGGATCTATTTATCGTTTTAATATCCACGTGCATTTAATCTAATGACTACACATCATGGTATACATGATTTTTTTTTCTATAATATATAACAATTATGTCTACTATGAAATATTTGAAAACTGACGCTTAGGTTCTACAATCGCATGGAACTTATATGTTTGAAATATTTCATTTTGACGAAATAAGTTTAAAATCATGGGTGGGCCATTGTCCTAGATGTAATATCGAGTGTACGATCAACGATAAATCATTGCTCACGAAAAACAATTCTGAGCGAACTTCAGTCAATCATGTTTTAAAATGTTGTAATTTTTATGATATTCATCAAAGTTTATACCTAAAAAACTGATTTGGCCTTACAATTATTTTTCATCGCCATTGAGTATACAGTTTATGATGAATCTTGTGTCAAATTTTCGTGCATTTCTGTTCGACTTAAACAGTTGTAGTCGAAAAATTCGCGAAAAAAAATGTATAATGCATATAAATTGTTCAAAATGGCTATAATGTTTAGAAAACTAGCCCGCGCCTGGAAATGTCTAATATTAATATTCCGTGAAAATTTTAGGCCTTCACGATTATTTCTATCCGAATTACAACAAAAAGAAAAATCTATATACATCTACACATAAATACATATTCTTATACTTATATTTCACATATTCGTTCAAGAATGATATTGCTATTTCCTAGCGAGTACTAGTTATCCGCAGTTTCATTTCCCCAGCACTGTCACTTTCGCATTTCAATACCAAATTTTGACAGCAGTATATACTTTTGTTTGTACAACTCTGTACAGAACAAAATTGTATACAACACCCTGAACACGAGGTATTAATGATGATATAGACTACGCAAGTAGTCATCACGGCGTAAAATTGATATTTATTAAATTATTTGTATTTTACAATGTAGGGAAAAAAATAAAAACGATGCGATGAATTAGATGAATTAGCAGCTTCCGGCATAAAAAAAAAATCAATCGATTCATAAATTACGAAATTCCGTATTCCTTGCGATTCGGTGTGATGAATCTACTGATGTGGCCTATTGTTGCCAGCCACTAGATCACTGCCGTTTTATAAACGAACAGTCTATTGCAGAAGAATTACTATTTTCTCAGGCCTTAAATTCCACTTCAAAAGGCAGTGAAGGGAATATATTGTTTTATATTTTATACTAATTTATTACTATAATTATTCACATTAATTGATAATTCTATTATATTATTTACTATGAAAAATATTTGATGATTATTATCGTCAATAAAAAATAATTCATTCCGAATATTGTATTTGTAAAGTATACAAAAGATTTTCAATTTATAGGAGGGGGGCGACGAGATTTTTGCAAATCTACAAAGGGGGCGTAGACTAAAAAAGGTTGGGAACCACTGATATAGACAATAAAATGCATACATTTTCCCGTTCATTCCCGGGTTTCCCCGTTATTGAGGATACTACAGGGGAAATCGACAAAAAAAACCTCTTCAATGCCACAATTAGATAAAAAATATTTCAAAAAAAAACTCTCTTGTTTTGATAATTTATGCTAGCCGACTGCATCTTTGACATTTCCTACTGTATCTTATTTTAATTCTACAGCTCGTTAGAAATGTTAGAACATGGTCTGATAAGCTGTGTATAGGAACGCTTTAATTTTATATGAGTTTTGACAGTCTTGTTATATACTTATGTTACAAATATGGTAAAATATAATATTTCAGTATAATTGTGTTATATAATACAATAAATAAATAGATAATTTCGAACGAAACTTAATATTTTTCAAAAGAGAGTACGTCCAAACGGCTACCGAATGATTAAAATGTCGACACCTATTATAACAGCTTAATACGATTACTCGTAAGTATTCGAAACTGAAAAAATGAAAAATGAATAATACTATAATATTAATTTACATTTTTTAATATTAATGTTGTACGTTATGTGTAAAAAAGAAAAGTTAAAAACAATTAATTACCCATAGCCTAATCGCTAAATATACACTTTGAAAAAAAAAAAAAAATAATGTATTCCAGGTCCTGTATATTTACTATACATACATTATGCAATTATTATTGCCGTTGTCTATCTATATTGTGTACGGCAATGCAATTTCATCGCAGACAATCAAACTGAACATTCAGAAAATGCACTCGTCTGAAAAATTCCGGTATAAATGTGAATCATTAGTATTGATTTTCATTCGTAAGCATTTCGTATAATAAATTTCGTCCAGATGCATTATTTTCACCCACAGAGTAAGTTCACACGTCCCCTATCGTTTAATTAAACGACCATTTCACCCCCCAAACATACGTCCCGCCAAGCATTAATAATAATAATTGCCCCTTATACACAATAAAGATATTGGATTCTCGCGGTCTTCCCTCCCTTTATCCATACCTATGAAATGTACAAATAAAAGGTCCGCAGCGATCATCCGGTCGCAAATATTATCATCCGGAAACGTCTCTTCGGAATATAGAGAAAATAACCAACGATAACATATTATAACTACGAACGACGCAAGGCTGGGCACGTTAACGGATACCATTATCTGACTAAGCGAAATGTAAAATCTTTTGAAGATTTCAACTCCCCGACATCCAGCCTTAGAAATACGTATGTTACCGAATACCTAACCAAGTGTATTGGTTTAGTGGAAATATTATGCGGTATAATACGAAATATTCAACCTTCGGAGTTTATAATTGTAGTAAAACATGTTCTAAATCTAGTCTGTTAGACGACTTACCATTATTTTTTTTTTTTTATTAAACTCCTAAGGTTATTATAGAGAACAAAAAAATTAAAACAATAACGGCTATCTGAAATTGACTTAAATAATTATATGCGCTTATACGAATTAATATAAATTAACATTAAACACACAGTATTTTATATTATTTAATGAACGTTGTTATACATTTAACTACAATGTAATTTTAATGAAAATTTCAAAAGTGACATTAGATTAATATAAATATTAGTTTAATATTATGACGAATGATGTTTACGTTGGTAATATATAACGATTACTATAATTCGGTCATTGAACATTTATACTTGGGTATTTAATATTGAAATAATTGATTTTGGAATTAATAATCAAATCTCGTAAAATATTTCAGTAAAAGACATTTTGTATACGTTGTATTCATGAGTATTCGAATAGTATTTTAAATAATATCTATAAGCGCATTTATGTGCATACAAATTGATTGATTTAAAAAAAAAAAAAAAAAAAAAAAATGCTCTAAAATTTGTGATGAAAAACATGGGCGGTTGTTATTTATTTTCTAGTTGCACGTTTTTACCATAACTTCGCTCGGAACCGTTATTCGTTAGCAACGATTTTCCGATGCGTACAGATATAAATAAAATTATTTAAATTCCTCTCTATATCCGGCCATTTCTACATCACCGACTGTACACCAACGAAATTGACCTACCCGCGAACAGTATCCTATATTATTTCCTAGCGCGCAATTGAAAACGATTTCAAAATGCATTTCACAGTACTATTTCTGTATCTATAATTAAATACAATTTAATAGTATCGTTACATAAGACACACGGTAATGCTTAATGGTCAATTAAACAAAAAAAAAAAATTAAAAATTAAAAAAATGATACTATTTAACGAGTTATCGAAATTATATTCGTATAGTAATTACGTGTTCGACGACAGAACATATAAATATCACGACAAAAGTCTAAACATATCAGATATAAGTGTGTTGACCCGTTAAATCGTTTCAATTATCATTACCGAATTAATATTATTCATTGGCGTTGCCCGAGCCTTGACGAATGTTTAATAGAATAATTTTCACTCGAACACAGATTGTATTCGTAATCGATCGATTTTTTAAGGAAAACGATATCATTGTTCCTGTTACCGTCTAATCGGTGCTATACGCGTTTTACGTGCGCGGGTGAGCCAAAACGAAAGGTTTTTCGTTGTCACGTTTTATTCGCCAATATACTAATTCAAGTCGCCAAAAACTGGAAGGCAACTGGAAACTGAGAAGCATATTTTATCATTTTCCATGATGACATGGCCTCCTATTCCACTTGCTCAATAGACACCCATGTGTGTACGGTTTAAATACGATTTCTTGTCAAAAGTAAAATTTGTTTGTGTTGTGTAGGTTCACAAATTAAATTAATAATGAAATCTTATTTGAGTATTAGTATACAAAATAAAAGGTGTATTAGCAGTCTATCCACTCCTACACACAGATAAAAATGAACAACAGCGACAATAAAAAAAACATAGAACACTTATGGATAAAATAAATAATAAAAAAATTCATAAAACGTTTTTAAAATTGTGTACACACATGATTGATTACCTACTAATGAAACCGATATTATTTCAAATCGCAACACCTATTTGTTGTAGGCGAGAATATAAACGGCGTGTCGATATAATATTTTACGGTACGTGGTGGAGCTGCAGCAAGCGATGAAATAATATTATAATATTTCGAAATCGCGTATTTACAACAGGGGTGTACTATTGAAATTTATTAGATTTCGGGAAAAAAAAAAAAAAAAAGGTTGCCTTACCCGGGCCCGAACTCTCGTATAATTTACGCGGTGCGGTTTTCATTTTTTTTTTTACAATATTTCTTGTATATTATTTCTAAACGAACGGGCGGGCGCTGAAATTTATTAAAAACCAAAAAAAAAAAAATATCAATAATATAACACGTGCTTAAATACGGCCCCGCGGAAGTATCGGCGAAACGAATGGAAATCACGTGCAGATATAAATACAAAAAAAAAAAAAAAAATTAATAAGTGAAAATATATTTTTAAAAACGATAGGCAATTGAAAATTCGTCACCAAAAGACTAACCGTCGTTTCCCCGCGGTGGACGACGTTCAATTTAACATTACAATTAAACGGCTGCGGACGTTTCCGTAGAATCGGGCCGAAGAAAAAGTGCCGAGGAGGGAAAATGTTCCGCGGTATAATAGTAATAATGATAATAAAGAGTGAAAAAAAAAAAAAAAACAAAAAAAAGTAGAGACGTTCAATAGAGCCCCTAACGAACCGGCGCGCAGGGAAAATGTACATATATATATATATATTTTTTTTTTATATTTTTTCGTCCACCGGCGTTTTTCGCCTTTTTTTTGTTTTATCGTCACGCGTATATACGTGTATATTATTATTACACATTACCTGCGTATCTATTCGTATTTTCGCATGCGTACCGCAGCAAAAGCGGTCCAGTCAATGACAATAGACGATATCCAATCGATAGCGAGCACACAAGAGTTAAGAGTATTCTTACCGATGCGTTTTAAAAGGTTGGGTTTAATTTTTCACTTGGTTCGCCAAATTGATATTACATACGTATACACAATACGCATACAGACGTTTAAAATAGTACCGGGCGGGAAATAATGCTATTACGGCTAAACGACACATGATTACGTTTCAAATTGAAAACAGATGTATTCCCCGTGAATTAGTGAACATTTTAGAAAAAAAAACCCGCACTCGCTATCTTCTCTCAGTTTAATATTACACGTGGTTAAATCCAGTCGGTTTGTTTCGTACGCCGTTTTTTCAACTTAACGAACAACGCGTGTGCATCGAGTTTTGCTTGAAACTTGGTAAAAAAAAGGATGCAACAGTAATGGTAAAAACCGCTTTTGGGGATAATTCCTTAAGTGGTTCTATGACTTTCGAGTGGTTAAAACGTTTCAACGACAGTCGGCGGTCAAATGAAGACGATCTGGAAGACCGTCGACGTCGTCCAGAAACGATGGTGTGGCGACATTTTGCCAAAAAAAAAAAAAAAAATGCGAAATGGCCGCCGAAATTAACCGTTCGTGAGTTACCAAATCGAATCCCAATTCGAGTCTTGTCGTGCAATTTTACAGGAAAATGTACAGACGAGAAGACCGGCGCGTTTACCGCTGTCGATTCGTGCATTTTTGGCTGATGAAAAAAATTGCCGTGGTCTCCATATTTTCCCGATCAGGCCCCGTGTAAATTTTTTTCTATACCCAAGATTTAAATCTGCGCTTAAACGACAACGGTTTTAAGGCGTAGAGGAAATTGAAGCGAACGCGGGCAACATAACTCGTAGCTTTAACATTGGAGCGGTTCCGATGGACTTTTGAAAAATGGCGAAGAGTATATTTTGAAGGGGATATCTTTGAATAACGTGTATTTTGGTTTTTGTAATTATTACACCAGCGAGTCGAACAATAATAATGGATTGTGGCGTACACGTATAAAACAATATGCAGTTTTAGCTGCAGTTGCCGAGTACGTATAATATGCGCTTTTAGAACGTACCGCGTCATATGTCGTTAAGTGCGTTTCCCTACCGGCCGCCAGAATCGCACCGACGACGGGCCCGGGCAAGCGGTTATAATTTCCGCAGCCTAGGGCGGATTGCTTTTCAGTCGTTATCAAATTACGCGTTGCCGTTCATAAATGCACTCTGCCACCGCTTTCGTTATTATTTAAATTACTTTTATTCATTTCTGTACTCTCTTCTTACCGACAAAAAAAAAAAAAAAAAAAAAAACGCATTATTATCATTCGTTTTCAACTTGTTTTTTAGACGACATACGTATTGCGTATATCCGTCCGCACGTGAAACGAATCTTTATTTCATAAAAAATTACCCTTAAATTTATTTTCATTAGGTAGACTACGTTTAAACAGCGGCCAATGGCGTCACCCGGTAAAAACTGGGGCGAAGGGAGTAGAATAATTGATTCGCCAAAATCAAACCCACCGCGAGTGGTGATAATATATTATTTTTATTTACGTATACTCAAATAACCAATGACCGGATGAAAGAAAACTTAAACGAATAAACGAAACAATACATCGTTATTGTAATGTTAGTGTTCTTATTCGTTTAACCCAGACAACGCGACAACGTTTACTACACGTCAACATAATATACAACAGGAGAAACGTAAGATATATATGTAAACTTTCATAAAAATAACTCGAGAAAAAAAAATGACTAACGCATTTTTTATTGTAGAAAATGTGTACTGTTGTGAATTCTGTGACGGCGATGGGGGGGGATGATACCTTTGAACCCCGTCCCGCAAAAAAAAAAAAAAAAATCTACACAACTGACTCAACATGTTAGGTTAAGTTAAGCTGTTTGATTCGTATTTATGAAAGTGACGAATTAATATTGTCAATAAGTACTATAGTCGGTAACAAAAATTTAATTCAATCACTTATACGACTCAAACAATTTCGCCATGGTAACGGGTAGTACCTCACGGTAATCCTGTTGCCCCGAGCGACTGGATTTCATTCGGAAAAAATATACACGAGGATGTCTAGACACCGAAAAGCTGTTACGAAAAACGTTCCGAAGTACATCGTGCAAGTAGGTAAGCGATTTGTTCGGATGAGTTACCCGGTGCAGGTAATTTGACTCCGATATCGCATAAACCCACATAATTATGTACTGCAAATTCCGATACGTAAGTATCTACCGTGTAACCATATTTATAATGATATTATGACAGCGCGACTAAAATAAATCGTTTTTTACGACTCGAGTATTTTCTGGTTTTTTTTTCTTGTATAAAAGAAGTCTTATCTCGGCGCTACGTACTGTTATTTCCATTCCGATTAAATTATAATTTATTACGTGTACTCCGAAACGTTCAATATTTGCTTTTATGTACTCGCACACACTAAAAAAAAAAAAAAAAAAAAAAAATAAAAAAATAAAAACACAAAAATGTACACATGGCTTCTATAATATTTTAGACTTCACGGTGTTTATTTTAGATCTCGAGCGTACCGAAGAGGCTATAAGTTTTGAAAAGGATGATTATTTTTTATTTTATTTTTTTTCTCGGCTAGTAAAAATGCCCTGATATTTCGTGCCTTACCTTAAATGATGCGCATTTTTCGCGGTACTTCTGTCGAAAACAATCTTTGAAATTCATTTGAAAAAAAATACTTGCAACAAATTTAATGTCGAGTATTCACAGTCTGTAAACTAAATAATAAAATATTATAGAAACACACAAGCCGATTAAACTATTCAAGAAATGTAACTAACGGACATGGTATCGAATGTGAAAAATATAAATTGTATTGCGGGAGTGTTTTTTTTTTTTTTTTTTTTTTGACATCAGAAATCTTGCTCCGATCATCGACATTAGGAGTAGTTTTTTTATTTATTTATATGATCATTACACTTGATGGATTTTCTAATAATCGGAGAAAATCGGAAAAACCGGAAAATTTACTCAAAAACGATATCTTTTGTAATACGGTTGAAAAGAATATGAAACTCTGTAATTACATAATTCAATATGAGTTATTCCATTTTTTTTTTTTTTTTTAAATAAAACGTTTAAATCTCCTTCGTTATCGGTGGTGTAAACAATTGACGTGCAATAGTGTAGGACGTGGTATAAATGGCTGGTAAATCCGTCGTTCAATCCGCATACCGCGATGAAAAACTAAAAAAAAAAAAAATCACTATACGAATTATACGTATACGAGGTGTGTTCAAAAAGTACCAGGACAAATGTTATTACGGTTAATTCACTCACGATAACGTTTCAAATTGTAAACACACGTATTCCCCGTGAAAAAGTGAATATTTTAAACAAAACTCCAAGTCGCTATCTTATCTGAGTTTAATATTACTCGTGGTTAAATCCAGTCGGTTTTTTTCGTTCGCCGTTTTCAACATGTCCGAAATTAACGAACAACGTTTGTGCATCGAGATTTGCTTGAAACTTGGTAAAAAAAAAAAAAAAAAGAATGCAACGGAAACGTACGGAAATGATTAAAACCGCTTTTGGAGATGATTCTTTAGGTGGTTCCCGTGACATTCGAATGTTTTAACCGATTCAAGAACAGTCGGCGGTCAACTGAAGACGATCCACGTTCTGGAAGACCGCCGACGTCGTCCAGAAACGATGGTGTGGCGGCAATTTGCGAAAAAATGCGAAATGGCCGCCGATTAACCGTTCGCGGGTTAATAAAACGAATCTCAATTGAGTCCTGTTATGCAATTCCACAGGAAAAATGTACAAACGAAATAACCGGCACATTTAACGATGTCGATTCGCGAATACTCGGTAGATAAAAAATCGCTGTGGTCCCGCGGACTCTCTCTATTATCTTGATCGGGTGCCGTGTGATTTTTTTTTTTTTTTTTTTTCTATTCCAAGACTAAAATCTGCGCTTAAACGACAACGATTCAAACGTGTAGAGGAAATTGAAGCGAACGCGGGCAACACAATTGGTAGCTTTGACATTGGAACAGTTCCAAAGGACTTATGAAAAATGGCAAGATCGCCGGAACCACTGCACGTCGTCCGGAGGAGAGTATTTCGAACGCGATGTCTTTAAATGATATGTAACTTGGTTTTTGTAATTATTGATAAATAAAATCCTGGTATTTTTTCAGCACACACCTCGTAAACGTTCGGAAATAACGAGAATTGCGATTAGTGCGCGATGCGTACACCGCCCCCGCGGGTTATCTCAGACCGCTATTGAGCGCGCGCCGAGTGGGTCTGTTTGAGATGTCCTTACGAAGTTTAGGAATACCAAGACGCGGGAACTTTGCCGCGATCCTTTTCCGACACAGCGTATTTCGGCGGACGGTAATTAAAACTTATATTCATAATAAAGATTCTATTAAATGATAACCGCGCGGAATCCGAACCGCCGAACTCTCTTTTATTCTTCTTCTTCTTTTCTTTTTTCTTTTTTTTCCCCTCCTCCGCCGTCTCCCGACAATAGGTCTTTTGTCGGGGCTTTTGAGCGCCGTAAACTCCGGTTCGTACGTACGCTTAACTGCAGTGCGCACAAGGTCGAGTGAAATTCATCATTTCCATCGCCGTCGTGCCGCCGCCGTACAGCCAGGTCCTCTAGAGGATTCGCGAATAATAATATAAATAATAATACCGTACTGTACAAGCGACCGCGGCCGCGGCCGGGTCCACGTGGATATTAATTTCCCGAAATCCGTAAAGTTTCGCCGGAGGATTCGTTAGGGAGAATATTTTAATTGGCAAAAGAACAAGGGGGCGGGGCAAGCGAGACGCGCAATTCGACGGATTTCCCTAAATCGAAAACACAAAAGAGAAAAGTCGGATGAGAAAAAAAAAAAAAAAAAAAAACGGAAGAAAAAATAAAAATAAACTGTATATATATATATAAAAAAAAACCACATCGGTCGTGAAAGTCGCTGTAGCTCTTATACGCGCGTTTATTATATTTGCATTATGCCACCTACTTTAATACCGCCGGTTGAATTCGAAAAATAGACACGCATACGCATATATATATATATTTTTTATTAGCATAAATCGATAGGACCAAGTCAGTCGTACACAATAAACTCGACAACTGCCGTCTGCGTTGCCATGTCTTTAAAGATATTCGTTCAACACTCGAAAATGCTCTTTTCGTCTTCGCCGTCGCCGGGCGTATAATACGCGACAAATTCGACGGTGCGTAAGAAAACCCACTTACCCGCGCGGGCCTGTCCTACCGTATACGTACTCGTATATTCATTGAAAATCCTGAATTCGAAATAAATCAACATATTATAATATACGCGCTATCGAAATAACGGATTATCCTTTCTTTTTTTTTTTTTTCTTTTTTTTATTTTATACCGTATACGATACACGAAGACGTTCGGTATATCGCTTTTTTTGTATTATATCAACGGGACGTATTATTATAATAGCCGGGCCCCGGTATGTGTATCGTGTATTTTTTTTTTTTTTTTTTTTCTTTTTCTTGCTCCAATCGTCTACGTCACGGGTGGTTTCTAGTAGCGAATTTCGGCCGGCTTGTGTATTGTGGATTTCCTTCGTAATAAACACACCACGACGATTAATGTTAATTGATAATTCGAGAAACTGGAAAAAAAAAATCGTGAACATTTATCTTTTAACGGCGGTCTGTTAAAATCGGTTTGTTTTATCGAGTTATATTATTGTAGTTTTTCTGTTAGAACTAATCGTATAGAGATCTAAAATGTTCACCAAACATTTATATTAACATTTTCTAGACGTCGTAATATACATAAAATGTTGACATTTCGTGGATTATTTATAACTATTTGTATTGTTTTTCGGCTATGTGTGGATATAATTTTTTTTTAGCATCATAAACAATTGTATACATGGTTCCTCATGAGTTTTATCCATAGTCGTATAAAAATGTCGGAAATCCTTAGTCACGATTTTTTTTTTTTTTGTAAGCCCTTGAAGACGATATTATTTGTGTTTTATTTTCTAGTTGTTAATTAATAAAATATATTCAGTTCAAATTGATCAAAAACCTCAATCCGCTCAAAATCGTATTTCTTTTGCAATGATTTATCGTTGCGTTTAGAATTTTATCATTTTTCTCAACCGCTCCGCTGCACAACAGTGACCTACATTTGTAGTTTTATTGATCCGTGAAATACATTAAGAAGAAATTGTGAGGCCAAAACCTCTATAATAATACAGTGGAATTAATAAAACCATAGTATACGAAATTTTAAACCTCTCCACTTCACTTAATATTATTCTGTGTACATATAACCGTGTGGGGAAATGACTGGGCACTTGAATCCCCTCGAAAAATACTATGGGCTTTTAGTTTATGAAAATATATTGACGAATTTTACATTGAATGACATTTTTTTTTTTTTTTTTTTTCATCACATACATTTGCCTCTCTTGAAATTTCACCCATGCGTGTAACAATAGCTAATAACGTTGTGTACAAACAATATACGAGCTGGCTATCGAGAATGTTATAGTGGCGGGACAAATACTCGAAATTACTGCACTATTTACCTACGTAACAATTAAGCAAGCCATTGAGTGCGAAAGTACAACAATATTTCCCATTTTCCTCTTCTCCTTCTATTTTTTCTTCTACTTAGAGGTCATCAGCCATTAGAGGTCGATCTCTGTCAGACGCTCTTAATTTTCAGTTTAAACGTCCATTTGGAGATTATACGTCTCATACTATTACGGCTCGGCCGTAGTTTATCGCGCGAGACTTGATTTTTAGACATAATACTGACCCGCTATTATTATAGTATTTTTTTTGCAGAAAATTATAATATATCCGGTATTAATATGGATATTACCATTATACATATGGTACGATAATCGTATTATACTATTATAAAAAAAAAAAAAAAACCCGTCTTTATCCGAGACACCAATCGTTTTGCATGTACCTAATATACTTCTTCTCGGAAACCGTCCAGTTTTATAATTTATTCTCGTGCTTAAAAAGCAAAAAAAACCTATGTGATAATAATTAATATAACAATCGTACAGCGTTTGTTTCCCGTAACTTGTTTTAATTTTATTTGTATTAAATATGCAGTTTAAATCGTGTAAAGCTCTACAGGAACTATTTTACAATTGAAATTCCAGCATAATTCGAGAGACATTTACATACTTGATGTACGCGTAGTGTTCAAACAAATGTACAACCGAGTTAATTTATTATAATATTCAGACTGTAATTGAAATTCTTATGAATAAATTTTTGTTTACCTACCTACCAATGTTTTGTTGTAGCGCAATAACTGTATGTAACACAATGTAATTGCAATGTTTTTTATTCGAAAAATCAAAAATTAAACTATTACAATAAGATTTCAATTATTTAACCGTACTATTATTAAAATGTATATTATTATTTTTTTTTTTTTTTTTTTTTTAATCCGCTAAACCGTCATTGACTTTTACATTTCCAATCTGGAGCAAAACATAAAAATCCGGGTATACATTGGCACCGCGAGTAGGCCACTGTTGTAGGCGGTACATTTTTAGGATATTAATTGATTTAGTTTTGTACTCCGAAAGTATCGCTAAACCGTTACAATCGGAAAACAATTTAAACAGCTCTTATACGAGTAATGACAAAATTAAAAAAATTAAATTCGTTATTAGCAAAATATATACGTGTGACTATATTAACAATACGTTTCATTTTACTACAATTAAACAATTAATGGAACGGCCAGGCTTGTTTTCGGTGCATAAGACGATCGCATGATGTGTACAAATCTTCGAAACAAAAATGATAGCAATATAATTTTCGTTTTATTTTTATTTTCTCCTGAGGCGACGCACAGGTTGAATACCCCAGGGGGTTATAGTATTAATTAGGGCTAGTTTTTGCCCCGTAGCCAAGATAACCCAGAAATCAACGACAATAAAACCGATATATCGTAATTTGTCGTCAGTTTTTCAGTTGAAGTCGGGAAAACGGTTGTGAAATGGAGTTTCGCAAAAATTATTTAAATAATGAACTTTGTTTCATATATTCATTCTCAATCCGAAACGAAAATTTATTCTGTTATAATGCACGTGTATTTGACGATTTTTACTAACTGAACAAATTTTTTGTCGAGGAAAAAATAACACGATATCTTAGTAAAACTAATAGTTTACTTAATATAGTTATATTTTTATCACCTTACTTTGCGTTTAGGTAATATGCCTATCATCTTGTTTTTTTTTTGTTAAAAAGTAACTACCGATTTGTTACTATTTCCAAATATAACATACGGAACAAATTGATATTATACGTTCTATTAAATTTATTAATCTTAAATATCGGATTTTAAATCGATGCACTCGCCGAATATTATGTAAAAGTTATCGAAATCTTACGGAGTTTTCCATTGGACGTACTAGTCATTTGCATACCGTTGGTGTTGTTGTTTTTTAAATGATATATATATATATATTATCAAAAAGACTCACGAATATCTATAATAATACGTTTCGCCGTGTACGATAGTCATAGGAAAAACAAATACGCCCTGAATATTGTCAAGATTGAAAAATTGTTTGTTATATTTTCCACACGGTAAAAACTCTTCGATATCATTACGTTACATTACCAAACAATCATCGGTCCAAAACGGAAGTTTATTCGGTACACATTAATAACACTTCATACAAAAAAAATCTTGTTGAACGTGTAAATACGAAAATATGATACACGTGTATTTACTCGAGACGTTTAATAGCGCGTCGACTATAAAATCGTCTTTGACTAAACAAATACGCTACGGCACTAAAGTTTCATTTTAAAACAGCAAAAATAACATTTTGTCTATATTTCGTACTTTGTTTCCCTCCCCCCTTGATCTTTACGACTAAGGACGATTGTATATATATATATATATATTTTTTTTTTTTTTTTTTGTAAGTTTAGAGCCCGGCGATTTTTAAAATTACGTTGAAGACGATTTTACAACATTTATTTTATTGTAAACATAAAATCGAATTATTATTCTTATTCGGGCGCGCGTATAGAACTGTTGAGACAAAAAAAAAAAAAACGGTAATAAATCGCCACGGAGACTATACAAATAAAACACACACGATAAATCTTATGAATTTAAAACAATACGTATGTTCCTATCCGTCATACCTATTTTAATAAAATATCGGCTCGTATATTCGAAAATGCATACTCCTTCGGTTTAAACCAGTGTTTGCCAAACTTTTTACCATGACGGACCACTTAGAGAATTTCTAATGGGCCGCGGACCACCTCGATTGTAGGAAAACTTCTTTTTTTTTTCTTTCTTTTAAACAAAAATACACAAAAACAATTGAAAAGGAATGTGTAATTTTATCATATGACTTAACACAGCATAGATTCTTAACCGGTGATCCATGGTCCCCCTGAAAGTCCGTAGATGGTTACTCGATGGGGTCTACAAAGTGGCTGCGAGTTTTACTTTTTTTTTTTTTTTAAATAACCGAAATATAAATTTCATATTTTTTAATAGAAAGGCATAATTCGTTCTCGAAACATTTTGGTAACATTGAATTTATTCACGGATTAGCATATTTAACGGACATTTTTAGGCATTTGAACGAAGTAAGTACATTGATTCAAGGACTAAAAGTGACAATTGTGGACGCGTTCAGAAAAATAAATGCCTTTGTAAATAAAATTCCCTTGTGGAAAAGAAGATTTCAAGTGGAAAAATTAACAAACTTTCCAACACTTAAACACGAACTTTCAAAAATTAATATTGCATTGTCTAGTTCCATATAAACACAAATTTCTAAAACATTTTGGTGTCCTTAAAACTTCATTTGACGATTATTTCGATTCTATATATTGAAAAGCAAAACTTTGGGGACGCAATCCTTTACTTGTGGACTTTAAACACTATTGTTGATTCTGACCTCAAAAAAGATGAATTAATTAATTTAAGATCAAAAGAAATAGCACACTAACATTTTCTAACAAAAAAATTAATATCGAATTTTGGTGTACGTTGACGAAAGCTTATGCGCGAGCTGTATCCAGGGCAATAGATTTTTTGATTCCATTCGCCACTACTTATCTGTTAGAGTCTGGATTTTCTACAATAAACACAATTAAAACGAAATCAAGAAACCGATTGGAAATAAAAGACGATATGCGAGTTTCTTTGTCCAATACCATACTAGATTTAAAGGCAATATTGCAATCAAAACAACAAAAAAATTCATATGTACAATATAAGTGATTATTCGCATTAATTTATGGATGCATTAAACAATTCTTAGTATTGTTAAAAATACTAAAAATAAAGAATTTTATTTATTTTTTTTTTTTGGGGGGGGGGCTAGTCCATGATTATACTTTACACTTAAAAAGGCCCATGTCTCAGAAAAGGTTAAGAACCTAAGCTTTACAGTGCATTAAATTTTATTATTATCATACAATATTTACTTAATGTGATTTTTGTGTTTGACTTTCTTTGAACAGTTTTTGAATTCTATGATTGATAGAACTACCGATGCTCATAATATCGTATTTTTTCGCTAATTTTTTTTAAAAAAAAAAAGAACACTGAACAAGCAATAAAAAATCAATGTGACCACGGACCGAATATTATTCTGATATTTAACACTCGCGTCATAAACCCTGAGAACGGGTATGCCCTGGTAAAAGTACCAGGAGTTTAATTTTAATAATTACAAAAAAATGAAAATTATAATTATTTAAAGACGTCTCCTTCGAAATACTCTACTCCGGACGATATGCAGTGATCCCGGCGATCTTGCCATTTTTTAAAAGTCCTTCGGAACTGTTCCAAAGTTATAGCTACGAGTTCTGTTGTCGCGTTCGCTTTAATTTCCTCTACGCCTTGAAATCGTTGTCCTTTGAGCGCAGATTTTAGTCTTGGGAATAGAGAAAAATCACATGAGTCCTGATCAAGAGAATAGCGAGAGTCTGCGGGACTTCAGGAATTTTTTTTATCTGCCAAAAATGCACGAATCGATAGGGCTAAATCGTGAACAATCGCGGAACGAATTTGGCAGCGCGACCCTTCTCGTCTGTACATTTTCCTGTAAAATTGCATGACAAGATTTAATTGAGATTCGCTTTGTTAACTCACGAACGGTTAATTAATCGGCAGCCATTTTGCATTTTTTTCGTAAATTGTCGCCAGACCATCGTTTCTTGGACGACGTCGACGGTCTTCCGGATCGTCTTTAGTTGACCGCCGACTGTCCTTGAAACGTTTAAAACACTCGAAAGTCAAGGATTTATCTCCAAAAGCGGTTTTAATAACTTCCGTTGCATCATTTTTATCAAGTTTCAAACAAAACTCTGATGCACACAGGCGTTGTTCGTTAATTTCGGACATGTCGGTGAACGGCGACCGAAACAAACCGACTGGATTTAACCACGTGTAATATTAAACTGAGATAACATAGCGACATTGGGTTTGGTTTTTTAATATCCGCACATATTCGCGGGGAATACGTTTATTTACAATTCGAAACGTTATCGTGTGTAGATTGACCGCAATAACATTTGTCCTGGTATTTTTTGTACAGATCTAGGCGGTATAGATGATATTATATTTTCGGTATTATTATTATTTTTTTTCCCGTGTTCACCCCACGGTCGGAGCGGCATAATGAAAAATCGTCTCGCCCGGCCGGCAATTATAATGGACGCTCGAAAACGTCAATCACTCGTCGCGTCTAAGTGTATTGCAAATACCTCCTGAAAGTTATTAGGAAAATTGCGGGGCCGCCACCGCCGGCCGGGTGTTGGCGAAATATTTACACGGCGCCGGGTGGTACCCGCGGGCAGGAACGGTGGTTTTCAATAACGTTTAACATTTTGAGAAATTAACGGTTGGCCCCCCCATTTTTGACAACACTTACGTGTACGCCTGGCGGGCGGGACGGGGAAAGTGATGGCGACGGAGTTTTCGGCGTGCGCCTCCTGTACAACGGGGGCCTCCCGGGAGCCGATCGTTTGTCAAAGTCTTTTTTGGCCCCGCGTCTCCGTCGGTCCCGAAATGTTGATAAATCGACACGACCACACCCTGTCTACATCGCGGTTATACAGTATATGCATATACATATATATATATATTTATATATATACATACATAAAGTGCAATTTTGACCTATACTTTCCCATCCCTCCATCCCTCCTTCCTCTTCGTATATATATATATATATATATATATATGTGTCTATATACCTGTCGCCCGGAAACCGAATTCCTGGGCGTCGTCGTCGTCGTTATACGTTTTCGTTTTCGATATATATATTTTTTTTTTTTTTTTATTTAAAAAGAATATTTACAATCTACGCTATACCTCGTATAGCAAATATAAGCATAAAATAATAATAATGAAAAACAAATTATACAACCCGAACACATGCGGAGGGAGGCCGTCCAGCGATAGCGCCCAACGTTAACTCTTTTTCTTTTTATTATTATTATTATTATTATTAATTATTAACTTAAATTGAATTAAATGGTTTGGCAGTCGTCGGTCGTTTTGTATGTCACGGCACCAGTTCCTCTTTAGACGGCGCGAGGTATTGTTAGGAAGCGAGTTGGAAGCATGTTCGGCGATTAAATGGTTAAAATGAGACTGTAAAATTTAGAGTGAAATTTTTTATAATATTTTGTGGCTAATTGATTAACTGTTTCTATATTGAAGTCAATTTCAAGTGTGGAATTTGATACGTACCAAAGTGCAGAAGAGATAATGCGAAGAGTGATGGATTGGAAGGCTTGGAGGGTACGTATTTGAGATGGTTTAGCGCATCCCGGGATTTGTATTGCACGAGCCTAGCCAGGCCTTAAAAAAGGATTTGTAGATGATTATTTTTGTGCGGAAGGGTAGTTTTGATGTCAGAATTGGGCGAAGTAAGTGAAATCGGTATATATATGTAAAAAAAAAAAAAAAAATTACGGGCCCTAAAAAACGCGTTCGTTTTTTACCTAACCTAACCCGTTCGGAATTTACGATTTCCTAACCGTTTTAGCGGTTTTAACCGCCTACGGTAAGATACGCAACCGGCCCGGTGACAAAACGGTGACAATTTTTTCACTCAGTTTTTGTTTTTTTTAATTCGAACCGGACCGTTACCGGTTGTGATAATATTGCCGACCGCTTAGTTTAACCTTACAATTTCTCACTGACAGTACTTTCTTACCGGGTTGTCCGTAGGCTACGCAAAACCACCGAGTACGGTTATGATCGGATTCCGAGATAATATAAAACGAATATTACTCACCCCGTTATCGATATTATTATTCTCGTTTTGTTTTATTTATCATTAGCGAGAGATCGATACGCGTAAACTATGCCTTGCGTAAAACCGTCTAGAAACCAGTATTGCTGGATCAGCATATCAGAGTGTCTCGGCGAAATATCTAGGAATGCACCTTCGACAAAACGAAAAAAAAAAAAAAAAAAAAAAAAACTTACTAATTCAGAAGAAAATGTGACAATTGTAATCTGCCTGTTTAGAAGACATTCCGAACTATATACCTAACAAGCGAACGTCTATTGTTCGTTACGATAGTCAAACCAATACGGACCCTTGTTGGATCACAACTTTGGGGCTATTAGTCCGACATTGAGACTGTTGAGCGCTGCCAGAATATCGCTCTCCGTACCGTTGTATGGCAGAGACGACCATTAACCACCGAGATATGACGATGATCGCCTCCGTGAGATAACCAAGTCTGTCCGTAAAACACGAGACGAGGCCGGACCAATGCAAGCGGTTCGATTACTCGATACCTCTCGAGACTCTGGGCGTCTTAAACGCCGAAGACCGCGTGACTTCGTATAGGATTCTTAGACTTAGGAGGAGGCCGGTGTGGCCACTCCGCCGGTAGTGAGACTCCACGCATGTTTTTCATTTGTATATCGATATACTACGACGCCATAAGTGTTTGTGTACACCTTTGAAATGTGGTTATTTGTTAATAAAAAAAAAAAAAAAAAAAAACCGAATTTGTATTTATCGACACGACCAATGTAATAATAATCTAAAGACCGCACGACCGGGCGAGATTGTCGAATACGGTCCCCCCCCCCGGGGAGGGGGGGACGCGAGGGTCGCGAAAAATGTAATTTCGCGCACGTTGGCGGCCGGCGAAAACAATTGAATTTGCATCTGCCGGCGGGCGGCGGTACGGGCGCGTAATATTTCAAAACGAAGCGGCGGCGGCGGCGGCGGCGGCGAGAGGTATTCCCCGCGTGTTTGTTCGGGGGACGCCGCGGACCCGTCCGCACTTGATTGCGTCGGCCCGAAATTATCGCCACTGGTTTTGCCGGCAAATCGAATTAGCATAACATTACGACAATATTAGCCAAACAACCGACGCGACGTTCGCGTCGTCGGGCGCCCAGAAATTATTATTATTATTTCCCTCCGTGAATTACCTACCGCCGTAATAATTCCCGTGTCCCGAACCCCGAAACGTACGTATAATATTGTCGATTTTATTAACCGTACGGTCTAATTTACGAAAATTATATCACGAGAATAATAATCCGGCCGGGCTTTGTTGTGCCGACCCACCAACAAAACGTAACGCGTTCGCAATAATCGAATTCGGTTATCTAGTCGCCTCCTAGTAAACGTATTCAAATCGGAAAACCCAACCCAATAGTGTCCGTGTTGGTTTTTTTAATGAGTTTGTTCGAATTGCCCTAATGATTCGATACAACGAGGCCGAGGATTCCACCGCCTAAATTTCAAATAATCGTTACGGTAAGGTGACATTTCGATACGGTGGATCAAATCAAAATGTCCGCGGGGACACGAACGATCAATATTTTCAAATTGCGGATCATAATGTCCCCTCAAAAAAAAAAAAAAATCAAAATGTCCCGTTACCCACAAATTCTTTTGTTTTTTTTATAACAAACTACATACGTAAGTCAATATTTACCGCGGTACCTCGTACATAATATTTTTTTTTCTTTTCAATAAATAATATCAAAACGTGTAACTAATATTAATTTATCATTAATTTGTATGTCAAAATATTTTATATTTTGTATTTTTTGCGTTTTAAGTTCAGAATAATCCATGTAAAATATTTTACACAGTTTTGAAAGATATTGTTTTGTATTTTTTTTTTTTTTATTAATTTTACCTCGTTATCTCGTAATTATGTTTTACAATACATATTGATTTTCGCCTTTTGGCGTGGACGATAAAACCACCACGATCTCAGTAGGTAACAAACTAATATTTATTTATATTTATAAATACTTAAATTTTTTTATTGATTTGCATATCGAGAAATTTCAATAAAATATTGCCAATAATGTTAAATTTGAATATATATATATACGAGGTATATATGATGTAGATATGAAGAACATGAATTTATTTAATTTTAAACGCCTTAATGTTGGCTAGATAGACTAGGGATGTCCTTAAAATATGAATATATTTATTTGCAGGGAATAGGTATTATCGTTGATTATACACAATTGTACACTATTGAATAATCAGTGGTATGTTAAAAAAAAAAAAAAAAAAATAAATAACATTTTTGTATAAACACTGTAAAATAGGAAACTATACGGCTTACAGGGATCTGAAATATGGATTTTTTTATTTACAAAAAAAAAATAAAATAAAATAAAATTCTATAATAGAGATTTCTGGATAATAAATACAATTTTAAATTTCATTAACGAATGCATCCGTATCGAAAAACGAGTGTTTCATTGTCGAATAGAAGAGACACGTGCACACGTGTACGTATACACTCGTCGGGTGATTAGACATGTCGAGAATACATGCTGATAAACATGTTCGAATTAGTGAAACATTTTATTTTTATTTGCACACAGCGTTACGTTAGGTATTAAAAAGACATAATGAAAAAAAAAAAAATAAAAAAATAATTCTAATAATAAATTGAAATATTTCAAAATGTATATTTCGTGAAACATCCAAACACTGATCATATTCAATCGCGTGTTGAGTTCCATTTAACGGCGTCGGGCTGTCGCGGATGGTTCTATTCAGTTGTCGTTGGATTCTAGTCGAATTGAAACAGTCGATTTCCACGGGGATAATAATAACACGAACGTCTAGGGCAGGACACGAACCGTGTTACAGAACTCACAGATATTCGTCTCGCTAACAAACGGTTAAATTCTATTAAACGCAATACGAACGCTAATTGCGAAACTTGCGATTGGCACGTGCTCCTATAACCCCGTGGCATTATTTTGTTGCGAATATTCCACTGAATACCGATCACTTTTCCCCGATTTTCTATAGCTCCGGGTGGTTTTCATTCACCAGCTAAAGGATTACGAGTTTTATAAGAGAAATAGAGAGTTTACTCTCTCACTCTTTCTCACTCCGTCTTGTGATTGTACATAAAACTGCGAAACACAGTAAACCCGGGTTTTAGTTTAAAACCACTAACCACCCTGCGACCGCAGTAGTTATTTATAAGTTTGCCGTTCGGCAAACATATAAACTTATTCAATTTGATTCCGTCGAACAGTAATTAAAATAAAATAAGTCGGCGCATTAGGCATACGGTCGAAGAACGTCCTAAATACCTCCTCCGGGGTTTTTTTTTTTTTATTATTATTTATATTATATTCGTCGGAGTCGTTATTTTGTTTATAGGTTCAATCGTTATTATAATAATTGTGTATTGGAGCAATTATGCGTTCGCGATACTTCGATACTTGGTCCGTCGGTTACATTTTGTTTTATTATTAAAAACTCGTACACTCGCATCTTGTAAATAAAATATATAATTGAAAACGTTATCCCGGATGAATAATGAATACGCGGGGAGTATAATTACACACGAGGTTAAACGTATGCAGTGTATTAAACGGTTTTGATTATAGAGTGCAAGTAGTCAGGATACCGTCAGGATGCGTGGGTGAATAATGCGGTTGGGAATGGTAATTTGCATTTTTTAAGATAACCATAAAAAATACTGTATATAAATAAAAAAAAAAAAAAAAATGTTGTTTTGGTACATAAATATTACGAATAACAATTTATCAGTTTCTATATCGATTAACAAAACAAATACCGAATGTTGTTTAATTTAAATTTATAATACTGGAATATTTAATAGATTTAGTTTACCATTTATCGATGCGTAGATATGTCGGGCTGTAAATAGCCAGAAGAATCGTCTACAGTTTTTTTTTTTTTTATTTTTTTTATAATTTTGTTTATGCAATTAGTGAACGAGACGATGATGAAAAAGCGTGTGCAATTGTACAAGCAACTAAGATAAATTACCGTTAATAACGTCGGTGATGAGGTTAAGAAAAGAAAAATAAACAGTAGTAAATAAAATTATATATGTATATAGGAACATAACAAGTCGAAATTAAAATTAAAGAAAAAAAAAAACACATTTTTTAAGTTCGAAAGTATAATAAATCAACATCGCTGGAACGGAATGTGCGCGCCTTGTTGGACGACTTAAATGGATAATAGTAGAATTTTTATTTTTTTTATTTTTTTTATGGGGTCAAGTCGTATGCGAACGGTGAAAATATATAATTACGCGTAGAAAAATACTCTCGGATTGGTATTTAATAATTGTTATGTTGATAAAAGATCAAATCACAAATCTGCTAGTATTTGGATTATTATAATTTAAGCGAATACATGTGAAATATAATAAATGTATGTATTAAATCCACTTAAAACATTTCAATCCGGACTAGTAAACAATACATTTAGATTGAATATCTATTGTACAGTTTTGTAACTACAAAATAAAGTAGAGCGGAACCTCGAGATATCCGAAATATTCGACTTACCGAGGTTTTCGAGTTGTCAAAGTATTAGGAAGAAATATTTGACTTAAAAAGTGTTTATAAAATCGTTTATTATCGTTTTAATTGCAAACAAATATGTATATAAAATAATTTGTTTTTTTTTTTTTTTTAATTCGTTATACGTACATTGTGCATACATATATATATATACATATAATTATTATAACATTATTGTTTCAATTATGTATTATAACTGTTAAAAAAGAAAAAGAAAAATTACCGAATGTAGTGACAACGAAACGAAAATACAATACAATAAGATAACACAGTAAACACCGGTAAAACTATCGGCACGTGCAATAATAATATACTCGAGTGTGAACTTAAGATAATAATTTATTCTACATTCGGAACACTGGATATTTCAGTTATCTATAGATTATCATTCCACTAATCGAGGTTTTCGTCTTAACGATGATCCACTGTACTATATATCGCGTTTTTTTTTTTTTTTACGAATTTCCTCGATATGAGTTTGCACACAAAACTAAATTTCAAAATTGTAATACACATAATTCAACACAAACAAAAAATAAAAAAAAAACCTCGATAATTGCAAATAACTTTAAATATATATATATTTAATGTTACGGTAAATGACGTATGATTCACCAAAATGGTATAATTATGTAGGTAAACGTCGTAAAAAAAAAAAACTCGTTTTAATCTCAAATGTACATGTTTCACCGGTAAATGACGTCATTTACCGAGTTTGTTTTGTAAATGACGATATTATAGCTTTTCTTGTTTAAATAATTTGTTTTTGTTTATTGGTAAAATAATATCATTATTATTAAAAATTATTTATATTTACATTTTTTTTTTTTTTTTTTTAGTATTGCTGTGACATTTTGAATTTAAAATCGTATCAACCAATTTTCACAATGTCATCTTCGTGTGCAAAAATAACTGCATGCAAATTACGCGGAGGACCTGGAGTCCTATCGAAATTCGATATCGGGACATACGATTTCGCGTATACACTTATCACTGAACACGTTTTCACATTATAAAAAAAAATGTATTGAACATCATTCTCCGACCAAACCATTCCCTAATTTACCGAATTTTAAGTGAACGAAATCATTTACCGGTAAATGACGTCATTCACCACGTTCATTTACCGTATTGGCATATATAACTGAGTAAACGCCAAAATGTTTTGAATTACGTCTGGAATGTGCTAATATAAGTATTTATTCACCGAAAAGATATAATTATGTAGGTAAACGTTGTAAAAAAAAAAACTCGTTTTAATCTCAAATGTACATGTTCCACCGGTAAATGACGTCATTTACCGAGTTTGTTTTGTAAATGACGATATTATAGCTTTTCTTGTTTAAATAATTTGTTTTTGTTTATTGGTAAAATAATATCATTATTATTAAAAATTATTTATATTTACATTTTTTTTTTTTTTTTTTTAGTATTGCTGTGACATTTTGAATTTAAAATCGTATCAACCAATTTTCACAATGTCATCTTCGTGTGCAATAATAACTGCATGCAAATTACGCGGAGGACCTCGAGTCCTATCGAAATTCGATTCGGGACATACGATTTCGCGTATACACTTATCACTGAACACGTTTTCACATTATAATAAAAATGTATTGAACATCATTCTCCTACCAAATCATTCCCTAATTTACCGAATTTTAAATGGACGAAATTATTTACCGGTAAATGACGTCGTTCACCACGTTTACATCATTTACCGTATTGCCATATATAACTGAGTAAACGCCAGAATGTTTTGAATCACGTCTGGAATGTGCTAATATAAGTATTTGCTCGACACTAAACAAAAGTTATGTCATGTATAAGCAAATTGGGAAAATTAACAACAAAAAAAAAAAAACAAAAAACAATTACGGCCAATCGTGAATTTTAACAGAGAACCAATTGAATAAAAAAAAAAAAACAAAACAATTATAATCGCGGTAGTAAAATAACGGAGGACAGTAGAAGCGAATTAAACATAGTAATGAACTTTTTGGTGTAAAAATCACTTTTTCGCAAACAGCGAACCTCCTTGTATTATTATTGTTATTTTTTTCCCGTCTGTGAGCAACTTTTCTACGGGACATCCTGCTCTGATTTTTAAGTTGTAGTACGTTTGCCGAATATCTCATAGATTATATTCGCTATTCGTTTTTTTTTTTTTTTTTTGAATATTTACAAAACGAATAATGTACAAGTTAATTAAAAATGGGAAAGAACAAACGTTACGCGATAATAATAATAATTATTAGTATTATTTTTTGTTTTAGATTTCGGTCTGTCGGCGTAATTGTTGCCAATTCAATTATCGATATAAGTTTTCGGATATTCCGTCCGGATACGATTATATTATATTACGCCGAGTTAAATTTATTACCCCTTAATTTCTCATTCGGCTGAACAAACGTCGGCTATAAAATATTATAAAACGTCCGTGTACACATCGCACGAAAACGAAACGTTATTAATATTATTGTTTATTCGCTTGGAAATTATTAATTAGAGACACAGGCTGAGTATCGCCGAACGAACGGATTCGATTGCGTTCACGTCGAGCGTGTCCTTAACGAATTAAATAATAACAGTGTAGGTTTTATTGTAAAGTTTTTTTTTTTTTTGTTTATTTATTTATAAAGAATATTTACAATGTGTGTTCGAACATCGCGATAAGTAAACCCGATAGTTTATGTACAATTTTGACATTGAATAGTACGAGGATGGAGGCCAACCAGTAGTGACGGAACCCAACATTGATGTTAATTTAGGTAAGCGGATCTCTGCGATATTTTCTCTTGAGCCGCTTGGTGGGATTTATGGGTTTTAAGATTTGCGATACTAATGGGTTGGCGTATGGGAAGGTAGTTTAGAATAAAAAATATCTGTAATGTTTGATGGGTAATTAGGTGGTCAACTGTCTCGATTTTTGGGTCAGAGTACAGTATAAGGTTGGATACGAACCAAGGTGCGGATATTGTAATGTTAAACGTATTTTTGTTTCGCTTAACTCCGACGATCGATTGAACGATAATTATTAATAATAATACGTATTTTTATAAAAAAATAAATATACATTTACTTATCGCTGATTTAGACCGTTTCGATAACGGAAACCCGGTGTCCATTGTTCGCCGCGCGTACGGAAAGTCCTACGGGCTTGGAGGTTAAATTTTTTAAACAGTGATAGATTAAAATCTATACAATGTGTAAATGTGTTGTTATTTTTAAATTATTTCTACTAGTCGAACAAAAAACTACTGTCAGAATGAATTTTTTTTTTTTTTTTTTATGATATACAAAGGTTTCCTCGGAGGATTTTAAGTACGTGTGGTGTTTTTTTTTTGTTCAACCATAACGAAATTGTATACATGAACTTGTATACGTACCTTAAATGATTATTAATTTTCGATTTCAAATCCTTCCCGGTTTTTAACGCTAATCGGAAAAAAAACAAAACGCATTTACAATTAATTGCATATCCATTTTTAGTTCTAGACAAATATTCTCCTGTCGAATCCAATAGGAAAACTGCGAGGAGTTGCTATTGGAAAATCAAAAGTCGATATTCGTGTACTAAAGGTGCGATGTTGTAATTATTGTCGATAAGACGGCATTAGAGGATTCTATGGCGATTGAAAAAAAAAAAAAAAAAAAAAACCAAAATCAATTTTACTCAAAACCGCCAATAGATCGCGATAGAAAACAAAAAATATAAAAAACACCCTGCATAATTGCGGTACGTGTATTAAGAATCGTATACAAATGCCTAGGTTTTTTTAAACGTATTCCGACGTAAACGAATAAAAAAACTGTATTACAGTGTATTCAGGAATACTATATATATATATTATACACGAGTATAATACCTACTGTAGAAATAATAATAATTATATAGTAAAAATACTATAATAATAGCTTTTTGTATAATCGTTAAAAACTAGTTTTAGAATAAAAAGGTCAGTAGGTTGGACTATATAGTTAATATACGTTATTATAATAATGACGAACGGCTAATGCGATGCGTTTCTGTTGGTTTTTTTTTTTTTTCTTTTCATATTTCCACTGCCCGTTATCGAACGTATAGAAAAATACAATTATGCCACAGCCGTTTTTTTTTTTTTTTTTCTGTCAGACAACATATATTATAAACAGTATCGAAATTATTGCATGTTGAAAATGTACCGCATTCGGACAGTAGAACGCAATTTTTGGTCTTCGACCAGTACAAGACAGTTCAAGACATTTTCAAACCGATAGCCGATAATATTGGCAACTATACAGTCACCCATGTTGTAGACACGAATTTAGCGTTTGTACAAAAAAAAAATGTATCAATTTAAATATTTTAATATTCCGTATGTAAAATAATTATGAAACTTATCGAAAAACAAATCAATATTGTTTTTTTTTTTTTTTTTTTGTATGGAGAAGTATAGGGATTTTGAAGACAACCCCATCAGCGTTTTTTGGGAACATTAATTTTTTTTTTTTTTTTAACGTTACAGTCGTTTACTAATCAAATTGTAAAACGCCAACAGGACTGTCTGTAAAATGTTGTCGTCTGCGTACACACTTTACAATAGGTTTTTCATTTCAAAAACAAATTTAAAAGGCCTTTCCGTTTGTTTGCCGTGAACATATTTTTTACTATGTTGTCCGTTAGAAAGACGCGGACTGGAAATTTTGCCGTTGCCTTACCTAATCTAAAATTTGTAGGTCCGCTATGCTGTAAAAAATATGGTGTACGTTCATAATTTTAATAACGTTCACAATAAGATAATAATAACAAGTATACTAACCTTACTTACGTATGCTATTCAAAATATAGTTTTTCTCTGTTGGTAAATTCGAAATGCTATACATCTCTGCCTAGTTTAAATTTGATTTCGAACGAAAACATATATATTTTAAAAATAATAATAAAAAAAAAAAAACCGAGAGACAAAAAAAACAAAAAGGATAAGTACGATAATCTCGTATAATAGTATAGTGGTTTTTTTATTATTATTATTTTTTACTTTCGCACTGCGTTCGAAACGCTCAAGACAAAATCAAATTGACAAAAGCCTTTTTCGTGTGACCGAGCATATCGCGCACCTCTTATATTATGTTTCAACATGTAGGAAAAAAAAAAAAATTCAACCCATTAATTATTATGGATAACAAACGTCATAATATAATACCATACTATGAAATATTAATTTTATAATAATAGTACACGGGATACGTTTAAAATTAATTGTTCTCTAAAAAAAGACAAAAAAAAAAAAAAAAAATTAAAAATATGATAAAATATATAACAATAATAACCATTCGCTATTTAAAATACATACAAAAATCATAATAATAATTATTATTATCTACTGTTCGTTTTACTGTAAATCGAATGTCTTCAAAACGTTTTAACGATATATTTAAAAAGTGTTTTAAAATTAATCACAATTATTGGTTTCAATCGTACAATAATGATACTATTTCGTTATTTTAGATACGGCGTGGGAAACGAGAAAAACACTTTTTAACGCGGTTGAAATCCTTTTGATAACCGTTCATCACCGTACCGTAAAATATGCGCGTTTATTTGAAATGTTTTTCAACATTCTAAACATTTCGTCACTTGAATTGTTGAAATTCTAAATGTAGAAATATTTGATTGATTTTCGAAGTTCCCTTGTTGTTACATCATTGGAGAAAAATTACTACTCTGCTTTGGAGTTTACATATTATTGTCAAAAAATTAAAAAAAAATAACTTTTCCGTTATTTTGTTTTTCGAAAATATCAGAATTGGTTTTGATTGTCGTTTCATGTTCTGCAGTATTAAACTAAACGGTTATTTATTCTAAATTACACACCATACCGATTTCCCAACGACAACAGCTGTTGAGCCCTAATTTATTTGCACCGAAGAACCTTTGGAGCCGTTCCTTGGATTATCGTCTATTATAAAACTAGAAGCCGACGCCTATTAAATTAACATAATGCGCACATTAAAATTCATTTGTAATTATTGTATTCGTGTAAGATAATCTATAATATTAGATAGGTATATTTGTTTTACTCGCCACCAGTTTTTTTAAGAATTGATCAATCAGGTTTCCAATGTATAATGTATTGTTTTGAAGTTTGAAAGGTAATTTAGAGAATGTATAGTTCATAAACGAAAAAATCAAATTCATAGTTTTGTTTCCGTATTTCACAAAGAACGGAAAAGTCATTGCTATTTTTTGTTTGATCAACTTCCCGTTTATTGTCACGGTTTTGTCCGTTATCTAAACAATTTTAACAATTTCATCTATTCATTCTGCACAGTGTACACTTAAATACGAAATAATATTATAGTTTCCTTCAAAATAATAATAATAAAAAATAACAAACAATTATGTTATTTGCAATAAGTATGCATTGAAAATCTCGAAATGATTATTAACATTTTTGAGTTCCGACTTTTCTCCGATTTTGTAAAATTTGAATATTATTTTAAACATTTTCACGAGCATCTTACTTATAAGAATTTTCCACTGATCTACTGCCCATTACCCATTTTAGGAAGAAGAGCCACCGCTGTTTTTACAGACAAAAATGTCTACTGCAATATTTATATATCTTTTTTTTTTTTTTAAATTATTATTTGGTTAACCACAAAATTGTTTCGCCTGCGGGCCTTCGCATTGAACTGCGATTTATCATTTGATTTCAAAAAAATAGTAGATAAATACCTTAAAATTTCCTGTTTTAAGGTTATATGTACAATATGAAGTTTTACGTAAAAATATATATAAATGGACTTACATGTGGGCTGTAGATAATCGCTCTCTTTCAAAAATAAAAATAATCATCGAAATCTATGAACGACGGGGGTTGTCACTAAAAGGAATTTTTTTGAGCAAAACACTCGCTGGTACCGGGCCCCTTTTTTTCCGATTCGTATACAAGTGTGAAATTTAAATAAATTTACTATTTTTCAAAAAAAAAAGAATTCCTATCGTACGTATTTGAATTTTATTTTAACGATTAATCGAATAAAATGTAATAATATTAAACGATTTTTTTTATAAATAATGTTCAGTATGAATTACCTTGTCGATATTATCCTTTAGTTTCAATAATGGCTCCTTTAAACTACGTGGCGACCAACTTGTTTCTGTTTCTATTAGTACAACCGGTAACATAAATATATTCTTAATAGATTGGAACATACTTAATATTGTATTCCCGACATCTTCAAATATATCCGCAGTAGTCTACAAAAAAAAAAAAAAAAAAATATATCAAGAGTTATTTTTGGAAAATAAGTACGATTTTATTTATAGTTATTTACGGTGGTTTAAATTAAAAAAGAAATAAGTACTTGCCTGAGCTGTTAAAGCCGACAGTAACAGAATGCACAAATAGTACTTCATGTTTTGTGAAATATCAGTTCCTATACGTTTGAAACTGTTCGACGGACGATCAATAATTCATTGAAAAGAAAATGTGTGGCACCTACTTGTTTTGCAGCTTTCATCTTTTTAAATATTCAAATTATAATTACTAATCCAATAAACAATTAACTATTATTCAATTTCGATGGTTTTTTTTTTTTTTTTTTTTTTTTTTTTTTTTTTTTTTTTTATGATTATCCATTTTCATATTATTATTATAATAATTATTTTAATTGTATGAAATAACTTATCTAATAATTATTACCAATTTGTCTAACTACTACGTGATTAACAAATTCTTTTTCTTTTTTTTTTGGATATCGTGAAACATCATATTAGATTCCGAGCGAAACGAAAAATGTATTTGTTTTAGTATGATGTATATATTCTTGTCTGTCTGAAAATAGCTTTTCTACCAGAAGTCTTGCTCCGATTTTCAAGTGTAGTGCCTTATATGAAAGTATTCAATTGGTTCATATTGTTGCATTAGTCGTTTGTTTGATTATCGTTGCAGTTTTTAGAATAATTGGAGAAAAACCCTCATTTTCTAAAGAACACTTACCTAACCTAACCTTAACGGGTCTTTCATTTTTTTTTTATTTTTTTACTACGTCTTTTAAATATGTTAAACAACGCCATTGACTATTTGAGCGGTTCAAACTTATAATATATAAATAATTTCATCATCCGTACACGTGAAATATATTTAAGTATTATTTTGGAAAACTACCCCCATCCCCTCCCCCTGATTTAAAACTTAGCTACGTCGATTTTGTATATAATTTTGTATACCAAAAACGAACTTGATCGTAATCTAACCCAACCTAACTATTGGCGTAGGAAAAATATGTATTATACAAAAACCAAAAAATATCAGGTCCATTTCTAACACAATTACACAATTTCATTGTTGCGGCACGGTTAAGTTAGAAAAAAAATTTTTATTTTTTTTTTTTTTTACTAAACTTCTAACATTTATAATCTATTAAATAAATGTATCACATATGCTTGCATTTATTTTATAGGATAAAATTCGAGATTCTCACTGTCATTTGACTAGACCAGACGCAGCTGTAACTGTGTCGAAAACATATTTGCGTAAAAAAACCAATTAATAACTCGTCAATTTGTTCGGATTTTACCTATGAAACGTTTAAATCAATATTTGCTTGGGCTACAGAATTATACTGATAGAATAATACGAATTTTAAAAAACGTTCCATCGTTTATTCAACAATATGAAATTATATTTATTAAAAATGAAAACATAAAATCAGTAAATATTTTTAATTTTATATTGTATTATTGCTGTAACGTTAAAAATATTGCACACATTATGTTATTTTTTATAGTTTCCGAAGCTTTACCAACCATAAAATAAATTCCCGACCGTTGATTGTTTGTGTAATTGCTTTTGGGCGATTTTTTTCTTCATTGTTTTTCGGCTTTTATATGATCATGGGCCACCTGTTTAAAGTACGAGTATACTATATAAATAACTAATCACGCAATAATTTGTTTAAATGATTTTTATCTCAAAGAACAAGAACTTGCCTTGATTTGTTTCAAATAGTCGCTGACTTCATGTGCTGCGTCTAGGACTTTCCGCTGAACGTTTACCGGTAACAATTCGAAAGATATGTCTGTTATAGTCTTTGCCATTCTAAACGTTTCCCAGTATAGTCCAAATGCAAAAGACGACAAGTATCCTATTGTTTTTTTTTGAGTGTCTTTCGATTCGGAAGTTACCAAATCAAAGTAAACCTTAAAAAATATATATATATATATATATATATGTTAAAATGATCAAAAATAAAGCATTTAAGATTGATTGTATAGATTCGTGTAAGTAAATTATTATTCAATCGGAAAGTAAATGTTGCATAGAAATATCATTTATCTATCAGTTACGTAACGTTATAACGATAAATCCGTGATCAAAATGGCGATTGGACGCAGAAAGACATCACCTTATGCAAGTAATAATGTTTTAAACAACAAAAACCATGTGTTAGTATTTACTCGAATATATTAAAAATATTTTTATTTATCATTTAATATTTCTAATTGATATTTGAATTATTTTATTTTATTTATTTTTTTTTTTTTACAAAAATTAGACACAATTTTACGACAAATAAATAAAAATAAATACATTTGAATGCAATAACATCGTCCGGCACGACGATACTATGGGTTGTCTTTTATTTTGTAAAATAACAAAGAGTAAAACAAATATTTTGAATGTAGCGAAAGGGGGTGTAGGGGGCGATCAGGTTTAGTTGAGTTCGGTATTACAAATGAAGCTATTTTAATAATTTTTTTCGAGTTTTTTTTATTTTTTATTTAAACAACAATAATAGGGCAATACTGTTCAGCTGGTTACGTTGTATACAAATACAATATCAATGCATTGCAATGCATAATTTTATTATACCGATGACGCAAGTGTACAATGTACAATCTAGTTTGGTAATATTATCTGTTGCTTTTGGTCATATTGTTGTTTAAAACGATAACGTTCAATTTAAAACCTCGATGCAAAGTTCCTACGTTGGCCATAGTCACTTTAGCGTTAATTATATTGTTTTTTTTTTTTTTTGAACCTATTATCGATTGCGCGTTGCGCGTTGTTTTGTTATAATGTAAATGGCACAATTTCAATACGTCTATAATAATAGTTAAATCGTTTAGTTGAAATTAAATTAAATTAGGTTTTTTAAAAAAAAAAATGATTCTACAATAAGAAAAAAACGTACTGTTTCGTAATAATTGGGTACCAATCAAGATTATCGAATTGCAAAATATATTTATATTTTAAATGCAACACCAATAACAACACAAACGTATAACTTTATCGAATTATCTGTTCGTAGCAGTCTGTCAATTACATTTCAACCATATCACCAAGGTAACCCGTACATCAATAAAACCTATTCGATTTCCCCACTGAAAATACAAATACCCCGTATTAGCCACCGTCTCAGGTGTTGAATTTCTGGTTGAAAAGTAGCCGTTGTCATTTTCCAGTCTCCCGGCTATCTCAATATATTGTCGCGTGAAAAAACGAAAGGAGGAATAACAGACACACACAATTTTGCATTTTGTACGTTATTAATATGGACAGTCGAATCTTGAACGTACGATATATATATATATATATATATATGTTACGGTAAAAGTACGAATACACCCGGTAAATTCTAGCAATGAACATTGCTTGACATAACCTAACATAAGTAGTTCATACGATACACCTTGCGCGGCTGCGTAAAAACTTATCTTAACAAAATAATAAAATCCGTATAATTACTTTTTCTACTTGCAATCTTAGATTTTTTAATGTCGATAAGACATCTTTCAAAAATGTGTCTACAATAGGAAAAAAAATTGTACTGTATCGTAATAATTGGATACCAAATAAGGTCGTCGAATTACAAAATTGTATTTTATTTATAACACTAATAACATAACCTAGGCAGCAGATCATCTATTATATTTTACGACTCGCGGCTAGGTGACAATTTGTCTTAACAAAATAACAAATTCATTAAAATTACCTTTCCGAATTCCTCGCTGAGATCTCGTAATTTTCTTGTTACACCTTTCAAAAATCCATCAATTTCCTCGAGTTTCAATGGACCTACATTGTAAAATAAATCGCTAACTGGTATCTCCAAGACTCCGGCTATAGATTTTAACACTCTTCCTGTTGCTATTTCTAATTCACTTTCTTTGGAAAAAACCTGTACGATACACACAAACAAAAAAAAAAAAAAAACAAAAAAATCATTCCTAACGAAAAACAATTCTGAGTGAAGTTCGGAAAAATATTTTGATATATTAAAGTTCAAAATTGTATTAATATGTAACTACAAAACACATTTTTAATCGTTAAATAGAACTAATGATAAACCCCGTCTCGAATTTTCAAGCAATTATTCTGAGCTATACCAAATTTAATTAAAATAAAACCCGAGAAAAACTCTAAACTTTCATACTCCTATGGTATTATATTTCCTTCAAAATCAGATCTCTAAGTGTATTTTTTAAATTTAAACTGTATAACAACAACTAAACAAAATGGAAAATAAAGAAACTGTTAGTGTTGTAAATGTTTTCGTTTTTCATACGTTTTGTCCCAATTATTAATAAAACTACAAAAGGAATCAAAAAATGACCTTTTATACACCAACTAGATCCTTTATGCTTTCGAAAAAGATGCTACACTTGAATATCGGAACAATTTTTCTCGGAAAAAAGTAGTTTACAAAAAGAAAAAAAAACATAGTTAAACCAATAAATTCCACACTACGCTCAGAATTTAAAATCAAATGTCTTAAATTCAATATTGTTTGTACGTTTAATATTGTAAATGTGGTGTACTAAATGTTCAAAAATACTTTCCTGGACTACTGTTGTAGACAATATAACGGCACAGACAAACGCAAACTTCATATTTTTAGTGTTATCGAAACGATTTAACCGACAATAATACTTTACTTGATCGCTGAACACCGTAATGTTCTCACTAAACACAATCGTATTATTCTATACCATTTATATAAATATATATTCGTATTGTTTTCTGGCATTATAAAATATGAGGAAATGATTATGATTAAATTACAGTAACGGTTCGGCGCGGGTAAAACGCCATTATTACAAGGTACAAGGTGAAAACATGGTAAATAGGATTATAGTTTTTATTCGCCCACATTTTCCAATGGTTTTTTTCATTAAACAGAGCATTCTCCCCGTATTTTCGCCGACGATCAATCCTATCTCCGGACGTTTCTTTTAATTCTTTTAATTTGTTTTAAATCGATTGATCTCTGGACGTGTTTTAAACAGAGTATCCGGAGAATGTACGACATTTTTATGTTTTAAATGTAATCATACCCGGTCGTATGCCTGTGCACAATACGAATGTAACGTTCATCAAGTCTCAGCGGTACTTTTAGAATCATCCTGTATGCAATTATTGTGTTTATGATTTGTACAGTCGACAAAACGTTGTTTGTTTACTACTGTCGATAAACAGTCCATCAGCAACTCATTTTTTTTTTTATTAATATATGTATATTAATACTTTATATACTTATACAGTGGCGTACTTTTAACTATTTCCTGTAGGGATGAAGGGGGTGGGGTACAAATTTTATTTTTAACTGCAAAATTAAATTAATTACGTATTAAAAACACCGTTGACTGATTTAAGCTAATATGATTTCTAGTACACTTTAGAAATTTAAATTACAAAATCAAACCGTGGGTTTTTTTTTTTTTTTTTACTGTTTTTATCCAATATGTCATGAGTTGAGAGAGGATATCTATTGTATATCGATAACATTGCCAATCCGTTAAGTCCCTTCTAAATAAAATGAAAATCGTACATTTTACTCAAATAGTAATAAATGAACATTTTACCCATTGAAGTCGAATACTTTGTTTAGAAATAGTGTTACGTTAGTACGTTTGATTAGGTTCAATTTCGAAAATGTTCTTTTATTTGATACGGTTGATACCGGTTAGGTATTGTCGCTAATATTTGAATAAATTCATATATACTTGGGTAGATGTCTTTATTGAAAATATTCTACGCGTTGATTGCATTGATCGGCTTGGCACTCGTGGTCGTTTAATTTTCATTTCCATTACTTTGACCGGGCATTTAAAACCGATGTACGCGTACCCGCGTGTTTTCGAGTAGTTTTATGAAAACGTCGTCTTGTATTGTAACGCGTAAGAATTGCATAGCTGTTGCCCGTTTGCCGTTTAATCGTTCGCCGACAAAATACGAAATAAATACCACCGGTTTTCATTTCCATTGTAAATAACGTGAAAAACCGACTGGTATTTACCACTAAAAGCAATACGGATGGCTTTTACGTGTCGCGTATTCGTCGATTTAACGATATCCGAATTCTGCCGGGGGAAAAACCTCCTATAGGCTATATTGTTATTTTTTTTTTTTTTTTTTTTCGTGTCAGGCATCATATATTTAAAATTAAAATAAACATGTAATTTATAAAACAAAACTAAATAAATAATATCAAATAAGTAAAATATGAATAATAATAACAACACTCTAATGGTAATGGTAACAAGTGTTGTATATGTACATTGCATACTAATTATATTTTTTTCTTTTGTCCAGCATATGGCTGTATTTACCGCCTCCTTCTTGTTGCTTATCATACGATCCTCTTGTGTACATGGGCTTGGCCCTCGTGGGCAGACAAGTAGGTGTGACGTTGTCTGCTCTTGTCCACATATGCAAGTTATGTCTTGATCACCGTATCCCCATTTTCTCATATTGTTATTGTCATCTAGTGACTAGTGAATACACACATTTTACTATTATAGTGTCCACTGGATGGTCTCGATTAATAACGTGACCCCGCGAATAGAAACACGAATAAAACACGCATGATTGATATACGTGAATCAATAAACGCTAAAACACGTGAATAATTTTGTATTAAGGTTTATTAAATTAATCCAATTCATATTTATAATACGAAAAAAATTCCGATAACGTACGGCCGACAATTCACTATAAACATACCTATTCATTTTTCAAATATATATATATATATATATCGTGCGTTTAAACACGACTGTAATGCTGTTACACTAGGCCATTATCAGTTAAAGAGTAAAATACTTTATAAAATAAAAAAAAATATTCGAAAAACAGTGTTAAACGCTTCCGATAAATAGCGTACGCTAAAAATATTCAAAATACTCGAAGAGAATTCGGAACACTACCCAAGTCTGTCGCTAGGTACTTAGTACTTTACTATGCGTCAAAGTCGAGTTTTATAGGCTTAAATGTGTGGGTTCGTAAAAAAGGCGTTTTAAAATTCGCCGTTTTTATGATTACTATTTAAAATAACGGGCAAACAGTGCATAACAATAGTTTAAATTTATATTTGAAATACAAAATAAACATGGTTTACGGACACGTCCGGGGTTTTCGCGTAACTGCGTAAGTGTATTAATAGTGTTTACGACCGATAGACTTTTTATAGGCCATTTTAAATATTTCTATAGCATTCGAAAAGTTTTATTTTTAAAGCGCATGTCTGAAAACTCGGCGGTAACACTATTTTTATCTACGTAGTTCACATTTTGATTATTTAATCGGGCATTTGTGTGTTGTGCATTCAAATTTCAGTTCGAAAAACCAATGTAATCGAACAATCAATAATTAAATTGTCGTGCGTACGGTATTTCTTGCGAACAAATCGTTCGAACCGTTTTTGCATTCGAATCAATACTATAGTCGATATTCAGTCCGTAAAGTCGAAATACGTACATCTGAATCGAGCAAAAGCCAGTGTCCCGGTGTTCGTAATTTAAAATTTGCCTATAAATACAATACGGTTTTGCCGTGTTGGTCCGGTGTCAATTGCGGCGAACTTCGGCGTTCGTGCGGTGGAAAGACCTGGCTATAATTATATAGAAACGTTCCCATAAAAAAAAAAAACAAAAACATTTCAAACTTATAATATATAAATAATTTCATCATCCGTACACGTGAAATATGTTTTAATATTATTTTGGAAAACTACCCCCATCCCCGCCCCCTGATTTAAAACTTAGCTACGCCGGTTTTGTATATAATTTATGCGTTTCGATGTAAAGCGAAATATCAATTACCAAAAACGAACTTGATCGTAATCTAACCCAACCTAACTATTGGCGTAGGAAAAATATGTAATTTACAAAAACCAAAAAATATCAGGTCCATTTCTAACACAATTACACAATTTCATTGTTGCGGCACGGTTAAGTTAGAAAAAAATTTTTTATTTTTTTTTTTTACTAAACTTCTAACATTTATAATCTATTAAATAAATGTATCACATATGCTTGCATTTATTTTATAGGATAAAATTCGAAATTCTCACTGTCATTTGACTAGACCAGACGCACCTCTAACCGTGTCGAAAACATATTTGCGTAAAAAAACCAATTAATAACTCGTCAATTTGTTCGGATTTTACCTATGAAACGTTTAAATCAATATTTGCTTGAGCTATAGAATTATACCGATAGAATAATACGAATTTTAAAAAACGTTCCATCGTTTATTCAACAATATGAAATTGTATTTATTAAAAATGAAAACATAAAATCGGTAAATATTTTTAATTTTATATTGTACTATTGCTGTAACGTTAAAAATATTGCACACATAATGGTATTTCTCATAGGTTCCGAAGCATTACCGACCGTAAAATAAATTCCCGACCGTATTAAATATGCGTGTAATTATTGTATAGAATAAAATTCGATATTCTCGCTGGCATTTGTCTAGACCAGACGGCAGCAGCTCTAACCGCGTCGAAAACCGACGCACATATTTGCGTATAAAAACCAATTAATAACTCGTTAATTACGGACGACTAATACAGTTTTGCCGTGTTCAATCGTGTCGGTCCGGCGTCAAGTGCGGAGGAGAGACCGGCTATTATACAGTAACGTTCCCCGTAATAAAACGACCGATTTGCGGCCATGAATTTATTATTATTATTATTATTCAACGGAACGATTGTCGCCAACGCTCGTTTATCCGATGAGAATATTTAATTTCATTAGCCAACTCGCCGCCGGGGTCCCGTCTACCGGGCCCGTTTGCGGTGACCGCAGAGCTCGTTTATAAGTCGTGGGGGGCGGCGGCGGCGGCGGCGGCGGCGGTAAAAAACAACGAGAATATTTTACTGGCGAGGATGTATTATCGTAACTGCGGGGACAACGGCGTGTGGCCGTAAGGGAACAATCGAGTCCGAGGAGACGTGAATTGGTCCGGTAGGTCCCCTGCGCCCCAATCCGCGTCGCTGTGCGGTACGACGGCGTTCGATCGCCACGCTCGAGTTTCACGTCGAATTCGATTGTCGGAATAAAATCGCGTATAAATCGTACGGGGATTTTCACCGAAATCAATTCGGCCGGGCACGGAAATGGGTTCCGGGCGATACCCTCGGTCATACCACAGGCACTGTTGCCGACAAAATCCGGAGCCACACTTGTAATATTGAAAGAAAAAAAAAAAAACACCTAACGTTTAAAATCCGGTTAATCATTTCGTTTGACTAAACGATATAAAATTGTATTTATTAGTAATAAAAACTAAAAGCCATTATAGATTTTTTTTTATTTTATATTATATTATTCTATTGAAGTGCAATGTCTTAAATAATAATAAAATAAATGTTTAAAAGATTGCTTAAAAGTTTTGTGGGTTATCTTGGTTTCTGAAGCATTTCCAACCGCACAATGATGTATAAATTCCTGATTGTTGATTATTTGTGAAATTGCCATTTGAGGGGTTTTTTTCTTCAATGATTTTAGTCTTTCTTATGGTTATAGGCTGCCTGTTAAACATATATTATATAAATTACCTATTTGCATAATTATTTGTTCAAACATTATTTTTCGAAGATGAAAGAGAACTCGCCTTTATATGTTTTAAATAGTCGGCGACTTCATGAGCTGTGTCTAAAAATTTCTGTTGAAGTTCTTCCGGTAACAATCTGAAGGATTTGTCGGATATAGTCAACGCCATCCTAATCGAATCCGTGAATAATCCATGTGCATAATACGACAAGTATCCAATTGCTTTTTTATGACTTTCTCTCTCTTCTGAAGGAAACATATTTACATAACCCTAAAAAAAAAATTTTAAAAAAAAAAACCCCATTTAAATTATCAAAAATAAAACAGTTAAATTTGTTTATACGGAATCGTATCAGTTAATTATTATTCAATAGGAAAATACTATATATACATATATATATACTATTTATCGGTTACGTAGCTTTTTAACGATACACCCGTGATCAAAATGGCGATGGTGCGTCGCTATTTTTTGCAAATAGTGATATTTTCAACACAAAAGATAATAATATACTCATATTGACTAGGATCCATTGTTCATATATTAAATAGAATTTAATATTTCTCGTTCGGTCATAAATTATTATTGTTATTAGTACGTTATGTGTACTATTGCACTATTGCCATTTGTGGTAATAAAGTAGGTAATTCCACCAAAATAAAAACATCGTCAATTTTATGACAAAGAAAATAAAATAGAAAATACATTTGAAAGCAATACCTTCGTCTGCGAGACAATTATTGGTTGTGTTTCTTTTTGAAAAAAAATAAATGGTAAAATTGTGTTTGAAAACTGGTGAAACTGTTGGGCACCGGATTGGTTGAGTTCGGTAATTGCAAACTAGGCTATTTTTCTTTTTCAATTTCGTTCTAGTTTTTTAATTAAAAAACAATAATGGAGGGGGGGAGGGCGATACTGAACAACTGGGCACGTTGTACTGTAATACGATATCAGTATATTACAATGCATAATTTCATTATACCGATGACGCAAGTGTACAATGGTACAACGTAGTTTGGTAATATTATCTATTGCTTTTGGTCATATTGCAGTTTAAAACGATAACGTTCCATTCAAAACCTTGATCCGAAATTTCTGCGTTGGCTATAGTCAACGCTTTTAGCGTTAATTATTTTTCTTTTTTTTTTATTTGATTTTAAACTTATTATTGATTGTGCGTTTTGCGTTGTTCTGTTACAATGTAAATTGCACGATTTCAATACGCCTATAATAATAGTTAAAATTAAATTTAAATTAAGTTTAAAAAAAAAAATGTGTCTACAATAGGAAAAAAAATTGTACTGTATCGTAATAATTGGATACCAAATAAAGTCGTCGAATTACAAAATTGTATTTTATTTATAACACTAATAATATAACCTAGGCAGCAGATCATCTATTATATTTTACGACTCGCGGCTAGGTGACAATTTGTCTTAACAAAATAACAAATTCAATAAAATTACCTTTCCGAGTTCCTCGCTGATATCTCGTAATTTTTTTGTTACGTCTTTCAAAAATCCTTCAACTTCCCTGATCTTCACTGGACCTATATAGTCCATTAATTCATTAACTGGTATCTCCAAGACTCCGGTTAAAGCTTTTAACACTGTTCCTGTTGCTTTTTCCAATTCATTTTCTTTAGAAAAAGTCTGTATGATACACACAAACAAAATACGATTCACAATGAATATCGGTAAAAATATTTTGTCATATTAACAGTTGTATTAATATGTTACGGCAAAATACAATTTTTATGATTAGTTAGAACTTATGATAAACATCGTCTCGAATTTGTAAGCATTATTTTTAAGCGACAACAATTTAATTCACATAAAACCCAATAAAAACTCGACATTTTCATGTTCCTTAAATATTTCTGTCAATAACAGAATTCTAAGGGTATTTAAAAAAAAACTCACTATACGTACAACTAATAAACAAAATCGAAAATAAAGAATTCGTTATTGTCGTAAATGTTCCCGTTTTTCCTTATATATTCATAAAACTACAAAGGTAATCAAAAAATGATTTCCAAATGTACCGACCAGATGCAATATGCTTTCAGAAAATATGCCACACTTGAATATCGGAACGACGTTTCTTGGAAAAAAAAAATGTTTACAGGTAGAAATAGGAAATTAAAAAAAAAAAAAAAAACATAGTTAAACCAATAAATTCCACTCTGCGCTCAGAATCTAAAATCAAAAGTCTGATATACGATATAACAAATACGTATTGTATAATATATGCGCTATTTAAGAAATTAAAAAATACTTTCCTGGACTACCGTCGTGGACAATATAACGGCACAGACAAACGCAAACTTCATATTTTTAATGTTATCGAAACGGTTCAACGGACAATAATATTACGCTTGTTCGCCGATCACCGCAATGTTCTCACTAACCGCAATCGTCTTTTTTTTTTACCGTTTATATAAATATATATATATCTATATTCGCTTCGTATTGGCTTTTACGATTATTAAATATCAGAAAATTGTTATGATTAAATTACAGTAACGATTCTACGCGTGTAATTCGTCATTATCATAAGGTTCAAGGTGAAAACATGGTAAATATGATTATCGTTTTTTTTTTTTTTTTTTTTACTCCCACATTTTCTAATGGTCGATTTTATTTAACAGATTATTTCCCGTATTGTCGTCGACGATCATCCTATCTCCAGACGGTGCTTTTAATTCTTTTAATTTGTTTCAAATCACTTAATCTCCGGGCGTGTTTTAATCAGAGTATCCGGAGAATGTACGTTTTTTTTCTGTTTTAAATGTAATCGCACCTAGTCGTACGCCTGTGCACAATACGAACGTTTACGTGAAAGTCTCGGTGAGACTTTTTTGAGTCATCCTGTATGTAATTAAGTCGTTTATGATTTGCACAGTCATCAAAATGTTGTTTGTTTACCACCGTAGATAAACGGAAAATCGGCTACTAATTTTTTATTGATATTATACATATATATATATATATTCAAATAATGTATTCCAATTACATTTTCTCTTCTATGTTTCTAAATACATTTAGATATGTATGTTGATTGGAAACGATTTTTTATTTTATTTTTTAGTTCTCAAGTTTTCCATAACGAAATAACCTAAGATCTTACGTTATACATTTTTTTTTATTTTTTTTTACTCCAAATTCTAAAAGTCGTTTGTAATCCCGATCGGTATTACTTTGATGTTTTTTTTTCTCCCCCGGCCTTTGAAGAAGGTTATTATAATCTTGTTCTTCAATAAAAAAAAAAAAAGACACGAAAGCTTATTTTTAGAATTTGAGATGTAGTTGGTGAATTGGAAAGGCCTTTTTTTTTCTTTTTTTTTTCACGTTGTCTTCTTAATACTGTGATGAATACGGTAATAAAAATTATAGGAATATTTACGCAATAACGGTTTTGTGTTATAATCGATTCGGTTAAAATTTAACAGTTGTATTGGAATGTTTTATGGAATCTAGACAATCCACGACGATCTATTGATGTTTAATGCGCGAAATTTCTCGTCCTTACCTTGGCCCTATAATCTAATTCTAGTTAATCTAAATGTTTTAGTGTACTAAAAAAATGCAACGTGTTTGCACGTTAATGGTTGACAAATTTACGCCAATGAGGCTCTGCAACCTGTTTGAAACACCGTATTATAATTATTAATAGAATTCCTTATTAATCGTTCTTTTCCCTCCTGCATATTATTATTATTTACGGGCGAATTATTTACACACGGATGCTAATGATTTATCGTGCCGAGTGAAACTTGTTTGCGCACTTTTTAAACGTATTTTATTATTTCGACGCGGAATTTATGAAACCAAAGTTTTTTTTTATTATTATTATTATTATTTCTATTTAAACATGACTCTTAGTAGATTCGCAAACATAGCGCAGTATTAAAATATACAATATCTTATTTTTCGATAAATCAATCTTGGCCGAGAAATGCCAAACTCACGGCCCGTTCGTATTATTGGACGAGCTCGTTGATAAACACGAACTCTATACGGCGAGTCTGTGAACGTACACGGCAATGTTGGGAATATGTTTTTATTCGGTTAATATTTTAACGGATTTTTAACAGCTTTGGCCCGGCAGTTAAAATTATTGTAATCACCGTATGTTTGCTGCGTTTGTTTGTATTGGGTCGGTGTATAATTTAAAACATTCGCGTACTTGTTTATGGACGCCAGAGAGAGAGTTAGAAAGAAAAAAAAAGAACAAGTGCAATCCCAAGCCGTAAGACATATTTGGAATATTAATATGATAAAACTCAGTTAAGATATCATAATGTAATATAATTATTATCTTGATTTTATAACAGATATAGGTACACCCCATATATAATAATCGTGTAAACTACGTATAAATATTTATTTTATTGAATATAAAATAGCGATTTAATATATTAATATAACTATCAACTGTGTCTCGTGACTGATGAACGTTATTAAAAATGCAATTTTCCGATTTGACCGGATTTCGTGGCATCTGTATATCACATAAGAATACAATAACAATACTGATATTTTATAATAAATTAAACGATAATAATTTCATGACGCGTCTGTTCTATATCCGCGTCGTTTCCTCGCAATAATAAGTCGTCGGTTATTCCGCTCAACGTCACGACAATACCTTGTTGGAAACTTTCAACGTTTTCATCAGCTTTTCGCCGAGGCCTTTTAAAACGTCGTCCACATCCCTCAGATGATCCACGTGCTTGCCGATGAACCTCTTCGTAGTCAGTATTTTGTCCAGAACCGATTTGATTTTTTTTTGCAACGAATTGTCGGAAAGATCTTTTAATCTCTAAATAACAACCAGAACGAGAACATTTACAATAACATTATACACAAATATCATTAAAATAATCAAAGCGTAAACTATTGTGTCTGACCAAATCGTCTTGTTCGTCGTGGTATATCGAATAGCGAGAAATCCGAAAGTAGATTTTTGATCGTCTCAAACTCTACGCGTTATCATGTCTCGATTCGTTAAAAAAAAATAAAATAAAATTTGATGTCGAAAAAGTCGACCAAAGACGAACGCAATAAAAAAATCCTAAATCAGCCCAAAAGCAGTGCAAAGTCAAAAACCGCAAATGTTTATAAACAGAAAATCTCGATACAATTAAAACTATCAATAATTTTGTTGTGGGTCGTTAACGGTGGTAGGACCAGTATTTTTGTATCAGAATCTATATAGGTGCATTGCGATTTTTGAAAGAATTTTTACAACTCGTTAAAAAATTAATTTAAAATACGAAACAAACCAATAAATCAATAAAATTGTTTAAAACGCACATCGGTATTCATAAATATCGAACATTTTCCGGTAGTCCGGACGGAATATTTTCGCTGTAGACATTTCCGAATTCGGATATATTTGATTTTATGAGGCATTTTTAACATTTTTGCCCGGGGTATGCCGTAAAATCACTACGGGAAAACACGCACGGGCGGACCACACGAACCGCCATCGCGCCCGAAGGCCCATGAGGAATTTACCGACTTAAAAAAAAAAAAAAAAAAAAAAAAAAAGAATAAAAATATTGTGCACGATTACTTTTCCCTCGTCGATTATGTATTTTTCGAGCTGTTCGAGTTCCTCGGTCGACTTGGTGAGGACGCCGATTTTATACACCACGTATTCCGCGGTGATGGCCGTATTTTCGAACATGATCAGCCCTTTCTTCTGGAATTCCTTCATCCGCGCGTCGTCGTAGTCGGTACTGTTCCGCTGGCCGGTGTATTGTTGTAACTAGAAATTAAAAAAAAAAAAAAAAAAAAAAAAAAAAAAAAAAAAAAAAAATAATAAAACAAACAATAATATTTAGCAATCCCCGATAAAAATCGGAATAACCGTAAATAAGTAATTGTTGGCGCGCGATTGGCTGTCCGTACGTCGTCGATGGTGATGTTTAAATTGTGCACGAACAAATCGATCATGGCTTGTACTTCGTGGTCGACGAATTCCCTTGTCGAGTTCCTCGCGATCTCCTCGGTAGTCAGCTCGATGCGGTCCAACAGCTGCGCGTCCAGCTCCACGAACGTATTTTGCTGTCGGGATACCGGCACCGCCTGCATAGTATTGAAAAATATGAGGACCGTGTACGTTTTACAACGAGAAATCACAACCGTTATTAAGATGATAACCAGGGTCGCCGTCTCTGTTTATCTGACGGGCAAAAATATATATGGAAAATTCGTTTATGTACTTCCAAACGGTATTCGGGCGTGCCTTGTCGAGCGTATTAACCGGGTTTCGACGCGAAAATAAACACCGAAAGTTTTACAAAAGTGCCAATGGAAATGTATTTTTTTTTGTCTTCTTTAACTTGCCGATTTTGCGAAATAATGGTTTCGATACGCTCCGGTAACTCAATATTTATACTAATAGCAGAGCTTGAATTCGAAGAAGAAAATAAAAACCGTCCATTTTACGTTATTTCGATTTAGACGGTTATAAAACGTTTTCGCTTATCGTTAATTCAATTGTAAAAAAAAAAAAACAAAAAAAATTAAAAAGAAATCATTAACAGATCAACAATTTGTTTTGGAAAATATTTAAACACGAGTACGATTATTTACATAATTGTTCCATATTTCATATATTCGTATACCGAACCGTATAATCGTAATACTTCCTAAAGGCATCACAACCACAAAAATAATCATGGTCCAACAATATCCGAATTTCTATTTGAATTTGTTCGAACTCAAATCTCTTTTATTCGATATCCAGATAATAATATATTTGTAATTTCACTGTTCTGGTAGTGTGAGGTGGGTAGTAGTTTGAGCATTATAATTATTGCAATCCTAAAGCTATCGCCCACAAAAGAAAGATGGGCACTTAATGCTTTATTCTACACCAAAATATAATACGTGCGTCGGCATTATTTCGAAACATTTCTTTCATATTATATCATTTTATAAATTATTTATTGAACAAATAATAATCAAATATCCCAACGATTTCAGAATATTTTTTGAATTCTCCATTTTTCGCCGATTTTTCCGGAATAATTGTCGAAAAGCTGATATTTTAAAAGACAAATAAAAACGGTTTGATAAAAAAAAAAAAAAAAAATGCCAAACAAACTGTTTTTTTAATCAATATTTTTTTTATCGGTCTTTCTTGGTACCAAAATCAAGTTTTGTACAATCAACGAGTCCCGAGTACTTTTGGTGGTAACGACGGAAGTGCGTTTGGGCCAATGCAGTCCGTTTGATAGACAATGACGGCAAATGCACGTTGTACGTCTTCATAATGCATTTTAGAGACTCGAAAATGTATTTCGCGAAGAAACAAAAAGAAACTACCGTCGTTGTAAAACTTAATTAGTCTCGTTTTTTTTTTTTTTTTTTTTTTTTTTTTTTTTTTTTTTTTTTTGAATTTAAATATTACTATGAAAAATCGTCTGTTAATCCGTACGTTTGCATTTCGTTTGTTCGTTGCGACCGCGGTAATGGTGAACAGTTTTATAATTTCCCACAAGTCGGATATTAAACGTGCGAAAAATTGCAACGAAAACCGAGTGACCGTGCCGAGAATATAGTTGACGGAAAAATAATTTTATTAAATAAAAAAAAAAAAACCGTTTTAAACGAGTACTCGCGGTCGAACGGCCGAGGTAAAAAAAAAAAGCATTATTATGTTGCGAATAAAAATACGAGGTAAACCGCGAACGGAAATAATATTAACGCGAATTGAGAAATTATTTATTTATTATTATTATTTTTCATTCTAGTGTACTCCAGACAACCGGTACGGTCGAACGGTATTTATAAAAAAAAAAAAAATAATAATTCGTTTAACATATAATTTCTTCGGTGGTTTATAAATATAATAATAATCGATTTGTATTTAACGATAATAATATGGACGACAACGTCGGCGTTTGTTGTGTCGGACGCGGGCGTTTATTTACCTGGACACCGGGCAGACGGCATCCGGCGGTAATCAAGGCGAACAACTGTAGCCGCAGTACGAACTCCTGCATGATGACGGCGACGGCGACGGTGACGGCGGCGACGGCGACGGCGACGGTCTGCTGTTTCGACCACAAATGTGTGGTGCACTTCGTTAAAACGGGCCGAACACTAAAACCCGTATAATATTACGGCGCGGCAGTGTAGTTGCGCCGTGCAGTTACCTATAATATATTATTTTATTTCATACGTATATATATATATATATATATATATATATATATGTATACATTTTCTTCCTTCTTTTTCTCGTTCTCGTTCTTGTCCGTCTTCTTTCTTTTTTCTTTCCCTTCCTCGGACGCCCCGGTACTGTTATTTCGTTTCTGGTTTCGTATATTATAATATTATAACGGACGGCCGTCCGCCGATGTTTCACGTAATAAATATTATTATAACGTATAAACCGCCGTAATATATACAATATATTATTATATTATGTACGTACACACATATTTTTATATATATATATATATATAAAAACACACACACACGGGTATTATATTTCACCGATAGCTGTGGCACGGCGACGTGGTCTCAACGCGAGTTCTCAAAATGGTATTACCGTACCGGGCCGGGTGCCCGGGCGAAAAGGAACAAGTCCAATAACGCTATTTTCAACGGAAAAAAAAAAAAAAAGAAGAAGTATCAAAAGAAAGAAGAAAAAAACCGTCTACGCAATACGCAAACGATAAATTATTTATCGGCGATATTTTTTATTATTTTTTTTTTTTTTTTTTTTTTTTGGCGCCCGTTGGATCTCCGAACGTGGGATTTTTATTAGTATTGATATACGAGGACCGTGTACGTTTAACGATACGGAATTACAATCGTTATGACGATTGATGTTCATCTATCGAGCCCAATATATCAAAAAATTCGTTTTCGTACTTCCAAACAATACTCAGGCCCGACCTCGTCGGTCGTATAGAATTTTTTTTCACGTAAAACACTGGAAGTTTTACAGAATGTCTATAGAATTTTTTTTTATTTTTTATCTTCCGATTTTTTCGGTATATTTGTCAAAAATCTGATATTTTAAAATGCAAATAAAAATGCTGTCGAAAACAAGTTCAATAACGCTATTTTCAAAAAAGTAACAAAATAAATAATAAACCGTCTACGTAATACGATAAATTATTCATTAACGATATTTTTTTTAGCGCCCGTTGGATCTTCGAACGTGGGATTTTTATTAGTATTGATATACGAGGACCGTGTACGTTTAACAATACGAAATTACATTCGTTATTACGATTGATGTTCATCTATCGAGCCCAATATATCAAAAAATTCGTTTTCGTACTTCCAAACAATACTCAGGCCCGACCTTGTCGATCGTATAGAATTTTTTTTCACGTGAAACACTGAAAGTTTTACAGAATGTCTATAGAATTTTTTTTTTCTTCCGATTTTTTCGGTATATTTGTCAAAAATCTGATATTTTAAAATGCAAATAAAAATGGTATCGAAAACAAGTTCAATTACGCTATTTTCAAAAAAGTAACAAAATAAATAATAAACCGTCTGCGCAATACCCAAACGATAAATTACTCATAAACGATATATTTTTTGGCGTCCGTTGGATCTTCGAACGTGGGGTTTTATTGTATCTTAACATATTCTGTAAATGTTTCGGACACACAAACATCTCCACAAGAATACGCAATCAAATCAAGACAGATCGTTACAATGCATTTATACATTCGGTACAGCGGCGTTTATTACTACCAGAAAATCGAAAAGTATTCGAAAACGATACGCGGTACACGAATAAAAACGGCTATTAAAAAAAAAAAAAAACTGTATAAAACATAATATATTTATGAAATCTACGCTAATACCATGAAGATGTAAAGTCGTATGCAAGTGTGCGGTGTAAGTGGTAATTTAGCCGATACCGCTGATCCGAAAAATTCGTTCACCGATTTAAAGATACCCGGGCTGTATGAGTTTTATTGCGATGGAAATTAGTCCGGGCGAACCGCCCGGGGTTTTCGGTATTTTTGATACGAAAATTGATTTTTTTTTTTTTTATGTTGATTTATTATGGGTAACCTTGGCGACACGGATGACAAAAAAAAAAAAAAAAACAGTTATTAATAGTTGATTCGGTTGTCACACGGGGGCGGAAACGGGCAAACACGAAGAGACACTTTTTTTTCGCTCAATACTGCGTACGGGCAGAGCAGTGCTGAACAGTTATATAGTGCCTAGTTAAATATATATATATATATATATATATATATATATATATATATATTCATATGCAATACAAATAAATAAAAAAAAAACAGCGTGTAGAAAAAAAGAGAAAAAAATGGAGAAAACCAAAAAAAAAAATAAAAGCCTGGTGTATATATAGTCGTGTATAGGTTGTGCGTAAATACATTTATCCGATTGTTACTTTGTCGAGTATTAATCTGCACAACGATTTTTGTTTTGTTGGTTTTAGTTTTTTTTTTTTTTTTTTTTTTCAATTGATATGAACGTTTTCATATACGCAAACAACGAAATTCAACGTTTTTCGGCTGCCTGATTTAAATTATTTTCGTCACTCGTTTGGTTTTTATTCCTGCACGTACACGTTCGGCGTGATACTATGACGTAAGAAACTGTCCGGATTATGTTAGGTTAGGTTTTTTTAGATTTAGGTTAGATTAGTATATATATATATATATATATAAAAAATAAAAAAAACTCCTAAAACGACAACAACAATATCGTATCGATAAATTATTAAATATTAAACGGCCTAAAACCGATTAGTTTTGTTATTGAAATATTCCAAATACCTACGTAGAATAACACGTATTTCATAAAAAAAAAAAAAAAAATATAATAATACAACAAAGACAAAATCATTTTAAAAATAAAAAAAAATATATATATATAAAAATTCTTTTAAGTCATTGAAATTTTGAGTGGAATGTTCGGAGTAAAAAAGTCTAACAACTTCAGCATGTTCGATTATCCCGTGAGTAATCCGAATTTTTTTAATATAAAAATAGTAAGAATTTATTGTTTTCAAAATGCGTGGTTTTCAATACTTATCCAATCCGTTGGTAAGACAAAAAAAAATAAAAAATATATTTTTCTACGTACTATTAATATTTTTGTACAAAAAACCTTTATGGGAAATAAAAGATGCCCGACGAAAATGGGCAAGGGCTAAACGTATTACAAAAATCCAACGGTAATAATATTATAATAATTAGCGGTTTATCAAACAAAAAACACTGGTGTTTATATAAAAAAAATGTCGAATGTCAGTGTTAAGGTAATTTTCTAACACGTTTTGGACTAATTTCAAAAAACACATTTTTCGAGGTTTATTTGAAAAAATGTAAGCATGGTAGGCAAGGTTTGAATATACCAACGGATTGGCCAATGAAAACCTCACATTTTAAAGAGCAAAAATAATGTAGAAATTTAGAATTCTAAATATTCGTACTGAATAAAATGCGCATGACGGAAACTGAAAAAAAAAAAAACTGAACTTTTGGTAGTTATTCCCTCTGAACCCCCAAACGATGTTCGCACGACTGATTTTTTTTTTTTTTTTTTTGTAGATACTTATTGTACACGCGAAAAATGCATTTGAAGAAAAAAAATAAATCAAAAGTTGCCAAACCAAGGTTACGATTCCATCACATGTTTACCGCGGATATTTTTTGTCTTGCACATCTTTTTCATGATTTGAAATTCCATGATGAACACGCCGCGACAATTTCTTCGTAAGGGCGCGAAATAAATTAATTCCGCTCGCTTGCCGTTATATAATATTTACTTTTTTTGTTTGTGGAATAAAAACATCGGCTGTTCGCTATCGGCTCCTATAACGATGAATTAAAAAATATATTAAAATAATAATAATAATAATAGTAGTACGGAAGATTAAAAAAATATTAATTATATACAAAACAACGAAAGTCCGAATTATCAAAGTCAAGAGGAAATAAAATGAACAGAAAAAAAAAAAAAAAAAGATTCACTACGTCTTCTTGTGTTTACATAATGTATAACATTTTTTTTTTTTTTTTTTATGTACTTCATCGATAAAAATGCAATTTAACAGCAGACGGACGTAGGTATAATACCCGACCGAGTATTTATAGCGCATAAAATATTATTATATATTCGAATAAAAATAATTTTTTATTCTTTCTTAATTTATTTTTTTTTATCCTTTTTTCCCATAACGAAACGATAATATTAATTGCGATTTCTCGATATTCTCGTTTTCTGGCGGACCCGATGGAAAACTACGACGCGTACATAATTTTAATCAACAAAATATCGACCGCTTTTTTTATATTTATACGAAAATATAGTAAAAAACTGTAACTATTTTAATTACAATTTATCGCAAAAAAAAAAAAAAATGCCCCTTGAAACTCATATCCCAACGACGGACTGGAGCGGCTTTTAACGAGTAATCCTTGCCAGGCGTACGGGTTTGATATATCTTTCTTTTTTTTTTTTTTTTGTTACGAAATACTATTGTAGCGATTCGAGATACGTATACTACAGTGATCGATATTGTCCTTTTTTTCTTTTTTTATTTTTTACTGCAATTATTATAATATCATCGTCGGGACACTGCGGGCGACATCTGTCATTCGTCCGACAAGTACTCGCGGTTCGGTAATCGATCAGGAAATTTTTTTTTTTCTTTTTTATCCCGTTTAATTTAGAAATCCGAAGTTGTATTGAGAACAGCCGCGTATTATAAAATATCGTACGACGGCCGCGGTGAAATAATGGTTTCGATACGCTCGAGTAAATCAATATTTGTACTAATAGCAGAGCTTGAGTTTGAAGAAGAAAATAAAAACAATCCATTTTACGTTATTTCGATTTAAAACGATTTACAACTTTGGCGTTTTACGTTATTTCGATTTAGACGGTTATAATAACACGTTTTCGCTTATCGTTAATTCAATTGTAAAAAAAAAAAAAAAAAAAAATTAAAAGAAATCATTAACAGATCAACAATTTGTTTTGAAAAATATTCAAACCCGATTATTTACATAATTGTTCCATGTTTCATATATTTGTATTCCGAACCGTATAATCGTAATACTTCCTAACGGCATCACAACCATAAAAATAATCATATTCCAACAATTTCCGAATATCTATTTGAATTTGTTGGAACTCAAACCTCTTTTATTTGATATTCACATAATAATATATTTGTGATTTCACTATTCTGGTAGTATAATTATTGCAATCCTAAAGCTATCGCCCGAAAAGAAAGACGCACACTTAATGATTTATTCGACACCAAAATAAAATACGTGCATCGACATTATTTCGAATCATTTCTTTCATACAGGGTGCATAACAAAGCCGACTGACGAGTTTTAATGGGCTATAAATAACGAACAGTAAAACTTAGAGAAAAGGTTTTTTTAATTTAAATCCGCATTCAATCCTATTTTTTTAAATTATTTTTTGAAAATAATATCTCCAAGATGGCGACCGTCAGCATTGATACACTGTTGTAGACGATCTCTGAAGGTCTCATATGGTTTTCGGCACATTTCGACTGGTATGGCCTCGACCTCCACGGTGATTTTCTGTTTAATTTCTTCTATGGTATGTGGGCGATGTCTGAAAACCTTATCCTTAAAGTAATCCCAGAGGAAAAAATCACACGTGTTGAAATCAGGGGACCGTGCTGACCAGCCTATTTCTCCTCTCAGAGAGACTAACCGCCCAGGGAACATATGTCGCAAGACAGCAAGTTAAATTCTAGCTGTGTGTGCGCTGTAGCTCCGTCTTGCTGAAACTATACATCTCCCAAATCATGTTCTTCATGCATGACAAATCTTCGTGAAGTTTTACTCTCCACAAAGATCGGTCTGAGATTCCCAAAGCTACAGCGTGTTTCCGGGCTGAGCGTCTTGTGGTGACTGCTCAATTGACTCTCTAACCAACTGCACATTTTCGGGGGTTCTTACTGTTCCGGGTGCTCCGTGTCCCAATTCTACTTAGGGTACTTGCAGTTTCTTCCAAATGCCGTATCCACAATTTGATTGTGTTAGCAGAAGGAACAGATTCAGGACGTGTAATGCCGCCGAAGTGCATACGAAAAGCCCTTTTTTGTGTAGCGATCACAGAATGATTATTTTCGTAATACGCACGCACGACGAAACCACCTGTCCAGACCGTGATTACGAATAAAAACGGCATTACCGTACAATTCAAAATATACCACTTATTAAGGCCTGCTCGTATCTTATCACAGGCTAATGAACTCGTTAAACTCGTCAGTCGGCTCTGCCGCACCCTGTATTATATCATTGTATAAATTATTTATTGTACAACAAAAAACTTCTCGCTGATCTTTTCGGACGGTTCGATTATTAATCGATAATCATACCGACAACAGAATAATTGTGAATCGCACGATAGTTGACTTCCTACACCGAGCAACTCGGTAAACGTTTTGGGAAATCGATATTGAAGTAATAATTATTACTTCGTAACAATTGTCCAGCTGTTAACGAACATCATTCGTGTCATTGTTGTAGTATTATTATTATTATTACCAACGTGAAAACCAACGACGAAACCCGAGGCGCCTGTAATTATATGTACAGGCTACAATGGAACATCCGTAGAGCAAGTAAGTCGCACGTCTCAGCCGTGAGAATAACCGTTTGAATCGTACACATTTAGCCGGGAATACTACTGCCGATAGCGGTCTGCGATACCGGAGTGCACGCGTGCCGTTCCTTCGGACCAACGCGGTCGCCGGCAGAGCGCGCTCCGAACGCACGGCGTTACGGTAAACCGATTAATCCGCTCCCTTACGATTCCATTCCTGTCCGGGTTTACCGGTACGACGCCTGTCCCTTTGCCGCGGCGTACGGCGTCCACCACTCGTCGTGGCCCGCGGTCACGATAATGACCGGGCCGCGAAAGGACCCCGGGCACAGGGAAATGAAAACCATAATAACCGACGAACGCCACAGCCCGTGCGCACATGAGACGATTACACTTTTCACACGGTTTTCTAATGTACAGTTGTTCGCCGAATTGTACAAATGTTTGAAGACATTTTACATCGGTAAAAACAATTTTAAAAAAAAATAAATAAAAATTGATCAACGACGTCTGAAAAGCGAATTTCGGAAGAAAAATATTATAACACATTTTCTTTATCGCGAGCCCACCATGTATAGAAAAATACCGATTATACAGTATGTAACAACACATATTATTTTACAGGATCGGACGCGGTTACTTACTTATTTTAAACAATCATAACATAAAAAGTATTGGCAATATTGATTTAATTATTTTTTCTGTGTATTGGGGTACATTTATAGTTTTATTTTATTTGGTTTTTCAATAGTACATCTCGAAGGTGGTCACCGTTCTCGTCAAAGCATTGAGATAGTTGGAATTTGAAATTTCTGTCCACTTTTTCCAGTATACGTGTGCTTATGTCGGCAATAGCAGCACAAATATTGTTCGGGGCTCCAATATCGCATGTTTTATTTGTTCACACATCCTGAAATATAGAAATGCGCCTCGTCACTAAAGAAAACAAGGGCGTCCTGAGGCAGGTTTTCGAGGAAGGCTTTACGTGCATTTTTTCGCGCAACATATTCGCGTGGATTAAGTTGTTGCACCACTGCCGATTTGTATGGGAGAAAATAATATTCCTCACGAAGAATTCGTCTCACTGTGTGACTAGACATCCCTAAAGCAGCCGAGTGTTTGTGTGCTGATCGCCTAGGGGATTCGGCGAAATCGCCGCCCTTACCCTTTCGATGATTACTGGCGTCCTGACGGTTCTGGAAGGTCCATTACGTTTCTTCTGCACACTACCGCTATCCCTGAACGTGTCCACCCACAAACAAATCGATTTCCGATCAGGTACGCGACCTGCAGGTGCGATATTGGAATGGTTTCTGAAAGCACGCCGAGTTGCGATGATCGAACTGCTGAAAGAATAGTAGGCCTCCACGGCGAACTCGGGCTCTTGCTTTGTCCACTGCATTGTTGACACTGAACTAGTTATAACAAAAACCTTAGATAACGTGCTTTCAAACAAGCCATAAACCAACGCCCCTACTATTAATAGCTGCTCAGTTGCGAGAGTTTCAGATAAGGAAGTAACCACGCCCCACCCTGTATTTCTCGGCGGTTATATTATATTAGTAAGGTTGAATGTAAACACGCTTCTCGATCCCTTTGATATTATTCAGATTTATAAATTCTTTGTTTCAACGCGGGAAAATGATAAATAAAACGAGTAAGTATTTTGGTTTTTTTTTTTTTATAATAATATTTTTTTACGATCTGAAGCGACTAATATAATATCGGAATCGTCGCGTTTCATGTACATAGAAAATATTTTTTTGTTTTTATAAGAAATATACAGTTTATACAAAAAGCACAATAAGTATATGTGAAAAAAGAAATACTATTAGGCAGATTCGGGATTAAGATGTGACGCTTAGCATGAGGAAAGATTAATAGAATATATTTAAGAGTCTTGACTTGACTTGAGAAAGAAACAAGAGAGGGATGAGAACAAATAAAGAAGGAAAAAAAATCGAATGGGCTTATTAGAGCAGATCTGTACACTGTCACCTTTTTAGTAGACGGCAAGGATCGTTGGGCAGTGTTAAGGTATTTAATTTTCTGATGAGTGGGTTTTCGTGGTTATCAAGACGAGAAAAGAATCGCTTGTAAAAAACTGCGGATTCTTCTTCTGCGGATTATGTCATTGTGGAGAGTTAAGCTGGAAATGTGGAATGGTGCGGTGTTTGTGATTTTATGGAGTGTGATATTCTGGTAGGCGTGGATTATGTTTAGACTCGTTTTTTTTAGCTACCCCCAACAGTTGAAATCCAAATGGGTTTTAATATTGACTTATAGATTTTGATAATATATTCTTAAGTGTTCGAGAGTGAGAATTTAGGATCTTATTTAATCTTTTTGACCTTATATGCTGTTTCCGGGGTAATCTCTTATCGAAAGTTATGCCTAAATATTTAACTGTATCGGACGAAGGTATAGGTATACTGTTCACCGAAACAGGTGGGCCGTAGAAAATATACAATCATTTTATTGTTTGATCGAATTTTAAACTATCAGTTTTAGCTGTTCCAGTGTTTTTAACATTTTTTATTGGTCGTATTGTCATCTGATACCCGGTTACACTTAAACAATACTTTTATTTACAAATAATTGTTTCGATAAAATATTATAATCAAAAAACGACTCTGAGCGGAGCTAAGTAAATTGTTAAGGTTATACTTATAATATAGCTAATAGTCGTGATTTAAAAAAATAAAACCAAAAAATATATTCAAACAATAACGTATTAACGCCAGGCTAAAAATCAGGAACTTTCAAAATACGATACGAACAATTTGGAGACGAACTCGTCGGCATTTTATACAATTCTCTATATAGTCTAAATATTCAACTCACAATCGGAAAAACGAAAAATAGTATTTTAAATTTATTTTTTTTTTCTCTTAATAATTATTATAATTCCAAAGTGAGTATATATCATAATAATAATAATAATAATAATAATAATTAATAATATATTTTTCTTATCACCCGGTATTTTGATTTTGATAATAAACTGATACCTCTATAACCACTACGGTGGTTATAATCAAAAATACGGTATCTCCGGGGTTCCTTGGGCGCGCTAGCCCGCGGATAATATTGTTCTGGGCGCATGCCGTGTCCTTTATTTATTTTGAATGTATTATCTGGGAAACCGTTTTTTATAGGATTATTCGTTTGTACTACGTGTACGGACAGAGACGGCGCACGGCACCGCGACGGCCTCCTAAAATAAGTTATGCGTGTACGTTACAAACCGGAGAGAATCCGCCGCGCGTATACCGTCGAAGAAAAACAAATTAAAATCTCCCGTACTCTCGCATTGGTCACGGGCGGTAATAATAATTACAACCTGTGCGGAACACCGTTGACCGTTAACGTACGATATAATTATCGGTAAAATATTATAATCCTACGCGAGCACATGACGTTGACGTAAAAGACGATTTACGACGGTGCTGGGCGATAACGTTAAAGTCGCCGCGGGTGGAAAAACGCCGGTCGTTTCGATTACAATCGGCTTTGTACAAGACGGTTTAAAATATTGAATCCTATACGACACTCGATTTTTAGTAGGTATTTGTTTGACCTAACAAAAATCGTATTCCGGAAGTAACACGTCGGCCGGCGGTAAACGGACGCGTACTTACTTGTGCACGAAACACCGACAGGTGTCGGCTGCTGGAATTAAAATATAATGTCGAACGAAATCACTGTTTCGATATAAGTTATTTGAGTTGGAAAAACTTAAAATTATTAGACTTGAGAATAATAATTATTATTTTTGTTGTGTCGTAAAAATAAAACCAACGATGCCACACTACAGGTTTTCCATTGTTTTTTTTTTTTTTTTTATTGTGAAAATTATGTTTCTTCATTTATTATATAGCTCGAGTGGTTTTTATTACATGGTTTTAAAACCGTTTTTACAGTCGAATTCCGGGCGGTAAGCCCTGCCGAGGAGTATCAGGTAATTAACATTTGAATACTTTCAATGTTGGTTTTAATAGTAAAAAAAAAAAAAAAATTTACTTATTTTCAACCTAGTTAAATTAATATTTTTTTGCATTTTAACATTTAACCGACGTCTTGTTTGTTTGTTTGTCCGTTCAACATAACTTAACCAAGTCAATCATTTTCAATTAGCCCGCCCTAATCGTCGAATTGTAACAAATACATTTGGGAAAATTGATATTACCATTAGAACGGACGGCCACCAGTAACCCTAACCGTATTTTAAAATCCAGTAGCGATAAAGTACACCGACAACCACGTGTGACCTAACCAACCGATAAAATTCAAATGACTTTTCGTAAATTGTGTCAGTGTCGTTGAAGTATATTATTTAACGTGCGATCGTTGCGATCCATTAAGCGGTACATAATATTATATTATACAAATTCAATTTATTTTCGGGTTTTTTTTTTTATTATTATTATTATTTTCTACGCGTACCCGTCCATTATTACGAGTAATATCGCAGTAGATATTATTCTTGTATTTTATACTGTAATTATTATTATTCCGTCGGGTAGGTATACCTATCGATTGAATTGTATCAAATCGAAAACGCCCGAACGGTTCACATTCAAATGAACGGAAAACATGTTTACCAGGAGTGTTATTAAATAGAGAAAACGTTAACCTCGGAAATATTAATCGTCACAATAGATCAGTGGTTCTTAATCAGTGGTCCCGCAGAACACGGGCGTTCCGTCAACTTCGAGCGAGTGTCCCGTCATAATTTAAAAATCCATAAAATAAACGAAATTTTTTTGTTCCGCCGTCTTAAACATTACGACTTTTATCGATTTCTAAAACATAACCGTATAGGACGCCGTGCACAATCATTATATAGGTTATTTTGTTGGTTTATTATTGTGCACTCGAGCATTTTTTAAATATTACAAAATTTAAAAAAAAAAAAAAAATATTAATACGTTTTTGTTTTACGGCTGTGATCCGCAAAAATCGTATAAAATGCTAAGCGTTCCGTCATTATAAACAGGTTAAGAACCACTGCAATAGATAGCAATTGTACTCGGGAATTCGATACCGAATAGAAGATCGTACCCGCGACAATAAACTGTTTGAAAAGCATCGGGCAAAATTATGCACACAAATATACAACAATAGGACACAAAAACCGTCACAACTCATAGGAACTGTGTAATGTGTGGTATCACAACTCCGCAAGTAAACAAAACGGTTACCTTTTTTAAATCCGATTAGATACCACTTATGAATTTGGAAAACTTTCACGCACTACATTTTTTGCTTATCAAAAAACGTATACAATATAATTATTATGCAGGTGTTTACCTATTGATATTAAACATAAACCGTGGCGTATTTTCACATTTTTCTAGTGGGAGAGGTTTTCTGTGGTTTATATGTAACTGATCAATACTATAAGGAGTCAATTACAATTACGTACCTACAAATTTCTGTGCTAGTCTGATTCCACGTGTCAGTATGATCCTACTCACAAATTTCGTCAAGTGATACTTCTGCACACTCAAATTGTTTTCTAAAAATTATTAAACTGAATGATATCGTTCAATCCGTCTAGTTTCATAATTTATTATTGAGAAATATTATTTTCCGAGTTTTCGATAGTGTTTACGACAGTACAGATTTTCGTTTCGGAAACATAGAAAGTCTCTCAATTTTCCCCAGACACGACTAAAATATATATATTTTCTAAAACCATTACTTACTTGTTTTGCCGGAACATTTATTTATTTATTTTTTTTTTAATCCGTCTCTATGGTTCCAGTCTTCAACTCCTAGGGTTATATTAGATCTTCCTTTACACCACGTCAAATCCATCTATTCCCGGGTCTTCCTCTAAGTATTCTTCCTCGTGGTCTCCATTCCAATATCGTTTTGACCGTTTCCTTCTATCTGACCACCTCCCATTCCCCACCGTAAATACGCCACTGAACATATGGATAAGGCATTGAACACAAATCTTTGCATCAACACAGATGATATCATTATATATTTCTCTTGCACAATATCCCGCGCAATTATCACTTTTTTTGTCGCACAGAAAGTTAAGTCGGTAAAAAAGCGTAATATGTACGTGTATTAACTGTAGGAAAGCTGCATCCGTATGTTTAATATCCTATAATATAATATAAAGGTTCAGGCGCTTTGATTATTGGCAACTTTCGCTCTTAAATCACTTCCCACGTTCAATTTATTTTATTTCTATATTTATTTATAAATGAGGAACTATTATTATTATTATTATTTTTTTTTTTTTCTACAAAAGCCAATTCTCTTCATAAAAAGGGCATTAATGCACATCAAGGTGAGTTGTATAAGGGATTTCTGTGTTCGATTTCAAGTTATTAAAACCACAGCCGATCTTGAATACAGTTATATGAGTCAGAATGAGTTATATTTGGATTTTAAAAATGTATAGATTTAATACATATAAAAACGTAAAATTATTAAGCTAAACAAAAAAAATATTTGAAACACAATAAATACATCAGCAATGAGACATACTCGTAATTAGGTCTATTGTAATCGATACAAAGTGGCTGTTGTGAAGTTTGTACTGCAGTAGCGTCGGTTTTTCAGTTAACGGGTCATATTATATTGCATCCCTAGATGATTTGCAGAAAATATCGAAGAAACTGTAAAAACAAATAATAAAAAGTTTAAGTAAAAGCGCTCTTAAAAAACTACTAAAATACATACTATTTCAATAATATTCACTATGGACTACGGCTAAGGTTCAACTGACTACGATGTACAATCCAAAGTAATATAATGTAAAAGTATTGTATATATAGTGTTAATGTTCGATATCGTTTTTATTTCTTCGGTATTTTCAATAAATTGTAAGCAATTGTTTTTACATCGAACTGCAGAATTCAATCAGTTCCACGGATCAACAGGTCCCTAACCTAACCGAATCGCCTAAAAAAAATATTGGGAAAATTCGGTATCCCGGGTTATCTATCTTGTAAATTACTTTATGCAACTTTATGATAAATATTCTCTGCAGTCGAAAAACGATTCTGACCGGAGTTCGAAAATACATATATTTCAATTTTACCGTAAAACGCAGAGCGAAATACAAACGGTCGACTTTAATTTTGTTTACCACCCGAGGTACGATGTACGTGTAGGTACTATGAATCTCGTAAATCAAAACGTTGAGCGTTTTTATAGAGTCAAAAAAAAAAATTTAACGAAACGAAAATGTACGGGCAGTAATACAGAATAGAATAGTACGCGAAATGAATATTGGCGGGTAAAACCTTTAGCGTTTGCGCGGAAATGTGCTCGAGTGTTAGAATATTATTTTGTAAAACTATAATAGTTATATAATATGATGGCGTGCTATTAATAATCATTACCTGTTCTCCTACCATCCGTAATTGTAAAAGTTAGGTTCGGTGGTGCTTTTGCTGTGGGCTAATCGGTACTGTGAAAATAAAAACGCGTTCATTTCATAATTATTTTCAGTTTCGAGACACGAATAAGTAAAATTTGATATAGTTAAGGGTAACGATAAAAGATAATTGCTCCAAAATCATATAGACATGGATATAGTCAACAAATACTTAATTTATCTCACATACGATAATAGATATGTTGAATTTATCCTATATTTTTTTTTTTTTTAATTGTCTATTATTGGGAACAAAAAAACAGGGAGATAAAAATCTAAACAGTTAAAATAATAGAATGTAAATCATTCCGAAATGTTTGTCCAGATAAGACAAAATATTTAAAAATTATTATCTCGATCAGCGGTTCCAAACATTTTCTATGCATGCATCTTGCTAAAATTTAGAAAAAATGTCTCACGCCTCCCGTGAATAATATAAAACACAAAAGGTGGAAAAATGATTGTTTCAGCGTATTAGTGTATCGCCAAAAATGCGGAAGCAACATTGTAACTGTCACGTGCAATTATTTTCCCACGTTGAGTTTGAACCGATATTTGGATATTTGGGCATGTCTACTGCGGAAAATACGGCTTCGCATAAATTCAACGGCTGTGTTTCAAATTTCGGAATATACATCATTTTTTTTGGATTCAAAATCGTAAAAGTCTAGTGGTCTAAAAATGGATGTACAGTATACGTTGTATACAATTTATACTCGGCGCTGACCCGGGTAGATTTATCTGGAAGTTTCAACATTGATTATTTTACAATATCCCGTGATATTGGGCACGCGTAAATTCGATATAATTATACTTCGGTAAAAGCTCGTCTTAAACTCTCCAAGTACGAATTGTGGTCTGCGATATCGTTGGGCGAATTCTTCAAGAACTTCTCATTTGTTGCATCGATGCGTTTCAACAGCATTTCTATGTCCGCGGATTTTATGTTGGCTTTTTGTTGTAGGACCAACAGAGGCTGCAAGCAATAACGGTTGTAATAATTTACTGTTGATTTGTTTAAGAACATGTTCAATTGAAATTCTATGCAATTGGGTTGCGTACTAAGTTAAATCGGAAAAAAAAAATATATCAATTTGTATCGCTCATTATAAACTTTTCAAACCCCTCCCCTCCCCACTCTTCCCACCGCAAAATTGTTTAAATACCCTACTGGTTTTAATATTAGAGAACACTGAATTATTTTCAAATATAAAAGTTGTAACATTATTTATGTTTGTACGTCGGATTTGTTCGATATTTGAATTTTTAAACGAGATATAAGAATTTTTATATTGTCCTCGCATGTTCATAACTCGTTTTAAACGTTAGTGGAAATGTATCGAAAACTTGAATTGATAGAGAAACACGGATAACGTTCTTACCTATGAGTATCGCAATTGGTAAATTTATTCGTTCTAGCGTTAGAACTAACAGCATAAAATTGATCCTGCTGAACGCACGAGTAAAGCGTTTGTAAGACAGCAATAACGGCCCGTACCACATCCTCTTAACATTTTTGTTTTTATATTTTAGATTTTATATTATTATCAAAAATCAAACCGTGTCTATTTTAACTCCTATAAAACTTCCAACTAACCTACTCACGATTAACACCCGAAAAAGAGTTTTTTTTAAAAAAAAAAAAAAAAAAAAACCAATTGTACCGTACGTAATATTTTTAACATTATTTTTTTATGAACCGCCAAACATTTACAGATTACAAAATACAATATTATTATGTCGTGTCTCTTACCTCGGCTATAGTATCGGGTAGTCCGGACGCTATACTGTTGTCTTGAACGACCGACAGTACCGGCCCGATCTGCACAAATAAATATCAAACAATCAAATACGATATTCATTATTTTACAATGCGAATACAATCAATTATAATAATATTAAGCCGTCTTATATCGGGCACGTCACAAAATAAAATCGATTGCTATTAGTTTTTAGATTAAAGCTAACGTACAAATCGTTCGTAATCGTCCGATTCGTCCTCGTCGATGCCCCATACCTATTCCGGTGCTGTGAATATCAAAGTTGTACATCGAATATTGTAAATTTAACGTGGTATCAATATTTCGAAACGATTAAGTAAAATGTATAAAAAAAAAAAAATCCAAAATCAATTATTCTAAGCCGATCATTTTCCATTCAATTGCAAAAACGTTCAACGTCGAATTCAATAATCGAATATTTATTTTCCTCAACGAACTACTACACGGTTTCTTACTGAAATTGAATTATAATTTATAACATCGTGTTTCTAATTTTATTAAAATAGAATGCGATATTGAAACTACGCGGAATTTTATCAAAATCACCGTGAATAAATCACATTTGTCCTACCAAAAAATTAGAAAAATGAAAGAGAACGTGCGTTGAAGCCCCTCAGAATAATAAAAAAAAAAAACGTTCCTAACCTCGGGGAACGTTTCCTTATAGACCAGAAATATTGTATAAATACAATTCTATCTTATATCCCTTACCTCGGTGATTTTATCAGATTTAACACCTGAATATGTTAACATTACGAAATGCAATAATAGTATTGTGTGGTGTCTCTTACCTCGGCGAATTCAGACGTAATACTGTTGTCTTGGCCAATATGCTGCAGCACCGGCCCGGCCTGTATGAATAAGAAATAATATTTTACACATCTGAATCGAAAATCGTAATTATTATAGTTCCGATTAATAGTAGGTGTATAGGCCGGTATATTTTTTTTTTTTTTTTTTTTTTATCGGACACGTCGTCCGAGTATAAAAACCGATGCCTCTCCCTGCCGCTGGTCGGTCCGCAGAATTTTAGACTCGGTTAAAAACGACAACTGCCGTTAAATAATTATAATTATAAAAAAAAAAAAATCATTTTTTTTTCTTCTTTTTTTTTGTATACCTCGACGATGACCATGCTGCACACGGCCGACACCACGGCTAACCAAACAACGAATCCTGTCGACATGTCAGCGATTGATAAATTTGTCGACGACGGCCTGTTGTTTATTGGTAAGTACGGATTGATTATTATTTTTATTATAATTAACGATCGGTTTACTGCACGGTGATGTCGATTGCCTACTGAGTACGACGAGTTCGAACGCAATGAAAAAAACAAAAAAAAAAAAAACTCTGGACATTTATCGTGCGCAAGCGCAACGAGCGTTTGTTATCAACAAATCGGGTGGTGTAGGATTTTCCGTTTGTGATAACGCGACCGTTGATCTAATTATACGCGCCGACCTGTTGATTGTTATGATTTCGATGACCTATATAAAAAAAAAAAAAAAATGTAAAAAACCGGCCGAGTGCGTGTCGTACACTCGTCGACCCGTACAATTATTCGAACGTATTTCGTTCAACATCGGCGCACGTAGTTAACATTTGTTCCGTTCAGACAACATTTCGTGACATGTGTTCACAAAAGTCAATCCGTACGACGTAAAACACAAAAATCGTACGTACTTACGGTTTTTTTTTTTTTTTTATTCAAACATGGGAGCTCTTCCAAAAACTTAAAAAAAAATATGACATATAAATTAATACGTACCAGTTGTATTCTGACTAGCTCTAAATAGTTAATCTCATAAATGTTGTAAAAATAAATTTTAAAAATTAAAATTAATAAAAACAAAAAAATGCCAAGTTTGTTAAATATTCGCAACGATACCAATAAAAGAGCATAAATCAAATAAATTATGCTTACGGGAGAGTAACAGCGTTCGGCGTTAAAACGATTTAGTTTTTTCTCGCAAAAACTCGGTCTCCCCGTTCTAATAATAATTGTACAATACGTACCTATGACCTGTCTGACGATAATATTTTATTTAATCGCCGTTTTCCAATACAATATTAAAATTTTTATAGCTAACGTGCGATAAACGATGATAATACGAATATTGTTATTGTTTTTATGTATTTTATTTAATTTTAGATTGTATACGTAGCGTAAAAATCTATTAGTTTAATGGCGACTTGATACAAAATAAATTTAAATTTAACTCAAAGTCTTCGTCAATAATCGCTGTATCATAATAATAATAATAAAAAACACCCTGTTTAAGTATTATAATATTCTCTATAGTGAAATTACAATCCTGTATTGTATTGAAAATATTTTCAACGTTTTTTACTCTTCTTCAATAGAGATTTCACGAGAGCATTTTTTTTTTTTTACATAATGAGCAATACTATAATTTTACTTTTCCGAACTTAAACAGAATATTACTAAAACAATATCTGCGTCATTAAAAATTAATTGGACTTATTAGAGGACGAAACCTATCCGGGAAATTGATTAATATGTTCAAATAATATTCGCTAACAACTGATTTATTTAATTTTTTTTTTTTTTTTTTTAGTGCTTAATATAAACCATTGAGGCCGTTAGGTTAGGTTTTTGCCCGTTTGCCGCGACCACAGCATTTCTAAATTTATCACTGTTTTATTTCAATTTGTTAAATATTACCTAACAAAATCGAAACATAGAAAATTTATTTTTAAAAATTATTCTAAATCTGTATATTTCTATGGAAGTCGATATCGACCTGAACAATTAAACATTTATAAGTCAAAGATAAATTGACTAATTGAATCTTAGAAAATTAATTTCAAAATCTGTATAATTTAGTAGGAGCGGTAATTGATCTTAAAAAAATCTTCCATTTTTTTAAATTTACGTTTCGCTTAGAATCTAAAACCATAACCAAACACGATATAACGTAAACAGTCTAGTTTTCGCCTATTATTTAGGTAAAACTACGAAGATAATAATAAAAAAAAAAAAGTATAGAGAAAACTGTCCATAATATATTTTTTAATTACTCTGATCACACAATAAAAATTCACCAAAAATCAATGGAACAATTTAAAGCTTGTGTTGATGTGACATACGGACAAATAGATAAGACCAACAAAATATTCTAAAACGCAGAAATACGACATAAAATTGAATTAAATATGTTTTATAGGTTTTAATAGTCGATCTAAACAAATTCGTTAAAATCCGAATAATAATGTAAAAACATTTATTTTTTTTTCTGGTAATTTTTTTTTTTGTATTTTCCGAAACCGCGACGGGTTTTTACTTTTACCCTCTCCCCTCACTCGCGTGGTCCGAGTGGACATTTTGTTTTTCGTTTATTATTTGGGTTTTTTTTTTTTCTCCCCGTTTTTCACGGACGGCAAAGGCCCGCGAGTGTCGCGCCGAGAAACACCGTTAATTACATATATTATATACGCCGTGTATCGTATTATTTATTTCGTTATTATACAAAAGGCGGTATTTAATTACGCACTAAAAAAAAAAAGGCTTCTAAATCGTCGTCGTCGTCGTCGTCGTCGTCCTGGTTACAAGACCAAAACACGGGCGGCGGTCGTGCGACCCGAACCGCAAAATCCCGCCCCAGACGTCCCGGAAATGTCGGCGGGAGGGCCGCGTTCGAAAAATTCAAACAGACCTGAATAAAAACGTCTTGGCGGTGGGTTACGAAAACACAAGTGCTTCGTCGTCGCATTACAAATAATATTCGATCCGAATCGATGCGGATTATTTGTTTGCGCGAAACGACGGCGACGCGATAATATCACCCGCGAAATCCATAGGCGCGATTCGAGTTTTTCTCGGGTGAACTATTATACGGCAGACCGCACTCCCGCCAATTTAAAACAAAAAAAGAAAAAAAATTAAAAAAATTCAAATCGAATCGCCACCGGCCTTGCTCGGGTCGAGTTTGTCGGTCGTCCACAATCGTATCCAGCTTGTCCCGCGACGGCTTTGCCCGTGTCCGCGGTAACGGACGAAAACCGTTTACAATTCGGTACAAAACGTTGGAATGTATTGGTGTTATTATGACGTGTGTTTTTTTTTTTTCGATACATTTATTTTCTGTCCAAATCGAATTAAACTTTTTATTTTAATTGCCTATTACTTTTGAAATAGTGCTCGATTATAAATTTTCATTTTTAAATTTCAATTGGCCTTACACGCATTTAGAATTTCTGTAATGAACACAAATAAGTTTTGCCCGGCATACGACGACGTGCCAGAGCCACGAACAATTGACCACGTGGTAAACGTGGGACGGTTAGGTGTAAACCTGCAACCTGTTTAATGTTGGCCCTGTTCTTTATTTATGGTCATCGAAAAGCATAATTTTACGTCAAGTTGGAGCCGCGCTCGAATGGTGGATTGGTTGGTATCGTTGGTGTTTTGGGGTTTCCCCAGCTCCACGGCCAGTAAGGATCGTAATTCTCGCATTCTTGCAAAGGACATCGGACCTTTGATTGCGCTGCGCGACATTCTTAAGTGAATAGCATTCAATGTTATTTGGATGAACTATCCTAACAGGGGCGTCCATTTTAATTTACTCCGAGACAACGTTCGACGGTGGTTGGTCGTTTACTACGTTTACCTATAACACGAACTGCGTGTTAAATTTGAGTAACGAAAAAAAAACAAAAATACAACGTTTTCTTGGTAATTACGCAACGGTAGTTTAGCCGGCAACGCATTAATCGTAGTCTGATGTTTTTTTTTCTCAAACGGGGGACATTTTGATGAAAAAAAAAAACGAAAAAAACACCAACCGAATTTCCGAAATTTCCGGTGGATATTGTGCGAAAATGTCTCAATCCATACAAACCACGTCCCGGCAATGGCCGTAAACGGTACGAAACAAAAACCCGCCGAATCGGCATATTCTTATTTTTTTGCCGTGTTCTCGTCAATATGTGACGAGCTCGCCGTACACGCGGCAATCGATTTTTTTTTTTTTTATATATATATATAAATGAATTCCGGTCGCAGATCAAACTAATAATTATTGTATTACACCCCGTACATAGGCGGGCGACGGGCCGCGTCCGGGTCCGGGCCAGGGCACCGCCGCCACCGCCGTCTTTCGAGGGTCGTTTAATTAAGAAGTTCCCGAGGATTCATTACCCGGCGGAATAATAATAACGGCAACAATAACCCGAGCACAGCACCTACCCGTCTATACTTACGTATTTAATACGTTTATATATAGGTATATATATATGGATATATGTATAGTAGGCATACCGCGGTAATTTCGTCTAATTATTACGTAGACGACGACGCACGACGGTGACGCAAACCGTAATAATTTGCGCACTCGACGTACAATGTCATATTATTATTATTATTATTATTATTATTATTATCGCGCGTGTCTACCTTACAGCGATAATAATGCAAATAATAATAATGATGACGATGATAATAATAACGTTTTTTTTTTTAAATGTAAAATTGCACTCGACGTGCCACCAGATCCAACGTATATCAGAAATAATTGTGCATGGTTCCGAAAACAAAAAATATACTACACCGGTTTTTCTCGATTTAACACAAGCCATTGATAAGGCATCATGGGCTTGAAATAAAACTGAAAGCACTTAATCTTCCCATGTACCTGCTAAAAAACCATCACATCTTTCATAACAGACACAACATTCCAAGTGAGAATAGACACGGGCCTATATCTACAACACAAAATCAAATATGGATTCCCACAAGGATCAGTATTGGGGCCAACGCTATTTAACATTTACTGCCATGACATCCCCAATCCCCCTTACTCTCAACTGACATTGTTTGCGGACGACACAGCAATACTCACGCAAGATAGCGTATTAAACTTATCAATCGAAAAACTACAATCTTCATTAAACGAAATTACCTCCTGGTTCAAAAAATGGAAGCTGAAACTAAATCCGACTAAAAGCGAGGCTAAAATATTCACATTAAAAAGATATAACGATCCAATAAATATAAGCATAAATAACCAGATCATACAATGGAACAGAAAAGATGACTCAGTAAAATACCTTGGAGTTTTTCTCGATGAAAAACTGACATGGAATATCCACATAAAAAAAAACATACTCAGGGATATGCCAGGATGAGAATTCTCTACCCCTTAGTGAACTACAAATCAACTCTCCAAATGAAATCTTCTCTCTCCTTCTCTACACCGCAATAATCAGACCACTGATAACTTATGCCTGTCTTGTATGGTCCGCTGCCTCTATAACTAAAATAAACAAAATACAAATCTTACAAAATAAATTCTTAAGGATATGTCTCAAAGAACCGTGGTTCATGAGAAATCGCCAGATCCATAACGACACGAAAATACCCCTGATAAACACATGGATTAAAACCCAATTTAAAAATTTCCACGCCAAACTAAAAAACTTGGACAGTGCTCGTCAATACAATATAGGAAAAAAAAACACTAAATAAACGTCTACGGCCTCGACTTCCCCAGGACATTCTTTTAACAGACACAGAAGACTCATCATCAGAAAATAAAGATCATTATTAATATACTAGACCTCATCGTTATTATTATATTCATATTTGTAACACATTATTATATCACTCTCACTATTAATAATTATGTCCATTAATAAATTTATAATCATTTAAATTTGTAACAAATAAAATTGTAAAAATTAAAAAGTTGTAATAGCACTAGGTGGGCTAAAATATTTTATAATTATAATAAATAAAAAAAAAATGAAAAATTGTAATGCATTTGCCCGGTTTATACGGCAATAATAGTAACCGCGGTGGGCAATAGTCGACAACGCCCGTCGGTGTTGCGGAGCGTCGGGAGACCATTTTTTTTTTTCTTTCTTTTTTTTCCCCCTTTCGAACCGGCGATACCCCGGCCACCCGGAAACGCCGTGAGCTGCTACTTCGGGAGCCGGGTCGCCATCGTTTATTAGTAAAATTACAATTACAATTACAATAGTTTAGCGAAATCGCGTTAAAAAAGATTAACCTAACCTAACCTTTTTTTTTTTCAGTTTAACCGGTAATACCCCCGCCTCCCGGAAACGCCACGAGGCACTGCTTCGGGAGGCGGGTCGCCATCATTTATTGAACATTCGCAAAAATAATTTATAAATAAATAAATAAAAATCCCGTTTTCCCCTAAGGCGGGGCGGGCTCACATGGGTATTTACATTCTTGCCCTACCGAGGGGACGGGCAGTAGCCAGGCCGAAGCCCACTTGCTGTCATCACAGGGTCAGGGGGGGGACTCTTCCTGAGCGGTCCAGCGGCTACGGGGCACCGATCAACGACGGCGGCGGTGCGCCCGGTTCGCACGGAACGATCCTCCGGACCGGACGTTCCCTATCCCCGTCAAACGCCTTGCAGCTCATCTGGGTACGGAGAGCGTCGTCATCCGCCTCGTCATCCGCCTCGTTCACCTCACTGGGAAATCCGCAGTGAGAACACCCGGGGGACGGAGCTCGCCCGATCCGGGCAAGGAACGAGTTGAAGCATCCGTGCCCCGTGAATAGCTGGGTGAGGCGGTACGTCATGGTACCGTGCGGTCTTGTGACCCACCGCACCAGCGTGTCCGGGGGAATGAGCGTACGTGTTGACGCGCGCCCACTATCCGCGGGCACTTCCGTGGTTCGGATCCGACGCGCCCGTTTGGTCGCGATGCGGATCATCGTACGGACCGCTGACGTTCGGAGTACGTAGCCTGCCGCAGCACGCCGGAAGTCCTGCCCAGTCTCTTGTCCCCGGGCGCGCGTTAACAATGACGTAACAGGAACATTTTTAGCCCTCGCCCCACAAAAATAAAGTTAATTTATTTCGATATTTTTTATATATATCTTTATATATAATAACATATTATTAATTATAAAAAATACCACACGAAATCATCTCGAGCCCGCCTCGCCACGCGGGGTCTGCGCGCCCATGGTCACGCCATCGCCCCTCCTGTATACGTGTAAACACAAACTTTTTACCCGTACTTCAAACACAGAATTGCAATCTCCTGCTACTCTGAGAGTCGGCGACCATTTGGACCTTGTCGGTCTATAACGGTCGTAGCAAAATGTCTAGGGTCACTGTCGAATGATTTTGAAAATAAAAAAACAACTTTTATACATTTGACGAGTTCGCCTATATGGCTGGTAAGAACGGACGAAAAGTTAATTAGAAAATGTTTAGGAAAATATTTAGTTTCGAAAACGAAAATACCGTGGAATATTTCCAGACCTGTAACATACGAAAACTGTACAGATATAAATTTCAATAGTAATTATTAATTTCTAATTTTTTTACAGAGAACACACAAACGGTACGTAACGTACACAAGTTTACGAAACAAATAATAACGGTTAATATAATTTTTTTAATTATTTAATTATTAAAAATCTTTATTTGTTTCCTTAATGTTTTTACAATATTAAAAAATTGTACAATACAATTAATCGTCTCCGCGCAATCATCGTCTCGTATACACTTTGTTTTTTCACTCAAATATTGATCTATGATCTATGGCGCCGTGGTGATCGTTCTGGAAATGGAAATTTTCCAGATGGCCCAGATGTGTTAAATTTGAGTAACGAAAAAAACACAACGTTTTTTGGTAACTATGCTATACGATAGCTCTGGTAACGTATTAATCTTAATCTGATGTTTTTTTTTTTTCCAAAAAAGAGACATTTTTAAAATACCAACCATATTTCTGACATTTCCGATGGATATTGTCCAAAAATTTTCTGGTTTTACAGTTTTCGAACAATTACAATTTGTCGATTGACCGGTACTCAATTATCCCCATCGAATTGAAATTCATTTAAATGATGTTGACAATTAACTCAAAAAAAAAATCGTTTATCGTCAATACTTTTTTGTGTTGCTGATGAGTTGTATTTCTCAATTGCATTATTATTACAAGTTCGACAAAATAATGTTCGAAAAAAAAATGTTTAGTACGAAATGTAAAAAGTAACGATAACAGTTTTATACAATAGAATAAATTATTATTGAAAATAATTTACGCAGTTTAATAGGGTCAAAACATGTTTATAAACGTCGGTATCGATCGCAGGGAAGACAACTTTTGTTGGTATTTTTTTGAAAGAAAAAAAAAATATTTGGTGGCCCGGATAAATTCTAATCTCCCGGCCTGAATTTGATTCATCCCATTCAGCTTCTGCTGGTCAATCAATTGTCGTTTACTATCGCACTATAAAAATATTTCGTGATACTATAAATTTGTTTTCTTTTTTATTCGCCATAATATTTGCGAGTAGTTAAAATGATTAAATTACTTTTCGGTATAAATAAACACATTATACTGATTCAAAGTTCACATTTACATTTTAATAATTTTCTGAAAAATCTATTTATTTATTTATTTTTTTTGTTAAATAAAATAATTTTGAAAAGTTTTAGCCGTTATACGAGGATGTTTAATTATAATTTTCTTAAAATAAAAGTTGGTGTAATAAGTTTGTGTGATGTTTATTTTTTTGTTTTTTTTTAATTTTGAATACATTTCAAGCTGGTCCGCCGTATTTTATAATATTCATAATACGTATATGATTAATCATTAGTTTCACACAGACACAACAACATAAAATTATAAATAATGGACGTAAAACTTTAACGCCGGAAACACAATATACAGTGTGTTTCACGCGAATGGTAAACCCAGATGGGATCGGATTGAAATGGGATTTATTTGTAACAAGACCGGAGATTCTAAAATACGCATTGTGAGCTTTCTAAAAAAACGTAAACTTTTGCCGTAAACGCAAACGCAATAGACTCGCTAATCTTAAAATTAGAACATTTAATTTTTAGCGCCGTGTTCGAATAGCCTTGATTTTTCAATCAACATTAATCGATATGTTTATCTCTAAAATTACCTATACCTAAAAATAACCATCCACGGTGGATTAAAAGATTTTTCGAATAATGAAAATCGTTTTACTTGAAAGTACCAAAAATATATAAAAGATTATTCAAATCTGTTAGAAACACCGGGAGCGAAGGGGGTTATTTATAACGTCAAAATTTTGGAAATTGGCTCAAAATTTATATTTTGGTACTGCAAACCATTCTTAAAGAAACGATTTCAATCCAGGTCCAACCGACTGAAATATTTCGTGTGTCCATTTGAGACGAATCGAGGAATGCATTAGTTTAACTATGGTGTGCACTTGTCGTTTATTTTTCCTGTCTGTAAAAAACATTTCGACCAGAAATCGATCTCCGATTAATTTTTCTCTAGTCGGTGCATATAGAAAATCACTTTTTCCTATATTTCTCATAATTGCGGGGAAACACTGGGAAAAAAATATCGAAAAACAGAAATAAACGGGTTCTATTAATTTGGATTTAATTTTTTTTTTTTTTTTATAATTCAGAGTAAAATAACAGTAGATAGTGACATTTTCACCAAATACATATAATATTAGAATTATCTAGACGGGGTTCGATTTCAAAACGGTCTGGCGTTTTTGGAGTAAAAAAATATATTCTAGAATTGCATTTTGCGAATATTTACACTGTCGACATTCGATTCTGCCGTGATATTACTCGACGTATATCGATTCAATATCGATATTGATTGTCGGACGTTTTTACGGTAGGAAAATTAAAAAATATATATATTAAAAAAACCAATCACAGCCTGCGTAGTAAAGTTTTGGAAATTGGCTCAAGATTTGTATTTTGGTACTTGCAAATAATCCTAGAAGAACTTATTTCGATCCAGGCCCAACCGACTGAAATATTTCGTATGTCCATTTGAGACGAATCGAGGAATGCATTAGTTTAACTATGGTGTGCACTTGTCGTTTATTTTTCCTGTCTGTAAAAAACTTTTCGACCAGAAATCTCATTCCGATTATTTTTTTTCTAATCGGTGCATATAGAAAATCACTTTTTCATATATTTTTCATAATTACGGGGAAACACCGGGAAACATATCGGAAAACAGAAATAATCGGGTTCTATGAATTTGAATTTAACATTTTTTTTTATAATTCAAAGTAAAATAACAGTAGAAAGTCGAAATTTTCACCGAACACATGTAATATTAGCATAATTCTAGACGCGGTTCGATATAAAAATAGTCTGGCTTTTTTTGAATCGTAAATAATTACAAATTTGCTGTTCTATTGTCTGGAGATTTTTATTCAAAGCGAAACCGGTTGTATTACACACAACTTATGTACTATTCCAGACTATGTTTTCTTCTTATTTTAAATATTATTTTGTACTTGCATTTGTAATCAATATATTATTATTGTCGGCCTAAAAATCGTATTTATTAAATTCTAAATTAACGCAATTTTTTTATAAATTCCAAATTTGTTCGATGCATTTTTTTTTTATCTAAGCCATCGCTATTGTTTTCAACATTTCAGTACTTCGATATAAATACGTGTTTACTACGTAAAAATCAGCCGATAACCTCGAGGCCTATTATGTATGACTCCTGTTATCGGTCACCTTAGATTGATAATATTTTAATATTATATATATATTTTTATTTTTTTTTCATGCTAACTACAAAACTAAGATTAAACGTTTAAATGGTATATTTATTATTTGCGTGTACAAGGAAGCAAACTATATTAAAAAAAATAGTTGACTAAAATATAATGTAGCTATAACCAATTAGGGCGGATTTGGATTGTAATTTTTCTTAATTTTTTTTTTTTTACTGGGTAAAAAAATGGTTTCTCACAAATTTTCGATACTTTGAATGGGTGTCTCGAGATCCCGAGCATATAATTCATCGAAAATAGCCGTTTTATTAGTTTTGATTTCGTTTCGATCTAAACACTCTCAAAAAAAAAAAAAAAAAAAAAAATAACAATAACAACAATTTATAAATACGGTAATAATTTCATATCACAAGTCTATATTTCTAGCTGTTTGTAAACTGTTTGGTTATGCATTTTACGAAATTTAATTTTTCAAAAACACGATTAACCGGAATAATCATATTATTGATATTTTACACAAATAATATGGAAAATTAAAACAAAATAATAATTCGAACGCTATTATTTTATCGTCGTCTCGGGATTACGCGGGCAACCTCCTTGAGTATACCTACAATGGTTATATCTACGGCATCAATACATTTTTATTTTTTATTTTTTTTTTGTAGACATCACATTTGTATATTATAAAAATTAATAATTGTATATAGTCACGCGTGTCAAACGGGTTGCCTATTCGACACTGATTCCGGGCGATCTGGAATTCGCACCGTACAAATGATTGCGGGACAGTGGTACACAAGAGTCACGAATAAACCTATCTGTTATGAAATATTTTCATTGTCATCTGCTCTTTATATCCGAGTCGTTATTGATATCTTGGCCTTCCTGTACTTTAAAAAGCCAATTAGGTTTTTCTACCTTAATATTTGGAAAATTTTTGTCTAACGAAGTATTCTTCTCCGAGTCCGCATTTCCGTTGCTTCTAGTTTATTATTTTTTTCACTACCGTACGACAAAATATTCCAAAAATAACGTATACAATATCTTTAACTTACAACTAGACGCGTCGGTATAAAAATTCAAATTTTCAAATATGTTCGAGATTATATCTCTAGCCAGGACAGGACGGAATGTCAAATCTCTAGAGGGGGAAAAAAAGAAAAATGAAAAAAATATATTCTAGAATTACATTATGCGAATATTTACACTTTCGACATTCGATTCTGCCGCGATATTACTCGACGTATATCGATTCAATATCGTTATTGATTGTCGGACGTGTTTACGGTAGGAAAATTTAAAAAAAAAAAAATATTAAAAGTACCGATCACGGCTGCGTAGTAAAGTTTTGGAAATTAGCTCAAGATTTGTATTTTGGTACTTGCAAATAATCCTAAAAGAACCTATTTCAATCCAGGTCCAACCGACTGAAATATTTCGTGTGTCCATTTGAGACGAATCGAGGAATGCATTAGTTTAACTATGGTGTGCACTTGTCGTTTCTTTTTCCTGTCTGTAAAAAATTTTTCGACCAGAAATCTCGCTCCGATTAATTTTTTTCTCGTCGGTGCATATAGTAAATCACTTTTTCATGTATTTTTCATAATTGCGGGGAAACACCGGGAAAACATATCGGAAAACAGAAATAATCGGGTTCTATGAATTTGAATTTAACTTTTTTTTTTTTCTAATTCATAGTAAAATAACAGTAGAGAGTCGAAATTTCCACCGAATACATATAATATTAGCATTATCTAGACGCGGTACAATTTCAAAATAGTCTGGCGTGTTTTTTTTTTTGAGTAAATAAATGTATTCTAGAATTGCATTTTGCGAATATTTACACTGTCGACATTCGGTTCTGCCGCGATATTACTCGACGTATATCGATATTGATTGTCGGACGTTTTTACGGTAGGAATATTTAAAAAAAAAAAAAAAATATTAAAAGTACCGATCACGACGGAATAGTAAAGTCGACTGTTGCGTAATTATATTGCAATATTATTATACCTAACCGTCGACGTTTACCCGAAACTCGTTCATAATAATAACCAATACGTAACGCTTTCCTCGTCGATCAAATGTGTCTAATAACATCGGACAAAAAAAATAATTCTGTCTACAATGCGCTTCCTTTTTACGATCTCCCCCCGAGTGTACGACAGATTATATTATAGATAAACTAAATAACGTCTAGTAGGAGATTTTTATCAATGATTAATGTATACATTTATCCAATAATTGCCTTAGTGAAAAAAATTTCAAATTCAATCCATGCGCCGTCGTAGCACTAGCAATAAAATATTATATATATATATATATATTAACAAAATTAAGTTTAGCTACATTGGCACTCAGCAGTATGGGAGAAAAAATATATTTAAAAAAAAAAAAAAAAAAAACACAAACCCAACCACATAGGCTATTGTATATAACGTGCCAAATAAATTCTAGAAGCTATTGGGGAATTCTCGTAACGATTGTCGCTCGGACTCTGTTTCCTACGAGTCTATAGGATTTTTCAGTAGTGAATTCTGAACGGAATAAAATTGTAATATTAAAGATCGTTCGTTTAAATGGTCTGGTAGACGAAATGTTAATCGCGAAACCGATGATACTGTCTACACGATTCATGAGATTGTATTAACAGTTAATATACGACTAATACGGTTTTTTTTTTTACACAAACTTATGAGGTTAGTCCTCGTCATTAGTAATCGCAAAATATCGACACCAATTTAAAAACGTGACGTGAACTCGGCGTCCCGAGTCTACGCCCGTATGTCTGTGACACCGTGAAAAAAATAAAAAAAATAATAATAATAATACCGATAGGTGTTGCGAATTACTCGTAAAATAATAACGTTGTTTTGGATCCGATCGGATAAAGTCGGAACGGTGTCAATTTCGCGTACAGCTTATCCAAAAACCAAAAACCAACAAAAAAAATACCCCCGTCGTTGTATTTTCGCCTCGTTTTTTCGTAATTGGTTTTCGTGCGTGTGGGTCTTGACGGCAAACTGTTTAAGCGCCGACGGCCTGGGGGCTTGGTTTTCGGGGGTTTTCGAAAACGACCGCGAGGGGGTTGGGAGAGAGAGAGAGTATTTATTTATTGACGGTGGCCCGTGGGAAATCATCCAATTGAAAACGTCCGTATAAAAACCGTTCGTCAGCAATTAAATAACACAACTGCGGAGCCCGTCGACGCCGCGGTTTTTATTTTATTTTTATTATTTTTTTTTCTCCTGCTCCGTTTCGTTATTGTTATTATTGTTAGTGTTCCGGTCGTCGCCGTGTGCTCCGGTCCGGAGGACCGAATGCCGGCGCGATTTCGCCACTGCCACTGCTCGCCGCGGGACTTGACCGCCGCGCGAGAACACGTGCGCGTCGTTCCCGTTACTCCGCCGTCGTATTACAAGGTAGAAATGGCGCGCCGGACTATTACCCGAGTGCCCCCCAGACGTTATAATAGACGTCATGATTATATACGAGGTGTGACAATAAAATAACGAGACTTTTTGAATAAAAGTTGTTTATTTTAAAAATGTTATAATTTAATGATTATCACCTTCAAAGTACCTTCCCTCAGCATCAATACACTGTTGCATACGTCGCTGCCATTCTTGAAGGTTAGTGTTGCCAATTGCATTCATTCAGCCCTTTTAGAAGTTCTGCCGTTTTCATTTTTACGTCATCAACTGTTCGAAAATGGGAAAAGAAATAAGAAGGAAATAAGTAGAAGTCACAAGGAGCAAGGTCTGGCGAGTACGGGGGATGTTGAAGTACAGACATTTTTTTTTCAGTTAAAAAACGTTGAATTGAAAGTGCACTGTGAGCTGGAGCATTGTCTTGGTGAAGAACCCAGCCATTTTTCCATAGATCTGGTCGCTTCTTTCTGACACGTTCTCTTAATTTAATTAATACCTCTTTATAATAATATTGATTAACTAATTTTGTCGATTTTTTCAACGTTTTCGTTTGTTGAAGACGTGGTAGGACGTCCAGAACGATCATCGTCTTCGACGTCCTCCCTTCCACTACAAAACCACCGTTTGTGCCATTCAAAAACACGAGCTCTTGATAAACATTCTTCACCATAAACTTCACATAACATACGAAACGATTCCGCGGCAGTTTTTTTTAATTTAACAAGAAATTTAATGTTAACACATGTTGTTCGGTTTTTATATCTACCATTTTTCGGCAGTATAGTCGAACTCGCACTAATAACAAGGCTACTAACGTATAAGAAAATGAATCGATGCCATTAGTGTTCATAGTACTTTTAGATAAGTGTTTTCTAATCATATTTCAATAATCGTTTTATAGATAACGTTAATAGTTTAGGTTTTATTCAAAAAGTCTCGTTATTTTATTGTCACACCTCGTATATATATATAAAAAAAAAAAATAATATCGTTTTCACCCGCAACAAAAAACGATGGTCACCCTCCCCACTGACGCCGGTGATTTTATCAGTTACACGCCCGGGCGCAATTAGGGGGCTCTGCAGCACTCCCGTTCTCTAACTCAGCGCCTCCCCCCCAGTCCTAATTCAACATCGCCAGTCCCGATAAACCAACAGCAATTTGAAGCCCCGTTTCTTTCTGTCCTGTTGATTTTTGTTCTTTAAATCGCACGTTTTTATCGACAAGATTAATGGTTTACGATTGGTCACTGTAGCCTTGCACACGGTTTTAGACAGTACTAAGAATACTGTCTATCTGTCTTAAAACCAAAAAAAACCTGTTGTAATTTGTATATATACCACAGATATCTATTACTTAATGTATCGTGTAGCCGGTCAGATAAATTAATATATATTGTATGGTAGAGATATTCGTGGCAGATACTGTCAAGATAACAACATAAATCTTTTATGATAAAACGCTGTTAGTACATGGGCATTATACACAATTTCAACACCCCCAATATGTTGGCATTAGTTGCTCCTATGCAGTGCCGAGCCGAGTTTTTTTCCCGTAAAATTTCAATATTTCCAACGGTATAAAAATACATGTTCACAACCAACATACATCGTAATACCATCATACCTTATTTTTTTTTTGTTTTTTGGGTTTCGAACCGGCAACACCCCCGCCTCCTGGAAACGCCGTGAGCCACTACTTCGGGAGACGGGTCGCCATCATAATATTGAAAAATGAAAAACACAATAGTAGAAAATCCCGTTTACCCCTAAGCGGGGCGGGCTCACAATAATGTAAATACAACGTTATTCGTGCCCTACGGTAGGGACGGGCAGTAGCCAGGCCGAAGACCACTCGCTGCCCTCGCGGATTGTATGGGGGGAACTTCCTGCAGGCCTCCCAGCCGGCGGTCTACCGATTGCGGAACCGCGATCAACGACGGCGGCGATGCGCTCGCCAAAGGCGCACGCCGGCGACTTCAAGGGCTTGGCGCTGCCGTTCTCCGCGATGACGGCCTCGGCGAAGTCGACCACGGCTTCCTAAATGGTCTGGGGACTCCAGCATGAGCGACGCCGAGTCGCCCTGTTCGAACGGACCGATCCTCCGGACCGGGCGCTCCCTATCCCCGTCAAACGCCTCGCAGCGCATCAGGGTATGGAGAGCGTCGTCATCCACCTCGTTCTCCTCCCTGGGAAATGCCATCATACCTGATAGCTATTTAGCCACGACTTCATCGCCGTATACCGGTCGTTTTCCCACGTAGGTGTAGAAATGACTTTAAGTGTTTTTTTTTTTTTTTTTTTTAGAACGGATAACGCGCCGAAAATCAGTGGTTTCCCGTATTCGAGGTGGTACGGGAAGGTTTCGAAAATAATTTCATTGATTAACGGAGTTTTTCCGATTATTCCGAGAAAGTTTCCGGGCCGCGACGGCTCGTATATTTCCGTCTCGTCGAGTAGTATAACCGTCTTCCGGAACAATGTTAGGCAAGCCGGCTGTGCCGTACAGCTCTTGTCCATAATGTAATACGTTAATAAAAACGGTTAAATCGCACGGGACTTAATAACTTTATCACGTTATCTCTGGGTTGTTTTCGGCGTAGATTGGCGCGTGTGTTAACACGGTTTTATATTAAGAGATCCAGAGCCGGACGAACGGCGAGCCGGTGAAGCCGTCGGTAGAAGAACCCGGGAAAACCCGAGCAGAACTTTTTTTCAATACTCACTACGGCTCCGGGCGTTTCACAAGAGAAGCGGAAAGGATTTTTTTTTCTTTCCCTCCCCCCCCCCATGGCTTTACGCTCGGAATTTTAAAAGAACAGTAACCCGTCCGAGAATTCAGGGACTCGGGTTTGCGGTTGTTTGCTAGATAATTTTATACCGGATACCGACATTTTGTTACCAGAGTAACCGACGACTTTAGACGTGTGCGCGGGTCCGAAACGCGATATATTATTAATATTAATTTTCCGCGACTTATCTTCGTCTCGCACACACGCCCGTAATCCCTCGACACGGTTCCCAGTCACGCGGTCCACACTTAATTCGGTGTCATCGTTATTATTATTATTATTATTAAACTGGTATGTATAATTTTTTTTTTTTTTTTTTATATATATATATATATAAGCCAGTTTGTCATACTCGCGATCACGCGTGCTCCGCCCGCCACGCACGTTTATGATTAATAATATTTCCGATGGTTTTACAACAGTACACACGCAACACACATACGAATATTTCGAGAGATTATAATTGTTGAATTCGATACGTTGCATCCCGAATTATGCGCAAATGCGTAATAATTTCGAGAGAAAAAAAAAATATATATATATATACGATGTCCGACGCTCTGCGGGCGGCAAATATTTATTATTATTTTCTCGGCGGAAATGCGAGTATTTTAATGCATTTTATAAACGAATACCACCCACTCGGCTTACGAACGACGACGACGACCCTTGTTCCAAAAACCGCATGTCTGTCTTTCTTTTTGTTTTTTGTTTTTTTTTTTTTAAATAAAATACTTATAGCTTATACTTTCATAATATTATTATTATTGTTATGTTGATAGGATAACTGTTTACGTCATGACGAGACTATTAAAAACGCAACTATGAGCGTGGGCTGCGCTATCGTATCATACATGTCTGTAATAATAATAAAAATAAAAACTACAACGAATTCGAGTACAACACACTCGTATTTACTACTTTTAGACTAGCTGCAAGTCAATGTGAAACCGGCTGCCATATAGCACTCGTCGTTTCACTCCGAAGTCAGAATAATGGGGCGAGGGAATAACGATTTGCAATTGTAGAACTATAGGAAACTCTGTTTTTTAAAAGTTGTATGATAATGTCTAGTAGTAAATCGCCAGGACGAAACGGGCGACGAATTATCATACTTTTCGAATTGGGAATTATTAATTATTCGTTTAATATGTAATATTTATGCCTCAACAGCATGGCATTTATTAGCCTATTATTATTGCTAAGATTTTAGACATTTAGGACATTGTATTCCGTTTAATCACTCCATTTGTGGTGGCCTATAGCGAAAAGAAAGATTGTCAGGTGACCCCGGATTCTTATTCCGTGTCGCAGAGGAACGATTTCGCGTGGAACTATAGGAAACTCTGTTTTTACCACGTTAAAAGTTGTATGATAATGTCTAGTAGTAAATCGCCAGGACGAAACGGGCGACGGAATTATCGTACTTTTCAAAGTGAGAATAATTAATTATTCGTTCAATATGTAATATTTAAGCCACAACAGCCTATTATTATTGCTAAGATTTTAGACATTTAGGACATTGTATTCCGTTTAATCACTCCATTTGGGGTGGCCTATAGCCGAAAAGGAAGATTGTCAGTTGACCCCGGATTCTTATTCCGTGTCGCGGACGAAGGATTCGGCGTGGCAAAGGTGAAAATGTTAGCGGTTCGTAAAGCCTAACGGGGGGGGGGAAAGGGGGGTAAAAAACCGAGAAGAAAACCGTATGTGAATGTTATTCGCGCGTTCCCGTGGTACGTCCTTAACAAAACAGCCGGTTTGGAAACGGCTGGAGGGTTCGTCCGTTTACGACCGACTCGTAAAAAAACAAAGCCAAAAATATAAATATAAACGAACGCGTCGTGTGCGTACGCGCCGTACACAATTACAAAGTCGCAGGCCTCGGCGTCGGCCGTGGTGGCGGGAAATTAAATAAACAACAACAACGACAACAACTGTGCGTGGTCTGCGCTCTTGATTAACATTCTCGGGGATACAGCGGTCCTTTCAAATCGGATTATACGCCCGGCGGGCCGCGATCCATAGCCCCGTCGGGGGCGAGAATAAATAAATAAATATATATATATATATATATATATAAAAAAAAAGAAGAAGAAGAAAAAAAAAAAAACGCTATAAAATTATATTTTATACACCCTCGCGTCGTCCGCGTATATATTATTATCAACGTACCCGTAAGTCGGTCCGTCTCGCGGGGAAAAAGGCCCCGGACGGACGATATGACTCACACGGTCGCGGACCGCCGCGCGCCGCGCGTTTTCCAAAAGTGTCGACTCGCCCGCCGGATAAGGTATCGCCGTTTTATTACGGTGCCAGCCGACGTCCCCGTAAAATTCGGCCATTTGCGTGTAACGATAATGCGGCGTGAAATAATAAACGGGGAGATACGGAAATATTTTCGTATTCCCGGCGTCGGAGGACGCGGCGCTCCCGGACATCTGTCGCCGGTTTCGTGCGTCACCGCGACACGGCCGCGGACGGACGTACCGGACTGTGAAATTGGCACGGGAGTGTGAAAAGTCACAGTTCAAAAAAAAATACCCGAAGAAAAACCCGGGAATTTTCCGGTCCGGCGACGCGGTTCTATTTCTCCGTTTACATTCTCGGCGATCCGGGACTGCGTATACGCATATATACGAGGTCTATTCAAAAAGTACCAGGATTTTTTTGTATGTTATAATTACAAAATTACATACTGTTTAAAGACATCTCCTTCGAAATACTCTTCTCCGGACGATACGCTGCGATCCCGGACATTTTTCAAAAGTCCGTTGCGACTGTCTCAAAGTTAAACCCGTGCGTTCTGTTGCCTCGTTCGCTTTAAATATCCTCTACATCTTGAAATCGTTGTCCTTTAAGAGCAGATTCTAGTCTTGGGAATAGCAAATGAATCACTTGGGCCGCCTGATCTGGAGATTAGGGAGTGTCCGCGGGACCACGGTAATTTTTTTATTAGCCAAAAATTCGCGAATCGACAACGCTAAATGTGCCGGTGCATTGTCGCGGTGAACAATCGTGAAACGAATTTGGCAGCGCGAAATCCCTTCTCGTCTGTACATTTTCCTGTAAAATTGCACGACAAGACTCAATTGAAATTCACTTTGTTAACTCACGAACGGTTAATCGGCGATCATTTCACATTTTTTCGAAAACTTTCGCCATGCCATCGTTTCTGGACAACATCGACGGTCTTCCAGAACGTGGATCGTCTTATGTTGACCGCCGACTGTCTTTGAAACGTTTAAAACACTCAAAAGTCACGGAACCACTTAACGAATCATTTGTAAACCAGTTTTAATCATTTCCGTACGTTTCCGTTACATTCTTTTTTTTTACCATGTTTCAAGCAAATCTCGATGCGCACGCATGGGTTGTTCGTTAATTTCGGACGTGTCGAAAACGGCGAACGAATAAAACTGACAGGATTTAACACGTGTGTAATGTTAAACTGAGACAAAATAGCGACTTCGGGATTTGTTTTTTAATATACACTTATTCGCGGGAAATACATCTATTTACAATTTGAAACGTTATCGTGTGTAGATTAACCGCAATAACATTTGTCCCGGTACTTTTTGAACAGATTTCGTATATATAAGCAATCCTTTTTCGTCACCTGGTCGTTATTCAGACGTGTAGTCAGGTTTTTTTTTTTTTTAAGCCGAGTGTTTTAATTTTATATTTAAATACAACTTTCAGGGGGTTTCAAATATCTTTATTGTTGGCGCCGATATCGCGAATCATAATGACTGGCCTATGTGCGCGGAAGGTTTGTAGAATAAGCTTGTTCGATGTCAAAACTGGCCAACGTAGTGTGTGCCGAAAAACTACTTAAAATGATTGTTTAAGGATATATTTTGCTAAAGAAATCCGAGCCCTACAAATAACCCCGACTTATTTTAGCAAGTGTGGGCTTAGCCCCTATTACCGGCGATTTGCCGATCGGTAAAAAATAACGACCCGGTGCCGGGACGGAATCGCGAATATCCACGGCGGGCGACGGCAAGGCGCGTACCGCAAGAACACTGTAAACATACTGTTGGCGCGGCCGCACACGAGAAACTTTTTGTCGCGCAACTATTTCGTTTTGTCCACAAATTCCACGAAATCAAACGTAGTCCCGCACACCCGAGCGACGCAACTTTTTAGTTGCTCGGCCCGCCGACAGAACGACGACGAAACTGTCTCCGTGTAATTGCCTCTCCCGTAGTTTGATATGTACGTGCGCACACGGGCGATGTCGTTATATAGTTGCCGTTTCATTTTTTTTTCAGTGACATCCGAGCTAGTCACGTCGTAATCGCTGTCATAAAACGTTCTATTATCATTGTAGTTACAAACTTTGTAGTGCAAAATGGCCACTGTAACCTGTCCACGGGACGAGGACACCGTCCGTGAATCGGTAATAAATGAAAAAGAAATGAAATGCCGGCGTTGTTCGATAAAAACGTAAAAGAGTATTCAGTTGCTGATTTAAAGAGTAAACTATGGGAAGAAGTGTGCTGAAATGTGCTGCGTACGGCCCGGGGACAACTCAATAGCCCGTCAAATGAACTGATTGCACTCATGCGGAAATTACCAACGAATTCGTCTGGGTAACTTCTTAACGGGTGGAACGTCAAAGTAAAATTTCCCTTTATTCATTCGTTCAGATATCAGCGGGTGAACACCGGTATTCCCTTTCCCGTGGATTTGTCGTGCGCCTAACCTATGGGAATAGCACAAACTACTCCGGTCTCCGTAAAACCCGTAATGGGTGGTTAGGCGTACGGAATCGACGATGGAAATTGAAAACGGACGGTTGAGGTGTACGCGGTGAACAAACGACGTGCACAATACCACACGTGGAAACGAATGTGTTTATTAGGAAATGGTCGATCGGCGTGTGCGGCGCCCTCCTAGTGACCGGAGCGACTAGACGGCGACCAAAGAAGACAAAACGGCGACAGTAGCGCGACAAAAAGTCGCTCGTGCGCGGCCGCCCTTAATTATTATTCCGGGGTTGTTGTTGCGCCGGCGGAACACCGGGGGTGACCGCGGGGTGACCCGTGTGTGTGTGTGTGTGTGTGTGTGTGCAGGCGCAAAACACGAACGGCATCGCGGCAACCGCCGGGCGCGCGCTGCTCGTCGCGTGGGCTCCGGTTGATATATTTCACCGTGTCCGCGTGGCCCCACCGCCGGCCGCTACAGAAATATAAATGCGTACAGATTATACCATTCGTACGAACGAATATTTCACGAATACGGAGATTTATTCGGCCGGCGGCGGAACACCGTACGGCGTTTATTATTATTATTATTATTATTATTATTTTTAATTCTTTTTTTTTTTTTTTTTTTTTTCCCCCCCCCTTTTCTATTCGTTCTCCGATGACCATAACTCACGCGACCGGCCGTAATATATATTACGCGCCGCCGTGTAATCGGCGAAAAGATTAATTTAACGACGCGTCCGGGTTGTTTATCCCGCGCGCGCGCGCGAGCCCGCGCCGAGAGGAGAAATCGACGAACGAAGAGGCGGAAAAGATGGGCCCCGGAGAGTCTGCGCACAACCGGATTACAACGATTACCGGCGCGCCAATGTATACCTACACGAATAATCGTGCCGCCCACCTGTCCCGGATAAATGTGAAAATCGCACGAAACGGAATTTCCTGCGTGTCCCATAAATAATAATGATATATTGAGCGTTTTTTTTTTTTTTTTGGATTTCTGTTACCGTTCGCCGTCACGACGTCATTTTCCCGACAATCTATTATAATAATATTTTTTCGTATCTCCGGGACGTTACGGTTTTTTTTTTGTGGGGGGGGGGTTATCCGAGTGGGAACACTCGAAGAACTGCCTCTCGTACGTTGTTTTTTTTTTAAAACAAAAAAAAAAAAAGTTTCTCGAATCACCTCCGATTTAAGACCGGAAAAATCGATATAAATAGGCGATTCAAACTCGAAATGAATTCGTCAAGTATCAAAAAAAAAAAGTGTACGGAATAGATAGAATGTTAAAATTACGTAATTCACCGGATACTAATACAGTAGATAATCGATTAACCGTCACTCTTTGTTATCCGTCATCGGTCACCGTTGAAAAAAAAAATAGTTAATGAGGCGATCGCGATAAACACGTGGCGGTGCCTAACGCGGAGACCATTAAGCGTAAAAAAAAAAAAATAGTTTGTAATATCTAAAATACGCGATAAACGCGATAATCGAGACGTAAACGAACAAATTGAATAATTTTTAATTTAATTTTATCAGTGACTGACGAGTAGCCTGTGTGTGCGGATTAGTGTATTTGTTGTTTGTGTGTCGTGTTTCGAAGATGGCGGGAAAGCGGAAACCTGTTGTTATAGGATTCAATCGAAAACTCGAAATTATTAAACGTCTGAAGAAAAGTGAAACCGCTACCAATATTGCTCAGATGTATGGTGTTGGGAGAACAACGGGGTAGACATAAAACGCGATGCTGACAAAATTAAGCAAATACAAGGAGATGTAAGAAGTCGGTAGCTATCCATGAAACCGGAAAAATATCAGCAACTTGACAACGTTATCTATCAGCGGTTTATTCAAGCCCGAAGTCAAGGAATTCCACTATCGAGTTTTATTAAACGACCAAGGCAAGTGTATTTAATAAAAAAAAGCTTGATGGCGGTCCAATGTTCAAAGCAAGCACGGGATGGCTTGATAAGTTTAAATTTCAGTTAACCGTCAAAGTCCCGTTCCCGACAGCGACGGTTAATCGAATTTCTACTGTACTCTTAAAATGTATACTAATACGATATTTTGGAATAAAAAATAATACAATAAACAATTATTATCTCGGTTTTAGATTTCCGGGCCAATGCAATTGAGTTATATTTTATTCGTATTTAATTGTTCGATTTAGATATTAATGAAATCAAGAACAGTCAGTATAATTTTCAATATCGACGAATATCGATGTTTGATTGAGTATGCTATGGGAAGCAATTTGAGTATATACTTATGTATTAACCTATAATAATTGTATAACTACAATTTAATACTCTGTACTACTCGTAAAAATTATAACACTATTATTATTATTATTATTATTATTATTATTTGGGTTTTTTTGTCCTCAAGGAAAATCTAGGAAAATCATAGGCAATTGTTCAGTCATTTCCATCAACAAAAATCCTGCAATTCGATACACCTTCTATAAAACTTCCATGTCGTTATTCACTACTTTTTCGCAAATGTCTTTTTCCTATTGGGTTCTATTCCAGCATTAGTACCGGGTTTAGGGTTCTCCATATGCGTGTCCAACCCGTCGAAGTCATCGATTTCTAAAATATATTATCTCCTTGGGTTTGTGGTTATTTTTAAATACAAACTTAATAGGCGCAAAATCTACAACGGTTTGTTGGAGCAATAGACCCATATAGATATTCGGAGAGTCTGCCTCCCAGAATGTAACATTCCAAAGCCACCGTTGATCAGGATTGGAGTTAATTTTTAGCGGCTTAGGGGCTTGGCTTTTCGGTTTAACCGAGCGTACACGGACAAAAGTCCCTCACGCAAATCCCATCACGCGAATTAGACGTGTAACCATTATCGTTTTTAAGAATGAGGCGCCAACGACGAATATGGCTCGGTACCAAGTTGTGTTCAAGAAACCGTATGACAACTACTAATTTAAGAGACCACCCGACATCCGGTAACCTACAGTACCGATGTAATGATCGTTTTGATTGCGTTATAGTGAACGTGTGTATACACGTGTTAGCGTTTTAACACCGACAACGTCATGGCGTCCGGTTTGTGACAAAAAAAAAAAAAAAAAAAGAAAAAGAAGAAAAAAGAAAAAAAGACCCATTGCGAATTCCGCCGCACTGTAACGCAATATACCACGCCGTCGGATATTAAATGAAAATATAAAGAAAATCGGCATTAAATCTATAAAAAAAAAAAAAAATGAATAATACGCAGGAGGCAATCGTAATATTTTCAATCGTTTTCTTTTATCTATTTTGGAATTTATATACGAAAATATTATCGTTCGCCGCGGTACATATATCGGGAAAGCGAGCGCGACGTCTGTTTTCGGGAATTTAAAAATCGGTCCGATAGTGGCGAATTCGTGATTTAATTCTTCGCGACGTGGGAGGGAAAACGAAAGAAAAAAAACGACATTGAATACGTGACCGGCGATCAGCGATAAACTATTTAAAATCTGCGGATTTTGTGTGCAATAATAATAACATGAAAAATCGCACGTGCGCATCGAGTAGCGAAAAAACACAAACATAAAGTGTAAAACGCGAACGCCATCAATAGGAAAAAAAAAAATTAAAAATTAAAACTATGTAGTTTATAATAATATGTATTGAACAAGTGTACAAAATGTAAAATAAAAAAAATAATAGCCAACGTATTCGAGCCACTGTTGTTTATGTGGGAAGTCGGTAAGTTATAGGATATATCGAGTAATAACTTAATTTAAATTCGTACGCAACAATAAATCATTGCAAACGAAAAACGATTATGAGCTAATTTCGGTCGAACAAATTTTGATAAGTTTTAACTGAAAATCGTATTAATTTGCAACTACATTAACGCATTAACGCGTTTTATTGTTCGTGTTTTCAACAAATTATAACCCTAAACGCCGATAAAAATAAATAAAAACCGTTTTTTTTTTTTTTTTTTTTTTATTTACACGAAACAATACGAAAAATTAGTATTCGGTCAAGGCAATCGTCTACGTTTACGTTAAATTACAAAAAAAATCCAAAATCAATAATAACCAAAACCATTATTGCGTAAATATTCCCGTTATCCCCCGGTTTATGCACATAATTAAAAAAAAAAAAAAAAAAAATGATCCTTTCAATGCACCCGGGGCATGTAGTTCAACCAGAAACCAGTGAACGATTTCTGGTCGACAAATTGTAAACAGACAGAAAAAAAAAAAAAGCGCACATCTTAGTAAACCGCTCTCAGTTTAAAAACTATACGACAAAATATGGTCTACGAGAAATCCACGAACGTATACAACTTTTTACAACCGTGCAGCGGGAACGATACACCCCGTATGTGCATGGGTAGGGTTACAGATGGCAGACCGAACATAAAACACGACGTATTTTCCATGTTGTACACAAAAAAAAAAAAAAACCGTTTAATTACCTACAAATTTTTTTTATTATTTTTCTTTTTTTTTTTTCCTGTAACTGAAAGGGGCTAAAATAACGATCCTTTAACCGTTTAACATTCGTGATCGCGTTAATATTAATTATTATATTTACGCGTAGCCCCGCCAACAGACTTCAGGTCTGGCTATTAATACGGTATTCGTAAATATACACCGGGCTGTTGTTTACAGTATTATTCGTCTTTTTCGAACGCGGTTTAAACCAATGTTAGTCAATCGATCATCGGCGGTATACTATTTACTAGAATATAGTCTGTTGATGTGATATTTGACGACGTTTGACGATGAACAGAGGAGCTCGTCTAACGTGTTTATACGGACGGCCAGACGCGTTAGAAATACATTTTCTATTTCCCACAAACGAAAAAAAAAAAAAAAAAAAACGAAAAAAAATCAAGACGCATATTAATATTATTCGGGACAATCCGCGGAACCGTAATCGTTCGACGGTATTGTGTTCGCGGCGAGATGGCGCTGCAGTACGTCGGCGGCAACGGCATAGGCTTTTTGTTTGTTGTACAATTGATTTTCCCGTCGTAACGACCAAACTTTCGACGCTTATTTATTTCCCGTTTTAACATTATCTATATGGTTTTTTCAATCGTGACTACACGTAATGTACAGGGTGCGTCAGAAAAAGTATGTTTTATTTATAAATTGTACACATAATGCCATTTTTAACAATTATATCACTTAAGTGGCGGCCCTCGTTTTCAATACACTGAGCCTTATTCGGTAGTTATCTATGAGTCTACGGATAATTTCGGGCGGGATGACAGCGACTTCCGGAGTTTTTACCTCCTTCAGGGCTTCCACAGTTTGGGCACGATGCTGGTACACTTGGCTTTTCAGGTAGCCCCAATGGAAAAAATCGCATGGGCGGAAATCCGGTGAACGGCGGTGGCCACCCAATGTCACCGCGTGAAAAGACAATATGCCCGGGGAAACATTTCTCGCAAAATGCTGAGTGACCCATCGGTCAGCTGTGTGTGCGGTGGTGGCACCATCTTGTTGAAACCGCACATTATCTTGTACATACTCATAATAAGAAAATCGATCCATTTCGGCCGAAGAAAGTTATCAATATTATCACACAATAACGATTAAAGTTCACCGTTGCCGTAACGCCGTCTTCTTCGAAGAAGTACACATTTTCCAGTCCTGTTACGGTCTTGGGTCGACCGGTGGGCTTTGTTTTTACTGCTGAACCCGTTTGTTTAAAATTTGAAACCCATTTTTTTATTAGTTTTGCGGTCGGGGACGGGATCATGTCGACCAAACGCGAACCGAACACGAAACGCACGCTGGGTCGATATCAGTGAACCACCGTTTTTAATAAATTCCTCGACAACAAACGCACGGTGTTCTCCCGACCAAGCCATGCTTTATTTATGCCACGAAAAGTTCTAATAATGGCATATATAAAGCTTTCTGTCGAAGTAAATTCCATTAGTTTATCTTAATCCGAACCCAGATTACAACCTTATCAAACTAGGGAGTTATTTCTGACGTACCCTCTACAGTAAAAATATACGGAATTATTATCGTTGCACGGCGAATTATTTCGTCAAAATTAATGTAATAAAAATTACAGTGGCGCATTATTTAGGCAAGTATTATCCGCGGTGTATTATGAACAAAACTTTACAGATCGTGGCGGAAATGGGGGAGGGGGGTCAGACAAGAAAGTCCGCAAGTCGTCGTTTTTTAAAAAGTATACGAATAATAATGAAAAATAACAAAAAAATATTACGATATTAATATTACCCATTAATTAAATTTACCAAACGGCCTTCGCCCAGTTTTAGATTACCGTTTAACGCCGGACATATACTATGTTGAAAAAACGTTAACTCTTCCCCCGTTAAATGTAATTAATTATTAACACCGTAAAACCGATAATCATTTTTTTTAAACGTTTGATTTAGAACTATACGTATTGTGTAGGACATGGGTAGGTCGGCAAGCAATTTCTATTCGGAAAATTAAAATAATAAATAAACGAAGTCCTCTCGGAGAACAAATTATACGCAATGTGTCTTCGAGACAACGAACTGTTAAGTTGATTCGAAACTAGTTTGAAGTCAAAACAATAATAACTTTCGAAACACCAAACATTGTAGCCAGGTTTTTAGAGTTTGAATACTTTTCCAAGACATGCCTAGCCCGAAATTCATCGTTCAATGTATTTCTGTACCTTTTCGAAGGTAACATGTTCCTGTGTGTCGATTATTTACATTTGAAGTTTTTACTATGAAAGTTTAAACAATTTCCCAGCTACATAAGTTTATTTTCCCTCCGGAAGAACTACATAAGGTTTTAGAGGACCTTTTCAAGAACTGAGATAGTTTTCCTATTTCCGGAAAGGTTTTGAGTCTTGTTTCGAATTCCTTTACAAGACTCGACACAAAACTTAAAAATATTTCGGCGTCTGTAATTTCGAAATAAATTTTAAATTTGAGAATTGTGGAGAAATAAAATAAAATAATAAATAAATATTTTTCAATGTTTGAAGTGTGAACACAACCGACCTCTGTGAAAGCATTTTATTTATAATAGCCCGAATACTATTGGAAGTGCGTAATCGAGATTTTTTACTACTTATATATTGTCCGTTAGATAGACAAATACAGTAAATTTATAATGTTACAGTGACGTCCTCGTAATATTTTAGTTTTTGTATTTGGCCATTTTTACTCCGGCTATATTCTCCTGGATTTTGTAGTAGACCGTTTCTTTACCGTGTTGGGAATTAGATTCTTCATCGGCGTATATAAGATTGGTATTGTTAATAAATCGTTTCCATAACATTCCGATATTCTTTAAATAGCCGTCCGGTGATATACACTTCATGTTATACGAAGCTAATCGGAATAATTAGAATTCAATGGAAATCGTTTATCTTTTTTGCATTTCTCAATATGTGTTGACAAAGGATAAACAAAATTGTTTTCTGGGATATTTCTCAATAAACTTAGACTCGATATGATCAGAAAGATGTGCAGGTTATAAAAAATGTCCTACGTCGTCACTGAATTCAAATAGTTCTAAAGTTTGATCTTCATTAGTTGAATATTTATTAGGAGCCAAAATATTAAGTATCTTTTGATATGACAGATGAACTTTTCTCTTTTTTGCTGAAGACGATGTATTGAGGTAATAGAATCATCATCTTTAACTGTATTTAATGTAAATGTCTTACTTTCATTTGCTTGTATTGAGATAAGACTGTTATCATTACTTGTTGCCGTTGATGGATGGTTCTGCTTACACAGCCAACTACTAAGTGTACTTTGCTTGACTATATCGTTCATAACGAATAATTTAAACTTGCATCAAAACAACAATATGATAATTATTTTACACTTAAGGTACGTTTATTTTGTAATTGGAAATCTTAAATCAGTGATAAGAGACAACTGTCGAATCGCCAAAACGAATGATGATAACTTCAGAGATATTGATCCGGTTCGACCATAGACAACAAAAATATTTTAATATCTATGGGTTTGACTAGGTTATCAATTGATCAATATTATTAACTATTACGTGAAAAAAAATTTTCAAAATAATTGTAAAAACTCTAAAATCAACTAATAACAATGCACACATATTATAGCAAGGCCCATGGGGAGGAGGAGAACGAATGCCACTGGACTCTTTGCCACGATATAATTGTATTTATTTTACCCCGTGTTGCCGTGTATAATATTACAGTCGTGCTTTAGTAATATTCATACAAATCGATTCCCGACGGAAATGATTGAATTTATTACAGTAACGACATCGCGTGCAGAACAGTTTGCACAGAGTACGTGTACACACAGTAGTCGGGTACCTATTATTATAGTACACTCTGCCTATGCGTAAATATATACCGGACAGGACGAATTTAATTCTAAAACGATATAATATAATATAATCCGCGTGTTCTGAAATCCAGCGGATAATTCGGCGGATTGATGGAGTTTAGGAATAGTATTTTTTTATTATTTCGTTGGAACGCGTCGGTAAGGTGCATTATCACGATTTAAGATAATATACCCGTAAACCGCCATAATCGCCAATATTCTATTATTATTGTTACTCGCTAATTTGTTCGATTTCGAACGTTTTTTTCGAGTTACAGATGATGAACTTATGTTGCCTATATATATTAAAATACAGGGTGCGGCAGAGCCGACTGACGAGTTAAATGTGGTCATTAGCCTGTGATAAGATAAGAGCAGGCCTTAATAAGTGGTATATTTTGAATTGTACGGTAATGCCGTTTTTATTCGTAATCACGGTCTGGACAGGTGTACGTCGTGGTTTCGTCGTGCGTGCGTATTACGAAAATAATCATTCTGTGATCGCTACACAAAGGGCTTTTCGTATACACTTCGGCGGCATTCCACGTGCTGAATCTGTTCCTTCTGCTAACACTATCAAATTGTGGATACGGCATTTGGAAGAAACTGCAAGTACCCTAACTTGACTAACTTGGAGACGGAGCACCCGGAACGGTAAGAACCCCCGAAAATGTGCAGTTGGTTAGAGAGTCAATTGAGCAGTCACCAAGACGCTCAGACCGGAAACACGCTGTAGCTTTGGGAATCACAGACCGTTCTTTGAGGAGAATTCATCTTCTTGCTGGTCAGCACGGTGCCCAGATTTGAGCATGTGTGATTTTTTCCTCTGGGGCTACCTTAAGGATAAGGATTTCAAACATCACCCACATACCATAAAATAAATTAAACAGGAAATCACCGTGGAAGTCGAAGCCATACCTGTCGAAATGTGCCGAAAATCATATGAGAGCTTCAGAGATCGTCTACAACAGTGTATCAATGTTGACGGCCGCCATCTTGGAGGTATAATTTTGAAAAAATAATTTTTAAAAATAGGATTGAATACTGATTTAAATAAAAAAAAAAACCTTTTCTCTACGTTTTACAGTTCGTTATTTATAGCCCATCGAAACTCGTCAGTCGGCTCTGCTGCACCCTGTATATATATATATATATATATATATATATATTTATCAGTTGTTATTATTTGGTTTCAATCGGCAATTGTACACGCATTTTGTTCGTAATTTGTATCTGACTAAATATTATTATTTAATTGTATAGTACACGTATACGTACAGGAATGAAAAGGTGTACGATTCGTGTTATCTACCCCTATAAAAAACGAATGTCTACATTATCCGCGTGTGTCTACACGAATTGGAACATTTAGACATACCGCGAACGGCCATAAGGTGAAGACTTGTGAAGATTCGCACACACTACCGTTTCTAATCAAACCATCAAATTTTAAGGTAAAATTGAATTCCGCCCGTATATATTATCGGATTGCCGATAAATCGATCGGTTCCGGCTCTCGGCAGCAGCCGATGACGAGCGGTTTTAGGGAACGATAAAATTCCCGCGGCTGACCTGAAATTTTGGAACACCGAGGCATATCTACGTTTGGCGGGTTTTATGTAAAAAAAAATATAATAAAATAATACGCGACCGCGCCGTCGTAAAAGTTTTATCGGCGCAATAAAAAAAAAAAAAGAAAAGAAAAAATCTCCCGACGAATTTCGAAAACGACAGACTATATAATATTAAAAAAAAAAAAAAACAGTGTCGGGAACCGTACCGCGAGGTACCTATATTTTTATTATTATCATTACTGTATACATTATTTTATATAGGTGCCCGGGTCTTGTTTAAACGGGGAGAAAAAGGGCGTCGCGCTCATACTCGTATACGAAAATAATGACCGACGACGACGGCGAGACAATCGAAACTTACGACGGGTCTCGTTTTTTTTTTTTTTTTTTCTTTTGGTTTTTTTTTTCCCCCCCAGCCGTTCCGCCCGTAATAATAATAATAATAATAATTATAATAACTCAACGGGAATAAATAATATACAAATAATATGAACTCGCGTGCGCCGCGGACAAAATAATAATATTATGCGTCCGTTCGTTCGGTTCGGATGGGTTTTTTTTTTTTTTTTTTTGTTTTTTATGTTTCGTTCGGTCGTAGCCGCAGACGCGATAAATTATTATACGAATAATTATTATTCTCTGGGGCCGCGCGAAGACCGGAGAAGAGCGAAGAGACGTGTAAACTCGTTAGTTGCGCGGCCGTCACGCGATACTGTTACGACCGGGAACCGGACCGGGGCCGGGACGACGGGCTCCCCGGGACGGGAACGTGTTGCGGCCGTCCGCGGCGTCGTGGCGTCGTCGTCTGCGCGCCTATCCCGCTGTGCCGCCGCAACGGTTCCCGGGCCGGAGACGTGATCGATGCGCGTTTATCACGTCATCGCCGGTTACCGCGGTCGCCGTCCACGGGGCCCGTTTCTATATTATTATTATTATTATTATTTAAACAAATACACGAAGAGAAATAATAATAATAATGTTAATAATAACCGCGGTCTATAACGCAATGCCGGTTATTTATGTACGCCGAACCGACAAAACAGCGACTTTCCGTCTCCCACCGACAAATCCCCGTACTGGCGACGATATTGGGCCCGCCCCCGCCCCCCATACAAAAATACACGTTATTTTTATAAACGTAATTTCATTTCCCGCGTACAATACAATACAAATACGTAACTGTTTCCCAGAGTCCGATCTCGTGCACGCGTTAGATAATTCTTTATTTCACATATTCCGTAATAATACAAAAATAAAATGTCTACATTTCGATTTGGAAGAACAATTTTTAAACTGTCCAGCGATTCGAATGCGCCCGTAAATGTTTTCGTAATGTCAATTGTACCGTTCGGCCACGGGCGGTGTCGTTGTTTCTGGAGACGTTTCCGGCGTCCGGTCGAAACGTTTTTGTATCGTGCCAAAAAGTATTAATATTCTTCCTCTCCCCCGGCCCCGTAAATAAAACGAAACGACGGGGAATGCCGGTATAAACAATCCCGTTACAGCTATACGAAATTCGCGATTTCCGCCAAAACGTGAACATGGGAACGCCCGGTAATAATCGCAATAATTCCACCGATCGGGATAATATATTATGTTGTAAAAAAAAAAATAACGGTAACGTCTGTCAAACGCAAACCGACAACATATTGTCGTCGTCGGCCGGGGTTTAATAACATAACATTATCGTTTTACGATAAGCCCGATCGATAAGGATCACGGTTTTTATACCGACGTCTATAGTCTCGTCGGGTCCGTGTAACCGCTGTTCGAGCGCCGCCGCCGCCGAGGGTTACACGCCCGAGCGGTACTAATGGGAATTTCATCTGGAAAAATAAACGACCGTTCCCGCTCCGCGTTCCCGATAACCCCGTAAACTAATTTCCGTTAAACGTTCGTTTTTCCCGCCGCCGCCGTGTCGTCCGCTCGCCGAATCGGAACAATGCGGAACTACGGGCTTTCGTAATATTATAATATAGTACCTATTGCGTACGTTTCGACACACAGAGGGATTTAATTTATATATATATATATACATCTTAAACGCGCCGATAAATTATTGCTAACGAAACGCCATTCCGAACGGGGTTCGGTTTTTAACGCCGTGATTTTAACGATTTTCTTCCTTGGATTCCGTGCGATTTGCTCAATACCATCAGACAAATAACCCAGGCGCGCCAGTCAAATACGCCACCTAAATTCAAATATTACTCGCCTAAAAATCTATATAAAAAAAAATTATTCGTTTTGGTTTTAGGATTAAACGTTCAATTTTCTCCCCGGCAAATAGGAGCCGAATTCGGAAACGATACCGAAACCCGATTCCCGTACTGGCGACGAGATTGGGCCCCTATATATATATATAAAAAAAAAATGTTATTTTTATAAACATTATTGTATTTCCCGTGTACAATTTATGTATCATAACTATTTTTCAGAGTCCGATTTCGTGAACATGTTATTAATTATTAGATAGAATTCTTTATTTCACATATTTGGTAAAAAGAAATCGTGCACTTTTTAACTTTTAACTACGCACATTAATAACATTACAAGCTATACATACGTTTCGACACACAGAGGAATTTAATTTATATATACATCTTAAACGCGCCGATAAATTATTGCTAACGAAACGCCATTCCGAACGGGGTTCGGTTTTTAACGCCGTGATTTTAACGATTTTCTTCCTTCGATTCCGTGCGATTTGCTCAATACCATCAGACAAATAACCCAGGCACGCCAGTCTAATACGCCACCTAAAGTCAAATATTACTCGCCTAAAAATCTATATATATAAAAAAAACCCCCCGTACAAATATTATTCATTCTGGTTTAGGATTAAAACTCACTCGTATTTTTCCTTTTTTTAAAAATAGGTACCTATTGATTGTTTCTTTTCTCGGATCGTGTAACTTGCCGGTCACGCAAAAAAAAAAAAAAATGAATGTTCGAATAGCGATTCTCCGTCGAATTTAATAATATAGTGTGATTTCGTTTACGATCTTACGATGATTCGATTTCCTAGGCTCGAGTTTATGAACCAATAAAATGATGTTAATTATGTGGTGGGTAACTTCTTCAAGTTTGAAATGTTCGTATCATAATTTGTCGAAACAAGAACATTAACAAACACCGTTCTACTTCCGCCTAGAGAAAGTGGCTCTGACCGTTCACTTGTAGTCTTCACGTTGAGTTCAAATCTGTTTTCAGAATTCTTATCGCTTCACTACATCGATCGAACGGGTTGCAGAATGTTTAAGATTTATAGAATTGTTTTGCATGAATAGCGTGATTTATAAACAGTAGCAATAATTTTAGTTACTAATAACGATTTACTGCCTCGCACAAAGACACTGCGCAACTCTCATACAAAACAATAAATTGCCTATACACGACTCCTGCGGGACGGTCGGTGTAGGATCGCCTTAAGCCAACTGGATTAGGGGAATTATTCTACTCGGTACTGCAAGAGAAAGGCGTGGACAAATTTTCGATCGCCTACTGAGGTGCGATTCATTTCTGGCAAACATATTTCAAGACGACGGGTCGTATAGGAACCGGAAGAGACTGACGAGACGAGCTGATTGCATTCGGTATAAAGAGATTGGCGATGTACACCGAGAACGAGAAGAGAGACCAGCAACGACGAGTAGTCTCACATTGTTTCTCGTCTTGGTTATCCATAAAAAAATATGTATATAATATGTATAGATTTTTTTTTTAAACTAAGAAATAGGTATTTTCGAATTATTTCCGATATCGCCGGCTACGGTACCTATACTACGAAGAACCGGCGTCCCTTGAGCGGAAAAAAATACCTACCGTAGGGTTCCGATATACGCACGGCCCACGCGTCGCGGTTATTATCAAATAATATTTATAACGGAGTTTTACCGCGTGTCTCGGGCAATAAAGTCGTTATTATATTACGGCCAACGGATCTGTTGCGTGAAAGTGGTTGCGGCGGGCGCACCGCATTTACAGAGTTTATGACGTACACTCGTACGTTATACATTACGATTGTCTGGAACACGACCCCGCGTTAAAAACAAAAGGCAATAAAGTTTATTTTTTTTTTTTTTATTAAATTAACCTATCCATTAAACACACGTTGATTTAATAAAGTTTAATCGTCCGTGTAATATTGTCGTCATATTGCAATATACCCGTGTGATTTATAATATAATACTGTATTTCCAATAGATGAATTATGACGGTTTGCGTGGGTCTGTTTTTAAAGCGCATTTGAACGCGTTTTGAGCATTCCGAGCGTAGCGAGAATAATAAAGTGTTGCCAAGATGCGGATTTTTCGCCCGGCTAGATTTCCGATTAGAATTCTTAAAGGTCTCTAAAGTCTCGCTCAAAATAGGTTTTTTTTATTTTTTTTATCGTTGACTAGACACGTAGTACCTGGAGCTCAGCAAGACTGACCTCAGGTCACGAGCGCCATATCGAGAATGTTTTTTTTTTTTTTTTTTTTAAATATGGGTACACACGAGAAATGTACAACTTTAATGGGAAATTAATATAGACCGGTAGGTTATCAGTGCTGGAATGCCTTGATATTGTTCCGGCAGTGACCCTCTCGTTTTTTAATAATAACAGATTTCGATAATAATATAATCGTTCCTTTGTTTAATAATACCGTCGTTTTTTTTTTTTTAATTTTTCGAAATCCATTTTCTATTGGCGTATCTAATACGCAAGTACGTTTATTTTACCAATTTCATCGGAACACGAAAATACGTTTACAATGTGTTTTCCTCCACGCTAGTGAAGATAATATTATAATACATCACGACGCATAGACGCGTCTTGTATATTGTTGAATAAGTAATTAATGCTCCCGTTGCCGATATAATAATACGAGTCTTGTTATCGCGATTAATAAATTATTGTTCGTAACGTGCACACGACATTAATATTAATAGTTTGTAATTTTTTAATACAAAAATTGAAATTCAGAATTATTTATAATTGCATGTGGCAGCGCGGACGACATTGAAAAACCGACTTTTGTGTTTTCTTTAGCGGGTGTTATAATGTTGCACGAATAATAAATATCGTTCTACACTTAAATATACCGACGGCGTCATACAATATGGAAATTAATTACAAGTTTGATATCACGTGTTTCGTAAAATCGGTAGGTCGTACATCTTTACGAATTGGATGCATTTGCTAGCCGGCACTAATTAAAATCGATGGTGTGAACGAAAACTTGTCGACTTCAAATAGGTCCAATGATATTATTATACGTTTTACTATAATAATTTAACGGTGATCACGTAGTGAAATAGAAACAAAAAGAAAAAAAAAACTATTAATTTGACTGATTTTAAAATGAAATTTTCGTTGAATTGCCGACTTAGTAATCTAAATTTCAAATTTGATTGGAGGGTGGACTCACATATCACCGGCACTGGCTACGCAAAGAAAAAACGATATACGAGTTTGTTTTTGTATTTTCAATAATAATACAATTCTACTATAGAGAGTGGTTAAAACAGCTGTTAACAAAATTATTGCAGAGGACAAGTCTGAATCTGTATACTCTTGAAAATCAGTCAATTTATTTAGATATTTTTCTTATATTTTCCAGTAAACTGTAATTAAAGTACGAAAAAATCACGAAGTTATTAAATAAATATATTTGAAGGTATAGCTGCGGGTAGGTATTATGTGGACGGTTAAAAAATATCCGCAAATTAAAATAATAACAATTCCCGCAAATCACGGTTTTACGTTTTATAATCCATCGTTTTCCGGCAGATAAATAATGCGCTTTTGTATTTATTTTTGAAAAATAATAATACACAGTTTCCGTAAAAAACGTGTTTTGCGTACGGACGGAATAATAAAATACGGAAATATTTCAGACAGTTTTTTTTGGGTGAATATCCACAACTTCACCTCTGACGAATAAAACAAAACTGTAGAAAGACTCAATGTCCGCCTTTATAATTGTGTCTCACCCTGTATGACCCCTCCACACTAGTGAAAGTATACAGTGATCATATCTAAAATCACGATAAATTTCTTATCTATTTTTTTTTTTTTGTATATAACCACTAATCACTGAAAACAATACGATTGTGATTATTATCGTAATCTGCTAATAACGGTAATTCGTTGTTCTTCAATTATTCTGCCATATACACAATCCACTCGAGGTAAGCCAAACCGCTGTGTGTCCATAGGCAAAGGCAGAAAATCTCTTAAGGAAAAAAAAAAAAATGTTAAAAAACCGGCGTAATATATTCTAAAACTCGTTCGTTTCCGTCGTCGACAAATACTCGTATTTTTTTAGATATTAATTAGGCGCCGATATGTGTGTGTGTGTGTGTATGTATAAATTGTAATTATAATACTATTGCGTTGTTTAAAACAACGAATATAAGTACAATATTGTAATCATATCTAACAACTATATAGGTGGTAGGAATAGTGAAAAAAAAAAAAAAAAAAAAAACGCGTACGAGTACAATATTATATAATTAAACGAGTAATACTGTTAAGTGTAGAAAAACAGAGCCGTATAATTGGGTAAAAATACGTGTACGACTGGCGTGAATACTGCGAGTAGATAACGTTTAATTGGTCAATAGAAAATAAAAAAAATACCGCGGGGTACCTGCGCCGCAGTTGTTTTAATATTATATAGACGCGTCGTCGGTCGGTTCTGTTTTACCGAACAAAAAAAAAAAAAAAAGTAAAAAATAGTAAAAAAAAATAAAAAAAAAACAACAACATAAACGCGCACCTAACGAAGGTCGGCGCGTGTAAATACTGTATACGTACTGTTCTTATAATGGTTGAAAAATAAAAAACCTATGTACAGAAAACGTAATTTCACTCGATAAAAATCGTAATAATTGAGCACGATTCCCGTGTAAAAAATAAGCAAAACGTGATTAGGATTTATAATATCGAATGCGATGCGGGACGCGTAGCTGTGATTACTCATTTAATTTTACTTTTTTTTTTTTTTGTTTTCGAATTTTAGATAAAAATATAAAAACAATGTAGACACGACAACGACGACGTAATAATAATATAATATCGTACAATATTATCGTAGTCGAGCTCGTGTATCTGTACACAGTCGTGATCCCCTTTATATTGAACGTATCGATTGCAGCAATATTGTTGCGTAATTATTTTGAACTGTGACGGTTATTATTACCGAACAGTGATATACCTGCAGTTTATATGCTATTGACACGGTTAATGTATTGACAAACTTGTAAATAGTTGATACAGGTGAGCCTAATGGCCGCAGTTCGAAGCGGGAAGATGGAAAGGTAGGATTAGGATATATACGGATAGAGCGATTTAAAGTAAATCTCTCCTATAAAACATTTGTTTTACAGACAAAACTGATTCTCCAACTATCGTATCCCTTCCAATTACCTTTAAATCTCCCTCTCGCTTCGCCCGTCTCCGTGTTCTTCTCCTCTTTGGTATACCACCTTACTCTCTAGCCGACTTTCTAGAAATCACCCGATCATTCGGCTCGTGCACATTGCCATTTGCGATCCATATTTTCTCATCACTACTATTATTTTGTTTCTGGATTTGACCGGTAATTATGTTAAATAATGGAATATACTGTACGCAACGGTAAATCGTTGCATTTGAAAAACGACCACTGAATAAAGTTCGGTTAAACATTTTCTATTTTTTTTTTATTTTTTTTTTTTGATAAATTTAATTTAAAATCGTATTCGTTTATAAATTACGATTTATTTCGTGTTATTAACTGTGTTGAACTAATAACGCCGATAATAGCCCCCCGCTCCCCCGAACAGTACGGTTTTTTATGCGCATTATATAAGCGAAGAAAATAGCGTATATTTGCGTAAAAAAATTAAAATTATAAAAAAAGAAAATAACTTGAAATTTCCCGAAAAAATACCACCGAAAACGTGGGGGAGGGGAACGAATATGCCGTTACTTTATCTTGTTTATAACAATAGACGTAATTACGTTTGATCTTTGAGTATAATAGCGTCGTGTCGGCCTGTGCGTTTAAAAAAATAAATCCTAATAACGTAGTAATATATATATAGAAAAAAAAAATATATATTAAATTCTATTTATATGTAAACTCGTTCCTAATATCAATACCGGTGTATGTATTAATCTTGTGTATATACTAATAAAATAACATCGCGGACGTGTTTTGTTTTGTTTTTTTTTTTTTTTTTCCATTTTCGTTTTCGTTATTTCCAGTCTCGTATTTTTCCGTATTGAATTACGAGGGAGTTTTGAGGTATTACCATCGGAATTCCAAAACGGCGGTATTACTCGGCAAACACGACTCCGTAATTAACCCCCTGTTTCCGATACGAGCTATACATAGAAGTTTAAAAATGAGGTAGGTAAATCGACAAAAAAAAAAAAAATAATAATAATAAATGTAATATATCTTTCATTTTCCGATACCGTCCAATGTATTGGACTCGGATCGGGGTATCCAAGACCTCTCTAAAATCCATATAGATATTAATCTATAGTTACACGAAACAAACGAATCGTCATAAAACTCACAATTTACGGCACAATTTAGTCGTCGTCGCGGAAACGCATGATCCGAGAGTTACGAAAAAAAAAAAAAAAAAAAAAAATAGTGTTCGCATTACCGAATAAAATTAAGCGAAAAAAAAATATATATATATTTAATATATTATTCAAGTAGGCATATTTGTATAAATTATGATAAGGAACTTCAACTGTACTCGTAGAAAGCAAAAAAATAAATATATAAATAAAAAACCAATGGAAAATATACGTAGACAATTGAACCCTGCTGAAACGGTTTTAAATAATATAAAACATTGATACCAATTACATTTTTTAACCGTTTAGATTTAAAATTTAAACGTATTATTTATTGTCGATTTGTTTAAGATATTGTTATTTTTGTATTCGATATTAAATTATTAAATCGCAGATCTGTAGATAATGTAGAATTAATAACTTGGTACCAAAATAATCATTATTCGTCAGAATTTCCACCGATTGAATTAACGGAGTCCTCTTCGAATGTTTAAATACTATAGTAAGTTTTGTTTATTACGAACTATTTAACAATCCTGGTGATATGATGTTTTCCCACTAACAAAACAAACGAATCGGTCCGATAAAAGTATTCGGACAGTATTTCCTAACATATTGTGCTCGTTATATTCGCAGGCCAATTTAACATAATATTCATATTCATCCGATCTGCGGGTAACCATGGAATGAACTTTGGAAGCTGGGTAAGCGTAACCGAACACTCACAATGTGAGGGGTCGTCTTTATAGAACGCAACGCAATAATACGAAATAATAAAATACGAACAATTCGCCACATCGTGCGTTATGCGTATAATGAAATAAATATAATGCACACGACTAGGGAAATATGTATTTTCTTGTTTTCGATCGCGAACTAATCGAAGGCGAAAAAACCAAAAACTATACGTCTGCACTGTACTTCCATCGACTCTCGACAGCCGCGGGTTCGGTTGTTAAAACCGAGTAAAATACGTTTCGGTCGACAATAATTCGTATAACGCAAGCGGCGACTCAATGTGTTTCGCGTAGCAAATAATGGCACGAATCTATCGAATGTGGTGTAATTCTTTTATCCGATATTGCAAGTTTCCGCCTTGCCATTAAAATGTACATTAATCACTTTTCTTTGTACGCATTGGTATTATTATTATTATTATTATTCCGCAGCATCACCTACTGCGGGTTCGAGAATATCCAGTTATACTACTCGACTTTCCGATACGAAATGTACACTTCAAAAATAATACAAACCGACGCAGTTCAATGCGCTTTAAAAAACGTACATATATATATATATTTTTTTTTTATTGTTGAGTAAAAAATATTTGAATTCCCTCTAAGAACGTTTTACTCGTATTTTTTTAATTATTTTCGGTAAGATTCGGTTAAGAGTTTTTTTATAATTGAAACGGCATTATTTTTTGTTCGTTCATAAAGGACCACCAGAATAAAAATATATATATATATATATATATATATATATTGTATACGTCACTATTCAGCGTTCCTTTCAAATACTTTGAACTATATACACGCAGAAGGAATAAGAAAAACGTATTCCTTAAACTATTATGCGGAAAATTATATATTATTTGCCCCCGACAATATATACAAGACTAAATATTATTATACCGTCGAGCAGAATCATTTGGACTACTTAGTTCGAATATTACGTCGTGAAAGGTACAAGGAAAGTTTATCTTCCACGGAGCCTCATTATGGAATACAGCGTACGATTTAAATCACGACTTGTTATGGACTATTGCTAATTTTAAATTATGAATGTAAAACGATGTTAGTTTTACTAAAATGCGGGTTTTCCTCCGGAAAACATTTTTTTCGATTAATTAAAACGCTCCAAATAATTCATACCGCGCCATGAAAGATGCGGTCCCCCCCCCCATCCGGCGGTATTTTATTTGTACAAAAAATATATTCTAAATTCCTATTAGTAATTCTAAAAAAAAAAAAAAAAAAAAAAATACTCGTGTTTTCAGTTTACCGAATTTCGCTCAGGATCGTTGTTTTGATTGCAACGCAATGGGCGAAGTATTTTTACGGATATGTTTTTTACGCATTTTCTATTATAATTAAACGTATAAAAAATGCGTAATGTTTGTGTTCGGTTGGTTTCACGACAAACGTTTTGTTTTAGTGGCGGATGTTATTATTTTGAGAAAACCGTTTCGCTCGGGATGGAAAAAAACTTTGGCGGAGGCGCCGAAAGGGACTCAAATTCGGCGGCGGCGGCGGCGGCGAAAACACAATTTTGCGGACCGACACCGTTTAAAGGTCGGCGGCGGCGGCGGCGGCGGCCAATCGATTAGTCCGGCGGACCCGCAGGACGGAGTATTGGCGATTTCGCGCGCGCCGTAAACGCCTCGACACGCGGGCGCCCGGCCGGGGTCCGGTGGAATAACAGTCGGGACGCGGGCATTGTGTGTGCGCGCGTGTGAGACGAGTGGCGGGAGGGACCGAAATTGACTGACACGTAAAGAGCTTAACTAGTATGCAAATGCCGGTCGTCGGTAAATCATCCGAACCCGAGAGGCGGCGGCTTAAGTGCTTCGGAGAGAGCGATAGAGAGAGAGAGAGAGAGAGAGAGAGAGTGAGAGCGAGAGAGCGATAGGGGCGAGCGAGAGAGTTACGGCGGCGAGTGTACAGTCGGGGGGCGGGGACTCGACTCCGGGGGTATCGCGGGATCCGCGTGCGCGCACCGCGCCGCGTATAAATCAATTTCCGCTCTCTTGCCGCCGAAAAACTAAATAATAAATAATACCCGCAAGTCCCGCGACGAGACTATTAAAAACGATAATAAAACTTACGACGGCGACAACGGCGGTTTTATTTATAACGCACTTGTTGTGGGCGGGGATAGGTAGGCGTCTGCGTTTTATAATAACAACAATAACAACAATAACAATAATGATTGTTGGTCTTTTCGTACCGCGCGCGGCTCGCCGACGACGCTACCCGATAGCGAACACTTCGAAGTCTCCTCTCCCGGCGCTCTTGTCCCGGCACGACGTCCGCGAGTACGATATCGACAAGTGCACCGGTGGCCCAACTACCGGTTGGGTATAGTTTAATTTGAGCACCACCGCCTTCCCCTCGCACGTCTTTGTAATTTCAATTATCTATCGTTTTTAACAATGTTATTTTATTTTTTTTTATGATTTTATTATCGGTTTTCCCCCCCCCTATTACCAACATTATAGTGATATTATAGTGATCGACAGGAGTATAGAACATCGTAATCGGTCCACAGCGATTGTAATAAATGTTAATTGACGACCCCTCGTCCTAGCGATTTAAATTTTGAACGCGGTAGATTGCGATATTGTTTGTTTCAAATTTGAAATTGCAAGTTATTATTGATAATTTAAAGTATAAAGTTTTCAAATAAAAACCATCAGACGACCAAAACCGTTGATCGAATACGGATTCTTAAAAAATAGTCCACAATATTATTCAGCATTATAACGCGCGTATTAAATAAATTATTAAATACCTAACGTAATAAAACGATTTTACATTTTAGAAAAATTCTATAAATATATTCGAAAGCATTTCGAACTAAAACAGCTAAATACAAATCGAATAACACCTTGAAATATATATTTAATCAAAATAATAATTATATTTTTGTCGATTTAGCCCTCGTAAATGAAAATCGAGGATTAAGAACAGGGATAAAGGAGCGAGATTTATGGAAAGTAAAATAAACGAGTTATAATATTAATATCAGTTATTAATATTATGTTTATTGAACTCGATGTCGATATGGTTATTGGAAACTTAAACGGTAATAATTTTAGTTTTTAATATGCTGTATAATAGCACCTCTTGAACTAAAATGATACACACAATAAAATACTACTATTGTTGTATAAACGCATTTTCCGCGCGACAATTAATTACCTATACGATTTCGATTAAAGCTAGTATGGTTATATTATTACATTTATACTGCATGCGTATTACTAATACTACAATTATTCATAACCATACAATTGAAATTAATTCGTATCAGGTTATTATAAATTGATTGTAATTTATATTATACGTTTTTTTTTTTTTTTTTTTTTTAATCATTATTATAGAGATAAACGTTTAGTTATAAACAAAAAACACCATCCCTACTGTTTTTAATAGAGATGTTTTAATGCTAACCGATATCAAGTATACTTATAATGTTATGTGCGTACAAAATTAAATAACATATTATAATGCACCTGGGTTTGAAAAAATAACGTTATAGTAATAGAGCTTAAAAACAATAAACAAAAAAAAACCTATATTTATCACTCGGGTGCATAAAGTTTTTAAATCCATTTAAATTTAATTTACATTAAAAAAAAAAAAGAGGTAAACTAAAAAAAAAAATAAAAATGATAATCGTTTGAGCTTAAATATATTTAGGTAAAATGGTTTGAAAAAAAAAAAAAAAAAAAAAAATGTTTTTGTTCGTATAACTAAGGTAATAATACGTATTTAATATTGTGTAAACGAATTTAATTTAATTGTAATACATTTTTAATAACTTTTTCTCCCTTTAAGTTTTTATACTTGTAATTGCTTTATACTTCTTCAGTAAATAAACGTTATTAAAACGATTCATTTCAAAGCTTCGATAAACACACATTTTAATTTTAGTTTTAGCTCCCAGCATAAATATTTAATATATTTATCGAGCAATACAAATTGAAATCAATATGTCAAACAAAAATTTAAATACACTTGATGATGATTTTTAAAATCGAAACCGATCGTAAAGACAAACAACACCAATAGTAACACAGGGCGAACGTTTTATCTTAATGCATCTATTAAGTTATCATATACAGTGTATTTCACTCGAATAGGTTTGTTTTAGAGGGATCAAAAATATACATTTTAAGTCTGTTTTAAATATGTTACCCTTGTGGTGCACGCGTGCGCAATAAAACCGCAACATTTTCTTAAATTGAAACAACTATATTGAACACCGGATTCATAAATTCCCTTTTGTTTTGTGTTGTTTTTCAAGCAACATTGAAAATGTACACATTTTTTTTTTTTTTTTTAAATCGTACAAATAACTCGAGATTTTTCAACAAAACGAAAACGCTCGTTATTATTATTGGTAATTGTATTACTATGTGCGCGCGGCGGTATCCGTAGAAATCGTTTTGGAGGACCAATACCGGGGCGAATGGGACGTATGATTCGCAAACACGTACGGGCAAAGGGAGTGCACGCGCATATAAGGACAAAAGAGAAAAACCCGGAGGGAGCGGACAGACGGTTTATAAGATGGAAGAGGGCGATTGGCACGGTGTACGGGAAGTTTTCACCGGCGAAAATATGGCTCCGGGCCGCGATAATGGGTCGACGAAAGGGTTGGGCGCGAACGATATAGAAGTGGTATTTACGGTGTGATTTTAACCGGAACGGAAGGAGGGAACAACGGACGAGGGGCTCCTAACTGATCTAATACCGCGGACGTTGGCGGGCGCGCGGAGGAGACCGGCGGAATACGTATAAAACGCGCCCGTGTATAATCCGAGGCGTGGAAACGCTGCGTGGAAGACGGCGAGCGGAACCGGTAGGACGGCGGAATGCGATTATCTTGTACGTACATTACAATAAAGTAAGCATGTGTGAGGATACCGGTGCCACGATAACGGTGGCGGCCGGTGGTCGGGCCGGCGGCGTCCGAGCACCGATAAGGATCGCCGCTGCCGAGGGATCGAAATTGATCGAACGGTGTGCGCGCTGCGCAAAACGGACCGGGTCGGCTGTCGGTTTCCAAATGGAAAACGCGCAGATAACGTTGTCGCCGCCGGAATCTTTCGGGCCCGGCCAGTCTGCACGCGCTCCGGTTATAAAAAGGATTACAATTTATACCGCGGTGGTGGGCCGTGTTGTTTTGGTTTTTTTTCTTTTCTTTTTTTTTTCATCAAAAAAGAATATTGACAATCTGTGTTATAATATCGCAATAAGCAAATATGATCGTTTGCATACAATTTCGCCAACCCAGTGATGGAATCCAACGTGAATATATCAATGTATTTTAGTAAATCTCTGCGATGTACGAGGTCTGTTCAAAAAGTACCATGATTTTATATTTAATAATTACAAAAATGAAGTTACATATTATTTAAAGATAATCACCTTCAAAATACTCTCATCCGGGCGATATGCAGTGACTTCGGCCATTTTTCAAAAGTCCTTTACACCTGTTCCAAAGTTAAAGCTATGAGTTCTGTTGCCGCGTTCGCTTTAGTTTCCTCTACATATTGAAATCGTTGTCCTTTAAACGTAGATTTTAGTCTTGAGAAGAGAAAAAAAATCACATGGCACCTGATCAGGAGAATAGGGAGAGTTCGCGAAAGCACGGCCATTTTTTTATCAGCCAAAAATTCACGAATCGACAGCGCCAAACGTGCCGGTGCATTGTAGTGGTGAACAATCGCGGAACGAATTTGGCAGCGCGGCCCTTCTCGTCTGTATATTTTCCTGTAAAATTGCACGACAAGACTGAATTGATTGATTCACTTTTTTAACTTACGAACGGTTAATCGGCGGCCATTTCGCATTTTTTTCGGAAATTGTCGCCACACCATCGTTTCTGGACGACGTCGACGGTCTTTCAATACGCGGATCGTCTTCAGCTGACGGTCTTTGAAACGTTTAAAATACGATTTAACACGTGTATAATGTTAAACTGAGATAAGATAGCGACTTCGGGATTTGTTTTTAATATACACTTATTCGCGGTGAGTACATCTATTTACAATTTGAAACGTTATCGTATGTAGATTAGCCGTAATAATATTTGTCCTGGTACTATTTGAACAGACTTCGTATTTTCTTTTAAGTTGTTGGGTGGGATTTATGGGTTGAATATTGGATGAGATTTGCGTTATTAATGGGTTGGCAGGGGAGTGTAGGTTGAAATAAAAAGATCTGTAATGTTTTGTGGCTGTAATTGGTCAACTGATTCGATTATTAGATCTGAGTGTAGTGTGGAGTTTAATACAAACCAAGGTGCAGAGGTTAACATACGGAGAGTAATCGACTGGAATGCTTGTATACTACGAATTTGGGACGGTTTGGTTAGGTTTTTACAGCCTCGAATGTGGATTGCGTTGTTGTTACGTTGTATTGTATAACCGCGTATTGTTATACCTATAGATCGAAATCGTATAATTTTTTTTCTCGAAAACGCTAATTTCTCATCGGACCCCGACGATTTCGTTAGCTACAACGAGATATCCATTGGAAACGAAAACGTATTCGAACACGAGTCGTTATAAGATCCGAGACGCCGATTTATTTGGCATTTTGTGAAATATCGGTTAATACAAATGTTGCAGTAATATTCAGACAAACATTAAAATATACGATTTTCCGTTGCTCCGTCAACGAGTTGAAGGTTTAGAGAGAATTTTGAAAAACGCCACAGTTTTGTAAAAGAAAAAAAAAAGAAAATCTGTTTTATATCTCAAAAATCGTTTTGAAATGGTGTTTTTTTTCTGTTTTGCTTGTTACACTAGTGATAACATATGCTTGTGAATTTATTAAGTCGATGAATTTTCGTTTAACGTTTCGAAAATGTACCCTTTTAGTAACGGGCGTTTGTCGTTACACCGCGCCACTTAGACAATTAAAACCGAATCGAACGGCGTGTTTGTGTTTGTTATCAGTTGGTAACACGCGGCGTATTAGTGAAAAGTTTTTTACTAATTCGTCGGATTCGCCTGTCGAGCGATTTATCTTATTACGCGACGCTTTACCGGCTGTATCGGCCATAAAACAACGTCGCCGCGAACGGTCGGCCGCATAAATGCGAATATCGTTGTAAAAACACACAACGTACGCGAAAATAGCGAAAACGTCAAACGTTCAAGTGCCCGGCGGAGCCCCCGGGCCCCGTGTCGAAATGTTCACGGACGACGCGAGTGCAGAAGACAATTCCGGCGACAGCGACGCGACGGTGGCGCGTAATCAAATTCGGGCGACGGTTAGGTTAGGGGTCGATTTTATGTGTTCGCACTTACCCTCCGCACTGAAACGCCCTTCGACAATCACTCTAAATAAAGGGTGATTCATTAAGAATGAAATTCGCCGCCGACGTTTTCAGTTTTATTCTATTAATTTCGTAGACCGCGCACCGCGAGGATTCGCCCGCGGACGCATTAAAACTCCTCCGGCGTTTTTACTTGGCATTTTACATTATACTATTATTAAAAACGGACGGGACGGGCGCATTAAAACCGCCCCGTTCCGTTTACAACAACCGCGCCGGCGACATTATAGTCCAACATATATTCACCGTGGTCCGATTCCAATAATAAAGATTCCGGCGATATTAATTTCGCCGCACTTTCATAATCGGACGAATACCGTTTGCCGTGCGTATTACGAACAATATTTTCGAAATCGTCAAATGTACAGAAACAGCAGTTTTCGGTTGTTTCGCGGTGCTCATGTCGCGGTAGTGTCTACGGGTATTCCCGGTGTGGGCATTTCGGATATTCCGTAAATTATTATTGGCGAGGTTCGGGCCTTGTCGTCCGTAGTAGGTCATTGTAATTGTTAATTTTCAGCTGCTCACCCGACCGTCCGCCATTGTAAAACATTTATAAAAATAATTCGATAAACGGATTACATTGAAATAGTGAGAAAACCAATAAATTCCATACGTTTCACACGGAACAATATTGCTGTGCGAAACCCACAATCTGGCGGACCTTATTTTTTAGCGCATTATTTTATTATGTTTAATGGCTGTGTTCCACGTCCTTTCTCTAGTGTTGTTTTCGATAAAGTCGTCGCGTATAAGTAAAACGGCGATATCCACTCCAATAACAATTCAAAACACAATTACGACCGTAAGTTTGATATTTATGTGATTCATATACGACGCAATATTATTAAACAATCGGACTCTTGTGTGCAAATATTTGGCCCTCTTTGTGCACTCGGCAAAGCATGTGCATGTTAACGCGAACCGCAATTCAAAAATTCCAGACGGGGTGTAAAACAAACGAAATTCGTTCTTTATCTCGGATAAATCTCAGTTCAGAGATAGAGTTCAAGTAAAGTGGCGGTATCGTTACGTTACCGTAACGTATCCAGGAGATAATTATCTCGGGTCGTATTTGCAAAACGCTTTCCTTGCGGTCGTGCACGAAACGAATCCCGGAACGGCGATGTAGGGGAACACCGAACGCTTTCTTGGCCGCGGTGGATATCGTCGCCGTCGCGTCCGTTGGACGGCACGCGATACGCACACGTGGGAAATTTAATTAACCTCTCACATAGGACCGAGTGATTAATACGGGTGTGTTTTTTTCGGGCCGTTCCGGTCCGGGTGATTGATACGTTTAAATAGCCGCGGACAGGTCGCATTGTATTACACACACGTAAAACGTGTACTCGATCGCGATCGAGCGTATTATACGGGCAAGAGGTCGCCCCCCCTCCTCCCAAAAAAAAAAAACTACGAAATAATCATCAGAGTGTAATTATTATTATATTACGTTTCGGGACCGTGTGTTTTTTCTTTGTTTTTTTTTTTTTTTTATCTTCTGATCCTTGCCCCCGTCGTCGTCGGCCGTCAAGACGCTTTCGCGGCGCCACCCGAAACGCCGTTCGACCTACGGGCGTTTCCACTGGTGTTTCTGTTTTTCCCGGCCTCGAAAAAATCACGTAGAAAATCCGCGCCAGCCACTTCGACAATTTTCACTTCAACAATTACGTTGTCCACTACGTAACATTATGTAACCACCAACAAAAGTATCATTGCAAAGTTACACGACAATTGTGAGCGTATTCGGGTGAAAACATTTTTTTTTTTGTAAATTTAAATTGAAAAATCACATATTAATTTGTAACTGCGAAACTGGTACCCGTGACATGAAATAATCGCTTATAAGTGTTGCCGCCGGGCGATTGTCTTCGTCATGTCAAGTTAAAAAAAAAAAAAAATATTAAATTATTGTTCGTAGATTTAACGAATTTTATCATAAATTTGAACTTGAATGCTTATACAAATAAATTGCAACATTACTGTTTTAGTAATTTTATTAATGTCCCGTATTTGCGATTTTCTGAGCTAACTAATGACGAGACTGAAATAAAACGAAAGCATCAGCGTTTTTACAATATTATTCAAATGCCAGATTTATTTTCTTTAGATTATTTCATTCCTACTACCTAATGGTGTAGTAATTTATAACAGTACGCTGTATATTTTTCTGGCATTTTTTTTTTTGGTATATTCTGACAAGATGATTTAACAATGTATAACAAAGGTTATAAGTCTGGACCCGAAAGACAAGAACGAATTACAAAAACCAATTTCGGGAAGGAAACTTTTTATTATATTAGTATATTGGTTAGTAGCAGTAGAGTCCGAGTAAGTCGTGGAGTATTTAATGAAATGGGCATTTTTATGATTTTTGTGAGCACAATATTAGTGTTCCGTAACAGCCAATCGGAAAAAAAAGGCAATACGAGAATGTTTTAATGGCCGCAGCCCAATATAACTAACGCGTCGCACGGGACAATAATAAAAACGATACAATTGAATTGAACCGTTTATCCTATTTAATGGTAAAATAAATCGCGTCCAGCGTCCGCAGTACCTCGAAACCCCGTAAAAATATTATATACTTAATGATAATCGCCCGAAGTCTGTCACTTTGCGCTAGTTTGTCCGGTCCGCGCGCCGGATCCCGGACACCAGCTGCGGTAAGTGCCCGTTTTATCGGTTTTGTTATCGAACACGTACGCGTAATTGGCCCGTATTTTCCGGCGCGATTCAAAAACAATTAACCCCGAGAGCGGAGAATGTTCAGAATTCTTTATCGAAAAGTTCGGCACAAAATTACAGTCGGGTAATGTTCGACAGAGAATTTTTTTTTCATATATATATACAATTTTACGCGTGTTGAAGACAACACCGCGAACCATTAATATAAATATCCGTTGCTTTCGTAAATTTTCATTAAAAGTTTTTTCCATTGTTACGCCGATCGAAACACGCAACGCACTAAGTTATCGTTGAATATTTTATGGTACACTGTTTTAATAGTTGTTCGGTGTCGATAATATGGATTTTTGGTTTATAGGTTTGTCGTGACTCCGCAATCTGTTTCGGGATAAGAACAGCGTAGGGCGACGCTTTTCCCAATCAACCACGGTGGGGGTGGCAATAGAGAGACTACCGTTTTATAACGTTACAGCAACTGCGGACTAAATTATTGTTGAAATTTCCGTAAATAATTAAATACAAATTATTCGCGATAATAAATCGATTGTATGCGCGTAAAAAAAAGAACAAGTCTTCTTTTTTTTTTTTATTACAATTCGAGAAATATTTTACTACAAATTTAAAAGGTTTTAGATTTCGAGCGGAACGAGCGGTCTCGTGGTTTTACGGTGATGTTTATTATTATTATTTTCTGTAAACACTTTTTCTAACATAAGAGTTCGTCCGATCTATACACACCGACATTATTTCCGGTAACATATTAAGTCTGGTCGGTGCTTTGAAGTGGTTATTTTTCGATATACCTATTAGTTTTTATACGGGGCAGAAAAAAAACACGTTTCGTCAAACTCGAGTTAGGCTAGTGTTGGGTTTATGTTGATTTCCGGGTTACCGTGGCAACAGTGAAAAAGCCACTATTTCGCTCAGAGTCATTTTTCGTTTGCCATTTTTTCGTCGCATACGGATATAAAATGAATTCCTACCTACCCGTAAATATTGTTAGGTTAGAGAAACACTGTAGCCGGGTAAAAACCGAATTACAAGCCATAATTATGAACGAAACAATAATAATAATAATAATATTATGCGATATTTGCCGTTTGGGATCGCGCGGATTATGAATATCATTCGAAAACGCAAAGTCTACACGGTTTCTCGTTTTAGTATTCATAAGCCGCAGCGATATATTAGTTGTGTAAACTTATTTAATTTGTCCGCAAAAACAAAAGCGTGACTTATTTTATTAATTCCGGCCGAGGGTAATTATAATAATATACGGAAAGCTGCGGAGACGGCGGTTCTCGTTTTATTTCTCGTATATATTTGTGTTTTTTTTTTTTTTTTTTTTTTTTTATTAACGTACACCGTTTATATATATCCGGCAACCGTAATGATATTATATTATGACCGTCGATTAACGTTAAAATTATTGTTTTCGCGATTCTAATTAAACGCGTCGTTCCGTTTATTTTCCGGTGGGTAAACGGTATTGAATCGTTCCGGCGAAACGCGCTCCGTCGTAAAATATTTATATATAACGCAGCCGTAATAAAATTATAAAAAAAAAAAAAATATATATAATATATGCAAATTATCATATAGTCCTTTCGATCGACGGTTTATTGCGGACCGTCATAAAATATTCGATAAAGTAAATGCTCGTATTACGAGTATTGTACGTATAAATGAAATAACAATAATAATAGTATAAATATTAAATATATATATATATATATATATACCAGCTCGAATAACTTAATCATTTTTTTTTTATTTTTTTACGATATAAATGTAAACAGAACTCATTTTATCATTTTTTAACTTGTAGAAATATTTTATTGAAAAATTTGAGAAATTAGAATTATATCAACGAAAATAACTCAATATAATTATAATTTTATATTTAAAATTCAAGTTTATAGAGTGGATTCTACCGAAATATTTAAATATTTTCACTCGAAACTAGAAAAAACATTCAATACAGGCACTGTTTAGTAGTTTTATGAATTCTAATACTTTTTTCGGTACATATTATACAAATCTATAACACTCATCGGTATACTCCTTTGTTCGTTATATTCGATAAGGCACATATATATATATATATATATATATATAAAAAAAACTATTTTCCGAACTAACACGAGAACACGCGACATAAAATTGTCCGTTAATAAACCATCTGAAATTGTCGATATGCCTGCTGGTTTTTATGTTTGACCATTGTGCTTTATTGATAGTCGTCGCAAAACAAAGTTTAACAGGAAATCGAAGACGTTTGAATTCGAAAGGATAGTCGGTATTTATGGTAGGAATCCTCGGAATATAAAAGATATCATAATTTCGCACGGCCGGTTAAAATTTCGACTCCAAACGGGTACTTTTTCAAAAGGCTTTATCCGCAATCTTGTGCCGTTCAAGACCGTGCCAATACATTTTCGGGTTGTTATAATTTGAGCTGTGGCGTATCTGCCGATTATTTATACAAATTAATCACTCGATTGTTTATTGACTAACAAAACCGGAATTAGGGTTAAAACCCATTCCGTGATGTAATCTATCATTTAAAAAAAAAAGTTGGTCGATTCAGCAGTAGTTTCGGAGATTACCCCCCCATGACCAAAAAAAAAAAATACCATTTCACATATTTTTTATATACAGATAGATGGCCAGAATGCCACAAAATATATAGTTGCTGAAAGTACTAGACTTTCGTTGCACGGGAAGCAAACAAACATTTTAATTCGGTCCAAGAGGACGGCGATCGCCCCATGACGCCCTCCTAAAATCCGCCGCCGGTAAATAGGAAGACCATCGACGATTGCCAGGAAGTCAGGAAGACTTCGTAAGTCCCTTAAACGGCCAAAGACAATAACGTTTGGTTTTCGCTAAAAGTTACCCAAATAAACCAAATACAATACTGGTGCTCAGGGACAGATTGGTATCCGTTTTCGGCCGCGGAAAATCATTAAGACCGGCCCTCTATGTATGTATATATATATCACTGACAGTTTTATGAAAGGGAAGAGGCTGGATAAAAAGACTAATATTAATATTCTATGATAATTTCAGATCTCTACTATTATCAATTTTAATCGAATTATAACAAAAAAAAAAAAAAAAATTAAATAAATGTACCGTACATTTTACCGTTTTTCCTACGTTTTTTTCCCCAATAACTAAGAAAGCTATAACGAATATCCTAAAAAATGATCCCCTTATTACTCCAGTTGGTTCTATTGGAATTTTTCGGCACCATAAAAAAAAAAAAAAAAAAAATGCTACACTTCAAAATCCAAGCAGGATTTCTGGCGGAATATTTGCAAATAAATCACTCTCGCTAAATAATAGACTGGGAGTTTCGCCGTGGTGATAGTTTTAGGTCTAAATTCCACATATCGTAATACTCCCCGGTATTTAATTTATACCGTGTTCGTTTATTACGCCCAAACGCGATACGACAGTACGGCGGTTAATAACAGTATCACGTCGGTGGATGGGTAACGTCCTCTTCATAACACTCGTTTAATCCTCGTTAATTCGTTAGTAATCCGAGCTCTTCGTATAACGCACTGACGACATAATGGGATATTCCGTTTTGTACCCTTTACCACTCGTGTGTCCCATCCGTCATAATCACGTGTCGCGTTCGACGCAATTTATTGACACTGGTATATAAAAAAAAAAAAAAAAAAAAAAATGAAAAATAAAAAACAAACGAAAATATTGAGATGGATGAGATTTGTGACCATTATGTGTGCCCGGCGTTAAAAATAATATTTGATTTGGTCTACGGTTTAATATTTCGTTTCCTGTGTAAATTATATATATATATAGTAGGGGTATTATTTAGGGCGCATTAATTGTCGGCTGCAATAGCACGCCGAAGTCTCGGTCCGTGAATTAAGCTTGACACTTTAAAAAAAAAAAAAAAAAACCCTATTCAAAAAAACTTAATAAACATCAGCCTATAACATTAAACAATAATAATCGATTATACATAGTGCTCGAATTTGAGGGGATACGAGGAGGACGGAGCTCCGTCTCTAGTATTTTTCAATTTTTGTTTTTTATTCGTCTTACAAATTATTTGTATCTAAATAATAAATTATGTTTGTATAATGGTGTATGGTGGATGGTGTCGATATTCAATAATTGCAAGACGCTCTAATTTTCGTCAAGTCGTTCTTTTATTTTCCCAATTCGAGCACTATCATTCCTATGTTCAATGGAGAAAATCATTTTTTGTAAACATTTTTTGTATAAAAAATATCATCGTTGCGCAATAATAGGAGACCGAAGCGGACAAATAATACGCGGCTGAATACAAAAACAAACGAAAAACGGCAATACGCCTCTCCTTGAAAAACGGTCAACCCTTAAAACTTGGCAAACTTTAAAATGTACACTATGGAAGTAATGAAGTTAATTATAGGAATTATATGTTCCCTCTAACGACCAGGCACGATTTATCGTTTGGGTACGGATCTAAGTTAAACGATTCCCCTCCATATCCTATCTCTTGGATATTCCCACCTTCCCACGCGGCGTCAGTGGCCCGCCCACGGTGCAGAACCGCGTCCGGCCTACAAGCGCAAAAAGTTATTTCATAGTTTCCCGCAAGATTTATCCCTAAAAAAAAAAAAAAAAAAAACTGACGTAAATTTTACATTTCTTCAACTCGCCGCCACGTTACACCGCGCAATCGTATTTGTTCATTTGTTTTGTTTTTCCCACGAATAAAAAACGCTCGGTCTTGGCGTATTGTTTTAGTTTTAGAGTGTCTTGTACGGTGTTCGGGCACGACAGTTTCGGCGGACCCGAGGATTTAATGCGGAGCTTAATGAAGTGCACAGGGCCCCGTTATTGCGCCCGCGTATGGAACGTGCGGTAACGGCCTGTATATAATATTTAAGCCACCGGGATTTAAAGTCGGCGCACCGTGCGTTTTAATAACGACCCACACACGACCGCCCTGCATCGCCGTAGATATAATTATATATATATATATATATTATACATACATAATACACACACGCACACACATATATATATATAAATATATAAATGTATTCCTCGGCAGAGACACGTTTATTATTATATCCCTGCGGCGGGGTCGGTATAATAACGCGAAACTCGCGCTGGAAATATCCGCGGCGGGCCGTGGAACGGAGCCAGCAACGGTGCCGGAAACTAACGCGCGTACGAAGTGCCCTCGGTAAGGCAGAAGACGTCGCTTTGCCTGTTCCGCCCTGACAAATGTCTGCCGGAGCACACCGGAATCCGCGGGCCACAAGGGCGTGTGCTCGCCCTAAAGGCAACGCGATAGAGGATTCGAGTTTAGTTTTAGTATTGAGGTGTCGATAATGTCATTAATTCAGTTGGCTAAACGCCTCCGTCGGATCGGCCATACGCTCGTAGTATAGACATATTCGCGAAAGTCTTATTCAGTCAAGTTCAACGAACACAACAAAACCGGGGAATATCATGCGATCGTTTCATGTCACCAGCCGGTTCTATCCCGTATCAACGGAACACTATGATACAAATAATTATAAGTAAAATATAATTTACTTAGTTTAATACCCTTTATTATCATTTGTCTAATTCGACAAATGATAATTATTTTTTTTTTTTAAATTTAATTTTAGTTAATTTTTTATGCATGACATTAATTAATACATAAGTTATTACATAATAATAAAAATCTATGTATAACTAGACGGTGTTATATCATATAGACATGCATGGTATTTTATTAGTTGTACAAAATTGACATTATTTTTCCTGTTCGGTTGCCATCTTAAATAAATTAATAAAATAAACCAGCGTGAAAATGAACACAAAATTACGCGAGCGAGCAACTAGGAAGCAATTACTAGGAAGAGACTGACATATCGAGTTGCTTAAAAATAGTTTCCAAACAGTCGAGTTGATGTCTAATCCTGTTGCTACCGGTTAGAACACGCCCTTAAGTTTGTATTTCGTGCGGAACGGAGCGTATCTGTTGATTCGGACGGGATTAGTTTTAGTTCAATTCGCTTATTACTGTGCGTATGCTATTTTTTATGAATAAAAATTGTACGCAAGGTCTGCACTCTGGTGGCGGTTTATCGTACAAAAACTAAGTGGGCGGGGGTTAGCTGCGCGATTTGCGGACCGTACGCAATTGCATTGGAACGTAACTAGCCTGCAAATATTATAATTTAACAAGAAATAATAATTTTTTTTTTATTTTATATTACTACAAATTATCGCTCTCGCCAATTACGTTATCTTCTCATATCACAACACATCAACTTAAAAAACAAGCTACTATTATATAAACTCCTACTCAAGCCAATCTGGACATACGGTATCCAACTCTGGGGCACAGCCAAAAAATTCAACTTAAACAAAATTCAAATCTTCCAATCAAAGTGTCTCCGCCAAATAACCAAAGCTCCCTACTATGTATCTAACGACACTCTTCATAGAGACCTAGCCGTCCCAACAGTCCAAAACGTCGCAAAAAATTTCTACAAACGAACACACTCTAAATTCCACAGTGATCGTAATCCCCTGATCTCTGAGCTATCCTCCAACGCTATTCCTGGTGACCCCAAAAGGCGTCTTAAACGTACCTGGTGTCGTGACCTTCTAGTCTAAAATTGTATATACCTCTACCTCCTCATAATTTGTAATACCACTCTCTCTTGCTAGCACACTAAAACCTTAACCTAAAAACCTGACCTTAAGTGCCTCCAATGGGCGGCTTCTTATCTCCAGCTTCTCAAGCCATGTTTCCTCCATCACATGCACTTATTGTAAAACAACACTTACAGATTGTGTATAATAAAAATAAAAAACAAAACAAAAAAAAAAAATATTACTACAAATAGTAATATAATTCCTTCGAATGTACCCGACGTAACGTATCCAACGAATAATAGTTATTTTTAAAGCACTAAAAGTAGCGAAACAAAAATAACATTTATAGTTTCATTACATTTAAGAATAATAGTGTTTTTAATATTTTCCTATTTAATTTTCATTATTTTATCTATTTTGCCCGATTCGATTCGAGCACTGCCTGATTTCATATATTGACCGTAACATACGAATATGTATTATATTGACAATTGGGATTTTTTTTTTTTCCCTCTTTCTCGTATTTTTGTTTTATTTGGAATCGAGACAATTTCCCCGTCGTCCCGACGGCTGCAAGTTTCGCCAACATAAATATTAAACTGTCGATTGAATTACGTAAAAGTATAGAGAAGTTTATTATAAGGCTCACGAATATTCGAGTCGAGTACTGCTGCAGCAATAGTACCTACGCGCGAACGGCTTGTCACCCACCAGTAATTCAATATAGAAATTTTCGTACTTTAAGCGCGGGGAAATTAGATTTCCAACTTTTAGTTAGCGTAGGTACCTATATAAAATCAAGTCTTAAATCGATATTGCACATCGAAATATTGTGTCTACTGAATAAACGACATATTATGGAAACGTAACAATACTCGTATAATATTGGTTACAAAACACATTTAGTTCAGATAGACGATTTTTTTTTTCTGGTCAGTCAACTCGTCTACGAACACGGTAATCTAAGAGAACAACCATCGGTGTTGAGCTTAAATAACAAAAGTAATTTATCTAGACTAGATAATCATAATTTTATAAACAATTATCTAGATTAAGATGCAGATTTTACTTTTATCAAGATTATCTAGATAACGATAAAAAAAAAAAAAGCTTTTATCTAGATATATTCAATTTTCCGTTTAAAATCCATACAAATCCAATATATTTCTTAGACGATTGTTTTTTTTTTTTTTTTTTTTTTTTTTTTTTTATCACCATTAATTTGAATAAACGATCGCCTCATTTTAATTGCCAAAATAATATTTTTTCTTATGTACCCGCTTTGTTACTTCAACAATGGGGTACTCTAAGTCTTATTAATTTTTTTCAGTAATTGCCAATTTGTAACTTACGTTATATTTTTTAAGTAGCCTGAACTCGGTACTCACAATTCTCATCCCGATTTAATAAATAATTGTACAAGAGTACCACCGAGGTAAAATTATCTATTTAAAAATATAATTATTAATATCTTATTTATCTAACCGTGATTAAGGTTCAGTAGTTTTATCTAGATACTGATCGATACTGACAACGGCAACGTTGGTTTTAGTAGTATTTTGTATATTTTTGAATGTGTACTTATACTGTTGCGCTAACAAAGATGATGAGCACTAAAAGAAATCGTCGTATATAAAATAATGATATTTAAGAAACAAAATATATACCTCGAGTGGATACAGAAAAAAAAAAAAAAAAAAAGCTAAGAACGCACATTTTTCGTCCGAAGGAAGTCTCTGGGGAGTTCATTAAAAAAAAAAAAAAAAATATGCAATACAATTTTTATAGAGTGGAGTAGCGGACTGTATCTTTTTTAACCGCGCGTATATTATAATAATAATAATAAAGAATCATATTTTCATAATTTTTTATTATTTTTTTTTTCTCGGTATATTTCGAGTACACCACGCGCGGGTTCTTTTCAATACGAATTTACCATTTTATTATTGTGTTTTTTTTTTTTTTTCTTGCCGATAAGCACACGCACAAAGTACAAAAGAAACTACGGCAGCACACTACAGATCGGTGTGCCGGGCGGATTTTTCCCCTCTCTTTAAGATGCTTATAAATTGAAATCAAGGAATACCTACCTACCTACCACTATAACATACTTTATACCATTATTATGTTATATGGGAACTATAAACCGACCTCAGATTGGCACTACGGTTTTTTTTTTTTTCCTTCATAATATACTCGCCGACCACTATAACAATAATACGAACTACTACGTGCGGTTTATCCTTGCGACCGCACAAATATCCGCAGAGATCATTAAAATTTGATTGTCGTAAAAAACTACGTTCCGGAAATACGGAAACCGTAACAAGACGAAAATAAAATTATACCCTTCTATAATTGCGTGGTAATTATGCGCGATTCGAATGGAAATAAAATACGTCTCGACGGCATCGCGGTAATGCGGACTCCATATTCCGACATTCGCTGTCCTTTTAGATCCCCTTCCTGGTGACGAGCAACGTACGAGTTTTTAATTATGCAAAATGTGGTTTTTTTTTTTTATTATTATTCTGCTATAACCGATTTTTTGACCAAAAAATATTTCGGAACTTTTTTGTAGTTTTTTCATAATACCGGGAGAAAAAAGGTGATCAAATTTAGGCAATAGAGGTTTCTGTTAATATTCAGTTTTGATTTTTTGTTGATTTTCAATGAAATATAATCGTAAAGACCTGACACTTTCGCCGAATGTTTATATTTATACATTTTAGACGTGGTGAAATTTTCATAATGCACTGGCGTCACTTGAGTTATAGCTATTCGAAATGTTCGAGTTTTTTTTTTTTGGTTTTCGAGGATTATAAAATACATTTTGTAGGTATTTTATTCGATCAGCGTTTTAAGTTCAAATTTCGAATAAAAGTTCGTTAAAACACAAACACTTGTAGTTCATTTTGTACTTACAAACGAATACAATTTAAATTTAACAAAACAAGTTTACTAGAACATCGCTCAGAATCGTTTTTGGTTTGCAATGATTTTTATCGTTACGTACGAAAAGTATAAATAAAGTCACCCCGACCCTAATATCCATCCTCACTTCCCACCTACATCAGTGGCCATCAATGGCATTGTGCGAAATATGTCACCTTTTATTTTTATTGTATTTTATTCGTATTTAACTTTGCGTTCGTAGACACGTATATATACCGGCCTCGTAATAAAGACCATTCTTCTGCGAAGTAAAACATTGTTGACTTTTTTTTGCCGAGCAATTTTTGAAATTAAAAAAAAAAAAAATCGGACGAATAATAATTTTCGAAAAGTAATTTTAAAGTGGCAACGGCGCGACTACGTGATTGAAGTTTTCGGAGTATTAAAATTGAAATTTAATATATATTATTATTATGCCAGGCGCCTTTTCTGAAACAATACACGCGCATAATAAATGAAGAATATCGTTTGTATTTATTAAGTTTTGCGAGGGCGACGACAATAAAAGAAGAGAGACGAACGCCGCGGCGGAATATTCTGCACTTTTTAAATTAACCGACATTGTGTTTTTTGTTTGCATATTATTATGCCGTAATCGAGCCCAGCCCGGGTACCCACGGTGTATTTCACAAAAATTATGTTAACACGAAATATTTTAGCGGGTTTTGTGGTTTTTTTTTTTTTTTTTATTATTATTAGGCAGATCTTAAGTACAATATCCCCGGGAATAAGTTAGAGGAGACGGGGTCCAACGTGCACAGTTTCCGATTTCATGTCGTGCCTGAGATACGAAACGGATAATACAAAAGTGTTGTTCTTTAGTTTTCAGTTACAAAATAATTTTGGTCTCGCCCATTTAATTGGCGTGGGTACATAAAAATAATAATAATAATAGGGAATTCGGGTCGATCGGATAAGATCAATCTGTTCCGATTTGAACTCGATGTTTGAATAAGTTTGAACTTATTACTTTTATCAATACTTATTACTCGCCGGTGGTACTTTACTTGAAACGGTTTTTGAGATTTCCTAACATATCGATCAAATATGATCATATTTAAAGTCGACTAGAAATAAGATTTTTTTTTTTTTTTTTTTCTAAATTTGTACGTGTAATAATTGTACGATTATATTTATTTATTTGAAATACACTGAGTCTCGGGAAAGTCGTCGAGACAGAAACAAATAGTACTAGTAAAAGTTGCTTGATGAAAATTGGAAATCTGCAATCTGCGTGCGTTATAAACGGATCGTTTTCTATTTAAGAAAATGTTAATTTCATTGCACGTGTGCACTACACAAGAGTAAAAATTCTAAAAAAAAATCCGTTCGAAACGCGTATTTATTCCCGATTTAAAAAAAAATAATAATAATCTCATTTCCAATTGAGACCGCGATATGTAATTTCGTGTTACTATTTGTTCGAAGCACACACCGTTAGTGTATTTTTTTTTTTTTTTTTTTTTAATATTATTGAATATTCATATAGCATAACATAATAATAATAATAATAATAATCAAATTTGTATAACACGCGATCTGTTATTATTATTATTTAAAACAGAAACACGCGTTTTACGTAGGTGCTGTACAGTGGCATTTTTTTTTTTTTTTTTTTTTTTTTTATTTAGTACCTACCCGCTCGACACGGTGGTCGTTTGTCCCTAAAGAAACGGATTTGATATTGCTCGCGCATAATGCGTTGCTCTTTTTAACAATATTATACACTAACTAATACAACTAAAAAAAATTGTTTCTTAACATAATCCCGTTAAGTATATTATATTTACACCTACTGCGTATCAGGGGGGCTGGGGGATAGCCGAACGTCATCTTATGTAAACCCGTCCGCGTAACGCGTTTTATAATATTTTCTATTTTTTTATTTTGCGGACGAATAATAATATGTAGAACGAATTTTTCGATTTATATTCAACGTGTTTCGCGTGATAGTATACTTCGAATGCGTACGGGGTAACCGTAGAATAAACACAAGGGGCGTTTCGAATTCGTATGGCAGCGAACAAATTCCTCATTTTTTCATCCTTTTTTTTAGCCACACTGTTTTTACAACCTTGAATATTGTCGACAGTAGTCGACACTCCATAGGTCCGGTTTGAACAGGAGTTGTTCGAGTGGTTTTATTATTTTTTTTTTTTTTTTAACTATAATTATTATAAATCGCACACTAAAACGGCAACTTATTAATTATCTATACCTGTTACCTGTGGCAAAATCAAAATAATTTCATTTTTATCGAATTTTCTCTACTGTACATTTTTTGTACGTACGTCCCCGGCCATATACGTATTGACGAAATAATTATTGAGCGTTGTAAAATGTCCGAGTCGTTTGCACACAATATATGCGGTTTAGAAACGCGAATGTCTTAAATAAAAACTAAAAGAAAAAACTATAATAACATGTACAAATCCAACGTAAAGATAAAACGAACCCTGTGGAAAATAGACTAGGGTCTTTCGATAAAAAAAAAACACTTTTTTTTTTTTACTTAGTTTTTATTTCCATAATCTGTTACATAATTTGAACAATAAGTGAAATTGATGAATTTGATATTTATGGCGTGAAGGACGGATTAAAGGTACCTTCCAGTGAAGAAACTTTTACAGTTTAAAAAAAAAAAAAAAAAAAATGTTAGGATGTATTAGAAGAGGAAAGACAAATAAGAATAACAAAAAGTAGATATCGAAAGAAGAACAGAGGGTATTAGATTGGTCTAGACTAGTAGGTCCCTACACCCACCGCCTTATCAACCTAAAAAAAAAACAACTAAAATTTAAATAATCGATCCGTAACCGGCCGTGGTGTCTGAACGACTGTAGGCGTTTCGCAGTTATTTCTCTGTATGGGAATTTCGACCGGCACAACAGGCGGGCCAAAAACAAAATTATACGTCAGAATCCAATAATATAATATGACACGATTTTCATATATGATTATATTAAGATATTATCAGTGGCGTGTACACGCGATTTTTTAAAGGGGAGGGTTATCATGGAGACGCACCGAAGGGAAAATGAGGAACGGTAGCCCCTTCCAGAGACTATTCCACCACCTCGCCAAGATAATTTGACAGTTCTTATTATTTTTTTTTTTTTTGCAATATCATAGGTTTTCGTTTTAGATTAATTTTTTTTTTTTTTTTTAACAAAATTATCAAATTTAAAGGTATGAACATTGTCCGTGGTGTTTGGCTACTTCGATATTTCGATTTACAACCAATATATTTAAAATACAAATAATAAGTACGTTAAATTTCACGTTTTAAATCAGTGGTTCCCAACCTTTTTGACACTACGGACCACTTAGAGAACTTTAGATACGTCACGGACCACCAAAACTTTAGACCTTATATTTCTTATAAACAAGAATCAATTTTTTTTTCACCATTTTAGAAGAATTTAGATTATGAATAAATAAAAACCAATGAAATTCCGTATAGCAGGCTTATATTATTGTTTATAATTGATGAATTTTAAGTAAAAGTTTTATATTTATTTACAATTTAACGCAAATTACTATTATAAAAAAAATGTACACAATATTATTATATTTATTAAAGGTGAATTACAATTATAAAAACAATTTAATGTGATTTTTGGGCTTACATTTTCTTTACTAACAAAGACATTCTTGGGGGAATACTGCTCAAATCTACACGCATGTCTTTAAAGGCGTCCAACCGATTTCTTTGTTCATTTCGAATGTAGAGCAGCCCGGAAAATCCTTGTTGAAAACATAACACATTGTCTACTACCGATAGTCTAATCATGCTGTACAAACAAGATTTGATTATCGGTTAAAATAATAACATAAGTGGCATTATGCAATTTAAATTTATAAATAAACGACGTGCTATACACGATTGTCGGTATTTGTGTCACGCCCCAGTGGAAAAAAAATGAAATATTATTAAATTTTGTAGGTATGGCTCGCGGACTACCATAAATTGTTTTGCGGACCACCGGTGGTCCGCGGACCATAGGTCTGTTTTAAATATTCTTATGTCTCGTTAAAAAATTAAAAAATCGCGTTAAAGTCCGGTGCACAAACACAGGCTGTATAGGTATTAAATAGTAAAACCTTTAAGTTTGTTCACGTGACCCGCTAAACATTAGTGTGGTCAATTCACAGTAATATTATAACTAACAGTATAAAATTTATCTTTCTGTACGCCAATTTGTCTACGAGGTACGTTTGAAAAACAGATACACGGACGGGTATCACGTCCTTTTAATAGAATTAAAAACGGAATTATTATTATTTAATTTATACGGTATCTGCGATAAAAAAAAAAAAATAAAAAAAAATAAAATATGAGGGGGTCTCCCTAGTGTTTACGCCCCGGATATTATATTTGATAATTTCTGGGTTACCTTGGTGAGGCATTTTTATTAACAAAATATAGGTACGTTTCCGGCTAGTTATTTGTAGTGCTGAATATTTTTAAACATAAAAATTCTATTATATTATACTCTAATTATCGTTATCGTTTAAAACCCCTTGGCGCGTAAATATTATTTGACCGATTGACACTATACTATAGTAATTTGGAGACTAGGACCGGAATTCCAATGCATTTTAAAATTGATTTCCAAGGCTCAAGGTGCGATGGTCGTTTTGTTACAAATTTGACTCGTGTATTTTTTTTTAATGAAAATAAGAATATATCGCATGTTCTTCGCAAGTCTAACCCGCAAATTCGTCGAGTTCCTGTAAACGTTTTTATTTAAACGTATTTCAAAATATTATCCGTTCGAAACCCAATAAAAAATATTGTAGTACGTTATTATTTTTATTTTTATTATTATTATTATTATTATTATTAAAATTGTTGGGTTTTTTTAGGGCATTATGTTCAAAGTATTAATAATGACCAAATGAAACCGTTTGAGTGGAAAATATCTCATTTTTTTTTCTTCTTCTTTGTTTTTACAGTTTTTCCATGGTCAATATTGTGCAAAACCATAACTTTATATAACTCGACGACCATGTCGCAAATTATTACTATTTTTATTATACTATACTGTTTTTGTTTTAGAGTTTTTATGTTTTGTAGTAATATTACGACCCCGCCACTGCGCGTGGACGCATCAATATAAACTGTTTAATTGTGAACATTTTTTTTTTAATATGCATACCGCACGTACGACAATATAGTATTATTACTATAGGTACGCACATTGTACGCGATTTTTTTCCTTGTTGGGCGATTCGTTATTCAAACGCACGGGCCACCGTAGTGGTTTAACAATTAATCACATACCTAAAACAAATTCTATTCGTACAGTTGTCGCAATAAAATTTGCGACAACAATAAGACGAATATGATGTACAAGAGCGTTGAACGTATATATATATATATATATATATATTAAAAAAAAACGAGGAAAACGTGCGGAAAATGTTTAAACGTATTAATATCGTGCGCTCGCGAATAATAAAAAAAAAAATAAAATAAAAAAACCCGGGCATTCCGTGTAATTCGTCGTCACGTCCTATACCTACTAATAATGGGGATTCATAAAACCTAATAACATAAAATATCGACGACTTAAGAAAGAGGCCGAAAATTGTACGCCCGATTTTTCCCGAAATCTTTTTATAAGTCTAGTGCCCGCGCGTGTCTACAGGGTACCTAACTAGACTAAAACCATTTTTTTTTTTTTTTTTTGGACCACAAACATAACAATAGTCCTAAAATAACGGCGCGCGTCCGAACTAAATATATTTTTGTCGAAACCGAGCAAACGATTTCGGGAAATATTTAACGAAATTAATAATAATCATTATCATATGTCCTTTTTTTAAATTCGAATACACGGAAAAACATTTATTATACCGAACTATCAGTAATAAATTATATGATTGATAATTCGTAGCGTGTTTCACAATGGAAAATAAGTTTTAAAATCGAAAAAACCCCGGTTACAATGAATAAACCCTAACGTTTTGAAAAAAATTTAAAGCTTAACACAGCCATCTTATACAATTTTTAGTATTTTTGACTATTATTACCTCTTTGCCATCGATATCGTCCGCATAAATTATTATAAAATTTTAAGCGTCCGGTTGCGGTCAATCCTGTTTCGTACTTACCGGATCGCTCTTCGCACGGTAAATACAAATTTGAAAAACTGACAAAAAAAAAACCCCATTCAAATAGATAGGGCCTTTATACGGCGGAGTTCTCGATTTATATATGTATACATAAAGGCATTTATTATTTATATAAACGTATATCGTTGTTTGTTGGCGCGGAACAGACAACGGCTGATGTATATTACGGTTTTCCTGCGGTTGAATGGAAAAAAAAAGAAGAAAAAAAACCAAACAAAAATGACAACGTCAAACGATTAAAAAACGTACCGATCTGAAGGAGCGAGCACAGAGCACGCCGGGCTCTTTTAGCTGTAGATATATTAACATACGGAGCGCGCGCGTTATCGTGTCAGCCGTAACAAAACTAGACGCATGGTAAAATCATGGCGAAAAAAATAAAAATGTATTACACTATCTACAAAACGAGTTATTAATAGTAGTTACATAATTATTATTTTATTTTACTCGGTGGCGTGTCTATAATTTTATTTACCGTATGGTGAATTTCAAAAGTGCAACACTTATTTATGACTCCATGATCTTTCATGGAATAAATAACTCGGAATTTGTATCCGCCATGATATCCGGCCGGGTGTCACAATGTTATTATAAATGAATATATTGCAGACGAGTGGTGAGGAACATTGGCAGTCCGTTAGATGTCGTATTTCATTGGAAATATTTTTTAACGAAACAGACGTTTTCCGGAATCAAATAATCACACAATATCGTACATCACATCGTTAAAAAATAACAATTTCCTTACATTGCAATTTCGTAAAATGTCTGTTCCATAAAAAATATTTTCGATTAAATATAGACGGTCCGTCAATCAGTTAACATAATGCCTATGGTACCAGTAACGTTCAGTATTAATCTGATAAGCGTGCAAATATTATAATATATTTCTAAACGCTCGTCACTGCGTCGGTTCGGTTAAATACGTTTATCTTTTCGCCTGTATTGGTCAATACGGTCCGTTTACCTTGAGTACCAAGCAAAATAATTTTATTCTGCCGTACATTTACAAACGGTTAGGTGGTTTACAAAATAAGCCATAGTGTTGGCCTTGTAAAAGCACCGGCCCCGGTGGATGTGTACTTGTTTTCGCAAAAGTGCACTGCGTGGTCCGGTCTAAAAATAATCAACGAAAACCCATCGACTAATGGTGTGCTTATCTTATGTAACTGCTTTTTAAAAGACTAGACGTCGTGTAAAGAGGAGATTTGCGGCTTCCGTGGAACCCGACATCGAAAAACTGGCACGGAACCACCGGAATACAACAGTCCCGTTAACGTTCTATACTAGTAAATTCGTTCGGTTTGTAAATTGTATTTATTTTTTTTCCCCCCCCCCAGTCCTAATTTCAATATCTTACGTACAATAAAACAGCCCTCCTCTTGCTTTCTCGTGCACGTTATTATAACTACGGGTTTTTCACACGGGCGGGACGGGGGGGGGGGGGCAGGGACGATTTTTTTTGCTGTCTCGGCGGGGTACGGTGCCTTACACTTAACTGTTCGAGAAACAATGTTTTAGCGTTTTTCGGTTCTAAAACCGATGGCCGGTGTTTACGGGCGTATAGCGTCCCTTAGAAATATACGTGGTGCCTATAATAATAATAGGGTACGTCTACGACTATGTGGATATATCAACCGGTATGTGGGAAAGGGGAAACGGGGAGGGTAGGGGGCGACTAATGACGTGGAAAATGGGGTTGAGGGGGTGGTAAGTGTATATAAACGGCGGCGGTAAATATAAATGTAGGTATACGGCGGCGTGCGCGTTGTTTTATCGATTAGAAAGACTTTTGTGCGAGGCGAGGGACGCGGCGTGCGGATAGGGGGCGGCAATCGGGGGACGGCGGCGAGGGTCGGCCGAAGAGTACGCGGCCGGCGGGCGAAGAGGACGCGGACACCGGGCGAAGAGGACGCGGCCGGCGGCGCGTTTTGTAGGACCGTAATCGCCCGGGCTTACCGTTCGAACACCTGAGACACGCCGAAATTACATCGGCGATTACTACTGCGACGACGACGACGACCATAATAATTATTTTATTAGAATATTTTATAAATCGATAAAAAAAAAAAAAAAACCACCGAACCTCCCCTACTCACTATTGTTATATCAGCGTGTGTGCAAAAGTACGACGACTATTGTACCGATTAACAAATGGACTCGGTCAGTCTTGAATTTAATCCGACGAATTGTCGGGGTTTTTTTTTATTTATATTTATTCCTCCTACACAGGACGGCGATCGATTATTTCCCGTAAGACATCGTCGATTTTTTTTGTTTTTTTTTTTTTTTAACACTTTAAACGCTTATGTTTGATGGCTTGCGATTTTACCGTCTGCAAACCTATGCTAACCTGTACGGCGTTTGGATTATATATTTCGTAAATTCAGATCGAGTTTTACTAAATAGACATTACATTTCAGTGTTGAAATCCACATTGTCAAACACGTCGCCCTTTGAGTCGGTCCAATTTTTTCCAGAAAAAAACGAGGGGGAATAATTGCCGCCATTATTAGTGTCTAAAACGTTACAAATCGACTTCCCTGTATATATTGGCCATTCGTTTTGATTTACAGCGCGATTACCGGAAAACTCCGGTTGAAACGTTTTTAAATATTTAACACAGCCATCTTATTCAACATTTTTTTTTTAGTATTTATTGACTATTTATTATTACATATTTGCCGTCGACATCGTCCGAATATATTTATTATAAAATTTTAATCGGCCGGTTGCGGTCAATTAGATTGTTTCGTATTTACCGATAACCGCCGGACGATCGGTCCTCGCACGGTAAATACAAATTTGAAAAACTGACCAAAAAAAAAAAAAAAAAAAACCCCATTCAAATAAATAGGGCCCGTCGCCGCTTTTTACGGCAGGGTTTTCGATTTATTAAAATCCCCCCCCCCCCCATAATCAATTGCATCGTATCCGCAACTCTATCGGTTTTTTTCTATTAGACATTAATTTTTTTTTTTTCTTCTACTATTATCGGCTGCGACAGTGGCGGACTGAAACGAAAAGGCCCGGGGTGCGGACCAATTCCGGGAGGGTCGTTTATTTTATTTTTTATTAGTTTAATATTTCAAAAGGGTACGATTTAATTTATTGTCGTAAATTGAATTTTTCTCGGTTATAATTCGCGACCTTTGCACCTTTGCACCCGGGGCCAAATAGTCCGCTACAGGGCTGCGATAGCCCACAACCTTGCACCAGTAATTCGTATAAATAGGTTACTGTAAAGAAAAAAAGAAAAAAAGAAAACATTTTTGCCGCGTTTCCTTATAAATAACAAAAAAAAATAATAATAATAATAATATATAATCAAAACTTTTGGTCTTAAAAACGAAATGTTCAGATAACGTCTAGATTTTAAAACTAGTGAGAAATGTATTGGTTTTAATATGATGTGTGTTTTATTTTTTCTTTTTTTTTTCTTTTTTGGTATCCACTTTATGACCAGTAATCTTAAAGTCCAATCAAAAACATTCTAAAAACTATCCGATGGTAAACTTTGATAACTTGGTTTATTGAAGCGGTAATTTTTGTATTTTTTGGTTTTTTTGTGGATAAAAATAACGAAGTTTATTTCGGATCGGCGATTTAAGTTCGAATTTATGTGAAAATTCGTTAAAAAAAAAATCCCCGAACAACCCGAAATTTATTTTGTAATTACAAATTATAAATACAATTTGTAATTTAAATCAAAACGCGTTTAGCAATACTTTACTCAGAATCGTTTTTCGTTTGCAATGATTTATCGTTGTGTGCATGTATAAATTAAATTAGGTACACTTTTTATCTTACGTTTCCGACTTCCACTCATTATGGTAGCACACCCACGGTGCGCGCAGTATGTCGGCTTCTTTTTTTACTTTTCTTTTTTCTTTTTTTTTTTAAACAACCCAGATAATTACCTTCGCGTTATATTTATGGGTGTAAAGTAATAACTATAATTCATAATTTTAGATTAAATAAATTGTTATATACTATCCGTTAACGTATTACAATAACACTGATTTACGCAGAAACAGTTAAATATCATATAAATTAATAATAAAAAAAAAAAAAAAAAAACCATTTTTTAAAATGCCGACATATTTCGCAACGTGGGGTAATTTATATCATTACGGGACGATACCAAAGAACAACGAAAACCGATTGTGGGCGAGGTTTCGCTATCATAAAATTAAAGATTGTATTTATTTACTACTGCGATATATTGTTCGAGTTTCAACCGGATTTCACATGTGCGCGAACTTGATAAAAACGCCGACAAAAATCTCGCATTAGGCAAATATATAGTTTCAAATCATTTTTGAATAATTCGAAAAACACCACGATTTTGTTTTGAAAATCACAACACCACGTCTAGAAAGCGCTTTTGTTGTCTACGAATTATTTTTTACTGAATAACAGAACGCGTGCTTGCATAAAGAATCCCGTTTTTCCTAATTAATCACCGAGGCAATTTATTGAATTTAACCACGAGGATAATCGATAAATTTCCTCGACGATACTAACCGACTAAACGAAATTCGCTTCCGGAAACCATCCCCGAAGTTGATTGTCGGACCAAGATTTCCGGTAGATAAATAGTTAACAGATAGGGGGGGGGGAAAATATACAACACGTGCAGGTACCAAACCAACACTACATTACTCATTACACTCGGAATCCAATACGAATAAAAACAAAAAAAAAAAAAAAAAAACTTTATCCAAGAGTTTTACGGACTAGATAGTGAAAAAACAACAGGTTAGGTAAGACTTCCGTGTTTATACTTTTTCCCTCTTTCTTTTAAGGTAAGAGACCAAAAATACAAATATTTATAAAAGCGTTTTTTTTTATTTTTTTTTATTTGCACAACAATTACACGTTTATAATTGTACGGAACAACATAATGACAATTAACATTAAGGGAAACGAAACAAAAAGAGGGGAAAAAATAAAAAAAATAAAAATACTGTAAAAAAAAACCCGCAACCGCGCCGCGAGATATTACGCACAAAGGACGGGTGCTGCGGCATGAAGTCGGCGGGCAGAAGGAACGTTTTAACACGCGCGGCCCCGAGAAATCGGGGCACGGGTTAGAGGTATAAACGTAGATGAGACAACGAAAACTTTCTCGTCTCAATCATTCGTAAAAAAAAAAAAAAAAAAAAAAAAAAAATTAAAAAACAATATGTATATTGTTAGTATCCATTCGACGGGTACGGCTAAATACGACGTCTCCCGCACGCGTGTGAACGTTCCATACTCGAAACGTTCCACGGGTCTTGTCGGATGGCAATCACGAATTTAGAAAATTTCTGTTGGTCGAAACGTAAAATACGGCAGCTCAGAGGACTCCGTTGTCCTCTGTTTTATAAACCTGAAACCCGGTCGACGACAAACCACGATTGGTATAATGCCGGGCGGGGACAAAAAAGGCGAAACCATTTGGGTACACTGAATAAATAAACGAAAAATCGTTCAGAGTTAATTACAAAATTATTTCGTATATTGAACATTTATCGTTAACAAATTATTGAACATAACATTAGATAATCAATTCAAAACATAAAAAGTATACATTATAGGTACGTTTTTTTTTTTTTTTTTTTTTTTCAGAGCCGGACATTTTACACTCTGAGATGTAAATACTATTGCGGGTGGGCAGCTTTACGGGAAGGTTTTTCTGTCCGTATGCCGTCCGATTCGTCTACGCTTCGGCACCCAATACGGGCGCCACATAAATAACCGTACGTACTACGCGTCCACCCGTTGTCCTCCGAGATACTAAAAAAAATTAAAACGGAAAAGTATCCGTCGTGAAAAAAAAAATATATTGCGCGATTACATACGGAATGGTATACATACGTGCGAGAATACACCACCGCGGACGATTGTACGGTCCCGCGTAATTTTCGATTATTTTTGATCGTTTTCGAGTGGCGCGCGTCAATAACCCGGCGGGGAAATGTCACGTCCACCGCGACCGGCCGCAACACCGGAACGGCCGGAAACAGTTGCCGACGGATTTCTGTAATCGGTTCCACCGCGACCGGCCGGCCGTGATCACCGTGGACGGCGATGGCGACGTGTCGGCGTAACGGCCGTCGACCGCCGTGTACAACCGGACACCGTCGCCGTCGAATCCGGTGGCCCACACCGGTCCGGCGAGCCCGTCGTAGACACGGTGATCCGCGGCCGGCGGCGCGTCCGCCGTGACCGCCGTAACAGCCGCGGCCGGCGACGGTCGGCGCCCGTCGTAGAACTCGCACGCCCGGCTCTCGCCGTACGCGGTCAAATGGATGTTTTGCGGCATCGACAGGAACGTCCACCAGCCGTCCAGCTCGTCCAGCCCCGGCAATTGCGTCCACTTGGCCGGCGCGGCCAGGTCGAGGACGTCCACCGCGGACCGGCCGGCCGCGGTGCTCCACGCGACGCCGTCCATGCCGACGACGAGTTGTTCCCGGGTCGTGTCCGCCGCCGGAGACACTAACCGAATGGCACGACCGAAAACGCGAAAACCGACAACAAAACTGAAATATAATTACACGTTTCGATAAACGCGCAACAATGATTACGAGGAAAATTACTGTAGCGGTTAACTAGACAACTGAAACACCGATATGCATAATGTCGAATGTATAATATTCGTTTAATATTTTATTATTTGTATAACAACATAACGATGACCGTTTAACGCAGCGATATTTTTTTAGATAGGATTATTTTTTTTATTATTATTATTTTTATCGGTTTTTTTTTTTTTTTTCCATAGATAACGGCCGTTATAATTGTTATAAATTATTATAATAGTAGTCCGATTTTCGTGTTGTAATACTACGCGCGTATTATAATATATCGGTACAGGAGATTAACGACGTTAATTTATTTTCTTTATTTTAAAAATCCCAACGAACGTCCGTTGTTAATTAGAATTTTTTTTTTTTATTTTTAATGCATACCGAAAACTGATATTAGTATTATAATGTAGGTAGTAAAAAAAAAAATATTATATTATGTTTGTTATTCATTAAAAAGACACAATGCTTCGAAAGAATATTCGTTCGGTTTGTGTCGGCATCGTCAATATTAGTATGTTTAGAGAGAGAGAGAGAGATTTAACATTTTCGATTATAATTTATGATCATCGATAGAATTAAAAAATACTAATTTTTTTTTTTTTTGTTTTCTCATCGAGTAATATAAACAAATTCACGGGTGAATTCACTGTTGTAGATGGGATTCCATTTGTATTAAACGACAGATTATTGGTAACGGAACACGATGCCTATGCTAAATTCGGTAAAACATGTTTTGAAATGCCGTGATTTGAACGATTTTCGTCAACATTTTAACTTTAAACGCCTATAAAAAAAAAAAAAAAACTTAAAACTTACGACGAACCTCGTGTTAAATTTGTAAGCATTTCGATACTCATTGAATACTGAAAAAACGCCACATGCATCAACTTATGAATCGAGTGAACATTTTTTTCCACGTGTATAAATGGCTAATATAAAACTGTTTTAATAAAATCATTGTTTCCGTACATTTTTCCCGTTTTCCTAACGTTTTTTTTTATTATTATTATTTATTAGGAAAACTGAAACAAAAATAAAAAAAATGACCTCTAAATACACCAACTCGATCCAAAATACTTTCAGAAAAGGTGGTTTATTTGAAAAACTATTTTCAGTAGGAAATCTGAAGGGGAAAAACACACACGTCATAGTGAAACCGACACGTTCCTCGCTGTGCTACGGTGAGAATCTAAAAGAACAAAAAATTAAAAATAAATAATTTTATTAAAGCATATAGAGCAATCAAATGAAAATTTACAATTTCTAACCACTTCTTTTTACTATAAAATTGGCATTAAAACGCGTCGCGATCGTACGACGGACGAGCGTTATGTGACGAGAACAAAAATAAATATAAATACGCATAATTATTATTTCGCGGTTATATTGATTACTGTAGCGATTTATTTCTTAAAAATGTAATTTTTTATTTTTTTTTTACGTATATAACAAGCGATTATTTGCAAGGTGGACGGTAATATTTTGAATTTTCTTAAAAACATATATACAAATCGTACGCGTTTCTTCAACGGGCTCTGCGCCCGATACCATTGTATCCTAAATACCTTTGTCACACGAGTGTTTTTTTTTTTTTTTTGTGTGTGTCCAACACGATTTTGATCGTTTATCGACTTCGACGCGTGTGGTCCGCGTTATTATTTCATTGTTCTACGGATCGAAATTGAAATCGTGTACGTCACAATCGGTCAAGTGGACGTAGCCCGGCCAAATCTATACGTAGGCAGTGTGTTCACTAGCACAAAAAAAAAAAAAATAAAAAAATACAGACACAATTATATTAATATAACAGTATAGGTACCTAACAAGACAAAAAAAAAAAAAAAAAAAACACGACGTCACCGCGTTCGGCGCCTATATAATTATTGAACATTCATAACGATAACGTACCCGTCAGCCGTAATATTTATCGATCGAGCAGAACGGAAAAATATTACAGGATTTATAATCGAACCCGGACTCGTATCGTTCGTATTAAAACGAGATCGTCCGCACGCGGGAGAACTCGACAATTTTTTTTTTTTTTTTTAAATCCCATTCGGTGTTGAACAACCGTGCACGGTTTTTAACTTTTTCAAAGCCCCGCCGGACAAGACGAGTGACAGCGAGTTACCTGGGCTGTCTTGGCGCCGACTTGAGTTTCGCTTGACGGGGCAGTCGCCGACTTTTCCTTTTGTCCCGGTACCCGTCGCGTTCACTCGCCTTAACCGTTTATATCGCATTAACATTACTGGTAGTCCGAATTCGTTTAGAGTCTTTAGCAATGATTTTTTTTTTTTTTATGGATTCGTAAAGATAATTCAGTGTCTATTGGTTTTAAGACGGTCGGGGATGTTTTTGTTTAAATCGCAGAAATCACAAATCTGTGGCCCCACTCATACGTGCCCGTAGAGGTTCTTCTTGTTGCGAAAAGTGCGCCACGACCACGACCACCTAGATCGATATTAATTAACACACGGGCAAGATATTACATTTATCTGTGAGAATTCGATTGAAATGTGTTCGTCTCCTTGCCGGTTTTTACAACTGCAGGACGTAATATTGTTTTCCCGCGGTTAAAAAATGATTATCCGAGAGGCCACCTGAATATAATTTTACGAGGCATTGGAGCGGGGCGGGTTAGAGCGACCGGGCCGGCACGACGTTCACAAATCGGAAATATACTAAAACGCGGTTGACAACGTTGGTTCGTAATAAAAAAAAAAATCTACTGCACTTAAAATAATTAAACATTGTTTTTATTGGCTATTTTTATTGCGCCAATAGTCGTATTAGACGGACAATATTCGCTACCAAGACAAATTCGAGTATACGTATTGTTATAATATTATTAATTTTGTTAATGCCAACAGTTTTGTCGTGACGGAATAATCGGTATCCACGTATAGTATTGCGCTTAACTTTGATGGGGGGGGGGGAAACAAAAAACATCACAAGGCCCCGACGAAAATTGTTTTTTTTTTCTCTACACGATACACAAAAATACGAATATATATACTTACGGAACTATGAACGTAAAGGATTTGTCAAAAACAGATTTTTTCAGAGTTTTCAATTTCCGGGACTTTGAATTTTAGAGACGAGACTAATATATATATATACACGTTAATATCAGAAATAAGTTTAATAACGTCAACGTATTATATTTATATCGGTGCGTGTATAATACGAGGTTTTGATTGCCAAAATACATTCTGACGACCGCGGGTAAAACCGACGTCTTCAATTATTAGTACACGGTACAAAGTTTTCGATTTTACGTACACCAAACAACGATAATACGGTGAAACTCCTACATAACGAACATCCGTTTAACGGAATATTATTCTGTTTAACGGATTTTGTTTTTTTGAAAACCGCGGCCCATCATTGTTAATCGTGCGTAAATTTACCTCCGTATAACGAATCTGATGTGTCTATATAACAAATAAACTATTCGATAACTAGCCTGTTTTTGTAAACTTTGTCACTGTCGAATATTAAATGTCGTTCGAATATCCCTACGATTTTATTGTTATTCGTACGTAGTACGACTATGTTAGTGCAAATTACAAGTGGACAAGAAAAATCATGTAGAAGCAGCAGCGCGTGTGTGCTGGACGTTAAATAAGCACCGAAAGCCATTTACGGACTCAGCAATTGTCAAAGAGTGTATGCTGGAAGTGGCCACTGCACTTTTTAAAGAATGAAAAAAAAAAGGACATAATTAACGCTATTCAAAGTATTCCTTTGTCGGCAAGAAGTTGTACGAGGAGAATAGAAATTTTGGCCGATGCCAACAAAAATAATGTAATTCACATTTTTATATTGTTGATTCTGAGCAACTCTGATTTTTTGTGCACTTTTTAGACGTCGGAAGTAGAATGTTTAGTGACGAGTTGCTGGCATCGTTGCCATTGAAATGAGAAGATTTGTTTAAAACTCTTGATGACTTCACGACTAAATCAAATATTACTTATGATGAAATTGACAAAAACTATTACATTATGTTTAAGTTTTTTCTGTCCTTCGAAATTGCTTCTTTTTTTTTTTTTTTTTTTTTTTTTTTTTTAATTATCTGGACCGCCATAGAAATGAATTGCCGGCCGCTGTAGAGCATAGAGTAAAACATATTTCCAATTGGTGACGGAAAACAAATACAGTAAAACTTCTATATAACGAACTTCCATTTAACGATATTTTCTGTTAAATGAATTTTTTTTTTTGAGAACCATGACCTTCATTTGACTGCAGTTCCAATACTGACATAAACGTAATCGTACAAATTATGATGAAATCGTAGGAGATCGTGCAGAAGAATTACCCAAACACATAGAAAAACAGATACTAAACGCCTTTCCTGTTGTGAGAAATGGTTTTAGACAAAGCAAGCAAATGTTTAGGATGAAATTTGTTTTAACCTCAATAAAAGCGATTTATTTTACGAAAACAGTACAATATATAAAAATAACAAACACACAAAACTCCCTGATTATTTCTTTTAAATTAAGATTAAAAAATACATAATCTATATGTAGGCATAATATGATATTTTATGTTTATTTTTAATATAAAATATAGAATATGAAATTAAAAAATTGATACATATGAAAAAAAAAAAAATTCATTCTATTTAACGAATTTCTCTGTATTGCGAATTTTTTTTTGTTCCCATGAGACTTCGTTATGTGGAAATTTTACTGTATTTTATAAATTTGGTATCACAATATTCAATATTCCCAGCCTAACTAAAGTTAGTGTGCCGTAATTTAAGAGGAGGTGCTTGCTCCTGTATTTAAGGGATTGCGTATAGGCAAATTTCACAACATTTTTGGAGAAAAAAAAAACGATAATTTATAAACTCAAAAATATTTAAATTCAATTTTTTTTTTTTTTTAGCGTCCGTATTTCGTTATTTCTAGTATTTATTGTGTAATCGAAAAAAAAAATAAATGTTTTTAACGAGTAACCGTTACGCACGTCCACAAACTACTCGAGCTAAACATAATTAAGGAACCAAATGTTCACCATAAAAACAAAAAAAAAAGAGAACTTTCACTGTGAAACTTCGGTTTCAGTTTTTCGATATCACAACTGCGAAATAAATTATTCGAGTTTGAAAAACTTAAAATTATTAGATTTTAGAACAACAATAACTTTTTTTGTATTTATTGATCGAAAAAACACCAACGTTGCACAGTGGAAATTCTCATTTTTTTTTTTTTTTTTTTACAGTGAAAATTCAATACCCATGCGGTACTGGCGGTAAATCGTAAGAATGATTTGCTTTAAACTTACCGGTAAAGACTTTGTTACGTTAAACTGTACGCTAGCCTAATTCACGGTTTGAATTTAGTAGGGTTTTGTATAACAACGACCTTAAGTTCAATAAACGAAAAAATATTTCAGTTAAAAGTTTACGTAAACAGAAAAAAATTGTTATTAATACAATTTGGAGAAGAAAGAAAACACTCAATCGCATTCGTCTTCAACCGTCAGTTAACTGAGCCGGACGTTCTATTATAAAAATTGAATTGTGTAATCTAAATTAAATATAGTAAATGAATAATCCGCGAAATATTCGACTAGTAGTTACGTTAAAAAGCTTATGGGAAATAAATGTAAGTATGGACGTTTAGTTATGTGATAACGGAATTTGTTTCATCAATCGTAACGATATTGATTTATGATAACAATCGCTGGCCGTTATCTTGTTTGGCATCTTATCCGTTCTTCCCGCATTGTCCCGGCGGTAATTTGTACCGTGGACACTGGTTATAAATTAAACACGGGCAACGTAGGATAATAGCCAAATCGGATGCCGCCATGTTTTTTGGCGGATATTATCACTATGAGAACAAAACCACCATATCCACTTCCATTCCGCCAATTTCTAACATATTGTGTGTACATTGTTTCAAGCGATAAAAAAAAATAACACTTGAACGGGGGTTCGGTTTGCACCTGGTCGTCGAATGGACCACCGGCACCGAGGGGCGCCAGAGCCCCAAGGGTGAGCACCTCCCGCCGCCGGCGAGGCCGCGGGCTGTCCGTACCGCCTCACTCATCAATTCACGGGTGCTTCAACTCTTTGCTTCATCGGATAGGGCGAGCACCGTCGCCCGGGTGTTCCAGCGAGGAGAATGAGGTGGACGACGTCGCTCCCCATACCCCGATGCGCTGCGATGCGATTGACGGGGAAAAAGGAGCGCCTGGTCCGGCGGATCGGCCCGTCCATACCGGGCGACTCGGTGTCGCCCGTGTCGGAGTCCCCGGACCAATGGGAAGCGGTGGCCGACCTCGCGGAGAAGGAGCCGGCAGAACGGCAGCGCCGATCGCTCGTCGCTCCGTAGTCGCCAGACCGCCGGCAGGTTGTCCGGTAGGAAGTGTCCCCTCTTAAGGGGACAATTAATATTAATATATATATAATTGTGAGATGTTTTCGTTAATAAACGACGGCCACCCGCACCCCGAAGTACCGCTTTACGACGTTGCCGGGCGGCGGGTGTATTGCCGATACGGGAAAAAAAATGAAAAAAAAAAAATAAAAAACCGCCGTGGCCTATCCTACCACAGTCGTGTTTCCGGTCACAGACAACGTTCGACGACTACTCCACCGGAGACTTTGCCGCGGGCTAGGTCGACCGTTAACCGCCGGGTAGCTCCTGGTACAGCCACCACGCATCCGAACCGGCACGGGCGGGCGCCCTAGGGCGGATTGCGCGCCGGCGGGAGTAGGCGTCTTGCGGTGGGAGTTGGCGTGGTCTGGGCGTGATGTGGGGCTACTGGTCTTCTCGTGTCCCATAACGAACATATCGTCGTCGGCGGGATGCGCGGGAGACCGAGCAGTCGGCCCGATTTGGGTTTGTCGTTTGGGAACGAAAGGAAACGCGGCGCCCGGGAAAACCCGCGAAAACCGCCGCGCTTCTGACGCCGACGACGCCGCCGACGACGACAATAAAACATAATAAATAATAAATTATTTTATTTTGTAAAAATCGGCAGTCGGTTTTAATGGCCGCGGCCGTTTCCCCGGCAATATAAATTACAAATTGATTTAACCGGCGGCGGCGGCGGTGTCTTTGATGTGAACCGCCCGGCGACACGATAAACGCGCTGCGTCCCCGCAAACGTAATGGGACTTAATGGATTGCGTGATAATTTTACCCGTACAACTAATAATAATAGTAATAATATTCTCGCCTTTGAACGGCGACCGGCCGCGGTGTTTGCGGTGGCGACACGTCTCGTCGGCGATATAATATTTTATCTATACGTAAAAAAACGAGAAAAAAAAAACAACAACAATAATAAAAAAATGATAAAAAAAAAATAATAATAAACTATCCGCGTAACAACGTTAATTACGTATAATAAATAATAAATAATAAATATGTTTACCTGTAAAAACGCCGCGTGAAATATTGTATATACGTATTGTTAATACTTTTCGTCTCCCCCGTCGTCGTCACTACGTCTCACCGACGCCGCACGGCCGCCGAAAATGCGGTTTCTTTACATTTTTTTTTTTTTTTTCATTTTTTTTTTCTCTCACTTCTTCTCCCCATTTACACCCCCCCCCCCACCATCAGCCCGCCCGTTTTCATTCTTATATTTTTTTTTTTTATTAAACGATAAATTATACGATTCAAATTACGCGCCCGGCGAACGGCGGCGATTCTTTTCAATAAGATATTATTATTATTATTATTATTATTATTTTCTCTTTTCCGGCGTTAGCCGCGTGCGACCCCCTCGCGCGTTTTTTTTTTTTTTTTTTGTTCTGTTAATTTCTCGCGGTTTTTATTATTATTTTCGAAGCGGCCGGCGGTAGTTAACACGTTTTTATTAGTTCCTCGACAGCAATTAATATGGTTTTGCGGCCGGGGAGAACGACCGCGGTGAGGGGGGGACGCAGGCCCCTCGTAAAAACGTTTGCCGCCCGGAACGGTATTTTTGCGGGAAACAGCGTTTCGATATACGAAAATTGAATATTATATTAATTAATTTGTGGTTACAAAAAAAATAAAATAAATAATTACAATTCGTTCTCGTTTTATCGTTTCGTTAGGCTTGGACGTATATTGTTATACCACGACCGCCTCTGATATTACTATTATTGTTGGTTATTATTACTATTATAGTTTTTTTTTTTTATTGACGGAATAAACTCCATTGACAAAACAGTCTATATAAATAAAAATTCAATGTGTAAAGTATAAAGGATTTACATTGAAAACTATGGTACAAATGATATTATAAATAAAAACTATTCATAAATATAATAAATATCGTAACGAAAATTATAAAAAAAAAAAAATAAATAAAAAACGTACTTTACAATTAACTAAAATCTACATCCGTAGTATTTCTTATGGGGCCACCGGTATATTCACAAGCGATAATCGTAAATAATAAAACTCAGAAATATTATTAATTAAACGAAAAAACCAGTCTTGATTTCTAATAGATTTCTTATTCATTCGGAAATTTAATTGCTCCAAACGATAAGGGTAATCTATAGAGTTATTTAATAATTTACAGAAAAAAACCGGCACATTTAGCGCTGTCGATTCGTGAATTTCCGGCTGAAAAAGAAAACTGCTGTGGTCCCGCGGACTCGACTTATTCTCCTGATCAGGCCCCATGTGATTTTTATTTTTTTTCTATTCCCATGAGTAAAATGTGCGCATAAAGGACAACGATTTCAAGACGTAGAGGGAATTGATGCGGACGCGGCAACAGAACTCATAGCTTTAACTTTGGAACATTTGCAAAGGACTTTTGAAAAATGGCCGGGATCGCCGGGATCACTGCATATCGTCCGGAGGAGAGTGTTACGATTTTCGCAATTATTGAAAAGCAAAATCCTGGTACTTCTCGAACAGGCCGCGTATGCATTTGCTGGTATTAAGACATAAGACGACGTTCACTGTAGGAGGTGCCTAATACTCTATCGCTCTGGAAGGGATTGTTGAAATACGCTGGGCCCACGACTTTTGTCTTTAACGTCGGATCTTTCCGCCGACAAGTCTGCACATAATAATATCGCAATCGCGCCGAATACAAAAAGGGTCCGGTTCACCCGAAATACGAAATAATACGATTGTTGTCGTTGTTGTTACTATCAATTTATTGTAATAATTTGCGGACGATAACACCGCCACGCGCTCGCGCCTCCCCGTTCTCTACCGGCGTAAAGTCCCCGGGAAATCTGTTTTTCCATTCATCCGACGATTTCCATTATAACAGTTTAACAACGGCGGCGCTGCCTGTCACTATTAGTCCCGGGTTTTAATGAAAAATTAACTTTTCGACTCTGCGCGCGTCCAACACGTGGTGCGTGGGATGTGGGGTTGGTGATAAATAGACGCCGTTCACGGTGTTTATAATAAATATATTAAAATAATTTTCCCTTATTCGCAAACGCGTGTTCGAGCCCAGACCCCTCTTTTTTTTTTTAAAAAAAATAAAAAATTTTTATACTCGTATTTTTATATATTACTGGCTGCGCCGGTTACCGTGCATTACATACCCCACATATCCATCGTCCAACATTATCGCTCCTGTCCCGGATTGTTTTGTTCTTTCTTCTCGCTAATCCCTATTTAATTGATGACTTTCTTGTCCGCGACGACCGGATCAAATAATAATAACGACGGACTTTTCAACCGGAAATTGAATTTTGGCAAATTTCATATCCGAGCGCCTCTTAACGGGATACATTTCGAAAAATTCTTTAGTATCTCGTCCCTACACCAAACGAGATATGTACCACGAAATGTTCGAGTGTCTAGGTCCAGCGGATTGGTCTGGGCGTTGATCAGTGACCGAGTGAGTGGTATTTGGTTTTTTTTTTTTTTATATAGAGATTATTCTAAATGTTACAACACAAACCCAACGTTTGCAAACACTCTACGGGCCGACCAAACAATCATGATCATTCCCGACAACTTTTTTTCACACAAATTTTATACGGGGAAAAAAAATAGCCACGGTTCATTGGGGGTGATTTTTTTTTTTTTTTTTTTTTTTACAATCGTCACCATTTAAATAATCGTTCAAAGTTAAAGTTTTGATAAGGATTATAAGAAGGTCGGCTATAGCTACGTACCTGAAGTATAGGATAGTTTACGTAGTAAATGACTATGGCATTTCCAATATTGTTAATTGTCTAGCCATTTATTATTATTTATAAATAAAAAAAATATTTTCTATTTTCTTCTATAATATAATTTCTACTTTAGCGCAATCGATCAAATTCGGAAATCGGGAAATCGGAAATCTGACCGGAACGTTTTATTTGTGTTTGGGTGATTTTTTTTTTTTTTTTTCAGTACTTTTGAGTGTGTTTCAGGTGTCGGTCAATTTAGGCACAAGTCCCCGCCCGAATAAGAGTAACATTTTTGGAAATATTGCAAATGAGATTGCAACATAATAATGACCGAAATAAACCAGAATTTATTTCACTAAAAGTCTTAGGAAATAAGCGCTGGATCGTGATAAAAAAAAAAAAAAAAAATCACCCGGTACATAGAATTTCGGTAGTAATCGCCGCTTTAATAATATTATTATTTTATTTTTTTTATAACTGTTCATATACAGACGTGTGTTTAGTTGGCCTTTCGATCGTTGGCCGGGCGTTAGTAGCTCGCGTACGGGATTTCGGTGACAATCTGGAATGGCCTCCTACGTCGAATTATAGTTATTTTATTACATTTGTCGCAATAGTATTATTATCGGTGTATTATTTTTGAACGAGAACTCTAAAATCTATAGATTGTTTAGTCATACGAATAGAATTTGAAACAAAAACATGTCCATAAATACGATTTATTGATTTATTTTTGTTTCAAAATCTACTCGTATAACAGAGAAATCGATAAATATATTCGAGTTTTCGTTCAACAATATTACACCGATAATAATAAAAAAGAAAAAAAAGGCACAGTTCGTTATAATATTATAGTAGGATTTATTTTTTTTTCTTTCACGCCGAAAAAAGCGTCAAACGAATAGAACGGTCGTATAATCTCATTATTACTGAAACACGTAATTTTTTTTTTTTTTTTTTTTTTATTTGTTTTTAATATAGGTACACCGAATACAAAATAATATTTTTAAACCTTTACTTCTTAAAAAAAAAAAAATGTATTAATTAATTTAGACTGCGTCGCATAAAATATTATTTTCGTACCCTTTGTGAGCACTGCAACATTAATAATTAATGTTTTTCACCGTTTCTCTTTCGGTTCCGTCGTGTTTCTCCGTTTTTTAATTTGCCATTTGAAATGACTATACACTCGTAATATTATAATAATTTGTTTCGTCCGCATAAATTTCACGAATTACAATTATTCGGGACTTACCACTACGTTTATGAATATTATCGAATATTCTAACCTAACCTAACTATTTTTCGTGATCGCGCGTGCACACTGCAGCTTATAAGTAAAAAAAAAAAAAATATACGTATTTACGAATTCCGGAACGGAATTCCCGTGTATTCCAGACAATAAAATTTAGTTTAGTTATGAATCTCGCCATGCATAATCTACAGGGTTGGTTTTTTTATCGATCAGCGATTGTACGGTATACGAACATTTCGAGTGAAATTTATATACACGCTTACATTTACAATAGCTTTTGAAAATTTTACCCTTATCCCGTAAAACCGTACGCACAACCGTTGAGCTATGAGTTATACAGACCGCGGGTTTATATCGTTCCCACATGGAATATATGAAATTTATTACTATCCTTCCCCCCCCCGATTTCTAAATTATCTATACGGTTTTAATTCATAAACTCATCGTATCCGCCAATATTAGCGTTAGGTACGCTTAGAAAAATATACTGTTTTTTCGCAACCGCGTTGGAATTGGGCGTTGTCGTTTGAAAATCAAACGTTTATACTAGCGATGGGGAAAATCCGGATTAGGCGAAGTTCGAGAATCCGGATATTTGGATTCCGAAATCCGACATTTATTATCTAAATTCGGTTTCCCAAAATTGTCAATTTATATTTTTTTTAGTACATTTATCATAATACTAATAATAGCATCTTATTGTAAATAACATTAAACGTGTAAAATATTCAATACGTATTTACCATTCAAATAATATCACAAATAGTAATTTATTTAAAAAAAAAAAAACAAACATACACATTACACTCTAAATTATATAAGATATTGCTAGCTGGCACGGAAACATTGTTTTACTCATTAAAATGCGGAATTTCGGATTTCATAATCCGATTTTCTGGATTAATTCGATTATCGGATAATCCGGATTTATATGGTTTTAATTCATAAACTGATCATATCCGCCGATATTAGTGTAAGGTACGCTTATCAAAATATACTTAGAAAATTTTACTGTTTTTCATAACCGCGTTGGAATTGGATGTTGTCGTTTGAAAATCAAACGTTTATACTAGCGATGGGAAAAATCCGGATTAGACGATGTTGGAGAATCCGGATATTTGGATTCCGAAATCCAACATTTATTATCCGGATTTTTATCTAAATTCGGTTTCCCAAAATTGTGATTTTATATTTTTTTTAGTACATTTACCATAATACTAATAATAACATCTTATTGTAAATAACATTAAACGTGTAAAATATTCAATACGTATTTACCATTCAAATAATATCACAAATAGTAATTTATTTAAAAAAAAAAAAACAAACAAAACATACACATTACACTCTAAATTATATAATATATTGCTAGCTGACACGGAAACGTTGTTTTACTCATTAAAATGCGGAATTTCGGATTTCATAATCCGATTTTCTGGATTAATTCGATTATCGGATAATCCGGATTTATGTCACATCACTAGTTTATACTCGTTTTGAGATATTCATTTATTATTTTTTTTATTTTTCAAAAAATATCACCCCGTGTAAAAACACTACAATAATAACTTTAACGGAGTTTAAGCGTCTACCGAGCGACAGAATGGTACGCCGATGTCTTCGGGGGAACGGTCGGTGGACGAACGGACTTGTACAATAATCCGATGCGGGATAGGCGACGTGTTTTTTTTTTCACTATTATTATTACACGTCACACGGTTCGGCTAAAGAAAAAGCAAACGATCAATGGAAATATAATATGATATATAAAAATAAAAAATATATATATATATATATATTTATAACGCCACAAGGTGTCTCCATACTGCGCAGGCGATTAGTGTCTTTTAGGGGGTGATTTTTTTTCTCCTCTTTTTTTTATTATTATTTATATCGTATATACGATAAAAAGAAAAAAAAATCGAGCCGAATATTTGTCCGGATGGCCGTGTCATTATTGTATAATAATAGCTACAAGAAAAATAATAAATATTTCGCGTAAATTATACGCCTATATTCGATATTATTTTTTATAGATTTTTTTTTTTTTTTTCCCCTAAGAATGGGTCCTGCGTATTACACGCTGATCATCCGCGAGACCGGTGGTTCTCGCGCACACGTTTTTTCCCCTTTTTTTTTTTTTTTTTCCGTCACAGTAAAAATATCCCATCGGCTATCCGGAATTTTATATATATTTTTTTTTTTTTTTTTTTTCAGCCACTGCACGTGGGGCGAACCGCTGCGCATCGGATTTGGCTTCCGTGTATATAATATTATGCCGTCACGGTCGCGCCATATACGGCAGGCAGGGATATATAGGAGGGCAGGATGGAAGACTCGCACAATTTATAATATTATATATTATTATAATAACAGAAGGTCCTCGCAAGCACTCGCACACGCACAATTCAATCGATTCACCACCGGGAATCGTCGTGTGGCGGTGGCCACTATTATTATAATATTTCAATACAACGTTTATTTACAGGGTGATTTTTTTTTTGGTTGTTGTTTCTTTTTTTGTGATCACGATTTAGCTCGATTTTCTCGATGGATTTTTTTGTACAATTTAATTTCTGTCTTTTCTTCCTTTTTTTTTTTCTTTCTTTCTAATTACTGTAGTGTTAGGCTTAAGCTTTGTATTATTATTATTTATTTTATTTTTTTTTTTAATACGTCTCACCCCGGTACACATTATACGAACTCTATTATTGACCTAATTGATTTTCAAATTTCAACGCGGATTCAAAAAAAATAATATTTATTCAATATATATATAAATGGAATTCTGGTCTGTCTGTAGAAGATGAATAGAAAACTCACACAAACTGTTTGCAAAATGTTCCGCGTTGTCCGGAGAAGCTACTGAAATCCCGCCTTCTATTGCATATCATTGTCTAAAATTCGGGTTTTCGGTTATTTTAGTACAAAAATCGAATTATTTTTTGTTGATTTATGGGTTACCTTAGTAACACGGATGAAAACAAACTGTTATTAGTTATTATAGCACAGGCGTTGTGCTGTGCGGGTATCTATGGTGATAAGTAAAAACACGTCACAAACGTCATCTTTGAATCTTTGTATTTTTTGCCGTTGTTACATTAACAACACTACAGTCACACTAAACAAACATTAAGCAATGCAAATTATATGAAATACCATTCAAAAAAATCAAACGTCGGAAGATCAAGTAGGCATGTGAGGCAACTGTCAGCCAGTAGTACATATGTTTAAACACCCGAAGAGCGAGAAGCACCAGTTAAAATCTTGCGAGCGCGGTCCTCTACTTTAAGAGCTTCTGTTACATGTGAAGATCGTGAAGCTGGTTGGTTTATATTAGAACCTTTTCTTCAAGAGCAAGAATCGATCTCAAAAAAGCGGCATTCAATTACGAGACTACGATTGCAGAAAGTTTCGAGATGTTGCCGTTGGTCTAACGACTAATTTGTGCGCTTTGAAGTATTAAAAAGTAACGCCTGGCATGTGTGTTTCTCCAATGGCAATGTCAATTCGCCACCACCGGCTGAGCTACCAGAAACACTTTTAATTTATGTAGCTGGATAGCTTGTATCATGACCACGTTCAAATTCCAAGGACAAGTGTCTCATCAGATTGGTTCACTTCATCCAGTACCCGGTGAAACACAGTCTTTTGCGAATTCATTTCACGGACAATGCGGAGAAAGCGATTGATCGACGAAGCGTATTTAGTGCGGCACCAGATCGGATTATTATTATTGCCGAATTGCGGAAATTATTCCACCAACACAACTGTTTGGTCCGAGATTTCAAATCCTAATCAGAGAATGTAAAGCGTCGCAATGAACAAAATGATTATGTCATAGGAAAAAAAAAAATAAACAAATAAATAAATAACAATTTGTTTGCCGTGAAGTTCCGACTTAATTCAATTGTGATTTAAATCATTTTTGTTGATTAGCGGTTGAAATGACAAAGTAAAACACATTTAGTCTGCCGAAGATAGATTTTTTTTTTGCACTTTTCACCTACTTTTCTTTAAATAGTAACATGGGCAGGACAATAACAGATAATGACCCAGCAACAGCAATATCAAACAATAGCAAAGCATTGTCGGGTCAATAGTATTTTCTGAAAACCGATAACATGACGAGTTATAACAGTTTGAAATTTCAAAAAATTGTAATAAATTTAAAATCTGTTTTTTATAGGGTATTCCTACCGGTCGTCTAAAGTATAAAACTGGTATAACTTATAAACGGTAAATCCGTCATTAGAGTGCTGTGCGTATCGAAACGTATTAGAAAAATATTTTCTCTTCAAATGTGGTCTGAAACAGACGGTGTGGGAAGGAGGTGGATTATTATTCGAAAATCGAAATTTTACGTGTTTTTATGGTGCACGGAATACGGGAAAAACTTCAGAACTATTGTAAATAAGGCCTGGAAAAATCGAAATGAATTTCGCTCGATAATCTTCTTATTGAATATTTACTGATCGTGATAAAAAAAAAAAAAAAAAAAAAAAAAAAAAATCATCCTGTATAAAGTGTACAACAGTATTGCGTACGCGTACGAATAAAAAGACACACGTCGTTTTTGCGATATAGGTATAGGTATGTATAAAAAAAAAAAAAATAAAAAAATCATACAATACGCGTGCGTGCGGGATTTTCGGTTAAAACCGTGAAATCGATTACAACTATTGGGACGCGGAACTACCAGAAAACGAGGCCGCGGGGTACCGTATAAATACCATTATAAAAAAAAACAAGGAAATTGTAACCGAATAAATAAAAGATCGCGCGAACGGACGTGTCCGTAAACTATGCGTGCGCATACAACCGGCCCGGGCGACAATGGGTTGAAAAATACAAAAAAACAAACCCCTCGAAAACCTCTCGCCGGGGTTTCTTTTTTTCTTTTTTTTTCTTAAAAGACGTTCCTGCAATCCTTTTATTTTACCGGAGTGCGCATAGTATACACGGGCGTATTGGCCTCTCGCTGCGCGCACGTCGGCCCTTCGTGAAATACAGCTTAAGAATCGACGTTCCGACGACCCGCCGGTGTCGTTTTCGGTCGATAATATACGTCGATAGTGTACGGGTGTTCCGGGCGTAAACCGTGTAATTTTTTTTTTTTTTTTTTTTTATTTAAATATTAGGCCAGGTCAGGCGTGTACCGATAACGATTTATGGCGCAGCCCCTTAACCGTAATAACAATGGTCGTCCCGATAAGTAGACGCACACAGATTGTCCCGTGGTTGTTAGTAATAATGTTTACGACCGGCTGAAACACGAAAAATATTCCCGACAAATACAACCCGTCCGCGTTTTCCATCGCACATAGTCGCACACGGGTGTCTCCGGGTGTGCATATTATTGTGCGCCCACTCGCGATATTTCAAAACCGGACACACGGTGTGGGGTACGCAATCGTTTTCTCGTATTTCAGATACCCGTACTACGAGGTGTGGCTAATAAATAACGAGATTTTCTCTGTAAAAACTTTTTATTTATATTTTTTAATGGTTTAACATTTTTCCCCTTCTAGATACTCCCCTCCATGTTTGACACATCGCTCCATTCTAATTTTCCATTGGTTGAAACAGTGTTGGAAATCCTTTTCTTGCAATGTCTTTAACACCTCTGTCGCTTTTGTTTTTACAGCTTCAACTGACTCAAAATGTGTGCCCTTTAACGCACTTTTTAATTTTGGAAAAAGCCAAAAGTCGCATGGAGCGAGATCTGGTGAATATGGGGGGGTGTTGAAGCACTGGAGTTCGATTTTTAGCTAGAAATCGCTTTACAGATAAGGCACTGTGAGCCGGCGCATTGTCTTGATGCAAGATCCAAGAGTCATTTTCCCACAACTCAGGCCGCTTTCTTCTTACTCGTTCTCTGAGTGTTGTCAATACTTGAAGGAAGTACTTTAATACTCAGACGTCGATCTTTTCGCACAATTTCATTGATTTTTGAAATGTTATCGTTAGTTTTTGAGGAGCATGGACGACCCACCCGTTGATTGTCTTCAACTTCTTCACGACCCTCACGAAATCGTTTGTGCCACTCAAAAACACGTGGTCGTGATAGGACACTATCTCCATATACTTCGGTTAATAAATTAAAACTTTCGGTCGCAGATTTTCCAAGTTTCACTAAAAATTTTAAATTAATACGTTGTTCAATTTTTTCGTCCGGCATGATTTCGACATTCAACACGTAAGAGGTCAATTTAAACGACGCTTACACATAGACTACAAAACGGAAACTGACTAAACTGGTATTGTTCGATGCAGTGATATTCATAGATTACAAATATACTACCATTATACCCTTATCTACTCATGCCTTATCGCTAAGTAGATAGTCTCGTTATTTAATAGCCACACCTCGTATATCGTCTACGATATTACAACGGTCGAGTATATTTTTTGGTATTTCAACTGGATGTTTTTTATTTGCACATTAACATCGACGACGAGCGGTTTTGAATTGTACCGCGCGAAGTGCCGATTTCGTTGGGTTTCCACCTAACCGATTTCCATCGGGTTAATACCGTGTACGCCATTTCGAGTTTGTACCGCCGTTTAAACAATAGTCGGTTTTTTACTCCATAACGGTAGTGGCGCCGAAATTATTTTCAAAAACCACCGGGGGAGGGGTGGCTGAACATATGGAGAACCGCCATTAACGCCGACCGATAGTTATGTCGCAATTCAATATATTAAAATAGCTCTTAAAAAACAACTGTTTGTAATATTGTTCAAATTTATTTGTCAGTATTTGTCGAAAAGTTCATTTTTAATCGTTTTGTTAGTTTGAAAATAACTTGTCCGTATTGTTTTTTTTTTTTTTTCAAATTTTAAATGTCAACGATTGTTTGGACGTTTCGATATTCAACTTGTAGGGGACAACTGAAACCCATGTATTTTAGCAGTAGGGGCATAGCTCCTAGGTTTATTGGGGTCGATTGCCCGCATTTCCTTCTGGTGTGTTTCGGTTTTATAATAAAATAAGTATACGAGGTCGGTTCAAAAAGTACCAGGACAAATGTTATTACGACCAACCTACACACGATAACGTTTTAAATTGTAAATAGACGTATTCCCCGTGAATTAGTGGATATCATAAACAAAACCCGAAAATCTTCTCTCGGTTTAATATTACACGTGGTTAAACTCTTATCGTTTGCCGTTTTCGGCATGTCCGAAATTAACGAACAACGCGTGTGCACCGTCAAATTTTGCGCGGAACTCGGCAAAAATGCAACGGAAAAGTACGCAATGAATAAAACTGCTTGTGGGGATAGTTCCTTAAGCCGTTTCGGGACTTTCGAGTGGTTTAAACGTTTCAAGAACGGTCGACAGTCAACTTAAAATGATCCACGTTCTGGTCGACCGTCGACATCTAGCAACGATGTGGTGTTGTGGCACAAATTAGCGAAAAAATGCGAAATAACCGCAGATTAACCGTTCGTGAGTTAGCAAATGAAGCAGAAATCTTGTCATGAAATCTTAACCGAAAGTATACAGATGAAAAGGGTAGCTGCCGAATTTTATCCGTGATTGTAAACTTTAGAGCAAAAGGAAAATCGCTCTAATGATGATAATTTCATAAAAAAAAAAAAAAAAAAAAAAAAACATTATCACAGGTGACGAGACGTGGGTTTATGGATACGAGACTAAAATCTGCGCTCAAAGGACAACGATTTCAAGATGTAGAGGAAATTACGGCGAATACGGCAGCAGAACTTAAAGCTATAATTTTGGAACAGTTCCAGCGGACTTTTGTAAAATTGCAAAATCGCTGCGACCACTGCACATCGTCCGGAGTGGAGTATTTCGATGGAGATATCATTAAATAAACAATAATTTTCATTTTTTGTAATTTTTAAAAATAAAATCCCGGTACATTTTGAACAGAGTCTCGTAATCTGATTATCCCGGAATAAACCACCGCTTCACATTGATCGTTCTCACTTTCAAAATAATCACAAACACTTAGTTTAATAATAATTGTCGCCGCGACAATAACTATTTCACAAATAACAAAATAAACGGTTCGACTTGAGTTAATAAGTCATGATATTTTTATGTAATTATTAAAACAATTATCGTTTAAAGTTTTAACTCGTTACATAATTTTTCAATTAACTTGACTGAGTGAACATAATTCATTCGCTTGTCCGGACTTAGGGTTTTCTAGGTTATCACGTTTTCTGTCTATAACGGCGGTTTAGACCAGACGTGCACATTGCTCCGATAAGAAAAATAAAAATAAAAACACCGACAGGGGTTTTCAGTAGCATTATTATATTCATGTTGGTGTATTTGCCCCCCCCCCCAAATGGGGTTTTTTTTTTTTTTTTTGATAAAACTACGTAGAATTATTTTTCTAATAATACGAGGAAACACAGATAACAAATATTAGTCTGTCCACCGATTTTTACCAAAACCCTATAATACGGAACGCAGAATTTCACACGTGAGACTTTTTCAATTTGTATTTATTTTTATTTTTTATTATTTCTGATGGGTTTCCTCGGTAACACCGGTCGTCCTAACCTATAACCAATTAAACGAGCGCCACTCGGAATCGTTTTTTTTTTTTTTTTGTTTTGTAATGATTTATCGTCGCTTTTAGTGCCTATAGAATATCCAAATTACCCTGTATCCCAACTTGCACTGTAATATTCTCACCTACGGCGGCCACGGCTTAGCCGGCTATTTTTGTTTTTTTTTATCGTACAGATACAAATAAATTCACTAGTACCGGCTATAATATCATAAAGTATAACAGTGAAAATCGGTAAAAATCCGAAATACAATAATATACCTCTATTATTATATACGGCCGGGACACGACATGCGTGAGTTAAGCCGATTAGAAGACGGTGTATGCTCGTATATATAAAAATATATATATATATTTTTTATTTTTTTATTTTTTTTCTAATTTAATCACCGTAATTCTTGCATGTTTGTAAGGACGCCGACACAGTCGTTCACGGCATATAATATAGTACCGTTCACATAATATTTCATCTACGAAATTATAACCGTCGATCCCAACCCGTAGTCCGCGTGTTTGCCGTCATAATAGGTACCTCTGCGTTTATAAATAATTTATTTAGAGAAAAAAAAAAAAAAAAACACAACACTTATATAGCTACGTCTTTGGCTATTAAAATTATTATTTGCCCTCCGAAACTACGCGACGCGTCCGGAAAAATAAAAAAATTATATATAATACTACCATCCCCCCGCCTCCCGTTTATACGCGTAGACACTCCGGTCTACGTTGGTCGGACGATTTGATTTTTTAATTATTATTATTATTATTTTTTTTTATTTTTTTTTAACAAGTCCGGAATATTTCACACGTCACTTGTGTTACTTTGTGTTACCGCGGCGTTTACGGATTCGCATTTTTATTGTGGCCGTCATAACCGGACGTTTCGTAAATTCGCGCCACGGGTTCAAACGAACAACGCGTGTGTGTACGAGGTGTGGCTATTAAATAACGAGACTATCTACTTAGCGATAAGGCATGAGTAGATAAGGGTATAATGGTAGTATATTTGTAATCTATGAATATCACTGCATCGAACAATACCAGTTTAGTCAGTTTCCGTTTTGTAGTCTATGTGTAAGCGTCGTTTAAATTTACCTCTTACGTGTTGAATGTCGAAATCATGCCGGACGAAAAAATTGAACAACGTATTAATTTAAAATTTTTAGTGAAACTTGGAAAATCTGCGACCGAAAGTTTTAATTTATTAACCGAAGTATATGGAGATAGTGTCCTATCACGACCACGTGTTTTTGAGTGGCACAAACGATTTCGTGAGGGTCGTGAAGAAGTTGAAGACAATCAACGGGTGGGTCGTCCATGCTCCTCAAAAACTAACGATAACATTTCAAAAATCAATGAAATTGTGCGAAAAGATCGACGTCTGAGTATTAAAGTACTTCCTTCAAGTATTGACAACACTCAGAGAACGAGTAAGAAGAAAGCGGCCTGAGTTGTGGGAAAATGACTCTTGGATCTTGCATCAAGACAATGCGCCGGCTCACAGTGCCTTATCTGTAAAGCGATTTCTAGCTAAAAATCGAACTCCAGTGCTTCAACACCCCCCCATATTCACCAGATCTCGCTCCATGCGACTTTTGGCTTTTTCCAAAATTAAAAAGTGCGTTAAAGGGCACACATTTTGAGTCAGTTGAAGCTGTAAAAACAAAAGCGACAGAGGTGTTAAAGACATTGCAAGAAAAGGATTTCCAACACTGTTTCAACCAATGGAAAATTAGAATGGAGCGATGTGTCAAACATGGAGGGGAGTATATAGAAGGGGAAAAATGTTAAACCATTAAAAAATATAAACAAAAAGTTTTTACAGAGAAAATCTCGTTATTTATTAGCCACACCTCGTACATTCCGAGACAAAACGTATTTAACGGTGGCGATTTTTTTTTTTTTTTTTTTTCCCCGTCCCGTTTGTGGGCGATCGAGATTTAATATGCCGTCGAAGGAACGTGGAAACTATTGATATATATATTTTTTTTTTTTTGGATTTTTGCCGTTCAAATCGTACGGTTATACGCGTTTTTAGTAATTATATTACGATATAATTACAACGTCGATATTAACTATTTAAAACGAAATACATTTACATTTTTATATACTGTTCCCGACGATTGTTATCGGTATTATAACATTAAATTCAGCGGTTGTCAGGGCGGTGGGGGGGCCCGATTAATCCGTTGCCGGTGCAATCGGATCGCACGGATTTCACGAGCAAATCCGATGCCGGGCGGCAGCCGTATAAAAATTGGCCGAAATCGCATTGATTGACCCGCCCAATATTCGTTTGTGCACATGCCGATATGATTATAATGCGGATTATAGTGATATAACGATATGAAAAAAAAAAAATAAAATATTTTTAAATTCGTCACAAATCGTTTCTGCGGCATCGCGTACACAGTATGAAAATATCATATATTTTTTTTTATTATTTTAATCGGTACACTCTATTTACTATATCAGCTTGTTGTACAACGCGACTTTACACTAAGGCGAAACGAGCATTTTGTTATTTTTCTTTTTGCTGTCTTTGGTCTTCACGTGGAAATATGCGTCTCCGGTTATCGACGATTATTGCCTTAATATTTTCAGATTTCTCATCGTAGTATTCAATGATTTTACTTTGAAATAGGACGAATTAGTTGGTATTAGCAATTTTGATTCGCGAAAAACGAAATTATTTTGTTCCTATATATTTCTGCTGATTGTATTTCGGATAGACACATTAAAAACTAATATCTTTGGACGGGCGTACACGAATTGTTTCCCGAATCCAGATCGTACATCGTGTTTTACTCGAATCGTCCACACCGTTGTACATTTAATCGAACATCGAGTGCCTATTCGATAATGAAGTTATGCTGAATCGTACGAGTTCTCATAGGTGTACCACGTGGATTTATTAACCGGCAAATAGTGGGCAATAATCTAAAACGAAAAGCATTAGAACGACCGTCGAAATTACTTCACGGAGAAATTAAAAGACATAATGTAAGTACAAGTTACATTGACGACTCTGTAGTCGTGAATTATATATATAAAAAAAAAAATAACGCGCACCACGCTCGAACTTCAACATATCGAAAATCGTCACAAAATTTAATTTGAAATACGTATAGTTTTGGATTGCATTGAGGTAAACACAATTTTAAACGATAATTTTTTTTTTTTTTAATTGTAAATGCCATTTCGAATGGTATTGTAACGTTCTCGTGTGATAAAAATACACAGTTTGTAAATAAATTAAATACTTTACACGCGGATTATAACTATAAATACCATTTTATCTATTTTGTACTTGTTTCGCGTGTACAGTATTAATATTTACCCTGGTAATTGCCGAATTCCATAGATTATTCCAGCCTTATATAGTCCAGATTATCAATTTGTAGGCAATTCGAGGGATTCCAGTGTGCCTAGAGCCGAGGTCGGCAATAGGTAAATAATTGGACCGGCAAAAATATTTTGCTAGTTTTCCGCCGTTATAGAAATATGGAATATAGATAGATAGGAATTTGATGATGTATTTGGAAACTACGATAGCGTTCATCGTTTATCGCTGTTTGTGATAATTGTCACGATATTGTAACTTATTGTAACACCCAATAATATTATTTAGTTCGTAAATGTTCGTTTGTCGAAATATTAAATTCATAGATATTATTCGTTGGGGCTCTACCAAGACCTCAAATAAAAGAACTATACGAGCATTTCAAAACATCTGCCAAACGCCCAGAAAAAACAGATACTAAACGCCTTTTCTGTTGTGAGAAATGGTTTTAGACGAAGCAAGCGAATGTTTCGGGTGAAATTTGTTTTTTATCTCAATAAAACCGAATCATTTTACGAAAACCGTACAATTTATACAAATAACAAACAAACGAAAATCATTGATTATTTCTTTTAAATTAAGATTAAAAAACAATAATATATATATATATATATATATGTATGTGTAATTTAATATTTTATGTTTATTATTTGTAGCATAAAATATAGAATATGAAATTAAACAATTGATACACATATGAAAAAAAAAAAAAAAAAAAAAAAAAAAAAAAAAAAAACACGCAATTCTATTTAACGAATTTCTCTGTATTTTTCTTATTCGTTCCCCACGAGACTTCGTTCAACGGAAGTTTTACTGTAATACAAAAAAAAAAAAATTAAAAAAACTCTCGGTCCACCCTATAGATCATACATATCGGCTAATACGCACACGTTTAACGTTATAATACATATTGTATTATTATTATTATTATACTGGTTTCGGCGTTCGTATCCGGCGGAGGCGGCGGCACTGGCGTGTGCATGACCGATGTATATTTCGTATAATAATATTATAATATGATATATCTATATGAATATCTATATATCTATATGAATATCTATATATATATATATATAAATATATTGTAATGCGTTTTTTGATCTAACCACTTTGGACCGGGCTTTTGCCAATTTCCGCCCGCGCCGCCGGTCCCGGTGGTCGGGGAGACCGAAATGTTTTTTTCCCTCTCGTCCCGCGTCGTCCCGCGCGAGTTATACACGCGGTTCGCCGGCGAATTCGATTTTATATTTATTTGTCTGTTTATTTATATTCGGCTATAACGACGGACGAGGGCCGCGTGTCCGACCGTTGTTGGCGTACGGAAATTCATTTCGCGGCGCGTGCTCGGGACGCGTGGAAATGACTGCGCCCGGCACGACATACGCGTTTATATAGTGTAGAGGTAATAATAACGCCCTTTTTTTTTTTCTTTTTTTTTAAGTTTGCCGGTGGGCGTTCCCGTTGAAAGATTACAGGTAAAAAAAATCCCCCCCCCCGGCCGGGGCCGAACAACGGGGGCAACGCGGGCAATGGCTAACTCGGGGGCTAACCGGCGACCACTGCCGAAATCCACAGGTATCGGTCGTCCCATATCATAATTTCCACGTTGAATATCGGAACAAAACACGAAACCATTCCCAATAATCGTTGACGGTTAAAATTGACTTTTTGACAAATAAAATTGACACAATATTAAGTTTTATATTTTTCAAGAGCATTACCAATTTATCCGTGTTCAAATATCCACCGGTATTGAATACATTCCGAAATAGTTTTTACATTGTTAAATTACGGGTGTTTCGGTAAGCGTTAAAAAAATGGTTTTCCATATGTTCAGCACCACAGAACCCGGTTCAAAAACCGTTCCGGCGCCACTGATGCAATTACGGTTATAGAGGAGAAATGAAAGAGCAGGCCCTTGGACTTGATAAATCCGCCACAGTTCAATCCACGGCTTCTGGAAACCGGGAAAAGTCAGGGAGGTACCAGAAACAGTCGGGGAGTTTGTATGAAATTCTGAAATTTCGATTTCAAACTTCAATCGCTATTTCCGTGCGTATTTATTTATACAAAACTCGACAAATAATTGTAAAATTGATAATAAAATACCAACATTCTTTTGTGTCGATATATCATTATCATTTGATAATGAGTGATTTTCTGACATTGTTTAAATGTTATCTAAACGATATTTAATGTCAATTGTTTGACCATTGCAATTGTTCTTAGCGTGTGAATAGTGTACACCGCGAAACGTCATCGAACACGTACCGGTCGCGATTGTTCTGAGCAATCGAATCTTATTTCGTCCGGTTTGTTTTCACACCGTACGAAATGTGTCCGCGGTACGCAAATCAAACGATAGACAGTGCAATGTGTCCGTTTACAGTTTTTTTTTTTTTTTTTTTTTTTTTTGTTGGTTTTTTTTTTTTTGGAGCTAAGCCTTACGGTATCCGTCATATGCATTTATACGTGACTGTAGTTCGTAAATTTCAGTCCGATTTATAAAAAAAAAATATATATATATATATATATTTAAAAAAAAAAAAAAAACTAATGCGCCTATCTATAATATATAAATGTCAAAATCCAGAGACCGCGGCAATATTCATAATAATATGTCTGGGTCGGGATAACGGGCTGAGAGGAGTAAAATATTATACACGCGGGGTACCCCCCCCCACCATTTCGGCCGTTTTGCAGTCCGTTTTTTTTTATTTTAGTCGTTTTACCGTCGAAAGTTAGATCGGTAAACACATTATGGTAATTCCGCTGGATTTTCCGTAAAAGTAAATGACGACAGATTGGCGTAATCGACGTTCGAGCGAAACATTTCAGTATTATATATTTGTTTTGTGTTCCCGTACGATTTTCATAACGAAATTGGAAACAAAACAAAACTCTCTTTTTTTCTTTTTTTTCGAGCGTTCTGGCCGAACACATGGATAATGGGTTCGATTTGACCGAAAACGGTTACGCCCTAAACATTCGGACGGGGGCGCTCGAGTGTGTGACACATATCTACGACATTCGGTCTCGTTTCCCCCTAGAATTCACGGGGAGAAACAAATGTGTTCTTTTTTTTTTTATTATTATTATTATTATTATTTTTTTTTTTTTTTTGCGTTTAACGGTACCGCACGGATTATTAATATATCTCGGATATCGCCCAGACAATCGTTATACCGAACCTGACCACGGTATAATAATAATAATAATAACATTATAGAACCGTTATTATTTTCACGCGCATAAAAATATTCGTGTATTTCAATAATAATAATAATATAAACGTAAATAAATAACGTGCACGCGGAATTCTGTCTGCAAGTCGCGTTGCATTTGCGGTGTCAATACTAAACATGCTGTAACAGCATTCGACGGTTTTTCGGTACAAAGACGTGATGTATCATTATTAATATTTGTTTTCAATCGGACACGTTTCTCCACTCCATTCCTCTACCTATCGGCAACTCCCTTCGATTCTCTATACTTTTACGGTATCCTTTTCGTAAAATCTAACATAATCTACTTCATAATATGACCGTCTGAGAGACTGTCCGGGTCTTCCACTTCCTGGTTGCCGTTCGACGTTCCCTTCAATTATAGAATACGTTATCCTATCCGTGTATTATTGCTTAAGATATGCCCTATCCATATTCCTTTCTCCAGATCGTCGACCATACCGACCTCCATTATTTTGTTTTATTATGCGCGTCCCGATTCGATACTCGTCCAAAGTCCCGGGGGATTTTTATCATCCTTCTCCGATACCAGGTTTCGAACGAATTCGATATTCATTTTCTGTCGGATTTCGGAATTGTCCACGACTGTGCTCCATACAATCGCTACACTCGATGCCGGAGTTATTTCTCTGTTATTGTGATTTTAGTGGTGAAAAGGTGTTCCTTTTTAAAGAACGCCCTGTTTAGCTTGCGCTAATATTCTATAACCCATATCTGTAATATCTTTTCGGTCGCTTGTAGTTTTGCTATTATCAATACATTACTATAATCGTCATCCCGATACGAATAATATATAATAGTCGTCCGAAAGAATATTCGGTAGGGTTGCGCCCTCAAATTGTTTAAACACAACAATAGTTTAAATTCCGAACGTGGCGACGGATTAGTTATTATAATATTACAACGCAGACGGCGATTGATTTTAATGCTTGTACGTTGGAAAATATGACGAAACAAAATTGAATAAATTATATTTATATCTATTTCGTGTTTATTGATATAGAAATATATTTGAGATTGACTCGTCAACAGTGTTAAACATTTTGGATCGGTGACATCCAGCCTTTGAGGTCCTTCAGAATTTTCGGATAGACGTGAGATAAAAATATTGAATACAAATGATTGCATTACGCTCAACTTTTGATTTTATGCCATTTAACTACGGAATATTACGGAGAAACTTGTGTCGAATTTTCGAGAAATTACGCTGAACAAAAATTTTAATTCACATAAAACCCCAACATATAACTAAAAAATAATATAGAATATTTTACACGTTTTATGATTTCACGATTATTTTTAACTGAATTCCAACAAAACATAAAAATCCGTTACTTTTTCCCCGGGTTTTATTCAGGAAACTTCGACAATAATCAAACAATGGTGTTCTCAGTTGCACTAACTAGATGCAAAATGGTACAAAAAAGTTTTTTGATTGGCCCAAAATTTCTCGTAGAAAAGTCGTTCAAAGACAGAGGAGGGATAAAAAAAAAAAAAAAAAAAAATTAAAACAAACACTAATCATAACTAATCCCATAACGTTCTTCGTCGCGCTCAGAATTTAAAATTAGGTAACACTTATCTCAATCGATGTTAATAACTCAAAGTTCGGAATATCTCGTTGGAAATAAAATAATTTTCTTTTGAAAAAACTAATAATAATAACTCGACGTAATAAATTATGTACAAAAAAAAAAAAAAATAAACTAATACTTTGTCCCGGTGGTTTACGAATCGATTGAAAAAGTCACGACGGGATCGTAAAATATCAATTAAAAAAAAAAAAAAAAAAAAAACAAACAAACCCGATTGGCACCGGTCGCACACGAAATCCGTTTATATGGTATACAATATGAGGCCGAGATACGATTTCGATCGTTTTTTTTTTTTTTTCCTTTTTCCGTTTTTGTTTGTTTTTTTTTTTCAGTCGTTTCGAACCGAACAACCGGCGGCCGGGTACTTTGCCTAGTAAAAAACGCATAGTAATAACAATAATATCAGTCGGTCTATAACGACGACGGGCCGAGTACCGATTGCTATCGCCGAACATACGAGCGTACGAGTGACAAATTATAATATTAAAAAAAAAAAAAAAAACCGCGCGGCAGCGTCGAAACTCCGATAATGTACGCTACGCCCTACGTGTAGAATATTATTATAATTTTATTCTCGACTAATTGGAATGACATTCTTGCGTCGTCGTCGTCGTCGTCGTCAGGGAAAAATATGATTTGCATATTATAAGTGTAACGATACATACGTGCGTGTATATAAAAAAAAATATCATAAAAAGCGCGGCACGGTCGTCTCCCGCACGGCCGGCGTCCGGTCGCTGGTTGTGCCATAAAATAAATCACTCGCCCGCGTTATTACCGACAATTTTTTAACATTTTTTTTTTTATTTTTTTCTTTTCCGCAGCGTTTTCCCACACGACTGACTATATATATATATATATATATGCGCCCACGCCGTCCAATTTCCTATAGTCTTTAATCTCTTTCCAACCGAATCGTACCTCCGCAGCTGCCATATATATATATATATATATATATATACATACACACACGATAAAAAAAAAATTAAAAAAAAAAAAAAACGGAATAAGCCCTTCTACCCCATCCGTTCTAAACCGAATCGAGTAATTTCGATCGGCCGTGACCGTTTTAAATACCGAGCCCTATCCCTCCGGTTCAATTTTCAAACGGTATTCTATATATTTATCCGGGAATATATATATATATATTTTTTTTTATCTTTTTAAACTAAAGCAAACCGAGTTTTGAAATTGTTTCACTCTTACGAGTATAGCGGCAAATTTTAATATCGTATTTTGTGCTATTTTTGTACTCTTCTAGATGTTTGTATTTGTTTTTTTGGTTTTTTTTTTTATTATTATTCCTCGCCTGTGAACGTCTTTCCCACCGGACATCTTGCACCGATTTTCGATAGCGTTTTGCACTTCTTCTGGAAACGTTTTTCAATTTGGTTGGCGCATTGGGAAATCGTTTTTTTTTTTTTTTTTAATTTTCGTTTTGGTTTTCTCAATGGACGACTTGAATAACAAACGAAAACCAAGAAACAGTTATTGCCGTTTTCCTACGTTTTTCCCGCGGTTTATTTCCCCGGTAAAAACTACAACGAAAATTGGAGAAAAAAAAATGGCTCCTTCAAAACGCTTGCAGGAAAGGTTCGCACGGAATGTGAAATATTTCGGTGTCAATGAGATATTTCCTACGGAAACGTATGTTTTTGTTGTTTTTTACCGCTATATTGCGTACAAAGTTGGTGAACGGTTGCAAATAATTTCAAAAAAAAAATAAAACTTAACTATACAAAGACTTCGGCTCTTTGCCCACTGCCGTCGCCGCGCTAATCAAATAAACGGGGTACAACCGCCACGGTGAAATCTGCGGACGTATTAAACGGGGGGACTCCGCGGGTTCGAGGATCCCGTCGTCCCTCTCGCCGGTTCACCGAAGACTTTGATGTTCGACGAGTGATCAATTCGAGTGTATTTTTTAATGAAAAACGTTGAACACAAACGAACGGTATTATTCGCGTTGACCAGTTTTTTCGCGGCGGGGGGGGGCTCGACCCGACGGCGACGGCGTACGATTACTACGGACCGGGCCGCTGTATTTGACGTTTTCGTCTGCGGGCTTGTTTGGACTCGCGATAATCACAAAACGCATAATAGTAATAATAATTACGTCGCGGTCTCGTCGCTAAACCGTTTATGTCGGGCGCGGGATGAAAAAAACAAAAAAAAAAAAAACCTAACCTAACCCGCCCGACACGATATTATTAGAACAACGTGTAGGTATGCGGGCCGATTACATTGCGCGCGTCACCCGGGGAGTCCTCGAGCCGTATTGAAATCGTACGATAAGATTTTTATTTTTTAAATTAATTAAAACCGCCGGGATAAACGCAAAACAATACGAGACCGCGGCGGCCAGTCGGCGATCGCTACCAGTTTTACCAAAGTCTCAAAACAATAATAAATGTTTTTTTTTTTTTTTTTTTTTCAAAAATATGATTATTATTTTTTTATCCGCGAACAAACAAAGACAAAAACTTATATTAATAATTGTGGTCACAGGGAAAAACGCCGGTGAATAACGTGGTGTAGTAAAACAAAAAAAAAAAACAAATCATATTACGAGGACACAATAATTGAAAGGACGAACCGCGGCAGAGCGTGTGTAGGACGCGCTCATTATTTAGACATTTTTTTATCGAATTCAAATCTTCGTTTGAACCGAACAATTAAATTAAAAAAAAAAAAAAAAAAAAAAATAGGCATTGCGTAATTTGTGTAAATCGTGAATGTCCTACGCCGCGATACGGATCGCTCTGTATAATATTATACAAGCCCATCATATTCTGTTCTACGTGACGATTCAAAGTAAACATCCCCACGTTTAAACCCGCATTCGTTTAAATCCTAAACTGATTATGCGTAAAAAGTGTATGACATACTCGTATAATTAACTTGGAAAAAAAAAAAACGTTTCCTCAATAATAGCATTCGTTTTGTTAGCGATTCGTTTTATTGTGAGGGTTCTTTGGTGTGGAAATATTACAAAAATCTAAACCGTCAGCGACGATGGGCAAATAGTTTGTAATTCGTGTTACAGTTGGTGGAATAGTCGCGGCGGATATCCGATTATTGGTAAAAAAAACTTATTTAGGATTAAAAATCTGTTTTACTATTTCGGATTCGTTTGATTTTAATGAACTGTCCTATCAAATGAATGGACATTTGGTACGAATAGACCATTTTCGACCACTTTTCCGGTTTTAGCAAAACATTTATTTTTATTTTTTTTTCGTTCCTATTATAGGTGTACTGTATAAATTAATTCTATTCGGACCGTACGCGTTCAAATTACAAACCGAATGGACCGAATGGAAATAATATATACTTTATTCGTTAAAAGTTTTTTTTTTTTTGTTTTTAAATTCAGTAAAATTTGTTTTTTCCTTGCATAGCAAGTATTTTACCATTTATATCGAAGGCTTAGTAACGTTTCAATCGGAAATTAAAAATGTCGGTTGCTTTAAGAGAAAAAAAATGTAAAATTCACATGGAATGCCCCCAAACATTTACGTTTCTCCCGTACATTCGGGATGGGGGGGGGGGAAACGAAAATTGTACGCGTGATATATACCTAAGTATAATACTCGTATATTGAACTCGATTTAAAGGCGAACGAAAACGTTTGGGATTTGTCTAAAATTATGTATTTGTGTGCATAAGATGAAATTGTTCACGTTTTGACCGTGCATTCGGTTTATCGTGGATTTTTACGCGTACACTGTAAATACGGGCAGAGCGTAAAATACACCCGATTGCCTCCGACTGCGTCACCGGTTTAGATTGTGTCGGCAAACTGTGACACGACCGTATGGATTAACGGATGTCATTACTATGATTTTTTTTTTTTTTTTTTTTTTGAATAGGCTGTTCCGCACAGTCCCTTTAGACCTCGTTTGGCTTTCATCGTATACAAAACCAATATCCGTTTCCGAGAGTGTGTCGATGTATGGCAAGGGTTCACGCATAGAGTTCCATTCTAAAATAAAATACACGGTATTAATAACTGATAACATTCTAATCATAGTATTCACTTTTATAAAGCTTACAAACTCTGCGAATAGTTCTAGACTCTTTCGTAGTCACCGGGGCAACTGCCCACCCGGCAAGTATATGGCGAACGTGGTGATACGACACCATAATAACGTTTACGCGCGTAAACGTTACGAGACCGTTATTGCGAAAAGACTATACGGGTATTATAAACATAAACGGAGATAATATATGCGCATACACGGATATTATTGCTGTCGGATCGTATCGGCACGTCCGGTCGTTTATGGGGAAAACTGTCGACTTGAACAACCGCCCGGACTCGGGGCGGAACGCGCTTTTCCCGAACCATAACATCGCGTTTTTCGCGAACCATAACTCGAACGTCGAACGCGCCGCGGCCCTTATCGAGAAAATAGTATCCGGTATTCGGTATGTGCGGGGAAAATTCGTTTACGGCTTTTTATCGCGGCCGGCCGGAAGTCGTACTTCATTTTCAACGGGAGACCGCGGCGCTATCGGCCCGGCGGAAAACGCATTTCTCCCCGCTACGCGTGCCGTGCCGCCAATTTACTATACCTACGGTATAATAATAAAAAAAAAAAAAATAAAAAAAACCGTACGTTATACATAATGTACTATACCTAACGATCTTATACGTATCCGCCGATGCTCGTAGCCGGACGTTTGAGTTCTGCGGTTCGGCGCTAGTTGCGGGCAACCGGGGTCCAGGAGAAACCGGAGCGACGAGTCGGTCCGGACGGACCCCCACCCGGGTCGTTATATGAACCACCAGCACCGTGGTAGCGACGCTACCCCGTACCGGAAAACTGACCGCCGGTTAGGCCCTGGCCTATCCCACCAGCATCGCGTTTTTGGGTACGGACGACCTTCGGCGTTTTATCGGCACCGATAGAGCGGATAGGTGCCCGGCAGCAAGCTCACCGAACACTGTCTCCTGGACAAGCGTCACCCATTAAACCACATAGTGACTCCAGCGTCCGCGTAACCAAACCGGGCAGAGCAATATGCACGCCGACGGAGCGGGCACCTTCCGGTGGACTATGCCCCGACTCCCGTGGTACTTTTGTTAGTGTAAATTCATTTCGCGAAATCTCCCCCATAGTTGGGCTGGCCGCCCGTCGTCGTATTGATGGTCCGGACGATCCCACACTTCTGGGGCAGGAACCTGTTCAACCGGTATTTCAAGGAATAGGGATATCCAAGCCCTAGCTTTATGGGTGGGCGGTATGAAGTGACTGCCCAGACCCAAGGTGGTGGCTAGACAGTGGTCAACTGTAATATTTAAACCAAATTTCGATGGTTCGAAAATCGAACGCGTGTAACAAAAAAAAAAACCGTTGAAAATTCGTGTCTACCCGCAAATTTGTTACTCGCGCGTTACAATTTTTATCGGTTTTTTTTTTTTTTTTTTTGTTGTATCACGCGAATTAATTATATGGCAACAACAATGACGGACGGACACGCGTCGATTGCGCGGTGTTAAAAAAAACCGTCCGTTCCGACTTCACCGAACGTTGCCCGACTTATTTGTAACCGCGCGGCGGCCGGCGAAAACGGCCGGACAAAGGGTCGGCCGTCGGGAACGTACCCGGTACCGCGGCGGCGTTTTTCCGTTACCGTCGGCGCGGCGAGGCGAACGTCCTTTGCGCGACCGTCGCGGCGGCCGCGCAAAGGACGCCAAACTCGCGTTAGAAGACTCAGCGCCCCGTGAACGCGATCTGTGCGACCGCGGGCGTTCGGTTCGCCGGTTCCCGGCGCAGACCCCCCACCCCGTCCGTGTACGGTCCGCAATTACTCCGATTAACACACTCTGCCGCGGCCGCCGCCGCCGCCGCCGCCCGGTACTTTTAAGTCGGCCCGCCGTCGCGGTAGGTAATGAATTTATTTTACGCGCACGGCCCGGCGGTGCCCGCGGAATACCAATTGGGATTGATTACGACAAAGGAACGGTCTCGTATAATAATATACAGAAAGACGGCGAGGAAGAGACTCGGAAAGAATAAGAGAGAGAGAGAGAGAGAGACGGTTATTAATTGTATAATTCGATTTCGAAAATAATTGTAAAAGACGACCACTTCCGACACTATAACAACACTGCCACGGTACACGGACAAACAGAACGGGTGAAAAATAGTGAGAGGGAGATAGAGAGAGAGAGAGAGAGAGGAGATGTACGTATAAGTACCTAGTAGGACCGATAGAGTAGAACAAATATATATACGAGAGAAAAAAAAGGAGACGCGAAACGACCTACAACAATACGTTCCGACGTTCGGTTGGTACGTTAATTGTATTGTGTCAATATTATTAAAACATTACAACGAGAAAAAAAAAAAAAAAAAACCTCCCCCTAAACCACCGTGGGTGGTTGGGATGACGGGAATGTAGGATGTGTACGGGGTTATTTTTTTTAAATAAACGAAAAACGACTCCTGAATAACCTTGATTAGATACCTAAATAAAATCTTTTTGAACGATTTCAATTTAAACATTTGGCGACTAAAAAATACATTACGCGATAAATTGTAATAATTCCGTCTAATGAAATACATTTTAATAATAGTTTCAAAATATATATTATTATTATTCGTTTTTTTTTTTTTTTTAACGAATTCCAATATAAATTCGAACTTAAAATGCTAAACGCCGAGCAATAAATTTATAATTGTTTTTTAATGTGAACATATTACCACAAGAGACGGACGTAAAATATTTAGTAATGACTGACTATAAATGACCCAAAAAATGCATTTATTCACGTTTTTGGAACTTACTATAATACAATCGTCATTGTTTTTATTTTTATTTATTTTTTTTTTTTTGTAGTTAATTATATTAAACAGCGAAAATTTATTAGATTTTAATTAAACTCTGTTTTACGTCGTTGTACAGATATCAGTAGATTATGCGATTGTCCTCGAAATGTCTAAAGATATATATAGTACTTATTAACACTCCTCGTAGATACTCTATTAGTCCATTGATGTAGTTTTATTTGTATTTATTTTGAACCATTGATCGACTTGTACCGGTGCACGTATTCGTACGGTTATTCCGTTTTTATGTTATCGTTAACTTTTAATAAAATAAAAATAAGGGGAAAATTAAAAAAAAAAAAAAAAAAAATGTTATAAAACAAATATGTTCCGTTTGTTGAATATCATATTTCATTTTGGCCATTGTCGAACTACTAAACGATAATATCGGTTTGGAGACGATATTATTTTTTATTTAAATTATTATCTCGCCGTATTTATTTGCATACTATTTGGTGGGTGGGGGGGGCACGTATATTATTATGGTCGAAAATATTATTGAATAAAATAATATATTAGTTTGGAGTTCTGACACATATATTTTTATTCAACAAGTCGCGACTACCAAGTAGCCAGCCAAAAATATATTATTTTTAGTTATCGTAATTAAAATATATTAACGTAATACTGACGATTTATACCGTTCCGAGGTTTTGAAATTCTAAATATCAACCATTTCGAATGAATAAATAACCGACTTTGCTCTCCGTGTGCATATATATATATATATATATATAATTTGAATTTATAACGGTATCTCCGGTTGACAAGCACCGTCGATTAAAGAAATAAATTATAAAATTAATACTTAATTATTATTCCAAACGGATACGGACATTAAAGTATTATAAATCTTACACCACGAAAATATATCATCATCAAAACCGAATAAATAATAATAAGGAGCTCGGAAAATTGTTCGGTCTTATTTTTAACTGTGGGGATTTGCGTTTGTACGCCCCGGGAATTAAAATCATATTTCTCGTAAACTAATCGACATTTTTCTCTTATAGTTTGTTTTTTTTTTCTTTTTATAACATTATATCTAGAAACTTTACTGAACTTTGAAATTAGATAATTCAATTTTCCCTCTGGTAAATATAAAATAATTATACGATTTTTTTTTTTTTTTAACACTCGTTTATTGCAACAATAAATATGTTAAGTTACCCGTTATGTCTATACGAATATTATTTTGTCTATTTAAGTATACAATTTTCTCCATAAGTGGACTCCGAACGTTTACAATGCTTACACGTGGCAAACAAAAAAAAAAAATCATATCCGCTTGGATACTGTTGACGGGTGCGCCACTGTTGTGGGTGAGAATACGACAAGATGGGATACATAGATGAATTTAAATTATATCTGAACATAGCGATAAATCGTTGCTAACGGATAACGATTCCGAGCGAAGTTCGTTTAGAAATCGTATTTTGAAAATGTCGTGATTTTTACGATATCCATTAAAATTTCAACCCCATATAAACGCTTATGACAAAAAACTACTACATTACGCTCAAATTTGTTTGTTTTCACGACTGCGTACAACTCACGATGAATAGTTTGTAAAATTGTCAAGCACTTCTGCTCGTTTAAACCAAACGAAAAGTAAAAAAAAAAAACTCGGAAATTATAAACGCCTATAAATACCTCGAAAATCGATTATAGCCGTACATTTTTCCCGACTGTTTTTCACGACTGCGGAGAAAAATACAACGGAAGGCACCAACTATGAAAGATTTCTGGATGGAAAAAAAATATAATAAAACGCATATCACAGTAAAACCAATACATTTTTCCCTTCGCCTCAGCGTCTAAAATAAAATGAATATTTGTTTTTCATTTTTTTATTTTTTTTTTTTCAATTAATTAGATAAAAATTATAAAAATAATTTCAATTACGTAGCCAAGCGTAGGTTTCCGCGTCTACTTATGCGGGTACGGCGCGGAAAAATCGTATAAAAACGAACACGTCCAGGTAAAACGAATTGCCTCATCGGTACACTCGGAATCGAAAACCGTGTATAAAAAAAAATGTATTTTTAATTAACGTCGTTCCGCGATTTAACAGCAAAATACGCGCAGCTTTGTGTACGGCCTGCATGCAAGTATCCAATAACCATTAATACTGTATTTTTTGTGATGTTAATTCGAAAAAAAGTAAAAAAAAAAAAATCCAGAAAACCAGCATTGGTCACGTACATAGAAGTGCGTACGTTATTATGACTTCGGTTATACGCGTCTAGACTCTCGCGCGCACCAACACGTATTCTTATCAATACGAAAACTCATTCGTCAAAATATAATATACAATTTTACTGCAGCTGCTGTATACAAAACCAGTTTTTTTTTTTTTTTTTTTTTAAATAAGTAAGTTGTAACGAGAAGAAAAAAATAACACTGTTAATATCCGTACGAGGTTATTAAAAAAAAATATATATATATATAACCTATACGTTTCAATGGAACTAATTAAAGAAAAAAAAAAAACAAATGAAAAAAATGCTTATGTATTATAGACATTATTTTTAGAATACGGTATTTTCCTCGTCGTATATTTCTGTTCTCTGCAAATCGAGTTTGTTTTTTCACTTAATAATATTTTTGAAAAGCGTATGAATTGCTCTGGGTTTTGCCAAGTTCAAATTGTCCGATAAATTTTCGGTTAGGAAAGAGTAGTCCGGATAGACCGCCGGTCGCCGTGGTTTTATTTGTTTTAAGTATATTTATATATAATTCAGTAGCGCCCCTAGGCTTACTGGGGCCCTTAAGTGTCATTTTTTTTTTAAATGGAGCCCAGAATTAAGTTAAAAAAAAAAAGAAAAAAAAAAAGACATTACTTTTAGGTTAACGCCTCTTAAGTCGGTAAGTTTTGAGTGACCCTCAGTGATCGACATTTTCGCCGGTTGTAGCGCCAATGCGGAATTAACAGTGGCGTATCTGAAGCTCAATCGAAGAGGTTTAAAAATCGTAATGAACCTGAAAATATAGCGAGGGGTTCCCCTGTCGAAAAAACCTCAACGGTCGAAAATGTCTTCTTTTGATGTTTATAAATCATTTTCCTCGCCTTTGCCATTCGGTATCCGAACGTTCGCTTTTTTCGTTTCGTTTTTTTTTTTTTTTTTTTTTACATACTTTATTTAAATTAAATACGTCAAATGTTTAATTTAATTACGCGTATAACTTTGGTACATGATTTTTATGTCGATAATATTTCCGGAGAAAATATCCCTGAGAACAGGCTGGTTTTCGGCTAAAATACCGTTCGGGCAAAAAATAATATTTCCGGGAGCTACCGTTGAAAAATTAAAATGATTCATTCCGTATTTAAACAGTCGTCGGTCGGAGCACGCCTGTAAAATATCGTGAAAAACAAAAAAAAAAAATCGATGACGTAGGTATAGGAATGCGCATTAAACGATAATAATAATCGACCAATTATCTACTATACTTATTTTTTATACCGCAGTACGGCCATAGGAAATAAAAAATTATTACGGTTTGTTTTTATTGTTATTTTTGTTTTTTTTGTTTTTTAAACGCACGACCGATGTCAATCGGATTCAAATAGCGCGACATTTGGACACCACATTTGTGTGCGTGTTTCTCTTCTTCTTAACGGCACTCAATCACGAACGATTCTTATTTCATTTTTTTTTTTTTTTTTTACTCGTTTACGCTTCTTTTTTTTCTCTTTCTATTCCCGTTGTCGTTCAATAACGTATTATTATATAGGCAGGTAGATAGGTACTCGATACGACGACGACGACGACGACGACGACGATGATGATGATGATGACGATATCTCTTCACCCCATCAAACCGCGTTTTTTATTATTCTGTTTTCGACGACGAAGCAGTAAACTTTTATCGTCTACTCGAATTATAATAATAATTTATTGTAGTGTACTTATACGTAGGTATAATAATATATAGAGCCCCCAACATACCTGCGGGTTCGGTATTTAAGTCGTCCCGAATGTCTTTTGTTTTCCGGTCGACGATTGCATATTCATAAGTCGTCTTGTAAAGACGGCCGAAAAAATCAAAATACACGGATTACTAAAAAAAAAAAAAAAAAAAAAAATGCATATTTACGACTAATCTCGGTGCACGTTTTTTTTTATTATTTATTTTTATTATTTTTCTCGATTGTTTCCACTCGATGTGCCCACTCAAACAGAAGGGAAAATAAAATAAATTATATGTAAAATACGCTCGCCTATTACACGCACATTAACGGCTGATAAAATTAACGTAATTATATTTTAGAGATGCCGAGTGTAGGGGACGAGCAATTATGGTACAAATGAGTTGTGGTTTATTTCGCGGGAAACACTTTTTAAGCGATTTGTTACGGTTCGATTTCGATTTCGTATCGTACCTTAAAATATGCGCATTGGTGATATTTCATTTAAAAACGTTTTCCAGAAACCTTAACATACGTCATTCGAACAGATTACAAAAACCACGACTACAATTGTTGTGCGGTTGGGGAAACGCGACTTTTACAACACCACGTCGGTCGACCGAACTGCGCTCAGAATCGTTTTTTGATTGTTGTGTTTTGCCCGCCGTTGCTTAGTGTATAAAAATTAAATTTTCCGGCTACGACAGTGGCCCAACTCGTGTATATACCCAACGCGGTGTGAAATATGTCCGGCCGGTTAAACCATTACGTTTACCGAAACTTTTAGACCTCGTACACAAATACACCATTACGACTCGAGCGGTTTAATCATTTTTTCGAAACATATATAAAATTCCGCTGCCGCCGTAAGTCAACATTAAAAATTTGTTAATAACAATATAATTATTATTATACGCATCATACGAAAAGTTTTTAATGACCGCCGCCGCCGTTAATAAATCCTAATAAAACCCACAACGACGCGTACACCTACTTAAATCGTATATTATATTATTATATGCGCCAACTAATGTTGGTCGTCATAACGTAGGTATAAAATAATATATATATATATACGAACACACGCGAGTAGGTATACTTTCGAGAGACAAAAGTTTGCGGACGCACGAGCCGCGAATTTCAGCTCTTATCTCTCGGTTAAACGAGACAGGTATAGTGCGATCGGGACAAAGGCACCCGGGTATAGGATTAGTCGGTTTGGCACGTGTGATTTCGTATAAGGGTACCTCATAATACGGGACACGGTGTGTTTGGAGAACGCATACTCTGTCCGGTGATCCGACGACGTCGGATATTATAGTAAATCTTTTTTTTTTTTTTACTCCCGTAAAAAATCAATGAAATATTTTTAATTTTTTTGTTTTTCGAAGTAGGCTCTCTAAGTCATTTTATTCCCCGACGCGTGCCCCGCCGCAATAATCAAACCAAACAGAGTTACGCACACGGCAGAAACAAAAACTGGAATACAAAAATCGCCCGTCAACATCACTTTCTATACGCTTTGCAAACTAACTATACGAACTCGTTTTCGATTCGATAGTTTCTATATACCGCAAACTAAAAGGTATTATAACAAGTTATATTGTTTTATAAGTAATACAACGACGAACGAATAGAATCGGTTTGTAGCCTGTAGGTGATCGCGACACTCTCTGGCGGGTAATTATATAGGTATTAGTGTTAGTCGAATCTTGCGAAACCCGACCGAAGTGTATAATTAAATGTTAACGTTTAATACGAAAAATATTCGCTATTCGTTACTTCATTAGTCATTGCCGCAGTATACAGTAGTCACAATATATAACGGTGGCTAGTTTTCATGATTCGGCTGGTTTGTACGTAATAGGTAATTTAGAAAACCGAATAAATGTTCAATCTCGCCGTCGAATGAATAGACAACACCTTCTGTAGCGCCCATTGAAATGTCTGACACGGCATTCGTTAAAAACTATAGGCTGAATTATCTTTGCGTGACAAAGCAGCCGATACGAGAACTGAGTACGTACTTGAAACGTCAAAGGCGGTCGTCAGATACAGACACAATTTTTAAAATTCCATTCAATGAGATCATCATCAATTTGATCGGTTGTAGCACGACCTATTTGATCCGACTTTTTTTTTTTCTTTTTTTTTCGTTTCGGTGTAAACCGGCTTGTCGGAGGCAAATGGAAAATACACAAATACCTATACCGGGGCCTATATATACCTATTTGTGGGAAAATACGATTTCGATAAACGAACCGAATAATGTGATACGACGCATTTACTGTTATCAGCACCGTGATAACGAGTCAGCCGATAAGAGATAACGCGATTACCGCATTTATAGGCACGGCAATATTGTAGTAAACGGCTATAGCTATAATTGTCGGGTGATATTTAAACTGTGCCTATACACTACTAGTTTTCGACCGGTGTCGAACGAGTTCAAGAATTTTTTTTTTTTCAAACACTTTTCCCACGGCCGTCGATAATGGTTTGCCAGTAGTTCGGCGACGCACCGGCGACAAACCTCGGTGGTATATCGCGGACCCGGCCACCTTTTTTTTTGTTGAACCGGCAATATACCCGCCTCCCGGAAACGCCGTAAAGCACTACTTCGGGAAGCGATCATTTATTCAATAAAATTACAATTATACTTATGGAAAAAAAAACCTGCGGGCTCACAAATGGTAAATACAACAGCTTACCGTACAGTAGGGATGGGCAGTAGCCGGGCCGGAGCCCACTCGCCACCATCACATGCTGCAAGGGGAGACGCTTCCCATTGATATGGGGACTCCGAGATGAGCGACACCGGGTCGTCCTCCGGATCAGGCGGTCCCTTTGACCGTCAAACGCCTCGCAGCGCATCGGGGTACGGAGAGGGTCATCGTTCACCTCGGTCTCCTCGCTGGGAACCCCGCAGTGAGAACACCCGGTGGGAGTGGGGGGACGGAGCTCGCCCAATCCGGCGAAGGGACGAGTTGAAGGATCCGTGCCCCGTGTAAAGGTGAGAGAGGCGGCGGACCCGCATCCCTGCCCCCCGGGCCTCGCTGCTATGGAGGCCGTCCAGCGGCGTGCATCTCTCCGGAGCGTGTGCGCCTACAGGACCGTCTCGCACGAGGCGGCGCTAATCGTTGCGGGACTACCCCCTGTCGATCTGTTGGCCACTGGTAGGTGCAGGGCTTTCGAAGCTACGACGGAAGGCGACGAACCCTGCCCGTCAGCGTTCCGCTCGAAGATCCACGTCGCGATCAAATGGGCGCTCCGGATCCGTAGCGCGGAGGTGCCCGCGGGAAGTGAACGCGCGCTAACGCGCACGCTCATTCCCCCGGACTTGCTGGTGCGGTGGGTTACAAGACCGCATGGTTCGACGACCTACCGCCTCACTCAACTTCTCACGGGGCACGGACGGTTTAACTCGTTTCTTCATCGGATCGAGCGAGCTCCGCACCCCGGGTGTTCTCACTGCAGTATTCCCGGTGAGCAGAATGAGGAGGATGACGATGCTCTCCATACCCTCATGCGCTGCGAGGCGTTTGACGGTGACGGGGAGCGCCTGGTCCGGAGGATAGGTCCGTTCGAACTTGGTATCGCTCATGTTGGAATCCCCAGATCGTTGGAAAGCCGTGGTCGACTTCGCAGAGACGGTCATCGCGGAAAAGGAGTCGGCCGAACGGCAACGCCAAGTCCTCGACGCCGCCGGCGCGCGCCTTCAACCGCATCGCCGCCATCGTTGATCGCGGCCCCGCAGACGACAGACCGCGGGCCGTGGGGCCGGTAGGAAGTATCCCCCCCCTACTAGTGTAAGGGCAGCAAGTGGGCTTCGGCCCGGCTACTGCCCATTCCCCGGTAGGGACGCGAAGCTTTGTACACTAATAATGTGACCCCGGCCCGTCGAAGGGGAATACGGGATTTTATTTTGTGTATCATTTGTACGTGTTCATTTTGTTAAATAAACGATGGCGACCCGCCTCCCGAAGTAGAGCCTCACGGTCATTCCGGGAGTTGGCGGGGGTATTGCCGGTACCAAAATAAAAAAAAAAAGGCGGCGGACCCGGCCACCTCGCCGGTATAACGCCGCGGTGCCGGACCGGCCGGAGCCGAGCCGGAGTCGGCGGAGTCGGCGGCGCGGCGGCACGGGATACCGGCTATTTATCTCAATTTAGAATAATCCGAAAACATATTTCCCGTGCCGGTTAACCGCCGCCGCCGCCGCCGGCGGTCGATCAATCATTTCCCAAGCCTTTTGTGTCGGATGTTTATAATATTTTACGGGCATACACGCGACCGCGTATTATATTGCGTTTTACGCGCCGGCAACGTTATTAAGAAATTGCCGACGCCCCGCCGCCGGGCCGCCATTCCGTCGAGCCAGCGCACGTAATCGTGGCAAAAATATAATATTACGCGCGATATTCGACCCTCAGCCTGCGCCCGTTACTCTACATAAACATCGTATTGAGAGGGGCGTGCTACCGGTGCGCCGACGGCCAGGGGCGGAGGTGTCCAAAAAAAAAAAAAATCTATAAAAAAAAAAAAAACAATTGTATCGCAATATATTTTACGGCGCGAAATAGTAATCTCCGGGTACTGTTATTTTTTTTTTTTCCGTGCGCCTTCCCCGATACAATCGAGTCGGAAAATCCGTTCTCTGGAAAGCGCTCCAAGTTTCCAAACGTATTTCAAACAACGTTTCCGATAATATCAACGTGGGATTTTTCGCTATTTAATCGGTTAACAGACAATCGCCGAATGAAAATATCGAAAACGCAGTAAAAAAAAATGTTTTCATATTTCATTTAGTGAAATTAATCTCGTTTGCACGCTGTTGTAAGTACGAAAACAACATTTTTGCTCGTATTGCCCGTTAAATCGTTTTTTTTTCTTTCTTTCTTTCTTTCTTTCTCTCCACCACCTTTCCGCGTGGTTCTTATGGGCAAAACATCGGATTTTCAAACCGTATCATCGAGTCTACCGTCACTGACACCGATTGCGCGGGCGAAAAAATGTCGTGACGTTTCCTAATATTGTTACGCCCGTCCAACTAGAATTTAAGTGGTATTGAATTTCGATAGTGAATCGAACCGACTCCAAATGTTATCGGCGTTATTTACTTATAATCATATATTTTTTAGGACGCGGGCCAAAGTTTATGTTTAAATAAAAAAAAATAAAAAAAACCGTTTATTACGTTTATGAGATCGGATTTCGGCGTCTGAATGTGACAAACAAATTTCATTCGTTCGGGTAAAACCCAATATCGGGACCGAAACATAATCGATAAATGGGGATTACTTATCCCGTAATGTCCTCCGGGCCCGCCATACACAATGGTATTACCAAACTACGAGATCACTGTACTCGTTTACGTATTAAACCTTTCAATCATAATAAACTCGGCCGGCTGCTCGAGGAAATACAGGAAACGTGAAGGTGCGCGATGCCTTATTACGGCTGACACATACCCGCGGCGGACGGAATTATTCGGCCGATTTTATCCGGGCCGGCCCCTGAATTTCGAATATCCCGCGGCACCGCGGTGACTGGCCGTGGTTTCGCGTCGCATTGTCCACAAGTTTCGACTGGAAACGGCGCACGTCGTTCACCCGGTACCCCGGCGGCCGCACACGCCGTTGTCCCGCACAACAATACGCGGTGCCGCCGCCGTAAATCTTTTGTCGACCGCCCCGCTGGCGCGCGCGCGCGTGTGTGTGTGTGCTCGCGCGAAATCCGCGTGTGATTGGCGGCGGCGGTGGCGTCCAGCTGGGCCCTACACTCTCCGTACACCGTTTTATTATTGTCGTGTTAATATCGCGTTTGACGGGCGAGACGCGGACACGTGCAGTGTGTGACGCGAATAAAATCCGTCGGTTTCGCCGAGGAAAACGGAATTGATGAAAAAAATTACATAAATAAAAACAACAAACGTGTAGTAAAAGAACAAAAACAAAGCCCGGAGTATTATAATATATATATATATATATATATATATATATATATATATATATATATATATATATACGTGCATAGGATGTGTGTAAATACGACCGGTTTCGATTTAAAAAAAAAAAAAAATCATCATCACAGGGTAATTGAACAACAAAGGCGAAAAAATAATACGCTTTTTGTAGATATTTTTTTTTTTTTTTTTTGTTCGCCTTTGTCGTTCAATTATACCCGACGGAGATTTTTTTTTCTAAATCCAAACCGGTCGTATATATTTACACACGACCTATACAATTCTCCGGGCTTTGTTTTTTATTTTTATTTTTTTCCTTTCCTTTTTTCTACATATTTTTTCCGATATTCGCTACCATTTATAACACCGATATTTGAAATAGAATTCCATGAGACGATATTGAATTCCATATTGATATGTATCGGTTTAAAATTCTATTTTTTTTAACGGTTTTTTTCATAGTCCAGTGACGTTTTTTCTCTAAAAATATCGGTTTCGGTATTCGGTCACCACGGAAATTATTATATAGACAATCGACGTAAAAACCATTTTAGAGTCCGAGAAACGAAGAAACTAATCGTTAGCGATGGTACTATTAGATTTACCATAAGATGTGTTTTTTTATCCCTCAGAAAACAATCGTTCGGTCGGTGTAACTGCTCCAGAGTATTCACATAATTTTACCAAAAACGTCTAGACTTCTAAATGATAAAAACTAACAGCAAATGGCATTGACATTGCTTTTATGTTTACCGGCGTTCACCAAAAATCGTTTTTTGATTGCAATTCGTATTTATCGTCTCCTGCAATGTATATACTACGGTATCCATTAACATTTAATGGAGTAGTGGTAGTGCAGAGTATGTCTGATTGTTTTTTTTTTGTAAATGACAATGATAAAATAGTATAACTTAATACCATTACGTTGTTTCGTTTTGTATTCAATTTTATTTTTAATTATTCATATTCAAAAATATTATAAATTCAGTTTATGCGTCGAATAACACATGTGTGTTATCAATTATTATCGTTTATCTCTACACTTTAATGTTATAAAGAGGTGAAATATGTTTGTTTGTGCACGGAGGGAGACGGATTCGTAAAATTCATTCGCTAATAGAAAACTACACTAATATAAATTACGATTGGTTATTTTTGATACGGAAATCAAATCATTCGTGTGGGTTTCCTCGGTGATCCGGACGACAGAACAACAGGTTTCGTTGTCAATTCGATTTAGTCGAGTCACTAGGGGAAAGAGAGTGCCGTTTTCAGAATAGACCAACAGGATTGACGAAACAAAATAAAAGTTACGACCGTGTTTTTAGCGACGAACGTCGCCCGGATAACCGAACTCTCGGGTCGAGTGAACGCCGGGCAACGGCAGCCCCGGGACATTAATCAGAAAGTTCGGGACCTATACCCCGGCACTTTAATATCGTGTCTCGAAAACATTTCGCATAGTAATTTTCGCATATACGGGGAGGGCAATCATCAATAATATACGATTGTCGTTTTGTTCTTCACATTCCGCGTGTCTGGTCAACCGTGTTTGCCCGTGCGAAATCGGAATTCGTATAATATTTCATATACTACGGCGTTGCGTGTAATATATTATCCGCCGCAGTCGCGGGCACCACGTTCGTATCACACTGCCGTTTTCAAAAAAAATAATAATAAAAAAACCCATGAAAATACCGAGATATAATATTTTTCTCTTGATACGTGCCTCATAAAACGGAATAGTCGTGAGGACAACCGGTTATGATTATTCGCCGTACACACGCGCCCGCGCAAGACGTGACGGCCAGCTTATATTTCGTAGGCATTTGTTTCGCGTATTTATTTTATTTAGAAAGCGCAAAACCGTCTACGTATAACGTGTAATTTGTTTGAATCGTTTTTTATTAAAATTGTTTACTCCTAGAATTAAAGAAGGTACCTTCCGATGACGATCGAAATATTATTTTGTCCGTGTCGACTCGGCCCGAGCAGAGTTCGTGTGCCCGTGCGCGGTACACGAGAGTGCGTTTTAATGCCGCGGCGATTAAATACTCGAAAAACGGTATAGTGGATTTGTCTGCGCGTTCCGAAATATATTAAACAATTTGGCGGTATAGGCACGACAACGAAATTTGCATATAGGATTAATTGGTTTACGTGAATAAATTATTATTTTTCGAAAAACTCGTATAAACCTGGCCGGCTGTGCGCGGCGTAATACCGAACTACACCGAATTACCCGCGCGGTATGCGCGCTCAGTTTCAGATTTCCGAACATTATATTATGGAATAATATGCAAAGACGAGAGTCGGCGTAGACCGTGAAAAATAATATTAAAAAAAAAAAAATAATAATAAAAATCTCTATATACATATATACATATCGTATACGACGAGCAGATTTGGAGAAAATCCCATTAGGGTAGGGGAGTGGTTATTATGGTAATATACAAAGGGTTAAAATCATAAATATCAAAGAGACGGGCGAAGGGTGGCCAGAGGGTAAAAACTTACATATACGTAATATTATAATATAATATATTACGAATACAAAAAGAACACTGTGTGTTCACCGTTGACAATGACGTATGCGATTTCGTAAATGTATGCGCGGAGTGTCGCGGCGTTAATAGGATATAAAAAAAATAATAAAAATAATAATAAAAAAAAAAAAAACGCAGAAAATTACTACTACCCGACACGGCGATAATAATTCGGTATCGTATTGTTTCGTTCGTGACGGGACGGGCCGGAAATAACAATTTCAAAGACCCCGCCGATATGTTATTGTATTTATTTGGCCCGGGTCGATATAATACTATTACGAGTATTATCTATCGATAAATGTCCGTTATTAAATTTAATCAAACGAATAGTCGCCCGGGGCCGTCTCTCGTGTAATATATACGAAGTTCGATCGAAAAGTACCCGGATTTTTCGAATAAAATTCTACTAAACCAATATCGTTCTAAATACACGTAATCGCCTTCGAAATAATACACCGCTGCCGTCTTCTTTTACCACTTTGGAAAACATACCCCGGAAGAGGCGCCAATTGGAATGTCCTAAAGATCGATTTCCGTATTTCGTCTAATGTCGTCAATTGTTTCAATACGGCGTCCTCTGAGCGTAGTTTTTTGCTTCGGGAATAAAGAAAAAGTCGCACGGGGCTAGGTCGGGTAAACGTGGTTATTAACTGGAGTATGGTTTTTCGTCAAGAACTGACGAATGAGCGATGGCGCTGTGAGCCGGGACGTTATCGCGATGCACCGTCCAAGGACCACTTTTCCAACTTTTTAACCCTAACAATTTTCACGTAATCTTTCATGACTTGTAAATAAAAATGCCGATTTATACTGTATGTCCTCGAGGCACGCATATTCACGATGCAACGACTACACGACGAAAATCAAAAAAAAAATGTGATTGCCACGGCTTTCGCATTCGATGGCCGTAGCCCGCGGATCCGGTAACGGGCCGGACAGATTTAAGCGATTTAACTCTCGGCGCGAATAATTTCTAAACCGTATAGGGGTACCGTACCGGCGGCGTATCGACCGTTTTACTTCTTTATTGCGTGCAGTAGTCGTTGAAATAAAATCTAATAACGTTTTTAATATCTCGAGCGCGATAAATTTCGCGGTTTGTGCATTTATCGTTCGCGCGAAAATCCGTTACGGCTGCGGAATTCCCGTCGAACAAAATAATAACCGACGGGCTGCCTGCCGCACGTGCGCACGCCACAAAAAAAAAAAAAAAAAAACCTATAGAAATATTAATATTTAAATAACGGTGCATAGTTGTTGGTTGTTTTTTTTATTATTTTTTTACTCCGGTAACACTTTGTCGGCCGGTAAAAACGACCAGATTCTTTCGATATCGTACTATTTTTAAGTCATATGTTTAATTATCATGTGACATAATGATTGCATATGTCTTATAGGTATTTCTGTTTGATTAAAGGCAGACTTTATTAGGACAAATGCTACACATATAAACAACATATTGCTTCAAATATAATTTTAAATTTGCCAGAACGTTTAAACGCCACGAGGACTTGGATATGATTTAAGCTCTCGCTTATACCTATGCTACATAAGAATGATTTGATGTTCATTAAACTGTTAAATACCAAAATTTAGAATTTTGAAAATTCTGCATATTATCAAGCGGTAAGTTACCTATCTACCTAAACAAAAAAAAAAAAAAATTTCCTGAAATTACGTCGGTTTTGTTTTTGGGACATTTGACTATACACAATTTAGGGGGTGGCGAAGAATACACGACTAATACTTGACCGGTTTAACGATTTATCGTTGCTCTGAGTATATCAACTAAATTCCCCTACATTGTATATTTATTGTAATATCGTACAAACTCTACACGTACAACAATAATGTTAAAATAACGATTTGGTTACGTTTACTTAATAAGGTTTTAAAATATTCTTTGCGCATAATCGTCATAGAAAAATAAACATATATTATAGCTTAACAGTACTTACGTTTAAAAAAGAAATTAACGCCTATTAGTTTATATTGTATAACATTAATTATTTAATTAAAATCTATAATAGTTTGAAAAATCTTCAAAAGCCACGAAATGCGCTGCAGTGTGTTATTTTGGCACGAATCCGAATATCATTATCCAAGTCCAAGCGGTCATAATAATTATGTTAACACATTTGATCTTAAAAAAAAAAAAAAAACGCGTGAATGTATATTTTTTAAAATTCTTTTTAACGAAAGAAGAATTTCCTTTGGTTGTGCACGATTCTGACTCGTAGCCAAATAAATACCAACACACACACACACACAAAATGTTAGTATATTCAAAATAGAAATGTTCGTTTTAATTAATTCGTAAAACACGAGTACTGACTCATCATAGTGATGGCTATTAAATTGATACATATTTTTTTCGTATCAGTAGGAATCGATAATAACAGGTTCGTATGTTATCTATAATATTATATTAAATAATAAAAAAAAAAAAAAAAATGGAAACAGCGTTGTTGTAACATACGCAAATATTAGTATAGTAATTAAAGAAGATAAAAAAAAAAAAAAGTATTATATTATACGTAGTGATGCTAGGAATCGTATACGTTACGAAATTAATTGAAATGGATACAATTACAAATTTTGTAATACGCGTGCCAAAATGTACCGGTCGAATGTATTGTAACCGTTAAAATTGATAGTTACCGGACAATTCGAGTGCACTCGGTCCAATATTCGTATTTTATGTCTTTAAGATTGGTACTTTAGGTCGGGCTCGGTTCCTGTATTGTCGTGCCGCGAGCATAGAGCGCCGATGAAATTGAAATAACCTTGCGGTTTTTTTTTTTTTGTTTTTTTTTGTGGTTTTTCCTCTAACCATAACCGTTCGGTTGCCGCACAGTAAGTTAACTCGCAGTGCGCGGCGTACGCACGAACGAAACATTACAATCGATATAACAATTAAAAAGTACGATATTTTATGAAAATTAAAAAACAAAAAAAAAAAAAAAAAAAGCAGCATTATAGGGCGCGTACAACACTGTACAGGTATATGGGTTGCTATGCGTTATGACCAGTAGAGCACAAAATATGTATGCGTAGACCGCTAATATTGTATACGACAAGAATACCTCTACCCTTATTAATATTTATCGCACGCAGCACGAAAATGAAAATATAAATTTAATGCGAGTCTAACGAACAATAAAAAAAAAAATAATAATAATAATAATAATAATATAAATTATTTAATTTATATAAATATTTAGGTGTATTTTAAAGTGGGTATTGCGTGTCGCGTACGTAAAAAGAAACATTTCGAAAATAATATTATAATACTCGTACATAATAATATAACTAATGAGAAATTCTTAGGATTAAAAAAAAAAAAAAAAATAAACCGTAATATTATTATACTTTCTACGCGCAGTCATAACTCATAAAACTACTATTATATAGAAGTGTTGTTGGCTGTTCAAATAACAATTATTGTAATACCTAATGAAACGAAAAACAAAAATATATATTATATGAGCAACAATGAAAGCGTCTAAATGGTTTTGTTTTGTTTTTTGTTTTTTTTTTTTTTTTTTCTATAATAATTGGTTAGTAGTTAAAAAATAATTTTGACAACTATTGAAATATAATACTATACACACAATAAATATTTGATTTCTCCGGCGTGCATATATGGATACGTAATTGTACAGGGTGATTGTTTCAACACCGCGATTCACGAACCGACCATTATTATTAAAGAAAGTACGAGAGACTTTTGACTTTTTTTTTTTTTTTTTGTTCTTCAAAATTGTATACGCTTACCATAAGTAGTTTTATGCGGATAAACATTTTTAGAGGAAAAAAAAAAGTGTTCTTTTTTCGAATCGGAGTTTTTAACATACGCGGGATGCTATTTGTCGTGCAATCACTAGTCTGTCATTAGAATCGAAATTCCTCCAACCTATTTTGTATTCTAGAAACATCCTTTGTAAAACGATGAATAAAATACTACATTACCACTTTGCTACTTAAAAAAAAATGAATATTTTTTAAGATAATAATGGTGGTGGTGGGGGGGGGTGGAGATTGATAGTTGTGCCCCTGAAATTTACACCCACGACACTAGCGCACGTAATACGTATACAAAATTGCATCCCCCCTAGCCGCGTAAAACCGTTAAAAAAAATACCGCCCTCCCGGGACATCATGCGGAAAATCGTATTAAAATTTAAACCGACTTTTATCACTTCGAACTGACTATAAAACAACGCCAACGGCCGAGTATGAGCCCATTTAACTCGGGAGGGAGCCGAGAACCGCCATAGAAGCGTCCGAAAGTAGCGGGTAAAAGATATACCCGTATCTAATATATAAATATCACACACAATACAGTGCGAGCGTTTTTTATTGTCGGGGAAAATTTCGACAAAATAGATAATATTACGTTTTTTTACGGTATATGCCCCAACATTCTCAACCTTTTTCTCTCTCACGTACCCTTTGACTTCGCATCGCTGCTTTACGTGGTGCCCTCCTACTGTAATCGAATAATTTTCACATAAAAACAGTCAATGAATTAATGAAGAAATATTAGTAACGGAACATTTGGAAATATTTATTTATTTTAAACACTATACAATTTGCCAAAAACTGAATAATCCCCATCTTCAGTTCAATCAATTCCTCTTTTTGTCGGACTGATAAAAATGCAGATCGGACAAATGGTTTTCACTGAAAGTGAACGCAATCCAGTGATCTCATTTTCTACGTGTCAAAAGTATTTTTCGAAAGCTGTCTCGAGTCCATTTAAATTGATTAGATTATTTAAGTATTTTACAAATAAACTAACCGTTTCAAATACATTGTACTTTTTGCGCCAATCATCTTTTTTTTTTTGTTTTCGCGTACCCCTCGGGATCTCCTCGATTTACCCCGGGTTACGACACATTTGTATAAGTAATAAGAGTTTTCACTCGTCGATAATATTGCAAACGAGATAATATCACAAAACGTTTCTATAACGTCTGGGAATCTGATTGGCTCGAGATATCCGTAAAATCACCGGTCCGTGACGAACGAACCGCCCTGTATAATACCCGGGGCACGGTTGTTTTTTCGTCTCGATGCGTAATGCAATATTCGTTTTTAATTGTCCGACTGCGACTACGCGCAAGTATAATAATATTTATAGACTTACGGTCGCACGTACGTGTTTGCTGAAGTTTTTGTTTATGTGCCTATTATAAAAGAATAAAAGATATTAGGCGCATTAATACGATATTTGGGAAGATTCGAAAATGAAATCCTCGGTGGAGATGCCTGCCTACTCGTTTAAAACTATTTACCTACCTACCTATAATGCTAATGCGTTTTCAATGTTTCTATGGTTTATCCGCGGGAATTGGTTAACAACATTAAACGTTTAAAAGAATATTAGAAATGAAAAACGTTAACTTATGTATTTAATAATATATATATCCAAACTGCATAATATTTAATGGTAAAGTATATACCGGCTCGTTGGAAAAAAAAAAAAAAACCATTTATATTGCATCGAAATATTAAAAAATCAGGTATTGTGTTTTTTTATAACGTTTTGCAAACATTGATTTCGAACGCATAAGTATACAATTAATATAATTTATATTTATAAATACATGGTTCGTTATACCTATAAAATATCGATTGAAAATTAAATAAATTTAAATTATACGCAATTGGATATTATACCTTATCTTCAAATACGTATTAAATTAATATATATACATACATATTATTTTTTTTCTATATACAATATACGTATTTTGAATACAAGCAAAGGTTTTTTTTTTTTTTATTATTATTTCTTCCCTTTACATTATAATTATTATGCAGACGAAACAAATATAGCTTAAAATCAAATATAGAAGAACGAAACTTAAATGATTTCGTTTAACGTGTTTTACGATCGTTATGCCATTAATGATTACCAAATCGGACATCGCAATACGATTCCCGATTATTATTAACGTTTTAATTATTGCTAATACTGATTAGTGGCACCGGAATGAATTACTCAACCGTGGGGGACTGAGCAAAAAATCGTTTTTAAATTATTTTTAAATTATTTTTCTTTATATTTTATTAAATATCAAAAATGTATTTCAGAAACACTATATTATTTCCGATAATAACTGCAATAAATATATAAAAAACGGCTTTTATAAAACAATACAACTTTTTCTTATAATTGTTCCGATTTTATTTGTCAGTCTTTCACCAAAAGTTTATTTTAATCATATTTTTGGTTTAAGGCACCTGCAAACTCCATGACAAATGCTCGTCCAAAACGCCTAATGACGCCTGACAAAAATTGAGGTACTTACTGTGGTTCGATATTAAAAATGTAAAGATGTATGAGTTTTATTTACTTTCCATAAGTCGAAGACTATTTTTGATATTGACATTTTTTTTAATTAAATTATTTTTTCAATTCGGCCAATCTATACAACAAATTTGATATAAATGAATATGCGCATAAAACTGTTTGTATTTTTTAAATACACAAATTTCAAAGAGAGCAGAGAAACGTAGTAAAATTACAAAAATGTAACACTTTAGGAATATATTAAACTAGCTTGTCTTATTGAGTACATAAATTATTCACATATTTTTAATATTCATAAGTTTACAAAAAAAAAAAATTAATTAAATAAAGATGGTTGGTATTTTTCCTAACAACTCGATATTCGTGTACCTATTTAAATGTAAATTTTTTTTTGCAAAAAAAAAACCACAAAAAAAAAATAGTGACTTAATAATTCAACTTAAAATCGAAAATGTAAAAAAAAAAAAAAAAAATACTTCGTTAACCGTTACATATTAATAATTCGTAATTTGTACGGTTATAAGCTATACCGCGCGGTCTTACGATAAGCTAAAAAATACTACACGTAGTATTATAACCAGATATAAAAATCTAAAAAAAAGTACATTTTAATACTTAGCGTCTCTATCATAAAAAAACCCATCCCTTAAGAGAATTGGCCAATGTGTAAAATACTATTTTACCCAATTTGTCCATTGGTGATCTCCGTGTATATAAATTCTTTTATTTATCTCTATTATTTCTATTTCCACTATTATCAACTAGAAAAACTAATTATTTGAAATTATATTTTCATTACAATGTCAACGTATCGGGAGGTTAGGTTAGGTCTTTATCTTTTACGATGAAAATACATTGAAAAGAAAATACAAATATTTTAATATATGATTATTGAAAAACTTTAGCTACAAAACTTTATTAATATGTTTCCTACATATTTAAATTATAAAACAATCTAGAACTTTACTTATTTTTGACAATATGATACGTCAAATTCTCTCTTTTGCGGCAAGTTGCCAATGTTCAATAGTAAGATCATTATTTAAAAAAAAAAAATTATTTACCTTTCGACTTGACGGAGTAGCATTTATGGTTACTCGATGTTTTTTTTTTTTTATTGATATAATTTTTTCTATTGCTGCGACCAATATATGATATGTCCGTTTAACATTTACATAATTCGCATCATGAAGAGATATTGAAGAGGGTTTGATAAAAGTAAAATCATTCTGTAGATTTCAGTTAAATGCATATTTTATCTACGTTGTCGGGCTCGTAATATGTCCAAAAAAAAAAAAAAAGAGTAAAATTTTTCATGTACTTAACACTATTGTCAAGGACAATGCATCAAGACAGAGTACTGTCCCGCGGAAAACAGTACGTATGGGTCACCGTAATTATAACGAGGGCTGTGCACATTTGTAACGAACGCATTTTTTTTTTTTTTCTTGTTTTAGCTTAGTAAGACAGCGTTGAACTTACCCCGGGCCACGCTATCGTTTTGCCGCGATAATATTTCAAACGGATGTTGGTCGCAGGCGTGTTATATTAATAACGCGCGCCGCGCGTAAATATTTAAACGGTCCCCCCCCGTGCAATTTGTGTTGTCGAGGCGAATTTACTGTGTACACGTTATTGTATTATTATTGCTATTATTCTATTGTACGGCGGTTATACCGTACGGTACGTGTAATACCGCCGCATAATAGATTGAATTACGTAAGAAATCCGTACGGCTATAATGCGCCGGGAACCTACCAGCCCCCCCGCCCCCCCCCCGATATACACCACCGACACTAATACTTAGTCCGCTCGCGATATTATTCCGGTTACGGTTTAGGGCACGTTTCGTTAATATTCCGCCAACAATATAATATTATATTATTTTAAACCATCTATATATATATATATGTACTGCAGTACAACAAACAAATTTGGGTCCGTAAACCGAATTCCGGATTTATATAATGTACGAGTATTACCAACACTCGGTCGGTGGGTGTACACAACGTCTGCCTAATAATAATAATAATAATAATAATAATACCGTTTCGCGAGCACAGACAAACCGAACAAAGCCGTTATGTTCGATCAATTTTTAAATAATAATAATAATAATAAAACATTTACCGTCGTATCGAACGTATATAAATCGCGAAATATTCTCACCGGTTTTTCCGGAATTTACCCAACACGTCTTGCAAATTAGTAAACCTTGATTAAGTTTACAAAAAATATGCAATATGTATTAATAATCTCGTTACCGCTTACATTTTAATATTATAATATAGAGTATCTGAACGAAGAACACTAAGAAAAACTTAGATAAAAAGATGAAATTGAAAATAAAATCAGACTAAGCCCGTATGAAAGCCCGTTGTAAAGGGTGGCTGCTAAAGGGAAGAATTACGTACACAAGACCTACGCTAAAACGGAATATTTATAATACATCGTGAAAAATCAAAAATGCGATTCATATTTACCACTGAGAGAAAAAAAAAAAAAAAAAAACGATAGCAACGGAAGCTTCGAACCAATCTGATAATTGATACGCGATAACAAGAAATGACAAAATTGTATCGTTATGCAATTACCACGGTCTTAAAAGATAAGGTCCGACGACTAGTCCTTACCAATTGTACGCTTACTGAGACGGTTTTGGTTCAAATATCACACACGATCGTCGCCGGTTAAACTTATTTGAGGCGAGGAATTAATCAATAAAATAATACAACGAAAAGTTACCGGAATACAAAATATACAATCGGCAAGATTACTCGTAACAGTCGTGTTACAAATAATAATTAATACGACCGCCGCGGTTTCGTTAACTGCACATCGCCCCGAATAAGCAATTATATAATCCGCAGCGCTTAGCGGATGAAACGTGAAATCAAATCCGTCCGGACGAGCTTGGGTGTCGTTTAATGGGCAGACGGGCGAGGAGTCGTTGGATCGCACTGTGTAGTGCTTCTAATCGGTAATCCATAAGTGTCGATTAAATGATCGAATACGCATAATGTTTGAATTTCGGGGGGGACAAAAAAAAACAATTATGGAAATAATACCCGAGATGAACCCGAGATGGATGTTGAAGTTTCGAGGTACCGCGTCGAATGAAAAAAAACCCCGATGTTTTTTTTTATCGATATCCACCGGAATATATTATATACCGTTATAATACCGACTTTTGTAAACGCATAACGGCGGTTATAATAAAACCTCTTAGTTGTCGTGGCCGTTTATCAAGCCGATTTGCGGGTGTCCGAAAATTAGCGTGTTGTTTTCGTAATGTTATTATTATTATTATTATCATAATATATATATATATATATAAATATACTTAACAGCTGAGATTTAACGATGACATATTATTATTATTATGGTACTGTATCTGCAATATGAATATATATATACTGGTACAACGACAGGAGTCTCGGCGGTAATGGCACGCTCGTTATGACGATTATTTATATATGTCGACTACGTGTATACACACACACACACACACATATATATATATATATATATATATATTAAGAGGAAAAACCAGCAAATCTCTGCGGGTTCGCTCCTTAAAAGCATTATGAAGTATTCCGGAGAGTTAAAAGGACAAAGGGCCCGGCGAAACCATAACCGCCGCCCCGCGTATTAACGAAAGTATAACAAATACGCGTGCGGTTTGTCTTTGTGGACGCGTCGTCGTCGTCGCCGCCGCCGCCGCCGCCGCCGTCGCCACCGCCGTCGGTCGTCCGGAGGAACCGTAAACATTTAAAGTATTTTCAAACTGCTATCCAGGCCGGAATACAATATGTATGTGTGTGTCGGTGTGTTATATAACAAATTACGACTGCCCACCGCCGGAATTTCGTGGGTCACGTGTGTGTCTTTAAAGCGTTTCGACGCTCGTCGAATACTTTTGGAAATTGTTTCGGCCGCGAAACTCGTATTGTATAAATAACGTGCGCAATGTGTACGGGCTAACGGCGGTGCCGCGGACAATGCGCAGAAAATGCGCTCCTAAAGGTCATAATAGTGCAGGACGAACAATGAGCTGTACACGCACATATATGGCGGCCGGAGGTAGGGTTAAGTCGCTCGTACACCGTGTCCCCTTGTCCGTTGCTCGGACTCGTTTACAAGTCGGCATTTTTTTTTATTTTTCTTCGAAATTTTCAAAATCGGCATTTTCCAAAAAAAAAAAAAAAAAACACCTTAGAAGTTTAGCTATTATATCCCCGACGTGTGTTCCGTACTGCTTGTACACATATAGTTACGGTTCTGGTCAAGGCGGTCGGAGCGAGTTTTCCGCATTTTCGCCAGTTTTACGAGTACGGGGCCGTTTTATGGACGGATATGACGTTTTAGCCGGCCATGCCCCTATGGCTCTGGACTGATTCGTTTGAATTTTGAAAACAGATTTTATTTCGTGTTCTAATTCTCTAGGTTTCGATACTCAATTTGCTTGCTTTACGAATATTGACAGGTCAAACTTAATTAAAAAAAAAAAAAAAAACATACATTTCCGTTATTCGTGTACCAAGTTACACATTCAATTTTCGAATATCAAAAACCTAGAACACTAGAATACATAAGTTCGGCAGGAATAACACCACTTCGTCCGGATACGCGGCACTAAAATCATATAATAAAAACCACAGAAATCAATAAAACGAAACCGCAATTTTACACGCCTCCCCCGGTCATGGTTCTATATAAGCAATCGAAAATTCGTTCATTTCCCCGTGCAATCGAACCACCCAGCAGAAATCGATGAAATACAATGCAAAACAGTGTAAAGTTCAAATGTAAACGCCCGCATAGCAATTTAAAAATCCATCTTCGAGATGTTGTCGGGCACATTCATGTTAAACGTTTCAGATCTTGTGCGTGCCAATGATTTTTATCGAAAATCGGTGTTTCGTTGTCGTTGTGTGGTTCGGGATGAAAACGTTTTCACGTCGTATGGAAAATCCGCATCGTTTAAAACGTTAAGAGGTCAACGTTTTTGGCGAATTTTAACTAATCGAAAATTTACATTTGTTCACCCGAGAGGTTGAAAATTTCAGTAAATTCGGACGTTCCCCTGTACATCGAAAACACGGAAATATTCAATTTTATTAAACCACAGCACGCACACGAGTAAAATTACATTTCAGGTTCAAATGTTACACATGGCACGTACAACCGCACTTGTTGTGTTTACTGTATTTGATTTTAACTCGTAGATCAATTTTGAATTTTATTGATATTCGCGCGGAGTGAAAGACAATGCGGTTAAAAAAAAAACAACATAAACACAACGCCGTACAAAAAAAGTGGTCAAAAATCTCTTTGACGTAAACGCGATGTGTGAACACCTGGAATATACGTACGTCTTCGGATTGTTTGGTCGGATTCGCGCGGATTTCTAAGTTTGAAATACAAAAACTATACGATCCGGATATATTTGCCTACCATTATGCGGACGATCCACGTCCACGTGGATTTTATTTTACGTTTAATTAACAAAATATTATTGGTTAGTACGTATTGCGGTACAAACAGAACCGATTGACATTTTCACGCGCGTACGAATACTGCAACGGACGGTAATCTAACCTGGCCCGACACGACCCTAAATCCCGGGCCGCGAGATCTGGGAATTTCGGCGGGGCCGTGACGTTTATATGTTGAAACCGACATATAAACAATTGCGTATTTTTTTTTTTTTTTTTTTTTTTCAAAATTCCCGAAAAATACAATCGTAACCGACCGAAATACAGGGACGGGAATACGTTTAAACACGGCGCGGAAACAAGTGGCCCGGAATGTTTTGCGCTCGCCTCCCGCCTGCCGGCCCCCCCGGGTTCGCCGGCATACCCAATTATACGATAAGTATAATAACGATAATGAAAATAATAATATTGAAAATAACGCCGTGTGTTTAGCACGGACAACAAAATAACAACGCGGCTCGCGCCCGCGCGCACGTGTTATGTGCGCAAAGCAAACAGACCGCGCGGAACGTCCGCCGCCGCCGCCGTCGTCGTCGTCGTCGCTCCGGCCACCGTTCACCGCTCCAGGGAAATCGCTCGCGCCGGGATAGAGGATTTTACCGTACTTGCGTGTGTATATATATATATATATATATATATATATATAGTTATTATATAGTCCGCCCGGAGGACGGGCTGGCGCGCGTATTATACGGGATCTAATTACGGTTGTTTGCTTTTTGGCCCGCGCGCGATTCCCGCGGAGGAGTCTAGGGATCGGGCGCCGTCGCCTCCGCCCCTCCCCCCGAGCGTTTCCCCGGGGGATCGGCGGTGGCCCGAGCGTTTTCTGCGGGCCTTCTGTCCGTGCCGCGCGCCGCCGCCACCGAGTGACTGTACCGCCGGCCGAACGCGATTTTCGGTTATCCTGTAAGAATAATATTAATAATAATAATATTACACTCGGTATATAATCCGAATATTCACCGACAACGTGTTCTAGTGTTATCGGTTTAATTGAAATAAACGCTCGCGAGTAGAATATTATTATTGTTCGGCGCCGTTCCGTTGACGATTTCCGAACATTTTTCGGCCATTTTTCGAACGGTTTTCGATTGGATTCCCTCGGGGTTTTTTTTATATATATCGGACGATTTCTGCGGACAATAGCGGGGAAAAAAAAAAAAAAAAAAAACAACACGACCCGCGTTCATTCGATGTTTATCGATGTTTTCGGCGTTAATCTTATCCTGTACCAGGAGCGCGGTGACGACATACAAACGCCCGAAATCGGTGACAAGCCTGTTTTTTTTTTTTTTTCAATAAAATTAGGCATGGTCACGTGTGTATATCTATATAATGGATGTAGGAGTAATTTTCCAGCACGACAAGCTAAACTTTCGTCGGATGTATGGCAGTTTTTGGAAACATATCGCGGGCCTGCAAGGAAATCGTCCGTGTATAATACACACAGATATCAATAAAACGCAATCACAATTTTACACGCCTCTCCCTCCGTTTATATTCATATAAGTTATCGAAAATTCGTTTGGTTTTTTCAAGGTGTTAAATATCAATGTGGAAATTATCCAGATAACGGCATAATATCTTTTTTCCTTTAATCTGGATATAACCAAAATATCATATATACTATGCAATACCTATTATATGTGTTGTATTATCGTTTATCTCTGTGTCTCGGACAGAACCTTTGGTCACGTTATCATTATACTGTCATCTAGACGAAAATATAATTCGGTTGTCGTTCTCTACACTGGGCATTACAGGTATTATATTATTAGACCCGCGACGTATAAAATACCGCAGCGTGACGGTCGGCGGCGAATCTCGGCGGGTAGGTCTTATTACCGCGATTGACCGGGGCGTGACCGCAATGTTCAATACGTCGCGTGCAGGTTACCGCGGAATACGGTTATACCGCACTGGTAAATACCGCGTGTGCGCGGCGTGCGTAATGGAAAACCGGCATAGTAATAAAATAGAAACGCGTAGAGTAATTCGGTATAAAATGTTGAAAAACATTCTGAATCCTGTCAATTTTATAATTGTAAAAATGCATTTCTATTTTTTTTTTTTTTTAACATATCACACGGTAGCTCGATAAATCTCTGAAATTATTTTAACACCGTTTGCTTACTAACAAATCTGCGATCGTATAGCGTATATATGAATTGTATATGGCTCTAATACTATTTCTTTTTCATTTTTCTTTTTTTTTTTTTTTTTACGTTTAAACACTTCTTTTCGCAAAATAAGCCGTCACAAACGATAGTGGCGTTATCAATGGAATTTCTCTCTTCGAAGCGAAATAATTACAATACGACAACTGTACAGCACGTATCCGCGAGATTGCTGAATTTAGTTGCTGCTTAATGTAGGTATTAAATATTAATAATATAATATTAAAATATACGATAAAAAACGAGAATCGTGTTTTACGCGCCGGCAAACGAGGCACAGTAATAAAATTCACGTGTAGAGTGCCCTCCCATCCCCCCCGACCGCGGTAAAACACTGTCGGGCAATTGCGATCGGCAAATATTTGTGGCGATAATTTGTTAATTTTTATTATTATTATTATTACTACTAGGTAAAACATTATGCAGGGTCACATAATGCGACAGTGAATGGATATTGACTAGGTTTTTATTAAGTCAACTTGAAAACGTCATTAACTTATTATTATTTGATTGGGAAATCGAAATTAACAACCTAACAATTCAAAATGATAACCACACGATTCCGTATAGATATTGATGAGACCATCAAATCGTGTGTTTTATACATATAAAAACAATATTAGTAATAATAGTGTTGTAGATTGTAATAACGCAACAATAGTTTTAAAATTGCATTGTAGGTATCAATAATAAAAATTAAAAAAAAAAAAAAAAAAACAAAATAAGTCGATATGATTAAAATAACAAAATCAAATAATAACAAAGTAACGATAGTAAAAAAAAAAAAAAAAAATCCAAAGTTAAATATTGAAATTAACACGATTTTGAATTTTTTTTTTTTTAACTCGTTAAAATGCCCAGCCCTGAATTGTTATTATGTCTGTGCGTCCCACAAACAATTTTCGTACGACGTCACCGGTTAACCGTATAATTGTGTTCTTTATTGTATTGGCCGTCGAAACTTCAACGTGTCACATTTCGGTTATTTACTTAGTTTCCCGTCCCGAAACATATATAGGTTGTGCATAAATAATAAATAAACGAAAACGCATAACTCGATGTATTATTATAGGCGCCATTGTCCCGTTGCTCAAAATACATTTGAAACCTATACGTATTTTGTTTACTCCTACGAAATCGGATAAAATATTTAAAAAAAAACACACACATAATATTATTTATGCGAGTGTGTACAGGCACTTATATTTTGTTTAGAAGTATACTCGTGTCGAAAAATTATCGTGGAAAAAAAAACAATAAAAACATTATAAACAATAAATGATATTATTTGTTGTTTCGAAATTCAATTGCCCGGTGTTTATAATATTTACATACGTTCGAGATTGTATGATAATACTATGGGACGTGCGTTCAATTTGAACAACGGCTTGTAAACGTTATTGTAATTACACGGGTTTTTTTTTTTTTTTTTTTTTTAATTTAAAATGCGACCGGTTAATTGCTCTGAAAAAAAAAAAAAAAAAGTTTTGTTGTCGTTCGAAGCGTTGATATATATATATATATTTTTTTTTTTTCTGTATCGTTTAATAAAAAGTAACAATTGTATTATAATGGCTTATTATTGTATGTGGAGTTAACGAGAAATATCCGCTCGAATATTAATAGAATAATACATACTCGACGAATAAACTATATACGGACGGTACACAAACATCTTCGAATATTCGAACATCATTGAAAACAATCTTATTACGACGCGTTTAATTTATAAAAAAAAAAAAAAAAAAATACGATTTACGATTAAATTGTAAAATTATAATTTGCCTATAGGTGAAATAATATTAGAAAAGCATTTATCGCGAGTAAAACAGTGATAGGAGCCGCACGGAGAGATATTGGCGTGTGACAGACTGGAAATGGTCTGTAGGGCCGCCCGGGGCAAAAGTGACAAGACAGACGTAGACAAATGTGCGCGAGGAACGAGGGTAGAAGACAGTTGAGAAATATAGAGAAATAGGGAAATATAGAGTGAAACGGTGGAAATGCTGGGAAGGTTTAGAAACGGGCTATAAAACCTACAGAAGAAAAATATGTAGGTAAAAATATATTTGTGTTGAGATGGCGACAAAATCGTTGTGGGTTATCGAGACACCACTACAAAAATTTCGGTATAAATTGTTGAAAAATATTCTAAATCCGGTCAATTTTATAATTGTAAAAATGCATTTCTATTTTTTTTTTAACATATCACACGGTAGCTCGATAAATCTCTGAAATTATTTTAACACCGTTTGCTTACTAACAAATCTGCGATCGTATAGCGTATATGGCTCTAATACTTATTTTTTTTTCATTTTTTTTTTTTTTTTTTTTTTTATATTTAAACACTTCTTTTCGCAAAATAAGCCATCACAAACGATAGTGGTGGTACCAATGGAATTTCTCTCTTCGAAGCGAAATAATTACAATACAATTGCTGAATTTAGTTGCTGCTTAATGTAGGTATTAAATGTTAATAATAATATAATATTAAAATATACGATAAAAACGAGCGAACGAGCGGTAAAAAATTTCGTTAAGAAGTTATACGTAAAAGAAAAAAAAAAAAAACCTTGTAAACCGTAACGATTGTATTGGTCGGTAAGGTTTGCGATCGGTATCAGAGGGAAAAAAAAAAATCAAATCTCTGTCTGTACCTACGCGTATGACGACTAAACCGATTAACTTAATACTTGCAATTAACACGCGGGTATATAATTAATTTAAAAAAAAAAATACCGTACGAATTTAATTATTCGGGCGTACGTGATTTATATAACGTAAACGACCAGAGTCCCGGACACCTCTATTATAATTACAAATCCTGTAATTAACCCGTCTGCGAATCGGTAACCCGTACACACACACATATATATATTTTTTTTCAGACAACCGAAAATATGATTAATTATTCGTCTAATTTACGTATTCGGTATATACATTCCATTAAGTCCTTCTTCGGTACTCGGCCCACGCACGACCTGTCTGCGTACGTCGCACTCGACGTGTGTATTCCAGATTGTATTATATATTGTCCGCCCTGTTTGTTTTTTTTTTTTATACGATGTTAACGCACACGGGACTTGTCGTTAAATATTTGTTTTCGATATTACGCGAGCGCGCATAGGTGTACGTACACGTATATTATGCCCGACGAACGGTTACCCGACGATGTGTGTATTATAAATAATAATAGTAAAAAAAAAACATGAGTTATTATTAAGTCATGTCATTAAGTCGGCGTTCATCCCGGGCCGGCGGAATCCACGACAGAAATAAATAAAATATATATATTATATTTTTATTTTTTTTTTTTTTCGTCGAGTTTTGTGCGATAATGATAGATAAAAAAAAAAAAAAAAAATAATTAACAATAATTATAAATTCACTGGAACAATACGGGATGTAATGGAATTATTAACCAAAAAAAATAAAGGTAACATTTGTCCCTTCATTTGCATTATATTCCGATCGGATCGTACCTCCTTAACGCGCGCAATAATAACAGCTTTCATGCAAAAGTGCAATAAAAAGTATTTTTTATTTTTTTTTTTGTTTTTTGTCGATTTCTTTGGCTCGAGTTTTTTTTTTTTAATTTAAATTATTTGTGTATAGAAAGTTACGAAAGCGATCAAGATATATATATATTATTTTTTTTCGTACGCATGCTATCTTTCTATTATAATGCCATGAACATTAAGAATTGCGGCAGTAGTAATCGACGCGAATATACATTATTCTTATTTCAGTGGCGTATAATAATACTTAAATATATATATAAATATATACAGGCGAAAACGAATGGTCGGATAACGCAGTTATGTGGAAAATATAATTTAAGTTTACTATTTCGTGATCCAATTCGAATTTAATGTCGCTTAGGCGTAGGTAAACGTAAAACAAAAAAAACAAAAAACAACGGTAACTTGCGATTTTTTTCATACGCATAACCCGTGAATTAATATATGTATATACTATTCGCTACACGTTACACAAAAAAAAAAAAAAAACAATTCCGGTGCGCTCCTTTCGACATTTGTCTGCAATTTTTTGGTCGAATAAAGCCGAGAGAGGAAAAATAAATAAATAAATAACACAAAGGTATGAGAAATACAATAATATAATATAATATGTGCTCGTACTTTTTCGTTGCACATTAAAGTCTCGTCGATCAAAAGTCGGCCAATCTGTGCGTGTGCGCGCAGTTAAATCGGTCGGAATAAACACGCAGATTGTTTCGAGTGTAGTGCCGGGTAAATAATTGCCAACCACCGCCGGTTGGTGTAATGTTTTTGATGGAAAATGTAAACGGCAAATATGACGGGCGAACAGGACCGTAAAACTGTAAAAACCGAAAATATCGATTTTCTTAAAATAATCAATTGTTTTCAATTATTAATCGATAATAGTATCGATTGTTTTAAGACGGTTTTTTAGAATAATCTATTTGTTCCATTTTTGTTACGTTATCAATATTGTCGCCTGGAAAAGGATTTCCTCGGTTATCCGTAAACTATACAATTTATATTGTTATACACGGTGATTTTTTTTTTTAACTATTTAAGAATATATTAATATTTTAAGTACTTATTACTAAACAAAGGTAGGATTAAATTATTTTGTACGATTTCAAACAACAATTAAATATGCCCTGGGCAGGTATGATGTTATAGTAGTTGTAAAACGTCCGCGGGGTGACCACCTGTACTTGTATGATATATATATTTTTAAAATTTATTCGTGTGATTTGTGTGGTTTTTAAAACAGAACAAATTGAAATTGAAATAGTAAAAAATAATTATTATTTTTTGGTTATGTTTTGTAGAAAATTTGTAGTTTTTTCGGCCCTTTTATTGGCCGTATAGAATCCGGCCTAATAGTGTTCTTTAGTATTCGGACTACACCGCGCCCATAGAACATATTGGGTAATTTCGTGTACAATCGGGTAATGTTAACATTATCGATACGTTAGGTTAGGTTACGGACATATTATTATATACTGTATGTACAACCGACAGGTTTACAAGTACGGTTAAATTTATTATTTATTGAAAAATTCGCAAATTTAAAAACTATATTAATTTTTTACTATAAAATAAATTACAATTTCCATCGTTTCAAACAAATTTTATCATTGATTTGAATATAAAACATAACGTGTACGTATAAATTACAACATTACGCTCAATTTGTGTTTTAGTTACCAACTACAAGTGCAACGTATGATAACACACACACCGAATTGTCGAGCAATAAATATATTGCTGTTTATTAGCGTTATATTTATTTATTAAACACGATTTGTGTGACTCGAGTGTGACTCTAGTGTAACTAAGTGGCAATAGTGTGGCGGACTTGAGGCACCGGGGGCGGCTCAACGGGAGACTTATTGGGCATTCCGCGGTGTCCCCGGTCGCTAGCTAAACCATCAGAAAAACCTCCGCAATTTGCGATACGTAATGTATAAAAAAAACCTCGTACGTTTTAAACAATTGAGTTTTACAATCGGCAGCCCGCCCCCGTTCGAACGGGTCGTAAAACTAAAACTCCCGCCACGCGATTTTAGTATGCTGCAATTGTTTAAACCGTTAATACCGTTATGGAAATGTCATAATATTTCGTATAGTACGAGCCTTTTTGAAAATCGAATACAATAATATCGTGTATTATTTGTCGTTTAAATCACATAATCGCCTATTAAATATCGGCGTGACGCTATTATAATATGTTAGAAGTAAACGGCGATCGCACACACACACACACTGTACAGAAACGTATTGGTACGTGGTTAGGTAACGATTTTTTAATCGTCACAATTACGTATATTATTATAATCACGAGGCGGCGGCGAGACAAACGGCAACGAGATCGGTAATACTACTATATAAAATAAATTATTGAAAACGGAATAATAATACAGGAGCTAACCGATATCTTTAAGGTCAATTGGATCGTTGAACCGATAACGCGTATCGATTTAAATACCTACCTGTTGCCACCGGTAAGTATACGTGTGAAATGTTTTATTGCCTACTGCACACGTGGTCGTTAAAACGCTTTTAACGCGTGGCGTTAATTACATAAAAAAAAAAAAAAAACAAACGACACAAAATTACAGATTCAATGGATTGGCACGACGACGCCGTCACCGGTACGAAATAATATAATAGTGTATAGAATATTATAATTGCTCGGCTCTCGGACGACACGCGCAGGTATATTATATTTTAAGTGTATTACAGTGTGGTTCGCAAGTATATACAGAATGATTTTTTTTTTTTTTCCGTCATGTCCCGGCCATTGTCCGCGAAGATATCGAGTAAAAATCGATCATTTCCAGAGTTACTCTCATTTCGTATACACCATATCAACATTTGATTTCCTACGATTATCTAATACTTTTCGTAGGCGATTCGAAAAGAAAATATTTTTTCTGCACACAACACTGTATAATATCGATGACAGTAAAACAGTTTGCATACTAGACAGAGAATTATCGGGATGGGTTATTGTCTGACAATGGATATGAAAATTTGTCTACTCTTCCGGTACACATTTACAGAGTTCAATTAATCGCGTTTTTAAATGCCGTAATTTTTAAGATTATCGTCAAAATTTACATTTAACGCCTATAACACGGAATTATTGAATTACGTTCGAATTTTTCTTTCTCATCATTGGGTATGACTTATGATGAACCTAGGTCGAATTTTCGTGCATTTCTGTCCGACCAACCTTAAAATGCCTATATATAGTTAAAAAATAGTCAAAATGTTTTTTAAAATTTTATCACGCCTAAGGAGGCCTAATGTTAATATTCTGTGAATATTTCAGGTCCTTGCGATTATTTTTAACCGAGTTGCAATAAAAAAATAAAAAATCGAAACTAACAGAAATCCGTTATTGCGTAAATATTCCCATCTTTTAATGAGGGGAACCTCATTATTACGGAGACTTCAACAAAAATTAAAAAATAATTCTCCGGGGCTCGTTCCCAAAACGCTTTCAGAAAAGATGTTTCACTTGAGAATCGGAGCAAGACTTTGGTAGAAAAGTGGTTCACAGACGGAAAAAGCACACATCACTACGCTCAAAATCTATAACAGTATAAAGTAATAAACACAATTGTTTCGTAAATATATATATATATATATATATTACCGTTTTTCCTCATTGTACAGAAAAGGATAAAGACAATTTCAAAATGAATAACCTCTATAACGCACCGGTTAAAAACAAAATTTGATATCAGAAAAAAATGCTGATTTCGATGATTGGAGGAATATTTCCGGTCAAACATTTTGCACGTAATTGTAAAACTATTATAATTCTACATTTATTTTTTTTTTACTTGTAATGTCAAAATTATATAATATTGAAAATCATGAAACTATTGCCATACATTTTTCCCGTTTTCCCTACGTTTTTTCTCGATATTTCCCTAATTGTTAAGAAAACTTCAAGGAAAATCAAAAAAAAATCACTATTCTAATGCATCAACAAGATCCAAAATTGTTTCAGAAAAGATGCTACGATTTGAAAACCGGGACAATATGTCTGGTAGTAAAGTTGTGTACGGACAGGAAAAAAATAATGTTCAAGCATTTTTGCACGGCCAATACAATTTTATTCACATAAAACCAATTAAAAAAACTACAAAAACGCGAAGCTTGACATGCAAACGAGCAAAACCATGCAGCGACCGGTGCCATATGAACCGAGTGAACATTTTAACCCCGCCTAGAAAGGCCTTACATTAATATTCTATGCAAATTTCAGGTGAATTACGATTATTTTTACGAAAAAATCGAAAATAATAAAATCATTATTGCTGTAAATTGTCCCGGTTTTCGTCGATTATATTAAGAATACTAAAACGATAATCAAAAAAAAAAAAAAAAAAATTCACACCTGGTTAAAAATACACCAACCGGTTCCAAAATACGTTTCGGAAAAAAACGCTTTATTCGAAAACCGAAACAAGATTTCTGGTGGGAAAGTTATTTACGGTGAGAACAAAATAAATCACACACGCACACATCATAGTAAAAACCAATATACCGCGGTCGCCGCATATTGGACACACGGTTAATTGACTCGTTCGCCCATTAGACACAAAGCGGCTAAATCCCGATTTGCACTTACACACTAACGGATAGCAAAAAGTTCGTCTATTATACTCGCACAACGATGATGGATCATTTGAAAATTAGATAAATAAAGAAAATATGTACATTGAGCAAACGTGCTATTAATGCGAGTTTACGGGTACCGGTATTCCGTTCTTATCGTGGTGATAAACTAAAAAAAACCTTTTCACGATAAACCAATGTCAATAGGCCTATTGTCAGTACGATAGGCAGTTGTCGTGTTCGGCGTATGCTGCGGTAACGCGTTTGCATTTTGTCTATTTGTCGTTGTCATTTTATACGTGTTACAATGTTAAAAAAAAAAAAAAAAAAACGCCACGATTTGAGTGTGGTAGAGAAATTAGACGTTTTTTTTTTTTTTAACCCACCTCGAATGAGTCAGCGACGCGCAGCGTGTAAGTCGAACGTGTCCCGTCGTTTACTGGGTAGGATGCTGAACAGCCGACAGGAAATCGAAAATGCGAGATCATTGGCAAATGAGAATTGAGATCGCAAAAGAAAACGGGTCGGTAAGGTAGAAGTACAAGTCGAAATGGCATTGAAACAACGGTTCGCAGAAGTGAGAGGAAAATACGCCCGGTGTTACAGGACCGCCGTTGCGCCGAAAAACAGAAAGAAAAAAAATGATTTCGCGGCAACAGACGGTCGGTTTCGTTGCATAATAGCTGAAATATGTAGAACTATTTTTTACAAAAAAATTAATTTTTTTTTGTGTGTGTGTGTGTGTGGGGGGGAGGGGGGTGGTGGTAATTCGCGTCGTCGACACGTTCGGTTAATAAAGGCTCTTGTGGCCTGGTCCCAAAGCGAGACCGATAGAGGAGGTACGGCCGTACCGCCGCGTTCACCTTCGCGCGGAACCTTAACGGAATCGCGACGAGGAAGAACGAATTTATGCGGAGGAGACGCGGATGGGACGGGAAATAGTCCTGGACGCCGACCGGACGAGACCGTAACACACTCCGGCGCGGGTTTTAAAATATTCAGTGTATTTTTAGAGCCGGTTCCGCGGCCCCTTGGTCCCGGCGTTCGCGCGCTTTATAATCCGTCGTCGGCGGCGGCGGCGGCGGCGGCGGCGTTTATATAAATATAATAAATATTAAAATAATTTTTTTTTTTTTTATTCCTCCACCCGTAATAATATATTATATTCCCGGAGCCGTCATAACACACGACGCACGGTCGCGCAACGGAGACGTCGGCGGCGGCGGCGGCGTCGGGTGCCGCGTTACGGAGTCGTGCCGACTGATTTACGGCGACAAACCATAATTCACGTACCAAATAGACGCGCGCGCGCGCGCGCGCTCGCTCGCTCGCCGTCGTAATATATTTCCCGAAGCGCTTTGATACCGCGCCGTCGTAGCGCTTTCCGCCGGGACTTATACAGGCCGCGTACGCTCTCAAAGGTGTGCGTGCGTGTATATAATAATAATAATAAAAAAATGAAAAAAAAAAATAATAATAATAATAATAATATTATCATTCTTTTCCGTCCGTTTCCCGCCGCGCCGTTATTTCCACGTGCCGGTCGCCGCCGTCGCCCTGCGCCACGCCGCGGTGTACGAGGTCTGTTCGAAAAGTTCCCGAACTATAATTCCCGAAAAATAAAAAAAATCTATAGTATCGTAAACGTTATTCGATTGAAATAAAAATAGTGATAAGCCGCTATCTTTTCAATTAAATCTCAAATGTTTTTTGCCGTCTAACCGTTAACTGTGGTGCGCGTTCATAGTAGACGGAGTCTCGTGTGTATTGTGCGATTTTTAAGACGATTAACATCCGCGTATTAATATTACATTTTCTCTGTTAAACTTTGTAAATCTTTTACTGAAACTCAGAAAATGCTTATGGTCATCAGTGTTTAGGACGTACTCAGTACCTTACGACTGGTTTAAACGTTTTAAAGACGGTCGGGTATCAGTTGATTCAACTCATTGGCTCGTGTGACAAAATTCAATGGAATTGTGCGGACTAATAGACGTTTAACTGTTCCGGAAGATTGTAACATATCGGTTGGTTCATGTCATGAATTCCTGGTAGAAAAACTCGGAATGCACCGCGTTGCAGCAAAATTTGTCCCTCGGTTGATGTCGCAAGATCAGAAAGACAACCGTGTGATGGTTACACAACCATCTGTCAAGAATTGTTAGATCGCGCAAATGATGATACGAGTATGTTCATGGAGCAAATTATAATGGATGATGAGACGTAGGTCTATGGCTATGATATTGAGACAAAAGTCCAATCATCGCAGTGAGTTGGTAAATTTTCTCCAAGACCGAAAAAAGCTCGTCAGGACAGATCATACGTAAATGTCCTGCTAACGGTTTTTTTTTTTTTTTTTGACAACCTGGGAGTTATTCATCACGAATTTTTACCTGCAAGACAAACTGTTAACCGATGGTACTATCTAGAAGTATTAAAACGTCTTCGAGAAAAAAGTGCTGAGGAAAAGGCCTAAAGTGTGGAATAAAAACTCATAGTTTCTCCATCTCGACAATGCTCCGGCACACACTCCTCTGTTAATTCGAGATTTTTACGTAAAAATCACATGACCGTGCTTCCTCATCCACCATATTCTCCCGACTTGGCACCAGCAGACATTTTTTTTTTATTTTCAAAACTAAAATCTCCGTTAAAAGGACAAAGATTTTCTACGATAGACGAAATAAAAGAAAATTCGCTAACGGAGATTGCTTTCAACAATGGAAAAACGTCGTTAGCAAAAGTGTATAAACCAAGAGGGAGAATACTTCGAGGGTGATAAGTCTCAATAGCTTGTAGGTAAGCACTATAAATAAAAAATTGAAAAATTCGGGAACTTTTTGAACAGACCTCGTATATATAATGTTTTTTTTTTTTTTGTGGGACATATATGAATACAATGCAATTATTTAAATATTCGAGAAATTCAATAGTCGAGGTAGACAAATAAACAGTCAACACTATTCTAAGCCATAAGAACACATATTTCCAAATACAATTTTACAGAGAGATTTTATTGAAACGTTCGAGAATTTTCACTTGGTAAACTAGGAAAAAAAATAAACATTCAACACGGGCACTGATAGTAGTTTTATGATTTATAAGACTTTTCGGTACATGTAATACTCCTTGGTATAGTACGGTATTGTTCGGTTTTCGATTAGGTGCTTATAAATATATAAATTATTTTCCGAGTCACTCGAGAACACGAGACACGCAATTTATCGCGAGTGAAGCCAGGCAATTGAATTGTCAACGCCTACTAGTTTTTGTGTTTGCCCTATGTACGTTATTATCGATAGTCTTCGCAAAAGATAGTTTTACGGAAAATTGACAACGTTTGAATTCGAAAGGACAGTTAGTTTGTTGTTATAATAGGAATCTATGGAATATGAAAAATATTATAATTTCGCACAGCCAATTAAAATTTCAGCTCCAATCGGGTACATTTTTTCGTAGACTTTATCCGCAATCTTGTGTCGTTCAATGCCGTACCTATATTTCCGTTTGGTGTTTAGTGGGATGCCTATTTCGTTTTGTTATACTTTCAGCTCTGAATTTGGAAACCACCTCTATTTTGTTTTTTTTTTTTTTTTTTTTTTTTTTTTTTTTGTAACCCGGAGAACTCTACAGAAATCAAACATTCGATAAAATTCAAATTTGAGCCATTGTATGAATGTATTAATCCCCATTATGACGTGTGTGTATTATTTTTTTCCGTCTGTAAACCATTTTTCTACTATAAATTCTTTTCCAATTCTTTTCTGAAAGCTATTTGGAAAGGGGGAAACAAAGAAATAAAATCGGGGTTAATGTCTTCCGGTCGCGCAACCGCTGTATTATCTAACAAATTCGGTTTACATCTAGTGCATTACTGAGCGATCGTTATGGATTTTATGATCGTACTACATCTGCAATTGCATCAAGTGTTTTGCACGACGTTGGATTAATTACCAATTCCGGCGTATCTCCCATGTTATAGACAAAATAAAAAATATTAGGGCTAAATCGTGTAGTAAAACTGTTGAGTTGTCACCACAATTTCTCTATTTGGATGGAAGGACGGACGACACGTTAATAGTAGATTTAGCTTTTTCGAAAAGGTTCCGTAGAGTAATAAAGGACGAGCTAATACTAGAAGACTGGTTCAGTCCACATAAGCCATTTTCTTCCAACTTCTGGTAGTTCTGAGGTTATTGTCACTTCTATTATTTCTTATCTATCTAGTCGTGATATTTCTCTTGCAAAATTAGTTGTCATAGGATACTTGGACGGTAAATCCAAGGTTTTCGAAATATTTCGAAAGACCCAATCGGGGAAAAGCTATGTAACTGCGAAAACGACCAGTGATTAGTTTCAATAGTATTGACTGTCAAATCCCCACAATACACAGAAATATACTGAGTAAATATCAGCAATAACTACTCGATATTTTCCATTGAAATAAAATCGGGAAACTGTAAAGAGAGTTTGGCTGTACGAGCTACTAGTTTTTGTCACACTCGGGATGGTTGACAACAGCAAATCGAACCCTTATACTGTACTTAAGTGAAGAAAGTCCCACACCACAACTTCAAGAAATAGTTGTATTTATTTTGAAGTCATATATGCCAATGTGGTTTATTATTAAAATAAGCAAATACTTTACAGAGAGTCAAAACTTGTGTACCAATCAATACAATCGTCAAGGAACCTGCCTGAAGATTTATGTAATATTGTCGATCAATTAAAATGGATTTTTCTTTCACCCAGAACATTTAATGTTAGCCATGATACAAGATAATACAAAACACATAACAGAGGTCGGACTTCGACAAATTCTAAAGGCGAGACAGTTAGATCAAAAGAGAACAACCATGCCACGAAAATTAAATTTCAAAGCTTAAGACTACTCGGAAATAATTATCTGGACTGTGATTTATTTTCTCTCCCATTATTAAATCAAATAAATGACGATGAGATTAAATCACATATTAAAAATGACTCAGTCCCTAATGTGGATATAAAATTTAAGGCCCAGTTCACACAATTGAACAATGTGTGAAGCTCGTGACGGAAGCCTCAGGAAAAGATTGCAAAACTGATTCTAGGGATTGTTAAACCAGAACGATTCTACTGTCAAGGTCAACTATGCCTAATTTCACACATAAAACAGAATTTATAGTATCTTTGACTAAGAATAATTGAAAACGGAAATGTTCAATTTTTTAACACGAGTTTATTGGACTTACAAGACTCTTCTCACAAAAAAAATTTGTTTATATTAATTGTTTCTATTATAAATATTACTAATGGTCTAAAATAATTTGTTTTTAAACATTTAACCATGTATTTAATAAAAAAAAAAAAAAAAAACCATGTAAGTGATTAGTATTTTTTTTTTTTTTACTTTAACTATGAACTACTTTTATTGATAAATATTATTATTATTGAAAGCAATACGCATATAAATAATATTTAAACATGAATTTCTGTAGTTATAATACGAGAACATAAGAATAAGAATATAAGAACATGAGAACATAATAATTTGATTTATTACTATCGGTAAGAATGTTAAAAGCTATCGTAAAAATGTGAATTTATCCAAATGTCGGCAAGTTGTTAGAGCACGTGCGCCGACCGGCAGATATGTACTGATATTATTATTTCCGCCCTCCCTATTTATTATAGTTCACCCAATTTGAAACTTTTCCGTGGTATTACGACTTGGAATAAAAAAATATTATTTTTTTGGCCCGCCCTATTGAACAGATCATTATTTTAATTTTTGTTGTTATTTTTCTGAATAATTGGGAGAAATCGGGGGGGAAAAAAACAACGTAGGAATAACGAGAAAATGTACAAAAACAGTTGTTCAGTTTTAATTTTTAATTTTGCTTTTTGTTGTAATTTAGTTAAAAAAAAAAAAAAAAAAAAAAAAAAACCTAAATACGTAGAATGGTCACGGGATATTAATACTAACCCGTTCTCGACGCGGACAGCCGTTTCATAAGGCGCCGGTTGCTGTCGCGTCAGCACGAATTGTCGAACAACAAGTGGCGAGACAAATCGCGTAAAGACTTTAGTAATAATCGCACAGTCGCGCGGTGGCGTAACCCGCACACCGCGGCTAAACTAAAAATAATCAAATTACAAAACGTACGTATAGTAGAACCGTAAAAAAACCGGACGATAATAAAACAAAAAATATCGTACAAAAACGCCACAAAATATTATGACACTTTTTAGTTTATAAATACGCGTACAAAATATTATAACGTCCCGACAACGCACGCATTAAATTGATATGAATAATTAAGACGCTATATATATTTTTTTATTTTTTTTTTTTGTTTTGTTTAATTGCCGACATTAATTACTAGGCATTTAAATCCTGAATATGATATTATACACTGTCCCTCTGTTAAAACAAAGCGAAAAAATCAAAAAAAAAAAAATCTCTCTACTTATATCGCGTTCCTTTTAATACGCAAGTGACACATCTCTAAAGATTTATTGAATGCGCAGCTCGATCGTTACGCGCTCGTATATAATAGAAAAGAACACCGAGGGGGGAAAAAAAAACCATGGCACTATAATGCGGTAACCGTAAGAGCAATTAAATCGATTTATACTTACAATATCGATTACGTAATATTTATAATAAATAAAAGTATACTGATTGATATCGGACGCTGAGTGTAGCCAAGAAGATGCGTATATTAGTTTTAGCTTTACTAAGACGTGTTTTATGTTTCTCAGGCCATCACCTTTTCGGTTAGTAAAAATTATCCGATTTGTTCGCGCAATACCTACAAAAAAAGTTGCAGAATTTCCAACCGGCGATACGTTATTCGAACGATTATTACTAGATTCCCGATAATTGTACGTAAAAAATTTAAAAAAATTGATTTTATTTCTTGCCGATTTCTGGGTTACCATGGCATTAGCCAATCAGCACATCGTCACATGAATTGTTATAAGCATAATCCCGGGAGACCGTACGGAAAACGGCTCGGGGGTCGCCGTAGACAGAGACGGGTAGACAGGATGTAGTCGAAACGTGTCAGGATCTCCCGAGGAACGAGAATAGAAAACGGCGAAGACCCGGACAGGCGGAACGGGGGAAGTAGTGCTCTGTGGACCGTTAAACCCGGTAGATGAAGAAAAATATTGAAACTATTAAAACCCAAACGGTTTGCCGAGGTCCGTTCAGAATCGTTTTTTATTGCGATGATTCGTCGTTGCTGGTTTACCTTGTATACGGTCCAAACTCCGCGCCCAACGACAGTTGGGGCTTACCCCCCTGTACCAACCATGTACGCTAAAAATATTGTATAAAATATAATTACGTATAATTATAATAATACTATAACGGCCGAAACTATTTGCCGCAGTTTCCGTGTAGGCCGTCGTAAAATTATTACTATCGACATAATATGTTTTTTTTTTTTTTTTTTTTTACGACGATCTTCTAAGATTACGATTTTACTGTGTGACGATCACGCGGTTGTGTGGGTCAAATTTCAACACAGTCGTCGAATTTTTAATTTTTACTATAATTAACGGCCCATTTAATAATCGGTCCGATTCGGACGATAATAAATATTATCGTTGGATGCAGTATCGTCGTATAGTTAAGTTCCGAACACACTCTTACGTAACACGGGTTCCTACAGTTAATAGACTTACAATATTGAGAAAAAAAAAAAAAAAAAACCATTTACTCGTTTAATAGTCGTTGAATATGTACGCACCTAATTATATCCGACAGATTCATTATAGATACGATAATCGAACTGTTTCGACTGCGGTAATCTCATCTCTGCAATCTCCGGGACGTGGATTAATATTATAACTAGCGATTAGAGGACGACGACGACGAGAAATTCAACTATTCGGCATAGTTTTTAATGATTATAACATTCGTTCCGATAGGCACTTAAATATTATATAATTTAGTACGACAACCGGATAGCTCGATTTTTTTTTATTCAAAAATGCATTTTGAGACGTCATAGTCAAAAAAAAAAAAAAAATGCACTTGTATTTTGATGCAACAACCCGAAAAAAATCAAAACTTTTTTTTTTTTTTTATTGTTTATGATCAATATTTCAAAATTGATTGTTGTTCCAAAGGTCCGTGTTCTTCAATTATTCTAATAATAATTTCTAGAATTTAGAATCTAGTGATTAGTATGATATTGCTACCAATATTATTTAGTTATTAAAATAAAATGGTCTACCGGGTGTACCGTCGAACTAAATATAAGTAATTTTTTTTTTTTTTTACTAGCTCGAGTGTAAGGTTTTAACGAAAAATCTGGTCCGAAGTAAAGGTGCCCGAAAGGTCCGCGGACGCGACTCTAATTACAGATACATTAAATTACCTTTATTTAGTAATTTGTGAGTATACTAATAAAAGGAACGCGCGTTCGTATAATTTACTTTCGTTTAGTTTTAAGGTAATAATTATAATTATCATTGTGACGACCTAATCTATATGATGGAATTTAAATTTAATCCATTCGTTAGAGAGAGAAAAGATAAAAAAAAATTTAAGAAAAAGAAGATCCACTAGAATATTTCAGTTCTATATATGTAAATTATTATTATTATTATTATTATAATTTATTTAAACCGTTCGTATATATATATATATATATATATATATATATATATATATATATAATAAAACTTTCGTGTGTTTTGAATAAACTCAAGGCACCCGACCAGAAGATGACCACCACACGAAGAATGTACCCGAAACTATACCGAACTTGGTTTAACTAAATAAAACTTTTAAGATTAAAAGAAACTTTTTAATTAGAAAACTGATTGAACATAAAGAACACTGACTGATTAAAAATCTTTCGATTTCCGAGTGTAGCGTTGTTTTTTTTTTTTTAAGGGTTGTTCAATTTATTTTTATTTATTTACGACATTCTTACAACGAGTTATTTATTGAAGGTAATTTTGAGTATTATATATCGATTCCCCTCACGCTGCAGACACAATAAGAAAACATGACTCAGTGTCGGGAGCCCCTGTTTAAAAAAAAAAATAAAAAATAAAAAGAGGATTACGAATCGACCCCCAAAGCTTCCTAAGGTATTTAGCCATTCACGAGGGTAAAGCGACCAGTTTTTTTTATTATTATTATTATTTTTATTTTTACTACACTGTTCACCCTACATGCTTATTCTGTGTTGCATATATATATATACGTAGGCTGAGCCGGCGGATTTTTAATCATAAAAGCGTCTGCCAGCTGCGACTCGCGCGTATATTATATCCCATAATCCTGTGTATACTGCATTTCTGACGTCATATTTAGCTGAGCGTGTGTTTTCCTCCTTATACCTATATGATTGGACCACCGGCATAAACGGGCATTTCCTTTAGCAACAAAACAAAAAATATAAAAAAAAAAACAAAATACGTTTTCGGGAATTTTCATATTATTTAAATGTAAATCTAAAGGGGAGACCCTTTATTTTTTTTTTTTTTTTTTTTTTTTTTTTTTTTTTTTTTTTTTTTGCAAGCCAACAAATGGGCGGTTATCGCAATTTTGACGTTTCAATAGTAAAAGTATTTTTTTGCGGTAACATCGCCGAGACCGTTGTTAATATTAAATATATATTAATAAAATAATAACAAAAAAAAAAAAAAACGGATAGGGGAAAAGGGAAAATACACATTTATTATTATAAAGAGCATCTATACCTCTACAATATGTTTATCAAAATAAGCAGCTATTGATGATGATTTTATTATTATTATTATTATTATTTTTTTTCTTTTTACAAATTACCGGAGGGGACTCGTCTGTCTGTGCGCAGGTATAGGCTGCAATGATTTCATTGTGGCTGACGCCTATGGCGGTTAAAATATAAAATATATTATTATATTAATAAAAAAAAAATTCTACAATATATGGGCGGGGGGGAGGGGGGTATTAATGCATTAATCTCCATTTAGTCGTCCCTTATCCGACGAGTTGAATTGAGGTATCGTTCGTCATCGCGGTGCACAATAGATACGAGCAGGGTAAAAAAGGAAAAAAAAAAAGAGTTCCTCTCATAAAGTCCCACATCGGCACATACGGTTTACTGCAATGACTGTGCAAATTTGTTTTTTTTTTTTTTTTTTTTTTTATAAATATAATTCGATTCCCCTGCACGCACCGCACCGGAATCGATAATAATTTGTATTTGACGTCGCCGTAGCGGCTAACGGGGACGACGCGCATACGACCCCGGCAGAGAGATTAGTACCTAACACGGTGTATAGAAAACCCAGAAGTCGAAAAATCCTGAATGCCCGAGAGCAGGTGAATTGACGGCACGGACGGGGACCCCTCTAAGCTATTAGGTGGGAAAAAAAAAAAAAAAAAAAAGATAAAAATATAAAAGGCACAAAGAAGAATAGGTATAAGTTGATACGGAAAAAAAAAATAATAATAATAATAATAATAATAAAAATACGATATATTATTATTATTGTACACACGGACAGAATCGGTTTATTATTGTCGATGCGGCGGCGGGACCCTACTTTTTTATTATTATTATTATTATTTTTTTTTTTTTTGAAAACGCGTTGCTATTGTGCGTACGCCAATATTGCAGACGACGAGTCGAAAGAACTGAAAAGAATACGGGAAGTGATGCCCGGGAGGACACGGCGCTGCGGGAAAAAATCGACGGAGAATGTCTTAAGGCGGACGGCGGCATCACATAAATATTACAATATACGATTGCCGTATACGTAATATTATTGTATTTTTATACATCGCATTATATACGACGACGGTTTGAGGAATAGAGAATAATAATGATTACTCGTACCGGTGTTTTGGTTGGGGGGAGGGGCAGGAGACAAGGAAATGTGAATATTGTATTATACAGGGTGCGGCAGAGCCGACTGACGAGTTTCGATGGGCTATAAATAACGAACAGTAAAACTTAGAGTAAAGCTTTTTTTTTTTATTATTATTATTATTTAAATCAGTATTCAATCCCGTTTTTAAAAATTATTTTATGAAAATTATATCTCCAAGATGGCGGCCGTCAGCATTGATACACTGTTGTAGACGATCTCTGAAGCTCTCGTATGATTTTCGGCACGTTTCGACTGGTATGGTAACCTCGACTTCCACGGTGATTTTCTGTTTAATTTCTTGTACGGTATGTGGGCGATGTCCGAAAACCTTATCCTTAAGGTAACCCCAGAGGAAAAAATCACACATGCTTAAATCTGGGAACCGTGCTGACCGTGCCTGTGTCTCCTCTCAGAGACACTAACCGCCCGGGGAACATTTGTCGCAAGACAGCGAGTGAAATTCTAGCTGTGTGCGCTGTAACTCAGTCTTGCTGAAATCATATACCTCCCAAATCATGTTCTTCAGCCATTTCCTCCAAACTATGCTGCAGATAAGTTTCCAACATCACAACATAACGAGCGGACGAGACAGTGACGATTTTGTTCTCGTCCTCAAAAAAGTCCTTTAACCAACTGCGCATTTTCGGGGGTTCTTACCGTTCCGGGTGCTCCGTGTCCAAGTCTACTTAGGGTACTTCCAGTTTCTTCCAAATGCCGTATCCACAATTTGATAGTGTTAGCAGAACGAACAGATTCAGCACGTGGAATGCCGCCGAAGTGTATACGAAAAGCCCTTTGTGTAGCGATCACAGAATGATTATTTTCGTAACACGCACGCACGACGAAACCACGATGTACACCTGTCCAGACTATGATTACGAATAAAAACGTCATTACCGTAAAATTCAAAATATATCACTTATTAAGGCCTGCTCATATCTTAACACAGGCTAATGACCTCATTAAACTCGTCAGTCAGCTCTGCCGCACCCTGTATGTTTAGGGGAGCAGACGTCGTCGTTTCCTCCAATTCTATAATATCTTTAAGTACACGAGAAAACGTTGAATGTGAGAGAGAAAAAAAAAAACCAACAAATCTCGTCTAATAAATAACTCGGGTATCCGGCCTGCGGTAATCCGCAGAGCGGACTCAAATGTAATAATATTACGTATTATGGTAATTTACTTATCTGTAAATTTTTTGAAAGTATTATTGTGTTTGTCGACACGAATTATTCGTCGTCGTCGTCGTCGACGCCGCGATTATTTCGTACAATATGATCTGTCTGTCTTGTTACCCATCCTCATATCGGATGGCAGGTTTACTCTGTTGGTTCCCGACGTCCGATTTCTTTTTTTCTCGACTACGAACATGTGAGCATCCCGTACGGCGTACGCTGTACGCCATTTGCCCAGTATCGGTGCGTTTACTAGATTCTCGCACCAGTTCGTGTTGATAACATAAATATCACGGTAGTAGAAATAGTGTAATGTTTTTTTTTTTCTTTTTTCACGAGCCAAATTGTCCGGATTCAGATTTCGAGGCGCTACACACATCTTGCCGTCGACGCTTCTACTAGGTTGGTTATTGGGCGACGATTCACTGCACCGTCGCATGGCGTTTTCCATTCACCTACACCGGTGTACAGTTTTTGTGTGATAACAATTGCTGATTAGTATCAACAGGTATGATATAGATAACCTTTTTTTTCGAGTCGATTTCAGTCGACGTAATATTAAACTGCACAACGGAACACGCTATCGCAGATCAAATGGGTTGTTGACAACTCAAAATGTACAAATTATTTTTTACTCAATAAGAGTTTAGGGCTCAGCGTGAATTTAAGGGATTTTCCGAGAGAGATGTACGGTGTATAGGCAACAATTTACATACAAAAATGATATTTTTTTTTTTTTTTTTTAGGGGGGTTGACTCCGTAGGTTTTTTCACCGTGATATTTTTATTGGCCACATATGTGAATAAATTCTAGACACGCCTACGTCGGCGAAGCAAAATATTATATGCGGAAAAAAAATCGTCAATACAACGAAATGCTACGCGCAACCATAATACATTTGAAAATCGTCTGTGGTCGACGACGGTGACGACTTTGGTTTTTTTTTTGCCATAACGAACAAAATCGAACATTTTGCTGACGCGCCTCTCGTTGTTTAGCCGTACTTTTAAAAGTGTATTACGTGAATCGGATCTTTGATCCTCTGTGATCTGTTTTATACATTCCGGTCCGGTGTTTCCCTGCAGCGCGCCCCTCTACAATCAATATCAAAAGACTCTCGTGCCCGAATCCACGGCTAATCCGTTTACTCCGTCCGCTCTTCGGTACAGCGTTCTCCTTTCCGGTATTCTGTTTAGCGGTTCTTAATTTGTTATTCTCCCGGCCCGGTTTATTCTCAACGGTCTTCGTCGCATTTCAAAAGCGCCCCTAATACGGTTAGTTCTTCTACCGATATCATATCCAGAGTTCACAAACTTCCATAGAGCATATTATATACACCAAATATACTATAATGAATCTTCGATAAATTCGTCCATAATACAATATGGCTGAAAAATCTTAGACTAAATACATTGATTATATTTCTAAAACTGCTTCCAATTCTTTGTGAATATTTATTCTCGAATCTAAAAAAAAAAAAAAATAGCAAATAATATCATTTTAATATATCGAATTATTTAATTTTAACGTAAAAAAACTATCGCAGTAACATCAAACAAAATTTAATTTAAAAAATGTCGAACATTTTCAATTTCTCAATGATTTCATTGTGTTATTTCGTTAGATAATTTATGAAAACTGGAAGTTCCTGAATACTATGACTTGACATCCATTTTATACAGAATAAAATATTAACTCGTGTATTTTTATTGTATAGTCCTATAATAATAATAATATTACTATTATTATACTCGATAAATTTAATAGAAATCATTACAAGTACTTTATTTTTTTTTTTATTTTTTTATGAATACCTATACTTAAAATGTTTGTAAAACGTCTTAAATAAACTACAATACAGTGAACCGCGTACTATATACGCGAGCTTTTCAAATATCCACTATAATTTATCGTTGCTTTCAAATTTATATAAGAATAAAACTACTATTGTATTGTATGCAAACAAGTTCGACGAGTATACCTACACTGAAACCTATATAATATTATAATATAATAATATTAGCATCCTGTTGGCATATTTTTTATTTTATTTTTATTCGCAATATTATTTACTATAAATTTACCGTTTATTCAGTATTTTATACTCGTATAGTTTTGTCTATCCTAAACTATATATTTTTTTATCAATTAAGGAAAAAAAAAACCCCGCTAGAATTTGTATAAACAAAATAATAATTAAAACTGAAATGGAATAAGTTAATTAATATCAGAAAAATCCATTTTATTCGACTGGAAGTTTTTTTTTTCACTTTATTTTATTTATATACAATAAAAATAATAAAATAATGTTAACTCTGCAGAAGATGAATTACATAAACGATTACGACGGCGGTTAAACAACCAAATCGTTTTAAAGATATTGAAAAATGAATAAAAAAAATTAAAAAAAATATTATATTTATAAAATTTAAATAAGAAGTTTTGCTCATTTATTTTAAGTTCCTTTTGCACAGATTTTCTTCGAAGAAAAATATATTATAATAGAGAAAAATATATACTTACATTTATTCAGTTTTAAAAACGTGGGTGAATTTTTTGTTTTATCACGATCCGCCGTTATTCTTAGAGGATCAAAAGAATCTGTTTTCCATTATTATTATTATTTTTTTTTTTTTTTCAATCATTACGGAATTTTTTAAACTTTACTTTAACACGATATTCAAATGTTTACCTCTATTCGGTGTACTTTAAACGACGATTAACATTTGTTTTTACTAATATGGTATATGGTTTTTAACTGATAAAAAAAAAAAATAATAATAACTCTTTTTTTTTTTTTTTTTATACCCGACGCGCAAAATACTTAACTTAACTACGTATCTGCATAACGCTATAGTATCGGGCAAACCGTTTAAAAACTATAACAGTATAAAATTTAGACAGGAGGAATAGAAACGAATCTATTGATTTCATATCAATTTTTAGATTTTTATAATAATCTTTCCGTATTCCTCCGGGATAAAAATATTAAACTGTTTATAACTCGGTTGTAGCACATCAACAGTTAAACCAACATAATTATGTTACACTTGAGTGTTGTGTATATCGAAATTTTCAGAAAACTATTCTATTTCGGATGTCTTTGGAAAATATTGTTAATAGGAACGAACAACTGAAAAAAACCAAAATCAATATTTAGCCAAATACGTCGTAGCTAACAAAATTAATAATAAACAAAAAAAAACACCCCCGTTTATAATTTTGGAAATATATGCATAGACATAATATTTGTATTGTTACGCGTGAGTTAAAATTATATTAATGGGGATGCCTTTCATAATATTTATAAAACAAATATCGCGTAAACTATTTAAAAGTGCACGTTATTTATGAAAGATTTTTAACGGCGGTAATTTAACTTTAAAGCGCGCGGAACGGAACGAGAGAAAAATAAAAACGAGAAACAACAATGGTTCAACCGGTGGATAAACGACTACTTAAAATTTGTCCGTTCGCGGAACATTATTATATCATATAGCCACGGAAATCGCAGTTAAGTACAAAGCAACAGTTTGAAAAAAAAAAAAAAAAAAAAAAAACTGTGATTTTCCCCGTGTAAAATTATATCATAATCGTAGGTGACGACAATTTCTACGAGGAAGCCGCTGTGTTTCTCTCTCAAAAAACGGACGATTTACCCGAGTGATTCATAAGAAGGAGAAGCCGCGCTCTGCTACCTCTCAAATTATATCGATTTTTTTTTTTTTGAATCGTAATTGTTGGATATTTTTTCGTGTTTATGGTATACTGGAAAAAATAAGTAAATGAAAAGGCAATACAAGAAAATTATTGCAAAACTGTGTTTTATCACAGTGTAATTCAAAAATAATAAATCAATAACTTTAATAGCTTGTAAATACCTTGAAACTTATAACACTTTTTAATATATTTGTATTGTATTTTTTAGTATGAATATTTTAATTATGGCGTGGAATCAAGAATGGTTTCTGGTATAAAACGTTTTTTTTTTTTTTTTTTATATTATTATTTTCATAATAGTTTTCTTATAATGACGGAGAAAAACCGGGCAAATGGTAATATATAGTTATTTTCGTTTTGGGTTTTTATTCGTAGTTTAGTGAAAAAAAAAAAATAAACGTATAAACGTGAAAATTTCACTGAACATATTTTATATAATCGTTTTCGTGCAATTTCAAAATATTCTGGCGTTCCTCGAGTTATACGTAGTCGGTAGGTACGGGCAATTTTCGAGGGTTTTTATCGTTTTGCGCGGAAACGGATTTTGTAATTTATTTTTATCAGCGTTTCGAGTGGAAATTTATATTAAAACCCCGGGATTGCCGTAATCAATTCCGTAGTATTATTAAACTAATTAAATTAAATTAAATTTATCAAGACGAACATTGCTCAGAAGCGTTTTTCATTTGCGATGGTTTTAGATTTAAATTACCCCTGTTGCGTTCGCTAACTTATCGCCTACGACGGCGGGCCCGGATCGCGGTGCAAACTTGTGCCGGGGGCACTTTTGCTTTTATAGTTATGCGCCGCGCAAATTAAAAATAACGGCACAGACGGGAACAATAAATTATAATTTATAATATTCGCCGCTCGCGGCGATAGTATCCTAGGTGTGCCGTTTCTCGTGTATCTTAAACAATTTCGTCCGTGTGCATATCGAACGTAATAAATATACGGCCGCAGTACAATATTGTATTATTTGAACGTTGCCGGTTGCGTAACGTATTGAACTTTCGGCGAAACTATTTTCCGGCAACGGTCGAAATTGTATTATTGCGGACGGGAAAGTTTGTGCGGTTGAACGGCACAAAGGAACGGCGGGACCGCGGCAAACCGAATAAAATATAAATAAATTGCTCTCCGACAGTAACGGGGCCGAGAGTGTTTGTCAATTATTCGCCCTGAGAGTTCGGACTTCGGACGGAAATCTCCGTGTCCGGCGTCCGGGACGGCACCGCGCGCGGCCGTTTGAATACCGACCGACGTTTTAGTCGACCGGTTCGACGAAATTAATCACTTAGCGGGTAGCTACCCCAGGGTAGCGACGTCTTAACGCGAAACGGACGCGTATCGAGTAGGTGATTTTTTGCGGTTCCTGTACAATTTACAACGACAATTTTATTTTTAATTATTTGTTAGCGTCGGCTCTCAAACTCGCTCCGATCGTCAACGTCAGCGGTGATGATTTCCGGTAACAAATGGGAACGGTAATTTTTTTAATGATAGGAATAATCTTAATATTGTGAAATATTTCACTCCGATTCAAGGGTGTTTATCGGAGAAGATAATGTCTAGTCGATGAATCGGCGGGTCGTTATTTTATTTACCTTAAAGTTAGCTTAATAACGGCGAAAAACCAAGCCGGAATATTTACACAATAATTGGTTTCTCTTAATTTCAGTTTTGTGTTTTTATCGTAATTGAGTGACAAAAAAAAAAAAAAAAATTTTGTGTTTATTGGAAATAAATTTGAAAAAGAAACGGACGGCGAAAAACGATTATTCACGACGCGTTTTTCTCGATCAGAGGACAGCAAAGCCGAGCTTGTGTGCGTTTCCCGGACCGGTGGTGCTCGCGGACAAGAATCGCTGACTGCTCATCGATACATCACAGAGATTCTAGAAGAGCATCTGGTTTCGTTGGCGATGGGGTTCACATAATTGCACGACAATGTTCGTTCCCACAGTGCATTCATTGTAAGTAATTATACGAAAGAGGTGCGAATCCCTGGTATGCAGTGGCCTGCGAGAAGTCCAGAACTCAATCCAACCGAGCACCTCTGAGATGACTTAAAACGACGAATGCGGTCACGTGATCCTGTTCCAAAAACCCTCCAAGACCCTCCAACCCTCTTTAAGATGTTGCTGTTGCGGAATGGAATAGCATTTCTTAAAAACGCGTCGTACGACTGATACGATCCATGAAAGATCGAATAAAAGCGGTAAATAGAGCAAGAGAGGGTAGCAATAGATTTTAAATACCATTTAGTAACGGTTTTTTTTTATTTTAATGTGAAGTCTGTTTTTTAAAATTTGTTTTCTTGTTTCACGATTTTTAACACTGTTAAACAAAAACACATATAATTTATTTATTATTTAAGTTTATTGAATCGCCTATCATAAAAGCAGTACCCTTACATTTGATTAAGTGTAGTTAAAATTATAGTCGGGTGAATGAAAAGTGGCCGCTGATGCCCATGTTGTTATCAATCGCGCTTTACGTGATTCACTTTGAGAACCCATGGCTTATCGAAAAAAAAAAAAAGGTGCCAGCGGCCACTTTTCATTCACCCGACTATAGTTATAAAAATAATTTTCAATAGGTGCTAATTTTGTCACATCGAAAAAAACACGTCTGCCTACCGATATTATGGAAATTATTATTAATTTTTTTTTATTATAAACTGTATACAGTGGCACACGGAACCGAGGTCGAAACTACGCGATTCTAGTGTTATACACTCCGGTATTCCAGGTTACCGTGATGCGATGCGGCATTAATATTGCAACGAATCCTGTCGTCGTTTCTCACCAGTTGCTGCCGGTGCCGGTGTCCGACGCGTTCGCAAAACTCCTTATCAAACATTTACGATATAATTTCAAAGTGTATTTTCCGTCTACGCGATTCCCTCGGAAACGTATTAAATTTTTCACGTGCAGACGCACACTCGACAATATTGAATTTACGAACCGTTCGTTTTATAATAATAATATTATTATTATACGCCCGTCCGTCGGTACTATTACGCGGGCAAGGTCCCTACACCGCTTTCGGATATTAATCGTGTGAATAACTTATGATCAATTAATATTTCAAGGTACGGCGATGAAAATCGCAAGAGCGAAAAAAAAAAAAAAAAAAAATTTAAAGAATAAGAGGAAACCGAAACGGACGGCGCCCCCCGTCCGTATTGTTGTCGCCGCCGTATATTTTCGGGTAAGCGCAAACAAACCGTATTTTTTCGTATTTTTTCCCCGTATTACCGAACAAAAGGAACAAATTGAAAACTATTACGAGGGCCGAAATAGGTCAAGACGCCCGAGCGTCATCACTGCGATCACTAGCGGGTTGTTTTTTTTTTTTTATTTTTTATATATATTTTTTTTTTACTTGCGAACCATTTCAGCGTGGTTCCCATTACTGCCTGTAGTACGTCATGTCCCTCTACCCTGCTATAACAGTAGGATTGATTAAATTGGTTTTTAAAAAAAATAAAAAATATACTACGCGTTTAAAATTGTACGGGAATAAAATTTTGCTGTTTCGACAAAATTCTTCATATATATGAAAAAAAAAAAACAAAAAATGGGAAAAAAGTTATTATATTATTTTGGAGATTTCAAACGAATAGAGTGATCGAGTGTTATAATAGTATTACTATGATGTTTTAAAAATTTTCGACCGGAAATACGATTGCTCCGATCGTCACATCTCAGCATTGTTTCTGATAGCAAACTTTGTTCTTTTCCGTCGCGTTATGATTTTGAAATATTCTTTGTTGTTTTCTAAATACTCGTGTTTATTTTCTATTAATTTTTACTGTTTAAGTTTCTGAGCATGACGATATGCGATTTTTTTTCCGACTGCGAACAACTTTTCTACCGGAAATCTTGCTCCTGTTTTCAAGCACATAGTATTTTTTCTGAAAGCATTTTAAGGAACTAGAATAGGATTATTTTTTGATTTAGTTTGTGGTTTCCTTAATAATGTGGGGGGGAGAGGGTAAATAGGAATAATTCAGCAATAACGGATTACCGTTCGATTTTATTTCTCTATTGTAATTCAGCTAAACATAATCATAAAGACCTGAAATTGTCATAGAATATACATATATAGGGCTTAATATTAACCCTGTCTAGGCGTGGGAAAATGTACAAAACGTTTTGGCAAGTATTGAGCTATTAGTAGCTATAGTTAGTAGCTTAGTTTAGCTATTACTATTTATAGTTCTTTGATTTTTCAAAAATCCTCGAAAATTTTACACGTGGTTGATTGTTATCAGTCGGGTTCAATGTAGTAGTTTTTCGGTTTAAGCGTTTCTCAATAGTTTGATACGATAACACGCAAACAGTTAAAAATTCTAATGTAGATACAAATGAAAACAATATATTAATATATTGTCAAACCGTCATTGTTACCGACACTCGCTCCGAAACGTTTTTCGTTACCAACGATTTATCGTGGCGATCTGGTCGATATTAATTTCCCCTCTGTAGCCGACATTCCCGACTCCGACGCCTACAACAGCGGCCCACCCGTAGTGCAAAGTGTGTCCATTTTTTTTTTTTTTTTTTTGTTAATTTGCCCGCATTACACGCCGTGTTTATTGTGTATTGTTATTATCAATATCGCTAATGACGGTACAACGTTGTAAACGTAGCTTTGCGCGCATCTGTTTATTTTTTTGAAAAAAAAAAAAATCCGTCGACACGACGACGGGACCGCGGTGATTTCGAAATTTCAGAGTCCCCGAGTGGCTATATATATTTTATTATTACAATATTGTACGCATTATTATTATTATTATTATTATTATACGAGGCAATACGACCGATAAAACGTAGAACGCTTACTGCACAATATAACGGCGGTGAGACATACGGCCGTAATAATAATACTAATAATAATTATTATTAACGTCATCGCCGCCACCGCCGCCAGTGAAATCGTTTACTGTATAAACTGTACACTGTAAAATACAATAACGAAAAAGCCGGACGTACTTGGCACCGGAGGGTACAAGCTACCGGGTGTAGGTGGGAAGTTGGCCGAGTACAGAGGCTACAATAAGTGTAATTTAGACGGCCCCTCCCTCTGACGGGGTTCTGATTTTAGACTATTGAAATTTAAAAAAAAAAAAAAAAATACTAATACAATTGGTAAATGAAATACGGATCGCTCGCGTGTTTAAGTAATAATACTTAATAATATTCGATATTTTTTTCATCCGGTACATCTCATCAGTTTAAATTTTGTTTGTTAAACAGATTAAGTAAAACGTAATGTGCATCTACAATCATCATGTAAGTAAAATAAAATATGTTTTATCGTTGATGTCAGTTAATTAAATTGATAAACGATTAATGTAGTAAATATATTTTTTTTTTTTTTATGTTAAATATATTGTAAGATAATTTCAATGGACCTCCTCCCTAATAAAAAATCTCAATAGCCGTCACTTATTAGCTTTTGACAGGTCTTCTTTAAGCGTAAATATTGAATTTATAATAATCAAACGAATATTTTTCGGGTTGTTTGAGTTGAATCGCTTCAGCCTATTGGCGTTCACCTGCAAAAGACAACGCATGGACTAAACGAATGCACTCGTTAGCACATTTGCTAGTTTACATTGTATAAAACTGCGCAGTCAATAGAAATTGCATTTATTTTTAAAAGTTACGGGCAGAAATTAAAAAACGGCATAGATTTAAAAAAAAAAAAATTCTTATCGGACAGTTTGTTAATTTGTATCCTTGTTTCGTTGCCTAAAGCGCGTATCTGACTGAATTCGATATTAAACAGACACCGTAGACGTCCGGCCGCGATAACCTAATATATTGCAGAAAATACACCGGACTCAAATTCAACATATAGCAATTAGCGGGAGACATAATTCCAACGTTGGCCGTGTAAAGACGAACGTACAACTCGAATGCGTGAATCGGTTGTATAGATAATAATATATATAAATATAAATATAAAAAAAAAAAAAAAAAAAAAAAAAAAAAACTATTGTAGCACACAAGACATGACGAATCGGTCCTGATTGGCCGATTAACCGTGCCGCTGAAATTACAATAGGGCACACGCGTTTATAGTTGATTAAACGCGTCGTATTATTATCCTGCGTTTGTGGCGATTGGCTATTATTATTTAATAGTGCATCGCGTCACGATAAAATATTACGAATGGTAGTCGGCGATAATAACGTCCGGTATATTATTTTAACGGTTTAATCGAAATCCTATTCGTCTTTGGGTCCGTATGATTTCCGTATAGCAATATGCCAACGTTTACTATAATATATTCAACACTTTATCGGGTGTTCGCGAGGCGTGTCTCGTTAATGAGTTTAAAAGTTAACAGTCAAGTTAGCTGTAATTTTTAACTTAGCGTCTAAAACCGTTGAGTTTTTATAAACCCTGACGTATGACGTCTAAATCCGGGCCGCGTAGTGTAAATATTTTTCGAGTTTTACCGACTGTTTACGATTTGTCTTGGGCTATTTATCTATTTACCCATTCGTATTTATAGGTAATCACAATAATTCCTAGCTAAACTGAAAATTAAGAATTACCAATCAATCCAACGTCCGAGAAGTCGCGAAATACGAAAAAAAAAAAAAACAAATTAATAATATTTAATTTTACGCATGAATATCAGTAATTTCGGGCATCGTCTCGCTTTGATTGTCCGGGCGTATAATACCTACTGAAAATAAACGATCATATATTACTTATTCGACTCGTTCACCTCTGTCCCTTAAAAATATTTTATAATGTAAATACGTCGCGAAACGATGGGATTTTACGCTGTAAGACGTAGTTGTTTTACATTCACTTGACTAACAACTTAATAAATATTGAATTTTTACCGCGTTGAATCGATTTAAATTTATTTTATATTTAACACAATTATTTAAATTTAAATACAATCCACAAAATATTTGAACAAATATTTTATTTTTTTTTCCCCCCCAATAATGGGGGAATTAAGTACCGCGTTAACAATAATAGTATAATTTGATATTTCCTTAATATAAACCGTGGGAAACTCGAGATTTAATCGTTTTCGCTATATGACAATAACAATTGAACAGAAAAAAACCAAACGATTATTTTAACTCTCGAGTAAAACACAAGTACACTCAACCGAGTTAAGTATTTTTAATTGACTTGGCCGCCCGTGCCGTATCTACACGTATGCGTTAAAATAGCCAAAAAAAAAAAAAATGTTCAAATATTATAGTTTTATCGTCAGTGTACCACCTATCGCATTACCTATTGTTGTCTGTCGATAACAGTAAACGCCGTTTCACAGCGGGTTTCGTAAGTTTATCGAGTTTGTCAATGATTAAAACTGCATACCGAAAAAAAAAAATATATTTTCCACAGGTCGTAAACTGTACCGGGGTACGTTATTCGATTGTGAAACGGGCCACGATTATAAATTGCGTTTATTTCAACGCGCGTACATTCGAAAACGGAACACGAAAATGTTACTTTACATTTTAATGGCACGAAATTATGTCCATAACGAACGTGGGTAGTAGTAGTCCGCCGTAGTATATTTTTATACGTATAAATATATGGGAACGGCAATCGTCGTCCAAGAGATTTACACGATAAGGGCACAACCGTGTGTCACAACTTACTAATCTCACTTGGAAACTGCCGGTAATGACCGAAAACAGTAATTATTATTACATTGTAGGTTAGATTTCTTATAGGATTGCAGTGCGTTTACGCGTGTGTGTATATATATATATATATATATACGGATTATGTTATTATGACGACTGGTCGTCGCTACCGAACAGATGCGTTACGATTTGTAATCCTTTTTTATAGCGTACGGTTATGGGCGGTTTGGTTTGGTCGTAAACATTTTTTCACGACGACGCTCGAAACGCTATCGAATCTATTGCGTAATAATATTCTTAATATCGTTATACCTATAGGAAAACATTATTCCTTTTATGGACGTCAATTTACCGGATTTTTGCCGTAACGTCCCGACGTACGTACGTACGTACGTACGCATAGCAAATGTATAAAACCGCAGTGTCCCGTGTATGTTTGCTAAAATTCTAACGTAACAATTAAAAAATATATTGCGTAAAAAAAATGTGCGGAAATTCCCGGCCGACTATTATTATATACAGTAGAAGCCGCTTATTAGAAACACTTTGGGACCAAGGTGAAATGTGTCAATTAACCGATTGTTTCCAATAAGCGATTGGTACGATTTGTACTAAAAAAAAATGAAAAATACGTAAAAAATATATTTATGTTAACATGCATATGTACAAATGTATATTATTAAATGGATTTGAAATATGTATGTATGGAAGTTTGCTTTGTTTGCGTCGAGTAACTCCATAACCATATTTTCGTACGAGTAATGCTGCTCAAAACCTATTTCATCCGCACGGTACTGGACTGCTCTCTTGAGGACACTAAGAGCTTCCACGCACTCCTTGTTTGATGGGGGTGCTAGGGGTGTCTCGGATTTTCGGAAGCACATCGTATGACTTAAATAACTCGCACTTCTGTTTCGAACTTAAATCTTGGCGTTTAGACATTTTTAGATTTTTAGAAAAACGAAACACTAATCACCTTTTTACGTACGCACGCTGAAACTCAACTACAAACGATACGTACAGGGAAGAACATTGTTATATAGGTACTGTACTTACGATAAAGTACAGTAAAAATAAACGTAACGACAGCAAAGATAAGATTATAATACATTGGTTATCGCCAAATAACCGGAATTCTTTATAAATAACCGAAATAATTGTTTCAAATAACCGATGTTATTCGATGTGAATCGGAATAATCCGATTTATTTTCAATGTTCTAATATACGGCCCGGGGGACATTTTGTTTCAATAATGCGATTGTATCAATTATCCGTGTTTCTAATAAGCGGCTTCTACTGTATATGTGTATGCTGTTCGCCATTTTCTACCGTCTACCGGTATTTGGAAAAAAACAAATTGTTTCCAACGGCTCTTGACGCCGATAAATACGACACTATAAGTAACATTTTTTTTCTTTTTTTTTTTTTTTTTTTACATTTTCACTATAGATTCTTTTTAGAAATTAATCTTAAATACGAAACAAAAAAAAAAAAAAAAAAAATTCGTTGATTGCGTTTAATATTGTACGTCGTCAAACGAAAAACGATTCTGAGCGCGCAGTTTGTTTTGACATTTTATTAATTTATAACTATACGAAATAAATTACAATTGTTTGTGTTTTGTGTTTTTTGTTTCCTCACAAGTACAACTTGTGTAAAACAAATTTTCGAACATTTACGCAATGTCAAAAGAAAATGTAAAGCTAAAACGATCGGTAAATTTCAAATACGCCAGAATGTTTTGAAAATTCTACTAGTTTATTTCGCTGAAAAAGTCACATTTCTCTGATTACGTGTACGATTTATTTACGACCAAATCGCTTTAAAAGTTTAAAATGCAAACGTTGGTGAACCACCCTACAAAGATATGTTGGGAAACATCCACACCCATCTCTATGTTCGAATGACTTGAACTAGTAAAAAGGCGTCGCTAGAAAACGTATGAACGAAATCGGACTGGGCGAGTATTGAAAAGTGCGGGTATGGGGAAGCTGATTATTCGTCGACAAAAAACTAATTTACACGGTTGAAAAAAAAAAACAAAAAAAAAATGTACTCGTATGAAATCAACGGTGATGGTGATTTCACAGGATGATTATTCGTCGTGATCTGTAACGAAACTGCGAAAACGTACGACCCCGATTTATGGGGCTACGGTATGAGGATGGACCCGTCATTCGATAGCACCTAGGCGTTTTAAACGATATCGGCAGGATTCCATTTGCGCCTGTGGATAGTTTCGGTTTTTTAAGGGACCGCGTAATACGTCGGACGGCGTAATAAATTTCGCCACTAAAAACCGGCCGGGGTCCCCTTCGTCTCATCCCGGTCGTGCCCATCGCTAAGTCGAAATGAAACCGAATTTCGCATACGGGGGTCGTTACCGCTATACGTTTTTTATTATTATTATATTTTACCGGTTTCGTACTATACAAACGCCGGTACGCGTTACCCGTATAACGAAATGTTGTCCACCGCGTCCCGGTGGCGGATGAAGTTGCAAAACAGCGCCGTGTACGTCTGTAACGGTAAAAAAGAAAAAGAAACGGACAGGGTGAATGGGTGTGGGGGGGGGTAAACTAAATAATAAATAAGACCCCATTCGTAAAAAAAAAAAAAAAAGTATTCCGCGCTCGTTTTTTATATTCCCCTCGTATATATATATAGACCACGACGACGACGACGTTGGATTCGTATATTATATATTATGTAAATATCTATAAAAAGAAAGAAAAAAAAAACGCACACACTACTTCGCGTGTTTTTTTTTCTTTTTTTTTTTTTTTTTTTAATAACAATAATACATATTTTTGTTATACAGTGTGTTTCGGTCGAACGGCAACGATTTCAGCCGGGCGGACTCGGATTGAAATCGTTTTTTGTAGGCGTTTTTCAAACGGTCAAAAGGTGTATAATTATTACGAGTGCGGGGAGAGGGGTAGTTTGCTCGTAATATTGCTTTTTTTTAAAAATTATATTTTAGACGACAATTGTCGAGATGGACAAGAAAAAAACGATAACAGCCAAAGTTAATGAAAATGAACGAAACAGCGCCGAATCCGAATCCGGCGTTCGAAATAAATGTATCCGTTAAAGTGAACGTACGGGCCGCGGGGGTTAACATTTTGAAAACAGACTAAAACCGTTTATATAATTTGATATTCTTAAAAAAAAAAAAAAAAAAAAATCGAAAATCTGGCGAATTCAATCCGAGCCGAACAACGGACCGGCCGATATATTTCGCGTTACCGTTTGACCCGGAGCACGCTGTATACCCGCCGTACCTATATACGGCAGAATTCGTGTCGGAATACACGCGCGAATAAATAAATAAAATATAGAATCGAAATGGCGATCCCGGTGGCAATGACTGTAATATAATATATACGAGTGCCTGCGTCTTCGTGAATAACGTCTCGCATGCTCGTAGGTACATATAGGTATGAATTAATAATCGACTAGTGCAAATATTATTATTTATACGCGTGTGTATATATATATATATATATACGTACGCATACGATCGTATACAAGACGAATAACCCGACGCAGAAAGTATCCGCTCGTATATATGTACGAGAAAAGTTTTTCGGTAAATTATATTTTCGCCTTGGCTCCGCATTTCCCCCCCCCCCACGCCGGCTATACACAAGTCGAATATATATATTGTATACACTTTTTAATGTCTACGGTACAAGCGAGTGAACCGAATAAATAAGTAGGCAGCTGGGTACCTGTTTAAATTTTAACTTTGCACTTGACTTATAGGCGGACCGTTGATTTTTTTATTATTATTATTAACTTACCCGGTATTTTAGTTACTGAGGTAGGAGCGAGGTCTCGTGTTCTTATAACGGTGTTTGTTATTTTTTATTTTTTTATTTTTCTGTAATCACTTTTCCCGCCAGAACACTTCAGCCGATCCATAAACACTATTTCCGATAACATATTAAGTCTAGTTGGCACTTCAGAGAGAGAGAGCTATTTTTCGATATACCTATTAGTTTTTGAACGCGGCAGAACAAACTAACAAACAGGAAAAACACGATTTCGTCAAACTCTAGTTTTATTATTTCTTTTTTATTCGTGTTGATTTCTCGGTTACCGGGGCAACAATAAAAAAAAAACACCACTAATACGACTTAGCTCAGAATCGTTTTTAGTTTGCAATTGATCGTTGTTTACTGATATAAAATTAAATTCCAATCGATATACTACCTTCCAAACTTCCCACCTACCAACAGTGACCCACCCATGGTGCGAAGTATGTAAATCATTTTTTTTTTACGTTTAATTAATAAACGACGAATTCGTATCGAACTACTATATCTCGTCGAGTTAATTTTTAAGCAAAAAACACTAAAATATACTAATTATACTTTACGTGGCGCGAGGGCTCGTTTCGACCGTAGGAAAAAGAGAATAATTTAAATTTATCGGCCGGGAAACGTCCTTGAAAGGACGGAATTTTCGGAAATTCAGAAATAAAAATCCGACACGTCTTGTTAAAAAATCTCGAACGATTGCTGAGGGTTAGCTGCGTGTATCCGGTCGGCCAATGTAATCACGGGGCGAATAATCAAAGTACCAATATATAAAATAAATACCGGAAAATATCCGTATACAAGTAATCTAAACGTTTTTTTTTTTTTTCCCAACGGTATACCGTGCAAACGCTGTAACTTGTGCAAAACGCAAAATTTGGCGTAACTATACGAGATCTGTTTGAAAAGTACCAAGACAAATGTCATTGCGGCTAATCTACACACGATTACGTTTCAAATTGTAAATAGATGTATTGCCCGCGAATAAGTGGATATTTTAAAAACAAACCGGAAGTCGCTATTTTATCTCAGTTTAATATTACACGTATTATTAAATCCAGTCAGTTTTTTTCGTTCGTCGTTTTCGACATGTCCGTAATTAACGAACAACGCGTGTGCATCATCAAGTTTTGCTTGAAACTTGGTAAAAACGATGCAACGGTTACGTACGGAAATTACTAAAACCGCTTTTGGGGATGATTTATTAAACGGTTCCGTGACTTTCGAGTGTTTAAAAACATTTCAAGGGCATTCGGCGGTCAACCGAAGACGATCCACGTTCTGGAAGACCGTAGACGTCGTCCAGAAACGATGGTCTGGCGACAATTTGCGAAAAAAAAATGCCAAACGGCCGCCGATAAACCGATGTCCGTGAGTTAACAAAGCAAATCTCAATTGAATCTTGTCATGCAATTTTACAGGAAAATGTACAGACCAGTAGGGTCGCGCTGCCAAATTCGTTCCGTGATCGTTCACCACGACAATGCACCGGCAAATTTAGCGCTGTCGTCGATTTTTTGCTGATGGAAAAAATTGCCGTGGTCCTGCAGACTCTCCCTATTATTCTTTGTTATTGTTATTTTTTTTCTATTCCCAAGACTAAAATCTGCGCTTAAAGGATAACGATTTCAAGATGCAGAGGAAATTGAAGCGAACGCACAGCAACAGTTCCAAAGGACTTTTGAAAAATGGCCGGGACCGCCGGGACCACTGCGTATCGTCCGGAGGAGAGTGTTTTGAAGGAGATGATATCTTTAAATAATATGTAATTTCATTTTTGTAATTATTAAAAATAAAAGCCCGTATTATCGATGCTTCAAATGGGAAATAAAACGCTGGTTTGCGAGGTTGACGTTCTACTGGTATATACCAGTGCCGCCACACTTGTACCGTGCCTTTACCGACTATAACTTTAATAATAATAATAATCGATTTTGTATTGATTCGATACAATATTGTGGCCAGCCGGTGTACGGTGACTAAACTGATATTGATGTCTGAACACCGTGCGTTCGATTTGAACACGCGGCGCATAAAATGCTAAAACGGAATTATTTTAAGGCGGTTTTACACATTTTTCATTTTTTTTTTTTTATTGTTGAAAAAATTTACAATCTGTATTTACAAAACACAATAAGCAAATAGAAGGTCTTTGTACATAAAACAAAAAATGACAATAACATGGTAACTTGATGAGGGAGGCTATCCAGTGATAGAACCATGCAGAACGGGAAATTTAGATTGCTTTAATAGATCCCGACACCAGCGTCTTTTGAGACGGCGTGGGGGGTTTTCAGGGAGTGTAATTGAAAATAAATGCTGGATGAGAGGAATTGGATGGTGCTGTAATTTAGAGGGAAATTTTGAGTAATATTTTTTGGCTAACTGGTCAACAGTATCAAACCGGAGATCTTTGTGTAACGCTTTGTTTGATACGTACCAAGGGGCTGTAGCTATGAGACGTAGAACTATTGATTGGAAATCTTGGATGGTACGAGTTTGGGATGATTTTGCGCAGCCCCAGAATTAAATACCATAAGCCGGTTTTTAACATTTTTCTTTTTTTTTTTTGCACTTTCGATTTGATAACATGATCTATCGTGAACGCGCGCCGTTGGTTGGCCGGCAATCTACTGCGTTTACTACACGAGTATTTTATTATTCTATAGCGCTTGTTCGCACATCTCTATGGTCTGGTTTCCGTCGTTTATTTTATAACTATTATATCATTATTTTAATTATATTTTTTAGGTGTTTTTTTTTTTTTTTTTGTATTTCCGCGTGTTCGCCAATTAAATCCGCTAGTCGTTTGAAGACAATATTATTATTCAAAGGGACTACGGGAGCGCAGGACGAGACCGGTCGTGCGCCACATAATATTATTATCGTTATCGCTTCGTGTCACGCATTGTCACAATATCCTTGTCGCCGTAATCGGGATTATCAATTATTATATTATTTTTTTTTTTATTTTTTCAACTCTCCAATTACCGAAACGAAAATCTGACGAAATAATAACATTATGGTCGACGCCAACGTATATATTATTATAGAAAAAAATACTACCGAAAAAGCGCGTAAAAACCATCGCGGCCGTCCTCGGTACGGCGGGTATTAGAAACCATAAAAAAAAAACCCAACTCTGTTTAAAACTGAAAAACAAGTCCGGTATAATATGTCACAGGGGATAAACGATAAAAGTTTTGGGAAAAACAGTCCGACATCAATTTGCAAATTTTGTTTTTTTTTTTTTTTTTTTGTAATTAAAAAGGACTTTTGACAAGTGGCGCTTAAGTTTCAAATTTCGGACGTGTGGTTTTGATGGACATAATACTAACAACTATTAATTTCACCGAAAACTTTCCCGAAATCGTTTACTCGTTTTACACAACAACAAAACAAACATAATATCCGGACATATATTATACTTGGGTGTTTAATTATTATTTAAACTGCGATAAATATGTTGGTTTTTACTATATTTGTACACGAAAAAAATGTATCAAATTCCAAAAAAAACACCACGAAAATTCGAATACAACAATGAGGAAGAAAATTCCGGAATTGTTATGGTTTTGGGTTCGTATATCGACGGCGGTGATTGCCAGCAATGAGTGATACTCTCGGTGATTATCTTTATTCGGATTCCGGGTTTATATTTTCCGGACAAATACTTTCTGGATAGGTACGGTCCGGAAATTATAACGTACCGTTAATTTATTGTACAAAAAAAATACTCGTTTTACAAAGAAAAAACGTAATATCCGGATTTATATATTTGTGCGTTTAATTATGTAAATCGTGATAAATAAGCGTTTTTTTTTCCTTATTGATTGATCCCCCCACCCCCCCAAAAAAAACCAAGAAGTTCGAATACAACAATAAGGAAGAAAATTCCGGAATTGTTATGGTTTTGGGTTCGTATATCGACGGCGGTGATTGCCAGCAATGAGTGATACTCTCGGTGATTATCTTTATTCGGATTCCGGGTATATATTTTCCGGACAAATACGGTTTGTTAATTTTTTTTTTTTTTTTTTAGATTCCGGATAAATACGGTCCGGAAACGGTTTATGTAGTTGCCGGGATAACATACGGGACGGAGACGACCCTTTGATGTGCCCGCGACGTTTTTCGTCCGGACGTTAACGCGGGGAGCGTCGCGCCGCCGGCCGACATTTTAACCGATCGAAATAAATCGGATCGCGCGGTTTCAAACGTGCCGTGACACCGGCCGAGGTTAGGTCGTATCGGCGACAGTCTGGCACCGGCGGTAGAGTGTATAATATCGTTTTATATATATATATTCACCAACACTAACGAGTAACACTATATTTATTTCATATATAAATATATAGTATTATACCGGTAAAATGTGCACGCGCGTTTATAATAATACGTATGCATGTGCGTATGTGTATGCGTTCGCATATAAAACATTTTTTTTTTTTTTTCCCTTTCTGCCCGCACAACGAGGCGTGCGACGCCGTCGAAAATTTGTAAAACGTATAAAATAATTTTATATATAATACACGAGCGACGGTGTAAAACGGCCGAGGAGTATATGTGCACGTCGTTTTTTAATGTACGCGCTGGCCTCGTTCTGGTCCCGGTATTTTTTTTTTTTTTTTTTATCCCCTTTTCGTTTTTTCCGTATTTTTTTTTTTTTATGTATTTATTTATTTATTTATTTTTATTTTTTTTTTCGTCGACAAACCTAGCGCGCGAGCTTTTACTCTGGTACAAGTACTTAAAAAATCGTTAAAAAGCCATATTATATCGTTCGCCCGCGTATACGCGCGCGCCAGTGTTATATAGTTTACCGGTTTTTTTTTTTTTTTTTTTTATTGTTCTACGCGCAAAAGAAAAATAAAACCGCGCGGCCGTCCGCTTATATGAAAAATAATATATCAATCACGTTGACGGCCAATTAAAAATTGTATACAAATATATTTATATAGAAAAAAAAAATAAAAAACCGATTATAGTTTATAAATCGTAATATGTATTTACTTGTTCGTGGTTTTCTTTCTTTTTTTTTTTTTTTTTTTTTTTCTTTTTTACGTTTTATTTTATTATATATAAATATATACATTCGAATTTGATCGCCAGCAAGCTACCGCGCCGCGTGAATTTCTCCATTTAATACGTTTGTTAAGCACGTCGTATTTTACATAAGGCCGAGAGTGTCGTGTGCAACAGGAATGCCGGGCTGTAGGAGTATAAACACGCCCCAGAGGATAACCACGACTACGATGTCGCTATAGACAAAGATAGATTTTAAATATCGGATAGACGAAACGGCGAGAATTGAAGAAGCGGATTACACCACAGACCATCCGGAGGTACTCGGTAGAACCAACAATACATAAAATTAGTCAGCGTCGCGTATGCGATTAATGGACTTTGCGGACGATCCGAATTATAGTGCAAGCAACCGGTTAAATAGGATTGAAAATCACTATGAACATTGAAAAGACCATATTCACGCGATTTCCAAATGAAATGAGATGAAGCGAATATGAAAACTCTAATTTTCTATTGAGTCAACGGATTTCGGTACCGACCAATAGTGACTAGTCAAGAGAGATAGGAATTAAGGACAAAAAAGCAACAATTGCCCCAAGTAAAAACTCGTAAAGTCAAAACTTTTCTCAAAGAAAACCAACGCACGACTTGTGGGGATAATATAGCCGACGCTTACGTATGAACGCGAAGCTTGGACTAGTTACCACTAATGCCACCGAAATAAAGCACTATAGGAACGTTCGAAAATAGAATATCCAAGAGAATTGATGATTACACGAGAAGAACGTGGAGGAAGAGTTACCGGAAATCTATCGGGTGGGGTATCTGTCGTAAGCTTTATATGAGGACAAATGGTTAGGTTAGGAATAGGCCTTTTTTAAACATTAAAAATTCAACCAGTTAAGAATTGGAAACCAATAGACAATAGAACTCGGTTAGGGGTCAGCTTAGGATCAGCTGAGGAAAATGCATTGTGGAAGAAGACCTTGGGTAGAACGGGAGTACAAGAGTGGAGAGGAATACTGCAGGATTGAGTTATGCGGAGATAGATTGAGATAACGTTTATAATTCTCGGTGAGTATTAAATGCAAGAAGAGGGAATATTATTATGTTTTTTAACGAGTTTAATTTATTTCGCGCATAAATGCACCGGGAACAATAAACAAACCACTTGTTGATGTTATAAATTTCGAAAATTTCAAATATCCGTGTACCAAGACTTGAAATATGACTGCGTATAATGACAATACGCGCACACTATACCGATATAACTTGTTGAAACATTTTGTTCTTTTGTATCATATTATTATAATATTATTTTACAAGCGTATTTATTCGTAATACGTATTTTACACCGAAGTATAAACACGAGTAGCGAATACAATAATTTTAATATTTTTAACATAATATTACACGAACATTTAAACCGGTTCGCGTTTGACACTATTAATGTACGATATTTTGTATTGTGGGGCCACATACAAAGTTAGTTTGAAAAGAATATAATATTTAATTTACATCGTATACGCTGGGCGTATAATACGAATTATGGTTTTTATTCTTGTAATTCATGTTAATATAAAACAAATATTAAACAAAATTAAGCAAGCCGCGCTAGCACTTGCAGTGCCATTATGTTATGAATCATTTGGATATGCACAGAACCAAGGAATCGGCCGGTGGGGGGGAAAGAAATATAAATTGCGCATCACAAAATAGAATTGAAAAAAAAAAAAAAAAATAGGGTACAAATGTTCCACTTTGCAAATCGAAAATATCCCTTCAATTTATCAAGGAAATTGACGCGATGGCCGTACGTATACAGGAATGGTTCGTTTGTCGCGAACCGACGACCAGACACGATTTTGAGTCGATTTGGTTATGGATTGATTTTTGGAAAAAACAAATTCAAATACAATTCGAATTACCGCGAATCGTGAAAACCGCGTCTGTACAAACTGTGTGAATTAAAATTCGCTGTAGACGGTTTATTTAATTTTTTGTTTTTTTTTTTTAAAAATTCGGCAATTGGCAACAGTGTTTTCGGTATTTAATCCGGACGAATCGCACCGGCCCGATAGAATCGCCGATAGTATATCACGTAGATTCCGAATGTCGATTCGCCCGTCATCTCGAGTAAACCTATTTACACGCCTACGCGTTAATAGTTCAATGCAGATAGTCGTATTTGTAGTATGCATATGTGCATATTGTATCCAATATTGTGTAATATACAATACTGTCACTGCCTATCGGTTCAATACGAGCAAATCAAACACCCGCATATCCGTCGGTCGACCGTCCTGCCGGTCGTAGTGTACCTTATTATAAACTGGTAAAATCGAATTTTCGAACGTTTCCAATATATATATATATATATATATATGTATAATAATAATAATAAAGAAAAAAAAAACCACGCGTACGTTTGTCGTATACGACTGTTTATTGAATTCACTCGCAACAACCGGATATATTATGATTTACTATTATTTACTATTATTGTCGTTTTTTTTTTTTTTTTAAACGATTTATTTTCTCGGCTTACCACCATTGCGATATTCGAGCGAGCGCCGTCGACACGAGGTTTATATAGGTAGTGGTATCTATTTATCATCGCGCCAACAGTCGATTCGGACTCGTATACGTGGGTCTATTATACGATAATAATAGTGCACTGCGGGCTTTTTATATGCCATCATATACGCCGTCGTCCGGTTGTAAACGGAAAAATATATATTTTTAATATTTCTGATAATGCAAAACGTACAGATAATGAATAATGTTATAATACGTTCGTTGAAAACCCTTGTATGAAAATAAAAAAAAAAATAAACGTATTTATATATAATCCGGACACACTCGTCTCGCGTGCCCCGTATCGTCAAACGACGTGAGTTTTTCAATATGTATTTGGGGTTTTTTTTTTTATATTTCACCTCTCCGCAGTGGCGCCGAACCGCCCTAAAAAAAAAAAAAAAAGGAGTGACGTGACGTTACATAATTACGCCCACTTATCGAACGTCTAAGCGGCACTGAATTTCGATAGTGTTGAATAAACTCCTTTGAATAATTTACTTCCACAGTTATATGGGTAAATAATTGTTTGGGGCTTGGGTAAATGAGTGTTTATTTTTAAAAAAAAAAAAAAAACGTTCATTACATCTACGAGATTAGATTCAATCTAACTTTATCTTACAAATATTTTAATATAGAACGTGTTAAATATTTATTGGCTTTTTTTTTTTGTAAAAACAAATATCAAATACTAAACTTTAAATACATACTTATCCTTGGATCCTATGGCCAGCGATATATAAGTACCCAACTATAAAACTATTTACCACTAAACTTTAAATAATAAATATCCACTCCTTGAAAAAATGAGAAGCCGTTGTCACGGCATTGTCCCATATTTTCGGACCATAGAATTGGGAAATTTGAAAAATGACATTTATCGGGATAATATTACAATGTAGGTACCAGCTGTTGCGAATTTTTAATTTTCAATCGACCGGCATAATTATTTGTGTTTGTTTGAAACACGTCGAGTCATTTAACGGATACTTTAAGAAAATAAAAAAGAAAAAGAAAAAAAAAAACTTTAATGAAAAACTTTAATATTATAATAGCTGGCTAGCCCGTCCTTCGTGCCTACTATCGCCGGATCGGATCTAATATTTGGAACAACTGAGACTATGTCGGGTAAAAAAATTAAATTTAAAAACTGTTATTATAATAATACAACGATTAAAATGTCATTCTCGTATTATCGTTATTATGATTAATTTTTTTATTTTTCGTAAACGTTATTAATAATAATAATATTGTTTTTTTTTTTTTTTTATTATTCCGTCAGATCAATCATTCTTATCCATTGTGCGGACTATAACTGAGTTCTTATCTCAAATTTCTTATCGGCGACATTTTCTAACTTGAATAATATTACAATAATAATATATAAATCTTATTTCGCACGTGTACATGTTCGTGTGTGGGTGGTTTATATATAGTGATTATAATATATTTGTAAACAGCATGGTTAGCGGTTTTTTTTTTTTTTTTTTTTTTTTTGGCACATTTTATATATGTTTTACGAAATGTAATATTCGAATAAAAACATATACGATTCGATTTTAATTTAACGTTGACACTGCAAGCGTTGTGCACATCGCGGTTTTGTTGGACCGTTTGGTTTTTTTTTTTTTTTTTTATCAATTAAATCGTATAATTAAATTATAATATTATATACTAATTGGCCCGACGTCACTGGTAATTTTCGTCAGCAACTTGTATTCGTACAAACACAATTTATACGAATACAAATACAATATTAATACGAATAACGTCAAACGATTTTATTCAACAGTTTTTTTTTTGTGTCTTTTTTTTTTATTATTTAATTACAGATTTATGCATACTCGGCCATTGGAATAAAATTAAAATGCATTCGCCGACTAAAACAAGGCTGGGCATTATCGAGTTAAAATATTAAAAGTTAAGTTAATTTTGACTCGTAACTTTTAATTTTTTATACACTAAACTTTTTTTTTTTAATTAATAAACATTGAGTTCGTTTTGACCGTTACGTCAACTTGTTTCAATCTATTCTATTGTTAAATGTACAATCTATACGCTATTTTAATAGGTACCGTCTTATAGTAGATAATATAATGTTTAAATAATATTTATTTTTTTTTTTATTATTATTATTTTAATATTTAACATTGATCATCCTTTTTTTTCAACAAATCACAAACTCTAGGTTTGATAGTTAATACTATACGACAGCAACAGCATTTTATTGAAGAAGAAAAAATCAAATTAACTTAAATCAGAGTTAATTAATAAAACAACCAACTCCTAACATATTTACACGTTAACTTTTCAACAAACTTAACTCGAATAAATCGATATTATTCATTCACTCGCCCAACTTTTTATCATAATAGTATTATATATTATTATGGTCAGTCGTATTATGTATGTATGTAAATAAATCGCTGGTAATTCATCGGCGATGAATCATAAAACGTTTTTTTTTTTTCTTTTCTTTTCTGGTTACACGCTACAGTGTGAAACATAATATTGTGCGTAACGTGTAATTTAAAATAAACGTCATCTATAGTGTAACTTTTATAAAGGGCACTCGAAATGCCAAAATTGTTGGTTTACTCGGACGTAACGTCATATATCAACGGAACGGATGTCTGCCAACAGAGGTAACACAATAAAGAGCGGTCGTACACGGTATTCTGTACGCGGTTGACACTCGAGTATCTATTTGCTGGATCGTCTTGAATAATGAATTCTGTATGATATTCTGAAGAAAAAAAAAAAAAGATTACGTTGGTATTAATAAATATATGATATTCTGCTGAGAAAAACTATAATCGCGAAAACCAAACGACAATAGTTACCGTTTGAGAGTATTATTTTGTTAAGGTCGACGACCAGCACAAATTTTATTTCCATATTTGATAAAACATTATAATCTTAAACTGAAAAATATTTAATATTTGTGCCCTTCGACACGTGGAATATAATATAGACAGACGATTTACATTTAGTGCATTTAAGATTCACTGAGAGGTCATTTTTTTTTTTTGAAATTCTTCGTAAATGACCAACGAATACATCGATAACCCGGCAATATTTAGTCAATTTCGTTTTGGATTATGGGTAAATGTATTATTACGTTTTACTTTAATTTCGAGGGTTTCGGTTACCGGTAGGAAATTTTATCTAGTCGTTTCATTAAATTGGACATTTCGAAAGGTAAATACTTGCAACATTCATCGAATACCCGTGCTAGAGCATAATCTAGCCGTGGTATGATATTTTTGTAATATCCAGGGGTTGTTTAGTTATGCGGCTATAGCATAGTCGAAATTGTCTACTGTTTTTCGATTTATGCGAATACAATTTGTTCGGTTCCACAAAAATATTCAACAATTATTCGACACGAGGTCCATCGTAGGTTGTACACTTCCGCGGCACTATTTTTTTTTTTCTTTTGCGATTTTACACGCGCAAATAACTACTGATAATACGTCTGAAAAAGCGGACAATACGATAACAATATAATATTAATAAATTATTCAATCGCAAATCGAATTTCGTTCGTTACGATGGTATTATAGGCATCGCCTATACCGGACAAAATTACAATATACGAGTATAATGTATGCAAGTGGTCTCGGTAAACCCGTAATAACTTTATAATAGGATTATTATTCGATTGTCAAAATCATCGTACGACAAACCGCCCCGCACCTCCTTCTCCTCTACCGCAAAACAACGATAATAAAATTTAACGACCGACGCCGTTGCTGCTGCCACAGTCATACGGACGGGGAATATTAAATTTAATAATAAAATAATTAGGTGTACGGACACAACGCAATCCGATGAGTCGTCGTCGCTTGGATGAATATAATGTGAAACACATGTAGGTAATAGATAGGCGTCGATGAGTATTCGATTTCAAATACAAATACGTTTAAAAAAGAAATATTCCCGGAGTCCCAAACTACGCACGCAATTGAGTCTGCTGGGCGTTATAAAAAGTTCTATAAAAAAAAAAAAAAAAAAAAATATGACCAATTTCAATCGTTTGCGTCGCGTGGACAATCGCGAATTTCGGGACCCGAAACGATTGCTGCGGTTTTTTTTTTTTTACCTATTGTGTCATTATATAATAATATTAAACGCATGGATAATTGAACAATTTAAAAAATTTCATTCGAAACTAAACACAACAGAAGGAGCCCTTCACTTCAAAATTGGGAAAAGAACCAATAACCGCAGACTAAAGCCACGTCTTCCACAAGATGTCCTGCTACCTCCTGAAACATCATCATCATCATCCTCGGCATCGGTATCATCAGAACATTGACCAACAATTAAACAACTCAATTAAAGTACAATTTTCTAAATTAAAACAATTTTTAAATTGTATTACTGCTCTGTTATGACTACGTAATTGTGTGTTTATCTTTAAATAATATGTAAAAAAAAAAAAAAATAATTGTAAAAACAAATATTTATGTTGAAACAATAAAATAAACCTAATTAAATAAAGAAAATTATGATCGCGGCGAAGATTTCCATATCGGAGTTTTACTGATACGCGTTAAATTCCTCTCGGGAAACGCTTTTTTACGGCGAGTGAAATTCTACTCTAACGATAGACAAGGGGATGTGATTGCCCGCGGTGATATTTTTAATTGACATTTTTTTCCAAACCGTAACGAGTTTTTTTTTTTTTAATTGTTATTTTATTGGTGGTAGGGCGGGCGGTTGTCGATTTCTACGTAACGCAGGATAGAAAATAACGATATATAATACTTATACCGAAACAGAATCGTTTTTGATTACAATGTTTTTTCCCCCGGTTGCTTCCGGTACCTTCCGGACTTCTGCCTCGTCTACGAGAAGACAGCGCGAAGTACGTCCGGCTTTTTTATCGTTGTTACTTATCTATCGACGGGGTATTTTTTTTTTTTTTTTTTTTTTTTTTATTTATAACCGCACAGTTTAAACACCGAGACCCGATATATAATATATACTTGTATATAAATTAGTCTACGACGTATAACCGCGGCGGCAGGCAATTCATTTTTCTATATATTACGTCGTGTCGCGCGTTCGGCTAATCGACCGTTAAGAAGGGACTTCTTTACTGACCGGACCGCACCGAGTTTTATAATATATAAAATATACGTAAGTATAATAATATTGTATGGCCGGTATTAGTTAGTGGCCGGGTATGTATGTGCGCGGACGAAAGAGCCAACTGCCATTGCCAGGGGGACTCGCTGTTATACGCCGTCGGTTTAAAAAGTCGTCGGCCTTTGGTACGTTTTTATCGCGAAAACCTCACCCACCCACCGGCCGCCGTTTTTATTATTTTTCGCGACCGCATTTTTTTTTTTTTTTTTTTCATTCAGACTCCGCCGCCGTAATCCGATTGCCGGTGCCGTTCGGACCCGTTTATATTACATATTGGTAATAATAACCAACACCTATAATAAAATATATTTATACACTCTCGATATCGAAACGTACGTATGTGTAATGCCTATAATATATATTTGGTGGGAATGAGGAGAAACCGCCCCTCCGCCGCCGCCGCCACTTACAAACAAGACTACTGCGGTACGGGGGGGGGTGTTTTTTTTATACCGCAAAAATATATCGTTCCCCCGCCGCCGCCGCCGCCGCCCCCCGTTCGGGGCGATCCTCGGAGACTTAACGAAACGGATGGATTTTCTCCATCACATCGCGAACCTTACACGGTAAATATCGCTTTTCCATTTTTTTTTTTTTTTTATTTTTAAAAAACATATATATATATATTTCGACGCTCTCGCCGTTCCGTGGCGTATATATATATATACTTCAAAGCGGGGGGGGGGTTATATATTTTTTTTATTTTTTTTTTTATGCGTAGGTATACGCTAAAGTTCGCGTACACCTGCAGCTACTATATTATTATTTTCGTATATATATATATATACCTTCAAAGGATCCGTCGCATTTGTTTCTATACCTACTCGTTTAAAATTGATACGAATATTATGCGTGCATAGGACAGGTATACACTATACCTGTCCCTATATCGTTTCGTTTTCATTTTTTTTTTTTTTTTTCATCTATTTAATATTATATTATATATATTTTTTTTTTATATAATATTGCGAAATTGCGTCTACCCGTACGATCCGCCGTACGCTATCTGCAGCACGCCATCGTGTTTACCTTTCCCCCCCTGATAAGCTGCTTTAAATTTCGGAATATAATATTGTATCATCATTTTTTTTTATTTGTACATCGCGTGTGTTTTATCAGTCGATTATCGGGTAAAAAACAAATGATTTTTAATCGTAATATATTTTTCCACGCGCGTTGTTTGTTAAGATATTCTGTTACGGGGGCGAAAAAACAAAGTGTACACTACGCATGTTTGTACACTGTGTTATTGATTTCATACACGCGTTTTTATACTTGTAGCGAATACCGAATTATTACAAAAATCGTTTTTTTTTTGTATTTTTATTTACCTATTTTCAATTATTGAACCTTCCGTTTAGTAACCGCACTAAATTTGTCCAGGTGAGAGAGGGGTGATATTATAAAAACATAATCTATAATAATTTTTATATATATAAAAAGAAAAACGTCAATGATCACTTATCTATTTATATGACTAAAGTAATAACATTTAATATTATAGTGTATTTGAACTTTAATTTCATATTATGGTTTTTAATAATGTAATCTCTATAAAGTTAGTCGTATAATGTTTATTGTACGATATTATTACATTTTGACAATAATCCGTACTTTTCGGACTTTTATTAAAACGCGAAAAATGTCAACTATACTATACTAGTAATAGTTTACCGTTCATAGATAAGAACCATAAAAAATCGTGCAGAAATTTGTACTAATATTTTATAAATACGTCATTGCAATAATAATAATAAAAAAAAAAACCAATTCTGAGCGATTTAAACCGGTTAGATTAAGTACATGTATTGGTCGTGTTTTTATTTTAATTTTTTTAGGAAAACTATTGGGAATCTAGAAAAATGTTTCGAATAAATCGACCAGAATATCCGCATCGTTTAAGATACAATTTATAAACAAATTTGAAGATTTTTACCAACCGAAAAAGGGGTTTCGGAGCGAAAAACCCATCAAATGGTTATACGAGTACATATACTCATCGGAATCTAATATATAAACAATTAAAAAAAAAAAAAAAAACCCAGATAACATATGTTTTATTACGTAGTATTCCGTGTTATTAGCGAAATAAAATAATAATCCTTTACTGGCAACTATTATTATTTGTAAAAGTGTGATTATTTTTTACGGCCGAAAATATAATTATAACTATAATCACGCGCATTACACTTCTAACGAGTTCGCTTCGGTACTTATAATCCAATAATAATTTGATGTGGTCAACGCACAACATTATGATGACATCTACAGATAATTCGATAAGTTTTTGTTATATATGCCGTCGACGAGTCATCAGTCAGGACGTATAAAATAAAAATACCATAATAGAAAACAAATAACTAGTGGTCTGAGATATTTATAAAAAAATTAAAAAATAATACTATTACGCGTTAATATTATAGAATAGAAGATTACCAACATATTATAAAACACATATTGTTAAATATTCCAAAAAAAAAAAAAAAACTAAGTGTAATATTGTACTTGGGATGTTTCGTTTACCGTTCGTCTTCTTTGGAAACAATAAATAATTTCCAATTATTTCAATATCGCCGGAGCGGGCAACGGGTCAAGGATGGTTTTTTAAAAATAATACTAATAGTATATCGTTTAGGCGCTATCAGTGAAATTATTAATAATTTAGGTCGTAATAAAACACATCGAAAAATATTGTTAGATAACCTATATACAAGTGTACATTAAATAATACTAGTATATTTATTCGGTAATGTTAATTTTTTTTTATAGTCAACTAATTTTTTTTATTTCGACACCAATTTTTTTTTTTTTTTTTTTTATTAACCGGCATGTTCGGCGAGCGCAAGTTAAACAAATTAAGTTAATTCTAATTTTTTTACTATTAAGTTTAGCCTATATATATACATTTTATTTTTTTTAACTTATATATTTATTTATATTAAGCTGATTTGACTCGAGTTAATTTTAAATTTTACCACGTTGACAATTTCAAATTCTTTTAATTTTAACGCGGTATTTAATATTAAACAATCCGTACACTATTTGAATGGTAGGTATAAAACTTAATATTTATTTACTCAATAATACGTGCGGAGTTCCAAGATTAAAATTAAAAGAAATTTTATACTCTCGGAATAAACCCCTTGTGTTTTCACGCTGATCGTCCAAAAACTTACAAACTTTAGGCGTGACAACAGTTTGGTTAACAATAATAATAATAATAATAAAAAATAAAATAATAATAATAACGTTACACTCAAGGTAATGAGTTAATACAATTTTCAAATTGCCTTTTGGCTTAATTCGTTTAATTAACTTTGAAAGTGTCGACACGTTCGTTTGTTTTTCGATTAACACCGCCCTCCTGCTCGGAATCATTTTCATATAGTGGAATTTACTTATTGAGTTTTCGTAAAGAAAAATATTATATCGGTACCTATTTTTTTAATAATTTCTACGATAATAAGTCTCCGGGCCGACTGCGCATTTTACAGATTGGGCGAACAACTGCCGGGAATCGCGCCTTTCTCGATAAATCGATAAAACCGGGCGTTTTCAAAAAAAAAAAAATTAAATTAAAATACGAATAATTATAAAAAATCCCAATAATAATTCAACGCGCGGACAAAATAGATTTTCTCGCTTCGTCGTCGTTTTGTCGTCTGGTAATTGAAATACGATCGATTCGACGACGGCATTTGAAGTTTACGAAATATATTATATGCTAACAGTGGCGTAACTAGGACCTTTTTTTTTTATAGGTTAGGGGTAATATGAATCATAAAAAAAAATAACACCACCCGTATTGTAAAATTGTAATTCTCGGGGCAAACTACTGTGCCTTTTGAATTAAACGTCTACGGTTTTACGCGACGCATTGTAGAATATATCGACTTTATCGTCGTCGTCTATTATCACTAGGTAACATTAATCATAATAATACACGAACAAAGTGATAATGTCAAAAAAAAAAAAAAAAAATGCGAGGGCCTCAGAGCTCGGGGACGGTGTTCCCCTTGAGTACGTTATCTCAATAGTGGGAAACGATAATATTTATTTTACCGAACTATTATTATTTACGATCGAACGGTGCGCGCGCGCGCGTCCGAATTTTCTCTGATTATTTTAATAATAATAGGTTATAATATTTAATATTATTATAATATTCGCAATTGCCGGTCGCCCGCCGTAATCCGCCGAGGCCGACCGGCAACGCCCCCAAGTGTCGGCCGTACAAGACCGCCGTCGCCCGAGCATATGGTACCGCCGGTACCGGTGTGTACGGGTCCCGGCGCGCGCGAACGCACCGTTTAGTCCGTGTCCGCCGTCGTCGCCGCGAGGGTGTCTGTCGTTTCAGTGCCATCCGTGCAATCGTCGTCGTCGTCGTCGTCGTCATCGTCGTCGTTTTATTTTTTTTTGCCTTTGATATTTATTTCGTAAATCGTAATTTTTACCGCGCGGACCAGTAATAATATCATTAAACAATAGTCGTTCGGTTATTTGTGAAAAAAAATAAAAAATTACAATATCGAATCGCGCGGACTTACTTTTCGCCCCGTCGCGATTAAAACATTAATCATTTTTTTTTTTTTTTTTTAAATAAATTAATATCGGCGTGTGCTCGCGCGTTTTTTTTTTTTCCTCCGTTTCTATAATCGAGTGCGCGACTAATATTATAATATTAATATACACTTAGCTTTACGTAAAACAATCGTAATACGATTTTTATCCATGCAGACGTATTTTTCGGGAACGGCAAACGGGAAAATTAAGGTAAGTTATAAAATCCGTACGATAATTATTGAACGTAATTGAAATTGGTTTTTTTTTTTTTAAAATTTTTTTATACATATATTTTAACGATTTACTTACTTATACAATCAAATATTCACCATTATTTTAAATAATACGTTTAATAAATTAATAATAATTGTCATCGATTATGAATATCGTTCGGTTAGTTTGGGAAACTAATAATCGAAAGACGACTGCCCGCCCGGCTCGGTTTTTTTTTTTTTTTTTTGTAAAACGCGTAATCTGACCAGTAATTTTTTGACCACGCGTAATTTTCTATCCAGTTCTCTGCAGATAAAATGTCGTTTTCTATCGTTCCGTCTGTTGGACGGTTGCGGCGCTCGGTTTATTAATATTGGCGATTTAAAGCCCACCTAGTTTTAAGTTTTTCGCGCGCGTACCGCCGCCGTCGTTCGTTTTTTTTTCTTCCAAAAAATCGGAAAAACAATATCGCCACCGTTTTGTAATCCGGTCGGCAAAAATCAGAGATAAAACGCGGGTACAAAGGACGCCAAACGTCGTCGTCGGCGCGATACTGGAAGTAATAAATTAACATTTAATGCCGCCGCCGCCGCCGCCGCCGCCAGGTTACGTATATAAAATACCGAGTTGCTCTCTATATGGCTCTATCCGCCGCGGTCTACGGTCGCTTCATGAATTTTTATAGGTTATATCAAAAAGACATTTCGTATTATATTTATTATACAGTTTTAACGATTCTATTATCATTATTATTATTAATGTCCGGCGGCGCGAGTATTTCGTGTCCCCCCCCCCCGTCCAAACAGTCCGACCGGTAGAGTCAGAACATTATTATTACATTTTTATTTATTTTTTTTTTTTTTCGGCAGCAATCGCGTGCTCGCAATTCCAAACGAATTCGTCTTGCGGTTCGGACAGCCCGACCGACGGGCGGGAGGGCGGCCGGCCGGCCGGACGACCGGCGGCGGCGCCGACGACACGCCGACGTTGCTCTCGCCAACGTGTAGAGAAAATAATAAAAATAATTCGGCGGTAACTGTCGGACCGGTGGCGTAGGAAACCCCCCCCCCACCACCACTAGAGCCCCACTGGGAAAACTTGTAAAAAACCGCACTTTTTATACCGATTACAAACGAATCGACGTGTGACGATATTATTATATTTTTTTACTAATTTTTTTTTTTTTTAAATACAATTTATATTTATTACAGCAGTGTGAATGATCAAAATTCGCTTTTCTCGCATTTAGACCGGCGGATTCCTCGACAATTTTACTCCGTATGAAATTTCTCTGGCCAAACTCCGTGTTTTACGGATTTTTTACAACGCCATGCTTGTAGAAACACGATTTCGTCTCGGGCCCCGGGCGCGTAGGCACGGTTCGCCGTAGCCTCGCCACGCCGCCCGGGTATAGCACCGGCGGCATCGACCGCTTACCGCGGTTATTATAATTGTAACAACAACGTGGCCGATAATACGGAAGAGAAAAGAGAGAAAAAAAAAAAAAAGTATCGCGTGTTAAAAAACAGAAAAAATTGATTAACCGCCGCCGCCGCCACACCGGGTAATTGAATATCGGCCGAAGCCGTAGGTACGCGCGGTTTCTTTCGTCGGCTTTTCGCCCTCCCCGCCCCACCAAATTGCCTACCTGCGCCTGCCGGTATACGCAACGCATCCTGTGTGTACAATAATAATAAAAATATATATTTATTCCAATGAAACACCGGAAGGAAAACAAAAAAAAAAAAAAAAATCAATATAGGCACACTCGGAGCACCATTTTTTCCTCTCGTTTTTTTCCGATATTGTTATTATCGTATAATCTATGCGGATCCAAACGGACGGGACGCGTCCATCATTATGTTGTTAAAAAAAAATGATATATATATATATCGAAATACAAAACGAAAAACCGACGTTCTTGCCGTTTTAATACGTTTGATAAAAGATTGCGGGAAAAAAAAAATACTAATACTAAAAGTGCCTAAAACTATTATATCTGTGGTGTGGGCGGGTCGGAGAATATTTTTTCGGCCCTTCCCCTTGTCCCTGGGCGCCGTCCCTTTGACCCCTTAACACTCCCCATCAGCAATTTTTTTTTTTTTTTTTTAAAAACCGTGAATTTATACGCCGCCCGGGGGACCGTATCGTATTATTACTATTATTATTATTACGGTAATATGGTAATTGATAAGCCCAATAAATCACCAACGCTGCACCTAATATTTTATCTCAGAACACACAATAATAATATTGTAATATAATAAAACGTCGTCGGGATGCGCGATTCGTTCCGGAAACCGAATTATTTTTAATACACCCGTGTACTTTCTACCGGTGTTTATTATAATAATATAAATACTTAAATTGCGTATTGTACGTTAATTATTATACCGTTTCGATTCGAGTATTCCCTTGAGCTCGGACAAACGACAATAACGCACATAATTTCGTAGGTCGAAAACGATAATAATTGTATAGTATTATAATCGCAGTTTTTAATCGTTACAATGTACGCAATAATATTATTAATATTGGTTATTCCACGAACAACGATATTATTTATTTACGAGAAACGGCGGCGGCGGCGGCTTTTTATTCGAAATCCGGACGTTAACAAAATTTAATAATCGACGTTTTTTCGAATTTTTTTTTATATGTTTAAAACGTACATTTTATTAACATTTGAATTACGAGCGTAATCGACCGTGCGCGCGCTCTACGAAATCGGACGCATTACCCCTCTTTACCCGAGTTCGAGCATTTCATCAGTAACGATAATAATAATTAATATAAAATTTCAATTTTTATGTATTATTATTATAATAAATACCGCGGTCAGGTAGAGTACACGAGAGTATTAAAATTATTCACTTTCCTGAACAAATTGCGCATCCGAACGTTTTATTATTAATTTTATTATAATATATTATATTCCAAGATTAATTATATTTATAGGGTTCTTCAAAAAAAAAAAACAATATTATCGTAATAATAATTTTTAAAATTGAGAGAGGCGGGCGAAGGGGTGTCAAAGAACCGGTGACGAGGGGGAAGATAAAGGGCGGTGGTAGTCCAATACCGAAGAAAAATTCTCTTACCCTTGCCCCTCTCCAGATAATTTGAGGCATTTTTTTTATTAATATTTTCCGTGTTTAATTTATTCATTTCGTTGTTTTAATTTTCGAGCAATATTGTGCGAGAAATATCGAGTGGAAAAAAAAACGCCGTTCAAACGGTTAAAATATTGTAATCATTAACCAAACTGGTTTTTTTTTTTGTTTTCAAATCCGAGTGTAGCGAAGAAGCTATTACGATTGCGCTGTTGTTATTTTTTTGTTTTTCGAGTACCCATATCTTCGGTTTAGAGTTACCAAATTGATATAACGATAACAATATATCATAATTATTTTTTAACCGTCGAAACTTTGTGTCCGGCATTCCCTATTCCGCGCAACGCGCTTTATAATTATTTTATTATTACGAATATCGCACGTTTCCTTTTGGTTAACGATTGTATTATCGTATTATTTCGTAATGGTTGTCCGGCCTCCCCCCGGACGACGGTGGACGTTGAATTTTAAATCCGCCGCGCCGCATTAATAACAACGCCTATACGTTTCCGATAAACGGATATTATAAAGCGAATTAAATAGGCAATTTAAAAACCGGCATCGGACGCACAAATGTTGCGGATATATACGAATCGAAGGATAATAACGTGTTGTCCGGACGTGACGATAGGATACCTCCTGAAAAATTAATAACGCGACGAGTGAGTGTACGGCGACGCGTGGCGCGATGTGTCACTGTTGAAGGAAAAGTACTACAACAACCGCAGCCGGTATATTTCTTTTCGTATAATAATAATATTCGAGTAACAGCGCGCTATATATGTGACTATCGGTGTTTCTTTTTTGTTTTTTGTTTTTTTTTTTTGTTCAACAAAGTAAAAATTTTAATAATACAAACCGTCGTTGTCGTCGTCGTCATCCGCACAGAGCGTAATACCGTGTATTGGTAGTATTGGGTAGTCAAAGGATTTCGCATTTTTTTTTTTTTATTTTTTTTTTTTTTCTGCTCAAACTAAACCACTAACACTCACCTGAAGAGCTGTCGATATTGCAAAGCTTTCTTTCTGTTCCGATATTAAAATCCGGCCAGACGAAGCTTTTTTTTTTTTTTTTTGAATAGACGCATAGGATTCTCGTATTATACGTATACTACGTTCCGTTATTATAGAGGGGAAAACGTAATCAAGACACGCCATAAATATTATTATTATTATTATTATTATGTGGTCGATGGGTATGAAAATCGAAAGAAAAAAAAAGAAATTGTCTTTTGTCCTTTGTGATGGTAGTGAAATTAAAATGATAATACAATGATGTTTTTTGTGTGATATTTTGTAAAAAAAAAAAAAAAAGATACAACTTTAAGTAAGCGGGTTGCATTTATCTATATAAAATAACAAAATACCCTACACCGAATCGGTAAAATTAAAACGAAAATATTTTCAACTCTCTCCTCTAGTATATTGTTTTTGTTCTGACAGCAAATCAATATGGGCGTACGTTCGGTACAGCTGATTAGACTTTTTATATTTTATTTTTTTTAGATAGTATAACCGTAAGCAAATAATAATATATATTATTATTTTTTTTTTTTTATTATTTTATTTCCACTGCACGCCGACTGACGTTCGGGAACCCGAGATAAGTGATAAGTACAGCACCAAGTGTTAACGGGATAGGGGCGGTTATCGGTGTATTGTATTAATATTCACACCCGACGTCAATATTGTCGTTCTCGCACATACAGCCCAACAAAGACGACTAAAAAAATGTCGTTATCTGTATTTTATATGTATAATAATATATTAAATTGTCAGGCGTGGTCAGCCGAGGAAACGCGATATCTGCAATTCGGCATAGAAAAACTTATTTGTTTCCTATATATATATATATATATATATATCGGATGTATTTCGAAACGTACATATTAACAAAATTAATAACTGAGAGCAAACTTAGCCTGGAGTATTATATAGGTTGTGGTGCGTACGACCGGTTTTGATTTCAAAAAAAAAAAAAAAAAAAATCGGATAATATTTATAGAACGACTTTCTTTCTTTCTGCCAGCTTTTACGGTCGACGTATAGGACTTCTGCTGCCGCCTCTCCACCTATCTCGGTCTTCACCGTCTTCTGTTCTTGTTCCTCGGGAGATTTCCGTAACCTCTAGGACTTTTCCATTCTGTGTCTCGGTAAAATCACTTTTAATACGATGAGTAGTAAATTAATTTGATTAAACGAGATTATAAAATAGATATTAAGTGACCGATTTAGATGTTTTATTAATTATCTAAAAAATCGAGGAACAATGAACATAATACGACATGAAATAAACTTATTGATTTACCTAAGATGAGTTTTTTTTTAGTATCGGTAAACACTTTTTTTGATCAGTAAAATCAGTAAAAATGCTCTAAACTGTTCAAATCGTGGTACTTTACTTGGACGTTTTTCTAGATTCCCAACATTTTTTAAAAAACCTCAAAAAAAAAAAAACAAAACAAAACAACAACTAACAACAAACTATGATACATCGGGGTTTTTAAAAAAATTATTTTTAATTTCTGGACTACCTTGGTTAGAGGAAATTAAAAACACGACTAATACTATTAAAACTATGTTACTAATACCAATACTATGTTTCCGACTTCTCGCCTACCCACGGTGCGAAGAATGTCCGGAATATTTTATAACGAATATATAATAAAACACGCGGGCAATTAAAAGTTATGGAACACGTTTATTTTTCTTTCTATTTAATATACCTATTCGTTGAAAATATATATATTTTTTTCCAGTTTTTATTCCACCTGGATGATAATAGTTCTTATTATTAGCTCTCCGACGAAAGCTGTTCCATACGAACATATTATTTTCTATTATTTTAATAACAATTTACCCTCAACACTTGGAAGTTGGAATTATCCGACGGCGCGGTTCGTAGTGTCCGGTTTACTAAATACCATCAAATTAGTTACTATTATTATTGAAAAATATTCTTTGTTTGAGGACATGAAAATATTTGTACATAATTATAGCTATCGTTATTTTCGAATGAAGGCGGGCGTTTAAAAAAAAATAAAAAATAAAAACACGCATAATAGGTATGTGCATATCGTTAAAACTGCTTATTGATTTTTTTGTTTTTTTTTTTACATTTACAAACATCTCCGAACAAATAAAGTTTGTGTGTAAAACAAAAATTGTACAAGTATTGTTATACTGCTATCCGTAAAAATGAAAAAAAAGGTCACGGGTGTGCCACAGTTGTAGGTGGAAAGTTGGGAAGATATAGATAAATCATAGATAGATATATTGTGATTTATACGATGTTCGTCGAAATGTTAACTTAATTTTCTTTTACTACAGAGTACAACTCATGATGAACCTCGTGCAAAATTCGCAAACATTTTTACTATGTCGATACGATTTTATTCGTATAAAACCAAAACTAAAAAACACCTAAAAATTAAAAATGCCTATAAACAGCTATAAAAAAAAAATTGTCAGAACCGGTTAAAAACTATTTCACGCTTATTAGGTTAGGGTTAGAATAGGTTTGGTTGGGTTATTTATTTTTCGTTTCAATTTCTCAATCGTGACGATTATATGTTCCCGGTTTTGATAGGTTCATTTATATCCTTTTGCCGTCCACTATAGTGTTTGTTTAAACGCTCTTCCGAGCTCGGTTAGCTAGGTGTAATACCCACTAAAGCACTCTAATAGGTACTTTGAAATGTTTAATTATAGTTTATAAACTATTATTGTTTTTAAACTCGGAAGATCCGGCGGATATATTTTTATTTTATTTGTTTTGTCAACGGTGTAGGTACACCTGTAATATAGTATGAATAATGCATTAAATATTATGTCGTGGCCAATTATTATTAGACCATCTCGCAATTGAACAATTATTACGAGTACATACATACCATATAATATATATTATTATGTTACCGAGTGGGTCGTCGTCGTCGTTTGTTCGTATTATACAGGGTGTACCAGAAACAAACGTGGCCGTCGGAATAGATTTTTTACACATTTTTTTTTATTTCTATTCGAAACCTCGGGGTTCCGGGTTTCATTTGTAAAATAAACAATAACCCGGAATTCCACGGGAGTGTCGTATACGTACGAGAAAATGCCTCGTGAATTTGAGGATTTCCACGAGATCAATTATTATTTATGTAAGTGGCTATAGATCCTATCAGAAAAATACGATTGATTTTATAGTGAAAAACATATGGCGAACAAACAATTTCGGTAGGTTTTTTTTTTTTAACCCGAGGTTTCGAAACAAAACAAATTCGACAAAAAATCTATTCCGAGGGCCATGGCCACACACCACCAGAGTACCGACATTCGTTTCATATACACTCTGTATATTATTACACCTTATGTCAGCGCGAGTGTGGGGAAAAATTCATAATGTTCTGACGTCTTTCCAAAGCGGGAAAACCCTCTGGTGTAGCGGCGAGCCAATATTTGCACGTCTCCCGTTTTAAGACCGCACGTCCCCCGGCAAGCGCGGGGGCTTGAAGAACTCCGTCACTACGACGGCAATAAAAGCCGACGGGGTCGTGTAGAAACGCTGGCGCGCGCGGACAAATGTATTGGATTATAATAAAAATATCGCAATATTAGTCGCAATAAAAATGTCACGGTGTTGGTGTTATTGGTGTTTTATTAAGCGGTATATAATATTATTATAGTTAAATTCGTTATCACCGCCCGCGCATAGACTAGTCCCGATTTTACAACTTGTGATAATATACAATAAACTAAACAATAAATCCAATGCCGATAAATAATAATACATAATAACGTGGTCTCTTGCAAATAATATACTATTACAACATCGCAATATTAGAGACAATTATGATTTTGGGTTTTACTGTGGTATCTATATGTCAGTTATTCCCCCCCCTGTCCGCGAACAACTTTTCGACCGGAAGACTCGCGCCGACCGTCATTATTCTGAATACTTAGTAAATGTAAAATTTTATTTTTTAAATAAATACTTTTTGCCGTTCGTTTTAGGTCCCGGGTGTTTTACTCGTACGATTTTTTTTGTTGACTAAAACCACGAACAATTGTAATTTATTTTGTTATTATATACAATTTAAACATATTAAACAAATAACTAACCGGACTAAATCATTTTCGTTTTTCCATTACAATCGCAAGAAGTTAAGATGTTAACACATCGGGACTATCGCGACTAATAGATCGAATGTCTCGATTGGATAAGGTAAAATTTTGTCCGGGTTTTTTTTTTTTTGTTGAATAGGGGAGGGTTGAAATTTTGTTAAACATATTGAAATTTTTTAATCGTTTCGTCATAACCGCTGTGTCGGGTAATACGCCATCGGTCGATGACAAAACGGATCAAAATGTCCCGTTATCCTCGATCGGTATAATACAATAGACTGAATATATATTATTTTTTTTATTTTTTTCATGTATCGCGGGATTATATTTTATAATCGTTTTTTTTTTTTTTTTTTTTTTGTTTGTTTCTCTACATCGCGAGTTTGCTCTACTTATCATATATTTAATACTCGTAATAATATAATATGCGACATTTTGCGGTGCGGCAGTTTGTGTTTGACCCGAGATGAATTTCGATACCACATCGTCGAGCCGTTAGCGCGTGGAATGGGGGGGTAGGGGCACGCGCGCGGGAATCGGCGAACCGGTAAATCCGTGATTGCCGGCCCCCGAGACGTTCTTATAGGTATACGCCGCAGAAAATCCCAATCGTTTTCTAAAATCTCCGGCTCGTTTTTTATTTTCCTTTACGAATATTATTATATACATACGAGTATACTACGTGTATATATATATATATATACGTATGTTTTATACTGTACCGCATCATGACGCGGTTTCGGTTCGCCGCGGCGGCAATATCCTTCGGGAACCGATAAATATCGTTTTATACTCGGCTGTGTGTGCGCGCGCGCGATTATTTTATAACCTCGCCCCCGTGTGTGTGTGTTGTCGGTAAACCGCCGCGATGTTTGCCGTTCGGTCGATATAATAATATAACAATAACCCCCTACCTACCTACCCACATGCACACACACAACTAGCCCTGTTCGGGCGTATTAGTTTTATATTATATGCTATTTCGGGCGGTCTGCGGGGCGCACGTCTGAAACAAATCACTAGAGTAATACGCGCGTAGTTGGGCGTGACTTTCCGCCGCGGAGAAACGCTCTTAATTAGCCCGGATGATTGATGATGAGTTGTTGCTTGTACGTCCTATATACGACCGTGTATCGTCGCGCGCGCGCGCACAAGAAAACACTGGAAACGTACCAAAAAAAAAAAAAAAAAAATACGATAAACAGAATAGTAAAAGAAGACGTTCGCACCGTGCGAGGTGGACAGCCGTATTGCGGCCGGGAAGTCTGGGAATAGCGTATTTGCAGCGACTGTTCCCGGACCGTGTCCGCGGCACCCCCTTAACCCCTCGAGTAACTTTTAAAAGCTCACAAGCACTTGTAACCACCACGGCTCTGGCGATATTCCATTATAAGTATACAAATGTATTTACGAGTTTATTGTTTTGCGTGTGAAAAGTTGAAAAGCGGTTTTGATCTGACGTGTTAAGCACAACGCTACGTTGCGCGTAGAGCGTCCCCGTGCGGTTCTTTTCGGCTTTTCTTTTGTACAGCAGTTTTGTACGGCATCTGCGAACAGTACAACTTTTTGGCAAGTGTGCTACATTTGCAAATCGCGTTTCCAAAGGTACGTTAGGTTTGAAATGGTTTCATTTGATTGGGGTAGTTTTACTCTTGGAGCTGTTGTAAATGGAATGCCTGCCAAGTAGACCAGCAACTACTGCTAATCGGATGTCCTTCAAAGGAATTGGTTTTCCTTGATTTTTTATTTGAAATAATATTTCGAATAATCGATCGTGACTAATGTTTATTTTGTCATTCGTCGTAGATTCGCAGTGGTATATTATAATTGTAACCACATACAAATTCAAAAAATAATATAAAATGAATACATTTTCGGTAAAATGAATTGTATAGTTATATAATATTGCATACTTATACAAGTATAAAAACTTTCGGTAAATCTCAATTCATTAAAAAGTGTAACAGTAAATGACAAAATTTTAACGAAAATTTACGAGGAAAAAATTGATTAACATTGATAACATAATAACGGATTGGGATCAGTAACGTAGTTTTGGAGCGAATTTTGTTTTATTTTTCGGCTATAGAGTGACCAACTGTACCGATTAATGGTGGTTTCAATAAAATACCACTACGACTCAACGGGTTAATAGTAATAATAATAATAATAATAACATAATTTGTGATTCCCGGCTCTGACTCCGACTGCCACTATATTTTTCAACCGTTTTAATGTTATATACTAACGCGATGTATGGAAATGTCTCGTGGTATTTATACTTACAACGGTAACGGGACATTTTGATCCGGGGTGACATTTTGATCCGAGATGACATCATTTTGATCCGGTTTTTTTTTTTTGGTGGGGCGCTCTCCATTTTGAAAAAATAATTCAATTTTTTAACCGGACCAATAATGTCACCTTACCCTTACAATGGATTTAAAATTTCGATTTATATCCGATACATCTGAATTGTTCATAAGTCTGAAGCGGGATCCGAAGTATTTCCACGCGTGTTTTTGATGCGAGCATAACCGAAAACAGCATCTTCACAACATGCATATAGGCTTTTACAAATAGGGTAGTCGATTAAGGATAGCCTAGCTACTGATTGGAATTTGTCCCCAAGTTCAATCCGAAATTCATTTAAAGATACAGATTAAATTATTATTTGAAGTCGAAAGAATATTCGCGCGCGTACTCTTGTGATTATTTTGTGGAACCCTTAAGAACACACTTTAGGAACCGCTTGTATTATACTATATGGGGTAATTTAGTATGCATCAGAAATCAGAAATTCAAACGCTTATAAAAAAAAAAAAAAAAAAATCGTGTCTACGGATTTTCTATATTTTCATACGATGAACCTCGTGTCAAATTTTCGAGCATTATTGAGAAGCCAAACGAATTTTATCCGCGTAAAATCAAAACAAAACTAGATAATTTCAAATAGTCAACTCATGAAACGCCAGAATGGTTTGAGAATTGTACCGCGACTCTGCGATTTTTTACAACTGAATCGCAATAGAAAAAAAAAAATCGAAAATAACTTTTTCGTCAATATTCCCGTTTTTACGACGGTTTTTTCGCCAATTATACAACAACAAAAAAATATAATAAAAATGACAACTCCTAAACGCGCCAGTTTTCTACCGGGAATCGTCCCTGAAGTCGATAATCGTGGCAATATTTCTGACAGAAAAGTCGTTCGCAGACAGAAGGAAACAAGAAAGAAAAAAAAAAACTCGAACGATGCCTATGCTATATGCTTACTGTTGCGTATAATATTATATACTATTGTTGTTTTTATAGGTACTTTTGTTTTTGTTTTTTTACCTTTCCATACTGCGTACAGCTCAATCTATACGTTATTTTACGACAATCGTAAAAAATAAAAATTTGTTTACTGCGGCGGCATCGGTCATAATATTATATTTTGTAGGAATTATATACCGGACCTTATATTATATGCATACAAGTACAAAACGTCCTATGTAAATGTATATTCGTTTTTTTTTTTTTGTAATATAACGTTTCAAACAAACATAACAAACCCACATACGTGATATTATTTATTTTACAAAAAAAAAAAAAAACGAAAAGATTATTTACTATTTATTTATAATAAACATAACCGTTTTTTTTTTTTTTTTTTTTTGAGAATATATTAACACAATTTTTTTTTACCCGAATAATATGAATATTTTTTTAACAAAACGGTCGTGGAAATGTCGGCGGTTTTCGTATTTCGCGTTCGAAAACGGTTTCAGTCGGTTTTCTGCCCGCGGTTTTTCAAAACGTACGTGAAATAACCCCCCCCCCCCGTTGTTGAAAATACAATTAGCCCGTTTAAATCGATATTGACATTGCGATTCGAGCCGGGGATATTCCGTTGCCTTACTCGTTAATAAACGAACAATTCTACGAGACTACTACTGAAAACGGCAGTAGCCTTCGGCCGTAAGTTATCGCGTTTTGTCGTACCCCCAACAATGCATAGAATGATATTACATAGACGAAGTGTTATCTCCTAAAAACATTTGGTCGTCGCCAATGTAAAATATAATATTTCGACCGTAGATTCGTGTGATAGTAGGCAGTTTTAAGTTGTGTATTTCGAATTCCGTAAACCGTTTTGACCTCGCTTTTGACCCGGCGGACAAACCGTCCGCAAAACGTAAACCGAGTTCGGCTACGGGCACAATTGTACCCGAGTGTAAAAAAAAAACTATACGGGTTCAATATCGTCGTTTGACGACGCGTACCTGTTGTGCATCCAAAAATATTATAAATAATTATTTGAATTTATAATATTTTGTGTGTAGAACGTCTATAAATAATATCGACTATCCAGTTTAAGACGGCAACAAATCAAAAAAAATCGAAAAATGAGTTAACTACATAGTTCAATTATTGATTTCTAGAGAGTTATTCAAAAAATATTTCAATTCAAAACTGCAATATGTGATCATAACCTATTACATAAATTCACGTATTTATATAATATTTGTAAAAATGGAAATATGGAGAAAAAAAAAATTGTATTTATAAGTAATTTATTTTATATTTTATAGTTGATTTGATAAATTCATTGAAATTCAAATCGCTCTCCTGAATAAAGTTTTGTTTTTTTTTTGAGTATTGAACTGGATCTATTATTTTTTCATTGATATATTTAGAAAAAAAAAAAAAAAAAAAGCTGAAAAGGATAAAAAAAAAACTCGTTACTAGGGAAGTGGGGGAATGCAGTTAATATATATGCAGTTTCATCGTTTTGATCGGTTGTAAATCAAATATTTTTTTTTTTATCTTTAATTATTGTATATACATACATGTATACATATATACGCGTCGGACTCTACAGTATGGAAAAAAGGAACACTGGTAGCAGTGCTATATTAACGAAAAAAAAAAAAAAAAACCGAAAAAACAAAACGATTATTACAATAGTTTATTATGACTCGAAGGCACTGGCAATAAAATTATTATTATTATCTGTACAGCGTGTATAGGATGAAAAAAAAAACCCCGAGTAAATATTGTAAATAATAATAAATATATTATTGGACATTATAATCGTACGTATGGAAAAAAAAAAAAAAACAAAAAAAAACCATTAAAATAATACGCGTGTACGCCTTATATTTTATGTGTACCGCGACTACTGCTCATACACACGATAATACACTAGTATATTATATATTATCCCGATTTATTTTTCCTCTCGCGTATTTTACGATCACACCGCGGACGTTTTTTTTTTTTTTTTTTCATTTTTTTTTTTTTTCCCCCAAAACGTCCGCGATCCGCGACCGAGTGGGAACGAGTGGGAGCGAAGGAGTAACAGCCGCGTGTTTCGTGTGTTTCCTAATAAGAATTTACGATTTTGAAATCTATACAATATTATCACGGCGTACGTGTACGCGCACCGTTTCTACGGCTCGGACTCGTAAATTCATCAACGCGATAAACAAAAGGATTTGTGATGTAATTCGTATGTCGAGAGGGGGATGGGGAGGGGGGGGCAACGACGGCCGCGGCGTAATCGTACGGGCGACGGTGGTGTCGAACCGCGGTATTTATTTCACTTCTGTGGCGTACGCCTGCCCCGGCGGGCTCTCTCCTCTCCTCTCTCTCACTCTCTCTCTCTCTCTCATCTCTCTCTCGTCAATAATATCCGTAATGAAAAGACTTAAAAAAAAAAAACCCGTGAAATTTACCAGGTTCTTTTTGTTATTATTATTTGTTACTTTTTAATCCTCCCCCGCGTTTGTTAGTTACCGCGCTCTCGGCACGACTATACGTTATAGCAGATAACGTACGTAATCCTCCGTTGTATAGAAAACGGAGGAACGGTATACACCTACGTATGTATATATATATATATATATATATATATATATACGTAATAGATACCACTAGCTATTGGTATTATTTACTCGATGTCCGCGACGAAGGGGGACGATGTTTACGATTCACTAAAAAACGTTATTTCCACTTTAAACTGCGGTATACATAATAATAAGATAACTGTATTTATACTCGTATACACGCGTCATAGAGAATGTTACAGTTTTTCCTCCCTTTTTTTAATATTTTTTTTTTTTTTTTTTTTATCTTCCCTACACGTACGGTATAATAAAAGATACCTAATATTGTTTATGCTCGTCGGGTAAACCCGAGGGTAAATCTAATACTACTCGTACGTTGAACGTACGTATCGTCGCCGGATTTCGGTGTGTAACCGGGAGAACGGCCCCGACCGCGAAGATTGACGAGACGCACACGCGCCGCACCGGCCACCACCATCAGTCTAATAATAATAATAAAATCCCCAAGAGGGACGAAAAATACAAAACCGAAAAAATAGTAATGAAAACGTGGACGGGTTTTTTTTTCTTTTTTACGATTTTCGTCAAAATCTGAGTTTCAAACGTTTGAAAAAAAAAAAAAAAAAAACCCCCTTGACTATACCGGTAAGAACCTTGTAAATACAAACGTTGGACATTTTCACGGGATCGAGAAAGATTTGTGTGGTGGGTGTGGTGTTGGGTTGGGGCGGCTTGGCTGATTTTTGGTTCCCTATTCCCTCGTAGAATATCCGGGTCTAATGTTAAAAATCGTTACGTGATATCCGCGGCGCCGTGAACACATTATTATTATACACACCCGGAGCAAAGTAATTCAAAATAAAATTAGGGTGTCGCGTGTTACTAGGGCTGTGCGTCAGCGATACGTCGTCGGTTAACAACCGTCCGAAATCGTAACGTTTTTCGAGACGTTACACGAGATAATTTCGTTTTGGACCTGGCAATCGCCAACACAATCGCGTAAAACGTCGCGTTAGGCGTACGACCTACACGCACGGGTAGGTGTACCGGGTCAACGCCGATTGTGATACCCGGTCCGTTAGGGCTCGGCCCCCGAGCACTGCGCGCGCATCGGGGTGGACCGGGGAATAAAACGAAAAAAAAAAAAATCATTTAACGCGCCGGTACCCCGGGTGCCTGCGAGGGGAAAACCATCGGGCGGGGTAGTAGTAATTTCCCACAGTGTTGTTTTAAACCGGTGCCGGTTTATCGACGATGGTAATTAGCGAGTATTTGTGCGCGCCGGCCGGCCGGCCGGAATCGCCGAGTCATCCAAAACGACAATGTAAAACGGCGTACGGGGACAGTGTGGGAATCGCGCGCGGTATAATACCGGGGACCGCCGCCCGTGGCACGGACGCAGATGAAAATATTTTAAGTTTTGCCGAACTTGGGGGGGGGGGGTGGGGTGGCGCGCGTGTATTATTATCGGGCGCGTATTTGCCGTCCGCCGGATATAAGCTTATCGTCCCGAAACCTCTCTATTGTGTTGTTGTGCACCTAAGGCGCGGGGGAGCAAAAATCACACAATCATCTCGTACCCCCAGCTGCGATATTAATTCATTTGTGAACGCGGTATAAATTATTATTATTATTACTATTATCGTTACACGTTATTATCGCCGTTGTTATTATACGGCGAGGGCGAGGGAATTTTTTTTTTTTTTTTTTTACTATCGATACAATAATATATCGTAGGGTGTTGTACACAGAGTATGCCGAATACGAGGTCTGTTCAAAAAGCGCCCGGATTTCATATTTAATAATTACAATAAAATATCTCGTTCGAAACGCTCTCCTGCGGGCCATATGCAGTGATCTTGCCATTTTTCAAAAGTCCATTGCAACTGTTCCAAAGTTAATGCTACGAATACCGAGTTGCCGCGTTCGCTTAATAATTTCCTCAACGTCTTCAAATCGTTGTCCTCGAAGCGCAGATTTTAGTATTGGGAATAGAAAAAAAAAATCACATGGGGCCCCTGATCAGGAGAACAGGGAGAGATCCGCGGGACCACGGCAATTTTTTTCCATCAGCCAAAAATTCACGAATCGACAGCGCTAATAAACGTGCCGGTGCATTGTCGTGGTGAACAGTCGCGATCCTTCTCATCTGTACATTTTCCCGTGAAATTGCATGACCAGACTCAATTGAGATTCGCTTTGTTAACTCACAAACGGTTAATCGGCCGCGGCCATTTCGCATTTTTTCGCAAATTGTCGTCGCCACACTATCGTTTCTGGACGACGTCTACGGTCTTCCAGAACGTGGATCGTCTTCGGTTGACTGCCGACTGTTCTTGAAACATTTAAAACACTCGAAAGTCACGGAACCACTCAATGAATCATCCCCGAAAGCGGTTTTAATCATTTCCGTACGTTTCCGTTGCATCGTTTTTACCAAGTTTCGAGCAAAACTTTTGATGCACACGCGTTGTTCGTTAATTACTGTCATGTCGAAAACGGCGAACGAAAAAAAACTGACTGGATTTAATAATACGTGTAATATTAAACTGAGATAAGATAGCGACTTTGGGTTTTGTTTGAAATATCCACTTATTCGCGAGGAATACATCTATTTACAATTTGAAACGTAATCGTGTGTAGATTAGCCGTAATAACATTTGTCCTGGTACTTTTTGAACAGACCTCGTAAATCGTATTGGTGTAGAATTTTTTTTGTCACCAACCGAGTGATTTTACGTGAGTGGTTAGACGAAATGATGGTGTTTTTTTTTTTTTTTTTTTTTATACATCCTTTATATTTGTGTAGTTTGCGTATATATATTGTATATTATTATCGCGTAAACATACTGTGTGGTGTGTCCATAAATCAGTGGCGCGCGCGATCGTTTTTAGAGTGCCCGGTTTAAGTGTAAAATATACTCTCGGTTATTGAATTAAAATAAGGACCGCTTACAATTCGATATGAAATTTAAAATTTATTTTTTCGTTTTTTTATCATATTCTCATTTGTTGTCGGACTCATATCCTTGGTTTTATTAAGACGTGTAAAAATTCTCCAAATTGTGCGCGTCGTACCTGAAAACATACGGATTATTCGACAATTTTTTTGGAGATTCCCTACTGTTTTTCTAAAATAACTTACAAAAATAAACCAACACCAAATGGTTTTTTTTTTTTATTGATTTCCGGATTACATTTCGTACACGCGAGGGGTGAGGAAGACACGGATAAATTCCTATTTGTTATTTTATCGTGTTCGCCTTGCTGCACACCCATCGTTTTCCGATTGCGGTGATTCATCGTCACTTTCAGCATATTAAATAAATTATACCCCATGTCCCCTGTACCTTCCGAAATTCCCACCTATAACGGTTGGCGCATAGTACGGCGGCCTTTTTGATATTTCATTTTAGCCATCTAACGAAACCGTGATAATATTTTAGAGTTGAAATTAAGTCGTAAATATTATCATCCTTCCATTAAAAAAAAAAAAAAAAAAAAAAACCACTCAGTCATGCGATTATTAGATAGCTGATCATTCATCCCTTATGGGGTGTCAATAATATTACTATTAGAACATCATAATATTTCTCGACGTGGTATTCGATAGTACCAGTATAATAATACATTATTTTAATGTTGTGGACTTACATAGTCCTTATATTTAACATGTAGGTTTTTGTTTTTTTTTTTTTTTTAATCAAAACGTTTAAATATAAAAACATAAGTTTTCAATAATTATTTACACAATTCTATAATAAAAATAAAATAGCAAAGCAACACAAATTACTCGTAATATATACGTATGTCGCGCCTGGGCTTACTATGATATTATAGTTATAATCTTTATCTCGCCTAGGTCAAATAACTTAGTGTTTTTTTTTTTTTTTTTCATGGTCTTTTTTTCTTAATAAATAAAATATTATATGTACTTTTATATGGTCCAATATAATAATTGTTATATTATTCAGAATCGAATACCATATTCGTTTATTTTTTTTTATTTCGATGAGATAGCATATCTCAATATATGTGTCACATAAATAATAAACTGTTCTATAAAAAAAAAAAAAAGTAAAACGATTATAATGTACGTACATCTAAAAAACTCATTTGATGAACCATAAAAACGATATGTATTAAATAGAAAAAAATATATAAATATAATATATTTATATATCTTTACCGCTACAGAGTCGTACTCGCTAGTCGATGGAGGTGAGGGGGAAAACATAGTTAGGCGGAGATATTGAAATAATGGCTTTTGTATATACACTCGCAAGTATTAATCATCCGACGTTTCGGACAGCCGATGTCTTCATGATGTAGAAATATTATGCATATTATTTATCAATTTTGATATTGTTATTAAGTATATATATATATATATATATATATTATTACGAGATCGGTGAAGCCGGTGTAAGACGCGAGGTATCCGCCCAGCAGACGTCAAAATATGTATGCCAGTCATTAATCGACGGATAGGTACCACGGCGGTAGACGGACCGGCAAAACCTCGCTCGTACATACAGGGCGATCCGTTTATCACGATACCGACGGTTTTCTCGGAGAATTTTTCCGGCGAATTCGATTACTGGCGCTTGTGTTACCCAATCCGTTATGCTCTTTTTCCTCAACCCCAAGTCTGTCGTCCTCGATCTCCATTCCTCCCTATCTAAATTCTAAACTGTTATAACTCGTAAACGGTAAATCATATATTAGAATTTATGTATTCGAATTCAAGTTTAAAATGGGATGTGGGCGGGGGTGTTTTATTTTAAAATTAAAAGTGTTTACTCATTCATGGTGGGTACAAGGAGTAGCGGTAACATATTCAAAATAAAGCTTAACTACTTGGCAGCCACACCGATTTGATTCTACTTGACGTGGAATTTTAGTTGTATTTTTTCATTGTTTGACTTGAGAACTTTACACATATATTAAGATTTTCAATAAGTTTATGTATTATTAAAACGTGATATCCTGTACTGGATCTCATATCACTGGAAATGATTTTTTTTTTTTTTTTTTGACCGACATGAATACATCCCTTAAAATGATCATTTCCTGAAATTCCCTACGAAGTCGCATGGCAATTGAAGTTTACAAAAAAAAAAAAAAATCGTGGCAGCCGAATTGTTAAACGATATTCTATAACGGTTGAACGAAACGAAAATCAAATTCACTTAAAATCCTCCGAGAAAATCGCTGGTTTGTGATAAACGGATCACACTGTATCCATATATCGGCATCCTGTCATCGTGCAGTGTAAACGAATGCCCGCGATTGTTCATAATAATAATAATAATAATAATATCGGAGAGGGGTTTCCGTTGGGTTTGTGGTAGTTTTTACGAGATTAATTAATATACGCGCATCGTTATTAATTTTGAGAATGTCAGTTGGAAAAAAAAAAAAAATAGTCAAACAAAGAACGTAAAACCGGACATACTTGGCGCCATGGGTAGGCCGCTGTTGTAGGCGGGAAGTTGACAGGGTATAGGATATTCGGGGTGATCAAGTTAATAAAATATACCGAAAGCGACGATAGATTGTGCAATCGAAAAACGATTCTGAGCAGAGGAACTTATCAGGTCGTGTTTTTTTTTGCACCTGTAGTCAAGGTAACCCGAAAATCGACAAAAAAATAAAACCGATGTATCGTCGTGAATTGTGTTTTCTGAGGTGGGAAGAACACATCTTAGTAAAACGAATAGCGTCTTCGAATTACACTCAGAATAAAAAAATAATAATAATACAAATTGCAAGTGCTTTTAATATTGGAGATTAAATTACGATCATTTTAAATAAGAGTTGTGCGTTTTAATCCGCAATAGATAAAATAGCTACTCCGTGACTCACGGATCTTATAAACTTGCTATTAAACAAAAATGACTAATGACCGTTTGAGAATGTGGGATGAATAAAATAATTAATTATATGATGCGTCTATATAATTGAGTTGTAAATACATTTATTCTATCATTAGATTATTTAATGAGTATATACAGAAAAACAAATATTATATATTTCCAGCGTAAAACATTAATAATATTATTAAGTTTTCGAAACTATCGTTTTTTAAAAAAAAAAAACTCGTACGCATACCTAAAGATCATAGTTTATAATGTATTATTGAAACCTTAAACATTATATTCGTAAAGTGAATAGTTTTTTTTTTAAGAATAAGACGCAATGCGGATTAATCACATAGAGTAATAACTATCGTTCTGAGTATTGGGGATTTTCGTATTTTATATACACGTTAGAGACCTTTTTTTTTTTTTTTTTTTTTCATTTGTTTGTTTAATTGAGAAACCAAAGAACAACCAAAACTCCGAAAGATAATAAGAACGACAATCGAACGTGTGTAAATAATAATAATAATAATAATTTCCATTTCTGGAAATATCGTGTGTATCAGACAGTGTCGATTCGGCGGTTAATCTCGAGTGATTTTAATGCACCTAATAACACGTGTTGAGTACATATTTGTTAACGTCTTACATTTCGTCCTACGATATCGTATATAAAAATTATGTATTTTTTTTTCTTCACCCAAAACCGAAAATGTCGAATCGGAAATACACGTACGGCGTCTACGGCGGGTATTTACTTGAACGCGAACAGTTTCGAAACGAATATTTACACAACACTACTCCAGCGACGCGACGACGGGCAGACGGTTCGCCTTTACCCCCCCCCCCCCGTGATATCGGTTAAAAGTAACATGTGTTTGCATATAATATGTGGTTTTACGATAATGAGTTTATGGCCGGTTTGTATTATGTATTACACCCGTACGAGCTAATTACACGCCGATAATAATATCGTGTGTGTGTGCGCGTGTAGTTTGGCGCGATCCTACGGTGTAAGGCACTAACCCGCCGGTGTAATCCGTTTCAAATTAATCGTTCGTCATTGGCCGGTATTTTTATATTCATAGCGAACGCCCATTGGTTTTACCACGACGACGTGTGTACTTTATTTATTTATTTTTCTCGTAAAACACTCGGAGATTAGTAAAAAAAAAAAAAAAAAAAAAAACGTTTCGATTTGTTCACGCGTTGGCGGGGTGGTAAACCTCCGTATTTTTCCGTATTCATTTCTCTCTTCTTCGTAATTTCCGGCCGACGGTATTTTTATCTGTCTAGGTCGTCTCGACGACAAAAAAAAAAAAAAAATCATATAACGATATATCGGTTATAATTTTCGTCGATTTCCGAGGCACAAACCGGAGAAATAAACACTACGTATGCCGATAAAGTGTTAACCTAACATTACCCCACAGTTTCTGTACCGAATCGTTTTGTTTTTTTTATTGTGTACCTTGCCGGTTTCCGTAACTTTTGGTTTTATTTTAACGTATCCCGTAAATTATTTTTTTATATTTACATGTTCAAATCGCCCCGTCGTAACGGCGGGTGGCCCGCAATACGGCGCGCCGTGCGCCGTCGTCAGTAGTCAAATTAGCCCGTGTCGAGCGTGAAAGGTGGTGTGCGGTCGCCGTCGTCCGTCCGTCCGCGTGTTCGCCAAAGACCCTCCGCGGTACAGGGGTAGGGTTCGCGTCTGGGGTCGCGTGGCCCCCGCCGCTCAATGCTCCGGTACATACTGTATAAATATATATATATATATATATATATATATATTAAACTATTGTGTACCCCTCGTGTGTGCATGACACAATAATAAGGGTCCGTCTGGGGGGGTGGAGTCCGAGCGGCGGTTACTCGTATACACCGGGGCCGGTACACAATCAAACACAAACGTACAAAAATTACACCGATAAAAAGAAGACCGCCGAGGCACGGCATTTACGTGTTTTTGCGTCTAATCGTTGTTTCAGTTGGCCTCCGCCGCCGCGTCACGTGCGGTCGTGTTGTCTGTGTCCGTCCGTTCGGTTCGGCGAACGTTGTAAAACATATATCGCTTATTTGCTACAACAACGACGTCACACGAAAACCTTTGATTTTTACATAAAACGAATTTGGTAAATTTTAGTTACAATGAGATGATGATAAATCACGTTTAACGTGTAAAGTGCTTTAGAAACTTATTTTAATGAAAAATGAGTGTTATAACGCACTATAGTCATGCTTTCAATTCTCACCTACAACAGTATTATTGTTATAAAATTAGCAGTTAGTGCAAGTTTTTTAACACATGACACTATTGGTTCAAAGATTGATTTTTTAATTATGAGTTATTTGGTAATAAGGCTAATTTTGCCTTATTACCTTATTAAAAAAAAAACACCAATATTATTATTATTTGCAAACAACTAAAAAATGACGATTTTTGTGTTATGTCGTTGTTGTAGCAAACAAGCGATATATATATATATATATTATTTAAATTTTTTTTTTTTGTTCGAAACGTTTTCCATGTGCCGTTAAACCGATACGTGAAATTTCTCGATTTTTGCTTTTTAAGCGTTTTTTTTTCATTATTATTATTATTCCGTTATGTGAAATTACGCGTTGTGCACACCGATTGCATCGGGTAATTTCGCGTCAAACGTTATTGTAACCATATTAGTGCTACATTTTTGCATAATTTAGAATATTTAAAAGAAAACAACTTATCAATTTCGTATATATTTTATTTGACTATATTCGTATACAATTTCCATCATAATTTTGGCAAATAAATTACGGTTTGCGGGGGGGGGGAGGAGAGATCGAACCTCCCGTATATTCGCCGCTGATTCGGTACGTTTTTTCGAGTATTAAAATAATTCTTTGGCGAGTGTTCGTACAAAACGAGAGCCGGTGGCGGGCGGGCTTCGTTTATACGTTTAGAGACCGTGTGTGTGATGTAATATCTCATTTTTTTTTACATTATTTTTTTTTTTATTATTATTATTATTTTCCTAATGCAAAAGCTCCCCGTACCTTGTAAACCGCGGCGTATTATATTATTATATAAGGGGAATACACTAGGCGCGATTCCCAAGCGAATACACCGCGGCGCACATGTGCCCCCAACTGTTATACGCAGCGATGGGAACGTTTTGTACGGTATAATATTATTATTTGAACAGCGCTACATACTCGGACGTATGTAATATTATAATGGCGGTGCGCACACTTGAAACGTTTCTCGTTTTACTATTGGAAATCATTAGTTAATTAAAAAAAAAAAAAACAAACAAATAGTATAATAAAAAAAAAATTAAAAAAAATACCCCCTTTAAATATTATATTTGCTCTTTTGAATCTTTTTTCAATACCCGTGTATGTCAAAAAAAAAAAAAAAAAAAAAATCAATTTACCAATACAAATAAATACACTCGTGTGTATACTGTTTATATATATATACATATATATATATATATGTAGATATAGGTAAATATATAAGGGTTCCGCAATGTTTGTTTGTCTGGGTTATGCCAAATTTGTTTGCCGGCGTGGGTACTCTATAGTAATATGCTTTTGTGCAATGTTTTCGCCCGTCTGATTAACAATGGTCAATCAAAATGGCGGACACGATTATTATTCGGGAAAAGTTCACATTTATTGAAATCGAACGTGCGCGGAACTCGTATAATATAGCGGACAATATACTAGTTTGGTATGCACAAAAGCGCATCTATGCATATTACACGCGTGACGAAACGTGTTATCAAAGGTATACATTTGGGCGATACAGAGTTAAAAAACAAAAAAAAAAAACAAAAACAATCATAATAATAATTTTCTGATAAACGCTTATCGTATAGGCGGCCGTATAATATACGACACGAAGAGGGCACGTTCGTATGGATTAATCCATGAAAATAAATATTTGTTTATTCCATGATATTTGCGTTTGATTTCGAATGTTTTTCATATTATCCACGCGATTCGTCGCAATTATTTCAATCATTACAATATTATTTTTTGTATTATTATAACGAATTGTGTATAATATTTTAATACAATCGTTTTATATCATTAATAAAACTGTTGGATGTTTTTATTGTTTTTACAACGATGGCGCGCGTGTACTCGTATCAATATTGACCGTTTCATACAAAATGCCGATGACCAGATAACTAAATATTATATTATTTGTTATTTGATCAGAAAAATAGAGACAATGTAACAATATAATCATCGCCGTCGAGGCAATCACTCGTATACTATTATTATTATTATTATTATTATACGCTATGGGTCACTTGAACAGATAGAGCAAACACAGTTGACGGATACGGATATGTGTTTGACCTTCACCGTATAGGTATAGGTTAGATGTACTCGACGAAACGCAAATAGAATATTCGATTTCAAAACACATATTATACAAAACAAAGTGCGCTTTAGGTCCACAATACTCGTCGTATGTACCTACATATATAAATATATATTTGTAAATAAAACGTTGCAAACAACGTAACGACATACAATGACAAAAATCCTGGCAGAAAAATTCAGCCTGAGAATTTAGTTTTAAGCGGGCCACATTTCCCGATACCTAGCAAGGCCGTAGATGGAAAACAAAAAGTATCGCCGTCGATAAAATGCATTAAATTATACAAAAGTTAAAACAAATACTTATTTAAATAACTTAATTTATATTACGAGTTACAAGGCGAATCGTAACGAATTATATTTTTAAGTTGGTTGAACATATTGTAGCTGATTAATCACTACAAGTTACTAAAGTAACCGAGTTACGTTAACTTTGATACACGATAAAAAAAAACAATGAGGTTTTATTTTTTTTTTATCCCAGATATCGTAAAATTCAAATACACAATTCAATGTTAAATTGAATTATCTCTATATCACGAACGCGCAACATTTTACCCTACAAACAAACTTAAAGGTTTCAAATAGTAAAGAGAAAAAAAAAACACAGATAATGTTTTCATACCTTCAGGTTTGATAATAATAGATAAATTACAAACAAAACTTCTCAAAAACGAAAACTTATGATAATTGCAACAAATATTTAAAAAAAAAAAAACTACCCGTGGGGAGGAGGAGAGAATTTGTCCTTGACCCGGGCTATCGCCCTACCTCTTCCCATTTCGGTGCCGCCTCTTTGATCCCTCCCTTATTCGAAATTTACACGTACGCCGCCGTACCGAATATATTATAATGTTAACAAAATTCTATTATCGTATTTTTATATCCATACATTTGCCGAGAGGCAGTAAAATAAGTGGCTTCTGGATAAACACACGCACGCCTCGCCGATCGGCGGCCGGCCGCATCTCTTGGACGTTATCCAAAGGAAACAATTTGCGGCTTAAAGCTGTGTGGGATTTTTTTTTTTTTTTTTTCTTTTATATATAAGAAAAAGAATAACGGCTTTTGAACTTTATCGTACGGCAAACTTTCGAGCGGTCGCGTATACGCTATTGTCGAACAACTATAGGCTCGCATCGTTTTCGAGATTTGCAATAAATATCAGCTCCCGTAGCCTTCCTCTCGTTCTGCCTCAAAGCTCGAAGATTATTGTGTTTTGTATTTTTGTTGTTGTTTTTTTTATTTTTTATTTTTTTTAACGCACTCCCGCAGTAAACCCCGACCGGCAATCGTATTCACACACGTACAACAGATGTTTAAAAAATTCATAATATTTTTAATAAATATACAATATGTGTTTCGAAAAAAAAATCTATACGATTATTCACTGTATGGCTACTTATATTTTACAGAATAACATTTGAATATAGGATTTCAATCGCAACCCGGCGACTGCGGGCCTCGAGACAGACGCGAAATCTACATTATATTGACTATTTTTATGTATTTTTTCACTTCTTATTTTCGTCTGGTCGGTATATATTGCGGACGGGAAACGATAGCGGTAATTTATAACGGATTACTTACGGATGATGTTAAGGAGACAAGGGCGGGTGTGGGTACCCACGTACAATAAAGTTGGAATAATATATCGCTTTGTCCCCCGAGTATATTCAGGCAGGTATAAAATAACTACTGTTGCTGCGGCGGGGCGCCGCGGAGAAGGACTAACATTTTCCCGAAGGCCAGCATTTTTCTCATTTCCAACCGTTTATTTACGGGAATAAAAAAGAAGAAAAAAAATAAAAAACGAAACGAAACAAAAGCGGCGCTCGCTTTGCTCCGCGTGCTTTTTTTTCGCTATTCTACATATAAATACGATATTTATTTCATTCGAAATTGTACTGTGCAAAAAAAAAAAAAAAAAAAAAAAAAAAAAAAAGAAAGAAAAAGAACCGAGGAGTTTTATAAATAATTATTATACCCGCGACCGAAAGTCGCCTATGCTTTTCAGACTGCGCAGTAATATTTTATTACGGCGGCCGCATTACTATTTTAATATGATATTATTATTTCCGCAATTATATTATACCTACCCGATTTTATATATATATATATACGAGTATACGAGAAGTATTCAATTTCGAAACACACAAGAGGATAACAAATGTCGTTTCGTATAAGACTGAAGTATAATAACTATAACAGAATGACTGAAGTGGAGTTCGTTGCCGTTAGCTGCGGGACGGATTAAATTAAAAACAACAATCGAAATCTTAATATTTTTATATTATGAATATTATTTTATGGTCCAGTGACAAGAAATAACAACAAACGGCCAGTGTGTGTTTCGTTCGTACGCGGACATTCCATTTGCCGGATGGACTTGAATTGAAATGGGGGCTTTTTTTTTCTTTAGGAAGATCGCGAGTACTAAGATATACGTTATGAGCTTAATTATTTTTTTTTCATCTTATATCAACACCGCTGGTGTTGAAAACCTATTAGTAATGCCGATTTTTAAATTTATATTCGAATAGTTTTTTTTTTTTTCAATGAAAAAAATTGTATTTGTCGAAGATAGTAGAAGAAAAAAAAAAGACTTTGAATCTTGCTGTTAATATTTTAAGATTTTCCGTCTAGGAGAATGTAAGTATGATCGGTTAACATTTTGAAAACACGTACAAAATGTGTATTTTCGAACCCTTAAAAAAAAGTAATCTAAGTCCATCTGGCTGAAATATTTCACGTTATTAACATTTGAGTAAAGCGCATCGCTGTATATTATTATAAGTAAACAAAAAACAACTGTAACATTACAGTGCAGAAAGTGCACGTCACAGGGGCCGTAAAAAGCAAAACGATAATAAAAACCGATTTATAGAAATAATAAAGGACTCTTTGCGTAGCAGACAAAGAGTTCTGAGATTGGCGAATAGCAATGAGAATTCAGAGACAAAAAAAAAAAAAAAAAAACGGTTCAATAGTAGGGAATCGTCGAGTATTACGCAATATAATTACTATCGCATTTAAATTTTTATTGGTCATATTTTTCTATTGAATAAAAAGTGCTCTGTTTCTCTTGACTACAGAGTTCAGATTTACAATATATTCGATTTTATATAATAGTGTTCTCAATTTGGTTAAACGATTTGTTTTGTTTTTATATTATGTACTTACTGAACACTGCAATTTTATTTTATTACCGGTTTTTTTTTTTTTTTTTTTTTTGTTTTGGACATTTGTTTTTCAATTCAATAAAATACATTATAGTCCTTTGTACCTATATACGTCTGAAACATCTTTAAAATCTATTTTCTTAGTCCCGTTTATAAAATATACGTACCCATATAAAATAGATCATCCGCGATTGACCGTATTGAAGGTTTTTTTTTTGATTTTTAAAAAAGACATACGTTTCTATACAAATTCCTACCTATAATACCGGCTCTACCTATTTTTTTCTTTTTTTTTTTTTACGTTTTTATAGAATAGTTTTTTTTATATAACGTTATTGCAGCGTAAACCGTGATAGGTGTGTATATAATACATTTTAAGTCGTAAGCCTTTTTTTATTTTTTTTTTTTTTTTGTAGTTCGCTGCAGTGAATATCGAACAGCCGCTAGCTATTTTGACAATGAATTATATATCTTGGGAATCGGTATAAGTTTAGGCAACAGGTCAGAGCAGAGCCGAGTTCAAAACTAATGGATTTATTCGCAAAACGGGATCCAATCGTTATTTAAAGGTCCCGACGTTTTGCTGCTGCTGCACGAGCCAGATTTCCTCCCCCTTTACCTTTTATCCGGTCACGGTAATTCTCTTGAGAGACGACGGCCTACTCTGAAAGCTCATCCGTTTTAGTTTTAGTTTTTTTTTTTTCGTTTTGCATCTGGGATTCAAACTGTATATATATATATATATGTTTAAGTATAAAAGCACGCACCGGGTATAGAAACGTTTTTCAGCTTTTATTTAAAGAAAGAAACAACACTGTTATATATTTTATTTTGTAAGATTTAAAATACAAATTACACCGCGTACAGCTAATTTTCGTGAAAACTGTAAAAGCGTCAATAGAATGTACATACATATTGCAGACGTACAATATTGAATTTAAAAATGTAAAAAATCGAAATTATGCATAAAGTGAACGTGTAAAATTTTGAATTCGTATACGCCCGATATTCGTATAAAGGTAATTGGAATATATTTAGAGTGATTTAGAGTTTTGTTTCCCCGTCAATATATACTAGAACATGTCGTGTTGGTGTATACTTTTTTCGAAACTTATCCGTTGTCGCGTTTTTTACTTTTCCAGTACAACTGCTGCGGCTGCATTACGCGTCAAGTAAAGTCCAACAGTTCTTTTTGAACTGTATTGTAACTGTTATTATACATATATACATACGTTTAACCCCCTGACTGTCAAATACCTTGAAGTACAACCGCCTCGAATATTATTGCCTAGACCGGTGGGATTTGGTGATATCGGAGTGGTAATAACGCCACAAAAATACGCTCGGAACCCCGTACAAATCCCTCCCATAGACGGGTATCGTAAAATCCCTTGCCGTGCTTTTACTACCCCGAATGATAAGGATCGCCAATCCTGAAAGTGTAAGGTTAGGTTGCATAGAAATGATGTGATGGACACCTTTATCGGAACTTAATCGAAAGTGACCGGCGAATTGTGAGCCAAACCATACTTCGGGTAAGTCACGGGGTATCGTTAACAATATCATGTGTATCCATAGATTCGTACTGACGTGTACCGGTTTATCGCTACAAAACTTACGCGGTTGGGCGATACATGAGACACCGAGTCTATTGATACATTTATAGTAATGCCCGCGTAATTTTTTTTTTTTTTGTCTAAGGTAAAAAGTCGTTTGCCGATGCAGTTGCGTTCTCCCGGATGTAAGTATGTTTTATCGGGATGGGGGTGGTAGCGATCCGTTGAACGCATTAGTCCCGTTTAATTTTCTTCTTTTGTAGAAAATTTGAAATTTCCTAGGCTAATTATTTATTTATTTATTTATTTTTTTTTTTTAATCACGTTATGGGCACACGTGCGACGCGGTATAAATTATAATATACGCCCGTCGTCGTCCGAACGTACAACAGCATTGTTTGAAAACATAATACCCTATATAGACAGGACGGTAGGTTAGGTCCGGTGTTATATATTTATTATGCTCGCCGGACACGGGAATAGGATATTTCGGCACTGAAACAATATTTAGATTCAATTACCGCGTAAATTGTTGCCAGTCATCGGGGCGTGTACGGTCGGCGGGTACGGGAATAATATATTTTATTATGTTCTTGTTGTTGTAACGCGGACACGGGCGAGAATCGTTTTTATTTTCGGGGGAGAGAGCTTCTGTGCCGGTGTCGTGGAGCCCACGCGCTTAGAATCGTTTGTAATTCGCGTTTCGAGTGCGCGGCGACGACGTGATGACCGACGACGACGACGTTCAGTGCGCGTGCTCGACATACGGGACAACGGATAATAATAATAATAATAATAATAATAATAATAATAACAATAGTAATAATTCAACGGCGGCTAAAGAAAAGAAGAAAAAAAAAAAAACCAAGCCAGTCCGTCGCGGGTTACCGTCGGTTCCGGGGGCAGAAGGGGTATTATGTTAGCCCATCCCCTATACCGCCCGTCGGTCTGTGTTTACGTGTTTATATATGCGTAGTCGTACTAATATTGTTAGTAAAACGTACCCACCGCCGGCCATGTGGCGTGTCCGGAAATTTCTAACAGAAAGGGATGCGAAAAATATTATATAATCATCGTACGGACGGATCTTCGTCCGCGCCTAACCCGTCGATATGGAATTTCCAAGCCGGGGGAAAAAAAAAAAAAAAAATCGAATTGTTATTCGACAAATCACGTTCTCTGTCGGAACTCTGCTTATGTTTATCGTTAAAATGTTACTCGTGGTTGTGTATATTTAAGCCAATGCAGGCGGATGTTACTCCTCCGCCCGCGCCGGTCATCTACTAACGTACGACGCTCCTCGTACAGGATACACCTGTTAGCTATTAGGCCACTGATAAGGTGTAGGGTGTAGAGAGGAATTTAATTCGTAATCTGTACGAACCGGTAAAATCTAGCCAACGACAACTCCCCGAGGCTCCGAGCGAAATTCGGTTAATCCCGTTTTGTAATACCGTGATTTTTACGGTTTACGTCAAAATCTGAACTGGAAAATCGCTGAATCTCGATAAAAAAAAAAAAAAATAATAATTCACCCGGTATAAAGTATATAATATACTAAATTCGTACATATATACATACATACATATATATGTATATACAGGGGGATTATAATTTATCTTTTTATAATTTTATTATTGTTATTTTTTCGGATTTTTTTAGTTGTTCTACTTTATAGAAATATTTACACAATTACTTTGAACTTTCCACCACCGGAAACACACAGCGATTTTCGATTATCAAAGGGCAATAAGTCAATAACCACGCACGCCAATAACCACCTACTCACATTTGAAATGATTTTTTTTTTTTTTTTATCTAAACATGTTCACTTATATCGGATAAAATATACCAACTCAACTGATCGTGTAACGGTTATAACGTATTAACTATAAATTTCGTAAATAAGACCATTGTGAAACGAATGCGTGAACAAAAATCCAAAATCAAATTTAATACTCCAAATCTTGTGATAAAAGAATCATTCCGTATATACACCGACAATAATAATAATAATAATATAACGATGACGTGACGGACTTGCAGACGTCCGGAAGTGATGGCAGGAGTGTCTCGTTTATTCCGAAATCGGCAAAGACAAGAAATCCGTGAACGCGTCAGCGAAGGGGGAAAAATGAACCTTATTATTATTATTTTTCTCGTTTAAAGTGCACGATTAAAAATAAAAATAAAAAAAAATACTTTTTATCTCAAAACGGACATTATGCAGAAACGATAATAAGTAGATTTAAAAAATAATCGTCTCCGATTTACCTTCGAGTTTTATGAATAAAAGTAGCGATGCAAAATCTACCTATATACATTAAGTAAATCGATTTTAGTAGACATATAAAATATGTGCAATGATTTTTGTATTAGTTTTCATTAGCGAAAACCGATATCGTTCCAATTAGTTTGCATAACGTTCCGAGGATAAGTAGGTAAAAATAATAATCAAGAATCCCCGATGAGTACACGCACAATTATTATAATTTGCAAAACGATACGTCGTATCTCTAAAAAAAAAAAAAAAAACAAACAAAAAACTAAAATTAATTATATATATGTACAGTAGTGTAGTCAGAAAGGAATTTCGTGTGGGGCCCAAGGACAGTAATAGTTTTTAATATTGCTTACTGTTTTAAGAACGATAAAATGAACTAAAATACCATAAATAACTAAAAAAAAAAAAAAAGTTTTGGAGGATGAACCTGTCCTACGGGGGCTAATGTGCTGTAAGTGTACGTTCAAATTTTACCAAAAAAAAATGCGCGTAATTTATAGAAAACCCAAGGAGAATATAAACCCGTTAATACGGGTGGTGTACAGCATTATCGCGTATCGATGTTAAAAACCGTTACTGAATTTTATTATTTTTATTTATTTAGTTAGTCGTTTGCGTCTTCTGGAAAAGAAAAAAAAAATAACAAAACAAAACGACGTTTTGGTGACACGAGGTACTGTTTTTGCGACGAAACTATACTACATAATTTATGTATCCATTATTATAACTGTACCGTACTGTACTTTTTATATTATTATACGTTGCTGCTGAATTATAATAAAAATAATAATTACGAATATTATATATATATATTCGATACTTGTCGTCGTATCGGTCGATTAAATCTAAAGCAGGTATATAAATTGAATTCAATTACAAAATAATATTTTAGATCCGAGCCTAAGGCGTCGTGAGTAGCCTCTTATTATTGTTATTATAGATTTAATATCATTGTGTTCGTACCGCCCAGAAGAAAAATATCGTATCGATCGTATCTGCCCACGCATTACATTGTGTGCGCGTTATCGGACAAAAATTTTTATTATCACGCCTTATCAAAACACGCGATGGAAAAAAAAAAAATAACAATAATAACCGTTTCCATATCGAACCCATACTTGTAATAGAAAAGCGAATTATTCTTCGGAAACAATAACGTACCTATACACATTGTGTACCCGTACATACTCACTGGCTATCGGAAAGAAAGTCCAATGGAAAATGGCCAAAACTAAAATAAATTAAGTACTACATAAATATAATAGTAGGCTCTTAAAAATAATATTAAAAAAAAAAGTCAATCGAATAATATTAGTGTCGTCGAGAAAACTATTAAACCATGATATGCGCAAAGGGTACGACTATAAAAGGTTTTCTCATAGAAGAGTCAAATAAAATGTTTGTTTTTCCAGTTGAATTGTATTGCATACGGACAATTGTACGTAGATTTATATTTTATAATACTTGTATATAATCTTAAAAACACGTGTATAAATGCATGAAATAATTAAAATAATCCAAGGTAATATTATACAAATATGAAAATATTTACCCGTGAAAATTGATATTGTTTAATTCTGGCTAAACCGCAACTGTACAATTGTTTAACCATTCTAATCGGATCTATCAAACGGATTAGGTAACTTAAAAAAAAAAAAAAAATGTTAACGCCGTTTGTTCGCAAATCGAATATTTAAAATCTATTATGTGTAGCGTCAAAAAAATAATTCACGAATTACGGTAAATGATAATACCCGCTGTCACTATAATTTCACCGCGGAATAAACAGTCTTTTGTTCTACTGCCACGAAAACACCACCTCTTCGGAGTCTTACTCTCTCTCGCACGTATATTGACATCTATAATTTATACACGTATTTATGCGTTATTCGCGGCCTATGGTATTATTATACGTCTATGTACCCGTCCATTATTATATTGTACGTACTTTGTGACGTACATTACAAATAGGGTCTCCCCTGTAATAACATATATCGGATCGATATTCATCGACGGTTTAACCGACAAACGAACCATTAAAAAATAGTTTTCGGTCATTTTTTTTCCTCCTCGGGCGCTTTTTTTTTTAGACGTTCGGGTATTTTTTTATTATATTCTGTAAACGGATTTGCCCGTTTTGTCGGAATATAATAATTTTATTGGTGTTTTTTTTTTTCTTATCCGATCCGGACATTACACGGGTCGTCGTCCACCTCAGTAGGACGAAAAACCAGTTTGGCTAATTCATTTATCGTGTGCCCGCGAGAAAACACGTGTTTTCCGAAACCGTAAAGAATCCACACCGCATCGCGCGTACAACGGGGCCCCTCGAGAGTGCCGTTTTAATAGCAATTACGTGTAATAAAAGAATTATGTACGCGCTGTCGCTCGTGACGTATTTGATATTCGTACCGATATTGTTTCGTAGGTCCGTCCGTATGTAAAAAAAAAAAAAAAAAAAATACTCCGGTATCCGGTTACCTTTGAAAAAAAAAAAAAAAAAAATTAATTCTTCGGTTGTCGTCGTCGTCGTCGGATAAGTGGTCTCGTGGGTGATACGCAGTGCCAATAATCGTGTACGCGGTCTGGATCCCCGTATTGTTTGCGCGGTTATCGATCGTATACGTTTTGCGCGTGGCCAACGTCATTGTTGTTAATATTATTACTCCTTATTGGTGTATTATAAACTCGATTATTTTTTATTTTTTTTTTTTTTTCCCGATCCATTATTCTTACGAACGATTGTCATAAAATGTCGGCCCGGGAATATCGTTAAAACCGACCTCTCGTGTAGGGGTCTGAGTAATAAGACCGAAGAATATTCGTTAGTATTCTGTGCAAATTTCATATGTCTATTATAATTACGTTTAACGGAATTAAAATTTGAAAAAAAATAAAAGAACCGTTATTATTACCGTACATTCCCCTCCCCCACAATTACTAAAACACCTAGACCAAAAATCGAAAAATTTTCGCTCTCCCCTAGCCTATCAAATGCACCGACTAGGTCCCAAAATTATTTCGGTAAAAAAATCGAAACAAGATTTCCGGTACAAAAGTTGTTCAGGCGGAATAAAGTCTCATCATATAGTAAAACCAATACATTCCTCTATTCGGCCGGAATCTACGGAATCACCTACGGCGGCCCGCATCGAATATGTATAAATAACTCGACCACGGCCATTTTTATGAAAATTAACCGTAAATGTTTGTGAATTTATACGAAAAAAAAAAATTTTTAATTAAATTTAATCTTGTACTAACTATAGCCAGTCCGTTGTCGATAAACATGACGTAATAAAACCAATAAACGATAACAAAATACGCCTCGGGTTCGTAAAATATTAACGCCCTCGATAATTATCGGTACCCACTTGAAAATTATTGTATGTATTCTTGTAAAAACCGTAACGTACATCGAATACATTGTGATCGACACGAACTATATTCGTTTTATTTTGCAATAAGAATTTTTCACGGACGAATTTCGACATTTTTAATACAATAGCGTACAATTAATTAATTATCGAAATTTCTAAACTTTGGTCGCTATTCGAAAACACGTTTTTTTTTTACATCCGACACTGTCTCGTACAATATTACTGCAATATTTATCGTCTGATAACTCGAAAAAAAAATACAAATATATATATTGAAAAATTAACACCGTCCGTTGGTTCGCCATTGCGTTTCGTTATCGACGAACATGTTGCCGGTTCATAAGTCACCGCAGACGTCGTTACAGCAATAATAATTACTCCGCGGCCGTGTACTACAGCACGGTATACAAATAGATCATCCTGTGTGTCTTATCTGTGCAGTTGGTTTTCAATTAACAGCGTTTAAATATAATCGGCCGAGCTGCGATGCTGAAAATTGACGTTTTTATTATTTTTATTATTTTTTTTTTTTTACGAACACCTAATTTTACGGCGTTATCGTGCCGCTCGCACTCGTTCCGTGCGCAATACAATAATATTCATATCGTCGAATTGGTCGTTTCAAAAGTCGCTTGTATTTATTTTCATGCTCGCCTACATTTGCGGTTTAATACACTGCGCTGTCGATTCTCGTACTTCTACGTTAAACTCGCAGTATTATATTTTTAACTTAAATTAATATGATTTCCCGACAAAGTTTACTGTCGTTACGCAATATTGACCGGAAGTACTATATCTATAATAATATATTGTATTTTGCCGCGTCTTTCCCATACCCGCCCTCCGTCGCTATATTATTTTCCCTCGCGACACGTAACGCGCGCGAAGTGTCAATACCAATACATCGCACTCGACTTGGTTTAATGAAAGTTCGCCTCGGGGGAAATTTTTCGAAAAGCCGCCGCGATGTTTTTTTCTCCGCGTTTTTACCTCACCGTCCTTTGTAGGACCGCGCGATGACAAAAGCCCAAGTATTAATTGCCTCCGGGGCGTGCGAAAACCACTGTCACGCCCGTCGTCGTCGACCTCTCAAAATATGATACGTGTCGGAAATAGTAATGAGAGTTCTCGTGACGAGAAATAACGCAGAAAATACAACTAATTTTAAACCTCATCGGTGTATATTAACTCGGCCCGTTGCGGCTCCTCTTCATCCCGGTCTATATAAGTTTCGTATTCGCTACAAATATTAATTATTTTTGTGTTTTTCTTTTACAGATTAATACGGTTTAGACGCCACGTAATTTTCTTCGTCGAAGACGTTCTCTCGCCAAGACTTCTGTTAAAAGGTAAGAATGCTCCACATGTCGTATTTAAGATATTCTATTGGTTACGTTAAGTTATTATTTTTTTTATTTTTTACAACCGGTAAACATACAAAAAATGTTACTCTCCGAATTTGTCTAGGTAAATACATTTAGAAATAGCCGGTGCTTTTTTGTCTCATAAATTTCTAATTAAATACGCGCTAAGAATATTACAGAAATCTAAAAAAATCGCAGGTGGTAAAAATATTATTTTTCGCCGCTCCTGGTACGCCACCACCAAATCCCCCGCATCATTCTACACGGGTAGCTATTCCCAGGAGTTTAAAGCTTAACCTCCCCTGACGCGGTTGGTTGTCTCGGTCTTTTCTTGTCATAGTTTTCACATTGTGATCGCACGTGCCAAACGTGCTTTTGAAAACTCCAACTATCATCCGCCTCATTTAGCATTACCCGTGGCATATGCATTCCATCATTTGTCTTCCGTATTCTCCCCGATTCTTCTGGGACCATACATAGGTACTGGGTTTTTAAAACGTCTTTGGGGTCTAAACGTATAGCTTTTGAGTTGACCTTCAGAGTAATTTGAACTCGAACCCGGGAAATTAGTACCCTACATTATATATTTGTTCTATCTGAACATATGATAACGCAATCGACACAATAGTTGAATAGCGGAAATATTTTACGGTGGGTATGAAATAAAGGATACATGGATACCAATCAATATAAAATAATGTAACGACGAGAAGTCGAGAAACTTTTATCGACATCACTGTCTTCACGGTACAAAAACTACGTGATATCTCAGATACCCGTGACAACGTTATGAACAAATAATTCGCGGCTGCTATACAAATAGGTTTTTTTCCATCAAAGAACAATACATATTTTCAATTTAGAACGTAAATCGTGCGCGGCCGTTAGCGTAAATGACATTTCGAATCGGTAAAACCCTCCCGGAGGCTGCGGGCCACCGGTCAATATTTTCCGTGACCGGGGGTGCTGCGGCCAAGATCTAATAACAGCGCACAGCTGATATTGCGGATACGAGCGCATAACGGCGTAAATAGGCGAGACGGATTTTTGAAAGAAAAAAAAAAAATTATTAGATGGCCCGTAATTTGATTTTTCGAACACGCGTTAATTGAAAATTCTTAGTGTTCCGCAGCTACACCGCACGGCGTCTTTCTTGTCGGGGTTGATAATATATGCGTTTATACATATTTTATGAATGCCGTGTTCGCAATAAACGTCAAGGCTTTTCGGTGGGTCCGCGCGGCAAAATATTTCGTCCAAATAGGGGGTAACCGGAATCTCTTTGTGCGCGGTATAATAACGCGGCGGCCCGCGCGTATTAGTATATATATAAATATATAAAAAAAATAAATAATAATAAAAAAAAAAAAAACATCTGCGATTAAATTGTCAACGAGGAGGGCAGCTGCGATTTAACTGCAGCGACCATTGACGAATAAAACCAAAGCCTTTTGTTTTTCTCCGAGAGGGATCCCTTTTTTTTTTTAGACTCACGTGGTGGGGTTACGCACGACGGTACGTTTATCGGTCTTTTTTTTCATATTGGAAAACTGCCCTGTGTATATATTTTTTTTTTTTTATGTACGAGTGGCGGTGGACGGCCGTATAATAAATTATTGCTCGAATGCTATTATTATATACGCCACTGTCTACGCTTACTATTTCACCGTTTGAAATTTAATTTTTTTTAATACGAAAACATAATAATAATTAATCGCGTATTTCGAATCGCACGTTTTATCGAATATAATTCAGATTGGTCTAAAAGCAAAGTGCTATCGTTTATTTCTTATCGGAGAAAATTAAATCTCTGTTCTCCGCCCAATTTTATCGTCAAGCTTTGAAGACAAGTAAAGCAATTATAATAATAATTAAAAGAAATAAAATATAACTTTTAAAAATCAATTTTTCAACAAACTGAATTTGCTGTAAATTTTAGTGCATTAACTGCATTTCTCTCCGGTTTTCAACGCATAAGTGGATGTTTATTTATGCATTTTTAGTAAATGACACCTGAATATATGTACAAATTGTATTATTAATTAAATCTCGGTACTTTTGAAATATTATCAATTGATTTTTTTTTTTTTTTTTTTTTTTAATCAGATTCCTCCCAAAAAACTACCAATAGTTTACTGCATTACTTAACTGTAAAATATACAACTCGATCGGAACACTAATTATAGTACTCATAAATAGGAAAGTAACTTTTATTTGTTTGTAGTTTTTTGTTATTCTTTTATGAAACAACCAGAACGCGCATTAGTATTTATTTTTGTCGACGTTTGTTTTGTTAGGTACATGCGCGTATATTTGTTTGCCCGCTGAAAATGTTCAAAGTAAAATAATAATATTGCGTTTGTCGCGAAATAGTAATTCGGATTGTATTATAAATAAACGTTACCGGGTTCAATGCCGCGTGATTGTACTTTTGTTAAATCGTTTAAAGAAAAAAAAAAATATATATATATTAATAATATATTATTACACCACCGTCTCGTTTCTCTTTAAAAATACCAAAACGATGCCGGGCGTGCATTTATAGAACATTTTGAACGGACTCCGCGTAATATCGGTCGGCTGATTATACGAAGAGTCTGCGTTATCGTTTGTCCAAAACCTACACGTATTTTATTGATGCAATGCATTCGGGATGTCCGTAGCGGAGTTGTTGTAAACTCGATTGGGGGTGTCTTTGCGGTTCGGTTAGGTGGCCACCGCCGTTATCTATATGATACGGTATTATTTCGTACGGATATATATATAAATGTAATATTACAACCTATATCGGCGGAACTTTGTCGTCTAGCACAATTTTATCGAGATACGGCGAAAAGGTTTTTTGGCTACACTCCGCGCCGCGAGAGACCGCAACCCGGGTTGCGGCGACCGACCCCGCGCCGATACGTGTCCATTTTCGCGCGCGCCCCCCGCCGTGTAAAACCTGCCGAAGTCTTTCCGAAACACGACGAGTGCCGATACGCCACGGCTTTTGGTGAATGGAAAATTAGTCTCGCGATAACGCAAAACCCAGTCATTTGTGATACAGTAAGACCGAGTACAGTCGAAGAACACTATTTGAACGTGTTAACTTTATAAAATATTTCGCGTGCGTATACATTAAACATGGATCATGATTTTCGTTCGACGATGATAAAAATACTATCGCTATAAAAACACGATTGCCATAGTAAAAGCTGGAGCAGTAAATATATATTTTTAAAAAAACGCCGTTTATACTTTCTTTTTTTTTATACATTTGCATATATAAAGACTATATTTTCTCAATACTCAAACACTATAAACTATATTTCGTTTTTTTCAAACGACAACGCCACCGGTTTAATTAACGCAAATCATACTGTTCGAATAATTTTTCTGCAAAATTATCAACGTAAATATTCGAATATATAGTTCGGGGGTTCTGGGTTTGTTTTTTTTATCTCCAAATTTATAAAAAGTGTTTGCTAAATTATTTCACCGGCGTTTTTCATAATATTAATGAATTTTTCACATTGTCTGAAAATGTCTCGATTGAATAATTAAATATTTATATTTTTGTCGAATTATATATTATAGGTACCTTCCGAATCGATGGGACGTAAATATTTATTTCATAAAACCCGGTAACATTCATAAGTCCGCTGCCGTCATAACGGTTGATTAAAATTAATTATTTATCAAGCTCTCGCGAAATAAGAAACAAAAAATACAAACAAAAATACATAAATTACACACCGCGTTATGTAAATTTACCCCTGCGAGTTTGAATAAAACATATTATAACTGGTGTGTATTTTCCGCCGGTTAGCGCAACGGTACGAATCTTTTCGGTTAATTTTCTAATAAAACCGTATCTCCATAATAATAATAATAATAATAATAAAGTATACTGGACAGGGCTCGGGATATTATTTGTTTTTCACTTCTTTCTTGTCGGTGTTTTTTTTTTTTTTTTGCCCGGCGATTCAACGAATAGTAATATTGTAGATATACCGAATAAATAGTATTGCCACGGCCGTACCGGGAGGGAGGGGCCGAAAATACAATAAATGTAAAACTCCAAGTGTACAACACGCGTACAGTGAAATCCTCCGTCCGTCCGTCCCTGCCGGCATTGTTGTTGCGGCGGGGGTCTCCGTTATAATAATTTATGTCCGGTACGGTTGTAATACGTGGTGCGAGGCGCGTTATGCGCCCGGATGAAATTTACGGGCGTTTAGTCCGTGTTTTTGGCCGTTCAAACGTTACCCAGGGGCGTCACTATGCCGAAAGGTGTTGATAAATATATATGTAAACGGGAGGGGGGAGGGGGAAAAACAACGAAAAAAAAAAAAACATCGATACGGCACAATAAATTAATATACGTGCGTACACGGGGAGACCGGGCCCGTGTAATCTAAAGTTACGTAACTCGACTATTTTTGTAACTTGTAGCTACGATTAATCGTTTGTTACAACACCGTCGGTAAACATTTGAAAATACTCGTAACCCGTGTTACATATTTCTGTTGTAATTTCGAATATCGCAATTGCCGATTATTATTTCAACTAAACTCTGTTCGAATAATTGTTTTGACTATCGTCTCTAACCAAACCAATCCGTCATTCCGTAGAACAATTGAAAATTTATAAGAACTTGTAATAACGACTGACCAAGACACTATCTAAAAACGGATATGAAATGTATAATCCTTCCGTAGTCCTCCGTCTAATGTGTTAACTGTGATAACTTACGTTTTATTCAATATATAGTTGTAATGTTTCAAGTTCATATTTATGATAAAATTCGTTAAACACACACGAACAATCATTGTTATTTATTTCGTGGTTGAATTTTTTTTATTTAATTTTTTCAAACAATTTTTAACCGAATTCCGCTCAGAATCGTTTTTTGATTTGAAATATTATTGAACGTTGCTACTGTAGTGTAAATTTATATTATATATTCGCTGCCATCACCCGGCCTTGCTCGGGTCAAGTTTGTTGGTCATCCAGAATCGTTTAGCTGTCCCGTACATCATCTATTTAAAATTGAGAGCTAAGTGTGGTTAGGTATTGGTTCTATTATGATTTGTGCTTTTATTAATATAAATATATATATATTTTTTTTTTTTGTCTAAATCGAATTAAATGTTTTTTTTTTTTAAAAAAAAATTCCATAATACTTTTAAATTTTGCTTCAATTAACCTTACGCTGGAATGATCGATTTGTTGGTATCATTGGTATTCTAAGGATCAAAAACCATTTCCCCAACTTCACAACCAGTAAGAATCATAATTCTTGCAAAGGACATCGGACTTTTGATCACATGGAGTAACATTCTTATGTAAATACATTCACTATTATTTAGATGAACTACATAATATATCTTGACAAGGGCATCCGTTTTTATTACTCCGGGATAACCTTCGACGGTGGTTCCTCGTTTATTGCGTTAGAATATTTTGGTAGATTGTCCGGTTTACGTATGTATCGACCGGACTGAAATCGCTTTACTTCATTTTCACAGACTATACTAAACTTTTTCTGTTTGTATATTTTGTGAAGGAGGATTACCGATTTAGCGTAACGAAATTCGCCGTTTTATTTTGTATAAGTTATTTATACTATTTGATTCCCATGGTAAATCAACAAATGTTTTTCATTCTATCTTGAAATTTATATAATTTTATACCGTACAAATTTCCGACTATTCCGGTGGATTTTCCAATAATTTTCTTTCATACAAATCTTGCCCTGAAAATTACGAACACAACAACAAAACAAATCAGCCAAATCGGCTATGTATTGGTTTTATTGTGATGTGTGCTTATTCAATTTTTTTTTTTCTGTCTAAATCGAATTAAATGCTTTTTTAAATTTAATTTAAACCTGGACACTTCAATTTTAGGACAACTTACACGGACTATCTTATTATTTAACTGTTTTTTTTTAATTTCGTCCGTATCACCAAGGTAACCCATAAAATAACAAAAATAATTTGATCGCTGTACTAAAAATACCAATAACCCTGTGTCAGCCACCCTTGCGGCTCCACCTATCAGGTCTAATAGAGAATCTAAACCATCCAGGGACCCATTCAAACACACAAAAAATGTCATCGAATTCAGTTCGGCCGTTTAGGAGGGGTTCAGTAGCATACACACAAGCAGACGAAATGTATATAAATATATAGATTTATGTATTAAATTATTATATAGTATATTGCCGATTTTCCCGACTTTTTTTTTTGTAAGTACTCAATATTACTAGGTATATAATATAATGTAAGAGTTGCGTTTTCGTTAAAATATGCACTAACATGGCTGGGTGGTACCACCGGTACAGAAACGAGAACGCGCGTCGGCCGGTAGACGGGACCTCGTCTTTACAACCGGGAAACCAGAAATTTCGGACCGTTGTTCGTGATTGCGCACAATAGGAAAGAAAAAAAAAAAAGAAAAAAATCAATTTATCAATGTCCCAAGAAAGGATTATCCAGTATATAGGAGGAGGAGGGACATATTGTATCCTTTTGACTAGCGTGTATACGTATATGATATCGCCAGAAGGCCGCCGCTATAATTTCAAACTGCGATGTAAACGCGCGCGCGGCGCGCTCCTGGACTTCAGTGACCCTGGACGGATATTACAGAGAGAGAGAAAGAATGAGCCTGCTGACCCCTCCGGTCCGGCCCAATAAATATTATACCGACCGGTGGTCGGCGGTCAGCCCGCATTTAATCTAATAAAACAGTTTCATTGTAAACATTGCGCAGCTGACACCCCGGCAATGTATTGTAGGAGGACGAGGCGAATAATCGTAATAATAATAGTTCTACTGTGTGTGGGCCCTTTGAATCGATATTGTTGTATGGCGGCGGTGCCGTGCGAACGAACACGCGGGCCTGGTGGCCCTTTTTTTTGGGGAAAATACGATAAAAGAATCCCGCCGGACGAATCTGAAAACGTGAAAAATATAATATTACGGTGATAAATATATCAATTACACGAATGTAATACAATGATTTGTGCGTCTTGTTGTCACAATGTACACGGCGAGTAGTCCGGAGCGCACGACTATGATTTTTATTGGGGTTATTGATGATTGGGCGTAGTTGTTGTTGACCCTCGGCGATGACCCGTCGTGTTGGTCACTGATAACAACAATGCTTAATATACTGTTCCAGAAAATTCTGAACCGAGTTGTTCAAGAATAAAATAACTCGATAAATTTAATGTTTCGATAGAACTCGATATTTTCGTGTACGTGTCGAACGTTTACATCATTCGTTTTTACAACCGTCCATCGTATTATAATATTCAAATCGAACGTTTAAAAACACGATGCGATTTTATGACGCGTTTTAGGTGTCGAAAATTACTGAAAAAAAAAAAAATAATAATAATAATCAAAAAAAAAACCACCATATCAATATTATAATTTATAATATAATATTATGGATTTTGAGCAAGTGTAGATGCGGTACACTTAAATAATATTTCATTGAGGATTATCGTCCTTTTGCTTTGACTCCAATGCCGCGGAAGCCGGTTTTACGAAACTAGTTTATTAAAAAAAAAAAAAATTATTTTTATTATTATTATTATAATATTCCGGGCAAACAAGTGTGTATGATGGGAGTTTTGGAGAATAATATAATATTAATATGAACGATTTTAAACACTTTATTAAGTTTGGATATCTTGTGCGGTGAATAGTCGTTCGAGGAGGACGAGGACCGGGGGACAAATTTAAATTTTTTTTAAAAATTAAAGGGTGTTCAATCAATGTAAGTATAGCAGTGGTCGGAATGAAACCGCGTAAAATCGTACATAATATAATACGAAATGACCTCGTCCGTCTTTGTCCAGTATTTCTAGGGGTGACGTTTATACGCGCCAAAAACTGAAAAATGTAAAAATTGCGCAATCGTATTATTGCAGTAGTATCAATTATATTGTAGAAATGCACATTGATACCTACCGCTATACCATTTTAATAATAATAGTTCAGTATTCGAAACGCTAACAAAAATGTTAGCGTATTGAAAAAAAAAAAAAATAATAAATTATAATCATAAAATCGCTCGTAGTAAAATAATAGTTCAGCAAAAAATAATAATAATAAAAAATAATGATCGTGTCGGTAAAACAGGAAAAAAAAAACCACTCGACATAAATAAAATAAACGTGTGCTACGGGTAGGTATGACCGCGTGTTGGGTGTTCATTAATAATCTATAAAAGGGTCAGACGATCGTCGTCGTTGTCGTCGTCGTCGCGGACGAGGTTGAAATAATAATATTATTATTATTCGGTCCGTGTGTGCAATTTTGTGTTGGTTTTTTATTTTTATTTTTTTATGTTACGGATGTGAATTATCGCAAACCGTATTATTGTGTGTCGGCCAAAGCACGACGACGACGGCGTTATTACAGTTCAATTTGCATAAAACATTCGCCATTATTGTCGAGGAACGATAGTATCTTGGCGCGGCCTACGGGTGTACAAGCGCACGCGGCAACAAGCAAATCGCGTGTAACGAAATCCTCCGACGCAAAACCGTATACGGAACGTGCTAATACGTAAAGTTGAATTATTATTATTATTATTATTATTATTCGATATCCGTAGATCGTGTACCTAAATGACATTGTTTGTCCTCAGAATAATAATAATAAAAAAAAAATTATTTCCAATTATTACCCCGTCTCTGGGGTACCGCAGGACTTTGACTGCGAGTAAAATCCAAAACATTCGGCGGCGACGGCGAACGATATTATTATCGTTAATTTATACTTTTATATACTCGTGACAGACGAGTATATAAAAGGGAATTAATGTTGACCATTAGAACAAGTAATACGTAGAAAACGTAAAATGCAATCGCGTATCGTTTTCGATAACGTTCAGTTAATTAAGAAATTATCCTTAACGGCCAGACAAAAAACTGTACCCTGAAACCTGGTATTGATAGGAAGTAGGACGCTAAGTCGTTTCGGGGCCGATACACGACCCACGAACGAACCTGTTACCGAGACTCGTGCGCCTCTCGTCGAGATTAAGAACTTTTATTGGTAGGAAGATTCTGTTGTCGTGATATTCTGGTGAGGAGGAATTCGAAGGCAGTGCCCTAGAGATAGACTCGAAAAGCAGTAATGGACTCCGATCAATCCGCTGTAATCAGCAACGGTATAAGGCGACTCGAGCTAATATAACAGGGCACATATAGATAACTAAGTCGACTTAAATTTGATTAATGCTGTCGTTTATGAGTCCCGGAACACGCAGTGTTTTCCCAGCAATGCAATCAACGTGGGAGGGGGCGAAAATTAAGTAAAGGAACGAACAAGGCCCCTAAGTCAGGGGCTTCTTCATGTTGACGGTCTAAGGAGACAAAATTTTTTCTCTCTGCATTTACTACTGTTTAATACTTCAACTATCTTCAAGAGTATCTGCTCCCAAGACCGCACACCCGATTACAATCTCTGTTCTCTCCCCAACGTCCTTACACGCATAACAGATTCTCCTAATCTCTTATTCTAAAATACCTTTCAAGTTCACTTTCATAGTTTACACTGTTTAACTGTCCCTTTCTATATATCCTATTCCCCGGCCGATTTCCTTGAAAATTCTCCAATCATCCGGATCTTGAGTATTGCCAATCAAGACACTTTTTCCTCCTATTAACTTGAGCACCACAATCTAGATGTTTACTTCTCCAACGGTGCTTCAACGACACTGTTTAATTATACTGAAAGTTCACTTTTTGCCTGACCCGTTGATTTTAAAATGAATTAATAACTATACTTTGTCACTGGCCTCTACCTATCTCCAGTTTTAACTCTCAAACTTAAATTTTCTTTTACTACTTCAATCCATTTTTCCCTGAATATTCCTTAGATACTTACTTCAAAACTGACCGTTTTATTTTGTATTTTCCTCAAAGGCTTTATTTTTTAGATCATTATTTTATATACTTTATCGTACTAATATATCACAAGCATTACGATTTTGGTCTGTGGATATTATTTCCCTGAATTTAGTTTTGTTTGTCGGTACCTCGTTGTCGTTGACGAAATCGTTCGATGGTTTGGCAAAAGAGAACCGCTTCATGTTATACGATTTGTTTCGCGCGCTTCGAATAAAAAACCATAAAAAAAATACGCCCGCGATGCTTTCAGTTGTTATCGCGCGTTGGCCATGATCAAAAGTTATATATATATATATATATATATATATTAAACGAAAAATTCGAAAATAGTATTACTATTATAATTACATTATTATTAAGATGTGTAAACGCAAGTCGCCTTGTCTAGTAATCCTCTATTTTATGCTACTGTATATATAATACGAGTATATTTAAAAAAGAAAAGAAAAAGAAACGGCCACCCGGTCCGTTTAAATCCCGTGAATGATGTGCCGTCTGTAATATTATATTGTAATAAAATCATCTCGCAAATCGTATTCGTAAACGAAAAAAAAAAAAACCGGAATTCTCGAATTATTTACAAGTACTTACATAATAATACCGCGATTTACTATATAGCGCGTGTCAACCCGTTTTCAATTCAACGCTATGCAGTTTAGTATGAATGAACATATTTTATTAACACATTTTATTCACCAGTGGCGTTGCAGATGTATAATGACAATAATACGAGTAATATATATATATATATATATATAATAAATAATCAAAAAAATAAAAAAATTAGTAGTAGTGGTTGTTTATAAAAAAAAAAAAAAAAAAAATTATGACAAACACGTGATATAATACGATAATCTTTAAGATATACGATAATATAAAATATTTCCGTGTCTCGTTTTAGGGTTTCAACGATGACTACCGTTTATAATAGTTTTAATAGCATTATTAATATATATCATGCTTACGTTTATCAACACATTATAACATCAAATATTACAATTTTACGTGTGTGTATCTTGCGTCGTCGATTTCGTATATGGAGTAATATTATTGTATACGTATAGCTATTATTTATTTATTTATTTTTTTTTTTTTCATGCCACCGGATATGCGGTACTAATGTAACATATTATGTAAGTTATACATGTTTAGGTCGCCTTATTTATATATATTTTTTTTTCATATATAAATATATCGTTGAAAATAATAACGAAATTGATACGCAACTATTGAACTAAAATCATTAGAAATGATACCTATCTATAACCTGTTAACATTTCGAAATATTTTGTTTGTGCCGTTTTTGTCATCGATTAATTAAAACAAAAACAAAAAACGACATTAAGAAATACTTAAAGGGTGTACATTGTAATACATTTTGGAACATCTCTACTGGACTAAACAAGTTATATACGTATAAATCAAAAAAAAAAAACCTCTCGAATTACACAAATGGATAACTCTAAAAATGTAAAAATATATGAAAAATTCGACCCCGTCTAGAAAACGCTTAGTATTCAGTGAAATTTTCAGATCTCTAAGATTGTTTTTCATTGAAATACCCATCACAAACAAAAAAAAACGAAATTTACGTAAATATTCCTTTTTTTTTTTTTTTTTTTTTTCGGTTTTTCACTATTAACCTTGTGTTACTGCCCTTGACAAGCGTTACACTGCTACTACTCTGGGTCTCTCAGACCCAGTTTCTCAAATTCACTTCAAATTCGACTATTATTCTACTCAAATTCCCAATTATGTTTCTAGAACATTTATTTTCAACAAAATGTAACATGAAATAAACAATTTTCTAACAAAATCGTATTTACAACTCGGTCTATTAGACCCAGGATAGTACCGAAAGGTTAATAAGAAATGTACAAAGAAAATCAACGATATTGCCTCCTCGACTCATCGTCTAGGCTCGATTTCCTATCGGAAACCACCTATGAAGTTGACGATTCGAGCGAAATGTCCGGTCTACAGCAACACGCGCACTCATACGTATAGGTGTTGTTTGCCACACTAGTACTAAAAACTATTCTCTCGCGACAGAATATTTAGAAAATGTATTTCGCGTATAGCTCTCTTTTTTTTTTTTTTTTTTTTTTTTTTTTTTTAATAAAAACAAAGGCCAAAGTGGATTAATACCATTAGCCGGAAGGCTGACGGACAATGGAACAAGGTGTGCGGGGTGTGTGGCGGAATCGACGCTTTCAAAAGTTGCCGGCGCTGCCGTTACGCCGTTTGTATAAAGTTCTCCGGAGGAAAAGTGCACCCTTGGGGTCGGCCAATACAATGGGCGAACCGCTAAATAATTTGGTATGGGGGCGTAAGGGTGAAGGTAAATGACTGGCTATGTACAACTGCTCTCTCCGCATCAACGTTCGCTATAACCACCTACACACACACACACTAACGGGCGATGCTTTTTCTTTTTGGGGTAATGCGTTTCGATCGTTCGGAACGCGGACGGTAAGAGAAAAAGCACCCCCCTCGATGAGAATTCGGTCATGTGTCCGCAGTATTGTTCTGCAACAGGCCCACGCACACGCGTTATATATTTTATACCGAATTCATTTTAACTCGGCTCCTCTGCGCGCCCCATCCGCCGCGTACACTCGTCGGTTATACAACCTCGAAATTACATTATATAATCACTATATATCGAATATTTTTTTTTAGAAATTATATTGTACGCGGGGTGACGCAACCACAACGTACGCCGAGTATATTTATATTTTGAAAATACTACTATCAGGAATGTTACGTTTAAATCGTTCGTCTCTATTTAAACGCGTCGCCCATTTATTGTAGGCAGCGCGTATATATATAAGCAGCGTAAAAAGCACGTCTTTGACGGTGCCGGCGTCCGTTTCCCCCGACGGCGTTTTCCATAACCGAGTGCCCTACACCGTTCCGTGGCGCCGTCCAGTCATTTTCAATCTGCCTGAGGGCCATGTAGTAGTACCCTGGATACCTGAATAATAATTCCGAACCGTAGAATCTTCTTCTATCCGGACCCGGCGGCAATGTGAATTTTAAAACAAGAAATGCCCCGTTTGTATTTAATAAATCAACCCTATATTTATAATTTGGCCGCATACATTTCAAGATTAAATCACTAGATAAATACTCATAAAAGTGGTATTTTTAGGCCGATTTTCAGCTGGCGGTAGGGTGGTATTACTTCTGACCTACCTTCCGGGCACGCCACTTTCCACACTATACAGTCTCGGCATCTCTCTTCGTCGGCCATCGACTACACGTCCGTACGAACTTAAGTTAATTTTTCAAACAATTTTAAACGATTTGATTTACCTCATACGGACCCGCTGTTCCATCCCGACCGATTGTTATTCGAATGGAAACTTCGTAGGCGGATAATTACCCCACCCGGTTCGATCATCGATCCTCGAGTGATTCTAGTGTCGAGTGCAGCCGCATTAAAAATTTAAAAAGGTATTTGGTGGTATATGACCATATATACATAGATATGTGCAACGTTTCGGCAATTCTATTTTATATATATATATATAATATCGTACGTCTGTACGTCGTCGTGCGATGGAAAATATTGGCAATTATTCGTAATACAATTTTTTTTCACCTCGAAAATGTATTTTTTTTTCTTTCTTTCTTTCTTTGCCGTGAGTATATATATATATATATATACTATCTACGAATAAGTCAATTGCGAGAACCTTTTTTCCATTTTATGTACTACACGAACCGTATACAGTCTTATGAAAGTTTAATGGTCGCTACCCCAGAGTAGTTTTTACCTGATGGCGCGGACCCGACTCCGCCACGGGTTCAGCGATGTAATAAAATATTCCGTGTTTGGAAAGTGCGTAGGTATATACGTGTGTGTATATATATATATATAGGAGAAAAAAAAAGTTGGGGAAGCGTAACGTTTTAATGGGCTCTAGAAAGACCGTTGTAGACGACGACGTACGCCGGGGGCGAGAAGAAGCAATCAAACGTGTCGGCCGGGCGGCCGTATCCCTCGGGGGAGAGAGCCGTCCGCCGCTGGCGCCAACGCCAATATTATACAAGAGGACGCGCGGGGCGACAGAAATGAAATTTCCCTCGTACAGCCAATAATATGACCGAATTCCATTGCCGCCTTACACGCGGTAGTGTGAAAATCAACCCCAAAACTATAATATATATTTATATATATATATATAGAATCCTAATGAACTCCCCTCGTCGTCTCGCCCCTTTCAAAAAACCGTGTAAGATTTTTCCTTTTACAAGCAGTCCAACCGCGCGGCGACTGCAGAATTCGTGTTCGTATAGCTTCTATAATGTCATCATATTGCGCCGCCGTTATCGCTCTACCGTGTGAAACAAAAAAAAATAAAAAGATCCGGACAAAAATGCATTCGTATTTATACGAATATATTTTGTATCAAATCGAAATAAACTCCGTAGTGTGTTTCTTGTTTATTTTTTTGCTGGGCCTGTCCACTGAATACAAAACCTGCCACCGACACAGCTGTTTTGTACAGCTTATCTCCGTTGGGTTTTCGAATCCACCCCTTTCCTACATTGACATTGGCCTCTGTATTGATCCTCCTCGATCACCTAACCATCATCTTAAGATTTCCTTTGACGCCGGGCTGTTTTTACCGGCCTCTCTATAACAATGTCGGACCCTTGGAACTGAATTCAAAGTCCACCGTTGTATGTAATCTCCTCCGTTCGTCATCGGTTTGGATATCGACTCTTGGGTAATGTATTTTTCTGTAAACTTCTCGAGGGAACAGCTATAACCTCAGTTGTCCGGTTTTTCTCAGCGGCTGCGTCTCGGAATCGTACCAAAGATAGTTCGGTATTTTTAGTAATAAATTATACTCTTTTGTCCATTCCAATTTCGTCTGGTTCCCGAACTAAACACATGATATTTTCTACCGTTTACGTTTAAATGTTAAAAATGTAACGCGGCGAACAATATTTAACAGACACGTTCAGTTTCCGAATATTATATTGTGTGTCAGGCACCGAGATTAAAATTAACTTCCCTGTAAAATAATAACCCCGTCGAAAATATTAATATTGACGATATTACAACACGATTTTGCTTTTGACGTTTGGCGATGACGGTTGTTCGTTAGTTAACGCTTCACTATGTTCGTCGACGACGACGGGTGCAGCACAAAATTCGCTCAAAAATATTGTTGTTTTTTTTTGCTCGTGTACAACAAACATTTTTTTTTTTTTTTTTTTAAATATAATATATATAAAAAAAACAGTTTTGTTTGATAAAGAAATAAAATGAGGTTTTCTTCTATTCTTTTCCCGGAACTACTTCCAATTGAATAAAAAACAAAAAAAACTTTTTGCAGATCAATAAAGTCGAGACGAAAAAAAAAAAAATGATGTATATCTAGAATGAGTACCGAAAATATTTTTCCGGCAATAACTATACACTATCTTACAATTTTTTACTCGACGGGGGTTATACCGTATTTTTATTTGGTTTTTTAAATTATCAATAAAAACGATTTTCGTGTATTATTCATTATTATTAGTGTTTTATATATATATATATATATTTGATACTAACTTAATCTAACCTGACCTCGAAATTTGTTTGAAAATTTCATACATCACTAATAATAATTAATAATTAACGTTCTCGTATACCTTAAAAAATATCATATTATTATTATTATTTTTTTTTTTTTAAACGAGCCAAATGAATACATAAATGTATAATTTTATTTTATGTGAACGGGTACTTAGTAAAATATCGACGAGACATACATCAACCGATAATAATTATGACAATGATTAGTGGTATAATAATATTAGTTTGTCCGCGTACACCTATATAAATATATTTATATTCATATGATTTTATGCAAATCAGACGCATAGCTCGCGTTGCTCTGGCCGCTCCGTGGCCCTATCCGTGGGACGTGCATTATTTAAATAATAAATACACTAAATCATATTGCCATCGTAATGTATTTTTTTTTTTTTTTATTATTATCACTGTCTATACGAGAACTCGTTTATCTAAAAAACACAACTGTGTCGGTCCGGCACACAGATTTATTATTATTATTATTATACCTACTCGATTACTGATTAGCAAAATCTGCATTATCATGTATGCGCCGTACAGTCGATTTAGACAATAGACTTTCTCGAGGGAGGAGGAATAGAGAGGGAGAGTCTGTTTAGAAATATATATATATATATATTTTTTTTTTTTTCCAAGTCAGACCGACAAACGTACCATAGGTATCACGATAATAATATAATAATTGTTAGACAATTTTATCAATTGTCGATTGTTTCGAATTAATTTCCAAATGATATTGGTCGTTGGTTTTATAATATTGACTGTCGAGTGTATACAAAACAGTACACCGTAACAATATCGTTCGGCAGAATAGGCACAAACACCCCATGGACGCGTGGTTGTCGTTGTTCCCGTAGGGTTTTTATACGATTTCAAATCTTACATTATCATTTCTGATTTCGACCGCGTTTCGTGTGTATTATTGTTATTTTTTTTTTTTTTTTTCTTTCCAAAGACGATCGGACGCGGCGATAAACCCGCAGACGCTTTAACACCGCGTCGCCGCAATGATACGACCAAATTGGACCCCCGGAGAGTCGTGCCCGTGCAGGTGTGGGCGCTCGATCTCTTGTAATCTGATACTACACGGCTACTTATTATTATAGATACGATAGAATAAAAAAAAAAAAAAAAAAAACCATAGTGTTCCCAAACTTGAAAAATATGTAAAACATAATAATAATATATTATAACGTATGATCTCTAAACCGGCGAGGCGTCCGTGTTTATTACTTGTAACGCCCCAGTTTTGAAATTGTCCGGTACGTTAAATTGGCGATTTTTCGCTCGGTTCGTGAAAACCGGGTGGCGTCTTTTGTTTTTCATCTCGAACTACTCGACGCGCGTAATAATCGATTTTAATTATTTTCACTTCGTGGTCTTTTCACGCGTTATCCGTCATCACATTTTAAAGCTTCGCCGACTGACGTCTCGTAATCCTGGGCCCATAATGTCGTGCGACGTTCGATTTTTTCTCATCAAAAATCACGTTGATATTGTTTTACACGAAAACACGGTTTACGCGCATATTACACAGTCCGAGCCAAAAAGTATACTATCGAACGGCGACGATAGAATAACCGACGGTTTTTCCAAGCTCATCACGCCGTATTATCTTGGATAAAGTTTATTATTACTGTTTGATAAACTAATAAACTACCAGCACTTATTCAAAAACAATACACGCTCGTAATAAATGCAATTGTTCCTATCTAGACGATTATCGTCTGCGTATTAACTGATTGAGAATATCTGTTTGTTGTCCAATTCATGAACTGGAGTATGCATACTCGGAATAAATTCTTGTGGAGCAAAGCTGTGGTAAACTATAAATCGATATGGTATGTAAAACAGGGGTCTTTTTAGTGTTTTTGTATTATTTTTTATACCGAACATCATAAAATTCATAAAGATTTACATTTTACAACAGTAAAAAGACACTATTGCCTCTTCAGTAAAACATCTGCCCTACCCTCCGAATTACGCCTATGCATATATGCCCAGTTCATAAAGTGGCCGCGTGTAGACAGTCCGTTTCACGAATCGAGCCACAAATCGTCCCCGTTTCGCGTATTGGACAATTTCACAACGGGTGCGTAAAATATATTATAATACATATCTACATAGAAATGTTTAAAAAAAAAAAAAAAAAAAAACCCAGGCGAATCCGATTTTTTACGTCGGCGACGGACTTTCGTTTCAATAGTCTAGCTGCAGAGAAATAAACGTATAATTTACATTAAAAAATAAAACGCCTATACTCACTGTGCGTGCCACATGCGCCGCAAGACGTCGCTCGTCGGTTCGTCGACACCGCGCGCGTTTTGAAATTATTTTAACAATTGCTCCTCGGCTATACTGTTTTGACGTTACCTAATACGTGTAATGTTACAAGTTTTGTATTTAGGATTTCAGTTTGGGTATGCCATTTATCAAATATAACGCGTTCCCCGCGAGAATTGTGTTGCGCTTTTTTCTTTCTTTTTTCATTTTGTTAATTATTATTACACGAGCGTATAATATACTGGTGCACGGTCTGCGGGCACAATGGTCCGGTTGACGCGCTCGTGGGCCAGCCAACGTAAGTCGGGGCAGCCGACTAAAAGACGAATAATCATTACGAATTAATATTCCGTACCTATATAATCGTCGTTCTTAACTATAATAACACAATCGGCGGTACTTAGGCTGGTGTTTAGCGGGCGAGATTATTAATTATTAAGAGGACGCCGCACCCGCGTCATATGTAATACGCTGTCTCGGTCTAACTAACGGGCAACGTGGCAAAATTACAGTGCGTAAATCGTGGATCGTTTACGATGAAATTCGAATTTAAACGCAAACGACGGAATTTATAGAGAGTATTTAATGATGTATGTTATGTTCTCGGGCACTGTGCGTATAGCTTTTTTCTATAAACCATTGTCGTATAAAAAAAAAGTCACAGCCACATAGTTACAATTAAATAAACTCAGCTGCGTAGCGACCTACCCGATGCGGTTTTGCACGACAAATCGAGGGGTTACTATTTTCGGTTTAAGTTCCGACATGAGCTCGCGAACCGATCGAATGACGGAGATGACCTGAAACGAATCAATTGTGCTGCCACATTGGCCCTACATAAATTCAAAATAGTGAAAGTCCCCGCTCAAAATATATATATATATATATATATATATATATACCCGCAGCCATTTATTCCTGCGTCTCGTATTTATTACACTACTGTGAAATATAAAATATGAAAATAATAATAATAATAATAATAACTTTGGTCTTTCACGGGTTGAGTATATTGATTTGTGTTCGAATAATATTTAATGCGCATACGAAATTGAGAGGGAACGCACATGTCGGTTAAATTCCGTTCGCCAAACGACCACGACAAAACCGATGTTATTAGTTAATTTATGGACCGTACAGTGTCGTTTAATAACGCGTTGTACGCGTGACACGCCACTTTTGTCGGTGCGCGAGTTATGTTCCGAAGTAACATAATGGCAGTACTTACGTACACTTGGTCTCAGTTTCATTCTCAAGGAGGGTATCCTACTCTCCCGAGCTTAAAAATAAAATAACCATCAGTGTTTGTTTGTGGTAATATAATATCGAAATTATAATAATATATTTTAGCCGAGTTTCAAGGAATAGCTTGATATATATATATATCGGTATATTGAATAAAAAAATGGCTGTTTTGGATCCGGTTTTTAAATTCTTGTTGTCGGGTGATGTATAAAAGTATATATAGACGAGGATATTCTACGATTTTTTCGTAATTATTACTTACTACAGTCCCCCTCCCATTCACTCCCACAATTGAAAGTTCCTGAGCATGCCACCGTATACTTATTCTCGCTCTCAAAAGCCAAATATCTCTTTTAGTGGTAGGTACGTCATTTAAGTGTATTATATCGGCAACAGTGTTAGAAAGGAACAGATTCCATGAACGAATTCTTTTTTATACATAAAAAGAACGAAATCCTTTTTAACTAAAGTTCCTTTCATATTCAATTACATAACAAACTATATATTTAATAGTTACTATTATTATAATGGAAATGTTTCCATTAAACAGTAAAGCTGGATAAAATAAGTATATCAAATATATTGCACACGTATAATTATGAGCACGAAATGATACACTAGGGAATATTCGCTGCATTTCCTTTGTTTTCACTGTTGGACTAAATCCAGCTGATTACGCCCAACAACTTCAACTGATTACAATAAAACAGTTATCATATTCGCACAGTCCAAACACGAGCGTAATGAACTTTTGTCGTTTATTCCATGGCCGTAGATTTCAAAATGACCGTCTTTAAGAGTTTCCCTAAACTGTGTTGCTCTGTACATTACGTTTCAATAATAATATAATAGTATAATATAATTTTGACAGTACTGATCTACCTCTAGGCTGCACTGTCCGAGGATACAAAACGGCGGTCCGTATAATAACGATAAGCCGAGTTGACCACGACCATCGTCAAACCGATTAGTATTATGGAGTCGCGGACTTTTTTTTCATGTTATCACTCTCTCTCTCTCTCTCTCTCTCACTCTCTCTCTCTCTCTCTCTCTCTCTCTCTCTCTCTCTCTAATAGTCCTCTAATACAAATTATGTCTACGAGATACGAGGTGTGACAATAAAATAACGAGACTTTTTGAATATAACCTAAACTATTAACGTTATCTATAAAACGATTATTGAAATATGATTAGAAAACACTTATCTAAAAGTACTATGAACACTGATGGCATCGATTCATTTTATTATACGTTAGTAGCCTTGTTATTAGTGCAAGTTCGACTATACTGCCGAAAAATGTTAGATATAAAAATCGAACAACATGTGTTAACATTAAATTTCTTGTTAAATTAAAAAAAACTGCCGCGGAATCGTTTCGTATGTTATGTGAAGTTTATGGTGAAGAATTTTTATCAAGAGCTCGTGTTTTTGAATGGCACAAACGGTTTTGTAGTGGAAGGGAGGACGTCGAAGACGATGATCGTTCTGGACGTCCTACCACGTCTTCAACAAACGAAAACGTTGAAAAAATCGACAAAATTAATTAATCAATATTATTATAAAGAGGTATTAATTAAATTAAGAGAACGTGTCAGAAAGAAGCGACCAGATCTATGGAAAAATGGCTGGGTTCTTCACCAAGACAATGCTCCAGCTCACAGTGCATTTTCAATTCAACGTTTTTTAACTGAAAAAAAAAATGTCTATACTTCAACATCCCCCGTACTCGCCAGACCTTGCTCCTTGTGACTTCTTCTTATTCCCAAAAATTAAAAGTTTATTAAAAGGAACCCATTTTCAAACAGTTGATGACGTAAAAATGAAAACGGCAGAACTTCTAAAAGGGCTGAATGAAAGCAATTGGCAACACTGTTTTCAAGAATGGTAGCGACGTATGCAACAGTGTATTGATGCTGAGGGAAGGTACTTTGAAGGTGATAATCATTAAATTATAACATTTTTAAAATAAACAACTTTTATTCAAAAAGTCTCGTTATTTTATTGTCACACCTCGTACGTTTGTATTTCAAATAAAATGTATAGTTTAATAAGTAGTAAATCAAATATCAAATAATTATAATAATAATAATAATAATAATAATATTAGGCATGGAAAAATCAACTATCTCAACTATGGAAGAAAAAAAAACCAGTCTGAAACTGGTCGTGGATACGCTACAATGTCTTTATTGTCTACGCTTATTACACATTAGTATCGAATTTAAATATCGGAGTAGGAAAAAAAAAACGATATCGACGACTAAGAATATATTCTTGGCCAACACATTACAGAACGGATAATAATATCATATACTCCCCCTAGTCACTGCAGTTATTTTATCGATGGAAAATAATAACCTGCGAGCCGGGCGAGAGACTTGACGCACGATTACTTACGGAGTGTGGATATTTTCTAAAATAAAAACTCACTCACATTCTCTCCACCTCCCCGATGTGTCAAACAAGCGTTAGCAGTAAATATTAAAATGTTGGCTAAGGCCCACCATACACACACACACACACACACACACACACACGTACGTACGTCGAAACGCATCGCCGATTAACGACGACGACGACATAATATTATATGTTATGCGTATGTTTATCGGGCGCAAGGCATATTGAGTTTCCATCGGTGTAAAAATATGAAATATAGTGCAACAGCAATATATATATATGGGGGTTTTGACAGGGACCTTACAATGATCATGCGGCGTGTACGACATCGCGGTCGTATGTAGACACGGAAAAACAAAAATACCTTTTTTTAAATTAGATTTTTTTGATTTTTTTCGAGGGTGGTGACACGCAGCTGATAATGTGATATTTTATTTAACCCGTGTATGAATTATATACATATACGGAGACTGACTGACTGACTGTGTATTATAGACAGAACAGTGTAACAATCGTCTCGACTAATGAGTAAATTTGGTTTTTTATTATTTGTATTATAAAGGAGCGCCCGGGCCGCGGCGCGTTCTGCCCACGAGTAAAAAGAACCCTATCTGTGTGTTCCGCTATGTGGAAACGATACAAATTAAAAAAAAAAAAAAAATGAATCTACACTGAAACGCTTCATGGGAGAGGATATCGTCGGCGTCGTCTTAATAATAATAATAATAAAACCGTCTACATATGTCGCAGAGGGTGTAAAATCCCGAGAGAGATCTTGTTTCACGTCTGCATCGTTGCGATGACGGTTTTGATTTTTGTTAAACGCGGAGCGTGAAAACGTGTCTAATACGATAACGACGAGTCACAACTGTGAAAACAAGAGCTAGACGTATAGGTACACGCGGTTTTGCAATATTGTTAAAAATAAAAAAAACGACATATTCGTCACTTCAAATCATAATTTCCGACAAACAATAAGCGCACCCAGCCGATTGTTTTTAATGCACACGGCCGGATATGACTAAATGACCCCGTAGATACGGGTAACGTTAATTTTTAAATATTAATACGCGCATAATATATGTATATGTATAACCGGTAGTTTCGAAAGATTCGATCGAAGAAATATCCTATTCGAACGCCGTCTTCGCTGTCTCCGGTGGATAATTTTTTATTTTTTTTTTTTTTTTTCCGTTTTGGTTAAAAATATCTTTCGATTTTTATCGCGTGAATATTATTATTAATTCGTTTTAATGGCCGTTTTAATAGCCGTGTAAACGGGACGGGGGAGGGGGGAGGAGGGCCGTTAAAAGAAAAAAAAAAAAATCTCGACAAAGTTTTTTTAAACGACGACGACGACGACGTGTGGGCCCCAGAAACCGAAGCTAGGCAACACGGCATTAACAACGCAGATAACGTGCAACCCATTAACAACGCACAACCGCCGCAGTGTCCTCATGCTCGCCGATACAATCTTCTACTACTATTATATAATAATAATACTAAACTATTATTATATATATATATATATATATAAATTGTATGTAGTATTATTATGTGTACCGAACGCTCCTTTAATTAGATTCACAACCGTTTCGTTTCTCTTATCTACGGAACGGCGGAAATACATGAACGTAGACGGAGTTTAATATATACCGCGTAGAGAGGTACTTGCCCATCGCCCACGTGGTGAATTCCGGTCGTGATAACGCAATAAACAGACTATAATAATTCGCTAATATAATACGTGTAGACTGGTGTAAAATAATATTGTAATAATAATAATAATAATAATAATAATACGAGTATTATTATTATAGTTTCGTTAGGCGTAATTATCGACTTAAAGAAGAATTTCGCCGCCGTTCGCCCGTCCACAATAATAATATAATAGAAATAGCAAATAATTTCAACCTAACCTACCCACCTTACATTATATTTTCATCGTTTTTTTTTTTTTGTTTGTTTTGTCTACGGGTGTACCGAATTATATTATAATAAATATTCATTTTTCAACATTTTATATTATAGATTCGTGCGTTACGACCGTCGTCGGGGTCTCGTCACTGATGTATAACGTAAAAAAGTTTTCTCAAAGTTTTAATTTCAGCCGGGGCAAATGTTACTTTTTCGATTGTTTGTTTCGAAACACTAATTTAACGTCCGCAATCCTACAACAGAATAAACAAACAATGGTTAGTCACGGTTTGTTAACTGCAAAAATATATTTACCAAAAACAAAATGGAAACGCTATAATAAAAATAAAAAAAATCTTTTCGTCCCCGTAATATTCATTTATGGGTCCGTTTTATACCGTTGTATTACTCGCCGGCCGGTAATTGTATGTGTTTAACGGTAGGTATTTTTAAATTATCTTTTTTTTCTTTATTCGGTTACATATAAAACATTATTTATTGTTCACATATATATATATATATATATATATATATATATATATATATATATAAAAACCGGTGGCTATTGTATTAGGCGGAGGTTTTCGAATAACGCAAAAATGTTACAAAAGTGCGCGTTTACCGCGGGCCGTAGGAAAAACTTTTGACTTTCGAGCGTACATAGAATTATGAATATTCTCAGTTTTGGAATCGTGTCAGGCCAGTGATTTCGAAACATTCCGAGGGTTATAACTCTGTATAATGGCCATTAGTGCGTTCGGTCGGCCCTTTTTGGCGAAATAATTTCTCGCCGTCACGCCAACGTCCTCGTCGTATAGCCTTGCCCCTCGCCGCACATTTCCCGAAGTTTCTCTTCTGTGGACTTTTGGGGATCGTAATACGCACACTAAATATATACATATATACACACACACACATAATATGCGCAATCCGCTTTGGCGACATTCCCAGAGTGCCTTTAGGAGTCCCTTTCCAATTCTACTGCAAGAATTTCCGAGCCTGAGAATCTCACACACGCGCACACACACTTGTGTGTATTGTACACGTACGCGCGGATACAATTAAAATATTCCCCACACATAATCCCGTAATACGCGATTCAACGAGGCGACAACGGCACAAACTTCGGCGGTGGTGATGGACGGAGTAGAAAAAATATTTAAAAAAAAATGTATATATATATATATACACCGGGAGAGGAAAATTACCCGGGTTTTCGCAGCCAACTCCTCCGTTGTCTGTACGGTATACGTAAACACGATTATGCTAATGAATGCCATATGAAAATGTCCGGGTCGAACACACAATGCACACTCTATAACGTACCGGGCCGGTCGTGTGTCATAAATATTTTATTTCCTGTAACGAAATATCCGTCTAAAAACTCGGTCGGACGGTTTATTTTATTTATTTTTTTTTTTTTAAATATTATCGTCGTCGTGAATTTATTTTTCCTCTTAAAAAAAAACCTACATAAACATCGTAAATATTTGTAGATTACTATAACGTTGCGCGTATGATGATTATGCCCCACGGCTGAATTATTTTGTTTATAGCTTATGTATTTGAACCGATGTGTGTATACTCGTAATGGGTTGTGGGCAATAAACTAGTATGTGTGTGTATAGTACTTACTTTTTCAATACTAGAGTTCAAAATCGTATAGTTTTTTGTAGTCGTATATATATATATATATATTATCTATTCACTCAGAGTGTTATATCTATTCGTTTTATTTAAACGTAGAGATGACGAAATTACAAAACAAACGTTTTACAATATGTATCGTTTGCGTATTATTATTGAAATAATTATCATACTTACTCAGTGTTGCGACAGTTACGAATCTCTTATTCTCATTATTATTCTTCTTCTTCTTCTACTTGGGATTCCTTACTGTTCGCGTATACTTGAGTCGTTATGTCACCTAACCTAACCCATTGTATCGTTTGTCCCTTAACCAAGTTGATCGCCGGTGTTTATAGTTCCGCCGTATCGTACAACTACACTGACGGCAAAATAAAACAAATAATATATCGTGTCGTAAGAATGTGTTAATATTATGATTTTCACAACTACACGGTTTGAGGAAGTTTGTACGAAACGTTTAACTGATACGTTTTGAAAATTATATTACAGACAATATTTCAAGACTATAAAACGTACCTGCCCATACACGTTAAGTGAAATTCTTTATTAATATACGAGTATTTGTTTTACACTTTTTGTATTATTATTATTATTATTATTATTATTTACAGTGTACACTTAAGAAAAAACTCGTGTAGAGGAATAGGTGCCGTTTTTTTTTTTTTTTTTTTTTTTTTTTTAAACCGTCATTATGTATTTTTTTATTGTTCGATACCGGCGTGTTAATTTTTGTTTGTTTTAAATATATAATGATATATCGTACCGGTGTACGCGCGCGCCGCTCGTGCGATTATGGGATTCGAATAATAATTTCGGGTTTCGGTGCGTGAATATCATTTCACAACAAGTTGTTCGCCGCGGTGTATAATAAGAGGTGTGACCAACAAGTGTTAGATTCCCTATACGCGGACCGGAATCCGGAAGGACCGCCGCCATTAATGCCCCGAAACACGACTCGGCCGGTGTGTGTTGTCGATGGGGTTTTGAATGCGTAATGTGCGGTAGTGGATGGCGGTTTTTGAGGTCTTCTCGCCCTTATATTATTATTCGGTGCTCCGTGTTGCCGCCGCCGCCGCCGCCGCCACCGTCGTCGTCGGTGGCGGCGGCGGTGGCGGCGGCGGCCGGAAGAGACGGCGGGCGGTGGCGGCTGTGGACGTGGGCGGCGGCGGCGGTGCTGTACCGCTGCATAATGGAAACAGTCGTAAATATGTAAAAGGATAGATTGAACTTTGCGCGCGGAACACCCGAAATTCAAATTTTCTTTTACCCTTAATGGAATATTAATACCTCTCGGGAGGTTTTTCGCGTAAAAAAAAACGTGAAAGAAAAAAAAAAAAAAAAAGGTGCCGCAGTATCGAATGACTAACGAAAATAAATGGGGGAAATACATTATTATTATTCGCGCGATACTGCCGGAGAAAGCGAAGAAAAAAAAAAAAAAACTTCAGCCGAGTAGATCGCCGAGCACGTCCTCCGTGGTTATTACGGCGGCGGCGGCGGCGGCGGCGGACTAAATATTTTTCTTTATAATTCTTACTTTTATTATTATTTTTTTCTTTTCTCTCTCTCTCTCTCTCTCTCATTTTCCGAGATCCTATTTTAATTATAATCCCCGACTGCTATACAAACACTAGCGAGAACTTGACGCTGACGCGCCTTTACGTTAGTTTTGTGTTGATTTTTTTTTTTTTTTTTTTTTTATCCGTCTGTAATTCTATAATTGAAAAACTTCATCGAGAGGTTTCCGTCTGACGGTTTGCGGTATATACTCGTGTATTGTTTGTACGGATTCGACAAGAGGTATTCGAAAACATTAGTTAACCGACCGAAAAGTGCGGGAGGTGGACTAAATGCTATACACACAAATACACACACATATATATATATATATATGTATATACGGTTAACATAAGTTTAAGTATAGGTACTGAAAGAAAACAGAAAATATCGTGTTGACTATAATCGTTGTATACATAAACTCGTAGATTATCGCAGTACTCGTAAGTTTTAATTGGTAAAACCGTAGTACGTAAATATTGTAAGCAATATCAGACACGGGGTAGCATAGGTATGAACACGAACACGATGTACTCACCGCGAAATGTAAAATATCCTATACGATATATCCCCGGATTCAATTTCTGTTCCATCGTTTTAGCACCCGATATATATATATATATCTACTGAATATATAATACAATTTTCCTATCAAAATAACCGCTTAGGTAGCTGCCGAATTGACAACACACGCCCGAGCGAATCCGCTGCCGCGACACTATTTAACGATTCCGCTATTGTATTTATAATATAATAAATAAAAATGTACAGTATCCGTACGATTTATGTTCCGATCCAACAACGGCATTAGGCGTTGATGACGTGAGATTTTGATTTTTTTTTTTTTTTTTTTTTTTACACTTGGGTTATTTTAAAGGTGTATTATACGCGCTCTCCTCGCCCCTTCGACACTCGTCGCGTGTACTTATTGAAATTGTTCGCGTTTCACACTCTATACGGAAAGTGTTCGGAAACGAACCCCCCTGCGATGACCCTCATTCGATTGTGGATTCGATGGTTATCGGCGTCGTGGCGTTTCTCTCTCTCACCCCTACCCCGAAACGGAGAACACAAACTAAAGTCGATCCACTCTCTTGTTCGCCGTTACGCGTATAATACGTACCCCGCAGTTTGTTGTAACAGCAATAGTGTCATCGATCTCCCCCTCGGTGCGCGGATAGCGTTCGGTTCATAAATTTAAATCACGCGTCACCGGATGATCGGCAAAATAAATGCAAAACCGCGGCGTTTTTTTTTTTTTTTTTAGATCCGGCCGGGCGACGGTGGCGGTTACGTTGCACACCCCGCGTTAGGGCGTGCCGGTAGGCCCGGGCAGGTAATAAATGCAAATCCGAGGCCGAGTTGATGGCGGCGCTACTCCTCGGTCTCGTCCGTGTCTCGCCCCTTGTCTACAACCCCAGTTTCGATATTATAATATAACGCCACTGGATCCGCGTACCGGGGATATTCAAATGTCTCGGGCGGCCGACCATTATACACACACACACCGTGTTCGTAATTTAATCTCTTCTCCCCGCCGGGCTGTACACGGCGAATAATATTTTATCGAATCATACGTCGTCGGCAAAACGACTTATATCCCGACGACGGGAATTCCTACTCGGCGGGGAGGTGGCTCAGGAGGCGACAGTTCGACGGGCCCCCATCGTCACGGCCCCGTCGTTTGCATTGCCGCAAAAACAAATTATTTTATATGGCCGACCGTAGTCGTCGCGTAATGAACTCAAAACGAATTACATTTAAAAATACGCGGTGGTATTGGGCATTACTACACGGGGTTTCGGAAATTGACAATTGCGACGCACAGTTTATGCTATTCCAATAAATAAACACGATCGCGTGTTCCGCGCTGGATAGTGAAAAACCGAACGCCGAGCAGGAACCGTCTCGAGTAGATTGCGCGTGAGAGACGAGCGGCCTGGAAACCGGTGACGCAGGAGACGTAGAATTGCTACGATAGTTGAAATAATATTTTCGACGTCGTACAACAGGTATACCTACGACAACACGAGCGGTGGAAATATATAAAAAAAACCATGTGCCATGAGGCTATAAACCGTATTACGTATTGTATAATTGTCGGCCAGCCATCACCGAGAACAGAAACCTATTGGAATAAACTTTTTTAAATACTGTAAACACCATTTGGTATTAGTGCGGCGTTCGTGACGTGCTCCTATATAGCCGGCGCGTATACGATTAAACTCTAAAATAGAACATTTGACACGCACTATTTAAAAAATGTTGCTTTCTGACAGTCTCAAGTACATCTCGTCCTTCATCAAACGATTCATCTCCTACAACTTTATATATACATATTTTTTTTATTTTTTTTTTTTTTTTTATAGTCACTATATGGTGTACAGGTTGTTTATTCGATAATCGTTCCGTTTATATAAGACGCTGGCGCGTATAATTTTATTTAAACATTTCAATAAAAATACATCATATGATGTCTTAAAACGACGACCAAACAAACCGATCGCGTTTGTTAAGTGTACACATATATATATATATATATATATATATAGATATAGATATATAAAAACGTAAAAACGCGTATATGATAGTTTGTCTTACAATGTACATTTGAATTAATATATATATATATTTTTTTTTGTTTTACAGGTAAGAAATTGATCAGTTTTGCAAAAAATAATATACCGTAATGATTAAGGTAAGATGCGTATTCGAATTGTTACTTTGGTTCGTTTTAACATGATCGTAACCCGATGACGTGTACTTATCAGTTATTACCACCACCGCCATTGTTGCTGGTTGGGTAGGTGATAGAGTGTTAACCATCACAAGAGACGCCGTGCCCGCGTGACGATCAACGTATTCCAATCATTATTTCCATGTATTGACGCTGTTTGTCACACAATTGAAAACGAGATTCGTAGGCCTTAGTGATGAAACAAATGATTTGTTTAGCGATCATTTTACGACTGACTGTAATATCTGATGACGATATCAGTTAAGGTTACCGGATGAATTTAAGGACTTTAATCCAGTAGAACTTGCCACACAAATTAAATCATTCAATTTTCAGTTTGCATCTGGGCTTAAATCTCATTTCTGACGTGAGTAAATTTAATTACTAGTTTCCCTGATTTGTTAGCGGCATTTTACTTGTTCGTTACATTACAACTGTAGCAAGTGCACAAAACATTTAAATTAATTTGAAAATTATCTCGAAAGTCCCGAGCCTTATAGTTAAGGTTATTTTTTTGAAAAAAAAAAAAAATAAAACAAACAAATACGTCGAGGTTATCGGGTTCCCGGCCACGGTAACGACGATACTGATAAAACTGTGCTATACCGATCTCGGTCCGAGACCAATCCAAAGATATTCGATTCGTATCTTATTTACTGTCGAGTAGTATCGTTTCACCGTTTATAATACTCGTCGAACGGGCAGTAAGCCGGGGGAGTCTGTCTCTCTTGCGCGTATACCTATATGATGGTGGCTCAGACGCATACAAACCGAGTCTGTCTACATTTTTAAGTTTACGAGTAATATAATACACCGTGATATTGCGAACGTTCTTATCACCGCATTTTCACGTACCCGCCATAATAAATTACCGGCCCGACGACGACACAGGAAACTATACTCGCTTACTCAGTTCTTATCTATGCACTTTTTGATACGTTAGTAACAGTGGAACACGACGACGACCCCCAAACTATCTATTATAATCTATATATATATATATATATATATATATATATGCATACCTACTGTTATTAGGTACTTACTCTATGTGATTTATCGTATGTACAACGATAATATACGTAATATAATAATATATACTAGCTTCGCTCGAGTTACCTAATAACTTGTTTTATTTTTTTTTTTTTTTACGACATAAATACGAATTAAAATTTAAACGTATAAAATAAAGATTTTATCGAAAAATCCGACAATTTCGAGTTGAGGTAGACGAAAAATTCAACCCAGATACTAATATAGTAATTTTACGTCTGAAATTCAAGTTTTTGAAATATTCGAGAATTTTCACTCGAAACTAAAGAAGAACAACATTCGACGACGGGTATTGATGAGTGAATGGTCATATGAATTCTAATATTTTTTGATACATATAATTCTCCTTTGTTTGGATTGTTGATTAGATGCATAAATATATAAATTGTTTTCCGAGCCAACTCGAAAACGTACGGCACGTACAACTGCCCGTGAGTGAAGCAGAGATCTAAAATTGTCGATATGTCTGCCGGTTTTTGTGTTTGACTTTGTGCTTTATTGACAGTCGTCGCAAAGCAACGTTTTACGGGAAATCGGAGACGTATGAATTCGAAGGACAGGCCGTTGTTATCATAGGAAACCTCGAATATATAAAATATCACAGTTTCGCACAGCCGGTGAAAATTATCGCTTCAATCGGGTTACTTTTCCAAAGACTTTATCCGCAATCTCATGCCGTCACACGATTTTGATGCATTCGAATTGCATTATTTTGCGCATTATAACGACAATCGGTGTATGAATTTTATTTGAGCTTATACGAAGAAAGCCCAGGTTGACGCGTAGGGATATTTCGTTCAGAGCCTAACCTAACCTAACCTATGGTACCGTTTAGCGTTTAGCGGATGGCCTATTTAGTTTCGTTATAATTACAGTTCTAGCGTATTTGCCGATTATTTATAAAAAATTAAATTGTGTTTATTAACTTACAAAAGCGGAATCGGGCATAAAACCTGCTCCGCAAAGTACTATATCATTAAAAAAAAAAAAAAATTATGTCGATCGGCTCAATAGTTTCGGAAATTACCCGTGACTAACAAAGTATCAACTCAACGCGTATATGTACTAGTTTTTTTTTTTTTTACAAAATATACAATCTATACCCAAAGGCATAATAAGAATATGTGCAAAGAAATTTAAACATAAATAGGGTGAGTGAAGAAACCATCCAGTGATCGCACTTCCTTATATATACACTATACTTGTGATGAGAAAAATTCGGATTTGCCGGAGTTCGAGAATCCGGATTTTTTGGATTACGTAATTTAATATCCGACATTGATTTTAAATCCGGATTTTTATCTGAATCTAAATTTCGGTTATTAAAATAGCATTAAAAGTGTAAACCATTAAATACGTATTTACAATTTAAAAAAATATCACAAATAGATATTAATTTGAGAAAAAAAAAAAGCAAGTACAACAAATAAATCATACGTATTACACTCGAATTTATATTTTTATATTATTGCTAGCTGACCCGGCAAGCGTTGTTTTACTCATAAAAATAGAAAATTTCGTATTTTGTAGTTTCGAAACATAAATTTTCGGACTATAAAATCGTAAATCCGGATTATTGTATTTCCGGATAATCCGGATTTACGTCGCATCGCTACATATATTTAGATTTAAAAAAATTGTTAAAAGTTTTTTTTGTTTCTTCGGCCATTTTTCGGGAACGCGATAAAAGAAAAGCGCGGCGATAATTTCCTAAAATAATATAAAAAAAATATTTGTTTTTACGAACAATTGTGCGCGGCCCGGTCGGCCCGTGGGTTTGAAATAATGACCGCAATTATATTTTACACGACGGTCGTGGGAGTGACGACGACGGCCAAGAATTTATTACCTCTTTCTGTATAACAATAAAATAATCGCGAAAATTATCGGCCAGTGCACGTTATTGGCGGGTCGCCCCGTGCGGTCGTTCTACGGTCCGAATCGTTTGACAATTTTTTATTTACATTTTTTTTTTTTTTTTTTCGCTCGCCTCCCTCCCGACGACGACGACGACGACGATTATCATCTAAACCGCAAAAATGTCCTACCGTACGCGCGTGTCGTCCTAAATCGCGCGGCGTTTCTTCAATTAAAAAAAAAGAAAAAAAAAACTAACTAACTAACTACGATCTGTAGCTAGGAGAGTCGATAATCCCGCGAGTTTTTGATAAGCTTATATATATATATATATATATATCGCCATTATTATTATAAATTCCGGTGATGGTTATCGCGTATAGACGGTGGCTCGACGAGAAATTAAATCGGGAGCATTCTTCGCCGACGCCGCTGATGAAGCCGGGCGATAGGACCGGCGGCGGGGGCCCATTAGAAAAAGAAAATGAAGACGGAGTGGGCAAAAAAAAAAACAAAAGATTAATAATAAATCCGGCGGTAGGAGGAGGAGGAGGAGGTCTTTGACCACGTATCGATGCAAAACCGCGATTAAATACCGGCCATTTTAAAAAAAAAAAATAAAAAAAAAAATACCCCCCATATAAAATAATATAAAAGACTACCGAATAAATTAACGAGAAAAATTATTGTCCGATAGAATATACGGAACAATAGACCGCCGCCGCCGCCGCCGCCGCCGCCGCCGCCGCCGCCGCGGACGGTTGACGTGTGACGGCGGGGCAAAAACGTTTCGCGGTGACGCGACATAATCGTTCAAATCAATCGAGTCAAGACAAAAAAAAAATAATAATATAAAATTATTAATAAATAGTTAGTGTGGAGTTTTTTTTTTTTTTTTTACAAATCGTTTATCAAGGACGAAACAGTAATAAAACAAAAAAAAAACCGTCGTTTAAATAATATATTGTCGAAAAACTGAATTTATATTAGGCACTAGGACTCTGGACTGACGAAATAAACCGTGAGACCCAGACATTATTTTTTGTTTTTTTTTTTTTTTTTTTTTTGTCGACTTAAAAAAAAGGCCGAATTCGCGTTTAAATATATAAAATACCGGACCGGATCTAATAGGGACTTGTTTATTATTTATCAACGTATTTTTTTTTTTTTTATGATTTAGACTTTCCGCGAGTCGTCTGCACTCTGGACGCATACTGTTCGTGTAGCATCGTTTATTCTTTTCTCTAAATTATAGAATACACAATACGGTTTTTTTTTAAATTTAAAATAGACGACGGACAAACGGGAAAATCGCGCATCCGCCAATCACGCGTTAGTCTTTCGGTTAAGTTTAAAAAATAACACGAAAACCCAACAATTTTTATATTATCCGTTTCCCTCGTGTGCAATTGTAATCGTTTTTGGCGTAGACATGCGGCCCAGATGAGGGAATTGGCAACAAACAGTAACTCGCGCGTAATGGTTTTTTATGTCTGCGTATTGGGTAAAATTACATTTATACCGAACGCATCGGGCACTCCGTTGACGTTTAAACGAGACCGGATTGGATAGGACCGGGAACTTAATTCGTGGACAGACCGAACTTAAAACACTTAAATCCGCAACAACAATTGCCAAAAAAAAAAACACTCGACAAATAAAAAGAAAAATGTCGGGGTGACTAGAAAAGTCTCACCTCCGCCGGCTTTCACTTAAACAGTAAATTTGTCTAATACTACAAAAAATTATTAACACATTTTTACAATGCGTACAATTCTATTTAAAAATATTAATAATAATAAAAACGGAAATAAATATTGACAAATTTGATTTATATATAAAACAATTAGTGTTGTCGGGGTTTACGTAAGTCACTCGACTACAAAGTAATCCCAATGCAAAAAACTAGTAAAAAGTATTTTTTTTTTTTTTAAACTATTGAAATATGTATAAAAAAAAAAAATCACTTTGAAATTTCACAATTGAACTCGTAAAACGAAATAAATGTCCGCCGCCCAGCTTATTACAAAAAAAAAAAAAAAAAAAACAAAAAAAAAATCTGTAAGACACATCTGTTTGTATTAAATGTGTACTAATTACGAATCGTTTTGTTGTTTTGTTTTTGTGTACGTTCTAATTGCGTTGGCGTTTTGTTGTTGGCGAGGGGTGAAAATGTTTTAGACGGCGCTTAATGCAAATCGACATTCGGATTTAATTTTATTTAGTACTTACAGCTCATTACCTATCATAATACCCTCGAATAATTACTGCCGCGCGATACGGCGGGCACTATAGCCAGCACCCTTCGGATATCGGCACGCTAAACTCGCCGTTAAGAGCTGTCGGCAAGGTAGCCGCGGATAACCCGGAATGGTCCGAGTTTTTTTTTTTTTTTTGTTCCCCTCCCCTTAACCGGCACCGCCGTCACCCCTCTCCCGCCATCGTTTCAAACGTACAAGATCGTATCTCCCCGCATCTGTTCGGACGACAAAGAGGCTTTCTATTATAAACACGGGGATTCTTTGTGCTCGCGGAGACGATCGTGTGCGCACACCGAGGAAACCTCATTTATTTTGTGTTTTTTTATTCTTTCTCTCTTTCTCTCTTTCAAACACGGAGGGTTCGAGTATATTATACTTTTTTTCGTAAGTATTTCGGTTTTTTTTTTTTTTTTTTGTTATTATTATTATTATATTCTATCCGCCCTGCGCCCGGGGACCCGCGTCCCGTTTGTTTGCATTAAGTCGAGGCAGCCCCGGCGGAGGTCTTTCGCGAAACACTATCGTTACCTCGCGATTTTTTTTTTTTACTCCTCTATTATTATTATTATTATTTTATACGCGTTTTTTGTATACATATACAATGTTAAGACCCCGATAAGTAATATAGGTACCGATGATTATCCAGATAAAAATAAACGATAATCGCTCCGAAAACATCCGGACACCGGTCAATGGTAACAAACATTTCGATTTTTTCAGTAGCAGATAATTAGACAGAAGTGTAATTATTCATTTCTGTCCGGTTTAGATATATAAAAATAATATTTATTATTATTTTTCTAATCGGACAATAATATCGATAACGGTTGACATAATCCTGTGAAAAATGCAAATATCGCGTAAATCGCTTATATAGTTATTTGATATTTTCTACTTCGGGCAAAATTATATTTATTATTTTTAGTATATTTTATCTACGACGATATAATAACTATAACATTTATTATTTTTTTTTTTTTTTTTATCTCGGACAATTCTCAAATGGATTTTAAACATTTCCATCGATAGATAAGATGAACGGTATATGAATTTTCTTGATAAAATATGTTCTCTACACTGATTATATACAATGGCGTACGCAGGGCTATGTATCTCCCTACGCGGGCTTTTTACTTCCTTTTTTTTTTTTTTTTTTTTTGTATACGCTTTTAAACACATGACTTTAGGCCATCAGTCATCAACATAACAAGTAGGTTTGTACGTGGCTGTTGACAACAAAATTTGTTATCAGAAATATATGCTGTGGTGATAAATGATTAAGTGTCAGATTAAAATACAATAGATTTGTAATAGGTTTATTACATCCCTCATCCCGTACCAAATTCCTGCGCACGCCACTGATTATATTTATATATAAATACGTACGCGAGTTAAATAAAAGTTAAAAAAAAAAAAAAAAAACCCGGTATAATTTACTATATGCACACATACGTACAGCCGGTCAGATATATAAAAAAAAATAAAAAAAAAAAAGGTGCCGGGAAAATATTTGAAAACCGTTACAAATGAATCCCTCCGGACCTATGCGCCGTCGTTATTTCGTAGGTTTTCGGAAAACCCTAAAATTTACTCGTATCGGTTGTTCGGCTCTCCGTGACAAAACCCCGGAGTGTTGCGGCTAAATAATGTGCACGGAAGGTATTTTTTTATTTTTTTTTTTTTTTACATTTTATTACGGGTTTTTTTTTTCTCTCTCTCTCTATACGCTCTCGGAAGCCAAAGGAACGGAAGCACGTGGTTTCAATTTGGGATGTTTGGTGTCACGTATAATCGTAGATACCCAACGGTGTGACACGCGTCATATTACTCACGGCGCACACGAGAGGCCAACAACCCTGTGTGTATATTTTCGCTGCGAGTCTAAGGGATAGGACGTACGCGCGTGTGCATTGTAAACGAGCGTTGTGTATAAAGACACGGTTGTTGTTGTTTTTTTTTTTTTTTTTTTTTTAAAAAAATTTTCCATTTCCATTTGTTCGTCGACAATATACGGAAATATTGTTCAATTTCGAGATGACTCGGAGGCGGCGCGCGGTTCGAAGTGTGTTTGGACCCCGTACCCGGAGCCGGACATACATAACCATCTAGGGTACAACCGTCATTGACGGATATCGATTTCGAAAACGGATTGTCCGTGTTGGGTAGTACTCGTTGTTTGGGGCGGGGCCCGTGGGAAAATAGAAATTTAATTGCGTTATAAACTATAAATAGAATATAAACGAAATCGTTTGTATTTGTTCGAAAATTCGGTATATCGCCAATCGTCTTGAGCGCAGCGTTAAATGCGGCCGAACGCGAGTTATACGCAATAAAAAAAAAAAAAAACGTGAACAAATATTACACAAAGTACAAAAACTGAATTGTTCAATTCTAAAATAAATATAGTGAACAATTAATGTTGTAACGCGAAACGATGATGCGCGGTGTTTAAAATGTTCGACCATAAAACATCTTCGGTTAGATCTCGGTGTGTTTTTTATACTTGCTCGGCGCATCATCGCACGACGTAATTTTGTGCGTTCTTAAATGAAAGCGACTACACCGCGTCATACCCACTAAATCTATACAAACACTTGGACGTTTCCGTTATTTGGTTTTTTTTTTTCTTCGCAAAATTTACTAACCGCCGCGGTTAAAATGTGAATAATTCAACGGGAACATGCGAAATTAAAATGGCCGTTGCAAACGGATAGCTGTAATCGGAAATTGCGGAATATGTGCGCCGGTGCGCATACACAAAAAACCCTAGTCCTGGTTACAAATATTACCGTGTACGACGCACACGTTCGTGCGCGGACAAATATTTATTACTCGTATTATTATTACTGGTGTCGTGTTTGAAAAGCTTATTAAAATTTCGGATGGCCGCCGCGGTTTACATTATTGTATTATTATAATATTAACACTATATTATCATATAATATGATGGACCGTTGTTACAGTTTTGCGCGCGGAGTCTTAAATCACCGCGATCTCTCTCCGTCGTTGCGACCGCGGCTATAAATAATTTAACCGCCGCCGCTGTATGTATATATATATATATATATTTATGATAAATAATTCATGGCGTTCCAAACTCTCCGAAACTACGACAATTACACGACCTCCCGTTTCGATTATAATAATAATAATATTCGTGTGTGTGTATATATATAAAAAAAAAATCACCAAACGGCCGAGTGCGTCTTCGGTTTAAAAATCATTTTTTTTTTTTTTTTTTTTTTCGTTTTCTTGTGGACACTGGCGAATAAATCGATCGTTTCGTAACCGACAATAATAATTTGTCTAGGGTTTTTTTTTTTTTTTCCGGAACTCGTTTACGTGTATATACGATTGATTTTATCGAATCGATGACAGCGCAGTTTTATATCGTATATTATTATTTTCGGTTAACCTCCGCCGTTCAGCAACGTACGTCGATATATGCGATTTTTTTTCCCCGTCTTCCACCAGAAATCATTGTTCCGATCGTCGACTTCGGGGGTGGTTTCTTGTAGCGAATTTCGCATCAAGAACGTGTGCGGTTCGGGAGGTAGGTAGGTAAATCGTTTCCTTTATTTCCCTCGCTGTTTTCCAAACAAGAAGCGGATTTTTGTTTTTCGACCGTTATCATTTTTATCGACAACTGTAGCGTTAAACGTGACGTAAAAAAACCAAACATCAAATAAATTAGTTTATTGGCACACGTTTACGTGTATTATAATAATATAAATGTAGGCGTAACAAATTCCTACGATTCAAACTGACAAAACACACATTTGACTTAAGCTCGAATGTTATAAATGTTAATAGTACAGTATAAAATGATTTATTTTTCGTATTTCCTAACAAAACCTAATCCCTGCACGGTTGATAAAAAATTTAAAGCGAGTAACGTAGGTAGGTAAAAATAAAAAATGGAATTACATTAATACACCGGCGGAGAACCCGTTTATGATAAAACATTTTCATCTCCCGTTACGTTATATTATTTTATATATACTAACTAATATATTATTTTCCATTTTTTTTTTTTTCCGAGATAACCGAGTCGTGAAAAAAGTACAACAATGTTTTATACGTTTTAAAAGTAATCGTGTTTCCGGGTGTTTTTTTTTTATTATTTTTTTTTTATCTTCAAACTACTTACTACTATATTACGTATAATATATATATATATATATATATGTATATATAACGCTGCGTCGACTACTTGTTTGACGATCGGCTATTACCGATTCCTTATCTGGCCGCCAAGATACGGAACACAGCCCGCGTGTGTTTGTTACTGTCCGACGATATTTCATGCGAATCGTTTCCTGGCCGCGAAGGGACGGCCGGACGGACGGCGGGCAGGATGGCAGGGCGGTCGGACATTAACGTCTCCGTCTCCGTCCCGGCGTTTCCGGGCCAACGGGCGACGGCGACGGACGACTTTCGGTTTTCCCGACGCCGCCACAGACGCCACGGTTGATGAATGGAATCCCATCGAACGTCCCCCGCCACTACCGCTGTGCTACTGCTTGGTCACAGTCACACTCGCTGTGATAAAGCCTTTTCCCCGGACCCCCATGCCCGACCTCGCACAAACGTCACGTTGCGTACGTATAATATAGAGTGGTTACGAAAGTCCGCGAATACAAATCAAAAACAAAAGGTCGATTTATATAGATATATATATATATATATTTTTTCTTTTTTTTTCTTTTCTCCGTCTCGTTTTTAGAGGATTATTAATATAGACCCGGGGTCCCCGGGCGTACAATAATATTATTATCGATTTCTTGCGTTTACAACAATATTATATAAACCGATTGAAAAACTATTGCCAGACGTGGATTATCCACGCTGCCGTTGTGTATTCAAGTGCGTTTATAGTGTACAATATACTCTACGTTACCGCCAATGGTCACCGTTTCGATAATTTCGTTAATCAGATCAGTGTTATCCGATAACAATCGTTAGTATTTCTGTTGCGCTTATATTTAAATAAAATACGCCGAGCGTAATGATATTTGAAATAATCGAATACAATAACAAAATGCAATGTAACCGCATTTGACCGGTTAGAGGTTTGGCGACGTATACAAACACTCTTGGCCGGCACAACACTCCGCGGAGTAGTACGACGAAGTCTATGAATCCGGCGACTGGCCTCTCGGTACGAAAACCCGTAATGACCTACCGGTATTTGTCCAAGACGAATACTGCGCCGAACGGTCGCGTCCCTGTGCCCGGTTAAGCTCCAGATCCTCAACCCACCGACCCCCGCGGCTGCATTTCGTTCACATTTCTCTAAATGTCTAATATCTATAATTCTCGACGAAAAAAAAATTGTGGGAATTTAAACGGTTTTAGCGGTGGTGGTGGATGGGTGGGTGGGAGGTTATCCGCCCTAGCCGCCGCTGCCGTTCCTAAACGTCGGTCGGCGTGTCCCGAGTGTAAAAATCTAGAACGCAGTCGACGAAAAACCGTGCCGGGGGCGGGAATATGAAAAAATTGCGCCGTTTACTATTCACCACGGGCACTTTGTTCGGCCGAGCGTACGTACGTACAACGTTGCCCGGGCACTTTGTTCGGCCAAGTGTACCGGCGGACCGGACGGTCGGGCGCGGGGTGGCCCAAAAACACACTCGTAAATTTCGTCTCGCGCACAACGTTCGTAAAGCACGTACGCTCGTACGTGGCGGGGTGCCGGGACGGGAAGGCGGCGGCGGCGTAAAAAAAAAAAAAAAGAAAAAAAACCGCGCGTAACGGCCGAGTAAGAAGTAGGAGAGGTGCGCGCGCGCGCCCACGCGAGTAGATTTGTCAAACTCTTTTAAGGTTCATTAAAAACGTGTTTTTTTTTTCCCTTCAAAAAAAAAAAAAAAAAAAAAATGAAGAAAAAAAAAACACCGGGCGGCTGCGGCGGTGTGCCCGGGGTGTACGATAATAACAATATAAATAATATGGCACTATCAAAACACGATTCCATATTATATAACGACAATAATAATAATAATAATAATAAATACGATAATATTGTCCGGCGTGTATATGATATTTTACACACCGGTGCAACGTATCGAGGACAATCAACTTGTCGGCTTATCGGGATTACAACCGTATAGTAAAAATTTATTACCGGTCTCTTTCAATTATTATTATTATTATTAAACCCATCTGGTCGTTTGCTTTTCGATAAATCTCGGTGTAGTGTTTTTATTATTTTTTTTTTTTTTCGTGTAACGCACTAAGTGATTATTATAATATTGTGTATTATATAGCGTACGCGTCTTATCAGAAACAAAGAAAACAGAAATACAAATAAGTATCCAATAAATACATGCGAAACAATTAAACGTTATTGAAATATGTTTGAAGAGTAGTCTAAGCCGTGGGGGGGGGGCACGGGTTTGGCGGGATACGTCGAATCCGTGTAATTGCGAGGAGGAACGCTATTTTTTTTATTATTTTTTTTTTAAGTCCCTTGTAGTTGAATTGAATTTTTCCAAATCGAGCTCCGTTTATACGCGCTATTCTCCTATATGCGTATCGTTCAAAGTGGAAATTTCGACGATACTGGTAATCGTGTGCTGCGCGTGCCGTGGCTCCTCCGGGATAACAAATAAAAAATTGTTTTTTTTTTTTTTTATAAATCGCTTATTCCCGCAGCCTGTACGCACGACGGGCGGACCTGTTAAGGCACGATCCGGTCCCCTATGCGTTGATATACCGGGAATTCCCGTAACCTGCACTACTGTGCAAAAACCATACAGACCATTCAATTAGATCAGAGGTTCCCAACCTATGGTCCGCGAGCCATACCTACAAAATTTAATAATATTTCATTTTTTTTTTTCCACTTAGGGCGTGACACAAATAGCACGTCGTTTATTTATAAATTTAAACTGCATAATGTCACTCATGTTATTATTTTAACCGATAATCAAATCTTGTTTGTACAGCACGATTAGATTATCGGTAGTAGACAATGTGTTATGTTTTCAATAAGGATTTTCCGGGCTGCTCTACATTCGAAATGAACAAAGAAATCGGTTGGACGCCATTAAAGACATGCGTGTAGATTTGAGCAGTATTCCCCCAAGAATGTCTTTGTTAGTAAAGGAAATGTAAGTCCGAAAATCACATTAAATTGTTTTTATAATTGTAATTCACTTTTAATAAATATAATAATATTGTGTACATTTTTTTTTATAATAGTAATTTGCGTTAAATTGTAAATAAATATAAAACTTTTACTTAAAATTCATCAATTATAAACAATATTATATGCCCGCTATGCGGAATTTCATTGGTTTTCATTTATTCATAATCTAAATTCTTCTAAAATGGTGAAAAAAATCGATTCTTGTTTATAAGAAATATAAGCTCTAAAGTTTTGGTGGTCCGTGACGCGTCTAAAGTTCTCCAAGTGGTCCGTAGTGCCAAAAAGGTTGGGAACCACTGGATTAGATGGAAAATGTCACCGGGCACACAGACGATCGTACGTGTAAAATTTCGGGCCCGTTGCGAAAAACACGTTTCCCGTCCGGTTTAAATGTAGGAGAATATAAAATTAAGCGCACGCTTAAAACAACGTATTGAATTAGCAAAATCGTCGGACAGGCCGCGAAAGTTTTATCGGTTGTATTGGATTTCGGCTGTTTCCCGTGGACCGTTATTAGGGCCGGTCAAAGCGGTCGACACGACCAAGGGCGGTTTTTTTTAATCGCGGGCACGCGTATTGTTTCTTTGCGCGCGGCATTGTGTGTCAGTCAAGAGTTCGCGTCGTCGCCCGGTGCTCGGGCGGCGGCGAACACGACGTATACTAATATTGTCGTACACCGGGTAACCGCGGTCACGCGAACCGCTTTGTCTCCGGGCACCGTATAATGTGTACACGCGCGTCCTATCGGGAGAATATTGTTGTTGTTGTTGTTGTTGTTGTTGTATGTACACACACACACACACACGCGCGCGCGCGCGCGCGCACAGACACTGCGGAGGTGTCTGCGATGCACACGAGGCGGCGGCGACTACGGGCTATATACGTACGAGTCGGGTATACCGACCGACGCGACGTCGGTATCTCGGTGCAGGATTTATGGGTTCTCCGGTCCGTCCCCTGCGCATTCTCTTTCGCGGTTAATTGAATACACGTGTTCCCGGTCCTCGTATAATATAACGACGACGGTTTGAAAACAAACCGCTATTGCAGACGACCGGCGCACGGCCCCGGTGTCCGTTCGACGGGATTCGTCCGGTTGACGGCGTACGACGCGCGCCTTGAACGGCACGTCGGATTTTAAAATATTACGTTATTATCCCGATAATAATATAAGGCGAATAATCCGATTGTTGTACGGGCCGGGACGGGGACGGCGGGACACGGCGACGGACGGTTGGCTGGGTGCAGGGGCGCCGGAACGACGGAAAGGGGGGGGGGCGATGGCGTCCACGGGAAAAACTACCCAGGGGGACTAAGACCCCCCCCCCCCGCTAAAATACATACGATTCGGACGTCGTCCCCGTAATTTTTATATTAAATATATTCAAACAAATCTCGAAACGTTCCGAATAATCGTTGTAAATTTGTAAACCTAAATACATTTAGATTTAAATCAAATAAACCGATTGAAAATCAACTGACAAATAGATTGGAACAAATATTACAAAAAAAAAAAAAAAAATCGTATTATTTTTTAAGATCATTTTTCATATAATTTTTTTTTCAATTATCCGTAAAAAAGAAAAAAAAAACATGTCTGAAATAATTTTTAGATTATTAAATTACGTAATTTTCGGTGAGCATTATAAATGACTGACCATGTGTTCGGCATCCGCGGTTCAAAAATCGTTCCAGTTCAACTGATAGGACGCAAGATGGGACGGTCCGTTGTCCCGCAGAGTCCTAGAAACCGGAGAACACTGATAGTATATATTTATTTATATATATATATATATATAATATTATTATCTTATCTCGTAAATTCCACAACAACCAATAAAAACGAGATTAGAGGGTATAAAAACCGGCCTCCGAAATTAAGATAAGCGCAATACGCCGTGTTCGGGATTTCGGATTCCCTATCACGGCCGATAGGGAGTGAGGGGTTTAAGAAGAATGTCAAACAGTCAGGAGGGGGCGTAGTGTGTACGAGAATCGTTTTGAGAGTGTTATGTCGTCGTAGGATTGTCGCCGGTACGATTAAATTGTATTTGGGTAAATTACAATACACTTCTGTAATTTTAAATCGAGCCAAATCCGGATGGGGTGTAAACCGTACCTAACCTAACCTACCTGTAGTAAGCGAACTGATAGAATTCAAGGACGTGACAAATTCAAATCGCGAGATGATTAACAAAGACGTGTAAACTTTCCTCGATTCTTCAAAACGTATCAGTTATATATTAGTTGTACGTTATAACCAGGGCTCGGAAGTTGTAGCACTAAAATAATTAATTTTTAGCGTTTTAATAAGCTCTTAATACCGCCAAAAAACAAACGCTATAAACAGCATGAAAAATTTGAAGAAAAAAATCAATGTTTTAGAGAAATTTTTGATTTTTTTTTTTTTTTTTTTTTTTAATTTTAAATGTTTCATTAGAGTATTCATATACGATACATACGATATGGCGATTTTACAAAATAATACACGTGAATCAATTGAGAAAATATCAGAACCGAATTCATCAACATAAGTTTTTTCAAGACGATTCGATAAACTTTGTTTTGGCTGTAGGCATTTTCAAATCAATATGATATTATAGTAACCTAACCAGACAACAAAATCGCAGTGCGATTTGATTGAAACAATATTAAAAATAACCACACTATAGAAAACGAATGGAATTGTTCGATAGGATCGACGGTAGCAACCGAATACGATTGTCTCTCCCCCCGTGAAGTCGAACTTATTCAACTTTAATCAAAATTATACAACAATATCATTAAACAATTTCATTCATACGTGTTTATACCCTTTATTATATAAAAAAAAATATGTCAATAATAACACTTAAAACTCAAAATTCGCAAAATAGCTCTAAAATATGCAAAAAAAAAAAAAAAAAACAGCGACGAAAAATTGCGTATGTGACATCAGGGAGGAATGAAACAAATTCGTGTCTTACTCAAAATCCTCTAGGTTTGAGGTTTCCAAACTATTAGAGATACGACCGATTTTCGAATATTTATTTTTTTTTTTATTTTACCGATCCCCACCACATACAAATGACCTGCATTTTTATCAACAATATTTAAAACTTTACGAAATACTTGTCAAAAATAAATTTGTTGATATCTTATATAAACTGTAATATAATAACGGTAATTACTGTGTAAAATGATTTTAGTTTTCTTCTGTAAAAAAAAAAAAAAAAAAAAAATATATTTCAAAATTGAACGCGTCAAACCGTTTGGGAACCTCTGCTCTAGGTGTCTCCGAAAAAAAAATAAAAATAAATAAATAGTATTTGCTAGAACTCCGGAGCGCCGGTTGATATCGAACCGTCCGAAATTACAATTTACCGAGCGCAATATCCCGGAGCACAAGCCGCCGCCGCCGCCGCAATAATAATAATAATAATAATTTGTCTTATTTACGATCGTTTGGGCTTCTAAATAAACCTCCGTTTTACTTTTACAACTCGCAGCCACTTTGGACTGCGACTGTCTGTTTGTACGTGAATACATACATATATATATATATATGTACACGCCGCAACATTAATTGTCCGAGTTTCTCTCATTTTACTCGTATATATTTGTTCTGAACGGCTCTTTAATCCTGCCCGCAAACCGTTGTTGTTGTTGTTGTTGTTGTTGTTGTTGTGGGTATCAACTCCGCCGGTGTCGTTAAGACACATTTATTAGTCGTAAATCTGGATACGCGCGTCCCCGGACCCAAGTACATAATATATAACTCATGTCTGGGGCGCCCGGAGACGTTCGTATTTTATCCTGTACGTTACTCCCCGCGGCGTTTATCGCGCGACGGAATTTCAATTTAATTTCGCCGCGCGATAATTTCTCGTATTAAATTATAAAACGACCGCGTTAACGGACAAAAAAAAAAAAAAAAAAACAAAAAAAAACAAAAAGAAAAACTAAAAAAAAAAACTAAAAAGAAAAAAAAAACGTAATTAAATTTATTTATGCGGCCCCGTCGAGTTTTAATTGTATAACCACCGTTATTAGAATTGCACATTTCATAAACGATTAAAACAAAACAAAAATAAAAAAAACCGCACAATACAAATTACAATAATACGTAATAATAATTATCGGTTAATCTTTTTTCTATAGACTCTGTTAATCGTGTAAACTAAACGCAATTTATACTCGCGGCGCGCGACGGCGGTTTCTCGCCGCGCTGTTCGCTGCGCGGAAATTATTCATTCGCGTTTAACGGCCAAAGTACGACGATGACGATTTAAGCGTATTTATGAATCTTTACGTTTGTCTTCGGGTGTAATTTTTCATTTTACGGACCGTAAAATTATTCTCGCGTACGCATTAATGTAACTGGTTTTTTTTTTCTTTTTTTTTTTTTTTTTTTATATAATCTGAGCCGAGCGAGCGGTCTTGTGGTCTTGCAATGATGTTTATTATTATTTGTTTTTATTTTATTTTTCTGCAAACACTTTATCTACCGGAAGACACTATCCGATCTATACACTCGTATACTGTTGCCGGTACATTAAAACGGTATTTTTATTCGACTTAGCCGTTCAAAGGTTTTGAACGCGGCAGTAAAAACTACCAAAAACTGACGAAAAAAACGGCAAATACCCGGTCTGAAAAAGTCAAAGGTACTCGTCAAAGTCGAGTGTTATTATTAGTTTTTCATTTATGTTGATGTCTGGGGGGGGGGGCTACCGCGAGAACAGTTAAAAAAACAAAAAACAATAAACAAACACGACCAATACTACTCAGAATCGTTTTTCGTAATTTATCTTTGCGTACAGTTTAATTCTAGTACAGAATTAATTCTGTACTTCAGTACAGTAATTTAGTATAAATTAAATTCCTATATTATTTACCGCGTTGCCCAGCTCAAACAGTGACACCCGCACAAGGCGCGGTCGGTATTACACGCCTTTTTTTTCTTTTTTTTTTTTTCCACACGACCAAACTATTAAATCGGCCGAAAACAATTCAAATATACATTTTTCCTTTCGATTTCTATCCACCGTTATTATAAGAATGGTTATAGTTTTACATTTATTTATTTTTTTTTTTTTTTTTTGTAGTTTTTGCCGCGTGCGTTAACGCAAACAAGATTATAACAATACGGCGACGGGGGGAGCGGGAGGGGCACATGTTCCGACGCGCATTTTTACACATGTTTAAAAAGTTTTTCAACGATCCGTTTAATAATGTGGGACCGTCGTCGTCGTCTGCGTCGTAACTTGATCACGAATCGGTTTTGCATTCAATGGCGATTTAATATGTAAATGTTCTCGTTTGGGTTTCGGTTTTTTTTTTCTTCTTATATATATATATATATATATATTTTTTTTTTCTTTCCGAATACACCGCGCTAGAATACGAGCTTACGAACCCGCCCTACTACTTTAAAGCTGTCGCAGTAAACACGAGTGTATTAAAATAGTTACCGTATACATTTTTTTTTTTTTTATTTCGACGCGGTAAAGACAAACGGAGATCCCGGCGTTTATTTCTATACATAGCATTGTTAACCGATATTATAAAATAATATATACTTATATAATACTCGACGATAAACAATATTATTCCAAGTGCAACAAATACAACACAAACACGTATAAAAATAAAAAAATAAGTAGAAAAAACGGTTTAAAGGTTTATTGTCATAAAAAAATAATAATAATAATAATAATATTAAGTGTGCGTGTGAGATTATTATCGTTATTATTATTTTCGGTGTTCGCCGACCGTTTAGAGACAATAAGAGGTGTAAATTATATATAAAAAAAATTATTATTACAGCGGCCAACCCGTAAAATGCGGCGGTCAGTTGGTCGTTTCGGCCTCGTACGTATTTGTATTATTATACAACGGACGGTCGGTTTTTTTTTTTTAAATTTGTTCAGTTTTTTCAATTTTATAATACACGCCGTGAATATATACACCGTGTGCGCATAATCTAACCGGGACTTTCCAGAGATTACCGCCGTCGGTAATATTTTGTACTCCGCGCTCGCATGCACACCCCGGACGAATTTATTACGATTTACGAGTGTCCAAATATGCTGTGTAGGTAGGGTTACCTAATACGTCCGGATTTTACAAAGGTAATCGTTTAAACGTGGTTACGATATCGATACGAAATGTCATATCAGGTGATAGATTTCCGCGTATAAATTTATAATATGTAATTTCTATTTCCGCCCCCCCTCCCACCCCCTAAACGTCCCGGTAAGCGATTACCCGTTTATTATCGTTGTTGCCATAAAATAAAAAAAAATTTAACTATTATTAAATGGTAGTCCTACTAAATTTTTTTATCTTATATTCGTGTGTTAATTTGTTGTTCACATGTAATGCGCACTGGAAAATTGGACTCGTTTGGAATTCACTCGGCAGTTTCTTTACTGTTTTATGCGCGGACAGGTGGTCGATCGTCATTTGTTCTTCTCGCAGTTGTGTTTCGATTGAAATATTAAATATAATTTTACTCATGTCCGGATTCGGTCTAAAAACATTTGTATAGGTGCACTCGGTGTAAAATACGTCACACACACACACACACACACATACATATGTGCACGCGATAGTAATAATAATTCACGAGTAAAGTTTTGTGAATCGACTGTCCCGCCGGTATAATATAAATTAACAACGACGACGACGACGACGACGAGCTAAGTGGTTTTTTTTTTTTCGGTTTTTTTTTTTGTCCATCGCGTATATCGTTTTTAATTACACGGTCCATCGGCACATCGGCGGCCGGCAATCAATTATTATTTTAAATTTTAACTCGTTGAATTTCCCCAGCAATAATAATAATAATAATAATACCTTATTATATCATCGGTGTCCGTAATATATAATTAAATCGTCGTGTTCTCCGGTAATCGGCCGCCGGGTCCCGTACGCTCGTGTTGCCTTGTCCCCGGTTTTCTCCCTGTCCTGATCCGTGTCCGAATCCTCCACCGAAGGATTTCCCAAAGGGTTCACCATTACCGCATCATCTCCTACGTCATCCGAGCGGTCTTTGTCCGATTTTATTCCAGCATCCTAATGGGTTTTAACTACCAAGAGTGTACCTCGGCCGGTATGCCGGACATATTATACATTTTGGTTATTTTTTTTTTTTTTTTTGGAAATCTTGTCGTTTTTCCTTGTTTGCCACTGGGCGTGTTTTTTTTTCTTAAGGGTCGCGCATTAATCGCTCTCTTTTTACCTCCGAATTGTCGACGTTATTTTCGATTACCATACAATATAATACGTAATTACGCATATTATTATGAAAACCGAAAGTCCGCCCGAACGGGCTCCGGGTTATTAATGTTATTTTATGACATTTCCGAGGGGGTCATCCGCTATATAATATCAAACGTACTCGCATAAATATAAAATACACCGCGCGTATCTGGTCGGATATTATAATATTATATTATATTCGGTGGTACGGTTTTGTCGTTGCGGACACCACCGCCGCCGCCGCCGCCACCACCACACACGGCGCCATAAATCTCCGCGGTTCGGCGTTCGCGTGTATACGGGGACTGCCGGCAGCAATAACCCCGTCCCACATTTTAATACGCATCGTTGCCGATATAATCGTTTTTGACGACGATTTACGAATCGCCGCCGCCGTCGTCGTCGTCGTACGCACATGTGTGTGTACGGTGTTTTTTTTTTTTTTTGTTTTTTTCTTCCTCCTCGGAGAAAAACGTACGCGACCGCCGCCGCCGCCGCCGCCGCCGCAGTCGGTAAAATCCTCGAGTCCCCGTCGCTTGCGACGCTGCCCATTAGATTTTTCGAATTTTCACACGCGCCGGTCTGATACAAAAAATTTAAAATTTACGCGATGTTAGGTTGGAACTAGACCTAGGACGACGAGGTCTGCGCGGTATTGCGAGCTATAGTAAACCGGCAAAAGCCAGCGCAAACCTGTAGTACTGTACGAGGTCTGTTAGCACAAAAGTACCAGGACGTCGTATTTAAAAATTACGAATAAATTAAGTTACATATTATTTAAAGATATCTCCTTCGAAATACTCTCCTCCGGCGATCTCGCCATTTTTCGAACGTCCTTTGGAACTGTCCCAAAGTTAACACTACGAGATCTGTTGCCGCGTTCGCTTTAATTTCCTCCACATCTTGAAATCGTTGTCCTTAGGGCGCAGATTCTAGTCTTGGAAATAGAACAAAATCATATGCGGCCTGATCAGGAGAATAGGGAGGTCTGTGGGACCACAGCAATTTTTTTTATCAGTCAAAAATTCACGAATCGACAGCGCTAAATGTGCCGGTGCATTGTCGTAGTGAAAAATCGCGATCCTTCTCATCTGTACATTTTCCTGTGAAATTGCATGACAAGACTCAATTGAGATTCGCTTTGTTAACTCACAAACGGTTAATCGGCGACCATTTCGCATTTTTTCGCAATTTGTCGTCATACCATCGTTCCTGGATGACGTCGATGGTCTTCCAGAACGTGGATCGTCTTCAATTGACCGCCGACTTTCTTTGAAACGTTTAAAACACTCGAAAGTCACGGAACCACTTAATGAATCACCCCAAAAAGTGGTTTTGATCGTTTCCGTTGCATTATTTTTACCAAGTTTCAAGCAAAACTTGATGCACACGCGTTGTTCGTTAATATCGGACATATCAAAAACGGCGAACGAAACTGGATTTAACGACGTATAATATTAAACTGAGATAAGATAGCGATTTCGGGTTTTATTTGAAATATCCACTAATTCGCGGGGAATACATCTATTTACAATTTGAAACGTTATCGTGTGTAGATTAATCGTAATAACATTTGTCCTGGTACTTTTTGAACAGACCTCGTATATATCAAGCCAGTATAGTTTAATGAGATCGGGTTATAATTTTTTTTTTTTTTTTTTACCTAATTTTCGGCGTCACAAGACTGATTCGTGACGAGAAGAGACTAGCAAAACGCTCTTGTGTCTCGCCTATATCTCCGCAATGAGGTTCTTCTAAATGCAATGCGGACACTTCACATTCGTTTCTCCCATTGTCCGTTCCAAATGCGTTTTTTCTATAGTCATTATTCGTCCGGTACAACTCGATACGGTATCCGATGAAACGGACGCTATTCATTTTGAGTGCAGTCGCCACTCAATTATAGCCTTGTGCAGTGTTCAGCAGTATTGTCGCTGCGAATTTCGATTACCGGCGTACAGCAGTGCTCGCTCGTGCAAACCGCTCATCCAGCTTAAGACGGGCTCCTACCAGTCCGGGATAGTAAAGCTTTGGTTTCCTAAAATGGCGGTGCCGTTATTTAGTGGCCTTCATGGTGACCAACTAGGGTTTCCTAACAGTCGTACATACGAGCGGTCATAGTCTCTCAGTTTTCACTTGTGTTGTTTGACGTGCGATGGTGGAAAATTGACGATCTATACTGAGCATTATTAGTTTATTTCAAGGATGAGCAACCGTAGGAAGACGAAAACCGTCGTGCGGAAGAGAATGTAATGTTTAAAAATCCTACTACTGAGGAGGATGCGTTTTAATGTGTCGCTCTCTGCACTGCAATTATGACAAATTTAGTCTAGACTTTTAGAGAATAGTCCCACGATAGTGTTCCACAAATGTAGTTTTAACTTGTCTTGTCTGTACTCTTTTATTCTAATATTATACAAAGGTTCGTGACTTTTTAAAAAAACCGATCGTCAACCATGTTTTCCACCGCTATATGACGGCCACTAGACAACGGCACCGCTTTTCTAGAAAACCAAAGCTTAAGCCGACTAACCCTGTGGCGTATATGGGCCGGGGTTCACAAGGCATGTTCATGTCGGGGGAGGGGGAGGCATAGGAGGACCTTTATTAATGAATTTAAAAAAAAATATAATGTAAAATATATTATTATTTTTTTTTTTTTTATTAGCTCTTAGAATTCTCATTATGCAACAATCGATATTTCTATTATGATTTAATTTTCGCGTCGAATAGGGAAAGGGTGATCTTTCGTCTCTCGGACTACCTATAGGTAGTGCCTATCGCGTAGCTCGAAAAACCCCTCAGTTTACATCTCCGCCGGTATACCCTTTATAATCATAAACACACGTTTAAACGTGCGTACACGGCCGACGAAATACGACGAGTGTTTTTTTTTTTTCTTCCCCCGGTGATACTTTATTAATAATACTTAACCGTTTGTAGTGTTCCACGACGATTGGGGCTGGTTAGTGTACGCCGCGGCGTTCTACGATCGTATTAGTGTATTTTTTTTTTTTTTTCTCCCCCGTGTACCTAAACACGTACGCTGCGGTATATTTTGTTAAACACTCCCCCCCCCCGGCCTCCTGCCGCGTGTAACTATCGTAATAACAGGGAGGTGGGAGAAATCGTTGTACAATAAAAAGGTACTGTGTAAAAATTAAGTTCCCGTTGTTGTTGTTGTTGTGATAACGACGATACGTATTTTACGTATACCGCCCCGTATTATATAATATTATGAATTATCCGCTCTGCGCGCGGCCGTACGCCCGACGATACTCTTTTGTACGTTTTTGTAAACCTCCCCCCAACCACCCGAAGACAAAAAAAAAAAAAAAAAAAAAATCGACTATTTAACGAATATAAAATATTAAAAAAAAAAAAATAAAAAAAATAATTATAATAATAAAACCGGAGCGGCAGACAATTACGATTATTTATACCGCCGAGCAACAGACTGCCGTCGCACGGGATAATAATATTATACTGGCGATTGTGTTATTACACGTTAACCCGGCGATTAATCGACCGCTTATTTTTATCGTCTGCGCGGTGTGGGCCCCGGTGGCGTATAATATTATCGACCCGTAATGACGTTATTAATCTCTCCCGGCCCTCCCCCCTCCCCCGTCATTTTGTGGCGGCGGTATATAAAAGTTTAAAAAAAAAAACCCACCCCGCGATTCCGCTCAATATCAATATTATTATTAATTCGTGTGTATTATTATTAGGTTAGGTCGTTATAAACTCACGGTGTACCACTCCTAATCTCTGGTCTTAGTGTTCCCTATTCCAGTTTCTGCCGGGGACGTTAATGTACGCTCCGGTCAGATACACCGGGCAGACAAATGAAACAAAATCGCGTTTCGTTTCATTTCTTTTTTTTTCTTATTTTTTTCTTCCATAATAAAGATATAATCCCTTATTATCCCCCCCCCACCGTTCCGTAAAAACGACGGCGCGACGATTTAATTCGATAATTTCATGTCTGGCACACGGTAAATTATATACGAGAAAGTATATCCATACCCCTTTAAACGGAGCTATATATTTTTTTTTTTCAGTTTGTATTTAATCTCGTTGAAAAACGGGCAGTTATAAATGTACTTATATACTTATATTTTACAGTTTTAAGTGTATAGGCAAGTATATTTTAAGTATTCGGTTCATTAACGCGCTTTAGTATATAATATAGTTAATATATTGATAAAGGTCCGTATTATATAGTGTAGGTACCCCGAAGGAAAAAATTAAGTCCTAGGTGCAAACTTAAATATTTGAAGAAAAAAAAAACCGCGCACAAAGAGATACGCGAATTAAATTCATGTGCGAGAAATAAAGGAGATCAAGAAGAATTACCAGAATATTTTTTTTTCTTCTTTGGACTATTCTATTATCACGACAAACAATATCTAATCTTGTGATACGCCGCTAGTGGTAAACCGTTATCTTTTAAAACGTATATGACAATAAAATATTTTGCTTATCACGTCTTTGGATATTCTAAAATAGGTCTGTTTTGGTGCGGTTCATTCTTTATGTCTATGGTAAAATATTAACGGATTTTATGTACATATCTATCTCCTATTTTATTCGTATGTTATTTTTTATGTAAAATATAAAATCCAAATTATTTTTATATATATTTGTTTTTTTTTTCTAAATGTACTCCAGTTGCCGTTTATATTTTATATCGCGTGCGCGCGATACCGAAACCGTGACCGTTTGGCCACGTCTTTTTCGATTTCTCGTCACTTTTTCTTACGTCGTAATCACAATACGATTCCACTCTTAGTAATTTATATTATTTATTCGTACTCTCTCGTCCCATACGTCTTACACGTCTGTTGCGTTGTCTTTAATATTTAACTATAAGCTCGTTTCCCGAAGAAAAATACAAATCACAATAATTCAATTAACCATTCAAGTACCGTCAATACTGGTGGGAAACGTGGTTTTCATTCCGTGATGAATAGTATTTTTTTTTTTTCATTCATAATTCAGAGTAAAACACTGTTTTAGCGATAACGTGATTTGCATATTTGTTATTTACAATCAGAATCATACATTTTCATTCGATAACTATAATATCACCCGCCCCTCCTAGATTTTCGGTAGGTAATTAATTTGTATTGTACTGGTATTTAGGTTTTCGTACCCGCGCAAATGTTTCGATTGTTCTAAATATGTTATAATTTTAATTGTAACGTTGGTCGCATTTTTGTGTTCGCAATGATACTGCTGTACGACCAACGATCGATCCCGTACGGCAAAACGAAATACGATATCTCCTCGTCCGTCGAGCTCTCGTAAACGGAAATAATCCAAAACTATCGGTATTGTTAAATTTCAAAATAATTTCAACCGGCGCGAAAATACGGTTTAACAATTTCGGTTCGGTAAACCCTAAATAAAAAAAAACACGGATCTCGCGGGCGCGCTTCGTTACTCGGATGAACACATAAAATTATACGAGTTGTACATTTCACGGCAGTAATAATAATATTTGTACTACCAATTCAATTCCGACCCGCAGGTATATAGTAATAATAATAATAATAGTAGTAGTAGTAGTAGTAGTAGTAGTAGTAGTGTTATACTATACGTATATAAATACATTAATCGTCCCCCGTCTACCACCGTTTTCGAAAACATCGACTGCACCGCCATCGCCACTACCACGACCGCTCTGTATATATATATATATATATATATATATAATTAACGGCTTGTAAATCAACCGGCAGACATTTATATATATTAAATATATACATGTACATGTACGTACCTATTCCTCTTTCTCTCTCTCTCTCTCTCTACGTATATGTATAGTAAACGCTGCCCCCCGAAAAACCGCCGCCGCCGCCGACGACGACGACGACGACCGGCGTCCGTTTTTTAGAACCGTCGTGCCCTCGCGTTTCCCACACAACGCCCGGGCGTCGTTCATTGTTTTTGGATTCGATATTATTGTGTGTACTCGTATATAATGCAACGGTGAACTATATTTTATATACACGTATATGCACGTGAGTGGATAAACTGCGCCCGCCAGCCCGTTTGTCCAGGCCGTACAACAATATATTCCGGGCATTCAAATTAAAATACAATGTGAATTATTTGTATGTCCGGACCCCATCAGCAGCACGCCTCCCCCCGCCGTTCACAATAGTTAAATTAAATAATTGCACGTGACCGTGGCCGTCGTCGAATTATTACTACGGCTACCGAAAGGTCAAATCTAATTGAACTCAACCCGTGAAAACTCCGTGTGTTTATGGCCGCGGATTATAATACCGTGATGGGATGGTTAGGCAACTCGAAGTTACTATGGAGGGCCAATTTTTCTAAACAACTTTAAAATCTGCCGGGCCGGAGCATAGACAGCAAAAAAAAAAAAAAAAAAAAAATGAAGTGGTCATTAAAATTAACTATTTATTTTATATAATTTTTACAACTCGTTTAATGCGAAATGTCATCAAACTTTTTCAAATCGTCTCTTGAATTCTACAATTGAATTTGTCTCCGGTAAGCGGATAGTGCAATGTTCAAAAATTTAAGTCATCGTCCATTGCCAGTTTTATAACTTCGCAACACAGAAATTGTATTAATTATATTGATACTATACTAAACTATAGATTATCTGTAGTGCAAAATTCTCAAGGGCCTGCCTTGAGCTGATTGCGGACGTTTGATTGACCCGACAACGGACCCAACAGCGATTCGTTCGTCGAATTCGGGCAAAGTTTCAACGACATTTTTTATAAAGATTATAGCGAAAAACGTTAAAATACTACTCTTACCAATCGGTTATAGGCCATACCACCGTACTTACACGAGTCGGGATTTTCGGCTTACAGTGCAACTAAAATCAAATACTGCAACACAGAACCCGACTTCGGGCTCTAGTTGTCTGAAGCCGAAAAAAGCCGACACTTCCACAGGGACAAAACTATGTAAAGGGCTGACCTCCCGCCCTCCCACCGCAATTCTTGCTTCTAGTGACAAGTCGGCATTTATATGAGATTGTCTCCATTGTCAAACTTAAGTTTTGCGCTTGGATTGTATTACGTTCGATACAATTATTTAAATTGGATATCAACGAGAATTATCGTTCATTTTTTTATTTAGATTCCTCGTGGTATTTACGGAACAACTAAATCATATCTTGTGTTCATGTATTAGACTCGATCTTACTCTGGTAAATTTACTTGCCCCACCCGACCGTACCGGATTCGCCCGACTCGTTTCTATCGCGGTCCATGCCGGGAGATTTCACAATGTCCCGGCGGCCTAGTCCCACCCTGATTCGCTTGTCCGCTCGTTCGCTTAATCGTTTCGTTTAATGTACGACTGTATACACAAATCGTAAATGATTTCCGTGGTAAAAAAAAAAAAAAAACGACGCTAAAACCGTTTCCCTCCGTGTCGCGGCTTCCAAAATGCAAAGCCAAAAAAAAAAAAAAAAAAAAAAAAAAAAAGAAGGGATGGTGGAGGATGGCTCGTTCACTTTCAATATACCGATATTGAGTATTTATAATCCTTTCATTGAAATGTATAATACCGTTCGAGAGCATTGCGTATAATACCTACGCCGTCGGGGGGTTTAAATTTAAAACAAACGCGCTTTTCGGCACAGCTGTGTATTTTTATTATTATTATTTTTTTTTTTTTTTCAAATTGGATTATAGTCAAATTGGATTGATCCCGGACGTCGGATCCGCCCGTTAAACAATTCTAAGTGACGGGCGGTGTTTGTCGACACGTCAACGGGGCACGGGGAGTTCGAGAGTAGAAAAAAAATAAATAAAAATATATATATACGTATTATAATAGTCGACGACACGATGCCTCCCGGGCGGACCCCGTCGCTGTATTATACGATTTTCAAAAAAACATCGTATTCCCGATTTAGAAACGAAAATAGGGTTCCCGTGCGCTATCGTGCGCGCGGGGCTGTTCGCCCGTGCAGTCCCCCGAATAATAATAATAATAATAATAATAAAAAAATAAAAAAAAAAAATTTATAAAACGGTATATAAATCCGTAAAGCACACACGCACACGCACGCGGAATATTTGTATTGTCGAATATCTACGAGGAGAAAATAAAGCGACCGCGATTCGAGTGGACCGCCGCGCTCTCTTCTATATATAATTATACTTGTGTGAATTATCGTGATCCCCGTCGTCGTCGTCGGCACTCGCGGTCTTTTTTTTTTTTTTTTTTTTTTTTTTTTTCCTATACACGATGCGTATTATACACCGGCGTTATGCTCAATTAGGTTCATTATATTATACTATTTATACAGTACAATAATACGAAACGCTCTGCTTTCGCCCAGCCCTTACAACGGTCATAATAATAATAATACTCATCGCCGCCCTCTCTCTAGCGGGTCCGAAAACGGCACGATAATAATAATAATAATAATAATCGGAGCCAGGCAGCTGTGTGGATTTTCGGCAGAACCTACGCACTTGTGTATTGTATTGTACACTTTCGAGTATATATTATTACGTGGAAAATCGTCGAAAACGATCTCCTCGTACAGCATATTATAAGTATTATTATGTCTGTAATTTTTTTTTTTTCTCTTTTTTTACCCCCGATTATTTTGTATAGGTTTTTATACGGTTTTTGCTCCGTCGCGTCGTCTATTGTGCGCGCCGACGAATATCCTATATAATTATTCGTTATCCCCTCGTATTTATTATTATTTTTCGTTCATTTTTTCGGGTTTTAGAAAAAAATATATATATATGTATATTTATAACGGGAGAGAACTACCGGTGTGTAACAGGCGATTTGTACTCACTTGTAAATCCTTGTACCGTGCGTAAAATCCCTGTATAAATGTACTTGCATTAAAGTCTGATTTATAAAAAAATTATTTTGTTACGGGTTTTTTTTTTTTTTTTTTTACGATTTGATTACTGACAAAGCGCCAAGTCTCCATACTCGTATAGAAAACATTACGTTGTTGTTATCCGAATATATCCATTTTATCTTCGACTTCGTTTTCATTGCTTGTGACAATATAATCGTGCTTTTCATTTTTTTTTTTTTTTTTTACTCGATAAAATACGAGATTGGACGGATTGAATTAGCGCGAATACGATTATATAATTTTGTTTTTCCCCTGCCGCGGACTCGATTCGTGCAATATTATTATTATTATTTTTTCGCCATCAGATGCAAGACTTAAATTGTTATTGTTACGCGACGTGGAAACGGACCCGGGACAGTACATCCTAGGCACGTGTCGTATATACGAAAAAATATTCGTCGTGAATAATATTGAATTAACGCGTATTCCGAAATAATACGGAATAATGGACGATTTCCATTTTATACGTATTATAGTAGTCGTAGTGTGTCGTGGCGGAAAACGTACCAAAAATTTCTATTATCCCGGCGGCGGAACGTCAGAACAATAATAATATGATCAAATAATTACGTCCTCGGAATTATTAATTACGTTATTATTACTTTTTTTTTATTTTTTTTTTTATTCGTAAATGCGAGTATAATATATTATTGTTTCCCCACTTGTCGCCAGTACGCACAATGTTTTTTTATACGTGTCGGGGAGAAATATTGAATTTAACGACCGTTAAGTTCACCGGATTTCCCCGGGCAATGTCTTGATTCGGCAGGGCGGCAAACACACTCTCTCACTCTCTCTCTTTCCCCCTAAAAAAAAAAAAACAAACAAACGCTAATCTGTATTCATAATTACACGGTTTGTACGATAGATGTTTTTTTATGTGAAATTCGTACTTTACAAGACGACCAAACGCGAAACTCGAAGCGTGCGGGTTATTTTGAGGCGGCAACAGCTTTCGGAGATTTCGCCCTCCCATTGTAAATCCAATATGTACACTCGTCGTAGTCTTGATACGAAATAAAATTGTCATAATCACTGGTGTCTGTATACAGTGAAACCTCTAAATACCGGACATTCAATTTTGTCCGCTATTTGGAGGCGGTCGTTTTGTTGCCGGGGGGGGGGATGAAGTGTATTTCGTACATCGATTATATTATCGACTATCAAGTAAAACAACGTACCATTAATGTAAAATAAAGATATATTTTTTGTTAATACCCCACCCCCCCACTCATACACACACGGTGCCTAAAAAAGCCAGACCGCGAAAAAAAACATTTCTCCACTGTCTCGGGTTGACCTCGAGGCTGAAGACACTTAATAATTTGCACCGAAAACGTAAAACGCACGCGTTCACAACCTAAAGCAGAGCTAAATACGAATAGGGAAACTTCGCACGAGGTAAACGATAAAAACGATCGAAATTTAGGCGATAAAAGTATTGCGCAATCAGAGGTTTTCTTATAGATGAGTAATGAAAACGTCCGACAGTCGCGAATCGAACGCCCCCGCCGGGGGGGAGGTTCACTGTAGTTGTGCTCTCGCCCGGCGGTAAACTATTGCCTTCCCCATCGGTGTGATTGACGGGGACGGAACATATCAAACCAATACGCGTAATAAAACGGTCCGTTTATCCAGCAGCCCATCTTCGAAATTTGAGTTGACACCGACACGAATCGTTTGTGACACCCGTCGTCTGTAACTCGTATTATCCGTAATTTAATTTAGAGCGATGCTTGGAGAAAGGTTAGCGCCTCCTCCCCGCGGCATTCAAACTATCCGTATCCGTATTTGGCGGTGCCCCTGATAGGTACGATTGAAACCAACGCCAATCAGTTTGTACCTCAAATTCCGTGGTGGCAGGCGAGCTGGAGAAATGGACCCGACATTGCAATACGCGCGCATAGAATATTGTATACGGCTACCGTCCCGGGGATTGTATATGAAAATGGTTAGTATTATTATTATTATTATTTTTTTATATATATATATATGATCGGGAAGACCGGGCGGAAGCCCGTGAGGTGAGGGCGGAAATATACACGTGCCTTTTATTATTATTTTTTATATATATATATCTAAAAAAACGCGCCGTTTCCTCGGCGGCGGTGCGTAAATTATCGGTGGTTTTTTTTTTTTTTTTTAGAGACGGCAGCGGCGGTAGAGATCGCGTGACTAGTCGGCGGCGATATATGTATATCATACACGCGCGTTATACTCGTATATACGTACAATTATTATTATTATTATTACATATTATTATTTTTATTATTTTTATCGTATACCGGGTGTATCGCGTGACGAAACCCGTCGGAACAACACGATCGATATAAATCCCGCACAAACGCGCGCCGCCTCCGGTTGCCCTTAACAAAACGCGCGTGTTATTATTATTATTATCGTACGAGTATCGCACCACCGCCGAAACGGTACGGTCCGACGTTTTTATTATCTCGTTGCTCTCGTGTGCCGTTACAATAATATATTTAATACTATTATAAATACATGTTCTTCAGTGCGGGCACACACACACACACACACACACGTTCGTCAGTGACGAATTAATTATACAGTACGTTAGTATATATTATATTCGTCGCCGGACCGTGACGTCACCGTCCACGTCGTAATATTAACTAGGCCCATAGAGAATTAAAAAAAAAAAAAAAAAACAACTGAGGAATAACAATAATAATCGTTAGGGGCTGTACGCGATTCGCGGTGCCGAGAACTTGACGGAGTCACAAAGCGGTACAGAGTGTTCGAATTATTAGAGGTATTGGTGATACGAGGCGCAAGAGACTATTAAAGATTCGATTTGATTTTATATAGAAGATACTATTAACTATATAACGTGCATGTCGTCGATTTCGGTATTATCATTTGGTTTTTAGAAAAAAATATAATGAGCCGAATTAAAAACTCGTTCAACACAAATGTATTTTGTATTCCCTATGCACCCAAATGTACATAATACAAGATAAAAAATGTATCCGAGATACATACGTGTCTTAGATAGATTGAACCCGTCCGCGGTTTTGAAACATTTTCGTTTGTTTTAAGTAAGTGTTTCTTTTCAATGCGTATTACGGGTATATTAACAATTAATATTATCTAATATAAAGTAATTGTATTAATATTTTTGTTGTCGAATTATACGAGTTATAATATTGTTTAGCTTTTGGTTTATTTAACGACAATGTCGTTGACGTTTTCCATTTACGTATTCAATATTTTATATTATAATTATTACAACAAAAAAATTGTTACGTATTCAAAATAAATTACACTTGCTCGGTTAAACGAAAATCCCGATAAGATAATGGCAATATTTATAACCAAACTTTGTTGTAATTTCGTATCGGCGACGATAGTCTTGTCGAGTATTTTCGCTTGGTTTTTTTTTATTTTACTATAACAACGTCGAACCCCCCTAGGTTATTACAATATAGACTTGTCGTTGCCGTATCGTTTTCGGCGTACCAGCCACGGGAGTAGGCGGAGGAGGAGGAAAGGAATCGCAGGACATTTGGCGCGACGCGTCAATCAAACTTCGTGTTTTTTTGACATGTCGAAAAAAAAAATACAACAAATAACTTGCCGACGCCAGTACACGCCGCAGAACAAACGCATCAATTTACTTTTTTTTTTCTCTCCGTGACGACCGGAGCAGCGGTAGTAGAGAGTAAGCGCGCGCGTTTCGTATTTCCGGTCTGATTTCCGTATGCGCCTCGTCTTTCGGCGACGAACGAAATTAACGTATAGAAAACGAAAACAAAAGAACAACGATAATAATGGAAAACGACCGTTCGGCCGGCAGCCCTTCGCCGGTCCTCAAGCGGTCGGCTTCGGCCGTACGGCGATTACGTGAAGTTTAATTGACCCCTTTAGAAACAATACGCCGCCTCGCGCGTGTGCGTAGAGGCGGTCATTCGTTTTATCGTTTCGCCCGGCATCTGTTGGCCGCAATGGATCGCCGGAGAACCGCGGGCAACGGGAACGGCGGTTGCACATAAAAACTATATTAATAATAATAATAATAATAATAATATTTTTAGAAAAACGAAAAAAAACCCCCCCGTAAAAAGTCGTATTATTCGTTCGTCTTTGTTGTGCTTTGCTTACCCGGCGGTGTTTTTTCGTTTTTCTATTTTAATCGATCCGGGCAATTTACAGAGATGTGTTGTCGCCCGTTGGTCGGACCGTGACACGCGAGTAGACGAGGGGCGTGCGACGCGTCACAGTGGCATTTCGGCATCCCCGGCTATATAGCGAAAATGTGTGCTGCTCGTACGATAAAACGAAAAAGCGGTTTTCCGTGATAAAACATGCCTACTACTACATGCAAATCACGTAAATCACGGCGTTTGTTGCGAAATAATATTTATTTAAACGTTTAACAGTTATTTCCACCTATACGCTAACCTAATTTGCGTTTTTACTAGTTTTCCATTTCCCGTAGAGTTATTAATTTGTGTTATTAATAAAATTACTTTACGTACATTTTTTTTTTTTTCGCCATAATTGAGAAATCCATCGTCCTACACATTGTCCACTGTAAATGCACGTCATGATTTCGTATAGAAACGTATTAATTAGTGGAGGAACCCGCATGGCGGACGCCATATTAAATCGATAGCACCCTAAATTCCCATATTACTCGTTGAAAACGTTATTTCATTGCTCGTTTTCAATGGACGTAAAAGTTTTATTAATTTTATTTTAGTATCCAGCTCTATACTATATAACTGCCACACCGTAAAAGTTAATCGTTAAACCGTAGTTATTTTGAGAACACGTGACGGATAAATATAATGCGGGTCGTGTCTCGTTTTATATCGAACTATATGTATACTCGTATAGATCTTGACAAATTGCGATATTTCGCACTCGAAAATCGAAACACACACAAATTGGCTGTGTTAAAATACATAAATTAAAATAATAAATCTAATTTATATAATTATTAACGCAAATCTGAAACTATGAGAAAGCAACAAATAACATATACAAATCTGTACTCTACAGTAAAAGATTTAGATTTAAATTATGTTCGTGTTATTATTAATTTACTATGCTAAGCGTCGCCTCTTATTGAAAAAATCGTATAACAATCCCAGGGGGTCAGAGACACAGTTTGCGCGTGATCTGTAATTGAATTTATTCAAACATTCGATATAACAAAATTTTACATTATTATCAATATTTTTTAATTAATTGTCGATAAAGTTTCGAGTATAAAAGACTCGATTATACTAAAATACTGCGCTGTATTATAGAATATTTCGTATTCAGTAACGTTCGCTCTTTTTAAACGAAAATGCCCATTGTATCTTTTCCCCTCGAGTTCTATAGTAGTAGTATATATAAATATATATTTTTTTTCCTACCGGCTCGGAATAAAAATTATTTCAAAACTTATATTAAGTTAAAAACGCATAATATAATAAAATTATTCTCCGGATTAAGTATATTGCATTTTTTTATTTTTTTTTATTCGCGTTAATATTCCGGCGGTATAAGTATAATAATATTTATGCCGAGGGTATTTATTTTCGAAATATGTGTTGTGTTTGTAGTTTTTATATCGCCGCGTAAATGTCGAGTACGTTTTCACTACACGACTATTCACATGTATAGCCATGGAACTAATACTCGTTCGGTATTTAACATAACGGGTTTTTCAACTTTCAGCAATAAAATGCGCAATTAGCGTTTTATATTAATATTGGAATTAATTAAAATTCGATAGGCAGCCGATATATAGTAGTAGGGAATGTTTTGGCGTTTATGGATAAATGATAAGCGCGTGTTGACGTTTGTGGTTTAATTTCGCCGAGGGAAAAATCCTGCGGTCCCCAGCTGAGCGTCTGGGTGCTGGGCGCCAGATGCATTGCCGGGGTTAGTGAGAGAGAGAAAAAAAAAGCGATTAAATTCGTATGCCCGGGAACCGGCAAGGGACCGTGTGTATACGGCCCAAAAGCGATCAATCATATTATAACCTCCGGAACCAAACCTCACTATACTCACCTACCCCGCCTCCCTACCGCGGGGCATCGATGGGGGAAATAACTGTCCGAACGATTTTCCGTGCGCGCCGTTGTAAAAACCCCGATGCGATTATTTTATATACGTCCGTTTTAACGAGTGAAACCCGAGGTTGTTACGTCGGACCGCGGCAAGGGTGGGAATGTCGCGCGTTTTCTTCGCGAAAATCGACGGGGGGAAAGAAATAATGGAGCCGCGGCCAAATGCAAATATAGCCCGGGAAATAGATTCCACCGCACGCCGAGTACGCGTACGCATTACCCCCGTAATGGTTATGCGATGTCTGATAGTTTCCCGAAAGCGTCGTGGTACGCGATAAATCCTCTCGGGTAACAGCACGCCAAACGATCTTATCCGCGAAACGGGAATCCGGCACACCATCTCATCGCCGAGAATCCGACGGGGCAATCTCATCCGTTTCAATATAGGCGTACATATATATATATATAAATATGTATGTATAAGCATATTGAATACACCGTGTTCCCGGCACGGTGTAGATCTATTTCGCCTAAAAAGATTTTACGATTGTTTTTTTTCTTTTCTTTTCAGTAAATTTAAACCGTAAAATCAACAACAATATAAAACCGTTGGATTTCAAAACGCGATTAACCGAACTCTGTTGAGATGATTCGTTATTGGCGAGCGTCGCGTACAAATAAAACTCTTCTCTACGGCGGCCATAAACGACACGTCGGGTGTAAAATTAACACGGATCAATTGCAAGGTCGTCGTAAGTTGTAAAACGACAGAAACGACAACGCGGCGGAATGCGTACCGCGAAAGTTAACCGCCGGCGGCCCGAGACCATAATGTACGCCATGTCGAAATACCGGCGGACACGCGGGCCGACGACTCGCGCGTGACGGCGAAAGGGCGGCGGCGGCGGCGGCCGTCGGATGCCGGGACGTTGTCGGCCGGATTCTTGACGTCGGTTCAAGTATTCGGAGCCGGGTACGCTCCTCTTAAATAGCGAACGCGGTGTCTAAGTATAGGACGAGGGGGACCGGGGTAGGTTGCGGGTTACGACGACCGATACCGTGCACCTATAACACACGGGTGTCGCGTCGGTGCAACAATAATTATATATATATATATATATATATATACGGTTATGCGGCCGTACGCGAAAATGGCATAATTAACCGCATCGGAGAAGACGACGACAACGTTTCGCATAAAATATCATATTATTATCGTTATAATATACACACACACACACACAGCCGTCACAGTCAATCGCGAGCAACGGAATTCAAACGTGAAACGACGTGCGCGTCTTACGTACGTGTACGTATCGTTCGGAGCATTAAAATTGTCTATTGTCGCGATTGCGGAACGCGCTCGCGTGTATATGAACACGGTGTTCGCGGCAAATGCAAATGCAAATCCGTTGGTTTTTCCGACTATATATATATATATACGTGGTCTGTTCAAAAAGTACCAGGATTTTATATTTAATAATTACAAAAAAAATGAAGTTACATATTATTTAATGATATTTCCGTCGAAATACTCTCATCTGGACGATATGCAGTGATCCCGGCGATTTTTGTGTTTCACTTCCTTCGAACAATTTGTGAATTCCATGATGCTCATAATATCGTATTTTTTCGCTATTTTTAAAAAGAACAATGCACGAGCAATAAAAAATCAATGTGACCACGGGCCGAATATTATTCTGATATTTAACACTCCCGTCATAAACCCCGAGAACGGGTATGCTCTAGTAAAAGTACCAGAATTTTAATTTTAAAAATTACAAAAAAATAAAAATTATTATTATTTAAACATATCTCTTTCAAAATACTCTCCTCCGGATGATGTGCAGTGATCTCGGCGATCTCGACATTTTTCAAAAGTCCTTTGCAACTGTTCCAAAGTTAAAGCTACGAGTTCTGTTGCCGCGTTCGCTTTGATTCCCTCTACATCTTGAAATCGTTGTACTTTAAGCGCAGATTTTAGTCTTGGGAATGGAAAAAATCACATGGGGAATCCTGATCTGGAGAATAGGGAGAGTCCGCGTAAAATGCATATAAATACACTTGTGTGTGTGTGATGTTTTATTTTTTATACCTTTGAAGAAATCTTCGATCAGAAATTGTATTCCAATCGTCAACTTACCTCAACAATGCCGAAAACCCGGGATAAAACGTCGGGGAAACGGAAATATTTGCGCTTTACTACGTTAACACGGCGGCGCTTGAAAACCAGAACAAATGTTTTTTTTATTATATAACTAATATTGTTCATTACATTTTTTTACTTTTTTTTTTTTATTTATTGCTATATAACTGAACCATTTAAAACACTATATATTCAAGTGGCAATTCAAATTGTTCAATGTCCTAGGTCATAATATTTTATAGCGACATTTTCGTTTCTGTTTTTAGTTTTATAAGGTGTGCCGAAAATTACCGTCAACCAAACATTATATATCGGCGTGTATAAACGCACAATTATTATTATCATTACAAACATTATTGAATTTGTATTATATATTTTGGACTTTGGATCGAGAAAGGATAAAATCGATTTCTAATATATTATATCTTGGGACTTTTTAAAGGCCGGAGTCGGACTGGTCTGTTTTGAAATAGCACAAATATTATTTATTTATTTTCAACACCGGTACGTATATCTATTTCGTGTAATTTCAGTGCTGGAGATACATACACATATGACTTTGTTGACCATTGTTGATCCCGGGATCCGGGTAATAATATTATATTTCTTTCGTTACATCGTTCATTTTTGTTTTTTTTTTGTTTTTATTAAAACGGCGCCTACGTCGAAGGGAAACGGTGTATTTTTGCGTGCCAACATAACGCGTGTATACAAACAGTTTATAAAACGGGCCCGAGGGACGTATTATTATTATTATTTTTTTTTTTCGACGAGCTTAGATTATTTCATTTAGAGACGATTTAACACCGAATTAACGTTTCCGGTCGTAAAACCGTTTGTCACGCTGGCGGCAACGACGACGACCACGGTGGTTTCTCAAATTCGTCCAATTTGTCTGTAATTATTTACTGGCCGAGCCATATGATACACTCGTACATCAGTAACGTCCAGTTGAAATCGTTCTCGTATAATTATTATAATTACATTCGTTTTATGTTTGTTACAATAATTTAATTGCAAATTAAATTTCTATAAACTTTCCTTTGCAATGTATTTGAATATTTCAATACAAATATTCGGATACTTGTTCAGTATTTTAAATACTTTCAAAAGTATTTATATGTGACATTTATAAAATTGTTTAACGTAATTTTTTTTTTTTTTGAAATTTAAACGCATGGCATCACACCATGTTGTTGTAATCTTAATTAATTTAAACTTGCAGCAGTATTGAAACAGTGCTGTACCGGAAAAAAAAACCTCAATAGAACGACTCTACCTATGAGATAGTATGTAAAAAATAAAAAAGTATTTATAAATATTTTTCAAAAGTATTCTGTATTTGTAATAAAATACTTAAAAAAAAAAAATACCTTTTACAAGTCTTGTATTCTGTTCAAAATTAACTTTTCCATTTGCATTCCATACATTTTCTTATTATATAGACCGATATTTTATGTGTGAGTTGAGCCTATATTTGCGGTCATCAATAGTGATGACAAACACCCGACTTTCTGAATATTGAGTTTCAAAAAGTAAAACGATTCAACAGAAAATCAGTTTTCCGTTTTTCTTGATACATTTTAATTTCCAGAGATGATTCTTTTTCGAAAATTGCTATTCTTTCTCACGAAGATTATGCTTCGTTAATCCGCTTGCAATCCAAATTTTATACGTACATTGTATCGGGACCAGAACAAAATTATTCAAACGTCAATATTATAATATCGAAACGAATTTTATGATTTTCATGAACACCAGCCCACACTCGGAATAAATTTCTAACGATGACGATTAATTCGAAATAACATAATTATTTCACGATATATTTGATGTATAGTTATTTATTGGCATCGTATTTTGTTTTTACTTGTATTTCATTTTATTTACGCTATATACGCTCATAAAAAACAAAAAAAAATAAAAAATATTAATCTAACGTCATTAATTATATTAACTTTGTGCAGTTAATTTTAGAATACCTACTTATATTGTAATCCGAAAACTTTAAACAGTCGTTTTTTTTTTTTTTTTTTTTGAAATCAGTTAGAACAACAAATCATTTTAAATTTGATTAGTAACAGAGATTATACCAACCCGAAAATTGGACAGATTCCAAAATCGCTGTATATCAGTACTTCGATATATTTATATATATATATATATATATATATATATATATATATTTCGATAATTTACTCGATACTAACGATCTGTTTGAATTATAATCGGTATTCGGTAATATTAGTATTATTATTTTGTGTATTCGGACAGACACTCGCGTCTTAATAATGTGTGGGAATACGTACGTCGGGGCCGATTATTATGAGGAAAATATCCTTTACCGTTCAGCCGACAGGATATGACGTGTTACGCAAACAATTGAGATCCCAGATTGTCGACCTCTACCGGCTATTGTAGACGGCGTTGTTTGGAAATTGAATGGAAGGCCAACATCAATCACCGATTATAAAATTTCTACGGGGCGAGGTATTTACCGCCGAATTCTTTCTTATGTCCTGAAAAATATTAAAAAAAAAAATATATATATATATATGCCGAAATGTTTGATCGCGAAAATCCCTTCTTATATATTATACTTGGACTGTATTCGTGAATCATTACTCTTCTATCGTCTTCATCGTCATCTTATTCGTCTTCTTTTGTAGCTATTTTAAATCCCGTTAAAGCATATTCTCACCATCTTCTATCGCTAGTCTTCAGCGTATCCAATAGCGTTCGCCCGGGTCGGCCTCCGGATCTTCTCTCCTCGATTTTTCCTACCGCTGCCAGTTATCTGCCCGTTCCACTGTTTTACACCTTGGCCTTTACCATTTTAACGATTATACTTCCTACTATGGCGTACTCAATTGTCGTCTACAATAGGATAACCGCGAATACTTCGGATAAGTACTTTACATTCGAAGATCATCCATCGACTTGCCGTTGCCTTTCTTTACGGTCCGTGTTTCGATATAGTATGGCCGTTCGTATAGGCAGTTCTCGCGTGAGCTTTTCACGGACTTTCTGGCTAGGAGTTTGACATTTTCACTGGAAACGCGCGAGAATCGTTACGGTTTTTATAAAAGACATATATATATATATATATACGAGGGAGAAGTATATCTACTTACTCGCCGCTACGATGAAATTGAAGGGACGCGGAGAACGATAAATTATTCATTAGGGCCGCCTGCCGCCAGCAATAGACGCAGGTAAATTGGCTCTTTCCTATCTCCGTTTGACATTCCCCTGTGCTGCCGCCGTTTGTTTCCACCCCGAAATTAAAAGTTTCACGTCTCTCCACCCACCGGCAGCGTACCCCTGCCGTCGCTTGTTCGGCCCATGTCGTAAACTTGCGAATCGTTCTGCGAAACTTCTAAAGACCGAAATCCTTTTGGAACGCGTCGAATATGAGAAACCTGCGCTCCGGCCGCTCCGGCGTACCTCCTACCAATCGACCTCCTCCGTTATTATATGTCTCGAGACATTTCATATTTTCAACGGTTCGCGCACAAAACATCAACTCCACGGAGATTTTTCATACTATTCGCATAATTTCATTTTCAAACTTACGGCGTTTTTTGGCGACCACACGTTTTTGCCTAGCCGTTAGACGGATACGTCTTGACTAGGACTGGGATGTTGTACCGACGATTTTTATTTTGCACTTTTTCATGATTTTTTTTTGGCATATTCTTAGTTTTTCGAGCATTTTTTTCAATTTTTTAATACAGTGAACGTAACAAAAATTTAGTTCTGGTAATAACCAGTAAAAAAAAAAAAAAAAGTTAAATTGTATTTACTAAATTATTATTATAGTATGAATGATTAAGAAGTAATTATGTCAGAATATATATATTCAACAAATGGCGTAAAATACTATTTAAAAAACAAAAAAAAATAAACACTTGTGTTAATTTTTGTTTACCATTCAATAGCTTTACTATAAATTTTTATAGTGCGTTTTTGCGATTTGTTTCGATCATTCAAATCCCAGCCCTAGTCGTGATACTTGTAAAACGACCACGACAGTCTTGTGTAAAATTATATACGACGTTAATACCACGTTTATTAACGACAATTATAACGTTAATAAATCAAACAATAATCTACACTATCATTAAAAATGTTTTTATCTATTAATTTATTACAAAAAAAAAAAAAAAAACACGAATTTGTGTTGAACAAAATTAGATTCTATGGTTTTTCTTTTTTTTTTTTTTTTCATAACGATCCAGTTTTACTGGATCACGTTCGTGATTATTATCCGACCCACGTGAATACGCACGTATAGTTATTAACCGATATTTACTGCCAGTCCGGTGCTGATTGAAAATCGGACTATCTCTGCGCCAAAGGGGCCGGATATTTTAAGTATATCACGGCCGAGTGTTGAGATGATCTATACGGTGGGTGGATCGTTATTATAACGATAAATCAATAAACACAAAATACTTGTTGAACACTTCCGCGCGAGAGCCCATGGGGGTCGGGTTTTGGACCGTATACTTTTCTCGTTCGGAACCGCTTTCCTCGGTCGGCGTACACGATGGTTATCTCGTGCCCGCAGGCGTCCAGGCCTTGTTCGGTTGTTGTGATAGACCCCAAAAATAATAATTTATGCGTTTTATTATATGCGTAGAAGTATTTACGGCCGGCTGCCGAGTAGAATTTTATAGTATTTTTTTTTTTTTTCGTATGTTCTTTATATGCAACCCTTAAACCTTTTTTTTTTTTTTTTTATGTTTTTATCTATATAATTCAATATTTAAAATAGGGCGATTGAAAATCGACCGAATAACAAAACATATAATATTATACGTAATAAAATATTTCGTAACTATTTGTTTTTTTTTTATATAATATTATCTCGTACATTTAACTAAAAAAAAACGTCCACTTCCGTTATACTACGGACGGTTTAGTCGCAACAGACTATTTTCGTGATTTCAATACCTAGCTATTTTAATAATATATAATATAATGTCCCGACGCCGACGGCGTTTGATCCGGTATATAAATTTTATGTTTTCATCTGGTTTAGAGTATACATATACGTATATAAAGACAAAAAATAAAAATAAAAAAACGATTACGTTTCAATTTTCCAGTCGTACGACGGTATAATTTGTGCGATGCACGTGGACGTCGTCTTGAGCCGTCGTCACACCGCGTGCTGTTACTTTTATCGTCGGGCTCAAGTTTTAACGGCGTCGTAAAATTAAAAAAAAAAAAAAAAAAAAAACGCATCGCGCTTCACCCAAATATCTCATAACGTACAAAAACTTCACCCTTTTTTTTTTTTTTTATATATAATACGTATATAATAATTATTATTAATCTGTCGGTAAATAGTTTTTTTGTTTTTCTCTTTTTCAAGTCAGTGCGCGTGTATATATTATCATATTATAAAACGTCGTTTTTATCACTCTCAATATAAATAAAAAAATCGTTTTAAAAAAAACCATTACACTGCCGCGATATTGTGGTTTTATTAATTTGTATGCCGACTTTTACTCTCGATTGCAGAGATTTTATTCTCATCACATCGAATTACTCGAATTTATTATTATTATTATTATTATTATTTTTTTTTTTTTAATGATTCCACTAAATAGGTACCTAACTCCGAGTAATTTATATAATATGTTTTATTCAACAAATGTTCTCTTTGAACTCTATAGAGTCTATACGTCTCGGGCATACATTATGACGTCTATATAATAATATATTATATGCGACTGTATAATACGTATATAGGAATTTTTTCCCGTCTGATGTTTTTTTGATTATCATGATATATATATATATATATATATACAATATTACATATAAAAGATTTCCCAACGGACCCGAAAAAGGATCGCGAAAAACCGCGTAAATTCTATATAAATAAATAAATATATATTACGATTCAAGGTTCTACGCGATATATTTGTATTATTTTTTTTTATTTTTACGAGCAACGAGTAAGAGGGGCAGGGATCTCGCCTATCGTTTTCCCGTTATACGTTTCGCTTTTTTTTACCCCTCCAGTTTTGAATTTTTTTTTATTATTATTATTATTATTATTATTACTTCGTTACTGTTCGATTTATATTTATACCGTACTGTGCCGCGGACGATAACAAAATTACACGAAAACCCTGGCGGGCCACCGATTATTCGGGGTTTTATTACCCGAAACGGGACGGGGCGACCGGACGGACAAAACTGAAACCCACCGCGCAACAACCGTACCGTGTTCTTATTGGTCCGTTTAATTACGAAACGATTTGTTCTTGCAAGAGACCAACGGGATTTCGGTTGTTTCGAAACGTTTTTTTTTTTTTTTTTTTAGAAAACGACCGATAACATAACGCCAATAATTATAACTAACGATAACTATAATAATAATATAAGCCCCGTGTTTGCAGAGACTGTCTTGTCGGAGTGCCGGTAGAATAATATACGAGTATAATAATGCACTGCCGTTGCACCCGCGTCCGTTCGACTGACGGCGTACACTCACGAGGTCTGTTCAAAAAGTACCTGGACGAATACGGTTAATAACGGCTAAATCTACACACGATTACGTTTCGAATTCTAAACAGATGCATTCCCCGCGAATTAGTGGATATTTCAAACAAAACCCGAAGTCGCTATCTCATCTCAGTTTAATATTACACGTGGTTAAATCAAGTCGGTTTTTTTCCTCCGCTGATTTCGGCATGTCAGAAATTAACGAACAACGCGTGTGCATCGAGTTTCGCTTTGAAACTTGGTAAAAACGATTAAAACGGAAACGTACGGAAATGATTAAAACCGCTTTTTGGGATGATTCGTTAAGTGGTTCTGTGATTTTCGAGTGTTTTAAACATTTCAAGAACAGTCGGCGGTTAACTGATGACGATCCACGTTCTGGAAGACCGTAGACGTCGTCCAGAAACGATAGTGTGGCGACGACAATTTGCGAAAAAATGCGAAATGGCCGCCGATTAACCGTTCGTGAGCTAACAAAGGGAATCTCAATTGAGTCTTGTTATGCAATTTTACAGGAAAATGTACAGACGAGAAGGGTCGCGATGCCAAATTCGTTCCGCGATTGTTCACCACGACAATACACCGGCACATTTAGCGCTGTCGTTTCGTGAATTTTCGGCCGATAAAAAAAATTGCTTTGGTCCCACAGACTCTCCCTATTCTCCTGATCAGGCCCCATATGATTTTTTTCTATTTCCAAGACTAGAATCTGCGTTTAAAGGACAACGATTTCAAGATGTAGAGGAAATTAAAGCGAATGCGGCAACAGAACTCATAGCTTACCACGAATACACGTATCCAAAATAAAGATCGGAATCTCGAAAATCAAACAATAAAGAATACTGCTACCGCTGCTACAATAATAATAATAATAATCATCTATTCGTAAAAACGTTATGACGGATTATCGTCATACTTTTGTTTTTATTTTTTTGAAATAGCATGTCGCCACCGGTTTTACCATCACGGCGGTATCTATAGGAATGAGTAATCGCCGCATTGTGTGTATTATTATGGCTTTCGTTCTAACGGGCAGGAAATTTTATTTATGTATTTGCGACCTATTAACGTAAACGAAAATAAAAATTAAAAAACAACACGCACAAACGAATGAGACCGAACGAAGCCGCCGGGATTTACTTTACAATGTTTTGCTTTACGAATTACTGCCTCTAGACGTACGAAAAAGTGCCCACTTGTGACCTATGTTGACGTATACGTGCGTGAGACGTGGTCTAGGATTCGGGTAAATAAAAAATAGTCTAGTAGGTCTTGAAAATCATATACGGACCGGTCCGTATATCGTATATTTAAATACCGATGAAGTACTAATGCGCGTCAGTCATACAACAAGCCATCAAGTATCCCGCCTTTCTTAGTCGGTAAATGGGTACTAGAGTGGGCCGGACACGTCTGGTTCTCTCGCAAAAAACATCCATGCGAATAAAATTGTTTGGGAAAAGGCCAAAAGGTAGATTTCCTCAAAAAACGACGGTACAATACAGGGAGTTGAAGACCTGAGGCGGGTCAACGCGTCGTTGGACACGGCATGGGACCATGGCCCGTTTAGCGTATAGAAGAAGTATTCAATTTTTAGGAATTGGGCAATAATAATAATAATAATCGTTCTAATTATAAATATGGATTTATTTTTTTTTTTTTTTCAACTGTCTTAGTCCGTACGGGAAAAGGTTTAAAAAAAGTTGCATACGATATCGAACCCCACACGTATTTTGCCTACTTAAGCTGCCAACCGGGTGGCGCGGTGTCGGTGTCCGCGGTCGTCTTGTTTATATTATTTATACACATATACCGAAATAAAAATCTTTTACATGTTCCCGGGGGACGACTGCGATGCGTCAGCGGTGGAAACGGCTCACCAAACGCCCCCCGGTGTATAACGTGTGGTGTATAATGATAATAATATTTAACGCGGTATATTCGATTATAGCCGGGAACCGTATTTACAGACCCTATCCGTGTCCGGCCCAAGCGGTTTTAGATTAGATTTACACACGGGAAATTGACTTCCTCGGTGCAGCATTACCACCGGGTTTCCACCAAAAACTATATACGGGTTGTGTATTGTAAACCGTCTTAAAACTCTTAAAACCGACTGTGGGGTAGGGTCTGTAAATACGTTGCCGGGGACCGTTGGTTGACGGCCACGGCCGCCTCACGTCCCTCGCGCAACCGGGTGTAGTAGTCCGACGTCGTCGCGTAAACAATATGCCGCGACCTTTTCTTTTTTTCTTTTTTTTTGTACTGCACACGTACGTATATTATTATCATCGTATAACAATATTAGACATACGGGGCGGTGTAACGGTGACGTTCTCGAACGTTAAATGGACAAAAAACGAAAAGAAATATCGGTCGGAGGACGGCGACGGTGGCCACCTCCCCGATCGACAGGATCTACCGATAGGCAGGCGCAGGCAGGTACCTATATTTTATTGTAATATGTTCCGAGGTGTTTTGTAAATACGAAATGTTATTTTATTTACAGAGATAAACCACCGAGACAACTACCCGCCCACCGCGCCGCCGAGGCGCACATTCGGTCGGTATATTATATTATGTACGTTTTTTTTTTTCATTTTCTTTTTTTTTTTATTATTATTACACCGATTACACGCGCGATCTTATCTCCCCCCGGCCCGAATAATCGATAATATTATTGTAACGTGTGTGTGTGTGTGTGTGTGTGTGTGTGTGTGTATAGTTACATGTGTTTCTTAAACTCCACATTTTATTTATATTATTATTATAATATAAGTACGGTGGTACGCCGCGCGTCCGAGAGTCACGAGGTATGCAGGAGCGATTATTATCGCGTTGCGCCCTCTTTCCCGAACCGAAAACGCGCCGCCGTCTTTGGCGTGGGTACGCGCCGCGCTATGCGACCCGATAAAGTTTATTATTATTTTCATTTTGTTCGTCAAACGAATGATAATAATAAACGCGCGCTAGAAAAATTCGCCTCCCCCCCCCCCCCCGAGGAACTTTCGAACGGTAACCTTACCTTGGACGTTCAATGTCCAAGATGTCACGTATGCGCAACATACAAACCGCTTCGCGTTTCTCCTCCTGCGTCGACGCCTTATTGTCCAAGACCATTCAAGGGCCCCGCTCGCCACAACCGTCGCGTCTTTCCGGGCTTCCCCGTCGTTGTAACGGCCGATCCTCCGCCTCTCTAAATACTCCCGGCGTTCGCAGATCACCACCGTTCCCCCTTACTCCGATATTACCGCCCGTATTTGCCCGGTGGCCAGCGTGTTCCACCGGCCATCCGTTTTGTCGCATCTCCAATCGTGTCTCTCCGTCTCGCTTCTTCTGTTATAATATTATTAGAAAGAACGGTCGCGTTTTCGCGCCGCGGATGACCCGTCTCTTCTAATATTCCCCGTCGGTACGGTATAGGTATTATCGTGTTATTTCATTTTATTATACCCTTTCGTCCTCTTTTGGGAAAGCGAATAATATATATATATAGGAAAAAGGGTTTTGCTGATGTAATTGAAAAGTCGGGGAAAAAAAAAACATAAAGAAATTCGATTTCGTTATGTATTCAAAACGTGCACGAGCTCATTTCGCATTCTGCGCGCACGCCAGACATCTTCGGTTGTCGAATGCGCTCACGCACGTGTTATAAGCTGATTTCTATACACGCCGCTTGCGAGTAAATAATTTTTCTATTTAAAATGGTTACTGGTTGTTGTTTTTTTTTTTTTTTTTTTATTTTATTCTACGAAAACGGCAAACGTAACACAATTTTAAAATGCGCATAAAAACCCGACGGTTTCGAATGGCTACGCGTATTATAAATTACACCACCGCCGAGACATAATCTCGTATACTGTAAACGTTGTAAACGTTGACGTTCTGTCTTCTCATACGATTAAATAAATTCAAATTTAAAAAAAAATAATAATTGTAAATATTGTCGTCATAACGTATACAGGGTGTACCAGAAACAAATGTAGCACTCTACTGGACGGTATGCCGTATTTATGTAGCCCTCGCAATAGGTTTTTTATGTCGAAACCTTGGGTAAAAATCACACTGAATTTATTATATTTGTTTCCGAAATATCTATTCCGAGGGCCACACATATGGAGTAGTTACGAGTACCGTCTCTTGATGTGTGACGTTTGTTTCGGATTTCTGGTACAGCCCGTTTATGATAGCCGTTATCGATCTTGCGTAAATATAAAACTACTCTAGCAGCTGGCCACGCTGTTTCGTAATTATAACTTTATTGTTCCATTATATCGCGAATCGTTAAAATACCGGCTCCGATTGGTTTTTGTATTATTTAATTGGTCAACGACGCGTCTTACATATTAATAACGAGAATATCGTTACGTAAATAAAATAACGACAATGCACTGACATCGCGCTTTGGCGGGAAAACGTCATATCATTACCGGAATGCGAAATTAAATTATTTGGAGAACAAAAAAAAATACATGGATTATTATTGTAATATTTTAAAAACTATTAACCCGGATAACAAATTTATCGAAAGTTATATCTACCGGTATTTTTTTTTTTAATTCGAAAAACTGAGGGGAAAATGAAAATAATAATACAGTCGACGACAATCTATATTACATTTATTACAAAAAAAAAGTAGAAAATGTTACAAAGCGAATTTTTTAAAAATCCAAATTCAACGGCAATATAAAACGATATCATTGGAACGCAATTTGTATAGCGTTGGAAATTTTAAATTTTTCATATTTTTTGGCGTCCCGGATTCGTTGGATTCCAGATTTTCGGCATTCTGTGACATACAAGCGTTTTCCGTATTGCTGCGATCCATCGAGAGACACATTATAGAATTCCAATATTTTTATTTTCAATGATTTCAACGCAGTTTTATTGCCGTAGAATATTTTCTATTGGATATATTTGATATAGTCCTCGTTGGTAGGTACAAGTGGCCGCGACATTTCCGGGTTTTTTCTCGAGTGGGCGAAACGGTAAAATTCCGAAAGAGGTCCGCGGACGGCGCGTGTCAACAAAACCGTGCGAAGATATCGCCGTTGTCGTATCGCGCGTCTAATATTCAAAAGTTTTATTCAAGTGCTATTATTCCGGCAACGTCGGCGCAAGTATAAAATTTCGGGAAAAACAAAAATGCCCAAAGTGTTTTCGGGTCGGGACTGGTGGCGGCGGCGGTGGCGGGATAACGGACGGGTAGACGCGTGTAGTCGTCGTGTGATGGAAAAATAACAAGCAGTCGTCGAGTCGAAAACATTTTCCGGTAATGGAAAAGTAATCCAATATGTACGGGGCGGCGGGTGTGGTTTTTACCGTTGGCCCGGGAGTGACGGGGAGGCTGACGTAGCGGAGACGCGGCGTGGCGTCGGCCGGGGTCACGGTTAGGAGGTTAGGAGGCGGGTGTTGCCGGTGGCAGACCGTGGCACGTCACGTGACGTTAACGAAAGACAAATCATGCGACAAACGGGTGACGGGTGAAGGTGACAAATTACCTCGCGGCTGCACAGACGGCCCCGCGCCCGCCGACCGACCGACTCCAGTCCTCTCGGTTAATTAATATTATTTTCGGACCTATACGCGGAACTCGGAAATGTCCCCCCGGCAAAGCGAGCAGCCAGTGTCAGACGTATAGTAGTGACACGCGCGACAACGACGATTGCCAAAAACTTTTGTGCCCCCGTCCACAATCTACGCCGGAAACCCGATAAAAGTTTAATCGCGACGCGGGACAACAGTCCCGGTGGCATATTCTATTATATTTCGCGCTGCAGTACCGGATAATAGTAGCCATGTCAGTAATATATACGTGACTGCAGCGCCAAATGTTTTTAACAATTTCATATATAAATGTATTGTTATATATGACTAATATAGAAATTCGAGTGGCGTGGTATTTCAACTCCTTGAAAATTACATTTATCGAATTCGGCGACACTTGAATCGGTCACTGTCGGCGGCCTCGGCTGTGTTTCCGTAAAACGCCGGTTCCCCGTCGCCCAGCAATATCCTACAGGTTCGACGCTGCCGAAAACGTCTTGGTGTTTTTCTGTTTCTCCGGGGTTTTTTTTCCCTACACGTCCCACTCTCTATTTATTGTATTTTCTTTTCCGGTCCGACTAAACCCGAAACCTAAAGTCCGCCAACCCATTATCCGTCTACTCTAACCCATACGATATTATAATAAATGCCGGGCGGTCTCGGACTCGGACGGTCGAATGTTCGTAAAATGGTTTTTTTTTTTAAAATAATTACAGTCGGTAGACCGGCGTAGACCGACTATAAATACTGCGACGACTACAGTCGGCCCTCCACTTTTTGTCGCCGTCGAGCGGAAATACGGTAAGCTGGATACAAAATAACGAGTACAGTACAAAACGTACCGTATCCCTCGATACCCCGTTAATATTACACACAAAAAAAAAAAAAAAAACGTATAAAAATACCCGAATATACACGTTTGCGGGTTCGTTAAAACTCGACGTCCGTCGTCCAACTTGTACTCGTAGCAATTTGTACTCGAACTTAATCACACGATTTCGTTTATTATACTAATATTATTAATATTATTATTATTGACACGATATATCCAAACGTGCAGGCCGTCGTCGTCGATATAGCCAGACCAGACGGATAAATCATTAAAACCGTCCGGTCATGCGGAGGAACGAGTGAGCTCCCCGCCGAGATTGCGTTAATATTTTGTTCAGCCCTTCGAAAAACCTTCGGGTTTTTTTTTTTTTTTTTTTTTTCTAACTAAAAGACCTTGCCGCCATTGCCCGTGGGTCGAGTATACACACACACACACACACACACACACACACACACACATACATACACATACAGACAAAATGTTCTCTAAAACAAGTCGTTAAAATAATCGATAGAATACGAAGGCGTAGATTTACGGCGGCGGCGGCGGCGGCATTCGTCTTCGCGTGCTCCCCTTGTAGCTTGTATATATAATACAACCGTCTGGTTAAAAAAAAAAAAAAATACCATGTTCGATAAGTCGGTATTTTACTCAAAACTGAAAAAAAAAAAAAAAAAAAAAAAACTCGCTCTAACGCGGTTTCGTTATCATCCCGCTCGAAAAAACCCGACACCGCAGCGTGCACGGGATTTAAACGTATAATATCGCCCGACATTATTGACGGGGCGGTATGAGGATTTATCTTATACATATAATAATATTTCGTCGCTTTTTTCTAGTTTGTTTTATTTTTTTTTTCTTCATTTTTTCGCATCTAAATCGGACGTTCATTTCGATTGACCCAATAACGGATACTATATGTATTGTGACGGGCCCTATGTTCGGTGACCCCCTGCCCCTCTACACAAAACGTGTAGTCCAAAATCAAAAGTGTCCAATACGAAATCGAAACACCAAATACTAATAAATATGTATTTGTATGTAAACAATTTAAACGCGGTTATTAATAATGATTATCAATAAATTATTATCATATGGTAATATACGATATTTTTGCAATTTTCTATTGTTACGATACCGTATTATTATTATTATTATCGTCTGTACCGTCTAAATACCAAAAAAAAAAAAAAAATGTGTAGTACGAATTTTTAAAAAAAAAACATAAAATAATGTGGGCTGGTGTATACGATATTGTTCGTACGATCGTTTTTCAGTGTGGACCTCCGTATCATTTATTTTATTTTCGTATACCTATACGGTTATTTACGATTTAACAGCAAAACGACCGGAATTTGTATATTATAGGGGGGGGAGGGGATAAATGAAAAAAAAAAATAAATAAAAAAATAAAGGTTTTTCTATATATGTCCGTCTTATTCCGCAGCACAATACGTTGCGGATTTTAACATCAATAGGAGGGGAGAGGGCGTAGGAAAATAGATAGTATTTCACTTTCTATTGAATACCGCACCGCACGGACGGCAGTCGATTCAGAAGACGTAATCGTGTGTGGTGGGTGGTAGGTTTATATATATATAAAAAAATAAAAAATTGTATAGGTAGTAAAAAATAGTAGTGGGCCGCGTCGTCGTCGTCGCCGTGTTATGTGATGGAGTTATACGAAGGTACGAAAGTATAATATCCCGGTACGAAAAAACCCTCGAGGGATTATATTATATGTAGATATATATAAAAATTTTTTTTTTTTTTATCGACCGATGAAAACCCGTATAATAATAACGAGATATAATTGTTATAATAAACGCGCGAGTCTAGGAGTTTTATACGGTTTTCTAACTGAAAAAAAAAAAAAAAAAATTAATAATAACAAAAACACCTACGTTTTCGTCGACGATAGTTCTTTATATATATATATAAAGACAAAACACACACACACACACATATATATATATATACTTATACGGTCGGCGTGGTTTTTATGAACTTTTTTTTTCCGCCGTTCACCCCGAGCGATACGTCCGCGTCTTAAATAATAATATAATATATAATACGATACGGTTTTCTGTGCGCGCCTACGATACTATTATTATTATTATTATTATTATTACTATTACTATTATCTGATTACCAGTCTAATTATAGAGTAGACGAGATTAGATAGTAGCCGCGTGTATATACACACACAAAATAATATGACGATTATTATCACCGTGTACCGCATTATACTGCCGACCGACGAAAGGGCTTTTTTATCCGCCGCACGACGACGTCCGTAACGCGTCACGTCATCGCCGAACGATCCGAGTTCTACGCAGAGAGACAGACAGAGAGAGAGAGAGAGAAAGATCCCTACTGTAATATATTATTGTAAAAACTTATCAGACGATAATATCGTCTCCGTCCGGTTGTCAACAAGCGCCGGTAGACGGGGACGAGAATATAATATATATATATATATATTAATAGGGGCGGAAAATGAAAAAAAAAAAAAAAAAAATATTCATATATTTCATTACGATTTCTAACCCGGGGTCCCGTCAAGACGCGATAATGTTATAATCACGAAGGGGGTTTTCGGGATCGGAAACCGAACGTATGTTTTTTTTTTTGTATTTTTTTTTTAACGACGACGACGACGACGAAAATGATTATTATTTTCGTCGTACCCGATCCCGGGACGGTACCCACTACTCGGTGTAATCACCGCGGTATTATTATCGTCCTGAGGAGACTCGAGTGCGCCCGCATCCCGCGAGTAAAACTATCGCGGTGGCCACGGTCAGAAATATAAACGTGGGAAAACGTTTCCCGTATGATATGATATTATCGCTGCATTAGGTCGGATGTACTCGTCAATAACGAAACCGACCGCGTAACGAATCGGGAAAACAATTCGGACGGATATGATGTGTGTATTCCCGGGAAAATTACCCTTTGAAATTAGATTCCGCCGAGGAACGGTAATTTCCAAACGATACATTTCGCGATAAATGTCTTTGGGGGGCATTTAACAATTGGGCGAATTCGGTAAACCGTGCCATTGGTCATTGAGACGCATGTTGGCCACATTTTTCGCTAGATAACGATAACAAAAACATTTTAACCGCAAACATTGTTGTCTATTTCCATCTGTATAAGATAAAATATGAACAAATATTATCCGTATAATAATCAGCTCCATTTATAGCTAGATAAATGTTTATCGCGATATAGCAGCTTTCTGATAACCGCATCATAACTGCCCACTCCTTCTGGAGCTTTTACCAAAATACTGAACAAGAAACGGATTATCATTTTACGATAAACCTTAGAGTCTATGATATTATTGTTTTTACAAGTATACGACTATTCCTGGTCGGTTTGTTTTCTTGTTAAATATTTTTCGTAATTTAGATACGCTAAATTATAATTTGATATGCTTTCCCGAGGAATATTGTTCCTAATACCCGTTATCTTCAAATATTATTCCATTAGATTATCGTTTCCCGATAGTACCCCGCGGTACTTTTGAATAATTTTTTCCCGGTTGGGCACCTCGAAACGAAAATTTTGGCTCTTATTCGTATCGTTCGTTGTTATTATAATATAACTGCACCTCCACGCTTGCCGCAGTACAGTCAATATCGTTAAAAATAATTTAAAACAAATTAAAATATTTTTAATCGTCGCGGTCGGGTAAAAATGTTTTTTGTTTTTTTTTTTTTCCCCCGTGTTTTCTCACTTGGCACACCCTCGACGACGGGCCTCCTCTATATAACAATTTCTCTACCGCGTACGTTATAACCGACCTCGGGCTTATAATATTACTGTTACACGCGACACCCGTCCATCGTTCGCGCGGAGGTGTTTTCCAATTATCTTATAAAAAAATTATCCGTCTCGACCTGTCCGTCTTGTCGGCACGGCAGCGGCGGCGTCAAAACGGTTCACCGTCTATAAAGTACCTACGACGACGATGATGATGATAATAATAATTATAACAAAGAAATTTAATTACCGCAGGTGGTAAACGCGCGAGCGGTGAACACGACTTTTTCGTATAATATTATAATAATCACGATTACGGCGGCGGTGGGGTTTTCTACTTCTTCTTGTCCTGTTTTTTTTTAAAACGTCCGGATTTCGGCTGCCAGCCCTTCGATGGTGTACGACAACAGCAACAACAAACCGGCAATTATATTTTACCGGACGGGCGGCATCCTTTTCCATTGAAATTTTCGGGAAAACACCTCGTCGATACATCGGAACGCCCCGTTTTACGGCGTTTTATTACTACACACACCCTCGGTCGCTATCTCTCTAATTACGGACCCGTCGCCAGCCCGGTATCGTACGCACGCCCGGATTTAATACATAAATAGGCGTATAATATAACTGGGTAACGCCGAAACGCCGAGATACGGCCGAAAAACCGATTACGGTATTACGACGGGCGGAGAGAAATCGTCGGTGTGCCCCCGGGGCAATATCACATAAACGCGGACGTTCACGCCGGTAAAAAAATGTACGTTGTGTGTCGAATGTAAAATGCGCCACAAATATTTATGCCTTCCTGTCTATTTGCCTTCGTCTGGTTTCCTCGGCACCCCGGTACGTCACCACCATCTATCACCACGAGGACCTTAACGTCCAAAATCTAAAACTAATTACCAAAAACCTATTACACTAGATTTCACAATAAACTCCGATCTCGTGCTAATCCACTAATCATTAAACTATCGAACTAACACACTTCCCGATAACCCGTGTCAAAGACTCGAAAGATAATGGGACCTTCTTTAGTACGTAATCAAGCAACATAAGTGCTGGGTAACCTCGCTAATTCATTAGGTCTTATGAATTTATTATATTGTCACTTTGCTGGGTGTTACCACTAATCTTAATCTTTTTACTGTCACTGTTTATATATTGTCACTTATTTAACCTACTGAATGTACAAATTATATAGATTGTAGATATATTTTACTGCTATAATAATATATAGCTGGTTGAATTCATAACTATTGCGAGACTCGATAAGCGCACAGGGTTGTCTTTCTAGACGTTTCATAATAATAATATATCACATACGATAATTATATCTATTCTATTTGATGTAGGTGCACATTTTGCCGTTTTTTTTTTTTTTTTATCGAAATATCTGCCGTATATATGTGCGATTAACCGTATACACGAGTATTTCCGCCATAGTTTACAATATAGTTTATACCTACACACACTTATAAATATTAATAAAAATGAATTTGAACAATGAAGACGTTATTTTTCTTATACGAAGAAAACGAAAAACAGAGTTTTATGTGATTCCAAGGACAAGTGGCATTTTAATAAAACAGAATAAAATTATGCACGGGATGAAATCGCAACATGCATTGTCATTGAAGTAGAAGACAATGCAATGTCTTATGGCTTTCCTTGAATGTGTATCAATCTTTTTTCAATTTCTCGAAATCATTCGCAAACATACGAATAAAATTATTAAAATGTTCAGTACTTTTATCAATGGATAGTATATTCGCTACAATCATACTGATTTCTGCTATTTTTGATTTATTTTTTTTACTATTTATGATTATTTTTGAGAACAGAAAAACACTAGACGAAAAAATACGTCCACACTAGAACGATGTTGCGGCGCAAAAAAAACCCACGGCCGACGACGAATCGTGTGTGTGTGGAATGCGCCGAAAATATTTGTGTACGCTGTTATGTGCCGAACATGTCCACACAAGCACACATTTAATGCCGCACGGACAAATTTGCGCCGAATACGATGCACAACGTACATTTTTATCAGTACTATGGACGCGTGTGGTTTAACATATTCGTGCGTTTCGTGTGCACCGCCGCCGCCGGCGAAAGTCCTCGTTCACAAGTCGCATTTTTTTTTTTTGTTTTTAATCGAAATCATTGTTCTCCGATTCGTAATTTCCGCGTATGTTTCGTACGGGGTCGGCGGTTTTACGAGGATTTTCAAGAGTGCCGTTTATGGTAATTTGCGTTGGTCCGGTCGGATTTTGCGGGGTTATGCGTTTTTATATTAGAGCGAAGCGGTCTGTTATCAAAACATAAAACGTTATGCGACGGATTCGTCCGGAATCCAAAATCTGTAACCGTAATTCCGCGATTCCGTGCCGGCAAAAGTCGACATTTTACAAAACGCACCACCCCCCCCCCCGTCAATTTTTTTATCTCCGATTTCGAAGAAAACCGCAACGGGACACGTAAAACCTATCGGAAAATGATTCCGGTAGGAAAGTTGTTTACACGCCGGAATAAAAACAAAACCGCACACATCATCGTAAAACCAATATATACATTGCCGGGGCTTTACGCTCAGATTGTAAAAAAAAAAAACAACAACAATAATAAATTGTAATATTACAAAATCTATATTTAACGGAATAATTGGGTTCGATAGAACTCGTGATTACTACTATTTTGTATTTTGTAATACAGTATATATATATATACATATATATATGGGTACACGACTACTACAACAACAGTCCTACGCCAGCGGCCATTCGTCTTGACGCATCCGAGTACGGGCACCTGTAGTAGTTGTCCGTAGTAATAATTCAACGTGATTTCGGATTCACGTTCGTCAGTGGTTTGTATTCCATCGTTTATAATATTATAACTATACGACGAAGATATAATCCCCCCCCGAAGATGGTATTATTATTATTATTGTTATTGTTATAATACGACGACGAGCATAACGATTCCGTTCCACACAAGAAGCGGTTCCCAAACTGTGAGGCGCCGTGTGAAAATTGTCTACGACCGTTTTTAGACGTTTTAGGATTTTGGAACCGTATCACTGATGTCTAACATCGCCCGGAATTAGATAAAAAAAAAAAAAAAACCTTCTGAAATGTCGGGTAAAATCCGAATATCGGTTCGAAACTCAACGCGGCGGCAGAGTTACGACGTACCTATCAAATTGTCGGCTAAAACAATCGGTGTTTTTTTTTTCTTTCTTTCTGTTAACTGAATATTCTATTTTCTATTATTTACGCGTGGCGTGCGATGTTATTTCTCTAATTTTAACGGGGAGGCGCGCTTAAGAAATCGTTTGGGAACCGCTGCCGCATACGCCGCATTGGAAATTCCGGCCGTCCGGTGTTATTATGACGGCCGTGTACCGACTTACTTTATATTAAATATAATATCCTATCGCACCCATTCTGTCGCCGGACAATCGTCGTATATCCACACACTAGGCGCCGGCGAGCCGTCTAGCCAGCGGTCACAATCACACGTCTCTCTCGGTGTTTTTTTTTTTCAATAAATTAAAAATAACGCTCGGTCGGCCGGTCCGAACGATTCCGCCCGACGCATTAACATTACAATATACGCTTGCGCGTCACAATAGCCACGTTTTAAATCTTCCGAAAACCAAAACCAAAAAAAAAAAAAAAATAAAAAAAACCACCCCCGTAGTATAGAATACAACAATATAATATAGCGGCAAACGAGTAATACGAGGTACATACATACGTATGCGCCAGCGTTATTATAATTATTATTATAATATCGTGTCCGGTCAAGGAGGTTTTTTTTTTTTTTTTTTTTTCCTCCGGTAAAACCGCGGCGGATTAAATCACAAAATAATACGGGGAAAACAAAAGGGCTAAACCTAACCTACCTATATCTGTTTAAAAACCGAGTTTTATTAAAATATTTAAACCGCGTTCATTTGCATAATATTATATGTTCTGGTGCGGCGCTTATAGTATAGGTACGTATTATATTATATAGAGAAACTTGTTATTGTTTTAACAATACGTATACGTATATAAATACACTCGAAAAAAATAATAATATTTATATATACTTGCATACGACGGAAATTGCTGCACGGTATTAAAAAAAAAAAAAAAAAAAAAAAGAGTACTTTTATATTGTCTGAGTGTGTATGTGTGTGTTTTTTTTTTTTTACCTATGGTATAATTGACCTTAATTTTCCATATATAGAACGTCTCTCGGCCGTTTTCTGCCGTCTCTCTCGTTTTCGCCGTTTCGCGTCGAATAATAACCGCTCGCGCACAATGAGAACGAGACATTATTATAATAATATAAATATATTAATACCTGTTGTTGTTGGTCAATATAGCAGAATTGTACAATACGTATATACGCGCAGAATTTTTTTTTTTTATTAAAATACAATGACCCGTGTAAACGGACAAGAGGATTGGGGAGGGGTATAATAATGACAATATGCAAATGTCATCGGGTGGGTGGTGGGGTTACTGTACAGTAATACGTATATATGTATGGGGGATAATCAATTTACAGAATAATAATATTATAATGTAATTATAATGAGCGATAAAAAAAAAGCGATAAAACAAACCACAAACGCATATACGGATATACAGAGGGCGATATTATAGGATCTCGTCGATCTTAAAACAAATACGATAAATTTTACTCTTTGTTTCAGGTCGTACGATTCGCCCTAACCTACGCGCAGTGGTCTGATGGCACGGCGATGAGGTCGATCAATTTGGTTTGGCTGTGCTCGGCCCTGGTGTCGTGGCAGTCGGCGGGTTACTGCAAATGGACCGACGCCACGGACTTGTGTACGTATATTTATTATATTATATCGATTAAAAATTTATTTTAAAAAAATTACACCTAGTTATATTTAAAAAAAATTCTTTAAATCGAGTGCCAATAAACTAGAACCAAGAAGAACTAACGAATCCGTTATTGTTACAAAACAATCGAACGAATTTCCAATACGTTCCTGAAAAGTGAACAGAATCAAAGGTACGGGTTCCGTACAAACGCCGATAAATTATGTAAGATAATATTGCCGAGACGTTCGGGGTGACTTTTTTTTTTTCCTTCGTCGTGATCCAACGATGATTTTGTAGCAAGATTTTTTTATAAATTTGATTTTTGTTTGTTTTTTTCAATCGTTATGGACGAATTCTATTATTTGTATGCCTCAAACGAGTATTAATTTGTTACCAACAATAACAACTTTCCGTTTAAACATAAATCCGAGAAATATTTTCTTCAAACAATTGTCTAATGCGTTAACACTATAATATCGGATTTACCGTTTATAATAGTTTACAATTTTGACCGGACGAATAGGGAAGGGTAATAAATTTCATATACGCCTTTAGATAACAACCTTTCCCTACGCCCCCGGTCTAAATTTACCGAAATCAAAAGGAAAATCGTTCAGGTTTTTGAATCTATATTGTTTGGAAATCTATAGCATACGGGAACTAGGATAAAGTGTCGAAAATATCATAAATGAACTCATTAAATGATTCTATATAATGACTAAAAATAAAATTCAATTTTACCGAAAATCTTTTAAGATAATCCAGCGATTGGGATAAAATCATTTTTGTCTAGTAATAACTACATCAAATAGTTGACCAAATAGAAACCCCCCCCCCACCGCTTTGGATATTTTTACTAATAGGCATTACAATGTTTAAAGAAACCGTTATCATAGAGAATCAAACAACAAATTGATAGAATCGAGCTCGAAAACCGAAAATGATCACCGGTATTTATTACATGGCTAGAAATAGAAATGGGTGGGTACGGTATACACGAAAAATAGACTGTCAACATAATAAACGTGGAAACTGTGAACATTTTACCTTGGCAACCTTACAATGGGCTATTATAAAAATAAAAAATAAAAATTCTTGGGTTTAATCCCGGCCCAGTTTATGCGGTTACCATCCGAGTGCTATTCGAACACGGTGTACAGACTGGGTAATTCGTATGTATAGAAGCGCAACAGTCCATTAGTTAATAACTTTCTGGGCGTATGTAGGCGCTTTTTCGGGGTGACGGGGTGGCCGCGTAGTATACACAGTACGTTAGCAATATATTAATGGCTACTGGCTAATATGATTGCGATTATTGTATTTAATACGCAGAATACTAAAAGTGAAATGTTCTGATATTCCGCCGCCCACTACATTATTATAAATGAATATTATTGCCAAACGGGGCGTGTGTGACTCACAATAATAGACTTAAAAAAAAAAAAATGATTTCACCGGATTAAAGACGACGACATGTTTTACAACGGTTTTAAAAAGGGATTTGTCAATATCTATTTCCCGGACAAACTTTAACGTTAATAAAAAAAAAAAAAAAAACAAAACAAAACACCGATTTATTAAAACGTATGTATATTAATTGTTGTATTCATCGCACCCCGGGGAAAAAAGTATTAAAGGCGACCTAACTCGGACGTATACTTGTCGATCGGTATTCGGAGGAAATTCACTATTAAACGAACTAAAAGTACGCGAGAAGTGTAAATTGGATTGGACAGTTTCGGTAATCGTTGTGGACATCGTCGAGTGATTTTGATTTGCTTACAGCAAATAATAATTACACGGTCGGACCAAAAATCGCTAAAAACGAAACGGCTTCAAGAGAACCTGTGTAGATGTATACGAAAGATCACTTGTGCAGTAACCATTGGATTCTTGGCCGTTTACAGTATCTGTTCGGGATGTGCGCCGAAATACCGACATTTGACAATCGTTCGCGTGTATGTCAGAAAGTTTGTCGTTTCGGTGATAAAATGTGTTGGTACAAATGTTAGGTTAGGTTAGGTTAGGTTAGGTAACCTAACCTAACCTAACCTACCTAACCTACAAATGTTACTCTCGTGTCACCTCCCCACCTCACGAAATGGGTTTTTTTTCTTTTTTAGTTTAATGAATATGCGAAATTTTCGTTTATTAATTTAATATATTATATAGTACATAAATACGTACAACCACAAGTCGACGGGTAGGCGTACTGAATATACTGCATTTGCTAGGGTTGCTATTTTTTTTTTTTTTTGGTTTCCGTGCATTTTCATCGTAATAAATTTAATATTTCGCCCTTCTCCCTCTCGCAGAAACGTTTCCGGGGTACGCGGCCGCACCGCGTAATATTTTAATTAACTCTACGTGTTTGAAAATCGAAAAAAAAAAAAAAACCCCGACTTATTTATTATGGTAACGATATCAATTTAATTATTGGCATCGAACGACGCCGGAGATACCTCTCGTTATACAAATGTTTGTCGATTGTATCGCTATACCGAATTATATTGCCCAGGTATACCTGACCGACGGTGTATCGATGTCGTACGTGGGGCATTAATTACCGCACGTATAATTACGCGGTGAATTATTAATTTATTATTACACGAACCGTATCTAATAGTACGTTTAAAACGCGCGGGGGTATACAAATTTAATTTGGTTCGCGGCGAAAACGAGAGGACAACAAAAAAAAAACCGTGCTGTAGGCGGGTATATCGGTCGTGTTTATCGCAAAAACACGTTTCGGCCAAATGACGGGGTGTTGTACCCGTGTTATTATATTTTATACGAAATTACACGGTACGATACCGGATGATGTAAACAGATAACGTTCGATCGCACGCGACGGCCGTGATAGTAGTACGAGTATTATTATTATTACTCCAAATAAGTATATTTATATAATATTATGACGCGCGTATGGTGAATATCGGATCGGATTAAAATAAAAAAAAATTAAAATAGAAAAGAAACCCCCCCCCCCCAGCCCATTTACCGATATAAAACGGAACCTGTCGGTCGGATTACGTCCGGACAAGAACGCCGCGTAATTATCGCGAATGCCGGCGAAATTTCACTCGGCGCGTATTAATACACAGCGTGTCCCGGACATTGGGACGAACGATAAAACGAAATGATATGTTTGAAATTGGTTTTTTTTTTTGATTTTTTTTGGTCACGTGACGGACGGTTATTATACCGTACCGCTTCTTCCGAGTCCGGGACACGTGCGCAACGGATAGGGAAAACGCGTAGTTTTTGCTGGCACGCCTGTTTATTTCCAGCCGTGGTAATTATTATTGTCCGAACTTAATTATTAATTACGATAATATGTGGAATTCTATTGTAACTAATACGCCTCAATATTACAGCGTTCGAAATAATTTCGCGATACGTTTTTGTTGCGCAAAAGCAACGTGGGTAACGACGGGTACTGCGCAACAGTACCGTAGCCAGGAAAATATTTTGGGAAACGAGCAGAAATAGTGCATTTCAGATTCTCAATGATATTAGGATATTATTTTTATGAATAAATTAAATTTAATAAATATCATCCTAAAAAAAAAAAAAAAAAAGATGTTTATCGACGACATTTCTGTAGGGGTTATAACCCCAAATACCCCCCCCCACACACACACACACCCTTACCGGATACGACTCTGCTGCGCAAGACCCAAGAGGGTGATGTCATGGGGTATAAATAGGGTTACCATAATGTTTTTAGACTAAATCCGGACATCAAAGTCCCGATTCAGGGGGGCGGGAGGAGGATAAATTTAAGATAAACAATATTGTGATTTCATTAATACAATTTTACTTAGATCTATGAAAAAAAAAAATGTCTTCATATGAATGATTAGGTTAAATACGTCAATCTTTTTATTTAATGGCAACAACGATAATAATGTGTTATCGTGACGTTTCGGGACAAAAATATGAACAAAAATTGAAATTACACATTGTACATTTATTTATACAGAGTGATCTGGCACCTGAAATAACTTTTTCGTATAGACATGTTAAACGTTTACCTTTGTAAAATCCAGACTTTTCTCGAATCCGGACTGTCCGGACGAAATCCGGACGTACGGCACAACCCTAGGTACAGACCGTTAGGAAAACGATTTTGCCGGTTAACAAATGGTTTCGCTTGGCCACGGCACCGGTTACGTTAGATTAGCTATAAGAGATAAAAATAGAGGTAAAAATCGACGTATCTCTTTCTCGGCCTAACCCGATTGTTGTTGTTGTTGTTATTATTGTTATTTAACGATATTACTGTCGTTTTGGCGGGCGCCGCGCGTGCACCGACGACGACTACGGTCGGCCGGCGCCGGGGTCCCGGCCGTCGTCGGCTTTCATTAACATTCGGGATTCCAATTAAAAGTTGCGGGGCGGCAGGTGAGAGCCGGCGCGTTACGGTGCTCAACCGTATAGTGTCCCAAACTATATAATATAGTTTATATATATATTATGTATTATATGTCTGGCGTGTTTATGTATTCATGGTGCGAGCGTTTGTGTGCGCGCATACGTGTGCACGCGTCAGATAATTAATCGGAGGGGGCGCAGCTGTTTTAATTATACGAGAGCGCGAGCGCGTGCGCGCGCGTGTTTGTGTTATGTCGTTTACTTCTGCCCTACCCCCCCCCCACCACCACCAGTCACATTCGCCTCCACCCCCGATGCACCGCTCGTCCGGTAAACGCGCGACGACTGCGGCGAGAGGGGGCGAGCGATTAATTTTTCAACGTCATCCGCACGCGCGACGGGCGATTTTTCACGAAACGCTCTCGTCGGCGCGAGTTGGTTCGCCCGTTACCGTTCGGTTACCGTTGCGGAATCGTGGAAAACCGTTACGAATCCCGTCGGGCCGACCGTGTTGAACAGTAGCGGACTGACGAGCGCGTTGGGCCAACGAATTAGTCGGCGACGGCGACGTCCGCCGGTAAGCAAACGGCGGCCGGGAACCCGGGAAGAAAACCGTGCAACGTTCGCTTTACCCGCGAAAAGCATTTGTCGATGTCGGTATTTTCTTGCCGGATACTCGTCTGATTGCCCGTCTGGTTTGTCGAATGTCGATTGAAAAGACGCGGCCGAAAGCGCGTGTGATATCGGCGAAAAAACCCATTATTCCCACGTCGTCCAGGACATTTATTCCGGTATTCCCGTGATTCCGGCAGCCGCCCCGGGACCGATATTTACACCGCGGGCCCGGGGTAAAAAAAACATCGGACCCGGCAATATAATAATAATATATAATCTTCACCTCCCCTCCACGCCGCATATACAGGGTGCGGCAGAGCCGACTGATGGGCTATAAATAACAGTAAAACTTAGAGAAAAGGTTTTTTATTAATTAAATCAGTATTCAATCCCATTTTTAAAAATCATTTTTTGAAAATTATATCTCCAAGATGGCGGCCGTCAGCATTGTCATACACTGTTGTAGACGATCTCTGAAGCTCTTATATGATTTTCGGCACATTTCGACTGGTATGGCCTCGACTTCCGCGGTGATTTTCTGTTTAATTTCTTCTACGATACGTGGGCGATGTCTGAAAACCTTATCCTTAAGGTAGCCCCAGAGGAAAAAATCGCACATGCTTAAATCCGGGGACCGTGCTGGCCAGTCTGTGTCTCATCTCAGAGAGACTAACCGCCCAGGGACCATTTGTCGCAAGACAGCAAGTGAAATTCTAGCTGTGTGCGCTTAAGCTCCGTCTTGCTGAAACCATACATCTCCAAAATCATGTTCTTCAGTCATTTCCTCCAACCTATGCTGCAGATAAGTTTCCAACATCACAACATAACGAGCGGACGTGACAGTGACGGTCCTGTTCTCGTTAGAACGGTCTGAGATTCCCAAAGCTACAGCGTGTTTCCGGGCTGAGCGCCTTGTGGTGACTGCTCAATTGCTCTCTAACCAACTGCACGTTTTCGGGGGTTCTTACCGTTCCGGGTGCTCCGTGTCCAGGTCTACTTAGGGTACTTGCAGTTTTTTCCAAATGCCGTATCCACAATTTGATAGCAGAAGGAACAGATTCAGCACGTGGAATGCCGCCGAAGTGTATACGAAAAACCCTTTGTGTAGCGATCACAGAATGATTATTTTCGTAATACGCACGCACGACGAGACCGCGATGTGCACCTGTCCAGACCATGATTACGAATAAAAACGGCATTACCGTACAATTAAAATATACCACTTATTAAGGCCTGCTCTCATCTTATCAAAGGCTAATGACCTCATTAAACTCTGCCGCACCCTGTATAATGCAATAATTGAAATCGGCGGTAAACTTATTTGATAAACCTCTTTTTTTTAAAAACACGCAGAAATGAACAACTCGAATATTTACAATATTATAATACACCGCGTCAATTTGCGGATAAGCAATAATTATTCGCGAATAATCCCGACCCCCCGGGGCGGTAAACATTCTTCGAGTACCCCTTCCCCCCACCATAACACACATACAATACGCTCATATCGGCGTGCTTTAATATGTATAGATATTTTTATTTTTTTAAATTACGGTTTTTTTTTTTTTGAACCACTTAAATACGTTTTGCCGACGACGCAGTATTTCGAATACCTACTTACCGCTGTATATATATATATATATGTGAACAGTATGACGAATAGCGGAAAAAAAAGCAAACAAAAAAAAGTAATTTATATACGTTATAGATTTATTATAAAACGATATACATATGGTGGTATTATAAACCGTAAAAAAAAAAAAAAAAGAATTAAATTTAAAAAATATCATATAAATCATATTGCGGATAATGTCACCGGGTCACCTCTTTTAAGTGTAATAACTTTATTTTTATTTTTTTTGTTAAACCCACTTAGTTTTAATCGTTTGCTGCGTATATATCACGCACATAATAGAATGTTATATTATAATAATTTATTAATGAACACGAGTTTTTATTTTTCTCTCTCTCTCTCTCTCTCTTTCCTTTCTGTGTTCCTTTTATCCGTATATTTTTACAATATCGTACTGCTAAACTGCGGAACGCGCGCCTTCGGTCGTGGTTTTTTTTTTTTTTTTTCCGACGAGAACATTGCGAATTTTGATCCGAAAAATGTAATCGTCCGCTAATAATTTTGCACGCGCGCCATAGGAAGTCGGGAACCACACCTCGGTCTCGTTCGTGTACGCCGCGCATTTCGCGTTCCCCGGTTCACCGACGAACAGACCGTCTTTGTTTTCAAACGGGGGGGAGAGAAAAAAAAAAACTGTCCGAAGAATATTTACGACTTTTTTTTTTTTTTTTTTTTTTTGCCGTCGTTATAGCCGCGTATATTATTGAAACGCCGCAGCTGCACCGGCGCGATTTCCATTGTATCCGAACCCGGACCGAGACGCAATCGCGTTTTCCTGTATTTATTGTTTTGCGTATTATTGTTTCTGCCGGAGACCTCGGCGCGGCCGTGTTCTCCCGCGTGTACGTATTTGTAATATAAAAATAAAGGGCCGGGCACACCGGGCCCGTTCCTGCGGGTCCGGTTCAGCCGCGTTCGGTATTATAAACGCATACACCTACCCAACCGTACCCCGGACCAGTGTCGGCCCCGGCGTCCGTTTACTTTGCAATTGTCCCGACCCGCAAAGACGGACACGCGAACGCGCGAATATCACGAACAGCTTCGACAATTCAATCGTAACGGTTTGTCGATATTGACAATACCGTTAATATAACGGATTTGCGGATTCCGCGCAGTCCGAAAATTACTTCCGATAAGCCTAAAAGCCGTATGTACTTGTACCGAGTGCGCCTGCCCCGGTCCTCTCTGTCGGAACACATTCTTAACGAATGCGACCAGTGTAACTTGGACATTTACAATAGCTCCGTCGATAAATATGTATATAATAATAGCCTTCAATGTGATTTTGGTTCGGAAAAATATAAAAAAAAAATCCCGCGGACTGGCGGAAAAACGATAGGATATCGTATCACGCGAAGCTTACGGAGATTTAAGAATAATACATGACACAAATCGCGAACGACAATGGGACAAATACGAGCATCTAAATTAACGTGCGCTACAACAATCTATAATCGTCTAGGATTATTAACAAAAATAATAAAAAGCGTTGAAATTATTGATTTTTCGCAACAAAGAAAAACGTATCACGTCAACACAGTTCAGGCGAGTAGCTAAAGAGGGGAGTGTTTTGGGCGTTAAAACACCTCATTCTGCCGTATTTTAAGCCGGACATATATTAGGTATGATGCGCTCAATATTGTTTCGGGATTTTTAATAAAATGTGTAATTATAGATGATTCTATTTCATATTCGATATTGTTATTGTGTATCGTGAAAATTGATGATATCAATACGTACATATTACCAAATAGTATCAAACACTCGATAACGGTTATCTGCTATACCGTATTATTACGTAAAAACGACTGTCCCGTAAATTCTAGAGGATTTGTTAAGCGATAATGATGATGTGAACCCCTTTCCCGCCGCGCTGCAAGTTGTGTTTAAATATAAAATTAAAAAAACACACACTCCCCGGACACGGTCCGACGTGTAAGTTATTTAGCTGTGGACGTGTAAAAATGTGGATTTTTAACGTATAAAAATAACGGGATTTTACAGTCACGGTGACCGGGATTCGTCGGAACTCGACCCGGTCGTGCTCGGTCCTTAGAACCGTACACACCGAGGCGGGAAAATTCGACCGTCCCTTTGGCAGGTGCGCACGGGACGCGCACGAGGGAGTACGCGGAATTCGATCTTTTTATTTTTATTATTTTTTTTATATATTTTTTTTTATTGAACGTACGCGCGCGTAAAAGCCCCCGGCAAAACAAACAATTCGCCCGAACAATGGATAAACTAACCGGAACACGACCGACTGCCGGTCATTGATAAGCCTTTCCCCGGGCAATATTTTACGCGGCATTCCTCCGCCGCGGCCTCCGGCAACGCGCCGTGGCGTTTTATCGTCCGGTCCTCTCTCGCGCGCCACCCCCCCCCTCCCCACACACACACCGCCGCCGCCCTTATCAGTGACGGTGGACTCGCCACGGCCCTCGGCGACGACGGCGCGCGTCCAGCTCCCGGGTACGGGACCGTCGCGACCGGGCTCGTCATAAATTTATACTCGCCCAACCGCCGTTATTATTATTACTATTATTGTCGTTATTATTATTATTATTATTATAGGTGACCGAACTTTATTGATCGGCTGGCTTGTTACAATAAATACAATTGTGACGACGAATCCTATTGGAAACGTTACAATATCGAATTACGCACTCGATTCTGCGGTCAGTAATATCCTACTCGTCGTATAACTCTTGAAACTTCGTACCACCTAACCCTCGGACGAGCAAACGTTTTGAACGCGGCCGAAATCTCCGACGCCATCGTAAATTTGAAATGTACGCTCGATTTGCACATGTTACTATGATATTATATTTAGTTGACAAACGACCGCATTTACGGGGCACAAAAATTGTAGCGTCGGTAATTCGATCATTTTTTCGGCTATCGTTGATTTTTATAACTTTTTTGATTCCGGTCGGAACGAGAAACTTACAAGTTTTACCAGGACGTGTGCTTTTTTTTTCATCTCTGTCGGCAAACAAATTTTTGACCAAATTTCTCGCTACGCATTATTTTAACGGTTTAGAAGTGCATTTTATCAATTTTTTTTTTTTGTTGTAATTCAGTAAAAACGTTAACCGAATACTTATTATAAATATGTGCCCTGTATAAACACTCTACAATTTGATACAAAATGTTCATCTATTATTTTATTATTTTTTTTTTTTTTTACTTGTTATTTTCATTGGTAATTTCGAGGGTTTCGCGTGTGTTTTGGTGAAGATTTAAAGTTGAAAATTTCGCCGATCGATTAAGTTTAATTATATAGTTTCTCGAGCAATACGACTAATAAATTATTATTATTACGTTTATTAGAATGTATATGTTTATTTTTGGTGTGCACGCGCATTTGATTTCCGCTAAAAACTTTTAACTCGGTCGCCTTGCAAAAAGTTTATCAAAGCCGTGTGTATACACATACACGCGAACTCTCCGTTTATATAATATATTTCGTATATTATGCGTTTATGTATAAAATGATGCGTTTGCATCAGAAAATCTAAGTAAATTTCGGAACGTCTTGACCTGACCGCACTGTAATAGCGATTCCGTGCAAAAAAAAAAAAAAAAAAAAACATTCCTAAACCTAAATCCATTTAGATTCTAAATCTAAATGTTCTTTTTCTAAATTTAAAATTTAACCTAAGTTTTAGGTAATAATTTTTTTTTTTTTCAAGTGTCACTATTTTCATAGTGATACCGCTTAAATCTAGAATTTGTGATTTTTAAAAAATTAATGGACGATCAAATATTGAACACAGGTGGTCCGTTCCGGAAATATCGACAAATCATTTTTAAAACTCGTATTCCACACGAGTTATCGAATACAAAAACAAAACGAAAAAAAAAACCTCTATTATTTAATAATAAATAATGTTTATACAAAAATCGAAAGGGGGGAACAGCTCAGTTTAAAAGCTAACATTTACTTGAATTTAAACTTTTCAACTCGTTCGTCCTGGCGGATTAGCGCTAATAACGTTTGCAAATATATTTTTAATATATTTATTATTATAGGCTATAGAAGTGCGTGCGTTTGTTTGAACTACGGGCTGTTGTAAAAATAGCCAATTTGCTTATACCGTCACCGTTACGTAATTTCGTACAAAATAAATATTATGAATTATAAATTTAAATATTATATACGCGGTGCACATCCGTGCACATCCTGTGGTAACGAACCCGAAACGTAGGCGTTGACATTAATTTATAATAAATTGATGTTGAAAATATTCAAATAATATTTTTATCGTTCGTCGCAGTATAATTATACGCTAACTAAACGAAAATAGAAAAAAAAAAAAAAAAATCAATTTAACAAGTTAACAAAATAATTTATTGTGGACACAGTTCGCATAATGACATTAAAATCTTTTCATATATATTCGATTTTCAAAAAAAAAAAAAAATAACGCACATTACACTAAATGCTACTCTAATATATATATAAATAAATCTAATAAACGAAAAGTACGAAAATCGTTTTTCACTATACAATTTGTTTATTTTGCCGTATTTTCACCCGTAACATTATCTAATTAAACTAAAAAAAATAACAATTATTCAATGTGATTTATCGATAAAGTGAATTTCTCATATAATTCGCGTGGCGGACGAAACAAATAACAAATTATATCACTATTCTTTACGACTGTTTATATCCGAGATGTCGTAAGGAGAGTCCGTTGTAAAGCAGGGGGAGAGACGAAATACAAGAGGGTTTGGCAAAAAGTTATTGTTTTATTTGTTACTTTGAGGTTTTTAAAAATAATTATTGTAATTGAAATACGAGCGTACGAGCTATTGGGACGGCGATAGTCCGGCAAAACGGAGTTAATAGTTTTCATTTTCGATCGGGCTCGTTCCGAACGGCGCGGCGGGGCTGCACAACAACAACGATAATATAAACTTTTATGTGTAAAGTTCGGAATTCAATTAGAAATTCTATTAAAAAACATTACATCTGATTTGTAGTTATTCTCCGGCCGTCGTCGTCGTCGTCGACTTTTCACTGTCCGACCGATATTCCATAACATTTATAACGTTTGCCGCCGCCGTTTATTTAGAGAACGGATTTTGAAATTCGAAAATATGCACCTGCAAATTTTCTCTGCGTGTTCTTAAGCCGGTAAAATATAATACGCTCGACGTTTTTTCATTCCGTATGGCTACACAATGCCAACGTGTATAATATGGATAAGCCTAGTGTACAAACCTCTAATGGTATTAACTACATCAGAAAACATTTGATAAGCGAAAAGGGATATCATCCGGGAAGAAAAAGATGACATTTATTATGTTTTTTTTTTTTTTTTTTTTTCCCCCATGTAAACCATTGATTAATCGTATACACAATATCGTAGACAACGGATATTAAATCATTTTATCTATGGTGTTATTTTTATGATGAACCAATGCTTTTCATAAAAATAATAAGAAATATCGCTATTCGTCTTCTCTGTTACCTCGTTTTTACTTATCAGACGTTGTTTTACTGTTTTTAAAAGTCCGACTCGACACACACACACACACACACACACGCAGGCCCCCCAGACGTTTTTCTTTTTTTCATCTATTTTTTGCCGTTTGCTACAAATATCTTTACGTATTATATTTTACGTCCGTAACGTGACCGAATCTTATTCGCACAGCAAAACCATCACACCGACGCCGTAACCCCGTGTGCAATATATTTTTGTTTAACGGCTCATTACCGAATCGGATCGGTGTTTAGAATAATTTCGTACTTGTAATTTGAAAAAAAAAAAAAAAAAACGAAAATTATACACGGCTCTCGTGGTACAAGGGTAGACGGACGGGCGGAGACGGGTGCAAGGGAATGTCGTATACAGGGCGTCCCGGTTAATGACCTTTTTGTCTATAAAATTATTATTTAAATCCGGTTTTTGGAAATTATTGCACTTATGTAGAAAACTGTATAAACACATAAAAGCGTACACTTGAACGCAAAAATAATATTTCGAAAAAGTAATATTTACCGGGGCACGCGCCCTGTATGCGGTGTGACCGGTGTACAGCCGAAGCGTTTAAAAACGCAGGCACGACGCACGTTATTTGTATTTTATTATGTCATTTTCTCCCACGGAACTGCGTTATTGATAAAACGGGTTGTAAAATATCATATTTTATCGTCACGTATACGTATACGATTATCGTTATCGCGATATTTAAGCCCGACAACGATTACCCACAACAATATCCACGTGAGATTTATTTGGTCTGTTTGGGAAAAAAAAAAAAAAAAAAAAACAAGAAATCGACCCGACAAGTAGTAGTGGTACCTATATAAATAATAAAAGACCACCGCAACGCGAGGGCATAATATTATTACTATACACGTTTCTATACTTACATTATTATAATAACGTATTCAGCGATAGTTTTGTTATGTGCGGGCGAGAAAAGACTTCACCGCCGCCGCCGCCGCCGTCAATAAATCGATTAATCGGCGGGCAGAGTTTTGAAACGCGCGCGCGATGTTTAATGAAGCAAAACGGAAAAGCATTCGACGGTGTGTTGTACGCGGGGGTTCATTAACACTCGGAGAAATTTCTACTTATTTTTTTTTTCTTCTTTTTTTCCATCTTGCCATCCCTCTCTCCCGTTGAAAAAAAAAAAAAAAGAGTAATATCCGCAAGAACGCGCGAGCTATGGAAATAATCGCGACAAAGTATATACCACGGTATGAGGGAGGAGGGTAAGGCCGCCGGTTAAGAGTTAAAAAAAAAAATAAAAAAAAAAGTAAATACATCTCGCGATTTTTAAGGGGATGAAAAGTCAGTCTCGGGGACAAAATGAAGCGGAAATTCGCTTTCGGCGCGTAATGACGCGTCCGCAGTCGGATAGGAAACGGATTTTGGTTGTCCGACCCGCGACGGTGCTCGTCGTCTTCTATATACGAATGTGTATTTATATATATATATATATAGGGTACCGTCTAAATCCGGGACCGTGCGATAAGTCACGGATAAAAACAAACAGAGATTTTCGACACACCCTGTATTTATATATTATACCGTGGTATATATGTGGAACGAGATCCGTCGCGCGGATTTATCGTAAACTAAGTATCCGCCGCCGCCGCCGCCGGAGGGGTGATTTTTGCAAACAACCATCCCGCCGCCGAAGAAATCGCGTAAAACGGATTATTTTCAACGGTTCGGCGGACCCGTCGAAATATACGCGTCGACTTGTGCGTGTGTGTGTGTGTTTGTTTTATAACGCTGCAAGATCGACGTTTTCCGGTGTATAATAATCATAATAATAATAACGAATAAAATCGATAATATATTCTCCTGCGCCGGAAACGATTGATGAAACGCACCTAATGGATACGAGATATTTTCCCGTGCTCCGGAAAGCCAAATAATTGTTTTAAAATCATCCGGTGACGCGCAATAATAATACCGGAGGCTATTTTGTTTTCGTTTATTATTGATAATAAGGGCGGACGAAGGTTGTAAAGAACACGAGCGACGATATGTATGGTTAACACTGACTCCCTCTGCTCTGTTCAAGTTAAGAGTGCCCAATCGGTCGAACGAAAATTAGTCCTGTTCGCGCATGTGTCCCCTGTTTGTCTTGCCACGGTGAACGCTGTGGTATGCCGACGCGCAAGTGCATACGTAGTGAGGATAGTGTCACGACGTTTTCGCGACGCACCGTGGTTTGTAACCACGTTTACCGTAAACGTGAACAGTTTTGTTATTGTTTCGCGCTGTCCGTTATTTCAATTGTTTTTTTTTTTTTTTTTTTTTTTTTTTTTTTTAACACGGATAATTACAACGGCGACGAAGACGAGCAAGCCCCAGGACCATCTCCGGTTAAACGGAATAAATGTGTATTATAATATATAATATGTGTTACGCGACGGAAAAAATATGTTTGGTTTGTTTATGAACCATGTGTATACACGGCGGCGGTCATACAATGCCGACCAATCACAGAGCGTTTGATCACGCCCGGGGGGGGGGGGTCATGCGCGAGTTTGGGCACTCTTAAATCGAACAGAGCGTATACGATTATCGACGAATAAAATCGCTCGTAAAGGGGGCCGCTTTCAGTCGCGTGCCCGGCAATTGTATCCAGTTCTTTACGAAATATTTGTCGGAACGGATTTCTAAATAACTATGTACAATATGCAGATGTTATGGCTACCCGCGGATAATAAACGCATAATGGATATGTGGACATTCCACACAAAATCGGATGTTTGATATCAACCAATAGTTAAAATAGATAGATGGCCGTCACTGGCAGTGATTTTATCGATTAGGTACGGGATGTCATCAGTTCTTCTCCCGTACGTCTGATAAGAACAAAAAATATTGAACCAATATTGCTTAGTTTTGGGCCTTCGATCAACTCTATTCGCGAGCTCATATCAGAACTTAATCGAAAATAATCCTCGGTTTGTAGTAAAAAAAAAAACCACGTCGGGCAAGTCACAGGGGGAAAACCGATTTCGTTTCTTCCGCGGACTTTTGCTTTTCTGTTATCTCGGGGGAAGAACTGTCACACGCACGTTACGTACATTATACGAGTAGCGCAAATGTCCGGAAGCGATCACCGCCAACCTAGGCGTTTTCATTCCGCTAAATTTCAATATTTCCAACGGGTGTAAACGCGCACGACCAAAACACGTCGAAATACCATCATACCTGTGTACAGTAGTATCCTACGTATTTGGCCGTGGGATTTCTAATGACGTTCAAACGAAGGCAGGCAGCACTCGCGGTAAAATATTATATACACGGGTAATTATTGTCGGTTGTCTGTGCCCGTGTACATTGTGAAAGAACAATAATGTCTCTGGTGTATAATATAATATTAGGTACACGGGCGAGAACGGCGTTTAAGGCAGAAACTATTAACTATAAAGCGCGGCCGTTAATATTATTTAGTATACCTATTGGTGGTGTATAGAAGTAATAACGTGTCCGTACGCCGGTTCTTTTATTGAATTTGTGTATTATTATTATTATTATTATTTTTTTAATTTTTTTTTTTTTTTTTTTTATTTATCTAAATACCTCCGCACCGGAGGTTATATAATGTAACACCGTGTTGTGTACGATAATAATAATAATAATAATAATTGTCCGTTATTAATCAGAGTATTGAATTTACGACGCCGTACGTAATGCGGTTATATTATTATAGCGGCAGAGCGCGCGCGTATGCCACCCCCCCTCCCCCTTATCCGTGGACGGCCGGTTACCGCGGTATACGTATATATATATATATATATATATACGAGCTCTTTGGACCCCGGCACTAAACAAACCGCCACGGATAATTAACAACGTTACCTATACATAATAGGACCATAATACACGGTACGTTTTCAATAGTATACCCCAGGACCGAGTTTGCCGTAAAGGAGGACTCCGGCCGACGACGCATCGCAAAAGTCATATTATCAGCGGCATTAATACAAATAAAATATATTATTATAAGTTATATAGACCGGCGCGCCGCGCGGTTACCGGAGCGGTTTATACCGCCGGTGTCCGGCGCGCGTGCGGCTGATAACGTTATTATTATTGTATTTCGTTATTACTCGTTGTACGATATTATAATATAATATACCCGGGCTGATTGCCGTGTATTATGTAAAGTCCCCTTTACGCGATGGTATATGCGTATACTCGAAATGCCGCCGTTTCTTAATTGAAAAACCTAATCGAAAGTTTATACGCGGATACGTACACCGCTCGTACGTTATTATATTCCACGGTTATGTGTTCGAAATTAATTTCGCCGCTATTTCCCGCCGCCGCCGCCGCCCAAGAACTTCCGTAAATTTCAATATTATTATTGTTATTAAAGTTCGGCGATATATATATATATATAAAAAAAAAAAACACTCGCGAGTCTTTTATTGCGCAAAAAATAAATATTAATGTAAACTTTTCTTTTTCCAACCGTTTATTTGGTTTCAAACAAAAATTAATATTCAATTATAATAATATTTTCCGTACCTACAGTCGTATATTCTACATCACGTTATAAGTATGAAATATTCCGGTCGTTTCTACTTTTATACTAAACTAAATTACAATTGAAATTTTTCTTTATTATTATTTTATGTAGGTGGGCACCAGAGAAATTTGCGTTTCCGTTATAAATAAATTGTTCGCTTTATTGGCGTATGGGCGTAAAAATTGACGTATTAAACTGTGTTGTTTAATCGATAAACGGCGTTCTTATATTTATAATATTATAATATAATGTATTCTCGTCGGCCAAGTTTTTATACATAAATAAAACGGAAAACGTATACACACATTACACGCGTCTTGTATATTATTTGGCAACTTATGTATGCGGTGGGGGACGGGGAAAAAAATAAAAATAAACTCGCAATCGATTGTTTTCCGAGTAGTAGTGGTAAAAAGGAGGAGACGATGACGATCTGGTCATTTTTATACGCGGTTTTGCAATAAATCGTAATAAATTCCCATTGTCGGGCGACTGACCGACCGACGGACGGTCGCTACTTATTTATTCTTCACATTTTTTATTTTTTATTTTTTTTTACGACCAGTATATTTTATTTAAATCTTCTCCCCCCGAGGATATATTACAAGCACTCGTATATATCGGTCTCTCGTTGTCATTAAATGCCGGTTTTGTGTGCGGCTATCAAAAACCGACAGTATCCCGTCGCCACCGGCTATCCGGACTCCGGGCTCATTATAAGTTTTCAATATATATATAAATAATATTATAATGTAAACCCGAAACCCGAACTGCTGCAGTTGTGCAGGCCACCGCCTCCGTTTTACACCCTTGCTTTTATATACATATGTATATTATTATTATTATTATTATTATATTGTGCGTCCAAAAACAGAATCCGTCCAGGCCGTAATTTCTATTATTTTCCCGATATAATATATAATACCCGATTATCGGATGTTCGCCACAGCAGCAGCAGCAGCAGCAGCAGTGTATTATTATAATAATAGTCTTGAATAAAAAAAAAAAAAAATTCCTCTTTAGAGTGTGTGTTAAACCGATGCTGATTTTCCGTTTGAGGGTGCTTTGTTATTTTCAGAGATTCGTCGAAATTCCCAATAGTTTATTCGAAATTTGTGAGTAAACTATTCGCGATTTTTTTACGCGGTACTTAAAAAGATGCGAAATTTCCGCTCGGCGGTATTATACTCGAAACGTTTTTTTATATTCTCAACTCATTCGCTTGTTTATCTCGAAAAACACCCGTTCGGTATGTAAAAATACTCCAAATCGTTCACATTGTATGCGAATTTTTCGAGATTTTCCCCGACAGCTTTTCTAACAAATGTAAAAAAAAAAAAAAAATCCTCAAACAACATTAGTTTTTATTATTGTTGATTTCTGATTTACCCTGCGAGCGAAAATACACACGATTAGTACCATTACCAGTTTACATGATCGTTTTCTTTGATCGCAATGATTTATCGTTATACACTAAATTCCACCGTATCCTAATTTCTTCCCCACCTATAAAAGCCACAACATGGGTCTAACCACACAATGTGAACTATGCCCGGCTTTTTGTTCATCCATCGCGAGTAATCTGAATTTATTTATTTTTAAACTCTGAATACTTTCAAATCTATTTGCCCGTTGGACGAGGCGACGGGAATTTTCGGAATTCGTCAACTGCACGTGTAGTCCGTCACGAAAGCTGTTATGTGAAAATATTTCGCACGCTATATTATGCTTTCTACACACCGAAATCCCTTTTCGCGTTGGTATTTTTGTTTTTATTACTGTTTTTGTTTTTTTTTTTTTTTTTTTTTTTTCTACTGTTGGCCAGCAGACTGCCGTTTTCGACTAAAACGATTTTCCAAAATAAAACGGATTTACCGAACGACGTCGTGTTTTTGTTTCGTTTTGTCCGCCGCGCTACACAAATAATAACACAACACGGCAGTTTTGTGCTTTTTTCGCGCGCGTGTATTTTATAGAAAACGGCGAATGTTTTTTGATGGTGGGGTGGAGGTAATCCGTATAGTAACAAAAATCGAACGTGTACGTTTGCGATGTACAAAAAATCGTCTCGAGTCGGCATTTAGGCAATTGTCCACTGATATTATTTCGACTGACCCCCTTTAATTATCATCTCTAAACAAATACATTATTCGTATTGGCTACATATTTGAACATTGATAAGACCTGATGAGAACGACTAACTGGGATAGTTTAAATTTGCTATATAAGAAACGAATTACTTTGAACATTTTAAACATTAAACATTCGACGAGCTTAATTGATAATTATTATTCGTTTTAACTTGTAACTATTGTATAATTGCCAAAGAATAATCTAATTTTGAGTTTATACAAATAGTACGTTTTAAAAATCAACCTATAACATTATAAATTAATAATTTTAATTGTAAATATTTTATGCCTTTTTTTTTAAATTCGATTATGTACTCGTATATGTGTGTATTTGTAATGCGATTTTACTAATTTGAATTACGTTGACCGTAACTTGTAATTGTCTAAGACTGTAGTGACGCCAAATTTGTTTGACTTCTGTAATATGTAAAAAAAAAAAAAAATAGCAATTTTAAAGGAAATTATAATAAAACGTATAGTTTATACGAAACTTCACTATTACGTTCGCCGTTTTATTTATACGATTATACGCTATTTCGCGGACCGATAACGTGGTGTTCGGACGGAACCGGGACGGATTGTATTCGTGACGAAACGGGTCTACCTAAACGCGGGCCGCAATCGGGCGTCACCGGGGTTTGCGTACCGATACGGGGCGGTCGGGCGTGGATCGCGCGCGTGTACGGTGGTTTAGGCGTGCGTTGCGGTGATTATAAACGATAATTCGACGACCAACGAGCGCACGCCGCGTTGGGCCGCGCCGCCCGGCGTCTTTAGCCATTCGGTGTATCGGGAGTATTATTCGAACCGGTGTGTATCGACGAATCTCTCGTGCATGACGTTATATCGTACCCGTTGTCGATTTGTATTTGATATCCGTATATATTTCAACCCGCGTCAGTGAATAGTAATAATAGTACGCGGAGTATACACACGAGAGACGACAACCGCCGACCTACCTACCTGCGATGAAAAAAAAAAAAATGAAATGCTTATAATATATTTAATATGTATATTTTTTTTATTCATTTTATACGCTTCCTCCCGGCCGGCTGAATTATTGTAATACGCGCGAACACCGTCGTCGTCAAAACCGGAACCGTGAAACCCGATCTCCAGTTTTAATAATATCAGCGGGGTTCCCCCCTCGCGGTATTGAAATATTATTAATACGAGGTCATCGTTTTGTAAATGTATTTTATTATTATTATTATTATTATTATTATATTGTTTTTTGTTTTTTTTTTTTCAGCTCAATGCATGTCAGCACTCGGCATGGAGTCCGGCGCGATAAAAGACGTCGATTTAAACGCTAGTTCTTCTTTCGAAATCGGAAATGTCGGTCCGCAGAACGCCAGGTGAGCGCCGTTTTTAAACGACATTATATTATATTATTATTTCGTAAGGTTTTGTACGGGCAACGTTATTTCTCACGTCCCGTTTGCGTGCGCGCGCGTAAAGCATACAGAGCGTTTGTAATAACGTTCTCGGGGTGGTAAACCAATGTGCGTTCGCGTCGTCGTCGTCGTCGGCGGCTTGTTTGCAGTTATTGACTACTACGGTCGGACGTGACTAAATATTTATCGCGAGATACGTACAGTTATTATCGGCTGCACCGCCCGCCCTGCGAATATTGTCCGCCGAAACGGCCGTGTACCCTCGGCTTCATGGACAATATCTAATATGCCCGTATTCAGTGTTGCGCAAAGATAACTGAAAATATATCCAGACAATGATAGCAGATAGTTAAGAAAACAGATAAAAGATCAAACAATATACATCCGGAATATTTTAATAATTTTTCCATGTAAGAGTTTTTTTTTTTTTTTTTTTTTTTTATATATATATAAGTATACAAAATGGTACTTTCATAAAACTTTCAATAGTAGAAAGTTTAATGGTACCGTTTTAATCGTCAACCGCTTGAATTCGCTATCGTATGATCGGAATCGAACCTCGAGAAAAATATATACCTAGATAAAGATTATAGATAGCAAATAATTTAGTAAAATATATAAAGATAAAACAATATACATCCGGAATATCTAGATAAAAAAGATGAACATTTGAACAATTTACCCGTGTAAATGTATTATTATATAAGTATACAATAATAAAAAGTACAAAATTAATGGTTTAGTTGTCAACCCTTAAATTCGCTATCGTATGACCGGAACAGACCGGATTTTCTCAACTTTTACGTTCTATTTTTCGAGTAAAAAAAAAAATACTCCTAGATATTACCTCCTACGCTTAATACTTAGTTTGGATGATACAATTATTCACCCAAGACAATTCATCAGACAGACAATTACCTAGATAGATAAGACAAAATATGATTGATAATGCTCAACACTGCTTACTGTTACACGAAAGAACCGCGCAATTGCACTGTACCTACGGTATATAAATATATATTTTGTTTACAACGACGACGACAGTTTACCCGGGGAAAATTCGATAAATTTATATTTCGTTAACGACTGTTTACCCGGTGAAAAATCGTTATTTTCTTTTCGAAAAACCTATATATATATATATATATATATATATATATACGTAACGGTAGTCTCTCGCGGTACCACATAAATCCTTCTATTTTAGATGGAATATATACCTAGGGGACAAAAACAATTTTGTCGCACCCTCGCACACGATATACGCGTGTAGTTCATTTCTGCACCTACCCCTACATACTCTTCTTTTATTGCAGTGCCAGTAAGACCGCCGCCGTAGCAGCGCCGCGCCCCGAGGCTACCATTTAAATATCCCCCGCGAAAGCACTTCCGATTTACCTACGACACCGTCGATAAAGCTCAGGTGGCTCAGTCTCCCAGAATATTTTATACCGACCGATTTTTTTTTTTTGTGTGTTTCTCCTTTTAGTATTTTACACGGAAGAGTATACGTCTGACATTTATTTGTATGTATTACGCCGAAAAAAATAAATATATTTTTTTTCTTTTCTTGTACTTAAAATAAAAATAAATATGTATTGTCTTTTCGTTTTGAATATCGTTTCGGGAGGGTTTTTTTTTTTTTTCCCCCCCCGATACGCGTATAAAATAAAATATCACCGCCGCCGCCGTTGTAATATTTATTATTAATTATTTTATCCGGGACCCATAATATCCGATCGGGGCGGTGCGGCCGAAGGTGGTATCCTATATCCGGAACTTCCCTTTACGGGCATGCCGATATATATATATATATATATATATAATATATTGTCCGGCGGCCGCGGTCGGAAAGGGATTGGTGTGAACAAAACGGAACCCAAAGCTTTGTGCTTTCGGCATATATATATATATATATATGGATTTAATAAACGAAAGGGTCGGAATCCCTTGTTTTGAACTCTGACCACTAATGCCCGGAGAACTCGTTAATTGGAACTTGCGTGTGACGTTCCAATTTGTTTTCATACGTACACTGCACGCTACGGCTAAAGACGGATTAAGAGTTTCACGGTCAACATTTTTCGGTCCACACACGAATGCGCCGTGAAAACAAACGCTGAAAATTAAATGTAATGGCGTGGAAAAAAAATAAAAATAAAATATAACTTGTATATTACGCCCGTAAACACGCTCGCGGGTTTCGCGCCGCGAATAATATATCTAAAGTGCCCAGCGTTTCTGCAGCGCGTCGTGGGTATAAGCGTTTTACTGAAAACGCCGGGTCGTGGGTCGCCCATATACAGTGTACACGAGGTCTGTTCTAAAAGTACTAAGTACTACTAATTAATGTTATCACGGACAATCTGGACACGATAACGTTTTAAATATTAAATAGCCGTATTCCCCGGGTATTAGTGAATATTTTAAACGAAACCCGAAATCGCCATCTTATCTCGGTTTAATATTGGACGCTCTGTTTCGTTTACCGTTTTCGACATGTCCGAAATTAACGAACAACGTGAGTTTTATTTGAAACCGCGTAAAAATGCAACGGAAACGTACGCAATGATTAAAACTGCTTTTGGGGATGATTCATTGAGTCGTCCCGTGAATTTTGAATGGTTTAAACTTTAAACGTTACAAGGACGGGCGGCAGTCAACTGAACATGATCCACGTTCTGGGAGACCGTCGACATCCAGAAACGATGATGTCGTGGCGAAAATTGCGAAATAATCGCCGATTAACCGTCCGTGGGTTAGCAAATGAGACGGCAATCGTAATCAGGTATTCTTTAAAGACATATTAGTACGTTTGCGAGGGAGGATTCGCAAAAAACGCCTAGAAAAATGTCGAAGAGGAACCTGGTTACTTCCCTGCGACAATGCACCTTCAATTATCGACTCCGACAAACTATCGCGGTGATTATAATCTATATTTTATAATTCGCCTCTTAGTTGTCTTCTTTCTTTGGTTCTTCTCGAAACTTTTTTCATTATTTACTCGGTCAGACCATCGTATTTCAAATGCTTCCCCAATCGACTATTCGATTGTGCTCGTGCAAATACGCCTCGTGCTGTGCCCAAAGCTAGTCGTATGGTCAACTATAGTGATACTTATTTTGAAAATAAGCACTTTTCCACCTGTGCAATCCTACTTATTATGGCGTCTACCCTGATTTTAATTACGTTTATACAATATTGCGGACATATATATATATATATATAAGCGTTTTCGTGAAATCTATTACGGTTTATTCATTTTGCACACCGTTGTCGATATAATACAATATAGAAAGGTACGACGTGTAATATTATCCGGATCGTGACACCGGCGGTGGGGCTTGCACTCTAAAAATATTGCGTTTACTACCGTCAATCATATTTGCTCTCGGAACGTCCCCGGCGCCTCACTCGAATATAATGTGCGAACGTAACGTGTGAATATAATATCATAACGTTTCGAAAACATTGCAGTTTAAATGTCACAATCAACTCGGTCTCGCCCTTTCCGGCAATTTATAATAGTGCACAAGGAATAATAATCGTCCGCGTTCTTTTGATAATATTCGCTTTTTGTTTAAACTTTCGTGCCCCTCGACATTTCGTATATATGCGATTGCGTCGGGGCGGCTACATCAAAGGAAAACTTTCCTACGCTGCGAACGGAAATCAGAGTTAACCGAATGTTTTTTTACAGATTTCGGGCGTTTGTTATTTTCCAGAAGCATTGTTTATTCTAGAAATCTGATTAAAAAAAAAAAAAAGAATTCCTCAAAGACATATTCCCAAAACGAAACGCTACTGAGTTCTATAACGATAATGTATTCGTCATATTTATATGCAGACGATTGTGTTAGGCCGTATTTTGATGTCTAAATGGAAAAAATAAATATATATATTTTACTCGAGTCTGCGAATAAGTGTAATAATACTGACGTTATTACTTATTCGACACGATGCGACATAGGTTTCTTTTTCCTTATTTTTTTTCATTTTTTTTTTTTCTTCTTCTTCTCCTTCATATTTCCCCCATAGAATAAGAGAATATTTCAGTTTGCAGCTCTGCCTCGGGCTCGTCTGATTTATTTTTATCTCGCAAGTCTTCCAGTATATATTATATATTGAGTATGAAAAAACTCAATATTTCCCGGTAGCCCGTAGGCGTCGTGCACATAAAGTGGCAGTAGCGAAAAGTTTCATCTAATGAATATTAATGGTCGTTACCCGTTATCTCGTATATATATATATATATATATATAGGACGGGATCGGTAGAAAAATAAAATACAAGAAAAAAATGTTTCTCTCCGACGTATTTTTATTATTATTATTTTTTTTTTATTTACTCTTATTTATCTATTTTGGTCGAGTTACGATTTCGAAACCAAGAAATCTCTAGGTCTGTGTCGATACGGATTCTGTATAATACTATTATATATTTTTATTCCGACGATCTGCGAATCTACCGCAAGTGGTTCTTGCTAGTCTGCAGTTCACGCTCTCGCGACGCCACTAGAAACACAATCAATCAAAACACGACTGGAGAATTATTTTTTTTTTTTTATCAGGTCGTAATTTTTTCGTTATTTTTTTTGTTAAGGGCGAGCTTTTGTACTGAGGGGTACTTTTTTTTTTTTAGGCGTACACCTAACGACAATTTATCTTCGATTATCGTCTATTGACATTTTGTCGTCGCTTTTTACCGAACCAACATCATTACTTTTCACATAAAACAAAAATGTTTTGTTATATATATATATATATATATATATATATATATATATATATATATCGAATCTCTTGTTTGCAAGTTTGCAGTTTGCCGTGTTCCGCTGTGCCAATATTGTTAACATTGGCGAAATGTGTTGTCGGAAAATTCGTTTTTCAATCAATTTATATGTCTCGTATACACAAGGTGTAAATATTATATTTATGTGCTTCAGTTTTTTTTTTTCTCAGTCTATTTCGTATTTGTAGCTACTATATATACGTGTATATATATATATATATATATATATATATATATAAGAAAGGTGTCGTCTGAGTAAATAAGACCGAATCTAGTGGCGACGAGATAAAATAAATATTTCTGCCGCCCGAGATTTCCGAGAGAGATGAGAGCAAAAAGTTAAAGATTACTATAAAAAGGACTGAGGGGGGGGGGTATAGCAGGATAAAAATATGTCGGAAAAACTTTCTCGGCCACATATATAGGTACCTATATATATATATATATATACTTAAACTTGGTACTTTTATTTTATTTCTTACGCCGCCGCCGCCGCCGCCGCCGAGGGAATATCACCGCCGCGATAGTTGACCGCGCGCTAACAAAAACCGAAGAAAAAAAAACATCTGGGAAAATATCCGTCAGCCGTCGTGCGAATAAAATAAAAGTTCCCGGCGTAACACGCACGCGAAATATTGTATATTATATAATACGTATAGAGGGTACGACGTTTGCACGAGAAAACGAAAAAAAATAAAAATAATAATAATATTTCGGTGTAAACTCGCGCGTACAGTTTATTTTTCCCCGGTGCGCGCACCGTACGGTATCGGTATAAACAGTGGTGGTCGGTGAATATAAACGTTGCCGCGTTTATAAATCGTGCGCCCCGGTACGAAAATAATTTCCCGTCCACTACTGCTCAGGTTAGGTTTTATTTCGCGTATTATTATTTTTCGCCAAACGGGGGCCACACGGCGGAATAAATACAGAAATATTTCGGCCGGGTAGTTTACAAATTGTCCGTCCCGATCATCTGTCGCGCCCCGGGGGCAATTGGTCTCTCCGATGACCACCCCGCCACTCGACGAGGATCAGTGGGAGTAACGAAATGACAAATTACTTATTAAGTAACCCTGTGATGTTTTAATTATTTTCTTTTACAAGTAACGAAATTACTATATTTATTCATTTCGCTGTTGCACAATATTTTCTCTGCCTGTGCCACATAAAAAAAAAAAAATAATAATAATTTTTACATTATTGCTCGTGGTCTTATTTCGCGAACGCCAATTCGATGATTAATAACGATTATGTGCGATATTAAGCATTGTCGACAAAAAAAAAAAAAAAAAAAGTGATATTATTTGTAACGCCCTAATTTTTTTTAAATCAAAATTATAACGTAACAGAGAGAAATATTACACGACATCAGTAATTAGGTAAATTACTTTTAAAAAGTAATAAAATTACGTTACGCGTTACAATAAAAAAAATAGTGATTAAATTACTTTTACGTTACTCTAATTGACATTACTTTTTTTTTTTTTTTTTTCACTTTTTTCGGTACTCAGTGTAATTATTGTTCATATATTCGACAGTTATCATTGTTGTCGATTTGAGCGTACCCGTAGATTAAGATTACTACCGCGTTACGGTAATTTTGTCGTTTTCGTCACGTTACTCGCCAACCCCGCGCAACAGAGTAACGCAAGTGTGATTTATTTACTTTTTTTGTTTTTTTTTTTTTTTTTTTTAACGTGAAACGTAATTTACAAAACACTATACACAAGTATAGTTCTTAAGATTAAACGCGTTTTTAGTAATCCGCCGCGCGGCTTAATAACGGGCCGCTCCTGGCGATCGTTTTCCTTCGCTCGGAAATCCGATTGAATTCGTACCCAATCGGTTTCTGTGATTACGGTGTACCAATACAGTAAACGAACCCCGGTCACGTTTGATCCCGGGGATCACGCGATTCGTTTTGTCGAATATCGCGGCCGACATAATATTATTATATATTTCTCCCGGTACAAATACATTCCGTTTCGTAGATATTGTTTTTGATAATCAACTCGGCTCGCCCCGTAATCATAATCGAAATAATCGCGTGTACCCTATAGTTTCGATTCGGAGTGTGTATTCCGAAGATACCGTTATTCGTTTTACAAACATGTGGGTTTTTGTTTTCCGCGGACAACACTTTTGCGGTCGGTGGAAAATACTCCGAATTACACGTTTTCACATCGTATCCCTAATGGCCCGACTTTACTATTTGGAAATAATTAATTTAGATTCCTACGACGGTAAACCGCGTACATCAGATTATATTTTGTTGATTTCTAAGTGTTACCGTGGCAACAATGGAATAAACAAAATCGTTTTTCGTTTGCAATTATTGACCGTTACCAGTGTTGGACAAAGATGGATTTTAAAATATCAGCAATTTTATATCCGGACGAAAAATACGATTTTTTTATTTTTATTCCTTCACCTATTAAATTACATATTAAAAGTACTCATACCGTTACATCTATAGATTTCAAAAAAAGGTTGTGTAATTGATGTAACATTATATTGTATTAAATATTTTACCATTTATTTGTAATAAACATTACTGTAAATAATTCAAATAATTAAATATAATTACAACGGGAAGAATATGAGGACGTTTACCGATATTACCACGCTATTCTTACAATAATAATTTGTACGGTTTGTGTAAAAAATGTAAAAAAAAATTACAAACAATCGATTTTATCTAGACGACGAAATTATGTATCTCGGATATCGGTTCAGATAATTTATTTCTCATTTGTCTAGATAAGACAAAAGAAATATATCTGTCTAGATATACAACACTGGTCGTTAAATACAATATTTAAATTAAACGTTCCTATACATTCTACCCTACACAGCTACACTTTTACAACGGCGGCCGGTTACCTATGCTGCGGTGCGAATCATGCCCGACTTTTTATCGTACATTAGGTACACCCCGTCGTCGTTCGGGTGTGCAATTGAAAACCAATGTCGAACCATTGGAATTTATATTTGTACCTGCTGTCGGAATATTACAACAATACTCGTGTTACTCTATTATCCCGGCCGTATTATGCAATTATTATTTAATAGAAAATATATTTTGTTCAGTTCGGGCGGTTTGACTATCGTGAAAATCTGTGCTCAGAATCGTTTAACTAATCTACTACACCTAAACTATATATATATATATATATCTTTGAAATCGATTTTGCGATATTCACCGCAGTATATAAGTTTGTAAATGGCTTTTCTTTTTCATATATATATATATATATATATATATATATATATATATATATATATATATATATATATATAAAATATACGCGCGGTAGTTCATACATTATAATATATTTATATGGAAGGGGGAAATATACAAATTGCCACGTGTATCGAAAAAAATGGGGTAAGTGTTTGAGGGATATACGTACATAAATATATAATATATTTATTATAATACGTAAATGTATACTCGTAATGTTGCATCAAAGTAATTCGATCAATTTTTACGTCATGTATAAGGGTATATATATTTTGATAAAAAGATTCGGTTAATATAATATTCGACTAGAAAATGTAAAAACATTTTTCAGAAAGAATATAAATAATAAATAACGTATCCGAATTCAGTGGCGTCGTGAACATACATCAAACCCTGAGCAAAGTATTATTAAAAAAATGACCACCCCGCTTCCCATCCTATCCTTTTGCGAATTTTTAGGGCTAAGCAATTGCATTAGAGTATCGTCACTGTCCGAATTAATACTATACAATATCCTAAATATCCCAAGTTTTTCCGATCATATACCGTAAATTATAATTAAATTTCTATAGCAATCAACCATATACGTCTTACGAATTATATTATCGTACGTTTAATATGACGCGAGGTTTCGCAAACTTTCTCCACCTTCTACCTTCTCCTCCATCTCTCTGGGTTCAATTTTTTTTTTCATCCACGTTCAGACGTCGTTGGTCTTGGCGTATTGGGATTACAAAAACCTACTGCCGACCTACAACAACCCCACGATTAAGTACAAGTTTAGGGTCCGGGGAGGGCGTCACTGTGAGGCCGGTTTTTCCCTAAGTCCGTCGTCGTTCAGTAACGTGAACACCCCATTCTACCGTCCCTCAATCAGTGGTTAAAATTAAAATAATACCGTATATAAACACAGATGCGATACATTTAAATTAAATTATTTATTTGTTGGTTTAACTAGTGCAATGGTTGATTTTTTTGTTTTCTGTCCGTAACAACTTCTCTACCGGAAATTTTACCGAACATCAGGGATGGTTTTGGTAGACGATCTTGTCTAGTCGGTACATTGGGAGTAATTTTCTGATTTCTCGTGTAGTTTTCTCAACCGTTTGGAAAAAACGTAGGAAAACTGATATATTTACGTAATAACAGCTTCTGATTTTTTTTGATTTTATTGTAGTTTAGTAAACAATAATCGTGGAAACAGAGAAACAGAGATTTATCTAATAATTATATATTAGCACTCACTCAATTTCCAAAACATTTTGAGTTATTTATTTGAACTATCTGAAATTGTTAATTTTTTTAAATATTTTGTAAGTGAATAAAAATATTGTAATTTATATTTATCAATGTTATATTTCAAATTAATGTTGAAATTCGTTTAAAACACGAACAATTGTAATATATTTTGTGGTTACAAACTAAAATATTATACAATTTTCGTTTTAAATTTATCAAAACATATTTTACAAAACTTCACTTTAAATAGTTTATGCTTTGAAATTATTTATCGTTGCGTACAGATATAAATTAAATTACCCTATATATCATACCCACTCTCCAAGTTCCCATCTAAAACAGTAGCCCACTCAGAGTGCGATGTATGTCGGCTTTATATCATTGGGACTGTATAATAATAAACAGAACTAATTTAATTTTTAAGTTTCAACATTTTACTTTTTTTTAAAAATTTTTTTTTTATGATAACTTAATTTAAACTAGTTGAAATTGATTAACTTGCTCAGTTTGGTTTTTGTTTAGATGTTTAACTATTTGTTCGTGTGCAATTTAAAACGTGAGATGTCCTCAGTTTAGGTTTGGAATAATTACATTACTGTTTCGGTTATTATATAACTCGTTTAAATTATTGATAACATTATTTTTATTAAAAAAAAAAAAAAAAATAAAATAAAAAATAGTCTTCAATTGAGATAATTCGGTTTATACGAAATTGTCAGTGAAAAATTACTGTCAATGAAAAATGTAGTCTTAATATTCGCCCCGTTGTGGTGATTACGTGTTTGATTGAGCGGCTCTTCGGGGGTTGCCAACGGATGACGGAAACGATGCCAACAAAAACGCCCAAGTTAATTTGCCATCCAAGTTTTTTATTATTATTATTATTTCTGGGGGACGTCTCCGGTAGTTTATAAAAAAAATCCCCAAAAAAAAAAAAAAAAAAACAAAAACAAAAAATACCGTGACTGACAAAATATGGTCGTCGATCCGTTTTGGCTGTCAACTAGACGGGTTTAATTGGTTCACGGGCATCCTTGCTGCAGGTCTTGTATAAAAAAAAAACGATGTCGTTTAAAAAATGCAACGAAATATATAAAGTCGGGTGTTGTATGTTATTGTGTGTGTGTGTGTGTGTGTGTGTGTTTTTTTTGTCGTGATCGTTTTGTTAAAAAAAAAATATATATATATATACGTATATATAAGCTGTGTAAATTATATAGCCGGCAACACGACGATGGCGAACCACCACAATGCGACGTGTTACTCGTCCGATCAATTGTCCGAGTGTATATATAAAAAAAAATATATATATATATTATTCACGTGCACTTTCACTTATACACTTACTGTGGTCGTCGGTTAGTAAAAAAAAAAAAAAAAAAAAAAGAAAAAACGGTGAATAAAAGCTTGTCGGTACGGTATAAACGGGAACAAAATTCGTTTTTTTTTTTTATTTTTATGTATATATAGAAATTCTGGCAATATATATAAAAAAAAAAAAAAAAAAAGGTAAAGTTTCACGCGGGTCCGTTGCGCGCGCGGAGACGGACGGACACGGCCCATTATTTGGTCGTGCCTTTCAAACCGGAATGAAAGAAGCAGAAAAAAAAGAACTTCGGCCCATCGGTTCTACAGGAGCGTATATGTGTATTAGATATATATATGGATAAAAAAGACTGCTCTTCTTCTTCTACTATTACTACTACGCACTACTCTAAAAATCAGCTTTACGGTCGGTCGGTTTTCTTAAGCCCAGCTTTGTACGCGGCGTCGACATTGCGGGGCGGGGGACTTAATTTCGAACGGACCTATTGTTGTCGCCTTTAAGCGTTTATAAAGCTCCGATTTTTTTATTTTTTTTTTTTTTTTTTTTTTTTTACTTCTATACTCTTCAGCGCAGTCCCCGGCTGTGTTTCCTCCGACGATCGGTTGACTTTACTTATCGCGAACAAAAATAAAAAAAAAAAACCCAGGGAATTCAACACGCGTCGCGCGCACGAGAGTTTAAATATTAATATAATAGTTGTCGTACTCATCCGCAATAATAAATGGATTGCAATAAGGGACCAAAGAGAATATCATTTACCGTATGCGACGGAAAACATTTTATTATCGATTACGATTGAGATTTTATTATGTTATGCAGACGGTTTTGTTTCCCGGCGCAGCGTCCGTTATACATACTTTTGTACGAGTACGATTAATTTTGAAATTAAAACCGTAAATCAATTTCGGCGATTGCGGACAGTGTTGCCGACTTATTTTAGATAATATAATATTATAGATATTGGACGATTAGTGTTATCTATCTGTCTAAAGTTAATCTAGGATAATATATACGAACAAAATTACATGTTTTACCCGTAGAAGAAATAAATAAATACCAAATTGTATATTTTACTTTTAGTTAAAAGTTTAAAGTTACATGTCGCTAGTTAATCTAACTAACTAGAGTTACTTTAACCGTTTATAATTCCGTCTCTCCGATGTAATGTTCTCAAAATGACCTCAAAAAGTTATTTATTTTTTTTTTATATATAAATATACACCTAGACAAATTTCGCTCATTTAAACATTTTTTTTTTTTTTTTTTAAATCTTTATCCGTGTCTAAAATGATTTCGGAGCGACTGTCTTTTCATCCAGATTAATTTTACACATCTGCGTCTGAACAGTAAACACTGGCAGCGTGCGTCCGTCTATCGGGTCCGTTATGCGTCCGAGTACGACGTGTTGTCGATCGTGAAAACGTACCGCACGCGTCGCGTTCCCGACACGTGACTATTTTTATTACATTAAATTTTTATGAAATAAACGGGCGTACAAATAGATATTATTCCGTACAATTTGTACATGTATAAACAATATATATATATATATCGTGATTTACATTTGCCTACCTGCAATGTCCCCCACAGAGAATCTGTTCGAAACTAATGTCGTACATAAAAATATAATACGATGCTACGCGCGATTATCCGATAGAACGCCGTGACATAAACAAACATGTTTATACGGGTATAAATACACCTCGGAAAATCAAACGGGCTCTGTGATATTATGATTTATACGGGAATGTTAACAAAAATATACGATACGGCGTTTTGAAAAATGAAAAAAAAAAAAAACTATCAATTTATTATGATACGATAATAACAAGCAAAAGTTGTTTTCGAATTAATGTGTGTCTATGTAATAATATGTTTCGTGTAATGACAATACGGTATGTACAGGATGATTTGATTTTTTTTTTTTTTTTTTTTATCCACCGATTATTATCTATACGAACACATTTCGAATTCAAGTTGATTTGTACTAAACGGAATTGCTTCACGATCTTATTTACAATTTATGTTCAACGTTTTACCCTTATCCCGTACAAGCGTCATAAATCCATCGAAAAGCGACTCTGTTCTATTAAAATATTTGATACGCACAACACTATAAAATATCGGATATGCCGTTATACGCGTTCAAAATTCAGACCGGACCCGTTGCGAAAGGTCATCATTTTAAAGTGGATATATGAAATTTATCATCCTGTATTTCGAATCTGTGTAAAAAAAAATGATGCCATTTGTTAATATGCATTTAAGCATATTAAATTAGTAGGTGTGAAAATTTGAAAATATTGTTAAAATAAAGAATGAAACAATTCCATAATTGTTTTTGGAAAAAACAGAAATCACTCCTTTAGCGTCTCCGTCGGGATGAGATAATATTGTTTAAGACTTATATTGTCGTCACATTCATTATTGTAATAAACGACAATTATTATCGATAAGAACAAAAAAATGTATATAAATTAAATTTTACATATAACTGCTATGTATAGTATTATATTATATGGGTGTAAATAAATGATTATGTAGATTTTATCGTAAACTCGTATATAAACGATAAATTATTTGATCGGAATTTTATTTACAGACACCTGCCTGTATTTTATATTTAAGGATTTTTTTTTTTTTTTTTACAAAGATGAAAAAGCTTTACGCAATTTAACACCGTGTTTAACACTGTAGTATAATAATACGACGATAAATTAGTATTCATAATTTGCCACGTTTTCCGAAAAGTTCCACACGCACGCACGTTTTATGCCAAAATCCATTTGTTTTATACCAATACGAGTATACGCGTATAATAATTTGACCCTTAGCAATTTAAATGTTGGTCACGTACGACTTTTAGCTCCAAACAATAAGGCCAATAATATAACGAGGAGGGATTTTTTTTTTTTTTTTGCAGCTCAGCTGTCATAAAGCGATAAAATGGATTATAATGTCAGCAGTTGACTTTTTACCGATACGGCAGAAATCCTTTTGACATTTTCAGCCTCTGACTTTTTTTTTTATGTTTTTTATTATTATCATTATTATTATTATTTATTTTTTTTTTTTTTGTACACAAATCTAGGTCATGTTTTAACGATCGTCGAATCTTTTAAGCCGGTAATTATATTCGTTTTTTTTTGTTTCGATTTTTAGGGTACGCACTGAAAGAGAAGGGGGCGCTTGGTGTCCGAAAGAGCCGGTCACCAGGGAACCCACCGAATGGCTAGAAGTTAACTTAAACACAGTGAGAGTGATCACATCGGTGGAGACTCAGGGCAGATTCGGCAACGGACAAGGTCAAGAGTTCACCGAAGCTTTTCTGATCGATTATTGGAGACCAAAGCTGGGAAAATGGGTTCGGTACAGAAACATCAGTGGACACGAGGTAAATACCAACATATTTTATATACTTGTAATACTATATACAAAAAAAAACAAATCGATAAATTAGTGATTATTATTGTTTTAAATTTAATTTAAGTGCTCGATGGTTTTTTTTTTTTTTTTTTTTAACTAAGATCGCGTCCAAAGGTATTGGGATTTGTTATGTATATATATATATATATATACACGTTAGTAGTATTGGGCATATCTAGAAAGACAAAAATAAGATTATAAGTATCTATTATAAGACTAACTCTCACTTTTGGTTACGGCGAGACTTGGACGACAACCAAACAGAAAGAAAGAAGATTGTGAATTGTCAAAATTAAAGTATAATATAGAGAAATTTACAAGAAAGTACCGTTGATTAATCAACGAGGAACTAGCAAAGGACGTTCAACAGAGAGCTGTATGATAGGGTAGAACTAACTTCGTTTAAGATTGAGGATACAATGATTAGGTCACATAATCGGGAGAGGAGAAAACGAGACAGTTATAGTGCAGCAATGGAGTGGAAACGCCAATGGATAGAACACACAGAAAAAGTCGAATTGGCGTGTCAGAAGAAGACTAAAATGTTTAAGAGTAAAAAACTGGAGAGAGGCGGTTAAACATCGAGACAGGTGTCGTAGTATAACTACGGAGGCAATAACGTTTGGATAGTATAAGAGAATATCAATTGAATAAAAGACAAATTTGTCACACACTACAAAATATGCCGATCGAATTGAAAACGAATAAACTCGAATCATAATATATTATCCTATTACGCGTCTTTCGTCTAAAATGTATATATATAATTTTAATATGTATTTATAATAGATAATAGATAATAGTTTTGACCGACTTAAGCTCGATTAAAATGCTTGATTATGTCTAGCGTTAAAAGTCCAATCATAATTTATAAACTATACGAACGGATCTGTTGATTTTTAGAGGCCATTATCGTTTGAAATACTATATATATATATATATATATATATACGGCATAAAGACAATATAAAAATCTCCCTCGAAACAACTCGACCGTGTCTTTCTTTCTTTCATTTTTTTTTTTTTTTTTTTTTTTTAATATAACAAAAGACGTTATAAATCTATATCGTTTCCTACTTACTATACTATGTATATGTATAAACATAATATTTGTGTATTATAATAGCCACGAGTGTATATACAAAGTTTATGTAACGGTAGTATTTCCTCCGCCCCCGCCAGATACCTCCGAACCATCGTCGCCACAGCATTAGTAAGTTATAATATCCCTGCTGTATAGCTGTATTTCTTTTTCTTTTTTTAATATTTATATTTTCTTAGGCGGTATTTTCTAGATACACGACACTATGCAAACAACGATAAAGAATGTCCTCAAACAATATTGAATAAAAACCCTACTGCGGCGCAGGCAGACCGTGAATAATTTAAAAGAATATCCCCCCGGCGGTAGTATACCGGCATATATATTATATATTATGTATTTACGTATGATATTATTATTACTATTATTATTTATTCGTCGTTAATACGACGGTTAAGTGTACTATAACTGCAGTATATAAATATATATACATATTTAGGTACTATATCCACACACTACATTTCACCGGGAAGTGATTTCTCGAGGGAAATTCGTTTCGGTGGGTCTAATTCGATTATATCCGTCGCGATTAATTAACGGGCGGTGGCTGCGATGCGGCCGACGACCGTCCGCGTTAAACGAGTATATTTCCCGGCAAATAATCGTCAAACGCATACCTACACCACCGGGTATGGCGATTCGGCAATTTCGAAACGACGACGGGGAAAAATTTAATAATATTATTATATTATGTACATAAATACGATATTTACACGGGGCCGATCGAAATAATTAATAATTATTGCGGCCGCGGAGGCGGATTAATGCTATTATCGCGGCCTCGATCCGTTTTGCCGTAGGGGATGGCCTAATTTTACAAAATTAAAAAATGTTGTCACTTTTGTTTTTTTTCTACGTAAATATTTTTTGTTTGGCGGCGCAACAAGAAAGAAAAAAATGTTCGAGTAGAGTAGTAAAAACGCCTGTGGAAATTTATACTTTTACATTCAGAGTGTAGCGAATATTATTAGTTTTACTAAAATGCGTTTATTTATTTTCCCCGGGAAATGCTTTTCCGTTGAGTGAAATGTGCCGATTTCTTCGCGCGGCGGTTGAAACACGTGTCTAGAATCCCCACAGTGTTTCTAAAAAATTGAAGAAAAATAACCGACAACAAATGAAACGAATAAACGATACATAGGTTTTGTTATTGTTGATTTATCGTGTTTATTACGTTGGCTACAAAGGAAAATTACAATTAATACTTTAACTTTACCAGCTCACTACTCGGCTCAGAATCGTTTTTTAATCGCAAAAATGTACATACTTTCATATTATTATTATATGGGAATAAAGGTAATGTTTTAAGTACAAAAACAGTATATGAGTGCGTGCGCTGTCACCACAGGTAGGAATTTTATATATTATTTGTTTTTGCTGAGGTACTAAAATAAAAGTAATAAAAAAATAGATTTTCCCGATTATTAACAAAAAAACTACAATGAAAATACCTAAGTATTCGAATAATTTTAGAGGGGTTATGGACGATTTTAGGAAGTATTTAGGTCCCTTATCTCCCTCTCCCACACATGTTTAGATTTATATGAAGACAAAATATACTAAACAATTTAATTATCTAGACGAATATTATCCACCGACTACCCATATTGAATGAATAATCGTAAATAGATTTTTATTTTTCGTATTCAGTTTGGGATTGTTGGAATGAAATTATTTACAATATATTTAATACGTATATGGTCGTTTTTCTGCCAACATATAACGGATAGAGAAACGGTGGTTCTCCCATGCGTGATATTGATGCAGCGGCGATATTTATAGTGATAGAATATGGTCTGCGTTGGCAAACAAATTTGTATTCAATGACCGTATCCATATGGGTTTAATATCTAAGATATATGAGATTGACAGGACCGGCGCGGTATTATTATACGTAGGCCGTTACCGTTTCGACCTCCGATAAACCGCCAGATAAGAGCAACCGTAACCATTACAATACGATTGAAGTGCCCGCCCCGAGTGTGAACTGCGTGCAGAGTTTTATTCGTTTTCTTTTCGCTGAAACACCCGGACGGGTAATGTTAATGGGGCGACAAATTCTTTACGGGCGACGGTCGTGTACGAGAATATGGCGCGGAAAATGTAAAAAAAAAAAAAAGAACGTTCGTGATCAGGACGGACAAGGGAGGAAATTATTATAGTGACGGAAGACGCTGTCGAGCAATTGGCCCGGCGGAAAAATACGTCGACGAAAGCATGGGAAAACCTGCGCCGCGGTACGATAAGTGTCCTCTGAATCGAGGAGGCGAGGATGTGTAAAAAATTACAGCTGCACAGTAGTGCACTACTGCTCGATATTATCTCCTGTGGGTAATAAACGATTTAAATAATTTTTTCTTGTATTTATTTAGAAGAAAAAAAAAAATGTATCCTACGCGTTTAGCGGTGTCTCGAAAATTACGGGAATCGGTCCCGGGTTATCGCACACGTCGAAAACGGATTTACGAAAAAACAAAAAGCGTTTTCTTTGATTAAGACGATTAATTCACAATTGCGTGTGCGTTTCGTGAATACGTACGGCCGATCGATCAGCAGACTCGCACGCACTAATAATATTAAACCGTCGTTAGACCGGCAATGGTAGTCGGGTTAAAGAGGAGATCAACGAAATCATTACTCTCGCGCGTGTGGTCGTGTGTCGGGTACCTACCTACTCGTCGACAAAATACTTTATCTACAGTACATTATATACAACAATATAAGTCCCCTCCTCGAGTATCGTATTCTTTTCCGATCGCTTTTTTATTATTATTATTATTGTTATTTTCTCTCGGTTTCGTCTTTTGCTCCGCTTTCCGTCCGTCCGACGCGCCGACATCGCGGCACCGCAACGGCTAACAACCGTCCGTCCGTCGACGGGGAGATTAATGACGCGAGTAAGGTACGGGTCTCGGTCTCGGTCTCGTCTCGTTGCGGTGTCTGTCCCCGTCGTCGAAACGATGATTTTCGGTGTATTTGTCAAAGCGCGACAATATTATTTAAGATCGCGTTACGTGTATGTCGTTTCGGAGGGTATACAGGGTTAATATAGCGGGTGTTGGAAGTGGGCGATGGGGTGTATTTGTTCGGGATCTTCGACACGTATTTAATTATTTAATTCGGCACGACTATTGTTCCAATACCATTCGCCAACGTCGGTTTTCTCTTGCGATTTGTACGCGTAGTACACCCGCCGATGCTTCAAGTGCATCTAATGCGTCCAACAAAATAGGTGGTACCAAAAGAAATGGTGAAAAGAAAACAGAGGCATCAAAAATCGTCAGCTGGTAGGTTAGGTTAGGGTCCGTGTAACGGCAATTTTCATGAAATTCACTTAAAAACAACCTAAACGAGAGTTATTTCGCTAGTAAAACCGTTTAAAATTTAAAACAAGGGGGTCACTCGATTATAAGAACGGTAAGCTAACGTCGTTTAAATTTACCGAGTATATTTATCGAGGTCAGATCTCTAATTGTGGAAATATTGCATCACGACTATCGGTGTGATCGAATAGTAAAAAGATGAGAAAATTATACTGGACAATATCCATTAGGAAAACTGTAATATTATACGAATAATCCGGTTAAAAAATGTTAGAATACAATTCGGTACGACGAAAAAAAATAAAATATAATACGGAATTATTATTATTATTATTATTATTGCTGTGTTTTGTCCGATTATTAAGACGACGTCTTAAAATAATAGTTATTATTATAATGGAATTTTTTGCCATCTCTTGTTCGAAAATTGTTTTTACGCAACAAGTTTTTTTTTTCATCTCTAATAATTACATTATATGCGTTTCGAGTTACATGCAGTTCAAAGCGCTGCATTTTCGATACCGATATTTTCTTGTTCGTTCACCGCCGTAAACGTATTTAATTTCTAGTTTTTTTTTTTTTTATATATATATTAATGGTCGGATGTATTTTTTAAAAATTATTTAACGAATATAATTTCGTAATTTATTATACTCGTGACGTCGCGTTGTACATTTTTTTTTTCCTAATTGTTTAATTAAAATAGTTGTATTTCATTGTAATAATGGACTTTTAGTTAGCATGTTTAACTTAAAGAAATAAAAACGAAAAAATCTTTATTTTTGATTTATTTTTTTTAATAAAGCAGTTTTTTTTCTTTCTTTTTCCATTATTTATTCGATATATATATTTTTTTTTTCCTTGTGATATTTTTCCCCCTCACCCGTCACTGATGACAAACGTTGTTGCTTATAATATAATAACAAACAGAAACATTAATGGATTTTTTAGTATTGCGAGGTTTTTTTTAATTTTCAATAATAATATATTGTAATAATTTAGAGAATTTCCTATAGAAAATAAAGTCGAAAGGAAAAATACAGAATCAGTTCGGTTTTTTCAATAAAATTGTAATTAATATTTAGACGAAAAAAAAAAACGTAAAATAATTAAATACTTGACGAGAACCTAGGGCGTACCTTTTTATATTTCATTCACATTCAGCAAAATGTGATTAATTAAACTTCAAGTAAACTTTCCTCTTTCCGAGATGTAAGTTATTAATACTACCCTCCGCGTGCGTTCGTTGTATTTACGCGGATGCACGGTTTTCCACTCGAAACTTTCATGTATTTATTTATTTTTTTTTAACTTTACTTTTTCGAGTAGGTGTGCAAACCATTATTTATAACGAGGTCGGTTATAAGTAAATACGAGACGAGAAACATATTATACACAGTAGGCATGGTTTGTTTTTATGCAGTCGCTGATTTTTGCCAAGTTGGTGCTGTTGATAAGTCCAACAGACAGGTTTAATATTATAATATATATTGTATACGTGTATTTTCTGTATCGTGCAATTTAAAAAATAAGGAATTCAATTAGATTATAATATGAAAACTTTCGAGTAAAAGATAATTCACACGATGTTGAAAAATATTTCACAAACATTTTTTCATGATTTCCCCCAGCCACTTCCCGCCAGAAATAATTATGTTAATCCTCCTGCAACTACGTGAGCAATAGTTGGTCGTATCTTTTACCTTGGCATTTTGTACACTGAAAGAAATTTAAGGCAAATTAATTGTCTTTTAAGTCGTCTCGGAAAGTTTTCAAAAATAATAACAATATGACAACTACGGCGGAGTAATAAAATATTAAAATTCACGCCGTGTACGAACAAAATGATATAGCACAATGATAATTGCAAAAAAAAAGTCCGAAACTAAATTGTACCATCATATAGAAATTGAAATTTAAAAATTTGACTTTTGTATTGTTGTCGGACACTTATCATCTGTCCGACATATTATATATGGTTCAAAATATCAATTAGTTTTTTGTTAGGTTTTTAAACTTATCAGTAAAACCGTTGGAAATCTCGAAAAATGTTTGAGATAAAATTGCATAGAAAATTTTTACTTTTTCTTCTTCGTCGTCAGTCGATAGAGATTGACTATTACTGTTTAAGAATTTCCGTTTCTAAAACATTATCAGACCATCTATCCCGGACTTGCACCACGTCTCTCTAGTCTTTCGCTCACAGATTCTCTTCGGGAACATCGACCCACTTTTTTCTCGGTGTTCCACGCAGCCATTAACTTTTTAGATGTTTCTATTCTGGCGCTACTTTACCACGATCATCTTTCCTCTTCTTGTTTGACGGCCTAGCCATTGTAGTCTCTGGTAATTTTATAAAACTGGTCACCATGTCTACCATTTCGTTCAGTTCCCTATTGTATTACATTTCGGTCAATTACTTGTTGTTTAATCATAAACACAGAGCCGCTGATTTTTCTCCATATTTTATTCTCTGACGTCTTCAATTCCGTTTCTGTATGTCGAATTGTTATCTATATGTTGTTAGGGTTGATCATACTTGATCGGCTTACTTCAGTTTTCCTATAGTAAATAGTTAGGATTGGTATTAGGATTTATACGCACGTCTATCTCTCACTGGCCAGCAGTCATTTGCCGTGCTTAATATGCCCCGTCTAGACGCTCGAAGTCTTTGGCTTTTCCATACGTTAACCATAACGACGGTTCTCTGGGACTTCTGTCGCTCTCGATTAGAATATTGAAAGTCTGGTCGGAAAATCGAAAAAGGAAATAATAATCGTAAACGATATCGACCGATAAACAAAACTCGTATTTGTGTCTCAGCGTGCGGGTGTATAATTACAACGCATAATTGTAAAACACGACGAATTACAAGTGTTTTATACGATAATATATTGTTGTAGCGTATACGCACAATATAGTAAACAATAGGACGACAATTTACTACATCATTAATTATCATACCGCCGTTTCAAAGACAAATCCCTCTAGTGATCGTCGTCGAATTGGCCGGCTCGTTGTGTACGGTCGCGCCGAGCGAAAATATATAAATTTAGGCGGTGTCCTCCTCGACGTGACTAACGCGAACAATTTTTTTTTTTTCTTTTCTTTTCTCCTTACGAATCCTCCTCCTCCTCCTCCGAATAATAATAATAATAACAATATGTCGTACAGGAAACGACAAATTTATCTACCGCACTAATAAACTCCGCAGCGTCCGTACATTCACAAAACGGAATATTTTACATAATGTTGTACGTGCTCGCGACGGATGTATGTTATTATTTTATTATTGTTATTATTACTCATCGAGTATACCGGTTACGTTGTTGTTTTTTTTCTTTCTTTTTTGTATTTTATTTTTTTGTTACTCTCGTCGGCGTTTATGAGCTCCAAAAGTCGGCTCGGATTAGCGAGGAGACGACGTGTTTTTTTTTTTTTTTTTCTTTTCACCGACGCGTTATCCGATGTTAATAATCGTATAATACGTTATATTTTATCGCTATCGGACGATCTCCCCTCCCCCGGCCCGCACGCGTTTTAAACGATTATTACGTATATACTTACGCGTATATTTGTCTCCGGCCGATTTATTATTATAAATTTACCCGGGCCTACACGGCCGTTTATATTATTATCATTATTTCGCGATGGCCGCTCTGATAAACGAAAAGAAACGATTATTATTTATGATTTGTTATTAACTCCGCTGACAGAGGAGCCGACGAGATTTCGTGCACCGGAATTTCGTCTCGGCCGCGGCGGCGGCGGCGGCAACTGACGACCGCCAAAAACACACGACTCTGCACGTGTTGCACGCGCAGTTGCCGACGAAACAATAATATTTTATTAAGTTTTTTTTTTTTTTTTTTTTTTAATTATTATTCTTTTCTTTCTTTCTTTTTTTTTCCTGCGATATATTCGCACGACGATCAATATCCGGGTGTTATTAACCGAAATAAAGAGCGGACGAATGTTTAAAAATCCAATTTCGATAATTGTTTCGTTTTGGAAATAGAAAGACTTCCTGCGGTCCGCGTTGGAATCCGTGTATCAATATTTTAACCCGAAACATTATAATATATCTTAATGATATATATATATATATATAAATATATATATATCCTTAGGTGGGTACCGGGCAGTAATTTAGTGGCAAAATCTTATAATTAAAATGTTAAACATAATTTTCAAACTTTACAAAATTGAAGAAAATCGGAATTTGAGTCTCTTAAATACGTGATTTTTAATCTCCAATTTTACAAACCAACTTTGTGAAATTGTAAAAATGATTGATTCAACAAGTAGTTGAGTTTTATAAACTTAACAATTTGTAATTCCTGACGAATTTAATTTAAATAAACTTCATTAACATTTTGCAAAATATTTAACAAAATTCGATTAAACAAGTAATGTATTATTAATATTAACAAATATATTTGATCGAAAATATTTCCGACTGTTTGTGAAACGCGGAAAATTAGGTGTGAAACGATTTTTAACATAGAAACCCTAATAGAAACCAGAGGAGGAAGAGAAAAAGTTACTCGCCCACTGCGCGAGATTTCCAAAAATAACCGTATTTTTTTTTTATTTTTTTTTTTTAATGCATCGATATTTCCAATTATCGAACTTTGAATTTTTTTCCATGTTTTAACGAGTTCACCTTACAGCTATAATAATAATACGCGAACCGCGTACAACGACGACGACGGCCGACACCTGGCTCCTCTTATAATATAATAATATATTAATATAGTTGTTGTTTTCAACATCGTTACTGTAATATTTTAATAAAAAACCACAGAACAAATATCGATTCGCCGCCCGTCTCTGGTTAATTTTCAGCCTCGGGATCTTTAAAGTAAAAAAAAAAAAAAAAACTACACTTACTCATAGCAAGTGTAAAAATCCGTGTTTTCGTGCTGATCCCGCGTCTGTTATGCAAATACAACACGATTTATCGCGGCAATATTACACGTGTTTTATTTATTTTTTTTTTTGAGCTGAATTATTACTATTATCCCCGGATAATCGATATACACGATATTTTCATTTATTATTAAAAAAAAATAATAAAAAACGTGATGTACCCGCCATCGTTATTTATGTATTATTAGTTTTATATTTTTTAAATCACGTTTAAAATACTATAATTCCGTTGTTCACGCCGAAAAAATTAAAATTCCAAATAGGTACGCCGTCGTCGCGAAATTCGATTTCTCTCTTTAGTTCCTGTAATATTTCGATCGAATTATATGATAACGCCTGTAGCCGTTGTCGTCGTCACGCGCCAGGAAGAAGAATAAAATAAAATATATACTTACAAAATAAAACAAATCGCGCAAAGGCCATTAAAACGCGTTGATAATATTATTCTAAATTTCGCAAAAGTCGTAATTGGTATTACGAAAGTTAGTTATAAAAAAGAAAAAAAGAAAAAGTCACGTCGGTATGTGATCGAATCGAGTGATATAATTTACAGTGATCCGTACAGGCCCTACGCCGCGACCGTGACACCTCTTATCGCTAAAACTAGGCAGTTTATTACTTTTAGCGTTTTTTGCAGATCACTCTTAAAGTCTTAAACCGTGTTGAGACGCGGTTAAGTAAGATTTTTTATCTAGATGAAGATAATATATAAATACACGAAAATTATCTCGGATAAGACAAGTGAATTAAATCTAGATAAAAAAAAAAAAAAAATGTGTAAACATTATTACAGGGAGATAAAAATCAAAATGGTTAAAATAATTCTGTTAATCCAAAAGGAATCAATCACTATAGCTATTGGTAACTCCGGAAAACTAATACAGTTATTTAATATTTTCTATTATTTTTTAAAGTATATTTTATCTAGATAATTACTAAAACGACGATTACTTTTTATCTTAGGCAATCTTAGGCTACAGATAGATGTCAAATTTTTCATCTGGATGAAAGATATAGGATAAAAATAGTATCTAGATGAATTATCTACAACACCGCACCCAACGCGGTATACTCGGCTTTGTCTTGGACGTCCTAGTGGGCTTTCCTTTTCCGTCGGGGATTGTGTTGCATCTCGAATTTTCTCGCCTTGTGCTCGCCGTATACGTCCTGCCCAACTAAAATACACTTCATTGTTACGATTATATTATTACGTCCGCTCCTTCCCGAGCTCTAAATTGTTTCGTCGTTTCCACAAGCCTGCAGTGAATCGATTTTTCACGTAATTCTCAGGCACCCACAGCTAACAAAAACCTGGCTACCATGTCGGCCGACGATGTATTCAAAAATTATGTTCGCGTGTTATATTCTAAATAGCGTAGCTCTCGGTGAAAAAACATATAGAACAGTTCCGTTTTTGTGTTTTTAAGTAGGAGGGTGGGTAATCACTATAAACCGAATTCACATTGCAGTCACTAGCTGCGATTGCGTTCACAGAAGACTTTTATAATATTTTATTATTGTCTCGTCGTCATTGCTTTTATTATATTAGTCCATTCGTCTCTCGCCGCTATACCAGTGCACTCCTCGGGATACGCGGCGCTTTATTAAATTATACCTAACCCGTGTCGGTGGCGCGGCGAGCGTGGTGGTGAGGGGGAAGGGGAGAGGTCCAACACTTAATCTTTATTTGTTTTCGGCTTTTCAACCCAATTAAAAAAAAAAAAAAAAAAAAAAAACAAAAAAAAAAAAAATCCTGCAGAGATAGATAGATGAACATCGTGAGAACGTCACGACCTAGCCGTTCTCCGCGCGGCGTGCCGCTCGTTTACAAAAAAAAAATAAAAAAAAAATATATCTCTCTGCGCATGCTGCCGGAGACTGCATACGTTACACAACGCGCGTTCATTTTTTTTTATTCCTGGTGTAATTAACAACTATTTATTCCGCAAACGGTATAAGTAAATAACAATGCGATCAATTAATTATACCGCGGTATATTTTATTGTAGAGTAAGAACATAATTATTTCATAATAATAACATTGCTTTATTGTTTATCGGCGCGTTTTCGCAGACCCGATTATTGCTCGAGCCAGGTGCACGACGTGATGATGATAGTAGAATGAATTTCGATAGAAACGTCTTTAAGAGTGTCTATAAACATATATCGAGTTCCTCCCGCGTCCATAGCGTTTGCTGTAAAACACAAAAATGTCCTCTTATGAGTCTATGTATTTTCTATTTGTATTTTATGGTGAAGTATCAGTATTGGGACTATTTAGATAAAGCCATCTAAAAAATAATCTAGATAACGGCATACTATCTTTAATATCTAGATAAACCCAAAATACCGTATCATCTAAATTGTATATAGTAAATAGGTACGTAGATAATAGATAAACATATATCTTATTATCATTTTTCTTTTTGTATTATGGTATGTACCATTAAAATTGATTTTTCATAAAAAAAAAAAAAATTTTTTAGACAGAATTCCTATAACCTACACCTATTTGATATTTTTAATAAAATGGTTTGAGTCTGTTATTATATTATATTTACGAATATATTATCTTCCTGTGTTATTTGGAAGAATTAGAAAATTGTATTCTGTCTTTATTTTGGATACATCTTTAGCCAGTCGTCTATTAATTATGTAGATATATAGAAAAATTATGGCTATCTTTCCCTACACAGATTAGGGGATACACATCGTGTTGTACCTACACAAAGGGCTCTAAAAATACGTAATTGCCGTGTTGTAATATTATATTGTTCCACGCTATTGAACGAATCTCGCGAGGATGTTCTCTAGGATTCGCAGGCTTTTTGCATTGCTTCTGACCGAGTTCCCGTATATATATATATATATATTTTGTATCGTTACGTCTTATATATTACGTATTATATCCATCCGTCTCGTATAAGGTTTATATATATATATATTATATAAACGGGCTTCTAAATCATCGTGCGCGAGCAACAACATCTGGTGACGAGGAAACTCTCGTCCGGGCTAATTTTATCGTGTTTTATTGCCGCCGCCGCCGCCGCCGCCGCCGCCATATTTCCCGGGCTGTGCCGCACGCTCGTATAAATCGCGGGGCATCCGCCCGTTCCTCCGGCTGCGGCGGTATATACGCGCGCGAGAATAATTCATAAAGCCCAGTAATAATTATTGTTGTTACTATTATTATTATTATTATTATTATACGATCTCGCGGCATCGGGGGGGTAGGCGATGAGGTGTGGACGGGTGTGGACTCCGAAACATGGTCGGCAGTGAAGAGTAATCTCAAATATATATATAAATCGTCCGTCGTGGTGTAGCAGTATACGGGCTGTGTGGTGTCGAGAGCTTTCGCACGAGCCATTTGTATAAAATAATATAATAAATCACTGTAGCGAAATACAAAACTCCCGGTGTAACAGATGTGCGCGCGCGCCGTATAATACTATATCGCGTTTAATAAACAATCCGTCGTCGTCTTCGCCGAGCGCGTCTTATTGGTCCCGTTCGCGAAGCGTATTATATTTTAAGTAAAAAAAAAAAAATTAAAAAAAAATTAAAAAAACTAACCGCAACGGCCGAGCAATTGTGAAAAACGGTGATGGGAGGGGGAGCCAACGTGGGATATATATCCTCTCCGAGCTTTCTCCCCTCCCCCCCCGCCGGGGGGATCGGCTAAACTCTCCCCGTGTTTTACGCTCGTCGTCGTGCGTCGCGCAAAAATGTAACTAAAAACGTATCTAGATAAAAACAAAATTTATAATCGAATACAATTCAAATCTAAAGACGGATTAAAGATAATCAAGCGTCTAAATTATCTAGATAAAGATAAAGATTTTAAATTTTTATTTATGTATAATTTCCATTAATTTACGACAAAATGACGTGAGACTGGGTTTTTTCACCTTTCGCGTTGTATTTGTCGAAAGAAAACAAAATATAGATAGGTACCCACAGAACTTTTCTAGATAAATTATATTATCTAGATAAGATAAAAGATAAACCTAATCATTTATCTTTGGACAAAATCAATAGTTTTCTGAGATGTATTTAATTGTCGGGACGGGCGCGGCTCTTTAATAGTTGTCGCGAATCCACTCGGGATCGCATTTTATATATATATATATATATATATATATATATATATATAAAGGGTGTTTAAAAAATGACGCTCTTTTTAAAAAATGCCAAAATAACACTTTAATTTAATCAAAAAACAAAAAAAATGACATCATTGGAATCAGGAAAACCTCCGGTTTAGCTATGAAATATTATATCATTCATGTGACCCCCCTGGCCTGTTGGCACACTGTCACACGGTTAAGGAAGTTGGCGATTACTGCCCTACAGTTCTCCTTGGTGAGATCCTGGATGACTCTGTGAATTTCTTCTTTCAAATCCGTGATCGTGTGAGGTTTCCTCTCGTACACTTGAGACTTCACAAACCCCCACAAGAAGAAGTCGCAGGGAATAAGGTCGCATGACCTTGCCGGCCGATTTCGATCTCCTCGAAATGAAATCAAACGATTTGGAAACCTTTCATGCAACAGTGTTAAGGTCTCCGCAGCATTATGACATGGGGCTCCATTTTGTTGAAACCATAGCTCGTTGATATCAATTGTATCAAGACGGGGCCGCAAAAAAAAAACTAAGCACGGAAGAATAAACCGGAGTGATACTAGATAACAGATATCATAACAACAGTGTTACCAACTGAACCGCAAAAAAAAATTACGGCCAATTCAAAAAGAGCGTCCTTTTGTAAACACACTGTATATATATATATATTTTTTTTTTTTTTTTCGCATCGTCGAAATCCAGCAAAAAATTCGGCCGGATCGTCCCGAACCGCGCGCTCGGATTATTATTTGTATTTATCGTCGTGATACGCGGCATGTGGGTCAAAACGGAACGGGATTCGTAAAAAAAATATCGTATTACAGCTGGTGCGTTTCTCTAGCGCGTGCACAGTGTACGGGCGACGGCGTATTGTTCGCGGGGTTCGGGCGTAGAATACAATAAAATACGGAAAAAATAAAATCGTTTTATTTTTACACTATTTTGAAGAGACTACTACTGGGAGACTCGTCGTGTGTATGCGTGTGTGTCGACGACGGCAAACAATCCCGAAAGTGTGAAACGGCGGCGGCGGCGGCGGCAGGTATATAATTTACAAACGATTTTATATTATAGCGAGCAGGGCCCACCCGCCGTCGTCGTCGTCGTCGTCGTCGGCTATAAATTGTTTTCTATTATTCGACGATCGTGTTTGGCAAAAAAAAAAAAAAGAATAAATAAATAAAAAATGACGATGATAATAATAATAATAAAACGTATATAGGTACTTATTGTTATTGTTACTCGTCGTTTATCGCGTATATCTGTGGGGCGTTAAAAAAAAAAAAAAAAAAAAAAAAAAAAAATAGAAAATATGTGACGGGGTTTTCGCAATACGCATCGACATAAATATTATACGCGTATAATAGGGTAAACCCGAATATATTACAATCGTTTTTTTTTTTACTTCTAAATGGAAAAAAAAAAATACTCGTTTGGTTATTTCGTCCAGTTTTTCAATGTCCGACAAACGTAAAATATTTCATTTCGAATACATTCTCGCCAAATTATTGTTGTCCGTTATTTTATTATTATTATTTTTTTTTGTTCTATCCCTCCCCCCCGGGCGGTATTAATCCGACGACGCAGCGAATAAAGGAACGGCTATTATGGCTGGCACGGGCACCTGCACTATGTACTTAATTTCGTATACCTTGTTAAAAACCGCTATAATTCATATATATATATATATATATATATATATATATATATTTTTTTTATTATATTATATGTCTCGGAAGGTGCCTATTATACGCGCGCGTATATATAATCAACGGCATAATCTCCGTCCGTATACACACGTATACCGGTATAAATCGAATCGGCGCGTTCGGTTTTTCGTTCGGTCGAGTGTGTTCCACCTAACCTCTGTATATTATATTATGTCTATCGATATGTGAATCATAGCCTCGTATCGTGTGTTTAAACGCCACTCGTATTATGATTTCTCATTAAATATATAACGATTGATTTTAAACAACAAATCGAAATACGAATTATATTTGAACGTGGCGGTTTTTTATTTTTTTTTTTTTATCACGATCCGGCGATTATCTATACGAGAAGTTTGCGTAAAATTGATTTTTTTTTTTATATTTTCTTTCTGTTCGGTCGTTATACGCAAACGATAAATAACAATTGTCATATTTACTACGCGCATCGATTTTGGTTTTTCGAATAACTTTCAACGGGGATTGTTGAAAAAAAAAAAAATGAGAGTATATGTTCTTCTTTACGCTGTGGGCAGGGGGGAGGGGGCGATTCGGATATATAACTCGAAATCGGTTTTGCACAAAATCACCGCGGGATCGCCCTGTATACTGCGTATAACACGCCACGAGCGAATTATTATTATCGGTTTGCGATAACACACACCGTACAATAATAATTGCTTGCGGACCGCAATAATTCCTCGTGTACACCAGTGGTCTTCTGAAATGAGATACCTACCTACGCGCACTCGGATTTTGTGTTTCGTATCAAGGCGTTAACGATCCCGCGGTTGCGGAAAGGAGACCCCCGAGATACCGACCGCTTATATCTATTATATAAAACATTATTTATTGTCTGTGGGAAACATTAATAATAATTATTATGGCACCGCGTTTCCACCCCGACGACGTCTAATAATAATACAATTCGACTTTATATCGTATTTTCCTTATCGGATATCGAGTCCGGAACGACGGCGGCGGCGACGAAGCGATTTAATTCGATTCTTTTAATCGTAAAACGATACGATTCGTGTACGTTATAATAATAGACTAATACATTTCTTTATATATATATATATATATATATATATATATATATATATATATATATATATATATATATATATATATATATAAAACAATAAAGTTTCCGCCCCCTCCCGTCGAATTTAAATTTAAAACACCCGTCGGACAGCGGCATCCGCTACGAGTCGCATATTATTTTAACGCCCGGTGATAATTTGTATTATTATTATTATTTACAGATACTGATCGGTAACATCAACACGTACTTGGAACACAAACAAGAATTGAATCCGCCGATTTGGGCGTCGAAAATTCGATTCTTGCCGTTCAGTTACCACACCCGACAGGTGTGCATGCGAGTCGAACTCTACGGATGCCCGTGGACAGGTTAGCCCGTACCCGAATAAAATATATAATAATATCGTTCGTCGAACGGCCGTATAAATATATATATATATATATTTTTTTTTTCTCTAATTTTAATTGTATTATTATTCGAACATGTTGATAACTCGTATTATTACCTATGCAGACGGCATTCTCAGTTACTCGATGCCGCAAGGCGATAAATTCGGCTCGGAATGGGAACTGTACGACTCGACGTACGACGGGTATTGGGATGACGAACTGCAAAGAGGTCTCGGTCAACTGATCGACGGCAAAGTCGGACACGAGAGCTTCAAAACGGGATTCTACGATACGGAAAAAGGTAAGGATTTGTGTTTCCATTTTTTTTTTTTTTCACCTTTACGTTAAATACGAATTTATGTCGGTAAGTTATTAACACACATTTACTATTATTTATTACATTCGTTCACGACGACCAATTAATAATAACGTGTTACGCAAAGATAACTAAGAATTCATATGCATAAAGATAATTAGATAAAATGTATCTAGATATAGATAAAAGATAATTAATTATTTGTCTAGATAGCGCTCAACACTGGTGACGTGTTTGATACATTTTTTAGGGTACTCGATATCTTTCTTTGCCCGACACTTATTCGGCACAGCAATTTAGACCGATTTCCCAACGTGAAGCGATAAGAATTCTGTAAACAAAATTAAGTGGTAGGTATGTATACCCGAGATCGACCGGGCCGTTTTTTTGCATTTCGATTCTAACTGATTTGAAAATGTATAAAAACAAAAAATTCGTTCAATATTAAATTGTAAATAGTGCTCTCGTGTACGCTACACGCTGAATTCAAATCTGTCTGTTTCTTATCGCTTCACTGCATCGAACGGGCTGATTGAAGGGAATAAATCGGGCTAAATTTCTATGCTGCGTATTTGTTAGACAGAGAAAGAAAATATCGGTATCCAATCCCCTACGGGGAATAGTGAAAGAGAACCACGTAATGATATTGTATCGACAAAATAAAAATAAAAGAACGCAAGAAGTGTAAAAGTAAACTTACGTAACATATCGGCGCATATCTGTGTAATTAACGTAATATAACCTCTACGTACATTTCAAACTTTCATGCAACACGAATAGGTAGGTACCTATAGTACATTTTTTTTTTTTAGATAATTTGCTTCGACACGTGAAAATAATGTAGAGGTAGGAATTTAAATAAATACGTAGTTTTTTCTTTTTATTACCGTATATCATCGATTTACACGATTTCGCCTGAGTAAAAAAAAAAAAAAAAATAAAATAATAATAATATATTATACTACTAAACTATAAATGTAATATACTTTCTTACTATACTTACTTTAGCCCGAGTTTTCGAGCCGTAAAAATATTATATTCATGGGACAAGTTTTTCCTGCGAGTCGGTGTAAACATTTCATAAAGCACCGCCAATCGTTATGCATTCGCCGAGTATTTCTATAAATAATATATATATATATGTATAGTTTTCATGAATAATTCAATAAAAGATTTTATTTTCGCCCCGTAGGAAAAAAATAAGTGGGGTCTATACAATACTGGCGTACTGCGTGCTGGAAATAGTTTTTTTTTTTCGTTTTCTATTCTGCAACGCCGTCGTTGTCCACCGTCATAATATTATTATATAGCTAATGGACCGCAGTAAACGATCATTTTTTTTCCAAATTATATATAAATATAAGAGAGGGTAAAAAGTCGATTTTTCCGAACCACCAACTTCCCCCCCCTCGCCCCTCGCCCGTTTTCCGGACATTTTGACGCGGGCTAATCGTATAATAAAATTACGTCTTTATACACCGCCTTTTACCGACCTCGACGTTCTATTATAAATATTTTTTATATTTTTCGCGTTCAATTTATTATTACGTGTTTAAGATACATATTAACATAAAACTATTATTTTTTTTATGGATTTTAGATTCTGAGTGTAGCGAAAAAGCTATTAGTTTTACTAAGATGTGATTTTTTTTTTTTTTTCCTGAGAACACATTTTCGCTTAGTAAAAGTGCTTCGATTTTTTTCATGCCTTGCCTTATTAGATATACGGATTCATCCGGTGGTATTTTATTTGAAACATTTTTCTAGACTTCCAACAAGTTTTCTAGAAAACTTCTTAAATAAAACTGACAACAAATGACAATACATTTATTTTATTTTTGTTGATTTAGGGCTACCTTGGCTAAAAAAGGAAACAAATACGACTAGTCGAGCTCTAACGATTTACTAAACTCCATTCCGAATTTTTCTTTGATTGCAATGATTTATTTTTTAATTGAAACAATAAATAAATAAATATATATATATTAATATTAATATATAAAAGTAAATTAAGAATAATAAAAAATATAGCCTGGCGCATTATAATTGGTTGTGTAACAATCATATAATCAATGTTGTGACTCATCTAGATACAACTTGTTTTCCTTTTATCTTATCTAGATGACAACCTTTATATCTATCTGAAATTTATCTAAGTTATAAAATCAAAATATAACTACACAAATTTAAAAATTAAATGTTTTAACCATAGTAGAAAATACTCAAATACAGTAGAAACTGTATTGTTTCACTTATAATTTGAAGTTACTAGCTTCACTGATCAACGTCCTTTGCATTTACAGAATTGTTTTAACCGTTTACATTTCCATCTCACTGTTGTAATGTCCTTAACAATAAACAAATTAAAAGAAATCATCTTTTTTTTTAATCTAGATATATTTCACCTATCTTATCTGAGATAAATTAAATATTTTTTTATCATTATCTGCATCCGGATGATTTTGTAATAATTATCTTTTATCTAGATACATTATCTGCGTGTCAACACTGCTGGTAATAGTACAACAATGACGACGATAACCCTTTTTTTTTTTTTTCCTTCGAATAACAATCTTAGTTTTTTAAAACTATACACTTTAGATTACTGTAGAATAATCTTGTCGGCCGTACTATAATTGCATACACAACGATTTCAGGCCAAGGATGGGTCGGTTGGAAAAACGACACGAGAAACGGCCAAGGGATCGAAATCAAATTCGAATTCGACAAGGTCCGCGAATTCTCCGGCGTCCATATATTCTGTAACAACCAATTTCAGTCCGACGTACAGGTAACTATATACATTTTATTTTTCAATTTACCAAACCGACGTACGGCAGCCGAACAAAATAATAATATTGTTATAATCTTTATTCTCGGTATTTGCCGACATTGCTAATCGAATCCGCCAAAGACCAAAAGCACCGCCCTTTAGCACTCTATAGTCTCTCTCTCTATATATATACACACAATAATACGCCAAGTATAACACAATTATTATATTATATTTCGACGCAGTGTGTCTCTTTACCCCAAAATTGAAACGAATTCAAAAATCCGATTATAAATCTCCCCCGAGAGACATGGGGTGCACCGCGGAAAGACAGGGTGCTGCGGAAACTGCAAACGAATGCAAATCGCTTCTCGAAATTATTAATAATGATAATAATGATGGTTATAATAATATAATAACGTCGTCGGGGAGTTTATTATATTAGAAAACGCTATTACGGTGGCGTCATCTGATGACGAACCGATTATTGTTGCATAATATGTTGATGAAAAGTCGACTGTACGTATTGGCAAAAGCTCCTCGTCGTTATTCGGTCGTGCGAGTGTGGGTCGACAATATTGAATTGAGTCGCAAATATCCGAGTGACGCCGCGAGGTGGTAGCTGAGTGTTCGTTTATATTGGTCGATTTATGTACGTTTGAAAATTATAGTGACTATCATAAAGTTGCTGGTAGACATTTTGAAATATTAAAAAACTAGTGTTTTTTTTTTTTTCTATCCGCCCATATAAATTGTTATTTTTACACGGTTTTGACTGCGGTGTACCTGTTTAAATGCAAACGTGTACATGTTCCGAGTGGAAACGATACGTTTAATTTTGAGTGAACACGACTATATTATAACAATTATAGTGGTCACCAATCAATTTACTTACAAACAGCGCTTGTATTACGGGGATTGGACATATTCATTTTATCAAAATATTTCGGCGTACCTCTTCTAACTTTTCATAACGGACATGTGTGGACATCTAAAGACATTAAAATTGTTGTGTTTCTCGATTCCAAACACCCCGAATATGCACGTTAAAAAAATATCTCGGCTCCCGGACGGGATTCGAACACGGTATACGGAAAATACACCGGTTGACTCGATTCAATGGCCGAAATCTGTCCGGCGCTCGATTCAAAGTTGCCCCGTACGTGTAATTCCGTTGTGTTGAGAATATCCGGAGGGTCGTCGTCGCCGCCGTCGCCGCCGCCGTCGCCGTACAGACACAAAAGAACATAAGGACTTATTAGATCGAATATAGGCGTACACCGCAAAAAAAAAAAAAAACAAAAATATATATATATGTGTAAAAGTCTGTCGCCCCTCTCGGATAGAGCATGCTATACACGCGGACTCTCACACAGACGGACGTAAGTATACAAGGGGGGATGAGGGGGGGGGGTTAGCAGTACGTTGTTATTGAGTCGTTTTACAAGGGGATTTCACGATAATTAACGGATAACAATCTGCCCTCGGTGCACCGCGTCCTGCTGCACGTGTTCCGGACCGGCATTGTTTTACCATACGGGAACATACGCGTGACCAATGGCTCGTTGACCTTTATAAAATGCTATTTTTTTTTTTTATATATATATATTTTATAGGTATATATACTTTTTTTTTTAAATCATTACGTAGGTACCTCTTTTAAAACAGTTTTTTTTTTTTTCGTTTTACTAAGGCGGTATACATATACAAAATATAATCTCTAAAAAAAAAAATCGATTTGTGCGTGTCGCGATGATCGGTTTTGACCATTTGGAGAATATAATATATATTTTAAACCGCAGTGTTCGCCGGCACATACGTCTGTCGACAAAATAGGAAATTGTTCCGATCGCACTGACATCGCTACGTTTACAGTCTAAACGTCGTAGGGCCCAGTCGCTCAATCACTGTAACGATATATTATATATATCGCGAGTGTCGACGACCGACAAAACAACTCGAAAGTAAACGGGTCTTCTTAAACAAATGCCCGTTTATTATTTGCTTTTAGACATTTTTTTTTTTTTTTTTTTTTTTTTTTTTTTTTTCATTGTCATTATACCGCCGATCGTTGGCGCCCGTAGCGTAAAGTAAATCTAAATGAATAATTAACGTTCGATTATTAACCAACGTGATAATAATATCCGGAATCGATTAAATGATTAATTATAAATCGGGTCGCACGCCGTAACGTACACTGATTTCCGCACTCCTTTATTACAATTTGCATAGAGCCGCGCCGTTGCCAACTTATAACAACGAGTTGTGTAATACATTTTGCGTACAGCTCCTCATAACGTTTCCCCGTTCTCCGTGCTTAAAAACGACTTAAACAAGAGTATACAGCAAAAGTTTTTTTTTTTGTGTCTCTAATTGCGTTATTCGTTTCCCCGTTACAAATCCGAAAACTTTTGTGGGCCATCGGCCAAAGTAAACTTCATACTTTACAGATTTCCGTGATCTGCTGCCCCGTCCTCTGTACGGCAAATATCTGCCGGATTTTTATACACGGGCAAACTAATTTCTTAAAACTTTTCGGAGCTATTGGCTTTTTTCGGCATTACATAATTTAATCAACGGCTCGCCCGTTCGCAGTAATCTTTAAGTGCTTCTTAGAATTAGACACCCCCGCCCTCCTCCCATCCCTACAAAGTTATCTCGCCGTCACTTTCAATTAGAGATACGTTTCACTATATATGTAAACTTTTTTAATTTCACACGTATAGCGAAATTAGTTTTGGCCAAACATTGTCCTCCTCCTCCTCCTCCTCCTCCTCCCACTATCGGATCTTATCGTATTTTTATATAGAATTTGGTGCTGTGATACTTAACAATGGAATCCCACTGGGACCGTCACAATTTCGTGATCCCGTCATAATATTATGAACTATTATATGCATCCGATCGATCGCTATATCGGTGGGTACATATAATTGTTTTCGGAAAAATTAGTCCCATACAATGTTGGCGAGTTACTCAAAACGTCTGACTTATTAACGTTAAGTTGGTTATTGTACAATTCGACTTGAAGGTGGTTTTTAAATTTGCAAAATGTCCAACTCGGTTAAGTTGGAATAGTTGATTCGTTGAACATAAGAACTTAAAATAGGAAAAAGTTAGAAGTGGATAGAGAGAAGATTGAGAAAACTTTCGAGAATAAAATATATAGGAAAATACGTGCACGTACAGGAGATTCAACAGTGAGTTATACGATATGTTGGAATTAGCTCCGTTGAAGAACAAAGGACACAGTGGTAAGGTCGCTTAGATCGCGTAGAGGAGAAAACGGTACAATAAGGGCGGCAATGGAATGGAAACCTCAAAGGGAAAAGGAAGTTCAAGGAAGGCCCAGGAAAAATTGAATTGACTCGGTAGGAAAATATTTAAAACGTTTGCGATGCCAGTAGAACAACAAGGAGAGAATCGATGAAAACCTGTTCGTTCAAAAATTTAAATTATCGAATCATTTTTTAGCAGCGATATTAATGCTAATTGAAAGAAAAATAAAGAAAAAAATAAACATTAATGATAAAACACAAGGCCGCGCGATGTTGCATTATCGCACTTGACATATACTCGTAGATTTTGAACAATAAAAAAAAAAAAAAAAAAAAAATGAAAACTACCAAATAATACTAAGTAAATACGTTTTCTTTCGGACGCGTCATGTTGGTAATACGTATATTAAGTTCGGTATTTAAACCGAACCGTATTGTTAGTGCTATCAATAGTGAAACATTTTCGACGTAAATTCTAGAACATTTCTGACATTTTCGTAAACCTATATTGGGGACCGGTCCCCATCGGTCGTTAATAAAAATACCGAACCCGGAAGGCGGGGGGGACGCCGCACGTACGGCTGCGGTGGGGGCCCGGTGATTTGTAAGACAAAACGTTAAATATTTTTGAACGCGCGACTCCCGGGCACGACATATATAAACGAATTTCGATCGCAATGATTTACGTATTATCTTAACACCGCGGTTATATTTTAAACGGCCGACGGCTACGGGCCACGTGGACTCGGTAAATTGTATAATAATTTATCTACTAAATCTCCAACGGTACGTGTGCGAGTGTGTTGACACCGCGTCCGCCGCCGCCGCCGTCGTCGTCGGTAATGAAGATTCATGCGATACATTAACCGGCCGAGATTGTACACGACGCGCATACGAGTGGCCGCTTCCTACGAGATATTTTCGATATATTCTACGAGAATAAAAACCGACACCGACGCCCGTAGTGTATTACGATAATACACAACTATTAGCATGCGCAAGCGCGCGCCCGGGGGGTGGGGGGGGCAAAACACCTAGCCATAAATCACCTCCCGTGATGTTCAGAGGTCTCCCACCTCATCCCGTAATAGTGTCGCTTACCCTGCTGATAATGTACACGAACCGGGGTTATTGATTGGTGGTCGCGGGCGTATAAAATACGGGCTGCGCAAACATAATTCCGGTGTTCGGAAAAATCCGGTATTCATCCCCGCGGACGTTGCCGTCGAACGGCAGCGCCGAAACTTTCAAACGCAAACTTTTGGTCAGCGCAAACGGGGCACAGGTGTAGTTGGGAAATCGGGACACAACGAGCGAAACGGTACGATAACGTACAGCGCCGGATCGGACGATTCCGGTCAGCCGTGCTCGATATTTTACCGGCCCAGTATCTAAAATATAAATATCCCGAGAACAATAGTTAATACACATTTCATAAATCACGATTATTATTATTTAATTGTTTTTTTTTTTTTTTAACTCACCTCGACATTGTTTTCACTGCTGCGAGTGTGCGATGACAACACTTTACCAGATTTCTTTCTCTTTTTCTTTTTTTTTCTTATATTCTCCTTGTCACACGAAATTGAACAGAAATGAAAAAAATAGAGACCTATAGGCCCGTCGGGCTAAGCTCGGTCGCGCGCTGGGCCTGCCCAGCCCTAGATATAAACCATTGCATATGTATCGCACAGACGGTTTCGATCAGAATTCTGAATTTGAAATGTGTTCGAATATTTTTTTTTTTTTTATTAAAACTAACGTGTAATGCGTAATATCGTGTTGAATTGTTGCAGGTATTCTCCGAAATGAGTATTTTATTCAGCGTGGGCGGTAAAGTTTATTCGTCGGAACCGTTAAGCTACGCGTACATGGAAGACAGGATATTCGAAACGCCCAGAAACGTCAGCGTCAAACTGCACCGGAGAGTCGGCCGTTTCGTCAAGCTCAGATTATCGTTCGCCAACAAGTGGATTCTGATGAGCGAGATAACATTCGATTCGGGTAAATATATTACGCACCACACCATTAACAGTGTGACGCAAAGAGATAATTTAAAAACGAATCTAGATAATGATAAAAGATTTTTTTTTTTTTTTTAACACTATATATCTGAATAAAACAAAAAAAATGATACATTTTTTAAATTTTAATCATTTTCCTATGTATATTTGTATACATACATACAAAATCAACTTTGATAAAACGATTGAAACGTTTAAAAATAACATTTTAATCCGTTAACCGCTTGAATTTGATATCGCATTTCTGGAAACGATCCGCATAATAATCATGTATACCAGTGTTTCTCGATCTTTTTTTTATCAACGAGGATCCAAAAATAAATATCCCCCGTATGTGAAAATCACGTTATTTTACAATATGGAAAACATTGCGCAGTCAATTTTGTTCATTATCTAGATAACATGATTAATAATTGTTTATCTAGATAATGCTCAACATTGCACAGTACACAACTTAAGGCCTAAACTAGATTTATAATGTTAAATTCGAATTTCAGTTTTTTTTTTTTTAGTTTAATTTTTTTATCACTTATTGAATTCTCTTATCACATTTTTTTTAATTTTATTCTTGTCGAGTTATAATCCTGATGTCGTAAAAATATAAGGTTAGAATATTTTACCATTCCGTTCGCTTGTCTGTCCGCCCGCCGATTTTCTCGTTGCATTGTGTCTGCAGTAGTTATGTTATTTATACATGTTTTTTTAAAAAAAAAAATTCAAATCCGGAAATCTAGTTAAATTCTATAGGGTATCTCCTATCTTCCGCGCTGCATGGTACCAACGAAAAATTTAAATTAAACCGTTCACGGTTTACGAAGTCGATTTTTCTTCAAACACACTATATATAATCGAAACCTCAACTCTAATCGTTTGTGTATTGCTCAATCGTGTGGTTATTTTGTTGTTATTTAAGTTTGAAGTATGTAAAGATTTCCAGGGAATTGGATATATGAAAAAAAAAAAAAACCCCTCGGGGACAGCATGTCGTAAATGTTGTCGTCATTAATTTTGGCGTGATCGTTTTCGTTTCAAGTCTATTTAGAGGCCCGCAGAGTTACCTAACATTGGAAGTACGAAAATACATGTTTGCTATATTGTCCGTCGGATAGACGGAGACATTGTAACCGTTACCCCGTGACTGAATACTATATTTCGATACGTCTGTTTTATGGTTTGACAATTCAAGTCAGTGTTGAACACCGGACGGTACCTGACGGGATTGATGGCGGTGACTTTTTTTATTTCTTCTATTTTTTTTTTTTTTTTGCCGGTAATCACGCAGAATTTCCGAATTCCGGATTTTTCTTTATACCCACCCCGCCGGTTTTAATAATCGAATAATAATAATAATAATATGCCGGGTCGGCGTACCAGAAATAACTCGAGTGCGTTAATCGAAAGCCTCCGACTGGAAACGCTCGTGTACATAATATAATATTATATTCAGATACCTGCACACGAGTGTACATCTTTTGCCGCTATTCCACCTCCCCCGACGCATGCATTCCGCGCGACGCAAACACAGACTGAACTACTGTATATTATTATTATTATTTTGAAGGGAAAAAAAATCTGCAATATATACACTCATGTATGACCCTAGTGTTCCTTTTTTTCTTTTTTTTTTTTTTTTTTTTGAGAGATGAATATGCATAAATATAAAAGGCAATAAAAAGTATTGCGCTATACGGAATAATATGCATTGCTGACAATAGGTAGCTGTACATTATACAATATTATGAAATCTTTCGGCCGACGCGTTTAATATTTATTAGAATTTTTTTTTTTATATAAATATATACATATATTATAAAAGCACCTATCGCATTTTTTTTTTTTCTTTATCAATTCGTAAGCAGTAAACATAATAATAATATTTCAACATAATTGAATTCAGTGGCGCAACTAGCGGACAAATCGGTCGGGCGAGACTTAGAGTCCCCCGAAAATCAAGTGGTCGTCCGTATAAAACAAGCAATATACATGTTTTTTTTTTTTTTTGATCATGTTTTTACATATTTTATTTTATTATTTACTATCGAAATCTACGTAAAACTAAATAAGAAATTATCAATTATCATGTTTACATTACATTAGTTTCGATTTATGGAAATCTTTTTTTTAAAGTGACCTGAATATTGTTCAGGGTGTTTACGATATGGGATCTTAATTTGTATTTGACTGTTGGGCCCCCGGGTGTCTAGTTATACCACTGATTGAAGTACGCTAAATTATTATAAGTGTATTTTAATTCGAGAGAGTTAAAAATAGTAATAGGCGGATATTAATAAATGTACGCGGAAAAAAATTTTGTTTTTTTTTCTTTCTCTCTAGAGACAGGTGACTAAATGACGACTGGTTCTGTTTAGAGGAAATTAAAAAAAAAAAAACAAACAAAAAAAAAAAAAAGTGTTTTTATATAACCAGGAAATATGACATCTCTTCGTCCCCCGCTGGGAACAATATAAGTAGTCGGAAAAATGGAAAAAGTAACATAAATCTCGAGAGGGTTACGTATTTATTATCATTTTTTTTTCTCCGCCGTCTACTTTTGTTTTGTTTTTTTTTATACATATATATATATATATATATATACGGTATTTTTATTTTTTTTATTTTTATTACACTGCATAAGAAGATTTATAGTTTACCTGAGCGTTTTCGGTATGTGCAGGCAGAGGCGGCGGTAATGGGAAAATCGCCCTGGCCCCGCCACCGCCGTCCGTCCGCGCGAATATATGGCGCTGTCGGCGGAAAATGGAAAAAACGGTCCCGTAACGGAAATATATAGTTACACACTATCACCACGGGGGGAGAGTAGCTAAAAATGCCTCAAATATATATGTACGGAGTTTCCGAAACAAAATCGTACGCAAACATGTAAATTATAACTGTAAAAACCAAAAACTTGATCGCGTAGTATGTGATTAGAATCGAATAGAATCGGGCGAATCACCGGGCCTGCCAATACCGCGGATTGAGATTATCGCGTCGTGGGCCTCGCCACCAACTGCGGTGAATTAAAATTCTCCTTAAAGCGAACAATGCGAATCCGTCGTAACAGCTGTGTTTTCTTTTTCGATTTGCGTGTTTTTTCCCGTGACCCGACGCTATTTCCGATAACGAATCGATGGATTTTTTCCGTTCGGGTCCCGGATACGTGCTCGCGAATCATCGTCGACAACGTTGAGCGTCGGCCGTTATCCATTAAAAACATTCCGATGATAGTTCCAAACTCCTCTCGTCAACTCTTATCTGTTTTCGGTGAACTGTGCCCCGTTCGTAGTACGAATCTTTCCGTTTCGCTTCTATCGATCGAGCGGACTCCTCAATAAAGGTCCAAACTGTTACGACCCCAAACCGCAAAATCGGGCCGAGATTTAAGACTTAAAACTCGAGCGGCATCACTATAAAATATAATACCACGGCTATCGTTTCAATTACCGAAAAACAAAGGTCATAAAAACGATGTTGTTGTCTGCGTCTTCATTTGCGGACACCCTTGCCGGCCGGCCGCGCGAGACAGATGCGCGTAATGAGCAAGGGAGGAAACGGCTAAAACGTGGGCTCGCCCGAAACAACCTTTTTAATATCGACCCTCTATATATATATATATATATATTGTATATAAGTATAATAACGTTGAGTTTTATTTTATTATTTTTTCCTCATTCCGGGCCCCCATACCTATATATATATAGAGAGAGAGAGAGACAAAAGGCCCGGCTTGGGGGTGCAGAGACCGGGACACTTTAAGGAGGAATATCGGCCCGCGTGCTCGCAATATTACGCAGGTTATGTGGTACACCCCGGGTGTATATACTTGTATACAGTATAAGGTGTAGATTTATGAGCAAAGTTTTGCATAAAGATGTTACCACCGTCGTCGTCGTCGTCGTCGTCGTCGTCATCGCCGTGATATACTTTGATCTGCTCGTATACCATACATGCCGACGTGCACTTTACATAATATTATCCTCTGAAACGTTTCCGCCGTGACGTGTAAACTTTAATCCTAGAGCAAACGTGTTAAATTACCTATAAGAACGCTGCAGACAAATTGATAGTTTTAATAACTTCTCGACAGTGTACGTAAACGATTTACAACAACAAAACTCCGATAAAATTTTTACCATTACAATTTTCCTCTCGTTAGATATTCTCCGATTTGCGTTTGAATTTATCATTATTATTATTATTATTATTATTATTTGGGTTTATTCGGCCTCCAGGACCATCCCATCTCGCGACCAATCCTCCAGCTAACTCTGTCCATCGCCAAAACTGTTCAATTCGCTCAAAATAGTTTCTGGTTCGCGATACATGCCCGCGCGTGTCATCGTTATTTGGAAATTTCGTAGACAAATTTACACAAATATTAGTTCGATTTGATAATATTCAAAGACATACATAAAGCCTGCGTATATTTAATAAAAGAATACAATTATATACATATAACAAAGTAATATAAAGTTTTAACTCGCGCCGCCGGTAGTATTATTTTTATTTTTCTTTATCTGCTCGAAGGCGGCGTATAACTCTTTTATTTTCATTATTTAATTTTCCTCCCCCTTCTCGAATTTTCGCGTTTTATTATATAAGATATATATATATATATATACTATATAGGTATTATATTTTATGAATTTTTAGTGTTCGCGTGCCGTAAACAAAAAAAAAAAAAGAAGAAGAAAAAAACGAAAGTGAAAGAAGCTCGGGCAGGTTTTTTTTTTTTTAAACCCGTTGAATCGAGTATTTTTTAATTAAGAACTTTATATAATATATAAGTCGGCTGTCCACCGGGATAATAATGACAACGAAAATTGCGAGACCCTTAATTGCCGCGCGGTTTTTGAGGTGCTCTCGAACAATGGGCCTACGTAATTGCTTCTGGACCCTTCCACCGTGGTACCCTTTTACTCCGTCCGCCCACCTTTAAATTCGTTGCTTTTTAACCGTGAAAGACATTCGTTATGTCTCGTGGCGCCTGCAAATACCCGCTTTTACTACACTGCAATTATAATACAACAAACTCTTGTCCGGAGTCAAATTAATTGTCACACACACGCCACCAACAACGCTCACAACTACAGAAACGGTACCGGATTCTTTGCGCGGCAAAAGATGTAAAAATTTTAATACCGCCAGAAAATTAAAAAAACACCCGTGAGCAGCTGAGCTTCGTCACTAGGGTCGCATTTCCCAACCACCTTCCTATTTTATATTATAGACAAATTCTTTGTAAAACAATAATAAACCGAATCCTATAAGTATAAGTCAATACAATTGTTGTTTATAACTATTTTGACAAATGGTATAATTTTAACAGTTATAATAAAAAACCTGACCTAACAAGTTATAATAAAAAATTACTTGTAACTGGTTACAAATACTTGAGTAACTCAAGCTAATCCTGCAATTTAATAACGGAAAATATATTTATTTTTTTTTTAATTGTATTTTTTTAGACGTAGCACAAGGCAATTTTACCGAGGAGTCGGCAGTGTCGGCGATGGTGCCAACCCAAAAGGACGGAACCGCCACTAAGGATCAGGAATTACTCAGACCTGAATTGTCAAGTACGTTATCCAACTGTGTCACGTTTATTTTTGTAGATTTGTCTACGTTGTGTTACTTGTTTTCTCCGCAAACAGTAATTTTTATCGTTTTTTCGTTAATATTTTCGCTTCGTAAGCCTAATAGTATTTATCTTTAACACGCGAATCCGTTTTTCCCTTCTTTGCAGTTCCCACCGCCAAGGACGAGGACCAGACTTACATGGCAATCATAATCGGCGTGCTGATGGCCGTCATCATACTGCTGGCTGTGGCCATCTTCCTGATCGTGTCACGGCACAGGCAGCGCAAGTGTTTTGCCAGTCCGCTGGTAGGCAAAAGTGCGCTGGCCACGGGTAACGGATGTCCCGGAATGTCGTCCGGGAGCAGCTGTGGTACAGGCGGCAGTTACAAGGAGGCGGGCACCGGCAGTTCGGTGAGCCAACATCACGGCGGCGGTGGCGGCGGCGGCGGTCACCAGGCAAGCTCGGCCAACGGGCACCTGCACGACATGGACAGGCTGATCCAGTTGGACGCCGAGCCGTACCAGGAGCCGTACCACGCACACCACGCGCCGTTCTACAGCTACAGCACCGTGGTGGTCGGCGGCCGTGACACAGGTAGTGAGTATAATAATTATTATCACAATCCACGACCAAAGAGCTCGCTGCAACACCCTGTGGGCACCCCGTCATATCTGGACAAAATCAGATTTTATACTGATAATATGAAATTGACAAAAATAAAAAATCGTTTACGACCTATACGTATAAATCCGATACTAATGCGTGGCAAACTCGACATTTTCGAGAGGCAAATATATCGGTGGACCACTCACCCGTTCAACTTACTCGTCAGGTTAAAAACAAACCCCACTTCTTGAATTTGTTTAAATATTCCGTAGACGCAAATATGATAAAATTTTAGGTAAGAGACTTGCCCCAATTCCCAGATCTGTCCACAAATAGCCCCCAGAAAATTTGTACAATATTCACGTCCCGCACTGCCTCAAAAATGGTCTCTTATAGTGTCATGGTACGTTGTTTATACTTTGCCTCCTTCAAACGTTTGACAAATTTGAATCATTATTTGTTTTATCTACGGCTGTCGCGTTGTCTTATCGTAAGAAATAGTGTAAACAAATCGCCATATTGCCAGAACAAAAATGTGTACAGGTTAAGTGTACGGATGTCCTGCGGTTACAACTGTAATCACTAAACACTGATAGTAGACACATAATTATTTTGATTTTGAATTATTTGAACCGTAGTAACGGTAATGTTGTAGCAAGAGCCCATCGATTTTTTTTTTTTTTTTTTGTTTAACTTATCTACGACACCTCAACGTTTACCGTGTTTATAACATTTTCAAAGTCGAAAACGACTCTGACAAAAGTCTTACGGTTTTCCGACTATCGGAAACTTACTCACTTACACGCTATATTGTTCGGCTTACTTTTTTTTTCTATTATTTTTTTTTTTTTTCTTTTTTAGACTCTACGTACGAATACGCCGTGCCCGAGACCGGAACAATGCCATTACTCACGACTTCGCCACCGCCTCCGCCGCCCCCGACGGCTCCTCCCGTGGCTCCTGTCACGGCCGACACGTTTGGCAAACCGTGCAAAATGTATCCCACGGACGAAAGCAGAAGTAGTAAAAAAGTGAGTTGTCCCCACACGTGTTTTCGTACATATTGTATTGTAGGTGCTGTGCAGTCCGTCTCGGCGTGAAGTTTTACGCGACATAACCCACGAGTAACTCGAAAACAAAGACGACGACGTTCACACTTAGGAATTATTAATTTAATAATAAAACCGATTAAAACGTAGGCGTTCTACCGCGACACCTCCATTATTCGATACCGTATTAATAAATCGGGTTTTTTTTTTTTTTTTTTTTTTTTTTTCCAATCCGTCTTATTATTTTCTATATACAAACATGATTAATTATTCTTAAGTAATTCGACTTGGTTGATTAACAATAATTTTAATTTATTTTTTGTTAGTTACTCACAATAACAAATATTAAATTGTATGGATTTTTCGTTTGTTTAAAACATTTTTTTTTTTTTCGTTTTAAAGCGTGCACACAATAAACACAACAGCAATTCGCTTGTTTGATGTGCAATTAAAGTCTAAAGAGGGTAACCGCTCGGAAAATAGGTTAATTTTTTTATACTTTCCTTTTTTTTATTCTTTATTATAACTAGAAAAATTGTTTTACTTTTTTTAATTTTTTTATTTAACGTTAGGTACTTGATTTTCTTTTTATTCGTGTCGCCTGCCGCAGCCATTAAATGTTTCTTTACTGTTACGGTTGCCCACGTACATTAATTATTATTAATCTTGTCGTAATAAAATTACCACCGCATAAACCAAAGGTATATACTTATATAATTTTTTAGTTGGTTCGTCGTAAACGGTGCGCGGTGTACCTACGTTATTTTGTTATTACCGTGATATTTTTAAATGTCATCGAGAGAGTACCGGTGAATAATAAAAATCGCACAATAGAGAGACCGGTCTCGTGTGCAAGTGAAACCCGCATTGGACTAAAACGAAAAACGAAAAAAAAAAAAATATATATATATATATATATATCGTCACACCCGCGAACAGTGGCTTCGTATTTACGGAGGGCGTAGGGATAGATCACCTCCCTTGAGAGTGTTATTTTTTTTTTTTTTTTCTGGACGAGGTCAGTGATTACTGAATTGTGAAGAAGAGCGGCAAATTAGATTTGTTATGCGCGTTATACCTGTGTGTATATATATATATATATACATATATACATCATATGTCGGTGATGGGCCAAAGTTCGAGAATCCGGATTTGGTTGATGTCAATCCGCATTTCAGATTTTCAAAACCGAATTTTGTAAAATCAAAAATCCGATTTCGACACTGGCCGCCAACCGCTACAGTCTCCTCTGAGCGTTCCCTGCGCTATTGATCAGTACCGTTATCGTTTCGACGAAAAGACTATGAATAATGGCAACGAACCGCCAACGGTTAGGCCGCTGGTAGACTCGTATCGAATTGTAGTAATATTTGTATCATCCGATCGTCCAAACTAAATATCGGAGGGGATTACAACAACAACGATGGACTTCGGTCCCAAAGGCTAAAAGAAAACTCATGTGTGCGGGTCCACGGCGGGCGTAAACAAGGATGGTTAGCTAAGTGTGTGGTCGAGGAAGACCGGTAGGGAAACCGGGTACTCTGGGTAGACCGAGGTAAAGGTGACGACCGGGAAGATCGCGTGTGAAGGACATTGAAAAGGCAATGGGAGCGGGAACGAAACGGAGAGAGGCGACAGAGGTGCAGGTTTCGTATTTAACGGTATTGGCCGAAGCCGAGCGGAAGAAGAAGAGATGAATATTTATCAACTTTGGCGACCGAACTCGTGCGATTGATGCGAATAACGGCCGTCGTGCGTTTCCCGAATTCTCGCATAATATTAGCCCGCGACGAAAACGTATCGTCTTTTTCGCTTTATAATAAAGTATGCGAAGCGCACCGCCGTCGTGTTTCGAATTTCTAAACTATAATTTATTTTGCACATTAAGAAAACAAAAAACGAAAAAAAAAAAAACTATACGCGGTTTTATTTTCTCGGCAATTTCCACTAACTCTAAACGGGAAACAAACGGTGTCTGACATTTCGGCTATTCGCGTCCCGTCCTCGACGACGACCTATTAACATTTAACGCTTAACGGGCTACGAGTACCGTTGTTCGTCGTGCTAAATAATATAGATGCCTTAAATTTATACCATACGAGTAAATATATTATGTGATTTTTCATGTGTGTGTACGTTTTTTATTTTTTGTTTTTTTGTTTTTTTGTCCACAGTCCTCGCAGAAACAAGAATCTCAAACCGCGTTGAAACGCCGTCTCGAAAAAACGCCCGTGCCCGAATTCCCACGGCACCGTCTGCGTATGCTGTCCAAACTCAGCGAGGGCAATTACGGAGCGGTAAGTCGTCTATACATACAATAATACATTCGTATCCGTAAACTAGTTTAAAATATTTATATATATATATATTTCATGAAATTGTCGCGATTATATTTAATTATTTGTCCCGCCGAAATTCTAAGTTTCTGTTCACTTATTTCGAGTAGAAAACGAATATAGTATCTGGTAGGAGACGACTGTATTGGGATCAGGGACGTAGTGGGAACCAAATTCAGACCGGGAGATTGAAGATCCAGTCTACCAGATATTTTTAAAAAATAAACAAATAAAAACGGTACCCAAAAACACTTAATATTCCACAGAGTGGGTTTAATGGTACTTTATTTGATTATTTCGTCCGTAGATTCCCAACAGTTTTTCTTATAAAAATATAAAAATAATTTGAATTGTTAAAAATCAACGAATGAAGGTTACATTAGAAAATATAGCGTTTTAACGGTATAGTTATTGTAATAACAAATGTATATTCAATCAAGTCCATAAAACTCCAATTTCCAGACCGGTCCTGGTTGGGATTCGTACTCGTATACTTTACAAAAAATTACATTCATATTTTCATGAAAACGGTGAGGGCTCGGTCCTATTCCAATACTCGAATTCCACTCCCCTCTCCCCTTATGAAAATGTCTGCGTATTATCAAAAACAATGCTAACCGGTAACCTCAAATAAAACAAATAATAATTTCCATTTTTAATTTTTTTTTTTTTTTTTTTGTGGGGTATGTATTATTTAGATTTACGTGGCCGAAGCTGATGGCATTAACGAATACAACACGAACACGACTCTGGGCAAACGGCTGGTGGCCGTGAAATTCTTCTCGCCCGCACTGTCCGAAAAAGACAGGTAAGCCCTTGTAAACGAGTACCAGGACTATCGAACCTAACCCGGTGGCGTACTCGGAAAATGAAGGAAGCTAATTATATAAAATAATTCTTATAATTACGTTCAGCGTTGTAATAGCTTACTATAATACATCAATAACCGTTGCACGATTAAGCGCCGTTTTATTGCATTTTTATTTACTAATGTCAGGGCCAAACGAATGCGCGGATGGTGACTCCGCCCACCGCTAGACAATATCGCACAAAGGCGAGGTATTTGAAAACAAAGAAACTGTTTTATTTTATAGGAATTCGAATGTTTTTCATCTCTTTTACGGTGCCTAAAATTATTGATTCCTATTAGCCGCCGACAAAAGATAGCGAAGCAACTAACCGCACATTCGCTTAGCCCCGACATTAAATACTCGTTTAGCCCCTCCCTATAAAAAATCCCGGGTACGCCGCCCGCTACCTAACCCAAACTAACCCGACCTGACGGTTTTCCAGGGCCGAGTTACAAAACGACGTGAGGATTTTGGCCGGTCTCGAAGACCAGAATATCGCCAGAGTACTGGGCGTGTGCTCGGTCGAACCTCCCCTGTGCGTGGTCATGGAGTATTACGAGCACGGCGACCTCAATCAGTTCCTCAAAATGCACGTGCCCGTCGAGGCTTCCCGAAACCTGCCGCCGTCCGTGAAAACTCTCAGGTACGTACCACGACAACACTCCCACCCAATCCCTCCATATAAATCGTGTACGATTTTCATTCACGGTGTCTGTATTATATTTTCCACAGTTTCCAGTGTCTACTGTACTTGGCCACGCAAATAGCGTCTGGGATGCGTTACTTGGAATCGTTGAACTTTGTCCACCGCGATTTGGCCACCAGGTAAGCACATTTTTTTAAAATATTTTTTTATTGAAAACCTAATCTTCACACACGACTGTGTTAATTGTTGCCGTGCAGGAACTGCTTGGTGGGCAAGGCGTACAAGGTGAAGATCAGCGACTTTGGCACGGACAACGAATTGTACTCGGCCGACTATTACAAACTGGACGGCAAGCTCGGACTGCCCGTCAGATGGATGGCTTGGGAATCGGCGTTCCTCGTAAGTGTCGAATCCTGTATTCGAGTAAATCCATTTAAATACAAACGAGTTGGGACAGTTGTTAAATATCACGTCTATAAACGCATTTTTTTTACAAATCTGGTGTACACGAGTCATTATTACCAAGCCGATAATTGTTGCAGGACAAGTATTCGACCAAGAGCGACGTCTGGTCGTTCGCCGTCACCCTGTGGGAAATCCTTCATCTGGCCAAGTCGCGGCCGTACGAGGGGTTCCCGGACCGGCAGGTGGTGGAGAACCTGTCGCGCATGCACGCGGACGACGGCCTGTTCGAGTACCTGTGCCGGCCCGCGTGCAGCCGGGACATTTACGACCTGATGCGCGAGTGCTGGAAACGGCAAGAGTCGGAACGGCCCACGTTCCGCGAGATCCATCTGTTCCTGCAGCGCAAAAACCTCGGCTACGCGCCGGCCGCGTCTTGACGGTCGGGAAGCGTCTCCAGCAGCGGCGTCGGCGTCGGCGGCGTCGGCAAACGTGCCGAGCAGCCGTGCGGCAACGACTGGCCGTTCGTACTCCGGGAGAACGTCTCGTACTTGCCTCACCGGGCCGAGGACGCCGACTGAACGACTGGCCGCCGGTACGCCCGCGACAGTTGCGCGTCAACAAAATAAAAACTTTAAATTGGGGTGCCGGGGGCTGAAAACCACCGGGGGGGGGGCCCGGGCTAGGTCGGCGAGACGGACGCCGCCGACGAGTCCGAAACGTTTACAATTCGAGTTTACGGACGCGTCGGTTATAATGTTAATAATATGTTTTGACAATCTTTTTCGGCTCGTAGATTAACGTCGCGTGTAATATTATAATAATAATAATAATAATAATAATAGTAAATGATATATATATATATATATTTTTTTTTTCCGAATACTTTTTTTTCGCCGGTGTATATACACCGAACGTGTTTTTTTTTTTCTCTCCACGACAAAATCGCAAAAATCCCGCGGGCGATAGAGGTGACGAATATTAATTATTCTATCGCGTCGCCGTGTAAAAATGCTATCCGAATAATAATAAATAATAACAATATATCATAGACTGATGAAAAAACAAAAATCAAAAAAAAAAAAAAAAATAGGCAATTTCCTTTAAATTGACTTGTGTATATATATATAAAAATAATAATAATAATAATAATAATAAAAACCTATCGCTGGTTAGAGGATTATAGATTCTAAATAATTGCGCGAGTACGGTTTTTTTTTCTTTTTCGTCTTTAAAATCCTTTTACAATCGAACGAATTCAACATATCCGCCGTTACTGCGGGATGGGACGGGGGAATGATTTTCACAATAAAGTCAAATATTTTTTTTTTTTTGCCCCGTCCTTCGCGATGCCGTTCTTAAAAAAAAAAAAAAAACTAAAAACGATCATCGGTACGATTATAATAAAAAATGCAATAAATAAACTTATATTATTATTATAATTAGGAATTAGAATATTATTATCTACGTAATTTATGTAATGTTGTAAATAACAAAAAAAATAAAAAAAAATCGTCGTATAACCGAGTAAATAAAACAACTAGTCAAGTTTGTACATTTACGATTATTTTATTTTTTTTTATATATTTTTTTTTACTCGAATACGACGTCTGTAAATAAAAATAAAAACATGTAATTTAATATAAAAAAAAAAAAAAAAAATTACACTAAGATTGTATGTATGTATGTATGTATATATATATTATTTATTTTGTACAATAATTTACAACAATGTTAAAAAGCGTTTTTATTATTATTTTTTTTTGTAATATTATATAATTTAGATTGTGATATTTAAGTTATTGATAAGTTATTCGTGACGCGTAGTACACGTTAGCAGTCTATAGAAATTTTAATAATAATTATAATTATGTATTTGTATCGTTATGATAATATTATCCGTATCGATCCGTTTTATTATTCGCGTATAGAACGCGTTGGTTATTTTTATTTTTATTATTTTTTTTTTTTTTCTTATGTAACACTCGCTACATTTCGACATATCATTTTCATTTTTTTTTTTTTCTTTTCGCGTTCCTAACAAAAACCGTCGGGCCGACAAACGTCCCCGACCGAAACACAAATCGTAATAAAACAATACCGTCTGTAGTAATAATTAACGAATAACATTATGTATGTGTTACAAGTGTAGCAATACGACAATAGAAATATTATAGAAAAATGTTATAACTATTATATAATGTATGCCCCGAAAAATCTATATCAAAATAAGCCCTTAAAAAAAAAAAAAAAAAAAAAATTGTTAATTATAATATTTTATTATTATTTTGTAAATATTTTTAAAAATAAATATAAATTGTTTAAATATTTTCAACTATTGCATTGTTTTTTTAGAACGACGCGAATAGAATATTATATTATTTTAAATAATTATAAATCTCCAGTGCAGGTTAGCGGAGTCGACCGACGAGTTCGTAGTGGTCAACTGCTCTTGTTTGAACGGTGGTAGTTAAATCTCTAGCTGGCACGCGTTTTTTTTTTTTTTTTTATTATTATTATTATAAGGTCGTACCGTTTTTATAAATAATCAACCCCGCAAATTAACGGTTGTTCGAGGATTAAGCGTTACTGACATAGAAAACCGTAAAAATCGCTGTCGACGAATGCTTTTGCTAATCCCTCCGACAGCAACATTGTTTTTTCTCTGGCGACAAAGCCCATTTTTTTTACCTATTCGGATCTATTCACAAACAGAATTGTCGATACTGGACAGAACATAACCCACGGCGCCTTCGCGAAAGACCACTCTCTCCATTCGCCTAAAGTGACAGCGTGGTGTGCTGTGTCCGAATTTGGGGTAACTGGTGGGGTGGTCTGTACTTTTTCGAGGATGAGAACGGCACTGTTGTTTCAGTGTTGGAAAATTATTTTCAATACGGATTGAGAGAAATGGCCGATGAACATGTGTTTGGTGATATTTGGTTCCAACAAGACGGGGCACATGGCTCGAAATCCGCTTGTTTGGCGACAAATGTTTCCGACGCGGCTGGTCTCCGGCAAGGGAGATGTGGATCGACCGGCGTGCTCGGTTTATTTGAGCGTGTGTGATTCTGTTTCTATGGGTCAGAGTAAAAAAGTTTTCACACATCACACCCACAGAATACCTCGAGGAGCTGAAGAAGTTCGGGCCCGTCGAAATGTACCGAAAAGCAAGCGAAAACCTCAGAAACCTCGCCTCCAACACTGTATCACCACTGACGGCCGTCATTTATCTAATATTATTTTAAAACATAATTAAATAAAACGGGATTGCCTAATGATTTAGATTAAATTAACTGCTCATCTCTAAGTTTGTTATTTAAAACGTTACAAAACTCGTCAGTCTGCTCCACCGCACCCTGTATCAATAGTTGTAATAGAAAAGGAAAAATCCACGGGAATGGTGAAAACATTATTTCTCTTTGACCTTAGGTGCCCTGAGTGGTTTCGCATAACGAATCGAGATTTGTTTTCGATAACATTCCCGCATAATCGAGCGAACTTCGGTCAGACCATTGTTTTTCGTAGATTTGTCGTTGCGTGTGTATATAAATTAAAATTAATTTCCATCTATATCCTAAATTCCTATATACCTTCCCGATTACCCACCCAAAACAGCAACACAGTAGCTCACCAGTGATCAGAATCGTACCTGTCAGGCAGGATCCTCCCGATTTCTGACCAAGACGTCTGAATTTTCTCTATATTTTATATAACCGCACCGCGTTATCACATTGTACTGTGCCCGAGACAGTGTGTCGAGACTTATATAGATAATATTTTTATTTTTTTTTTTTTTTGTATATATTTTATCTTATATCTGTATTTAGATAAATTTGACTTAACTACGTCTCAACCCTATTCAAATTTATTGTTGTATCGTGCGACGGAACGTCGACAAAAAAAAAAAAAAAAAATTAAATACATTTTGTGTATGTTTTTCTTATGGATTTTATAATATAATATATTCGAAAACAATTTTACAGTTGAGCTTAACTCTATGGCCAATTGCGTACATAAAATAGCTGATTTAAACGATCGACAGGCCCAGACACGCGTGGTACACGCAATTTTTGCGGTTTACATTATGTTAATAATAAAATATATATATATATGTATATAAAAATATGTTCCTAATAATAAAAATAATAAGTAATAATAAAAATAATAATATAAAAAAATTATCAATATAATATTATTATTACGACCGCGATAACAGTAGGTTGTATTTTTAGTCGGGTACACTAACGTGAATTTAATTCTCTCAGTAAAGAGTATACGAAAAAAAAAATAAATTGTAATTATTTATTACTGTCGGAATTTCGTAAAATTGCGTCTCTTACGTCAATAAGAATCGCATAAATATTATGATATATAAAGTTTTTATAATGTCGTGTAGACAAGAAAACGGTGTCTTATGATGTCGGAAACGCCCAAAATCAAAAATCGCGATTTTACACCCTCCCCGCTGAGCCACGCGACGGTCGGGAACATCGTGAAACGATCTTATCGTCAATCGTCCGACCTCTGTTGGATGTGCAAGATGACGGGCACGCTCCTTGTCTTGAGGACGGGTACTAAGGGCGGCTTCCTGTGGTAGAACTGGTGCCTGGCCATCGTCGGGGGCGGATGGTACACGTACCTCCACGTCTGCGACTGTCCCATCGGGGGCGGTCGCATCACCAGCAGGTTCTTCAGATCCTGCCGGTTGGACAGCTTTCGGCCGTGTTTGCTCCTGTTGGACTTTACGGCCACGGCCGCCGCCGCTTTCCTCTGCTTGTTGTGCAGCTGCTGCTTCTGAATTTGCTGCTGCTGCTGCTGCTGCTGCTGCTGCTGCTGCTGCTGCTGCTGCTGCTGGTGCTGCTGCTGGTGCTGCAGCTGCTGCTGTTGCAATTGCTGGTGTAGTTGTTGTTGGAATTGTTGCTGCTGGTGCAGTTGCTGCGCCTGATGCTGCTGGGTCGCCGTCGACGACGATGCGGTCATCACGTTATTTTTGTCGCTGTAGTCTTTAGACAGATCGTCTTGTTCGTGTACCTGAAACACGAAAAACGACGTTCGGCTAAACATGTTTTGATAAATTTAAGTTTAAATTTATATTAATTGGTAACTGAAAATTTCAAAATAAATTACAATTGTTTGTACAGATCTCAACTTAAAACGCTGATAATAATAAATTACAAAAGTTTTATCGAAAAAATTGGAGAAAAAAATATATATAAATTGCTAATATAATAAGTAATCGGCAAATGTTTCCAGGTCTTTTCACTGAATATCAATCAAAAAACAATATCGGAAATAACTGAAACGCTTTTTTTCGCGCCGGTTAAACAAAAAAAGTCGCTGAAAATATTACGAGAGTAAAATTGTAGTCGTTTCCGTAATTATAACTTTTCGGACGGACACTGCAAATAGGCAACAACTGTTGCACGCCCGATCACAGCGGCCGACGGGCAGCGATTTCAGGGGTCGAAAATATCCAAACAATTTCACCGACTGCTGCCGAAAACCGAACCGGCGGCGCACAACTCGACCAAAACAACACGACCGATTACGCGTAAAACTTTGTGCGTCATCGTGTAAAACCAAACGGACAACAAATTTTTTAAAAAAAAAAAATGTACGGAATAACGTCTGGTATACTTGATCAATATACTCTAGACTCTGGAGTCTAGACGGATCTGGCAGATCCTAGAGGCCCACGATAATAATCGGTAAATGATCGATTACCTAAACCACTCGTCTAAACAGTTGATTTTTATATTTATCTAAATAAATATGGGCGCCCCCGCTCCTGAGCCCTGGTCGGCCTAATCCCAGCTTACTTGGTACTGATGGGGTTCGTTGGACGCGGAATTTGACGACGACGAGACGTCGTAGTCGTGGTGGGTGCTGTCCAGGGAGTTTCCGCCGTCGAAATGCACGTGTACCTCCTGTGCGTCGTGGTTGTGCACCGTGGTGTCATGGGCTATGCCGTAATACGGCGCCACCTCGCCCGAGTGCCCGTTGAAGTTACCGTGGTCATGGTGTCCGTTGAAATGGTCGTGATGCCCGTTGAAGTTACCGTGATCGTGGCCGTTGTCGTGGCCGTGGTCGTGGCCGTGGTCGTGGTCGTGGCCGTGGCCGTGGTCGTGGTCGCGGCCGCGTTCGTGGTCGTCGGCCCCGGACCCGGACCCGGCCGACGAGCTCTCGCCCGAACCGGTGGCGCCGGACGCCGTCGGGCCGGCACCGTCGCCGACGTGCACGTCCGGCAACGATTCAGCCGAGTGCTGTAACGCGGCCGACGATAGGCCGCCCTCGACGGTCGAATGAAAGTTCTTCGGCTCCGAGAAACCCGCCGAGTGGACGACCGGCACGTAAATGTGCGGTATTAGGTGCAAATGGATCATGTGGTTGTGCTTCTTGAGCAGCCCGCCGGCGGTAACGCCCGCGAAGCCGCTTCCGCCGAAGCTGCTACCGCCGCCGAAGTCGCCTCCGGTACCGGTGCCAACGCCACTGTCCGACCCGGCGGCCGAGTGTTCGGGAGACTGTTGCAACGACCGCAAATGGTTGTCCACGTTTTCGCTGATCATGTTCCGGTATGTGGTGTCCACGTCCTCGTGGAACGCTTCGTGTTCCGGGAATTCTGTCTTAAGGATTTGCGACGGTTTGAACAGCGGCCTCCACGGTCCTGAGAAAACGGGTAGAAAAAATGGAAATAAATTAATCGTCCAGCACTAAATACGGTTTGTTAACGGTCGCGAGCAGCACAACTCTAGAACCAAATATTCATTCGCCCGCCTATTTTGTGAAATTAAAAAATTAAATAACCGATTACTGTATAATTACAATGCTGGTTTAAAGTCGAAACCCCTCAAAAGGCATACTTTTTAACCTAACGCAGTACACGTAAATTATTTCATCTCCCCGGCTTCATTTCACAGGTCTGTAGGGGTGTTCATAACTCAGCCAACTGAAATTAAACCTAACTTTTATCGCTTCAGTCCACCTGTAAACCGACTTTAATGTGCCCAGTATGGGCTCGTTTGTCGAAAGGGAGCTGCTAAAAGTTTCCAAAAAAAAAAAAAAAAGATTTATCAGACACGGCACGGTGCGTGGGTCTGCATATTTTGTGAGAAATTCGAGAAAAAAAAAATATGAAAACTAATTAATCCCTTAGCTCTAACGCGGTTTTATTTTATTTACGGAGGCCAAAAGTGTCGTCAGCGGGCGCTGATTTTTAGGACAGATAAACCAGCGGCAATTGAAAAAATCTAATGATAAAAAAAAAAAAAAAAAAGGTTTACCGTATGATATAATATTTTTTTGGCATTTTCAGCGCGAAAAACACACAGTTGAGTCAAGTGGCGGCGTAAATAAGGCAATCGTTCGATCCTTTTTTTACTTACTTTGTTTTCAACCGTTTCATCGAAATATAAGTTACGCACAAACACGCGTGTGTCGGAAGACGATGATTTTTATTTATTTATTTTTTTTTTTTTTTTAACGCAAATATTAAACGATTTTTATTTAGCGCACCGTCGTCGCAACTGTTTGTGGTCCGTCAGGAAGAACGCGCACACGCCGTGGCGGATAAAAAGACGAACGAAAACGAATAAAACAAAAATACTCAAGAAAAATTGTCCCCAGTCAAACCGAATAACGAGGAATATTTTTTGTCCCCGTTTTTTCGTTTTTATTTTTTTTTTTTTTTCATTTCATTGCTATAACGAATTCATTATATAACCGTCCGACACGATCCTATAAACAGCGCCGACCGATTTATTTCAGTGGGAATAAAAAAATCGTATAACGAACGTATAATACAATCGATGTAAAATTACCGTCGGCCAAACCACAGCAATCCGACGTCGTTACTCGGCGAATTGGATTGGAAAAGCGTATTTCCGTCGTTAATTCCAAAAGCATTAATAAAATATAAATTGTCGATTGTATATGGATACAATAATTGACGAAATGACCTAACGGACGGATTTCCGCATAGAATCCGGTCTGAAATATCGAGGTGGAAAAATCTCCGATCTGGACACAAACAAATAGTTAATTTCAAGCTGCCGACGACAATAAGACACGTGCGGAGTAATAAATAGACGAACCTAAAACAACAATTGTACAGGACGAAAATCCGACATTTTTTAATTTACGATATGAAAGTTTTAGAGCATTTTTATTAATCGAAAATATAAATCACAATTTAGTAAAACGAATAGCTCAATTCACTCCGTCCGCGCGAAATCGAGCACCGTGGACGCTAACAATTCGAATGTAAAGATTTTCACTTTTTAGAAACCATTTAGGCTGGGTGCCCCTTCGTCGTCTATCACACCCAGCAATCTTAAGTCTGCTCTTGTTCTTTCCGACCATCTTTGCCCGAGACGTCCTCTTGGTCATTTGGTATTTGGTCTCTGTCTCGTGGTTTTTCCAAGTTATCCCCCAGATCCCACACCCGAGTCCAATACTTTTTAGGATTTAGTCCTGTTATTCTCGCTTCCTCATATTATTCCTTGACTTTCTCATTTGTTCTTCGACCCAAGAATTCTCCACACCTTTTTCAAACTGCCAGGGTGTTTGAAGTCGGCCGCTTTTTCGAATACGAAATTATCAATTGCAAACTGAATTGCTCCCCCTCGATACTATACTGTAAATTCTTAGTGTTGTTTTCGTTAATCCACAAAGCCAATAGGATCCCTCATTCCTTTTCTTGGCAAATATTTTTTTATTTTGTATGTTTGACCGTTAGCAAAAAAAAAAAAAACTTCAAATCGCTGCCGGAAAAGCCATACCAACGTCGTACTCGAATTACAGACACCGTAACCGGTTGCGTTAACGAAACGACGACGTTTTAACAAATAAAAAAAAAAAAACCGTAAACCCGTTGGATTTACGGCCGTCCGATAGGGTATTATTGACGGGCGCGCGCATATAGATCACGACGCCGTGGGATCGGCCGGGTTCGCCGTTGACCGTAAGTAGGTATACATGCATTAGACACCTACGCGGTAAAAAAAAAAAAAAAAAATAATGCCAAATAAAAAATAAAATAATCTGCCACGCGGATCTGATGAAAAACGAGGTCGTTCGAGTTTAGATATTACAAAGGTCAAAACAGATTGGTCGCCCCCGGTGACACGGCACTACGCGTGGCGCGCTGCCCGTCCGCCCGGTTTTCAACGCTAAATTTATCGTGTCTGGTGGATATTGTTTTAAAGATATTTCTACGGTGGGAATTACAGTGCCATTCGCCAGGGTGACGTGTGAATTACCGCGGGATTAAAAAACGGTTCACGTTTAACCAGTCCGGTGTAATGGATATTGGTAGGCGTACACCGGGATTGGTCCGGGAGCGAACGCAGGGAAAAAAATTCCGATCCAGGGGCATTAAAAATGTAAAAATCCAAAATTTTCTTAAATATCTTACATTGTATAATAAACATTTTATTTGTAAATCTCACGGGAAACGTAGAAATTACTATTATTAAATTTATAGATGAGGTAATTCATTTTTTTTTTTTTTTTTTTTATAATTTTTCCTGATATTTATGTTGAGCCCCGGCCAACGTTCTCCCCAGTTATCCGCGTCTTTATTATCTATGATTTTCGTTACTTGAAATCGTTGAATTTATCATAAATTCCCAAGACTGGATAAAAATACAATTCAAAAACTTTCACGCAAATCTCAATACATCACGGTTCTACAACATTGGAAACAAAACAAAAAAATCGGCGTTTAAAACCACGTCTACCTCAAGATCTTCTTCTATCACAAAATCAAGCGAAGACGAAGACCAAATTTAAATTATCATTATCATTAAAAATAAATAATAACTAACATTAGCATGTATACTTCAATTATCACTATGTCACTATTAATTAATAATATTAATAATTCATAATTTGTCATTTGTAAATAGAACCCGTTAATAAACTTGTAATAGCATGTATAATATGCTGAAACATTTTAAATCTAATAAATAAATAAAAAATCATAAATTCCTGTCCGTCCGATTTTCCGGGATCGTCGTCGCTCTCGATTTTTCGATTTACAGGAATTTATTTAATTTTTTGTTTTCGTATCCTCTTGGATAATCGCCGTCCGGCATTATTCCCAACGCGTGCTGTTCACTCTGTTCCCGCGGGAATAACGTGTCCCGCCAACGTATCATTACCGTTTGAACAGGGCCGGCGGAGGCCACACGCCATACGTAATTTTCGAGATAATATTTTTATCGGCTTATAGTTACGGTTTTTTTTTTTTTTTTTAATTTCTCTGCGATACTCTCGTTTTTCTACCGTACTACCGTGTTCTGCGCCGATTGCTCGAGTCTTCCTCCGGCCGTGATCGAATTCGAACAAAAACGGTTATTAACACTGTTTTGTTACAACGTTGACGGCGGCGGCGGCGGCGGCGGCGGCGTAACAATACCGCCACCGGTACGAACGGCATGAATAGTATTCTCGGCAATGGGTATATAGGGCACGCCTTTTGTGCGTTTCCGGAACACCGGAACACCGGAACAACGGAACACCGGAACAACCCGACGCGAAAGATCCGGTGCCCGGCAATAACAATCGTAATAATATTACAGAACCGTCAGCTGTGACGAGCAACGGAGTCGAGTCGTTTTCTCCGCGACAGTAAATAACGTTACGATATTTCACATTAACACTGTTGTTTACGGCGCATTTCTCTTATTATCGTATATTTTTTTTTTTAATTTTTTTTATTTTTTTTATCCATTTTTATATATTTTTCGATATAAAGTCACCGGTACCGGTGGCGCAATTACAGGGGCGCATGACGGTGCACTTGCACTACCCGGCGGCACGATTTAGCCGGTACAACGGATATGCCTTTGCTGCCCGCTGAAACTGAACTCAAATCCTGCGAAAATAGAATTCCCTTAAAACGTACAGATTTACGTTGACAGTAGTTTTTATATTTGTTTGCCATCGAATAACAGTAGGTTAAGTGTGCGAGCGAATTGAGTGGCTTTCAATGTGATATTACTTATTTTGTCTCGTTGATTAACGGACCAATGAAAGCTTACATTCGAGGCCTGAACTGAAAAAAAATTTCGAGGGGGGGGGGGTGTCCGACATTTTTTTTTAATATAGACACTGGACACTCGTCGAACAAGTATAGTCAATAATCAAAATTTGTCTAATTTTACAAATAAAATCAAGGGGGTGCCTGCGGCCACGTTTGTACCGGCCGACATGTAATGGGATTACGATGCGAATCGCATACGGATGAAACGGATTGCAAAAAAAAAAATTTAACAAAAACCGTACACATTTACGAGTGAAAGTCGTCGGTACACCGTGAGGGTTGCCAAAAAGAAAGAAAATGTATACGACCAAACGGCGTAAGTATAGAGTGTATAGACGCCATATAATGGTTTCCCTTCTACGGGTGTGCCGGTAAACGAATAACAGTCCAACTAAATATATACACCCGGGTATACTGAGACACGAACAAAATCGATTTTCATAAAAAATCCGTACGTCGTTCGATAAAAAAAAAAAATATTAATTGTGTACCGAAAAAAAAAAAAAAAACAAGTTTTATTTTACACCTCAATTATGATCACGGCTCGTCTGTAGCGGATCGATACGGGCCGACTATAGAATATAATAATACGAAATGGTCGGAAATAAATAATAAAAAAAAAAAAAAACAACATAATGTTAATATCATAAATATAAGCTGCCGACTAACTGGCGGCTAGGAATATACGTTCGACATTGCACTACGCCCACGCACGAAAAAACCAGAAAATATATTTAAACGCCAAACTGCGTTAAATTGCGGGCGTGGTGCATTTGTAAATAATAATCGTACGAGTAATAACCTGTAATAGGACGCAAACACGATCCAATTTTTAAAGGGTTGGCGGTGTAGGCAATTTCAATGGCGTTTTCGATAAAGGAAAAATAACGAACATTCACCATTGTCGACAAAAATCCAAAATCGTTTTCGAATAAATTTAAAATCCGATCGCACCTTGCCCCGGTGTTCGACGCGTAATCGTGAAATTTGAAGGGGGGGAAAAAAATATAAGCGGAATACACGGATTACTACAACAATCCAAATACATTTCATTATTTGTACCCGAGGGACTTTTTAACTATGACCAAACGTTTTATTACTTGACACGATTCTATTTCACTGTCGTCACGTAACATTCACGGAAGTACAAAATAACTTTGTTTGCGATAATATTATCGTACGTAAAAAAAAAAAACACACACACACACATTTCGTTATGAATCGTTATGATCGTGTAAAACTATTGAAATCACTAGAACGATTCATTCTGTAGAGGCTCTGTCAAAACGTATGTTCGCGTAAAGGTTCGTTTTTAATCTCAACATGTTCGTGTCCTCTGAAAAAGGAACACCGCCGACTGGAACCGGCAGACGGAACACTTGCGTTTCCGGTCGTTCTTCCTCCTGTGTTCGCGTCTGTATCCCGTCACGCGAATATAAGTCGGCGATTACGGTCGAAATCGACTGTGCACGTTAAATAAATACGAAAAACCGCGGGGGGGGGGGCGGAAATTTAAATCGAATTACGTTACATTTTATTATATTCCATAACGATAACTATTAGTTATTAGTCTCGCCGCATCGTCGGAAAATAATCGCGGTACCGGACGATAGTAATATTATAATTTATAATCTCCGCGGTATAATAATATTCTCCGTTTACGTATAAACTCCAAAAAAATAAAAAAAAAAAAAAAAAAAAAAAACACCGGTGAACCGCGACAATTACGCCGTCCGCGGCTGTGTCGCACCTCTAGAACAAAAGACTTCCGCAATTCAAAATCTATAGTTATGGTATAAAAAAAAAAAAAAAAAAACGATTGATAGTTTGATATTAGGGTATTCTGACGAGTTCTTTAGCCGTGCGTTTGAAACTAAAAACTTAAACACTCGAAAACGCGTCTTGCCACCACGATACGACTTCTCCAAATATTATGCAATGCTCTCTTAAACTCCAACAGTTAGACATTTTGACCGTTTACAGTATTTCCAAGCGAACGCGAGACTGTCGTTTTTTAAAGATGCGGTTGTACCGCATACACAAATCGATTTTAAATATTGAATTTCGACTTTGTGCGACAACATATTGCTGTTTTCCACACGGCATAACACACGAATACTGCCATAAAGTAAATATCGCCCTGTTGCCAGGAAATTTAGCTAAAAATTGTGATTGATTCAATTACTGGCACATCTCAATGGTGGACAAATTAAAAAATGTGACCTTCTTGCATTATACAGTGCTACTATTTTTACTATTTGAAAGTAGTCGTAACTCATAATTGATGAATTTTGAATTGTGACAGGGGCGCGTTACATAAAACGACTAGATAAGCCGACTCTACGAGTAAATCTGAAATCACGTGTACATACCTAGAGGGCAAATTTGATTGTGGAAACCGTGAAATATTTGTTTATGCCGTGAATATTAAACACTGAATATATATATATGTGATAGATAATGTGATTACGTATAAGTGTATATATATCTTATCTAAATGAAATTGTTGATGTCTATCTGAAGTTTATCTAAGATAAAAAAAAAAAAAAATTGGTTAGACGTAAATGGTAAACGTGATTAAACGGTATACGTATTTATGAGAAAAAAAAAATAATAAATAAAATACTTATCACGGAACATAACAATAAACGAAACATGAAGGATGTCGTTAAAAAAAAAAAAAAAAAATCGTAGTTTATAAAATTCAATTCAAATAAAGGACACGCACAAAAGTCTTACGGCGTTTCAATACTATAAACGACGAAAAATGATTGTGTTTTTTTTTTTTCTCTCCAAAAGTAATCTCCGCTTATGCGATCTAGTCGTTTAATATATTATGACGGTCTGTCGTTTAAGAGTGTACGTATCCGGGTTTGACACACGAACTTTTATGATCGTGCGTGTACGGTTTTCGTTGTTTTCGTTTTTCTCGAGGCCATCACGAAATCCGAAACGACGGTAATTCGAGATAAAAAAAAAAAAACTATAAAAAAAAAAATAAATAATAATAATAGTATTAATGACGATTTCTCGCGAATTACGCCTATACGGTTCGGATTGAAAGGGGGTTAATGAGAAATATCACGGCGCAGCAATTATCGTACGGGTAGGGGGCAGCGGAATAAACGATTTACCGGACGATGAATGTAATATTTACGGGCGGCGGCTGAACGGCCGTCGGTAGTTTTCCGCCGACCGCGATCGTTTTGCACGCCGCGAAAACTCCTGGATACGCCGTGGCCGCGTAAACGCTCGTTTATCCCAATTACACGTACCGCGATCGCGGATCGACCGGACACCAGAAATACAATAATAATAATTATTTCCGTTTGGCAAAAAAAAAAAAAAATAAATAAAAAATTAACGCTGTTAGGCGAGTATTGCGAATGTTCCGCACGTCCGGCTGTCCGGCGGACCTGTCGGGACAGTCGTGCACTTGTAAAAGAGATACGTTTCGAAAGTATTTACAAATACCGCCGGTGCGGATACTCAGTGCCTTGCGTGTCTTGTGTCGTTTGCGTAACGATAACGGTTTTAATATCTGCGTCAACCCGTGTACAGATACGTCTATCGGGATAAGATTAAAAATGTATCCGAAAAAAGTTCCAACGCCTCCGCGGTACGGTATGCAACTGATGTCTGGACAGGATGGTTTATGCGGGAGGTGCAAAACAAAATGTCATGTGCAACCTAAACGTTAAAAAAAAAAAAATAAGAAATAAATATTCGCACTGATTATTTTACAATTATATTGATCGTTAAATTATTCGAATTTTGTCCGTCGTCTGTAATCGTCGTCGCATACGATGTTTTCAATTGTGTAAAAGACCCGGAGGACGTGTGCAACCGCCCGGTTTTATCGACGACAATCTCAGCGGTCCAGGCCGGCCTCGCGGACACGTGTCCGTCGTCCGTCCGACGCGCGTACTCGTTATTTATCTTTGAGAGGTTTTTTTCTTTTTTTTTTTTCTACACGTCCGCCGCGGTAACCGATTTTTTTTTTTATTATTAATTTTGTTTTTTTTTTTTTTGTTTTGTTTTTTCGTTACCGTACGTGACAACGGGCTCGCGTATTGCGTACACCTACCGGGACGATAATAATTATTATTGCGGTCGCGCGCAGTACCCACGGCGGCCGACAACGACACATAATAATAATAATCCATTTTTAAACCGTTCCGGCGAGATTCCCGAACACCGCGTCAATAATAGTCGGTCGGCGGTACTTATATTCGCGCCTATTATTATTACTAAAGTTACGCCCGGACGGCCGTCCGCGGGCATACGCTACCGATGGGCGATCCTCAAAAGTGGATCGTCCTTTCGAATCGATCTAGATCGATAATAAATAATACATTTTTGAGTGATTCTCGAAAATCGAAATTTTATTTGATATAATAAACAAATAAACCATTCGTCGCCTTAACGCGCGGTCTGAATCGACCGGCGTTTTCACGCCGTTACACTGGAATTTTTCTGTGACAAAATATTTTTTTATCAAAACTCTGAGTTAACTATCGAAAAACAAACGTGTACTATATGTAGCTATTATAAAACCGATTTGGACCTATGGCATTCAACTGTAGGGTTGTGCCAGAGGGTCTAACATTGATATTATACAACGCAGCCAAAACATCGCTCTTCGGACCATCGCTGCAGCCTACCGGTATGACAGAAACGATGCCATTCACCGTGATATGATGCTGCCTACAATAGCAGAAGAAATCCAAAAGTTTGCTCGCAAACACGAGATGAGATTAGATCGCCATATCAATCCAATGGCCATCCAACTGATAGACAACTCCAAAGACATTAGACGGCTTAAGCGTCTGAAACCGTACGACTTAGTTTAAGTGTTTTAATTAAGTACAGGAGCCACTTCATCAATGTGTAATGTATACCCTATTAACATCTAGTATGTAAGATATATATCCTGTTAAACATATTTATAAAGACCATCAGGTCGTTTAAATAATAAAGCCCCAGGGCATAAAAAAAATATAAAAAAATATGGAAATATGTTGTACACATGACGATTTTCATACCTTAAGAGTAGATCAACCTTTTGAATCGATTTTAATTCTGTGTATTGTTAATTTTTTGTTCAGAAGTTTAATTGAATTGTTTTACTATTTTATTTAACTATAATTGATTACCGATCCAATGAATCGATACAGATATGTAGATAACAATGTTGTCATAATATCAAATGGAAAATACCTAAACTAGTGACAATTATAGTAGCTATAAACGAAAAGATCGACGGTCCAACGAATGAGTTGAAAAAATCGATTCCTCAGAAGATCGATTCACCATTAGCATATACACAGTGGCGGACCGAGACAAAAATACGAACAGTTTAGAGAACCCTTGCGGTTTTTTTTTTGAAAATCTAAATCGCCTATAATCGACGTACGGGTGCAATCCGTTGGAATACGGTAAACAATAAGTAGTTAAATAAATAATTTCTTTAAATAAGAATAAGACTACAATGATGCCTGCACAATTATTGTCGCGAGTTTTTTTTTTTTTTTTTTCATTATTATTTATTTTTCTTTATCGTAACTATTAATTCAGGGCCCGTCACTGGGCGTATACAATATAGGGTGGAAGGGGAGAAGGCACCTGTACACACGACACGTCCAAGACCTGAGCACCGCGTATTGCAATGTCGCCGCGTCCGGCAGCGAGTATAAAAAAAAGCACTCTACAACCACAAAAAAAAAAAAAAAAAAAAAAACCACGTCCGTCAAATCGGTGCTCGCGGTACGTTACAGTACGTATAATATTATGGTATATATATATAGTGTAATACGCACGTCGTGTACCGAGATAATTGCGGTCGTACTTATACCCGGTATATACGTATATTATACTTAAGTACGTGGTGGTAATAATTTAATAATGTACAATATATTTGCGTCGTGCACGTACAAACACACCGGCGCGGCGCAGTTGTGCGCAACAACAGTCGCGTGCACGGCAAACGCGTGCGCCGCCGCCGCCGACACGTATTTATTTTTATTTTTTTCTTCAACATTTTGTTTCGTTTTTTTTTTTTTTTTTTTTTTCTATCTAATCTCGTTTTCTCGGACGGCCGACATAACCTTGTTTCGTGTACCGGACACGGTTCGCGCGAAAGGCGCAAACCAACCCCGCGGTGAACCAACCCAGAGCTCCGCTCAAGACCCGAAAACCACTCAACATTTTAATAGCGTTTAATATTTGGCAATATAAATACAAGTACATTTTTTCTTTTTTTTTCTGTCGTTTTTCTTTTCGAACCATAATAATCACGTTTACGATTTTCCGAGTCTCTCGGTTAATAATCTAAAACTGTGGCGACCTGTCTGTCGTGGCCGCGGCGACTGCGCCACGCCCTCGTCGCGTGCACGACGTCCGTAAAAATTGTTCGATACTGTTAAATTGTCGGCCGTTCCGATGAATGCCATTCGTTTGATCAGAGCCGGATTGTCAGTCGTGCTCGATATTTTCCCGGACCTGTATAGATACGCCTGATTCGGCCAATTCAATTCCGTTTATGAAATTGGATAAAAAAAAAAAAAGAAAAGAAAAAACAGAAACGTTTCGGCTCAGTGGCCCAAATTATTCAAATCCTGGGCGCCCATCGAGCCAACGGCCGATCGAACGTTAGGACTGTCAGGCCCTGCATTTCCTTTCGGTTGGTCTACCGCGATAGTTTTAGGCATAACACTTTACCGACATTTTCGTCGAGTACTTGTTCAAACATACGTGCATTGCACTGCACATTATGTTACCCGCCGCGTACTGTTTACTCGCGTATAAATCTTAATTTTTAAGTGACTACGGATTTCATCGACCCCTATGAGACCATTTCGCTTGTATCCGCCCCGGGTTTCGACGACAGCTTTTCGCGGCACTACCGGCACGCGCGTTATCAGTTACGGTTGCAATTGAAGCGGTCCAAAAACCGCCGGATGCTGACCGTATTTTATCCCGTCCGATTTTTATTCGCTGGCACTGCAAACGGCCGAGTGGCGTCCCGGAGGCGTATTGCCGGACCGGCTAGAACCCCGGCGCCGTGTCGGAACACGCTGCTCGTGTGGGCGGATTTAAGGATGTTCACTATTTTAAAAAGGTACCTTATCGCCGGGACTATCGAATGTTGAACGTGTTTCACGTGACGGGTTTAGCCGGGATTTTAAAATTCGACGTTGTCGGGTTTTCGAACCCTACGGATATCAACACACGTTTTTTTACGGTTTTTTTTCTTTCGTTTTTATCCCTGCCCGAAGTGGTTTTGCACGACGACGTTGTAATTTCCGATTAAAGTTCAAGACAAGAGCACGCAAAACGATCGAATAGGGGTAGCCGAAGTAGTCCTCGATACAAACCAATTGCACTATTGCTATTAATATAACACGATATTTAATAATCATTTTTTTTTTTTGGTTTTCATTGTATTTTTCTTAATAATCGGGAAAAATCTGGTGAAACGTATTTGTTAAAATATAAATAAATTGATGGCAACAAATATACATTGGTAAATTATTATAATATAACTTTTTTATCCAGATAAATTCTAGATTGCGATCAGAGCCAGTGGTCAAGTGACTTTACAATGATTATATTTTTTTATTTTTTTTTTTTTTACTAAAAGACTTCATCCGATCTATACACTTAGGAGTCTAACACTATTTCCGGTGGCATATTTTGTCCAGTTAACACGGTCTTTGTTCGATATACCTAATTAGTTTTTGAACGCGGCAAAAAACTACCAGTAAATACGACTAAAAACGGCAAAAATACGATTTCGTCAAAACCAGAGTTTTATCGTATCTTATTTGATTAATGTTTATTTCCGGGTTACCGGTGGCAACAGTGAAAAACCACGACTTTTCGTTTTTCGTTTGCAATTTATCGTTGCGTACAGACGTAAATGGAAATCCTCTATCTACGCACAGCCTTCCCAAGTCGCCACCCACAACAGTGACCCACACACATGGTAATTGTGTCCGCCCAACACCGGAGCGTTAGAGCAGTAACCGGAGCGGTCAGTTTGCGGTACCGTCGCCGTCGTTTCCGACAAAATCCCGCACGGTTCCATAAATATTATTACGATAATTATTATTATTATTATTATTATTAAACGCGTTTTATATTATAATAAAAAAAATAATATATACGAACTTTCACCGCGACCTTTACCGTGTATGTATATATATATATAATATTATTATCGTACGAATAAATAACGGACACGCCGTCGTCGGATATACCGTATGTACGCGGTAAATCCGTTTCGTGACCGGTAATAATATGATATTATTATTATTATTATTATTATTATTTATTAAAATATTTGCCCCGGCGTGCCGCCGCAGTTGACTTGACGTCTCCGGGCGAACCGCCGCGGACAACGCGCTCGGTCCGGTAACGTTCGCACCGTATTAAAACATACAAAAAACCGACCTTTTGATTTATATATTATATTGTATTTCACGAAATACGTTTTTTATTATAATAATTAGCGGTACACCGCGACACGCCTCCTAGGTGTATTTTTATTCCGCGTGCAGAAACGAGATCGGCCACGGCGAGAATTCGCCAACGTTTTATATTTAAAAACGTTGTTTTCCGTTTACGACTATTTTTTTCTTTTTTTTTTTTTTTTCTTTTTTCCTTGACAGGCTATTACATTACGATATTCTCGTTTGCGCTCTTGTTCGTCCAACCGGTGAATATACAGAGGACCCGAGGACGATTTTTTTTTTTACCTAGATAAATATCATTTTATCCTTTTTATATTTGTGTCTGAAAATTAAAACTGTTATCCGATTATCGAATAAAACAAATTCCCAAACAACGTCCGATACATTTTCAGAGCGTTTTCAAACACGAAGCGTTGTTAATAACCGTATAAAACAATTTTCTTTTCATTTTTTTTTTTTTTTTTTTCAAATACTACTGACGTATTAATGAAAACAATAAGCAGAAATCGTACACGTTCGAAATCGTAATTTACGGACAAACATTATTAAAACGATTAAAAAAAAAAAAAAAAACAATAATACCTAACTATCTACCAGAAACTTGAAAATAATAATTATTACTGTTCAAATTGCAGTTTGAAGATTTTTTTTTTTTTTTGATTTTTGTTTGTATAAAAATAAAATAAACAATATTTTCTTAAACTAAACGGTATTGATAACTATTGATACGTGTCGTCGTCAACCTGTCATATAAATAAATGTGTATTTTTTTTTTTTTTTGTTTCACCGGTTTAAAATATAGTCGTCAAACTATCGTTTTTTTAATAATTGACACACTTTTTAGGAGTGGCCATGTATCGTTATTTTATGACGTGTTTAATATAGGGAAAATGTAATTACACTTTAATTTTCGGATGATATAGCATTTTGCACAAAAAGTACAACGATTTACTAATTTTACTTTGGAATAAAAAACACAGAATAAATCTTAGGGGCGTATTTAATGGATCTAAACAAAAATAACGGCGTGTAGTGAATTAAATTAAAATAAATTGACTAAATATATAAACAGCGGACGTGCAATGGAACAATTACAAAACTATCTTGGCAGTAAAATAACGAAGGATTGTAATAGCAAATTATACATAATAAATAAGATTTCGCGAGGGAAAAGTAAAGCTTTTAAAAATAAAAACCATTTATTTACCACGAACAGTCATATTGGACTCAATATTAGGAAAAACTTTTTGAACATATACGAATAATAAAGTGTGACGTTATACAGATTGTGCAGGACACAATCGAAAATAGGAAACTAGAAGAATTTACATTGCAATATTACCGTAAGATGCTCTAGATTTCATGATGTGACAGAGTAACAAATAAAGAAGTTTTCGGAAGAATAAAAGAAAAAAAAGACAACTTTGGCAAATAATAAAAGAAATATTATACGATACGTCACATATTACGACATGGTAGTTTGTTGAAGTTTACTATTGATGAGGGTTAAGTGCATATAGAAGGTAAAATTCAAAGATAATATCAACGACTGAACAATGGACTGATTTTAAGGATTCTTAAAAGTATAGGAATGAAAATGTTATCAAGAGTAGAAGGATTTGAATTTTGACAGAGAAGCGTATAGAGCCGTAGCAGAACAATCGAAAGATCAGTTAAAGAAAAATTACGGAATTTAACGAAATACGCCTTTCAAAACTCTCGTCTAAAACAAAAAAAAAAAACAAAAAAACGCACATCTAATAATACTTGTGAAAAACATTAAATCAATATGTTATTTTATTATATCGATGTGCGTACACACGAGTGTATGTACAATATAATGCGATTTATTATAAACTATTAAATATTGTAAAATCAATTTTCCTAACGGATTATTATAATAATGACTATAAAACGATTGCGGATTGAAAATATAATGAACATAGTAAGAAAAAAAAAACAAACACTGTCTGTTATTATCGCAAAGACGCGAGACTACGGTGTAATTTGTTTATTAAAAAAAAAAAAAAAAAAAAAAAAATGGTCAAATTAAACATATTAAATACTATGCGCAACAGTGTAGTGTGTATAATTAAAATTTATAATATTACGTGTATAATTATATTTCCCTCGTTAAAAGGACGTAATATCACACAAAACTACGTAGTTTTATTTGTTTGCCGTCAAACTGAAATCGCGTTAGAACCGGTCGATCGTAAATCGTATATATCAGCAGTTCCCAAACGTTTTATTTTTTTTTCATATCAAATGTATAAAGTTTTCTTGGGATCCAGTAGATTTGGCCAACAAACACGAAATGTCCAAACTGGCCACACAAAGATTTAAACGAGATTAAATAAAACTATAATTTCATTCGGTCGTTGCGGAAATATTTTATCAGCCCAGTACGCGATCAATATAGTAAGCGTACTATTGCTGAGGATTGATCGCGTGAAATCTAATTCAATCTCATAAACGAAATTGAGTCCGATATTATAAACGATGTAATTTCGCCAATAATAAGTGATTTCACCGTCAGAAATAATAACGTCCGTGATAAGGAAAATCGTCTGGTCGTCGTAACCACCGTTTTACAAGGAGAAAAAAAAACCAATGTCCATTATAAGGAAACCAACTGTCTGCACTCTGCGGTACACATAAGTCACGTTTAGGAGCAAAGGTTCTAGACGGTTAAATGTGGCCACTTTGACATGGCTGAAAAATAAATCTATAGCCCGGTGTATCACGTGACGAATATAGTAATGAAAATGATTTTAAAAATATAACTATATAACTCGGAATTTAATTTTTCGTGGTTTAATTCCCTTTTTATTTTTATTTTTTTGCTCACTATATGCGATATAATAACATGTCTCATTGTCTAAAACCACCGGTTTCCTATTTCCGTAATCTCGGAATCCTAATCATTGGTGTACCGGAGAGGATTTTCAGGGGGAGTGTTCAAACTTTGGTAATTTAATCAACCACCCCTCCAATAAAAATCCGACATTCTTTGCACCAAGCCACTGATGTGAGTGGGAAGTTGGGAAAGTAAGAATGTAAAGGATAAATTGATTTATATTTGAACGCGATCGAAAAACGGTTTTAAACGAAGATTTTTTTTATCCGACGTTTTTCCTCATTATAAATAAAACTATAAGGAAAATTATAAATTTACCTCCTCAATACATCAACTAGAACCAAAGTTTTACAAGAAAAATCCCATGAAATTTTTGATTGGAACAAGATTTATTGTTGATAAGAAAAACCAGGGACATTAGGATGGATGTATAAGATTTATAGATTGTTTGGCGCACGATCTAAGCGAACATGTAAAAGTGACGTTGCGCTTAGTGGCCTAGCGAAGTCTCAAAAAAAAAAAAAAAAAAATGCATTTTTCATGGCAATTATATAGAAATATGCAATTTATAGTAATTTTTACTCAAATAGGCAGAACAAAAAAATAATAACCACACACATGTGCACATTTTCAATCAAAATTATTCTAGATGAACTATAGAAGAATATGCGATAGCACACAAATCCGGGCTTAACCCTAACCTAGTTATAACTAATAACTGCTGGACTAGGAAATGCTAGACGTGATACGAGGTACCCACTTACAAGAAAAAAATCAATAACACGGTCAACTCCTAGCCCCCTCGCATACCTCTTACCATGCGTACGCCACTGGATTTTACTTACCCTGTCCGTTACAGTCGCAGATGGCCATGGCGTGCGCTTGCTTCCGGCCGTGCAGGTCTTCGCGGATCTGGACTCGGGCACCATACCCGCCGGCCTTGGGCATGGACAGCCGGGACTGGGCGTTTATCTGCATGGGGCTGTCCTGGTGTTCGTGGCTGTGCAAAACCCGCCTTTCGCCGGACTCGTGATTGTTGGTACACTGGACGCCTGCCACCGCGACGGCGGCCAGTACCTGTGCAAAAAAAAAAAAAAAAAAAAAAAAAAAAAACAATAAAAAAACAAATCAAAATTCACGGGCTGCCGATGATAACGTAGTGACTTTAACGACCGTCGAAATCATTACGCGAAAACGCCCACCACTCTCATACAGCACGCTCGCCGTAAAATATTATACACGATATGTATTTTTGTTGTTTTTTTTATTCCCGCGAATATATACGATTTCTACCCTCCCTCCCCCCGATAATAATACCGCCGAGAGAGTCGAATTTTTAGTGTAAATATACTGAGTTTCGGGACGTCTCGTTTATACCTATTTTATTTTTTAGTCGTGCTCCGTCCGACCGCTGCACGCAAATTACAGTGCACCTATATATTATATTTCATATTTTTTTTTTCTTTTTTTTTTCTTTACGGTATAGATAATAACGAACCGTTTGTTGATATGCGTCGATAGACCGGTGAAAACGTTTTGTTTTACTGTCTCGGTCCCAGAAACCGGTTGATTATAATATTTCAGTGTAATGCCTATCGTTAACATAATACTGCAGTAAACTATACGATTTGCCTTCGTGTCAGAGACATTTACCCAACTATACAATTTATTATTTCTCGACGTTTCATCTCTCCTCTTTCTTTTTGTCGTGGGCAATCATATTTTATACAGATAAAGTTGAACGAAAATATTCACAAATACGTTTTTGTGGAATTTTATCGGTCAGTGGCCGAAATATAATTATAATACTAGTAATATCGGTGTAATAATATTTAAATCACTTATCGCGATTTATTATCACGCTGAGATTGTTGAAATGAACAAAGTATATTCAACTTGATAAATATATAATCGTTAAATACAGCGAAACTTCGTTATTGTGCCAAGAATTATGTTGATTTAAACATATTTTCTACACCTCAAATCATATGATTTTTATCAAATTTAAAACTTCTTGTTGAATAATTCACAATTTAAAATATGTTAAAAAGTCTATCGTTCGTTAAAAAAATAATTTATCTACTATTAACAAATAGATTTTGTTAATTGAACAATTTTGATAACATTAAGACAAACGAAATTTCAATTCTAATCAATTCTAATCAATAAACCTCCCCATATTGGCACTTTCAACAATGGTTTTGTTGCATTAATATCGATTTTCATTAATTGTATAGATGTGTTTCATTCTATGTAGTGATTATTATAGATACGCGTCCGTTATTTTATCCGGTCCGACAATATAGAATAATATAAACTATACACATTATAATTATATTAAAACTATACATTTTCATTTAACTCGCGTATAATAGTTATGTGAAGGCTATTCATATATTTGTAAATAATTTCCAATCCAAAAATGTGTTGTTTTTCTTGCTGCGCGTTATGTAACATAGAATTTTTTCCAGAGATTTTCTTACGGAAGTCTATCGCGATAACTCCTAGAGCCGGTATATAAAGATATTATATCACGTGAACATTATTCGCAAATTGCCCGTAAAAACACAATCGTTATGATAACGGTTAATCATATTTTTTTTATATAACTGCAGCGTTATAATAAAAATATAGGAAAGTAATATAAAGTCATTATTCGGCTCACTTAACTAAGAAAATGTGTTTTCATATATAAAATATTATACGGTATCGTACGCTACTCTTGTTATTTTCCCAGGCAGCGGCGTGGCGAAGATAGTTTTTTTAGACCTGTGTATCAACAAAAATCGATGGGTGGGTAATAGGAGGCACGTAAGACTGTAGAACCATACTCAGCAATGAGTTTGAAATAATAACTAATCACAACTGATTTGCTCGTAAGACGAGTGTTGGTGTTGGTGATGCTAAGTATAGAAAATCGCTGATCCCCGGACAAAACCATGCCTTGGATCACGTTTTTCCAGTCTTCCGCCCTTACATTCTTTAGATCGTCTTAAAGTGCGTTTATCCACCTTTGCCTGGGTCTACTACAAGAGGTGTCTTTCCCCGAAGTTTCCATTGAAGTGCTGATCTCACGTCATCGTCCTCTCGTCTCTTCGTTGTATATGACCTAACCGGTAGCCGTAGACATATTTTTCCTTAAACAAAACTGATCACTGGGGCACCAAGCCGTCAAATACAGCTCCCTATATTATACCTAATAATATCCCTGCGAGTATAATGTCAATGCGCCTTATTTCGAACATCATCAAAAGCAAACCGATTATATTTTGAATTCTAATGTCGTTTATTTGATCAAAGGGAAATAGTATGATTGTGATGACGAAAGTTGTCCGTGCCCATTCGAAATATCCCGGTTGCGACATTTAAGTTTATGGCGCATAAATAATATAATATATTATGTTTGTGTTTCCGTCACGATTCATTATTTCTATCTGCAAGTGAATTATGTAACTGGTTTCGGCAGATTACACGCATTCGATATATATATATTACTTACGCGTTATTTATTGTTATTATATATTAAATTATTACAAAAAAAAAATCAAAAAATTCCGTCAATCTGGAAACCAGTATAAGTTGAATAACTCCGACAATCGGTAAACGTAACAAAAACAATATTATATAGAAACTTACTATCGCCTATCCGGTCGGCCGGTACAGATTGGATAACTTCGAGTATATTAAGAAAAATTGGTTTCTAATAGAACAAATTATGTCTTCCGTTATAATAATATTAATTTTCTCGCGGATCGCAGACAACGTAATGATTTCACCCGTTTCGCGAGTCAAATGGGTATACGTACCATTAATCATTTGTCCGACAAACGTTTTTTTTTTTTTTTACATTTTCGACAATATATTTGCCGAATCGATATAACGATATGCATAATATATTAACCGTTTTTGGCCCTATTGATCTTAGGTCAGAGTGTTCTAGAACAAGTACCTAGGCACGTTACACCGACGCTATTGTTGTAGTTTCACTGTGTTATCGTCGTGAATCTATTTCTCCTTCACGCCAACTATAGAAACTTATAGAGACACTTTGTTTGAAAAAAAAAAAAAAAAACAAAAGCCATCGAATTCATATTTATTTAAAACCATATTTAAGTACGCGCGGTGTCTGATGCGTAAGTATATGATTAACTATTATGTTTCATTCGACATAATTACAATATACGTATATTATAATTTTTAATCACGTTTATGAAAAAATCGTTTACGTATAGATCATTCGAGAATTTAGAAGTTTAAAATTATATAAATTATTAAATTATTAACTGTCCCATCCGGCGCGGCGTTGCACATGCCAAATATTCCCGCCGTATTTAAAAGCGGAATTATTTTTTAAATAATAACTGTTTTATATTAATTCATTTGTCTCACAAAGGTAACAACAAAAAATCAAAAGGATAACAACAAAAGGAAATCAACAAAAAACTAATTCAATTTTCATATTAATATATCGAAAATCAAGCGTGAACTACCCTTTAGGGGTTTAATTCGATGACAGAATGTAGACAGTGACCGACCCCTTAATTTGACGTTCAAGTTTACCAAATTTCATCAAGATCGGAGTAAAACTGTAGATTTGTTTTGCTGACATACAGACAGAATTTCAATTTAATATATACAATTTATTTAAAAATATTCATTACTGGGCTACAGTTTGTTGTGAATAAATGAATAATAAGTAAAGTAATAATTGTTCGTTAGTATTATAACTACGGGTGTGTCGTCATGCTAACGATATAGTAAGAACAACTGAAATGGCATCAAGTAGGTTATAAAAGTGGCGTCATTTAAATATTTGATAAGCTGGCGCAAATTTATCAAATTTTCTGATGAGCAAAGGTCATATTTACAATGAAAATAAATATTATAGAGAAGAATGAGAAGATACATATTTCCGTGACATTTGATTATCATTAAAAATCGTGAAAATCAGTCGGAAAATATAAAAATTGAACATTTTATAATAAAATACCCAAATACCGACCTAATAAGACAAGGTTAAAAGTTAGGCTGGGACAACTGCCCAACTTGCCTTCCTTTCCAAATGACGCTACTGAATGGTTATATGTTGTTATGCTCGAGTATAATATATATTTTAATTTTATAGAAACCAATAATAATAATACTTATAAATTATAATTACATTGAACATTTCGTACGAAACAAAAAACAAAACAGTAAAACGGGAATGATTTTAAAGAAAGCGAAAGAAAAAATTATAGTTGGTTTTTTTTTTTAAACATTTGTATGAAAATTCAACCGTTGTAATTGACACTTTTACACATTGTCCAGACATTATGGTACTGGGTACCTACTTGAAATATTCGTTTAGCGATTTAATTCAAAAAACCCTCAATAGCAACCGAGGTCACCGCAAAAACGAATTTCGATCAAATGATCGATCTATCAGCCGATATACTTTCACGAAATCGAAGTGTTCATTATTCACGAAAAATAAAAATAAAAACCACCGAGATATCACCGTGTGATCGATAGATACGAAACCGCGTCATTGACGTATAACTAAAACGATATTAATAATATTATACTATTAGAAATTATACGTCAATGACTAGCCCAATGTCACTAAGACATGCGAACAATTAACATCGAAATGACGGATTTTATTGGAGTGTGCGGCATTGAGATGACCACCGCAGTATCCGGTTGAAAATTAGGGCCGAAATTACAAACACTAAATAGTTTGAGAAATAGACGAAGGAGGACATAAAATATACGATTAACTCCGGTCCAATGAGACTAGCCTAACCTATAATAACAATGATAACCCCTAATCAATCCTATGTAATCCCTTCTCATCACAAACGCAACTGGGAGAGGTGCCTAAAGGTAGCTTAGCTCCTGAAAAAATAGTATTAGTCTCCGACAAAAAAGCATTCAATTCGCTTTTATTGATTTAAACGAAATAATTTATTGAAATCGTAACGCCTTCTATGTAATTATGGATTCAATTATTTATTCAATGTGAAAAATATGTTTTCAGAAGGTTTTCTGTTTAAAAATTGCACATCATCAGTCGTCTACAAACGTTGACATTTTATAATACGGGGAGCTTATTATATTTAATAGAAATCATAATATCATATTATTCATTTATCATTGAATTGATTAAATACTAAACGAAACTATTAAGTGAACTATCTCGATGGTTGACCCAAGCCAACCCGCCCACCCCATCCAAGATATTAAGTCCAGTTGTGCCATTGCTTCTTATTCGCCACTAGATCCGTTGATTATTTTTTGAACCATCTCTTTTCTCTACTGAATACCACCAGAACTCGACAATTGTTAGGATGATACATTATGATTCGGTAACAGTTAGCAATTTTTCGTAAGTATTTTTGTGGAAGGGATAGATAAATATTTGTCGCGGAATTCGCGTCCATGTGTCGTTTTCAATATTGATATTCCTCACATATAGTAGTGCATACGTCAAGGGGGAAAAAAAATGGAAACTGTATTCCTCTTGTTGTCCGTGTCCTACCGACGACGATACCTAATATTTTACATTCCGTTTCGTTTGTCGTTTCTAGGTTACGACGAGAGTCGTATAAATAATAATCGTTCCCCGCCGCTGTTGCCGGTGCACACCGCCGCGGACGCGCGCTGCGGCCGTGTGTTTGACAAATGAATTTTTCCGTGCGATACTGTCGTCCGGTTTTATTATATTGTTTCGCGGTGCCGTCTGTCACGGGCCCCCGAAGAATATACGAATAAAGAACGGCCAAGACAAAATTGACGGGACCGTCGGACGGCTCGCGAGGTGCCTATACAAACACACGGTGGCGACGGCGGGCAGGGGAAAAAAAATTAAAATTAATAGAAAGCGATACTCGATGCTTTTTTTTTATATATATATATATATATATGTACACATCATGACACACACACGCGCTCGCGTGCTGTACGGCTCCTCGATTAATTATCAACTAATATTTTTGGTGTAAGTAACGAGTGTTTGTACCGGACAATTAATTAATTAATAATATTAATAATGTCGCCGCCGGACTTCGCCGTCCGTTTTCCGCTTCCGGTTCCTCTCGGCTATTATTATTGCGTTGCGTATCGAATTATTCGATTATACGGACGGGGGATTCGGATAACCAACGAGTTTTGCCGTGCGTATTATTTTTAATACACGCCAACACAATTCCGGCGATCGGAAATAAAATTCCTAGTTGGATATGGGAATTGTCCAGACGGCCCCCCCCCGCCTGAATATCATCATATTGTGATCCGGTGACCTGATATGGACTTTACGGACTCGATAGAATAAATACATTTATTAGTTACAAAACCCTATTAAACCCTATATTTTCTCTTATAACTACAGTGATTTTAACATTTATAATTATTTCGTGTCCTAACGTTTTAGAAAAACTTATCGGGAATTTAGAAAAATATTCCATATAAAGTACCACCGGCCGAGAAATTTGCATTTTTTGGGTACGGTGTGGACAATTTGGAGTGTTTTCACTAACCGTTAATAGTTTTTTCCGAGAGCATCCGCATTATATCATTACCGGAGCACTCGAATAGCGTTTGAATAAAATATTTTACATCCGATCGTAACAGTTTTTAGTTGGGCGCTAGATACAAGTGTCCGAGTATAAGTTCCGTCTCGTGATCGACGTAATTCTATTTTGATTTCTTTCTGTGCCGCAAAATCACATTTATTTGTATCTAACAAATAAACAATTACTACTTTTTTCTTAAAAAAAAAAAAAAAAACCCGACAACAAATGAATATTCATCGGATTTAATTTTATTAATTCCCGGGTTAATAATAAGGGAAATAAAAACGACTAATACTAAATGTTAATCTGCACTTTTCTCGGGATCAAACTTGTAACCGGCCGGGTTTTCGCAATCGATTCTTTATGTTAAAATGCGACAAACTTACAGACAGGCGGAACCCGATTGTTAAATAATGTCAAATTCACTACGGATTTTTGTGCACTTGAATTTCGGATAATTTTTCCTTTTTAATCGATTTCCTGTTGTCTTGGTTACTGCGTGACAACACACATAACGTATCGGTTTTTTTTTTTTTTTAACTTGTTAATTTTGTTTTAATGGCCCAACATTATCACGATTATTATGATCACGCATCGATAAATATATTATTACGCGAGTTCGTAGGACACGGTAATAACAATAACTACGGTTCCGGACTTGTTGCATTTGCACATTCTTTAATGATGGCTGTAGAATAATCTAAGTAAGGTATAAATTTATTTTAAGACATAACGGACTGAAATACAAAAATTTGAATTGCATATGTTTCCGTCTCTTTGGGCAAAATGCATATTTGACAAATGTTGGCAATTCAATTGTTATTATATAGCCTATTTATATTTGTAGATTAAATTTTTTAATATTAAAATTAATTTCTTGCTATCAATAAAAAATTCACTTGCGTGTTTCGATTATTTTTTATTTATTTTTTTTTTCCTATGTACAAACTTTGTTTTGAGATTTTTTTTTGTATTTCTAAAATTTAAATAGGTTTTATGAATATTTTCAAAAACAAAATAAAAAAATTATCTGCATATTTCGATCGTTTTTAATTCAACAAGTCCCGAACCCTGACAATGACAATAATACACCATACGCCGATTTTATGAAAATTAATACAAAAAATTACAAAAATATATATAAAACAAAACTCGTATTTCCGACGTGGTGCGTATTATTATTGTTATAGGAGTGGCTACGCGCATTTATTGAGTTTATAATACCAGTACAATATTATTATATCGGTAATTTTCTTCTTGGGTTTGTTTTTTGTAGAAATTACGTCGGAAATTGTTGCGGCCTAACGCAGCGATGCGTATATGTACAATATTAAAAATAATACCTAATAATATGTTATATGAATAATATTATACAATGACAATGATAGTAATAATAATAACCGTCGGCGAAAATAACAAATACGATCGTATAGCAATACATTTTTCGCGTGTGAAAAAAAAAAATAAAAATAAATAAATAACACGGGCGAATTATAAAATAAATATATATATATATATATATATATACACTCACAATATGATCCAAATTACTTTCACCGGTACAGATAAAAAAAAAAAAAAAAAAAAAAAAAATGATTTCTATTGTCTCCTGCGCGAGGTACGGTGCCGCAGATAAGTGGAAGATGAGGCGACCATATGAGAGAGGACTGCATTATGTCGCGTCACAAATTATTAATAAACGAGCGCAGTATATAATATACGAGCGTATTATATGAAATTCGTCCATTGTTGCGGCCACGATATACCATACCCGTCTACTTATTTTCAAATAGTTTTCACGGTCACACACCGAGAGTATATTTTTATTTTTTTTATTTTTTTTTTTTTTTCCAAAAACGCCGGCGAAAACGACCGATGGATTTACCGAAATTATTTATTCGGCCGTTGCTCGGCCGAGCAGATGAGTCCCCTTGGACATGAGTATTTTAGACTACTATCATCGTCGCATGATTAATGTTTAAACTGCAACTGTATTCTAATTCTAATAATCTCTGGCAATTGTATTACTGGCCCGATGTCGGTTTTCGGGAACGTGGCCTGTCCATTTTCTATTATCTATGTTTAAACTCAATGCATGTTATCACTATTCAATTCTTATCTCAATTTGTGTCAACAAGCGGTACATAAAACCGTATATAACCCATTTAAAAAAGTCAAATTGTCTATCTGAGCTTATCTCTCTCGTCTCACATATCGTGTTGGCTTTAACGCGTTATACGCAAAAACCCGTGTAATTCGCGATAAATCTATTCTAATAATATAAAGTCTATGATTGTTTGAATCGTCGTCGTCGTGATGCGCGTACCTATTATACGGAGGCCGTAAAAAATTCAATTTTCACGTTGAATACAATTTTTTTTTTTTTTTTTCTGTATTATTGCGACTGTGTATTAATCCGCAGATCACAGATTATGAAACTTCTCGAATTTTTATAATCTTTAGAAATTCAATAAGTAAGATAATAAAAAGCAATCCGTTCGAATTTGTCGATTAATTATTATACGTTTTCTCGTAGTTCGCGACGAATTGATGGAATGATATTTCAAATTTCGAAAACGGCAAACACTCATTATTATTAATTTGGAATGGACAAAATATACTGCCGATTTGCGTGCTTACCTACTATAATATTAATGCGGGCTTGTTGTTCAACGGTTTTTTTGTGCGAGGATTATGATTTCGATTCGTGACGACTTCTCTCTGTTCAAGTAGACGAACTATAATATTATAACTTGCATTTTTATATTTTACCTGTGACGTACCGATTAATCCGAATAATAGAAAATTATTTGTAATTTTCAAAGATCATTTTCTCTACAGTTTGCTAATGATTACTCATCTACTTTTAGAATTCCCGCTGTATTCCGTGTTTTCTAAAACGGAGATAATATACGAGTATTATTACTAATTATCTTTGATAAATTATGCGTATTAATATTTGAGCGATTATATAACTGAGAGTTATGATTGTTCTTGCGGTTGTCGAGGAATTTCATGTCAAACGTATAACCATTAATTTTGAATATTTCTTTGTCGTCACAAATTCAATAATATTTTTATCCTTTTGGAACTTTCGAATCTTTTCTACTAACTAGGTATCTATCTTTTTGTATTTTTGTATTTTTTTTGTATTTTTTTTTTAACGGTTTATTTAAGCAAAAATAAATAATAATAAAAAGTTATCAACACAATCTGTTATATACAAATCTAGACAATTTGTCCAAATAAAGTACCACACCGGCCGAAAAATCCGCATCTGAACAAAAATGATTTGTAAGTATAACGTATATTCCAAATACATTGTAAAACAATATTTGTATATTTTTTTTTTTCTCTCGAAATACTATTAACAAATATTATTGTTTACAAGTCGGATACTCTGGACGCGACCCGCGCCGGCACACAACCGACCGATGATGAAATTATAAATTACCTTTAATATTATATCGATGGATAATATTATTATTATTATTTTTATTATTATTATTATTATTATTTTTATTATTATTATTATTATTACTATATTGTTATAAGGCGCGCAAGAGTTTCGCGCTTGTCCGTTAATAACATTACCCCGATAACTACGGCCGGACCCCGGGGGCAATTGTGGCCGCGACGATAGGCGTGAAAATACCGAACGAAATATCCCCGGCGGCGTGCGGTTTATAATTTTCGTTTTATACGCACCGGACGTGGAACAATGTCGCCGTTTCGTTATTGATAATCGTTTTACAGCAACGAAACGGTATTTAAATATTTTTAATCTTTTTTTTTTTTTCCCAAATACCCCTGCGCCCACACACGACAAATTAAGTAATACGTATACGAGTATTAATACGTGATATATTATAACGCGTACGTGCGCGGATACTACGAGCGAAAAAAATCAACAAAAAAAAATAAATAAATACCTAGTTTTAAAAAAAAAAATCACCGTCGTACCGAATCGGTATAATTATTATTACTATTATTATTATTACCCATATGCGCGTAGATATTATTATTGTATAGGTGAGTATATGTGTCCGCGGGCTACAGCACGTGTCCCGCGGCTGACACTGTTGACAGCACGAAAATCTACGTAAACGATATACACACACAGAAATCGATTAAATATGCACAACGCGCAATAACGATAACGATAACACGATTTATACGATTTTCATACACCTACGTAATACAAAAATCGTAATAATTATTACCAGTTTATTTACCCGATAAAACGACGTGCATAAAGTTTTTTTTTTTACCGATTACGTGTACATATACACAATGGAAAGACTACCGCGGCGGCGGTGTGCCTACAAATTATACGGCGAGTCATCGTGACATCGTGTCCGGAAAACTGTCTCGTTCGTAATCGACGGCGACGATAAAATATTACTTACACTTACGGTACTATAGCATATATTATCGCATCCTCGGGTACTCGGACCGCCGCAACGACAAAAAAAATACATAAATATTTCGGTATTGAGAAAATTCGATTTTAAAAGTTGGTAATTTTCAAATTGTTCTTATACTTGGCAGTTATTGTTTATGCGTTATCCGTAGCTTGCACGGGCGGTACTAGACCCTCGTGGCGGGGCCAACAAGCAAATGTTTGTATTCGATTCGAGAGGGTGACCATCAGCTCTTCGGTGGCCCTAGTGTGTCCTAAACGGCTATATCGCATTTTTGTTTTCACTGACCATTTTCAAAAAAATTCAAATATTATATATAAGTTGAAAAAAAATAAAAAATTTTAAAGGTTTTAGTTGCTACATAAGAAATAATAAAATGAAACTATTCAAATTGTGGCCAACAAAACGAAAAACGAGTATTACTGTCATAAACCGAAATGTGATAGTTTATTATTATTTCGTTCGCTGTCATCCGGTTGAGAATTATTATGTAAAATCGTCTCAAATCGAAATAAGGCGGTCTTGATTTGGCATGTTTAGTTATAAATCGAATTTTGTGTCCTATAAATGTATAAAATTCAAATCACTGACAACCACGTCCCCGTGATAACGACCACAGAACAAATGAAATCAAAATGGTAACTGAAAAAAAACGCGTACGATATGGTTGCGTTCCTATGGCCACAAATCGAATTAGTGTAGACCTAACCCTTCCTTTGATGATATTTATACAAATAGGTATTGTAATTTTTAACGAAACTGTTTTCATAGTAGAAAATCAAACTATAAATCGGAAGAATCCGGAATCTAAATGGAAAATTCAAAAATTATTACCGGAATTACTACATAGCTAGAAAACAGAAACGGGCGGGTATACACGACATATATAAATGTGAACATAATAAACGTACCTATTGAGAAGAAAATAAACACGTATCTAGGACTAGGGTTTAATCCTGTCCTCGGCTATTGATTCGCTATTGATATTATCATTACGGGCGTTCCCCGACTACATAATACAGGGCAGGGCACTGAAACTATGGATTTTAAAAAAAAAGATTCTCTCAATAGTAATTAAGATAAGAATTCTGACTAAATATTACTGGTTCAAAGACAACATGGCATTTAGTAAACATGGAACAGTGGAGTGGTAAACAACGTGCTTATGCAATAAAATCGTTTTAGAAAAATAATAACAGTGGCCGCACGGCGTTCATTCCGTCTTCATTTTAACATTAAACGCCATGCTTCGGTACCATCGGCTAAGGCTATTGAAATATGGATAACCAACTTTGAAGGAACGGATTCTGCGTTAAAAAAGAAACCCGTACGGTAGAAAACCATTCGTAGACCTGAAAACGTCACGGCTTTAAGGGCCGCTCTCATAATGAGTCCAAGACGTTCTGCACGAAAACGCGCGTTAGCGTTGAATTTATACAGTAGGGGCCTACGTCGGATGTTGCACGGCGATCAAAACTTTCACCCATTTAAAGAGTAAAGTCTGCGCACGGAGACCTCGAGATACCGATAAACTAAAAAAACGGAATTCGAGAAGAAACCGGCGGTACGCGTTTGAAAGTGATACCGCCGCGCTTGCGGAAAATATACGAAGCGGGAAAGGCTAGCCTGAAGAGCGGCAGAGAAGTGATGGCCGTCATAATTGACGACATAATTGTTAGAAATAATATAAACGGCGAGTTGCGTGCGTTACTTCGTGTTAGTGGTAAATTTAACTTTGAAAACCGGCCGTTTCGGTGCGCCGCCCTGTGTGTGTGTGTGTGTGTGTGTGTGTGTGTGTTCTACACATTCGTACCGATCGTCATCCGTTAATGTTATGCCATTATAACCGTACGCGCAGCGATACCGTCGTCACTCCGTCGCAGCGCAGATATTGTAGAAAGTCAACGAGGCAATATATCCATGTGTATACATATACATATATATATAAAAAAATAATAATATCGCGATCTCGCAAACATTGTTTACACGCGTACGATAATAATATAATAATAATAATAATAATTGTAAATACCGCACGTTCGGTGCGCCCGCGGAGTTGTTGTCCGTGCGCACAGGGGGTACATACGCGTACGCGTACGCCGCCGCCGCCGCCGCCGCCGCCGCGTTATTATAATAGTACGGCGTTTCCGAGACAATACGAGACGAATATCATATTACGGCCGCACGCAAAATCCAATATTATTTTTATTATTATTATCATACGGTAGTCGTTATTAAAATATACGCGTATAGCAGCGAGGTGCCTGGCAATATAACACGGCGAACGCGTTCGGCTTTCTATATTTCCGATAAAATATTATATTATGCGGACACGACAACAACAACAACGGTTTGGTTTTTTTTTTTTGAAATCTTTTTTTTATTCTTCATTCGTACCGTTTTATTATTCGCCTGTAACGCGTGTCGTCTCGTCCGGTATATCCGTCTGCGGTATCCTGCACATAATAATATACGCGGTTTGTTTGTTTTTTTTTTTTTTTTTTAGTGTATTCCCGCGGTCGCGCGCTCGATTTTTCCGTCGCGTACGTATAATATCGTATATATATATCGCAGTATATTATATTTATACAGATAGGTATCAGTGTACGACATCAATACCGCAAACGGTACGAGCATACAGTAGTACGCCATACGGAACACATTTAATACGCATATAATATCATAATTTACCACTCGTCCTCTCTCTCTCTCTCTCTCTCTCTCTCTCTCTATCTATCTATCTTTTTTAACGCTCCGCACAGAATGTATTATTGTACGTCCTGCGGGTCGATCTCGTGCGAGCCTCTATATACGTACAATATCGCCGATGGTAGCCCAGATGCTAAACACGCGGAACCGTAAACGAAATAATACCTTTTATATCTTCGGAAAACTCCGAAATATCGAACTCGATATTATGCTCGGCGGCCCTCTCCGTAAATCCGAGCGATTCCAGGCGATGGGCACCTCTATAATATAATTCCAACTCATATATATTTTACTATATTTAAGAACTTAACCGATCGAATGTCCCAAAAGAATGCATTAACAACACGGTAACAACACGAATTTTCAACTCTCGTCAATTCTAATTGTTTCTCTTTATCGTTCGATAAATCGTCAATTTATTCGCAAACCCCGATTAACCCGAATGAACTGAATTTCAAATTATCATCGAGGGTCTTCTGTTATAATTATAATTGTATAGGCTTTGAACGCCATGCACACGCTATCAACACTCATTTCGACGTCCGATCATACTTGACATATTTGTTTTTATTATATTTAAAAACCATTTTTAACTGTTTCAATTTTCAATTAAATTTTTTTTTTTTTTTTTAAGTACCATATTGTGACGAAAACGAAAAAAAAGGCGTTTAAAATTGTAAAAGATGCTTAGATCAATAAATGAAAAAAAAAATAGAAAGAACAAAGAACTAGAATCGATGCTGTATCAGAAACCAAACGTAGTACTTGGAACATGTAGTTCTTGAACTAGAAGAAAGATTAAATTGGAAAGCACGAGTATCAGATAGTGATTGTTAGAATTCAGGTTATACGACACGATGGTCCTATAAAAGCCACTTTTGTACCCCAAAGAAGAAGAAAAAAGTGTCACATTGTTACAATACTGTATTATGTAAGAACCCGATAATATGATTTTTTTTTTTTTTTATGAGAACAAAATTTGTATGAAAATATTATCTACGGGTGCATTTTGTAATACAATCGATACAAGAAATATTATAATACATATAACGTTGAAAATTATAGTAGTTTCACTTGATATTGAAGATTTCAGATTTATATCGCATATATTATTTGAGCGAATTTTTAGTGCGTGAACTAACGAGCTCTGATAATAATAGTATCTATATTCGGTATATTCTATATGGTCGGTATATTATAACAAGTAGGCAATATAATATAATATTTTATAAAAGTTTAAATCTATACACGAACTGTACGCGAGCTATCAACCGTTGTCCTCGTCGGAAAAAACTACTTCTAGGGGTGGAAACATTTTTTTTTTCCGATAATAATTGTAATTTGTTTAAATACAATCAAACACATATTGTACAATTTAAAATAAAACCAATTACCTACCACCTTAAGCTAGCTCGTGTTAATAATAGGGGGGTTAGCTTTTATATTATACTAATTTAGTATAATTAATTCGTCAATCCTAGTCGAGTTTCTACTCAAATATTTAACGATAGATCCTATTACAATAGTACACGTATTTAAGAATTTAAATCCGACTCGATCGTGTTATAAAGACTACACTCTACGTGGTTATTGTACTGTAATTCACGCTTAGGCGAGTTTCTCAGACTCGCTAATATAAACTATTATTATTTTTTTCAAATACGTCCGAACAAATAATAATATAATTCCATTGTCATCATATTATTATTGTTATTATTATTATTACTATGGACTGTAATCATTAGGCACTATGAAAAAATCGTATCGATTCGAAGTAGGTGCAGCCTACTGCGCGCCGTGTTTAAGTATAATATCTTACCGTTGGGACAAAATAATATAAATTAACATTATACGCATCAGGTTGATGCGCCGTCACAAATTAGCTTAGACAAATCTTTTATTGTAAAAATCATACAAGTGCAAATTCCTCAAAATTTGACAAAGTATTCACTAGGCATTTTTTCTTTCATTTTTTTCTTTTTGCTTAAAACCAAATTTTCTTAACCTGTAAAAAAACAGAATCACCTCGAACACAATCAAACCATTGTTATGTTTTTTTTTTTTGCTGCATTTAAATCCCATCTAAGTAGTATATATATATATATAGATATCTTCATCTTCAAAGACAATTCAAAGACCCATCGTTTCTCCACACAGGCTTCTCCGTTCTTATCTCTATTGTTTGTCACTTCTTTCAGATTATTAAATCTTAGCATCTCGAGATCATCTTTTTTCCAATTTATCCAACTAGTAAATCTTTCATTGTGCCATTCAACCTTTATACATGCCTTAGCTTCCTGTTTTTTTTTCCCCAAAAGTTTATTTATTTCCACATTCGTTTCTTACTTGATATGAGTACATCTGTTTGCTTATGTCTTTTCCAGAAATGTCAATCTTCTTTCTTTTTTTTTTAAGGTTGGCCTGCGTATTTCTTATGCGTATAAAATCACTGGCCTAATTAAAACTCTGCACAGTTTTATTTTAGATTTTTAGATAACAGCTTGGACCTTAAGGTTTTCCGCAATGCAAATTACCACCTATTTCCGGCCTTAGTTCATAGTCTTCATCATTACACATAATATGATGATATTAATAATTATTATCTAATATACGAAAACAGTACATACTCCCAACATTTCAAAAATATTTTAAAAACTTCTACTGAACTTTCGTTACGATCACCGTTCGTAAAACCGTGTACCTACAACAAACAAAACTATATTCGCGATGCAAGGCGTTTTGAGTGTTTTTAACCATTAGCCCTATAGGTATTAATACAGCGGGATGGCGTGTAATCTCTGTATATATTGCGTGAACGTTAACCGTTCATTATAAATATTTGCAATAGATAATCGATTATTATATGAAACGACGGCGTCGTTACAATATTTGATTGGAAAATTATCCGGAGGATTACCAAACAAAACCTACAATATAACATACGAGGACTAATATAGACATTATTGTTATACAAAAGTGTATCATCAAAAGTGATTTCCAATGCGACGGCGATGACGGTTTGTTCTATATATATATATGTACGCGTAAAACAATCCTGTTGAAGTGACACCTATCATAGTATTATATTTGGATTAAGATTATAGGTACGATATGGATACGGTTCATTATTGGTGAAAAATTGGAAACAGTAAGAATAATAGGGCATAAGAAAAAGAAAAAAAAAAAGACGCTCAAAACCGTCAAACAAAGCCGCTGTCGTCCTTGGACGTGTCCATATCGACTCGATTTCGATTCTACCAAAAAACAGCTGTAATAATAACATAATAGACGTATATATACGTACGCAACGCGGCTTATAACATCTTTTTTTTTTTTTTTTTTCCATTCTGAAAGTCTGCGGGTATAAAAAAAAATTCCAATAATCTGGATCGTGTTTTTTAGTAACTACTGTATAATGATAATGGCAATAATAATATAATACGCGTTTACGTTTGGCGGTGTACGATATGATTATATAACGACGACGATCATAGTCGTCCTTTGACAATAAAAAATATATATATATATATATATATATATATATTAAGACCTACATAATTTAACCGTCGGCCACCACTACCACCGTTACCCTCTCTAAATCGATCACCTATACGGATGTCGGCAATTTTCCGAAATTCCTACTGTTACATAAATTCACCCGAACAGAAACGACCAATTTTGCGGTGAAAGTCTCTTACTCTATAGATTTCTTTCAATAGATCGTTTCCCGTATTATAAATTGGAGGAAAAACTGTTTTTTTTTTTTTTTTGAAGTCGCGTCGCGGTGGCGGTCACGGGTTATGGCCCGGAGCAGCCGATGGTTGATGTATTACCCGCGGTTCCTGTCTGTTTCGATATAATATTGAGTCGTCATCGATCATCGGCCGCAAAATGGATTGTGCCGGTTTTTGGGTTTTGAAAAGTAAAAAAAAAATTCGCTTTGGCGTATCAAAATTGTACGATAATTTATACGACGTGTATCGCGATCAATGCGGTGGTATGTCGTTATACAACGTAGTCGATTTAATATCAACAAATATCGTGTTACAGAATGTCCGGATGAAAATTTCGCTCGCAGACCCAAAAATGTCAAGTTACGGATACCCACCTAAACTACTAATTTCGTCTACATATTGTCGTCGCGACGACATGTCAATAACAATAAATATATTTATTATAGTTACCTCCCGGAGTAATACATCATGTGGACCACCCGCAGTAGCAATATACCTACGAGTGGCTTTTTTTTTTTAGGATCTCACCATGACGTGCCGTCGAAAATTTTTACCGGAATAAATCGATAAACGGGCAGTCCGTCCGTACAGGGTCTATCGGGCGGATCGCCCGCACGGATCGACATCGCAAAATGTGTCCGCACGATTCGTACAATTGTTGATAATTTTTAGAGAAACAAATAAGACGTTTCGGCTGTATATTATATTCGATATATAGGTGTCAAAGAAAAAAAAAACAGTAATCGTTAACGCGTGTCAAAACGCAGCGCATTTTTGGGTAATTCAATAGCGATTGTATATATGAACAGTATGACGTATAATACTTAAACCGCAAGTTAATCTGCCCACAAGCGTTGACAGTTGAACGACGTGTCAAAAAACGGTATGCGTTAATAAATAAATAAAAAAATAAACGGATTCTTATACACTTGGGGAATTTACGAATACCTATATAAACTTATCTGTTTTCGTGTATTTCTATTATTTGATTTTCGAATCTATCCGCCAGACTTAATAGTATAGATACACGAATAGAGTCCCGTCGACGCATCATTAATTAATATGAGGACCACTATAGATTTCCCTATACATAGAGTTCTAAATTATATTGACTTCTAAAACTTCTAAATTATATCGAATTCTCGGTAACCTATTTAGGTCAAGGCGATTATCAACAAATACGTAAGGTTCAACTTTACGAAACAATTAAAATAAGATCGATTACGATATATGGATCGTATACTGGACTCTGAGAAAAACTGAAGAGTTAAAAGGGAAATTTGAAGAAGTGTATATAGTACATACCTCTATGATAGATATGTTATCGGTGGGTTGGTCATGAAGGATGTAGACAGAAAAATAAAAATTGATTCCTAAAATTATCTGGCTGTACCGGACTTGGAAATTGTATTTGTTAACAGATCACGACATTACGAGTAATTTATAATAACACCTCGATCACGAACCGGGCGATAATATATGCAAAAGTTAAAAATTCTCAACTGAGAGAAAATAAATCCGAAATCGTTTGTTTTTTAATTTTTTTCCATTATTATTATTATTCGGCGTTTGTTTCTTTGAGATAGAAGGAAATTAAAATTAATCATAATATTAAGACTAGACCCCACGCAGACAGATTTATGATAAATTTTATATTATGACTGCGGACGAAGCCACAGCAGCCCCCCTTGATTTTCAATTATGTACGTACGCCTACGCTTATTATAATATATTATAAGCTCTGCGGACATTTGTCTGCGCGCGGAGAAGAGAAGTGAACATAATAATAAATTAATTGAAAATGTTTGGAATTTCACTAATATAATCAATTTAACTTGACCGCATATTTAAATAATATTTTAATTCTGCACTTTAAATCGTTCTAACACAATTAATATTATATATATATATATATATATATATATATATATATATATATACGACGATTAATATAATTATCCGGAATAACTGTATTCATTAAATATAGGTGCGACACACGGAATTAAAAACGAATGAAAAGCAATTTTAAACCGGCGGGTCGTAGAGAGTTAATCGAAGTTTTGAATAATCAATCATTTTAATTAAGACCCTCGCGATAATATGATATTTCAATTGAACTTTCGTTTATTAACTACTCAGTGACACGGAAAGCATATCGTATCATAACGCCGCGACTTATTGAATTAATGGAATATATTATGTAAATCACGTTGGATTATAAAAAAAAAAAAAAAAAAAATGTTAAACGCGATAATACGATTATCCGTTTGCCGTGGTGGTTAAGTTTGACAGGTACGAGTGAGCAGCCGGCTACAACACTACACACGACGAGTATTTTCGCGTTTATATACCCGCAAAATAGAAATCATATTATCTTACATATATTATTTTTGATTTAGCATAACTAATGCCACAGAGTTGATTAACATCGATTATATTATAATACGTGGATGGTTGGGTATACATACATACCTATGCATACCGCGAGCATTATAATATTTTATGGGTATACCTAATCAAACAGATAAAAAGAAAAAAAAATTATCACATTACCACCGTCGAAAGTATATTATACCTATTATTGGGTACGTCAACCTGAAATAACGTTCATTCTCTGCAGATCTCCAGACGCGATCAATTTCGCTATAAAAATATAATGTAATGAAAAACATATAATTACCATATTATAGAGTTATCTAATATTCCTATATAAAATTAGCGAAATTCGCTATAGAATTCTGATCAACCAGATGCAACAATTGTCAAGCTAACTAAACCGTCTGGCGCATAATTCAGGAACGCCCAGAACAGCAAAATATAAGAACTCATAATTTATAAGAAGCCCTCAACGAAGACAACAGCACCAAAAATGATTAACAAACATTGTATTTAACTTGTAAAATTATGAAAATAGCACAAAATCGTAGTCCTTGTGTTTTCTTCTCATTTCAACAATAAAATATTGTAAACTATTCCGTATTCCTTTCCTTTTTAAATAAACAAAAAAAAATCTGATCTAATTATTGTATAGATGTTCCGACCAAAAAAGGAACCTTCCGTAACATTTCAATTTATTACTTATGATTAAATATCATCAATATCGGCAATATATCGCGATCATCACTACGAAACAAGCGTACAAATGTGTGTCGATGGTAAATGTATCTAACGAATTTTCGTCATACAGTAGAAAATAACTGAAAAAACGATAAATTTATATATTTGTTTTTAGTTAAAATTATCCGAAATTTAAATACCGCAGCCGAATAGAAATTAAAATTAAAATATCGGAACGATGTCGAGAGTTCTATAACATATAATTATAATATAATTTAAAAAACAGAATACAGTCTCTATACGAGTACGACGGAGCCTGGCCTGGTAAAAGAGATGGGGGTAGTAGATGGCCAGTGATCACTACACAACTGTTACGAAAATCGAACGTGTTTTTGTAAATAATTTATTTATTAATAATACAACAGTGTCGCCATATTATATTAAAATAATCGGTATGAATGTATGTTAATTTGTTTTGTACGCGTGGAAAATGTTCGATACACGGCCGTAAATGAAACGTTCAGAAAAAATTCGGACTAAGCGGTTTTCGTTTGGAATCCCGCTCGGGTTTATAAATAAAATGGAACATGACGACCGTAATCGTTTACCGGTCGAATAAAAACAAGATCGACGCTAAATCGAACCGATTGTGAATTTTTATCCGATTCGTGTTTTTAAATCGACTTTATTATACGAGTACGTGTACGTATATATACATGTATATATATATATATATAAAGGATCGCAGGACGATCTATAGGCGGAATAGTGTATCTGCAACTGGCCGTTTTATATTTTATGCATCGTCGGCAAGAAAGTCTATAGAAATAAATACAGTGAGTATAGCGCGACTAGGCGCACGCGTAAATAATAAAACGGAATAGGGGGAAGGGAAACAATAATGAGCGATAATAGATAGGGAAAAAAAACTAAAGTTTTGCGCAGTGTCTGCGGATCGCAATAATTATAATATAATAATATATATATATATATATATATATATATAGGTATTTTAGCAATACGACTTCGGTCGGCGATCGTACGTATATTTTTATATTACAGAACAGAACCCACGGCCGACGTACACGCGAACTGACGAGATAATAAACGTACGATTACGTTTTATTATAGGTGTACGTAGTGCGTTTCGTCTAAGCAATCGTTTAAATCGACTGAAATATATAAAAAATTGTGTTGTTTTTTTTTTTTTTTTTTTCTATAACGGAAAGGTTAGGATTTCCTACACCGCGGCCGCCGTATTAATAATAATTATTATGTTTTTTTGTAAGTAGGTACAACATGATGATGGGTACTCGTATAACGTAAAGAGATTGTTCCGTGCGCGACTGACGGGGAGACGCGCGAGATACGATAGACCGGGTCCCGGTGAAGCCGCCTAGTATAAAAACGATTATATTATAATACGAGCGACTGTAAACGACTGTAAAAAAAAATAATAATAATATTTAAGAGAAAACGTTTGAAAATCCATTAAAAAAAAAAAAAAAAAAAATGATCTATAAATAGTTTATAAAATAAACGGAGCTCCGACATATCGACGTATGACAATCCGTGTGACAAATGATCAACACAATTTTTTTTTTTTGTAGGTCGGTTTCCGAAAAAATCTGTTAGTTTTTTCCTCGGCCAAGTTCACAAATATAATATATAAAGTGTCGTACGTACCTACAAAAATATTATATGGATTAGATACGTGTGCGCTAGGTTTGTCGGGTTTTTTTTTTTTTTTTTTGTAAATTAGTTTTACTCGCCAATACAATTTACTATAAAAATATTAAAAAACGATGAGAATATTTCAGTGGCTATAGCGAAAAAACCCGTCAAATTTAGGCAAAACTGACTAGTTATAAAGTTACAATTATTATGTGAATATGGCTACTTTTGATAATAACTTTAAACTTGATCAGTTGGTTTAAATTTCGAATAACTTTCTAAATCAATTGCGAAGGACGTGTTGATTTTACTATCATATGTACTTTTTTTTGTGTCTGTTAATAACTTTTTCATCAGAAATCTTGCACCGATCAAAAAACTACAAGAAGTCTTTTTTGTAGCTAGCATTTTGGATCTAGTTGATGTATTGGGGAAGTCGTTTTTTATATTTTCCTTGTAGTTTCCTTAATACTGGTGAAAAAACAGGAATGTTCACTTATTTCACTAAATTCCCACTTGTAGTTCAATAAAAAATAGTTGTGGATACCTGAAATTGTCAAGGTTCGTTTTGATTATAGTGGATAAAATTTGTTTGGTTTCTCAAAAATGCTCGAAAAATTGATACAATATTAATCAAATTATTCATATTTCCGTATCCGACATCAAAAAACCCAATATTGTAAAAGCATTGCGCTCGTGCAGTTATAGTGCATCGCTCGTTAACAATCGTCAAATCGAAAACGTTATTATATTGTTATTATTATATTCCACCTTCGTAATATTATCCGAACCCTGCACATGCCATTTTAGGGTTCTACTGAAGGCAGACGGTGGCCAATTTGTCGTCGGCAACGACTACGATGACGAAAACGACAATAATAATAGTAATAGCAACGGGTACAATTTATTATCGTAATTATGTCGTCGATAATAGGAGAGAAATACTGAGCGAATTGGCGCCGGAAGGGTTTAAGTAAAAAAAAAAGCACGCCGCACGCATCTTTTGTATATACAATCGGACACTGCACATACAATCCACGTGCCAAATAAAAAATAATAATAATAATAATAACAATAATAACGTTAATAAAAATAATAATAGTAATAATCGCAACGACTGCCGAACCATCCATTAAAAAGAAAATATTTATCACGTTTCACCTGATTATTTGGACGAGGATTTATAAAAATACTCGTTAGCGAGATTATTATTTTTTTTTTTTTTTTTAGTAGGTAGGTGCCAGTACGAGTTCTAAGTACAATATTATTATATATATATATATATATGTAGTTAAATTATATACGAATAGTATACATTAATACAGAAGCAAAAGGGTAAAGAATGTTCATTGTTGTGTGCCGTATATACGACTTCGAAAAAAAATATTATACTTATATTTCTTTCGTTTGTTCGATAATCTTATTAGAAATTTTCATTTTTTTTTTTTTTTTTTTTTTTTTTCCCGCCAACTCAAAGGAATTATTCAAACCGCTGCAGAGTAGAGAAAGGCGCAGGAATTTCGATGCAAACCCCGTCTATTATAGAATTTTTCTAATACAAATACACTATAGCTGATAATGTTAAGACACCGTAATTTGAAAACTCCGTAGTTCATTAAAAATAATTATTATTACGCTCTAAAGAAGTAGTTAGAAAATACGTGTATTTTCACGTCCCCGGACACCGCCAGTGGTGTAAAAGTAATTATAACAAGTACACCTGAACAATAAATGTTATGTCTTATACTTATTATTACCCAAACAACTGCTTATAGGCAATTTATTAATTCGTTTGATTTCGTTATATTATTCGAGCGGATTTCGTTGTACAATATGATTATCGTTTATTGTCGACACGTTATTATAATTTATCGAATATATAAAACTATATTAAACTATTAAAACGGAAATTAATTATTTATCTTCCTCTTCTTTTTCTTCTTTTCTAGCTATTTTTCTAATCTGTGCGAATTTTCTCGCCGCCAACATTATACATCTCTTCAATAACCCCCTCCCCCTCTCCCGATCCTAGACAATATTTCACTAATAAAATTTCCAAATCTACATCCGACCACCTTTCTTGGATTTCCCTTGGAGTCTCTTCCATTATTTCCAATATTCATAACCCCTTTAATAATGTTTTCGTCGTTATTCGTTCAACTAATGAATATTCGATATTCTCAACGCCACAGATAAAATATTAAATTCCTATTGAACTTATTGCAGCATTTCACTGTTCGAATTTCATAAAATATACCATATTTACTGATTTAATAATTATTATTATAATTAAACACAATCAATTTGTTACATTGATTAATGTAACACATTTTGTCCAGACAAAAAACGTATCATACTCGATTATATATAACAGAAAAAAAAGCCAAACTCTCAAATATATAATATATATTAAATAGGACATACCTATATACTTTGCGAAAAATGGTAATAAAAATGGTTAAGTGTTTTTTTTTCTTCTTTTTACGAACCTATCCATTCAAAGAGTAGTTGAAAAAACATATTATTTATAGGTACACGTGTACTTTTATAAATAAATCGTTATAACAAGAGTAGAGTGTTATTAAACATATTTTAACGACCTATTCATTTTACGATTTTGACGTTGCGTACCTATAGTCCAGCGAATTTTTTGTTTCCCCAATTTACGATGTCCGTTGTTTTTTTTTTTTTTTTTGGAAATCATTTAATATTTCGCAACGACGGCGCACATAATTGGATGAACGGTCGGAGATCATATCCGGCAGAAATATTTCAATCCGACCACAGGCAGTCTCACAGCCATTGGAAAGCATTATCATTATACCTACGGGAGAAATTAAAATCAAACTGAAGAACGTGAAAAATAACTCCCGCGGCTCGATTATCGGATTTTTCACGCTGCTTAACACCGCGTCACGTCGGATTTAATGTGGATGAAATTGTTGAATTTAAATCAGCTACCAGGATTTATTGTGTTATAACCTTTTCGATCGAATAAACAACTCCCGGAAAGCGATAATTAAATTTCGTTAAATGAATTGAAGACATCGGAGCGACAATCAGAAAACTTCAGTTTTTCAAAAATGTACTTTTTGGCGGTGTAATTACGAGAGAAAAATCTATATATTCTCGAGTTCAACGATCAGACACAATACTTATACAATCGGATATTATTCTCCAGAACACATTTTGGTACAACTATCAGTTACGTCTGAACAGATAAATACGTTTTTTATTGCTCCTGAACAACTTCAAAAATTGGTTATTACGCCAATGTTTTCAATTATAATGTATGTCGTAGCCACTTCGTGAAATCGATCTTTTCGCGAAAAGTTGCACGTTACACGAAATAGAAACGTCTCTTTCACACTTCGTGAAATACAAAAATATTTCACGATATTGTCACTTTATCACGAAATGGTCTCATTAGAATTTGACATCCTGTAATATTGTTAGCGGTGTAATCGACCACCTTGTGTACTAAAGTGAAACATTTACCGCGCTCAACTACTATTGTAGTATAATTATTCAAATTATAAAATATTATTATTTTCGTTTGGCGTGCTTCGTTGTAATATTTAACAAGTTTTCCAAGTCATTTAAAATCGACACATAAAAAAATTAATAATAAGAATAAAATGGAAAAAATGAGTAAAATATTATTTTTATTAAAATCTTAAAAAACATTTTGTGTATATAGACCGGTTAATACCTACGTGTTCAGTTTAGCATTAATAATTTCAGATATCATATACTCCTCTATTTTCATTTTCAATTTTTTTTTTTTTTGTTTTGTTAAATTTCGATTTTAAATTATTTAAATAGTTATGTATAGAAAATTGTATAAATATTATAACAATGCACGCCTATTAAAAATAATAATATGCAATAATAGTTGAATGTGGTAAATATTTTATTCCAGCTGGACCACATCGCAAAAAAATGTACGCGACGTCAAAATTCTAGTGACCGTTTCGTGATAAAATGATCATATCGTAAAATATTTTTTGTATCTCACGGTGTGTGTAACAAAAGCGATTTCACTTCGCAACGAAACGAAAAATGTTTCGTGAAAAAATTTATTTCACGAAGAGGTTACGACATGTGTAAGCTATATTATAAGTGCAATATTTTCCAACAATCCTATATGTTCGGTAGTAATCTCAGGAATATCGGCTATACCACCCTAGGGTGGTTATTGCTTTATGAGTATGAAATATTGCAATTATTGAAAAATACATTTTTATTCAAATATTTGTTTAATATTTGTTTATTGGTATTGTAATGTATTGTATAAGGTCATAGCTAGGCCACACTGATTGACACACGATTTTATATCATGTTAATCGTTAATTTGAACTTTATATTGTTCAACCAACTGAAGAATTGTATATAGACTATATTTGTGCGATTTTATACTGTAAAATCGTAAGATATTTTATATCATAATCATCAACTCAAGTAATTATAACCGTAACGATTTAAAGAAAATATGAAATAACTACCTATTATAGCAAAATCTTTCTTGATAATTTATAAAATACAGAATGAATATACGAGTATTATGTAATTAACAATATTATTGTCTAATAATAATCAATATTTAAACATTAATTATTGAAGCATTTAAAAATTGTTTTAAATTAAATATTGTATTTTGCGTACAATGAATACACAATTGACCATTTCTATAATAATATGTAGTCACCTAAGTAAATTGCTACTATAAATATTATGGTTTAAAATTAAAAAAGTAATTTTATTAGTTTTTTTTTTATTTTTCATCAAACGGAATATTTCAAAAAAATAAGTTTCATGAAATTCTAAAATTTCAACCAATCCTAGCTATACCCTACAAATTCTATGTCATCAATTACAAATAATTATTGTCATACGTTACAACATAATAATATTTATGATATATTCACTAAGTCTTAGTGGATATAATGACACACGTGTACCGCATGTACTATATATTACACATACTTTAGGGGCGCATTTGCTTAAAGATATTGATTTGAATACGAAAACTTTATTTTATAATATTAGCGAAACTGTTTCGAAATTGATTTTTTTCTCATTACAAAAATACAAAAAACCAAACAGTAACGAACAATAATATTTAATTTTATACACACACACACACATATGGGTTCTATAGAACAAGTCGGTACCTAATCAAATTTTTAGTTACTTACCACGTGATAACGTGATCGTGTCCATGTACAAGTTAAAAAAATATGTAAATTATATTTTACAGATCGTATAGTACCTTCAAGTGGTTAAAAATTATGTAAAAAAAAATTGCAACAATTTTCACTAAAATAATTCCATATTATAATACCTACTTGTTTTTTTTAGTTCAAAAATGTTTAATAGACAAACGAACAATATTAAGTCAACGTTTTTCAGATTCTGTGCGTAGCAAGCATTGAACATTCATTTTACTATAAAGTGTGATTGTTTTTTTTTTTGCTGCTTGTAAACAATTTGTCTACCGGAAATCTTCCTCTGATCATCAACTAGTGGTTTCAGGTAAAAAGTTTTGTCTAGTTGGTGCTTTGAAGAAGATATTTTTAATTTTCCTTTCAATTTTCTCAATAATGGGAAATATACGTCGGAAAAACGGAAATATTTACGTAAAAATGTTTTATTTTTTCTGTTGTAATTCAGTTTAAAATAATTATAGAGACCTGAAATTCTTACCAAATACTTTTTTTAACACTTTCTAGATGTGGTAATATTTTCGAACCATTCTGGCGGCTTTTGAGTTATTAATAGCTATTTGAAATTAGTTCGCGATTATGTGATTTATTTAATAAATAAACTTAAAAACCAAACAATTGTAATTTATATTGTAGTTACAAATAAACACAAATGTCAACTTAAATTGAATCCTACATTTCCAACATCTCACCAACAACAGTGGCCCGACCATGATGCAAAGTATTTCTGTTTTTTTTTTTTCTTTTTTAAATATCACGTTTTTTAGGTATAGTGTAGTACGATTTACGGTTTACCGAAAAATATTTTTTAAAACTAACGGCCAAAAAACGTTGGATTTATAAAATTAAACGAACAATATAAGTTAGTATATGTGTAATTTTCACGATTATTCCAACAGAATTTTCGCTCGGTGTCCTATTTTTCATTATCCGGCTCTTTTGACGGACGGAGATTTTACTTTGATTTTATTCGACACGAGACATCATGACTGCCTAAACGTTTATACGGTACATTGTAAACTCACCGAAAATATCATCGTCAATTGAATTTTGGCCTGGACGTCGACGATCATCGCGCTAAAATGATAGAACCAGCGGCTAGCGTAGGCGCGGTAAATTATTAGTTATTCAAAAATAATATGTCTGTGAGTATATAGTTTTTTTTTTTTTTTGTAATTTGTAGTCTTCGGACACTCGCGTGGCCGCGGTCCGTTTGCCGAACGCGGCGCTGTCAGCGGTAGGTGATACGAAAAATCGAAACGGCGGAAATATAAGTATCGGAAGACCGAAAATCAAAAACGAAAAAAGAAAAAACAAACACGAAAAAAAAACAACGACCGACGGAAAATTCAAACGCGAATAACGACGATAACGACACGTCCGTGATGGAGGCGACCGGTCGAGAGAGTCCGGAATCCAGCAGCGGTCATGGTTGGGCAGCCGGGCCGCCGAGTACACGAATGGACACCTCGTGGACCGCGGAGACTGCGACCGCGGCGGCGACGGTGGCGGTGGTTGCGGCGCTTCGCGTCCTGTACGCAATACCAACACTCCTCTGTATACATATATATATATATATATATATATATATATGCACTACACGCACACTGTATACACCGATATATATAAATTAGCCCACTTTACGTGTTATTCATTCCGTCTGTACACATACACGCAAAACGTGAATGGCTGACACACACACACACACACACACGCAGGATACTCGTACTCGGCGTATGTGTGTGTACAACTGTTATTATTTCCTATGGTATTAAAAGTACAGTAGAGCCGCGGCTGTTGGCGTATGGCGTAGACGATATTATAATATTAATATTAATAATAATAATAATAATACATAGAGACGTAGAGAAGAAACGCGCGGACCGATAGACAAAAGTCACTAACAGTAATAAATAAGAAATTATAAACTATAACAATATATCCATTAATATTACATTGTCGGCGGCAGCCGAACGAGAATACAATTATTATTATCGTCATATACGCGCGCGAAAGGGAAAAACACTTTTTTTTTTTTTTATTGGGAACGTTTTCAATAAAAATATTATAATATCGGATGTGTACGTCAAAAAACAGCGGGATGCAATCGCATATGTAAGTACACGTACGCCGTACACTATATGTTATGGTGTACGCGCACAGTCGTCGGATATTTACATCGCGTAATGTAGGTGTGCAATTATTATTATTATATTTTATTTTTTTTTTTTGCTATTTATTTATATCCGTGTCGTTTTTACGTTACTGCAGTTGTGTATGGCGACCGCCTCGTGACTTTCATCGCCGCAGAGGCGGCGGTTTATATACCGTTGGCGATTTTTAATATTAAACGTAATATTATTTCCGCTACCGAAAATATTGAAAGAATACGAATCGCATTCGAATACAACAAATTATTTTGGACCGGCATTATGCGGTGCGGTTTTTGTCGTCAAAGAGGGACAATGATGGACGAACAGAGGAGGTACAAAGCGTAAATTACCGTAAATAACAAACTTTATCTATAGGACAGAGACTGCGGAAACGGTTTGGACGTGCAATGCGCAAGGGAAAACAAATACGGAACCAGAAAACGCTCGTAGATGGAGACCGGCAACCATATTTGGTCACATCTATGTGGGGGTGAGGGCTTGACATGATGGACAAATTTTTTTAAAAAGATTATTTCCTACAATTGTATGTTATACGAGTAATAAAGAGATGGAAACCTACCAAGGAGGCTTGAAAACATATTGGGGTGGCTAAAGCCTCCATAGTCTCTCCCGATATCCACCACCTGTCGGTAGATAAAAGGCCGAGAGCTCAAGACTCGGACGGTTAGTTTTGGACGGAATTTAAAAAAATGGCAGGAAATGAGAAATATCGATTGGCCAGAATGTATTGGAGATAGAGATAGAGATAAATATACGGAAAGAAGTTGTATTGACAGCTAAATCAATTAAAAAGCTGTTGAGCTAGAGGAGAAGAAGAAAATTATATCTTATAGCCCGCGAACTCCAAATAAAACATATACCAAAAGTGTTCAGGAGATATAATTTACGAGATTTCGTTCTGAGGCACTATTGCGTCTTAGAAAATTGTATTAAAACTATTTTCAACTATATATTTCGCAGATTTTCTATTATTTTATAACGATTAAAAAAAATATATATATCTTTTGGAGGGAGGTGTAAACCCACCACTCTCGTAAATACGTCATTGCGGGTATTCGAAGACCACAAAAATGTGAATGTATCGCAATACCGAAATATTCTTAACCGTGTACAGGTCGTACAGAACCATTGCCACAAAATGTCAATTATTCAATGAAGCTGTGCAAAAAAATACAAACACGTATATACAGGATTTCATTTTTTTGCTTTTTTTTATCAACAAATGCTTTCTACGAGGTTTTTTTTAAAAAAAATATAATATATAGTTTCAAATATTATGCGCCCATACGATTTGCATATATAGTTGTAATAATCAACCGTACAGTACAAAACAAAAATCGACATGTGAAATTGGCGGTGGGCTCGCTCGTAGGTGTTAAAACAAAATGGTACCTGTCTATAATGCGCATGGGTACCTACACCCGAAATCGACTAAATGTCACGAGTTTTTGTATTTGTACAATACACGTGTACGCGTAAAAAATTCTGGGTGTCGTTAAACGTGTATTTAAAAAACAAAACCAGTGAATTATATATAGATAGAATTATCCGTAATCGAATTCAAAAACGCGTTCGCGAAACAAAGCGTACAAATGAAACTATCATAATGGAATCCCGACGTTACGTAAAAAATATCACGGAGAACTTTGCGTAGGAATCTATTATTATTACAGTCGACGGACTCTGTATAATAGAAGTGATTATTATTATTATTAGGTACGAGTCAATACATCGGTTCGGGAAAATTACCGAAGAAAAAAAAAAAAAACGGTACCGCCGCACCGCTATTGCACACAGCCGTCGGCTTCCGGTTAGGTAAAAATTCATAACTCCATAGAAATGAAAATAAAAATATTTTAACTACCGGCGTTTATTATTTGCCAACCGGTAAACAAAACATCAATACCGCGTTATGGAGTACGAAAATTAAAATAATAACCGTTAAATTTCTTGCGTTTCTTTTTATCGTATTCGCCTATACCTCTGCCTAACTATTGTCGCGCACGTCTTACGCAACGATTGTCCACAAGTGTATGACAAAAGTCAGAAGGCATTTACGCCACTGGACATATTTGACTATACGGGCCGGGGTTCTTGAGTTTCGTCGATACTTGTTGAGTTTGGTTTTTTTTTTTTATATTTAATTTTTAAATTTAAAAGTTTAAATTAAAACCGTAGTAGTAATAACTACAGCGGACACAACATTACTCCTGTGACCGATGCTTTTCAAAATCATTTACAACTAACAAGCCTTAACGAATAATGGTGAAATTAATTTGAATTCTTACCCCGAAAGTTTTTCCCGTAACGCGTGTTTTTGAACAACAGGTCGCGCCCGGCAATTAATACATTTGTTACAATATTTAACATAACGTTCTAACAATTTAATTTTGAAATACATTATAAATAAATGTTTGGTATTTATTACCAATTACATAATTATATCCATTAAATATTTCAAAGAAAGATATTGCATTCGTAATACTTATTTTCTTTAAATACGGTATGGGTATATATACTTGAGTTATGATTACACCATAAAATATTCTACGGTTTCTTAAGTTTTAGGTTTAAAAAATCTCTAGTATTATGAAAAGGATTTCAAATTTATTTACTAATTGTTTGCTGATACCTTCTAGTGATGTGACATAAATCCGGATTATCCGAAAATGCAATAAATCCGGATTTCGGATTTTCGGGTTTTGAAATCCGAAATGTTATATTTCTAATTTTAAAATCCAAAATTTTGGGTTTGACCGTACAGATTTCTGTTTTATTAAATCTTAAAATCAAATTATTAAGTCATTTTTTTTACATTTTAAAATTAGTTAAATAATTTTCACATATTTATTCTAAAATATTCTATTATTGATTAAACATATATTTATATTAGTGTTTCTATTAGTAAACAGTACACATTTAACAAAAAAATCATTTAAGTACAAAAATAAAATCAATTTTTATATAATACTTATTTATATCAAAAAAATTCTGTATGGGAAAGTCCTGATTCAAGCCAAGCCGTTTAAAATACCCAGGGATACTAGTTTCATCAAAGAATACAAAATCACAATTTTAAAAACCTTAATCCGAATTCTCGAACATCGGTCAATCTGGATTATTCCCATCACTAGCACCTACCGTGTAAAGTATACATATTAATTTGTATTAAGTACCCATACAATTTTAAAGGTATTTCTATTTTAATCGAACAATACAAATCTAAATTAAAATGAATTCAAAGAAAAATTAAAAAATCGTAAACTACTGCATTTAACAACCAATATTCTGAGATTTCGAGTTTTTTTTTTTTTTTTTTAACATTTATTAGAAAAATATACAATCTATAATATAGGATTACAATAAGCATATGAGCGTGTACAAGATAAATAATATACAAGACATGAGAGCTTGAGAAGAGTAGCTAACTAGCACTAACACGCAGATAGATTTTCCGTTTAACTTTAAATTACAATGTTAGTAATACTCAATGAATTTCCTTCTTAAACATGATTTTTAGGTTTTCGCAATTTACTTCGTTCGAATTTCGACTATATGTACAATCTGTATTTTCCTTTATAATACAAAACATCACATTAACAGTTTCATCGCTCTGTTCGGGTCTAAAATTCAATTATTCGTTCACGCTAAAACAAAAGGTAAAATAATTATTTTAGTAAAATGCATATACACCTGTAAACGGGATTAAATGCATCGTTCCCGTGCGCAAGTCTGACTAATTTTCTTATTATCTGAAAATTTAAAAAATAAAAAAATTTACTTTATAAACGGGATATGTATATAGATACATGAGTATCTATATAGACGTAGCTATATAGACGTAGCCTAAATACCAAAGGACAGGTCTTCTTTTGTGAACGTACGCAATTGTTGAGAAACACAGGGAAGTTGAGCAATCGGTTCCAGACAGTTTAGACTGGGAAAAAAAGAGCAGACGTATTGATTAATTATGGTCGGTATAGTAGGAAATTCCGAAATTGACATGTTATTGTGACAGTTGTAGTTATGTGACTTATAGGAAATGGTCACCCGCCGACCATATTATCTATATAAGTAATAAAATGTATAAATACGTCGCATACAATTGCAATACGATTCGTATACGAGTTATCCGTTTAATATATAACGTAAAACAATAATTACTTCCAATAGTATTTTAACTTTTGTTTTACACTCGTAAGATGTATATTGCCGATCCGGTTAGCGTACTCAGTGGTTGGTTTAAAGAAGTATCTGTTATATTATTCAAACGCAAACGTTTAAAATTTAAAACACTTCTTATATGGACTGTATATTTTGTAACTGTAACTTTTTATAAAACTGGGTAGTGGGAGCAAGTACTGTATTACGTTTAAGGTGTATGAACTGATGGCAATAATAATACATCGTAAACTGGAAATATAATTAGTTGATGAATAATAAATAAACTATATAGATAAATTAATAGCTGGTATTGTTGTTAATGCGTTGTCTCTATGCCTTTTGAACGTTCATTTTTTATATATATATATATGTGATAAATTATTTATTATTTTAGCCACGCGAGTTCAGTCGGGTAGGCAATGAAATGTATAATAAAAAAAAATATATGGTTTTTTTTTTTTACTAGGTAAACTATTAAATTATCTATGAGGTAGGCTATAGGTTGAAAGTCTTAGAAACGCTACTGCCGTCAACTATGGGTACTAACTATTGCATAGAAAAGATATAGAACTATTGTAGTATACTATTATCACTTATTAGTTTAGTTATTTATTTATAATAGTTTGATTAAAATTTAAAAAACACATGCCATCATAATGTCATGCACTAAATTATTATATCTATAGTTCCGTCAGTTCGCCAATTAGACACCTATTCACGTCTTTGGTAGTCTAAACAGTTTTTTTCTTTTTTTTTTTTTTTTATGAAATAATAAGTGAAATTATTTAATATTTATCGTCGTAATACCATAACAAAGAACAATGCGGGGTTATTTTTCTGTAAAAAAAAAAAATATAAAAAATTCACAAGGAGAAATTCAGGCTGATGACAATGTGATAATAGAAAATTCGGTGCAAATTGGGGTAATTTAAATAACATTATTGAAGATGATATTATTATTATTATATGATTTAACAATTCAGCTAGTGATAGTTATGGTTACCTACTACAATATTATAATAGATCGTTATAAAAAAAAATGATAAATAAAATATATAAAATCAATATATAATATATAGGTATAGGCAAATATATTTAAGAATAGATCCTGCAGTTTACCAGAATAACCAACGGTTTTGATTTTCAAACCGACCGTTTCCCAAAACGTATATTAAACAATAATATTTTAAAGAAATATTTTGAATCTTTAAGATGTCAGTCTCAATTTTTTTGTATTATATCAGACTGCACTTACAAATAAAAAAAAAAATTTTAAATATTTTCTATTTACGGTTCAAATTATAAGCACACATAAATTCGTGTGTTTGTGGAAAAATAAATTGCTGCAAAGTGTAAGCGCAAATGTTTCAGAGACAAAAAATAACCCGACGATGTACACATACAAATTTAGAATTTAATTTAAAAGTTACTTCAGTTAATAACTTTAACCTTAATCAGTTAGTTAGGTTAAGTTAGATTAATTCTTAGTAACTTTCTAACTTAACGCGTTGTAAAAAACGGACACCTATATAGAATATTCGTATTCAACGCGTTAGATTAAAAGAAAAGTAACTATAGCTATCGTACTTTTTTCAAAATTTATACTTCAAATGTGATCTTTATGATTTTACAACCAATTCAAACAAATACATTGGAAAAAAATTTGTAACAAGTATCAGTGAACATACGTATGTTTGCAATTTGATTCAGTTTAAATTTGAATTCGAATTACCCACATTTTTTTTTTTTTTAGATAGTTACACAAAAAAAACCTTCTAACTTTTAAGTTATTTTTGTCACTGGGGCAACCGAGGGAATTTCGTAAATTTAAAACACCAACTTCCAAATCAAATTTTATAGTTTTTTATAACGACCAACTTTAATATGTTAAACATTTCCAGTAACTCGCTCGGCATTCAATGCACTTCAAAGTACTTAACTATATAATATAATTTTTGTCGCAATAAATATAATAAAACTCGGGCGAGGAGACGAGTGGTCTTATTATTTGACTTGTATAGGTAAACGGTTTTTCCAAACAACCATCCAAGCTTCAAAAACGGTTGAAAAAATAAAAATTAATTCGGGAAGACCTGCAAAACACCAATAACAATTATTTTTATAGTCGGGTGTCGGTATATAATAATAGAGGTGTGATAAATGTCTCGAAAAGTGTTATATAACATACATATATATATATTATATATTTTACATATACACCAACCCGGCGTGTTTTAGACGATTAAAATCGTATTTAATTTCCTTAAACGCCGTGCGAAATTGTCGCATTGATACCGATAGGACATTTATAATGTACCTAGGTACACGTGGTAAAAAACTGAAAGTGAGAGACAATATAACGCAATATTCATTGTAACAATATATCGCGTTTTTTAATACACCATATACTACGTAGTCTAGATAGACTGGATATATTATTATATTATATACGAGTCTATATTGATAGAGTCGCTCTCTGGGTATGACTTCCCTATAATAGGTATCTATTTAACGGAATCCTTCGTAATAGTTGTATTCCGAAATAATAATTCCGTCGGAGAAATTTGCTTTGCGCGAATTAATTTTAAAATAAAAAATACCTCGTGTGTCTGATACGGTTTTACATTTCTAGCAGGACCCTCCTCACTATTTACGCGAGCGCATTATTATGGGGATATTTCGTCCGGGGGCCCGCCTACTGGATATAATTATTCTTTCAATTCGAATTGATCCTTGTAATACCTACGTTCAAATTTTGTTTGATCTACTAATTATGTATGCCGACTGGTTAATAATATTTACTGATTTATAATTTAATTTACGGTTCATAATAATGGCCACAAAAATTCTATATCAGGCTCTGATTTCGAGTTCCACTGTACGTACTTGATTTATATACAATTATAATATTACTATTGTGGGCAGGCAGCGTTTTGAATATTTTATCGTTTGATTCGGGATTTTTTTGCACACCTCTCTCCACCGGTACCTATTTGCATTTACAAAACACACAGAACAAATGAATCACAAGGAATGATTAAAGTAAAACATGAGTGGGGGGGAGTACAGAGACCCCTTTCGGATTTTTGCTAAAAATCCCCTTGAGTTTAATAAGCTTTCGAATTCCGGAGGAGGAGGAGGAGGAGAAGGACGCTTTATTTATTGTGACATGGATAATTGAACAATTCAAACAATTCCATTCGAAACTAAACACAACAGAAGGAGCCCTTCACTTCAAAATCGGGAAAAGAACCAAAAACCGCAGACTAAAGCCACGTCTTCCACAAGATGGACATCCTGCTACCTCCTGAAACATCATCATCATCCTCAGCATCGGTATCATTAGAACGTTGACCTAATTAAATAACTCAATTAAAGTACAATTTTCTAAATTAAAACAATTTTTAAATTATATTACTACTCTGTTATGACTACCTAATTATGTATGTATTTATCTTTAATATGTTAAAATAAAAAAAAAATAAATAAATAAAAAAATTGTAAAAACAAATATTTATGTTGAAACAATAAAATAAACCTAATTAAATAAAAAAAAATAATTTATTGTCGCCACTTCGGCGACGACTTCCGCGGCCGGTACGACGTAAACATTTTACTATAAGGGAATAAATATGAAATGACAACAGTGGCGCCGGAACGTTTTTAGTTGGTTGGCTGAACATTATGCGTAAAGCATTTTTACCGAAAATAACGTCAAAAATTCAACAATCTCAAAATTATTTCAGAAATATATATGTACAACTTTAATTTTTTTTTTTTTTTTTTTTCAATATTGCTCCGAATTATTCGTCAACGAGTTAGATTTATTTTTTAAATCGTTTGACCATATTGTTTAGAACGTCGACGATCATTCGATTGTTGCGAGTTTTGTTTCAACATTCAACATACAAATCACGGGAGACGACCGAAACCTATAGATTTTAGCGGTAAGTGGCTTAGCCCCTCCCCCGGGAAATTTTTCCCCTGACGATTATTGCCCCCATTTTCCCCGTTGCTCACCCCCCTCCCACCACATGAATACCACCCACCCCCAGATAGCTAGCTCACGATACCGTACCATACCGTAGGACGTTGATGCCGACGCCATCTATTAGCGTGGTAGTCTATGTTTACCGTCCTTTGGAACCTAGGCTAAATTCTGATATTCTTATAATGTTAACTTGACAATTAAATTACTTTTAACGGTTTTGAACATTTTAAGCGGAACAATGGGTTTTGTGGTTTTACAGCGATATTTATTTATTTGTTTTCACGTAAACACGTTTTTCTACCAGACGACTTCGTCCGATCTATACACTCCCAGACTATTTCCTGTAGTATATTTTGTCTAGTTGGTATTTGAAAGAGGACATTTATTTTTTTTTGATTTACCTATTAGTGTTTCAACGCGGCTGATAAAACTACGAAAAAAATGACGGAAAACCGGCAAAAATACGATCTCGTCAAACTAAAGTTTTAATATTTCTTTATGAATTTATGATGACTTCTGGGTTACCGTGGAAACGACGAAAAAACACGACTACATCGTTCAGAATCGTTTTTCGTTTACAATTTATCGTCGCATAGAGATATAAATTAAATTCCTATCTATATACTTCTCTCTCCTTTTCCAACTTTCCACCAAGGACGGTGACCCACCCATGGTGCGAAGGATGTATGCCTTTTTTTTTTTTTTGTCTTTCTTTTTATTAAATTTTTCGGCTTCCCCCTCCACCCCGAACAAAAACAATGGCATGACGCGGTACAGACGAGCCAATTTAAATTTTATACCGCGGCGAAAAACCATCGCATCATATTATATTAGGCGTGTTGTCACTTTTATTATAATTGTAATCGTATATCTTGTACCCAGGTACGTGTAGGCAACTCTTGCCACTCTATATACAGTCCGGTCGTAATAATATTCTATGCGGTTTCGCATTGTCTCTCTGTCCGCATACAACGGGCGTTCGTCCGTACACGATAATAGAGAATTTCCATTTAATTAACCGGGCCGACCGCGATGGTTAAAATTCAGACCCGAGTACAGTTTTCGCGATACAGATCGCAATAATAATGCGGTGGTATGGCATACTATTATTATATTTATTATTCTAAATAATCTATGTGGGTTTGTCTGACATTGTCTCGCGCGGGCATTATAATAATAGTATATATCGTGTATACACACCGCATGCGCTCTCACTTCGCGTAGGTATACACCGCAAGGATGATAATAATAATAATAATAATAATAATTCACATTATTATTATTATTATTATTATTATTTAATGGCTCTTTATTCCCAAAGGATTGTATATAGGCGGTGGGCGCGACTAGACTAGTCGAAAATCGTTTAGGAGGGCTGATTTTCAATCAAACTATACGATACTCACATCCTCCCCTCTCCCCAATCATTTAGAAAATAACGAGATTAATTCGTAATGCCCAAATATATGTGTAGGTAGTTAAATTAAATACGCACTAAAAATATTGATTTTCTTGTACGGGTATTTATACTATACTTAAGCTAGTTAATTTATATTAGCGTAATGTATAAATTGATATATTTTGTTTTTTTGAAAAATTAGCAACATAAGTTCGGTGTTGATTCAATTCATAGACTTGATAATATTACAGTGTCATGATCATGTTGGTAAACAGACAAAATAACAAAATCCATTTTTTTAGATTTTTTTTTTTCTTTCACAAAATATTATTATGTCTATGAGTATAATGGTAAACTCTTTCTATACCTGAAAAAAAAAACCAAATCTTTCATGTCCCTTACTATTTCCAATTGTTAAAAATAAGAATTTGCATGTAGCTGAACTTGCTGGTATCATTAACCCGTCGTTGGTACACATGTGAGCACGCCGCTCACACAGATAACATTTTGAGCGTTATTTTTCAGAACAAGATTGTAGTTTTTTATTTTTATTTTATAAATTATGAAATGTACATAAAGAGTATTTATTTACTTTTTAGTAAAGGATAAAAATATACATATTTCTAGGTATGGTTTGATTTTTTTAAGTTAATCAATCAATTATAAATAAAATAAAAAGTGAAGTATGAGCGCCGCACTCACAGTGTAGCAATCATGTTACGAACTCTATGTATACCAACGACGGGTTAAAGAAAAAGTAAAAACTTGTACAAATTTGGATAGATTTTTGGTTTTTTTTTAAATCATAGATAATACTATACACAAATGACAAAATACATTATAATAATTATTTCTAGAACACAAATTACCCATATAGTCCATATAATATTTTGTAATACATTTAAAGAAAATAAATTTAAAAACTTGAGTAAATAGTCTTCATAATTAATTTTAATACGTTATAAAACTGGGGGAGCTAAGCTTCCTCAAGTTTCCTCTATACATGTTGTATGTATGATTGGAAATTTACATTAACTATAATATTAGTATAGCATACTCGGACACAATATTATTTAAGTTATAATATTATTATCCAAAATAGAGTAAAACGAATAACAAATGTTTTTTTTTTTTTTTTTTTTAAATGGATCATATATATATCTTTTACACTAGATTTGACTGGTAATCATCATCTTCAATACGTTCTAAATGAGTGCTCAAGAATTCATCCACGGTATCGGTGTCCCATCGTTCGATTGCTAAAACCTAAATAGAAACAAAAATTATTTGAATATTTGAATATCAAAGTTATAAAATATATTTATTGATTTTTTTTTTTTTTCTAAGAGAAAAATGATTCATAAATTATATCATTGAATATCAAATTATATTAATTTAATAGTCACACAAAAATAATTTTTCATTGTTACTATATGTAACAATAACCTGACTTTTTATCATAATTATTGTTGACATGTATTTATTTAAATAATAATAATATATCACCTCTTGCACATTTCCATTTTTGTCCATGAGTTTAATTAAAGGATCCAATCCAGGTACATATCTGATCGTTAAATTTGGGTACTTGGTTGGACGATCACTTTTTATAAAAGCTAAAACAATATAAAAATATAATTATTAAAATAACAGTTAATACCTTATTTGTAAATTGAAGTAACATTTAGAAAAATATCATCAATTGTAGACTAGATCATTGTAATATTACTGATAAATATGTGAGAATCCGTATCATTATCAGATTTGATCAGAATGAATGTGACTACTATTAACTTATAGTAATTCTATCCAAAAATATATTGTATCTCTGACTCATATAATTTGGTTTAGTTGTTATTTGATCGAATAATTTCTATTTGGGTTTTTTTTTTAAGTTAGTACACAGATGGGTAGTATTATTTATTTTATGTAAATACCTTAAATAATTAAAATTAAAAACTAATAAAGAATTTCAGGCTATTCGGATAGTTTTATAAATATTTATAATATCACAATGTAATTTATTTATATACATAATAAAAAGCTAATTTATTTTTAATATATAATATGATAGATTAATGTTAAACATTTTGTTTTAATTAAAAACTTAAACACACCAATTAAAATAAAGTGTATGGTTTTTTTTTTTTTCTAACTGTGTAAGACTGTAATAATTGAACCAAAGTGAAAAACTTAAACTTAAGTATCACATTTTACTCTATATATTATTGTAAATAAATTGTAATTTGCCCTAATTCTGGATTTATTACACAATAAACAAAACTGGTATACCTAAAAGTTTTGACATTTGATGAAAATAATTACATATACTTAAGTGTTAACATACTGAATATAATCATAAAATACCTTGTATCTGAGGATAAGCACCAAATTTACAAGTACACACTTCTAATCTGGCTTTGGCATACACTTTAATAGATTTTTCTTGGTCCATTTGACAACATTGAGTGCAGTGATCACTATGAAATTAAATCAATGTAACATTTTAATTATTTAAATTAGCTGGCTTTTATTTTAGTATTTAATATAAGTATTTTACATTTTCTACCCATTAAAATTTCAAAAAAACGACATATACAATGCACCAAATAGGAAAAAATATGCTACTAAAAACCATTCCTGGTGTTTCTAACTAAATAAGTCTTCTGAGAGAGAAAAAATACGCACCCATCATAGGAAAACCAAAAGCTCCGCTCAGAATCTTAAATTATCTAAATTTTTGGCCTTAACAAAAATAAAAATGAAATTCTGTATTTAAGGTTAGAAAGAATTTTTATTTTTTATTTTGTATTTAATAACTTAATCAACTTTGGGCACTTGTTACATAACAATTGGTTTAAAACTAAATACTGTACATTTTGAAACATAGGTAATTTACATAGACACTATTGATTCTGATGTTTTACATATATTTGATTAAATAAATTAGTTGTTTTTTTAAGAATTTAATTAACTGTGCGATTTCATGATAGTTTTGGCCTAATAATTAGCAAAGGTTGTGAGTGATCTTGGGTGTGTCTTCAATACTGTTAGTATGTGCAATTAGATTTAACCTAATTGTTGTTTAAAATCGTTTAGAACTGTTAGAACTCCAAATATATTTTTATTATATCTCCTGTCAGAAAGACAGAGATAGCAGGTATTTGTGACACCCTCTTAATAAAATACTTTAATTTATATTCAAATTTACACTTAATTTACTGAATTTTCATAATTTACATTGGTATTTTAAACATGTAAGTTCAGAATTGTTAATATGTTAAGAAATAAATTATAAATGTATGATACCCAACATTATTTTAACTAACTAAAATATTCCTAATAATTCTTAAAAATAATATTTATACCTTAACAATCCCAACTGGAACTTTTTAAGTTGATCACAAGATGAACACAATAGATTAGCTTTATTAAAACCCAATAACGAACATTCATTTGACGTATAATCACCATTACACCCGTTCCCCTAGAATAAATACAAATTTGATATTAGATATTTGTTTAAAATTTAATAAAAAACAATAACTACTATAATACTTACGAAGAACATAAACAATGAGATCATTAAAATTATATTATGCATTTCTCGTATAGTTTCTAAGTAGTGATTTGATACAAATTTGAAATGAATTTGATTAGAAAATAATAAATTTACATTAAATATTTTATCTTATTAAAATTAAAATAAAACGCATCTAATAAATTAAAAACTGTGATTCGACATTAACATTTCGAATAGTAAAATTTCAATTTTTAAAAATTTTCATATTTCTTTCGTCACGGTTATCATTTGTTATCAAATCGAGTACCACAACATCGTCCTCAATCTGAATCATGAGTATATGAACTCAAACAATAATAATAAATCATACTAAAAATTGTAATATTACAATTGTGTGTAAGCTTTAACGTTAGTTGTATTTGTTTATTCTTCGTTGCACTGATTTGATTTCTCATTTAATCGATTCCATTGAAACCATCGATGTTTATCGGCTATCGTAGTTTTCAAAAAGCCCCCCGAAATAATATTACACGCCGGATTATTTGGAAACGTGTTACATTTAAAAATATAAAACAATACCGAATTGTTCGTTCCGCATATTATCCTATTTTAATATAATAATGACTGTTATATTTAATTGCTATAACTTGACGATCTAACGTTATTAATTAAAATGTAATGTAAACATAATCAAGTTTACAAGCTCTTTGGCTTATTAACCTCAAAACGTAGAAATTCCCTCCCTACCTCTCCACCAATCCCCACCATCATGGTTTTATGATAACAAATATAGTTGTTTGGTATTTCTTAATTTGCTCTGTTCGATTTCGTTTTCATGCGGATGCTTTAGACCACGGGAATATTCAATTTGATTTACGGATAGAAATTAAAGGTAATTATTTTATAAATACTAAACTTTATAAATTGTACGCAAATGTAATTGTGTTGTATCATACGGTCTATTTGTCATAATTTTTGTAAAACGAAAATTATAACCACGTGGCCATCTTGTCTGTGTTTCGACGCTCATTACTTGCAACTGGATTAATTTGTATTTTTAATAACAATTAATGTTCTTTTAGCAAAATGCAGATCTTCGTGAAGACGTTAACCGGAAAGACGATTACTCTTGAAGTAGAGTCGTCGGATTCCATCGAAAATGTAAAGGCCAAGATCCAAGACAAAGAAGGTAAAAACTGAAAATATATATAATTGTTAAAATTGTTGTATCGCTCGTATGTATAGTTGTTTAAGTCTAGCCTAAGCACAAAAGGGTAAAATTTAGTTGACAATTATTACATGACTGTTATTACATAAAGCATTGTATAATTCAAGGGTTAATCAGCTAAACTTGTCCACCCCGTTATTAAATATCCCACACAGATTTCTATAATATCCTAATAAAAATAAATTTAAATTATTATATCTTCTGTTGAGAAATCTACTGTAATTGATTTTTAAAGAAATATTCGTTAATACTTTGTTGAACTTATTAATTAGTTACAAGAGTAACTAATTAATAAATATATTACTATAGTTCACGTTCACTCTTAAGAAGGAAAAATGCCAGTTATCTTTAACGAAGAAACCTTACCTGGTCACCACACTTACGCAATAAACTTTTATCTTTAAATTATCATTTTCATCTTCTCCGCTCTCTTCTAACTTCCAATCATATTAAATTGTCAGCCAATATTCTTATATATAAGCTATTCCTCAAACCAATATGGATGTATGGTATACAACTATGGGGCTCTGCAAAATTATTGAACATAAATTGTATACAATGCTTCCAATTTAAAACTCTTCATGCTATAATCAAGTACCCTTGTATATTTCAAACCAGTCCCTACATAATGATCTTGACATCTCCTCTGTTCAAGATGTAGCAAAAACAATTTAACTTAAATCTACAAAACCACACAAATCCCTTAATAAATAATCTTGCATCAGCTAATATTCCTGGTAATCCTCAAAAAAGTTAAAAAGGCGGTAGTGTCGGGATTGGGACTTACTTTCATAAAATAAAATTAAAAAATACCCAAATTGTAAATATATTAAAAATAATTGTATAATTATTTAACTGCTAAATGTCAAAGTGTCTTCATTACTTGCACTCAATGTTCAAGATGTAACAGATTGTGGAAATACATTTTTAAAATTATAAAAATATTACTATAGTTAGTAACTGTGATTTACATATTTCGGCGTTCATCAGCCTTTACAATTGTATGCAACATTAAATTTCCAAATAGTTTTATTCAATACATTTTGATAATTATATATAAATACAAATTAAATAATTTCAAACTTATTTTGATCAAAATTGAAATGCGTCTTGTTGCTGTTAACGTAGCAATAAATCTATTTATGCTCCGAGATACTGATATTGACATAAAATATCCTACTAAAATTAATCAACTAATAGGAATAAATAAATAATTTAAAGCATTTTTAGTTTAAATAATACAATGCAATCAAAATTTGAGGATCTACTTGCTAATAGATAGGTGTCCTGTAACTAGGAATTCTTAAGCCATTTTAGGTAATGGTAACAATCTGTCTATACATATGGGGGTAGTATTTTAATATATTGGTACAGTGGCGGCGTAGGAAGCCTCATTAGCATCCCAGGCAAACTTAGAAAAAAACACTGTTTTGAAATTTATCATCATAGCATTATCCTGGTGTTTAAAATATTCTATTGCTAAATCACTGGTCCATTTTTTAATTTTGTCAAAATCCATTGATGATAGTTTCCTTCCACGCATAGGTTATAATATGTATTATCACCACTTTTAAAAAAAAATTTTTGTTGAATGTTAAAAAACAAATGACTTAATATCATATTATTTAATTGTATAGTCGGGCATTCTGAATATCCGATTACAATAAGATTCAATGTTCATGCATGTGTACACACACACGGTCACTTATAGTAAAATACATATTTAATCATCATTTAAACTTGATTTCAAGTATGAATTACACTTTGATAACAACAATTAATGGAATAATTTGGAATTCCCTTGTGCAATTTTCATAATTTCATCATTAAATTCACATGTATAGTCTGTTCAAAATTAGATTGGTACACGTTGGCGGCTGGTTTTCATCAACAGCACTCCGGCTATCTGTTGATTCAACTTGTCGTGTTCTTTCGGAATGCTCCGGTCGCCTGTGCGTTTGACATGCTAGGTAAATGTGCGTATGCACATTGTTGGTCCCTTACGAAAAATAAATGAATTACGCGGGTCATGTATTTTTCTGCAAAATTGACAGAATTGTTTTAAATATAGAGAAAATAAAATGACCAAAGTTGACATGAATATGGACCAAATAATAAACAATTTAGAACCCTGTGTCATTAATTACATAATTTGTAATTATACTTTTGACAATCAATTTAAAATTGTTGAGATTTGTATAAATAATATGGTAAACTGTTTATATTTTGAAAAATTGTAAATATTGTTTTTAATTTATGCACGACTGACGTATTCATAATTTGTTTTATATATCGACCGCGTCAGAGTGTCTTACGTAACAATACGCTTCAACGCAACTTACTGTACATTTTAAATTAATTGAACTCATCAGCAGTCAATACTAAGATTGTGATACTCTCGTCAGCATCAGGCTGCCTGTACCGATCTCATTTTGAACAGACTAGTGTATTGACAAAATCATACACATTTCAAAATGTATAAATGAAAAAATGTTGTTTTGAAGGTAGAATAAAAATACCAATTTTGCACCTCTGGGAAGGGAGTAGGCACAGTTTGTCATACCCTTGCTACGCCACTATTGGTACAATGTGAAGTAACCTATATTATTTTGTATTATTAAATATAGAACAAAATTATGTATGCCTATCGTCCAAAAAATTGAGTATACATTATTTTTAAAAAAAACTTGTACTATCTATTAATTGGTTTGATTGAAATTGAGTTCAGTAGAAAAATTGAAAAGGGTGTTTTATTATCTTGTTGATTTTCAAACTAAATAATTGTTATAATATTAAAAAAATATATTATAATTTATACCAGAAACAATGATTTTGTTAAGTTTAAACAATATATTTTTTACTTAACCCTATGTTAGTTACTCGGGGTAAAACTACCAACTAAATTCCCAAAAAAAATATTCCTATTGATATCAGATTATTACTGTTATGGACTTTGTTAATTATTTTAATATCTGAAGAGATTTATAGTAAATAATTGATTACTGTTTTTTTATAGTATATTTTACACATGCAACTATTTTATGATACAAGATTACATTATATAATGTTCCTTGTATAGATGAGTAACTGTATTAATAAATATAATTACTTACTATTAAACGGATATTTTTTATAAATTATTAATTTAAAAAAAGAAAAATGTATTTTTCAATGATATTTCATTGCTTACTTAAATATGGCCTTTAACATTTTTAGGTATTCCTCCTGACCAGCAGCGTTTGATTTTTGCCGGAAAGCAACTTGAAGATGGACGTACTTTATCCGACTACAACATTCAAAAAGAATCAACCCTTCATTTGGTTCTTAGACTGAGAGGTGGTGCAAAGAAACGTAAGAAGAAGAATTATTCTACTCCTAAAAAAATCAAGCACAAGAAAAGGAAGGTTAAGTTGGCTGTGTTGAAGTTTTACAAAGTAAATAATTTTATTATACAAGTTTGACATAATTTTTTAATAATTATAATCTTTCTACCTTAATTTAGGTTGATGAAAATGGAAAGGTTATACGCTTGAAGAAAGAATGTACATCAGAAAATTGTGGTCCTGGTGTATTCATGGCTGATATGCAAAACAGACACTATTGTGGAAAATGTACAGCTACTTTACCTAAATAGACAATTGTATGTTTTGAATACATAATATAAAATTTAAAAAAAAAAAAAAAAAAACTAGTTATTATTTCATTATTTACGTAGGCAATAGGTTTCAATTTCTCTACAATCGATGAGAGTTATGAAAACCACCTAAGACATCAGTTTATAATTTCACAGTAATATGTATTGATTTTGTCAAACCACAACCAAAGTTATTTGAGAACCACTACATTTTGAGCATTTGATTTTTAAACATAGACATACAATTTTAAAAAATCTATTAAACTATGATATGTTTTATGGATTAGTCTAATATTTTGCTGCACCAACTTGATTTGATTTAAATTATAAATAAACTAAACTCGTGGTTCATCTGTGGCTTAGTATTCCTTTAATATGTTATCAATATTTCAAATACAAATTTTTGTCATTTATTACACTTTACAACTACAATCATAGTAAAAATTAATTTGTGTTTGTATCTACGAGTTTTGAATAGTTTCAGTAATAAAATTAGTATTGTATATGGTTTACCTTAACGGATTTACTTTAATTCATTAGATGAAGTTTATATTCAAAAACGCTCTCGACTTGCAAAAGAAATCATTCTACACATTTTAAATTTATTAAAATTTGGAGTACTCAACAATCCAATTAATCAGTTCTTAAATTTGTAAGATATTGTTCAATCATCTTATTAAAAGTGACAGATTTTATGGGAAGCCATTTATCAACAGTTACACAAATAATTGGTTATTGAAAGTAAAAATCATTATTTCCTAAACTCAAAATTGTAAAACATTGTATAAAATTATGAAGGAAACATTAAAAATTGATAGTACAACACAATTATTACGCTACGCTAAACCGAGTTTTGATATGAGTTGGTGCAACTGGATATAAATGATTTAAAATACCACCTACGATAACTGATTTAAAAATCTATACATCACAAATGGATTGAACTAGAACATTTTAGATATTATTTATGTAGATACAAGTGTAAGACGATATCACATTGTGATAGGTAATTAAAAAATGTGAGAATTACTCCTAAACTAAGTTATTAAATTCTTGACTGTAAAAATTGGTAAATTATGTAATAGCATCACTATAACAGAATAGTTATCTATGTATTGCCAATCTTGTTTCTACATTTTAATTTAACTGAATGAATTAAAATATTTTACAACATATCATTGATATCACAACTAATAGAGATACAAAATTTAAACAAATTACTGTCATAATCTTAACTCGTCACGGTAAAGCTCACATTTTTTTGTCTATTAAAGATTGCATTAAACATTCTTAATTACGAAGAGTGTACACTGATTTTGTAATGTCCATACCAACTGTTAATACTGATGGTCAATTGTTAGGTAGTTGTTTTGTAGTTCAATTTATTGAAATGAAGTGCTTATCTGTAAATAAATATACACTAAAATCTCCTAATAGGAGGGGGGGGACACTTATATTTTTCTTTATTTAAAAATAATGACAAAGAATGCTCACACTTAATACAAGACCGATTTTTTCTCACTGAATCAAATACATATTTATGTATGCACCTGATCAATTTCTTTTTTTTATATGTACATATGTATTGAATTAGACATTAATTAGAAGTCTGATAAATATATTTAAACAGTTAAACTTCCAACCGACTACCGACAGTATAATAATAATAAACATCATGTTGCAATACTTTTTCAGTTTTTTTTTTTTTTTTAAATAAAATTATTTTATAATTCAAATAGAATAAGTTGTTATTTGGTTAATATATACAAGTATAATAATGTGTAAAATGTATTACATACTTAGAAACCTTAAACTAATAAGTAAATATATTTTATTTTTTTATGCGTGGAAAAGGGGAAGGACATAATTAAGAAAAAATTCCATTGAAACAGGGTATTACAATATAATTAATAGTAGTCGTGTATGAACTCGTACAATTATATTAAATTATAACTCATTTTTATACCTAAAGAGCTTATGCCAAACACGGGTGCCCGATGAATGCAGCATATAAACGCCACTGATGTACTTGTGCATTTATATATTCCTATCTGCCCAGTTAGCGTGTTTATTACTGTATTGGTAAGTATAATCAATAGTGCAACTAGGATTTTTCGAGGGGGTGTCCTATTACAACCGTGACACTTATTACCTCCCCTGTCAGACGTCCGATAGACTGAAAAACGCATATCATACGAGGTGCGACAATAAAATAACGAGACTTTTTGAATAAAACCTAACTTAACGTTATCTATAAAACGATTGTTGAAATATGATTAGAAAACACTTATCTAAAAGTACTATGAACACTGATGGCATCGATTCATTTTCTTATACGTTAGTAGCCTTGTTATTAGTGCGAGTTCGACTATACTGCCGAAAAATGTTAGATATAAAAATCGAACAACATGTGTTAACATTAAATTTCTTGTTAAATTAAAAAAAACTGCCGCGGAATCGTTTCGTATGTTATGTGAAGTTTATGGGGAAGAATGTTTATCAAGAGCTCGTGTTTTTGAATGGCACAAACGGTTTTGTAGTGGAAGGGAGGACGTCGAAGACGATGATCGTTCTGGACGTCCTACCACGTCTTCAACAAACGAAAACGTTGAAAAAATCGACAAAATTAATTAATCAATATTATTATAAAGAGGTATTAATTAAATTAAGAGAACGTGTCAGAAAGAAGCGACCAGATCTATGGAAAAATGGCTGGGTTCTTCACCAAGACAATGCTCCAGCTCACAGTGCATTTTCAATTCAACGTTTTTTAACTGGAAAAAAAATTTCTGTACTTCAACATCCCCCGTACTCGCCAGACCTTGCTCCTTGTGACTTCTTCTTATTTCCTTCTTATTTCTTTTCCCATTTTCAAACAGTTGATGACGTAAAAATGAAAACGGCAAAACTTCTAAAAGGGCTGAATGAAAGCAATTGGCAACACTGTTTTCAAGAATGGCAGCGACGTATGCAACAGTGTATTGATGCTGAGGGAAGGTACTTTGAAGGTGATAATCATTAAATTATAACATTTTTAAAATAAACAACTTTTATTCAAAAAGTCTCGTTATTTTATTGTCGCACCTCGTATAGTTAGAAATCTCATATAAGCAATTTATGTAATTGTCAAATGTTTTGAGGCATAATTATTTTTGAATATATGTTCAAAAAAAAAAATTATTAAATTTGGGGAGGTGTCCACTGTCCAGACACCCAAAACACCCCTCCTTGGTTGCGCCACTGCGTATAAGTACATATAATAATCATTATAATTCGAATAGTAAATATTACCAATTTCGTAATCGAGTTTGGCCGTTCTACCGTCCAACTATAAAAGAAACCACATCGTGTTATTATGCCAGTTCAGGCCCAGTTCAGGGATTGGGTCGGCGAGCTACTGAGAAAATCTCGGCTCAAAATTTATATAATAATGAAAAATTAGTACAGACATTAGTAGAAAATCCGATTATTACAGTAAGAGTGACTGTAGTCAAACCGAGTAGGTACAACCGGTTGCTATTAAGGTGTTTCATATAGGCAAATTTAATCGCACATGTAAAGTCGACAACCCGGATTTATAATACTAGTTCACTCTAATATACACACTACAGGTTGATCACAATAGCGTAAGACACCCTTTTATCTCGGAACTATTCATTTTTGAATGATAAATTCATTCATTTCTACTAAAAAATTGTTTTAACAATTAAATATAATCCTAACTATTTAGAGATTTTGTTTAAATGTTTATTTGCCAGCATTATCGCATAGGTAGAATTAATTTAATGTTTTTTTTTTTTTTTTTTTTAACTTTAATTAACTAACGATTAAAACACAGCAAAAAGTTACCTATGTGGATATTTCTGGTTTTTCGCGGCAGGGGTGGGTGTGTAAGGGAATAGATAATAATAAATATGAAATGTTTGAAGAAAAAAAATGGGCCGGTGATTTTAAAATAAGAGCCGCGTCGTTTTGTATATCTCGGTGGCCCAGTCCACCTCAATCCGGCCCTGTGTTAGCGTAATATAACGGTAGCCGCAACTAGGATTTATATTAGGGGGTGGTGGTGGAGGAGGGATTATACATAAATATACATATAAAAACTAAAAAAAAATTGTATTGTATTTACAAAATCTATAAATCGAGTTTGCTATACATGTATGATGATTCTTCTTGTCTCCTTGGCGTTAAATATACTTGCAGGTATGTACATCCTGTATATAACGACACGTTTGTCCGCCAAACTGTGGCATACATTATGTATTCGGCCGACAATATTAATATTATTATAGTCCACCTCACTTTTTCGAAAATGGTAATTTTTTCAACTCGGGCGAATGGGAAATCACTAAAACGTAGCCAAAAAAAAAAAACATGGTTTTTACCAGAGGACGGTAAATTATAAATGTTAATGTGAAATGTTAAACATATTTTATTTTTTTTTTTTTTTTAATTTTAAGCCGATTTAAAAAAAATTAACCGTCTAAAACTCATTTAGGTTTAGGTAAAAAAAAAAAATACGTTTTGTGTCCTACGGATAACAACAATTATTGTAATAATTGTGTGTTTCGTGTGTGAATTATAAGGAATTGGAGAAACTGTATATTTCGTTCGCAATATACCTAATAATAAGTTTAACCGATTCGACCGATATGGTTTTTCGTTTATTATAATTCGGAGTATTAACAAAAACGCAGTGTAAATAGTGAAATCATTATGAGACAAGATTGTGCACGTTTTATTTTTTTTTTTTATAAAAACCACGTAAAAGCATTATAAAATGTGCCCAGTATACTATTACTCTACGGCTCTACGTACTCGACGAGTCTGTTGAAAACATATTGCGATATTAATAATAGTGACGTATTGCTGTGTGCTTTTGGACAACAATGCCGGGAGAAAAATAACGCCGATAGTTGTATTCGAGCTTTTAAGAACCCGCAAGTTTAAGGAAATCGATTATACTTCGATTTGTGTACTCGAATTTCACGATTACTCTCAGATCTTCTCCGATTACCGTTTGAGAAATCACTCTCACACGAGTTTACGATCGTCCGAAATATTCCGGTAACCTCCCGCAGGGCCCTTTTAAACTATGTACAATCTCGAACGACTATTACACCCCAGTAAATATCAAGTAATCAACAAAAAATATTCACCGTGGAATTCACCCGGGAATCCAATAGTTGTTTCGCGCGTATTGCAATTTAAAATCTACACACAGCCCAGAACTTAAACTTTGTCCATTCTAACCGTCTAATCATCTCGTAGCCGGTGTAACATCACGAATTCATGTAAACGACATCGAGGCTATAATACACCGTTTGAATTATATTTTACCATATATATTGTTGTTTTTCCAGACTTTAAACGTTAAATATCGAAATAATAATACATAGTCGTTTCGAATAAATGTTTTATATTTATGGATCGATCAATACAATTTTACATGAAAACAAACTTTAACAAAAAAATTGTTTTTATGTTTACTTGTTTTATGATTTCATGTGTGTTCGGTACTTTAGTGTCAGTTTATTAGCTATTTTCTTGTTAATCATATGCATATTCGGCATTCTAAACGTACGTTTTATAATTGTATAAACAAATATTTGTATTTAGATTTTTTTTTGTTTATCGAATTACAACTTACCTTATGCGCTTTTCTTAATAGGTACCTACATATTTATCAAATTAATGTCGAATCACCTTCATAAATGACGTTATTATTAGACACGGTTATTTAGAAGAATTTCGTGTACAATATTGTGAAATATTATCAATGTAATAAACAGTTTTTTGATTATTGTTTCACATAGATATTAAATAGTATTTAGATGTTTTAAGAATTAATTTCTTTTTTTAACATGTGACCATTAGTAAGCTATTTTTCGGTATTAAAAATTCATTTTCAACTATATTTGTACGTTTTTTAACAGAGTGTTCGTGTTTTAAAAGTATTTTTTATAGCATTTTATTGGTAACTTTTAAACGCCTTTTCTGTAGTGCACCGTTAGCGTAGCCCTAGTAATATATATATATTTAACGCGTGGAGACTTTTTTTTTTTCTTTTTTTCCTTCTGTCGGCATTCTATTAATAACAATATAAATAGAAATATATACGTATAAAAAAAAAAATTTAAAAAAATGTACAACATAGCCTCCTGGTTTATATAAGGAAAAAAACCAACCCCAATTTTTCCCTAGACAGTGCGGTACCAAAATTGTATAGGCGCATCCAGACATTCATTGATTTGTATTTTGTGCATTGTATTCCGCACGAATTTTACATTACCAAGAACCGAACGGATGTCTGTATATTATTGAGATTATCGAGGCACAGGGTAAAATAAAGACCGATATATATAATAATTCCTTTAGAGAGATGGTCCCCGACCTAGCAAATCACTTTACCAGTCGCGTCGACACGTTTGATAATTAATTCACACGTTATTATATTTTATTATCGCCGGACCGTCCCTTTCTCTATTATACTCAGTGCTCGAATTGACTACACTATTATATTATATATTTATTTTTTTTTTTTTTTTGAGACAGTAGTAATAAATAACTTCTTTTTGCAAATAGCAATATTGTCAACAGACAAAAAAAAAAAAAAAGGAAAATAAACCGTCTATATAACATTATCAAAACGTGATATATATATATTGTAAATAACTTTTTTGATTAGAATTTCATATTTATAGTTTAGTCATAAATTATTATTATCGGGGAGCTAGTAATAAATTTGATTTTCGTTCATTATAATACTGCACGATGGACGACCCGTAATGAATAATGTTCGTAATATTAAATTTATATTATTACAAAATATTAAATAAATACTATTTTTTCATTAAGCTCGTTAAAATTCCGGTGGGGAGAGCCTGTAATTTCCCCTAAAATTCTGATCACGCCACCGATACCGACTAGTTTAATTGGGGATCGTTCGAAACCGCACACTTGTGTTTAAATACGGTTTAAAATTATATCAAAAAGAAAACCATTGTTTTTTTTTTTTAACAAAATAATTTATTATGACCCGTGGAGAGAGGGGTTTATACATAGTTATGCATATAAAAAATAATATATCACTTGAAATTTAATTTTTAAAAAACATTTGGGGGGAAGGGTCACAATCCCCAAACCATACGCCGGGTCGTGCCACCAATAGTGATCCTTAAATTAATATTTTCTGATTTCTATCGTTAAAATTGGAAACGATGAACGACGATAAAAAGTGTGCGGTATTAGTAACAAAAAAAAAAAAAAAAACGACGACCATTTATTTGTTTTACGCACAAACGTTCGGTAATCGCGGAAATGTTTGCGGTTATTATCTTACCGAATAACCCCAAAGATCGTCCGTTTGGAAGTACCGGGCGCCGTTTAAACGAATTGTTAAGGGGTTAGGTCGGCGGAGTGTGGTTTCATGACTTACCGCCTCACTCAGCTATTCACGGGGCACAGATGCTTCAACCTGTTCCTTCACCGGATCGGGCGAGTCCGTCCCCCGGGTGTTCTCACTGCGGATTTCCCAGCGAGGAGAACGAGGTGGATGACGACGCTCTACATAGCCGGATGCACTGCGAGGCGTTTTACGGGGATAGGGAGCGCCTGGTCCGGAGGATCGGTCCGTTCGAACCGGGCGACTTGGTGTCGCTCATGCTGGAGTCCCCAGACCATTGGGAAGCCGTGGTCGACTTCGTTGAGTCCGTAATCGCGGAGAAAGAGTCGGCAAAACGGCAGCGTCAAGCCCTCGACGTCGTCGGCGTGCGCCTTCTTCAAGTGCATCGCCGTCGTTGCTGATCGCGGCCCCGTAGTCGCTAGACCGCCGGCCGGGAGGCCGGTAGGAAGTGTACCTATCCCCCTGCTTTGTGAGGGCAACAAGTGGGCTTCGGCCCGGCTACTGTCCATCCCGCCGTAAGGCACGAAATTTTTGTAATTTTTGACATGTGAGCCCGCCCCGGCATAGGGGAAAACGGGATTTTTCTATGTGCAATTAATTATTATATGTGGTTCATTGAATAAACGATGGCGATCCGCCTCCCGGAACCGCCGTAAAGCATTGCTTCGGGAGGCGGATCATAAAGTACCGGTTCAACAGAAAAAAAAAAAAGTCGGTGGAGTGTCACCGGACACGCGGGACGGCCACAGCGGCGGGTCACCCGCGCCCCGTATACCCGCCCGACCACTCTCACTCCATTCGGCTATACCTAACCTAATAATATACATATATATATATATATATATATAGTGTATCGCACGTATTTTGTACAATTCAGACATAAAATACATAAAATATGAATTACGCACGGTTAGGATCGCGTTTGTCAATACGAAATTGCCCCCGCCGCCGCCGACTGCCGAGGCCGGGTCAGACTGCGCGGCACCGAGATTACGATATTATTTCGTGTCGAGCGTCGGCCGCAACAAAATATAATTGACCTTTGTGTGTGTTCGAGAATAATAAGGAACAACACGACGGATATGGCGAGTAGAAAAAAGAAGAAAAATGACCCCACCGCCGCACCGCCGCCGACGGCGACCTACACGCGTACGCACGCATCTGTCTTTACCTGCTTTATATATATATACGAGCAGCTGGACGTCGGCGTCGAGCCGTCTCATGTCCAAACAACTAAACGCACTCCCATGATAGCATAGAAATACAAAAAAAAAAAAAAAAAAAAAAAAGAGAGACAGAGAAAAAAAAAAAAAAAAAGGTTCCCCTTATACGAAATTCTACCCGCACGATTTTTTTTCTCGATTACCGTCGGGTTATCAAGAAAATAAATAGTTTGAAGAATATTATGAAATATTATGCGTTTTCGATTTACCGCGAGCGCGCACGCTTTCATCCGTGTCCCGACCGCGTGTTTACAATCCGTACCCCACCCCACCCCACCACCACCTGCCCCGAGCCCAAACCCAACCAGGTCGGTCCCCGGAATTTTTTTTTACAAAACGTAATAATGTCCCTCGGTGTGAGAACTGATTCAAACGATATTTTTTATGTAATTTCAAACTATACATGTATACATTATCATCTATTCTTCTTCAATAAATAAGATGACGACGATGTCGTTAGCTTACGAAAGAAATTTTGAATTATGTATAAGTTTAATTCCGTTTTATAGTTATTTTTTTATTTTTATTTTTTTCCTCGTTTTGGTATATTCTTTTAAGAATATCATTTTTCCGTGTTTGAATTACGATGTTTGCCTGTTAATTGTACAGAACAAAAAAAATATTGTAATTGGACCATTTGATCTGTTGAAATATAAATAAATAAATTGTCGGTTCAAACCTGTATTATAATATTGCTCCCGGGGACGGAGGCAGTAATCATCAGTTACACGAATCAAAGTTTCGTAACTTGTGGCCACTAATTGATTACAACGCATATTCAATGATAACATACAAATGTAACTCGCACTAAAAGACACGAACCTATTTGTAACACGTAACTCGTCCATCCCCGAACGCGTATTTTCGCACACTTCTACTGCTTTAACGTGAGCCGAACTCCGGGACACGGTCTGCTGATAACTAATGCGCTCCGGCCATACGCGTGCGAGAGGAACGAGTATTAATTATCAATTGTTACGATAGAAAAACCGAGCCGAAACACAGATCACAGATTAGAGATCCTCCGCGGTCGACGGGGACCCCATACGATGTAGACGATAGAAATACATCGTCGTGGCATAACAAAAAGCGCGTTCGTTAAAATTACCGCGCACGTTAAGCGTATTCAATAAGCGGACATTTTATTTTCGATGACCGCACGCTTAACACTTAATATATTAATATTTATTACGTTCGGGGACGGGATTTGCGTACATTTTCGGCTCGAGAAAATCATTAAGTCCAACCGTCTACGTATGTATATTATATATTATATATCATATATGTCTTATGGGGATAATGGGGGTTATTACCCCTCCCGAAATGTCTTCGATATACATTTTTTTGAAGATCACGTTTATTCAGTTTAACCAGTAAAAATAATATCAGATTAGGACTGGGAATTTCAAATGTTACCCCCCCCCTTCCCACCGGCTGGTAATATTTTCCTGGCTGCGCCACTGCGTAGAGTCAATAATGGACGAAATGGAAACGGGATCACACCATTTGGATTCCCATTGTTTACGCGTTACGGCTCCTATCACCGGGCCTGATGAGTAGGAGTGGAAGGGGAATTCCCCTCGGGCCCAGAAATTTGGGACTACTCAATTTTTTTGAACAATTGGAATTTGACGAACTTTTTTTTGTCAACAGTTAATTTTTATTGATCTGTTACATGCGTTCTATACCTACCGCCGTGCTATTCTACTCCTGAAACAGTTACCCGACAAAGTTAATGACGGCCAGTCAAAAATAGTGGAGATTCAAAGTTATTACAACCCCCCCCACCATCCCCTGTAGGCCCGGGTTTCTCTATCCATGGCCCTGCCACTTTACTAAATTCTTGTCCCCGTGCCGTAGACATGGACCTAGACGAGGCAGTGCGACCAAAAGACGGCGGCTGCGGCCAAAAGGACTGTAAACCGCATTACTCGTTACAATATTTCCACACCGCCGCGCATATAATGAAATTCTTCAAAAACAAGAATAATAACAACAACAACAACAACAACAACAATAATAATAATAATAACTGCCACGGTATAGTGCCGTGCAAATAATGTACACCTCTGGCGGTATACCCGGGCCGGTTATACCGAAAAATGTGGTTTCCAGAAATCGAGAAAAAAAAAACCACGCCCTTTTGACCAATCCCCACACTACCGGCCCGCCGCCGACCGTGTCGTACCTGCGGCGCGGCGCACGGACGCCTGTTTGTCTGCCGATTTCCAGCGGTGGCGGCAACGGCGGCGGTGGCGGCGGACACATGTGTACGTTATTTACGCACACAATGCCCACTATACGACTACTCACCCCCGGGAGAGAAAGAGTGAGAGAGACCCTGCCGGTCATCATTTCGCCATAGTCTTCTATCCGGTCCAGTCGTGCGTCATAAACACCGTATCTCGTCACACCGCAGCACATTACTGCACCGCCGATTGCCGTGCAGTATCCGAAATATAGCGGAATACACAGTTTTCGTTTATTTTTAATAACAATAATAATGTCATATTATTAGTGCGACAACTCCCGAATATTATAATACGTCCGACTTACGCGAGTTCTACGTGTCGTACAGATATCAGATACGGATAAAAAAAATACTATTATTATACCTAAATATAATAATTGATTTTCTGTACCGAAACGACGACAACGTCGGCGGCGGTGGCGCACAATATCATCATGAAGACGTCGGGTGAGCGAAAAATATTGGTGTTTTTTTTTTAAAAATATTATTATCAATATTGGCGGCAGTGGCGTGTGTAAAACGATTTTTTTTTTTTTTTTTGTTTTTCGCGTAAAGCCCGGCAATTATTGTCTATAAAAATATATATATATTTGACGTCGCCACCGGCACTCAACCCTTATGGACAAATCAGGACTTAGTTGTTATTAAAGCCCATTACTCCCAGTCACACTGTTTTCTACGGTATATTATGTACAGTCGAACGGTTCCAACCGACATCCCTCAATAATCCGCTAATTTTAACAAAGGCGCGGGTTTCAAAAAAAAAAAAAAAAAAACACGTATTCGCCGCGCCACTAAATTCGCCGGCCATGGACATTTTTTGTTGTTCGATAGACGTCAGGGGAGGGGAGCCGGGTTACCTTCTTATACCGTCACCGCCGGCAGTGACGCTCGCAGGATTTTTCATATAAAATCCTGCCTAAACATATCGATAATATTTTTTCTTTTCTTTTAGTAATTTCTAATATTACGATTGTACTTTAACATGGCTAACGGGATAGGTTGAAGCTCCCTAACGCCCCGCGGAGGACGAGGGAACGCCTCTGATCACCGCCAGTTTACTGAATTATAATATTATATACACAATGTATTAACAGTTATTTTGTGTAAAACGCACTTTATTTGAAGGGCTATACTCTTTTTTTTTTTCAAATTTAAAAAAGTATAGGACATATACATCGTACCATGGGTAGGCAACTAATTTAGGTTGGTAATTCCGAGGGTAGGCGTAGGATATACACAGGATTATTTAATATATAATATAGGTAAGCAATGCAACGAAAAATCATTGTAAATGAAAAATGATTCCGAGCGGAATGGTAGTGAATTTTATTTTATGTTTTCCAAAAAAGTATTGCAAATTTCGAATAAATTATCATCGGGCGAATATTCCGCATCTTTTAAGACATGTCATGAGAAAATCGGTGTATTTTCACAAACCGTATAAGTGTTTTCCGAGAAAAATGAACACATTTTTGTAAAACTATAAGGAATAGTTTCTTCACTACACTCAAAATTCCACAAACTGCAATGGTTATATGCTCAAGAAAGAGATGAAGGTGTCATATCCCCTGGTACTCTGGAGTACCAATTATAGACGTAAAAAAAAAAAAAAAAAAAAAAAAAAAACAGTTCATCAAATAAATGACGACAATATTTATTAAGTTTCCGCGGGGGGATGTTTTTTATACTCCCATTAATTGAATTTTATATTAAGATTTAAAGAACAAATACGATTTTTCTTTAAATTTTCAAATACATATCGATTAAACGTCGTCCTATTTTATACGGATAGAAAGACAGATACGGCAAATGTTACCACGACGTCCTCTGACACAGACAAAAAAATCATATTCCTCCATTTAAACAAAAATCAAGCACGCCACTGAAAACTGTAATATTTGTTTCAATACGGGATAGCTATATAATTGTACATATATGGTTTTTTGTTTTATCTTTTTGCACACTTATAATATATCTGTATATAGGTAAACGTTCAAATAAATAAAACTTTCAATCATAATAATAACTGCGCGGTAAATACCACACGCGTGTTCTATTATCAAAGGGGCGTTTAAGGAGGAGTTGTACGCCCGAATTTACTGTTGAAACGAAAATCGTTGCGTGATTATGTTGACGTTGAAGTTTAACCACATAATATGACAGACATTTAATGTGGACGATATGTTTTTGAAGGCAGTACGTCGCTTTTTTATTCTCACTAAAATATTGTCGAAAAAGAACAACGCGCAGAGTCTGACTAGAATTACGGTCCGGCCCGAGGTAATATTATAAAATCATTGTGTTTCATTTATGTGTTAGCCATAAACACAATGAAAAAACAGATGATTGAGGGCTTTAAACCCTCAAATTAAAAATAGACCCCCCACCCGATTTGTTTTTTTTTTTAATTTTGGTCTCTTAAAAAAGATATTTGTATACTCTTTAAAAACTATGTAAATTAATAAACAATCAAGTATTAATATTATGGTTTTGCTTTTACTCTGTTATTTCGTTCTAACACGGCGGGCCCCGGCGATATTAACGAACTTGTTCGTTTGGTAATCGATAACGAAACATTAAACAAAATTATTTAATTATTATTTTGACCCTCCGAGTGTTGATGAGTATCTGCGTTTAAATTCTAATTTCTAGTTTCTAATTTCCTTACTGCAAATTTACTATGTTGTCCGCTCCAGTCTGTGACAATAAATACAGCTATGCCAATAATACTCGGTCATAAATAGTAATCGCCGTCGTTATTAATTGATAATAATTATCGGCATAATAAATGGTTTGTTCACGGACTACGTATCTACGGTTTATTGAATATCGGCCTAAATATATTATTAACGTTTGAATATAGTAAAATCGTTTTGTTGTGCACAGATTAACTGATAACAAGCTTATGGAGATTCAAGATAATTAAGCGTCGTCGGATTAATTTCGGTGTTGCGCGTCGTCGCCATACGTTTTAGTGAAATTATTTATTTAAAGAAAAACACGTTTTATGTGTTGTTGAATCGTTGTAGGTAACATACAACAAGACGCGAGGTATTTCGAAAATAATAACATTAATTATATGTACGTGACGTAAGCAATGGCACAATTAGGATTTTTTTCGAGAAGGGTGTCCGCCTATCACAACCATAACACTAATCGAGTGTCCTCCTAATTACTTATTTGTAAATACGCCACCGGTGTCGGCACAGTCCGGCGTTCGATAAACTGGAAAACGCATAGCGATATAGTTAGAAATCGCACGTAAGCAGCAATTTATGTAATCTCTCAAATGTCGAGACGTAATTTTTTATTAATTTTTTTCTGACAATATACTTGACAAAAAAACAATGAAATTTCCACAAATAAGGTTCGAGGGGGGTGTTCAGACAACCAAAACATTCCTCTTGACTGCGCCACTGCCTACGACCAATGGCGCACTACAAAACTATACGTAATATTTACCGGATAGGTTTATTAATTTATCACTTTAAGCATAAAGTAATCGAGATTTTATCGCAATGTGATGTATCCACTAATATTATTTGTACGGTTTTAGGCACGATGATTGTTTTAACATTTTTACTCAGTACGCTGCATACCGGATTAGCCGTCACCGGATTCGATGAAGCGGAAAAACAATTACTAACTAAACTAGGTAAAATGATGTCGCCGATCCGACATAAAACGATTCTATTATATATTAATATATTATTTTAATTTTATTTGATTCGCTGATTTTTTTAAATTTTTTCTTTCTAGGTCTAAGCCGAAGACCAGTAATAAACGAAAATATCGAAATACCTTCAGCTACCATGGAATTGTATAAATCGATGTCGGATGCAAATACCGCGACAACCAATTTTCCTCTTCCGGGTTTACACACCAAGTCCGCTAACACAGCCAGAACGTATACCAATATAGGTAATTGCCGAATAAATACAAATTTAAAAAAAAAAAAAATTAACGTACAAAGCCACGTGTTTTTATAATTTTATATATATATATTAAACTTATTACATAAAAAAAAAAAAAAAAAAAAAACGATAACAGAAAGATTTACGGGTTATGATTTTATATCCAGACCAAGACTACAGGGGCAATTTTTAAAATTTATGGTACACATATTGTTGAATCAAAATCAAACTAAGATTTCTATTATTGAGACTTCACTTATTCGTTATTCGTTAGGAAAGAGAAGAAACATCGATTTTGAAACAAGTCTTGAAAAAAAAAATAAAGTCCGTTTTTTTTTATAATCTGCGGAGAACATCTCGATCCAATCCGACAACATAATAATGTTGTATGTTACCAGCGTAAGGAATCCACTGGAATTACATCGATATTTTTATTTTAACCTACAGAAAAGGATTTAGAGGGGAAGGGGATAAGATGGTCGGGCCCTCGGAAAATCGTAGGAATTGTAATTTGTCTAGTAATATTATTTCATCGATATAAATTACAATTTATAAATAACCTTGTACGATATTTATAAAAACTACGTTTAAATATATAAATAAATAAGTATAAGATACATTTTTTATTTTTCAAACTAGAATTGGCTTAGCTCTGGACCATTAATTTCATTAATCCCGGCTCTGCCAACTACCTTCCTGTAACTATACCTATATACGCAAAAAAAATTTTAAATGCTATACATAATTATTTGTCTTTGAGAATAATAGATAATACATATATATATATTTTTTTTTTTTTATTGAAAATATTACGTTCTATACATTTTTTGGTAAGTGCGATATTTCTTTAGTTGTGTTCAAATAACAACGAAATTATCTTGTTTAACTATTTTTCAACTTCCGGAGGGCACGAATAGGGGGCGAGTGGTCATTACCAAATTTAACCGAAATTACTTTCTTAAATCGATGAAAAAAGCGATGGGGTCCAAATTTAAAGTATCAATATTTTTTTCTTTCTTCTATAAATTACCCTAATATATATATTATATTTGTACATAGGATCTCGGCCGAACAATTTGAAATCTCAAAGGTACCGGCTACAATTCGACGTGCACCCGTTGCCGGAACACGAACGGATTACAGCGGCCGAAATTCGTTTCAAAATGTTTTACAACACGCGATTGGAAGACGACGAATTCATCCACGTTCTTGTACACGACATCGTTAAACCGGGCATAAAAGGCTTATCGAAACCAATACTCAGGTGAATGCAATTATATTACTAATGGTATACGAATCAACAATAGGGGCCCCCCACAAAAACACATTTTCAAGTTATTTTTATTGCACGTATTAAATATCTAAAGTTCAAGTCTTCTTTTTATCGGCACAGGCATTCTGAACTCATCTATTAGTTCTTCGATACTGATTTCTAATGCCATTTTTCGCTTTAACATAAGTGAATTAAGACGTACTTGTAACATTAATATTCTGAGTTCAAAATAGGCAATTTGGAAAAAGCCCGCTCGCATGAGTAACTTATCACAGGAATTATTGCAAATTGTGTTAAAACATTATTGATGATTGAAAATGGTTTTTATTTTTTCAATCATTTTTCGATAACAACTTCACCCATGTTGCAATTGTTTTAGTTGATGACACTCTAATAGAAGTTCTATCAGACATATTTTCAATGAGCTTAATTTTACACTCAAATAAACTATCCAAATCACATTTTTACTGACAAATTGAAATATTATTACTGTCGAGCTTTAACCGAAGTAAATGTCCTGTCGTAGTAATTAAACTAAAAGTTTTCCGACTAAAACGCCTTTTTATCCCATATGTTATATATATCCCAATCAGTGGCGTAACCAGTGGGGTGGTTTGGGGGTTGTAATTCCCCCCCCCACGAATTTTTTTTTAAATGTCAAATTTCAAGTGATATATCATTGGACATTGTACATTTATTTAATTTGTATAAGTATAATTATGTATAACCCACCCCCTCTCCCTCCGAAAATAAATTATTGTTGCACCGCTGATCCCAATAAATTTATTTATGTTATCAGAAGGATCTCTCAAGTACATTGGTAGAGTTAACTATGCCATGGCATACCCGGCACACCCCATGCAAATCAATATAATATACGAGTACATATAGTATATAATCATTTTTTTTTTTTCCAGACTAATGGATTCGAAATCGATAAACAGAACGAACGTTTTGAAATCCGAAATCGTCAGTTTCGACGTGACGCCTGCCGTGGAAAGACTGTCGGAGAAAAATTTTATTGAAAACTACGGTATAATAGTGCAGTGCGTAATGACATCTGGCGGTCAAACACACATACTGGACGTATTCGATTTCGAATCGTCCGAAAAGGCGATACTGATTATATACACCGACGACGAAACGAGTAAGAACGCGATAATAATACTATTAACATTTGAACTGTATAACCGTATTTTCAACCGACGGATTAGTAAACGTTAGAAAGATAGAGGGAAAAACGCAAGTAGTCTATGCCGGCCTCGCGATGTACATATAAATTATGTAAATTTTTTTATTTATTCTAAATTCTAAAATGTGCGTACAAATTTGATAAGTAAAAACATTAGAACAAGTTGAGAACCACTGTATTATAATACGGTTATGTTATTGGGGGCTGACGGACGACATAAACACGGATATTCTATATGGGTTATTTTTCAAAACCGATATTTTCGGTGAAAAATGGCTTTATAGTATCTTATTTGGAATATGATAAAAGCAGGGCCGTATTTAGGGCGGTACCGGAGGGCACAAGCTCGGGCACGTCATGTCTTAAAGACGGCAAAATATTTGAGTAATTTAATGACAAAAATATGTTCACCATTTTCATGTAGCTTAAAAAAGAAGGGTCTTGAAGGCCCAACGGCATGTCATCGTGAGATGGTTTTTAAACGGATTCTTTATCCTGGACGGGTTACCAGTTCGTCGCCGGGGAGGAGGATGGCTCTTATTTAGTAATTGTTAAATTTTAATATTGAAATACGTATTACAAATATTAAATGTGCAGAAAATATTGAAGAATATTAAGATGAAATAAGTGCAATATTGCTAATTAGACGGACGGCGTAAATGTATGCCCGGGGGCGCCAAAATGTTAAATACAGCCCTGGATAAAAGCCTTAAAATATAAAAAAAATCAGTTCATTTCAATATCAATACCGTGGTTTTCGATTTCAAACGTCTGGATAACAGGTATCGGTTTCATATCGGATTGTCGGTGTACCGGTAAAAATCATTATCGGCCGATCCCTAACATTATATTAAACAGAGCCGGATTTAGGGAGGCCACGGGACCCCGACAAAGTTCAATTTTGTTTTTAATGAGTCCTTCGTATCGGCTATCAACGCGTCCGTATAATATAAAATAAAATAAAATCAATATACATAATTCGTTGACTATATAACGAACAAATTGTATTTATATTAATCGTTTCAGTTGAGAGAAATCCGAACATGATGGAACGGTACAGGGACAAAAGGTCGGCGGACAAGTCGACGGTGAAAAAAAAAACGAAATCGGAAATATGCCAGAGACACGCGCTGTGGGTGGATTTCAAAGAGATCGGCTTCAGTGATTGGATCCAAGCGCCGCAGGGATACGACGCGTACTACTGCCACGGTACGTGCACGTTCCCGCTGGCCAGCCACATGAACGCGTCGAACCACGCGGTCATGCAGACGCTGATGAACTTTGTCAACCCGACGTCCGTCACCAAGTCGTGCTGCGTGCCCACCAAACTCGGGCCGCAGACGTTACTCTACGTGGACGACGAGGAGAAATTGGTCGTGAAAACGTACCTGGAAATGACCGTGGAGGAGTGTGGCTGTCGGTAAGACCGGTCGCCGCGCGTGTGCTATGGTTAACACCCGCGCGCCACGCCGACTGTTCGCGGCGCAGTGGCACCACGACGTCATCTATATTAAAATAATATTATACTCGTACCGGAGGGGAGGGGTATATTATAATATTATAGCCTGCCCGTTCCGCAGGTTTGTCGATTTATACGGACACAATTTTCGTGCAGGAGGGGGGTAGCAAGGTTACAATTTTGATAACTTATCTCTATTGATTTTTCTGAAATTTCAGGGGAAGTTTTGAACCTAACCACCCACTCGTGTACGCTATAGGCGAGCAGTCCGAATCATTTACTATATTGTATCTCAGAGCCCCCCCCCCCGGGGCGACACACTATAATAATATTATTAGATGATGCACGCAAACGTTTTTACCATTAAATACCGTGTAAATAATAATTATAATATGTACAGATATATGCGTGTAAATTATAATTATAATATGTACAGATATAGCGTGTAAATGCACACAAGAGGTGTTTCGGTTAACTTTTGTTCTATTCGACGTTTTTAAGTTTTTATTTTGGGGGAAGGGAGAACCGACGAATCATGAATATTAATTTTATTCCGGTTTTGTAGTGACTAACGGCAATTAAGTTGCAATTACTATATTACATAACGTAGAAAATGATAATATACCGTCTGAAAATCGAGAATAGTTAAGTTTTTTTTTTTTTTTGTCATTAAAATAAATCTACGATAAATATTTTTTTATGCCTACATACAAAACGTAATAATATTTGAATTAATTGTACAGCACAAGATTATACAACGACAACTGTTTAAAACAATAATAAAAATATTGAATAGAACAAAATCGATTGTCAAATCGTACCGATGAACACCCTGTATACTCGATAGACATATAAGTGTAAAAATAAATTATATAAGTCTAGTCCATAGGTATGAATACAAATTCCGTCTAAATCTATTTATTGTAACGATTATGTGTCGAATGTTTTACACACGAGAATATTATATTTGTTTAAAGATAGGTTTATGAAAAATCAATAATAGTCTTATTGTTAGTTTGTATTTCTACTATATTTAAATTATTGTTTTTTTTTTTTTATTGTTTTCGTTGTTGTTTTTAAACGGTATTACCTACCATCCTCTGATTAATATACTGTATTTATAATATAAAATATTTATTTATTTTAATAATATATTCGTATATTATACCATTCTACGCCCTGCGGTTAAAAAATCCGAGCCATCGAGGTATACCTAGGTACATATCCAAAACAATAGTGTACACACGCGAAGAGATGTTCAACCCCTCCCTCCACCCATTATATTTTTTTTTCTCTTATCGCTAAAAATCAACAAAAAAATATATATATACAAAATGATTTATACGCATTATTAATTTAATTCATAAATTGCAAACTAATTACAATTGATGAATTGTAAAAAAAAACCTAGGAAACGAGATATTTGTAAGATTTTTCATAGACCTCGCCTCGAATCTTAAACTTTAAGATGTAACTGATACAAGGAGTAGGGTTAAAAATTAAACAAATATTGTCGAGGGGATTCGATACCGGCTGTTTTCTGTCGGATTGGCCCTATCTTATTCCAATTAATGGAATCCGCCTTAGTAATCTTATAGACAAAACTTCTGAAAACATGCTTGTATTTCGTCACGAAGTTTACTTGAACCCTTGAATCCTTTAAAATTTGATAATTTTTATTTTAGAATTTTAAAAATCAAATTTATCAAAATATTAATACTTTTAGACAAAATAAATATTTTTTTTTCGGCCGTACCCCTTCCCCTTAAATGAATATATCGGGCAGTAGATTAGCGGGAAAGTCTTATCATTAAGGTGGCCGTTTAATGTACAAAACGATTTGTCGAATTTTACAAAATTTGAGAAACTTCGGAACATCAGGCACCAATTTTCTTAAATGATAGAAAAATAAAAACCAAATATTCAGTACGAAAAATTCATAGCTGGATCGTGATAAAAAAAAAAAAAAAAACTCCCAGTATCAAGTATACTAAGTATATTAGCCAAGTAAGTCGTAAGTATCGTAATATAGGATGTTCTAGAATCCGTATAAAAGTGATATTGGAAAAAAAACCCATATTATTTTACCATTCTTGTTTCTCTGTCTACTGTTATATAATTTTAAATATTGAATACCTAATTAGTTATTGTGTTTTGCTCCTATTGGCCTTTTGATTATTCGTAGAAGGGTACCAATTTGATAATAATAATAACAATTACCTATACTGAAATGAATACGGTTTCGATCAAGTAAAATTAAAAATATATTGAATTCGCTACTACAATATAAATTACAATAATTGTCCGTGTTTTATGCCATTGCATAAATCCCAGGCACCTGAAATGGAACTGGTGTAGGGACTTGCTTTTCCTTAAGAAATTTCCTCTTAGGGGTGCCGTTAATTGGCGGCTGTTTGCCATCTAATTTACCTACTTATTGAACATTTTTTTTTTCTTCGGATTGTATACAAATAAATAAAAATAACAAACAAACAAAGTCCTATGCCAAAAATGGATCAAACATTATCTACTGAAGTGCCTTGAACATTTATTTTGCGTTCATATTTCTTAACGATCGGTTGTTTAACTATTAATATACCTCATACCCAGGGCCGTAATAGCCGCATAGGAACTATAGGCACTGTGCCTAAGGGCCTACGAAAATAAAATGTGTGGCTACGATTTTTTTGTAATATTTTATGTTTTTTTTTTTATTATTATTATTACTATTATTATTAAAAGTTAACGTACAATCTTAAACCGTCCCAAGCAATCACAAACTCGCAACATTTAAACTTTTCAATCGGTTTCCTTACGTCTCATAGCATCATGATATGTAACAAATAAAGCACTACACAAAGATTAAAAAACTGATACAGTTGACCAACTAGCTAAAATATACTATACAAAATGTCATACTAAATTCATACAGCATCATCAAAATCCCCTCATTTCAAACTTATCCTCAATCACACCCCCTGAAAACCCCCGGGAGTCGTCTCAAAAGACGATGGTGTTGAGATCTCTTAAACTAAATTAATATCACGTTCACTGGATATCCTCCCTCATCAAGCCATCATGTTATTGTTATATTTTTCTATTCTATCTACGAAGTTATCATATTTGCTTATTGTGTTTATTCAAATACAGATTTTAAGTTTTTTTAATAAAAAAATTAAAAAAACATACAATCTTCACACGTTAGCACAACTAGTAAAATATTATGCATATAAGAATTTACAGGCAAAAATAATAATATTACTCGTATATTTACACTCAGTGTTCAGTATCGTAATTCGTAATTACCTTCAGAAATCAGATTGGATAAACCATAAACCGATAAAATATCGCTCGCGTACGGGCATACGACGGTGTATGATGAATGAAATCCGGATTACTGTTTAGAGTGTTTTAGTAAATAATAGAAACAAATATTAGAAAAATAATATCGTTTACGTAATATAAATAATAATTACCGACCGCAGGCCGACTGCACGGCATTCACACACACACATCAATATGTAAAATAATAAGAATTAGATACGGGATATGTTTGATTGGTATCGGAACGATAAGAACGAGACAAAGACCGTCAGTATCCGCAACTTTACAAAATAAAATCATACAATATATGTTTTTGTCAGCATCACCAAAAAGATGAAATTAATTGTTTTTAACATTAGTTAAAAATTTTTATTATATAAAAAGTTATAAAAGTTATCATATAAAAATTTAAATTTAATATTTATGTTGTAAATATTTTTGTTTTTAAAGGCTTAACACTGAGATTCAACACTTCCTCTCCCAAACAGACTATTTCTTAACCATTTAAATACTGGACACTGCAGGGCTTTATTAGTACATAGGCACTGTGACTAGGGCCTACGATAGTGTTAATCCGGACCTGCTCCATACGTACATTGTAAATATTGCTGGTAGGTACTTATCTATAATATCAAGTGCCACTCAAACATAAAATGTATACCTAATAAAATATATTAAATGTACTACCAATTTCAATATTGAATTACATTAAATGTTAAACCGAGCAAATAGTTACATTTCACATATTATACATGCCTCCATATAAAAATATTGAGAAGTACATGGTAAGTATTGTGATTTAAACTATACGCCGACCAGTGAGAGAACGCTACTGGGCGGCGACCAAAACTATTCCGTCACGCATTCCCACCACTGAAATTTCCATTTGCTGGCCGCCGTTAACTCTGGCCGCCGCCACCGTTAGCACCACCACCGCCGCCGACGTTGCCACCCAAATAAGTGTGTCAGTGTTTGTATACAGCGCGTGCTATAGTGTTCGTCTTATTTACGTTTTGTCATACATACACATAATAATCATATGTCATGTTGTAATAAATGAATAAATACATATATAAAATATTTATATTATTTACATTGTTTTTCTATACATAATAGAGCGACAGTCGCCAGGTGTTATTTTAGTTGTCTGTTACTTGAGCCGCTGTATACAGACACCGGTAACCGCGTAGTGAGTGGGGGAATTTACGCGCCTAAGAGTAGCGTTCTCTCACCGACCGGAGTATAGGTGGCAGTGTTGTCATTTGCTAATATAACATTCTATTGATTTAAATTTCTACCCACCTCTTTCAAGTCTTTTTCATTAAACTAAGTCAGTATTCAACAAACACTCTTTCCGACACAATGGCGATAGCTTACATCACTCGTGTTCAGCAGTTTAGCTCCGCTCACCGGCTCCATAGGTAGTATTAATAACATTTTTTTATATAATAATAATATGGCTTATTTCCCATACACTTCTAGTAAATTATATGTAGTGTTTTACCAACACTATAATACTAATATTTCTGCAAGATAAAATGCATGTTTGTATTTAATAAAATTGCTATTACTATAATTATTATATAAAACCATATAGAGTCCTAGAAGAAATTAAAAACAGCTTAACACATCTATTTAATATAGTCATTAGCAATTAACATTGATATTACAAATAAATAGTTATGATAGTAGCAATAGTAACATATTATAACCAAAGGAGTTACACTAAGAGTAATGAACAAATCATAATATTATTTAATTCTTATACTTGATGATGTTAATAATAATCATTGTGATTTATTCATATTATATTATATTATGTGAAGTAACATAATATATTTATACCTGTTTAAACGGTTAAATATAAACCATGCTACACAAATTGTATGCATATATAAATTTATAGGTATTGATTGTATAGACAGATAGTAAACATAATAACATCGTAATTTTTTTTTGTCAGCAACATCTTGAGCGATGAAGAAAATATCAAGATATTTGGTAAATGTAACAATAAACATGGTCATGGACATAATTATAAAGGTAACTATTCTTAAAGTGTTCAAATTATTTTACATTATGTTCCAATAAGAATAATATTACTGATTCTATATTATTAAAAGTTGATTGTCATATTTTTTTTATTTTAATGCATTATGAGTATACATTTCAAATTTAAATTTGTAAATATACTGCCACAATGGGATATATTTTTATAAGTAGAAGAAACTCAATTATTAAGTATATATAAATATTTATTAAATTATTGTGTGTATTTACTTCAATAATTATGTAATAAATTGCAAACAATTTTAAAAAATCATTGTACAAATATAATACAATTTTCCAGAATTTGAAATAATATGCTCTTGAAAAATGATATCAAAATTATAAATTAAGTTTCTTTTTCCATTAATGAGTATTGTGTACTATTCTTCAGAAGACTTTTTTAATTTTAAAATCATAGTTAAATGTTTATTTTATTGAATCCATTTGTTTTCTATATCTTTTACGTTCACAGAATAACCATAACAAATTTTAAAACCAAATTATTGTCCACTAAAGGAATTTCAGAGTTTATTGATTTATTTATTTTATAATTATTCAAAAATCAAAATATTATCTATGACCCCTTTCACTTGTGTCCATTTTTGTTATCTTAAAATTTTAACAACCAATAATCACATAATTTTAAATATGTATAACTGTTTGATTAAATAATGGATTAAAATTTACAGTTGAAGTAACAATGAAAGGCCCAATCGATAGAACCACCGGCATGGTTATGAACATTGCAGATCTAAAAAAGTTTATTGACATTGTTATAATGGAGAAATTGGATCATAAAAATTTGGATTTGGATGTACCGTACTTCAAACATAATATTAGTACAACTGAAAATTTGGCTTGTTTTATATGGTACGAGTTAAAAGCAATGCTGGATAAACCTGATTTGTTGTATAAAATAAAATTATACGAAACTGATAAAAATTTTGTTGTGTATAAAGGAGAATTTTAGTAATACATATAATTTATATTTTATTGTTGCACATTTATACTTTAAATAAAATAGAAAACATATTTTCACTATATAATTATTATGTATCAGACTTTAATAAAACTAATTAACTAGAAATTATAAAACAACCAATAATGTCAAATTAATGTATTAATTTTACAAAAAAAAAAAGTGTTACGTCCTAAAATGCTGTTGTACATAGTAAATGCAATATTATTATTCAATACACATGGTTTTATTATTTAAAACATATTTATATGGAAATCAATTCAACTGCTTATTTTATTAAGTGTACTTACTTTTTAATAAGTACATAAGAAAAAGATTTAACAAAAATAATACAAATTAATCTAGATTACTATATGTGAAAACAATTTAATTATATGAGTGTTAAATCCATTAGTCAGATGGTTCTTTATTTTCCATAACACAGACCGCTGGTTGTATCTCCAGTTCATTGTTTAACTTTTTCAACTTTTCGGCTGAAAAGTTAAATTAAAATATGTTAAAACTTTTAATAGTATTTTATAAGTTAAATTAAATTATGTAGAAATAAAAAAAAATCTGTATTAATTAAAATTATAGTTAAAGCTATGTTTCCCAGATTACTTATTTGCAAATGATAGTAATCTAAACAATAATTGATATCATATTATCAGCATATTCTAATTATGTTAATGTCTAATATATAATTAATTAAATAGATTTTATGTATTTAAAATTAATAAAATAGAATGCTTGGGAATTTTATTTTAAGTCACAAGATACAGTATTGGGCAGTAAAGTTTTTTCCGATAACTAGGATAGTCAATACAATTGGCAAAAGACTGATACTTTTAGACAAAAAAACTCTTTTTGGCTGTACCCTTTCCCCTAATGGATATTGAACAATAGTTTTATCATTAAAGTAGTCATTAAAATTAAAAAAAAAATTCAAATTTTACAAAATTAAAGAAAACTGGTGAAAAATACAAACAGTAATTTTGACAATACACTACTTTAAAAATGATGAATTATCCGCTTTTAGCTGGTTTTAATTATAATATGACAAGTACAGTTTTAACTGTTTAATGTTTACCTATAATATGTATATTTTGTGGTTTGAATGGCATAAAGATTAATTAGGCACCTTTAAAGTTTATTAGTTAAATTAAAAAAATATAATTTTTTTTGAAAGAAAACAGTGACAAAAAAAGTAATTTAAATAGTAATTAATTACTTTTTAGTTTGAGAAGTAAATAATTTTTTTTTCTGTATCATGTTGACTAAGTAAAAGAATGATTAATTTTATGTACCTTCTATTTTCCCCTGAGCAATCATTTTTTTTAACTCAACTTTTTTTCTGTTTCTTCTCTCTGTTTTCATTTTATTTCTTAAAGTTTTACTTTGAGTAACGCCAAATAGTTCTTTTTTTGCATTATTCGAAATAGACTTATCTTCTTTAATTAAATTAAAAAAAATTCCTCCAGGTGTTCGTTTACGGTCACCAATCTAAATCAAAAATGAAACAAGTAAGTATAAATTCTGAGAATGATAACAAATAAGTAAAATATTGATTATTTACTAAAAAATTGACAAACCTTTGTCATTTGCCCACCATTAGCTTCTATTAAACAAGTTTTGTTGTATTTATCAATTATAATCTTCCTGTCGATTTTGGATATCAATGATACTACAAACAATACATATAACATATTAAATTTAAAAATAATATTATTGTTAAAGTTTTATTATAAAATTACTTTTTAAAATTATTTACATAATTTATAAGGTCTACATGAAATAGACCACTCCCCCAGAAAAAATGAATAACTATATTACTGTCTAAATGGGTACTTACACATTAAAATCTTGTTGTATTCGCAAAGATTTGTACACAAATCATTTGCAAGTTCGTCCAAAGTCTTTTTTTCTGAATTGATAATATTTGATAAATGACCCAAACTCTGATTGTCCGCATTATTTTTTTTTTCAACTTTTTTTTTTTCAACACTTTTTTTTTTTTCAGCATTTTTTTTTTTTCCCACATTTTTTTTTTTTTTTTCACCATTTTTTTTCTTCTTTTTTTTTTTAGTTCTACTTTTTTTGGTATTACTATTAACACATAGGTTTTTCATAACAGGGTGAAATTCAAAATTATATTTTCTATTAGAATAAAACAATTATTTAGATATTAATAAAAAATGGATGTTATATAAATGTATAAACATAATACATTTCTTACTTACGTATCTATTATATTTTCAGTCTTTTGATTTATTTTACTTAATGAAACATCTCGTTTTCGTTTTTGTCCACGGTTCATACAATTCCTATAGTTCCTCACAAAAAAAAAAAAATATATATATATATATATTATAATAAAAATAAATTTGATTAAAATAAATAAATTCTTATGTAAGCATTTTACAAAATGGTAGAATTTATATTGTGTTATTCTATCTTAAATGGTAAAGGTATAATTTAATTGGTTAATATTATACTCTTACCAAACAATTTTTAAATTAAATTGTATGACCTTACATAAAAATGTTACGACAAACATTATAAAGTATTTTATCATAATTTAGAATAAATATTATATTTTCTTAACTTTTTAAAAATTAAAAAAGAAAACAAAACATTTATGGCATATGATAGAAAGAGAAGCATAAATTATACTGTTTCAGTCTTTTTAAAATGTAATTATTTTACTCTGTTAAATTTAAAAATGGTACAAGCTAAAATATTTATATATCTAAAAGGTATATACATCTGTGAGTAGTATGGATTACGAAAACCGTGGTTCGGATCATCTATATCTGCATAGCCTTTTTTAGTGGTTACTTCAAGACGGTTTAGGCATCCCTCCATCTGATCTTCTACAACAATATCACTCCAAACTGACCCAATATTTGTGTGATTAACAGAAGAGGTTGGCGGTGAAAGATCATCGACAACGGAAAAATCATAATCAGTATCCAATATCAATGCATCTGACCCGGACTAAATTTAAACAGACGATGTTTAGAGTATTTTTTTTTATATTTGATATTGTACATTACCTCATTGTCTGACCCGAGAACCGGGGGTATCAAGTCCATTATGAAAAAATTACTTATAACAATATCACACTTGAGCGAATTAACAAACGAATACAAATGTCGAGACGTAATTTTTTATTAATTTTTTTCTGACAATATACTTGACAAAAAAACAATGAAATTTCCACAAATAAGGTTCGAGGGGGGTGTTCAGACAACCAAAACATTCCTCTTGACTGCGCCACTGCCTACGACCAATGGCGCACTACAAAACTATACGTAATATTTACCGGATAGGTTTATTAATTTATCACTTTAAGCATAAAGTAATCGAGATTTTATCGCAATGTGATGTATCCACTAATATTATTTGTACGGTTTTAGGCACGATGATTGTTTTAACATTTTTACTCAGTACGCTGCATACCGGATTAGCCGTCACCGGATTCGATGAAGCGGAAAAACAATTACTAACTAAACTAGGTAAAATGATGTCGCCGATCCGACATAAAACGATTCTATTATATATTAATATATTATTTTAATTTTATTTGATTCGCTGATTTTTTTAAATTTTTTCTTTCTAGGTCTAAGCCGAAGACCAGTAATAAACGAAAATATCGAAATACCTTCAGCTACCATGGAATTGTATAAATCGATGTCGGATGCAAATACCGCGACAACCAATTTTCCTCTTCCGGGTTTACACACCAAGTCCGCTAACACAGCCAGAACGTATACCAATATAGGTAATTGCCGAATAAATACAAATTTAAAAAAAAAAAAAATTAACGTACAAAGCCACGTGTTTTTATAATTTTATATATATATATTAAACTTATTACATAAAAAAAAAAAAAAAAAAAAAACGATAACAGAAAGATTTACGGGTTATGATTTTATATCCAGACCAAGACTACAGGGGCAATTTTTAAAATTTATGGTACACATATTGTTGAATCAAAATCAAACTAAGATTTCTATTATTGAGACTTCACTTATTCGTTATTCGTTAGGAAAGAGAAGAAACATCGATTTTGAAACAAGTCTTGAAAAAAAAAATAAAGTCCGTTTTTTTTTATAATCTGCGGAGAACATCTCGATCCAATCCGACAACATAATAATGTTGTATGTTACCAGCGTAAGGAATCCACTGGAATTACATCGATATTTTTATTTTAACCTACAGAAAAGGATTTAGAGGGGAAGGGGATAAGATGGTCGGGCCCTCGGAAAATCGTAGGAATTGTAATTTGTCTAGTAATATTATTTCATCGATATAAATTACAATTTATAAATAACCTTGTACGATATTTATAAAAACTACGTTTAAATATATAAATAAATAAGTATAAGATACATTTTTTATTTTTCAAACTAGAATTGGCTTAGCTCTGGACCATTAATTTCATTAATCCCGGCTCTGCCAACTACCTTCCTGTAACTATACCTATATACGCAAAAAAAATTTTAAATGCTATACATAATTATTTGTCTTTGAGAATAATAGATAATACATATATATATATTTTTTTTTTTTTATTGAAAATATTACGTTCTATACATTTTTTGGTAAGTGCGATATTTCTTTAGTTGTGTTCAAATAACAACGAAATTATCTTGTTTAACTATTTTTCAACTTCCGGAGGGCACGAATAGGGGGCGAGTGGTCATTACCAAATTTAACCGAAATTACTTTCTTAAATCGATGAAAAAAGCGATGGGGTCCAAATTTAAAGTATCAATATTTTTTTCTTTCTTCTATAAATTACCCTAATATATATATTATATTTGTACATAGGATCTCGGCCGAACAATTTGAAATCTCAAAGGTACCGGCTACAATTCGACGTGCACCCGTTGCCGGAACACGAACGGATTACAGCGGCCGAAATTCGTTTCAAAATGTTTTACAACACGCGATTGGAAGACGACGAATTCATCCACGTTCTTGTACACGACATCGTTAAACCGGGCATAAAAGGCTTATCGAAACCAATACTCAGGTGAATGCAATTATATTACTAATGGTATACGAATCAACAATAGGGGCCCCCCACAAAAACACATTTTCAAGTTATTTTTATTGCACGTATTAAATATCTAAAGTTCAAGTCTTCTTTTTATCGGCACAGGCATTCTGAACTCATCTATTAGTTCTTCGATACTGATTTCTAATGCCATTTTTCGCTTTAACATAAGTGAATTAAGACGTACTTGTAACATTAATATTCTGAGTTCAAAATAGGCAATTTGGAAAAAGCCCGCTCGCATGAGTAACTTATCACAGGAATTATTGCAAATTGTGTTAAAACATTATTGATGATTGAAAATGGTTTTTATTTTTTCAATCATTTTTCGATAACAACTTCACCCATGTTGCAATTGTTTTAGTTGATGACACTCTAATAGAAGTTCTATCAGACATATTTTCAATGAGCTTAATTTTACACTCAAATAAACTATCCAAATCACATTTTTACTGACAAATTGAAATATTATTACTGTCGAGCTTTAACCGAAGTAAATGTCCTGTCGTAGTAATTAAACTAAAAGTTTTCCGACTAAAACGCCTTTTTATCCCATATGTTATATATATCCCAATCAGTGGCGTAACCAGTGGGGTGGTTTGGGGGTTGTAATTCCCCCCCCCACGAATTTTTTTTTAAATGTCAAATTTCAAGTGATATATCATTGGACATTGTACATTTATTTAATTTGTATAAGTATAATTATGTATAACCCACCCCCTCTCCCTCCGAAAATAAATTATTGTTGCACCGCTGATCCCAATAAATTTATTTATGTTATCAGAAGGATCTCTCAAGTACATTGGTAGAGTTAACTATGCCATGGCATACCCGGCACACCCCATGCAAATCAATATAATATACGAGTACATATAGTATATAATCATTTTTTTTTTTTCCAGACTAATGGATTCGAAATCGATAAACAGAACGAACGTTTTGAAATCCGAAATCGTCAGTTTCGACGTGACGCCTGCCGTGGAAAGACTGTCGGAGAAAAATTTTATTGAAAACTACGGTATAATAGTGCAGTGCGTAATGACATCTGGCGGTCAAACACACATACTGGACGTATTCGATTTCGAATCGTCCGAAAAGGCGATACTGATTATATACACCGACGACGAAACGAGTAAGAACGCGATAATAATACTATTAACATTTGAACTGTATAACCGTATTTTCAACCGACGGATTAGTAAACGTTAGAAAGATAGAGGGAAAAACGCAAGTAGTCTATGCCGGCCTCGCGATGTACATATAAATTATGTAAATTTTTTTATTTATTCTAAATTCTAAAATGTGCGTACAAATTTGATAAGTAAAAACATTAGAACAAGTTGAGAACCACTGTATTATAATACGGTTATGTTATTGGGGGCTGACGGACGACATAAACACGGATATTCTATATGGGTTATTTTTCAAAACCGATATTTTCGGTGAAAAATGGCTTTATAGTATCTTATTTGGAATATGATAAAAGCAGGGCCGTATTTAGGGCGGTACCGGAGGGCACAAGCTCGGGCACGTCATGTCTTAAAGACGGCAAAATATTTGAGTAATTTAATGACAAAAATATGTTCACCATTTTCATGTAGCTTAAAAAAGAAGGGTCTTGAAGGCCCAACGGCATGTCATCGTGAGATGGTTTTTAAACGGATTCTTTATCCTGGACGGGTTACCAGTTCGTCGCCGGGGAGGAGGATGGCTCTTATTTAGTAATTGTTAAATTTTAATATTGAAATACGTATTACAAATATTAAATGTGCAGAAAATATTGAAGAATATTAAGATGAAATAAGTGCAATATTGCTAATTAGACGGACGGCGTAAATGTATGCCCGGGGGCGCCAAAATGTTAAATACAGCCCTGGATAAAAGCCTTAAAATATAAAAAAAATCAGTTCATTTCAATATCAATACCGTGGTTTTCGATTTCAAACGTCTGGATAACAGGTATCGGTTTCATATCGGATTGTCGGTGTACCGGTAAAAATCATTATCGGCCGATCCCTAACATTATATTAAACAGAGCCGGATTTAGGGAGGCCACGGGACCCCGACAAAGTTCAATTTTGTTTTTAATGAGTCCTTCGTATCGGCTATCAACGCGTCCGTATAATATAAAATAAAATAAAATCAATATACATAATTCGTTGACTATATAACGAACAAATTGTATTTATATTAATCGTTTCAGTTGAGAGAAATCCGAACATGATGGAACGGTACAGGGACAAAAGGTCGGCGGACAAGTCGACGGTGAAAAAAAAAACGAAATCGGAAATATGCCAGAGACACGCGCTGTGGGTGGATTTCAAAGAGATCGGCTTCAGTGATTGGATCCAAGCGCCGCAGGGATACGACGCGTACTACTGCCACGGTACGTGCACGTTCCCGCTGGCCAGCCACATGAACGCGTCGAACCACGCGGTCATGCAGACGCTGATGAACTTTGTCAACCCGACGTCCGTCACCAAGTCGTGCTGCGTGCCCACCAAACTCGGGCCGCAGACGTTACTCTACGTGGACGACGAGGAGAAATTGGTCGTGAAAACGTACCTGGAAATGACCGTGGAGGAGTGTGGCTGTCGGTAAGACCGGTCGCCGCGCGTGTGCTATGGTTAACACCCGCGCGCCACGCCGACTGTTCGCGGCGCAGTGGCACCACGACGTCATCTATATTAAAATAATATTATACTCGTACCGGAGGGGAGGGGTATATTATAATATTATAGCCTGCCCGTTCCGCAGGTTTGTCGATTTATACGGACACAATTTTCGTGCAGGAGGGGGGTAGCAAGGTTACAATTTTGATAACTTATCTCTATTGATTTTTCTGAAATTTCAGGGGAAGTTTTGAACCTAACCACCCACTCGTGTACGCTATAGGCGAGCAGTCCGAATCATTTACTATATTGTATCTCAGAGCCCCCCCCCCCGGGGCGACACACTATAATAATATTATTAGATGATGCACGCAAACGTTTTTACCATTAAATACCGTGTAAATAATAATTATAATATGTACAGATATATGCGTGTAAATTATAATTATAATATGTACAGATATAGCGTGTAAATGCACACAAGAGGTGTTTCGGTTAACTTTTGTTCTATTCGACGTTTTTAAGTTTTTATTTTGGGGGAAGGGAGAACCGACGAATCATGAATATTAATTTTATTCCGGTTTTGTAGTGACTAACGGCAATTAAGTTGCAATTACTATATTACATAACGTAGAAAATGATAATATACCGTCTGAAAATCGAGAATAGTTAAGTTTTTTTTTTTTTTTGTCATTAAAATAAATCTACGATAAATATTTTTTTATGCCTACATACAAAACGTAATAATATTTGAATTAATTGTACAGCACAAGATTATACAACGACAACTGTTTAAAACAATAATAAAAATATTGAATAGAACAAAATCGATTGTCAAATCGTACCGATGAACACCCTGTATACTCGATAGACATATAAGTGTAAAAATAAATTATATAAGTCTAGTCCATAGGTATGAATACAAATTCCGTCTAAATCTATTTATTGTAACGATTATGTGTCGAATGTTTTACACACGAGAATATTATATTTGTTTAAAGATAGGTTTATGAAAAATCAATAATAGTCTTATTGTTAGTTTGTATTTCTACTATATTTAAATTATTGTTTTTTTTTTTTTATTGTTTTCGTTGTTGTTTTTAAACGGTATTACCTACCATCCTCTGATTAATATACTGTATTTATAATATAAAATATTTATTTATTTTAATAATATATTCGTATATTATACCATTCTACGCCCTGCGGTTAAAAAATCCGAGCCATCGAGGTATACCTAGGTACATATCCAAAACAATAGTGTACACACGCGAAGAGATGTTCAACCCCTCCCTCCACCCATTATATTTTTTTTTCTCTTATCGCTAAAAATCAACAAAAAAATATATATATACAAAATGATTTATACGCATTATTAATTTAATTCATAAATTGCAAACTAATTACAATTGATGAATTGTAAAAAAAAACCTAGGAAACGAGATATTTGTAAGATTTTTCATAGACCTCGCCTCGAATCTTAAACTTTAAGATGTAACTGATACAAGGAGTAGGGTTAAAAATTAAACAAATATTGTCGAGGGGATTCGATACCGGCTGTTTTCTGTCGGATTGGCCCTATCTTATTCCAATTAATGGAATCCGCCTTAGTAATCTTATAGACAAAACTTCTGAAAACATGCTTGTATTTCGTCACGAAGTTTACTTGAACCCTTGAATCCTTTAAAATTTGATAATTTTTATTTTAGAATTTTAAAAATCAAATTTATCAAAATATTAATACTTTTAGACAAAATAAATATTTTTTTTTCGGCCGTACCCCTTCCCCTTAAATGAATATATCGGGCAGTAGATTAGCGGGAAAGTCTTATCATTAAGGTGGCCGTTTAATGTACAAAACGATTTGTCGAATTTTACAAAATTTGAGAAACTTCGGAACATCAGGCACCAATTTTCTTAAATGATAGAAAAATAAAAACCAAATATTCAGTACGAAAAATTCATAGCTGGATCGTGATAAAAAAAAAAAAAAAAACTCCCAGTATCAAGTATACTAAGTATATTAGCCAAGTAAGTCGTAAGTATCGTAATATAGGATGTTCTAGAATCCGTATAAAAGTGATATTGGAAAAAAAACCCATATTATTTTACCATTCTTGTTTCTCTGTCTACTGTTATATAATTTTAAATATTGAATACCTAATTAGTTATTGTGTTTTGCTCCTATTGGCCTTTTGATTATTCGTAGAAGGGTACCAATTTGATAATAATAATAACAATTACCTATACTGAAATGAATACGGTTTCGATCAAGTAAAATTAAAAATATATTGAATTCGCTACTACAATATAAATTACAATAATTGTCCGTGTTTTATGCCATTGCATAAATCCCAGGCACCTGAAATGGAACTGGTGTAGGGACTTGCTTTTCCTTAAGAAATTTCCTCTTAGGGGTGCCGTTAATTGGCGGCTGTTTGCCATCTAATTTACCTACTTATTGAACATTTTTTTTTTCTTCGGATTGTATACAAATAAATAAAAATAACAAACAAACAAAGTCCTATGCCAAAAATGGATCAAACATTATCTACTGAAGTGCCTTGAACATTTATTTTGCGTTCATATTTCTTAACGATCGGTTGTTTAACTATTAATATACCTCATACCCAGGGCCGTAATAGCCGCATAGGAACTATAGGCACTGTGCCTAAGGGCCTACGAAAATAAAATGTGTGGCTACGATTTTTTTGTAATATTTTATGTTTTTTTTTTTATTATTATTATTACTATTATTATTAAAAGTTAACGTACAATCTTAAACCGTCCCAAGCAATCACAAACTCGCAACATTTAAACTTTTCAATCGGTTTCCTTACGTCTCATAGCATCATGATATGTAACAAATAAAGCACTACACAAAGATTAAAAAACTGATACAGTTGACCAACTAGCTAAAATATACTATACAAAATGTCATACTAAATTCATACAGCATCATCAAAATCCCCTCATTTCAAACTTATCCTCAATCACACCCCCTGAAAACCCCCGGGAGTCGTCTCAAAAGACGATGGTGTTGAGATCTCTTAAACTAAATTAATATCACGTTCACTGGATATCCTCCCTCATCAAGCCATCATGTTATTGTTATATTTTTCTATTCTATCTACGAAGTTATCATATTTGCTTATTGTGTTTATTCAAATACAGATTTTAAGTTTTTTTAATAAAAAAATTAAAAAAACATACAATCTTCACACGTTAGCACAACTAGTAAAATATTATGCATATAAGAATTTACAGGCAAAAATAATAATATTACTCGTATATTTACACTCAGTGTTCAGTATCGTAATTCGTAATTACCTTCAGAAATCAGATTGGATAAACCATAAACCGATAAAATATCGCTCGCGTACGGGCATACGACGGTGTATGATGAATGAAATCCGGATTACTGTTTAGAGTGTTTTAGTAAATAATAGAAACAAATATTAGAAAAATAATATCGTTTACGTAATATAAATAATAATTACCGACCGCAGGCCGACTGCACGGCATTCACACACACACATCAATATGTAAAATAATAAGAATTAGATACGGGATATGTTTGATTGGTATCGGAACGATAAGAACGAGACAAAGACCGTCAGTATCCGCAACTTTACAAAATAAAATCATACAATATATGTTTTTGTCAGCATCACCAAAAAGATGAAATTAATTGTTTTTAACATTAGTTAAAAATTTTTATTATATAAAAAGTTATAAAAGTTATCATATAAAAATTTAAATTTAATATTTATGTTGTAAATATTTTTGTTTTTAAAGGCTTAACACTGAGATTCAACACTTCCTCTCCCAAACAGACTATTTCTTAACCATTTAAATACTGGACACTGCAGGGCTTTATTAGTACATAGGCACTGTGACTAGGGCCTACGATAGTGTTAATCCGGACCTGCTCCATACGTACATTGTAAATATTGCTGGTAGGTACTTATCTATAATATCAAGTGCCACTCAAACATAAAATGTATACCTAATAAAATATATTAAATGTACTACCAATTTCAATATTGAATTACATTAAATGTTAAACCGAGCAAATAGTTACATTTCACATATTATACATGCCTCCATATAAAAATATTGAGAAGTACATGGTAAGTATTGTGATTTAAACTATACGCCGACCAGTGAGAGAACGCTACTGGGCGGCGACCAAAACTATTCCGTCACGCATTCCCACCACTGAAATTTCCATTTGCTGGCCGCCGTTAACTCTGGCCGCCGCCACCGTTAGCACCACCACCGCCGCCGACGTTGCCACCCAAATAAGTGTGTCAGTGTTTGTATACAGCGCGTGCTATAGTGTTCGTCTTATTTACGTTTTGTCATACATACACATAATAATCATATGTCATGTTGTAATAAATGAATAAATACATATATAAAATATTTATATTATTTACATTGTTTTTCTATACATAATAGAGCGACAGTCGCCAGGTGTTATTTTAGTTGTCTGTTACTTGAGCCGCTGTATACAGACACCGGTAACCGCGTAGTGAGTGGGGGAATTTACGCGCCTAAGAGTAGCGTTCTCTCACCGACCGGAGTATAGGTGGCAGTGTTGTCATTTGCTAATATAACATTCTATTGATTTAAATTTCTACCCACCTCTTTCAAGTCTTTTTCATTAAACTAAGTCAGTATTCAACAAACACTCTTTCCGACACAATGGCGATAGCTTACATCACTCGTGTTCAGCAGTTTAGCTCCGCTCACCGGCTCCATAGGTAGTATTAATAACATTTTTTTATATAATAATAATATGGCTTATTTCCCATACACTTCTAGTAAATTATATGTAGTGTTTTACCAACACTATAATACTAATATTTCTGCAAGATAAAATGCATGTTTGTATTTAATAAAATTGCTATTACTATAATTATTATATAAAACCATATAGAGTCCTAGAAGAAATTAAAAACAGCTTAACACATCTATTTAATATAGTCATTAGCAATTAACATTGATATTACAAATAAATAGTTATGATAGTAGCAATAGTAACATATTATAACCAAAGGAGTTACACTAAGAGTAATGAACAAATCATAATATTATTTAATTCTTATACTTGATGATGTTAATAATAATCATTGTGATTTATTCATATTATATTATATTATGTGAAGTAACATAATATATTTATACCTGTTTAAACGGTTAAATATAAACCATGCTACACAAATTGTATGCATATATAAATTTATAGGTATTGATTGTATAGACAGATAGTAAACATAATAACATCGTAATTTTTTTTTGTCAGCAACATCTTGAGCGATGAAGAAAATATCAAGATATTTGGTAAATGTAACAATAAACATGGTCATGGACATAATTATAAAGGTAACTATTCTTAAAGTGTTCAAATTATTTTACATTATGTTCCAATAAGAATAATATTACTGATTCTATATTATTAAAAGTTGATTGTCATATTTTTTTTATTTTAATGCATTATGAGTATACATTTCAAATTTAAATTTGTAAATATACTGCCACAATGGGATATATTTTTATAAGTAGAAGAAACTCAATTATTAAGTATATATAAATATTTATTAAATTATTGTGTGTATTTACTTCAATAATTATGTAATAAATTGCAAACAATTTTAAAAAATCATTGTACAAATATAATACAATTTTCCAGAATTTGAAATAATATGCTCTTGAAAAATGATATCAAAATTATAAATTAAGTTTCTTTTTCCATTAATGAGTATTGTGTACTATTCTTCAGAAGACTTTTTTAATTTTAAAATCATAGTTAAATGTTTATTTTATTGAATCCATTTGTTTTCTATATCTTTTACGTTCACAGAATAACCATAACAAATTTTAAAACCAAATTATTGTCCACTAAAGGAATTTCAGAGTTTATTGATTTATTTATTTTATAATTATTCAAAAATCAAAATATTATCTATGACCCCTTTCACTTGTGTCCATTTTTGTTATCTTAAAATTTTAACAACCAATAATCACATAATTTTAAATATGTATAACTGTTTGATTAAATAATGGATTAAAATTTACAGTTGAAGTAACAATGAAAGGCCCAATCGATAGAACCACCGGCATGGTTATGAACATTGCAGATCTAAAAAAGTTTATTGACATTGTTATAATGGAGAAATTGGATCATAAAAATTTGGATTTGGATGTACCGTACTTCAAACATAATATTAGTACAACTGAAAATTTGGCTTGTTTTATATGGTACGAGTTAAAAGCAATGCTGGATAAACCTGATTTGTTGTATAAAATAAAATTATACGAAACTGATAAAAATTTTGTTGTGTATAAAGGAGAATTTTAGTAATACATATAATTTATATTTTATTGTTGCACATTTATACTTTAAATAAAATAGAAAACATATTTTCACTATATAATTATTATGTATCAGACTTTAATAAAACTAATTAACTAGAAATTATAAAACAACCAATAATGTCAAATTAATGTATTAATTTTACAAAAAAAAAAAGTGTTACGTCCTAAAATGCTGTTGTACATAGTAAATGCAATATTATTATTCAATACACATGGTTTTATTATTTAAAACATATTTATATGGAAATCAATTCAACTGCTTATTTTATTAAGTGTACTTACTTTTTAATAAGTACATAAGAAAAAGATTTAACAAAAATAATACAAATTAATCTAGATTACTATATGTGAAAACAATTTAATTATATGAGTGTTAAATCCATTAGTCAGATGGTTCTTTATTTTCCATAACACAGACCGCTGGTTGTATCTCCAGTTCATTGTTTAACTTTTTCAACTTTTCGGCTGAAAAGTTAAATTAAAATATGTTAAAACTTTTAATAGTATTTTATAAGTTAAATTAAATTATGTAGAAATAAAAAAAAATCTGTATTAATTAAAATTATAGTTAAAGCTATGTTTCCCAGATTACTTATTTGCAAATGATAGTAATCTAAACAATAATTGATATCATATTATCAGCATATTCTAATTATGTTAATGTCTAATATATAATTAATTAAATAGATTTTATGTATTTAAAATTAATAAAATAGAATGCTTGGGAATTTTATTTTAAGTCACAAGATACAGTATTGGGCAGTAAAGTTTTTTCCGATAACTAGGATAGTCAATACAATTGGCAAAAGACTGATACTTTTAGACAAAAAAACTCTTTTTGGCTGTACCCTTTCCCCTAATGGATATTGAACAATAGTTTTATCATTAAAGTAGTCATTAAAATTAAAAAAAAAATTCAAATTTTACAAAATTAAAGAAAACTGGTGAAAAATACAAACAGTAATTTTGACAATACACTACTTTAAAAATGATGAATTATCCGCTTTTAGCTGGTTTTAATTATAATATGACAAGTACAGTTTTAACTGTTTAATGTTTACCTATAATATGTATATTTTGTGGTTTGAATGGCATAAAGATTAATTAGGCACCTTTAAAGTTTATTAGTTAAATTAAAAAAATATAATTTTTTTTGAAAGAAAACAGTGACAAAAAAAGTAATTTAAATAGTAATTAATTACTTTTTAGTTTGAGAAGTAAATAATTTTTTTTTCTGTATCATGTTGACTAAGTAAAAGAATGATTAATTTTATGTACCTTCTATTTTCCCCTGAGCAATCATTTTTTTTAACTCAACTTTTTTTCTGTTTCTTCTCTCTGTTTTCATTTTATTTCTTAAAGTTTTACTTTGAGTAACGCCAAATAGTTCTTTTTTTGCATTATTCGAAATAGACTTATCTTCTTTAATTAAATTAAAAAAAATTCCTCCAGGTGTTCGTTTACGGTCACCAATCTAAATCAAAAATGAAACAAGTAAGTATAAATTCTGAGAATGATAACAAATAAGTAAAATATTGATTATTTACTAAAAAATTGACAAACCTTTGTCATTTGCCCACCATTAGCTTCTATTAAACAAGTTTTGTTGTATTTATCAATTATAATCTTCCTGTCGATTTTGGATATCAATGATACTACAAACAATACATATAACATATTAAATTTAAAAATAATATTATTGTTAAAGTTTTATTATAAAATTACTTTTTAAAATTATTTACATAATTTATAAGGTCTACATGAAATAGACCACTCCCCCAGAAAAAATGAATAACTATATTACTGTCTAAATGGGTACTTACACATTAAAATCTTGTTGTATTCGCAAAGATTTGTACACAAATCATTTGCAAGTTCGTCCAAAGTCTTTTTTTCTGAATTGATAATATTTGATAAATGACCCAAACTCTGATTGTCCGCATTATTTTTTTTTTCAACTTTTTTTTTTTCAACACTTTTTTTTTTTTCAGCATTTTTTTTTTTTCCCACATTTTTTTTTTTTTTTTCACCATTTTTTTTCTTCTTTTTTTTTTTAGTTCTACTTTTTTTGGTATTACTATTAACACATAGGTTTTTCATAACAGGGTGAAATTCAAAATTATATTTTCTATTAGAATAAAACAATTATTTAGATATTAATAAAAAATGGATGTTATATAAATGTATAAACATAATACATTTCTTACTTACGTATCTATTATATTTTCAGTCTTTTGATTTATTTTACTTAATGAAACATCTCGTTTTCGTTTTTGTCCACGGTTCATACAATTCCTATAGTTCCTCACAAAAAAAAAAAAATATATATATATATATATTATAATAAAAATAAATTTGATTAAAATAAATAAATTCTTATGTAAGCATTTTACAAAATGGTAGAATTTATATTGTGTTATTCTATCTTAAATGGTAAAGGTATAATTTAATTGGTTAATATTATACTCTTACCAAACAATTTTTAAATTAAATTGTATGACCTTACATAAAAATGTTACGACAAACATTATAAAGTATTTTATCATAATTTAGAATAAATATTATATTTTCTTAACTTTTTAAAAATTAAAAAAGAAAACAAAACATTTATGGCATATGATAGAAAGAGAAGCATAAATTATACTGTTTCAGTCTTTTTAAAATGTAATTATTTTACTCTGTTAAATTTAAAAATGGTACAAGCTAAAATATTTATATATCTAAAAGGTATATACATCTGTGAGTAGTATGGATTACGAAAACCGTGGTTCGGATCATCTATATCTGCATAGCCTTTTTTAGTGGTTACTTCAAGACGGTTTAGGCATCCCTCCATCTGATCTTCTACAACAATATCACTCCAAACTGACCCAATATTTGTGTGATTAACAGAAGAGGTTGGCGGTGAAAGATCATCGACAACGGAAAAATCATAATCAGTATCCAATATCAATGCATCTGACCCGGACTAAATTTAAACAGACGATGTTTAGAGTATTTTTTTTTATATTTGATATTGTACATTACCTCATTGTCTGACCCGAGAACCGGGGGTATCAAGTCCATTATGAAAAAATTACTTATAACAATATCACACTTGAGCGAATTAACAAACGAATACAAATCGAATAAAAATGCTGGTCGCCGGATAGAGAGTTCAAATACTGCAAACGAATGAAAGCCGAAACAGCAGTACCAACGGCTTTGGTAATGGTCGGTGTAGAGTAGACATAGATAATAATTTGGTTTATTGTTATCTGTTATCGTTCTATTGTTGTTATATAACTATGGTGTAGAAATTTTCAATAGATGATAACGTTTTTTATGAAACATGAACAAGAAATGACCGTAATGCAGTTGATGTACAAAATACAAATACCGAAAAGCGAAAAGCGTAATAAATTCACATTTTTATTGAACACGTACGGCATAGACTACACCGCAGAGCACTTGACTTTCCGGCACGGGTACCGCGACTTACGGATAAACTGCCTATTATATTTTATATCATGATTAATATTGATTAATAGCGCACGTAACTCCTAACCACAAAAGTACGGTGACATTGCCAATAAATTGTAGGTATAAACTACGTTTAATATTTGTTCAAATAATTCGTGTATATTATGAATATCGACATACACGACATTTACTAAACGATCAATATATGCCGGATTTCGCACACTTTTCAGTGAGGATTACCTCCTCTTAAGGTTCTTGGTCGCGGCTATTTACAAATTATTAATATTCATTATTTACAATTAACGAATCTTAACACACAGTTAGGCAATTCAGTTTTAATATGTATAGTATTTAAAACTAATAAATATTAATTCTGGTGGCGAAATGCCCAGCGTAAAAATGGCAGATGATGAATCTTGGCAACAATTTAGCGGAAAAAATAGCTCTTTTCCGTTATCGCGTGGCTTTATGTCGTGCGGTTACTTGTCGAATGGCTTTTTTGACGCACCAAGGGTCTGAAATAATGTAAATGTTATCTTTTTACTCGACGGTTATCAACGATTGAAAATTTTAATACACTGGTTTCTTTTTTCGTTCGCACGGTTTATGTGCGATTTCATTATAAGGAATTTTTTTCACAAAAGACCATCGAGATATATAATCACACTTACATCTACTCGGTTCAAAAATGTAATTTTGATAATCTCCCATTCGTAATTGGGACAAGTTGTCCAGTAACAATTTCATTTGAAGGCACGAATTGTATAAATCCTATGTTTTTAACAAACTCCATCTGACACAATTTACGATATAATTATTGTTTATGAATTTTGAACACTTGTCTAGACTAAATAATCTAGTTATTATTAGTTATCCATTATTAGTAAGTCTTGCTCCTACTTATATTTTTATTTAAAGAAGTTTAATAGATACAGACAAGTTACACTATATTTTTGAGGGGATTGGCCATCTATCACCTTATTCCAGTCAAATTTATAAAACCTATCCAATAGTGTACAATTATATTTAATTTATGATAAATCTAATGTAATCTAACAATAAATGTACACGCACGGGGAATAATAATCAACATTGTATAGATAAAACATTTATTACATATTATTTTTTATTATTATGCGCCTGCAAGATTAGATAGATATAATTAGTTATAATTAGCAATAATATTATTTGTATTATATAGATTATTTAGTTTTTCATTGTATTCATTTTCTTCTATTTCAAACTACCAACAAATTTCAAGAATATCAATTATCCCCAAATTATTTACTAAAATAATTAATTCTAAATTATATTATATTTTTAATATTCTCTAATGAACAACATGGCTTCCATTCCGAATGATCGACAGTCATCAAATTAGCTATCTTCAAAATATATAGTTTGAAATTAAAAAATTACAAACCCTCCAGAATAAATTCCTAAGAATAGCCCTAAAGGCCCCTTGGTTTATGAGAAACAAACAGCTACACAACGATACGGGCCTACCACACATATATACCTGGATAACACAACAATTTAAGAATTTCCACGAGAAACTTAACAAAGTTGACGGAGCACGTCACTACAAAATCGGCAGAAGATCCACCAACCTAAGACTCAAACCTCGACTACCTCAGGATATCCTACTAGAACCCAATGAAAACACCTCAACCTCTGATTCTGACTTAGACTCATGAGCTAATCAAAACTTAATTATATTATTATGACTGTAAATACTTTTGTAAAAATAGTTAACATTATCAATTATTGTATATTGTAATAATATTCTTATAATATTGTAAAAATACTTGGTGTATTAACACAATTAAATTAAATTAATTAAAAAAAATATATATATAGTTTGAAAATCATATATTTTAGATCTGTTTTCCTTGAATCAATTTTTGTTTTTTCTATCAAATATAACCCTTTTTTGGCTTCTCCAGTTTCCAAAAAAGTTTCTGATTTATATGGTTAGGTATAAAACAAAAAACAATCATTTTCAATAATAATGAATAAAAAAGAAATGCTCAAATAGCTGAATATTCAGCCTAACCGTAATATTACGGTTTTGAAATAATAATAAAAGAATTATATTTCTACAATCTGTTACATCTTGAACAATGAGTGTAAGTAATAAAGGATTTTATGTCATGAATGACGGAGTAAAGAAACCTTCCAGTGAAGGACAGTTAGTAGTTAATTATACAATTATTCTGACAATTATTATTATGAAATATCTAACTTATTGAAAATATTTAAAAATAAATACTTTATCTGAAAATTCCACGTGGGAAATTTATGCGTAATCTTGTAAATGAAATTTTTTTTCTGAGTAATAAATATACAAAAACCTAACATCATTATTTGTTTTCCAATATTTATTAAATCTCAAATAAGATATAATCATATAATAGGCGAATAATAATAATATAATAGTATAACTATAAATAAAAAAAATACTTAAGCTTAAATTTAAATAATAATTCCTCAATTAATTGCATAAATAACAAAACAATACAAAACTAGTCGCAGACAAGCAATTATTAAATAAATAAAATTAGGAAATTTAAATTACTCAATGATTTCCGTTACATAATCTAAGACCTATAATTTGCAGTCAAATTAAATTAATAGTACCTATGTTATTTTAATAATAGCTTGTGATCATTTTCCCATAATAAGCGCCTACTGAGTAAAGTGTAATTATTTAAATCATTCCAGATTTTTAATACTGCATTTGAATATAATGAGATATAAGTAGGAATAAATATTGGCCTTTAAATAATTTAAACATTAGACAGCATTGGATAAAGGAATGTTGATGTCTCATCACGGCTTATCGAATTTTCCACTACACAAATGTATTCGCCCATATCTGTCCAGCTTAAGTTGTTTAAAACTAGTTCACCTTCAGGTCCCAACTGTAAAATAAATAGCAAAATATTATTTTATTGTGCAATAAAATATCTTTCAAAGAAATTATTTACTTTGCGTCGTGGATCGGTGTCGGTATCGATTGTGTTGCCAAAGTTGTCCTTCCAGTATTTTCTATATGGGGCACTGTTAACCACTTGACAGGGAATCATTACAGTTGAACCCATCAATTGTGTAATGATTGGACTCCACTTTATTATCCTAGTTTTCCCCTGGGAACAAGGAACTGCCTCGCCTAAAAATTATAGCAGGAATTAATAAAAATAAAGTCAGAAGTTTTTCGGAGGTTTGAACATTCTTGTTCCGAAATAAATTTGTTTTATATATATTCAAGTATAAAGTCTGAAATGTGTAAAGTTTCAAGTTTTAAAATTTGAATTATCATATTATTCATTACACATATACTTATCTTGAAAAAAAAAAAATCAAAATTTTTCTTAATTTTTTTATGCAATTATTTTTTGCTTAGCCATTATTCCTAGTAAATTGAGATCGGCTTAGTTTTGTTATATACCTATAATAGTTGCATTAAAATTAAATATACTTGGACAATACAGGTTTTGATAAAATATAAAATTGACTAACGTAAAGTGATGGCATATAGAGTTTGTTAAAAAAATATAATTTATACAATTCATACCTTCAACTGAAATCGTTACAGAATCACTTGCCATTGTCTGATCTCTAGCCTGGCCAATACAAGTATAAACGTTTTTGTGATGTGGTTGAATACAATCTATGACTTTCCTTACTGTAACTTTACCGACACCTTGAAAGTCTCTAAACTCTTCAAATTCATTTGAACTTATCGTAATCTAAACATATATATGTCGCATATATTGATTATCAATGGTATTATATACCTAGTTAATCGTTTAGAATTAAATAAAAATAAGTGTTTCAAAAATGACTTATGAACAAATTTATTCAAAATGTATAACTAAATTTAAATGTATATTACTTGATTGAGTTTTATTCCAGAAATCCATTTTGCTTGTGGAACGGGACTTCCAACTACTGTACATTCAAGCTCTACTCTACCGCCAGGAGGAACTATAATGTTTTCCAAAGGTGTTTTCACCATTACCCAATCTTTATACTCTGACTTTGCTGTACTACTACCTAATAACAAATTTTATCAATTTTAATAAGATTTAACCTATTTTATTTCTTGTAAAATAATGAATAATCAAATTTCGAAGGGAGGATCATGAAATTTGCACTCTTGGGCTGAGTTAATAATAATAATAATGGGTAGGTACCCATTAATATTTATAGTTATATTACGAATTACATTTTCATTTTTAACATCAATTATTAGTTACCTACTATTAAAATTATTCCTCTCTTTTTAAAAAATCTTAAACATGTACACCACTGTTATACTAAAAGAGTAGTAAAAAATTATACTTAAAAGTTATAATTATTAATATTATACGAATTTGTAATAATTATAATGTTAGATAATAAATAATTTTAATTAAATACATTTAAAATATACTAACTTCTTGACGATGATTCGTCGACCGAGTTCTGTAAAAAAAAACAAACATTTAAATTAATAACATGATTTAATGAGTTAAATGTATTTTACACTAAAATTATTTTGAATCAAACAAATGTCAAAGTATTGACTATTAACTAATAACTGTGCAACAAATTATCATTTTCTTGTAATACCATATCGTACACGCAATCGTGTACGATATAGGGGAGAAGTCCAAGCCCCCCCCCCGAGAATTTTTTCCAAAGCTTAAGTATAGAATAGCTCTTGTAGACTACATTCTGTAGTAGCAAAATAGTACCTATATTAATAATTTTGTAAACAGATATTAAATACCTATGAGTAGTAAAATATATTAAATACCCATAGTCTTATGACTCAATCTATATGCAATACAAAAAAAGGTCATAGTTAGTTCCATTGGGGTGGGCCACTATAGTAGAGAAGAAGTTTGGATGGTATAAGATGTAGGGTAATTTAAATTATATACTGAAAGCAACTGATAAATCAAAAAACGATTCTAAGCAGAGTAGTATTAGTAGGATGTGCTACCTATTTTAAAGTACTGTATGAAAAATCAGAGCGTTTGCCTAACAAAATAAGAGGTTTTAAACATATATACAAAATATAACTTTATACCATTTGTTAAAAAATACACATCTATTAAGGTATGGCATTAATCTGAGCATTATTTGGCCTAGTTACATATATTTCCATTTTCCGCTTTTTACTATTAAAATAAGTATTGTACATACCATTATACTATCATACATAGAAGTAATGAAAATAATAGTATTAGGTAGGTGATGGGCAGAAATGACTATTTGTCACTTCAGACTAATTGGTCGATATAAAATTTACATAACCAAATAATATAAAAACATCGAAATTAGTCATTAGTTGAAAAAATTTAACGAAGTATGCAAACTCAATCATCAATATTTCATTTTTTCTACCAATACATTTTCCAGAATGCCACGCAAGGTTGGTTGACTTTGTCCTACGATATATTTTTTTAATTTGTAGGTATAATTATAAAATATTGTTTACCGCATATATATATTATATTTTGTACTATATAATATCATTAAAATAATATTTTTAATTCTTTTATTTTAACTTGTTATAACGATAAGTAGGTATATGCAAAGAAATATTTATTGAGTAACTTAAAATTTATCATCATTTAAAATTATAAAAATGATTTTGCCTAAATTATATTAGATACCTGCCTAATAAAATAGGTATTTTTATTTAAATAAGGCAATAAAGAATCGTTGTTTGTTGAAATAAATTTTACCAAACTCAATAATTAGTTATGTAAGTATTTTAAATAATTTTAATTATTATCTTATCACTCAATGAAACAATGTAGGTACCTATATTAATGGTGAGTACCAATTTTTTTTTGTTCTCGTAGCACTTATAATTATATCTAGTTCATGATTAATAAACTTACCTCGGTAATATGACTTATCGGCAAAACTGAAGCAAATCCAATAGCATTGATAAAAAATAACCAGAAAAATCCCAATAATGCAGTTGGATATCCCATATTGCCGGTTGGTTTGTGTACTTTTTTTAACTGAAAGTGAAAAAATATTGATCATTAAAATATGAAACCGACCTAATACTGTACACTAACTAACTAATTAAATATAAAATTGATGAGATTTTAACTCATCGAGACTATACAAAATGATGAAATAATTATCTCATTAAAAATACCCCCTATTATTATAAGACCTATTCTATACCTATATAAAAATGTATTTGAAATTATTGAAATATATTTAGCATTGACATTATATATGATATATATAAATATTAATACATTATAATTTACAAATCTTATTTGAATCAATTTTACGTACTTATTTAACTCGTATATTCTGTTAAAATATATGTAACATGGGTATTAAAAACATTTAAGTATAGTATATTAATAAATTGCACACCAATTTATTTGTAGGAGCTATGATGTATCAAACTAGATTATAAATACATCATATATTTATATTATATTATACCTTTGTAGTTTAGATAGGTACCTATACTAATAAACTTTCCAGGAAAATAATTTGACGGGCTACATTAACGTGGAAATTGGTCAGTAAAGTAAAAACAAAAAAGTTTTTGTTAAATATATTAAATAATATACGCAGATATTTTTAGACATTAGGTAGATAAAAGAAACAAAAGAAAACACTGCATAAGCCAACTAAAATATGTATAAAAAAAAACTTTATAATTATAATGTGAATCCCTGTCTAATTAATAAAGTATTAAAAACTGTTTGATCTTCTTAAGATGATATTTTTGAAAATAATCTTTTAAGCCCATTTTCTTTAATTATAAAGATTAAATAACTACTGCAGGAGTAACTTTTAATTATGTTTTTTTTTTATATTATGCTGATTGGCATTGACTTAACAATAAATCTTCTTTGTGCATATTTTAATTTTACAATTTATTTGCCAGTATTTGACAAAAAGTTTAGTTCAATAGATTTTTATTTTAGGATTATAAATTATTTTATTATTATTATTATTATTATAATATAATAATATATATATATATATATATATAAATTATCATTATTTTCATATTGTTTACGATGTTAAAATATTATTTGATCATAGGGGACTACTGGCACCTATTTTTATGTATTTTAGTAATGGGGGCGTCGCCCTTAGAATTCCCGTGGGAGCAATTGTCCCCGTTGTCCCGGCACTTCTAAATGAAATACACAGTAACTTTTCTGTAGTATATATTTAACTGATTGATCATACAATAGGGATGGTTGGACTATAAAACTTTTTATTACTAAAATTTTACAACAGCATTTTCTTTATTAACATTTCATGTTTTTATGTAGTTATAAGTTTGGATAACGTTACTTTTATTAGATTTTACCGTACTATAAGTAAAATATATATATTTTATAAACATCATTAAATATATATAGGTAGATAGGCAAGGGCATTCAGTAATATTTGTGGAGGCTTTGGCTATTAAATTTGATGGCTTATACAGAATATAATACAGGCTTGAACGTTTTTAATAAGTAATAATTATTACGTAGTATTATCGTCATTGTGCCGACTACCAGAAATGTGTTTTATCGTATGGGGGGCGACGACGACCCCCCAAAAACCCGATTTTTCTCTGGCCCTGTAGATGGTACAGAACGTTTTAAAATGATTTTAGAAAATATGTTTAACATCATAGGATATATTACATTACATTATATTATAATAAGTAATAATATACCTATTTTTCTGTAAATTATTTTGTAACAATTTATAATTAAAAGCTATAAAAATACCTATTCGAAAGTTAAACATTTTCCATTATTTTAATTACTCTGTTATTACGGATATACTGTGATCGAGTATAATTAATATTAAATTAATAATAGTTATAAATTATGTATATAATATAATTAGGAATTAGGTTTTATTTAACTGTTTTTATGAAAACACTATATTAAGAAACTCTTAAAATATAACTATTAATTAATACAAATACATTTTGCAAACATTTTTACTAGTTTATAGTATAAACGATAAAATAAAACCATAATTTTTAGAAACGACTTAATCGACAAAAATATATTTTTAATAATAAAAAAAAAAAAAACAAATTTTATAAATAATTTTAATACCTATTATCTTGCCTACTATTCGTATAATTTGTATAGAGTATGGTATTTATTTAAGAAAATAATTACTATTGTGTTTTTTTTTAATGGAAAACAATTTTTAAACACCCAAGTAAAACAGAAAAAAAAAATACAAACAGCGTAAGACTGTTCTGAACATTGTTTTTAATATTAATATTCTTTTAATAATAATACTAGTATATTCTATAAAAAAAAAAAATAATAAATAAATATAATATAATACAATATATAATACGGTACTCACGTATAAAAAGAAAGCTGATGCGCCGTGTACCGTGTGCGATGCAACAAGTCGTAATGATCTGACTATTGGTGCGTCTAGACCTTATAAACGATGATGGCCGCAGCTGTTGTGTGACGCCAAGCGTCGGATCTGGAAACACACAAAATCATTATTAATTATCTCAATGTGTACATTTCAATAAACAAAATGCTATTAAACCCCCCGTCGATTTTTAACTCGATGGCTAGGATATTCAACCAACACTATTGGCTATTGAGAATTTCGTTGTGTCTTCATGGGTGGTAACATGTACTATTATTATATTACCGTAGTTGTTTCAGCAATAGATTAAAGATATTTCATTGTAAATGATAAACTATTTGTTTCATATATGAAAAAATAATATGATTAATTTAAAAAAAAAAAAAACTGAAACAGTTATATAATGAAACAGTAACAACGTGAACATATTACTTATTACTTTTGAGGAATTACATACGAGAAATTTTTGTAAGCACAAACAATAAAACTTATAAAAATACCGATTTAGTTGAACGAATATGAACGCTAATGGTCTTTAAAAAATATATATATAATTGTTACATTAGTTTATTTGTTTTAGATTCTGAGCGAAGCGATAAATATATTGGTTTTAATATGTGTAAAACAATTTTTATTTGTGTCTATAAACTTTTTTACCAGACATTCTATTCAGATTTTCAAGTCAACACCTTTTCTGGAAGCATTTTAGAAAATTACACTCAAATTTGACGTTATAAATTGTATACTTATAGCGAAAAAAAAAAAATTTAAGGGTAATATAATAAATCTGTTTTATAAGGGTTAAGTGTAAATTTTGATGAAAATCTTAAAAATTCAAAATATTTAAAAACACGATTAACTAAATTTCACTCAGAATCGTTTTTTTGTTAGCAATGATTTATCGTTGCGTACAGATACAAATACAATTCCCTTCTGTACCTAACCTTCTCAACTTCCCACCGACAACAGCCCATATGATACGATTTATGTCTGTCTTTTGTTTATTTTAATTTTCCTACCTATACAATTTGAACAGTTCGGACTGCTCGGCTATATTCTCTACCCTATTATTTGAAACACATTCCATTCCATCGATGCTATAGATTTTTCTTTACTCTTAAAACAAATTTCACTGAGTTTTTCTCGATGTTCGCAACTAAACACAAGACCATATCAACAAACCATCATTGGAATAAACTAAACTAGGTAGGTAAGTAGGCGTTTCATCGGTGATCGGTGGAGTTTTTTTACCAGCTCAATTTTCTAAAACTAAGTTAATTACATAGCTATAGTTTCATAAATATCTACGTGGTCTGTACTTCGATCGACCTTCTCTGCGGTTATCTCGCACTCGCGATGAACCATTATATCAGTTAACAATGTGATACACGAGACGGTTTGTCAGATTTGATATTTTTCCATACAGGTCCTTGCAGGTCTCTACAAAACGTATCGCGTATGGGCAAAATAAGGATATACTACATGCCCACATGTGTGGGATGAGTCATGGCATGTGGACAACAAGAGGTACTAAACTACTACAACCAGTATATTTATGAAGATTTTTGGTAAGGTTTTATAGACGTTTTTTACGTTCATCTTTCATTTTGTTTTTTTAGTCCGTCAGTAATACTATTGTGTGTATAGTTATAGCACCATTTTCTCTATTTTACAAAAACGTAATAGTTATGTTTATACCTAATTTCTTAAAATAACAATGACAAATATGTTTAGAGCCCGGAATTATATGAAATTAAAAAATGTCGAGTAAGACGCAAATATCTAAAATAGTAGTTACACAGGTATGCATAAGAAGCTTGATAAAAAAAGTAATTTAAACAAACAACATTAGTTCTATACCGACCAGTACTGAACTATTGAACATCTGCAAAAAAAATAAATACTCAAATAATTAAAATTAAAACAATCGATTATACATTGTAAAATTGAATTATCTTATAATTCAATTTGTCGATTTAATACGAATTCGTTAAATACGCAACTAATATTCAATAATGCCGATAATAATTTTATTTTGGTCCTCAAATAATTCACCCACTACCATAATTTAAATAGATATTCCTATAAAATTATATAGGTAGGAATGTTAATAAATATAAATTAGTATTTAAATATTGTAAATAGCCTGAAAGTAAAAAAATTAAGTTAGTTTTAAAATAAACTTTTAAAGTTTTAACTTGCCTAATTAGTTTCTTCGGAGAAATTGTTTATAAAGAAACTTAAAAATAGGTAATAATAAAAACTTATAAAGCTAATTAAATCAAGTTTTAAATTAATCATCCTATTATTTATACAAACTAAATTTTACTTTTAAAGTTAGTTTAATGTTATATTTTTATTTTACTCATAAAAATGAGTAAAATAGTACAGTGAGCTATACATATTACGCGTTGGAATGTTTTTAATCCTAATTTAGGTGGGTCACCCACCCACCCACTTAAATTTGGATGGATGATGAGTAAGACATGGTAAATATAGTTTTTAAAAATAAGCTGACCTTAGTTCTCTTTTTTTTCATTTTATTCGACAATTCAATCAATTCAAATATATTACTAAAGTGAAATTCCTTCCCTTTGTAGGCAATATTTAATTCGAAGATTATTCCTAACAGTACGCAAACTTATCAGCTGTCTTACACTTCAATTTGTACTTGATATGTCAATATCAATATATATTGTATTGTATAAATGTCATAATATGTCATGACATTTTACAGGCAATACGGGGTAATCAACTAACTATAAGACACTCATTATTTCTGAAAGTATTAACTATTTTTTACTATTTTGACAATTTTTGAAATAAGCCGCTCTAAAATTTTACGTCATCGATATTTTTTGTCATTCTTATATTTGAGGGTGAAACTTTTGATTTTCAATTAGTGACCTATATTAAAAGTTATATAAATATATAAATTATCAGTTAAAATAAATGTTGGTGTTTGAACTTTTAATTATCGTCAACCCGTTGACGAGATATTTCACTTTCAAGTTTGTCGGTTTGTGGATAGGGGGAGAGCAGTAGGTCATTATTTGTGAGGCGCGCGGCGATCGAATAATGCTCCACACTCTCCTACTACCCACAAAGCGACCAACTTAAAAGTGGTATATCTCGTCAACGGGTTGACGATAATTAAAAATTCAAACACCAAAATTTATTTTAACGATTACTTCATCAATTTATGGAATTTGTAATATAGGTTGCTATTTGAAAATCAAAAATGGTGGTGGTTTCAAATTGAAAAATAAGGGTGGTTAGGTTAGGTTAGGTTAAATTAATATCGAAAATGAAACATTTTAAATTTGCTCGTTTCTTTAATTTTCGAAAAAAATTAATACTTTCCCAGATCGTGTGTGTCTTATAGTTAGTCGATAACCCAGCATACCCCAGTCAACCAACTCCTATTTTCTAAACTACTCACCTATTCGGCGATTTTTTCTTTATAAGGTTTCTTATTATTAATTCCATTCGACCTTTCTTTGAAGTTTGATCATGATTCCCTTTGGTCACTACATGTAAGACATTACATCATGATGTATTACATAGCTACATATATTATTTCTAGTAATGTCTTTATGTGAATCGCTACAAATACTGCGGTACTCCCGGCCACTGGCCAAATATATAATAATTAATAACTGTAGCAATTAAAATAAAAATGCAAATTTATTTTTAATTGAAATTAACAGACATAACAAACTTAAACATTAAATAATAATTATATATTTATTAATTCAGAAAATAAATCAGCTACCAACGTGTCATCACGTTGTTCTGTTATTGTAGATATTTCATTATTTTTTTCATAATTTCTTGAGTCTTGTGGTATAGATATTAAATCCTCTGCATTAATTTTATTATTCATCGAATCGAACCAATTTTTAGGAATTTGTTGCAATAAACATTTTCTAAATACCATGCAATGTAAATGAGTAAGTTTTTCATATTTAATACGCCAAAATCCTAAACATCCTAAAGATATCTTCCAATTTTTCATTAACACAGAGTTATACGATGCATGACTTGAATCTGGTGTTGCTATAACCAACAATCCACCAGGTTTTAAAACATTATAAGCTTTATTACAGCATTTATACCTTTGTTTTGGCAATGGCAAATATTCAAGAAACAAAGAAAATATTACTGCATCAAAACTAGATAATGGTAATGTTTGACAAACATTTTCAAAAACATTTAATTCTGTGCCCAAAGGTACTGAAAGGAAATCACATTTAACAACACCCATAACTGCTGGTGCTAAATCGATAGGCAACACTTTAAATGATACATTTTTTTGAAAAGGGTTATAACAACTTCCTACATCAAGTAAATAAAAAGGATTTTCGGGCATATTAGTTATGTTATTAATACTCCAATTTACATTAAATTTTTGCGCTAAAGATTTTTCTCTAACTATTTCATTAAAATAATTCTCTTGAAAATATGTACATATATTTTTAGTTATCCATGATATTCTACAACTTGAAGGTTCATTTCTGTTATTTGTATCCCAAAACTGTGTTGCAAGTTTGTGCATGGAACAAGAATAATTCTGAAATAAATCAAATAATAAATAATATTATTACACATTTGAAGAATATTAATAAAATAATAATTGTTCAGTATTATTACTTTTAAAAGTGACTCATCTGAACAATGATTTTTCCATGCTTCTTCAGCACCCATGTCCAATGAATTTAATCTCAATTTTAGATGACATTTTTTTATAAACTCTGCATGTTGTATATGCTCATTATTAATTGGCTTACGAATACATTTTTTTCCTTTCTTGCTTACCCTAGGACATTTAAAATTCAATTTATTATGCTGTTTATACAAATTAATTGAATACAATAATAATCATAATTTTACTCTTGCATACTATATTGGACTGGGCAATATGAATTTTCCATACATATTCTCATATAAATATACAAAATAAAGAAAATATGAAATGAAAAGGTTAGGTAGTATACATGGGTTTTAAATTTTTAGACGCCCTTTTTATGGGGGATTTTTATGTAAACTTTTAAAAATCAAATGAGATCCTATATTTATTTTTCCAAACATCACATAAAAGTATTTCTTTTTTAATGAATTTAAATGGTCAAAACACATATTTTTATGCAAAACTCTTTGCCTGAAAGTAATTTTAAGTCTTAAAAACCATATGGCATGCACATTAAATAACACATTGCAACTATGTAGTTAATATTAGTAGTACCTTTTTTCGTTTTACATTTTTATTTTGCAAATTTATATGAGAAAATTGCTGTAACATACAATTCTGTTCATTTGGGGAACACAAAGTAAATAATAATTGATACTTACACGAAAGACATGATAACAAACTGGTTAAGAACATATGAATTTTCACAATAAAAAAACAAATGAATATAACTAAATTTAGAATTAAACGTTTTACAACCAAATCTAGAACCTACAAATAAAACTAATCATTAATGTATACTATTATGTCAAGCCAAAACTTATAAACATTTGAAAAAAGTATGAGAGAATTTGCAATAGAAAAGTAAATAATTAGCCGGCTTATGAGAATTTGAACGGTAACTGATAACGGAGAAATCATCACGGATCTGATATCCCTTGTTGATAAGGATAAATTTGTATACAGAATGAAGTTATGTACGTGTTTCGTACTTCATTTATACCGGAATATCGTGACCAATGAAAATTCGCCAGGTCGAGTTTGGATAATAGACTACAGTAGAACAAGATGCTTATTATATATTTGAAAAGTTCAAATTTTCAGCGTATGTGTCTTCAAATGTCAACGTAAAATCATTAATAGTGTTTAAATTATGTTATCTTGAAAACTGTATGTATTTCAATCAAGTTAAAGTATTAATTATCAAATGTCTTTTTTATACTAATACATACATTTCATTTACATTTATAACTAAATTATAATTTATTGATCAAAATTGCAATACGAAATTTTCTGATTGAAAATGCATAATATACACATATTGTTAGTATGTATGTTTTTCTTTACTTGTGTATTCCAAACACAATCACGTTTATTTACTGAAGATGATTGCCCTGGTAAGTACCTATAGTAACATAATTCTATAGTCGCTATTGTTGTTAACATTTAAAAATAATTGCATTTACATGTATAGTGTGTGTGGCTGCAATTGATAAGTTTTCAAAAACACTAGAAGGTGAAACAGACTTAAAAAAAATAGAAAATCAATTCAAAAAATATTGTCTATCTACAAAAAATGATAAGGAAAAGAGATTGGTTAGTAAAACATTACTCAATTTTAACTTGAATAATATTTTATAAATATAAAAATGTTAGTTTAAAACAAATAAAATGTATTGTATAAGCTGCTTTCAAATAATATTACTACCTAATTATGACCTAACGGCATTTAATGAAGGTTTTTTTTGTATTAAAGATTATTCACACAATTATTTATAAATCTGATGTGTGCATTATTATATAGTCATTTATGAAAATATGTTAAATTACAGTGTTACTATTTGGGTGGATTAGAAGACTCTGCAACTGGTATATTAAATGAAATGTCTAAACCGTTATCATGGTCCATGCCAGCACTCAAAGTCTGTGAACGTTTGAAGAAAATGGATGCTCAAGTGTGCGATATTAAATATGGTATGTTTGTAAAAGTAATTTGACATATATAATTTATTGTATGCTTATAAATTATTCTCATTTTAGATAAAGAAATAGAATGGAATACTGTCAACCTAAAGAAAATGAAAGTGAGAGATTTGAAGAAAATATTGGATAACTGGGAAGAAACTTGTGATGGTTGCTTAGAGAAGACAGATTTTATCAAAAGAATTGAAGAACTAAAACCTACTTATGTCAAAGAAGAGTTATAAATAATGAAACTGATTTTGATGTGCAATGTAAAAATTTGATATTTTTTTTTTTTCAATACTACATTATTTGTATTGTATAATTATTTATTTTATAAACATTTAATGGGATAATTTAACAAAAATAAATAACATTTATATATATATTAATTACAAAATTCTTTATTTTATGTGAAACTAAAACATTTTTGTTTTAATATTATAGATATTACAAAATGTATAACTTAGAAAAAATATTGATGATATAATATATTGAGTATTGAATCAGTCAATTTACAATACTTCCATTGGACTTTGGCTAAGACTATTGTCTGCGTGGGATAACATAGATGATACTTCATCCTCCATCTCTTGTAGGTTAGAATCCTCGTTCTCATTACTATTGGCTCGCATTCCGTTACTAGTGGTTGCTTGCTCAGAATCATCCCAGTTAATTTTAAATCTTGTAACTCTAGGTTCAGTGCCCAATATATTTCTTGTCATCTTAAACAAATAAAAAACTGTTTTAATACCGATTACTTAAGTTAAGTAAGTCATTAAATATCAAGTGAATATGAAACAGATGAATGGGTAATTGATAATTATTAGTATTGTTAAACATAATAATTTATTATGTAATAAGACAAATGAAGAATTCTTTAATTTCTCCAAATTAATTTTTTACATTCTCACTTTATCATACATATTATGCTGTCCCATACACCATTGAACCACCTTTTTTTGCATCAAAATGATTATCTGGCACGGTTCATATATTCTTATCACCCAAAACTTTTATTGTATAACACACATGATTATATTTTACTTTAGTGTTGTAAGACTTCAGCTTAAATTCACTATAATTCACATATTCATATACATTTCCTTGGTTCTAAACATGTTGGCACTAGATGACTTTTTGTCCAGATATCTGGTATTTTGCACACACTTATCCAATTGAAAATCATTACAATATAGTTTAGTGGTAACCACTAAAATATTTATTTTTTAAACACCCATTAAAATTTTTAAAATATAATCATATATTCAAGTATAAGGTGTCAAGATAAATTGTTAATTTAATGATTAAAAATTAAACATAACCTTATTTTTAATCAATATAAAAAATAAATATATTTTTTATATTATTTAAGACCATTTGGCATTGTGTACATTTCCTGTATGTTTTTAACAATTATTAATTTCCAACTTGGCCAATAATATAATTTTAATTGCATAACATATTTACATCATAAAATCATACCTTATCAAACTGAGGTGTGGCTGGAGGATTTTCTTGGAGTTCTAAATCAGTGTATTCATTGTTTATAAAATATCCAACTCTAACAAATTCTTGATTACGGTAACAACAAGTTAATAGAACAACAGTTACACCAACAGCATCTTGTACAGGAATTTTTGAAACATCAGGAGGATTAGCCTATTAAAAATATTTATATAATATCATTCTTTTTTTTTTTATGTACACATATATTATGAATATTAATATAGTTATATAGTTTATACTTCAAAAACAAACATATGTCTTCCTTCTGGAACAGGACCAACATAAATTGTATCTAAAATTTGATCATGTTCTTCACTTTCAGCAGAACCAACATAAATCATTTTCCATTCTAAATCTAGAAAAAATGTTAAATGCAAAAATAAAATGGTATATTTATTTGTTATTATTTTTATGAATATACCTTCATTCAAATCTTCAATACACTCAAAGGTTAACTCAAATTGAAAAGGATTTAAAAATGGAGATGGATTGTCTAAAACCACTACATTTGACAGTTGTACCTTAGCCATAATGTTATTAGTATCTATATACATAAAAAAAAACAAGTCAAATTTATATACATATTAATTAAACATATTTTTCAATTAATTATTTATATTTATGTCTTAAAAAAAAACAGAATTTTTCCTGTTCACCAAGGCAGCAGATTTGGATTTTTATATGTTTTATTTTAATAAAATAGAACAAAGCCTTAAGTATATTATTACTATTTACTAAAAGAATTAATATGGCTAGTAGATAACAATAAATGTGTTATCTGATGAAGGCTATTGCCTGAAAAAGGCCGTAATAAATCTGTATCAAATGATACTTGTGGCTGTGCTTTATTTTAAACTGTATACCTAATATTTTGTTATATGTTTAAATTGTATTTATTTAGATCATAGATTATAAAAAAAAAAAAATTATCAAATAGTAGTGTAGTAAAGGCAAACAGTTAAGATCAGTGGTGCAATACCCAATTTTGAAAACTATTGTAACTTACACTTTTTCTTGTTTATATATGATAGTTAATTTATAAATTAAAAATGATTTTAATATTTTTTTTTCAATTATACAAAACTAACAACAATACTCCAACTGTTGTCGGTTGATATTTCAATATTAATCAAAGTTGAAAATCAAAGTTAGAGATACAGTGATAATAGTTGCTTAGCGCAATAAAACATGAAAAAAAAAAATAATTTTTAATCATAAAATAAATAATACATTTTTAACACAAAAATTCTAAACATAATGTAAATTTTTAATATTAATATATATTAATAAACTTTACAAATCGGAAATAAGCAATACTTCAGTATTACTTGTTTTTACTAATATTTCATTAATAGTTTATCCATCTATACCTATCTAATTTGAATAATATAATATTTAACTTTTAGACGAATAAATTATTCTTGAAACTACAATCTACAATTCGTGATCTTTTCAGAAGTCAAGACCAATACTACAAACATGACTAAATTCAATCATGACTATAAATACCTATCTGTAGTATTTAGATTATAATTGCTCAAAATCATGTTATACATAATCATTCCGATATAATTACGAAACCATACATTAGAACAAGTATAATGCATATGATACTTACCCTTAAAAATTGAAATATTAAAACGAATGAAAAACTGTTAACAGTTGTAATTCTGTGATACGATTTAGTTGCACTTTAAATTTAAATAAAAAACAAATATTTATTCGGTATAATAATTATTAATAAATCAAACATTAACGCTAACAATCGGATTTACTTATATGACGAAAAAAGTTATGATTTTCTATGGCGGCGACAATAACCGACAAGTTTCTGTTACACGGTCTGTAAACATTCAACAAAAAGCGAAATACTTTTTCCCTCCAATCAACCAAATTAAATCAACCAAAACAGCTAAACAGCTGTAGGTTAGGTACCATTGAAAATAGGAGCAAAGAGATTCTAGAAAATCGACAGATTCGACCTAAACTATTCTAGAGTATCTATAATCGTGCCTCCTTGCAAATGTACGAACGCGCTCTACGTGTTATTTATTGAACTTTGAACCAAATAATAAAATTACAATTTTACCCAATAAATAATAAATACTTAATTAGATTACAAAATACTAACAATAATAAACAATAGGAATAATAAAATCTTTAAATTATAATTATTATAGGGCCCTGCCTATCGTAGCATTAATCTACTATTGAACGAATGTTTCTAATCTAAAAATTCTCTCCAATTCGAGCGTTGCATACATAGTATTTGATACTTTTTTTTTAAATGCATTAACATAAGAGCTGAAAAATCAGAATTTTTTTTTTATAAATTCTCATCATACAATTAAATTATTATTAATTGTATTTTAGAGTATTTGCTATAAGTAAAAATTAAAAATACACTGCTGAACTATATAACAAGAATATAACACTTCAATAATAGTTTTTCGTGGTTTATATAGAATAATTTTGTACACTTAAAAACCAATCATAGGCGTGCCCATTCAATTTTCGCAGGTACCGCACCTTTTTTTTTTATTTTACTTAACGCTTAATTGTATGAAAATGTCCAAATACTGTATATTTTCTATTTTATGTTTATACAATTTCAAGTAGAATTCAATCTCGTATAATTGTTCAAAATCAAACTTCTACAATTTGAATAGGTGCTTATTTATTTTTGAATATCATATACCTCACTGATATCTCAAGTACACAATAAAATATTTCACATTGTTATTATCCAGAATAATTAGCCCGGTTAATAATAATACATAATTTGCCAATATGCAATTAATTTGTATTATTTTTAATTAGTATACTAATATTATACGCAGGTATTTTATAAATGAAAAATCCACAAAACTTCTTTATACAATTCATAATTATTTTTAACAATGAAAAATATTAAATATTAAAATATGAAATATACAGTTAACCTTATATTCTTAGATAAATTCGATAATTTCTGAGATATATCCATTTATTATCTTTATAGTGGCTCCAAATTTGTTTTAGTATTTGTATATAAGTGAAATTTAAAATAAATGTATTTGAAAAGGTTTAAAAATTTAAGAACTAGAAGAGTTGATCGCACACAGCTTTGGGTAGCAAGTCTTAAGGGAAAACAATAGTCGACTTTTGTTTTAAAATCGGTTAAATATTCACTATGGAAAACCTGGTTGATTTTTAGATTTTTAAGATTGGTGAAAAAGTTGGGTGTGGGCTATTTAAAAACTATAGTGCACTAAAATATAGAATGGTATTTAATTACAAAAATTAATTTTTCTTTTACACCTGTTTTTTTCAACAGTTGATTAATTTTTTTTTTTTTTTAATATTTTATTTTACAGAAAATATTATGTTATAAACTAAAATATGACATCAAGAAAAATAATTTTTATTTGTATAAATTATATACATTTTATTTAAATCAACAAGAAGTGACTCCTAATTCTTTCCTTATATTTTCAAGCAAAGTAGCATTTTCAATACTTAACGACCATGGCATTACACTACTTTCATTTAAACCTGAAAAAATAATTTGAATGCATATATACAATCATAAAACAATATTTGTTCTAATAATAATTACCTCGAAGAAGACAACTTCTGACTTCTTGAATTTCATAAATTAGTTGTACACTGTTCCTATATCTGGTTGCTTTTTTTGTATGGGGCACATCTATATTAATGTCCTCACCATTTAGAGTAATTTTAATAGCCGACCAAAATGGATTATGTAACTAAAACAGTTATATTTTAAACAAAATTTTTAATTTATTGATAGGTATATTTTTAATTTTATCTTACTTTAATATTTCCTTTAGTACCAAATATAGTCGCTTCATTAGACAATTTGACTTTAAAGTGACTAAAAAATGTAGAAATTCTACCATTGTTATATTTTAAAATTACACTTGCATCCTTGTCGAACCCAGATTCTGTTAATTGTCCGCAAGTTCCATATATTTGTGGTTTTTCAGGACCAAAAATAAATTGACTCATGTAAACTGAGAATACACCTAATTCTAATATAGATCCACCACTGTTGCGCCTAACAAACATATTCATATTAAATAAAATAAAGAACATATCAATATTTAATAACCCATGTAGGTGTATAGGTATACAAAGAAAAAACTTAATTTCCTCACTGCTGAATTAGTGATTCAGGCATTGGTGTACCAAAAGAAGAAATGATTTGCAATGGTTCACCTATTATACCTTCATCAATTTTTTCTTTTAAAATTATAAAAGCAGGAGTGAAAAACATCCACATGGCTTCCATAAGAAACAAATTCTTAGACCTTGCAAGCTAATAGGTAGTAGGTAATAAAAAAAAAAATTAAAATATTTAAACAAAGCGTAATATGAACTTTATAGGTACTTTACTTCAATAAGTTGTTTAACTTCCTTGGCATTTCTACAAAATGGTTCTTCACATAATACATTTTTACCATTTTCCAACATTAAACGACTGACAGAATAATGGTGTTCGTTGAGGGTGCCCACATAAACAACATCTGTAAGAAAATACAATACATAATATTACTCAATACTTTTGAAATATTAATTATTTAAAATTTAATATTTCTTACCTACTTCTGTATCAATTGCCATACACAAATAAGAATTGTAGGCTTTAGGGATTTCAAATTGTTTTGCAAATTCTTGAGATCTGGTAATATTTCTGGAAGCTACTGCTACGACTAAATGTTCCGTTTGTGGTAATGTATTAATGGCGACAACAAAATCGTGGGATATATTGCTGGTGCCTATTATTCCCCATCTCGTGGCCATTTCTTCAAAGTGAAAATATTATCAATTGCGTTAAATTTTCTTATTTTTTTCCACTACTGTTATTTAGTTATAAATTGTATTGCTCAGATTTTAAATTTATTTTTCATTTAATAGTAAACATCATTATAGCTATCGCTAGACTATTAATTTGAAAATTAATTTTTGTCCAAACACTACTATCATCATATAAAACGAAATTATATAATTAATCTGTTGACCTTTTTGAACTAACCGATGTAGTGTATCAACCTCGATGATAATTTTTTTTTGTTTTTAATAAATAGGTTGTTATTATATAACATTCACGATTGACGAATAGCAAATTGAAAATAGTAATAATAAACTTTATTCTATAATTTAAGGTTTGAACAATTTCCTATTAGTCCTAGTCCCTATATATGTGTCGACACCGTACAATAAATAATAACAATTGTACGCCTGGTCGTTAGCGTACATATTTTGATACCGTAACTCCTAAACGGGTAAAAAAATGTAATGCAATATTACATGTTCTCGAATAGCCGATAAGCATAGGCAAGAATTACGTAAAATTTAATAGAATATTTTAAATCGTAACATTTCATTGTTATGTAATCGAGAAATAACTCGATATACATCGGTATTAGGTTAGGTAGGTGGGTAATATTCTAATTAGAAGACAAAATTCGCAATCTGTATACACGCATATCAATAAAAGTTAATAGTGTCAACAGTAACAATAAACGATCATTATTCTTTTATTAACAACTCAACTCCACTACACATAGATATCCCATATGGGTAACGCTCCAGAACAGATGAATTCAGCTATTTTGATGATACTGTTCTACCTACCTACCTAACTCTTTTTCATTTTTCATTTTAAAAAAAAATGTTTAAAATAACAACAAATTTGTTAGCTTATAGTCGACTGATAGCGATTAGAAAATGCATGGCAAATTATATTTTTTCCACGAGCGTTATGGGTGCATTCATTATGTATTATTGGCCAAATAAAATGCAATTTGGCCATGTGTTGGCAGAAGATATTTTTAAATTTTACACAAAAGGCGCACGCGTTACGCGATTCAAGCGCCTTTTGTTATTCCTGCGGTATGTGGTATCACAAATAAGATATTTTTATCAATTTTATCGTCGTGTCTGAACGCGACAATCAACGGCGTGCCTACGTTCATCACATTACAGTGTTTTGTGTTATCGCTCGAATACCTCCCTTTCCCCTACCCACACATACTCCTGCCGAAGTCGTCGTCGACGTCGTTCTTCGATATATTATAAATAATAGTAACAGACGAAAAATTACGTATGCGTTATGTTTTTCAAATTTACTATCTAATATCTATATTTCTATTTTTTTTTTTCACGTAAATTTCGTTTTATTTTGTTTTTTTTTTTTTGCTGTCGGTCGCTCTCATTCCGCCGACGACGACAACTGTTATTGTGACCGCAATAATATTTGTGCCCAAAACTCGTTGAATTTCCTTTTATCGCACGCATTGTTGTGATATCAATCGCGTTGGAGTTGTTTTAACACAACCGACGACGACGACAACATTCGCTGTCCGCGTAAATTATTTATTTAGTTTAGTAAGTGAAAATATTGTCGCGTAAAGATACGTAGTAGGTATAAAAAAATTTCATCGTTGTTTGATAACGCGGACAGTGTTGTTGCCCGTTTCGTTACACTAGCGAAATGCCTAAAAATTTGTCCACAACAGTTTTACTCGCGCAAAATTCGGCCTGAACTTTACACTCTTGACTGTTTCCGGTTCGCTGTAAATGTTCACTGGTACGTATATCTATATTAATATGCCATGTAATGTGTACACAATGATTAATCGACGAATGATCTATTAAAACAAATTTTTTCTAAGCCATAACACGTCTGGGGACTTGTTTTTAAAAAAGTAAAAAACTATTAGAAAAGTTTTCAACTTTTTTTATTTTAACAAATTTGGTGATCCCAGTGTAATTTTACTTATTACACTACTAACCGACATGATTTATTTGTGTTAACTTTTCCACAATATAATGTTATATATTTTGGTTTAATTTTACGCTGTACACCTTTTGATGAATGTACCACCTTGCGATCTGGCTAAAATGATTGAAAACGACAGCTGACAATTTGAAATGAACAACTTGGCTGATGATATTGGATTAAAATGAATATCAATAACATTGATACAATTGTAGATCAAGTCCGTACTTAGTATTTTTAAGTGTATATAACGTTTAATTTTACTGTTTACAATGTACCTAACATACTTGAATAGTTGAAATAATTATAATTATAAATAGTTTGCATTATGTGTAGCTCAATTTTAATTAATTTTTGATAATTAATTTGTTTAATTTATTTTCAGATAATTTGTCACTATGGGGAAGCTGCTTTCCAAAATATTTGGTAACAAAGAGATGAGAATACTTATGCTTGGCTTGGATGCAGCTGGAAAAACAAGTATCCTTTATTATAACAATATGACTTATAGAGTAACAATTATCATAGTTAATTTTTAAATCATCTTTATTAAGCTCCTACTTATATAATTTTGTTTGTATTAAAATACTACAATTTTATTCTTAAATGAATTTGAACATTTTTAAAGTATCACATTTTGTGAGGGTTAGATATCATTCACAAAACACAATTTATTATTCATATTATAAATAATATATTTAAAAAAAAATATTAGTTTTGTTACAATGTATTTAGTATACAATGTAAAATCATTAATTCATAGTAACATTTGCATGTTTAGAATGTTGAGACACGTACCTAAACACTTAATTTACAGTTCACATTGAATATTTTATTATTTTATCATAAATGGGATACATTAAAATGCTGAATAAGCATCAATTCAAACATTCTAATTTAATTATCTATTTGAGTTCAACTTAAAATTATTATTTTCTTATAGTAGGTTTATAGTACTATTATTCATTATTAATGCATATAGAGTTTTCCATAAAGATTTACTAAGTGTTTTGAAATATTATCTCATCTCATTTTCCGGTAAATTTTGTTTATCAAAGTACTATTATGTAATACTAAAACACTAATATGTTTAATACACCATCATACTATTAGACAATAATATGCAATTTTCATATAAGTAGATACTTATTTTATATTTTCATATACATACTATTTGATTATTGGTAAAATAAAAGTTTTCAAAGTCATTATCAAAATATAATATTTTGAATTAATTAATTAACTACAAAAAAGAATGTCCTATTCAAATACATTAGCTATTTTATATAAATTAAAATTGGGCCAATCTGTAACGACTATACCAACAGTCGGCTTCAACGTGGAAACAGTTATTTACAAAAATGTCAAAATTAATGTTTGGGTTTGTATTTTTGCTGATAACCATTACCATTTCATGTACGATATTACAAATATCGAAATAAATACTAAATCATTTATTACATTTTTATTAGGATGTTGGTGGCCAAGACAAAATACGTCCGCTGTGGCGACACTACTATACAGGCACTCAAGGTTTAATCTTTGTAGTAGACTGTGCTGATCGTGATCGTATAGATGAAGCTAAGCAAGAACTACATCGAATAATTAATGACAGAGAGATGAGGGACGCGATAATATTAATTTTTGCCAACAAACAAGACTTGACAAATGGTAAGTAATGCAATATTAAGTTTTGAGTTTACACTTTTTTTAATGCAATATTTTATTATAGCAATGAAACCACATGAAATACAAGAAAAACTTGGATTAACAAGAATACGGGATAGAAATTGGTATGTTCAACCATCATGTGCTACCACAGGAGATGGGCTACACGAAGGCCTTGCTTGGCTCACATCAAATTTTAAACAATGATACAAAAGTGTAATAATATACTTTCTCTGTCATTATTCAATTAAAAAGAAGCTTAGGACTAAAAGAAATTTTATACGTACAAAACTTGTGCTCGATTTGTTAAATGTAAAAAATGAAATCAACATTTAAATTAAGGTGTCCATTTTTAAAATAACTTTACTCTTTGAGAGGACTGGCCTAATAAAATACTGAATTATTCACACTTTTCTTAATATTTTAATTTGTAACATGTACTGAACAAGATTGTCATGATATATCAGTCATATGCTAAAACTGCCTAACTATCCTTTTGATGTTATATTTATAAAATGATTCCAATGATTAAATATTAGCCTAAACAATAAAAATTAAGCAATATTATATCTAACGTAATTAATGACTTGATGACTTTTAATAATTGTTTTTGAGTTTAGAATATTTTGTATAGGCCTATATATAAATTAGTATGTATATATTATAAATGTACTAAGTTTCGTAAATATTTTATACATACGTACAGTTCATAATCATTAGGATTTTATTTAAACATTTTAATACTATTGTTCCATACATGGAAGAATCCTATTTTTTATCTTTATTGTTATTTATTATTTTGTACAAAATATTGAATAAATACAAAAAAAAAAAAAGTTATAATATTAAATTTAATTTTGTTTTTTCATAGTAAGATTACAATTACAATTATCTTATCCAATATTTTTTCCATTTTTCTAATTGTTCAGAGATTGCTTAATGTAATATTTAATTACTTATCACAGGCATTCATATAAAAAGTATCAAAATAAAATTGTTTTAAATTTTACACAGGGACAAAAACTGAATTAAATTTTATATGCATTTTTACTACTTGTTTTGGTTTAGATTTTATTTCAGTCAATCTGAAATATAGAAATAACGATATAATATAAAATAACTTTTTTTTAATCATTAACAATTTTATTCAACTGAACACTAGGTTTATAGCTTATAATAGAATTTTAATATAATAATTAAAAAAATTAAATATTCATATTTCATCATGATCTGATCTTATATTAATACATCAATTTAAAATTAGTAGCAGTTTAAATAAATCTTAAGAATTACTGTATAAATAAATTATGAGGATGTATTCCTTAAAACTGTGACTGCTGTTAATACTTTTAATAACTTTTCAGCCGTGCTATCTTCCACAGTATAATGCATATGGCTGTAATTATTGGCAAAACACAAACAGCAAATACATCAATCAAACATGTTTCATAAGAATTTAAGTGTATCAGTGAACTTTTTAACAACTCTTTAGATTCATTTTTATTTCTAATTACATACTCTGTCCAATAAATTGCTGTTTCAAGAGGAGACTGTGGTCGATCTTTGTACAACTGTTGAAGTTTTATCGCATTCATTCTGAAATAAATCAAGAATACCATAATAAGTGAAAAAACATATCCAAACATATTATCATCTGACATTCTATTACCTATAATTTTCAGTTAAAACTTTATTTATTGCCTTGAAGAGTTGGTCACTTTTTAAATTTTCCACGTCAACAACAACAGCTATTTGTTTTTTAACCAAAAGATTAGCATTGAGTGATTGATCACCAAATATTGGTATAGCTACCATTGGTTTACCACAATGTATTGTTTCAATTACGCTCATTATACCAGCATGAGATATAAACAGTAGTACTTTTGGATGTGCTATAAAATTGTATAAGAACAAGATTATTTAAAACTAAAGTATGTATTTATGAGTCAAAATTTAAACCTAAAAGATCTCGTTGCGGAAGCCATTTGACTATTTTTACATTTGGAAACTGGTGTTTGTAGCTCTTAACATCTAATTTCATGATAACTCTTTGTTTAAGTTTAGAAAAAGTTTTAAATATGTTATTTAAGGTATCTTCACCCAATGATGACTCAGACACTACTGAACCCAAACTGAATAAAATCACACCATACTCAGCGTTGTTTATGAAATCATCCAAATCCTGTGTAGACATTTAAAAAAATGTAATATTTAGGTAGATGCTGTGACATTTTTTAAATTACTTTTGACAGAGGTTTTTCATCTTCTACATGTATACCGCCAACTTCAATGATGCCCGGCACCTTTGGCATAGACATTAACATGCTATGGTAATTATTTGTCATAACCAAGCTTATATTGGCCATTGACTCTATAAATGATTCTGTTTGTATGCTATAATAATGTTTGTTAACCTCCTGAATTTTACCAGTAAACTCCCAGTTTAACAAAAGATTGAAAAACATCAATGTTAAAAAATTAACAAATCGTTGGAAAAACGACATTTGGTCGGTAAAGTGATTAAGAATATTAGGCATGTAAGACGTTTTTGTTTCGATACCCATTACATCGTTCAACCATGGAAATGTAATCATTGGACAAACACCGATAATAGGTGCATCGAATACTGTGGCAATCGGTGCAAACATCGCCGTAGTTGTGAAAAATTCAGTAATTACCAAATCGAACCTTTGACTGGATTTTAAAAGATTTACAACTGGCGGATAATCCAGTATATTTGCGTAAACGTTCACATTTCCAACTATATGAGATACTGATTTCATTATACTATTTTTATTGGTATTGAATTTCGAATGAGATTTTAATCCTTTAATATTAATGTGGGATAAATTAGCTCTTGCATCGACGTCTGGAAAATTTGTAATCGACATCACTCTGTGCCCACGGTCTAGCAAGCCATGAATGAGTGGCCGGATCACACGGTAGTGGCTCTGAGCGGTTGTTGGGAATATGACAAGAATTTCATACGACTGGATCTGTGATATGCTTAAAGCGCAAAAAACGACTACGTAGAACAAACCAACCATCATTTTGTATTCTTCCACTGTTTTAATCGTTTGACTCTTTTAACTGATCATATGTGTAGGTAACTATCGTGAAACATTAAATAAACAACTCGAATACACAGAATGTAATATAATACTTAGATTCGCTTTTCCTTTGGAGAAAGAAAAATTAAATACCGCTAAATAGTTACCCATATAATAGCGAAACGGCGCGTTTGTACTGATCGTTTGTTTCATCTCGCATGTTTTTATAAAGTATAAAATACATGATTATTGTTTAGTTAACCTTAATCACTAATAAAAGTGGGAAGTAATTATTTTAAGTAATATCCATTAGTCAAGCACAACCAAAACTATTAATTATTAGAAACCTATACCTAATATGTGTACGTATTAATAAAAGTATCAATTGTTAGATATGCGCACGAACAAAATTCATTAATAAGCGCCTAATATACATAGATATTTGTGTTGTAATAGGTTAAAAAAAGCAACCTATAACCCGTGGAAAATAATAATCGTATGATTACAATACCCGTTTTACGGTGTAAAATACAAAACTGAACTTTATAATAATATATAAAGCAAAAAAACTATAGATTAATATCATTATCATGTTGTTACCATAGGCTGTGCTAGTTCTATATTTTCTATGAGCTGAACTTGATATTTACAAGCTTTCTAAGCTCAACCCAGAAGCCCACGCCTCATGGTTGTGTAACTAGTACCATGGCCGAATATTTAGCCATATCTATAAAACATAGTTATAGAACTGTCTTAGAACTATTTAAAACCGCAGCCCAACCCAACTGAATCTGTTAATTATAAAATATCGAGCACTTTTTCGACAAAATGGTATTCAATATAATTATACTCCATATTTTTTTTATAAACTGATCATTTATTTTTTAAATTAGTCAAGTATCTATGTTAGTTACTCTATTATGACAATTCAAATATATGAAAAGGGTTATGTTACACATAAATTTATAAAAAAAGTGTACACAAATTACCCTTAAGTATTTAATTGGCGAAGCGCTAATGGCTAACGTTTTTAATTCACGCCCATCTCAACCTATTATGCATTCGTTTTCTTATTGTAGCTATTTGTAATAGATTGTTGATTTTTCAAAATAAAAAGGAATTAATTGAAAAATGTATTTTAAAAACTAATTATCATACATTTGAATATTAACACAGTAGTCTTACAATAATATTTCATTTTTGAGATTTTTTAAATTTAAACTTGTGAATAAAAAAGTTTTTTCATTTTTCTGATAGTTTAACTCTTTTGACTTTAATTTCATAAAAACCGATTCTATTTATATGTGTATGTACATTTAAGGTGGGTACATAAAAGTGAACATTTTTCATTTCTACAAATGTGCAATTTCTGTATGTTACCTATATACAAATATTAAATAATAATTTAGAAAAAAAAACATTAAATTTGATGACCTCAGTCCTCAGTATTGTTTTTCTAATAAGATAATATACCTTCAATTTAAAATTAATTGTACGTTCCATTTTATTGTGTCAAGGATAGCAAGAATTTGTAATTAAATAATTGTCAAGCAGGCCCATATAAATACGCCCCTGTGGTCGTGTATTTAGTTATACCGCTTGAGGTACAGTGATTTCTTTTATGTATAGTACTATTGGTACTGACCACAAAAAATTCAAAGATGAACGTATAATTAATCTAGGCTGTGTAAAAATATTTCGTGATTTCTGCAATAATAGTAAAGTGAGCAAAGCAAGAATCGTATTGGTTTTAGTACAGTGATATAAATTTAGCTATATTTTGGTAGTTACATAGGTTGTCAAAAGCCTACATATCTATGAGGGGATTCACTCCCCCCAAATATCAGCAGAATTTTTAATTTCTCATTTCAAATACGTACAATGTATATACTACATTAGTACCATTGAAATGTTCATATCATAAAAGATGATACAATTTTAAATCAGTTACTAACTATAGCTACAAACAAAAATCATAATTCAATTTTTTTTAATTCTTTAAATACTCATCATTTTTCTACTATTCTTATTGATTATATATAAAATAAATAAATATATAATATTTTATATCATAATTAATGCTATTCTTACTATTCTTTGTATTTACTATATTCAGGTAATATACTGATTCTGATTTTTTTACGTTATTAAGTTGGAATAAAAAAAAAATGTAGTCTTGGAAAATGTATTTGTTTTAAAAATAAAAATTATTTACAAGTTTATAGCTATAAATTAATTAATCTTCTTTCATAACTTCATTGTCTTTTAAAAAATTATTGACAGTATTCAGTTCTGGTGATGTACAAATGTGTTTATCTATGTCTATTTCTGGATTTTGATTCTCATGAACTTCATGCATTTCTGAAGGTTCAATTATGTTTTGTTCATTTTCTTTTATGTTTATAGTATTTACATCATCATTGTCATTATCATCATTATCATCATTGACACCTTCATCATCGTTATCAGAGTCTGATTCTGCTCCAGGATGATCAGGATTATTTCTTTTCTTTTCTACAGATGTTACTGACACCCCAGGTTTAATCCAATCTTGCTGAGGCTTTATTTCCTACATTTACAAAATTATAAATAATTAAAAAAAAAAAATATATAAATAAACAAAAGTCAGGAGGAGCATTATGATTATGTTTATGAGTGATTTTGGTTTCAAACATCATTAATAATCACATATGGTATAATGTATAACAACCTGATGGTTATTGAAAGCAAAACTAGTTGTAAATACAAATACGACATAATTTCTTATGTATGTATTTATATATTATCTAATAATATAAATATATATTTATTTTATTTTTTTGAGTATAAACCACCAAAGCAAATTTAATAGAAGTTAATACTCAATAAAATATCAAAATTTAATTAAAACTAAAAATAATTAATAAATATATTATTATATATATATAAAACATGTAGAAAAAGAACAAAACAGTATTTGTTCATATTGATCAATTTCAATTTAAAAAATAATCACCAGGTAATAGAACAAACAGAGCAAAGGTGAACAAATTATACACAACTAAATATAAAAACAAAATGAGGAACATATTAAAAAACAAAATAACATTATTACACAGGGAGTAAATTAATTTTTATCAGACGAGATGAGATGACATAGATTTAGGAAGTTATTTATATCAAATTGTTAATTGTTGATTTTAAAAATAATAATTAACTATTATTTGTTTAATTATCAATATATTTTAGATAATAAATCTAAATAAAATATTTTACTTAATGTGTAAAAAATGGTATTTTTTTTTTATGTATTCCCTTATTCTGACTTTATTCAGGTGCGTATTACTTATTTGCCTTTACTGTTCTATTAATTGTTGATGATTTTTTAAATCAAAACTAGCCGTATTAGCACACAACTTATATAATACTCCATTCTTTGTTTTGTTCTTATTCTACATTTTTTTTTTTTTCATAAATATATATATATTTATATATTGTTTTTAAGTTAAGTTAAATTTAAAAAATAAATTAGTTTTATCTAAAAGATGCATACTTGATGGATTTGTTTTAATTCTTGAACTCGTTGTAAATAATAATCAAACACGTATTTAGCTATTTCAGGCATATCTTGTACAACAAAAATGTCACTAACGTTATCTATAGCATCATCAAGCAGCCTATCAGTAGGGTAATACTCAATTGGTAAAAGATGTAATTTAAGTGGCCGTTTTGTTAACTGAAAGATAAAATGATAGCTTTAACATATAATACAAAAAAATGTTTAAGTTAATAAAAATTCTTACAATTTTGAATGTTGGTGATAATTCAAAACAATTACTAAATAGTGATACATTAGCAAAAACATATAAACCAAGTCTAGCTCTTGACATAGCTACAACTAAACGTCTAACATCTCTTAGATGACCAACGGTCTTGGTTCTTACCAATGACAATAGTACATAATCGTTTTGCTGACCTTGATATTTATCAACTGTGGTTACCTGAAAATTAAACAGTATAATTTTAAATAAATTTCCAATTCAAAACTTGTATTTAGATTTGTTTAAATACTTTATGGGGCCATCCAATAAGTGGGTTCGAGCCACAGCGCATATTTATGATTTCTCTAATTAAATGTTTTTGTCCATTATATGTGCTCAAAATGGTTATTTTATTTGCAGGATAACCAATAAGTCGCATATACATGTAAACAGAAACACAATACTCTGCTTCTGCTAAATTCTAAAAATTATATAAGTTAGTAAATCATAAAATATTTATTTTATAGTGTAAAAAACCTGGATAAAATGAGGATTTGGTTCAGTTTCTCCAACGCCATTAAATAAACCAACATCAATCAATTGATATTCATAACAGAAGCCGGCATTTGCTTTATGATACTCCAAAGTAGTTAACACATGGTCAAGATTACCCAAGTTATTATAACGCCAGTTATAAAGTTGACTCAAACTAAAAATAAGTGGTTTTGTGAATGAATAATAATAATACATTTTCTGTCTTGTTTAAGTTTATTTACCTAGGCCGTGAACGTCCTTGCGCATCTAAATCAATAGTAGGAACCCCTAAATTGACCATACGAGAGAATAATGACTGCTCCATGTTAGAATATTTTTGAAAAGCCATATTTTTGATAACCGGAGGTAATTGATGATGATCACCAATCATAATCCATCGTTTCAATCGACTAAATCCATCATCAGAATTTTGAAGTAACAACGGAATAAATGTTTCTATTTCAAGAATTTGAGCTGATTCTTCCATTAATATGTTATCATATTTAAAGCCAAGTTCTATGAGTTCTTTACGTTTCAATGCTGCATGAGTACAAGTCATTGCTATTATTTTCACTTCTTTCACCAGCAAGTATCGAGACCGATCTAAACCAGTTCTGAGTAATTCAAAAGCTCGGAACTCGTCTAATTGCTTAAATATTTTTTTGATATATCTATTTAATAAAATAATAGTTATTATTTTAGTAACAATAATAACATTTTTTATATTATCATACTAATTAACTATAATACAATAATACTAGTATTACTAAGTTATACAAATTTAGATATAAATTGAATTAGCATAATTTTCTCAAAAAAAAAAATATATATATATATATACCTAATGGAGCAGATAGTCAAAAGTTAATGTTTATACTAAGATAGGTATAAACATTGACTTAGTTTTTTCGTACTATACTGTATACATATTTTTTTCTATTTTGGAACTTAAATTAAAATATAAGTTTATATTACGATGTAATACGTTTATAATATATATGAATAACATATTTACCTAAAACAACCCCTAGCAATCTCTTTATCCTCTTCCAAAGATTTACTCTTAAATAATGGTAGAGGAGCATCACTAAAGAAGAGATTAAATGGAAAGTTATCTTTGACAATATTTATAGAGATTGCCTAAAAACGTTAACATAATATTTAATTAATCAATTCAAATTACATTAAAAGTAAAAGTAAGTTACTTACACCATTAGAATTATCTTCTATATTTTTTATCACTGTAAGATATTTATTCCATTTAGGAAGTACATGAGACCAGAAAAAGTGCATTGCAGTTTCACATGTATATGACATATCTCCCTTTACATTCATTAAATCTTGTAATCGCTGCACTTCATTTAATAACTGAAGTCGTTTGGCTAAAACATAATTTACTCGCCCATACCTATAAAAATGTATAACAAAATTAATATTACATATTATTGTAATATTATAAACAAAATTAAAAAAAATAATACCGACTAAAATCCTTGTCAGTTTCTAATGCTTCTTCGCCATGACCCAAACGTAACAAATGTCTTTCATCTATGTCTAATGCCATAATTTTTTCAAACAATTGGTTTAATGCCTGATTAGAATGAGTCACAATTAAAGTGCGTTCATTTCTCCAATTATGATATAAATTTGAAATAATCTGTACAGCCACATCAGTTTTACCAGTACCCGGAGGACCAACAACGACAGTAAGACCAGGTTGCATACCAGAATATATTGCTTCAATTTGTGTAGGTGTAAAACGTATTATGTTTCTAATAAAAAAAACATACATAACATCATTGTTAATTAAAAATAACAAATCCATAACAATTTTTAAAATACTAATTTTTGTTTTATGTACTTTTTAGGCTGATTAAATGTATATGGTCCTCTGTTCACAGTTTTTTCAGATTGTACAAATGCTTTTTTCAACATCTTACCACTGGAATCATCAATTTCTTGAAAATGAATACTAATAAATAAAACAAATTATTTATGAATATTATGTAAGTAATTAAACTATTTTAACAAACCGATACGGAGGTAGCATATTATTTGAATTGTTCTCGTGTGGAATAATTTGATGATTTGGAAAACTTGACATTAAATGGTCAATGTCCAAAAAAGTATCATTAAAGTTCATTACCTTTATTCTGTTTGGCATTCTAAAACATACAAAATTAAATACATAAATATCTTTTATTTAGTTGTTAACAGTGGCAATGCAAAGTTGCCGGCAATGGAATGATGGGAATGTGAATTCTTATATGAAATACTATCCTCTAACCACAATATAAATAAAAATATGAAAATAAAATTTTTGAAAGAAAGTCCCTTATAATATTTTTTTTTGTATGCAAATTTAATTGTATTATTATTATTATTAACACACTTAAACAAAATTCATTTTGTGTTATTTTTATATTTGTAAGGGATATGATTGTACTTTTGTTCAAACCATGAGCCACCACTGGATAGAGATCTTAATATTCACTAGATAGTTATTAAGTGGAATTTAGCCCAGAAATAAAACTAGTTGGATTTAATTAGTTTATTAATAATTTAATTATATTTTTTAAGAATTTAAGAAAATATTATTACATATTAACCTACTTATCATATCGAGCTGCTGATGGATCACCATATCCTAAAATAATATCATGAATCCATTCAGGTACAACACATTCTGTGTTCATCAAATAACGAATGGTTTCCAACACAGCCTTAAAATTATTTTCCTTAGGTTTTCTACGCATTAATACGTTAAATGTTTCATAAACATCCTAAAAACAAATAAAAAAATTAATTATTTGTTCATTAGAATAATGATTAAACATACCATTTTTCCAGCAGCAACATTATCTAGATCAGTACGATATTGATTACAATCCAACCAAACACGGTATGTTCGTTTTTGGCCAGGCAAAACAGGTCTTGGATCAGGTCCCTCTTCAATTACACGACCCATGTTATCTAACATGCCTTCTACTTCACAACCTCTAACACAAACTATTACTGTTTGCTGTAAAAATGGCTTATGATAGTCAATTCTAGACCCTAAAATATTTAAATAAAAAAATATAACATTTATGTAACATTTAAATATTTATGTTTTACTTACCTATTGGCAGAATTGGTTTTACAGTTAATAAGAAACATACGTCATGTTTTCGTAAATTCTCCCATTCTTCTTGAACATCTTTTTTTACATTTAATGTAACTGAAATATCAGCTCGAACTCGAGAAGGTTGTAAATCACCTAGTAATATTTAGGGTCATGTTTTTTTAAAAAATATATAAAATTCAAAGTTTATTTTTTTCTATTTATTTACCAAGATTCGGTTTTGCAACTTCAACAACCAAAAAGTTATCAATAGGTAATGACATCTTGGAATATCCACTAAAGAATATATCCCCATCTTCAGATTTACTAAAACAAGAATAAAGTAACTAGTAAAAAAAAATAAACAAATTTGAAAATTAATGAATAAAATAATCTTCATGAGTAAAACAGGGTTGTCAATTGATATTTATTTAAGATATAGTTAGCTTACCATGGGTTCATTCGAGTAATAGAATCTTCTATATCCTGTCTAATTTCATCTATAAAAGATAATTCAAATTATAAGGGTGTTAACCGCAAAACTAAAGTAATAACTATAATTACTTTATATAATATTTAATGAAATTCAACAGTATACAAATTATCAAAGTTTAGTTTAAAACAAACAAGATATTATAATTTTTAATACATTTTTTTTTTTATAAATTTAAAAAGGTTAGTTTAGTGTCAAACAATTATTTTAATTTGTTGTAGCATAATAATAAACTAGAGTAATATTTATTAAAAATTGTTATTCTAAATGTATACATTTTCTAAACTATTATATATTCTACTATTATATTATTATTACTATTATTTATTTTTATTTACTATTAAATAATTGAAAATTATGCAACTTACATGTAGATTCTAATCGAAATAATTGAAAGTTACGCAACAAATAATCATGAAGGGTTAAAAATTGCAAATTTAATTTAGGTAATGCCAAGCAATTGTTTCCATTATAATATTCAGTAGGTACTACAGCTTCGTTCCATATAATGTCTTCCGTTGGGTAAAGTGGCATTCCATTTAAAATTTGTAATTGTGATTCTCTAGCTTCATGGCGCGACACCTAAATGTTTGTATTGTACAATTACAAATTAAAATTAAAAGAATTTTTTCACACCTAGTAAAATATTATCATTGATACATCAAACATTTTAATTAAATTTCATAATTTGTTTTTGATACTAATTATTGATTTTAAATTTGCTGCAATGGTACTAAATATGTACCATTTGTTATGTTCTACATAACTTTTGTTAAGACAATTAGGAACAACGTTTATAAATGGAACTATCCTATTTAATGTAGGACATATCACCCTATCATTTTATTAATTAAATTTACAATCTATATAGGAGTAATATAAAAATTATAAGTGTTGAAACAACTCCACAAAATACAAAATATGTGAACTATTAAACAATACTATAAAGAATATAAATCAATTTTAATATACATACCAGAACAGATATTAAAAATTCTGAATCATAACGATACCAATTTTCAATCATACGATTGTTTTCTTCAGGAATCAAATTTAGTTCCTTGGATATATCTTGAAGCTCTTTATTACTGAAAATAATACATTTAATAAAAAAATAGAATTTCAAAATAAATATATAATTATAATCTATTTTAAATTATAATTTGTAATATTATTACGCTAATAACTAGACTTTGTAATGTGTATAATATTAAACAGATATTTATTTAATATTATAAAAATGCATTAATTAAATTTTTTTTAATAGAAAATAATATAATTTATTTTTTATTCATTCAGTAATGGTAATTTATAATTGACTAGAATATATAAATATAAAATTCTTCTATATGCCTAATAAATTTAACTCTTTAAATATTGTATTTACTATACTCTATGCCACAAGAGAGTGCAATATGTGTTCATTTCCGCGCATCCCTACCACATTACTGTCAATGTTGCCTACCGTCGATATGTGTTGACCGCTATCATCGAACAACGTTGTTATATACAGAGCGGTTCAATGTGTACCTAATAAATACGCAATTTGCAATTTTTATATTTCATTTTAAATATATATTATTAAGACATGCTATTGAAGTTAAATTAAAGTATTTATGATGGAAGATATTTCATCTGTCAAAAGGAATTCTTCTGGAAAAGTAAATGTTTATATTAAATAATATTATACGCACAACTTTTTTTTGAAAATGATGATATTGAGCGAATTGAGCGTCTATAAAAAAAAAATAATAACTCCTATACTGTATTATATTATAATGGTTAATCGAGCCTGTCGAAGTAATATTTGCAGTGTTACTTGAGCCGCTGTATATAAAGAGAGGACGCCACATGGTGGGGGAAATTTGGCCTCGGGACGTCAGAGCTAAATCATTGCGATGCGCGTAGCGGTTGCACTCTCTTGTGGTATGGAGTATAGTGCAACATTTTCCCACTTTCTACAAATTAGGTCTTTGTTAAAATAGTATACATTAGTTATTTATTGAAATTTATTAAGATTTATTTTTTAAATCTAATAAACATTTATTTTGAAGATCTACTATTTTAAGCTTTGTTTTTAGAATCATATCAATAATAACAATTAACATATAGATAAATTAATATTACCTTAAATTCTTAAAATGTTTAATAAGAGAATCATATTTATCAACAGCATTAATATTAGATAATGAAAAATCTTGTAGTTTGGCAAATTTTCTAAATAATGTTGCCTGAAAGAATAATCAATTATATTAATATTAACATATTATGGTTAGTTTTTCTAGTTCATTAAATATTAAAAAATAATATCATAGTAAACAGAATGTGTAATTTAGATTTTTTTCTGAGTAAATTTAAAAAAATATATTAAGGTGTTTGAGGAATTTCTTTTCTTTTTGTGGTATTGTATACCTTATGAGTAAATAATGTTCTTCAATTTTGAGATGATGTTAAGGATTAATTTATCAAAATTATTCCAATATTCACTATTAAAGCACTGAATGTGGTCAAATTTGGAATATTTAATTTGAAAAAATAAGCTGTGCATTTGTTTTTTTTCTTTTGATAATTTTCAATATGATGATCTCGTCTTAAAAATTATTATTTATATAAAAACAAATATACTTCACTATTTCCTAAAAACATTGCTCGTAACTTGTTTATTAAGTCTTATCTGTCTTCAAACAGGTATTTAAAAATATCAAAGATATTATCATGATTTTCAAGTATAAGTTAAAATTTCGCCAAAACCAAATTAACTAAATATTAAATGTCAACATACTATAACTTTGTCAATATTGTAATTAGAAAAATGTTTTAAGCAATAATATTCTACAAAATCTGTGTAGAAAAAAAATGGTGTTACTATTTAAAATAAGTAAGTTGTATTGAGCATGCGCATACCAAAAGAGTTAAAAATATGAAATTTGTCTGGAAATGTAAATTACGGTACTCCCTCTCCCCAAAAACTACATTTCAATAAAAATTTATTTATCTAATTTAAATATTTAGTGGTACCTTTTAGTATTGAACGCACTTGAAACAAGTATACATTGAACTTGTAGTACTATTTATTTATTTTAATGTCTTAATTATCAATATAAATTTCATTAAGCTTCAAAATTATTATTATTATTTCAATATTTAATAAATTAGAGTTAATATCTATTGAGTTTTAAATATGTATACCTGTAAAGAAGTCATTTTATCATAATGTTCTTGCATTACTTCATTTTCTTTCAACGGATCACCAGTTGCTTGACAAATTTCAAAATGAAAATAAAATTTCAATATATCTAAAAGCTGTTCAAGTTGACAATAAATAAAACTAATTCTAATAAATTAAACAAAAAATAAAAAAAACAAACTTGTTTAAAAAGGTGGCCTTCATCACAATTACTTATTGAAGCTAAGTAACAACGGTCTATTAAATGAATGTCATCTAAGACAACATGAAAAAATCTTCTAGTGGGCAACGATGTTTCTAAATCAATTAGCATTTCCAAAAAACGTTCGCAATAGTTTAAATGATCTACACACAAATCATCTGAAAAATAAAAATTTTTAAATATAAACAAAAAACAAAAACTGTTTACAATAAATTCAATTAAAATTTACTTCATTCACATTCAAAATTATTTTAATACATATATAAATATCAATGGATGTAAAAGAATAGGAAGCCATTCATAGGAGAGATGATTAAAATCAGGTATCAGGTATTCACATATGAAGACTGGCATTTTAAAGAGGTATGGATGTCTGTATTGACTAAGCCAAGATATAGTCTTTAGTAAAAAAATAGGATATAAAAGTTACCGGTAATGTTAAAAATGTAGGAAATGATATCATTGCTTAGTCAAGTTTGTTATTATTTCTGTAGTTTATTATGCAATTTTATCACTCATCGCTTTCTTAGTGTTAATTTAAAATTTTATATTGAAAATATACAAAAATCACCTGATAAAAATAAATAATATGAAATGTTCCTGTCTAATAATTGTTAAAATAATTTATAAACTATTAAACTATGCTTGCTAATTGGCATCCAGAATCTGTAATTCCAAATACCATGCTAGTTTACCCTATTAAAATTAAATTGAATAAAATTATTTTTACTATTAGTATTTGTATTTGTATTTTATACCTGTTCTAATATTTTCTGCCATTATTAGGAATTGTCATTATTTACTAGGAAATGTCAAAAAATGTTCAAAAAAATAAAAATAAATGTAAAAAATACATAGAAAAAAAACAAAATAAAGTCTGGAGTATTATATTAGTTGTTGAAATGATTTAGATTTAAGAAGCTTTATTTATTATCTAAAATAATATGAGTATTCAAAAACGAAAACGTGGCTACCTCGTGGAAATTATCAGATCTATACTAACAGGGAAGATGCACATTTTATCCATAACAATAACATTAATTTTGTAAAAAAATTTTATTAAACATTATTTGTTTTTATTATGGGTTATTAAATTGAATATTTTACCTTTTAATGATTTGCTTTCTAAAATATCAAAAAATTTAACACATAATGAATGTAAAAATGTCTTTTCAAGTTCTGCTGTTTTTATATTTTCTGATGGAATCTCTTTATTCTTTTTTTGTATTCGATTCCATAACTTTTTCCATTTAGGTACTTGACTCAATTCCAATGTTCTTCGCTTCTAAAAAATAAATATTAATAATTTGACTTAAAAGTAAAGGAATACTAAAATTTTATTTATTTGTTTGCAATAATTACTTGATATAAAATTTTACATTAACCATTATATGGTAAAGATTAGTGATACGAAATAACAAATTTAAATTGAAAATTATATAAATTTGAAATTAGTAAATACAAAATAAATTACAGCTGTTGTGTGATTTTTCATTTCAAATTGTTGAGTCTATTTTTAAAGCCAAACAAATTTTATTCATATAAATAGGAAGAGTATTGTGAAATGCATCACATAGGAAAGATAACTGGATATTGACATACCTTACAGGAAATGCCAAATGGGAATATGATCTAATTTTTTAACCCCCCTCCCTCAAGGTTGAGAGCTAGTGACATGCTATATGATATATGTTTTGACTGAAACTTTATTCCAAAATATATAATATTTATAAATTACATACTTCTTGTAAATTACACCAAATTGATATTGACACAAGTTTTTTCATTTTATTTCTAACTAAATCAGTTTCCATACATTGAAAACAATGATTTAAAAAAACAATTAAAGCAATCTGTTCTTTAATGTGACACTGAGTAGAAAGACTGGCACGTAATACTTGATCCATAAAACCATCAAATTCTTTAGGTTGTTTTTTGAAAGCCTAAAAGTAAAATAAATTATTGTATAACATAACCTAATAAATTAAAATAAGCAACTTAAATGTATGAATATTTACCTGCCAAGGTGCTACTCGTTCACGAAATTTTTCATTTAACATTATAACAATAGACATTGTATGTGCAAATGGAGCAGTTACAGAATTAAAATTAGGCCACAAATAATTCTCTAAATACTGACTAAATTCTAAAATCATGATGCGTCTAACTGAAAAACTAAAAATTTAATACAATATTTTTTAATTTTGTATTGACAAAAAAATAATTATATTTATAACATCCAGTATAGGCAGCTCATGTATAGGTTATATATAGGCCTTCCTTTAGAAAATATTTAAAGGTGCAATGTATATTTGAATACTGGCGCATATAATCTTAAATGTAACTATAATACATTTTTATTAGTTAAACAAATAGAAATTTTAAATCTAAATACAAATTGCATAAGTCTGAAATTAAATTAAAGAAAGCTTCCAAGTGGCACAGGGACGATATGAAAGCATGTGAAATAGATTAAGTAATGGGGATGGATCAGAAGATGTAGATAACAAGAGTAGCTGACCCATATTTGGGTTGGTTAAAGATGAATATTTGTAATTATAAGAGAAAATGTAATATGTCATGTAAAATTAAAAAACAAAAACTCTGAACTATAATAGATTAATAATTAGATCAAAAGAAAAAAATATTATTATGAATACAAAATAGCTTTAATATTTTTAAACAAATTAGAATTTGTACAGAAACTCACTTTGACTTAAATATCTCTTTATCGTAGATATCTTGTATAACATCTTCATTGTAAGGCAAGTAATGATCAGGATTCACATTTGGCGCCCAATACTTTGATGACAACTACAAAAATCAAAATCAGATTTTAGTAAATTTAATAATCTTTAATCATTTTGAAAATGTTTTAGATCATTTCCATTATAAATACCTGTGTAATACGATCAGCATTGATTTGATCTATTGTCGGAGCAACATTTAACACAACTGATTGCTTAGAATCCGTCATTGCGAGCATAGAAAAAGTAAATTGTTGGTGAGTGTAGTGATGATATTTAAAGATCAGCAAATACCATAAACGAACGTATTATTTGATATAAACAGTAAAGGAATATTTACAGTTTTAAACAAACCGTAACGTACTAATGCATAGCATAGAAAATTAAATAATAGAAGTACATACTGTGACTCGGGCAGTTGGTTTCCTGTGATAACAGAAAGGCAAAACATCCATGGAAGAAACGAAATCATTTTTTACTGTGGGTTGTGCATTCCGAATTTCTTGTATCCATCCATGTGCTTAGAATTAATGAAATATATATCAGCCATAAAATGGAACAGTGAGCTGTAGTTATCAGTTTTAGGTTATGTCTGCAATTATATCTAAACAGTGTTGATCGTCAAATTTGTAAAATTCGTTTGAAAAAATAAATGTTTCCAATGTGATTCAGTTAAAAATATTTTTAATTTAAATCTTTTGAAATAAATAAGTTTTAATACTATTGTTAAACAATCTTTTGTTGAATATCGTTCTTCTATTAGTTTCGAAATTCTAAAGAATGTCGCGTTCAATTGTTTTTGGAATTCACGTCGGAAACTCTTCTGCGTCAATAGCCATATATAAAGTATATAATATATATTAGTATGTGTTATAATAATTTGTGCCTATACAATAATTATTTATTTATATAATTCAATAATTAATATATAGAATATTTATTATGCTAAATATAGTAATTTATCAGTGTCTTAATATTCAAAATATTTACAGGAAGAGGGCAAGGTAGATGTTCTTGCTAATGAAGCCGGGGATAGAATCACACCGGCGGTAGTCTCAATAACAGATGAAGAAACAGTAAGTTTTAATATAATTTTTTCTAAAATATTAATTTTAGCAACATTGTCTGCTATTAACAGAATCATTAACTGTACTTGAAATTGTTTTCTGCCTCCAAAAGCACAAAACCTGGTTTTTTTTTACTTTCTTTTGTTTGAAAATAGTTATTTTATGCAAAGTCTTCATACGAATCTAAATGTTAATCAATTTTGCACTTTTTTGCATTATATCATAAATTTAGTCACACTGAAAATAGTTTATGTGATTATTCTATATGTATATTCCATTTCAAAAGAGAACATACTGCTTTCGCGTATTTTGACTGATGGATTTCAGCTGTTCCGAGGCTAATTTCTCCCACTTTCACCGAAATGAGGCATCAATCTCTCACGAAAGTCGTCGATCAAAGTGTACCAACGAGTATACACTATACACCAATTAAAATAACCTGTTTATAATTATTTGTGATATCTGACCGGCGCGGCATGAATGGTAACCTAGGAATGAGTATGTAGTATTTGTAAATTGTTTTTTATTGAATTATTATTATTTAAATGGAGCATCAACTTAATGGTTGTATAATAATAATTTACATTACATTTTTATACATCATATACATAATATAATAAATAGGTTTTTACAATAATAATTTTACAAATATTTACATACATAATTTTTTCTTTCAATCTTATAAAAGATCGAAATTGTTATCTTTGGTGTTGCTATTTCCGATGGTCATAACTAATTTACTTTGCTCAGCTGTCCACTTTTTCATCTAAGGACCAAAACTTATTTTCTTCAATTGTGTGGCTTATGAAGTTCTTCCACATTTCAACGTCCACTTTGGCTACTCCTTCAACCAAAAGATTTTTGACGTCAGGCAATTTGAATGTCTTGTTGTTGAACTTTACGTAACGTTTTATAATAGACCAAACTAACTATGGGGTTGAGTTCGGAATGGTAAGGCAGCAACCTTAACACCGTTTTGTTCTGTTGTAAAACCATCTTGTCAATGACGTATTTTTGTAAATCAGTATTATCTTTCTGACAACTTCCAGTAGCTCCGGTATTATCATACTTTGGTTAACAACTTCTCTCTTGACCTGTAGCTATTCAATGTTATCAGCTTTCCTCCAGTTTGAAGTCTTGTATTTATCTTCAATTTTACCGAGTGGTATGACGCGTTGTCCATTATTATAACCGCATTATTTTTGAGCCTCAGTAAAACACCTTTTAACCAATTACGGAAACTATCACCATTCATTTCATTGTGATAGTCGTTGGGATTAGCTTCCAATTTACATTTTTAGGCATTAATAATCATCTCCTTTTGTCGAGGACAAATAAACTGAAAAAAAAAAAAAAATATGTAAAATAAATAACTATGTTAAATTTTATTACAATATTATGATGATTATAATTAATATTCTGTTAATTATTAGACATTGTTTAAAATGTAATTCTTAAAGATTACAATTACAATTTTTCTTCACAATAATTATTTTGTTTAAATAAAGCCTTCCTTTAGTTTCTTTTAAAGTTAAATAGGAATTAAAAACAGATTTTTAATTATTTACTTTTCCCCTTGGGTTCCGCTTTACTGGTGATCGATGGTTGTTCAAGTTGGTCCATAGTAATTATCAAAAAAACAAAACGCACATGTTCACAACAGCACAGTTAGAGCAAAAGTCAACAGGTGGCTGTGATGTTTGACATTACGTGTATATTGGTTGACAATGAGAGTCGTTGCTAGCGGGCTTTCGTATCCAGTGTTAATTAGTGGGGGATGCGCGTCGTTGAATGTAATCTGGTCCACTGCCCTGTATGTTCTATTTTGAAATGGAATATAGATTTAAGGATTTTGCAAAAAATGTGAAAGGTTTATTATTAAATAAATATTCTAAATATAAAAATTTGTTAATATAAGTATGAGAGTTTTTACTCATTTTACAGGTAGAAAAATATATGTTGGTGATAAGCAAAGTAAAGGCATTTATTTTAGAAAGACTTGTTTATAATTTTAGGTTGTTGGAAATGCTGCCAAAACTGGTTTTATATCAAAACAACCATATACAATAACTTTTAACAATCGCTTAATGAATCTAAAAATGGAAGAAAAAGAAAAACGCTTATTATTAGAAAATAATAAAGTAAAAACTATTGAAGATGGAGGTCATCTTGCATATGAATTACCATTGGAAACAAAAAAAAAAATGTATTCTCCTCAATCTATTGAATCAAATATTTATAAAGCATTATATGGTAACTTTATACTTTGCTTTGTACATTTAGTTTTTAGTTTTATGAAACTTATAAGATACTTACCATGAATAGTTACTAATTATTTATTATATTTAGGTATTGCTAAAAGAGCTACTCATAGTGATGATACAAAATGCTCGTGTGTACTTACTGTACCAGAATTTTTTGATGACCCCAGCAGAGAATTAGTTAGAACTGCTGCTATTCAAGGAGGATGGAATGTGCTTCAAGTTGTTAATGCTCCTAGTGTAACTCCATTCACATATGGAATTAATATTTCAGAACCTTTAAATGACACGTATGTAACAACATAACAATAATATATATAATTTTAAACAGTATTATTTTGTAATATAGGTACATTTTAGTGTATAGACTTGGTGGTATCAGTTGTGATGCAACAATATTATATGTAAATTCTGGTTTAGTGTCAATTGTAGCTTCGGAGCATACCAAAGACATTGGGGGATATAAATTAATAGAAACATTGAAAGCACATTTAATCCAAGAAGTTAAAAGGTAAACATTTGCTACTGAGAAAGTAAATATATTATTTATATGTATATTCTTTGTTAAAGACAACATAGATCAAATCCACTAGAAAATGCAAGAGCTTCTGCAAAGTTACAAAAAGTTACAGAAGAGGCTGTTCATTTATTATCAACTTTAAAAACTGCAAACATATTTATTGAATCGTTAACTGATGGAATAGATTTTGCTGCCACAGTTTCACGAGCTAGATTTGAATCATTAATCAGTCATTTATTGGCCAATTTTGCTTTGCCCATTAAACTTGTTTTAAAAAAAGTCAATCTTGAAAGTTCAAATATTAAAAAAGTATGAATTTTCAGTACAATTTTGAATTTATATGTATATATATGTATGTTACTGCCAAAACAAAATTTCAGGATAAACTAGTTTATTTTGTTTGGTTTATGTTTAATTCTGTAGGTTATACTTTGCGGTGGCCCACTTAAAATACCTAAATTAAAATCTTATATTGGAAACTTATTTCCACATGCTGACATACCAAATGGTATTAGTCCCGATGAAGTATTGGCTTATGGAGCCGCTATACAAGCTGGTTTCTTAGCAAAATATTGGAATACACATGATTGTTTACCAGAGCCCACAACGGAAGTACATACTCTAAATGAAGCTGTAGAAGTAAATGTGAGTATATTATCTCACCAAATTAAGAATATTCTATACAATTAAACTATTTTTTTTTTTAGTGTTGTGGTAAAATAATAAGTTTTGATCAAAATGAAATATTACCTAGTATAAAAATTGTAAAAACTAATATAAAAGATGATAATGTCATACTTTTATATAGTTCAGGAAATGATAAATATACTAAGGCTCTGGTAAGTTTTTTCATAATATATTTTTTAATTCATTTTTTAATTTTGTATTTTCTCTTATTTAGGCACATTTGAATCCAAAAATAAAAGGTGAAATTACATTAACATTAACTGCTAGCATGTAAGTATTATTATTAAAAATACAAATTGATATCATAAATTTATTTTTATTATCTTTTTTTTTATTATAGAGACCAGTCGTTAACTGTTGAAGCAGAAAGTATAGATTCTGAATTAAAATCAACTGCCGTATTTATAGATAATATATAGTTTGAACTACAAATTACAAATATATATAGATTTTTTTTTCTAATTTACTGCCTCATTTAATTTTTTTATTATTTATAATACTTACTTTATTTTTGTATGGATTTTAACATTTTCAAACAAAGAATAATAGTAATAAAATTGAGAATTCCTAACTATATTCTTATTTATATACTTTTTTTGTAACATTGATCATGTACATATATGTCCTCGAATACATGTATTGAGCCAACGGCAGCATTAGTAATATTTTGAAAAGAATTTGTGTGCCAACCATACACATTAAGGTCAAAAAAACATGTAAAACTACCAATAAACCTGGTTAAATTGCGGGACTTGAGATGAACAAATTTGATTGTGATGGAACAGAAAAACAATTGGCACCATGGGCAAAAAAATAGATCTTATTTAACAAACAACAAAAACAAACCGGAAATATTGATGCGATACATAATAGGGTCAAAAAATTAAGGATATATTATTATTTTATTTGGAAAGTCTGTTGCCTCTACTTATCAACAAAATAGACTAACATGACTTTATAATATTTTTATTTTAATTTAGTAATAAAAAAATATATTAATTTAATAATATAACTCAATTTATTACTATACTGTTAAAATTGAATTATAGAAAATAATAAACTCCTATATCAAATTGTACGGCAGTTAATTTTAGTTGTATGTTCAACGGTTATTGGCGTTATAAGTAAAAATGTCCCAATACTAGGTAAAAATCTACTAAAGTATGATACCCGTTCGGCAACAGTAACATTTGCTAAATACTTTAATTATTATTATTATTCATACAGCGTGAAAATAGATATTATATAATTGTAATAAACTAATAAAAAAACAACCAAACAACCTAACCTTCCGCACCATCCTTTGATGGTGCGGAAGGTGGCGGTACTCATACATGATTCACTCTCACTAACATTCAACTAATTACCACGCAAACATGGCCCAAATATACCTGTCACATTAGTAGCCTAATATGTTCTTCTTAGAATTGACCATGTTCCAACCCCTTAAGAAATTATCTTATGTCTATAGTAGTACCTACCAAAGCTCAAAATCCACATGGATAATATCTATACTATATAATGTATCATGTAACCATATAACACATGGGTCGAAAATTCCCAGGCCTAACAAAGAAAACACTGTTCTTTCATTAAAAAATCATTTTATTCACCAACATAATCTCCAACAAGAGCAATACAATCATTCCAACGCCACTTTAACATTTCAATACCATTCTTGTAGAATGATTTATCTTTTGATCTAAAATAGGCCTCAATTTCACTAATAACCTCTCAATTCGAGCAAAATTTATTATTGGCGAGCATTTTTTTGAGATCTGTGAACAGCCAGTAGTCCCTGGGAGCCAAATCTGGAGAATACGCGAAGTAATTCGATCTGAAGTTCATTAAGTTTTTCCATTGTTTTTTTTAACTTGTGAAACTGTGCGCTGTCTTGATGAAACAAAATTTTATAATGTTCCAAATACGATCGTTTTTTTGTAATTTCGGCCCTCAAACGCTCCAATAACGTTATATAATAATATTCACTGTTAATGGTATTTTCCTTCTCAAGGTAGTCAATGAATATTATACCTTGCTTATTCCAAAATACTGTGGCCAAAACCTTTCCAACTGATTGTTGTGCTTTCAGGCGCTTTGGACGAGGTTCACTGATTGATGACAATCGTTTTGTTTCTGGAGTGAAGTGATCAATCCACATATCAACACAAAAATTCCAATTTATTATGTTTGAACATGGCCATACACTGCTTAGAATCAACACGTTGTTGTTTTTGCTCAGTAATGACCAAACGCGGCACCCACTTTGAACAGAGCTTTCTCATGGACAAATGATCATGCAATATAAAGCCAACATGTTCTTTTGATATCATTACGATGTCAGCTAACTCATGCATCTTCACTTTGCGATTATTCAAAATGATTTTGTGGATAAGTTCAATGTTTTTTTGTGTTACCGCCTCATTTGGACGTTCACTGCATTGTGCATCATCAGTGTCTCTACGGCCACGTTTAAATTCAGCATAACAACAGTTTATTTGTACTTCTGATGGTGCGGAGTCCCCATAACACGTTTCAAGCCAGTTTTTCGCTTGAACGATATTTTTTCCCATCAAGAAGCAATGTAAAATTAAAATACGAAATTGTTTTTGATCCATTATTTTGAAAATAACAAAAGTAGCATCACCATTAGCACAATAACTCATACACTAATGAATAGATTGTCATGAAATGTTAACAGCTGTCTTTTGCATGTTAGTACCAACTAAAAATGAAGTGAATTCCAAAACACTGGCACCAACTGTGTTAGGCCCGAGACTTTTCAGCCCATGAGTTATATGCGACTGTGAACATGGGTAATAGAGGATGGATAGACATTCTATAGCTGTTATAACACGACGTTTTCTCTTCACCATTCCGGGACGCAAGCGCATACATTTTCGGTATGCATAGATATATTTATATCTATAGCCGTAATGTAACTGTGACCTATAAAAAAATCCAAAACATATTTTTAAGGTAACGGATTCTAAACGGTAAAATATTAGATACGAAAAGATAATATAATCAAATATAAGGGAATTTCCTTTTCCTATGCTATGGAGGTACTTTATAGTCTGTAACGCCTCCTTATAGTTTTTGCATATGAATGCGGTGGATTAAACAAAACTATATGGCTGCACTGTGCGCTATGCTTTGATACGCTTATCAGATGTCAACAAACATTTGGCCTAAAGAATAAAAAAACTAAAGAATGGACAATAATGCTAGAGATCGACAAGAATAAATTTGGATACTTGATATTTTATTACATTATGTTGAACATTTTTAATACACGTTGACTATTTTTCGTTTTTTTATTAATAACATAAATCATTTTTTTGTCATTTTATATATAATGGCCAACCAATATAAAGGATGTTGTGTATCTATAAACTGTGTGGATGGTTCTGTTGTTCAAGGTGAAGTGAGCGGTATGTCAGATGACAACGAAACTTTAATACTAAAACGACCGTTTAAAAATGGTATACCACATACAGAAAAAGAAATCCGTATAAAGTGAGTAATATTATATATAACATGACAAAACTTATTAGATTAGAGATAATTATTTTGTTTTTAATTAGAGCATCTATGATAGAAAATCTTAAGATAATAAAATCACAACTAGAAAACGAACAAGTTGTTGATATTCAGGCAGCCAAAACTAATAAAAAGAATGTGCCTGTATCAAAACAAAATAATATCAAACAGAAAAATAAATCGAAAACTAATTCAAATTCAGAATCCGGTTAGTATATTTGATGAATTTTATAACAACACAGTAGTAAATTATATGAACACGTATAATACATGTTTAAATAATATTATATCTTATAAGTATTAAGTAAGTATTTAAATAAAAAAATTATTCTGGTAAAATATACAAAAAAAATTAATTTATTCACATTTTTTAGAACAACCTACACAAAATTTTGCCAATCATAGAGAACGGAATGATGCATGCTTTGGTGTTTCACTGGACACTATAGTAAAAGAAGATTTCGATTTTGAAAAAAATCTAGCATTGTTTAACAAAAAAGCATTTTATAATAAAATCCATAAAAAGCCTGATCTTGTACCAAATGAAAAAGTTTCAAATAAATATAAACACAATGAAAATGTATTACATTCAACTCCAGTCAAGTTTAGACAAGTTACAGTTCCTTCACCTGCTATTAATGAATATATAACAGGTAGGAATATGGGATGGTGTATTTGACAATTAAATGAATGCACTATACATAATATTTTAAAATAAGTCTTAAATTGTTTTAGTTGTATTGATTTACCTAATATTGTTAGTAGCAATTTAGTTTTATATTTAAATATCTTTTAGATGATGGTTTGGTTGTTCCAAGTATTACATCTGAGTTGCGATGGAAACTACTTAATCTAGTAGAAGAAAGCGGTCTAACATCAGGTCGTCAAAATGAGATAATAGGGCGTGCAGCTACTGAAATGGTTTTACAACTTTTGGGTGGAGGTTATAGGTAAATTATTAAATCAGGTTAATATATATACAGTCTGTCCACAACTATGCGCAGATACATTATACTTGAATTCTTGTTTCTTAGGTTTCTAACAACAATTATTCAGATTTTAAAGCAATCTTATTTTTATTATGTTATTTAGTTTTGTGTATGAACAACCTTCCAATTTAAATTTAAAACAAAAAAAAATGTTAAACTGAGCTTCACCCAGAATTGTTTTACCTTTGCAATGATTTGTATTATTAAAACTAAATTACAATTATGTATATTATTTTTTCATACTCATTTGTTTATTGCTTCTCGTATAACTTATATCTTCTTAATTTTACTTTACATTACTGTACATTTTGCTTCCTTCTTCAATAATTTATATTCTATCTTCCTGTTCTATTGTTATATATTTAAATTAATTTTACTATTATAAAAATTAATTTTTATTATTTATATGCATATAGATTTAACCCCAGAAATGAACACCAGTGGCCTAGAGTAGTTGTTTTGTGTGGACCTAATCGATCAGGTGCAATGGGTGTGAATTGTGCAAGACAATTAAGCAGTTATGGTGTGCATACTGTAGTGGTTCTTTCTGAACCAGGCTTATATACTCCACAACTGGCTAATGAAATGGCTTTATATCAGTTTACTTCTGGTACACTTATTACTAGTGCAGCAGGTAGTTCTAATTTACTACACTATATTACTCATTACTATTCAAAATATATTTATAAATCTGTAAACCTTGATGCTCAATCTTAGTTTTGAAATTTAAATAATTGAATTTTTATACACATTTTTGTGTATATTATGTTGTAGCCACTTTGTGAAATGAAATTGATCTTTTCATGAAAAGAGTTGAAATATTGACCTCTTTTAGTTTTAAAATAGGTGACGTTACACTAAAACAATAATTCCCAACTGGTGGCTTTTGGACTCATCACAAGTGGTTCACGATGTTAAAAAACTTTTGTCACGATTATCAATTTTTTAATTTAAAGAATAAATTTAAATTAAACAAAAAATGAGCGAAATTATATTTCATATTATTTACAGTTAAGTGTACGTAATTCATGAACCTACAACTGGTCAATAAAGCGGGTGCTAATAAGTCACATAAATTTAAAATTTTATTATTTTTTTCACATTGAATAAAAATCAATTAGTTTAAGCTTTTCAAATCTTATTACCATATTGATTAAATACCAACATTTAATTTGTATCACCTTTTTTTTACTACTTTTTAGTCTGTTGTCAATAAATAAGTTGAAATATTTTCTACAATATAAACTGTATTTCTGATTTTATTGTATACATATAAACTATAAACTATAAAAGTAAAAAGAAATAAGTATTATAAGAGGGGGGGGTGATAATAAATAATAAGTTGTGGTCCATGACAGTTGAAAATTTACAAGTGATCCATGCCTAGTGTTGGGTTGGGAACCACTGCTCTAAAACCAAGATCAAACGAGGTCTACTCCTACTGCATAAATGTATTTTTGCTAAATAGTCCGTTAGGTAGACAGACAGCAAATACCTTTTAATACTTTTTTAGATTATGAGTATCTTACATTTAGTTGATCACTCTGTATACTTTATATAATAGCTATAAATTAATAATAAACCTTTTCATATTATTATATAAAGCTATTTATTCCTTGAAACTTCTATGAAAATTAATTATTTAATTATAAATAATAAATTTAATTAGTTTTGTATTACTACATTGTCTAAATATTAAAATAATTAAAAACCAAAGTATTTTTAATAATTATTATATTTTATTTTTAGAATTACACGGTTTGTTAGATCCAGATTTTGTGGTGGTGTCTTTAGCTGATGAACAAACTGATACTGTATCTCGAAATATTAGCAACTGGGCTAAATCAGTAAGATCACCATTGATGGCCATTGATCCTCCTTCACAAGGAACACCATCAGTAGTAGTAAAATATTCATTAGTACCTGCTTTACCCTTAGCTTACAGTGAATCAAATGGTAAGATTTATCTCTGTAATATGGGTATTCCTACTCAAGTATTTCATTTAGCTGGAATTCAGTACAAATCACCATTTGGTTCTAAATCTGTAATACCATTACATATTAACGAGTAATATGATTGATTAATGATTTAAATAATGTTTGACAAATCCTGAAAGATGATTTTAATTCTAGACTATTTTTAATGATCTGTCCCACGAATGAATAGGCTAAATTTGCACATGTATACTAAAGGTATACTGTATGCATGTGCGGCATCTATCGGTTTTGGTTAGTGCATGGTCCATACTCTCGTGGGACAGTGTAATTATATGTTTTTGTATCCAAACAATTTTTTTTTTGTTTTATTTTATCTTTTAAAATTTAAAAACATGACTGTCAATAGTTATACATTTTAAATAATTTATTATATATATATATTTTTATACATTGTTCATATGCATGTTATTGATTTGTCAATAATTAGTCTACCCATCAAATTTATATATTTTTACTAAATTTATTTTTTGTACTGTATTGTCCATATATGTTTCCCAGAAATATTTAATTTTCTATTTATTTTGTGTATAGTTGAATTATTAAAACAAAAACTAAAGTGGAATTAAATAAACATAGCTTTAATATATATTTATTTTTTACAAGTTTTTATTATATAATGTTGCTGTCTAATTTTTTATTTATATATTTTTTTTAAAATATTATATTTAAATGTTTTAGTGATTAATTACTTAAATTAAAATTAAAAAAATGATTGTTAATTATTTAAATGAATAAAAGAACCATAATATCTATATTTATTTATTACTAGTATAATTGGCATTTGATAAATTTGTTTTAATATAAATTGTAATTTATTTTAAGGTTTTATTATTTAAATCAATTAAAAAAGTTTTGTATTTAAATTCTGATCCTAGCATAGCTAAGGATAGTATTTGTTTTTTTTTAATGAGAGCTTTTAAGTAGTATTTTGGATCTTGTTGGTGCATTGGGGATGTTTATTTTCTTTAAAAATCTGAAAAAGCAAGAATATTTAAATAACAGGTTTCTGTTATTTGTAAGTGTGTACATGAAAACATTTTATTCACATAAAATTACAATTACTGTGGTTCGATTTTAAAAATGTAAAGATATTAGTTTACAAACAAGTTTAAGCATTGGTCAGTCATTTTTTTAAAAATTATTATAATTGAAAATTGACAAATCTATACACAAATTTCTAATGTTTTCATAAATAATTTGATGAAATTTAAAAAGTAAACTTATTTTTAAAATCCAACTATTTTATGTACCAAAAATTTGTCAGGCGTATAGCTACTTTACTTTTTTAAATAACATAAAACCGAACATCTCCTGAAATAGGTATTGGGCTGTAGATTAGTGGAAAAGTCTTATCATTTAGGTAATTTAAAATAGCATAAAATAATCTTCAAATATTATACAATTTGGAAAACCATTTACGGGGGACTTAACATTGCTTTTATTAATGTTACATATTACACCAATGTCCCAGTACCATAATTTATTGGTGTTTAGAGAGAAGAGTAGTGAGAAGGAATAAAAATAACAAATGAGAATGCTTATTTAATATCATAGATTAATAATATAATAATGGACAGCGGCAATACAATGAAATTATCATTGCTTAAGCAGAAATTACAATAAGTAAAATAAATGTACATTTTTTTTTAAAAATTTATTTATTTATTCTTTTTCAACTTGTATTTTAGGTTTATATATCATCAACTAATACTTATATTTAAATGTGTATTAAATTGCATTTAGCAATTGTAATAATTTTTTGTTATTAATTAATAAATGGTTTAACACATTAGTTACCTTTTTTTATAATTAAAAATTGTATAGAAATTAGAACAATATTTAAGTTACCATTTTTTGAATTAAAAAATAAATATTAAAGTTAAGTTTTCCATCTAAAGTAGGTTTTTAAAATATTTACATTAATAAATATTATTATCAATAATATGTTTAAAAATTAATTATAAAAAAAAGTAAGTAGTACATATTTTACCTCAAGAACAAATAAAATTGTATAAAATAAATCACAGACAACTGTAACATAAATATTACTTGTAGTTAGTTTTTTTAACAACTTGTGACTGAATTTGCCCTGAAATGTACATTTAATTTATTGGCTACACACAGAATAATATAATATAGTTACAAATATATTTCAAATATTTTTTTTTAATTTGCTATTATTTTTATATAATTGTAACATTACTAGTTAGAATGATTTTTAGTTTTGTTTTATAACTTACTCTTGGATATTAAAATAAATCCCAGATTGAGCATAAACTTTCCGAACCACAATAAAAGAAATCAAAAATATTGAAACTCCCAAAATAAATATAACAATTTGAAGTCTATGCGATTGTCTAAGGAACATACGGATTTGTACTTCATGCCATACTGATTCAGTCCATGTAGAATATTGTGATGAAGACAAATCATAATCTAAAAACCATATATATAACATAGAAACAATCAATCTCAAATAATAAATTGAATACAGGTGTCATAAAAGTTGAGGAACTGTAACTTTTAATAGGGCTTCCATTTGATAATGTACAAAAATTAAACATACATTGTATTATTGAATTCATATTTCAAGTTGGAACTTTTCTTTCGAGTAAGAAACAAATTTGTTTTATCTTACAATAAAATTATATGTTTTGTTGAGGTGTATTTAAGGTTTTCAATGCTAATTTACTAATTTGGAGTTTAATCCACTATACTTTTATACCACATGTCCTTGTTTTAATAGGAAAAAAAATGTGCATTGTGCATAATAAAAATACTAAAATGTATAAATTATACTGCAATGAAACACTGGAAAATGCACACAATAATTGAAAAAAACAAATATTATAATAAGAGTAATCAAATTAATAAATATTCTTATTATAATTTTTTTAAAACTTTTTAGGGTTTTTTCTGACAGATATTTTAGCATTTTAATGAGGATATAAAACAAATAAAATTCAATTTTTAGACTTAACTTCTGTGTCCCAGACTCTTGGTCATTATTTTATAAGTAGATATGATATAATTTCATCATAATACTCATTGTAAATTCAAAATATTTTAGATATATTAATACCAACAATATATTTAAACAACAATTTGATACATACCAGAAATAACAAATGCCGGGCTAACTGCTTCAGTAAAATTAGAAGTGGTTGAATAACAAGCATTATACTTTCCTCTTAACCATATAGGCGTAAAACCCTATAAAACAAAAATAGTTATTAAATAATAGGTAAGGGGTATTTACAAAATGAAATATTATATGCAATGGTATAAGAATATCATAAAACTAAATTATTATATTATTATATTTTATGATACTATGAAACTCAATTGTATGAATATGAACTATAAAGATGGGAACCTATAGATATGTTTTTCTTTAAAATTTCAATGAGATAATTATTGCTTCAAAAAAATTGGATACTAATTATTTTCTCTCAGTATTTTTAAAATATCAAATTGTGAGTTTTATAATATAATCTACTCCAAATACTGAAAATATTTGTTGTTTTTCAGTTTAATTATAATAATTACAAACCTGTGTTGTTTGGTAATGGAGACAATCTTCTTCACTTAGAATTGCATCAATTTTTATGCTGCCAAAAGAAGCAAATAACAACCGAGAAAGACTAGTTAGTGTATTTGTTACCGATTCTATACTGATATAATAATTAGGGGGACTGTCAGGTAGTTGTAAAGGTGAAGTCAAAGATTGAAATACCTCACAATTAGTAGATTTAACATAACAATCTAATAATTTAGTAACCTGAAATTAAAATAAATTATAAAATTGAATTACATTACAATTTAAAATAAACATTCAATTTATTACTTACATAGGTATTATTTGCTTTTTTTAAACCACTGTAACTTGCGTTAGTAAGGAATGTATAAAGTGAGTAACTAAGAGATGTTGATATACTGGCTATGGTTTGTGCAATTTCATCATATTTTATATTGTCAATGTCATCCAAAATACTATGATAAAACCTTAAAAAAAATATATTATAAATAATATGTTTTAAATGATTTTATACAATAATTAACATTTATATATATAAACAAGATTAATACAAAAATACAATATTATAATTAGTAAATTTAGATTTAGAAAAGTGTATTTCATGGCTATCATTAAGTATGGAAAATTGACATTTAATATCCATTTGGTAAGATTGACACCTATCAAAATTTTGAGACAAAAAATATATGGATAAAATAATTTACCTTTAACATGTTAAATTACTATATATTACTAAGTAGATACAATTTATATCAATAGTTAATTGATATACAAAAAATCAGTAATTAGGATCTAATTTTAATCTAAACATTTCACATTAAATTTTAAGTTATGTAATTTGCCATGTTGCGTATTGGCAAGACTAAGACAGTAAAAGTGGGTATAGTGATTTCTTAAGCATAGCTCATGTTAGGAAAATAGTGTACCCAATATAACTAAAATATCCAGTTTAAAAAAATGCACAATTGGTTTCCAGATATCTGACTTAACAAGAAAAATTAACTGAAATTTATAATCTGTATTAGTATTCTAATATATATATTTAAACTTAAGAATAATATTTGCCCATACAATTTAGAAAAATATCTTCCAAATAAAAGAAATAAAAAAAACCTAGAATACAATTTCTAATAAGTTATCATGTTTATTAGAATACATTTAAATATATAGTATAAATAATATAATTCCTCATGTTTTCTCAATGTAAAATGTTTGTAGAATATAAACAAGTTTTAAAACTAATAGTTTCCTCATGGCATTCAAAATCTACATTAAGCAATTAAAAAATAATAAACATACTTATTTTTAAATTGTTCATTAAATCCTGTTAATACTATACCAGGAAATTGAGGATCATGTTTTAAAAAAGAGTGAATTGATGCAGGCGGTATAGATGTAGTATTTGATAAATTAATTTTAAAACCATCTTCAAGTTTAGTTTTAAATGTGTTCATGAAATCATTGATACTCTCACTTGCCTAAAATTAAAATAATAATGACAAAATAAAAGGTAAAATAGTAAATAGTGAGAGTAATTAGTAGAAAAAAGTAAAATAATATTTAAATATAAATATATAATATACATACATTATGTTTATTTGGATTATGAAAAGTAAGTTCTTTTTCATAATGTATTTGAGATAGTTCCACAAATAGACCAACATGATCCTTATTGAATTTAATTATATTATTAGGAAAATCTCCTTCTAACATATCATAGACCAATCTACTTGATCCAATGTAATCATAGGCTTCTCCATTAAATAAAACAAACATAATGTTTTTTGCTAAACAATTTTACATAAAAGCAAATATAAATTTACATTTATAAACATTTTTCAATTAAATATTTGATAAAAAATCAAATCAAAAACTTACAAACATTTTTTGCATCATCATAAGAAATCATTTCAGAAACCAAATTAGCAGTAGTCATTAGTGTTACAATAGATGTGGCTGCTGATAAAACACCAGGTGTTAAATCATAAAACATAGATGTAGCATCCAAGCGAGCCGCAACAATTGCAACAGATTTATGTAATGTATTAGGTTGAAGTTCTTTCAGAGACCAAAATACATTCTTATCACCCAATGGATCGCAAAATTTAACTAAAAAAATTAAATTAATAATTTATTATAAACAATACACCATCATAGTAATTGGTTATTTACTTGGTCTTATATTTTGATATGACATAATTGTCCGTCTCATACATGTTTTTGAATCTACTGCAGCATACATATGCGACTTCAATTCAAGAGCACACAATGAACGATCGTTTTGATTATTTAATGGTAAATTATGTTTATAAAAACACTAAAAAAGAAACACATGTTATTTATACATCATTAATATAGTGAATTATAATTATGTAAAAACAACAAAATAACATTGAGATAATATTATTTATAAAATGACAATAGCTAGGTTAACTTGTTGTATAAGGTCTACTATAATTTGCAAATAACTGGAACAAACATGCTGTACATGTTTTATCAAGTCTATAATATTTTATTTATATTCTATTGGCTTTTTTGATATTATCAATACTGCTATTATCCTAAGTTTTATTGTAACTTTATTATTACAGCGCATTAGTTATTATAACAGCTGGAAAACCATACTTAATTTTATTGTTTTAAAAATAAATATATTTAAGAAAAATTGGTATATGTAACATTACATAATATGTAATTAAAAAATTAGAGTTTAATAGTTAACCCACAACTGGATTTATATATTGAGGAAAGAGAGGTCCTCATTTATTAATTTTATCATTTGATTAATGGGTTCATTGGACAAATAATTGGTTGAGCAGAGAAGAATGTGAAAGGCAGTATTATGGCAAGTAAAACATGAAGGCACTTTAAAATCAACAATCAAATGGAGAAGAAGGATCAATAATGGAAGAGATGAGATTTGTGAGAAAGGAAATATTATACGAGTAACAACGATTAGCTAAAGAAGATAATTTGACTTTAGTTGGGATAAGGGAATAGATATAGGTATAGGGAATAGGCAACCTAACCTCATCAGTAGAGCAAGGAATTTATAACGAGTAACTATGCTTTAATCCATTTAAGTTGACCCATTTTCGAACATGCAATCCGTGCTGCCACAACGGTTGGACACCCTCTGTTAATGCTAGGTGCTCTGTGATAAGTCACCAGAAGTTGGCAACCAACGTTAAATCTTGTAGGTGGCTGCCATGTATACAGATAATTACAAAAACATAATAAATACATGCACGGGGAGTAAAAGACAAGTATACGCATCGAGTATGATGAAAACATTGTAATAATACTGTTCACTACATATACAAAGTGTGGTTTCATGACATTTGATACCAAGGTTCTTAGTTAGTAATGTTTGTGAAAGTGGCCGTGCGGCAGAGACCGGTTTTTGTTGGTTGATTGGGTCAACTTAAATGGAATAGAGTACAGCATAATTGAGAAACTTTCTTCAGACACATTCAACTTAAACGACTAAAATCAGCACAATCCCAAAGCACAGTCATATTCAAGAATAGGTCTTATATATAATTCTAATATTAGAATTCAATACTGATAATAAATAGTTTAAGTTTAATAACTAAAATTTTAATCACTTACATCTGTTATTTCTTTGATAGTGTTTTGGTCATAAATAACAAAAATAGGGAAACTCCAATGTTCTAAAAGAATATTAGTACCATTAGGGTTCCAAGGTACACTTGGACAACTACTCGCATCTGAATACCGATTAGGACATTTATCTTCAGGGCTTAATCCTTTAGTTTGTAAATCATTCATCACTTCATGGTTAGTAATATTTATTAATAATATTACTCCATTTATTACTTGACTTGATTCAATGGATTCCAAAACTTTTCTGAAAATAAATATAATTTTTTTTACATTTCAATTATTTACAGTAACAGCAATACAATATATAATTTGTATTAGACAAGTGAGTGATATAAGATTTATATAAAAACATGACGAATCATATTAATTATACTAATTACTAAATAAGGCATTTTACCTATTAAACATTTTTGGTGTTAATACTGCAGTATAAGGATCAGCCATTCCTTCATTTAATAACCAATTTAAATCAGTTGAATTCATAACTAAATGTAAAGTTCCAACATTTCCAAATCTTGAAGCTATAATATAAACAAATTATCAATTTTAGAAAATTAAATATATTAAAACATAACTTACATCTACATCCAAATTGATTTGTACCATTTAGTCTAAGGAAACACGGATTATCTGCTCTGATATCTGCATACATTTGATCTTGAACCGAAATAAAATCCGATGCACCTATAATTAAAATTATTAATTTTATGAAAAGTTATGTCAATAATTATATGGAATAAATTAATTTGTTAGAGTAAACTTACTAAGTCCAACATAATGCAAACTAATAAACAAAATAAGACGTATGATAAACATTTTAGCTGTTACGACTCTAAAATAGGTATGCAAAAATAAGAGTATTTAAATAATTATTAACAAAATACGGTCAATACAGTTCAATATAAAATACATATTTAACTCGACTACATTTTCGTTTACTTATATAAATGTTATAATAAACAAATCTAGTAAATTAAAACTAAAATTAGTAAAATGATCACGGTTATCTAGTCTATGGGTCATAATCACTAACGAATTTCGATTTGTATCTCATTGCTATACCAGTATAACAAACATGCTCAAATTCGGTTTAATTGTACCGACGGAGTGGCGGCACTGTCTGCATCGTCGATACAGTATATACGTAGAATATCGTCTTGTACCATGTACTTTATCATAGTCAGTCAATAGGTAAGATACACGATAAATCTAAAAAATATATATATTGTTATACAAATAATTTTAAAAAAACACGAGGATCGTCGGGCAGTATTAAGGTATTTAATTTTCTGATGAGTGGGTTTTCATGGTTAACAAGACGTGAAAAGAATCGCCTATATAAAAACTGCAGATTCTTCAATTGTTTTGATGTCATTGTGGCGGGTTAAGTTAGAAATCTAAGGTGAAGCGTTTGTGATTTTGTTGAGTGGAATATTCTGGTAAACTTGGATTTTATTTAGATTCATTTTTATAGCCGTGTCTCACAGTTGTAATCCGTAGGTCCAAATGGGTTTTAATAGTGTCTTATATATTAGCAAATTATAATTATAATTATTTGTTTCGCTCATGACATACCAAAAACACCCTACACATTCCTTGGTACATATGCTGACGATACCCTAATCTCAGCGACTCACCACGATCTTCCAACTGCCTGTCGGATAATCCAAAATCACCTAAACATGATTTACTTATGGACAAATCGGTGGAAAATCAAAATTAATGAAAACAAGTCCACACATGTAACTTTCACAATGCGCAAAACTACATGCCCACCTATCACGTTTAACAACCAAATAATTCCCTCATCAAACGAAGTCAAGTATCTAGGGTTAACTTTCGATAAACGCCTTAACTGGTGCTCGCATCTTAAACAAAAACGCAAATCAGTTAACTCTAAACTACATCTCCTCAGACCCCTCTTAAGATCGAAACTTTCCTTAAATAACAAACTTTCGATATACAAATCAATAATTCGCCCGGCTTGGCTCTACGGAATCCAACTATGGGGGACGGCAAAACCGTCAAACACCAAAACCTTGCAATCTTTTCAATCCATTTGCCTACGTTTAATAACCTCTGCCCCTTGGTATGTATCAAACAAAAACCTCCATAAAGATCTGAACTTACCAACCCTCAACGACTTGGCCAAATCCCATTACAAAAAATTTCATTCAAAACTTCACGTTCATTCCAACCCATTAATAAAAAATTTATCCTCTGCTTCACTTATCCCTAGAAGGTTAAAAAGGCAATGGCCTAGAGACCTACTCTAAATTTAAATAAAAAAAAAAAAAAAAAAAATTTAATTAACTAAATACTTCTCAACTCATGTCAGGTGGCACTGCTGGGAGCCTTCCATTCTTAATATAAACGTCAAATTAAAAACTACCACACTTACTTATTATACTCTGTGTATAGATTGTAAATATATATATTTTAAAATAAAAAAAAAAATATTACAAACATAAAAAAAAAAAAAAATTATTTGTTGTACGCAGATTGTATGAATCACGTAAAAATAAAAAATTATAGTTTTTAAGCATGTGCATTTATTTTTTGATAATATATTTTTAAGTGTTCGAGAGCGAGAATATACGAACAATCTTCTTGACCTTATATGATAGTTCCAGGTTAATCTCTTATCGAGAGTTGTACCTAAATATTTAATTGTATAACATGAAGGTATAGGTATAATTAGGGTTGCCAGATTATTATTACTCAAAACCGGGACATATTTTTAATAATATTAGTATCAAATTCCTTAATCTAGAAAGTCCTAGATCTAACTTATCTTTTTAATTTCCTTGTCCTAAATATAATTCGTAATAGGATTCTATCATTGGATATGGTTTCCCATCATTTCCATTTAAATATTCTTTTTGTTAAAAATAAAAAAAAATTATTCAGAAAAAGTTAAATCTTCGGCTTGTTTAATTAAATATTTGGACAAGTTGTGGACTTTTTTTCAACAAATCTTTGTTCTCCAAAACATCATAAAACTCTTCGCAAGATTTATTTTCAAAGCTTGTTTTAATAAGAAGTGAAGCTTCAACCGTTTTTACATCTAATTTGTTTCGCGATTTTGTCCACGTGCTGTTCATAATCGAAAACAGCTGCGTTAGAACCCGGTAAGGTAAAACAAAACTCTACTAATTTTAATAAAAAAGAATATTCTTTTCAAATAATTTTAATTGTTCGAAATACGCTTCTTTGTCTATTGTTATGTTTGATGTTAAAGAAATTATTGTAATTGAATTTTTAGCATTTTCCTACGCAACTAAATATTTTGAAGTCAATGTAACCTATGACATGGATTTTAAATCTAAATTATGAGTATTTGATCCAGTCCAATTTTTTAAATAACTATGACAAAGCTCATAAAATTTTTACATTTGTCATCAAACAATTTTTTTTTTATGAAACCATCATCTTCAAGTTGCTTTAACAAATTTAGAATTTCTGTGGTTAGAAACTTTTCTTTTTATTTTATTTTGAATTTTTATCATACGATTTTCCATAATAAACATTAATTCAATTGCCGATCAATTTTGACCTTCCACTTTTTTTTATATAATTATTAAAAGTTTTCAATTGATTGTGCAAAAATTTAAACCATAAAAGTGAACATTCATCTTCAAAAATTTTTTTAAGAATACAAGGACAATTTAATTGAGATAGAAAATATGATTTTAATCCATCAAACATTGATATTATTTGTTCAAAGGCTGGAAATAGAGAGCTATCTTGTTTTAGAATGGGAAAGTAGATCTTTGTATTGAACGTCAACATCATTACAAAATTCTTTTAAATTTTCGACACGGAAAAATATGTAAAATTTTGCACACGATACTATCAACATCAACAGGTAAGCAATCAGATGCATATTGAATACTATTGTGAATTATGTGTGCACAACATCCCATTCCTAAAATATTTCTATTTAATGTTTGCTTTAATTTTAGAAATACGTTGTTTTTACCTTTTCTCAACATGCCTCCAAAATTTGAGTTTGTGTTATCTGCGGAAAAACTAATTATATTATCACTTAAAGCATTTTCATTTAAAACTTTAACAATATGAGTGTGAATGATTTTTGCGGTTGAGTAGATTTGAAAACTCCAACATTTTGTTTTGAACTGCCAATTTAGACGAAAAATAACGAACAATAACAGGGACAAGTTTCATATATTTATGACTTGATACATTGACAAGAATAGACACAAAATTAGCTTTTTCTAAGTCTATTTTAGTCATTTTAACAAAAGAAGCGAGCACGTTTACAGCTATGTCTCTAGATTTTGTACGAGCAGCTGTAAATTGTTTTTCATAAAATAGTTTATGAATTAAACTTGATGTGCAATTCATAGAATTAAAACTTTGACTATGAGAAATTGTATGATAAATGAATGCTAATTCTTTAGCTGCAAGTTTTAGTAAAGTATCGTTAGCTTTTAAATTTTTAAAAAATGTACGTACCGAACCGAACTATATGAAACATCATTTTTGGTCGTTTTAAGCTTTTTCGTTTTTAAATGGTCCGTAATATCGATGAATACCATGACTTACTGAAAACGAACTAGAGCAAAATGTACAATACACGTCATAGTCATTATTACTACGCACTTTTTTCAAAAAATGTAAACTCATTTTTTAGTTTTTCTGTAAAACGGCTTAAACGTTTTGGTGGTATGATAAAAAAGTACTTAACAGAAAAAGAAATAGTTATAACAAAATATCACAAATACAAATAAAGAAATAAAGATAATAATAAACAATAATAAAACGAATAGTCGATACGACCAAGTAACAACGCACTAAATTTGTCCTTTCCTATATGTATGCTACCACACCACCAGATAAGATAATAATATTAACAATAATAAATTCATGATATTATAAAAAAAAAATAAATATTACAGTACAGTGGAGATTAAAAATAGAACAAAACAAACGTATCAACGAATAACATACAATTTAATACGAATAACCTAACAAGATAAGCCGCGTTTAAATTATACCCAGTATACCAGTGAATATACGTAATAAAAATTGGGATTTTCTGAACTATAAATATTAATTCAGGACTTTTCCGTGTCCTGAGGCCTTTCTTCGGGACACCGGGACATATGGCAACCCTAGGTATAATGTAGGTTAGGTACCTATAAATTTCCACATTAAAGGGAAATATGTTGTACACATTTTAGCTTTTAACGGCAGACATTTTGTGACATCAGCGGTTATTAGGTTGAAACCAGAAGATTTTTTATTTGGATATTTTAGAATAGTATTTTTTACCTCGTTAGGGATGAAGTATTTTTTCGGAGTCTCATAAGGTAACTGAGAATCTAAATATTTTTTAACATTATCTATGATCATAAATAACAGCGTAGGACTGGAAGATATTTGATAAGTATGATTGAAAGGCTGCTGTTTTTTCTGAGTCGGTGATAGTTAATGTGTTGTCTACTTTTCTAAGGAAGGGTGGAGGGTTGAAAGAAATTGATATTTTAGTAGCTGTTTGTTTTCTCCAAAGACTGCCATCTACAGTAGACTAGTTGGTGCAGTTGGTGTAATTTCTATTCAAAAGCAGTAGATATATATAGCAAGGATTTATTTAAGGAATTTGCTTGTTTGTTAAAGGCAGATTTGTGGAATGGAAGACAAGAGATGTGATTCTTGCTCTTGCCTTACGTTTTGCAACAATTAAACACCGGTTTTCTTCTGAGACTAAGAATTTAAGTTATTAATTTTGTCGGATTTTGTAGAAGTCTACGCGTATAAGTGTTGTAAGATTATTGACTGCTTCGTCAATATCAAGGTTAGATTTAAACTTAATTTTATCATTTAATGTTACGTTTTTTACGACCTATTGGAAAGGAAAATAATTAGTTTGGGAAGTTTGGCACGTGCTAGCGGAGTGACAGAGATAGTGAGTAGAACAGAGGAATAATCAGAGTTCTAGAAAGTCTAGAACATTGTTAGTATAGCAATGTAAGTTGCTGGGAATCTTAGCAGCGACAATGTCCAGAATGTCGGAGCTCTTATTAAATGAGGTTGGCCGATATGTATGTAATGGAGGCAAGAGAATATTGATATACTTCTCATTGACAAGATTGGATAAAACAATAACACGAGGGTTGTTAACACGGTAACCCAACTCTGACATTTGGCGTTAATAATGATATTATTTTTAATTGCTTTTAATTGCATTTTATAATAAAACAAACTACTTCATTTTTGCCACAGATGGTTCTGTAGTATTTTGTCAATTATATGACAAAAAAATTTCAATTTCAACATGTTGATACCGCTTTACATAGTGCTTTAAAACATAGAGCAAATAAAGACAAAAAGCAATTATTTGTATTGATTGCAAAACCCAAATCCGATATTTTTAACGAAGACCTTTGTTCAACTTACTTAACTTACTGTACTTAAGATATTAAGTTTATCTAATTGAGTTACATTAATTGGAAGAAAAAATATATATATAAATTCTAATATTTTGGGTAACAGCATATTTTTGCATATTACTAACAAAAAAATAAGAGTACATCAGAGCATATTTAAAGATTTTATTAATGCATAAATGCATACTATTTTAGGCTTTTTAAGTACATACAAATTCGGACCCTAATCATTATATAATCAACGCCACTATGCTTGACAGGCCAACGGGTATACACGTAGCGTACATAAATTTCTGTTTTTTTTTTTTCATAAAAGAGTTCAAACTTGTAAAATCTTGCCAGGAAACAAATGCCAGTATTTTAATTGTTTAAAAGCGACAATTAAATTTGGGTGATTAACTCTGGTAATTAAATATACTTACAATTTAATTAAAATAATTGAGATAATAGGAAATATATTTTATATTATACATAATATATATAATGTATAGATAATATAGAATGTTTCCAATTATAATAGTTAAAATTAAAACTGGAAAAAATAATTAGATTATTACATAATATTGTAATAATATTATTACATAAAATGTGAAAATATTGACATAATGATTTATGAATTTCTAATAATCTGTGGAAAATTGTCCAATCTGAACACGGATTTGTCTATCGAAGAGGTAAGTAGAAAGTAAGTAGTAACAACTAATATATATTTAGCCTCGGGTTCCACCAGTACGAACTACAGAAGATGAGGGGGTACCTCCACCGGTGACAGCGTGACGACTATATATACAAGTGCTTCATAATGGTTGCCATCGCGGAATAGTTCCTATTATTTTGTACAGCACGGCTTATCTGTTAATTGTATGATCAAAGGTGGTTGCGTAACTGGACAGAATTAATTAATAATAATAATAATAAATACATAACTACAAAAAGTAACATTCGCACGCTTAGAACGAATGAGTAAAAGAACAATTTAGAGCCAAAAAGAACATTGATGAATCAATACTCGTTGAGATTAACGCACTAAATTAAATAGACGGAACGCCAAAACAATAATGATAACACACGGTGCATTGGTCGGCTTCCGCTCCGGCACTAACACATAATAATAATATCTTATTTTTTTATTTATTATAATTATAAAATGTTTCAGCACACCTAGTGCTATTACAATATCTTAGATCACGGTCGGAGCTCACCTATTTTTCATACGTTTTGGACCAATGGGCGGTGATAAATTAGACATACTTCTTGATTTTGGATTAAACAACGGTCAAATACGTTACTTAATAATTATGAGCATAAAATTATACTTTCGGCAGTTCGTGTGTGCATGCGTCTACCGAAAATTGGCATAGAGGTGGGTGGCGGGTCGCACTAAATTTATGCTCACGGTGGACTCGTCATATATTGTAATAAACTGGATGAATCTAAAAATAACTGCGATAATGATACGAAACGCGACGGAACTATAGTTCCTGCTATCATGGTGCAGGTTATGGCGGAACACGTGTTGAACCGCAATCACACTAATGTTCGTTTATTTCTCATACACTGACAAGACCTTTTTGTATCTGTCATAAAAGTTGTCTTATTTTTACTCCTTAGAATCGATCATGCTGGAGCCCCCTTAACACTAACATTTTGAAACGAACAAAGTTGAACCACTGTCCAGTTTCATTGAGTTTTGTTTAATTCGAAAACGCCGCGAAATTCCCACAAGGTTATATATTTTCTATATGAAAAGTAATGTTGTTATAAATACATGCGCAGTTGGTAACACTGAAATAAATTAAGCCATGGCCAGGAATAAATTGGTTTCATAAACAGCATTATTGAGTTAGTCGGTATGAAATTTGCGAACGCATAATTTTTTTCATTTCCACTATTAGTCTTTTGATCATTCGTTACAAAAATTATTTTCATTTCATCGTAATTTTACATCCAAGTAAATATTATATTAAATTATTATGTGAATAATTTTAAAATTATTTTTTTTTTATTTGTGAACCTGAAATTTGTAAGTACATATATAATATTTTTTTGTGCATATTTAATTTTATTAAATGTGTGACAGATTCTCTTATTCTTTATATACGTTTATGTATAGGGCTAGGTGGTATTACTATTAATTTTCTTAGTTCTTCATTTAAAAAATTATTTTTAACTAGCTGCCATCACCCGACCTTTCTCGTGTCAAGTTTGATGGTTATCCAAAATCATCTAGCTGTCCTTGCCTGTGCACAGTAATGAACGAAAATATTTTTTAATTTCAGAGTGAAGTGTCGAATGTATTGTGATGTATGCTTTTTTTAAATTTATTTTACTGCTGAAATCTAATTAAACTATTTTTTTAAATTCCATATTACTTTTAAATTTTGATTGATTTTAAATGCATTAATTATTTCTGGATATGCCACGTTAAGTGACTCTCCTTTTGGGACCAGCACAAATAGATTTTGTTTGCATGTCACTCGTGACAGAGCCACATACTATTGACCATGAGAAAAACATTGGACGGTTTGGTCTAAATCTGCAACGTTTAATGTTTGGCCCTGTGTCTTATTTATGGTCATTGAAAAGTATAATTTTACGGTAAATCGAAGATGTCTAAACCAGAATGGTAGATAATCATTGGTATTCTGGTGATCAAGACTGTTTCCCCATATCCACATTTCATATAAATTGCATAAATATGTAACATTGTATAAACCAGAGATTCCCAACCTTTTTTGACTCACTGCACCCTTAGTTATTTTCTAAAAATCCAGAAGTACCCTATACTCTATACTCAATAGTAATATATCATTTATTTATATTTATATTTTGTAACTTCTAAGAAAAAATGCCTGTATGGTATGTTACAGTCATTTAAAATGTTGAAATAGTTGTTATTTCTAAATGATATAATATTTTGAATGTTACATTTAGAATAAGGTAAAAAATGTATCACCTTGTCATTTGGATTATTGTTCTCTTTAAATTTTATAATAAGTGCCTTACTCTTAAACCAAAATTAAGCGAGTTCTATATAGTCACCTATAGTCTGTGTAAGCATGTTCACTGTTAGTTTGACTACTATGACAGCAAATTCAAGTAGCATTTAACATTTTAACATTAATTTACAATAGCTTAAATAGTGAACAGTTTTTTGTTAGTTAGTATTTATTGAAATATTATAGAACAATTGTGATTACAATATTTATGTTATGAATGAATTTTTTTTTTTTTTTTTTAGAAATGGAGCCATTTCATAAAAAGAAAACATTAAATGGATTTACAGCATACATGTTAGAAACTAAACAAATATTGGCAAACCAAGGGATAAATATGAGTATGGCCAATATGACTGTTTATTGTAAAAATGATTGGGATGAAATGCCTCATGATATGAAAAATAAATATAAAACAAAAAGTAAAACTATGGATTCTAAAGAAGTTAGATTGGGAAAATATACATCTACTGGTGAAAATGTAGATAATATTAAAAAACAATCTGATGATTGTAAAATACAATCTGATGTTATGTACAATTACATTGAAGAATTAGTTCATATGGATCCACCTCGTTATTTTATTCCCAAAACAAAATTTATTCTGATTAAAATAAATTCATATACAAGTGAAAAAGAACAATTTTTCTTCCCTGCCGAAGTCACCATGGCTGAATTTTCATTAGAAAAAGGATTAACACGCATTTTTCATCAATTACTTGGTTTTGATAAAACATGTGCTCCAGTAGCTTCTTCAGCAGATATAAACCACCATGCTAGACATAATCATCAAATTTCCACATTTTACAAGCTACCCAATAATTATAAAGAAACCTTTTTAAAACTGATTGGTAAGTACAATTACTAAATAAAAAATATTAAACTTTATTTATAACTATCATTAAAATGTGCAATGTCCAATTAGGTTTTATTGTTAATAAAGAAGTCAATGAAAATATGTTAAATGATTCTACCTTAGACTTGCCACCAATTTATACTGCACATACTTCCTTGGGAAATGAACTTCATACTACTACCGCCAGTTTGTTTCAGCTATGCAAAACTGCTATGAACAGTCATATAAAGAAAGATGATTTCAATAACATCCTTAGAGTTTATCAGTTAGATAAGCTATTTATGGAAATAAAGAATGCTTCTCATAGCTCTGTACACCTAGACAGTGATGAGATGGCAATACCTTCAGTTGCAATAGCTACAGACAATTTAAATAAAAATTTGTTAAATACAATTAAAACAATTGGTTGTACGTTCCATGAAAAACTTGAACACCCTCACATTTGTAGTAACTACTATATCTGCAAGTGGATATATATTTTCTCAATTCACTCCTGTCATTATTTTAACATAAAACTAGTATCTGATTGTCATTATGATTTTGACTTATCTAAAACAGATATTCCAATTAAACCTGTGGTTTATAATGCAAATTCTAATAATTATGTTGAATATTTTAAGGGGAAAAAAAATTTGCCTATTAATAATTTCTCAGTTTTAGAAGGTAAATCAACTGTAGATCAACAATCAATCTTTAATTGGCCAGAACATCGCAAACATATACAAGAAATACCAGCTGGACTTGTATCCAATAAAGATGACAAATTCCCTCTGTTGGATAGTCTTGTAATCAATACTGATAATCCTCCTTTGGATAGTTCCCAAATACCTATTCCAGAAGCGACAGTAGATATATGGGCCCAAAGAGAAAGTCGTGGACGAGGTAGTAGTATAGTTGAGAGTAATAACCTGCTCCCATTAAGTAATATCTCAAAAAAAACATTTAGAGGAAGAGGATTTAGTTGTCAAAAGTAATGAAGACACATACATTATTATTAATTTGAACTTGAAATATTAAACTTTTTAATGATAATTATTTGTACTTATAAAGAAGTATTTTTTATTAAAGACCTTATGACTACCTGGAATCTACATCAAATACAGTTTTTTTTTTTATAATTAATTTTCCACATTTATTATTTTATTATAGTGTTTGTAGAAATAATTCAGATTGATGCATATTAGCTAAAGTTCCATGTACTGTTCTATCACATAGCTGTTTACTTGACATGATAATGTTTAGTTTATATTTTTATAATTTTAATAACGTGTAATATTTTAGTGTACTGTAACTGTACTGTAGCTAGTCTTCATGTTTCTCTCAAAAATTGAAAATATTTTTGGAGACCAAGTTACACTTGAAAATCAAGCAAGAAGTTTGATAGAACAATTGTCCAGACGTAAAAAAAAAACATATTCCAATATATTAATACATTCTTCGCTTCACTCGGAATCTAAAATGTAATGTTTAATATTTTCATAAAGGAACTCTTTTTTACAAATAATAATACAATTGTATAATTTAAGACATTAACTCTATAAAGGTTTAGATAAAATATAAACTATATGACATGTATACAAGTTGACTAATTGAGTACAATAATATAGCATATGCGAGAAGAACATCAGAAAATATTGAATATTCTGACTAGTTTTTGTGTACATTGGGAATTAATTGTGAACAAAACTTTAAATATAAGTGTTATGTGAATTTTAAAGAGTTAGGCTTGATACAACACAACATTTTGAAGTCAATGATAATATTTTAGTTCACAAAAAATAAAATGAAAATATCAGTATTCACTCAAAATCATTATTAAATATATATATATATATATATTATTAACCCTGGATTAAATGTAACAGCAGATTATCACAATATAAATATTTAGAAAAATTTAAACAATAATCAATAACATCATCACCAGTACCATAGCTGGACACTTGTGTGCCTGAGTAAAATTTGTTTTGCCAAATAACTAATACCAATTAGTTGGCTGATAATGCCACATGGTATCAATGTAAAACAATGCAATGTACAGTGGTTTCAATAACACTGCTCACAATTGAAAATATTAAGCTTGTACAAAATTATAAAAAGAAAGCAAGAATGTATAGTAAAAAACACGGATATGGTAAAAATTGTATTAATTTACAAATAAAGAATTAGACTTTCATAGAAAAATGTTTGGCTGTGGTTATAATATTTTACAAAATATATACAACTGATAATGAGATTGATCTTTTAAATTAAACCTAATTACTTTAAAATGTGTGACTTTGGGGAATAATTTTCACTACACATGAAAATGTTGTAATTTTAAATAACCTAATACAAATAAAATAAATAATGCATTATATATTTCTTCCAATTGATCAACTGAGTGCAACCAATAGATAAATCCACCTTTTAAAAATGTGCAGAGCAAATAACAAACTGATTTCAAAATATAAACCTGCACATACATTTCAATAACTATAATATATTGTAGAAAATATTGTATTTTTATTTGTTTTTAATAGTTTTGTATTTGACAAAATAGCATACCCTGTGATAAAATGTTTTATCAATATTATGTTTGTGTGTATAGTGGCTGTATAACTTAATCAACCACAATACACTTAAAAATATTATGACTAAAATATGATTTTATTTATTATTATTTTTTTTTTATAAATAAAAATAATAATATTTAATAGTACATAAGTGACAGAATACTAGTGGCAGGTTCTCTATATTTACCGCCTTTTTTTAATGGGACCACAGAATTAAATGTTGAACTATGAACAATAAAAATAAAACCAACATAGCAAGCTTGTTAATAATAATATATCTATCAATATTCAAGTATAAAAATTAGATACTCAATTGCTCTCAAGATCAAAAATACTTTTTCATATAGATTAAAACAATTTTTAACTGTTCCAACTAAACACATTGGGTAATAATACTATTATGCACATTATCCAACAAAGTATGAACAAATTTATTATGTTAAAACATTGATGTTTTCTCAGAAATCTGATATATCGAACAAATCAATGTTTAAAATTTTGATACAGCAAACATCAATGTTTAAAAAGTTTTACCCATCTCTAGTAATGTTGTAGTTAGAGTCATGGTTTATAATTACCATGTTTATGTAATTGTAGTACGTTAGATATTAGCACTTTGGTTAAAATAAAATTATAAATTTGAGTAAACATAGAATTATCTGGTTATTCCATGAAGTTTTACAAAATAATAAATAGAATCTATTAATTTTAATTCATAACAACTTAAATAATATCAATAAAGTAGACAGTTATGTTTTGCACATTAAATATATGTCTTAAAATGTAAGATTATTCAAATAGTAAATCTAAATTTTAATATTTATAGCAAAACCAAAATAAATCTAGATTAATCAGTTTGTTGTTTCCCTGTCCTAAAAAAACAAAATAGTCCATTACTGCAATAACACTTTAGAAAATATTTGTAGACACAGAACAGTATAGACAGTTTTGTCTGTTGCACCGAAATGAAGAATATTTGTCCGGCTTAATCTCATAAAAAAATGGATTTTTCAAGTTGTAGCACTTATTGACCTATTAACTATTAAATCTAAAAATTATTTACTTGAAGAATTTGGATTTTTTTTTAATCTGAAAGATAAAATCATATAAAAATTATATATTTAATTAATTATAAACAAATACTTACTTATTGGCTAATCGTAATTTAAGTGTAGATGTAAATTTGCTTGCAACTTTTTTATCTATCAAAGATTTATTTTCTTCTACATTTTTCTTACAATTTAAAATTGTCATAGCAATTTCTTTATCAGTCATGCTAGTTGTTTCACGTTTTTTCTAAAATAATTTAAAAAATATTAGTCTGACAAGTTAATAATCAAATATTGACTTATACAAACCTTAACAGACTTTTTTGGCTTGACAACATTTGGAGTATCCTCTAAATCTGAATCACCAAATGGATTGGATTCTAAATTTACTTCTTCATTACCTACTTGCATATTTATATAACCACCTAAAACATTATTGATTAAAATGAATAATTTAGAATAAATATATTTTATAATTAGCGGTTGTTTAATATACTTTGAACGTCTTTAATTTCAGCAACTACTCCACTTCTTTTTTTGCCTTTAATTTTTCGAATTTTTTCATCTTTATCATGCAATCTACACAGATAATATTTTAAATACATCCATTATTAACACTCAATTAGTTATTTAATTTATTTGAACACATGGATTATAGTAATAATTTATTTACAACATGTTGGTAATTCCTAAGACAAAGCAAAAACAGAGTTAATATACAAACATGAATAATAGATATAAAATATATAATGTATAAAATAATATAACTACTAGTGTACAACTAAAAACTCTTTTTCATATTTTATGTTTTTAATATTAATATGTAATTAATTGTATTAGTATACCTACTTATTTTATATATTTTTTGTAAATTTACAGATAACTTCTTTTTATTCTACTGCACAATAGCAGTCCTGAAATATATATTGTCATGATGTAATTGTGTAGTATTGAGTTACCACTTTATTAAATATTAGGTGATAAGAAAGTTCATATCCAAGTTATTTATAATTATAAATCATTAAACCATGATAGTGGCTGTTATACTAAACGGAAGGTTTCATGAAAAGTTACCAGTATTGTTTAAACTTAATAAAGATATTACTCAAGGGTGGGCTATTGTAGTAGGTGGGAAGTTGAGAAGGTAGGATTTTGAGCTAAGATCAGTTAATCATGTTTTGAAATGTCATGATTTCTGACAAAATTTACATTTAAAACACTATTAAAAAAATGTCACAAGCATATTTGATATTTTTATATGGCCATAACACAACAAGAACTACTTATAATGAACTTTGTGTACAAATTTTCGAACATTTTTGAGAATCCAAACAAATTTAATCCACATCACACCAAAAAAAACTTTAAAATTAAAATTGCTATAAATATAAAAACAGTTTACACTTTTTGACCAAAGTTTATGAAATCCGTTTCATGAAATGCTTGATTACAATAGTTAAATGTGTTATATATATATATATACTATTATTGTGTTTAATTTCAAGCAATCTTTAAAATTGTATATAAACTAATAACTATAACTACTATAACTTGTACATTGTATAAACTAATTTAAAATACCATTTATTTTCTTTATAATAGAAAAGTATTATATGTTTGAAACTGAAACAACTCGTCCTAGGAATTGTATTGGCATAGATATATTGACCAGATTTAAAAAAAAATTATTTTTGCTTTTACACTTCTATAGGTAGTTACCATAAACTATAATAATTAATTAAGTAGAAATAACTGACAGGGTATCGAAATAACAAATTTTCATACATTTTTAAATTTCTTACTTTTTAATTAATTTTCTAGCCAGTTGATTTGCAAATTCCGTACGTTCACCAGTACGCCTATTAGCCAAACGTTCTTGAATCAAGTTGGTTAACTCATCATTTGTAACAATTTGAGATGTCATTATCTGTTTAAAAATTTTAAAGTGCCGACGATTTATTTGTTAAGTTCGAAACGTTTAAACAATATGACTTACTTTTTTTTTTGAAGGTCTAATGTAAACACCGTCATCAGATTCACCTTCCGCTTTTATTATATCCGTACCACTAATTGAAGCCATTTGGAAAAAAAATAGTTTATAGCAAGAACAAAATATATTCTGGATCCTTTTTTGTACAATTATTATCCGGTCCAGTAATAAAGTACATCCGTAACTTGTCTGTTTTCTATACAATACACTAGTTGTTTACAGGTTTACGATTTGTACCACGACGAATTCATAGATACAACTAGACCACGATAGATATTATTTTACGGATGGAACATTCTGTATGATAACGCGTACCGGTGGGTGGAGCTTTTTCCGAGGACTAAACGGAGTGTTTGAATTAACCGTTCTCGGAGCGCAGAGTTGTTCTCACTCACGCCCGTTTACATATCGGTTTATCTTTTTTGATCTTCTCAGACCGACTCTGCCTCCTACTCCTCTGGGTGAATACTCCGTCTAGATCCAGATATTACTTTTTGGTCTAGATTACGGTTTAAGATATGATATCTTAAATAGTAGTCTAGATGTGTAAATTGATAATAGTATATAAAGGCATCGTTTTCTATTCCTATATATCTAAGAGCCGCGATCCCGTAAAATCAGACGTAGGAATTAAAATATCCTAAATAAACCTTACACTTTTGATCCCCGCTAAATTTGATAGTTTTGAATATTTTTCAATTTATTAATTTTGAAATGCAATCTATGAAAGATTAAAATCCAGAATTAATTTCAAGTTTTTAAAAAACTAATTTCATTTCCGAACTCACCGTGCACATTACAATTCGATGTACGAGGCATTTTTATATAAACGTTTTTCACATATTTTATGACATCATTTTATATTGTCTGATGTGATAAATTACATCAGTGTTACCTTATGGTTGAATTTAGATGAATTCGCTGATAAGGTCTCTACACTTCAATTCTATTGGCTATTTTTATTTATCTCTGATTTGTCGTGATAACTGTACAAATACTAATACAATACTATATATTTATGTGTAAAGTTTTATTTCAATCGTTTTTAACTTCATATAAATATGGGTTCATGTTTTTGATGTTTCTGATTAATCTTAGCTTATGTAAGTCCGAGTGTGTAGTTTACATTTTATTAAAACTAAAGTAAATTGTTCGTTGAATAAGTGTTAGGAGTAATACATTTTGCCTAACAATGGATTCCATGGGCAACTATACAAAAGCTGACAAAGTTGAGAGAAATAACAGAACTCTTTGGGTTGGTAATCTTCATCCAAAAGTGTCATACAAAATTTTATTCGAACTATTCTATCAGGTAAGAACAAACATAATTCTTTGAAATATTTTTAGTTTTATCATTTATTATATAAGTTATTGGTTGTTATTAAGGCGGGACCAATTGAACGTGTAGAATTTGCATACAATGAGCGTGAAGTATGTGAAAACTTTGCTTGGGTGGTTTTCAAACATGCGAGTTCTGTGGAAGATAGTGTTAAATTATTTTGCGATACAAAATTATACGGAATACCAATTATAACAAAAAGCTATTCTAAACATTTTCAAGATCCCGCTTTTCATGAGCAATTGGACTATTTCAAGCAACTTATGAATGTCGAACGTAGCAACCAGTCAAAAGAGATAAATAAAAGTAGATGGAATAATTCTGTTATTCCAGACAGTTTGCCTAAGCCTCCTATTCAGGGTGCACATAATACGAATCAAGATGTTTATTATCGCAACTCAGGTAGTTATAAGAACACAACATCCATGTATCAACATAGTAACACTTATGGCAAAAATCGTGATTCAGTTCGTAAAAACGAACATAATTTCAGCGATAGAGTACATCACAATCGTGGAAATGATCAAAAACCTGACCATAACAGTCCATCTGTTTCAATGGAAATGTCTACTAGCGATCAGAATTTATATCGTCATCAAAATTACAATAAGGATCCATATTGCAGTCCAAAATATGATCGTAAACATCGAGATTATAATATGCATGCTTCGTACGATCGGAAAGAAAGTAAAAATCGCAATCAAGAACCTCTGTGCATAAATGAAGAAAAATCTGCTAAAGATGAAATGCCAGTGCGCGATTTAAGGGATACTATGAATAGAAAACGTCTCTTGAGTTATAAAAATCCTATTGAAACAAATTCTAACGCAGCTTGTAAACCATTAGATTTAAGAGATACTTTGCATCACCGTAAGAATAGTAGGTATGACAATTCAGGACAATATTATGAATCTGATTCTAATAACAGGTGGTCAGAAAGAAATAATAGAAACACATATGGTGGTTTCTCTGATATGGAACCTCGAAAAAATAATTCTAATTCCGAGCGCAATATTGAAACAAATACTAGACATAAAAATCATAATTATGATCGAAATTTTAACCCAGGTAAATCTTATGGTAAATTACAAGAATATGAGCATGAATATCAAAATAACTATAATAACAGTTATAACCAAGATAAATCTACACCCTACAATAATAAATATAATAACACACAATCTCAATATATGGAGTCAAATAGTCATGAATACAATTTGCATCATCCATACAAACAAAATGATGAAGGTCATAAGAAAAAAGAGTATACAAATTCATATGATGAACAAAGTGAAATGAATCATGGTAGGAGTTATAATAAGAAAGGTACTGATCAATCAAGACAGAATTTTTATTAATAATTTAAAAAAGTTAATATGGTTGATTTTGTAAATCAACTTTAATCAACTAGGGACTGGTCGCCATCAAATGACATTATATTTTTATTTTAATATAGTATATATTGATATTTTTATGAAACAAATTGAACATATCTTATTTATTGCATAACATACTTAAAGAATTGTTTCTATCCCTGGGCTGTTTTGGATGCTGTTCTAATATTGGTGATGATTTTAATACTACAATTTGGTCATTTTCTATGATTGCCTGAGTTTGGTCTCAGTTTGCTGTTTAATAAAATATTTTTGGTGATTCACTGTTTCATATTTAATACAAGAATATATAAAAAGCAATATTTTACCATTATAAAGTTTCATAAAATGCACTAATTAGTAAATAATTATTATTCTTTACTTAACTGTATTTTCATATTGAATCAGCTTAATGATACATTAATACAATTTTTAAACAGTTAATTTTGCTGATTTTCAATGACTAATTTTCATTTACCTATATACATTTTTTTAAAATTATTACTCTATATTAAAATAGTGTTGATTATCCACACTAATTGTGACCAACACAAGTGTAGATGATTAAACAAATAATGAAAACAAATAATATTTAGGTTTATTTAATTAAAATAAGCTTTTTTTATTATAACTGTGTTTTTTTTTTGATTTATTAATATTAAAACCCTATACAAAATTTAACAATATAAAAATTGTACAATGTAAATAAGTATCCAATTAATATTAGCCACATTTTTAAATATTAAATTACATGAAAACTGACATTTTATATTTTATAATAGATAGTTTAGCAAGATAAATATATTTAATAGTTTAAAGTCATATAAATAATTAAAGTTTTTATAATATACTAGTAATTAATATTTACTGAAAATAAATTTGGTTCATAACTTGTTTTCTTTATTATTTGTTTGGTAAACTTAGCCTATTAAATGTTTGTTTTTATTTTATAATTCTTAATTTTGAATTCAAACATTAAAATCTTTGTTTGTTCATATTGGTTTTGATTAAAAATTTGAAATTCATAACATTTACTAGTACTTATTTAACTAATATTTTATCAAACAAATTGTTGTGTTCCAGATAATTTAGTAATAAATTAAGTGATTATTTATTCACTTTATAGTATACTATTTAATCCTTTTTCTATACAACCTAATTGTCGTTATTATCTATGTTAAGTTAGTTACATTAACTTACAATAATAGTTTTCTTTTTGATTTTATATACTATTTTTTTTAAACTTATAAAAGTTTTTAATATATTATATTTTGTTTTATTATTATTGATGTCATTTAAAGATTTATGTATTTATAAAAAGTGTCAGCGTATGCTATATACACTGTCAATTAATAAAAATAAATATATGATGTAAAAAGTTAGTAGTGTAAAATGACTAGGCAATAAACAGAATAAACTAGGAAAGAATCATTGTTTATCATTGATTAATTAAGTAGTTTAGTAGTAGATTGTAATAATATGTAAGTAACTAGGAAGGAATCATTGTTTATCATTGATTAATTAAGTAGTTCAGTAGTAGATTGTAATAATATGTAAGTACTTGTTAATACTAAAAGTATGGTTGCCTGCAGCGTCAGATGTCATGTCATGTTAATATTAATGTTTTTAGTATAGTATTACTGTTTTCCTATATGAGTTCTACATGTCACGTCCATCATATTGAAAGTGACATCTATATCGTCCTTGTTAGGATTGCGCAAATAATATTAATAATAATTTAAATTAACTTTTATATTTTTTATTTGTTAAAAAAGGAAAAATTAATTTTAAATTTTAAAATAAACTAAGAGTAGAATAAATCATACAGTGCCTTGACACGTTCAGAGAAAATTGAGACTCGTAGTATCAAAACATTTGTTTTAGACTCTGCAGGGAAATTATACCTTAACAATTTTATTTAATTTTAGATTGAACCATTAAGTATAAATAATAAATATAATGTAATATAGTCTAAAATAATGAAAACATTTTAAATAATAATTAATAAAATCAAATTTTGTCTAAAGTGTTTTAACTACAAATAATAGGAAATTATGACTAATTAAATATTAAATATACCATTATTTTTTTATATATGCTAATCATTATATGTAAAAATTAATTCTAAGTTACAAAAAATAGTAAAACTTATTTAGTTTTATTTAAAACAAATTAAATTAAATGTATATATATATATATGAAAAGCTATTAATAAAATAATACATAGGTATATAAAATATTTGTCTTGTAATACAATTATTCCTGTACTATTAGTTTAAAGCAATTGGTATGCATAATTTTAGTCTTCTAAAAATAATTTGAACAGTTATATTAATAAAAAATATAATTTATATATATATATATATAAATATATAGTAATATATATATAATAATATATATATATTTATATGTAAATATACAAAATTCATATTCATCTACAAGTTGTCTTTTTGATTTTCACTGAGAAAAGTTTCCACCAAAACTGTACTTTTTTCCTTTATTACTAAATGAGATATTGACTTATTTCCACTAAACTATTCATTTCTTTACAACTACTGTATGTTTATTCAAAATATTCAAAACATTATATTATGCATTTTAGTAAATACAAAATACTTACATAGTTGTATACCTACATTAAATAAAATTTTAATACATTTGTTTATATTTTAAAATACTAATTAATGTTTGTACCATAAATATATAATTGTATACTAATATAATTATAAATTGTATATCTATAGTTTATATGATAATAATATATTAACTTATCCTTGTTATGGATTTAAAAAAAAATAGATACAAAAATATAAATATTAAATGAATATGTGTGTTTTAACAATTTTGGCTAGTTATAATTTTTTTATTTTATTGGGATAAATGAAATATTGTTTTATTCATGTATTTTATTATGTATTTATGGTTTTATTTCTCCAGTTGTTTAATCAGTTTTAATATAATTATTTTTTATGAATATATTTCCTTCAGATTGCATGATAATATTTGCATATAAAACTTCAATGAATTGAGTTAAAAAAATCTATAATTAATATATGTATTATAATGGTATAAACTTATTTTTTGTAAAAATCGGTAAGGTAAACTTTTAATGTAAACTGGGCGTGCTATTCATTTTATAATTAAACAACTACTATTAGGATACTATGCATTGTGTAATATAATTGCTATCATTATAATAGGTATCATTAAAATAAGTTTATAAAACAGTCTTAAAAATAATTTCAAGAATGTGATGTTATGGCATCATGAGGTTTGCCCATTTGTGTTAGAACTTTATCAAGCCATTGTAGAGGTCCATGCAAATGTATCTCAATCCAACACGGTGTACTAGTAACATCTTGTCGATGATAATCAGCCCCCCAACCTTTAACAAATGACATACGTATTGTGCACATTTTGGTTAGTTCAAAAACAGCCTCAAACCCATGGTTCACTGATTGTGATAAGAGGCCAGCAAATTCCTGATTGTTAAATATACGTAACGAGCAACCCGGTGGTATTTTACACACAGTAGATGGATGAAAGCCATGGTGTTGATTGCAATTGCGTGACTGAACAAATATAGCAGAATCAGACAAACACTCAGCAAAAACTTCACCACCAACATAATATAGTTGAACACCTAAACAAAATTCATATTAAAACTAATAAAATAAAATTACATGTCTTATTGTTTTATACCTTTGCCTATGTGTCGTCTGGTATTTTCAATGGTTGAATTACGATTTACATTAGATAATTGACCAAGACAAAATCGATTTAAATCATTTCTAGGATTTGTAAAACCATCAACGATTACATGAGGAGAATGACACTGGTACACTTCACCTACTCTAGAGTTAAGTTCATAATAAGCTATACTAGCCCAACAAGGTTGTTCCTGACAAAAGAAATTATTCAAGAAATCACATAAATGGTTATTAGTTAATGTATTTAATTATTATTAATAAATAATATTTTTTAACAGATATAACAGATTTGTTTTTTTTTTTTTTATATATAAAAATATTAATTTTGCATCATGATAAACTTTTAACTTTTAGTAAAATATAGTATAAGAAAACTACTGATGCATATTAATGGTTAAGAAACAAATCTATATGGGTGTTAATAAATAAGATAATATAAAAACAAAAAAACTTGTTTCTATAAAACAATAATGATAAAGTAAATACTTTACAGCAAATATTATTAAATATTTTTTAAGAATATGACAAATTTTGACTTAATGAAGTGTTGGTCTAAATCTTCATACTAACTTGGGTAAGTTAAATAAATGATACACATAGCACTAAAATATATCTAATGCATCATACCTTAATTTTCTGTACTCTAATAATTAAAGTTATTTCTGATAGATAATATACATTTGAAATTGTACTCTTACATGTTACAAAAAAATAAAAATGTATGTGTGAACTTTTATAAAAGTAGTAATTAATGCTACAATAAAAGTTATTAACAACTTTAATATTTTAAAAAATGTTTAATTTGATTAAAAATATTACTTAATTGTATTTTATCACTCATATAACTATTTAGTTTAAAAGTTAAATAATAATACATATATTACTTGATACACTATCGGGATACCATCGAGGTCTTCTAAGATTGTACTTTTTTCAATATTGTCAACTTTGGTTGGATCATCTGGTGAAGAAAATGAAGAATTTTCTGAAATATTTATACATACATAATACTCTAACTATATATATATATATATATATATATATATATATTAATATTATATGAATTAAAAAGTATATTTTCTTTTTATGTTCAAAGTTTCACCCGAAGACATTAAGTTATTAAATAAAATATAATCTAATTTTTTAAATACACCATAATAACATCAATACCTATCAGAGAAGTATCTGGAAATGAATTAATGGTATTTGTCGAAGGTATTTGATTAGAAATATTAGATGTAGTTTGACTAGTAGTCAATACACTTTCAGGAAATCCATCAGTGTTTATTGATACATTTATTGGCATGCCAACATCTACTGGTGTCTGATATTGCTGCAATGTTTGTTGTGGTGCATATTCACTCTGCCGAGGAACTAATACAGGTGGCAAAACTAATATACAAATACACAAGTAAATATAAATTTACAGACAAAATATTTAAAATCAGTGTAATTATACAAGTATTGCCACCTTACCAGGACTTTCAACTCTTTGATAGTGGTATGGATTTATACAAACATCTTTTTGTTTGGCAGAAAAAGGAAATTGACAATGATCAACTGCTTTAAGTTCATGATGTGACTGAAGATCTGGCCATCGCCACACTCGACAATATATAACATGAGGTAAACCTTTTCTGTGAGAAACCTAAGAATATAAATAAACTTTTATTATAAGTTTACCGATACTTAAATACTAAAATATTACTTGTAATCGACCATCAAGACTTCTTGGTATAGTGACACATTTACTTGGTTGTCCAGGTGAACTTAGAGCTTTTTGTAAATCTTCTGTTGCACCTTTTGTTTTTTTTAACTTTTTCATCAGTGCATCTACAGCTTTTTCGGCCCATTTTTCTTCTTCGTCCCCTTGTTTCCATCCCAATAATTTTTTTACTGAAGGACTTGTAAATGAAAATAAACTATTTAGAGCACCACCAGCCGATTCCATTTCTTCAACCATAACTACCAACTAGCATAACAAAACAAAAAAATACATGTGTACTTATATTACAAATGGTTATTATTAACTCTAACCATAAATATAAATTAATACTTACAAAGTATAACACTGGGCTAAAGTAATAAGTTTATTATTTATAAATTGATACACATTTTTTAGTTTTAAAATAATGAAAAGTATTTAAATAGGTAATTTACAGTATAAGTATGTGTAATTAACGTTACCTAATTACTAATCATAGAATATGTACACATCAACATTAGTTTTAATATGGTACTATTTATTTTAACATTAAAAGCATATATTAATTATTGAGCAATTATTCAAAAGACAATAGTATGGGATAGGGACATGAAAAATTCAATAGTTTCTGAGTACTGAGTACGTAGTTTCTATAAAATTAAAGCGCGTGCGCATTTTTTGAATATAAGAAAATCGATAAATGTATGTACTACAACATCGATATTGATTTTTACTACACGCATGCGCTTTCGCTATCAAAAAAAAGAAAAAGATAAGAAATAAGTATTCAAATATCCTGAAATAGGAGATACCTATATTTTTCTCAAATTTCAATGCTCGATTATATTATTAACAATTTATGCGAAGATCGGGGAACTATTGAAGTATTTAAAAGTCAAGTTTATGAATATTTCATAAACTATACTACTTACTACGTTTTACTAATTTAATTAAAATAACTCCTTATGTTACGTTTCATAGTTAAATTATAATTTTATTCTGTTTTTACTTTAAACATTTGATAATGAAATTATATTTTTTAAATTATTGTTTTACATAAACACAATTGATTTACAGTATATAAAATATATAGAAATTATAAATATGGATATTCAGTCAATAGATTCTAGTCGTAGTAGATCAACTAATCAGTTCGAACATTCTTTATATCAACATTTTCTTGAAATGGAAACATTATGTGATCGATTAATACTGTTAGATTATGAAACTTATGTGGTAAAATCATTGAAAATGAGACCAATAAATAGGTAAAAATACTAAACAATTGTATTCTATCCAATTGCTAATAAAAACAACATTTTAGACATTATTTTGCTCTACAAACTAGTTCTGGAGAACAGTTTTACATGTTTGTATCTTTAGCTATATGGCTCTTAAGTAAACTCGGGAAAAATGTGAAACAACCACAAGAATATGATGATCCCAATACAACAATAAATAGCATATTAGAATATTCTGCAGAGCTGGTATGATAAACAATGCAACTATTTATTTGAAAAATATATATACCTAACTACTTGTGTATTTTTTTTCAGGATCTATTTGTTGATTTTCCCATTAACCAATTAAAACACGGGTTTGGAAAACATGTTATTGACATTTTAAATGGTCTTGCAAAGTTGGTTTTGAAAAAAAATAATTTCCTTTTTAAAAAGTATATACCATGATTTTTTTCTATAAACAATTGTTACAACAGTTGCAACTTACAATTGTGAATGTTGAATTTTTCAGGCCAAGTTTTCCAGTCGAAAAAGAAGAAGTAGAAGAATTGCCTGAAAATAATGCAGAACTTTTATTGGAACATGTTGAGGAAGAAATGGTTTGGACAGATTCTGACGAAGACGAAGAAAATATGCTTGATGTCAATGACTTATCTGTTCTGAACAAGGTAAATAATAATATAGTGATACTTAATAATATTATAATATTTTCTATATTACAAAAAAATGTAACCCATTTACAAATGTTTTTCTTAATCAATTTATACATCTTTAACTTGACCAAAATAACTTATAATATACTTATATTAAAAGGATTTAATTTCAGATTAAAAGACAAAAATCTAATAAACCAAATGAGAATTCAAAAATTCCATACACCCGTAAAGAAGAATGGAACTTTGAATTAGAACAAGTATTACCTTCATTACGAGTAACAATCAAGCTAGGTAAATCATTTAAATTTGAATGTATATTGTATACCTATCCAATTGAATTTACTTCAATAAACTATTAGAATGTTGTTTTCGAGATAAAATAAAATCGCTAAGTAACCATGTATACATTATTGAAATTATACAGTATCAATAAAATATCAAACCGAGAAATCCTTTTCCTGATATTTGTTGTTAATTATATATCAACAAATTTGATACCAGAAATATTATTAATCATTTTAAGATTATTATTTAAAATAAAATAACACTCATTATTTACTAATTAATTAGTTCATTAATTAAATAATGATAATTTATTACCTATAATCTGCATGTTTTATTGTATAAAGAACTTTAATGTTAACTATTATAATTTACAATATTTTTGTATATAAAAATCTAAATAATAAAATAATAATAATAATAATAATAATATTTTAGCTTATAAGATGTTTTAAGGAACATTTTAATTTTTCAATTGCTTTGATATTAGACTCGTATAATGAAGAAGAAACTAATAAGTAAATGTTTTTTTTTTTTTTTTTTGAATCAATTTTACGAGTAAAAATTGGTTTCTTTATTTATTGGAAATTGGATACAGATTGTAATTTAAGGTCTTCAAGGTTTAAACATGTTGGTAGTTAATGCCTAAGCTGATAAATTCTACAATGGAAGTTTTGAAGAAAGTAGTAGACAACATGTTAATAGAAGAAATACCCATATCGAAAAATCAACAATAACATTAATATGTTGTGTGAAACAATTAATCAAGAGATATAAAGAGAAGAAAAAACTTAGCAATGGTTATTATAAGTAGAGTCAAAAAGTTAAAATATTTAAGTTCTATGTGGTACCATGAAGAGAACAGAGGAAATGTAGAGGATGTGTAACTAGTAATGAGTATGCAGAAAAAATGTGCATGCTTAATGAAATGATTAAATAGTCAGGAATTACATGTTGTAAACTGGAGAAGAGTTAGGCCAAAGAAATAGTAATTAGGTGTTATTATAGGAGATTTAAGGAGATGTGGAGTAGAGGAAAAAATTTTAGATTTGTGATATTATAAATCTTAATTATTTATATAATCCAGTGTATCTTTACATTTTATTTTGTATAATATATATATATATATACATATATTGATTTCTACTTTAAGTTACTTATGTGTTTATATATTTTTTTTAAGTAAAATATAAAAATGTTAATACAATTTTAGATTACAAAGATTGGCGAACAAGTTTAAAGCAAATGAAAGAAAATAAGCTTTTGATGAATATGTCCATAATAAAAGTCAAGCCTCTTTTGATCAATCTTTGTAGTACATTAAAAGAAACCATGGAGAAAGTTTATAGTAGAGAACAATACTTAAACAGTTCCTTAGATAACCTTTTAATTGAATATCGTAATTCTCAGGTATAAATAAATAAATAAAATCTATATTTAATAAATATTATTAATATGATTTATTTATTTTTAAACTATGACTTGTTATTATTATTTTGTTTTATTAGGATGAACTAGCTCGAGTCAATGAACATTATAAAACTCTAAGTAATGGTATTATAGAACGCCAAGATACATTATTAAAATTTACTGAACAATTAGACATTGTAAAACAAGAAATGGATGAAAGAGGATCCAGTATGACTGATGGAAGTAGGTATAATTTAAATAACTATACTATAGCAATTTAATAAATAATTTTAAAATCATTTACAGCACCATTAATTAATATAAAAAAAGTAATAACAACTATTAAGACGGACATTATGGAAATGGATGTTCGTATTGGTGTATTACAACATGGATACTTTATGTCAAAAGTACATGAAAAATCAGTCATTCAAGACACCATGATAAGACCAATGTTTCACAGAACTGTTTTATAATAATATAATACTATGTACCCTATTTTTTTGTCATAGTTGTTTATAGCCCTTATAATAATAGATAATAATAGATAGAGCATGTATGTAGTTCCAACTGTCAGTCGTGAAACCACTGTTTGACTTGGCCCACTGCTCTGTGTACACACTCACTTGAAATTAAAGTTTGGCTAATGTTGAAAATTATTGTAATATGTGTATTGTACCAATCTATGTGTTCCATGGTCTTATCATGACTCTATGTCTGCCAATTAAGAATCCGTCCATTAGTAGAAGGCCTATGTAGTTATTAAAGATTTATATTTTATGTTTTTATGATATACTTACTACATTTGTATATACAATTTATTTAAATTTTATTGTTCTATATTATAGTAAAATATAAATATACATCATAACTGAAATGCAATAAAACTCATTTTAGTAAATATAGTAAGAACATTAGTGTAACATCATTACGCATTTATGTCTGTTTATTTTTTTATTTCATTATTTTTATGCAAAATAATAAATTATTCTTTTTTCTTCCTTAATCTATACTATCCAATCTTATACTAAACTTAAACGCTCCTCTGCCACATTACCCACACATAAAAATAAATCTAAAACTTAAATATATTTCAAATAAAAGTCTTGTCGAGATAGAAGACTTTAGATGAACTGTATTATAAATTAATCATAAAATAAAAAAAAATAATGAAAAACTATATGTTATATATTTGTATAAAATATTGAGTTAAATTGTTTTGACTTTTGAGTAAAAAGAATTTTAAATTCAATGTTTTTGTCTGATGACAAATTTTTTTGGTAAAAATGTATTGGTTAAATGATTTATATAATATATATTATACAAGGATTGTTCATCAATCATTATAAATTGTTCTTACTGGTTAAAAAAAAATAATTTGAGCATTATTTCACATGTTTTTTTTTTTTTATAAGAATTTGCAGTTAAATTGTTGACAAAACTGGTATAAAAATCATAAAAAGTTGTAAATTATTTAATGGTTAATATTAATACAACTTTCTATTTAAATTTAGCAAAAAATATTTAACCAAGATTCAATCATAATTGTATTTTGTTTGGGTTGATTTATATTTCGAATATAATAATATATTACGTGGACCTAATGGTCTTTTTTTCTGAACAGTTTTAAAATCAAAACTTACTTGTATTAGGAAAAATTTAGGTAGGGGTAGTTTTAATATTTTTGGAAAAATTAAATAATGTCTGACACTAAATTAGATTTATGTCCTTAAATTTTCTTATAGAAAGAAAATTTGATTAATACTTATAATTTTGTATCATAAATAAACAATATAATATATTATGTATATGATATTTTCAAATTATCGTTTTATGCTTCTAGGTTAGTTTAGAATGTTTAAATGTTCCCATAAAAGTATGAGGTAGGGACAAATCCCTAAACACTTTTGTATATTTTATCATATAGGTATAAAAAAGCCTAGATGTATATAAGCTTACATATAAAACTGGTTAACTTTATTAAACCTTTTTGCTGTAATAAACAACTAGATAGATATCGTAAAACGTTAAAAATGAATAATGTCACGTCACCCATGTCATTTAATACTGTAGGCAATTTTATAATTAACAGCGTAATCTATTAGAAAAAAATGTTTTTCTATAAGTAGGTTCACATGACTAAATATGTTTATTTAGTCATGGATAGGTAGGTAGGTATTAGGAATATACTATTTTATTATTACTGGTTAGCATTCGTTTGTTACAATCTGTCCATGTACGATTTGTTTTTAATTATATACGTTTTATAAATGTAAAAAAAAAAAAATGTTTTTGTATTAAAACTCTTTAGAGAACTAGGAAAAATGTATATTGAAAAATATGCGGGGACATCGTATTTGTTCATAATTTATAATATTGATTTTTTTTTTTACGCCGACAGCAACGGCGGTGGTGAGTAGTTCGAATGCGCATTATCTACGCTTTATCTATGCGCATAATTGTGTGGGCAAGTACAACTCCACGATTAAATAAATATTGTTATTGGGATTTACAATGACCTTGGACACAAGTTAATGTAATGCGTATCAACTTTATCAGCTGCAGCTGATCACGTTGGTCCTTGTCCTCCAATCAAAAATAAGTTCACCCCCGCCGTCGAACGAACAGTTGGACAGTCATAGGAAAGATACACACGCTCACAGGTATTCTTTCACTACTCGCTCTACCCCTTCCACCTTGCATGCCGATAACACATGCACATCCAAAACCGTCATATTTTGTTCGGGAGTAGGATTATTGCACTCGGCAGCCAAAGAGGTGAATAAAACAACAACAATAACAGATACCAGTGTTCCAAGTTGTTCGTCCGTTGACTATTCTATTTATTGCCAGGGGAAAATTATTTTTTTATTTTGTGCTCCGTTATTTTGTCGACCTCCGTTATTGTGTACACCATGTCTACTCACGCGTCCGGCAAACTTATTATAGTCTCCAACCGGCTTCCGTTCGTTCTAAAAAAAAACGAAGAGACGCAAAAATGGGAAAGAAAAGCCAGGTATGGATTTTGATACAAAAATAATAATTACCAAGGTAAAATAATAATATATTTTATCTCCGTTAAAATAATAATGATAAGAACCTCGGGGGTATTATCAACATTTCGTTTTCGCCGTGTGCAGTGTGTTGTGGTGTTTTGTTACTATTTTTATATTTACATTCTCGTGTTTTCCGAACTATTATTTTATTTTTTTTTTTAAACAACATTAATCAATTATGCTTAAGAGATTCGCAGCAAACACTTTGTTTGAATTTCGGCACCAAATCAACAGGCAAATAGCTTCCAATATTCATATTTGTCAGAGTTTGAGATTTAAAAAAAACAAATTAGAAATCGACGAAGTCGACCAAACGTCAAAAAAATCAAGACCTAAAACGGTTCGGCAGCCCAAAATTACACTATTAGGACCCGAAAATGATATATCTGTTGTGACTGTAGACGTAGCTTCCAAGATGTGTGATAGACGAGGTATGAAATTGGTAAAAATTATTGATATTGATACTAAAACACAGCGACCTGTGTACAAAATGTTGACGACTAATCAGTTTCTCAAAGAAGATAATCAAAATCATCAAAAGAAAAATGACAAAAATCTTTATAAACTTAAAGGGGAAAAGACTATGATGATAAATTGTCGTATAGGTAAACACGATTTAGAATCTAAAATAAATAATATTCATAAATGGCTAATTAAAATGAATGAAGTACGAGTAACTGTCACTGGTGATAGAGCCAACGAAATTTCTGATCAAATTATTGAAACTACTAAAGAGTATTCAAGAGTTGTTCAAAAACGAGAAAAAGGTGACTCCATTAAGTTTCAATTATTACCTCAGACAAAAATTTCAACCATTATCGCCTAGTTGTATCAAAAAATAATTATTTTTTTTAATTTACCTAGATTAGAAATATTTCAATTTCATAATATTATTTGAAAAAATGATAAATTGATGTATTCGGTTAAAAAAATGTATCTAATAAAAATAATTATTCTATACATTTTATTTTTTATACTCTTATTAAATTTTTTATAATTTTTCTGGTTTATGGTCCTAGAAAAAGTGTGTGTTTTGGCTCTCTCTGTTTTGGATGGTTTTCAAGTATGTAAAATAAAAAAATTAAGAATGACACTTGCCAAATAAACAATATTACTTTGTACAGTTTATTTATATGAATAGAATTGGTTCTTAAATATTAATTGTTTATCATATTTTATTTATTAGTATATGTGATTTGGTTTTTCAAATTAAAACATTTAAATTTTTTAATGAAACAAATTATCTGAGTAAATGAAGAACATTTAAATTATCTTGAAATACCTAACTGAATTATAGAGCTTTGATTATGTAGATTAGAAAACTATTGAAAAATGGTGTTAATTAGAATGAAATATAGATTGTTTATGTTTGGCCATGAGTGAAACCTGTTTATTAGTTTTATTTCTAAATGTAATTTAATCTAGCCCTTGAAATACAATATAGCGATGGCAATTAAATTAAATGTTGTACAATTAATATGACTAACAATTTTGTTTATTAAAAGTAAAATAAAAACCATTTTTAGCATACAGATGCATTATTTAAAATAAAAAGCCAAATGTACTCAAATTGGTACTAGACTCAGAAATGCATTTAAATACTTAACAAGCACAATATTCAAATTATTTTTTGATATTCATGTTGTACATAAATTTCCAATATTACAAAATATAAAAATATAATTTTAATATTAAGTCCTAACGTCATGCCCAGAAGAATTCAATTCATTTTGAAATATATAATGTAAAAAATAATACAAATTTTATAAATATAAAATATTCCTATAGTTATAATAAACCTATCTAAGGTAAGGTTACAATTGATATTTTTTTCATTCAATTTTTATTGAATTGAATAATTTAAAAATTGAATTTCACAAATATACATTTTTTATTAGGTTATCACAAAGTTTTTACGAATTAAAGAATTCTTTTGAAATTGACCAGTACAAAGCATCGTGAGTTTTCATACAACACAGAAAGAAAGTTTATTTCATTTGTATTCCATACATTGTTAAATATAATATTATAATGCATGAGGTTTTTCCTATTAATATTACCAATTTCAATTTTTCTTTCGGGAGTGTAACAATATGTTATATTTATCAATAGTTTAATTTTCATTTAAATTTCCACGTGTTAAGTGAATAGGTACACGTGACTTTCTTAGGTAATTGTTTATTCTTAGAACTTGCATGCTTTAGCTGAATGTATGACTTATTACTTTTCATTGTTTTTATAAATATTTTATCTGTGTGATTATCTTAAATGCTATATCCTAGAATATTATTTGAGTTATTTGATAAAATTGAAGTGTCAATTATTTAAATTGTTTACAATATTATATATTTTAACTAATATAAACTTTGTACTGTACTTCATAGCAGGTAAATTATTACACATATTTTCCTACTGAAGGAGTTTTATATTAGGAAATGTTCAAAAATGTTTCATGTAAGTTAATATTTTACAATAATTATTGCTACAGACATTGTTGTGTATTTATAGGAGATCAAATGTAAATTGAGATCGCTATAGTATATATTTTTTATTATTATTTAACGTATTTAAAATATGTAAAATAAAAATAATAATAAAAAAAAATTGAAATCAATGTTATTGAAAATGGATATTTACTATCCAATGATACACCACTTAAACTTATTTGAGTTTTTTGTTATGGTTATTGGAAGATAACATAATATTCTTTTACAAAAATTAGTTAAAAAAGATAATACAATTTTTGACACTATAATTGATTTTAATGACTTAATTAACACTTAATTCTAAAACATAAAATATATTAATAAATGCATCTCCATTATATTGTACTTAGTGTAAATTGATTTAAATCAACTAAAAGGAATTAAACAAATTATTAGTACCAAAATATTACATATATGTGGTATAAGTCTCAGGTTTAGGTATAATGTATATAAATACATTTAGTGATTTGTATGATTATTATTCAATGATAATAGAGATCATATCATATCAATATGTCATAATAATATTGCTGTTACCAGTTTGGTATTTTCATTTCTTAATTACAAATTTAAATTGTAATTTTATGGTATTAAACAAATGTTTTACATGCATTTTCATCTAGAAACCTTTACTCTGTAGAAAAATCTCAAATTTTTTTTATTTTGTTATCTAGTTATTTCATTCATAATATTGAATAACTTGGTGTACATATTTTGTATTATACTGCGAATGATTGTAATATAATTACAAATTATCATAAAATCTTATCCAGACTAATTAATATAACTGTTTTTTAATTTTCCATTTCATTGGGTTTAATTTGGTCAAATAACTTATTAGTTTTTACAAAATCATTCAAGTGGAACAAGATTTTTAAACATATAATTACAACAGACAGTTTTTTAATTTAAATATAAATATGAAAAATGGAATTACTATTTTGTAGAAACCAGACATCCATGTTCACTCAAGTTCACAAACTGTTAGTCATAATTTTTTTTTTTTTTTAGTTTGTAATTTTATTTTATCAAATAATAAAAAATTGTATTGTTATTAAAATGCGTTTTTTAAAAAATATATTTTTGTCCAATTTTAACCACTGACAAAAACATTACTAAGAAATTGAAACCCTTAATACATACTGACATATTTATTTTATTTATTAAATTCATTAAATTTGAATAATTAAAAATATACAATGTATAAAATATATTACATTTTATTATATAAATATTTATAAAAACAATTAAATCTTTCCAAAATTGTTTGAAACTTTGTCCACATACCTTAATATTTTATATGGTCCATGAAATATAGCTAAGAAATTTAAATGACTTATAAATATGACTGAGAATTTAATGCCTTATAGTAAAAGTTCCCTAATTCCCTAAAAAATCAAAATAATGAACTCAAATTGTTTTATTTCTAATTTTAAATAAATAATATTTTAAAATTCATTAGAAAATAGTTTTACAGAACTGTACAAATTTGTGCTAAACTCTTAGTGTTGGCGGATTGTAGACATCGGTGTCAACTATATTTGATTATTAAAGAGGGGAAATTTAGTGATTCTAAATATACCATGACTATACACTGATATACACAACTAGACACCATCACTCAATATTTAAGTTTTGACATTACTATTAATTGTCCACGGTTGTAGATAGTTTGTATAGTTATTTTATTTTCAACTGTGCTATTGTCCCATAATATAATATGACTATGTACTTAATAGTTTGTTATGCACAAATCTGGTCAGCTTTAAATATCAAATTTGAATTTCGTAACCAAAAAAAATTAAGATACTCTCAAAATGTGCTAAAAATGATTTATAATGCAAAATACAATTTCTTGTTCTCTTTAAAAAATATAAAACCAATTTGTAACAGAATAACATAGCAAGCTTCGGAAAACAATGCAATATTGTATATTGCAATTTCAGAACTAGTTATAAACAAAAATTAAATAATAATATCCATAACTTTGTTTAAAAGTGGCGTATTTCGTATTGCTTTGTTTTTCTAAATACAAGCAAGTTCTGTTTATTTATTATTAATGCATTATTTTTAATTAAAATGATTTTCTTCATCATTTTTTTATGAATTTCCGAGTTTTAAGATAAATATTCTTTTTATCGAATGTAACGAAAACCAAATGTAATTTAAATTATTCAAATAGCTGCCCCCTGATAAATTCATGTTTTTAAGTTGTGTATAGGTGGTATGTTGATTTTTAATTGGATTTTCATTTTAACTACACAATAATACATAATTAGGTGGGTTATATCTATATAATAACATTAAAACGCAATTATAGTACTATGTATATTATGAACCGACTCGGATGTTCCATGTATTTACGCTACCAGTATAATAATATACTGCGTATATTATGGACAGGACAACTGTCGGTACTGTTGACTATAAATTACGCTGACGCGTATCTACGGGAATAGGACTTTTCGGCTATAAAGGCAAAAAATTAAATTAAATTAATATAATATAAATAATAATAAAAATAAAAAATATTCAAGTCTGTATGCACAAAAAAAAAAAAAAAATATTTTAGCAATGGTTAACATTAATTATTATATCAATTAATTAACATAAGTAATCGTTACAATATGTTTAAAATCGAGACCGAACAAAAAACCACGCAGGAGCTGTAAATAGACGTTTAAACCAGCGGTTCCCAAACTTTTTTCCATCATAGCACATTATAATTAGTTTTTATGTCGTTGCACACTTTGGATAAACATTGTTTATTTGCTAAAAATAAATTCTATAGGTTTAGCTGTTTAGCAGGTATAATGAAATATATAGATATCATAATCTTTATCTTGTCTACATTTTTGTACCTACCTACTAAAAATGAATCGACTGATATTAGTTAAAAATATCAACTTCCTGAGGGTTCTGTCACTAGACAGCCTTCCTCAAAATTATTTATGTTATGTAAATATTTTGTAATTATCCTATTTGCTTATTGTACAAATGCTACAGATTGTAAATATCCATTGTTTTTTTTTTCCAATTAAAACAAAAAAAAAAATATCAACTCCTAAGTTATGTAAGATTTTTCGAAAATAATGTGGCTATTGAACAATTCTTATCTTGCACTGAATTATTAACAACATCGACCGGACAAGATATATATAATTTTATCAGTCAAACTAGAAAAAAAAACAACTGTTATGGAAAAATTGTATTTCCGTGTGCACAGATTCAGATTAGGTTAGCTCCTGCAATGTCTGGAAAATGTATAGGCTTTGTTTCAAGATTAAAACAAAAATTTCCAAATATATATTCAACATTGTTTTATTCACCGTGAAGCTTTGATGATGAAAACGATTACAGATGAAGTTAAAAATGTTCTTGATATGGTGATTTAAATGGTAAATAGTATTAAATTTAAGAGCTTTAAAGACAATAATTCTCAAAAGAAATGTGTGCAGTAGCAGGCTCTCGTTACGAAGTTTTAGTTTTGCACACTAAAATTCGATGGCTATCAAAAGGTAAGGTTTTAAACAAATTTTGTGTAATGAAAAACGAATTGCTACTATTGTTCACTAATGAAGACCCAAACAATGATTTCGTAACTCAATTAAATTATCTAAGGAGGTGTGTAAAACTTAGCTGATATTTTTAATCATTTTATAACATTAATTCAAGTATGCAAGGTAAAGATGAAAACATATGTCAAGTGATAAACTAAATGGATTTTACGTAAAATTAATCTTTGGATTTTACACGTAGAAAGAAAACATTTACAAATGTTTCCATTAACAGCAGATATTTATCCACATGGATAAGTTACATCTGCTTTGAATATTAAACACCTTATAATTTTGAAAGAAAAAATTAAGAAATATTTTCCATTATTGTCTGTTGACGAATATGATTGGGTATGCAATCCTTTTGCAGGATCATTATATTCTATATCTCATTTAAAATTAGTTGAATAAGAACAACTCAATTTGCCTTCCGTAAGGGTCACTCGACAAATCCACCAAATACACTGGTTGATTGACTCTATAGCTAAATCTTTGGAAAAAAAAAAGAATACTGCTCAGCTGTTCTTTTTGACGTATCTCAAGCTTTCGACAAAGTTTAGCACCCTGGCTTATTGTATAAATTAAACAAATTCCTACCTAACCCAACCATAAGATACTATAAAATTGTCTAGAAGACTATTATTTTATAACATAAGTAGGGTCTGAAATTTCGTCTCTGATCCCAATAGCAGCAGGTATCCCCCAAGGTGCCATATCTTCTCATATTCTTTTTAATATATACTCGGCAGATCATCCAACGACCTTCACACTTCCGTTACGGATTTTGCCAATGATAAAATAATTTATTCCTCAAACGATGACCTAATAACTGCTAGTTATAACCTACAAAATCATTTAGACCTCATGTCATCCTGGTACACTAAATGGAAAATAAAAATTAATCACGAAAAATCTATACATTTGACTTTCACCTTAAGGTAAGGAATACTACCACCTGTCACCTTAAACAATCACAAGCTCTCGTTACTTAGACTTAATATTAAACCAATGTCTAACCCGGGCAGACTATGTTAAAAGTAAACGACTCCTACAAAAATCTCTTTGTTACTTAATCGAGGAGTAGCTAAAATATCAAATATATATAAAATTAAAACTTCTCAATCCATAACCCTTTGTATAATCACAAATGCCCCAATTTATATGTCAAATCTCACTCTTCATACTGATTAGCTAACCTAACGATTCGCTCTCGACTAATAAATAATCTAAATCCCTTAATATCAGCACTAAATTCAGACACCATTCCTGGTAATCCTCTTCACAGGTTAAAGAGGAAATGGTGTTGTGACTTAAATCAATAAAAAATATTTTAATCTAAATTAAGCAATAAATTCAGATATAAAGTGTCACCATTGGGTAGCTACTTTTTTTACGTTTCTCATGCCATAAATTATATCCGCATACAAGCTTATTGTAATAATTGAATTACAAATTGTTTGTTTCTAAAATAAAAATTTTTTTAAAAAAAAGAAGATATTTAGTTTAAGATGTACTTTTTTTTTTTTTTACATAATTAAATTTGTTAAAATAAAAAATTCAAGTTTTCATGGCAACCATACCCTTTGGGAAACACCGGTTTAAACTAACAAATTACAAAACGTCCAACAATATTCTGTGGAAAAAATTCAAGCAGGAACTGGTGCACATTATCATCATTAAGTAACATGTTATAGTTCAACAAAAAATTGAAAAAAATGTTAAGTCACAGATAACCATATTTTAAAACTAATAAATAGATAAGATAAAAATTACATTTCCCACTGTTATGTAATAATATTGCTTGAAAAATAATTTTTATATAAATATATTCTTTATTTAAATTAAATATTTTGTGACAATTAGTTAATTATTAGATATGATAATTATAAACATTGTTAAAATAATATTAACTATTTAAATTAATTTTACTTTTGCCATTATTGACGAAAAGTCCTAGACCCAGTATCCATCTCAAAAGTAATTATTTAAATTGTATATTGCAAAAATGTTAAACGAGCCTTTCAATGTTATTTGCATGTTCATTGTGTATTTTATAACCGATTAAATTGTGAACAAAATTAGTTCTAGATGACTAGATATTAACATATACCTAATACATTCAACATTTCCTGTGAATATGTAATTATTTTATTGAAATAATGTCATAGAGTTTTACTAAACATGTGGTGCAAGGAGTTTTACTTTGTTTTGGTTATAATGATTTATAAACTGTTGATTTATACAGTATATATTTTATAATAATCTAACATTTGGATATATAATTTTAGTGCTGGTGGTTTAGTTACTACTGTAGCACCAGTTGTTGTTCAAGGAAATGGATTATGGATTGGATGGCCTGGTGTTCATTTGGAGAAAGGTGAAAAAATACCAGAATCAGATCCTAATGATACAACACCTACTGCTGGATTACGTTCAAATAAAGTTAGTTAATTTAATCTACTCAAAAGTAAATTATGATACAATTATTTACTCAAATACATTATTTTATATGTCACATTTAGGTTATACCTGTTGATTTTGATCCCCAAACATTTGATAGTTATTATAATGGTTGCTGTAATGGAACATTTTGGCCACTTTTTCATTCAATGCCTGATAGAGCACAATTTTCAGTCGAAGCTTGGAGAGTAATAATACTTGAAATATAAACAAAAAATGCGACCATATTAATTCATATTTTTTTTGTTTTTTTTTTAGTCATATTGTGTGGTTAATAAAGAATTTGCAGCTAAAACAGTGGATGCCTTGGAAAATTTGTCAAAGGAGGATACCAATTCAGGAACACCTCTTGTTTGGTTGCATGATTATCACTTGATGTTGGCAGCCAATAGCATTAGAAATGTAAAGTGGAACTTTATTATTAAACATAATTTAAATTTTTAATGTTTTGTAACATTGTTAGAATAATTTCTCCAACAATTTTTTTTAATGATTGCATTAAAAAAAATATTATAGTACAACAATATTAGTACAACAATATAGTACAACAATATTAGTTGTATATATTATATATATAACTGAATCCGAATTGGTTCCCATTAAATTTGGTGAAGACTTTAAATATGTCTACCAACAATGTGGGCTTAATATACGAATAGTTTAGAATGATTTATTATTTGTTGTGTGTTACTTCATAGCAAATTCAACAGTAATTTTTATTTTGATACATCTTTCAATTTATTGATGTTTTTAAAATGTTAATACATAAAACAAAATAGATAAACAGAAGTTATACTTGTATATAGCCTAACATTATAGCTACTAATATAAAATATTAGAATTTTGTTATTATATTAAGACTTATATTGAAAAAAAAAAATATTTTTTTTAACTATACCTGCATAGTACATAAATATGTGCATTTATAGGCAGTCATGAATCTGTATAAAATAGGAAGGAAAATTGAAATTGTTCTTAAAAAAAATCCAGGAACCAATTTGGAAATGTTACTTTATATATATATTATTTATATAAATTATTATTTATTTTAGGCAGCTGATGAAAAAAATTTGAAATTTAAACTAGGATTTTTTCTACATATACCATTCCCAGCGTGGGATATCTTCAGGTTGTTTCCATGGTCTGATGAAATCCTTCAGGGAATGTTAGGTAAATAATCATAATAAAACTGATCTAAAATATAATATTACATTCATTTTTTTATTTCTAAGGTTGTGATATGGTCGGTTTTCATATTGATGATTATTGTTTAAATTTTGTGGATTGCTGTCAACGACGATTAGGATGCCGTGTTGATCGAAAGCATTTACTTGTTGAGCATGGTGGCCGTACTGTACGTATCCGTGCTTTGCCTATTGGTATACCATTCGATAGATTTGTAGAAATGGCAGAACAAGCACCAACAGTAATCAGTACGTCTTTACAATTGGTACTTGGTGTAGATCGATTGGATTACACCAAAGGATTAGTACATAGACTAAAAGCTTTTGAATTATTATTGGAGCGATACCCAGAACACAAGGGTAAAGTAGTTCTTATGCAAATTGCTGTACCGTCACGTACAGATGTTAAAGAATACCAGGACCTTAAAGAGGAAATGGATCAGCTTGTTGGACGTATCAATGGACGTTTTACAACACCTAATTGGTCTCCGATTAGATATATTTATGGATGTGTTAGTCAAAATGACCTTGCGGCTTTTTATCGAGATTCAGCTGTTGCTATGGTCACACCGCTTAGAGATGGCATGAATTTGGTTGCTAAAGAGTTTGTCGCTTGTCAAATCAAAGAACCACCCGGTGTGCTTATAGTATCACCATTTGCTGGTGCAGGCGAAATGATGCATGAAGCTTTAATCTGTAATCCATATGAATTAGTTGAAGCTGCTGATACTTTACATAGGGCGTTGACCATGCCCGAAGATGAAAGGATGTTAAGAATGAGGTGTTTAAGGCGTAGAGAAAAAGAACACAATGTTGATTATTGGATGCGATCTTTCTTAAAAGCAATGGGCACTTTAATATTTGAAGATGGAGATGTTGTTTTACCAACTACTATGCAACCAGTAACTTTACAAGACTTTGATGATTATTTATCCAAGTAAATTATATTTATTTAAATTTATAAATTATATATATTATATTTAATAATTTGTATTGTAGATATATTGGTAGCACCAACAAACTAGCTTTGTTATTAGACTATGATGGTACATTAGCTCCATTAGCTCCACACCCAGATCTTGCCATACTACCTTTAGAAACTAAAAGTGTTCTAGAAAGATTGGCCAATATGTCTGATGTATACATATCTATTATTTCTGGCAGAAATGTCCATAATGTGAAGGAAATGGTTAGTAACTAAATGGTAATATTTTACTAAATGTATATAATTTACCAACATTATTTCACTATTATTAGGTCGGTATTGAGGGTTTAACTTATGCTGGTAACCATGGATTGGAAATTCTTCATCCAGATGGTAGTAGATTTGTGCATCCAATGCCAAAAGAATATGAAGATAAATCTGTTGATCTGTTGAAAGTTCTTCAAGAACAAGTAAATATTAACTAATAATAAAGAAACATGCATGCTAATATTTTATTGTTTAGGTTTGCAAACATGGAGCCTGGGTAGAAAACAAAGGTACTTTATTGACATTCCACTACCGTGAAGTGCCTGTTGATCTCCGACCTGAGCTTGCTTCTACAGCACAGCGACTTATTGAAGAAGCAGGATTTAAAGCAGGCCAGGCTCATTGTGCTATTGAAGCGAAACCACCTGTACACTGGAATAAGGGACGGGCATCTTTATATATTTTAAGAACTACTTTTGGGCTGGATTGGAGTGAACGCATACGTATTATTTATGCTGGAGATGATGTTACTGACGAAGATGCGATGCAGGTAATTTCAATTCAATATAAAAGTTATTAATTAGTTAAATTTACTTATTTAATTATTGTTTTTTTTTTTAAGGCCTTGAAAGGTATGGCAGCAACTTTCAGAGTAGCACAGTCTCAAATAGTAAAAACTTCAGCTGAACGTCGACTGCCAAGCACAGACTCTGTGTTAACTATGTTGAAATGGGTTGAAAGACATTTTGGCAAACGATTACCTCGTGAAGATAGCATTGGAAATTTAAGCAATAGTCTGCAGATGTCATTAGGAGAAATGAAAATGGAACTCAGCATGCCAGAACGAAAATCTCCACAGTAATACTTACAAGAATACTAGTGATATATAAAGTTAGTTCTTATTCATTACACAGTGTGCTAGTATAAAATTATTTGATATTTAGTCGGTTTATAACCAACATATTGTGTATTTTAAATTATTTTATATATATTTAATTTAAATATATATTTAATTATATGCATGTGTATGGAATATATTATTGTCACTTTTTACAATCAACCAATGAAAAACTATTCTATAAGTCAATTAGAAACTAATTATGTTGAATGAAAATAAAAAAAAATACAGATAATTTATTCTTTTACATTCCTTAAATATTTTCAATTTCAGTTTCTTTTCTTTTTTTACTTTAATTATCAACAAATTTGCTGTATGATAATAATAGTGTATCATATCATTTGGTAAAAATAAATTGCGTATATAGCAGACTGTGATAAATTTATTTATTCAGGATTACCAATATTGATCATAAAATATTTTTAGTTAATTTTCATTACTAGTCAACTAGAAGATAAAACCGAATAAATTATGACATTTAATAAACACCATAAATCCAAACATAGTATACAAGGTAAAATGCCAAAATTATTCTAAAGTAATAAATACTAAATTAATTGGGACAATTTTTAAGTATTATAGGTACCAACAAAAAATTGTGCCATACTCATTTTTGTAATCGAGTAATTTGTTGTGTAAAACCATTTTGTTAGTTTTACTTTAAATGTTATGCAATATGTTTTATTAAAATATTATTTAATTTATAATTAAACCATGTTTTTAACTGTATTGGTGTTAATTAAATCTGTTTTTTTTGTCTAATATAAATTTTAATGATTTGATGTGTTAAGATAAACAATATATTATATTATATTTTAACATAATTATGATAAACTAATTTTATTATAATTATTGAATCAACTTATATTATGTACGTAAAATATATTATATGTTATAATAATGATTCCTGGTTGTTTAGTTAAAACAATTTGTTATTTACTTCCTGCACATTTAATTGTTGAAATGGAATGATTAGTGCTTTGATAATTTTAATTTGTTTTTGTTATCCAATGACCTATGTTATGAGTTATATTATAATTGTAGGTTAACAGTGTAATTTTTTGATTATTGTTTTTATTTTACAAACAAAAAATTGAATATGTATCCATTAATTAATCAGAAATCTTATGTCAATACATTTATGTTACAACAAAATCAAAAATATAATAATTGTATATAATAAAAAAAAAACATTTTAGATTCTAAACAAAGTTAAGTAGTTATTAGGTACCTTGTTTACAATTATATCAGCTTCCATTCTATTACTTGGAAATCGATTTTGGGAGTAGAAAAAATGCTCAAGATACTTTAAATAGATTAGTTTTTTAATTTCTCAGTAATAACGGTTCTTAAGATCATAACACTTAGCAAAATAATAAGTATTAAGAGTTTAAAAATATTTATTGCATATTTAAAAATATAAAAATTTCTTAATCATTTCTGTTGACAGTAAAAATGACGTGTGTAAAAAGTATCCTGTCTTAATACAGGACATTTTCTACCTGTGTGCTTAATTAGTTCAGTCTTTTTGCTGTGATTGAATAACAAACAACCTTTTTGTTTATTTAATATACACTAGGCTGATGGGCAACCGCTGCATAGATAAATCAATAAATAAAGAATTTATTTCCTCAAGTCTATTAAATATTTAACAAATATTGCCATATTTTTTTTTAAAAAAATTGGACCTTTAATTATGTGCGGTTATCTGTTTTTCTCTTATTAGTTGTTTCCATTTTTCTTTGAACTAGTGTTAAACAAAATATAACAAGCAAATGAAAAAAATCAAATTTGTTTTGCGGGTCAAGAAAAGGGCTTTGTAGGTCATGGGTTGCAAACCACTGCGTCAGAATTGTATAAGACTAACTGCGTAATTAAATATTTTTAGATTTATAAAAATACTATAAATAAATATACATAATATTATAAACTTAAAATTTCAATAATTGTGTTTTGATTAACGTGTATAAGGTTAATTAAAATATATCAACTGTGGATTTTAAATTTTGTAAGAACAATTAAAATTTGGCAGTTGCAACTGAAATATTAGTTAACCACCATTTTGAATCGTGAATACTCCAATCGCTCGCCTATTATTATATTACTTCGTATTTACTATTGCATGGATGTTTGCTATCAGGCACATTTATATTGGTATATTTGTTATTTACACTTATTTTTATCGGCATGACGTATTATAAACTACTAGCAAAATAAATTAAAGCTATTGTTTAGTTATTAGATATGTTTTATCTTTATTGTTACAACTAATTTTATTTTGACAATAGATATATACAATAATTGTATAACTATTTCTTTATATTACCTTAAAATAATAATATACTATTTATACTGATTCCATAGCAAACAACTAATATAAGATACTCAAGAGACAAGTAGTATAATATTCTTAATTAAATATATTTAAATACATGCATAATAATACAATAATACAATAACTAGTAGTTTATAGCTGGGTAAGAAGAAATTATGTTTATACATGATTTACTGGGCAGCCTATTTTATACTATATATATATATATATCTAGGAAATATTTTAAGTATTACATACAAATTCAAATTTAAAAATATAAAATCTATAAAATTAATAAACAATAATATTTTCTCCTTCTAAGTTCTACAGTAGATAAAATACGTAAAGTATATTAACATGTACATGTCATTCAAAATTTTGGAAATACAGAAAAAAAATTCAGTCTTTCTAATTTTAAATTTAAAAATAAACCGTAATATTATTCTTATTTTAAACACAGACTACATAATTTTTAACCAACATTTTTAACAAATTCTTTTGTATTTTTTTTCAATGTATATTTTATTAGGTTAGTATTTAAATGTAAATAAACATATAATAGGTATTTGAAATAAATAAATGTTTGATTTTACATTTTTAGCTGTTGTCTATGGATCTTCAACATGTACACTTACAATATTAATTCCAGAAATTATTTCATATCGCCCATTGGTTACCAGTACAATACTGAAAAAATAGTGCATAACATAAGTAAAATATGATATTGTTGATTTTAAATAGTAACATTATATTTGACCTTATGACATTTAAGCATAAAATTATCTAAATGTCAATTTATTATCATAATTCTTTAAGTCATTCTGTAGTTTAATAGCCACTTAAAATGTATTGATTAAATAAGATGAATAATATAATAATGATATAAATTGTACATACAATAGTTTTGTAAACTCATAGGATAAGATTTTTAATTTTAAAATGATGGTTTTTGTTACGCTCGTCACTTGATAAAACTAAATAGTATAACTTTGTGTCATATCTCAGTAATTAAACAATTAACTATCTATATATTACAAGCAAATAGGCATACAATTATTTTTTGTTTTTTAAATACCTAGGTAATATTTATATATGTTTGCTGAATTGAATGCATACGTATACTCATTAAGTTAATAAACAAATTTAAATTTGTTATGAACTTTTTTATTAGGCATTATGAGATAATAGTATAATATTTTATTATTTATTTTTTAGAGTACGTTCTATAGAACTATAAATTAAAGAAAGTGTATGTTTCTTAAATGTAAGCCTTCATATATTATTGTATAATATTATATAATTTAATGAGCAATTATTTCAAGTATACGTACTTATGTATATTATAATTTTAATTATTCTCTAAAATAATTTCTAAGTACCTAATAATTAATAATTATCAAGAAAATAGTTAAGAATATTGCAGTAAAATTATCGTACTTAATTTTATGTTATCGAATTCGTATAATGATTATGGTTCAATACATTAAATTTAAATGAACTTAATGAAAATTACCAAGATGTCATATAAATTAGAATTCTTGTACGTCATAAGTACTTCAACTAGAAAAATCAATCAAAAAGATTGAAACATTGAATATGTTTTTTGGTGAATGATGATATTTGTTTAAATATGTCAAACTCCAGATTAAATTTTAAAAAGTACTTAAATATTATATGACATATTATACTTATATAGGTACCTATAAGAGTGTAAATAACACATTATTATAAGAGAAATGCAACAGTATAAAACTTTATTATACAAGAACTGCAAACTTTTTTTCATGGCCAGCTGTATAATAAAAATGTCTTTTAAAAAAATAATTTTTAACTCAATTTTGTGTGAAATATTTGCATGGTTTTCCACTAGTTACTATTGTTTAAAAATACTTTGATATCAATTTCATTATTTATTTTTGATGTATATTATTGAAATAGAATATAATTTCAATGATAATATAAGTAAAATAATTTAAATAATTAAAACAATATTATTCTTTAATTATTAGGCAAAGCAGAAAATTGGTCTCCAATACAACAACCATATTCAGATCAAGAGTTTTTCAATTTATATTGCCCAAACTATAACTCACACTATGTTTTAATGTATCAAAATTAACTCAAGCATTTAAATCAATCGCTAAAATAAATTACTTGAATCAAACTGTTTTTGGAATTTAGATACCTAATAATATGTATGATACAATAAGATCGAATGTATCAAACATATTTAGAATCATATGACATACCTTTTCGTCATCGGGTCAATTGTAAGAACAACACCTTTTGATGCATGTTGTTGTTTTGTTCGTACTACGACAGTTTTGTTGACGAATTCCATTAGACTAGACGCTTTCATTGAGTGAACTATACAAGTGCCTTTCATTTTTGATAAATGGTTTTATTTTAAATTTGTATTTTTTTGACGTTTCCGAATTTGATAGTTAATTATATAATAACTATATTATTAAAATAAATTCTCGACTATTATAGTCGCCTAACACAAAAAGGAAAAAAAATTAATTATTTACTTAAAGTCGGTTATCTCAAATTCTAAATTTTATTAGTATCTGTGTTATTGTCATAAACTACCATAGTTGTGTCGTTACAGATTTACAAAACGCGCTCTCGTCGTATAAACTGGAACTAATAGAATTTGGATAGATTTTTTGGAGTGACCATTGATTAATATATTTTATTTAGTTCATGTTGTGCCTCAATAAGTAATATTCATATCTCTTTATATATTATATTAGTGGCTACTGTCGTCACGCCTCGTACATACATTCGTATTATCTTATAACTTCACGGTTAGAGGGCGAGCGGTTTATTCTTAACGATTCAAACAAGCTTATCATATCTTAGGTATCATCTAGGTATAAATACTATATATATATATATATATCATGGATTTAAATTATAAACCTTATTATTAGTGCAGTCAAACCACTTACTCTATAATATAAAATCAATGGCCATACTAAACAATTACAGTTATAAAAAAATTATAATATAAATTGACAATCAGTGTGGTATTTAATATTTTGTTGTTCATAGTAAAAAAAAAATGACTGAAGAAAGGAACAAAGAAGGGTTAAAGTGGAAAAAACATGAAATCCAAGAAGAAATAGGATACGATAAATGTAAGTAATAATAGTTTCTATAGTCTACTAGTAACGGATATATGGTACAATATATGCTTAGACTAATAACTATCGTTTTACATTAATTTTTAGGTAGAAATAATCAATTATGGACAGACAATTTTTATTTTGTAATTGGTGCTGACAGTCAATTTGGTTATATTTGGCCAAAAGAAAAACGAGATCCTTTAGACTGGAAATTGGAAATGGACAAATCTATTTGCGCAATAGACAAAATCAATAATTTAACTCCAAAACCTCAATTTTTGGTAATTTGTGGTGACTTGGTAGATACAATGCCAAATAGTTAGTTGAATATTTCTTTATTATTTTTTTCATTTTATGAAGTTGACATGATTTTGTCTTTTTTTTTTGGTGTATAGAAAATGAAAATAAAAAATTTTAACTAAAAATAAAATTATAAATAGTGAAGAACTTCCAAAATAATAGTTAATGTGTTTTAAATATTTTTTAAATAAAAATAAATTGTATTTGATGAAATACAATGACCAAAAGAATTAGATAATTAACTTTTTAAAAAAAATGCATTGCATCCATACAAACTATTACTCTCATTTCAGATGATATTGAAATAAATCAGCTACAAGTAAATGATTTTCAAAAAGTTTTTTCAAAATTGCATCCATCTATATCACTTGTATGTGTATGTGGTAATCATGATGTTGGCAATAGTCCAGACGAAAAATCAATTAGCAAGTAATTTGATACCAATATTTAATTTAAAAATAAATAAATCATGTAGAAAAATAACAAAAAAAAAGCCTGGATATTATATAAGTTTTATTAATAGCAAAGGCAAAAAAATAATATGCCTGTTCATAATCAACCAGATAATGATTTGTTAAATCAAAACTTATACGCAACGTATATAATACTCCAGGCTTTGTTTTGTTCTTTTTCTACATATTTTATACATTTAATAATTTTTGATTTATTTTATTTTTTTATATACAATGTGTCTCAATGTTTTTCCAATGTAAATAACTTAATATTTTATTTTTTTTTTCTCTATTGGATTTTTGATGGTGGGACATATTATGTAGAAAACAAAAAAAAATGTATTTTCATCCTTTAGTGACTAAAGGTAAATAACTACATTATATCACATTGTTCACTTTTCAAAATGTTCAAAATAGCCACTTTGTAAAAGACATTATTCTAAAGTTTCTAGTTTCTTAATAATAGCTGTTTTAATTTCTAAAGAAAGGGTATGATAATAATTATATTTAATAGATTACTGTGTTATGCAATAAGGAATCCCAATCATAATTAAAGTAATATAACTGTCAACTGATAACTATTTTTTACAATCAGCAATGTTGTTTTACTCCTTTAGAGTGATATTACCTTGAAACTATTTACCAGATAATTATGTACTTATGATAATTATGATACATTATAATTTGTAGAATAATATCTATTACAGAGTGACTACTTTTAAAATGTTGAAAAGTGAACAAACAAAAAGTTACTTATTTATAGTGATTATGTAATGAAAAACAAATTATTTTTCTGTAAATGTTCCCCACTCAAACTGGTAGAAATTGTTTTGTTTTTTAATTTTAATATTAACAGAGAAATATGCATTAGGAAAATGTGATGAGACACCCTGTACATATATGTATATATATATATATATTTCAATATTTTATTGAGTATTAATTTCTATAAACAATTATTTATTTTATTTTTTATTAATTTAATACAATTAGTTAAAAACTAAATTGTATACTATGTTTTGTAGTATTTATTATTAAACTGTAAATAATTATAATTTTAGATACCGTAACATTTTCGGACAGGATTATTTTTCATTTTGGTGTGGCGGTGTACTTTTCTTAGTAATAAATACTCAATATTATAAAGACAGTAGTAAAGTCGAGAAACTTGCGAACGAACAAGAACTATGGTTTACAGAACAATTGGACAAATATAAGAATAAGAATCAAAGAATAATTGTTTTTCAACATATACCTTGGTTTTTAAGTAAAATAGATGAGGATAATACATATTTCAATATTGAAAAAAAATTAAGACTTGCTATGGTTGATAAATTGAATGCATCTGGTAAATATTAATTTTAGATAAATTAATTATTACAATGTGTACTTTTTTTCTTATTTAACACATTTTCAATACTTACATAACTGTCTGGAAAATAATATTTGAAGATAACGGTATCACATAGGAATATTTCTAAGGAAAATATTAAACTAGAAAATATCATACTGAAAACATACTTTTCAGGAACAATATTGAGGACTATAATCAAACGGTTATGTCTTATTCAGTTTGTCAATGGTTAGGCTAGATACATTTTCTATAAAAAAAAAAGCCGATAGGCTCGAGAAGAGGATGTTTATAATGTAGATAATAGAATACAAATCCAATAAAATAAAAGTTTTGCGTTTTATGTGTTCTACAATCATAAGCTCTAAAAGAGACAATAACCTTGGAAGTTACTACTATTCCACCAGGAATGGAGCAGTAGGTTTTCCTGTAGGATCATGGAAAACTACTAGAGAAGTGAATTGAAAATAGAATCTACTAGTTGAGTGATGTAATTTTTAATACTTAGCTAGTTTAAAAGATTCATTATAGAAACTTAAAAAATAAAAACTTTTCTTTTCTATCATGCTTAGTTTGGTTTTATTAGCTACCAAAATTAGGGAGTTTTTTCTTCGGTACTCCATTTTAGCATCTAAACTTTAAATTTTAAGAACATTTATGAAAACTAAAAAAAATGTAAACTATAAATTAATATAACTTTTAATTTGTATTTAGCTCCACTCAGTATATACATTTCTACTTTTTCAACTTCCCACTTACAACTGTGGCCTACTCATCAGTAGCGTCCTGCTCTATTCCATTAAATAACTACAATATTTATAATAATAATAACTTTCCTATATTTAGGTGTGTCTCACGTATTTTGTGGTCATTATCATCGAAATTCTACTGGATTTTATAAAAACTTAGAAGTAGTTACCACTTGTGCTATTGGAGCTCCAATGGGCGAAGATCCTTCTGGATTAAGAATAGTAAAAATGTACGAAAAAAATGTTGTTGACACTTATTACTCTCTCAATGATATACCAAGTTCTATTACACTTTAAGATAATATTTTAAAAATTAAGAATTTATCTGAAATGTCATAATATGAAAAATAGTATTGGTTAGAAAAAGTTTATTATATTGATAATGCATACTTTGTACAATTATCTAGGAGAACATTTGATATAATCTATAATCATACAATTACATGATTACTAGTATACATAAAATTATACTGATTCATTTTTATTTGTATGTTTTTTGAACTGATCCCAAGGATGTGGTTCATCTTCAACGGTTATCTCTGATAGCCATTTTTTATAAAAATTTTGAAATTTTCTACATCCTTCTTTAAAGTAAAAACTTTGGGCAAAATCTGGAATCACTTTTTCTTTAGTTTGCTGAAAGTAATATTTAACAGTATATTTAGTATATTACATTCCATTATATAACCAGTAAATATCCATAATAGCATATTTAGTGTTCAATTACAATTTTTAATATTAAAAAACATATATATATATAGGTTTTTCTTTTAAAATATACATATTTCTAGCATTAGATGTTTTGAAATATGTTTAATAAAGTAATAAATTGTGCTCTTTTCATGTTAAAATAAAATACATGGAAAAAACATAAAACTATGCTTCTTGATAAAAAAAACTATAGGCTGGTGAAATAATTGACAGTTAAATTCAAAAAATACCCCATGAACTATTTTATGTTAAGCTGAATCTTAATAAATCATCAATTATTTTTGAAGGTTTAAGAAATGATTAAATATAAAAGAATTGTACATTTATAATACTTTTTCCTCTTAAAAATGTATTTATTTTTAAAAAATTATATTGATTATTTTGTATATAAAATACAAAAATTAATATAATAACTTTATTTTATATATTTAAACTTACTCGGTTTTTTATTAAATCTTTAATGGTTTTATCAAAACACTCCAAACGATCCATACATTTTTTATTGGGTTTAATTTCTTCATGCTTAAGCATATTCATAATATAAATTATATAAGCAAAATTGAAATGATAACATGCTTGTGCCAACATTGTACCAAAGATTTCGGCATTCACCCTTGAATTAAATGAAGAAAAAACCGATATTGAATACATTAATTAATAAAACCATTGTTTATATCAATGATATAAACATACCGGAATCCAGTGTCTGCTATAATTTTAATGAGATCTTTAGCTTCTTTTTTATTTTTACAGCCTAGTGCCAGAACACCAAAAGTTACAATATCCACACTTAAGCTTTCTGATTTAATTATGTTTAATACATTCTAAAAAAATGTTAAAACTGACCAATATAAAATGAATATAATAATAATAATAATATTACTTTTGCTTCTTCATAATCAAATCTAAGACTTCGTTTTTTTATAAGATTATTGCAAAAATCAATGTCCATTTTATCTGCACTTTTATATATTTCACCTAGTAAATTCTAAAAAATAAAATACATTATCAATATTGATTATTGCGTCAAAACTTCATTTTTCTTTTAAAATGATTTCGGTAGCATTGTACACAATTTAATAACAATTGTATTATACAATTATTTATATGGTTAAGTCGCAATTTCAAAACCTTGTATATAGAAGTTGAAGAAAAAACTCTTAAGTTGAGTTGCAAGGTTGTATTTTTAATTTCATAATCATAATGAATTAATACAAATTATCATAAATATTATTAAAGCATTAAAAATGTAAGTATTCTAAAATTTTCCACCCTTAAAATATTTACTTTGTCCACTTTAACACAGATTATATACAACAAAATATTTTTTATATCCACTTAAAATGTCAGTTTTTGTATTAATAATTTTAGATGTTAAAAAATATAAATAATATCCTTTATATTTTCAACATTTGTCTAATGAAGGAACTGATTTTATAAAATAAGTAACTCACTTGTTCAGCAGCTAGTGTTGATGGTATAATATCCAAAATCTGAGTAAATACTTTAATATCAGGTTTAACTTTATTTATTTTCATATTTTTTAAAAATCCTGAACAACCACCTATCAATATTAATCTAAATAATACACAATAAATTAGATTTTAATTAATTATTTAGAAAATATGATTTACCTGTCTTGGGGAGTTTTTATGTCAGATATTCCAACTATGTTACCAAAATATGGTTTAACATCTAAAAGATTTGGTCTATTTTCTATAATAGATAGTTTATCTTTATTATTATTGGGTATTAATTTGTTGTTACTAAAATCAATATTTTCTGATGATTCTTGGAGTTTACATTCAGTTAATAATAAATGAGGATCATCAATTATTTGACCAATTACTTTACGTGTTTCAAATTCATCACCGAGGCCACATTCTCTTGTACATTTTAATAAAAGGTTGTATGTATATATTGAAGGACGCACATGTTTAGAAATCATTTTTCTCCAAACCTAAAAATTATATATTGTAAATAAATCAAGTAATATTAATAATAATATACATTATAGGTAATATTCTGTAAAATACACTAACTTGTGGTTAGAATTTGCAAAAATTATATTTACTACTACATATTTACACATGACTACAAAAGTAAAGGAGGTTACTATTTTAATACCAACTAAATTATGTTAAAAAAAACAAAACTACAGGAAATTATTTAGCATAAATAATCTTTGTAGAAGGTGTTAGTGTTCTCAATAAAATTTCTTAATTAATTTGTTAAAATATCATTTTCAAGACTTATTATTTATGTTAAACGACATCACATTCTTTATGTTAGGATAAAACCAATATATATGAGAAATTAAGTATAGATTTGTTCGCTTGTTTACATTCGGCATTGCATCCCATTTTTTTCAAAGATAACTTTAAATATTTGTTCACCTTAATTATATTACTTTTACTGTTCTAGTACAAAATATTAACTACTCCTTCTGAAAAAATAGTTTAATGCGTATATTTACTAAACCTTACTAGTAAAGCATGTCGAAAACCAGCTTCTTTATCGGAAATACAAGCTTGCAAGAGAAAATTAAATGTTTGATCTTTTAACTTATAATTTTTCTTCAACATTTCATCAACCAAAGAAAAAGCAGTCAATAAATCTCCAGTTCTTCCAAAAGCTATGTATAAAAATATAATATAATATAAATAAAACCATTGTTTAATACAAGTATTAAAATATTATTTATGGTAGTTATTAATAAATTCCATAATCTAAAACTTAAAATTTCCAATATTTAAAATTGTTTATAACTGTAAAAATTAATATTTCCATTTATTAAAAATACATCCTTTCTAAATTAGTTGCTGCCATGTATACAGATGATTAAAGAAACACAGTGGGAAAGGATGCACGGCGGCTACCGGATTTTGTCGGTCAAGTGGGTAAACTTAAATGGAATAGATTATACAATTATTTTAAGTACCTTTAATCATTGCATGGTAATTAAAAATGTTAGGCTCAATTGACTTTAAGCTCATCAGATTGTGTAATTGTTTTGCTCTTTTTAACGCATCATCTTTAAATGGAGAATTGGCACAAGCATTGAATAAACTGGTATAAGTAGCTGGTGTAGTCTTGATGCCGTTTTTTTTCATCTAATGTAAGAAAACAAACAGAGGTATTTCAATACTAAAGTGTAAATATTAAATAAAATGAAAATAAAAACCTCTCAAATAGGGTTAATAATTCAAATTTTGAATTATCTAAGAATACATTTATTTTTGTTAAATTATCTAGATAAATGTTGAAAACATTGAAAATACAGTAAGAATTGGGCAGATCAAAAGATTAAGTTCTCAGCTTTGAATTTTGTTCAGAATACTATGATTTATAAGTGGGGATGTATCAATAGTTATCACACATAGCGGAGAGAATATCACCCGAAGGTACCCATATACAATCTATTTTACTTTGAGCAGTCCAAATAATACAGAAAAGTCATAAGTGTATAGTTGATGAACATCCAGTTCTATATGTGATACAAAATAGCCAAAACTTAATATTTTAAACAAGTATACAAGCTTGCATAGACCTTACAATACATATTGTGTATTTTAAAAGTTCTGTTATCCTTTAACAAACTTAATTTCAGGATAGCTAAACAAATCATATGTACCAATAATATTAATTACAAATAAAACATACCTGGTTAAACAAATGAAAAGCTTTTTGAACATAACCAACATTACCACAACTACAAATTAACATATTATACAAATAATAATCCGGTTTTGCTTTTTCATCTTTCAACATTCTTGTTTCAAGTACATCTATAGCATCTGCTATCTACAAAAAAACAAAATGTTATTTATTAAAACATAATTTAAAAAGTTTTTTTTTTTTTTAAAAAATATACTTTATTCTGTTTAATGAGTTCTTGAACAATTTTATGATACTCTTTAATATGTAATCGTTTGTGTTGTTTGTCATTGTCATATTGTATTATATCATCAGGTTCTGGAGGTAAACTATCCAATTTTTCGTTAATTTCAACATTGTCGTTTAACGTACCAAAAATATCAGCTTCAGTATTTTGCATTTTGAATAATAATTTTTCAGTTTTTTTTCGAAAGTCATTAGATTGTTCATATTTAATTGTTGATAGACTTCGGACATTTCTACAACATTGTTGATTAAGATTTGATCTAATTGACGTGATATTAATTAAATGGCGTAGAACCCGATTGAATGAAATCATCTATAATAAATTAAATAATTAAAACAAAATCATAGGTGTAATATGTATGCATTTTTACAAAATAACTTTTGTTATAAAAATTATATTTGACTCACATTTAAATCTGAGATTTTGTATTAGTTTTTATGATAAAATTATGTTAAAGATAATATCTCTATGATTAAATTAAGTTTCGAGAATTATTATTGAACTAGGAACAATTTTAAAATCGTTCATTCGTTATTCCATTTGTACCACGGTTGTAGATATGTAAATTACGGATAGACCTGTTATCAGTACAGTAAACTAATACCATGCTCTTTTTATCAGTATGTTATCAGTAACAATTGTATCATTTTAATAAAATAATATCACAAAACACAAATATATTTAATATTGTTTGCTCGTATTGTATTAAAATGACTATAATTAAATTACATGAGTACTCAAATGATATTTTTAGCAATAAATATGTTCTTATACGTATATAATATGTGCACTTTTGTTTGTTTTTTATCTTTATCTATATTTGGATCCAACCGTACTTAATAAAGTTATCACATAAGGTTTGTAGATAATAATATAACATTGTAATATCCACAGACCATTTTAAGGACGCCGAATCATAGACTAGTTTATGTGCCGAACACTACCGGTCGAAGTGAAAAATGGGGTCCGGTATTAACGTATCCGCCAGAATGCGCTTCACACAGTAGCGACACAGAAATCAGATGAATTAAATATATCTATTCGTTCTGCCCACTGCAATAAGGCCAAACCCTTGGTCCGTGGGCTATCTATTTGAGTCGTGATAACACGCATACATTGATATTGTATTATTGATATAAATATATGTATATAAAATTCGAAAATATTTTTTAAAAACAATTATATTTCTTAGTCTAGAAGTCGTAGATTTTTAAAAACATATATTTTCAATCGAGAACAATTTCGTCTTGAGAAAATGTTTTATAGTAATTATTCATAAGTTTCACTATTTATGTAATAATAGGAAATAAACGTAAATTACGATTCCTATATTTCATATGTAAAAACATTACCACTGTCCGAAGCGTATTCTAGCGGATGCGATAATACCAGACCAATTTTATTTGTACAGTTCGGCGTACTTTCTTTAGGTTCGTCGTCTATATCATGAAAATGATATTCATTGAGCACAGACATTTTTTTGAGAATTGTTATAAAGTGGTTTTGAGTAAATACTGATTGTAGATTATTCTATGGATGTTGATATTTTTATTATCTCCATGTAATATAGATAACATTATTTATTCGAATTAAAAATTACATTTTTAGCTAGGTAATTACTTTTAGCCACGGTCTTACACAAGACTTTACTTTTACCTATTACTTTTAACTTTTATGTTAAAACAAATGTAAAGTTTAAACATTTGGTTTTTACAGATAATGACTCATCGTGGAGATTGTGGTTTAACCATGGTTCATTTGAACTTTTAAGGTAGCATGAATGATAAGAAATTATATTATGAAGTTGATATTTTGGTAATGATGATTTCGAGTCGTCGCAAATTTCTGTAGTTTTAGCTTTCGAGATCATTCTAGTCACTAGTACAATTTCAGTTAACCTATTTAAAATTTCGAATGGTTAAATTTTTGATTAATTCGTTTAGTTGATGTGCGGAACACTATGTATTTTTGATATTTCGCTTTTAAATTATTTTATAATTTCATTTAGCTAAAAGTCAAATTGAAGTTGTATTTTAATTAATTTTATAAATATGGTGAACGTTATTAATCATCACGTTCCTGTTGGGCCTGGTAGTACTGAAAATGTACTACCCCCTCATTATCTACACGAGCTTCCCAATGAAGATGAAATCCGTTTGGCTAAATTATTTGAATCGCTTGATTTAGACCGAAATGGTAAAATCGACATACATGATTTATCTATTGCCCTACACGACAAAGAGTATGCTCAAGTAAGTTAATAAAATATGTGAAAGTAAAATTTAATAGGCAATTGCATTTATTATTAATTTGTTTTTTTATTTTGTAGAAATTTTTAGAATTATCTGATGCTACTAAAAGTGGTTCAATTACATTAGCTGAATTTATACATTATGTTAAAGAACACGAAAAATCGTTGAGGCTTTGTTTTTCAAATATAGATAAAAACAAAGATGGTAAGTAGTTTAAAATATTAAATTTACATTTAATGATAATTATGACTAACAAGTAATGTATTCTATAATGTTTAGCTATTCTATATTTAACTAAAATTATAATAATATAAATAATTTATAATGTAATAATAATACAAATATGTATACACTTTTTTCTTCAAATTAAAATATTCCATTTTTCAGACAACATTTTTAATAGATTTAATTTGTAAATTAGTGTTTTTGCTTGTACAATATTGCATTAAATAATTTTTTTAATTTTACACTGGAATAGCTTTTAGTTATAATTTTTGCAGGTAAAATTTAGTGAATAATATTTTTTATAAATAGTTATTTATTTCTAAATACTGTGTAGTCTATACAGTACCTATATAGATTTCAAGTAATGTTATATTGAACAAATTTCTTCCAAAACATTAATAAAAGGATGTCATACTTCTATTTTTTTTTTTATTAGTTTCAAACTTAAGTAAGGGTTTAAAATAATTAAATGTTTAAAATAGTGACTCAAAATATGTGAGTAATTATAACATATATCAATGCTGTAAATGTTTTGTCAAGTTGGTTTTTAAACATATTTAGTTACCTATGTATAGGTAAATTATTTTTAAATATTTTGTTATATAAAATTATGTATTTATTTAATTTTGAAGCATTAAAACAAAAAAAAAGTGAGTTTATACCATTATTAATTTTAAAGGGTAAATTGTATTATTTAATTTTAGATTCTGACCTAATAAGAGAGCTATAAATTCTATTATGCAGTTTTTGTTTAATCACCGCAAACCCTTTTGGGGTAGTAAGAGTACAAACAAATGTTTCATGCAGCACAATTGCACAGTATATTAACACAGAATATATTTAATATACTGTTGTATTAATTATGTTTTGTGGTTGAAGTTTACATAAATGTGTGCTTTACAGAAAATACAAAAAACTATGATTTAAAATATTTGATATCTACACAATAGTAAAATATTTTAGTTTTTAGCCTATTTTATGTCATAAAGCCACTTTGTTACACAGTCTTCTTTAATTAGATTCCAGAAAAACCACCCTCATATACATAGAATGAACATTCTTCTACTATCCGTGTGTTCCTTTTTAGATTTAATGATTAATCAGATTAGACATCCAATGTATATTAATATTCCTTGAAAAATTGTATATTTGGTTGCCAATCTGATTGTCTCTCATCTCATCTAATATACAACCAATAAACATAGCCGAGAAGTGAGATGGTGAAATTGATAAGGACTATCAATCCGGATCCCATTGGATTGAAACCTAGACAAGGGTAATTGTTTAATGGGGATCACATGGAATATTACTCATTTTCTTATTTTTAATTTGAATGTAATTATTAATCAAAAAAATTTTCTAAAATAATAATTTATCTATACAAAACAAAGCTTTTGCATGGTGGTTCAATAAGTGCTCTTTTATCTGAAATTTGCATTCCTTATTATGAAACTAATAATATTAGCATTTACATTTACAACTCACATATTAGAGCTTATATTAAATATGTTATAAGACAGGCATGTCAAATGTAAAATATCAACTTTTCAAAAATATTGAGTAGAATATTATGCGGGCTGCATAAAAAACTTATCGAAAACAGTAGTTGTTGAAATATTAGATTAGATGTTAATAATTGACAGGTATATGTACTAACAATAAAAATTAATCTATATCTATAATACTTATTCGGTAATACTTTAAGTATACATAATATATCTCTCTAACATAATGAAATAAATATTTGTTTGTTTATTTAATTTTCTCTTTATTTTCACTTAATTTTGTGTGTCGCAATATAAAATAAAAAAAAGGATCAAGTATTGTAAGATATGAAATTTTATTTTGAAGTTCAATTAGATAAGCTAAAAATGTGATTAAATGTTTAACATTAAAGAAATCAACTTACATGTAAATAAATACAAACATATATAATATTGCAGGCTAAGTTTTTTCCTCTTATTTATTTTTTTTAGATTCTGAGTGGAATGAAATTCTATGAGGTGTGCTTTTTTTGTGTCTGTTAACAACTTTTCTACAAGAAATCTTGCTCCAGTTAAAAAAAATGTCAAGAAATCTTTTATGGTGTATTGGGATGTAATTTTTTTTTTCCTTGTAGTTTCCTTTATAATGGGGAAAATAACAAAAATAACTATTTTATGCAATAGTTGTTTCTTCTATTGAGCTACTTAAAGCCATTTAAAACTGAGTTTTTTTTTATTGGATTTTATGTAAATACAATTTTTCCGGCTTATCAAAAATTTATGAATATTTGACAAAAGGTTTATCGTAATTAAATAAAATGGGTGATAAGATACTTTTCTGCTTACTATATTCCCTAAGTTTCATAATTTTTTGATGTTTTCATGTTTTTGCGTGTTCTCTGTAATTTGTTGTTATTGTAAGTTGTTTGGTGTGCATAAAACTTTCTAACTTGTTTACTGCAATATATTGCCCCTAAAAGTGCTTTTAAAATATAACAAAAAATATATTGGGAAATAAATAGTTTTCTATCTATTTTAAATCTAAAATAAGGACAGGTGTAAGGTATTTTAGTATATATTTTGTATTCCTTTACTACTTTTTCTTCAAATAAATAATAACTGCTCTGAATTTGAATACATTTTTATTTAATGATTAAGATATTTTTTTGTTTGATGTACTAATAAAATGTAAAAAATAGCTTTTTAGACATCTTTAAAAAGTTAAATATTTTTTTTTTTTACTTTTTAGTTCAGTGTATAGGTACTAAAAATAGTGGAAAGTCAACAAATTAGTGAAAATAATTCAAGTAATTTTTCAAAATTGTAATTTGTATTACTCACTCAGCATTACATTACCAAACATTCGGTGGGGGGGGGAGGTGTAAGATAGTTCTGTAACATTTTACAACTGCATGTTGTTTATCTTAAATTTTCTAAAAAGTTAATACATACTTTCCAAGATAATGAGTGTCTTATGGATATTTAATAGTTTTGCTTGCCACCGTTTTTTGACAATGATGGTTGTTTAAACACTTAGTGTTATACTATTTTTGCTAATTATAGAAGGAAAATTTTTTATCATAGTATTGTGCATTGCAGATTTAGGAACATGATAGAATAAATTGCTTTATTATAATAATGTTTTACTACTCTATTGTTTTTTATATATTTGTATTATATAGAAAAGTATGGGTTTATTTTATAATTTGTTTAGGAAAAATAGATCGATACGAGCTTATAAGAGCTTTTCAAGAATTAGGAATTGAAGTCGATGACGCTGAAGCCATAAAACTTCTTAAAAGGTAAACAACATAACTAACAAAAAGAAAAAAAAATAGTTTTTAATGAAATGAGCCAATTTATACATTTTTTATTTTTTTTTTGTTATACTGCAGGATGGATAAAGATGGTAGTTTAGAAATTAGCTTTGAAGAATGGAGAGATTTTTTACTTTATTGTCCTTTTACTGACCTACACGACTTAATTAAATATTGGAGGCATTCGACTGTAAGTATGACATTTTGATAAATATTTTTAGGTAGTTACTATTTTACAAATACATAAAATTATTTAATTTAAGCATATTGCATAACCAAGTATTGAGATATTAAAATTACAGTAAACAATTTAACAAATGTATGTACCTAATAACGTTGGGTATGTTATATAGTTAGATAATTATACACGAGTATCACGTGTGTGACTGCCCCCGCCAATTGACATTCAGCAACGTTCTGTTTTAGACCTGTGCAAAGAATTATATTAGTAGATTGGCTATGTGATGTAGTGAATTTATTCGCGTTATTATTATTTTTTTTTTTTTTTTAATGTATCATGGATACGTATTATAAAGTATTAAAATACTCACTTGACCAAGATGAATTTAGAAATTTATGTAATTTTGACTATGAAGAGAATTGTCTCTTGTGCTGTGATATTTACAAATCGTATTTAGAACTTTATAAAGAAATGGTTTCCAACGAAGTAAGTAGTGATAACAAAAAAATATTTCTGGCTATAAAAAAAAAAAAAAGAGGTAGAGATATTTTTATTAAAGTTTGTATTCATTATATAGATATTGAGTAACACACAATTAACAATGTTTTTATTATATTTTCAAATAAGAATAAAATAATTTATTTTGTATTTTTTTTTTTTAATTTGGTATACAAATATTATAATAGATTTATAATAGTTTAAATGATCCTTGAGACTTTGATCTACTATTTAAATATGTATTTTGATTCGAAACTCTTCCTTGTTTATTTTATTGTTTTGTAATCTTATCAGCTGTAACAGCCACATACATATATAAATAGTATATATATTTTTTGTGTTTTAGCTAAAAAATTATTTCTATGAAATAAATTAAGTTTATTATTTCTGATAATAGATTATTACTTGTTATATTTTATACAATTATTATATCACTAATGCATTATACTGAAGAAATTGTTTTATACAAAAAAAAAAAAAAAAAGATTAGTTTGAAATTAAAACAACATATTTTAATATATTGCTAATAATATGTACTGTGTACTTGGCAGGTATCCTGTAGGTTGAATTCGCGTAACTCAAGGTCAAAATATTTATTGTTTTACACTATTAATAAAATAGCATTTACAAATACATTTATTTAACCAACAAATTTTTTCGAACAAATTCCAATTATATATTGTTTTTACCTGATATTTATTTAAAAACTTATCAACAATTTGGATGATATTTGTTTAACTTGTATGGTGGCTAGCAAAATTGTATATTCTACTTTTTAATGATATGTTTTGTGGATAAATTATTTTTTTAACCTATTTTATTTTATACAGTTTATACTATTTTAATAAAAACCAAAGATAAAATTTAAAAACCACGCTTCTTGGTGTTATTTAGTTTTAGTAATTAGAAAAGTTAATATAAATAAAAAAAAAATATAAATTATTGTAATGAGATCAATTATATCGGAGAACAACTTAATAGTATTAATAAATATATATGTCTACCTCTTTAATAATTAATTTATTAATCTTGATAGTAATTAGTGTAATTACAAATTATATCAATTAGAAAAAGAAATTTTAAGTCCATAAATAACTTCCAGTTTATTTATATTATTCATTTTAATATAAATAATTAATTTCATAAAACATTAACCTACTACAATACACTTGACAAAAAAAAAATTGTATAAAGTATAATTCAATTATTTGTTTGTTTATATAAGTAAGACAAAATGTAAAACATATTGTATTGTAAAGTTAAAATTTTACAAACCAAATTAATAGGTAAATTAAAGTATGTTTATATTAATGTTTTTAGTACATAGACATTGGGGAGGATATGAATGTGCCAGATGATTTCACCCAAGTTGAGATGAAGACTGGGATGTGGTGGCGGCATCTTGTATCTGGCGGTGTAGCTGGCGCTGTTTCAAGAACTTTTACTGCGCCTTTAGATAGGCTTAAAGTATTTTTACAGGTTAGATATTGTTAATTTATTTATTTGTCGCAAAATAATCTCAAATTTGTCGAATTTACTGCTAATACTATGTGTGTAATCTCAATCGAACTTGTATGATAATTCATATAATATAAATCAAGTAGTTTTAAGTAGTGATGCACAACAATCATTTTTAAAATATCAGTTTTTTTTCAGATGTTTATGTTGTAGGCCATTCGAGAAATTAAACTTCACGAAAACCTCTTTGCAAAGAGGTTGCCCATTTTAAATTATTCTTGTTTTTTCTGAAAATAGCTAGTAACTTTCTAAACCAACAATATTCAGCCCTCTATACTGTTTTCTGAGAAAATGTATTTAATTCGCCCATACGACTGCGAGTCAATGAATATTGAAAGCAGTGGAATCAACCACCATCAGCGGGTGGTGTGAAGAGGTATAGCTCACTTTGGCTCTCCCACAAGGATATTCTCTCGGGAATTGGAGTATTGATTTACTATTTGAAAATAATGAAATGCATATTATATAACCTAATATTTTAAATAAAACAATTAACATTGAATTATTTATTTTATTATGTGTTATGATCAATTATTGACTATATTAAAAACAAAAAAATTAATTTGAAGTATTTCAAAATTACATAGAGAACCATTAGACATGTAAAATATTTGTTTATCAAATTGGTACACCTTATGGATTTATAAGTTTATCGTTTAATAGAAATAATTGATAAAGAATTTCAAGGTAAAGTACCAAATCAAAAATTGACATTGAAATAGACAGGAATCAAACATAAAACAACTTGAAGGCAGGACAATCAAATATGTTCTTGTAAATCATTGTGTCAGACAAACATGTTGAAAAAAAAATGTGCTTTGATGTCATGAGAAAACCACTTATAAGAATAAATAATGTAGTATGATGTCATAAAACAACACATAATAAAATAAATAATTCAATACTCATTATTTAGTTATAAATATTGTGTTATATATTTCATTATTTTAAAATAGTAATTCTAAAGAGCCCCACTGCTGTTGATCTATGTAATGGTTTATAAAATAACTGGCTGTGTTCAGGAAGGGATGGGTGGAAGGAGAATAATTTGAAATGGGTTACCTTTTTTCACTAGGTTTACCATAAAAACTAATAATAATTTCTTGAATGGCCTACAAAATTATATATATATGGTCAACATGTATAAAAAATATTCACATCACTATTCTTAAAATGAATAAAAATTTAATTAGCTATAATTGACATAAGATAAAAATTCTTTCCCAAAATTAATAATGATAACATTTGCTATGTTTAAAACAAAGAAACTTAACTTACAAACAATATATTCATACTTAAAAATTAAATTTTTTAAACCTTGAATAGTCTTTTAGAATACAAATAATTTAAATTAAACATAGTAAATGTTGCCATCTTTAATATTTGGTGTAAGAATTTTTGTTCTAGGTTCATTATAACCAGAGAACTGTTGGAAGTCTAAGGATGTATTTTAGTGATCAGTTTAATTGCTGTTTATACCCTCTTAAGTATTTTTGGAATTATTCAAATATTTAAATATTAACAAAAAATTACCATTATAATATTTGTTACTAGACTATTATGATGAATTAAAATTTAATTTAGGTATATGGCAATCAACATAGCAATATAACAACATGTTTCAAAAGTATGTTAAAAGAAGGTGGCAAACGAGGCATGTGGCGTGGAAATGGTATTAATGTACTTAAGATAGCTCCAGAAACTGCGTTTAAATTTATGGCTTACGAACAAGCCAAACACCTTATAAGAGGCACGAGAACTAAAGACTTAACAATATTTGAAAGGTTTATGGCAGGATCACTAGCTGGTGGTTTTAGTCAATCATTAATTTATCCTTTAGAAGTATGTTAATTATTCATTATTTCAAATGAGTTTACTCACATTACTTTTAAAACAATTTCTTATAGGTTTTAAAAACAAGATTAGCTATTAGAAAGAGTAATCAATACAAAGGCATATTTGATTGCATCCAAAAAATGTATTACCGCGAAGGTATACGCAGTTTTTATAGGGGTTATGTACCCAATCTTTTAGGTATACTTCCGTATGCTGGCATTGACCTTGCAGTATATGAGGTAATTTTAACAAAATATATTTTACTTCAAATTAATTACTTTAAGTATTTATGTACTTTATGACTATTATTATATTAAAAATATTAATTAATAATAACTGCCATATAGTGTAACTTTCAAACATTTGTTCCATGTTTACTTAAAAATATTTATTTTAATTATATATATTTCATCTATATTATAAAATACGTTTTTGTTTGTTTCAATATATTTGAAATATCAAACATTGAAAGACCTTCATAATTTAACCAGTAATTATCAACAAAGTACATGAGTTATGTCATATCAGATATCTCAAACTTTTTAATAATTTGTTAACTTAATTTTTTTTAATGTCAATTTCATGTTTTAAATCAAGATTCCTAATCAATACAATTTTACCTTTTTCTTTACAGTTTTAATGTAAACTAGAAAAATAGAAAAGATTTCTTATGCTTTATTGTTTATAATATTTAAAACATTAAACATTTATTTATGATCTCATGTTATATAATAATCATAAAATACTTAATCTTAATAATTTACAATAGAAATAATTTAGGACTAAATAAACTAGTAATTATACATTCATATTACTCAGTATTAATGATATAAATATTTTATTTTAATTTTTTTTTAATATTTAGACATTAAAAAACAATTATATTGCTTCACACAACAATGGCGATAAACCTGGAATGCCATTATTGTTAGCATGTGGTACAGTTTCTAGTACGTGTGGCCAGGTGTGTTCATACCCTTTAGCTCTTGTTCGTACACGTCTTCAAGCACCCTGTAAGTTTGTTAAAATATTATTAACTTTTCAATACTTATTTGTTATTTGTTTATCAGATTTAGAAGGTCCAGATACAAGAACAATGGTATCTGTATTTAAAGACATCTGGTCAAAAGAAGGACCAACTGGTTTATACAGAGGCATCACACCAAATTTTATGAAAGTAGCACCTGCCGTTAGTATAAGTTATGTCGTTTATGAACGATGTCGTGAAGCACTCGGGGTTACTATGTCGTAACATCAGTTGTTTGAACTTCTTCATATTTATTTATCTCTTGACATTCAGTTTTTCAAAAAAAAAAAAAAAATATTTTTCAATTTTATAAACATTTATTGATGGTGAAATTTTGGGCAATGTCTTGAAGAAAAGTGATCTGTAAGGGTAGAAATTATAAATAACTGTTGTGGTTACCATAGCCATAAGGATAAAAAGATATTAAGTTAGATTATAAAACATTGTTGGGCAAATTTTGAATGCTTACACATTTAATACTTATAATGCTTGTTTGTCAAATACTTCCTGTTGCTGTTACCAATCAAATTTAGACTCAACATAACTTAATGGGTTTCTTGTAATCTTTTCTTAATTTTTTATCTCTAGCACCAATGCTTTTTCTACCAACATTCCAGATGCAACTTAATTTTCCCAACATATATTTCATAAACTAAGTAGGGTTTAGATGAAAGTCAGTTAAGGTATCCTTATACTATTTTCTAATTTGAATTTGTTTGCTATCCAGTATGTAATTTTCTCTAAAAATCATTTTTGAGATTAGTAAATATTAAAATTACATTATTTTTAACCCAATACTTATTTATGATGAAACTAATTTTTGTTCATCAACCCTTTTTAAAAACTGCAATAATTTGATTTTATTATTAAAAAAAAAAAAAATTGTTTAAGTTTGTTCCTAGTCATGCGTGACACTTTTGTTTTGTAAAATATTGTTGTTTATAAAACTTTTTTTGTTCTTGTTCAAAAATAAATGTTTTTCAATTTTGTAAACAAGATACTATCTTATCGTATTTTTTTTTTTTATGAATTATTATTTATTGATCTTGTTTATAATATTTTAATGATATATATTTATTATAAACTACATAATATATATATTAGTTATAATTTAACAATGCTCAAATGAAGTTAATATATTTTGAGATATGCATTGAGCAATAATTAGTGTCCAAAACTATATATATGTTTGGAATGCATTAAAAGTAAAAATATTTACATACTAAACAATTTTTTTTTAATAGCACTCATACTCATTACGGTTTATTTATTTATCTTTTATGATATTAAAGTTAAATATTTAAAGATTACACTTTTAATAAATGTTAAAGGCTAATTTGCCCTTGTATATCTATTATAATAATTAAAACATATACATTATCCATTATAATAATTATGAAGAAGTTTGTGAACAATTAATTTATAAGTGTTATAAAAGTTATAGTTAAATTTATTATCTATCTAATTAATACCATATGAAATCATTATTTTAAACAATTTTATTCGTATAAAAACTATTAGGGTTTGTTATTATAAGCTTAACATTACATATACGTCCATAATTATTTAAAATTCAATTTTCTTAATATTTTTAATCGATAAAAGAAAATAGTTTAATACTACACATAATATAATTTTTATGAAAAATATGAATAGATAAGACTGAATTAGATTTACAATTGCTTAAGTTTAAAATTTAAGCACAATAACATTTAGCAAAAATGTATGTTAAAATTATACATGTTTTTAAAAAAATAGGCATAATAATTTATGCGCCAATTGAAAATTTTATTATTTAATTTGTGAACTGTAACAATATAATTTTTTTTTATCATTAATAAGCTATAAATTTACTATTAGTTCTTTAATTTTATATTAAAATCATTTCTTCTATGTCATTAATGTGTCAATATTTTTCTAACCTTTCGTCATTGGTAAAATTTAAACTATGATTTCTTATATTGGAAATTTGAATTTAATTGAGTTTTCTTTTTTTTTTTTTTTGTAAAAATGGTTTAAATATTCCACTAAGATAATATTAATACAAATTGAATATTTATTTAACTTTATTTACTAAAACTTTAATTTTTTAATAAATATAACATTAAAACCATTTCATATTCTGTTTGTTTATTATTGAACTATAAAATATTGATGGAATAAATAATTCATTCAACCTAATTGATAAATTCAATAAAAAAGGATGTAAAATTATTAAGAAATGTTAAAATAATATATTTGTTAGGTAGTTTAAAATGAATTTACTCCTCAATACATTACACCTTCTCTGTCATATATAACATAAAATAAATACACATTGTGTATAAAATTTATCTGACACCAAAGTTAAAAAATAGATGATTTCCATTCATTACCAATACCTTGTTTATATATGATATAAAAAAATTATAAAGATGTTTCTTCTTGTAATAACTTGGATGCAGCCTCATCCAATAACCATTGTACACTCCCATTTACCGGCTGCACACAATTGGCAGGTAACTGTTCACCATCTTTAAGAATACGCTGACAAATATAATAAATAAAATGTTAGTTGAATGTTGTGGTGTATCTCGTATAAATTTTAATTAGTTTACATATTTAGATTCATACCTTCAAGATATCAGCTTTAGAGCTTCCAATAGCTATAAATGCACAGTATCTTGCATTATTTAGAATTGGAAATGTAAAAGTGATTCTGTTTGGAGGAGGTTTGGGTGAATCAGAAATGGGAGCAACCCACACAGAAGTCTCTTCACATAATTTGTGTCCAGGAAACAAAGAACATGTATGACCATCAGGACCTACACCCAATATCAACGCATCAAAACGAGGCAAATCGTAAGGTGCAAAATAAACAGACATTTTTTGGATGTAATCTTTGGCCGCTTCATCAACTACAAGTCAAATAATTATTTATTAATCCACATTGATATGCACCTGTAGTAGTTTACCAGATAGGTCAGGGTTGATTTTAATAAATTGATCTTCAGTTATGGGAAGACTAGTGAGAAATTTGTCCCTATATTGAGCGTATGTAGACTCTGGATCATTAAAATCCACTAGTCTCTCATCGCAAAAAAAAAATCTCCATTTCGTCCAGTCTGTATCAACTTTTGCCAAATATTCGGATAGCAGTGAAACAACTGATCCTCCTGAAAAATCAAGTTAGTAAACACGTATTTTCTCGTAAAACTTAATAACATTATTGTCATACCGGAGAGTCCAATTTTGAAAACCGCGTTTCCTCCTTCGGCCAATACATCGTTGGCCAGTTCAGAAAGATTTTTTGCCAGTTCGGCGCCCAATTTTTGAGTACTTTCATAAACCGAAATGACTCTACCGGTCATTTTTGGATATTTATATTCGATTTTCGAATTCACCGTGACGTGAAGCGTAACCTATAGGTTACAGAGTAATGTGTAAATGTGATTTTATACAATTGATTGGCTATTATTTTATAATCTTGTACGGGATTATTATTTCGTGTTGAACTTGAATCACTATTATTCGTTACTGATAATTCGCGCTATCACACAGTACTTTTCAAATATTTTATCAGCTAACCTAATAATATAATAGAATTTGTAGTCCTGCGTCATCAGCGGCGGGGCAAAGTCTGCAAACGAACGAACTGCTACCGGCGACCGCGGTACACTTTAACCCGCACGGAATACATTAAATACGACTCAATACATCCCTGGACTACGGATAATCCGATTCTTATCTATGACATATTTGAATTTAGGGGGGGGGAGGTTAATCATGATATTAAATAACAAATAAACGAACTGACGTCATCCTTGGTTAGGTACTAATGTGAGAGACAGAGTGAGAACTCCCCGCTCTGTAATTAGTAATCTGGGCCGGTCCGGTACACCTATAAGTTAGTTAATTTAGTTTTCAAGGCCTTACTGAACCAATTTATTTAATTTCCATTCAAATACAAATTGTATTATATTGCAATTGACATATGTGATAAACGTATATATTATACAGTTACTAATACTAAGATATATATATTAAGTATATTAATATCTATAAGTATTTACTACTTTTAGCTACGTAAATATTTATTATTTTAACTTATTATTTAAAAATTTTGAACAGTAAAACTTTTTGACCTAGAATCAACATCGATGATAATGATGACTGACCGCCACGGTCTAAGATACTCATTCCAAACCGCGATTATAGATACAACTATATTTGTGCTGTACTCTTTACATGTTTCTTCTTGGTCTGTTGTACCAATACTAAATTCTTTAATTTCAAACTAGTTTGGTTTATATTTTTAGTATTATTTTGGAATCAAATATTTATATTTTAACAAAAGGTGGTTAGGTTACCTGGCCGGACAAATAGTGGGGACATAATTCACGCAGTATTTGGTATATGAGATACATTTCACTCAATGCTTTTGAATCTAGTGTGAAAAATTAGTGTTTCCATTTAAAAAAATGTAATTATTTTTGAGCATGTTTGCATTAAAAGGACAACAACAATGTATTTTAGTACTTTCTATCGCCTTCTGAAAACTGAATTTAAATACATGGTCATCTGACCAATATATTTAGTGTTACCTGAAAAAATGATACTATAAATGTGAAACTGTAAGATAATAATTGGATAACACATTATGATCAATGCTTGTTCAACACCGGCTATTGCCTATGTATGTAGTACTAAGTTGTGTAGTAGACAGTAGATAGTTCACTGTAATGTAATTTGAATAAGGGTAAAAAATCCTAGCACCAGATGACCCCAAACATAAGGAAAATATACTTATTGATAATGAAAAATAAATTAAATAAATAGATTTTATTTTAGTGTATTAAAATTTACAAATTTAAATTTTATTGTTATTATTTTTAAATAACTCAATTTGTGTAAAAAAAAAAATTAATATAATTGTATTTGTGTTGTGTCAAATTATTTTGTTTATCGATATTGACAAAATAAATAAAAATGAATACTGACAAATATATTTGTTTATGTACAATAATAATGAAATAAGTATATTTGTTATCAGACTTGAAAGAATTTGTATTAATTATTCAAGATACTATTCAACTTAATAATGAATATCCTGTTGAAATATCTTTTTTCGTTGAAGCAGCAGAAGTCCTAAAAATTAAATTAAACTTAAATATTGCTCTTTTAAAATAATATAAGATTGTTATTATTGACGAAAATACCTGTGCATGTCTTTGATAAATTCTAGTAATTTCATAAATCCTATCAACAAATCTTCGGAACGATCTCCATTTGACTGTTGAGATCTAATATCAAATGATGTTATATGTTTATCTTCTACGTCTTTACTTATTGTTCTATAGAGAAGAAAACTCTAAAAAAATAAATTAATAATGTTATTCCAAATATTTTTGGTATTATAACTCATTTTGAAATTGTAATATTACCATATTTTTGGCAACATCAGCAATTTCATTTAAACACTGATTGTTACCACTGTTCTGTGATACTTTCATTAAAAGTTGACTGGTGAATATATACACACATAGTTCTAATGCATCATTTAAACTTGATAATTCTACATCTAGTGCATATCTTTCATTAAGTGCTGATATTAATGAAGTAGAAACCACACCATGCTGAAATCAATATTGTTCAAATTATATTTTTTTGATAAAAAAAAATCACATCAACTACAAATATACTAATTGGTCTCCACTCTCAATTACAATTTCACTTCTAACTCTCTCATCTTTTACATGTCCTACACTGGCCCTTTTTTGCTTCTCACCATATGTCCAAATGTTTAGTTTTCTCTCATTTTACATTGTATTGGTGACACACTTACGCTATCTATATTTACTCATTTGATTATTTCTTATTGTACCTGACCAAGGTGCTCCACACATCTACCTAATATACACTCATATTCATAATTACGTTACATTATCATCAGGCATCTTAAAATATCTTCCCTACTAATACCATTTTTTCAAATAAAACAATGCTCTATAACTTCTCCTTCTTTCTTTTTTCATGACTTCTATATTTTTGAAATGTAAAAATTACAAAACTATATTGATCACTTAATCCATTAACATACTCATTTTCTCTAAAGTCTGTTTTTAATATTGTTTTATTTTATAATTACAATTTTTAAATAGTGAAATAGAAATTATGGAAAAATTAATAATATCTATTAATAAAGTTGATTTATGTTTAAAAAAAAAAAAAAAAAAAAATCAAATGATATCAAATGAATAATTGTAGCTGTACAGCCATAAAGTGAAAGAAAACTTACTCCTTCAGGATTAGAAACTTTATAGTTTAGTTTTAGCTGTAATTTATAAAAAGTCTAGAGCATAATCATTTAAAGCCTAAATAATTGAGAACATAAAATAGACTAAAAAAAACATTATACATATTTTTAAACATAATTGTCCAAAAAAAAAAAAAATCTTTAGAATATTATATAAATAAGCATTTAACACATTTAATACAAAATAGAGTTCCACACTGTAAAGTAATAAAATACAAACAAAATAATGACAATTACTTACTCTAGTAATTTTATCAGAAAGAAATATAATCATTTCAATTAGTCCATCAACAGTATAAAATGTACTGAACCTTTTATCAACAATGATTTCATTGGAAACTATGTTTCTAAATACATTTGCATCACTTATACCCAATTGAAGTAATGATACAATTTCATATGGCGGGATCATGATACGTGCAAGAATTGAATTACAAGAATATAAAATTTCAAAAAGACTGAAAAAAATACATAATAATCAACATTAAATATATATATATATATATATTATATAATGTCCTTACATTTGTCTAGTAGTGTTAATTGTCAGTAAATCTTTGTCTGTAAATATATCTCCTCTAGTTTTCCAACCAGGCAAATTTAACTGTACTTTTTCGTTTTTGAACATACTTATGATTAAAGTATCTGGATCATTTAATTGTTGATATGAACCATAAGCACAATCCCAAATACTTATCTATACATAAGTTAAAATTTTTTTTTTATAATAATAAAGAAATATACAATAGTGTATTATATAGGGAAACTTACAATAATTTTTTCAAGTGCAACATAACACGAACCACCAATTGATTGCCAATGATAATAATATTCTTTTGAAACTATTAAATTCATCAATTTAATAACTGACTGCACAAGATTTAAATGAAAACTAGATAGTTTCTTATTCTTTGGCTAACCAATAAAAATAAAGTTTAGTCAACATTTTTATTTGAATAAAGTACAATAAATACTTACAAAATTTAAAATTATAGACAAGTCCAAAAAAATTGATGTTAGTTGCTGTATTGCTTCTTTTTTCACACAAGAGTCACAATTTACCAACAAATTTAACAGAATTTTAAAATAATTTATGTAGACACATAAACGTTTTTGATCATCATATTTAATATCATATTCATTCTATACAAACATAGAGATTATATAATTTTCAAAAATACATAATATATATTTTTACTTACTGAAATAGAAGTCACACATTTGACAGACAACACTGTACATAAATGCTTTATAATAAATGGCTGGATACCAAATTGTGAATGAAATTGTTTTAAAGATGATATGTATAAAAGAAAATTAGACACTTCTATAGTGATGGTGTTAATTTTATCCTAAATAAATATACTCATATTACTGTAATTTATATGTACACACTACAGAAAAAGTATTAATATACATACTTTGTTACATTTATCTATATATGTAAGCATTTGACCAATAGTATTTGTCAACTGATACGGTTGATGCCAATTAGTTGATAATTTATTAATTATAGGTATGATTTTATAAAATAATGAATTTGTTAATTTTAAATTTATAAGAATAGATCGGTATTCGTGGCCTGTTTCATAGATATTTTCCAATTGTTTTTCTGCTAATTCACAAATAATGCTGTACATTTCATTATTAATAACATCTATAATAATTAAACCAAATAGTTAAATATAATAATAATCAATAATGAATTAAAAACTAAATAATAATAATAAAAACCTTTGGGCACATTATCAGTAGAAAATGTATCGTCAGAAAATATTATACTTGCAATTTCATTTACCACAATTAAAACAGTAGTTTTTGATGAATAACTGTTGGCTAATGCTGTATTATTATAAAACAATTTTAATATTGTTTGTAGATCTTCAATGATTGATTTGGAATTCACAAAACAGTTCCTATTTATAAATAATAAATAAGATAAATCTTGTATTCCAATAAATATATCAAACTAATAGAATATATATTGATTCTGAATATTCTATTTTGCATACATGATTATATAACATGACAAAATAACAATTAGTTGATACAATTCAATATAAATGTAAAAATATATTCTTTCATTTTAGATACTAGCCATTATTTTTTAGCTTGTGAATAGGATCAGGTGTCGTTTTTAAATTGTTTTAGGAAATAAGTGCATTTTTTTAAGTGCATAGCAAATAATAATAGTAAAAGAAAGTTGTACTAATTATAATGTTGCAATTATATTATACCTAAACTTTAAATCATAGTAAATTCAGCCTAAATAAAATACTTACTTTTTCCACATTTGTAACATAATTAATAATGATTCTCCTACGCTGACAATTGAACTTGTGTCATTGCTTTTTAGTTCGATAATAAACAATTTTAATATATTATCGACGACACCAGTTTTATCATTTACAGCAGCATTGCGGTGTTTTAATACCAGAAGTGTAAAAAATTTCCAGGAATATATTAATTTCCGTTTTATATCAATTGCATCATTATTTTCTTCAAAAAATGTTAAAAATCCCTGAAAATAAATACAAATATTATTATATTATATACTATCGGACCCATACGGTCTTGTCCATGACAAATAAAATGCTTGTGAATGTAATCTGTATAATAGATACAGGGTCTATAATATATTGAAAAAAACTTACTTTTAAAATGGTGTTTAATCTAGTTTTCAAGAATATATTTAATTGTTCAGAAAATTCGTTATTGCTTTCAATGGGGCAATAATGCGCTTGAAGTGACAATATTGAAAATACTTCTGAATTAATTTCTGATATCATTCTATAGTAAATAAAAAAAATTATAATTTTAAGTGCTACATAATGTGGGGTTTCTCTGTACTTGAATTTTTTTTTTGAAATAACACAAATTGAAGATGTTATGGTTATTAAAAATACAAATATGATAGAATAACAAATTATTCAACCCGTTAAAAAAAAATTATACATTTTATAAATCATCTACTCAGTTAGTTATTCAACTGGCATTTTTTTATTTAATTAGAATAATATTACACTGCTATATCCAGTTTTACAAATAATTAAAAGATAACCTTGGTTTGAATTAATAAAACATTATAAATTTATTAAATTAATTATTCACTGTCAAATGAGGAAAATTAGTTTTAGATTAAAAAAAAAAAAAAAAAATTTGTAAAAGTAAATAAAAAAAAATTAAAATTAAAACATGTGATCAATTTAGATCAATTTCATAAGACCATTTAGACTATTTAGTAGTATATCAATAAAAATTACTTACTTATTATGAAAAAGTGGTTTGAATATTAACTTCCAAAAATTTTTGTTTTGTTGTAAATAATTCATGGCCAGATTAAACCTATTATACCACAATGTGTGTATAATTCCCAAAGTTTCAAGATAAATATTGTTTTCTTGAGCTTGTTTAAAATCCTAAAAATTAATTTAACTTGTTCTGTGAAACAATATTTAAAATAAACTAATACGCGTAGGTGTAAGTTGGGTGCAGCTGTTAATAATTTTATTAAAAACTAAAATATAATATAAAAAATAATAAATAATTTATATCTAAAACTAAAAAGGTTATATTTACATCAGTTTCAAGTTCTACTTCAATAAACCATAAAATACTGTCATCAATTGATTCAATTTGTTTCTTTTCTATAATACATTTTTCAAGTAACTCAACGTTTAAAATAATTTCAAACATTTTACATTGATAGGCAATTGCGTTATGTAAGAATTTTAGCATTTTCACCTAAAAGAATATAATAATTTTTAAGTAAAACAAAATTACATATATAAATATATTTATATTACATACAATATTAGTGGAATGTAGTCTATGTAATTTCAAATAAGACAACATTTCTTTTCGTGCTCTTTTATCATTATTAAAACCCATTGAAAGACTGAATGAGACAAATCTTTTCTGAATAAAACAATTTAATTATTTATACAATATCTAGTAACAGTTCTATATATTACTTACTTCGGTAAGTGTACTAAGAATAGTAAGAGATAATGTATTTAATTTATTATGAAATACAGTTAGACGATATGACAACAAAACTGCAAGTTTTTTTTCAGGATCAAATAATGTGGTACTTGTGCTATGATTTACTTCAGACTAGAATATTTAATATATTTTTTTAAATTATTATTAAATTAATAAAATAGATAAAATAAACATACGAGTGATTTAGTATCAATGATGTAGTTTAATAAAGATAATGCAAATATTAAACATTGAATATTTCTTTTCCCAAGTCCAGTTGTCCAACTGTGGTAATTATGCATTATTTTAGTAAAATTGTTTTCTCCTAAAAAATATTTACAATAATTATTTAAATAAAAACAGTTTCTTTGTGCATTTTTTTAACAAAAGTACAATAAATTATTTATGCTACTTAATAAAATATGTTATTTAAGATTTCTTAAATTAAATTAGTTAAATCATAATAATAAACTCCTAAAAATTATTGATTAAATATATTTAAATAAAATGATTTTACCTATAGAGGCTATATTTAAAATCATTAATGAAGCGATTGATGTAGGATTATGTGGTAGACATAAATCCAATACTCTTTTAATAGGCAAGATTAAATTATCATCTTCGCTCTCGGGTTGTAACATAGAAACAACATAAATTAAGCGCATACAAGCCCAACCCAAATCCATTTTTTCTTTAGGTCCTATGAAAAAATCTGATACAGTTAATAATGGCATAATAGTTTTGAATACAAACATAACACCAGATGTTGCAGTCTGGCATGCTAATACATGTCTGACCTGAAATTAATTATTTAAGTATAAAGTATAAATATATGTGATTAATTATTATTATACTAATTTAAATAGAACATACTTTAAGAGAAGCTTCTATAAATTTAACATACTGAGTCAAAACTGGATAAACTTTAGGTCCATATTTCAAAATCATTAAAGCAATTGAATTTTGAGAAAAAGGATGTAAATTTACAATAGAATCTTCAAGACTATTCATCAAAAAGGGGAAAAAATTATTGGCATTAAAGTAACACATTGTTTGTTCTGGGAAATAACCGAGTATATGTCTTGCTAATTTTAATATTTCAGACACAATTTCTGGATCAGCTGCATAATTTGAATCAATATAAGAAACACTAAAAAAAATAAGAGTTAATAAATAGATAAAAAAATAATTGTAAATGTATACAATTTTACATTAATAGTATATTTTATATTATATTAACCTCATAAATACTTACCTAGGTACTAGAGTCAACAGCATTTCACATGTTCCCATTATATCATTATTTAATGATGTTGCAATATTTGCAATTGATTGAATAATTTTAATAGAATTGATAAGTAATTCTTTTGTGACAATATAAGAAGTAGTCTTTCGATCTTCATCACGATACTAAAAATAAAATAAATAATATATATATATATAGATAAATAGTTTAAAAAAAAATAAAACTCATTTTAATGATTTTTAATGAACTTAGTTAATACCATTCTGAAGTTATTAATTGCAGAGTTCAAGAAATAGAATACAGGCACTTTTATATTGAACCGGACCATATCTCCATCAATAACAAATGTTGTATTTTTAGGAATTTCAATACTCCAAATAGAATCTTTTACATAATATTGATCAGTTAGTAAGAATGTGTCAGTTTCTTGTTGATAATTATATTGTTCATCTGGTGGAGCAACAGCATTGAATGTATGAATATTATTTATTAATTTCCACACCTAAAAAAATTCATAAAACACTAAAAATAAATCTTAAGACTTTGATATTTGTTTTACTTTATTTAAACTGTGTGGTGCTCCTTTTATAATACTTGTAAAGAGTTCAAATAAATTACATAAATTAACTGGATACAACTCTATAAATTTGTTTACAAACAAACCAATACCACTTTTTAAATTACTAATTGTCTCTATTGATAATCTTGCGTTTTTCTGTAATAAATATGATACGAGCTTAATAACAATCGGATCATAGTCAATCTGTTCAAATACATCCAACTCAATACTTTCAACGATTAGATTTTCACATAAGACTCTTCCTAACTTGTCTATTATTGGATGATCCTAGAATTAATATTTTAGTATAATTAATAAAGTATAAAATAACAAAAATTAATTTACTTTAACAGCTGATGATTGACACATCCTTAATAAAGATGGCCATAATTTTAAAACACTCATTGCTTCTGTATAAACTTCTAGTTTTTGAGTATTTTTTATTCCGAATTTTCCTTTAAGTTGAAGAAGCGTCCAAGCAACAAGCACAGCACCATAATCACTGCTAGGTTGAATCATACGAATTCTTTTGTCAGAATCATCAAATTCTAAACTAGTTGACCAAATGTAATTTTCTTCCCTGAAACAAAATGATTATTGATACCATACATTATTATAATGCATCTAATAATAAAATAATAAACAAAAATTGTTTTAGACATAATACTCAATAAAATAAATTGAATACATATACATATGCAATACAAATAAATAAAAAAAAAAAATAACAAGACAAAGTAAAAGTAGTAAAGTAAATAATACATATATTTAATTTTTTTTTTTTGTGTGTGTATATTTTGTTTCACCGTGTCCATTTAATGAAAAAAATTAAACAATTTTATATTATAGTATTCATTTAGTTAAAAGATATCCATTGTATGAAATGTTTAAATATTTTATCAACCGGAAAAATGATTTTCATTTCATGAACTAGATAATTTTGTCAAGTAATATATATATTACATTTTATTTTTATTAGATAATAAAAAAAAATCAATAAGCTATATGAGTGTATTTTTTACATAAACTCTAATTTATGTATATAGTTTAATAATATTAATAAAATACTTACTCCCAAAATGTTGTAATGATTTGTAATGAATGCAATGTTTCTAAACTAGAAATTTGAGTCATTAATGGAGAATATGCAGACTGTAAATTATTATAATCATATTCCAAAGTTTGGTTCTTTCCAAAATTATTATCCTATACCAAACAAAATAACGAATTAATATACCTCTTTTTTATTAAGGGTTTAAAAAATATCTATACAATTATTACATTTGTATTTTCATATATTTTTATTTAACTATTTAGATAATAGTAAAAAAAATTTATATTATTTGACATTATTATAATGCAAATAACCTTACTGTTTTCTTTTTAAAAACTTCTTATTAAAAAACTATATTTGGTTAATTTAAAAATTACTCACAATAAGATTAGTAATCCAAAAATTGAAATCATCTTTAGTTATATTATCTATTCTAAGTGAAGTTAACACCATCAATTGTAAAAGTTCAATTTGTTGATTTAAAACAAATGTTAGCAAATTCTTGTGTATTATTTTTTGAAGTGGTTTGTAAACAATAGTATCAAAAAATGTTAATGTACGAACATATGCCAATTGTTCTCTCAACGAAATATACCATTCTTTCCAGTTTTGTTTTCGTACAAATTTTTTACATACTGCCTAAAAAATAAAAAGTTTGTTATTAAAATGAAATTCGCTCATTAAAATGTAAAACTTCTTATATAGGAATACTTACGGAATAATGAGAATTTTGATTTTCCGCAGCAGTAAGGATTAGCTTTAATGATCGAAACAAGAATAATATTTCTTCATTGTAAAAATTCCAAACATGTACGCATACATTATGAAATTCATTTTCAGTCATAGTTTTACTCAATTCACTTTGACATACTAACTTGTTATATTTTTCATATACAATTTTTGCATCTTGTTCACTTATAAACTAAATAAAATATATTTAAAAATATATATGAACAATGATATATAAAAAAAAAAATATACATAAAGAATTTATTATAATTACAAGTAGATGCGATATGATAGGATATAAATACTCCGTATCTGATTTATCACACTTATAAAACGCAAGTCGAGATGAGGTATGAGATTTGTATTTGTGAATGCCTTTTTTCATGTCATCCACACAATCGTATATCATAGATTCAATTGATTCATCAGTATAATTAACATTCAATTTATTTAATTTGAAATAGAATTCTTTCCAGTAACTGAAAATAAATATATACATAGTTTTAAATAACAAGTAATATGTAATTTATTAGTTTTTCTTTAAACGCACATAAGGTGTTGTTTGGAACCCATTTTAAAAACGCACAAACAAATCCGGATGTCAAGAAATAATAATGATTATTTTTTTAAATCTATTTGAAACAATAAAATTTCTGTGTAATACTACTAAAACTGAAAAATAATATTCAAAACATCAAATAATATTATGAGAAAACAATAACTCTTTAAAAAATGAAAATTACTAAGGGTGTTTGTAATTTGTTCTTTATTAATTCTAAAAATTCAAAGTTTCCAACAGATAACCACAGAATATTAAATTCAAACGATTTTTAATGCGTATTTGAGGTTATGGTATTGTTTGATACAGGCAATAAAACAGAGATAATGTCACAGAACCATGGTTACAGATACTATATAGTATCAAAGACCGTGGTTGTAGATGATACATATCAATAGGTAAAAGTACGAAATAGATAGAGAAAAAATAAGATAAAGAGCTTATTCGCGAGTGGCTGCACATAAGACCCATAGGAAATAGAGAGCCCTGATTGGTTATATTTCGATTTAGTTAACATGATAATCACAAATGATAACGAATTATTGTTAAGTTAAGGTTACATCGACAACACTAATAATATATACCTCTAGTATTTGTATATAATACATTCGAGTTTATTTGGGGCAAGCTTAAAACTTGAAATATTTTGCCAGTTATCCTTGAGTTTGTAAAAATCAAAAAAAGGATCCGGGGAGGCGGCGTTGAGCGTTTTTGGAAATACCTTTCTTGTTTAAAGAAATTACCGGGCTACAACAATTATTATGGTGACACGCAACGTTTTTATACGGATATATACAATCACTTCAAAATTGTCAATATAATAAATTACAATAATAATAAACTGTTATCTAAATCGACATAAAACCAATCCGGGCACACTATATTTGCTACTGTATTTTTAATTCGCGCCGCGATAACGGTGGTCGAGAGAAGAAAAACCCTCGAAACCGCGGCCGTAGATAATAAAGTCTTTGTTAAAGAGTCTCGAAATCGTCGCGGCGGACGAGGCCGCGAACGATTATCGTTTGAAATATTCAAATAAAATTATTGTAAACGGTACGTTGTAAAACAACCTAGTCACAACCATTTAAAAAAAAAATCCTTATATTAGGAATATTCGAAAATTGCATATCGAAAAACTGACGCCGATAGTTTACACTCGGGCGGCCGTACGGTCATATTCAAATTAATAATCGATTTATAGTAAATTGAAACTTTAAAAGTCTATTTCCCGACATTTTCATAATTTGAATTGTGTCACTATATTCGTTCATGGGTGCGATATGTCCTTATTTCATTTATGCAACAATTGTCTTATATTTTTATTATCATTATTATTATTTATTGTCTTATCCATACCTGAATAATCCCAGATTCAGGGCCAACGCAACGATAGCGGGAAGTCCCTTAGCCCGGAGCCTTTCGCATTTATTAGGGTCTCGCAGCAGCTCTCACTGTATAGTGTTAAAATTGCAATTATTATTGTAAATATAATATCACTACTTAACAGTGGCATATTTTTAATGTAAATAATTTGTATTTAAGTTATTAAGAAATCGACAAGTCAATGTTGTTAGTAAGAGTTTGCAAAGTATTAATACGCATCCGGATGTAGGAGTCAATTTGTTAAACGGACTAATAACATTTTTTTTTTTTTTTTGAAAAATATCGTACTATAAGATTTGACTCCGCAAAATATACAGCCGACAATATGTCAAAGGACATAGTCACATAGATACCAAAAAAAGAATTTTTAAAAAAAATTCGCATTTTAGTTATGAAGGGCCTGGAAAATACCATGGCCCTATTTACGCAAGGGCATTATGGGTATTCGTGCAAGGCTCACACGGATCAGAGGCCCCACATACTGGATTTAATTTTAATTAATTCTCATAGTATCTACATTCAAATATTGTGTTTAATTTACTATTAAGAATACTTAATATTATAATTTAATTTACAATTCATAATAATAGACCAATTTTTTTTTATTTTGCCCCGGGAATCAAAAATTCTAAATCGGACTCCGAAAGTGGCTGAACTTATTTTCAAATATGAAATTTTTTTTTTTCTTTCAGTGATTGACCAAACGTTGAACCCAATGATTGTGAACGATTTTTTTCAAATTAAAAAATTCAATAATAATTTTTGGCTCCTTGTTCCTTGTATAACGTTGAACGATTAAAAATATGAAATAATGATGATTTAACAAAAAAAAAAATTTTTAAAGTTTTCCAAATAACTCTTTTAGGCGGTGATTCAAAGGATATAGATGGTAGAATTGAGTTGTATGAAGAGTTAATTATCTCTCAAAATATTATTGATGACAATAACACGTCATTAAGAATTATATTAATAATACCTGTAACATCAGCGACCGCCGAAGGAAGTTTTTTGAAGTTGTAAATTATAAAAAATTATTTAAAAAGTATTTTTTCTCAAGATAAGTTGTCAAACATAGAATTGATTTCTATTGAATATAAAATAGCAGAATCTATAGATTACAATGATATAATTGACATATTTGCACCGTAAAATACAAGAAAAAAAAAAATGTTTTAATACAAATTTACCCCTTAGTTTAATAACAAGTAATATATTTTTTTCTATTATACATGTACAATTTTTTCGATAACGTATGTTTGCCTAATAAAGATTTTAGAACATATGATTATTTAATAAGCATTTCGAAAAACGTAATTATGTTTGAAGTATTTTTCTCCAAAATCGAACGTAAATTCTTCATCCAATTTATTTTAAGTATTATTTATTATGTTGGCAAAAATAATCATGAAATTAAATTTTGTTACCAAAAATATGATTACCTATTTTTTTTAAGATGATAGAATACACCGACTTAAAAAATTAAAAAAATTAACCCTCTATTAATATTTGTATTATGTACCCGTACGTGAAATTTTGCCCGGGTCCTCGCAAAATGTAACACTGGACCCCTCCTGACTAGATGATTTATAAACGACTTATCAGTGTTCTGTTTTTTTTTTTTTTATAATTTGTAAAACGCTATGTAATTTTTTTTATTTACCTATATAATATGAAGCAGGGGCGAACGCAGGAAAAAATTTCGGGGGGAGGGGGGGTGGGGATGAAAAAATGTAAAATGTTCATAAATATTATATTTTATTACTCTTTTATATCTATTATATTTGCTAGTCTCACGGAAACTTTGCAATAACTATTAAACTTATAGGTCGGGTAATTTATTTTTAAACACATATCTGATATTACGTGGGATGTTTGAACCCCCCAAAACCTCCCTGCGTACGTACCTGGTCCGAATCTATAAAACAATTGTTTGTACAATAAATAACCGCGGAAATATTATACGTTCAATATTTTGTTATTCATTTTGGTAAACGAGAAGAAAAAAACTTAAAAATTTCGCAATAATAGTAAGTAGGTCTGTGATAAATATTGTATATTTACGTGCTACTCCGTCAACAATATTTGTAGCTGTATGACTCACGACTCGCAACGAATAAACAAACTGATGAATATTTTCGGAATCCTCCTACGCGTGTTATACCGCGGTCCACGACTAAGGGCATCCGACAACTGTACATTTGAAATGTATAAAAATAAACTCGAAAACCATAGGCGAGCAATACGTCCGGAACTCTCATATAAATACGCGACGGACACCGTATCGAATAGTTCATTTTTAAATAACATATCGGTAAGAAATTTATTCTGTTGTCGCGACGTAAATCAATTATCGATTTCAGTAAGTTTGCCGATGTAATAATATATATATATATATATATATATATATATTTTTTTTTTGTAAAAATATAATTCATTGGCTTTTGAAAAACCGACTTTACAGAAAATACTATGTCGTTGGTGCCGTTGTTCTTTCAAAACTGGTGGGACGATTTCGAACGCGAACGGTTGCCGAGGCGATTGTTGGACCAACATTTCGGTTTAGGGTTACACCGAGACGATCTGACGAGCCTGACGTCCGCGTTGGCGTCGCCATCCCTCCGGTCGGGCTCGTACTACAGGCCGTGGCAAGGCGTACTCGACAGACAGAACAGCGGTACGTCCAATTTGAAATTCGACGACAACCAGGTGCGAGTGATATTGGACGTCCAGCAATTCGGACCGGGCGAGATCACGGTCAAAACGTCCGACGGAGCGGTAATAGTAGAAGGGAAACACGAAGAAAAACAAGACGAACACGGTTTTGTGTCGAGGCAGTTTAAAAGACGATATTTGTTGCCCAAAGACGTCGATATCGATAGTGTCGTTTCGAGCTTGTCTTCGGACGGGATACTAACCATCAGCGTGCCGAAAAAGGTAACACACGAGTAGAGCGCGGATTTAAATGTTCTGAGAAAAAAAACCGTATTTCAAATTTTGGCGCCATCCCCCCCCCTAATTATCAACATTACAATCATTTCATCTTAATATTCTTTAATATTTTCTGCACATTTAATATTCGTAATATGTATTAAAGAGTTTTAAAATTACAATTAATAAACTGATGACCCCCGTCCAGGATAGCGTAACAGACTATATAGAAACCATCTAACCATGGGCAGCGTCCTTCTAGGCCTTTTAAGCTACACGACGATCTATCGAATTGTTTAAACTAATATCGCTTAAATATTTCGCCACCACCAGGTATGTCCCCCCCACCCTTGAATACATTAATGATATAATACATTTTTTAACAAAATGCCCTAAAAATGTTTGTAAACAAAGTAGATTAAAATAAACATTGTCAAAGTGGAATCAATATAAATTATCATTAGTATTTTTAATAGTTTCTATAAATTTCCAAATTTCACAAATTATAACCGAATGTGTTATTTTTACAATGGTTTCAGTTTGTGGCATATTTAATAATTTTTCTGAGTCGTTATTGATGACAAAATTATACGTATAGTTGATTTTTTGTTTTTAATAGAAAATAATTTAATGTAAAACATATATTTTCAGGAAACACAGCTTTCAGGAGAACGTAATGTACCAATTATTCACACAGGAGTACCAGCGGTAAAAGCTAGTGAACCTGAAAAAAAGGATGAAACTGCCAAAGTTACTGAAATTAAAGTTGAACATCAATAATTTACCTTAATTACCGAAATATATATTTAATCATTTTTATCAAAACAATTTGTCATGTATTATTATTGCTAATATTTTACTCAAATATAATTTATAAGATTATGTATAATAAATAAAAAATAACTAAAGATGTCCATAATTAAAACTTAAGTAAATTAAATAGATATTAAACCAAAGGATGGTTTGGGGGTTGTGGCCTCTTGCCCCAATTAATGTTTTTTAAAGGTAAATTTCAAATGATATGTTATTGTACACTGTACATTTTTAAAATTTGTAAAACTATAATTATGTATAACTCACTCTGAAAATAAATCCTAGTTATGCCACTGTATTGAACACACTGTTATTATGTTCACTAGAAAACTAGTTTAATAAATCAATAGTTTGGAATACAAAATATTGACAAAATCTGCCAGCATTAAAAATAATATACTACATAAAACATTTTACAATGAAATTAAATATATTTTTACTTTTTAAACAATAATTTTTAAGCAAGTACAATTATAATTTTACCGTAGTTATTTTTAATTAAAAGTAATCAGACAATGATAAATCAATTCAGTATATACACTGAAAATTCTTAACTGTGAGAAAACAAACAGTTATCAATTATTTAAACAATTGCGGTCCAACCAGTGGCGCCTTGTTTTTGGTGCTCATAATTATGAACATAGAGAATATTTTAATTTATTTACCCGTTTCTGTATATTCATTATTTTTTTTTTTAGATTTCACAGAATTGGACAATGAGAAAAAAAAAGTGCATAATATTTATTTTCTTTCATTTCGGCGGCCCAAGGAACATTATACCTATTTATAGAAGCACTTAAAGATCTAAAATTTAACAGAGAATATTTTCGATAAATGGACATTTGATTAAGTAATAGTGTTCATCATTGTTAACAATAGTAACTTCGCAATCTGTATTTTCATATTGTTGCAATATTTTTAATTTGTTGGCATCTATATTTATAGAAGGCGCTAAAAAAATATTAATACAAATTTTATATAGTCACTATAAAGGTTATTTTAATAGCAAATAATTTACTTAAAATGCATCGATATACATGCATTGGATGAAATAACAATTCTACTGGCATCTCTTTCATATGTGTAGATTTCAACAAGGCAACATTACCCAAATCTACAGCATGCACGCCTGTTAAATGGCCAGGTATCTGTTCATTGCAAACTACTCTGTACCACATTCCATCTATATTTAAATTGATGTATATGCATTTTTATCATAAAAAAAAAAGTGTACTAAATGGCAGATACCTGGGAATTGGCCAAGACATATTTCATTAATATGCGGTAAATAAGGATGTAAATTCAAGCCGCTATATTCTTTTATCATACTAGATAAAAGTGAAAAAGATTTTCCAAATGATTTGTCTCTCATATAATATACGCCACTATGATACATAACAAACTTCATATGTACAACTGATTTTTTCTTTAAATTCATCTTCAATAAATTTTTGTAATAAATATTGTCCGCTATTTTACATTTAAATCAATATTAGTCAAAATCATAATAACCGAATACACTATACATATTTAATTAAAATGAGTAAGTTGTTATTTAAATCTTTGTACAAGTTTAAAATAATTGTGACATAACACTCAACTTTTTGCAAATTGCAAAATGCAATTTATGATAATCATAATTATTAATGTGGTTAAAAAATTGTATTGTAGTCAAAAGTTGTATTAATCTAAATCAAAATAAAAAATTAAAAAAAATAGCTACAAAAAATTATAAAAAAAAGTTATACGAAAAATTTTCAAATAATTCCATTTTAATAATTTTTGAACACTTCTTTTTTTATTAATAGATTGATGATGTTACAGCAGCCTATATTATTAAATGCTAAATTTTAAATCTCTTTTTTTTTTAATATATAAATATTTACCACATACCAATGTCCGTAGATGTATTTTTAAACCAGCTAGGTTCAACTAGACCATATAATATTTGATTCACATTTTCCTTTATATATTTTATAGTTAGATCTAGACATTTCCAGCCTTCCACGCTTGATTCATCAAAATTCTAATACATAATATTACACAATTTTCATTGGGAAAAATAAACATATAGTTTTAAGTAAAAAGTGACAACTTACTACGACTAAACGAGTATCCTTTAAGCACTCAACGAAACCTTTAGCATCATTTATAATAGGATATGGTAATGAATTTTTCAATCCGACCGTTATAAAACTTACAGGCATCTAAAAATATTTTAATTCACTATCAGCACATAATATGGATGTGTATTCGCAATTATAGAGGCATTACAGAGATATCCAATACAATGTATAGATAGTCAAAAATTAAATTATTTAACCAATTAATAAAAGGGGGATAATAGATAATTATCATCAATGATAAAGAAACTATCAACTTTTATAATTATTAACTATTTATGTAAGAGATACATACTAATAACAACACTAATTGTAAAAGAAAATATCTAATAATTAAAAACTAACATTAAAAATAATAAATATCAATTAATTCCAACAGCATGATTATTGGGAATGGGAGGATAAAGTAAATATATCTTTTTCTTTTTAATATTTTTTACAATATAAATATTATACATTATAGCTACATAAAAATACTTACACATTTCTGTTCAAACTGTAATTCTATTATTTCTGATAATTCTATATATTCTTTAATAGGATGATGCATATGCTTCACATAATAAATATTATCTCCAAGATATTTATGAATTCTACCTCTTTCATAGTTAGTGGTAATGATAGACTTGAAACCTATAATTTCTCCATAATATGGTTCTCTTTTTAAAGAGTGAGCTAAAACAAAACACAATCTTAATAATAAAATGATTATTCTTCATACAATACTACACAATATCTGTATATTATTATGTTTAATTACAGTATTCTCAGTAATCTACAACAAATAAAACTTAATTATGATTTTTGCATAACAAAAATGCGTGTTTGATGTTTATAAATTAATAAGTATTAGTTAAGATATAAATAAAAATATAACCAACAATATAATGTGTTATTGGGTTGAACGTATTTCCCGAAATATCTTCCTTCATTAATTTTGTACATGTATGAGTCAGATTTGTGAGAATACTTTATTTCTGTATTTTATTTTTAAACAAATACATTTTAATTGAGAAATAATACAATATAGTTAGAAAAATAATTACAGTTTTTTTCGCAATAAGCTACTACAGAATTCCAGATTGAAAAAAAAATATCAATGTCGTCCAGTTTTTTCGATCTTAAGTGTACTGAATTCATATCTTTTAAATTTAATAGTACTACATCACTATTATTTTTTAATTCAATATATGGAACACCAGATTCTTCAACAGTAGGTGTCCATTTTTTTAACTGTACTTGAAATTCTTTGTTTTCATCAAAAACAATCAATTTGATTCTATTAATACTTGCACTGCAAACTTTGAAAATAAGTTTTTCCTATAAAATAAAAATATAAATATGAGCAGATGTTCAATAGTTTAATTTATATCCATACTTTTAATTTTGAAACACAATTATCTTTAGTGAATACTTTAAATGAATAAGCTGGTAATTGAGTTAATTTTTCTGGTAGTGCTCTAATTTGTATGGTATTAATAACTCTACCATAATCGCTCATTGCTACATTAACACTGTTTCCAGAAATTAAAACTACATAACCACGAGCATATGAATTAGTAGCAATATCAAATGCACCAACTAACATTCCACGTTCCAAGCTATCTCTAAGATATTTATTATATTATATTGTTTTTACATTTTTTTTTTATAATTATAGTGCATAGGTTAAGTTACTTACATATTTAGAAGTTCAGAACTTTCAATATCATTGCTAATATCCTTTAATTTATCTTGTACATTTTGACCATCAAAAAGTGTAGGCCAACCAGTAAACATATGTGGGCTTAATTTTTTTCCAACTTTAATTTCACCACCAAAACAATTTTCAAAACGACAATAATCAATATTATGGAGTTGAAACTCAAGCCTATAATTTAATTAGATAATTATATTAAGTATGTATAGTATACATTTAATTATTTTTTAAGTATTTATATAATTACTTCTCTATTTTTTCCCATTTAGTATTAAGCGGCTTTCCAAAAAGATCATCATTTCTAAGATTATATAATTTTTTTTGGTCATCTATTAATTTTAGTTGTTTTGACTCTTGTAATATGTCACTTCCAAAAACCATGGGTCCAAAATAACTGGATTGCCAGCATAAATACAAGTATAAAATATTCACTATTATAATATGCATATTAAAAAAAAATAAAAACCCAAACAAACAAACATTCATATAATATTGGTGAGAGTTTGATAGAATTGATTTTAAATGAATTGAAAGTTTAATTTGGGTTTGAAAATCCCTAGTTAATTTCAAATCAAAATTTAGAGTATATGTTTGGTTTGTCAAAAAAGACAACAGTTAGGTTTAACTCATCTTTATATAATTATAAAATTTAGATTATTAAAAAAATGTATAGCATTATAGCCTATGGGATACTTATATGAATATTATATATTCCAACTGCATAATTAAATTCAAGAATATATTTGATATTCATTTCAATCATAATAGGAATTAATAGTAATAGTATTGGTCCCTAATTAGTAAGAAAGTTAGAATAACCCTATAAGTTTCATCTAGAAATGAATATTTTTTTTTTTTAGAATAGTAATAGACTATTTTTATGAAAGTCGTGCAACTTAAGTTAACAATGAATAAATAAACCAGTCGATTAAGTTTTATCTCAAATAATGATATTATTGTATTATTATGTTTTAACAATAGAAATATTATGTTTATAGTTTTAAATATAAAAAATAAGTATATTAATTAAACTAACGTAGAATCATTTACTATGTCTTCTTTATTTGCATTATTTATTGTTTCTTGATTTCCAGTGACTTTAAACTTTTCAATATCTTCATTGTCAAAATCATTCAGATTTATTTCATTTGAAAAAATAACTTTTAAGAAAGACGGCAAATTTGATTGTTCTTTTAAAAATTGTTTTACAGATCTATGAAAACAATAATTATACATTATGCTAAATATTTAACAGTTTTATTAATTAACTAAGTTTATGAACTACCTACAAAAGTATATAACAATTAATAATTATATATAGAAAAAAAATATTATAATTATATATTTAAAAATAAATTGCTTACTCTTTATTTGCATACTCAATAAATGCTTTATTTTCATCAGCATATTTGTGTATAATTATTTGTTTAATTTCACCATAGTCTGAACATAAATTTGTATAACCTTCCTGAAAATAGAATTTAGGACAAATAATAATCTATGTTACATACATCCAGAATTTAATTTTGAGGAGAGGTCCATTTTTAAAAATTACAAAATACCAAAATAGGTAATAGGCATATTAGTTTTATTTTAAATAAATGTACATCATAGAAAAATTGAGAGCGGAGGGGGTGTCATTCCCAGGGTTACATGCCTGCTTTTTATAAAGTCTTACAAATATACTTTTGAACCAGAAGCCTTCTGTTCTAGAGTTACTTTACTACTAAACAGCCCGATGGCCCGATGGCCATATTCTACTACCAATTGTCTAAATCATTCGAGCTGATTATTCATAAAACTTACTTTTGTTATCATTTTGAAAGAATCAACTATACAAATTTTGCATCTGAAAATTAATAATATTAATTAGATTTAATAACAATGGCAATAGTTGATACAAATTACGATAAAACAAAAAAAAAACTAATAAAAGGTGTCTGGGGAAAATTACCAGTATTTTGATTAACTATACAAAATATTTAATTAATACTACTAGTGTTCAATATATTAAAAAGCACTAAATATCAGTATTGCATGACTGAGTTTTTTTATACTATAAATGTATATCTAATGCAAAATTAGTATCTTCAAATTATTTTTATTGATCGGATTATATTTTATGTAAACATATTTTGCGCTTTTGTAACATTTAATAATAAAAAAGCAAGTTTGTATTCATTTTAACTCACTGATTTTTATCCATTTTTAAATAACTTTTGTAACTATTTTTGATAAGTCTTGTCAATATGTATAGGTACTATACAACAGGTACCGGGACTTGTTGAGCGTTGACTGTCAACTGTTATGACTACGAACTTTTAATCGAAAATGCGATTAAAATATAACTGGTATAATATCGTGTTATTATCTATAGACTCGATAAAAAAAGTTGATTTCACGAAAAGTGGTACTCGACGGTAGCGTGCCCAGAGGACATTTTTACATAGGTTAACTAAATATATGTCAAGAAAATTGCGGAAAATTAAAATTAATAAATACTTTTTATATACAGTGAACGTAGTATAAGCGGCGTTCACTGTATTACTTATTATTTGAATATCAGCGTTTCTTAATACAAATTATGAACAATTTTGCTTATTTACTACCACAGTTTTTAATACAACGAGATACGAACAAGCCGACTGTAAACACAGAACTACTAGATAAACTGTACAGCAGCTGCATATGCGACCGTTATTACACCCGTATGATTTCGGCAACAATATGGAAGGAAAATACTAAGGGTGGATAAAATAGGAAGGTATATATTGCTATAAAATTCAAATACCAACTATTGTTACGTGGAGCTACCGACCAATTGCCAATACTGAGAACCCCTGTATTTACGAAGCAGGATCATAGGGCGCCCACCGTCGAGTACCACTTCGTGAAATCGACTATAGTTTAAGACGGTTTTAGTTAACCTAAACTGGTTTTAATCACGGTATCAATATAGATTATATATTTATTTTTATTTTTAAAAAGAGGATTTACAATCATTACCACTGAGGCACAATTATTAAATGAGATACGGATAACTATAAATAACTAAACCAAGTCTAACTAAATTATGTATATACAGGATGAATTTGAGGAAAGCAGCAACCCATTAGTGACAATTTCGTACAGATTATATTACCATAAATAATAAAGAATTCTGGGCTGAATTGATTAACTAGCGTTTTCTTCTTAACTGTACGGGTGCACATTTGTATGTTTTACTTCATTGCACTATTTAAGTTTTCTGCCCTTGGTGCTGAACCGTAAAGTAATTACTTCATGTGCCGAAATCGGATATAGATAATTATCTAAATCGTCTATATCCGTGGTGTTGAAAAATACGCACGAGCTCCAGACCACGATTTATGGTATGCTCCAGATAATAATTGATCCTATAACATGATATAGTAATCAAATAAAATATTGACTCTTAAACTAATAACTGCCCAGTATCGGGTATTGCAGTTTGTAGTAACAGTAAATTCAATATTTGGTAATTGTCACAACAAAATTCTATTAACTAATTCAAAATATCAAAGAGACATTATAATTTTGAATTTAGACATCCGGAATTGAAGGAAAATCATTTAACTATATTCACAAATGTATTCAATTTTATTTTATCATGTAGTATTTCATTATTTTGTGCAAATAGAATAATTCATCCACTCATTAAAAAAAGTGCAATAATTTTTTGGTAATTTCGTGTAAAATTAATTTGTGCAGCAATAAATGTATAAATATAAATTTGATCTGAAATTATAAATGTACACGTTTATATTAAGTTTATCTCTACCACAACATTTACATTCAAAAATAAATTATGTTATAGTGTTTAATTAACAAATTATTCATGTTTGTAGTATATTAATGTATACAAAGTACTTAAATTAAATTTTACAAAATTAAATAATAAAAATATTAAAACTAAATTATAAATTGGACAGTATTTTTTTTAAAAAAGGTAATAGTAAAAGCTTTAAAGCAATATTGAAAATAACTTTATTTTCATAATATAAGATGAATTTAATTCTTAACCCAAAAGAACAGTCTAATCAAATTAGGAACAAAATTTTAATATATAAAGGCCCACAATAATTATAAAAAAGCATAAATTAATTAATAATTATAAAGAAAATATGAATTTAAATCACAATGCAAATTTTTCTTTTGTGCGTGTAAAAAATCTTAAGTGATTAAGTGTTATTGAGTGCTAATTAATTCTTTGTCAATATCTTTGGCTTCTCCAAGAATATGTAATAGTAATTCATGTACAGGTTCAAATATTTTACGATAACACGAATCAGTTGGATGTAGGTAATCAAGCATATCTTGAGCACTAAGAGTATCATCTGACTGCAACAAACCAGTATTGACTGTAACCACTTCCAGCCTGGAAATTGATTTCACTTTTTCATGAATAATTTCATTAACTTTAGAATTACGAACACGCAATGGATTTGGCTTTGCACCGCGGGGTAATAAATCCTAGAAAAAAAATAATAGTCAATGTTTTATATTATACAATAATGATATAATAATATCATTTTGTTAATCATTAAATATGATTGGTTTAACGGTTATTTTTTATTTTTGAAAAGTTGTAAAGAAATGAAAATGATTCAAACAAATAATATAATCTCGACTCAATAACTAACAACTTAGCAAAATAAATTCTAGAAAATTATGATAGAAAAAATTATATGTGTAGATCTCATTTGAAAGTATTTGTAATGTAAGCTTTTAGGAGTAATTCTCATCAAGATGACATGTAATTTATGTACATCACACATAATAAAATAGATTTATGGAATTTAATTCTAAACACAATATACAAATATATGATACATTACAATTTTTTTTTTCACTAGCAGCGTTGACTTGATTTATATTAATCTACTTTGGATCAATTTTAAAATATTAATTGATAAATGTATTTGGTTTATTTTTAAAAAATATAAATTTAAATACATTTATATATATAGACAAGATATATATATTTGAATTACTAAAAATATCAATTGAGTCAAAATAGAATAGTCATGATACATTGAAATGTATTTAATAATTAAGAATAGAAGACACAATAACAGATATAATTAAGTTAACTTAAATTATACAATATTCTAATTATTTTATTTAGCAATAATTTATTATAATGTAACACTATAATGACCTAATCCTATTGTATAGCAGAAGTAAAAAATGTTGGTTATGTTTGGAGGTCAAACGGAAAAACAATTAAACAAATATTAGGAGGAAGAATCATCAGAGATGGAGGGATACTGTGAGAAAAGATTTAGAGTTGATTTGGGTGGTGCACAAATAGAGGGAGACATGATGGATGACATAATAGGATATTGGTGGTAACGATGGAACTTCAAGACCTGATAGGCAGTTAAGAAGATAACACTAGATTGTATACAAATTAGAGAAGTGTCAAATATCTAATTTTTGACTCTTGTACTTATAATTAAGTTAATTATTTATGTAGATTAAATATTTAAAACAAAATACTAATTTATAATATTATTATAAAGTACACCATATAATTAATTACCAATAAAATAATGTAGCATTCAGGAAGCTTGGATCTGATTTCATTGATAATGGTTAAAATACCTTCAGATATTTCCTCAGGAGTATTGCCAAAATTGTTTGTACCAACATGAAGAACACATGCCTAAACATTTTTAAACAATAAGTAAAAATATAATCAATATTTCGATAATATAGATAACTTCTGAATAGCATTAGCCCACTAAAGAAAATTATACTGGCTGTTTTTTGATTAATGTGATGTTATTGTTGATAAACAATTGGCTGACATTTTGGAACAATGATCTTTCTAGTGAAAAAAGCTACTCCCTTAGTATAGGGATAATCTGTCAATCCAATTGGTAATCAGAATACTAATAATGATAAGGAACACAGATTTCCATCCAATAAGCCATTAGATGAATTAAAAAACAGGCTAAAAGAATGTTCAAACTAAGTATAGAGTAACCAACAACTAATTGTTTAGGAAATAAATTTTTATATTATGCAAAAATAATAATAATATATTATTATAATTAATGATTATTAAAATTCTCCCCAGTAATGGAACTATTTGGAAAAGTAGGGGGTAACTTCCCCCCCATTATAAATAAACTTGTTCAAAGTTTCAGTTGGCCAAGAGTTAAAAATTGGCATCTAATTTAAAACTGTTTAAAAGTATATATTCTTGGTTTGACCGATGTTTGGGCTTCTGGGATAAAACAACTGAGTAAAACTTACTTTAGGTTTAATATTATCAAGAATGCCATTTTGGATTCTCCATAATACACCTTGGGTAAGATCACCACCAATACCAAAATTTAAACAATGTAGAGGCTCGAATAAATCATTCCATATGGGACATGTCTGTAACTTCTGTATAATTGAGTCGCCAATCATAATAACATCTGGCTCACGTTCTTTAGCTTCGGACACATGTCGTTCGTGCTAAAAAATACATCAGTAACTTTAGATATTATTTACTAATTAACAATATAATATAATATACCTGGCTCATCCATCTGTTGTCGCTTTGTATATCAGTGGGAACTTCAGCAACTATACAAGGATTCATTGTGTTGTTATTAAAAATTCTGTTTTAGATAGTAAGAAATATAGTATTATAGTTGTGAAAAATAGAAATAAGGTATTACAGAAATAATCTCGGTGACCTATAACATAAAAGTCACACTAAAAAAACTCACGAACACTACAAATTACACTACAAACCTATATAAATTATTAATGTAGATAAAACGTACGAATTACTTATAATATGAAAAAAGATAAATTCTCGTCACCAGCTGATTATTTCTGGATTTTTATCACAACATATTATTGATTAAGTTATCTTTAAGCAATAATATTTATATGTATTGTATTCATTATTCATTGACATCATTTGATATTTCAAACTTTTAATATTTTTTTTTTTTAATTATACCATTCCCTAAATTTAAAAAACACCAATCAAACAGACTTTTATTTTCAAAAAAAAATTTAAATGTTGAATTGATCGCTTTAACAACGTACAGTTTTTAATCATGTCAATAAATGAATTTCCTTGTGTTCTTATATATAGCTGTAGCGATGATGATCCTTTGAAAACAATAAAATGTAAGCATACCAAAATGTTATTTGTTTTATTTTACAATTTCTTTAAACCAATTGAATATATCTGAAGACAAGGACGCCTATAGGGTAATATTTTTTATACTGGTCAATTGATCATAAACATTGAGACAATCACAAACATGAAACAATTAACAATATACAAACTTTAGTTGCAAAAACCGGATACTAGCATAATTTATTATTTTCCAGGGGGGCATGTCCCGCAATCCATGCCTCCCACAGTGGATAAACTTTATGAATTTTAGTCATTAAGTAATGTTACAAGATATCAAATAAAGTAACTTTTTTTCACATCATTATAAACTTTTTCTACTGTATCACATGTTTATTTAATTAACACGCACTGTTAATACAGTATAATTTTTTTAGAGAATTTATTTATTTAACTATTTTGTTTTCTATATATATTGACCTCATGTTATAATACATTCTATGATTATAGTAATAAGAGATGAAGAGAATATTCAAGTATGTAACTACGGAGGGAATATTTTATCGAACCATTGGAAAATTGATTGTAAATATTACACTGCTGATATAAATTTGTGTACATCTAATAGTTTAAACAAATTATCTGATCAATTTGTACATAATATTAATGCTATAATTATTCTTTTCAACATTGAAAAAGTAAATATTTAATAAATAATAATTAACAAAAAAAAAATATATATATATATATATAATACTTTGTACCTTCTAGTGCATTACTATTGAAATCATGGATAAATGTTTACCTGTGGTTAAACAAAGTCAGGCAGAAGTTTTGATACTATTGAGTGAAAAAAATATAGATAATAAAATGTCCACTAATGTTAACTCTAACACAAGTAAAAATGATTTTTATTATATGAAAATAATTAACTAATAATAGTAATTTAACCATCAGTTATTTGTAATTTTTTTTTAAGTTTTTGAATGGTGTCGAAAGAATAATTTTGAATTGATTGTGCTGGATGAAATTGCTGATGAAATGGATACAACCGGAATTGAACGTGTACGGCAAGCTCTTTATGCACATCATTGGCCTAATCTCATAGCCAAATGTAAGTGTAAAAAAAGTTGTAAATAAATTGTATTAAATCATTTCAATTTTAAAGAACACATTATTTCAAGGTCAAATAACACACCCTAGTACAAAAGCGGTTATAGATGATACTGTGGTAAATTGTCAACTAAGTGGAGAATTATCAGATCTGAAAATGGATACAGAACAAGATGCTGAATTAGATAGTGATTTATTTAGTAATCAAAATATAATAAATTAAACTAAAAAAAAAACACCATTGATTAATGAATTATTTACATTTTAGGTGAAATGTTTGAAGTAGATAATGACTTCTTCAAAACTATTGACAAAGTTAGAAAACTAAAAGAACAAATTTCTGAAATGCCGGATGAAGAAAGAAAAGATGCTGCTGAAAAAGCACTAACAGAATCTTGGAAAGCATTCTTTGGAGAAGATGTAGACTTTTAAGGATTATTTATTACAATAGTGAAATAAAAAGTATTATAAATTAATTAATTATATCATATTTATATTATATCACAAGAGTTAACATAATTTATTTCTCCAATCTACATATTGGATTATCTTGTACCATTTTCAAATTAACCTTAGGTCCAACTAGATCTCTAATATTATTGATACCATATTTAATCATTGTGGGTCTCTCTAGTGATAATCCCCACGCAATAACATTAACCTTTTCTGGTAATCCCATTGGTAATAGCATTTCGGGACGAAACATTCCAGAGTTGCCGATTTCAATCCATTTGTTTAATCCTTGATGAAAGCAAAATATTTCCATGCTAGGTTCTGTGTATGGGTTATAAGCGGGTTTAAACTTTATTTCGCTCATTCCTAATCGTTCAAAAAAGGTATGAAGAACTCCAATTAAATCACCCAAGGTAAGATTGTAATCAGCTATAACTCCTTCAACCTGATGAAACTCTGCCAAATGAGTAGCATCCAAAGTTTCATTTCGGAATACTCTATCAATACTAAAATATTTGGTTGGTTTGAAATCTTTGGCTAACCCATATAGCATACGAGCACTTACAGCAGTAGTATGAGTTCTCAAAACATTTTTTTTAGCTTCGTCCAAAGACCAATCATAACCATATCCTTGAGAACCATAGCCACCTTCAGAATGCACAGCTTTTACCATGTTTAGATATTCTTGAGGAAAATTTTCACAAGTTTTGGGATCGTCCAGGAAAAAAGTATCATGCGAGTCTCTAGCTGGATGTTGTTGGGGTTGGAATAACGAATCAAAATTCCAAAATGAGCTTTCAACAAAATTATTTGTAGGCATTTCAGTAAAACCCATTTCAAGAAATATTTGCCGAATGTCCGTGCGTACTTTCAATAAAGGATGTAAGCAACCAGTTGAAATTGGTTGGCCTAAAGCCTCAAAGTTGTAAGGTTTAAATGGTGTTGTCTTCCACAAACCAGATGATAACATTTCTGAAGTAAGTTCGCTTTTAAGTTTGAAAATAGAAGTAGTAAATTCTGGACCCTTGCCTGTAAATAATAATATAAATAAATTAAGTGATAAAAACGAAAATATAATGTATACAATTACCTAATTTGAAACTTTTGATGACTACTTCTCGAATTAATTTCCTCCTTTTATATTCATTTTTATCAGCAATAGAAACTTGATCTCTTAAAGATTTCAATTCTATTAAATCTTCCCTGACCTTATCAATAATGGAAAAGCCTTTCTTCATAATTACGTTTTCTGTTTGATTAATAAATATCCATCCTTTTTCCATAGCTTTGTTGAATCCAATTTTGCCATTTGGCACGCTTGAAATTAATTCTTTATGTTGTATTCCATCATATGGAATAGCGTTATATATGTTAACCTCGTGACTACCATTCAATACTATTAATTCTCCTTCTTTAGTGAGTTCCCAGTATTTCCTTGTTACTTGTTCGGCCGTAATAATATTTCCTAATGCTAGTATACTATTAACAGTCCCGATTATCTTTTGATGATCCACACCGAATTCTTTGGCCACGTTGAGAGTGTTTACAGATCCTCTAACATTCACATGATTCAGCAATTTATCGGCATCCATCGTTGAGTAGAGTTTAAACAATTTTATTAAGATCAATGAATTGAATTAAATATGTGTGACAAGAAAATACCGAATTACTCAAACATTTTAACACGAATAGTATCTACAGCTATTATACAAATCAATAACAACAATGGTAACACATTTTTTATTCCATGAACATTGGGTATTTGTAAACCGCCAACCGCAGGCTTACAATTTACCCGGTACGAATATTATTTTTTTAAAAGAAAAACAATACTATTGATTCTCCTTCTTTAGTGAGTTCCCAGTATTTCCTTGTTACTTGATCGGCCGTAATAATATTTCCTAATGCTAGTATACTATTAACAGTCCCGATTACCTTTTGATGATCCACACCGAATTCTTTGGCCATGTTGAGAGTGTTTACAGATCCTCTAACATTCAAATGATTCAGCAATTTATCGGCATCCATCGTTGAGTAGAGTTTAAACAATTTTATTAAGATCAATGAATTGAATTAAATATGTGTGACAAGAAAATACCGAATTACTCAAACATTTTAACACGAATAGTATCTACAGCTATTATACAAATCAATAACAACAATGGTAACACATTTTTTATTCCATGAACATTGGGTATTTGTAAACCGCCAACCGCAGGCTTACAATTTACCCGGTACGAATATTATTTTTTTAAAAGAAAAACAATACTATTGATTCTCCTTCTTTAGTGAGTTCCCAGTATTTCCTTGTTACTTGATCGGCCGTAATAATATTTCCTAATGCTAGTATACTATTAACAGTCCCGATTACCTTTTGATGATCCACACCGAATTCTTTGGCCATGTTGAGAGTGTTTACAGATCCTCTAACATTCAAATGATTCAGCAATTTATCGGCATCCATTGTTGAGTAGAGTTTAAACAATTTTATTAAGATCAATGAATTGAATTAAATATGTGTGACCAGTAAAATACTGAATGACTGAAACATTTGACACGAATAGTATCTACAGCCATTATACAAATCAATAACAACAATGGTAACACATTTTTTAATCCATGAACATTTGGTATTTGAAAACCGCCAACCGCCGGCTTACAATTTACCTGGTACGAATATTATTTTTTTACAAGAAAAACAAGACACTTTATATTGCACTAGTGGACATTGCACATTGGACGTATTGTCCCGAGAAACTGGAATTATTTTACTCAGTCCGTATACGATCAATAACAACAATTATTCGATAGGTACCTAAGTTGCCTACTATTAATCAAAGAAAATCACCAACTTTACTTACTTATTTAAAATGTGTCCGAGTTTCTGGTTTTTTTTTTTCGTTTGAAGAATTCAATAATTCATCTTTGAATGTCTTCTGACAATGAGTGAACAATAACACGAAAACATTCTTTTAAATTACTACTCAAAAGTCCTGCGCCACACAAATGACGCTGCGCTACTTTCTCTCAAGCCAAATAATGACAAGCTTAAAGGTGGAATATCTCGACCATTGAAAATAAAAAATATCAACACCATATTTTACTTAAACCAAAACTTCGTCGATCTATGGAATTTTTTAATATAGATTGTAAATGTATGCCATTTTAAAATCAAAATGCGGTAGTGGTTTCATTCCAAACTTAAGCGTGAAAAAATTAAAGACAATTTAGCATTTTATAATAGACCATGTTTTGTAATAATGTGTATTTCATGGTGAAATTGACTGTAACATACAGTTTGGAAGACCACTTACATATTTTATTCTCTATCCAATAAGATATAGACATATATCCATTGTAAAATAGTTTTTAATATTCAGTTAATTATAAATATAATTGAGAAGTTTCCAACAGGAATCGCTCTCTAAAATAGAATAATTTATAACAGTTTTAATTTTAAAACTTAAGAAACTGTATAAATTGCTTGAAAAAAATTAATTGTATTATTTAAAAATTTGGTTATTTTAAATTTTGCTTACCCTTAAGGAATTCAAAATCTTTAGATTTTACTGTATAGTGTGGAGTTACCAATAAACACTATAATTCACATAGCACAGAAATATACATTTGTACATTTTCAACTTTTTTCATAATTGGATATCTGAACAATATCATAATAGACATTTAAAATTTCTTTTTCTAGTTATTTATTCAATCATTAGTAACTAATAGAGTAACCAAAAAAAAAAAAATACATAAAATATGTTTTTATTTTTAAATTTATTGTGAAAACATTTTTATTTTATTTTTCTAGTTTAATATTATATTAAATTTTATTCATATTAATGTGTAATTATTACTATTTTTATCAATTTTTTTTTTCTGTAATATCTATTATTTATTTTTAATTCAAAATTTTCCACTAGCGTATATAACTATCCGTTTGTATAAATTGTAGAAATGTAATACTGAATTACAATGTACTATGAACCAACATTTCTAATATATACTAAGTCAAATTTTTTATATGTAATTTGGTAATATGGGCATTAGTTTATTAAATCTAAAATTGTTACAAGCCAATAGGAGACTAATCATATTTTAATCGTGAATTTATTTTCACCCACACGACCAGCTCACTGAGATTTTCTCGGTAGCTCCCCTAACCAATTCGGCCCAAAGTCTAAATTAAGCTATTGAAATTGCTTTTGACTTTTATTGTGTTGTCGTTACATTTTATAGCAATGCATTATTATAAGACTGTTTTTTTTCTTAGTGAAGCAATAGTGTAGGTGTAGCATAGTGTAAGAATAACTCATAATTATACAATATGTTTTATTCGGAAACGGAGATAATAATCCAAACAATCAATGTTCACATATAGTTAAGCTTTAAAAATTTAATTACATATATAATATATATATATATATATTTTGATATATATTAATACAATTTTTAGTGTTTGGGCAAAATGTATAACTTTATAGTTAAGCTGAAAAAGAACAATAAGTAATAATAAATTCCATCTATAATAAACAACAAAAATATAAAATAATAGTCATAATAATTATAATAATAGTCAAAATAATACACTTAAAAATAAAAATGTAGTTAGGTAAAAATAGAATATAATCAAGACTAAGAATAAGAAACACACACGATTGACAAATGTATTTTTTTTTTTTCATTATAAAATATGTATATTTTTTTAATATTTAAATGTCTAATACCACAATTTAAACATAGAACAAGGAATACAAAGTATAGTGCACAACACTACAAAAAATAATCATTGTTATTTATTTAAACTAAAATTAAATTAAAAATAAATATAATGCTTTGAAAATTGAGCAATGTTAAGAATGTCGTATTGTTCGGTTTTTTTTTGATTTAATAGAAATATACAAATAGATTAGTTACATAACTAATTTGTAAACCTTAACTACGAACATTTTTACATTGCTAAATTACAAATAAATGTGACAGTGATTTTCAAAAACAAACAAAATTAAAATAATGATTATGTATAAGTTTTGAAAGCGTTGGAAATAAAATGATAAGAGATCAATGTTTTGGCACAAAAAAAAAAAAAAAATATCCTAGAGAAGCACCAAATAAAAACAACATTTTGTTTAGTACCATCTCATAATTATGAATTAAACTAATAATAGCAGAAAGATTTAAAGTTAATACATATTCTAATAAAAAAATGCTAAGAATTACATTTTCCTGCAAAAGTTTTTTACCTAATCATAAATAATTAAGATAGAACTTGAATATCAATGATTACTAAAAAATCCATAACTAACAAATATTAAGTTTTATAGAAATAGCAATAACATTAACTTATAATATTTATTCAGTTTCTTAAATATTTATTTTAAGTCATAAACACACAAAAAAGAAACAAAAAAAATGGTAGTATCAACGAGGTCAGGGAAATAGGGTAACAATACCTTTTTAATGAATTATCAAAATCAAATAAATGTCAATTGTTAGATACTATATAAAACTATACGTTGTATTTACATTTATAGTTTTACATTATATATATATATATATATATATATCTTTGAACTATGAATTATTGCATGTAGTATCAATAAGGAAAAGCACTTACTAATTAATAATAATACTGGTAATAGATGTTTATAGAGATGGTAAATCTAAGTCATCTAGGTCAAGATCAAAATCCCACGCATATGCTAATAGGTCAATATCGCTCAACTGTTGAGATATACCCCCAATAGAAGCAAGATCATCACTTATCTCTGCAACATTGGTCTTCAAAAGTGGTACAGCCGGTCGTAAAAGGTCAGTAACTTTCACATTGACTCTTTTCACCTGTAAAAATAATATTATGTAATACATTTTAACAAATATCTACACGCATAATATTTCATAAGTAAAAATGTTTTGATATAAAAAGAAGATTCAGTATCAAAAAATACAATTTTTGAATACATAATTATTTTTTTATATATTTGATACTAATTTAAATACATATATTTAAATATATGTACCCATACAATTTATTCAATATTTGTATAGAAAAAATATTTTAGATAAATTTATGTATATAAACTAGAAATCAAATAACAATACATTGTTAAGCTACTTTAATATGTAATATTACAAATGAGAAAGTGTATTTGTCTTTTCTTCACGGCGCTACGGAGTAACCAATCAATGTTATTTTTAGCATAGAGATGTTGGAGGACTGGGAAACAACATAGATTACTTGTTATCCCAGAAAAACAATTCATTCACGTGGAAAAATTTTGTTTTTAATGTAATATGAATTATTACTGAAACTAATGAACGAAGCTACATCGCCCTTAGACCAACAGATTGTCATGATTTTTTTCATAGGCACAGCCAAAGAGTTGACAAGTTAAACATGCTACAGTTCATCCCAATAAAAAACCATCCAACTCCCTCGAGAAAATTCCTAGTGGAAATATAAAACACGCGCTATCATTTTGATTATCAGAATATAATAAGGCCAATGATGACCCCACATTATTCTATAATGAACACGATACCTATTCGAGTTGTGAGAATTTTATCTAATAAACCTATTTGTCCTCCTTTCACCGTGGTCTTGCCGGCAGTGTAGGTCTATTCCAGTATTGGGTGTGCTTTTACAGTCACTTTTGCTCGTGACACCACCACATCCCACAACATGTCCACTATCAGTTACTCAGCAGAGGGTGACGCCTTAAAGTTTTTCAAGAATCACTTCACGGAATAGACAATTTGTTTGCAAAATTTGAACACCAAACTTGAATTCTCCACAATCTACATTGTAGTAACCACATCACTCTCCAATCATAACCGTCTCATTATACTCAATCGAAAGCCTCCACAATCCACGCCACAGTGGCTAATATACGTTCTCCAATCGTCAAGTCATAATAATAATCATACATGATATTTGTATTATGTTTTACTTGGTGTTATTATTTCAGACTGTTGGGAGTATATTCATATTTATCCAACCTAGGTTAGTCATTTGTACATACCTATACATATGTATATAAGAAGTGAATTTTCTACATAATAAATAATAATACTAAAATGTATTTAAAAAAAAAAGAAATAATAATAGTTATATAAAACTTTTCAAGTTTTAAACTAACTTGTTTAGTAAATGTGTGAGCCAATAAGTCTGGTGCGGAAGGTCTACTTTCTGGATCTCGTTGACAACATAATTCCACCAGATTGTGGAAAGATTCAGTAAACATTCTTGTATAAACATTGCTTACAGGTGCTGCATTCATGCCAATAGTCTCTTCGGATTGGTAACCATTATCGGCTGCATTGTCTTCATACGGATAACAAGTAGTGCAGTCTAGTAAGTGTGGAATAAGACCTTTGACTTTTTGTGTAAGCATTACTGTTGTATCAGTTTCAGCAAAAGGAACAAAACCATTAGCCAGTTCACACGAAGTTATGCCTATACTATAGATGTCAGTCTTTTCATTGTACCCAAGCAAATTTTGTTCAAGCATTTCCGGACTGGACCAGTTTAAATTGTTAGTAGATTGCAGCGGCAAGGAATGTAAATTGTAACGTTTATCAATTGGACACATACTACGTAAACCTGATAAACATGCATGCCCATCTGCACGGATCAATATATGGCCTGCCTTGATGGCCCTATTCAGGAGAAATACAAATTATAAAACAAAATTGTATCATTCGACAAAGTTTAAAAACGTGACAAACCTGTGTATAAGACCTTTGTGGTGTATGTACTCGAGTCCCAGTAGGACATCTTTGAGTATGAAAGCTATCACTGTTTCCGGTAGTCCTTCTACAAAATGGTTTCTTAATAAATCTCGACACGACCCATATCCCATCAGGGGAAATACCACGTACAGTTGACTGTTGTCCAAGAAAGACGTGACATATGGAATGAGGTTTGGGTGCATCAGCTGTCTCGTGTTGTAGATTTCGTCCTGTATGAGTTGACAATCGACTTTTGACATACTGTCCAAGTTGAAGTTTTTCATGGCGACCAAATTCCCACTCTTGTTGTGTTTTCCCAGGAGCACGATTGCTCGGTCCGAGAAACACGAACCCAATACCGAACACATGGTGTACTGTTTTAGATCTGGTTCGAAGTTCATATTGTAATATTGTTGTATGTTCGACGAAATTTCTTAATAATTTTAGAAAATTAATTCCTGTACAGCGTAGGTAGACAATACACACAGACACAAACACACGGATGGAATAATATATCGACTACGAGGAGAAATGTACTGATAACATTTCGGTACGATACATTCGGGACCATGGCGGCGCTGTGATCGGGACATTGGTCGCCCGTAATGATAAGGATCGAGAACGAAAAAATATTTTATGAAAATAGTTTGTATTGATTCGTAGGTATAACTATTAATTACATAATGCTAAAACCCTATGAAGGTTTCCCCAACAAATCGGGGATTATTTTATTGAATGAAGTTCCGACACGAACAAACGGAGACAACCCGCGTACGACATTTTATATAAGGTAATTTCGTTGGCAACGGTTGGCTGTACTTGTTCGTTTTCAGAACGTTATCTCATTTGTCAGATTCTTATCATTTACGGACGACTGCCCGTAGATAATAAATTACTCGTCCCTAACTAAACATGGCCTATGACCCCCGCCAACTCCATTAGATCCACGATTATAGACATTACAGTTGCGCAACGACAAATAAAAATGACCGCCACAAAAGTGCTTCCGAGTCGCGGTAAATCCGTTCAAATCTAACTTATGTAATCCAACTGCCAACGGTAAATGATCGAGGTTAAAAGCAAAACCGTTTACATTAATCGTAATGAATTTGTTAACCGGCAGAGAGCCCTACCCGTGCAGTGAGTTAGATCATAATATATATTAAGATATTATAATTTGGGACTTCAATTCATACGAAGTACCCATAGGTATGTGAACCACAAAGAGTATGAAGTACACGGTGACGCAGGGGCGGATTGGCTAAGTTACAGGTCAGCCGGTAGTTTTAAAACTTCAGACCAAGTGCCAACTTGTATCAACAATTAATGAAAAAAAGCAAAATTGTTTTTTTTCTTTTTAATTTAAAAACCCTAGTAGGTATTATATTATATAATTATCTTATTATGATGATTGATAAATAAATAACAACAACAAATAAAAAAGCTGATTTCTGGTGTATTAATATCATCGCCAAGGCAAGCGCTTATCTGAGGGGTGGCGAACAAGCGATCACCCCCTCTAGATTTTTGTTTGTACCAACTTACCTTATGTAGTGGCTACCGCTATAGGTTTCCATTTGAATTTCAAAAGTTTACCCCCCACTCCCTTAAAAAGGGTAAAAATCATTTTATTTTGTATGTTTATAAATAGAATACTTTCGTGTACATTTTTATCTATTTTCAATATGAATTGCTAAAGTTCTGCATTTTTCAATTTTACAGGGGAAGCAAACATGTTATTTATTTAAATGTGTCGGCTTGCGTGACTTGTAGGAAGAACCAACCAGTGAAGGTACTTCGGCGTAAGTTTAAATAATTATTATTTTGTTTTAAGCAATTAGGTCTCGGGGCTATTGACGCTTGATTCTTCTGGGGGGGGGGAGAATGGAAATAGATAGAAATTTTTTAACATGGGGGTTTGTGTGATTTTGATGGCGATTTCTGAATTTGGAGTAGTATAACTTTTTCTGTTTCGGTGACTTTAGGGATGTAAAGATCTGTATGAAGGGTGTGGTTTGAGATATAAGGAGGAGCATTAGTTATAAGTCTGAGGATTTTTGATTGGAGCACGTGCATTTTTTGTGTTTGATTTTTGGCAGTGTCCCAGAGCTGTATACCGTATAACTAGATAGGCATAAGGAAAAAATTATATAGGTGAATTTTGGTTTTAAGGGATAGTTTTGAGAATTTACCGAGGATGAGCCTGAAAAAATAGTCATCTGTATAGTTTTAATTTGGCTATGTGAACGTGTTTAGCCCATGTTAAACGTTTGTCGAAAATTAAGCCAAGGTATTTGGCTGTGTCGGAGTTTGGTATAGGTTTGTTGTTTATGTGTACTGGTAGAGGTTGACCATGACGGAGAACAAAGGTAGTGTGTATAGATTTAGTTTCATAAATTTTGACGTACCAGAGGGAGTACCACTATGATAGGTCATTGAAGTGGCTTTGAGGAGAAGTTGAAACTAAATCAGGATCGGGGTGTAGTTGGAGTGTTACTTTGTCGTCGGTTGATCTGTCGAGTACAGACTGAATATAAAAATATATACAAGAAAAAATATAGAAGTCCCAGATTTAACATTTAGCGATTCATATTTATATGATAAAATGATTGTAACATAAATTTTGAATCACTCTGAATATATTGTTTAATTAGAATTGGCTAATCAGTGATAAACACCCATTCCATAAAAATAATTGTCCGTATGCATCTTCGTGCAATCATATTTGATGAATTCGTTAACAGGTTAACCCATGGGTGGCAAATTAATTTGACGCTACGTGCCAATAATTACAAATAAAATTGTTTGTTTTCGAGCGTGCCATTAAATTATAAAAAAATATTATATTCAATATTGTAAGAAAAAAATTATTGTAATTTTATTGTATAATTAATGTATTAATATAAAAAAATAAGGTTAGTTTAGGTACATAATATAATAATATTATTTTGGTAATTATTTAATTTCTTAATGTGATTTTTGTTGAATACTTGATGCCAATTCGTTAATGTTTGGTTTATAATTAGACACTTTTAATGAAGTGCATGCGGCACTGCATTTTGTCGGTTTCTTAAATCAGCTTTTATAAAATTAATTTCTGAAAATCACTATTTCATTGACTCGTATGAATAAGTTGAAGAAAAAATAGACATTATAGCTAATGCTACTATTTTTAAAATAGAATAATCTTGTTGAATTGCATTTGAAATTATTTTTTTGCACACAATGTATAAATACAGTGAAAACCTACATGTTTAGTAAATAAACGAACGAACTCTGATTCTTTACCAGTCATACTAGATGCGCCATCAGTTGTAACAAACGATCCTTGAAAAGTCCACATTTGCCTCAGAAAGAGTATTTACAACTGCTTTGTAAATATCAGTACCTTTTGTTGTTTCTTGCAATGACACTAATTTAACCATTTCTTCTTTAATTTTTTTACCAACAAAATATCTAATAAATATAGATAATCGAGCTGAACCCAGTAATGTCTGTGCTCTCGTCAAGACGAAAGAAAATAAATTACACGACTTAACATTTATTATTTGTTGATTTATGATATTTTCTGGAATTTTTAAAACCCAATTTTTCACAGCATTTCTGGTTATGGCATAAATCCTTTATGCGTTGCATAATTTTGTCTTTATTAGCAAAATCTTCAAATAGAAATGCTGCGGGTTCCATCATCAATTTTTAATATATTCTCCATGGCTAAAAGGGTTTCCGCGCTATGGTCAAAGCGGTCAATAATGATTATTTAATTTTGTCTGTAGGTAAATAATATTATATAATATTGTGTTCAGTATGTTATCTACGTTTTTAACGAATCTACTAATCAAATCTTTTCTGAAAGACTTCAACGACATAGAAAAAGTACTACAAGTACTTAAGTATAACATTGTGATGTTATTTATTTTTATTTAAATAAAAAACAATATAAATATATAAATACTACAAATATATTCATTTTTCGCGAACCATGGATTTGCCATCCCTGGGTTAACCGCTACGTTATTTTTTGGTATATTACCTGGGAAGCTACGTGTACGATTTTTGGTACACAGGAGTTTTTGCCAAAAAGTGTCACGTGTACCCAATAGAGTACATATAAATACATATAAACAAAGAAAAATATTTTGTAGCCCAACTGACAAACACAATTTCAATCAGCTATTTGACATTATAGAAATTAGATTTTATTTCCATATAAGAAAAAAATAATAATTATTTTTGCTTAAATTTTATTTTAAGTAATGTATTTATAATTATAAATTAAATTTCAGAACTTTTAGAAGATAGATCTTCTAATAAATTAGAAATTTCATTGCGATTAATTTTGTTAATATTTTCTATAAACACACAACATATAACGCAATCGATCACGAACTCGGTACATAACTATTAAACGCAAGATAACGATGAAAAATAACAACAAATATTATTTGTTTTAGTGTCTAAAAATATATATATTTTTCTCACAACCTTAATTTATATATATAAATAATTATAGATGAGTTGTAATAATGACACAGCACTCAACGAGTGATCAAAAATACAATTCTATACAGTTATAAATATACGACATAATATCGTATACTTGAATCTGACATTCAGAGCGGGCTACATGTACCTTATTTGGTATACGATTGAAAATCGTTAATTTCATTACACCATAACTTACAATCACATATTTAACTAAAATAAAAATATTATTATATTTCGTAAAGTTCGTAGCGAGAAAAGCATATTCAGCTTTTTGTGTTAGCTCGAATGTCAAATGATCTATGTACCAAAATTGGTACACATAGCGGTTAACCTGTTAACAGCGAAAAAACAATAAATTTAATTATATTCTAACATTAATAACAATATAAACAATATAATAATCAAATAGGAGAATACCAATATGAGTATAATCATCCAAGATCACACAAGACAAAGGAATGTCTGAATATTGAAATGATGTAACGACATGTACGGGAGTATAATTATTATACAGAGACTCGATTTCTGAGCATTAAATTCAAGATCATGGACATTTTCTTGTTAATTACGAAATTTTGGATTTGCAGTCTGCATTGTAGCTCCTCCATTAATTTCGATAATCTATATCAACAGAAAAGATCTATACATGCTGCAAAATCAGAATCTAATTATAATATTTAATGAATAAAACGAAAAGTTAACGTGTTTACTCGACCAAATTTGATTTTAGAAGAATATTGGGTTGCCTTATCAACCCACAACAAAACACGAATGCATTGATTTCCATTTGAAAATAGTATAAATATTTTTTTTGAAACTGTTGGTAAAATATTTAATTCCATCAATTGACGACACATATCCAATCAATAAGAACAGTAATTTATTCAATAAGAAAAAAAAAATGAACAACTGATATATAACCAAAGCACCCTTTTATATTTCAAACCAGTCCCTACATAATGATCTTGGCATCTCCTCTGTTCAAGATGAAGCAAAAACATTTTACAAACGATTTAACTTAAATCTTCCAAACCATACAAATCCCTTAATAAAGAGTCTTGCATCAGCAAATATTCCCGGTAATCCTCTAAAAAGGTCAAACAGGCGATGGTGTCGGGACTTACTTTCATAAAATAAAAATAAAAATAAAAAATACCCAAATTTTAAATATATTGAAAATAATTGTATAATTAACTGCTAACTGTCAAAGTGTCTTCACTGGAAGGTTTCTTTACTCAGTCATTCATGACATAAAATCCTTCATTACTTGCACTCATTGTCCAAGATGTAACAGATTGTGGAATAAATTGTTAAAGTTAAAAGTTGAAAAAAAAAAAATTAACAACTGATATATATTTTTTAATCAACATGATTATGAACGTATTAACTTACATCATTTTCTTATCGTGCTACAGATGGTTCAGCTCTTAATCAGTGGTAACATCTGTTGCATCCAATGGGTTAGCCGTTTAATTAATCCACTTATACTATACCGTACACATTAAATAAACGTTATCAGGTTTCATTTGACACCCGCATTATTGTTATAATAAGAAATACTTTTTTTTTTTATCTTCCCTCGATGTTTTTTCGCAGAAGCCCAGGGAATTTAAATATTATCACATAACTGAGACGAATCTAATGACCACCTCACATGTTAAAGTCCGTCTAGGCCACAGAGCACGCCAAAGGAATAGGCATACCTACATAACATACGCTGGAACAACATAAGTTTATTGCCTATTACTTTAGGTTTACGACTAATTCCGAGTACTTAATTAAACAGAATATTGCTTAGTTAAGGTAGTTCTTACCTTGTCGTCGACGTAATCGCGATTCGCGTTATGAGGGTACCGACTGTTGCGACTCTCGGATTCCAAATAAAAATAATTTTAATACAAAGTCGTCAAAAGGCCCCTCTAGACCGATATCTGCTCCGTCAACAATACTCACTGTATTGTGATAATGGAGGGGAATATCGAATAATACAAAATTACGAGAACAAAAACTGATTAAAATTTAACGCTGCTGAAAACCCGACTTCAAATGCTTATCCTCAGACCTGCCAGGTCAAAAATAGAGCCGGAATTATTGTTGTGCACGGTTAGATAATTACCGTATTGCCGTGCAATAATGTATTTGCCATGTATATTATTTATTTTTCAGTGTTTAGTGTTTACAGCCCGTGCTGCTATTATAATATAATTTTTAATTTATAATATTATATTATAACATAATAGGAATAGGTACGATAATTTTTGTCGGACGCGCCAAATTTTAATACGGACGACAGGCCGGTCAGCGTTCGCCGACCAGCGGAACGGCTCAGTCCGCTCCTGCAGTGACGTATTGGTGGTTGGAGGGGGGGGTAGATTGATTGAATTTTTTTTAAAAAATGATTATATATCTCAAGGAAATATATTGTGTTCATAGTTTCCAGTAATATATATATATATAACAAATCTAAAAAGGATCAAATTTAAAATAATTCACATTGTCACTTTAACAACATACAGTGGCGTACAATTTTAACGTTTAGCGAATAATTATTTATTTGTAAATTAAAAATTGAAGCATAACCCACCAAAATCGATTTGATTAAAAACCAGAATAAAGCAGTCGTCAAAAATGTTAACTGGGTTTTCGCGGTAACTACTTTTTTTTTTTTTTTTTATCTTCTTCTAAAAAATCAAATTTTAAAGTTTCGTATGTGTTCAACTTTCTATCCATAGAGTTCTGTCTATAGATGGGATTTCATAAAACTTTTCGTATACGTTTTCCATCTAGAAAAGTGATTACGTATAGGTACTAAAAAAATAAAATAAAAAATACATGATCGGAAAAACTAAAAAAAACATTTCTCGTTTCATATAGGTACAATCTAAAATTAATATACAAATTTATAAGTAATATAACGATGTGGAATAAATAAAGTATACAGATATACCTAATATCAATATATAAATAATTACGTGTTATTCCTATACTTTCATACAGCGACATCATACGAGCATAACCATACTTCGTATCACGTGTTCAAAGCTACTAATTCAAATAAATAAATTAACTTCATAGGTTTTTAGAAATTGCGTGTAAAATATTACTAGGAGAGTTTAGAAATATTTGGCATAATATTTCATATATGGAAAATGTACCTGCCTAAATACAAATAATGAAATAAATAAATTGATAATAGTTTTAGTTTCTAAATGTAGCGAAGAAACTATTATTTTTACAAAGATGTGTTTTATTTTCTCGAAAAAAAAAACGTTTTTAATTATAGAACCTTTTCGGTTAATAAAAAATACTCCGACATTTTTATTATACCCTTAATATATGCGGATGTTTTGCCTGCTGATACTTAATGTGAATCATTTTTCGAAATTCCTATTACTTTTACCGAAAAATTGCTTTTTATAATTTTTTTTTTTATTTATTCATTTATCAGTTTTATTCCCGTTTATTTCTGGGTTATATTGATAACAAGGGAAAAATCACGAATAAAACAGTAAAACTACCCGGCTCAGGATCGTTTTTTGTTCGCAATGTTTTATCGTTACAACAGTATCCTACCCATGGTTTTCTGACGGATCCAAGGGGGGGGGGCAAGGGACGATCGCTTCCTTCGTAGAATCTGGTTAAATTTTTTTACTAGTATCGTTTTATAACTCTCCTATATAATCTATGCTATTATAGAAAGACGAATTTAAATGCAACCATGGTTAATACTGGCTATGGGATTTACATAATTTATTTAATTTACTCTTAACTTTACCCGCCACTTCAGCAATAGAAGAACGAAATTTTTCTTCTCTTCGCCGATTAAAAACATGGATGTCAGAGGAGCGCTTAAATGTTGTACTTGCATTACTTCATTGTTACAGAAATGTAAATATTAATTACGACGATGTAATTGGCGAATTTACAAAATCAAATAGAAATAACGATTCTGTACAATCATTTATTTTTTTAGAAAATATATATGTTGTATGTTATTATGTATAATTATTATAATACGTATATGTAATATGATAATAATTGTTTGACCTAATTGTAATGATCAATTTAATTAATTTTGTGTTTATTAATAATGTACCTAAGAATAGAAGAATTATACAACTAATAAAAAACCGTTGAGAACTTATAAAACTAAAAATATTCTCAAACAACGTTCAAATTGGTAAAAAATGCAAAAACCTTGTAATTATTTATATTAGGATTTATTTAGTGTTTTAACCAAGGTGCCCTTCCCCTCACCGTAAATAAGTTCTGGATCCGCACCTGTGGTGTAAAGTATGGATTTGTTCGTTTTGCTTTTATAATGGTAAATAAAGTGTATAGGTACTGCCGGGGTATCGCGAATCGCTGTCTTTTAGTAGGTCAACTTCCGGGTAGGCGAATGATAGGACGGGAATGATAGCAATGTGGTTTTAGAATAAAAACTATAGCTTGCACGTGTTCTGAACGTCAATGTAGTTAAAAAACTCATCGGTCATTTTAACACTCGGCAATTTTTTTTGTGTATGTACGCCGGTGTGTTCTTGTCAAAAAAAAAAAAAAAAAAAAAAAACAAATATTATTAGTTTTCAGGATTTTCTCCCGTTTCTTCAAACCACAATAATATTATATTTATACCTAACGACTAAACAAAATCGTTTATGTTGGAGAAAAATATGTCATGACTCGTTACCACGTAGGTAACGTTACGGCTTTTTTTTTTTTTTTGTCCGTCATAAATGCCATTTATTGTAGTTCAGAAGAATTAAAACAAATTTCAAATATTGTATTTTAACAATTAGTTGGTATAGGTTATAAAGGTCACATCGTATAATTTATTTTATAAATATATTATATAGAACAGGTGAAAATTATTATTTTTAACCCCGTACATTTTATTAAGCATATATATTATAATAGACATCTTGTATTCAAATATAAATATAATAATATATTTATAATCATTAAATATCTAATACCTATGTATACCTATAAATAGTGGCGTGCCGAGGACGTTAACTAGGGCTTCTATCTCCCCTCCCCCATTGGCTTGAAATTACAAAATGCATGAGTATTTATTTAATAATTTAATCTTGAAATGTGTATATGTATTTCAGCCAAATAATAAGGAAAAGCTAGATTTGTTAAATACAAATTGGCATTTTTGGATCCGGTTTTAAAATTTACATTGTCGAGTTAGGACAAGTAGACAATTCAGGTATTCAGGTACTGCATCGCCTTCCATTTGAAAATTCCTGGGCATACCACTGCCTATTAGTAGGTATTCTTCTCGGTTATCTACCGGTTGATAATAAAAATGGACGTTATGTTTTATGAGCCAAATAAAATATACCAAACTTATGTATAGTTACCCACATTAAACGATACAATGGTTTTGGATCTTGTTTTTTTGACTTATTTATTTTGTCAGAACTACAGAAACGGAACCGTAGCCGATAAAGAGCGGTCTGAATCAAAGTGTCAGGACCTGAGTGGGTGTATTAGTTGTCTCAAAAAAACGATTATTTTCAAAGTTATCTCATTTTTTTTTTTTTTTTATATATTACTGGCACTTATTGGCTACTGTAGGCTGTATGCAGTAGAATATTATATAATATATAATATATATTATATTCGTACTAGTGGTTGTATAAAAATAATAGTCGTATTACATCTCTCCGTCTGGTGGTACTCGGGTACAAATGGTGTTTAACGTTCGTAGCGGAAACGTTTATCGCGAATACAGTTTAACGACTTGTCAGTGGCACCAAAGTGATTTTTAAGTTACGATATAAAATCTCTGACTCAGACATACTATTATCCGCCCCTTTAGCAATAACTGCCGAAAAATTGACAAACGTATTGCTCATACGTGGGAGGGACCACCCTTAAAACTTTATATATAATACATATTATCGACCTTCAATCACCATATGTACAAACGATTCATATTGTCTGATGACAATGAATGGGACGAATGCGGTTGAACTCCCAAGCGATATAAATCAATTTATTTTTTAATGTGTATTTTTTTACGCAGAATTTTTAGTGGATACTAAAGAAAAAGTAGGTTGTACTTTTCATTTTAGGCCCTCTCAATGTTTAATGAAATAAATTTAAATCAGGGTTGATAAAAAACATTGTTTTAAAAAAAAAAATACACTGCATTAATAACATGTACTTTTTAATTTAAACATTTAAGACATGGGCTTTTTCTTTCCCTAAAAAACTTGTTTGAAATAGTTTTTAACTAATTTCAGTCCGTGTTTTAAAACCATTCAAAGTAATTCATTTAATGTAAATTTTGATGGAAATCTTAAAAATCATGGGATTTTATCTACTAATTACGATTTTGACATTTTTACAGCATCGCTCCCAGCGATATCCAGAACATACTCTGTGGTTTCGAGGAACTTCCGTCTCGGGAGACGGACCGCGACATTCATGACCGACTCTCGCCGCCTCCGCCCGCAGTGCGCAGTATTTCTATAGGATGGTAGAAGACGTCCTGTATCGCAACGAGCAAGACGAGAGGGTCGCTGAGGTTGAGCAGCTCATTGAGGTTCGTGAACAGGGCATCAAGAACGAGTCTACAGGCCGACGGGCGCGTGCGTCACTGGTCGAGAAGAGGACCAGGACGTACCAGTTTTTAGACCGGCTGGAACCTGGTCGCGAAGTCCATGAACAATAACGTCAGTTGTGTTAAGATCACGTTGTAAGCACGACGTGCAGCACGAGATTTGCCTACGCATCCCTATCAACGAATGTATTTTTTTTTTCGCTCAAATAAACGATGACAGCAGTAGGGTAGTAATGTTCATACGGATTATCCACTGTTGTCAGTTACAAATTGGAAAAAAAGGCATCCTCTCTGGACGCTTATTTACTTAAATCCAGTCTTTAAAATACAAATGAATTCTAATATAGGCACAAATAAAATAAAATAAATAAACCTCAAAGTCATATAACTCGTATATAGTTTGATTTGATTTGCATTTTGTTCTTAAACGTGGGCCCCACCGAACATATTCATTCATACACGTCTATAGGAAATTAATTTTTTTTTTTTTTTTACTATAAAACAAAAGAACAAATCGAAAATCTCATCGACTAACGCGATTTATTCCGTTCTACGACGGATTTGTAATCAACCATATTATTATTATTTTTTGTTTTATTTTTACATTTTGGGTTAAAGTGCAATATTGTTTCATTTGTAATCTGTTGTATCCATCAAATTCGTATTTATATAAAAGGGCGTTTTATTTGTTCGCTCCCGGTTGCGGTCGTTGGTTATTTCGCAATATCCTACCATATCGATTGGCAGTGTATACACATTAATGATTTAGGGCCGGTGTTCGAGAGCCTTTCTGGGTTTAACCTCCCGTGATGTTATAAATTAGACAACGGATAATCGTCCTACAGCGACGCAATTGTTCTTCCCCCAAAAAATCCCTAGTCCGTTTTCTGGATAATTCGCACCGAACGAATTTAATCACCAAAATATTGTCGGTACTAAATTACAAAATTATTTTCCATTATTTACATAATAAGTAAACTCTCGTACACAATCAAATAATGTATACTGTAAACAGGTGTCTATTGATTGTTCGATTTGTACTTTGGAATAGTACTACGTTCAGATTATTTAAAAATATAATATATCATATTTCATCGCGCTCATTTTATCACATAGGTACTCTCATTGTGCTAACGAGCACAGACTGCGTATAATGATATAATAATTTTAAAAAATACATCTATTTGTACAAACTAGTTTTTTTAAAAAAAATTCAATAATGATAACTTTTTTGCAAAGTTAAAATGAATACACAGTTTTTCAAATAATACGAATAATGTTTATTTCATTTTTTTTTCGTATCCTCTAACTATCATCGCGATAAAACAAAATGCAAAAGTCAGGATCAGCATAGGTTTTTTTTATTAGGATTCGATTCGCATTTTTCATCCCGACGATTCCTCTTTGTCAACATCCGGAAAATGGGTTTTTTCTTTGGTCTGTTATACATAAAAAAAAAACAATCCAATATATATTTTTTTTCTCGGTCGATAGCGTTTGGCCATTTGAATAGATTACACCCGGCGGCAGTATGTTTATTTATTTTTTTTCACAACATATTTTATACATACCCTTATATCGTGCACTTTGGTCTACGTGTTTTTCTATAATATTTTTACACTAAAATGTGGTTATTGTACAATAAAAACACAATTGTAACAAAAGAAAAAGGTCCGAAGTCAACAAAGTACATCGAAATAGGCTAAAGATTATATGGTTAAATTAAAATAACAATTTTATTTCGAAACCAATATTTATATGGAATGGAATTTAAATGTATACAATTTGTTTCATACGCGTTATATACCGGCATTTGTGTTTCTAAAACCGTTCCGGAATTAATGTGAAATCACAATAAACATAATGTACAATCGTTATATTATTAATCATTTTTTTACAATTCTGAAAAAAATTGTCCTGTTCGTTGATATGGTAAAATTATGAATAATTGGATTCCGTATTAAGAATAATGTTTTATTTCACTATTTACTAACACAAATAATACCACTGTTTAGAAATAGATCTACGAGGTGCGACAATAAAATAACGAGACTTTTTGAATAAAATTTGTTTATTTTAAAAATGTTATAATTTAATGATTATCACCTTCAAAGTACCTTCCCTCAGCATCAATATACTGTTTCATACGTCGCTGCCATTCTTAAAAACAGTGTTGCCAATTGCTTTCATTCAGCCCTTTTAGAAGTTCTGCCGTTTTCATTTTTACGTCATCAACTGTTTGAAAATGGGAAAAGAAATAAGAAGGAAATAAGAAGAAGTCACAAGGAGCAAGGTCTGGCGAGTACGGGGGATGTTGAAGTACAGAAATTTTTTTTTCAGTTAAAAAATGTTGAATTAAAAATGCACTGTGAGCTGGAGCATTGTCTTGGTGAAGAACCCAGCCATTTTTCCATAGATCTGGTCGCTTCTTTCTGACACGTTCTCTTAATTTAATTAATACCTCTTTATAATAATATTGATTAATTAATTTTGTCGATTTTTTCAACGTTTTCGTTTGTTGAAGACGTGGTAGGACGTCCAGAACGATCATCGTCTTCGACGTCCTCCCTTCCACTACAAAACCGTTTGTGCCATTCAAAAACATGAGCTCTTGATAAACATTCTTCACCATAAACTTCATATAACATACGAAACGATTCCGCGGCAGTTTTTTTTAATTTAACAAGAAATTTAATGTTAACACATGTTGTTCGATTTTTATATCTAACATTTTTCGGCGGTATAGTCGAACTCGCACTAATAACGAGGCTACTAACGTATAAGAAAATGAATCGATGCCATCAGTGTTCATAGTACTTTTAGATAAGTGTTTTCTAATCATATTTCAATAATCGTTTTATAGATAACGTTAATAGTTTAGGTTATATTTAGAAAGTCTCGTTATTTTATTGTCACACCTCGTATTTATCTAATCTTATAGTTTTAACAGAAAAAAAAAACAGGATATAAAAGACACAATACTGTGATATAATTTCACTTACTTAGATTTGAACGATTCATCAACGGATCCATAAATGTCTCGTGCAGGGGACATATTTACCGTAAACTACGGTAATCGACGGTATACGACGTCCCGACTTTCTATCAATCATGACGTTGCCTGGCCGTATGAATGAACTTACGGGTTGCAGTAAAATTTTTTATGTATATATTAGTTGATTCCATTTTACCTACCGGGCGTTTTATATAATCGTTACTGTTTAGATTTTGTTATATGCGGTGAACGCAAGACAGTTTTTATCGATTGCTTTCAAGTGACACTTACGATAATATTAAAAAGGTTAATTACAAAATAAACCGAAATTTAAATTAGTTATATTAGACAGTACACACAATTGCTGAACTTTTATGTTATAAAAATGATATCGGTGAAAATAATCGGTTCTCGAAAAAAATTAGAGATCCGGAACCTTTATTGGAAATAAAATAAAAAAAATATATTTTAGGTCTGTTTAGATTCTTATCGGTTCCATGCAATTACAATGGAAATGACTGCAAAATAAATAAATTGACGAACATAATAAACTATTATTATTGTTAAATTTAAATGAGTGACTCTTGGAAATAATTGTATGAATTGTATTTGGATTAGGTCAGTGGCGGCTTTGAGGGGTGGGCCATAGGGGACATGCCCCCCCAAGCCATTTTGATTGTTTTATTCTATAATATTTTTACTGATTTTTGCGAATATACTAATATGTTTAATACTTTTAAGTGTGTAATACTTATTTTAATAGCAATAACTTGTTAAGAAGATTTGGAAATATTAATATTTTAATTTGTTTAAGAACCGAAACCTATAAAATCACCGGGTTCCATCTCCTGAATTAAACACCATCATAATTTAAATAATATTGACGAAGTCAGATAAACTATACCGGAAGATCATATTGCGATGTTTATAACACAACCAGTATACGTACATACCAACAATCGAATTCCTCAATAACCATTACATTCTCGTTTAAACGAAAAAGTTAATTTAGATTTACAAAACTTTGAACAGATTTCTGTTATAAACGACTAACCCTTTTAATTCAAGTACAAGCCACATACCACGCGTCTATATATAATACGGAACAAAAATGTAATGTAATTTATAGCGATTCTGAATAAAGATTTTTTAATACTGAAACGATTTATAATTCATCAAAGCAAAATTTGCAAGTGTTTCGTTTTACAAGGCTTATGAAAGAGAATCAACATTTTTTTTACTTTAAGATAAAACACAACAGGTATACCACGATTATAATATCAAGTTTTATAATTACAAATTAAAACGGTTATAAATTATTATAATAATAATTTATAGGTCTGTCGTCGTCCTTTTTATATAGGGAAAAAATATCAAGAATTTAATAATCAAACATAATTAAAAATAGAAATCAGGAAGAAATAATCATATTATATTGATTTTCAAATTTTTTTTCGGTATTTTTTATAATGACAAAAAATACAACAAATTAGATAACACAGTTGACCGTTAAATAGACGGTCAACTGTGTTATCTAATTTATGACACATCATAAATTAATAAGTACTTTCTATATATAATTTTACCCATTAAATTTTACAATTATTTAACAACAGTTTTTTATATAAACGATTTATCTTTATTAGACCGCAATACTGCTGCATTCGTACGATGATATACTAATATAATGTGTTGAGATAACGAAGTTTGTATTACCATCATTACCATACACGGATTAAGGCCGTGTTTAAGGTGAAATTTTTCAAAAGCCTCGAGAGAAAAAAAAATCGGTTCAACAAATTTGTTTAACCGGTGGTAGATAAAAGAAAACATTTCGGTACGGGCAGCCGTGACGCTAATATAAAAGTAAACCCGTACGCCTCGCCTATATAGCTGGGCCTATCTTTAATCCTGGCTTACAAATTCCACTTAAAAAGTTAAAAATATTAAATCTTCATAAAAAAAAAAAAACCTTTTTATAATAAAAGTACAAAAATGACTACACGTCACCTAGGTCTTATGTTTACACGAATACTCACATTATTCATTATACATTATATTATAATAATATATCCAGTGGCAGATGCAGGAAGGGCGACCGCCTCCCCCCCGTTCACTCACCCGCTGATAATTCACCACCTCGCCAATCACCCAGTGGTTATTAGCAGTTAATAGCCCCGTTCGCAAAACATATCACAACTCGAGTAATTTGATAACACGATTAAAAATTGTGTTTGATTATAAAAATTATTAGTGTAATTTCTATGGGTTTTTTCTTATGTTGGTCACGTTGATTATTATTATACCGGATCGGATTGAGTTAACACTGTTTACAGCGCCATAACATACTAACACAGTGGGGCTGACATACTCTTTAAACGGCTCACGTTCAAACACACTGCCTTATTTTCGTGACACAAAGTGTCCATGTGTTTTCAATCTTCCGATTATCTTGTTTATCCACAAAAAATACGCAGAAAAGAAAAGCAAACTTCTATGCTTACTTTAATAAAAAAAAAAACTAGAAATGTGGACAATGTAAGTTTTGAACAGCTCAGTTAGTATTCACAGGGCCGTCCTAAGGCCAGGACGAGCAGGGCCCAAGTCCTGGGCCCCACGCCTTGGACTCCTCGTTTAGGCCCCACGCTTAATAATGCATTTATTTAGATAGTTATATTTCAGTATAGGTATTAGAGACTTGAAGTTTTTGCTTATTATTAATATAAGTTATACTGAGTGTCTGAGATTAAATTTTTGAGGAAATTTGGCCAATTAATAAATAAATAAACTTGTTTGAAATTTAATAAAATATTTGTTCATAAATACTAATAATAATTACGAGTTAAGTGTGAATTAGTATCATAATATATACATAAAACAATAAAAATAGAAATTTGGTACTTCACCTCTTCAAGTTTTATAAAAAATCCTTAGCAACAGGGTTGGTGATGTTTATGCTAATGTTGCAATAGCATTAAGGATTATGCACACATTATCAGTTACAACAGCAACAGTTGAGAGATAATTTTCTAAATTAAAGTTGATAAAAGATTACCTAAGAACTACAGTATATCAGAAAAAAACAACTAATTAAACAATAATATCAATTGAACGTGAAATAGTAGACGAAATGGACTTTGATGATATTATTTACACATTTGCTGATCTCGAATCAAGAAAAATTAATTTGTATTTATTATTGATGTATGTGTAGTTACCTACAATAATGATATATAAATATATATTATACAAATATACAATTTAATCGTAATATATATATGTGTATGATGCATAATTTGTTTTGGGTGCGCCTGTTAAATATGCTCTTTACAGTGCCAATCTATTAAAATTGGCACTGTAAAGAGCATATTTAAGGATAAAATAAAGGTGACAAAAGTAGATTAGGTGAAGTACTGGTAAATGTAATAGGTAAAAATACTTTACGTTTGTTTACATTTTGAAATGGGAGAGGTTATAGGAAGTTTGTAATTGCCTTTGTGCGGAAAGTATCACATTTTTTTTGTAGGTCCCGCTAAAAGAGCTATGCCCCGGGCCATGCGAATTGTAAGGACGGCCCCGAATATTCATATAGGTAATCATATTTAATGCATTTGTAACAAACTACGAATATTATTATTTATTATTTTTTTTCATTTTTCATTAGTTTATTTTTTTCTATTTGAGTTTTCTTGGTGGGACTCCGTATTCGTATTTACATGAATTGAAATTAAATAAATAAACAGTACTCAAATAATTATTAGTATGTACGACGGCATCACTGTTCATTGAGGTGGTAACTGTAGTGAATACTCACTATAGTATACGTTTTACGGAATGAATACACTAACACGGTGAATAACAAATGATGATTGAAACGAGTTTGTAATAAAATATTATTCTATACGGCACATGTTATTTTTTTTTCGTCAACTAGACAAGTTTTCATTTGAAATATCTTGGCATAAACTCAACTTTGTACAGATAATTATCAAAGATATTTATTATATAGTTAAGATAATACCGTTAATGATTGAGTGGTTTATTTATATTTCAAAGTTCGGATATGCATTCAAATTGAATCGATTTTTTGTGTATTATTGGTATATACTAAATTTGTTTTTACGATTAATAATTATTATTAAACTATTGGACATTTAAAAAAATATATATATACATATATATATAATAATAGATAATAAATAAACTTTTTTTAACCGAGTTATATTATCATTTTTTTTATGCATTTTAACGAGTTGAATTAATTTATTGTTAACTATTCATTTTAAACTAAATAATTATTTGTTTAGTTAACTTAACTTGGCCAAGCCGATCGTTTGATTTTTGAATCATCTATGCACGACTGTGCATCCAACGCGAAAACCGTTTTGTCGGGATCGTTAGTTTGAAATACGAATGAATAATACATTTTGACTCGACCGCGGAGTATACTTTATAATAGGTATCGTATACTACTTAAATTTTGATAAAAAAGAAAAAAAAAATATATATATATATATAAGTTTTCAACACGAAATTATTACCGATTATAAGCGATATTAGATTTTTGTAGTCTTATTCCCTCGTCAGCCATACCATGTTTATTATACTGTATATAGTTATAGGTTATAGCGCAGTTAAGGTGACACTTGGGGTGTAAAATCACAATGTATTTTGGAATTACGCGGGGTCCTATGCTCGCCCCCACTGCGTTCACTGGCGTAAAAAAATAAATAAATAAAAATCTCCGATAATAACGTACATTATTATATTCTTTTGTGTCGATGACGTCATACCGTATTTCTGATTGAGTCGTCTGTTTGTTTTGCTCGGAAATTCGGTGAAGGGGATCGAACAACCATTAACAATAATATATGGATTTGTTTCCGGACGTGGATTAATGACGTCCGAATGCAAATAATTTATATTTGAAGAACACAATGGGACGATACTGCGACTGTTATTGTAGACAATAATATTATTTACTATCAATAACAATAAAAACATGGGCTTTCAGTGAATAAAATACGTAAAAAAAAATAAAAAAAAATCGATTTACAGCTCGGTATTGGATGAATCGGCCTGACGATTGTATAATTTTTATATATCATATAGTATTATAACATGTACTCGTAGACATTATTTATCAGATAAGTTTCTTTTTGAATTATAGACTTTATAAAGCGATATTTTTGAAGATATTCGGGGAAAAAAAATTATGATTTGTTAGTTCTATGTCAAGTTTGGTAGAAAGAACAGCCACTTACGTAAATTATCCCTTATATAGCCCATATAATTCCTCAAATTTGAGAAAGTATGATTTTGTTATATCGTGATATAATAATGTAATACATGATGATTATAGTTTATATTACTCTGTTACGTGTAAAGTTATTATACATTTATGAAATAATATAAGATTTTATTTTTGAAAGTCTTAGATATGAACATATGTTTAATGGCACATACAAATCTAAAAGAGTTCATTATTTAAGAATGTTTATACGTACCTATATACCTATTTTTTATCGGAAAATTATATTGGTTTTAGATTTTCAAATGCTAATCTCTTTTTGGTACTTTTTTCTAACATAGTAACATCGAATTATTTCGAATAACTTTAGTTTTGACTGACGAAGCATTTCGATAAAAATTAGTATTGGATGAAATTAAATCCCATCCCCCTCCCTTTAACACTCACTCTGCCGTCTCAAATATTAATGTAATTTCTAAGTGGTTAGTATAATTTAATTTGTATTTATTTTTTTAAAACTTAATATTTATTTCTCCTTTACGATTTTATAGTCTTGCAATTTATATTTATTAAAAGTAACATTATTTGATCGCGTACTATTGTTAGGTTAGTTGTTAATGTTAATGTTAATGTTATTACATTATTTCATTTTTTTTGAAATTTCGAATGTTTTAATTTCTTTAATTTTAGAGCTTACAGACTTAAACAATTATTAATAAAACGGATAGTTGCTTTTTTTTTAAATGTAGTTCAAAACGTGGGTTGATTAAATATTAACTAAAACTAATTTAACAAAATAGTCAGTGACTAACATAAAGAAATGTCAGTAATTAAGCAAAGCAATGTAATAGGATAAAAATAAATATTCAGTGTATTACAGTAGACTGTGCATACAATATAAAATTTAACTTCGTGTTTTTCAATTATAATGCTACCTATATATTAAATATTAAATTTAATACAATTATTCTTGATAATTCTTGAACTTAAAAATTAATTTATACTTTATATAATTAAATTATATTTTTAATAAGTACTTTATCAAATCGTAATAAGCACTTTGCGCATTTTCTTTTCTACGTTGGGAAGCTATAATATGTAATTAAGTAAAATAAACGGATTTTGTTTGATAAGATGCTATATTTTTAATTATTTAACTTTAACAAAATCGTAGCGATAGTTTTTTGTGTGATAATAGTGGCAGCCAAGTTAGAGTATAAACATTATATTATCATCAGTCAGCGTAATAATATGACAACAATTGGATCTGCGCCGGGACAATTTCTAGTATTCCACGTCTTTATCAATTATTTCGTTGATGGATGCTAAATTTCTTGGATACTAACCTAGTAATTTAATGTATTCATTGATAATATTTTAATGGCTCTGCATTAGTGGCAGCAGTGATGTGGATATCTAAGTGCTGCTTTAGCGATACTATTTTTTTGTTGGTGGGCGGGTGTTTAAGTGTTTTTTATAATAACATCAACAAAAATCTAATTTCATAGAATTTTGAAAGAGTTTTCTGGTGTATCAGCGACAATATGACTAACTTACTATTGGGCAGAGGTATTTAAGAGGCAACACGTTTAATTTAAAAGATATATATTTTTTTTTTTTTTTTTATTTAAAATATATATATTTACAATCTATACACAGAGTATAATTAGTAAGTGTGATAGCTTTTAATTTGACGTTTAAAGTAAGAATAGGAAGGCTCCCAGCAGTGCCACCTGACATGAGTTAAAAGATATATTTAAAGAAAATTTCCCTAAGAACATACATTACATTTCTCGGTGTACGTAATATTTTTAACGTGTTAGTTGTTGAAAGAAAACACATAGTCGTTTCTAAGATATTATTCTCCAAACACGATAGATAAGAGTTGGCTGTTAGTAGTTGTGTGTAAACATTTTTTTATGAGTCAAGTAATTAAAAACGCATTATAAACCTATGAATTATATTGTGAAAACATAATTTGAACTATAATAATTTCGGAGGGTAAGGGGAGAATGAGACTTGGAAAAAAAAAAAAAATATTTACATATTATACTCGTACATTATTATGTCTCATGTGACATTCCTTAATATTTAATCACCCTATTTACCTTCCGTCTAGGTACTTTTGTTGTATTATTTACTTATGAATAAATAAACCGAAAGTAATGGTTATACGGTTATAAGGATCTGTCACATACAGCTACGGTGATTTTCAATTAAACTTTATATAGCCACGTTAACTTGGCCGAGGGAGCAATTTCACGGCAAATCAAATATTAGTCAATGTTGCCAAAAGAAACAACGGAAATCATGAATTATGCATGTGTTCTTTGAGCGCTGTTTATAGTATTTTTTTCCCCCCCTATATTTTTATTGTATACATTATTTCCTGCCTAATATGAAACCAAGTGAATCGATAGACGGCAAACTAAAGGACAAGAAGTTTTTTTTATTTTATTTTAATGTAAAAAAAGAAATATTTTCGTCGAGGATTATATTTATCTATACTGTTGAATTCACGGCTGAACGAGGGTTTCGTGTTTCTTCGATCTGTCAGTCGGGTGTTTATTATTATCCACCCCCACGCACTGCCACCGTGGTGTCGTTTTCGTTTTCAATTTGTACCCTTTTGTTTACGTGAAGGGTTGAAAAAAAAAAAAAATCTCTTTTCCAGACTTCGTGTCGCATTTCCGGGAGATAATCTCCTTTGAAGATTTCAAGTCGTTATTAATTCTGTGTTTCTAGTAACTGCCGAAGAATAACCCAAGTTTTCCAATTAAATTCCGAACAATAGCATCTGCAATCAATATATAGGTATATACAAAACTTTTGTAGTGTAGAAGATTTGTCATTTTCGGAACAGTGATGTACACTTTAAATTAAATTAGTACTTCAGCGTGTTAGTATTATATTTAACGGCAATTTATATATATATATATATATATATATATATATATATATATATATATATATATATATATTATATTCTCCGTCCATTTTTAAATACCCACCCTAATTTATATTTTTAATTCTATATTCGAATGAACTTAAAATGTTAGTGTTGAAATAAGAATTAATAAAATAAAAAACAAAACAAATTATTTTGCTAAAACATATTACAGTATAATATGTCAACGAGTCGTTTATGTTACAAAACCGTGCATTTTATCGACATGTATTTGAACAATGCAAACAATTATTCGCATCGAATTTATATGAAATAGTTACAATATTTATGTATTGTGAAAATTACAATATTATCTATATGACCTCCAAATTCCCGACACATCATAATTCTCGCCGAAACAAGTAAATGAAATATTTTTGATCGTTCTATGGCCCAACAGTAAGAAAACTAAAGCAATAATATATTTACCTATATATATTTTTTTTTACCGAAAATACTAATAAAACATTTGTAGGGGAAAAATGATAAAAACTTTAATATAATTGGTTCAGTGTACTTTTTCCTTGTCCGCGGGCGATTATCACCGTCATTTCTTTGTGCGGGCACCCCATTCGAGGGCGGAGGCGACGGTGTTGTGAAAAATGGGGTAGATGCCGGGTTTTAGCAAAGTGTACTTCGGAGAATACGATCACAATAGTGAAAACGAGGGAAAATATCGAATCATGAGCACCGAGGACCCTCTGGGAAAAACGTCGCCCTGTTGAATAATACCCTCGTCGAATATTCGCTGTTTAAAATGATTTTCTGTCCCCGACAAGGTGTACCTAACAAAGTTCCCGTCCGCCGTCTACCAAAACCCCCGGGGAACGAAAATCCAGTGAACGTTCAAAAAGCGATTTTCCCCTCTCCACACACGCAACATGTATAATGTACATGGTCATGACTCACAGAAACTCCTCTTAATTGTGTCAGATCTTTAACGTATATATATATATATATATATATATATATATATATATATATATATATATATATATATATATATATATATAGTATATAATACTTATATATGACGTATATGTATTGGGAATCGCGTAGGATGTACACGAAAAGTATACAAGGTAGTTTAGTATAGGGTGGAATGTCGATGACGGTAGGTTAAGTTGCCAGAGGCGGATTTTCATTCCGGAAGTAAGCAGTATATAAAGAGCCCGGGATCAGGAAGTTATTATAAATCATGATATGAAAAAAAAAAAAAAAACAAACAAATTTGATATCTTTTCCTGTTTAAAACGGCCGCCATCCCGGAAGCACTTTGACGGTGGTTCTTTCCTTTTGGCGTGTACGAACACGCCCTCAAGTCGTTATATAACTTTAATAAAATGCGTTCATAACGGTAAAATAATATTTGAGAGAAACTTCATACAACTTTCAACTCGAGTGTTTTTTTGGCTATAGAACAATATTTACAATGCATAAATATGGTTCTGTTCAAATGTGTTTTAATCAAAACTATATATTTCATTTATATTGGCGTTAATGTGCGCTGTGTATAGTATATATACGAATTTAAAAGGCGATAGAGGTATATAAAATTTAATTCAATTTATTCAATCTTTATTTAAAATATATTATTTTCATGTAATTTAATATGATAATATATACAAAAGTTTAAGGCCCAAATATATAGACTACCTAAATTTAGATACTGTTGTTGATTTATAAATTTCAACGATAAAAACAAGGGAAATTAATTTTAAGAAACTTTTATAATATTATTAAGTATGATAATTTATGAAAAACTATGGTTATTTAATAATTATGCAAAATTACGTTATTCATGAACAAGTGTATCGTTGTGAAGAATTTTTAGGAAACATGTAATTGTCTTCATTAGATAGTTTTAATGTGTTTGTTTGATAGTAATACTCTACTAAAATAACAATATTAATAATACATATTGTGGTTTCAATAACCGATAAAAGTATTTCTACAACTTTTAATTTTATTTTCTCTGAACGACCCAATAATATTGTTGGCCAAAAACGAATTAAAAATATATAATCTTTATTATGTAATGATATTATAATCTAGTTTATCCCTTTCTACTAGAATTTACGTAAGCATATAATAAGTAGTTATTAAGGATTCAGAAGTAGAAGCAAAGGTTTTATTGCGTGCCTTTTGCAAGCTCTCATTAAAAATACAGCATTTGAAAATCTCGATGCAGAACAAATTGTATGCGTATAAGGCTCTTTTTCAACAGAAAAATTCAAAGTTTTATCCTGTCACCAGCGAAGTATACTTTCGTTGAAAGATATTAAAGCCATCGAGGTTTACTTAATGAAGGGTTGAATGCAAACTAGGGGATAAGTCCCTTTCGAGTTCACTTACCCGCATGTATGCGTATAAAATGATGGCGATAATGAAGGGAAGTGTACACACGGGAAATGTATAACGGAAATTAGATAAAAATAAAAACTGATGGAGAAATACGAGAGTATACAGTATCGGGACGGTGGTGGTGGTGGCGGTGACGCACTCGAAAAGACCCGTCAAATCTTTGTACGCGATAAGTTCAAAATCGAACATCATACACTACACACCTAATTCAAATACATACACACAGAGACATGTACCGTAGCTTAAAACTAATAGTTTAGGTGTATGGTATACCTACTGATCTATTCAAAAAAGATTTAGGAGGGCCTAAGGAGGGCATTATTAATGTTACTGTGCCATTTTAAAAATATTCGTATAGGTAACCGCGGTGAAATTCGGTAATTGGTATTCAACATGGACAGTGTTATATTAAATCAAAGTGAAAAATTAAATTAATTTTTGAGTTATATTCTTGTGCATCCTTCTTGACGAATTACATAATACGTTACTTATGTCAATAAGTAGTCTGTGAATCCCCCACTCGGACCGTAGATTTATAAATTTGGATTATATATTTTTATACCACAGATTATAAATAATCATCTAGATAAATCCATCTTTGGATAACATCGTTGGGCAAAATTGGAAACTCGCAGTTTTTTTTGCTATTCAACCATATTAAATGCAAAAAAAAAAAAACTGAACGAGCCCGATTTTACAATACATTTAAAAAAAAAAAAAAAACAATTTTTAGAGACGACTTTTTACTAGTTTAAGTTATTTTAACACGGATCGGCGTATGGGTGGTAATTTTACTATTTTTGCCCCGCCCACCTTAAACGTCAAGTAACTGAATATAAACCGAATATTTTTTTTAAACACTCACAGTATTTCGTAAAATATCCAATTCAATTATTATCGTATTATGTGTATGAATCACTGACTACTGTTAGTACCTATACGATTTTAATCCGCCGTACATTATTTAATACGGTACAGTAAATTAATCTTATTTTGGCCGTTTTAAAATAACGAGTATTTAAAAATTATTGTGATAAGCCTCGTACGTAAATTACACGCGATTTCCAATCAATTGGTCAGGATTACAAAGTATATTGTTACATCGAGAGGACTGTACAACTGTATGAGTTTATAAATTATATACCAGGTACTTATTAATGGGTTAAAACAAAGAAAATAAATTCAATAATATATATGTATATAAAACATGTTGATTATTTATACCGATAGAAAAAAAAAAAAAAAAAATTATGCGTACTCGAAATCATTTAAAACCAGTATTTACTACTAATAAGTAAAAAATTAACTTACCTATCTAAAGTGTCTACAAAAGAACGTGTTTTTACGTACACGCCTAGTTTTTACTATTGGCTACAGTAAAACGTGAACTATTTTATTTACACCTAGTTTTTGCTAAATTTTCAGCGAAAATGAATTTTTATTTCACATGCCAACACTGTAAATATGTTAGTTTTATTTTTACCGTTGATATTATTATTAATTCATTTTTAAAAAAAATATACAAACATTTTATGCTTTGAAATATAAATATTTGAAAAATGATTTATTTAATTTAAATATATTTATTAATAATAATGTGAGAACAAAACAAATTAATTTATGTAGATAATCAATAAGTAATAATTATTAATTTTTTTTAATGAACAAACAAATATTGTATATTATGAAATTAAATATTTTAAATTTTTTATGCTATGAAACTTCATGGTAAATACTTAAATTTCCACGACAATTTACCGTGTACTATAATAAATAATACATTTTTTTAACGCAGGGACAAATATAGATATGTTAAAAAATGAATATAAGTAGATCTACTTGGATTAATTAAATCATCTTTCAAATATTTATATTTGTTTATTTGTAGTTGAAAATTAAAACTCATTAATAACTAATAAAATTAGTAGTTAACGGGAGGTCATGTGTAAAAACTAGTTATTACTAAAAATATAGTAACAACTAATAGTAAAACTATAGAAATAAAACCTATAGGTGTTTAACTGATTACGAGTATTTGCTGTAACACGTTATATTATAACATACATATAATTTTTTCGATTTGTACAAATGCAATTTATTTTTATTTTTTAAAAAAGGCTTTGTATAGAAAGGTCGAACATTTGATAAAAAGCATGAATACTGTTCTTACTGATGGTAAAATAGTTTACATTAAAGTTAATGCATTATTTTAGTATAATATTATTACCACTATACGGTATATACATATTATATTATAAGATGTACTAAGTATAAAAAACAAACCACCGGAGATATTTCAATATTAGAGTTTCGAAAATTATTTATACATTTTTATCCGGAATGAATGAATGAATGAAAAAAAAAAAAAAAAAAAAAAAAAAAAAAATGAAGTATGGTATTTCGTTTTTTTTTTGTTGTTGTTGTACGCGTCTATTAATAAATCAGGTTTTATTTTTTGGTTCCGGACTGTTAAATGAGGAGAATAACAAAACTTTTCCGCATTTAATTTATTGCGTTTTTTAGCATCTTGAAAGTCTCAACATCACAACCTTACAAGGGCTACGGCCAACTATATACTGTCTGGATGCTATCCAATTTTCCTTCCCAATATCCCGTAGACGTTCCACGGTGCGGTACGTATAGAAACAAACTTCCGGAACACAGCCCGGAAATGAGTTTCGCGTAAGTGAATATTTGACGTTGCGTTTGAAACGTTTCGAAATTGTCTGAATAATATAGGTATTAGACGCCGTCAACTCTAAGATTTTTTTTGAATACAAGTTAATACACCTATTTTTTTTTTTTTTTTTTCAATAAAGTCAGTCGATATACTTGGGTAGGTATAATTTCAATTTAAAAAATAAACGATTCCTATGTAAATGGGAATTTGTTTTTCGGACGATGAAGATTATTTATCGTAGTAAAATATGTTACGGGCTACATGTAGACAAGTAACACAAATTTTCTCTCGACATTATTTTTTTATTATTATACTACCGTCTACGCGTTTGATGTTTTTAATAATGGGTATAGTGTAGGTAAATTATCGATTTCCGTCTGCAATATCCAATTGAGGGCATTTCAACTATTAATTATTATTAGTCCAGGAATTAAAAATCGATTTCACGTGCGTTATTTTATTACACGGAAGGAAATATACTTGCTACAAAAATACTCTATTTATTATACAACATAATAATGTTACGCGTATTATAGGTTACAACAAATATACTAGCGTACAACATTTGAATTGCTGAGTGGAAAAAGGATTGAGTTAAATAATGTTTTCTATTATAAAAAAAAAAAAAAATGATTGAACCATATGACGACAAATTTTAGGAGGATATAATGTTTATCGGTACACTACTTTGTATATCGTAAAGACGATTTTTTATTCATATAAAAACCAAGGAAATAAATATGTTTTTTTTTTTTCAATTTTCCAAAAGTCGAGGCTTTTTTCCACTAGGTTGTTCATTTAAAACGTGTATTTTAATAGATAAAAATAACATGGGAATATTGTTTTATCACTTTTAACAGATACCACGGCAGTGCCAATACTAATCTCGATAATAAATACGAAATTCGTATATTACGTACGAGGTAGACTGCAAGATATTTTCTGTTATATATATATATTTTTTTTTTTGACGAATAAACAGCGAGTGTGCGATACGAGATATAATACATATCGGTTTAGAGTGTTCGCAGGGGCGGAATGTCATTTTTCTGCGACAAGGACGAGACTACGCCGACATTATTATATTATATCCGTTGAAATAATAATAATTATTACGATATTATATAACCGGCTGCGGAGCTCTTGTAATATACCGTGTACACGAACTCGTGTTGCATAACAATGTACAGGGTGTTTAAAAAACTAACGCCACCGTAATGGCCGTACCGTATCCGGCGGGCCGGTCCAACGACAACGGCAAATTTTTAGGGAACCGTTTAATACCTACGCGACAACCGTGTGGACGTTGTCGTCGATTGGTGTTCTTCCGGGCGAGAGTTTAATTGTTTTCGGGTGACAATTGTGTTGTTCCTCCTAATCGGGAACGTCGGATTATAATGACTACGTCTGTACATAAACATTTACAATATATTGCGGGCGGACGTTCAAAACGGTCGTATGCCCGTCGTGCCCGTCTGCAATGTCAATTGATACAGAGTACGTTTTTTTTATACGATAAAAATAGATAGTTTGTCCACTGTATCGTCGCGATCACGACATTATATTTTAGATATATTAACCGGTGTCAGTTTTGTTCAGAAACCTTTAAAAATATTTTCTAACAGTTTTTTTTTAAAAACTCGATTTTTGCTGTGAAATACTGATCGATATATATATACTCGTTCATACGGTAGAACTAAACCAATTATTATAATTAGTTTCATTAATACACAATTACACACACACACACACACGACAAAAATTAATTGTTTATTAAAAAAAAACTATTGATACTTCAACATATAGGCAACAGTTTATATTTTATAAGAATTACGACTGGGAGCGTAATCGCTTAATTTAGAACAAAAGCTAACTTAGGCCCAAGGGGTTGGAGGGGCCGCACCATTTGCTCCTACTTAAACCCGCCCCATCACCGATTCCCTGCAAAATTTCCTCGTACAAATTAACACGTGTCTCATCATCACCACTGTTGGTTCCGGCGACATAAAAACATTACCGTAATATTATACCTATCTAATTGTAGTACACAAGCAGTGGCGGCGCCGGGATTTTTTTTATCTGTACGGGCAAAGCTGGGACCACTGATTTATAGGGTGGGCCAGTGGTGTAACGAGAATTCGTAAACAAATTCTCATAATTTCGGAAAAAATCAATGTATTATACGTATTTCTATATATTTTAAAATACGATGTGTAATACAAAACAAAAATACTATAATAATCATACAGGGTGGTCCGCGGCCCACTCCTGGAGCCGTCACTGAGTACACTGATTTACGATATAAATTATTATTTCAGAAACACCCTGTAAACTTATTACAAACGGGTAATGCGTTATTATTAATGTATAATATAAATGTAACGGAGAGGCGCAGCGGGGACAAAAAAAAAAAAAAAAATATAATAATAAAAAAAAAAATATCGTCTTTCGCCGAGCAAGGTGAAAATATTTCGAGTATAATATACAAAGTCTTTACACAGAGGAGAAATAATAATAATAATAAATAAAAATAAAAAAATAAAAAAAAAAATAGTAACCGTTTGGCGGCGGGCCCACCGGGCCGTTATAATTGGTAGACACCGCCGCGCCGCCGTCGCTTGGAATCTTTCGGAGCGGACGTAAACGCGTCGCCTGCGAACGTGTGTGTAGTGTACGTATATATTGCGATATTATTATTATTATTATTATGTGCACGAGACAGAGATTGGCCCGTCTCGTCGGCGGCGGCACGTTGCCATGGAGACTTTGCCGGGACGCCGCCGTGTCCGCTTCCGTGCGTTTCCGACCGTAACGTTTTATGCACGCGCGCGACGTTGTTTATTATTCACCCGCCGCCGCCGCCGTGTCGCGACAGGCGGCGGCGGCGGCGGCGGCGGCAACGGCGGCGGCAACGGCGGGAAGCACTGCGGGCTTCGGCAGCGGCGGCGGCGGCCACGGGGATTGTTTCTCGCTTATCGTCATAGCACTCACTCTGTATACACACTTCGCACGCTGCGGCGCCCGGAGAGGAATCAATGTCGAAATTAAACTGTCGTCCGACACCTATATGATAATATTATACACTCGTGTAATAGTATAGGAGGGTGTGGGTCCGAGCGTCATCATAATATTATTATTGAGTGCTCTCCGGACGTTGCATTTGCATCTCCGATCCAATACAGGACCTCGGCAAAAATCTCATAACTTTTAACGCACATTTTTGCAGTTTTTCGAAATATTTTACAACTTTTTTTAATTTTTTTATTTGTTTTCAATCGTACCCATGGATAAAACCACCACACGTAAAATTCAATTTTAAAAAAAAAAGATTATTAAATAAAGATAAGATTTAAATGTGAGTATATGCGACAATCATCCGGAGTCTATCCGGAGTGCCCGACAATAATATTTATAACGGAACTTTATTACATTTTTCTAGTGTCAATTTTTTAATTTTTTTTTTTTAGCGCAATACTGCAATAAATTTTATCGCATCAACATCCGAGTCCTAAATTTATTATACATTCACCATACAATCGTCATACGAGTGTAATATTATAATACTATACCGTAGTCGAGCCGGCCTAGCTTTCAATTTATTCACTTTATTAGCCCGGTGGTCCACACGGCGATTCACTCACCGTGATAGCATAACTACACCGTGAACCGAATCATATGTTTCAGAATCCAACCCCCTGCCCTAAAACCCAAAACCGACAGTTTCATTTAATATATTAAAATTTAAATATCAAACCTATATCGGTGTCATCTGTACAATAGTGGTGATAAGGTACTATTAATTTGACATTTACCGTGGCCAACGTTGGAATTAGTCTTTAGTCGTTTAGTCGGACTAAAAAAACGAGTCATAAGTCGTTGATTGTATACACATGTCTGACCGAATCCATTACCGACCAAGTCTCCTCTAGATCGCTATAGGTGTAAAGGTCTAAAGGTTTCGCATAAATAAATAAATACAAAATAATTTTACTTGTGGGGGGGGGGGGGTGCTCATACCCGTCAATATTCGTGCGTCTACACGCCTATGCGCGTAGGTATTAATCTCAATGTTCAACGTTTGGAAATTGTTGCGCGACGGCCGGAAAACAATAATGCAACGGGCGCGCGCGTGTACAGGTGCACGGGACTCCGCCGCCGCCGCCGATGCCGACAATTGGCTCCCCCCCGAGTATAATTAATTGAAAACGGGATGGATGCCGGCGGCGGTGACGCGTGCACAACCGCCCTGCCACCACCCCCCCACCCGGGCCCGCCGCCTTACGCCGCCACCGCGCGCCCCTATACACTGCATATACGCCACTACTACAACTACACCGGTGTATATATTATATTATATTACGCGCATAATCGACATTGATGACGATAACGATCCGGTGCAATGGAATATTTTAAAACTAATAAACCCTCGGCCTGACCGTCGCCCGCTCCTCTCCGCAGCGTTAATAACAAAATTAACGCCGGCGCGGTTTTCAACAATCCGTATACTGCGTCCCATGGCAGAGTTGAAGAAGAAGAAGAAAAAAAAAAATTTAAAAACGTATACGAGGCTATGCGCGTGTATAAGGATAAAATTGTACATATTGGATTTTGCCATAAATATTATAATATTCGTGTTATTTATAATTATCAAAACAATATTAATGTTAAATACATTCATTATTTAGTGACATACGTTGTTTCATTATTTATGTTATACAAACCAATACAATTCATTTCGCGGTACAACCGATTAAATTTCAACGAATATTTCACTTTGAAAGAAAAAAATAAAAATCAAATAGTACACGTCTTCAACAGTTCAACTTAGGGACCGTATTCCGAAATTCAACAATGTTCAATAAAAATTACAATAGTCGTTCTAGAACACAACTGTTTGATAATATTTTATTGTTGAATCCTGTTCCGAAATTCGGCATTTTCCAACTAAATTCCCATCGGATCCAGCGTTCAATTTTACCCATTGTTTCTGATTGATATTTCGTATCAGTTATTTTGTACTTATTTGCCACGATTTAAATTTATGCCACTGATAAAGCGTCCAATCGTATTTGATAACACGGAAAAAATGTTGTAACTGTATGATTATATTCCATTGTCCAACGTAATCGTTTAGTAGAATTTTAAGAAGGCAATGTTAAGCAACTTGTCATTGATGTTCATGAAAATTTTAAATTTAAAAAGTTGAATTTATACGAGGAAAACAAAACATAACTAGTTAAGTTTACAAGTTTTTCAACAATTGACTGTAAATTGTTATTTGCTAAACGAATACCACGTTGAAAAATGAATGTTAACTAAGGTAACGTGTTTATTCGTGCCATGGGTGGGTCACTGTTGTATGCGGGATGTGTGAATTTGGTAAGGTATATAAGATATAAAGGGTGAATTTAATTTTATATCTGTGCGCAATAATAAATCATTGCGAACTAAATATGATTCTGGGCGTAATTCGAATACTTTTTCGTACATTAAAATCGAATATTTTTAAATTGAATTATAAATTACAAAATATTTATATATAAAAGTTGTTCGCTTTATAAAATTATAATTGTTGACACAAAAATCCGATCATAATATTTCAATTGCAGGTGGTGGTGGTTAGTTAACATACAATTAATGGGAATCGAGTTTTTTTGTCGTCTGTTCGGAAAACGTACTTAAAAAAAAAAAAATAAAAAAAAAACCACTTTAATATTACCTTTTAAATTGAATATTATATCGTACGCGAGTTACAAAATAATAACTATTATGTTGGGTTCGAGCAAAGTGAGAAAACTCGGCACGTGCGTCGGGCAAATACCCCTTTCTACTTATATCAAGAGGAATTTTAAAAGACAATATAATACAAACACCCCTATCTCATCGCATTGTTTTTATCTTACTGTACTTTTGCAATCATGTACGTAAAGCGCGTTTAAAAGCAAACGACTTTGATACGTGTCGTACGAACGCGCCAGTAAAACCGGGTCATTAAAATACAGATTCTAACGTTCAATTGTTAAAAACAGAAAATATTCGACTTATAGTCGAACCGTTTATTTAACGATTGAAATTCTCATATTGAGAAACCTTGGACAACCAAGTACATTATTCCTCGATTTCTCTGCCGTTTCTAAGTCGAAGACGGGAAGAGGTACACTTCAGGCCTACACTTTTCGTTATTTATACGTTAAATCTCGAAGGTGTATATACATTTTTGATTCTCAATCGGCAACTGATAATTTTGATTTTATAGTCTCACCGTCCTCTACGGTCGATTTTTCCGAGATGGTCCCCCTGACCACCGTGCTCGAACCGGAAGCTCGTCGATATCGTTTTTATCCACGTCCTGTACATTGTTATTACAATAAATGCATAAAGGTAATAATAATTGTCAACAACATAGACATTATTATTTATTACCAACGGTACTTATACATAAACCATGGTTATATTCCTTAACAATAAAATACAATATTTATTATTCAACAGACGAAAAATGCATCGTTGTTTCAAACAATAGTATTATACAGATAGGCGTATAGGGAAAATGCTCAACCAAAAAAAAAAAAAATAAATGTTTGTCATTCGTTCACGTGATGGGAATAAACGAATAAATCTATACAAGTGCGAGGTGGTCAAAATTGTTATTATTATTATTATATATGACAACCGTTATAGAAGCTACACTATTTAGTTAACGAAACTAAACATTTAAGAACTATTGTATAGTTTGCATGTCCTCCGAGAAATTAACCGATATAATAATTAATAGTTACGGTACCAAATTTGCATTATATTTTTAAAACAATATTCCCCAATGGTCAAAATACGGACATACTTAACACCGTGGGTGTGGACCACTGCTGTAAGTGAGAAGTCGGTAATTTAGTTTATATCTGTACGCGACGACAAATCAGTAATTCATAGTTTTCACTACACGATAAACGCGGTACCGAGCAAAGTTTGGCCGAAAACAACAATTTTTCATACATTTAAATTGAAAATCATAATAATTTCTATAACTACGAAATAAATCACGACTGCCCCGCATGTTTTCGTCATAAATTTTTTTAGCATTTTTTATAAAGCCGATAAAGTTTAACGTAAAATGGTACGTGAAAGTGTGTTGGTATTTTTTTTAAACACCCCCCCCCCTCGAAAATATCACTCTGGCCCTACGTGTTTGCCTAAGTTTATTTATCTCAAATTACTCGTATATGATGTGTACAATAAAAACGCGTGGGTCCTATACGACCGTTTCGAAATTCCGTATTCGCCGACCGCACTGTAGGCTTTTTGTAAGGTTTTTCGTTTGTTTATCAAATAACGAGATCATAGATAATTTGTCAACACGTCCGTTTGACACGTCACGAGGCGTCGCCGCCGTGTCGTTGTAGTCGTGTCGTGATGTGGTGTTGCTGTGTCGCGTAACGAGCGGCGGGGATACATCTGTCTTGATTTTATTCGCGATAAAAATGTAACCCCTTTCACGATTAATGTAAGGGTCGTCGTGGTCGACGTGCAGGAGATGCGTGTACATGATAATATTATTATTCCCGGGTTTACTTGTATACAACCAAAAATCACCGACGTTGTTCCCACACTGGTAATGGTTTTTTTTTTTTCGACCCCAGTTTGTGGCGATTACACACACTCGCGAGCGCGTTGATGGTGGTGGGGGGGAGGTTGGTGAGGGGCGAGGGAGAGGTTATAATAGCGGATAGATTCGAACGAAAGTGTAATAGATCCATTGTATGATTAGATACATAATATGCGATGTGTATTATGCTGTATATGTATTATGTATTATGTATGTAATAATATAAGTTCGAACGATATACTTGTACAGTTTAGGGTTCGTTTCTTTACGATTTTTTTTTTTTTCTTATGGTTATATTTTTTGTTTCCAAACTACCATTATTGTTGGATACGATAAAAAATATATATATATTGTTCGAAAAGTTTTATAATCATATACAAAGACCGTCTCGTCTCTATACAAATTACAGAAAAATCGAACATACAACCGTGAATTTCGAAAAAAAAAACAAAACAAAATGTTATTTTTAAATAATTTCCGAAAACGAAACAATTTTATCACAAACAAACGTTTTATGTAAACTGAATTTCGTTGTGACGTCCTGGTATTACTGACAGTCTACCAGTAATCCCGAATATAGTCGAAAATTCGCAGTAGTTTTAGAGGGAGAGGGCTGATATTTTGAAATATTTTACTGTATATAAAATGCCACTCTCCGTGCTCGTAAAAATCATCTTACCGTGAATAACCAAAGTACCAATGATTTATTATAGACATATCTCGTATAAATACGAGTATGTATAATATTGAGTACATTTAAGTGGTGATAATATCTCCGTTTGTACATTTTGAGGGGGACTTAGACCCTCAAGTCCTCCCCGAAATTCCGCCTATGAATATCTGAAATAGAAAAAAACATACCTATATAATTTTGCATCCAATTGATTACTTAGTCAACGATATTACAAGTCTATTACAACGTTTAATATTATTAGATTTAGAAAAACAAAATACAAATTAGTACGTGAACGCGTTAGTTATAGTGATTATAAAGAAAAAAAAATAATATATAATAAATTAAAATAATAATAAAATATATAAATATATCTATGCTGTTTATTTATAATAAATAACACGGTAATGTCCGTAATTCAATACTATTTTCGGGTAGATCGCCTACGACACCACGACGAAAATACCATTATTTTCGGTTCCTATCAGAGTTTAACGATTTATATTATGAACACACTTTCCATTCTTATTTTCTATACGATTTCAACAAAATTCAATTATAATAAAACTATGCTATTATCGTTTATGCACTACACTTTTAAACTTTTTACACATAAATAATAATTCGATAATAATTTTGATAAAACTGTAATTTAGCAGATTAAACGGCTCGGACGAGTGGTACAGGTGTGAAAGCGATTATTCCATTATTGTCTGTCTATATTTTAATGCAAATAACGATATATTATTTATTTATAGCATTTAAAATGAAATCTCGGAATTTAAATTTTATCGCCGCACGTTATAATTCTCTTTAAATATTAAATCGCCAATCAATTTTAATATTTGATACATTTTAAGTGTCGCTGCCCCGTGTGTGTAGTGTACCTTTCAAATAAAAAAATGTTCGTAAAATTGTTTAAAAATTATACTAAAATACCGTAACCAGAGTATTTTAGGTTAGGTTTTTGGTATTGCCTATACACCTCACGATGTTAATTATAATTTTAACAACGCGTTCGTTTATTTTTTTTTAGTTTTGCATTCAAGCGGTTGTCAGCAGTCATACGAATACGTTGTGTCGAAAAATCGATTTATCTCGATTGCAGTACAATTAGGCGTAGTACGAAAGAACACAACTTTATCTAGGAAACGACAAACATTAATTTACGAAAAAGTTACGGTTTTTTTTTTCTAATTGTAAAAAATTACCACTTTTAACACTGAATATCGACCAAAACCTCGTTCGAGTAAATCGAAAATTAAAAATATGTCGTACCCCCTAGATCAGGTTGTCTTTAATTATCATAATGCTTAGAACCATTTTTAAATTTATATGCAAGTAAATTTGACCAACACTTTTACGTTAATCGATTTTCATTTTTTCTCGAAATTTCGGTAAAATTGTTTATATGCAACCCTTTAAATAACGGGGTGGTGTGACCTGTTGTCTTAACGAAAATATCACGTAGGTATCCGTCGGATATGTTTATTTCAAACGTGGCATTTTTAATCGAATTCGTTCTCTTCAAATATTTTATACCGGTCATATGTATATATAATAATGCCCGTGCGTGTCTAGTGGTGTGTGAAACTGTCTTACCGAGAGCCAAGAGGATTTTTTCTTCAAATAAGGCGACGTGCTTAAACCTCTTGTGATTTTGTTTTTATAGAGCAAACGTGATTGTATAAGCGTATATACATTCTAAATGGCAAAAAAACAACCGCGAGTAATTAAGTAGATATAAACTGTGTGGGGGGGGGGGAAATTTTTCTTTTTTAATAATCCAGCAATTTTAAGTTAATTTGATTTCTTCTTTTTTTTTCTTAATCATTATAGGTATCGAATTTGTTAAGCTTTAGGTTCACTATTTTTACATTTGTACCTTTAACGAGTATTTATGAGTTCCAAATGGCAACTTCCCATCAGCTCCTCATATCAATACAGTTTCGAAAAAAATAACATTTTTCTAAACATATACTTGCGTATGAGTTATTATAACAAATTAAAAATGTAGACCGGATATGGGTAATGATCGACGACGACTGATAAATCTAAAATCAATTTTACTCGAGATCTTCGTTGGATTATGATAAAAAAAAAATAAAAATCATACTGTATAATGATATATCAAATAAAAATTCAATATTCACCAAAAATAATATTGCTAGATAGACCTTGTTTTCCCTATAAATTGTTGTTGTAAACTATTAATACAAAAATAATAATAATTATAATGAAATTGTAAAACAAATTGTATTATAATTTAAATTGTTTCCAAGATGGCGAATAATATAATCAATATTATAACTTATAGCATAAAAAAAACCACAACACCATGTTGTTAAAGTATATATAGATATAATATTTTGTTCATGATTTATTCATAGATTTTTTTTTGTAAGTTGACTCACGATTCATAAAGCATTTCGGTTAAAAAAAAAAAAAAAAAAAAAAAAAAATATTTATACACTTTTCGAATATAATAATTAACATATTAAAAGAAATAATAACAATAATAATAGTACCCGAAGTATAAAAACACGTTAAATTTTATTACGAGCGCATATTGGAGAGGACTTGTTAAAGTTTATACCGTTTATATGGAGAAAATAAGTAAAGTTTTTTTTACTTGAATTGATTACATAACTTTATTATTATTCTAGACTAAATATACAAATTTAAATACGAAAAAGCATACTAAATTAACTATAAAAGCACTACAATTTTATTAAACTTTCTTAACCGTAAATATTATTACAAAATATATTATTTTAATTTAATTTCACGGTACATGAAATTAATTTAATATAAAAGCCGAAACCACCACTCCTCGCCGTATCGCAATAACGATTGGGTCTAGAAACTTGATATTTTTCACAGAAGTTTCTTCTTATGTATCGTATAATTCAGACGTACAATAAAAAGTGATTTCAGGGTATCCGATCCCTAAAGGAGCGCACACACGTGAATTTGTACATTAAAATACGAAAATTGCACAAAAGTATACATTTTTTTTCCTTTTGTTTAATTCCGATTCCTATTGGTTGTACGGATTATTTAATTCGGTTATTATATAATACGTATGATGATCTAACACTCGAAAAGACTCAAATAAAAAGTAATCCGTAATAATAATATGTTATAATGTTATAATATTGTATGTGGGTATGTGATATTGTATTATTACATGAGTATATTATTATCATATAATTACCCGAAAATTCGTCAACCCGGAGTAATTAAAGTGCATTTACGTGATGACACATGTTGTTAATACCGTTTAAAACGATTCAAAACAGATCCTATAAATTAAACTTAAATCGAATTATTTCTATATTCGGTTTTTAGATATTTTTTTTACGCACGACCCTCCTGACAGTGTCGATAGGGTTCGAAAGTAACACATGTGTTTATAACAATGGCGTTTATTATGTCCGTGTAATTATACTATTGGGAAATCATACAAATATATATTATATCGTTATTTCAGTAACCATTTTCATACGGATTATTGAATGGTTTATACAAATATTAATTATATAATAAACTATAGAGACGTCTTGACATTATTCGTTTATTAAAAACCTTATTAAAAAAAAAAAATAAAAAAAATAGTCATTTCAGAGGGGTGAATACCCCCTAACCCCCCTGGACACGTCACTGATATTATATACCTTTGTAACTCTCTTCCAACAACAGTGGTACCAACCTATGGTGCAAAGTGTACATATAGTAAAAGCAAATATTTTTTTTTATCTTTAACAGGTTTTCAGCATTAGTTTAAAAATCATCGAGTTTTTAAATACTATACTATATCACATATATGATGTTCTACAGGTTTCCAAACAAATTAATTTTTATATTTTCTTCGGTTTAAACCAATTGTTATTTTCGTTAATTTCATTTTTAAGATATTACATACACATTTCAGTAATTCTCAAACTTATATATTATATTAATTTATTATTAGTACGTGCAGTGGCGTAATTGTGAGTGGGGGGGTCAAGGGAGAGCACTTGTCCTCCTAAATTTTTTTCGGTGTGTATAATTCCCCCCCCCCAGGTATGAAAACAGTACAAATTGCCGAATCTTATAAAATAAAGAAAGAACGCAATATATAAATTACTTTTTATTGTCATAAGATCGTAAGTGTTAACGTTATCGCGTTATGTGGTTTACAAAAAATAAGAAAACTAACATTAAAATAACGATAGGAATAACTAACCTTTCCTTTATTTTTTTTTTTTTAAATTTCGTTTAATTAAGCTATTGAGAACTTTTATTTTGTATACATTGAATACGAATATATTTGCACCGGCCCTCGTGGTTTTGATTTTGGCGAATACATTTGTTTTGTCCAGTTACTCCACCGAGTGCTACGCGTACCCGTATAGACGTGATTTGACAACTCGTATAATTATATCAGTGCGGAAAATAGAAGTTTGTGTTGTACACGGTGCCTCTTGGCGACGTGAAATTATAATTAATTATTATAATATTATGAAACCGTTATCGTGTTTATTGTATAATTGACACGTCCGACGACGGACGGCAGTTTTGTACGTATTAATAACGGTCCGTACACGTATTGCACTAAAAAGAAACGTGTCCGGCGGAGCTACCTCATAACCCGAACGCGACGCGCAATACGCGTTTTTACGGTGACATTTTGCAATTTTTTCGCTCCGTCGATTTTGTTCGAACAATTTCGAGTATTATTAATACGTTTAATTGACACCCAGTGTCAGACGCGGCGGAATGTTATAGCGTAACCGCCGCCGACTATTATACACCGTCGGTCTAAATTACGACAAACATATTATTTTGTTCTGCATAATATAAATTTGCGGATATACCGGCGAACCAAAAAAAAAAAAAAAAAACATCTGGCGAAACGATATATAATATAATATTACGCGCGTGCGTTTGGCGATGAAACAAAACGCTTTTCGCCTTCGCGCACACGACGCCGATGGGGGTAGGGGGCGCGACTGTAAATTTACACCGGTGAGTTTATCGCGATTGCGCAAATTGTTCGAAAAAAATAAAAAAATAATTTATATTGATTATTGATTACATTTCCAAGTAGACTTCTGTACACCGTATACTATCTATAAAAAAAAAAAATCTTTTATTTAGAACATTTTATTTAAAATTATTAAATAATTTATTATTAAGTCTTAACTTCTCATAGTCACATAGTTTTCGTATTTTAGTGATAAAACGTACGACGAACATTGAACAAATGTTCAACGTTGAAGTTGGAAGTTCTGGGCTATTATACGAATTCTATAGGAGTTATAATAATATAATATTATTATAATAATCTATTTTATAATAGATATAATTTTGAAAATATTGGATACAGGAGAAAAACCAAATATAATTCAATTTTTTTTTGTGACCAATTTGAATCCGCGATCAATTGTCTCAACCATTTAGACTACCGTGAGACCGCGGTTCAACAACGATAATTGAATTTAAAAAAAATTATATTTTTCGTAATCTATTTGACCGTAGTTACCGTTATATTATATTATTGTATCGTCAAATTTATCAAAGAACTATGCAAGGTGCGATAATGGTTTTTTTTTTTTTGGAGTCTGCATGTCCGTTCAATTGCATCTCTCTACCAATGTCTGCATGATACACTGTCAGTGGCATAATTTTGGGAGGGGTAAAAGGGAAAATACTAGCCCTCCCTGAAATTTTGTGTGAGTCAGAGGTATAATTTTGCCTCCCAAGGTATAACAAAAGTATGAATCTCTGAATCTTCTAAAATAAAGGAAGAACGCAATACGTTAATTACTTTTTATATACATAAGTTAAAAATATTATTTCCCTCAAATTATTTCACAAAAGTTAATATGTATGTATATCTTTTACGTTTCTCCTGTTTTATAATATGTTGACGTATTGTCATTATTTGAGTTACAAAAAATAAGAAAACTAACATTAACATAACGATGTATTCTTTCGTTTAGTTTTTAAGTTTAGTTAAGTTATTAAGTCTTTCATTATTTCGTATACATAGAATACAAATATATTTACGCCACTGCTCGTGGTTTTGATTTTAGCAAATAAATTGTTTTGTCCCCCTCCCTAGTTTTTTACACAGTTACGCCACTGTACACGGCTGTGTATGCGTTACAGAGATGGGATTATACGTATATATATATGTATACGAGAACGAATAAAGAACAAAAAAAAAAAAAAAAAATAAAAAAAATAAATAAATAAATGACAGAGGAGGAGGAAAATTGCCAATGTGCATAAAAAGGAATCGTTTAAACCGCCACTAGTGCGGAGGCGGCGAGGGCGATATTCGTCAACGTCACCGCGGAACCGCCGTCGCAATCCTTCATCCGGCCCCGAGACCCTTCGTCGCGGCGGCCCGCGTGGCCCGTTCCCGCGGCCTTTGTGCAGCGGTGTATCGGATTTTAACACAAACAAGCGTACCGCGAGCTGATTTATCGCCCGGCTGTATCGCACCCTTTACACACATTCGCCTTTCGGAGGTTTGTCATAAATTTATCGGCCGCGTGGAAATTGCACGTGACTATTATATTATACTATTATTATATACACGTGTCGACGTAGTAAAACCGAACCGGTGGTTGGGGGGGGGGAAATAATAAAAAAAAATAACAGAGAAATAGGTAATGTTATAATTGAAAAATAAAATAACGTGTAAAATATCGATCGTGGAAAACTGTATTACGGCCGGAGTCGGTTATTATTAGGGCTGCGATATTTCATTGTTTACCAACAAAGCTTGTTGCGTGAAGCTCGGATCGTGAACGAATTCGTTTATTTTGCATTTTTCGGTTTTCAGGTCATTTTATTAATTTGTTTGCGCATTTTCCGGTTGAAATTATTAAAAATAAATACATTTTTAGCACATGCATGCATTATTTCGAAATTTTAGGGCATTTTTCAAAGGGCTTTGTTTTCAGTGTTTTACAGGGTATTACATTCCCAGCACAAGTTTGTATATATTCTTACGGCCGGTCAGCGGGTATTTAATACCGGTCAGTGGCGCTTTGACAATGTTTTTCAGGATCCGCGGCTCCATCGTCATTAAGGCGTGTAAGAAAAAATAAATATATTTTTGAAAAATAATTAACTTTACCCATAAATATATCAAGAGCAGTGGCGCTCAAAAATATTTTTAAAACTCTTCTAAATTGTCCGTCAAACGTGCACTTGTACCCACAATAGTGAAGAACAAAGACTGTGATCGGGGAGGAGGAGAGGGATAAGTCGTTTAGGGGCTATAGGAAACACGCAACGTATGAGATAGATGTAATTTAAATTAATAGTATAATAGTTAATCATAAATAAGTAGTACATTTCATTAAACCTTTAACTTATATAAAACTATTAATTGCAACGAAAAAAATTAATATTTAGTAAAGATTAAATTAAATATTAATGGGTTTTTTATTGACATGATTATTTATAATTTGTTTTTATGGCCTTCAGTTTTCATACACCCACCCACCCCATCCATCATGTTAATCGCTGGACTTGAGAGCATTGGGCGCCACTGATAATGAGTAAAAAAAGGAAATTGTAATACGTCATCATATTTATGTAAATGGGTTTTGGTAGGTGTATTTAAATAAAAATAGTTCAACTGATACCGCGGTCACCCTGTTGTCTAGTATAACAATAATAATAATGTTTAACTATAGTGGCGCAACCTGTAGAATTTGTTTTCGGAAAAGCGGTAGGGATTATGAATTTAACATTTTTTTTTTTATTAAATAAATTTACACTATACAAAGAAAAGTCTCAAATTGCAATACAAATTACCTAAGTATAACTTATTACGTGTTTTTTTTTTTAGCCTGTGAACAGTTTCTTGACCAGAAATCTTGATCCGATCATTAATATTAAAAGTGATTTCTGATAGAAAATTTTGTCTAGTTGGTGCGTTGGGGTGGTAATTTTGTTTTTGATTTTTCTTGTATATTTCTGAATAATGGAAAAAAATTGGAATATTTATTTTCTGGTCTTTGATAATTCCGATTATGTGGTTTTCTCTTAAATGTAATTCAATGGAAATTACTCGTAAATGCCTGACATTTTTACTAAATAGATTTTCAAAATATTCTGGCATTTCGTTATAATAATATGAAAAAAAAAAAAATCATTTTTCAATCATTAAACGTATGCAAGTTAAACCCAGATTTCCGTAACAAATTTATACTTTACCGAAGTAATAATATAAAGCGCGTATCAATAACAATGTCATTATAAGGGGAAAACACAGAGAAAATATTCCAACGGTATAATATTATTATACATTTTTTATTCAGTAAATATATAGGCAGTTCTATATAATAACCCACAAGGAAACCGTATATTATTATTTTTTTTTTATTACGAGAGTATCTGTTTTTCGTCATTATGACAAATAATACTTAGGTTTGTTTTATAATATTTTATTGGAAAAATATAAAAAACAAATAAAGTTGTTTACTTTGACTTTTGACGTTAGAATTTATTTATTTTTTACTCCGGCATATTTATTTATGTTCTTAACAAAATACAAGCGATAGACATTTACCACGAAGAAAACATTCGATCATCTTAAAAAAGTAATATACTTATATTAAAGTATAACATCGTATATTATACAGTACGTCAATATTGTTTCGAATGTTAAATTTAATTAATTTAAGTAATTATTATCGCAACGAAGAGTTTACTTTACTTTATATACAGTTCGCAGTTCGGCTTAAAAAAAAAAAAAAAAAAAAAAAAAAAAAAAAAAAAAAAAACACGTATTTTTATATTAAAAATCAAGCTATATTCTTAAGAATTCATTTTTTTTTTTAGTAGTTTTCGAATTATATTATGAATGTTATGGACATTCGAAGCGTATTGAATAATAATGAACATAACATAGTTTTTGACAGTTTGATGTAAAACGAAGTTTTTATAAATAAGCGATATAAAATAAATTATGGGGCGATGACGAATAAGAATATTCGTAGGCCAGGTTAGGTATATATGCATTTATTCAATTTAGAGAAAAATAAAACTAGAATTTACTTTATGAATATTTCGATAATAAAAAATACATAATCTAATAGCATTTTAATTATGATTTTAATGTAAAACATAAGTGTTGTGTATATTTTTTAACCAAAGTTGGATTAAGGGTCCAGTTTTCCCGGGTCCAAAATCGAAAATAGGCTTTTTTTTTATGTAAATTGTATTATTGTACGATTTTGTACTAGATACATAATTTTTTTAACGAACTATTTAGAATTTAGAGATCTATAATAAGGCAATTGAGCTAATTCCATCGAGTGAAAACTTTTCCTATATTTGTATAATATTATTTATTGTATTTATTATATATGCAAATGTATTGATGATGGATATTCTCTAAATATTTTTAGTTAGTATAATTATTATTCTTAATTATGTAGGTAGGTAACCGTAGGTGTACTATTTATTGATTGATGATGTTTATTATGTTAACATATGTTATTTATTTATTTTTTTACTATTTTGTTTGTTGAAAACTTGTAATTTTAAGTACTCTTGTACTCTTATATATTTAGTTTTAACATATTTATTATTTGGTGTACATTTTATTATGTTATTACGTTTTTCAGTCAAAGAATTATTTACATATAAATGTAATAAATGTCTTCTATATTACATTTCATTATTAATTGTACATTTTCAGGAATAAAATATGGAAATATGGAATAATATTAATCCTAACGATTTAAGATTCTATTTCAATGTACGCATGTCTTATTTATTATAATTGGCATTAACCCTAATTGTTATCTAAAAATTCAAATAGACCTATTTTTTGGAGCAATTTTTACAAGAACATTTTTTTTTTCAAGTTTAATATTTATCAAGTTGACAGTTATTTTAAATTATCAATTATTTTATCCATAAAAACCCCGAAAAAACCTAGTCAATTTACCTACATAAACTACATATTAATATAAACTTGGAAAATGTACGTTTATCGCAATTTTCACGAAAACATATCACAATTAAGCTAGTTGCTATTTACACGACGTTATGTTTATAAACATATTATTTGCATACAAACGAAGGCAGTCAATTGAATATAATATAATAAAAAACATAACTTGGCTGTATCCATAGGCTAATGTTTTAAATTTTCAGAGGAAACATTAACAATCTTTATGTTGTTCAGAAAATGATTTTACAGTTTTATCCCCTATGCCGTTAATGACCCTTCGTTATTGACTATCGTATGGGGTTGGAAATGAGGAATTTGCCAAATCATCCGGACGACGTTACACACGATAACTAGGGCGCGGAAATGTATACAATTGTGTATTTTTCTATAAGGGGAAATAAAAACCCTATACAAGTATAAAACTAGACCACAGGGGTTTGAAAATAATTATTTCACCAACGAATAAAAACACAATAGTCGTAATATGGCGCAGCGGTTCGAACAGGGGGTCCCCCTGTTTGTAATCCCCCACTTTTATAGATAAAAACCTATACATGACAAAATGTTTATTTAATCCAGCACTTGTTGTGTAGAAGCAATTGACGATTTTGTGATAATACATATATTTGGGAATCTTTAGAACCATCTTCGAAAAAATTCTGGTTGTGTCACTGAATTTAAAATAAAATGTTAATATAATAAAACTATTGATTAGAAGAAAACTGTTCCAAGACACCACGGGTACTAATGTTCGGTTTATTTTTAAAGTTGTTTTGGCCGTTTACATAATATATATCAATCGTTATCCATAAAATACTCATATATGTTTAAAAAATATTTAATTTAATGCTATTAAACCACACATTATCGAATTGAAATAAAAATAGTTTGGTTTTTTTTTTTCGTTTGGTTCGTGTTTTCTACCTTTAGTCGAATCGATTAGTATCAAAATACGATTTTTTCGCACAAGCGAAATTAGTTCAAAGTATACAACGAGTTATATATTGTATAATTATTTTTTTTATATAAATTAATTAGAATAAGTATAAATTAACTATAGATTCATGGGTGTTTAATCGGAATACACGATTTCTTTATGAATACAAATTACACGGTATTAAATGTTCAGTGTTTCAAAACTATAAAGCTAGGGAATTTTATTTGTTTTATTTATTAAGTTTTGACGTTATCCTACACATTAGTATCGTGTATTGATGTTGGTCAATTATTATTATTTATATAATGGCAATAAAACGTATGAAAGAAAACGAATTTAACATAATTTATTCATATTATTGAAAACAAAAAAGGTGTGTTTCAGTTGGAAATCAAATCGACGTCTTTGATTATATGAATATTATTTTAAGTAAATAATATATTATAAATGGTTGTAAATGAATACCGAAAAACATTTAACGGATTTTTAAATTTCGAATAAGTATGTCAAAGTTATTTCCGGGTGTTATTATTATGGTATATATATGAAAAAAAAACCACCAGATTTTTTGAAATGTTTTTTCAATTTTATATCTTAATAGATGAGCCATAAAAACGTACGCATAATAATAAAAACCGATCGGTTTATATGCGTAAAAAAATATACATTAAAGATATATTATTATAGACAAGCCTAAAAAAAAAAGAATCAAAAACGCACTTTTAACTTGTTGGTAATTTTAGAAAGAGTATTCGAATGACCTATATTATTATCAATGTGATAAAACCAACGTAATTGTTATTTGTATTTGTTTATAATAATACGTCTTGGGGATATTTTAGGGGGGGGAGGTGATAGCCCCACTAAATAATAATAACTGAATATTTAATCGGAATTTTTAGCTGATTATTATTCAATAATTAATGTATTATTAACTTTAAAGATGGTGTCCTGTGAAAAATGTTGTGTTGTTAGTGCACTGAGGAGATCATTTTTAAAAAAATCGTTTGTACTTTTCATAATAATGGGGAAAAACCTAATAAAATGAGCACAATTATTATTGAATATAAATACATTTTTCTCTTGTCTTCAAATGCAGGAAATGTATTTTAAATAGGTAACAACCAATTTTGTTCCAATGGAATATAAATCAAATAAATTTGAGATGTCAAATTTTGTCTTTCAAGCGCGACATAATTTATTTAAAATCCCATTAAAATTTAACTCTGGGATCGTCACTGAACATGTTATTAATTTTCAAGGATTTGTTCATATAATAATTTCTATCCGTGCATAATTGTATATATATTTTTAGTAGGTATTTGGTATATGATAGCATGTTATTATATCGAAACAGAAAAAAAGATCCACCTTTAATATTTTTATTTTTTTTTTTTACTGTGGATAGGTATTTTGCCAACTATAATAACAGTTTATTATAATCTTTTTAATTTATTTAGTCTGAATTTTGTTTAAAAATATTTGTTTAAAATATTAGTAGTTTACATGCAAATCAAATATGAAATATATATTCAAGATAAAAAAATCAAAAAAAAAAAAAGTCGTGTCTAATCCTTAGGAAAATTGTTAACATTAATAATTAAACACTATACCTACCTATCATATAAAATTATAATGTCCCGTGATTAAATACAATTAATTAACTACTTAATATGAGTGTTCTATTGCCTTATAATACTTAGATACAGGTTGAAATGGTTAACTTTTTTTTTATTTGTACGATATTGTGTAAGTAATTTACATCAATTTACTACTAAATTAAAATTGTTTAAAAAATAAACCGAGTAACCGGCGCCTATTCCCCGTTTTCACATTACAGCGTTTGTCGTTTTGGCGTAGATTTCTTACTAATTTTCGTTTTTATCGCCGTAGTTCAACCGACGACAGAACGCAACAACACAGAGCAGAGTCAGGTCGGGCCAGTGAGTTTAATCGTTTTTTACTATACAAATATTTTTGTGTTGTAACGACGTATATTATCTACGGCCGTCAGAACCTGCGCCGATGCACACGACCCCATTGATTTATTATTTTATGGTAATATAAATGCACATAATGCACTATGTTAAAATTACACAGCACACGATTACCGTCTAAATTGTCAACTTGCGTGCGAGTGTAAAAACGGTTCAGGACGTTATAATATTATATTTTTAGACGTATAGACAGATACTCGATATCGATACCGTCGATTTTGATCAGTATCTTGGTATAACCCGATAATGTCTCTGAGATATGAAAGAAAGCGTTGAAAAATCGTGATTTATTTTATTCTCAGTAGTTGATGATCTGTGTGAACAATGATAATTATTACTCTACTACTGCCAAAAAATGTGCCTTTACAACACATTATATTACACATATTACATAAATTATGTGTCTCTAGGAGGGAATCCCCTGACCGCCCCTTCGTTCACAAATACGCCACTGAGTAAGAGTAGCCAGTACAGCCCTGCTCGTGCCCCACGTGCTCTTAGGGATAAAGACGAAACTAGGTTCACCGCGGTTGTATCCGAAACTAAAGCGCGAATAAATTAAAATACATTTGTTTTATATATATAAAAAAAAAAAACGCGCGGTCGAATATAATTGCAAAATGTTATTATTATAGTAAAAAAAAATTTTGCCAAAAAAAAAAAAATTACGCACTTAAATATATTTCGTTCGGTTGATAAATCGTTTGGGTGTCATTTTCCGCTCGGTAAAATTTTATTTATTACAGAGGGATAGTGTGTTTAGGGCGACTCACATTTGAAACTCTTATCGTTTCGACAGTTTCGAGTTCAGTCCTCGGCGTTTTTCCAACTCGTATTATTATTATTATTATTATTGATTATACACACAATAATATTCTGCAGACGAACAACAATGAAATATTCGCCTGCGCAGCAGTCCTGTTAAAAATATGACGATATTTTTTTTTTTAAATAGTTTTAAACCGCTCGTTTGTTGTTATATCACTAAAACCAACCGAACATCCGCCGCGGTACGTCTAATAATAATTTCCATACAGCTCGTATTTTATTTAATGGTTTACCACTGCATTTTAAATAATATTACTAATAATTGTTGAAAAGTGCGCGTTAGTCTACAAAACTTTGTAAACATTGTAATAACTTATATAAGTAACTCGAGGGCACAGTGCTGTAGACAGGAATTTTATGCGTGGGATGGGGAGTTCATAATTGCGTCGAGTTAATTCAAAATTATTATAAATACATTTATATATATATTCAATCAGCTATAAGCAAAAAATATATGTTTGATTATGGCTGGTTCTGAAATAAAAATCGTTAGGTTACATTAGGTTTCGAAACCAACTAAAAATTTCTTTACTAGATTTTAACCAGCTTAAAATGGCATTGTTTGATATTCAATATTTTATACGTACCGTATTAATGTCTAGTATAACAGTGTGACCGCACGGAATATATTAAAACAGTAAATTTTCAAAGTTTACTATTGTGTATTGCATTTTGTATAACAGAAGATCTATTTTTCTTGGTTTTCTCGGCCATTTCGTCTAATATATCTTTCGTTGCGATTATAATATATTCCGGTAATAACTTCGGAGTACTAATTAATCCATTCAGCCGATCCCGTTTGGCAAAGAGTTGAATTGATTAAATTTTTAAAAAAAAACCATATTTAAACGATTGTAATCTATGTCGTTCAAACTATTTCCGAGATAGGACTCGAGTACTTTTAAACTTGAGAAGGATCTCTTTGTACACAACGTTTTTAATAAAATAAATATTATTCGGAGATATGCTTGATATCGCTACGCTACGATATTCATCTTATTATCTATTTATTTATATTTAGAATTTTATTATTAATCAAATACACTAAGGGTAGTGTAGTTGAAATTGACATTTTGCGTACGTCACGTTTTTACAATACCTATAATAGCGATGGACGCCAAAACGACGTAATTATAATGTTTACTATAGTTTTGTTGTTATTTTTTCGGGACTGAACGGAAAAGTAACCGATTTCGCCGATCGTTTATCTACTTATATATTATGTATATAATAACAACCGGCATATAATTTTAAACTGTCTAAACCCCTTGTTGCACGATTACGTAAGACAACGCATACAGATCGAAAACAGTAGATACGTACCCATGTATATTGTATATATATATTATATTAAATAGGTATATAGGTAGGTACGAACGTTTTCGTATTTTATAGGTCTCGGAATCTACAACAACAGGTGTCTCGTTTATAGTCGCTGTGCAGACGATAAAAAGCTAAACGGCGTTCTTCGTTGTCGGCGATTACACTGCGGAAAACACTGCCGCCGCCCGAGTAAAACCGCTCGACTTACGTAACGTCGTGAATTTTCTTTTATAAATAAATTACAATATATTAAACTGCATCGTTCGGCAGTGCGTTTTTCCCGTCGTTTTTTTATCGGACCCGTGCGTCCCGAGACCTCACCAGTTTTCCCGGAGGCGGTAAAACCTACGATATTATATTTTTCCGCGTCTTGTGTACAATACAGGGCGATTATTATTATTATTGGTTTTTTTTTTTTTTTATCACGACCAACCAGAAATCCGGTTTCCCCCTCCCCCCCCGCGGAATTTTTTTCTTCAAAAGTAGAACAATTTTAGCGGTAACGAACGGAAAATTCTCGTTTATATTTTAAAATATTTAATATTTAATTCATATTTTATTACGAGTTTTTGTCATGTACATTCGATTGTTTGTTTCTATCGTCGTGGAATCGTTTAAGATTTATCGCTAGTCTTATGTGCTCATTGTGTATCGGCGAAACACAATAAGGATACGAGTTCTCATTCAACATATTAATTTACATTTATTTATTTATTATTTTGTTTAAATTTGTATGTTTTTTGTACAATTTTGAGATTCTATAATAATATATAATGATTGAAAGAAATACCGAAATCAATTATACTCATTATTCATTATCTCGGTAGATAATCGCCGGATCACCTTGTATATTTTATATTATATAGTTCCGGTGGGCCTTATTTTTGTCTCCGGTTAATCTATTTGTCGTCCGTACGTACAATAAAATAATATATTATTATTATTATTATCTATTATACGATAAAAACCTGAGAGACCGACGTCGTCATCGTGTTTACGAGCGCGCGCGGGCCGTGATGAATATTTGATGGACGGACGGGGCCGATCCGGCGGCGGATTGCGGACACCGTAGACGTTCGGGACGTTATTCTCGAGTGGGCCTGATTGGTGGCGACGGCCGTCGACCGGCGACGGTGCACGACCGGCCGGTACGTCCCGGCGAAGCCGCAAGTCGTCGGCGCCGCTGGGACACCACGTGGACGATCAGTTCTACGCGTGTTTCCGTGCTGTCGAGTTGTGGTCGTCAGCATAACCGGTCGTTACGTCGGCACGGACGTAATTATTTCGATTTTTGACCGTTGTGTTGCCGTACCATCGTCGTACCCTTACGCTGTTTGGCTATTGGTAATCAAACAAAATGGATTTTTACGCGAAAACTGCTGACAAACTGTCGTAGATTGTGGACAAATAAAATAAAGAGGTAAACAATAATTATATAATTGCAAACATTTATCTATGTAATACGATTTATAAAATGTGCGTTGATGGTACCTCTAATTTATGTCTCCAGATGGTTTTAGTTTTCAATACTGAATATTGAATATTGATATTTTTATGGTAACAATAGTTGATCGGTGACGTACATTGGTGCTAGGGTTTTTGGGGAGGGGGAGAAGAGATTTTAATTTGGGCATTTGCACCAGTCTAACTTATAACCGTATTGTCTCCTCACAGACGATTGGTAGTCGAGGTAAATTTTCGATTTTACTATTTTCCGACCGATATTTACGGATTTTAATTTTTTTTATTAAATAAAATATCAAATTTAAAATCGTCTTGAAAATGTAACGTGTTTCTATCGATTGATTTATACGTTTTGTTTGTAAAATATAACTCCTATTACCACCCATATCAGTCGGCAAATGCTGTAAGTCTATAACACCGAATATTAAAATTACGTCGCCGTCGTTATTATGTTAAGAGTAAAAACGATAGATTTTTTTTCATGAAATTAATAAAATAAAAGTATCGAAGTTACTCATTTGAAGAAACAACAGCCCGAATACCTAAATAGTTAAATGTAATTATATTGTCAATTATATATAGTAGGTATTATAAGTGCGTACTTACTTATTTATGGTTCATACAAATGATTTTTTTTTCTTATCGTTTGGTTTTCTACATAATACTAATAATATACTATACACAACAGTCTAATAATTTACGAACATTTAATGCATTTTACTCGTATTTTACCGAACTGATTTGATACGGGTCTTTTTATTTTTGCCTTACTATAAAGTTCAATGATTTTATATAGGGTTCGTAAACATCGATTAGTTTTGTTTATCGAGATTATATGGTTATCTGTGAGGAATCGGTTAAACTATATATAAACGCCCATTGGAAATTCTGTTCGATTCGCAATCGAACTATTATATCAATTATGTACGGGTACCTATAATATATAATTTGTCGTTGAGGATTTATTTCAAGTAAATTTTCTTTTTATTTTTTTCTGTTCCTGCAATTTCCTTTGGATAATAATAAAACGCACTCGGTGTTTTCATATATTAATCTTATTATTGTAGTTGGAACACCTATACGTATCGAAACAACGGTTTCAACGGATTTTTATTGTGTCCCAATGTTATACCTGTTTTTTTTTTTTTACAATATCCGTGTATACGCCGTGCTCTTTTTATCAGTCTGTTGTCAGTAATTATTGGGTCGTTTGGTAGGATACTAGCGTAGCGTTCCATTAATAACGCACATAATGTTTTTTTTAATTCTCATATTGTATTCAATTATGAGTACTTACATTAAACAAGAGTTACTCAAATGAGAGTTTTAGCGATTAAATAAACATCTAAGTACTTAAAATGTAGAATATAAGACATTTTAGGTTACTTGACGTCACTTTAATACGTACGTTTTCATCTGTTTGGAGATCCAATCATACTTGATAAGGATTGTTATCACATCGAGCGTATATATAATAATAATTGTATAAATAATGATCGTGTGTGATAAACAAATCCTTCAAAGATTTATGTGTGTTACTGCTGGAATCTGGAATACATAAATATTCCCAATGACTTTTTTTTTTTTTTTCAAAGTTTTATTATATTTTATACATATAGATCTATAAACTATTGCACGTTGAAAAAGATTGATCGCTATATTACCACCGTGGTCATTTATTATTCATGCCGAGTTAAATATTATATGCGAACGAAAAACATTTTTAAAATTATGATATATAAATCTTCACAACATTTCTTATTAAAACTGAAATACATATTTGTCCAAAAAAAGAAAAAACGTTTCCCAACTTAAATTTCTAAAAAAAAAAAAAATAGAATTCTGGGTTTTATGTTGAAAATAAAACGTTTGAGTATAAATTGGATAATTGTTATTCTATTAAATTAGGAGTTATGAGCTATATTAGTTTTGCGAAGACGTGTCTTTTTCTTCGGAAATCGCTTATTTCAGTTCGTAAAAATTCTCCAATACCTTGAAGTCCATAACGGATTTTCCGCTCGACAGTACCTTATTTATCGAACTTTCTAATCGTTTTTCCGCAGATTTCATTTTTGTTTTTCCAAACACAATTTCAGGTAAGTTATAATAATCCGAATCGTTCACATCGTACCTTAAAAGAAGCGGATTTTATTTGAATAATCTTGGAATAAAATTACCAGGAACAAACGACGAATATATCTCGGAATATATCGGTTTTATTTTTGTCGATTTCTGGGTTACCTTGACTACAAGAGAAAAAAAGGGCGCACTTCGCACGGCGGGTGTCCGTACTGGCGAAGGCATTTCGCTCGTTGATGGTTACTCTTGGTGGATGTATTGAATTTGAAAGAAATGATAAATCACTTTTTTCAATAAAACGATTCTGAGCAGAGTTTCAGTGTAATATATAGGATTATTATTGTTTATTTCACATAGAGTATGTTTTACACTGTGTAGTATACGATGAAATTATGAAAAAACTAATATTTTTTTATTATAATTAATTATGACGTACAATTTCGACAATGTTGTTCAACTAGAAATGTTAAATGGCTGTATAAAAAAAATGTTGACTACCAATTTTGAAGATTTTCTGAATATATTTAGAATAAAGTAAATAAAATCTTAAACAAAATCTTCATATCTTAAAATTTCCCACTTAAGGTTTAAAATCTTAAAATAATAAAAATTTCCATAAATAGCTTAAAATTGAAATACAATTTTGACATTTTTTTCATGTCATTATATTACGATGTTACATTTTATGTATAAATTTCAGGTCTCCAGAACAATTATTTTTGGAATTGCAAAGAAATAATAATACTCGTGTTTGACGAAAATGTGTTTTTGCCATTTATTCGTCACTTTTTGGTAGTTTTTCTGCCGCGTTAAAATAATTAATAGGTAAATCGAAAAATGACCTTTTTTAAAGTACCAACTAGGCAAAATTTATTACCGGAAACAGTAAAGCAGTATAAAGATTGGATGAAGTCTTCTAGTAAAAAAAAGTGTTTACAGAAAAAATAAACATCATTGTAAAACCACAAGACCTCCGCTCAGAATGTAAAATAATACATCTCTCATATTATTTTAACAGTTTACTGAGTTCTACTGAGAATCGTTTTTTGATTGCAGTGATTACCTTAGTTCTTTTATTCCTTCCCAACTTCCCAACTAATACAACAGTGGCCTACGAAGTAGTTAGCCCGGCTTTTTAATATTAATTTATAATTAAATCTTATCCGCCGGCCTATTCCAAATATTTTATACGGAGTGTGTCTGTGGATTAATTCCAGGATACATTTAAATACTGTCATCAATTATATACAATATTCGAAAAAAAAAAAAACAATACAAATTTGTACGAACCCGCCAATCGTGAACGTATAAATGCAGTGAAAATATTATTTTTAATATTCATAAATAATTAAAAATAAGCGTGGTTTCGAGTTATTGGCGACGGCGGTGTTAATAAAGGTTACGGTCATTAGTCACACTTAATTAACAGGAATGATCTCATTATTTAATGTGTAACAATGTTTAACGAGTTCTATACAGAATTATCTGTTTTGTGTTGGCGTGTGAACGAGTATACAATTACAATATGACATCATATAATACTCGTACTGTTTGGTATCATCATCGTACCATGTGGTCCACATGATTAAATACATTTAACACGCGATAAAAAAAAAAAAATAAAAAATTTTTCTTTTATATTATTGTTGTGTTACAATATTGTAATTTTTTTTTTTTACAGGACGAGAGAACAGAATCACAGATGGGGTTCGTAGCTATTCTGGTACTATTATATTCCTTGTCGAGTGCAACAAGTCATTTGAATGTGTTCCTCAGTCAAAAAGAAGTCAAAAGGATTATGGGTTAGTTATTATAGTTATACTCACTGGCAGCTATAGTTTATCCAAGAACATATTTAATATTTGTACGAGTATGTGTGTATTACACGTTCTATAATGTAGATTTTTTTATTTTACTTAATTTAGCCACTCGTAGGGTCTAAATTAATATTGAATTTATGTTTCGTATAAAATAGCTATTTTTTTGTTTTGTTGACATTTGTAGTTAAAAAATTAATTTCGCTTTACCACAACGTTGTTTGTACATCGAAATTATGAAAAGACACTATTAAAAAAGGCGTTAGGTTAGGTTAGGTGCACATACTTCGCACTATGGATGGGTCACTGTTGTAGGTGGGAAGTTGGGAAGGTAGTATATAGATAGACATATATATTTGTTTGCAACGATAAGTTGCAAACGAAAAACGATTCTGAGCGAAGTAGTATTAGTGGTGTTTTATGATTATTGCCACGATAACTCAGAAATCAATATAAATAAAAAAGAAATAATAAAACTCGAGTATGACAAAATAGTACGTGTTGCCGGTTTTTCGTCATTATTTGGTAGTTTTTAATGCCGCGTTGAAAAACTAATTGCTTTTTAAAGTATCAACTAGACAAAATTTGCTACCGAAAACAATTTATGAGTGTATAAATCGGACGAAGTCTTCTGGTTGTTTACAGAAAAATAGAAAAAATAAAAAATATACATCATTGTAAAACCACAAGACTTCCCGATCAGCTCAGAATATAAAAATAAAATGATTATTTTTAAAGTAGAAATTACAAAATTATAAAGCCATAAATATTCTTGCTACATAAATAAAGTTCAGTAGCTATAATATGTTACCGGGAACTAAATGAAAGGGCCCCGAAAAATCACCGATCACATGCTATTTTACATTTTTTTTTTTTGTACTTACACTATCAATGATAGTTTATCATATTGATTAATAAATATTAAATTAACATAATAATACACAAATTTAATTTACAATATAGCAGAATGGAAATATCACTTATTTTTAGATGTAATATTACGGAAAAAGTATGAAAAACAAGCAAATTAATGATATCAATAAACGTATTCAAATTATTTTAATACTTTACTATGTGTTGCCACCTTATCAACAACATCATTAAGGTTAATTTGTTTATCAATTAGTTTTCGACATTTATTAGCCGTATAAATGTTCTTGTGCCATTGAGTTTATCGAATAATTTTTTACAGGCTTTAGTTTCGAAAAACTTTGTTTACCCCAACTTTTGGAATGATTGAAAATACAAATAACAATTTATATGTAAAATAAATAAGATCCGGTGTAACCACGAAAATTGACGCCCGTGATATTTGACAGGGTGTGAAAATGGCTGGTTATCCTTTGCATCTGTATCTTTTTCGTTGTCATTGATATTTCAAGTGCCCCGTAATTGAGTACGGACAGGGGCCTATCGGTAAAAATCCCGATTCTTCCTACAGGCCTTTCCGGTCCGCCTATCGATAACATTTCGTCTAACGTTCTTTGTTTAGTATTTTATCGTTCGAATGTCAGCGGTCTCGTTTTTTGAACGCGATAATGTTGTGTCGAAAAACCGATATATCTCGACGGCAGTACGATTTAGCGTAAAAAACAGCCCATGATGAAAACGAAAGACTACAACTTTATCTAGGGAATGGTATTAATTAAAAAAAAAAAAAAAATGTATTTTAATCGTGAAAAAATGACTACTTTTTAACAATCTACCGAGTCTTGTTCGAGTAAATCGAAAATCGATAATATGTCACACCCAAGATCACGTTGTTGTCTTTAATTATCGTAATGCTCACAAATTCTAAAATCACATTGAAGTCGATCAATTTTTATTTTTTCAAAGGTTTCGTTAAAACTGCCTGTTAGTGATGGGGAAAAATTCGGATTTGCCGGATCGATAATCCGGATTTTCGGATCCCGAAATTTATTGTAAATCCGGATTTCGAATTTTTATCTGAATCCAAATTTCGGTTTTAAAAATTACGATTTTATATTCTTTAATTAATTTCTCATAAATCTATTATTACTATCTTATTGTTAATAGCATTAAATGTGTAAAACATGAAATACGTTTTTACAATTCTAAAAATATCACAAATAGCGAATTATTTTAAAAAACAAGTAAATCAAAAAAAAAAAAAAAATCATACATGTGTTACACTCTAATTTATATATTATATTACCAGCTGACCCGTCAAACGTTGTTTTACTCATAGAAATGATTTATGGTTCCACGCCTTGAAATTAATACAATTACTTAATTAATTTTATAATGTAAACAAATTACCTAAGCATATGATTTTAAGATTTAAAAAATCAGAAATCTGTACGGTCACACATAAATTTTGAATTTTAAAATTGGAAATATAAATTTTCTGATTTCAAAATGTGAAAATCTGAATTTTATCGGATAATCTGGATTTATGTCACATCACTGTTGCTTATATGCAACGGGGCAGCTTCGTGATCTCTTAACGCCGTCTTATCCCAAATTGCAATTGTTATATTTAAAAATGGCGTTTGTTTCACGGAAAAGTTTTATTCAACGATATTTACGATATTACGTTGTTCTGTTTTGCGTGAAATATCCGATTATTAACGAATCTGATGAAACGGATTTCACATTGTTGACAACGATGACATACGTGTACGCTAGGATTGACTGTTGCGTATTTTCCCGAACAATTCGCCGTCGTAATATTTTACAAATATCTAACCGAATGTATCGGGCGTGATTTTCAAAAATCCTCATCATTATTCGCATAAAATATTGAATTTATATATATATATATATACACATTTCACGTTCATTTCGAGATATACCGCGCGTATTATATTATATTTTGTATCGATCGTAATGTATGTAGAATATTTAGCTCGTAAATATATAATAAATATTATTTTACAAAAAAAAAAAAAAAAAAATACTGCTATACGACACGATGCGTATGTATAGAATAACAAATTTTCTCACGTATTGCGTTTACCTACCGCAACTAAGCACTAAAACTCGGCTTTTAAAAGCATTTTATTAAATTTAATTTTTATTATATCGGTTTGGTTATCGGCGCGAAATGCCTATAACTGTGTATATTAGTTTATATACAAGCGAACGAAACGCGTTTCAACAAAACGCGAACAAATAATAATTGATATTTTATATTTTACGCCGGGTTGCAAAATTACGTACGCCGTGCCGTTGAAATTCAATCGATGGTGGGGCAGCGGCGAACCGGGCCGGCGGCGGGGAGAACCGAGAATATTCCCGGCGGGCTGCTGCTCGAATTATACATTGTGTAAGTACCTATGTTAAAATAATAATGTCGTCGTATCTGTTGTGCGCGTCTATAAACTATCCAGAATAATAATGACCAATAAGCGCCGAGCGGATATTCTGAGCTCCGCGAACGCGATTACGACCGACAAAATCACTTGCTCGAATTGGAATCCGGGTGGGGATTGTACCCGGGGTTATTACACTGATTTGTACTTTATACCAATAGATTTTTCGTCGTTTTAAAAAAAAAAATAACAATATACAGTAACTATACTGTTTTCGAGTCTGAACTATACCTTTTTTTTTTTTTTTTTTTTTTTTTTTTTTGTGGTATCGATGACGGGCCGGGAACTGCCCTTGCGGAAATACTACCGGCCCGCCACCATCATTTATTCAAATGCAATCATAATTAAATTTTTCGTCAAAATCCCCTTTTCCCCTTCGCGGGGCGGGCTCACAGTTTTACTTAACCTAAACTAAAACTAAGGTATTTACAATCAACTTAAAATTACTCCTCTTGTGGCTGCTCCTGCCCTTGCCGCTGCTGACGCTGCTGCTGCTCCTGCCCTTGCCGCTGCTGCCCTTGCCGCTGCTGCCGCTGCTGCTGCTGCTGCCGCCGCTGCTGCCGCCGCCCTTGCCGCTTCCCACTGGCGTTCCGCTTCCTCCTTCGCGCTCATTACTGAGTTCGCGAAACGCCGCACCGCCGTCCACGCCTCTTCGCTGCCCAGCATGGCCGGACCAAGCCTCTCCGGGATGATCCTGCCCAACACTGCCTCCAGCTCTGTCCGTTCCGCGGTCCAGGCCGGACAGACCGTCAGCGTGTGGAGAGCGTCGTCGACCTCCGCCGTGCAAAAGTCTGAACTATACTTATGCGTTCCTAAAACAATACTAGTTTCTTTATGGATTATCTTAATATATTACCCGTATTCTATATTTATGTTATCTAGACAAATACGAAATTGTAATTTACATTTTATTCGGACAAACTACTATCTTCCCTGACCAGGTCACAGACTTATACGACTGAATTCAATACAAGGACTATTTTTTGTCATTTTCTATATTACAACACCTTTTTTTTTGCTGCGCAAGTAGACCTGTGCGAGGCGCCCTTCCACCATAGGTCCCAAAATACAATGTACATCCAGACATTTTACTACCTCACTATTCTTAAACTTAAATAAGCAGTAGATAAAAATGTTTTTTTTTTTTTTTATATATGATCACATGTTTTCAACTTGTTTAGCATAAAAAAAAATATTAGAGTAAAATATTTACATTTTATTTCTCTTCTAAATCTCAAAAATGCACTACAATCGATTATCGATTGTCGTATTACGTATATTAGATTAGTGTTAACGGGATTTATTTAATTTTTTTAATTTTGAGTGCCGGAATTAATCGTTATACATGCTTTATAATCTCGGGTTACACACATTGGATTTTGTATTATGCACAATGTGTCGTATTACAGACGAAAATAGGCCCTGATTCAGTATGACAACACGTGCCAGCGGCCCGAGGACCCGAAGGAATTGACTGGATTGAGTGTTTTAATTGGGTGTCCTCGGAGCAGAGTATTTATCTCTCTCACACCTCAGTCTCAGTGGTGTATTTACAAGGGGGGGAGGGTAGTCCGCGAGGTCTGGACCTCCCACATTGGCCTCGTTGATATTTAATATACGTTGTGACCGTGTTAAATATTTTTTTTTTTTCATAATGTATCATGCTTTATGCATGATCGCCAGTTGGGAATCGAAAAAGTGCAGAGGTGGCGATACAATTATTCTAGGATATTATCTCGGGGGAACAACTGTCCCGATGTCTGTTATAAACTTTGATCGCTTTCGTTTATCAGAAGTGAACACCAAAAGTGGATTAAGAGCACGGCACTGCGTTTGGAAAATTATCTGGACTCTCCCCATGAAAAATTCCTAAATACGCCACTGCTCAGTCTACATCCCACCCTACAGTCTTATCTTTCTTGATCCGTTTGGCACGACCACGTATTCTTAATGTTCCATTTGTGTATACATTTTCTTATGGAAATCTGGAGAAAATTTATTCATTAACATTTATTAGGGTACATACAAATTAACATACAGTATAATTTAATTATAATAAACAAGTCATAACACGTGACATAAAACGTACTACCACATGAGAATTATTTAAGGTTTTTATAGATTAATACTTTAAAGTGATGTATGATTTACTCTGCTGTATCGGCCAAGTAGTTAAATTATCTCGTGTTCGAAAAAATTTAAAAAAAAAATAATTTTTTTCAAACCTAACCTAACCTAACGTACGGCTGATAACAAAATAGCTTATTTTAGCGTCATCGAGAAAATGGACGAAGGTCATAGACAATGCGTCCTATCAAAGTTTTAATTCTGGTTTCATTTATTCTGTAATAATATAATGTGTTTGCTTACTTTTTTTTTTAAAAACGTAGGTTATACATTTAACCACATACACGTGGTGAACGAATATGTTTTTTTTTATAGTTAAATTTATGCTATTATAATGGTTGTTCGTCGATGTACCTAAATTTGTATATTCTTGGGACATTTTAACGGATCGATGCATTTAGTCGTATATACTATAGGGAAATTTGCATAACGATTCTTTTAGTGGCCCTTTAAAAATAACAAGCCATATTATATATGCTGCTTGAACATCGAAAGTAGATAGCCATTTCATCGCTATAGTATTATTCTGCCATATACCTACCACCCTATAGGTTGAACTTACCCGGTTGAAGTATTATTTTTCTTTATCGATTCCTTAAATAATTTATTATTTAATTTGTATAACACCCCTAATAAATATTATATTCTATCACTCGCGCATTTTATATTTCCCATAATTTATGTACGTGTAACTGTTCAACTCGATTCAGATGTAACTATTGATGAATTACAAAAATATATAAACCTACAGAAACTATAATAATATAATATATACATTATACATGTAGGTAATTTATGTAATTATTTTTTAGGTTCTATTAATTTAACGGCAATACAAGTTATTTTATATATTTTTACGATATACAGTACATACTATGAAATAATACATAATGTTCAATGTTTCAATTGAATTTCATTTTTTTTTATTTTTATTTTTTTTTAATAACATTTAAATTAATTTTGTTTGTTGTTTGTCAAAGCCTTTGAGTTAAGTTTGAATTTTATATTATTTTCCCGTGCACCTGCTTCCTAATTGTATTTAATTTTTAAACGTTTATATAACGTTTATATAACGTATACACAAGACTTCAATCGCGGTTATTCGTTTTATTATTTCGCATTTTCCTCCTTTTACGGTATACTCGGTCTTTTCGAAAATATCGCAATTTTATTTTCTAAACGAAGCTGCGTGAAAAACGTCTATAGAGTCGCGCCTTCGAAATTAGATTTTGCCGCCATCGTTGTCCCCATTAAACTCGGTGGGCACTGACAAAGAACCCTTTTACACCACCACCACCGCTATATATAACGTTGGGTGTTTGACCTTAAAAAAAAAAAAAAATAAAGTGCATTATTTGAAAGCCCAAAGCTTTTTATGTATAAAACAAGACACTAAATTGGCAACTCCCGTAGGGGAATGAGTTTTTCGTGAGCCAATCGGGGCGTCGTAATACTACAAAATTAAACGCCGTGTAGTAAGATGTGATATAGACGTGGGTGAAAAGATAAAAGTAGAGTTAATGAAGTATTAGATCATTTTAACTTTTATTCCCCGTAATATAAATGAGAAATTCCCCTTATTTCGTAGCTGTACAGAATATATATAAGGGAAAGGTATTTTTCTTTTTTCGAAAAAAATAATTATATATATTAATATATTTCTGATGAAGTGCTGTAAAATAAAAATACAACTTACTAATAATGCATGTTTTTAAACCTTTTTATAATAAATATATAATATATTTTTGTATTTAAATGACATTTTTTTCTCTTTCAAAACTTAAAATTAAAACTGTTTAAATATTTTATTTTTATTTTTTATTAAGAGTTAAGGCTTCAACGACCATGGGTTTTAGCTTGCCTAAACTAGGAGTGGAAAGAGCTGAAAAACATGGGTTACAAATTAATTAAAATTGTTTACATTTTTATACTTAGATTTAATTTATGTTGTGGACAAATTTGAGTATTGCCATTGTGTTGTCTTCGTCGACAGCTTATTGGAGTGAGGATGAGTTTTAGAAGATTCTTCGTGATTCGTGATAATTTGGGCATTTGGTCACGATGTGGTCGATAGATAGTATAACTTTACATGTGTCACATGTTGGGGCAGGCTCTTTGGTGATGAGGAAAGAGTGGATTAGATGGGTGTGTCCTATTCTAACCCGAGTGATAATTACCTCATCTCTTCTTTTGAGGTTTAGAGGGAGGTTCCATTTTTTGGATGGATGGTTTAATGGCTCGAAGCTTGTTTGAGAGAGGAATATTGGTCGAAAATTTCTGCCATGCTTCTGCAGTCTTCAGGTCGATAATTTTGCGTGTTTCTAAGAATGTGATTTGGACAATTCTAAGGCATTTTGTGGTGTGGAGGCTTCATTTGCGATTTTGTCAGCTTTTTCATTACCGGGTATCCCAACATGGGAGGGAACCCAAATTAATGAAATAGGTTTATAAGAAGTAGATATAAGCTCTTATGTAAGCAGAACAAACTCGTTGTTAGAGCATGGATTTGCGATCGATTTTATGGCACTTAATGAGTCACTAACGATTGTGAAGAAGTCCGCACTCGAGGAGGCAGCGATGTTTAGAGCTTTGTAGATGGCATAAGTTTCAGCTGTATAAATACTAGAGTTGGAATGAGTATTTGTGGTTTTCATGTCCTAAGATTACTACGAGATCGATGCCGTTGTAATTCTTGGACGCGCCAGTGTATATCTGTGTACTGTTTAAATATTATAACGTGCGCTTTTATACGTTATGAGTTTTACATAATACATACATTCGTCTATCTATTTTATAATATATAAAAGAAAAAATTTACTGACCGACTGATGTAACAATGCACAGCCCGAACCGCCGAGTTTCGAAACTTGAAATTGTACATGGAGTTTCCTTGTACAATGTAGGCGACCTCTAGAAAATTATTTCTTTTTGAAAATCAACCTCTTAGGGGGTTAAATTGGGGCGAAGAAAGGGTAAAAAACACGAGAAACGCGTTTATAAAAACTCAAAACTCCTTGTAAAGAATCTATTGAATAATGATAAACATGTTTGTGGTCGATTCAACTCCCTAAGGGGTTGGGAAGAGGTGTCAAAGTTGAAAAAGTAACAACTATGTGTGTCTATTATTAATCGAAACACCATACATAAGTAAAATGTGAACACGATTTTGGTTTTTGCATACGGTTTACTCAATGCCACGTAGATAGAAAAACTTTTCGGTTGATTTGTGTTTATGATATACGGAACAAGGGTAGAATGTTAAAAATATTTTAAATGCGATTTTCGAGAAATAAAAAAAAAAAAAACAAATTTATGTAAAACCCTTCTTAAAGGTGAAAAATCGTCCTATATATTAATATTATCCATAGCAAGCGTAGAAACGTTTTTAATTCTTAAAACAATAGATTCGATTTAATTTGTTTTATTTTATTTTAAAACATATTTGATCGTCAAAATAAAAAGATAAGACGCCGAAATGATAAGACACATATTTAGGTATTTAGATATTTGACGTTTTAATACTTTATCGGACAAAGTATAGGCAAAAGAAAATAAATCTGAACAAAATATCGACGGTTAATAAAAAAATAAAAATATCGGGACGTTTAAATTAAACCCGTATGTCAAAAACAAATTAAATACATGGCGGTTTTTTTTTTTCCCGTTAACCCCCCGGAAACCGGAACGGGAACGGCGGAAACCATCGCTTGTTTACAAAGCTATATTGTTTATTTTTTTATTATTATTATTATTATTATTATTATTTTTTTTTTTTTTTTTACTAATTGAATCTGGAGAGAGAGACCCTACTCACGTTCTCCTCTCGCTCCGCAATCTCAATAGTTTGTTTTTTCATCGGGAGGGTTTCCTTTTTTTTTTTTTTTTTAAATTTATATATATATAGATATTATTTTTTAAATAAATATTATTACAGGCTTTCCTATAAGAGAGAAAATCGTGTATATATATATATATATATATATATATATATATTATATATGCAAAAAGCAGCACGCCACACGACTATAGTATAGCTGTGTATATATAGTCGGACGGGACCGAGAGCTTTTCCGAGCACAGTGTGCAACAAAAGAATAACAGCGTATTAAACGTTAAAAAGCCCTTAGCCCCCCCCGTAGGAATTAATTTTCGTGTGCCGCTTCCGCCTTTTCAATGTAGACTTGCTAACATTAAATATTAACCCTTGGAAAAGCTCTCTTCTCATCTCACTCGCCCGCCTCGCCAGCAGTCGTCGCACTCCCCTATTTATTTTTGTGGCGTGTTTTAACAATCTATACGGAATAAAACAATACGGTATATGACCATTTTTTTTCCACGCCCCCCCCTCCCCCCTCCGCAGAATGGTTTCATTTCTTATCCCCTCGTTGTTGTTTTATTGTTAATGTGTAATAATATCAACTGTTATTGTTTTGAGGTGAATTTTAAAAAAAAAAAATAAAGAAGAAAAGTAACGATTACGATGAATAGTAATCGTATTACGTATTTACGCCGTGTTGTGTAGTTCTTGCATAACTCGTATAATATAATCATCACGGATCACCCGGGGTTATGCATTTTAATGGAAATCAAAAAAAAAAAAAAAAATTGGTGAAAAAAAAATACTACGGTGAGACACTGTTGTAGGCGTAAAAGTAGGGTATAGAGGGGAACTTGATTACAACGATAAATTGTTGATAATGAAAAACGATTTTGATCGAAGTTCAATTAATCGTGTTTTTTGAAACTCCATAATTTTTACGATTTTCATCAAAATTTACATTTAAAACGTTTATAAAAGAAAATTTATACAATCAACCTTATTTTTCGTCGTTAAGCACAATTTACGATTAACCTCATGCCAAATTTCTGTCCATTTCTGTTGGACAATAATTTTATCCACTTAAAACCAAACAATACTTAAACATTTTTAAATGCCTATAATTATGTTGGAAATAGCTCAAAAGTCGACAACATTTTTTGAAAATTAGTCCACCTCTAGAAAGGGCTAATTTTAATATTTTGTGAAAGTTAGGTTAGGTTAGGACCTTCAGTCCTTAAAATTATTTTTAACCGAGTTACAATAAAAAAAAAAAAAAATCGAAAATTATGAATCCATTATTATTTGCCGTAAATTTGTCAGTTTTTCCTGCGTTTTTTTTCCGGTGTTTTTCAATTATTAAGAAAATTACATCGATAATTAAAAAATGACCCTCTTAAAGCACCCGCTAGATCCGAAATACTTTTAGAAAAACACTTCTACACTTGAAAATTGGTGAAAAGTTGTTTACAGACAGAAAACATCTTTCCGCTCAGAATCCTCGGCATAATTTTTCTCGGTTTAGTGCCAGTGATAATTTTTTATGGAAATTAATTATGTAATTTGAGACTCCTAGCGTGGCGGAAAAGCTATTAGTTTAACTTAGATGCGGGTTTTTCTCGAAAAACAATTTTACATTTAGTAAATATGTTGTAAATCGCGTTCACTTCGTAACTTAAAAGATGCGGACATTCGTCGACCAGGTGGTATATTATTTGAACATTTTTCCTAAATTGAGTTTTTCTAGAAAAAAAAAAAAAATATCTTATATTGTAACCATATAGCGGTTTACCGAGCTCAGTTCAGAATTGTTTTTTTTTTTTTTTAATAATTGTAATAATTTATCGTTGCGTTTAGTATATAAACTAAATTACCTTATATTCTATTAGCTATTTATTGCCCACGGTGTGAATTATGCCCGGGTAATTATAACTTACAATATTAGGAACCCCAAGTAAATCGATGGGTTACAGTTTTTACAGTTAAAATCCGGAATCCGTCAAAACTAATTTTCAATAGTCAAAACCAGAATCAACCGCAAGTTTGAATGAATCAGTAGTAACTAGTTTTAGAAATCAGATGCCGTTTAATTCTAAATGCCACGGACTTATCCTAATATGTAGATATTTATTACTTCCCCCCCCAGTTAAATCTTGTTTAAATAAACGATGTAAACTAATTACTTACGAATATCAATTTTCACTAGATAATCCTAGTTTTCATCAACATTTTCCAGACACTTAAAAACTAAGAAAAATAAGTTAAAACTTGTTCCGGCGTTGAGGGTCTGTGTCAATTGTAGTTCTAACTACCAGTTGTGACAAAAGGGGTTTGTCGAAACTAGTTTTGACTTGTTAATACTAGTTTTTACGGATTACGGGTTTTAACTGTAATATATAGTTTTAACATTATGTTATTTTTAATATTCTACGTATACCGTATACCAGTATACCAGAACTTTCCGGGGACTTAACTATTGGTATTCTACTATATAATATTACTGTTAAAAATCTTATTTCAATTTACACAAAGTTAGTTAGTGACTATTAAAGCCTAACGGCAAACATGATATCTTGGACACGTTTCATTGACTTATTTTTATTTGTTTTAGTACCTAGTTCTCTTAACGTATTTATATTATTATTTCTGGTTAAAGGGTGTTCTTAAAATGTCCCGTTAAGTGTTGGTTTAGTGTTAACGGTAGGTTTACCGATAGAATTTTGCTGGTTTGCAGTAAAAATAACTGCGCTAACAAACACTTTAAGGGACGTTGTAAGAACGACCCTTGGTTGTATTTTTTTTCGATTTTTATTTATTATTATATTTTTAAACATTTATTAGTTTTGTTTTTCTCATGCTTGGCTATATAAACTTAAAAAAAAAACCCGGCAAATGTTGTATATCCAGAAGTTTTAACCCTTTTACAGACCTAACGTCGCGTGAGAAGAAAATACTTTTTTAAAAAAATTTTCTAACCAATCACGAATAAAAGAAAAAAAAAAAATTCAACTACAAAAAATGAATTTCCGGTCCGAAAGGAATTAATGTAATTTTTGAGAATCATTTTATATTATAGTATAGTAACAAGTATATGTATAGAAATAACTTGAATAATAATTTATCAAACCCGTGTGAAACCAGGTAAATCAGCTAAAAATGTATATATAATTTTTAAAAAAAAAAATGTGTAAAAGTATTTTAATTTATATTACATACTTTAATTTAAAATTGAACGATTTAAACTATTGTGACTAATGTTTTCTGCGGGTAATAAATGATATTAGGATTCGGATTAAAATTAATTTTAAGAAATCCGATATTATTGTGGAAGTATTATTTTATTACTGTATGTACTACTTATACCGACTAACTGGAATAATCAATACAATTATACGTTAAGGCTTTTTAAATAAACCCGTTTAACTCAATATCTGAATATCTCAATATCTTATTAATACCATCGGTGTTACAACTTAACAACATTTAAAATAACAAACACAAAATATATTTAGTTTAGTTAAACTTTTAATATTTTTTATAAATGTAACTTATTCAAATAACGTCAAATTGATCAACGTTATTTGTCAAAAATTTCTATAAATCAAACTTTAAACGCCAATCGCTTATCGCTTTGGACGATTTGAAAACATATACATAAATACGATTTGATTTTAAGAATACGATACATTTACATACCTACTTCACTCTATAACGTGATAATAATATTTACAGTAAGCGTATTAGATATGATGATTATGGCCTGTTATTTCATTTGGTTTTACGTACGGTTTTTTTATTTACAAACAACGATTGGGAATTGAGTATTTCTCTTTTCAAATTTTAATACAATACCGCTAATAATAATAATAATAATAGTCATAATAATAAAAACTATCCCTCGAGGCGGTTACGAATTTTCCAAAAGGTTTGTTGAGTATAGGTATATATTATATCTTCCTCCCTTTTTTGCCCGCTGTCTACACACACACACACACACAAAAAAAAAATAAATATAAATAAACAAGAACAAAGAAATATGAATACGAAAAATACAAACGGAAAAGGAAATTACCAATAAACTATATAAACGTAAGGGAAAATATACTGCATCATATTATATAAAACGTACACAAATATTTTATGTATTGTACTCGTACTATCTATATTATTATTATTTTTTACATATAAAGTCTCTTATCTGTCTTTTGTTAAAAAAAAAAAAAAATTATTCATAAAAAATAAAATCGTATGTATACGTATTATATTATAAATTATATAATATATTGTTGAAGTTTTGAGTGGTTTCTGTTTGTTGAGTTTTTACGTAAATTCATTGCAGTCGATTTTTCTTTTTTAACCTGTGCTGCTTCCCCGACAGTCATATTCTGTACGGGTCCGTATTAAATTATTTTGTATTTACCTATACTTACCTCTGGAGTTATGAGTTATTAAAGTCTAAATGGGTCTGTTTATTACAATATAATTTTCAAAAATATGTTTAAAAATCGGGAAAAGTGCGTTTTTTTATTTTTATTTTTGATTTAGTTTTATTGTTGTAATTCGGTTAAAAATAACCGCGGATATCTGAAATGTTCGCATAAAATTAATATTAACCATAACTGGACGTGGACAAATTTTTAAAAATATTCTGGCAATTTTTGAACTATTTATAGGCATTAGAAAACTTTCGAGTTGATTTGATTTTATGTGAATAAAATTGTTTTGACCGAGCAGAAATATATATATTAATATATTATTATATTATTGTATTTTGGAACAAACAAAAAGAAAAAAAATAAGAGCGTCTAAAAATGTAATAGGATTATTTTTTTCTCACATTCACTTCTAATAGAATTACGTTTTTGATAAATAATAATATATTTTACAGGATGAATTTAACGGTATACCTACGAGCATTAAATATTATTATAATTGAATATTTCAGGCGCCTGCCTAAAAGTACATAAAATACGTTTGAAGTGTGTGCCTTGTTAATAATTAAAAATAGTTTTTTATATACTATATACATTCGTTACGTTGCATATAGGTAGGTGGTAACTTTTAAAATAAAACTTTTTACGAGTACACACTTTTGAAAGTTTTACATTTTTATTCGCCTAAGTATCCAATTGATATTATAATATATTATAATAAAATTGTTTTATTTTATTTTGAATTATAATAATAGTTTGTCGAATTTCGTGATCGAACGTTAGTATCAAATGTTATATTTGTGTTTGAACGAAACGATAAGTTATGCTGGTTAGTGGTTATAAATTATCTTGCCAACAGAGTTATAAAAAATGTATGTACGTAGTGGGTAGGAAGTTTATAAATTATAATCTTGATGTTTGAACACAATAGCCTATCCTGCAAATAATCGAAGGTTTATACTGAAAACTATGACGTTTGTGTTAGGAATTGATAATATTGAATCCCTCCCCTTTGGCGTTTTTGCGGCTCAATACAAATTCGTTTCATGATGACGTAGTTAAGCCGTCGTGTGTAAATTATTTTGAATATTTAATGCATTTTGACGCATATTAATGTTTGGTGTATTATATATATATATACGAGTATATATATATTTTTTATGGGCTCCGAATGCCGCCCGCATGAGCATAAAAAAAAATATAAAAAAAAAAATACCACCCTCGGTTTTATATGAAATTCTTCTTTAGTTTTTAATATTTTCTATATTTATTCGAAAATAAACGATGATGAATCATAATAATAATAATATTATTATTATTATTATTATTATATACGGCACTTATCGCTAATATCGTAAAAAACATTTTTCTTTTTTTAACCGTCTAATCTTATTATATTAATTTTAATTAAACAATTAATCGTACCGGATCCGTCGTAATAATAATAATGCGACTCTAATGGAAAATCGTATGATAATTTGACGACGATTATCATATTTATCGCACCTATAAATAATAATATAATCTTCGTTTTTCTTCGGGGGCGCGTATAATAATATTATTATCCGGCATTTGAACCAGGCGAATTCAATTTCGTCGGACAAAAGTCTGAAGCCGCCGAACTCGTGTGCGCCGTACGCGTGTCCCGCAGCAAGGGGGGTGGGCAAGGGCAGCATAAAAGAAACGGCGGCGTGACGTCCCGCGGAGCAGGACAGTTTTAATGTGCACTCGATCCCATCCCTGTCCTAAGTGAAATATCGTTCCGGCGTCGTTGTTGCAGTTGTCGTCGGAGGGTGGCGATTTTTTGCTTTTTTTTTTTTTTTTTTTTTTGTCATCGTTTAACTACCGGTGCTTGAGCGCGCTCGTGCGTAATTTATGTATCGGTTCTTATATATTATTTAATAAATATTATATATAGCGAGTCGTATTCGCCCCTCGGAAACAAAAATAAAAACACCACCGGTGATGTGCGGACGTACAACAATATTGTTAGGCTCGTGGTGTTCCTCGGTTAAAACGTTGTTTTAACATCGCGCCGGTGTAATTGTATCGACTCGTGCGTATGCGCGTGGGAATTTTGCGTGTACATTAGTTTTTAGACTCGGTCTAAAGAGAGAGAAAGCAAAAAAAAAAAAGAAGAAATAAAATGTTTTAATATCGAAATGAAATTATTCCATTATCACGATGTTCGATTGCTGAGTACCACCTACCTCGCTCGGTTATTACGTAAACATATAAACCACTTTTACGTCGAGTTTATTAAAAACTCGACGAATGTTATCAGACTAATATAATATCGATTAATTATTTAAAATACAACTGTGGCGGCATTTTACATATAGAAATAACGAAAATATCAGAATCGAATATATTTTTTCATTAAAAAAAAAATAAAAAAATAAAAACTATAGAGAAATATTTTGTTAATTAAATCGTTATTTATTATTTCAACGTACGTATGGAAAAGTAGCCAGGGATATTATAATGCACGTGCGATTAATTTTTACAAGCGTTTTTATGTTCGAATTTACGATGAAATTCGTTATAAAAACGCGATCAACTGTAATTTGATTTGGTTTTATTCGAAATAGATTCTTCGATTTAAATATAAAAAACACGTTTAACCGAACTCTGCAAAATCGTTTTTCGTTGTAGTTGCTCTACAGTATACAAACTAAATGAATGACGTTTTATAGATTTTTAGCCGGTAATGGACGGGGTTTTTTTAGTGTTTTTTTTTGTTGTTGTTGTTTTTGTGACGTGTACCTATACCGTCGAACCATATTATGTTCCAAAAATATGTACGCTCGCCGCCGTCATATCGAAAACATTAATTTGATTTACCGGATTTAGAGGGATCATATATCCCTGTAAAGCGCACGGGAAACAATAGAAGTATAATTATAAACGGTAGGTAATCGGTTTTAAAGCAAATGACGACAACGCGGTCTGCAAACACCCGATAATATTCGTTTTTTTTTTTCTCTCTCTCGTCCTTTTATATTATGATTGTTATTTCAAACGTACTGTCATTGGCAATATTAAAACCCCGGTGCGATGGCGGTGCAGCGGAGGTGAAGTGAAACCGCGGCGTGCGGAGGAACACAGCCGGTGGCGGTGGCGGTGCAATTAGAAACAGGGGTTCGCAAAAGGCCATTAAAAGCACAACGGAAACGTCAGTAGGAGAAAAAATCGCCGTCCGCCCAGTCAGTCCGGGGGTATTAATATCATTAATTCGGTAAACCGCTGTATAATTGTAAATTGCCCCCAGCAATATAAATCTCAAAATCACGAATACAACACAATGTATGATGCTGCAGGGGACAATCTCTTTGTTCAACTTTTTAATTTATTTTTATTTTTAATAACGCCTTTTTTTTTATTGCCGCATTGTTGTATATTATACAATTTCTTTGCCTTATCGTTATAATCACCGCTAAAAAATAAAAATAAAATATATATATATATATATATCTCTTTCTTGATTTTTTTTTTGCTTCGGAATATTATTATTATTATTATTATAAAGCGTTTCCTTCACAAACGAGCGTTTTCACTTTTCTACACGTTAGTTACCATCGTGATGGATTGAGCAATCTCCTATAAACGTCTTAATAATAATAGCCATCATACTCCCTTAGCTCGTTAATAATGTTTACTTCCCACTTTCGACGACCCTATACCTTTTTTATTTATATATATATATATTTTTTTTACTTTAGACAAGAGTTCATTTATAACAATTTACTCGGCTATTAACGCGTTAAAAGTTTCGACAGCCGAGTATATAATATAATAATATCTGCTGTCACATAATAACATTTTGTCAATTTTTTTTTTTTTTTTTTTTTTAATATCGATTATAATAATAATTATTACACCGTGTCGCGACAAGTGACTATAAACGATCAACCATACGTATATACGTAGGTACGCGTTTTTTTCCGGATTATTTCCTTCAGTCTCCATATTGAATATTGCGATATTTATATTTATTATTTTAATTTTTGGACGTTTGAAAACAAAAACAAATGTATTAAAATACGACCAGAACCGACTATGCAGATTTTTTTTTTTCAAACAGATTACGCGACAGAGACTAATGACACGCGTGCGATCGATTTGGCTTTCAGAGGAGGGGACACCACCTGAGTTTTATTTCCATTAATTTCAATTAAGCCTGAAAGTAAAGGCTTAATTAAGATAAAATAATCAACCGGAGTACATATAGCTGTATAATATATACTGAATTAGATTTCTTTTAAATAATCTTTATTATAATTTATAATGTATGTGCACATACATATTATTGTGTATTTTATAGTGAGATATCAAAATTTTTTTTTTTCAATAATTCATATGTCTTTAGGAATTAGGAATTATATAATTATATATTTTTCAAAAAACCATTAATTCAGAACATAGGCGCATTCCGGGGAACAGGGGTCGTCGAAGTCTCCCAAGTCTGACATTAGTGTTCACTAAACGGTTAATTTTTCGCTAATTTCGTATTATTATTTTAGATTATTACGTATACGATTCACGCGTTGGATTAACTTCCAAGTTGAATCAATAATACAGTAATACTCGCTATTTATATATTATTTATTTAAAGTTTTTAAGAGGAGAAATATCCCTCTCTCTTTACGCGCAATTACAGTGAATTCCCATAGGACGTCCTAATGATCGAATCAAATTCGAGTGCGGTAATTTCACTCGGAGTACCGCACATTATTTAGTATTTCTTGTCTACAAGAATGTCGGTAATTGCCACAATTGTCGTTTCGCGTAAATAACTGTTAATTAACTATTATAATAACACGAGTGTTTCGTTATAGTTCGTGTACGATATTCCAAACACTAACTTGTAATTTATTTGAAAATCCGAAAGTAAATGATATTTTTACTAAACTCATATGAAACACTTCTGAAATTGATGAAATTTTAATTGAATTTGAATTAACAATTTTTGAACTCGTACAGAGCACGTTATCAAATAGAATTCTTAATCATAATCGTAATTTCCTATTTATTTATCCAAGTGAGAGTCGAATACAAGTACACTATTGCGTACAAATCCGGTATTAACACTTATATTATAACTTGAATTAAGAATGACACTATTTTATTTTTCGAAAGACGTGGAGGGGGAAAGCGATAAACTATATTTCGAGAGGGCTGTGCCTAGCACCTCGCTGTCAAGAACAATTTTGATGTAATTAATGTATTATATATATTATATATATATATACCAGTATATCATCATAGTACATAGACTTTATTACACTTTATATTGCACTTGTGGTAAATTGATTTATTAAATAATATAGAATGTAAGAAGCAATGCTTTTGTATTATAAATTTGCGAAATTTCGAGAAAAAAAACTAGTCTAGCTCACGTATACGAAACTTTAATCAAAAAATTAACAATTTAATCTGATCCAGAAAGATAAGTGCTTACAATTTGTTAGTACTCGCCACACGTCGTTTTAGAATAATTGTACGCCCGTTTAAAATTTAAAATTATGATTTTTTTTTTTTTATAAATTTATACGGTAGATTATTAGTTGATTTACCTGTAAAACTGTTTATAACAAATACAATTTTTGACGGTTCGTTTGGAATAACGTGCAGGCAGACAGAGTAGATTTTCTAACAGATCCATCCGGTTTATTCATTTAATTATTTTATCTCTGATATTGTATTTATAACGCAATCGAATGTTCAATAAAATCACAACAACTCAGCGTCGGACAAACGAAAATAATATTTTTTTTTTTTAGGGGGCTTTGGAGATTGTTAGCCGTGAACCCCATAAACATCCCTACTCATTATTTACACCCCTGACTTTCTTACGTTAAAATATAGCCTCTCTCTCTCTCTCTCTACGGTGTTTACTATTAATAATTTATACGAATATTATTCTTTCTCAGATAGAAGATAATAGTAAAATCGATACAACGTGTCTATGTGTACATACTCGATCGATATAACTTAAAAAAAATTACACACCGATGTAATATGCGCAAACTGAGTTTATAATTTGTATTGGTTTATAGTAAAAAATAAATGTAATTTTTGTTTCGACAGGTTTATCGTCGGAATTGTATTACGTGCGTGACGGGGTAGTGAACGAATACGCGATGAATTTCGAAGTACCGGTGGCGGCGAACATTGGTGAACTCGAATTTTGTTGGCAATCGCTGACGCGACATTCGGTAAGTGTATTTATTTATTTAAAATCGTATTTGTAAAAAAAAAAAAAAAAAATTCCGCGGTAATTTTTAAGTTTCTTTGATATTTTTAACAAACTTTTAAGTTTATAAACGTAAATAAGTTTTTAACGGACGACAAGTGACGAATATTATGTTATGTCGCGGTCGGTTAAAGGTCTAATTAGACGTGACATCGAACCAACTCGTATATATATATATAAATAAATAATATATAGGAGGGTTAGCTGCATTATTTGACTTGGAAATCACGTAGCGTTCGTTCAACAAGCGAAACCCGAAAACTTTTCGCCAATATATACAGGGGGGTGGGCACCGATGGGTTATATACGCGATTCCATTATTACGCTCTTGAAACACCGCGCGCGCTCCGTCGAACACTGAACTATGTCGAATTATGCGACGGAGAAATATTTGTCGATTTCGACGTGTTATTGCGTTTTAGCGTTTTCAGAATTATTATTACGTTATTTTATTTTACACAATTCGTTTTGGTTATTTTAACTAATGAAATTTCGTCAGATGTACGGCAGCCCCTATTTTAGATTCTGAGCGGAGCGGAGGTGCTTGTGGTTTTACAGTGATGTTTATTATTGTTATTATTGTTATTATTTTTTCTGTAAACACTTTTACCACCAGAAGACTTCATCCGATACACTCCTATACTGTTTCCGGTAGTTGGTACAAGATAGATCATTTTTCAATATACCTATTAGTCTTTTAACGTGGCAGAAAACACTAATAAAAACACGAAACTCGAGTTTTATTATATTTTTTTATTATTATTTCTATATTGATTTCTGAGTTACCGTGGCAACAATGAAAAAACACGACTAATACTATTTCGCTCTGAATCGTTTTTCGTTTGCAATTTATTGTTGCATACGGATATAAATTAAATTTCTATCTATATATTAGTTTCCTAATTTTCCATCTCCGACATGTGACCCACCCGCAGTGCGAAGTATGTACGACTTTTTTTTTATACAAATTCGCAATACAATTCGCATATTGAGACGATACAGAGACTCCCGTACCATTAAAATTAAAAAAAAACATTCGCTTAAAATTATTTTAGTAATAAAATCTTTTATTATTTTTTTTAAATTTAAATAAAAACAACAGTAGTGAAATTCGTACCGTATAATAGAAAACTGCAAAAAATATCGTATATATTACCTTCCAAATGTTTACCATACGATTAACATTTTATCAATATTTTCTTTGTAGTCTGTTGATAATCACGATTATTAACTGGTTTTAAAATATTTTACGTATAAGTATATATTTTTAACGTAGGCTTCGTTTTTAAATTCCGTACCCACACACTCTTAAATTCGGACTACATACATTGTGTCGGGGTTTACAAACAAAAAATAGAGTCTAATATTGGTATACGGTTTTTATTTTTTATTTTTGTTATACCGCCACGTTTCAAATATTATTAATATTTTTCGCCCGTGTTATAACGTAATATTGTATTAATTTTAACGACACATAAAACTGCCGGCGTCCGGTAACAAACAACGAATTACTTGAAGTGTCACTTTATATCATATCGGATAGGTTTACGGCTGACAAGGAGGGCTACAGCGCGAGAACATTTTATTGTACAGCGACGACCGTATAATAGTTCAAAATATATATAATCACATAATCGTTTTTATTATATTTATCAGTTTTATCTGGGTATCAAAGTTGCCGAGTTACCGTGTAGATTTATTTCTATTGGATACCGGGTATAATAATATATTTTTTTTGTCGGCTATCTGAATTTTTCACTGGGTTAAATAAAAAAAATAAAAAACCAATACTAGGTTTAAATACTAAAACTATTTCACAAAAATTGACTTATTCGAATGAAAAAAATGTAACTATTAAATATGAATTAATAATAATATATAATCGAAGCGTTCAGTGGAACAATAATTTTTTTTAGCAAAATTACTTTTACGCGGTTTTTCGTCGAGAAAACGATTGTTCACTGTTTAGTATAACAATTAAATTATCCGTATTTTTTCCCATCTAGTTACACTGATTATGGATTTGCCTGGTTTCGTTATCTCTACGAATAATTCGGGTATGTTTTTTCCTTCACCTGAACATTTGCTAATGTGGACTTGCCCGTTTGTTTGTTATTATCTAAATTTTTTTTATAATATTGATAGTATAAAAAAAAAAAAAAAAATAAAGTGTTAAATAACCGTTGCGGTAAAATCGTATTCACAAAGTAATGATAAAATGAAAAATAGTCTGAGAATGACGGCCGTTTCCGCCATGATCGGCAATTTTCGCGTTTTTAATGGTCGGACCTTTAGTCTTTTTATTTTAATTTTTTTTTTTGCATGCCGGTCGGTGGTTCTCTATTATTATTTTCTGCGTTTTGTGTCATTTACGCGATTGTGCTGCTTCACGGCACTGTATAGTATTTTTTTTTTCCGACGCGACACGACGGACATTATTGCAGTATTTTTTATAGCCAATTGACCCAACACAATATATGAAATTAAAATCTAAATTTAAAATTTAATATAATAACACCGCTCGAACAGAATTACTGTTAACAATATATAACGATCACTGTGCGTGCTATACCTATAGATCTTATTATACATACATACATATATATATAGACGGAATATTAACCAAACCGATCAAGAGAGAGAGAGGTTGATCCTCAGTGGCGGCTATACTCAAAAAATACGTGTTGCTGAGGATATTACTGAGGACCCACCCGCCCACCTTTATAAGATACAGGCATGTATACAAGGGGACGGGGTTTGGGAGTTTAACCCCCTCCCCGAAATTTCTGGAAGATTTATCATTGAGTTTTAATAGATCGACTAAACGTAGATAAGTATGTAAGTTGTAATCATCCCATCGTGATATCAATTTAATTACAGATACACATCGTCAAACAATATCAGTGCGCTATTAATCAACCGGTGGGTCACATAATATATTTCCAGTTATTTTATTAACTTTTGTTCGTTATCAAAAAACAATTTGTCTTAAAATTTAAGAAAAAAAAAAAAATAAAATAACGATTAAACTTCTAAAAAATAATTTAATTCAAAATTCCTATAAACTACTATTTATTTTTATCGTATTGCCAACCCACCTGCCCAACCAATTTTGCATGTGTTGACCCAGCAACACACGGACCATACGGTGGATATCGTCACCGAGGTGTAAGAGAGAACAAATTGTTTGTCCTGACGACTAGTAATTCAATCAGTCAATCTAGTATATTCCTTCGTCTAGTCCTCGGGTCGCTGGTCTATGGTTTTACCACCGACTGCGATATAATACCTCGAACAGTTTGTGTGACACCAAATGTGTGTACAAGAGACAAGTACAGGTGGTCGCAACGCATTCTACCGATTTACAACGTCATCTATATTATCTAATAATTCTAATGTAAATAATAAACCAATGATATCACGGTTAGCCACCGATAGCGCTAAAACTAGAATGTTACATTGAAGTTTTATGATAATAGATGGAATATTTGCGGACCGTATCCCCCTGTATACCTCTTGCCTTACCGTGACCCGTCCATTTTATATGCGTGGATTATACCATTTTTATTTTTTTATCATATAATGTAATAAAAATAATACGACGCGTATGCAATATAATACTATTTAAACATTTTAAACGAGAAAACCGTTTTATTCTAGGGAAATGTAAGCTTGGACATTTTTATTTTTATTGACATTTTTCGGAATTTTTCAACGGTGATTGGAAATAAGGAGGATTTAAAATTCTGTTCTAAATTAATATTTAGTTTTGCGATGTTGTTATCGCTGAAATCGTTGCTTATCAGTAATTATTTCTTTAGTAATTTTGTCTCGTCTCGTCTCTTTTAATACTATTAAGCACCTAATGTCCTAAAGGTTAATGGTTAGTGCCGGTAGCTTAATGGTGAATATTAATTAAGAATGGCTTGATACATTCAAACCTAGTAAAATATAGTTTGTATAATTTTTGTTTTAATTTTATAAATTGTTTAAAGGTAACGATGAAAATATTTATTGGCTAAATCTATACAATATGTCCAATGTATCGCGTAATTTATATTTTGGCGTAATAAAAACTGCCGAAAAACCAGAAAAACGTATGACACTAAAAATAAATTCAGTTTTTTTTTCGAATAATTATAAATATTAATATTATTATTACGAAGACAGAAGAATACATTTATGAAAGTGTTGAGCTAAGCGTATAGAATTTTGATAAACATTTTTTTTTTAAATATAACGTTAGTTTTTGAAACGTTGTGTACAACTAAGTAATACATAAAATTGAGATTTTTTTTATCATATATTGTTATCAACCGTTTTATCAATATAACTCATTTTTCATCATAACTTAATTGTATTTCCAAAATTTTTTTTTTTTTTTACAACAAACTGCAATGACTTGGTTATTTTATAATGCCACGAACATATATATATATATATATATATATATAGTTTCTGTTTGTATCTAAATGTATATCTGTAGTACCCCCTGGACTGGGTCCCTCCTATATATTATATAGAAATTGCAGTTCTGAGCAAATCCAGAGTTCCAAGTCATCGATAAACGGATATGAAGATTTATTATACGTGGGGCCCTACACTGTGGTCCGGATGTCGGTTGTATGGGGTGATGGGACGAGAGAGAAGTTTCACATTATCCCGGGACAAGGCTTACTGGCGCCTGTAAACAGACACCCCTCGTCCTGGTGACGACGAACATCATTGATTTTATGTAGTTCGAGCCGGCAAAGCACGCCGCATTATCATATTTTCAACGTTATATCATTGCGCAAAAATGGGAAATCGTAAAAAAAAATTGTGAATTCATGTGGAATACGGTATTTTTCGGGTTAAGTGGGGGGGAGGGGAGGGTGTAAAAGCTATTTTATTTTTTAATTGAACTCGGTACTATATATATTATAATAAATTCCATTTATCTAAAATCTAATTTCAATCCGGCCGATTCGTTTCGTTATAATATTATTTTTTTGTATTAAATATAAATACAAGAGGATTAACACTAATTTTATTACTTTTAAAATATTATTTGAACATTACGTCATTTCAACAAATAACCAATACTCGTAGGTTTAACGCTGCAAGTGTTCGCGTGAACACGGTAAATAATATTAAGGCGCACTATAATGTATCGATGGCGGCGTAGCCATCGATATATCAATATAATCAATCAATTTTGTTATTTTTATTGAAAATAACCGAAATTTCATTGGCTTTTTCTAGTGTAAAGATCGATATCGGAGTAAATATCAATTTAACGCATAATATCATATTTTATACAAAATAAAGCTTACGGCGACGTAGATTACGCAAAAACTAATTTTACCGAAATCGGTCACTCGAACACAGGCGCGTACTATGCCATCGATATGAGGTAATACAATAATGTTTTTGAAATAAATCGTAAATTACATATTTGGTAATTCGTATTTTAAATTTGTCTACCCTAGTAGATTCGAATATCTCTCTGCAAATGTCGACGTACCGCACATATACGGAACTTTTGTCGGAAACAAAATAATATTTTTCAATATGATTCCGGTTCGAATTAAATATTTTTATTTAAATATTACACATTTATTATAATGCGGTTTATATGTTCGGATTGTTACAGAAAATATTCGTCTTACGTGCGTCATTTCAAAAGAATAAACGCTTTAATTCGCTCGGCTTGATATTTTATAAAATATTACATAAACTCTATTGAAATTACATCAATTACTGAACGTTTAGCACGTATTTCCCGCAAAAATAATCCTTTTTTTTTTTTTTTTAAATTTGACTTTATTTGAAAAATTACAATCTGTACAGTGTGTACAATAAGTAATAATAATAATAAATTACAGACAATTAACATTTATATACACATGAAGAAGAATCACACAGTTGTAATACCTCATAATAATATTATTAATAATTTGTTAATTTGTTGATTTTTAAGTTTTCAAATCACGGCACTAGTTCCTTTTGAGGCGTCTGTTTGGGTTACCAGGAAGTGTTAGTGAAGCTAACTCGTTGATTAGTTGGTTGGGAATATATTGAAGTTTGGCGTGGAAGCGTTTGTAGTAGATAGCAGCAGTTTCATTGATGGAAGGTAATTTGAGGTCGGAATTTAAGGTCGCATTTGAAACAAACCAGGGTATACCAGTGATTAATCGTTGACAGATGTTTTGAAATGCTTGTATATTTGCTTATATTTGAGGTCTTGGTAGAGCCCCATATTACGATACCGTATGTCCATATTGGTTGAAAAAGAGTTTTATATAAAATGATTTTGATGGGTATGGTTAGGTTGAACGTAGAAGTGGGCCTTAACAGAAAGAGTGTGGAATTAAGTTTCTTACGCTTGTCTTTAAGATGAAGAGACCAGGTTAGGCGCCTGTCAAAAGTAAGACCAAGGTATTTAACTTCATTCGAGTGAGAAATGATGATGTTGTTGATAGTTACAGCTGGGCAGTTATGGGGTCTGATCGAAAAAGTGACAAAGGACGACTTCGATTCATTGATTTTTATTTTCAAGATAATAGCATCTCTCTCTCTCCGACGTACTGGCCATCACACAGCAACCGCCACCCTAATCATCTTTTCACCGAAATTGTAAATTTATATTTAAAATAAAACTTATGATAATTTTTTGGTTTTATTTTTCTATCGACACGCTCAGAACACAATATAAAAAAAAAAAAAATGATTATTATTGCGTCACGGAGCCCGGGAAATCTATTTGACTCGATTTATATGTTGGTAACCAGACAGGAGGGTAGTGGCCTATAGTTTACTGTAAACAATTTCATCAAATGAAACGTGCCACGCGTCGACGGTGCATTCGAGCGATATGAAAGTGAAAAGGCGAGATTCCTTTCGACGTAACGACGGCGTCCCTTAGCGCCTTTGCAGGAATTCTCGCCTGGATAAACTATATATATATATATATATATATATATCAACTGGTATTTTATTGCATCACCGCCGAGGCCAATTTTCGCCTATATTCCCCCCGCCCGTCGGTGGATGGTCGGCGCGATAATATAACTTCGAAATTGAAAAATATCAGCGTCGGCATTCCTCCGCCGGGCTCTTCGGCCGGGTCGGGCGGCGCGCGCGCGCGCGGACAGATCGCCCGGTGAAATTTCCCGAATACCTCCGAGTGGTTTATGCGGATAAAAATGCCGCCGTTTGTTCGTAATAAAAAATAAAAAAAAAAAAACAAAAACAAACGGAACCTACGACGACGGGACCGCGTCCAAAACGCCAATTATTGTTTAGCTGTACCGCACACACGGCCGGCTCGACGACGGACAACGATGTACACGCGGGCCGCTACAATAATAACAAGCGCGCTCCGACACCGGCAAAATCTAAATACGAGTATTTTAATTAATTTTCGTTTAAAAGGACCCCCTCACACTCACCGATCGCGGCGTGGAGTACGTCGTTGTTACGTTTATATAAAAGCGGATTAAATTCTCCGACACCGGGCGACGGACCGGCGCCTTTCGCTCGGACGCCGCCGATATTAATTTGCCCGGTCCACAACGCTCCCGCCTGCGCCCATATACGACTCTCCCCATAAAGAGAATAGTCCTAAAGGAGGACAGACGAAAAAAAAGTAGTAATACCCTCGGCCAACAACAGACGCGATGACAAAAAAAAAAAAAAAATTAAAAAAAAAAAACCAAATAAATAAAACACTAAGGCGACCGTACTGCTGCTGCTGACGCTGCCGCAGTGTTCGTTTATGTGTACTTAGCGAGCGAGACAAAATAATTTTATATTATCGTGTCGCGGTCCCCTGGTCCGGATAAATCGACGGATAACCGTGCAACGAACGATTCGAATTATATATTTATTTATTTGTCTGCAGGGCGAGGAAGTGGAACGCGTTTTTTTTTTTTTTTTTTTTATTATATTCTTTATAACAAATACTATATTATTATTATTTACCGTTGTGATAACCGGCCGATAAATATTGAACGGGTGGTAACGATGCGGATTAAAATATGTTATTCGAATTAATCGAAAGCGCACTGCACGTAATATTATATTTACTTTATTGACGGGTGAGGGGGTATTCGATCGATTTTAATCCGCCCCAACGTTTTGAAAAATGTGTATATTATTTGAACACGACGATTTTATAATAAAGAAAGAAAGAAAAAAAAAAATCTATATATACACCCTGTACGTTTATCATCGCTTCGTTTGTTGGACCACGTCGAAAACACCGGACTTTGAATCGGTGAAATAATTTATTCGTATCTATACGGTATTTTCGTTTTAAAAATTTCACATATTTTTGTATTCGCCCATCGCGTCCGTATACCTAGTAGTATTATCGACGCACGGCGGCGCAAGGGTTCGAATTGAATAATATTTTCGTACGGACCGCGACCATTTTCACCGCGTTCAAATGGTTTATGTACACGGGCGGGCGGTCTAATCTAGTATAATAACGATTACACGAAAAACCATTGAAACGTAATGCCGCGTGATAACAGTTAGAGGGCTAAACATTTCCTCGGGGGTAACGACTGCCGTTTTGTAAATAATTAAAGATAACATTATTCGTCCACACGAGCAGCGGCGATCGCAACAACGGACACGGCGAAACCGTCGGAACCCCCCTGCCCGGAAGTGTACACCTATGTGGGACGGGCGAGTTACTACAGTGCGTCGCGTAACCGGATACAACAATTTACACGTTACGTACGAATTATTATAAAAAAAAAAAAAAAACAACAAAAATAGTCGTCGGTCAATAAAATCCATCAATTATACGAATTGATAAGTTAGAACAAAAAAAAAAAAAAAAAACAATTTCCAACTAAACCATGTTAATTCCTATCGATTTTCAATATTATTCTACAGAATAACGGATTTGTTTAGAGACGATAATTAAACAACTATTTGTTGATAAAATAATAATTTGGCAATTACCACTTGAGCAACGTGTATCTTTCATTACAAGTTACGCAACGAACTGTAACAAATTACATTTTTAAGTTAATCGATGTTGCCGATTATTTGCCACAAGTTACAAAAGTAACCGGAGTTACGTAATTTCAATCCAAGTATCTGAATTTCGCCCATCCCCGTGTGTAATGATTCAAATACGATTAATTTTTTGTTAATGTTCGCGACCGTTTTTTCGGTTATTAAACTGTATTTGTAACATAGGTAAACGGACTGCTGATAACGGAAATATCAAACATTTTGAATGTGGGCCGACGGATAGGAGAGGTTCGTCCGACGAATATGACCACATCTCGAAGCTTGATTTTTAAATTCTACGCATATTTTTTTCTTTGTTTCCTTGGTTACATATTATACTACAAGAATGACAAACTACTTGAATCACGATGGGTGTTTTTCGTTCACAGTTATTTATCGTTTCATCCGGTGAATACCGTAATTGAAAACAAATTTCGGTGGGGGTGATCTCCATTTTTTTTTTTTTTTTATTTCGTCGACCGATTTATAACGACGTGTTTTCTCGCTTGTTAAATTTAATAGTGTTTATGCGCTTTTGAAAAATGTTCGGGCGGGTAGGGGTAGAGGGAATTATGGGTCTGCCCACGACCCGAAGAATATTCCGTTGGGTTTTTTGAATTTCCTTCTTTTTTTTTTTTTTCTTTTTTTTATATACGTATGCTCGAGTACGCGATTTTGTCGTCAACAATCATCAGTAGTCGTCTTCTCGTCGTCGTCGCCGCCGCCGCCGTATCAACAATTCCGGTTCAAAGCCCTCAGCTCCGCTATATTATAGTCGACCCCGGCGACGCGCAGCCCGTGTTCAATCCATTTACTTCCGGATCGCGATTTCCCCGTCTCGCTCCACGCGCACACCCCCCGGCTGAGGGGTGGGTGTGGGGTGGTGGCAGGTTATGGCAAAGAATCCGTGACGTTAATGCGCGCCGGCCGTTATCAGCGTCAACTTCCGTAATACCAGAAGTGTATAAAATAATAATAATAATAATATACCGCGCGATTTAGAACTCGTGTAATTCACCGTGTAAACCGACGGCGCGGTAACCGCGTGGTCTTGTTTACCGGATATTTATCGATCGCCATTATTCTCTTGTCCGTCGTCTATATATAAATATATATAATATTCACCACACCACATCACTGTAATACCGTTTTATCATCAAACAACAACGCACGCGGCCGGCCATGTTAACCGCCGCCGGCGTTAATTATTTCACCGGCGGCTGGTTACGGTAACATTAGGAGGAGATGCTCCCCGGAGTCATATTTTAATCGTCGGCCACGTACGTAGTCCTACATTTTACGTTATACATTTTCACCGGGGTATTATCTGTTTAGCATGTTTTGTAAAAACTTTCCGGTGACTTAAAATCCAGACCCCCCCCATTCCTACATCGAAATTGACTAGTGTAATAGTATTAATTGTATTTATCCAGGTATATCGACGTTTCGATAAAGATTTTGTAGAATATTTTTTTCGGACCTACTGTCGCGCCGCCCGCCACTCGTATTCGACGATGAGGTGCCCAATGAATTCGCCGGGATTTCGCGATAACAATATAATATTATTGTCACAATTACGAATGATGAGAAACAATTTTATTTTCGCAATACAGTTCATGTTTCACATTTTTGTGCGATAAAAGTGTTATTTGTGTGTTTGTGTGTATGCATGTTGAATCGTTATGACGTGCACCGATAATGCATCGGATTGTATTGCATCTACACTGTTCGATAATAATAACCGGGGCTAGGATTTTATAGTAATTGCTAATTATTATAGGATACAGATAAAAATAGCATAGTGTTTTATGCACTCAAGGACTTCAAATATGACACTTTGTATCGCTATTTTTTTTTTTATATTTGCAAGTATTTTAGATTTCTAATGCTATTTTACAAGTTTTGCTGTTTTTCCTCCGCTAAAATGCACAACTGTATAGGTGATTTTCATAAATCTAGAAATCTAAGAAAATGAGCGTATCCGTTGGTAAAACGTCCAGTGACCTTATTACAGACTCTCGGGGTGCAATCATTACAAACGTGTTCTGAACATAGTATTAAGTATTTTTATAAATATCGCCAAGGGGTTTCATAATAGAAATACAATTTGGTAGTTTGGTTAACGATTTAAGGAACATAAATAATTAAATACCAAAACCCTGCGATACTACTTGTTTGTTGTTTGCGGTATACGACAAAATTTAATGTCCACTAAACAGGTGCTTACGGTTTTATTATAGAACTCGAAATTAACTTTGTTGAACTATACAATTATAGCATATAAACTATTGATGATTTAGAACGTTATTGGGTCACGTCCAAATTAAACTATAACGCTTTCGAAATAAACGTAAACACCTCGTTTGGCTCTTGGCGTAGATTTTTCTGTCTTTTTTTTTTTTTTTTCTGTAAACAAAACTACCAAGGTGGTCTTCGTAAAATATTTTACAGTTTTCATTAAACGTCTTGTAAAACGTTTCGACATAAAAAAAAAAAACATACCTATTCTCGCACGCGTCTGGTCATCTTAGTCGTCAGGCAATACAACCGGATGTTTTATTTACATGTGAATTACATCCAGTGTCCGATTAACCAAAATGGTGGCCAAGTGTACAATCCGAGTAGGAACACCAGTCTCTTATATATCTTCCTTCCGATCACAGAAAAAATTTCAGGGAGGCAGGAGATCTGAAAATATGTACAATTAATATATCATTAATGATTTATATTTGTAATAATTAGTACAATTATTATAAACAAATTTCTGGGGGTTTAACCCTCTTTGCCTTCGTTACTGATGATCTATATAATTTGAGAATACTCTGTGAAAACCGACTCCCATTCTTTTTTAAAAATAACTTTCAATATAGTCCACCGAGTGTCTTTTGTATTTTATTTGTACTACTTAGTTATACAAAAATATTAATTCTTCAATAAAAACAAAAAAAAAAAAAAAAATGGGGCCCCTACATGTGGTCCCTCAAATTTTTGGGGCCAAGTGTATTAATCGGGGCATGATTACATCATATAAAAGCTATTTGTATTCATTAATTTTTTGGCAACACATATAAAACTCATTCAGAGTCAAACTCATTTAAAAATCAATTTTGTTTTATAAATAATTTTGTTTTTAGGGCTTCTATAGTTTAGATTTTAAATTTATTATCAAATATTATATAATAAATAATATATTAATTACGGTGTTGAGCTCTTACCGAAATAATCATTTTATCGAGTTAAAATACGTATACATAATATTTACACAAACAGTTTTTATATTTGTTTAACGATGTTAACAATTTATTATTATTATTCGCGTGGCTTTGTTTTTAGGTATACAATTTAACTACATCGTTTCTTTGCTAGATAAGTTTATTAAGTCCGTTTCGCGTAACTTGAGAAATGTTTTGAATTGTTTACACTTTTGAATTGTCTTAATAATTGTTATTATGCCGCACAAGCATGTGTAATTTATAATCACCCCGCTTTTAAACGACACCAATTCCAGAATAGTTTATTCGAAACAGTACAGAAACGTACTTATTATACTTTGAATGTCTTTAGACGTAAAATAGAATTTTTTTCTTCGTATAAACCATAGTTGATTTGGAATTGTTTTAATCAGTTTTAATGCCGATCATGTTAAATTAAAACGCCAGCATTTATTGGTTGAAATAGGTTTTCATTAACTCGGTTGATCGTGTGTCGTAATTTATTACGATATTCAACGAAATTTGAACTTTTAACGATTATATATAAAAAATCATTGCATTATTAATTACGCTTAATTTTTTTATTTTTTACCACTAAGTATAACTTACGATGAACCCTGTGACGAATTTTCGATTTCTGATCTAAACATAATTTACAGACAGAAAAAAACCAAACATTCACACCTTAGTAATAATTTCCATTTCCCACTATTTGGTTCAGAATCTAAAATTGCTATTTTTTATTATTTTTTAATATATACGAAAAGTTGAAAATATTACTGTATAGTAAACTATATAATTGGGAATTTGTTTAGCCGAGAAAATGACAAATAAATTACAGTATTATTTAACTAATTAATGTAAAATTATAAACGTAATTATTTATTTTCACTTTAATTAATTCTTATCTTTTAGAATAGACAATTAGCATACATTTTACTTTAACTCGAAATATAACAATTATATTTGAGTTCTAAAAATATAAATTTGGAAAGGAATGAAACTCTTAAGTAGGTCATTATCTTTAAAAAATATAAACATTAGTTTAATTCGTTAAAATTAAAATACGTTTTCGAGAATTAATATTATAAATATTAATTATAATTTATGTTGTTCAAATTGTTTAAATTTTACCTTCCTTATTTTTATTTTGTTTAAATAGCATTAAATTATAAATTTTGATTGTCAAATGACAAACCGTAATTTGAATTCAATATTATTAAACAGATTATTATTATGCAAATTTTTATATACTTAGATTAGTGTATGTCAGACTAATGGTTTATTAATTATAATATTATTTAAAGTTTAGGCATTGGATGAGAAAGGTGAATCTTAAATAAATATTTAAATTTTAAAAATCTTTTATATTCCTCAAATCTAAAATTTTAATATTTTTATTTTTATTTATCGATTTATCAATTATTATTTTTAATATTTTGTTGGTATTTTAAATATAATGTAATTTATGACAGAAATATATTTTATGATAAAATAAAAATACGGTTCTGGGTATATTTTAGTTTTTTTTTTAAACGGTTTTATGTGTCGTTATAACCTTTTATTGTAACCCTATTAAAAACTTTTTTTTTTAAACATATTCTCTTTGAAGGTTGTTTTTAAAGATTAAAAATTAAAATAAAAATGTTAAAAATTGTTCAACAAAAAATGTGTTTAATTTTATCTTATGCATATTATTAAAATCAGAATTAAAACTTCATTGTTGCTACAAAAAAACAATCATGATTTATAATCGAGTTTATTTATAATACGACATTTTTTTTTTTTAAATTTGTTTGATATTCAAATAGATGTCTTAGAAGTTAATTTTAATTTTATATAAAATCATTGATTTACAAAAAAAAAAAAAATATTTTATATTTTTAAGTTTAATGAACTATAAGGAATATACGAATTGTTTCAAACCGTATTTCATTAAAAATCATAATTATAAATTTTAAATTTAGAACTATAAAATATTCTACAAATTAAATAATATTTCTAAAATAAAGATACAGAAGACTATAGAGGCGTATAGTAAACAATAGTATACTTTTAGGAGGTATATGATGGAAAAAATCGTTTTTGGTCTAAAAAAAAAAAAAAAAATCGAAACTGTTAATTTTAAAATTATAACTTAAAACGTATTTTAATTTGAATTGTCTGTTGATAGCAGTAGCGCAACTAAGAATTTTTTATTTTTTTAACTTCACAAAGTTGACGGAACACTTCACTACAAAATTGGCAGAAGATCCACCAACCTAAGACTCAAACCTCGACTACCTCAGGATATCTTACTAGAACCCAATGAAAATACCTCAACCTCTAATTCTGACCTAGACTCATAAGCTAACCAAAATTTAAAGATATTGTAATAACTGTAAATAGTGTTGTAAACATTTACATTATCAATTATTATAATTTGTAATAATATTGTTATAATATTGTGTCAATACTTGGTGTATTGACACAATTAAATTAATAATTAAAAAAAAAAAAAAAACTAGGAATTTTTTGAGTGGGGTGTTTACCTTATTTCTAAATACGCCACCGGTGTATAGATACAAATCTCATATAATCATATAATTTATGTAATTGTCAAACGTTGAGGCATAGTTATTTGTGTATATAACAAGCCTAAAATAAAAAATAAAAATAAAATAATTTAAATTTCTATAAATACAGTTAAAATACCTCTTATTCCTTTTGTTGCATTACAGAGCACTACTGCTTGACATATATTATTAAACAAATTGAAAATGTTTTCTTGTATTTTCTATGCTCGTATATATACACGAGTATATTATACTATATGAGGAATGCAAAATGTACTCACCTGAATATTGTTCATTATCCGGGTGTTGGCGATATAACTTTTGTACAATCCTCGTAATATATAAAATTAATTCAAACGGGCATAATATAGAATATCGTGCGGAAGAAAATGCAAATAACTTTATAATATGTCAACGTTTGACAATTAATTATCTATACCGGGTACAACATGTAAATTTAGAGAACTTAATAATATTTGTTCGGTATAAAACGTGATTCATCATATTCATATTCATCGTATTCGGCTCGGCTCTTAAGTTTTTTTATTTTTTATTTTAAGAAAGTTTACATTACGATTTAATTATTAAAATATTATACGAAGCGTTTGACAAACACTGGAATATTATAGCGCAGCGCGTGTATTATATCGTCGTTTGACTGTATATTCGTATTATAATAAACTTCCAACTTACTACTATACGAATTGCTAACAATGTGGGTAGGTACGTACGTTAACGTTATAAAAGAAAAAAAAAGAAAAAATCCGATTGTACTTACTTCAAACCGTATGGGTATACGTTGTAAACGGGAAATTGATATGATGGTATAGTGCAAAGGGGAATTTAATATATATTTCAAATATATATATACACTGAAAACAATTCGTTGCAATTGAAAAACGATTCTGAGCGGATCTTGGTAAACTAGTGAGTTGTATAGGTTCGTTGTAGGGTAACCCAGAAACGAACCAGGAGAAGTTTTTTTTTTAGAACAACTGACAAATAAAGTAAGGCGAAAAATCTGAGTCTTTTAAGGTATACCGTGAAAAAAATCTAATCATTTTTACTAACCTAAAAAAAACTGTAGTAGCTTCATAGAAGCCGTTACACTTAGAAGCTAAAAACTATATTTTGGATATTTAGATTTTCGATTGTAGACGTGTCTACAATCATATCAAAATACAATAATCATATTATTATATATTATCCATAAAATCGTTATACTGTACAGTAAACTTAAAATAGTTAAACACGAGCAATAACAATTGTTATCTTGAGTAAAATAAATTAATAATGTTTGACAGTAACAATATTTCGTTTAACTAACACACGCAGCAGAGAGGAGAGGGGCTTTGCAGAGAAGGCTGTTGTAAAACTTCATAGGCTCTATAAGAGGATAGGATTTCCTATGAAATATTGATAATCCCGTGTCTATACGCGTTTCTCGTTTTCTTAACTAAGACGATAAAATATATATTGTATTCTCTATTGTCTTACGTATCTTATTTGGTATTTTAACCGAACGCGATTATCTATAAGCCATACGCGTATTTAATATAACTAATTGCGTTGTGCCGACTGCCGGGGAAAATATTAAGTTGTACACGACAAAAGATAGAAAATGTTATCTCTATATTTTTTCGTGTACGATCGATAGCGAATTATCATTTTGCATATTTTGTATTGTACAAATTATACGATTTTAATTTTACTCATCCAAAGAGAAAAAAAATGTATTATTTTTTTTTTTTTATATTTCCGGAATTGTAATTTGTAATAAAATCGTCAATAATTCGATATTATTAATATATCTAGAAAACGTCGCCTAAAAACATTGTAAAATCTGTACGATTTCAAAACGCAATTACAGTCATTATTCGTGTAAAATAATACGGCCAAATAAGCACATTATCTGGTATATTTGGTATATTTTCGTTGAGAACCTCGACTCGACTAACCGTGGACTTTATGCCAAAACATCAATACGTGTTCTGTGTGTGTGTTACACGATCGCATTTAAATCGGTAAATCCAAAGCAGATTTTTTTCGTGAAACAATTGGATTTTTTTTGTTGTTGGTGTGACAGCTATTTCGAATGTCCTAACGAATTCCTCGTATTAATATGCCTCGGAAGCTTTATTGCTCTTTAAACCCGACTCAGGGATCGACAACTCAGTATATGTAAATTGTGTTTGACATTTGATATTCCGAACGAAGCGAAGAATGCGTTGGTTTTACTATGATGTGTCTGTGTTTTTTTTTTCTGTCCGTTAACAACTTTTCTACTAGATATTCTGTTCCGATTTTCAATTGTAGCACCACACTGTCTGAACGTATTTCGGATTTAGTCGGTTCATTAGAGAGGTAATTTTGTTTAATTCCGTTGTAGGTTTTTTTTAATAATTCGGAAAAACATAGGAAAAACCAGACAATTTACGACAATAATGTTTCTATTTTTGTTGTAACTCGGTAATATATAATCGTAGAGATCTGACATTTTTACAGAATATTTTTGTTGAGCCTTTTCAGGCGTGGGCAAATTTTCAAAACATTCGGGCCATTTTCAAATTATGTAAAGTTTTATTTGTTGAATTAATTGAATAAAATTGTTATGGCCAAACAGAAATGCACAAAAATTTGACACAAGGTTCATCTTAAGTTTTACTAAATGCCGGAAAAGAAATAATTTGAGTGTGTAATGTAATTATTCTGTTTTATAAGTGTACATTTTGATGAAAATCTTAAAAACGATGTTTCTTTTCAAAACATGATTAACTGAATGTTTTTCGTTTACAATGATTTATCGTTACGTACGTCGTACAAATATAAATTAAATTCTCCTCTATACCCTATATTCCTACTTACCACAATGCCAATTTTTTCTGAGACAAGTAATATTTAAGTAAATACTCAGGGCTAATACTTCTAATTCGGCCATAGGTATTAAACACTTGGTAAAATATTAAAATTAGTCAAATAACATTTTGGTTTTTCGAAAATGAACACACACACTTGAATTATTTTAGTGGAAATATCGGTAATCAGGCAATAAAGTATTATTATTAATAATGAATTAATATTATAATACATACAATATTAATAATTAATTAATATTATAATACAGACAATATTAATAATTAATTAATATTATAATACAGACAATATTAATAATTAATACCATTGTTTACGGCTTCTATGTATAGGTATACATGGTCAAACACAGGTCACTGCAATATTAGCTATTAGATACAGTTTAATAATTTTCAAATAATGTCAGTTTCGAAAATAAATAAATAATAATACGAGTATATTTTGATTATTGGGTTTATGATTGTTAATAATTGTGTTTCTAATAAGTTATTTAATAACTTTTAGCAAACGATTGAAATGTAATAAAATCGAAAATAAAATAAAGTAACATAACTTCTTTAAATTGAAAATTGAATTTGTTGATTTCTTGTTAATTAAAAAAAAAAGAAAAAAAAAGAACAATTAAGTTAATTTAGTAGCTAAATTAATGTAAATCCAAAAATATAGCTAATCAACTAGAAACTTTAACTTTTTTACTCATTTATGCCACTAACTTAAACCATTTAATCATTGCTTATTTTGGTTACAGTTTCTAATTGCAAAACGTATACACTTTGATTCATGAAAAATAAACTATACTATTGGACATTTCCATGCATCATTTACATTATAAATACTTTAATTTTTGTTTTCAACGTTATTAGATTATCTCGATTATTATTATTATTATTATTATTTTTTTTTTTGTGATAATACGTACTATTAACTAACGAAATGATTTGTATTTAAAACGTCATTTTTTCTCGACACTGACGGATTGGCGTAATAATAATAATAATATATTGTTTAATATAAATAGATTTTTTGTTTACCGAGTCCGGCGACTTGTATCGGCAAAATAATATCACGTGTGTCGAGTGTTCGCGCACCCTGTATACTACATGATATTTCGTGCCGTTTTCTTTATACCGGGGGGTTGCGATCGACGATATAAATTAGCAAAAATATATTAATATATTGTAAAACGATATTTTATTGTACCACCCGGAATATTTCGGGTTTCGAGGGTTTCGTGGCTATATAATTGAACATATCGTTTAACGGGTTACTAACTACAGTTAAGAGGACGTACTTTTGCCGTCTAAGTCCGACTGATGGAGAACATTAAACGAAAACGTACTTACGCGGACTGCATTGAACTCGTTTGATTTTGGTTTTACAGTGTAAACGCATCAAATATAAAATCAAAAGGGCGTAATATTCCAGAGGGCAAGGCGATGAGTTTTTATTGTTTGAAATTAATTTATTGATAAGTTACAGCCGTATAAAATTAATTGAAATAGTCGTTATTCCTAATCGATGCGTATTGAACGAAACATTTGGAATAATGGGACGAAACGAAATTTTATAATGGTCGTCATTACTCTAAAACCAAAATCAACCGAGTTCTATGCATGGTTTTTTTTTTTTTAAATTTTTTTTTTTTTTATTACTATATTCCCCGTTAGTCGGACCGAGACGGCGAATGCGGGTGCCACGTCCTCTCAAGACCCGACGGTACTCCGGAACGTCGTTTACGAAACAATAAAGAACCGATGTGTTTTAGTATTTGTACAGCCGACTAACTTGATAAACGCGCGGTCCTCGGTCTCGCCGAAACGCGCCGACGTTTCGCACTGCAGGCGGTCTTGTTAAAAGCGTATAAACAACCGTATATATACACGCCGAGTTATGGCGTTATTTTTATTTATTTCCCGAACCCAGTTCCTCCTCGGCCCTCAACTCCTCCTACCCATAAATCGATAATACTCAGTTTATTAGAAAAAAAAAAAAAAAAAAAAAACAAAACAACATCGAAATGGAAAATATTACGTCGTCGTCGTCCGTTTATAGTTAACTCGAGTGCGGTACCTCTACTCCCCTCCACAGAAAGCTACAATTATTTTATTATACTGTCACTTTTATTTTGACGTTTTATGATTTAACGCAACCTTAAAACTTTAAAAAACACATATCGTATAAGTATCGCCCAAATGTGAATACGAAATATGTCGCATAAAACGAGGGGTTCATAGATAACGCATGATAATATTACAATATATCAATCGCTCAAGGTTGAGCGCGTTTTATTACATTGTAATATAAATATAACCTATAATTTGTATTTCATCGTTATCTACGTATTCGTAGTGTTGGCAAATTTCAGACATTTTATTTCCAATTAACACTCTGTAAACAATTATTTTTTTTTTTTTTGCCGACTTTTCCAACGGTCAGAAATATTTCTAAATCGATAATTTCAAACTGGATATTTCCTATTAATATCACCGCGGTACGTGATTATTTTTGTGTTTTTCACATATCAGTTATAAGTAATGAATTAAAAACAAAACGTATACCCGGTTAAGAATAAATTATCTTTACACACGTGTGTTAAACATTTTAAATCGGTATTATTATTGTGTAGCGGTGTTGTAACCCTGTGCCTACAGGGTGATTGTTTTTATCATGATCCTGCAATAATTTCGGAAGATTTTTAGTAAATTTGATTTCGATTTTTTTCAGTCATTCGTTAAATGATCTTATTTTTATAATATTTTCCAAATTGTATCATTACTCTTCATATTACCTTAACATATAAAGTTTAACGAGTATTCACTTTTAGTTTTCAAATGGCGACCCCCTCTATTTTAAACACAGTTTCGAAAAAATTATATTTTCTACAGATTTGAAGATATGATTGATTCTTAGCTGTTCTAACAAATAACTCATAAAACGATATCCGCAATATTTGCATTGAGCATCATAACATTTTTAGAAAAATATTATTTAAAACAGTTATAATAGGTATGTTATAACGGAGAGATAAAATTGAAAACGGTTAAAAATAGTTCTGTAAACATATAGGGTGTAAATCACTAACTAGTAAATCGGAAATTCTAAATAAAAGAAAGACAACTTAATATTTTCTACTACGTGTAAAACGTTAAACTTTAAATTGTTCGTAAGTATATTTTGATCTAGATAATTACTTTTTATCTTTGATAATCACTTCAAATGGATATTAAAATTGTCGTCTGGACAAGGTAAAAGAAATATTATCTAGGTAACTCTCAACACTAGTTATGTAACACATCACAAATTTTTTTTTTTTTTTTCACACAATATTGAAAAAGGTAGGCAAACGTTGTTCGGGTTTACCGATGGACGTCTGATCCTGTAAGGACTGGAACCTCAATGATTTTATAGGTTCTAGTTCGGGTTTTAAAAAAAATTAAAATTTCGGTACCAGATCCGGTCCTCGGATTATCGGTTGCGGTATATATTATACCAATATCGAAATGAGTTATTAGTTATTATATTTCGTGGCTGGTTGTGAAAATGCATATAAAAATACAGAATATGTACAATTTGTTCGTTTTCCAAGTAGATTGCATTGTATTCTGCAGAGAAAGAAATAGACTCAAGCAGTAAAACGAAATAGTTAAACTATAACAGTAACACCTAATCCACCGGTATTCGTACGGGTTATAATCTATTCAAAACTCAACAAAAAATTTTGGGTACACGTGTCGCCGCGGGTGTGGTCGAATTCGATAATAATAATTATAATTATAATATTATAATATTGTAGGCGTAGACTTTGTAATATATTATTACGATACGGGACAGGAACGTATCCTGGGAGACATTTTTTCGGGTATAGGGGGACCGACAGGGTTTTTTTTTTTTTTGTATTTTTATTACATATAAATACCGTCCCAGAGCCCCCATTACCGGTCGTTATATCACGGAAATTTCGACGGTCGGCGGTGCGGATGGGGCGGTCTGCAGCCCCTTCAGCGTTTTACCGTCGGCGGAGGCGGCGTGCGGCGCGCTAGAAGAGGGCCGTCACGGGGTAGCAATTTATATTACGCGTGTATTCCGCGGCTGTCGTCGTAATAACGACTAAATAATACGCCCGCGTGTATATATATATATACATACGGCAGGCGCGCGGCGACGGTAACAACAGGTACGCAATTACGCGGTGAATTAATAATTGTTCCGGTTCCGGTCACCTATAATAATAATAATAATAATAATAATGCAAAGAGTGTATTTTATTATTATTATTATTATTATTATTACTGTGTTGCGGGTGGTGAGGGGGGAGCGCGATTAAGAATCGTATTATAACATAAGACGGCGGCGGGCGATTTAACGCGCCGCCAAACGGCCGGCAATCACGGGGTATCGCGTGACCATTACCGTCGTGTAAGTGTAGGTAACCGCTCCGCCGGGGTATTAACCCGCTTCCCGGTCGGGTTAGCTTATCCCCGGTAATCCGGACCGACGGGGGGGGGGGGGGTGCGTTTTTTTTTCTTCAAATTTTTTTCGTCGTTTGCGGCCGGGTGGTAATTCAACGTCCGTTAGTAGTTAGAGAGGCCTTTGCCGAGACGTCACCGCCACCGCCGCCGCCGCCGTACGCACCTTTCCAGTCCCCCGGACGCCCGCACCGGGGAAACCCAACACTGCCGTCGTACCGCCCGTGTATTATAATTTATATTGTTGCCGCCGCCGTCCCGGTTTCACAACGTAAAAACAACCCGCGCCGCCGTAACTTAACCAATTTTCACTCGTCCCGTCGACCCTTTCATTATATTAATACGCACGCGTTATATAATGCGGCGTATTTCCTATAGGAGAGGTTCGCCGCCGGCAAATTCAATAGCCTCCGGGCGCCGTGTCAAAGGTGTGCAAGACCGCGGCGGTGCTCGGGCGGGAGTGTACGGGGCGCAGGGCGCGGGCAAAGGCCGTACAAGAGTAGAAAATCGTGTTGTTGACGGCGGGCGAGTCGTGAAAGGCTTACCGTCGCCGTCGCCGTCGCCGCCACCGCCGCCGCCGCCGCCGCCGCCGCCACCGCCTAACCTTCTGTTTCTTGCCACAACAACATCGTTCGATCCGATTATACGCCGCGACGCCGGGCATTTTCCTCCGGACACGCGATACTGTGGTATATAATGATATACAGTGGCGACGCGTATCCGTCATAGACCGATATCGGATATCAACGTTCAACACGATATTTATGCAAAACACAAAACCCCTCGATAACAACCGATACAATATCGGTTAATTTCAATATCGGCTCGCGGTTTTCTATTTTGAATATCGGGTAGGACACCGGTTGTAAACACCGGGAATAACGGATGCCGGGAAACAGAAAATATCGGCCCACCGCTAATAACATAGGTACCCTTCCATTCCATAAGCGTGTCTAGAATTTAATCACAGATGTGGCCAACGATAATTTCATAGCAGATAACCTATGGAGTCGGCCACCGTAAAATAATCTAAAATATGTTTTCAGAAATTGTTGCCAATACATCGTACACGGCGTACATGGTCCATAGGAATATTTTCAGGGGACAGACAAAACGAAACACAGACATAATGTCAATTATTTCTCATACTAGCACATACGTATTCATATATAGTATATATAGTAAAAAAATATCAATTTTTTCATTTGTTCTATATGGATGTATGCCCGCACACTGTCCCATTGTTTACACGCATAGAGTCTCGGTTATCTATTTTCTTTCTCGTTTTTTATGTGTTTTTTTCACTCCCACGACGATCTCGTAATAATTTTTTATGTTGATATTTAATTATTATCAATGTAGTTTATTTAACACGTATTAGCTCTGATAGTGGATAGAGAATCTTTTTTTTTAATTACTACAGTCAAATTCAAGTGTTTAAACACGTCATTAAATTAACGTTTTATGGCTGTAAGGTGGCTAATACGGTGGATTTATAAGGTATATTATTTTTTAAACGCCAAACATGTCAATTATTGAATCGTACTTGAATACAATTCCGTAGCGTTTTATTGACGTAAAATCAGTAGTAATAGTCACATGTCAATCCCGGATTAAATAATGCCACGTGGGCGCTGGCACGTCGTTTGTTTCCGGTCTATAGGAAACCATTCAGTAGCGAAATCTAAAAAAGTCCGTAGCAAAATGTAGCAAAATCATGACCTCCATTTTTAAAGTTTTAACAAAAAGTGCAGGTATCGACTTGGCGGATATTTAATTGTATATTATTAGAGTAAGCGCGCGGTTTCTATGAATATAAAACGAATTATATATTAATTTATACAAAACGCCACCGGGGGGAAGGAATTTTTTTCTTCTTTATATTGTTAATTAAAATTAACTAGCGTCTATGCGAACCAATTACGGAAATCATAATTTTTTTTTTTTTCCGCCGTTTCGCGGTTTAATGAAAACGGTTTCTCAGACCCTTTGAACGTTTCTCGACGAGTCACTTCTCTTTCTCTCTCTCATTCTCTCTCGCGGCGTTTCGCTCCAGAAACTATAAATTTCACGAGAATTTCATTAAGTCGCGATTAAACAATGCCAAGTGATTATATTACATACGTCAACCAGCTGCAGCAGCAGGAGGGTTCTACTGGAATCGATAACATAATATGTTTCATGTGTACACGCGTATAATAAGATAGGTATTATTATTAGTTTGTCGTGTTGAGGAAACCGACCGAACTACTCAAACAGCCTTATCCGATTACAAAATACTAATATTAAATCCCGGTGTAGTAAATCCCAATTAAACCCCGTGTTCAGCACGGCGACGGCAGTATAGTATAGTATAACTGTACAAAATACGAGCAATAATAGGCTTAAAAAAAAAAAGAAAAATGACCGTGGTAAAATAAACCGTAATTTTTTATTATTTTTATTTAAATTATAGTAAATACACCCCATCATTCTTTGAAAAATTTTGTATACCTTTTTTTTTAATATTATAGCTATAGCTATAATTATTATGGTCGATTTTTATTTTCAATAGAGAAATATATTCAAAATTAAAATATGGATTTTTAATATATATTTCTAACGTTAATTTTAAAAAAGGTCTGCTTTCCATCATTGAGACTGTTTTGTACGTCGTCGCTATGCCCCTCGTACATGGCAGTGCAAAGGCGCCTTGATTTTTTGTATTAATAAACAAAAACGCTATTTTTAATGTGTATTTAAAAAAAAATATAATATTATCAAATATTGTAAAAGACACTTATTACGTATTTTCGTAATACAAATTTATTTAATATTTTTTAATATATTTTTAAAAGTAAGAGTGAATATAATACGAGTAATTTAGTAAAACAACAAATCGCGTATACGAATGACTAATGCTAAAACAAAACTAAACCTTCAATTTTAATACCAATGATAATATTCACAAATGAACGGCTGTAGTGATGGGTTCTAACTTCTAACCTGTTGCGTCCAAAAAATTTGATAGACATAAATTTTAACTATAAAAAAAAAATATATACAGATTTTGGATATTTTTACACGGAATAAGAACAACTGGAACAATTTATCACATTTTCGACTGCTTTTTTTTTTTTTTTTAAATCAATTTTTCAATTTGTTTTTCGCTTATTTGAATATTTTCGTATTACAGTTTTGTTTTAAGTTTGCGGACTTTTTTTTCAGACGGTTTTTAAGGACATTTGTTTGTTGATTTTATGTGTTGAACTCCGGTCGTAATATTATTATTGCATTTCGGTTTTAAACGACGCAATAGTAACGGTGTTTCCGCCGTGTGGCCGGAAGAGGGTCGTGTGTCGTATGGCACTACGTGCGAGGTTTTGACGATAACGCGAAATAGCCGACGGGCGGCCGGGCGGCGGAGGGGCAAAAAGACGAGTATTTTTTAACGTTGCCCGTAAACACAAGGGGCAAAATAAAAGTATATGACGAAAAAGGAAAAAAAATATATATATAATAATAATAATAATAATAATAAAAAGGTTAAATACAAATAGGCGGACGTGGCGGGTGGCCGCGGAGACAAACATACGGTTACGTTACGCGTGACAGCCGCACGCACAAGCGACTTGTGGGTTTATTTACATATACAAAGGTTAGGTTTCCGCGTGTGCCGTTTGTGCGGGACGTCGACGAGGCGGCGCGGTGATGGGCGGTGGATTGGGTAGTGTGGCGGTGGTGAAGCAAAAGGGATCGCGAATGGTCGTCTCTATTCACACTGCGGCGGCAGAGGATTTGGCGCGCCGCGTGCGACACATGTGTCAGAAACAGGGTCGGAAATCTCGGTAAAACTTATATTGTTGTTATTATTATTATTATTATTATTATGTGTACGTGTATTTCGTGTATTTACTTGCGCAGGCCCGGCGGCAAAACCTGGAGGAGCTTTTTGTAATTCGCTTTACTGTACGCCGGGCGGTTCTCGGGCGCCTATCCGCAATATCTGCCCGCCAATATTTTATTACGTTATATATATATATATAGGCGTGGAAATAATAGTGAGAGAGATAGAGAGACACACACACAGAGTGAGAAGGAAAAATATTATACACGGTCACAACAATAACCGTATTATACACACGGTCGCGTACCTATATGCGGTAACCGGATACCATTCTCAAGGGGGGGGGGGGTGTTAACCGTGAAATATATAGCGCGCGCCGTCCCGTGAAAGCGTATTACGCCCGTTATCACGTTGTATAGGCACGCGTTATAAAATAATTTAATACGACCGTCCCTCGGTAATAATAATTATAATTTAATACGCGCTCGAGACATTTTGTGATTTTCTCAGTCGCGAGAAATGCGAAAACGGCGAACAACCGTTCCGAAACGAGCGTGTTCATAGTGTTAGAACAGCGGCTTAACGGCCGTACCACTCGTTGGATCGGCATTCTGGTCGGTCGCTGTCGATTTTAATTTTATAGTAAAATTGAGCGACGGCAGCAGCAGCACCGAAGAAAAAGAATGATAACCGGCACAAAAGACGAATATCATATCAAAATAAATGTATATATATATATTTTTTTTTTATTACGGTTCCATAGAAATACGCATAAACTCGTAGCGATAAAACACGGACAATTTCGTAATTTACGAATTTACTACAATTATCAATTTGAAATTTATCAAATCATTTTCTTTGAACAACGCTCAGAGTCGTATTTCGTTAGCAATAATTTATCGTCTAATTTTGGCGCAAATTTATACGTCTATACCTGCTATTTGGTCAATTAAAAGTGATTTGTACAAAAATAGAATTTTGAAACAAGAACGCTATGTACAATTAACTAATAAATTAAAAATAATCGATCCAACAGCTGACATAAACACGACTGAAAATAAAATCAATACATTGAGATCAAATCATCGTCGTGAATTTTTCCAAATCGTTTGTGGAGCGATAGCAGGGTTATGAACTTAAGTTCTTCAAAATTAACGCCGGTAGCCAGGTATCGTAGTGTACACGATAAACGCTGGGCCGACGAAATTTATTCTCTCATACAAGTAACCTGTTTCTCTATCATTTTTAATAACTTCGAAAATGTCATGTGGTCCATGCGGAGATAATTTCTGTAGTCAGAAGGAGAAGATAGTCGAAGTTCATCTAGAAGATTATGATGGGATAATGTGTTTTTTTTTTTTTGAACCATTCTTTCATCCAAAATTTTGGTTTTTTTTTTTGTTTTATCACACGCAAGGTAAATAGCAATACCAATAATTCATTCATTTTAATGCAAAGTCTAATTTTAAATTTAACATTTATAAAAATATATATATATTTTTTTTTTATCAATAAATATTGAATGACAACAACACGTAACGCCACGCTTTCAATAGTAACAATTGTGTCGACACTATAAAAATAAAATAATCGAACGACTGAAGATTGTCAGTCTTGATTGACCGTATATGGTAACTAATAATCGTCAACCTTGACTGTCAATCACGTTGATTGCCATTCACGGCTGACCGTGTACACGGGGGCCTTAACGTGTTTTCTACTGCGTTTTGCCGATTTAATTATTTTAAGTTGAGATTTTCACTCCGGCCCGGCGATATTGTATACCGAGGGGTGCGAATATTATGCACGTCACACCGCTACGAACCGTTTTTCCGGTCGACGGCGAATAATTCTGGCAGCGGCGATGGCGGCGGCGTCTGGCAAAGGGATTTACACTACTCGCCCCGAAATCCGCCGGCCCGTTTTTGCCGTCACACGTGCGCACCGCATAAACCGCCACACAGTACGTATATACGAGAGCAATAATGATAATTGGACGCTAGGCTAAATCCCGTGTCAAACTACTGCCGGCCCGGCCCCGAAATTCTGTCGGATTACTTTGGTTTTTTATATATATTTTTTTATCGTATGCTCTCCGCGTGTATACGCGGTTGTATAGGTGGGCAGAGGAGGCCGCGGCCGTCCGCGAAAAGGGTCCGCCAATAATATTATATTATTAACCGCCGCCCAGGCCCGCATGCGACAATAATCGCCAAACGAATTATATTTCCATCGGGCCAATTGGCGTAACGTGTAATATACTATATTAATTGACGTAGAGACGACGATAACGGGATATTTGGAGATAACGTCTTTAAGAGGATATCATACCGGCGTTTGCCGTCGCTGTCTATCGTCTGTCTAACGGGCGAATTTTAGCCAATTGCGTTACGCTTTGTACGTAAATAACAAAATTCAAATATGAGAATGTTTCCGAGGGCTCGACGTAACTTTTTCTAAAAAATTCCCATACAAAATAATTACATCGTGTATAGCCCTCGGAAATATTCTCCTCTTTAAGTTTTGAAATTTCCGTGCGAAATCCCGAGTTAAACCTAAACGCACACACGGTTTACGTTCTTCAAGTATAACGTAATTCGCTTTATCGCCTATTAGATACACAGAGCCGGCAAATACCGGTGTCACTGAAGATAAGTTTATCCTTAATCGTGTATCTTTAACGACTCTATGGCTTTCGAATCGTCCCTTGTGGTTTTAGGATGTTAAGGAGTCGAATTAATATTAATACTATATTAATCAGCGCGTGCAAAAAAATAATAACGAATCGGGATTTAAGATATATAATAATATCTCTAAAGTAAGTTTATCTGGAATCGTGTATCCGCAGATGTTAATATATATATATATATATATATAAAAGAAACGTGACCGTTCTGAACAATCTAAAGTTTAGATTCTAAACTACTAACCTACCTACTTTCCATTGACTTTGAACGTTTTCAATAGGTGTTTTTTCGTTTAATATAATAATAAATTATATTTTAACAGTGCGTGGTGCACTCGAGAGTTTGGATCCGTTCAACTAATCGATTCTGAATTATAACATTAATACGGTTTCTGGACATTTTTACCAATTTTTTCTGAAATTATAATAATAATAATAATAATAATAAAATAAATGTCTCAATTATTTCGGAAAACGCCGTTGGTTTTTTTATTTAAATTTCCATTTTTAGAATCGACTACACCGTACGACTATGACGCCGAGATCTGTGGAAAACTTAATTCGTGGGGTTTTCGGGCTTTTTTCCGCGCAGAACAAGTTTTTCGTCTTCTGCTTTCCACGGCACTGTTTTCGCTGTTCCCATTCGCCTTAATCAGATCTCACCTGTATAGTATTCACTCGGCGAGTGAACTTCACCCTCCTACTAAAGACCGTATTTTTTTTTTTTAAATTAATCTATATTTACGTGTTTTGTATTCGACAGTTTGTGTCCGGCAGTTCGAATTGTTCGATTAGAAAATTCGACAATTTTTCGATATCGCTCATCCAACTATGGCTCTAATCGACCCTCGTGTCATTTTTGCTTACCGAAACCACTGGCCCACGTCCGTTAAAAGGGATCGGCGCCACTGCGTGCAACGCGTTGTCTCGCGGTCGTTGTTATAGTGGCGCCGGAACGATTTTTAAAACGTGGTGGCCGAACATATGGTAAAAAAATCATTTTTAACGCTTACCGAAAGGTTTACTCGATTTAATAAACTAAAAATTATTAGAAATTTTTTTTTTTTAAATTTATTTGAAATAAATATATACTGCAATGCACTTGAAAAATAATACAACTTGTTTTTTTTTTTTTTTTTTTTTTTTTTTTTTTTTTTTTTTTTTTTTAATATTGATCCAATTTATTTAACACAATATTTGTCAAAAAGCTTATTAAAAAATCGTTGTATTTGTTTTAAATCAATTGCTTACAGATTGTACAATGCGAACAATTATTTAAACATTCGAGTTTTGTCTCGATGTTCAACATAAAAACTACGGGGGGACGACGGAACCACGTTTATATTTTAGCGGTGCGGGTTTAGTCCCTAGGCAATTTTTCCCGTGGGGGGCGGCGATTGTCGTTCCTCGTCTCGTCTCTATTACCTCATCTCGTCTTCTTCTCGGGTTCTTTCCGTCTTCCGGTCAATTAAACGGAAACTCTATACGAAGTGAATCGTATAGAAATATAATACGTGTCCGGTTCCGGGTGGGGGGGGGGGGGGTTAAATCTCGTCCCCAGGCGTTTTATAGCGAGTAAAACGAAAGAGAAAATTATTATAACGAGTGTAGATGGAAATGACGAATCGAGGAGGAAATGTAAATTCATAACGCGTTTCCGAGTTTCGATTTCCCGTCGGTGCCGAGTCGAACAATATCGAATAATAATTTCGTTGCGAGCAAATTGCCATTGTCACAAACAGCTCTCCACCGGCCTCCCCGCGTTATGATATTAAACGAGTTTAAATTTATTTCAATAAGTACGAAAACAAAAAAGAAAAAAAAAAGTCATCGATAAACGGAATGGTTTATATATATATATATATATATATATATGCTCGAATGAAACGACGCTGTTCCGCTATACGGACGTTTCATATTTTCGTAGAGGATTTGCGAACACGAATTGATTAAATTTCGTTTAAAATCGGGGTTTTTTTTTTTTTATTAATTTAATTTTTTTTTTTTTTACAATATTTGTATACAATGACGAATATAAATAAATCTCATCGAACGAATGTAATAACCGTTCGGCGGGCGGGAGACGGTGGGCATACCACTCCGCAGCCGAAACGTAAAATGATTTCAATTCATTAAAGTGGAAACTTTAACAATATAATAAATGCTTATAATATGTATATATTATAAAAAAAAGAAAAAAGAGAGACATTTCTATAACAATCAGATGAAAGAACTTTTCGAGAGCTTAATATAAGGTTTCCGGGGTTTGTTATATTTGTATTGTATACGACACAGCGACGGGGGTCCAACATGATACCGATTGTTGTAAATAATAATAATAATAAAAAAAAAAAAAAAAAAAACCGTACGAATGGAAATATATTTTATTTACACTGCCAACATTTACTAGTTTACAACTGTAGTAGATGTGCATTTTTAATACATATACCGATAATGTTTTTGGTCACAAAACGTTGTCAATTTTGGTTTCGGCGGGCGCCGCGCGTATTGAATTGTAATCAAATTGTTAATTGAAACTATAAGCGAATTAAAAAAACAAAAACAAAAAAAAAAAAATGATTAACATTCACGACGACGGGTTTATTTCGAGGGTAAACCGACCGGGGAACTGTGGCGTATCCGGAGTTTTCAAAAGGGGTGGAATTAAATAAATAAATTAATACATAACCGAAAATGTATATATATATATAAAAAATATACGGGTAAAAAGCATCTTTTCGGGTATAATCTGAACGTTTTCAACTATACCTGACCGAAAAAAAAACCATCGATATAATTATAATAAAAGACAATACAGGTTGCCCACTAGTAGTAATCTATCTATTTAATTAAACGTACGTAAGTCGAATCACTCGACCGTGTGATAGTGATTGCACGTTAAAAAATGATAACACTGCTATCGAATTATCTCCTAAATTCGTGTGAAGCTTATATTCGTAAGGCAATAGGGCCGAATAGAGAAATAATAATTTATTAAAATCCAATAATTCGTCGCAATGGTGAAATGGTCTAATGAAATACTTTAAAAAGCTGTAATAATACGTAATAATAATAATAATAAAAATAAAATGTCTGTTGCGCAGTTGCCGTACACGTGGGACGTGGAATCCAACAACGGTATCGCCATGAAGAGACCGGAATTGGACATCCCGGAGTCGGGTTGGGTGCCGTCGCACGTCCAGGTGTTCCGGCTCATGTTGCCGTGCACGGGCGTGGTGAGCGCCGAGGTGCGCGTCCAGCTCACCATCAACATAACCGCGGTCAATCCCAAACACAGCAACGTTTCCCTGGTGTTCCACCGGAACAAGATATGCTGGAAAACCACCGACATGCTGTTGAACTCGCTGATAGGTGAGTCGAAAACCCATTAGAAGAATACCAAATACCGCAGCAAAACTATTGTCATTGACAAATATCTGAAAAAAAAAAAATAAAAAAAAATACTCGGTTTAATCCGACGCGATTCAATTGAAATCCATATGGAAAACGATTTTTCTAAGTATACGTATAATTAAATATTTATAAAATACGTATTTGATTATTGGCAAAGTATTCGAATAATTTTTGTTTGAAATTTAAACACTAATACTCTGTAACACATACGACGAGTGCAATACAAGTCTGTTAGTTATTTTCGAAAAAGGAACGCACTTCGCCGAACGCTGGCCCGATGCACTTTTGCGGCGGCGGCGGCCCGATTTGCATTTATAAATTTGTACACTTGCATTAGGTACCTTTGAAGTGGCGGAGCGCACTGGGCGGGTGGGGGAGGGGGAAGGAGGGGCGGGCGACGATGTATACGGTGTGTACCTATGAATACGCGCGCGCGCTTAACGATCGTTGAATAATTAATCCAAGCCGTGGATTTAATTAATTAAACCGGGGGCCGCCGACAACGTACGGATGTCTCCCGTTTGATAATTTTGTAATAATGCGTTCATAACGGACGGACGGACAGACGGGAAACACCGGAGGGGAGCGTGGGGAGGGAAAACCCGTATTTCCAAATCGGCGCCCGTAAATCGCGGGGGGGATACGCGCGGCATTTCCGTTCAAAAAGTACCGGGATTGTATTTTTAATAATTACACAAATGATGTAACCCATTATTTAAAGATATCTTTCCTTCGAAACACTCTCCTCCGGACGACACGCAGTGATCCCATGCCATTTTTCAAAAGTCCTTTGCAACTGTACCAAAGTTAAAGCTACGAGTTCTGTCGCCGCGTTCGCTCTAAATTCCTCTACATCTTGAAATCGTTGTCCTTCAATCGCAGATTTTAGTCTTGGGAATAGCAAAAAAATCGTCCTGATCAGGAGAATAGGGAGAGTCTGCGCGACTACAGCAATTTTTTTTATCAGCCAAAAATGCACGAATCGACAGCATTAAATGTACCGGTGCATTGTCGTGGTGAACGAATTTGGCAGTAAAATTGCATGACAAGACTCCAATTGAGATTCGCTTTGTTAACTCACGAACGGTCAAACGGCGGGCATTTCGCATTTTTTTTTTTTCGCAAATTGTCGCCACACCATCGTTTCCGGACGACGTCGACGGTCTTCCAGAACGTAGATCTTCATCAGTTGACCTCCGACTGCCCTTGAAACGTTTAAAACACTCGAAAGTCACGGAATCACTGAATGAACCATCCCCAAAAGCGGTTTTAATCATTTCCGTACGTTTCCGTTGCATCGTTTTTACCAAAGTTTCGAGCAAAACTTGATGCACACGCGTTGTTCGTTAATTTCCGACATGTCGAAAACGGCGAACGAAACAAACTGACTGGATTTAACCACGTGCAATATTAAACTGAGACAAGATCGGGTTTTGTTTAAAATATCCAATAATTCGCGGGGAATACATCTATTTACAATTTGAAACGTTATGGTGTGCAGATTAACCGTAATAACATTTGTCCTGGTGGTACTTTTTGAACAGACCTCGTATTATTATATTGTAAACGCCACCGAGTCAAATCGTAACGATTATTGTCTCGTACTCTGCTGGCGTTGTCATTGTTTTCGCACCACGATAATAATCATAACACAATCGTAGTAATAATAATGCGAGTGTCGGCCCGGTCGCGTTGCCGTCGTCGTCACTGACGGGTATGATTATTCGGCCGAGGCGAGGCTCGGCCCCAGAAATCCCAGACGAACCCGGCCCGGCTCGCGTAGTCGTATTTAAACCGATCTCGAAATTAACACTAATTCAAATAATTATTGTGTACGCGTGTACAGCGGTAGACTCTCGATGGGTACGGATACGAGTTCGAGATATCGGGTTTGGGTTAGGTTTAGTCACCTCGTGTTATATTACACAGCACGGGACTTTTCACCTCTTCACCCGGCCGAGCAATTTCACCTGGGTGTTCTTACTGCGGGTTTCCCAGAGAGAGAGAGAGAACGAGAGAGAGAGAATTATGAGTATGAGGTGGAGGCGTTCGAGGCGTTTGACGGGGAAAGGGAGCGCCTGGTCCGGAAGATCGGTCCGTTCGAACCGGGCCACTTGGTGTTGGAGTCCCCAGACCAATGGGAAGCGGTGGCCGACTTCGCCGAGGCCGTCCTCGCAGGGAAGGAGTCGCCAGACCGCCGGCCGGTTGGTTGGTAGGAAATGTCCCACATTAAAGTTGTAAGGGCAGCAACCGGGTTTCGGCCCAGCTACTGCCCATCCCAAAAGATGCGAGCCCGCCCCGCCTACGGGGAAAACGGGTTTTTTTTATATGATCACAATTGTGATTTGATTTTTAATAAACGTTGGCGATCCGCCTCCCGGAACCGCCAAAAGGCATTATTTCGAGAGGCGGAGGTATTGCCAATACAAAAAAAAAAAAGACCCATTACCACAAGTTGTTACGTTTTTCCATCAAATTTGTGAAAACCAAGTGCTTTGATGTATCAATGTTATCGTTTGCTATTTATACTCTCATTCAATTCCGAAGCTAGATATTCGCGATAAAAAATGTTTACTGACATTTTCCATTACTATCGATCATATTTTCGTCGTGATATTTTGTCTATCCGGTAACGGATCAAATCCGTCGATCCGGATTAAACGGATTAATCACTAATCGATCAAACTTTTGCTCAACACTAGTATACCTACTCGAATCGTGTTCGATTTCAGATATGAAATGTTCACCAGTCGAGTGTTTTAATTTTGGAATACTAGAAGTATGCATATAATACTCAGTGTAAGAAAAAAGCCGACACACCACTGTTGAAGGTGGTGTGTTGAGAAGGTATGTTTTACGGAGTAATGTAATTTATAACTATATTCAACGATAAATCATTACAAATGAAAAATAGTTCTGAGTGAAGTTTCCGTGAGAGGTTTTTTTTTAAAAATGTCGAGTTGTTTTTTCGGCCCAGCAAAAATGCTCAAAAAATTGAGACATAGCTGATTATAAATCGTACGCAGTCATAAAAAAAAATGTTAAGCGTCATAATTATTATTTATTTGTTAATTTTTTATTGTCATATTTTAAAGTTCAAATTTTGCTGAAAATCGTAAAAATCACGGCGTATTTCGCGTATTATTTTCCGATTTATGTGGATAAAAGTTGTTTGAATCTTAAAAAAAAAAAGAATAAACGCTCAACAAATTCAAGGCCAAAAACACGGACATTTTTTTGTTACAAATTAAAATACAAGGTTCAATTTTTATTAAATTGATCGAAACATGTTTTATCAGAACTTGGCACAGAGTCGTTTTTCGCGTGCAAAGATTTATCGTTGCGATATTGATATTTATTTATTTACACTTTTTTATAATATTATTAATACATACACTGGCACGTTATTTTATATTAAATTGACACCTACTCCCTATAGTTTGTGGCGGGAGTGTGGAGTTGTCTATAACGACTACTAAATCCCACACCTTCCCAACTTCCCACCCACAACAGTGACCCCGCCCACGGTGCGACGTATTTTTTCATACCATTTCTTCTACTCGGCTTGCGCGGCGGGTCCATTGAGGACTATCGCTGCCATTACAACGATTCCTCGTCGTCGCATCCCCGGCTCCTGGCTCTTCAATTATGGACGGTTTTTTTGTTTATCGCCGTTTACTAATTTACCACCGTCACTCCAATCATGACCAAAACCGTTCGGGGCGTTCACTTTGTACGATGAATAGAATAATAATAAAAAATAAAATAAAAATAATAATCACCGATTGGTAAAAACTCTGGGGTATAGGCATTACAAAGCGGTCGCTATTGAAACCGTACAACGAAGGGTTTCGAATATCAATCAAAACTCCTCGTATTTAAAATAGTTTTCTCTGATTACTTGTTTCCCGATTTACTATTTTATAATAACTCGATTAATCGTCTCTCTCCGTTGATAGTTTATGAAAATATTGAAAATACTACGGTTAAATTGAAAATTACGTTTAATATTTCTGAACAAAACTAATTTATTTCCTACATAACGGCAGCGGGTTAAGCCATAAAATGTAATTTCGATTAGGTATTCAAATTAAACTCTATAACTGATGATTAAACTACAACAGTAAACCAAAGGTCATAAAAAATCGATTTAATTCGTCGCGATTAAAATAAATAATTGTTTCATTTGCATAGTTGATTGATAATAATAAAAAAAAAAAATAAAAAAAAATGCATACTAACCGCATATTTAACATAACCGAGTAGGCCATTGTTGTAGGTAGTTCGGAATGTAGAATATCCACATAAAACGACAAAAAAACTCAAATATTCTCTGATAAGCGCACCACGTCTAAAAAGTTCTAATCATTACAAATACTCGTGATTATTTTACACTGAATTTTTACTACAAGCCAACAACAAAATGGCGAATAACATAATGCGCGAATATTCCCGGTTTCCCGACGTTTTACCCGTTTGAAGCGTCCCCGATGGACCAAATACAACCAAAATGTTACAAGAGAATATTGAAGTTTCGATCGAATAATTTTTTTTAAATAACTCCCTATTTATTTAATATATTTTTAATTAACTCCTCCATAATCGAAAATTTTATCTTGGCTACGTGCCTGATTATACGATTTATACGGTATTTTATATTTATCGGCATGTCCGCAGTATACGCGTTCGTTTATCGATGATAATAATAATAATAATAAAAAAAAAAAACACAAATAAAATGCTTTATTACTCCGACACAAACTATAACATAATATGCATTAATTCTCGGCGAGTTACGAAAAGGGATTTTTTTTTTTCCCTATTTGCTCAGTCATCAGTAAAACTATTGTTTCGTTTAAACCAATAACTGCACACTTGGGTATTTTTTTTCGTCGTATAAATATATATTGTCGGACGCGTGCGCCTGCTAAACGCGAGATTAATAAAATAAAAACACGATTAGGAGGAACTACGGGGGAGTTTCCGTCGCGTTATTTTATTTATTTTTTTTTTTTTTTTTGTTCCGGGGCGGTTTAACGAATTTTCGAAACGAAAATGTTCAACACAAATACATAAATGTGGCGGGCGATAAAAGCAACGTTATTAATTCGATTTCGGACCGCACAAAAGAAATCGTTTTACAAAAGCCCGGGGGTCGCCGGCGCGCATTGTGCGTGAGTCTGCGTTTCGTCGTCGTCGTCGTCGTCGTCGTGGTGGCGGGCGGGCGGGCGGGCGGGATGACAAAAATGAAAACCGGGGAGACGGGGCCCCCGCGTAATACGATTCGTTGCTGCGGCGTGCGCGGGCAATCCGATTTACGGCCGATAACCTAACCTAACGACGCGGGTTTCAGGTAACGCCGGCAACGGTAACAATAAGGAAGCGGCGGTGCTGGACACGAACGTCGTCGTCGGACCGGGCCGGGAACAGCAGCAGCACAACCGTTGGCCGCAGAAACGCCCGAAAAACGCGGACGACAACGCCGCCGTGAAACCGTACGGTCCGTCAGCGATGGTCGACGGACCGGCCGCGGCCACCGTCGCCACGGCCGCGGGCGGCGCGGACACCGCGTTGACGTCGCCCGAAGAACTGGTGCCCGCGCACGGCGCGTTATTCTTCGCGCTCGGCTGCGGGTTCGCGCTCATCATCACCCTGGTGGCCGTCACGTCGGCGTTGGCTTACAAGCGCACCAATAAATCGTTGCTGCGGTCCAAATCCAAGGAATCGTTACAGTGAGTAACACTATTTTGTATTTAATAATATTTTACGCGACCTGCACCGTTAAAACTATGGAAATGCCCAATGTGAACGTTCTGTCCAAATACTCTCGGCCGATGAAAATTCAAACGTACGAAAAACATTCGAAAATATTTATTTGTCAGTTTCGCCGCGTTCCAAACCACGGGCCGCGCGTGCGCAGCTTATACGAATAAAATTATAAAATTATTTGCCAACGTATTTTCCAATAATATTATTTCCTATACGATAACCTAACTAGGTACCGGTGTACTATTTTTCGGTATTTCGAATGGGGGTGAGTGGGAAACCTACGATCTATTTTATATTATTTTTAAGACTCGTTCGAGTCCGACAAGACTGAAATAACATTGTTCGGGTAACATGAAAAACCCGACGTTTTTTTTTTTTTTTTTTGTTGAAATGTCCGAGTTCTGTACACAATGTATATATTGTTATAGAGAAACTTTATTATATTTATTTATTTATTTTTTTTTTTTGTATTTTCCTTTCATATATAATGGGCGAGAGTATAGGCTCGGAGAAAAATATTAAAAAAAAAAAAACCCGCTTTATATTTGTATTCTTCTCTTCTCCCGTCTTGTTGCGTTTGAATAAATGCCGCGACACCGCAATGCTATTACAATATTTGTTATAATTACCGCTGCGCGCTGTACTGTTTTTTTTTTATTTTTATTTTTTATTTTTTTTTTATAAATATATATATATTTCACTTTTTGTACTATTAAATTATAACGCAATCGCGTTCGCAAGCGATGATAATGTATTTTTACGACACCTTCCCGCATCTCTGCGTAACGCAACACGACGTTTTCGGTTTATCGCACGGAAAATAATTATTTATCAACGCTCAATTAATCGTTGAGCGCGGCGAAAGACTACGGCGGCGCGAACTCAATTATTCAAAACGACTTAATGGATCGTGTTCGCCGCGCCCGGGTAGGTTTCCCGACCGTCCGCCAAACAAGTGTTTAGACTGGGATCTGGGATACGGTTTTTTAATTGTGTTTTTATCTACTCTAGATACATTTTTATCTTGCATCTAGATAAAATATTTATTGCTGTGTCGGGTATATCCGAATATCTTTTATCTTGGACGGAATTTGTTAGGTACAACTACAGCAGGCAAGGTCAGTAGGTGACCTAACCTAAATTAATAATGATCTATTATAATCATAATAATCGTGTGAACAGATGTGGCCATTAGGGAAAAAAGTCTATTATTGTTCTTTAGTTTGACGATTCATTTGAATAAATTTCCGATAAAAAAATATAGGAATTTAATCAAATCATCATTAATAATCGTTAAAATGCATAAAAAGTTTAAAACGATAATGTTTCGAGGTTATTTTTTATTTTTTTTTTTTTGTGTTCCCGAAAAATTGTCCAAATATTGAAATGATGAGAGGGCTGGACACCGAGACACTGTCCTCTGGAAATCGCACAGTACGGTATTGCGCACAACGTCGTAATATTAGAGGGGCTTTTGGATTTATCGTAAACTCCGTCCGAGTGCGTGTGAGCGAATTAATTCGAAACTTTCCGTTTTGTTATACAGACGCAATCTTGAAACAAAATCCCTTTGGCAAGTCGTCCTCGCCACAGCACCGCGCGCAGCGTATTGTCGTACTCTTGTTTTCTATTTCGGGCCAGACAGTATAAAATAATTATCTAATTGTTTCGAGGAGTTCCGGGGACTCTATTTCTTTTTATTAGTTTTGCCGAACAGTATGTGCGCTACAGTATACCGTAGTAAACTTTTACACTTATTAGAATTACTTTTTCGTTGTTCGTATACTCGTATAACAGTTAACAGTCGTATTATGTACAATGTATATTATGAAAAGCATTTGATAAAGAAAGAAAAAAAAACTACACAAACTGACTAATTTACAAGCCCTTTAAAGTTTAACTACGAAAATATTTTATTGTACCTGTATACCTGAATGTTATGGGTACGACGAACACAAATTGTCCGCTTGATAAAAAAAAAAAAAAAAAAAAAAGGGAAGAAAGAAAACCGATCGATTGCGATCAATAGCGGGTGGTGGGGGGGGAGGAAGTAACAGATTCTTGTGCGAATTTTACTTTATGAGACGACGCCAACGTCTTGTACGATTTCTATAAAATACGAGTGTAGTTGGTTTTAGTCATGGGAATTTTTCTTATTCTCTTTTAGACGCGGCAGAACCCCCGACCATATTACGCATATAATGTGCACACATCGGGAGAGCACTAATGAAACTTTTCGGTAGTATACTGTAAAGTTTATAAAGCTCCTCGGGCAATAAATGTCTAATTATTAATGTATGTTCGTACAATATAATAATGTATAATAGTATTCCACGTCATAGTTTGCGTGTTATAATAATTATTATACGGTATAAACGCTTTACGTGGGCCAAAATTATAATGATAATTGGGCCTTATAATTGGCCTAGCGATTGAGTTAGGTTTTAGATCTTTTTCAATAGTTGTGGACGTAAATTATGCTGGCACAAAATATCGATTATTATTTTATTCTATTATTTATTATTTCGAAAAAATAGCGAAAATTAAAATAAATAATTAAACCATTTAAACACAGGTAGAAATTATAATCTTCGTGGATATCATTTTTTTCGTAAGCGTTTAAAGTTTGAAATTACGGTGAATTTCACAAGCCGTATAATATACGTATATACGATGTCAAGGTGACATTATTAATATAAATCGTTTTATACATTTTAATATTTAGCAAAACTCGTAATCCTGGGTTTAAAACTTAAAATCGTATTACGCGGATTACACTGCTACGCGCGTATAACCTAACAAGAAAACGAACGACTCACGTTTTATAAAATTTTAAATTAGGTACCCAAGTGTTTCTGGTGTTTTTTTTTAAAATTTATTTTGGGTTATCGTTTGTATAAGCATATAGCTTCTAGTTATCGCACGTATAACCATTTTAATACGTAGCGCAGAGTTGGCCACGCTGTTAATTTCTTCTGTTACCAACACGACCGTCTAATATACTCGTTTTATATCACGATTATTACTTACGAACTCTATTCGATGATAGTCGAATTTTCTAATGGAAACCGTATAATCGCGTCAAATTAATATGAGCCGCCCAAGAGCGAACGCGCAGAAGGGGTAGGTGGTGTTTGGTGTTCAAACCTCTCCCGAAATAACAGGACGAGTTTTAAAAAATAAATTACCTGACCTACACATTTTACAGTTATTCCAAAGTTTCCCACGAGGTTTACAAATAAAATAGATGAATTTATATATATATAAATACGAGTACCTAGAGTGATATAGTATGATATTTATAAACATTTTACATTTGTTTCGCCCCCTCCTCGCCTCTTTCCACCGAAATATTCCCCTGCGGTCACCCCTAGAGCTGCCCCTACAATTCAGTGTAAGTTCGTTCAACTGTGTCGGCCCGTTACCGAAGAGGCCCCCGGAAGCGAATTTTTCACAGGGCCTCTCGAAATAAACATATATTACGTATTTATACTGTCCATCGGTGTTTATAGCGTAATATATTGCATTTTATTTTGTTAAACTTTTTAGTAAAACATGAGCAAAGTTTAAACGTCAACAACATAATATATATATACACACTATGTATAATATAATAATATCATGTAAATATTTATCGAATTTATTATGTACGAAGAACTCGGAACTGTGTTATAAACACGGTTATACACGGGGGGGGGGGCAATTTCTCTCCGGAAAATAATAAAGTATGACTAGTATTCCAGTTTTTGCGACTAGAGTTTGTATAATTGTATGCATAAGCACAATATTATATTGTTTCACGTTTGCGATTGCCCCAGTATTATGACTAGTAAAAAAAAAAAAAAAACACACACAAAACGACTGTATAGAGGTATACAAGGATGTTTATTCGATTTTGTCACTCCTTGAATTTCGTTTGTACTATTGTCGTCACTTGGTTAAAAACAATCGTAATGATCAGAAATGTTCACAGAATATTAAAATTAGCCCTTTCCAAAAGTGGAAAAATTGTCAAAACATTCCCGATATTATTAACATATTTATAGGCGTTCGAAATTTTCGAGTATTTTCCGTTCTTATTTATTTTATCCCCTCTACGTGTATCCAACATTTGCAACTTCCCACCCATAACCGTAGCCCGACCATGGTGTAAAGTATGCCATTGACTTTTTTTTGTTGAAAATTCAGTGAAAAATAATCGTATTAGAGATTAAAGATGTTCACTTTGAAAGAAATGAACTCGTTAAGCAATACATACTCGACAAACCCCAAGCAGTTTGTCTGTATAAATCACTACGTTAATAGTTGACTTTAACGCCTTGATTTTATCAAAATTACTGGGTTTCTGAAAATCGTCTACTCGTATAATTTCCGTTACCGATTTCAATTCTAAACCGTCTTCTGTGCGGTTATAGCTGTTCAATATATTCACGATTAATTTGACTTGCTGTCAAATAATATTTCTCAATTGTGTTTCGTAGCGTAATAATGCGAGTGTAACTATATAAAGCTCGTTTGATTTTCTTATACAATGTGTGTGGCACATCAAATAAAGTTTACGATGATAATTATACAAGAACGTTGAGCACGTACAAGCACTATTATTATAGTCATCTTTGTCTGTCTGGACTTGTTACATAAAAAGTTCCAAAACTATTCCACATGCGGATTCATTGCAGCTGTCTGTGTCTGATCTGGTCGCAGAATTTAATCTTGGACCCGAAACGTCTGCTTTTGTGTAATAATATATCAATTGTTTTTATTTGTTTTTATTTTTTTCAACAAAATCAAAATAATTTAACAAACTAATTATTTTTTTTTTTGCTACCGATATTTGTTGTTTACGCAGAAAAACGAAAGCGATTTTGTTTAATAAATCACCAATAACGTGAACGTTATGTATAAAAAAAAAAAAAAAAAAAAAATTATACAAAAACGATTCAAAACTAATCTGCTAATCCTCGATACAACACAATTTGTCGTTCCTATATACACTGGGTACCTATCGTTATTTGTCATGTTCTCGTGATTGATTGATATTTTGTATGCCATTTATCTGGCTCCAATAAATATGGTTTTTTTTTTTTTTTTTTTTTGTGACGGAGGGTGAAAAATGTGACATATAAAGTGAAATACCCATGTGTGGTACTTACACGTATTAACGTTCGAAAACGATTATTATTTTTTATTTTAATCCCAAAAATTAAATATACATTCGTTATAATATAGTGACGCGACAAAGTCGTTCCGATGGATTTCGAACAGTATATTATTTTTCGAATTTTAAGCGATTTTTTGATCTTTAAGGTTAGGTTCAAACTTTATTTTGAATTGAATTAGGTTTCGTTTTTTCCCCGTCAGACGATATTGTGTTCGGAAATTTGGGGGTGGGTGACGGAGTGACAGTTATAATAGTAGACAGGCAAAAACTTTAATTTATTGTCTGCCTATTTTCAACTTTACTACCCGAAATGTTGTTCCAATCAATAACTTTATAGGAACCTTCTGGTAGACGATTTTGTGTAGTTGGCTCTTTGAGAAAGTCGTTTATTGATTTTTCTTGTGTAGATTCTAAATGCAATTGGATGGATTAAACGGAATTATTTGAGCAATAACTGTGTCTGTTATTTGCACTAAATTTTCACCGTTTTCGCCGAATATTGTCATTTTCTAGACCTGGTACGATTTTCAAAAAAAAAAATCTGACTTTTTTGAGTAATTTATAGTTATTTAAAATTTTCGACGTTTATTTTTTTTTTTTGTGGACAGAAATTTTGTAATTTATTTTTATCACAGTTTTTAGTTGAAATTTATGGTAAAATTCGTAAAAAAAAAAATACACACACGTGATTGTTATTTATTTTGTAGTTACAATTTAATTACAATGTTTGATTTAAATTTTCAACGTGTTTTTGAACGAACTGATTGCCCGATTAGTACTTAGCGATATGGACCCGGGAACGTTATTTTAAAATTAAAATTAAAATACGAATTTTAATATTTTTGATTATCTATTGATATTTATTATTTGAAATAAATATATCGTTAAAACCGTCGGTACGCAAATTTTACGATAAAAATATCTATTTATTATTATAACTAATGTAGTATTATTATGCGTATTGACTGTAACATAACATTAATTGAACGCGTGTTAAGTAGGTACATACAAAAAAAACAAAAAAAAAAAAAACCATTATAGAACAGCGTAGCGAGTTTTACAGTACTTAATATGATTAATTTAATGATAGGCATGTTTTATATTCACATGGTATGTTAACATATAGTATCGAGCTTTTTAATTTATATTACTTTATTTTAATACATCATGAACAACATTTTTTTTTTTCTTTTATCCAGTATATTTTTTTAATTAATTCGAATAACATTAATGACGGGCTATAGGCCGTCAACAATATTTTTACATACACATACCTAGAAAACCTTTGTATAAAAACGCAATGATTTATTTTCGTTTGCTTAATATAACAAGGCTGTCCATTTAAGTGTTTACAGTTCTACACGTTCGATATTTCGAATAGAATTTCAACGGTTTTTTTCCTATATTTTTTTTTTTTTTTTAAAAATTATTAACGTACGGTAATGATCCGTATTGTTATCTTGGGTCGTCGAACGGTATCTAATTCATCGTTATGTCTCTTTACAAACGACACATACTATACAATAATATAATATTCAGTAGGTATACTGTAAAACACTTCGAGGATCAATAACTCGTCGGAGGATTATACGAAAAATAACAATTTTAACGCGAAAATTCATAAAAAAAAAAATCAGTTTTATTATGCCATTCGACAATCAAATGTTGACAGTGGTTTAACCGATAAAAAAAAAAAAAAAAATACATAAAATATTGTAAATTTTTGAAAACCGTGTATCCGAGATTAAAAATGTAAAAAAAAAAATTGAATACTTTTTGGAATATCGAGTGTAGACTGATAACTCCGTAGATAATCACATTTCGAAACGATCGTTTCGCATTTATATAATACCCGAGCAGCAGCACCAAATCAATAAAAATATTGTCCTCGATATTTTTATATACGCGTCGTATCATTTTCCGCGACAAGTTAATTTTTTCTCACGATGTCCGAATAACAATACAGTAGATTCCAGAGAGTAAATCTCCGATTAGTGATCGTAATAGACGTTTCTCCATCGATTTGTCCCAATATTAGTTTTTCCAAATCGAATGTAACGTTCCCAAACCATACAGTATTCCCGATTATAATGGTTGCCGGGAAAAAAATTACCCCGATCTAATTTTTCCAAAAAAAAAAAAAAAAAACTATTGCTTTTTGTCTGTCGTTGATCATAATTTTAGATTTCAATACGTTTTGATTTTTTTATACACAACTAATATACATATAGACTAAACCGCCTAATTTTTTTCAATTTTTAATAACGCACGCATTGAATAATTCAATTTATAATTATATTCGTATTTTAATTTAATTTTTTTTTTTTACGTTTAAACAATCATTTTTTTTTGTAATAGAAAATTTAACTATTTGGAAATATTTCATCTGGTAAATAAACTATTGGTGAAATGACACTGGAAAAAAAAAAATTTTGAAGGACAATAAAACAGATTGCGAAAAGTATCTCCCCATATTTACCCACTGATAAATATCGTGTACAAAAGATACCAGAAATCCGTAATTTATCAAAGATTTCCGTTAAGATTCCCAACGTTATTCGTGATTACCAAAACTTTTGTACACCGATTACCGTTAGTGATTTTGTAGAAAACTTTTGTTTTTTATCGTTATAATGCACGGGTGGTTTTCGCTAAAAAAATTGAAACCCGTCGTAATTTTGCGGGATAAACTTCTAAATATTTTTGTTTAGGAAAATCGGGAGTACAAAAATTACACGTTTTGAGCGTATTTTCAAAATTTTAACGCTCGCGGTGCGCGATAAAACTTACGTTTCCATAAACGGAAATCATTTTCAACATCAGATATCGTTGTTTTTAAAAAGCCCACTGTAAGGCCGTTTAGGTAAAATGGTCACGTTTTCAATCTTGACCAGTTTTGTATTATTTCGTTATCCAACAATATAATTATAATCGAACAATAACGTGATAAATAATTTAAAAAAAAAAATATTCGTTCTCGAATAGGTAATTAAATACAATTGTTTTATAGGTATATTAATCGCATTGCACGGAATACGGTTTTTTTTTTTTTTAACTGGGCATACGCAATTTGACGTGGTCACATTACAAACGGTGGAAGAGAAAACAAATAATAAACAAATAAAGTGCCGAGTGTGGAGAATTTTTTTTTACCTCCTACAAACAACTGGACGATTGTTAGCTTTGGGTTCAATCGCGGACATTTTCGAAAGGGGGAAAAAAAATACGCTACGCCACACCCACGCGTATTGTTGTTGTACCGGTTACGGTTTTTACGTGTACTCGGTCTGCATTTTTTTTGTTTTTTTTTTTGTTTTTCCTAAAACGTCAGCGTTTTTTTGCTTTTCGTTTTTAATTTTGGTTTTTTTTTTTTTTTTTTTTTTTTTACGATCATTACAGCACGAGTTACACGAGCGCCGCGTACGTGGCCAACCCCAACGTGTTGGTTCGAGTCGGGTCGGTGGCCAGCACCAACGGCACGTACGCGACCATCAGAAGCGTGCGGAAGACGTCGGCGGGCGGCATCAATGATACGGACGACATGGACGTGGACGTCCGCTGCACGACGGGCGGCAGCCACGTGTCGCCGTACGCCACCAGTTACGTGGCCACGGCCGTCGGTACCAACAGCTACCACGTTTATTCGAAACCCGCTTCGCCGACGGCCACCTCCAAGATATCGTATTACGCCTGTACGCCCCTGGTAAGTGTACCGTTTTGTCGCCCCTGTTAAGTGTACCGTTTTAGCGCCCCAGCCCAGTGGCGGATCGGAAAGTCAGTATGTCGCCCGACCCACAGACATGACTGTTCCCGGGGCTGGGGAGGCAGATGGGTAAAATGTCCGTCTTCACCCGGTAAACATACGAGGTCTGTTCAAAAAGTACCAAGACAAATGTTATTACGGCTAATCAACACACGATAACGTTTCAAATTGTAGATGTATTCTCCGCGAATGAGTGGATATTTTAAATAAAACCTCAAGTCGCTTCTCTTATCTCAGTTTAATATTGCACGTGGTTAAATCCAGTCAGTTTGTTTCGTTCGCCGTTTAATGATTCGTTTGTAGAGCTCATCAAAACGATTTTATCCCGGTCTTAAAAACGTAGCCCTCAAGGCCGTTATTACTAACACAACAAATTACTAATTGTTGGCCGTCCTCAGAGCGTGTCCGTATACCTCACTCTCGCTTAATACGTATACTTTTATCTCTCTTAGTACTTTTATTGATGTTTGATTTGCTTTTCTCCAAAAGCTCGAAAACGTTCGCAAAGTCATTGGGGTAGCATGTACCCACCCCCTGTCTCCCTCGTAGACAGACCTATGCCCATAGTGAATTTTTGCTAGTGAAATTGTCCTCTTTTATGGTCCTGGATTACGGATGTATTTGTTTGAACATTATTTTGTATATTTTATTAGAATTTTTTTTAGTGTTTTCAATAATAGTTACATAAAGAACTGTTTAAAAGTACACCACTATCCTAATGTTTAGCTCTAAAAGGTGGCCTTTCTAAAGTAGTCGATTTACAGTTCCCTAACTCTGGATCCGCCACTGCCTGAACCACTACGTTTTAATTGCACCTTCTCCATGTATTATAGCCGTCGTGCCACTGTTAGGTTTTTTATTAACTCGGGTGAGCTTTTTTTGCATAAAATTGACCGGCTAACGATTAGGTTGGGCCAGTGGCGTTAGGTTAGCTATCATTGTTGCCATTTTATCTAATGTTGGGGCTATTTCCGATAGTCATTTTTTTATTAGAATTTTGCCCGTATTATTATTTGCGATCGATAGACCGCCAGTTAGGACAAAATTTAAACTCTGGTTAATGCAAATCCGAGGGTAAACTAGAAATGCCATTTTATTATCACTTTGTTGAACTGGATTTAACCTCAGACTAATTAATCCGGTATATTTGGTCAGTTAAAGACTTTAACTCGAGATTAGGTTCAATTTTATCACCCTAATAGCATCACAACCCTAACTGGCTCTAGGGAGCCGACTGTTTGGTCCTTTCATCAATTTCCCTTACCACCACCCTTCATCGCCTCATAGAAATCTCTACCGTTCTCTCCTAGTCGTTATTCTTACCCCCTGCCCTTACTGACTCGGTGCATAATAAATCGTTAGTTTGTTAATACCAGTATTTTTAATCTTGTAATAAATATAATTGACAAAATCAACATTTTTTTCTATTCTACAGTTGACTTTTGTCTAAGACTATTTAGCCGGTCATTTGATACTGGTGATTAATAAAACGGACCTAAGTTCTTAGCAATCGGCTAGACAACTAGCAATATTTCAACTTTATTAAGTTAAAAAGAATATAATTAAACAGATATTCAGTAGATTTCTTTTAAGATTATTTAAGGTGATTTTTTAATAGAATTGTATTATTAACTCAATGAATTGCGCACAAAAGAATGTCAATCTTTCCCTTAAAAAAAAAAAATTGTTATTTTTGTTATTTTATTTTAGATCCCGAATGTAGCGATGAAGCACATTACCATATGTTCTTTTCTTTTCTTTTCTAATTTTTTATCTATGAAAAGGCGGATTTTCGGCTCGTTGGTAATTTACACAAAACGTTTTTCTATGGATACCTCACAGATTTTCTGAAAAATTAAAAAAAAAACCCGATAACAAATGACGGTACGTTGGTTTTCAGATTCGTTGATTCCTGGGTTACCAATTGTAGACTTATTATATCGGTAACTTTACCGGATTGCCGAGCTCCGCTCAGAATCGTTTTTTGATTTATCGTTGCCTGCGGACTATACGAAATAAATTACGCTGTACAAATAACACACACAACTCGTAGGTACCGAAAGACAGTTTTTATGTATTATTGTAATAGAATAACACAATAACAATTGTAATATTATATTAAACCGCTTGTCGTTGTATGAAATATCAGTAAAAAAAAAAAAAAATATTCTCGTCGGAATTGTACACCGATATCGTTTTACTTGCATACTCCCACATCCAGTGGAATTTAATACCCGCTGTACAATATCGTTTTCGTGATTTTATTCGCCGTAATTCGCGTGTCAAGAAACGATTTATTCGAAAACTCCCCGTATCGTAATCGTATATCCAATCGAATCTAACCTATAAAGGTATTTTTTAATTTTTTTTTTTTTTTTTTTTTTTTTTTTTTTTTTTTTTTTTTTTTTTTTTTTTTTACAATATATTATTAACAACAAGAAATTGGACACCGCGTCAATGGTTAATACAATCTCGTATCGACCTATCAACCCGCCTAACAAATTGATAATAATTAATAACCAATCGTACAATATTTCGATCGTTCGTAAATATTTCAATTCGAATAATAAAATATTCACTATTCTTCCGTTTTTTTTTTTTTACGGCGTTTTTATATACTGCAACGCGTTCGTTTAAAATAATATTTATGACGATTTAAATAAAGAAATGATTACGGATATCGGCTTAAATTTACGTCGGTGGCCATAAATTCGTATTGGCAATCGTATTAGATTCCGCGTGTAGCCATAAAGCTATTAGTTTTGGATTTTTTTTTTTCGGGCTATAAAAATGCTCAGGTTTTTAACGCAATAAGGTACCTCTCTACCTCTTACAAGATACGGATTTTCCGCGCGGTGTACATTTAATTGAAAATAGTTTCTGGACAGTTTTGCTGGTAAATTAAAAAAAAAACAAAAAAAAAATAAATAAATAAATAAAAAAACCGACAACAAATGACGATACGTTAGTTTTATTTTTATCGATTCCCCCCGGGTTACCTCGTATAGGCCACACGGTGTTTGGGGGGGCGGGAGGCGGGCTGAGATAAACGCGACTACAATTAGACACCGTATACTCTTACACCAGTTTTTCCGAGTTACATTCAGAATCGTTTTCGGATCGCAATGATTTATTTATTCGCTTTCGGCGTGGGCAAATTAAATTTCCCCATATCTGTTTGAAAACTTCCTATCTACGGCGACGTATCAGTGCAGAACATGTCCGGCTTTTTAATTATTTATTGCGAAACATTCGGAACACCTATACTCGTCATTATTGTTACTATTATACCCGTACTCGTTATTATTTATATCGTTCTACTACTACCTATATTGCCGAAATCCCAACGTCCGTGTATTATATATTATTTATTATTTATTAACGATAATCAATTATCGAAAACTATCGGAGTTCCCGTTCCATTGTGTAGTGTCCGACATTGTATAGAATATAATAATTATTAATTGTGAAGTACAGCGGTTTCGCAATACCTATTTCACTTTGTCCGCGAGATACTATTAACGTACGAATTATTATTTCATACAATTTCGTAACGATATTAATAATAAAAATAAAAAAAATCCAACGCGTACAGAACGAACCGGCAATATCGAATTTAGTCCCCATAAATCGAACGAAGAGTCTGTTGAATCCTTCCAGCCTATAAGCCAGAGTAAAATTTTCCCTCCCCCCCCCCACAAAAAAAAACCGCGTGATTATTTTGTATACAAATTCAATGTTTATTTTTTTATTATTATTTGTAGCGGGCTGTCATTTTAAACGAAAAGATATTAAAAATTCAAATCCGCTATTTGTTACTCGGTTGATATTGTTATTTTTCCAATGGTTTTTTTGTTTTGTATTATTGTCTTTTACGACTATTAGTATAGATACCTTATTCGTATACTTAGAAACGTTGAAAAAGTATCGCATTTCCGGACTCGGTTAGCAATCGTATCGCTGGAAATACACAGAGCTCAAGTTCGGATAAATGTAAAATTGTAAAACACCCGGTTTGGTACATATATAATGAGTAAACCGCGATAGTTTATACTGTAAAACGGAATATTCCCGGGTACCTAAACTCTCGTACTATCATCGAAATGTACTTTATTTATACCCGTCGACTATGTGTTCGGTGTATACCGGAGGACACTGTAGATTTCTTAGAGCCGGCACCTGGTGTAGGCCGACGGGTAAACGTTAGGTCAGTGGCGCAATTGTAAGAAGGCAAGGAGAGAGCACTTGCGCTCTTCGAAAATTTCAACGAGGTGGCAAAATTATTATTTTGCCCCTCGATCCACCCTCACCCACAGGTATGACAACAGTACAAATCTCTGAATTATCTAAAATACATAAAGAACGCAATTACATTAGTAAATTTTTAAATTCATGTAAGATTTTTCCTCTAATTATTTCACACAAGTTTATATATTACATAATCTCCTGTTTTATTACATGTCGAGGTGGGCGTAATGTCTGCGTTATCGAACATTGTCTGGGTTATAAAAACAAGAACACCAACATTAAAATAACCATGTATTTTCATTCGTTTATTTTTTAAGTTTTGTTTTATTAAGATCATTGACTAATCTTTGATTATTTTTTATACATTGATAAATAATATATTTACACCACCTCTTGAGGTTTTGATTTTGGCGAATTAATTATTTTGCCCTCCCCTCCTCTAGTTTTTTTACCCAGTTATTCCAATCATTGGGTTTTCGTACTACGACGGTGTCTTTCAGTAGATACGGTATGCCCCAGAATGATAAAAAAAATGTATTTATTCATTTTTGACCCAAGTACCCGTACATTTTTTTAGACCTATCTGTGGTATTGTTAAACTAAAACCTACACTAAAATTTCAGCTTCCTTCTATGAGTAGAAAATGGTGCTCAAGCACCCTTAAATGTGACCAAAGATCTATAATGGTAATGAATAACACGTATTCCATGTTACCTACTAGAATGTCCTCTGGCCACATTCCATCTATTAAAAAAAGTTATTTCATCGGGCACTAATAGGTAAGAAATCGAGAAATAATCGGATGTTAATTCCGTTTCATGATGTGTTCGGTGGTCGTTAGTCACTGCTATATTAACAATATTACAAAATAAATAAATTGTAAATTTATTTCGTTCGTTTTATTGATGTGGAACAGTTATCAGTTATTTTGCTAGTGCTTCGGGAACCGTGTCGCCAAGAGTCTCGGCTGAAGCCACAGCATCAACATCGTCGGTTGGACAAATTGTCTAAACGGAAGAAGATTTATTATATATGTTCTGATAAAAATGTGAAATTCGGCGGTCCGTTTCACGTAAAACAAAATGCTAAAATGGAAAATAAATACGAACGAATTGCACAGTGAACTCTAGTCCCCGACGAGTTCGGTGATCACTGTGTGTTCCCGTAGAAACGCGTTACGGTTCCAACACCTGAAATCACTCTGGAGCGCGGTGGCGGGCGGGTAACGTTCGCTACGGGAATATTAATTTATCGATAGATACGCGTGTAGAAGATTATCTACACGTGTAATAAACGTTGACGAGCATTCTGTTGGTGTCGAGCGGGTACGTACAAAGGGACCGTGCGGACGGGAATCGAGGGGGCAAAAATAAAAGGGATGAGAACGTAATAGAGTCGCGCCCCGACGGCGTAGTTGTCCGCGAGGGTGATGGGGGTGCGGGCGTGGTAAAGACAGATAATGAAAGAGGTATAGGGAATAAGTGTGCCGGCGGGATTATTTTGGGGGCAGGTGGGGGGTGGCCGGGCCAGAGGCTTATGACGGCGGGTATGAGAGGGCGACTCGAGACAAAGAATATAGACGGCGTGCCCCCCGGAGGCCGTAAGACGGATAATATTATAATAATATACACATCAATGAGAACGGACGAGGACCGCGCGAGGGCGAGTGACGCTTTATCGCTAAAATGGATATCAAATTGCTCGGCTTTAATTTATTTTTATTTTTTTCTTTTCGTAAACTTCAAATAATTATGTCACCGCGATCAGTTTATCATTTTCTCTCTCTCTCTTACGTCCGAACTTTTAATTTACTTTGTTCGCAATATAATAGTGTTCTTTATATATATATGTACAAAATAATTTCGACAGTTTATTATATTTCCGCGATGACACGGTTTTCGTAACACCGAAGACTGCGGATAACCATGACTTCCCGTACATTTTTCTTTTTTTTCTCGTAATATTACAATGTTTTTATTTTTTATTTTTATTTTCCGGGTGTATAGCGGCCATGCTATTAGTTTTACCGAGCCAGGTACGTTTTGTTTTTCTCGTAATAGTACACTTTCGGCCGGTTAAAATGCTCCTAGTCGTTTATACCGCACTCTGAACGACGCGGATTTTTTAGCCCGGTAGTACTTTATTTGCACATTTTCCCCGCACTCCCGACCGTTTTTCTGGAATATACAAAAAAAAAAAAAAAAACCGACAACAATATACGACGATAGTCGTTGATTTGATTTTTGCCGATTTATCGGTTATTTCGTATGGTATACCAAGTGGAAAAACACGACTAAAAGACATCTACCCGCACCAGTTTACCGAGCTCCGCTCAGAATTGTTTCCTTTTCAAAATGATTTATCTTGTATGTCCTTGACGTGATGGAGTACGATTTTTAATTATTAATTTTAAAACGCTAAACATCGTTAAATCTAGTGTACACAAATATTTTTAGCTAATAATATGGAAATTGTAGTGGTTTTTTTCTTCTGTTGGTAGTTTGCGTCAAATTATTATTATTATACACATATCTGGGGTGAAAAACGTTTTATATTTGTTTTTGTTTCTGGTTTCGCGTTTTCGTATAATAAACTTTATTATAAAATATATCGTTTGTTGATTATGGTTATCGTGATCGTCGTTTAAAAAAAAAAAATCTGCTTTTCTTAAAATGAAAACTGAACAAATACAACACGTTAATAAAAAATAAAAAAAATATTAAATAATAATTATAAAAACTTTTGACAATTATAAAATAACACGCTGATAGATAACCGTAACAAAATCGTATTTTTTATAACAAGAATATTTTTATTACAATTTTGGAATTAATTTTTTTTTTTTTTAATAGTACTTAAATATTCAATTTCGTTTTTATCTCCTCTTCTCTTATATCGCTTTCTTTTCCGTTTTACGTTTTATAACGTTATTTCAACAACGTTTTCCATCCCTGAAATATATTATACGGTTTATCGAAAAGCAAACTTGCCAAGTCCAAGTTAATTATTACATTTTCCCCGTCAGACAATAAAAAAAAAAAACCATTCAGGAAAAAACATTAATATTAATTGTGTTCACTGTCTAATTAATTAACAATAATATTAACACAACCGATTCTTTGTCACAATATAAGCCCAAACAGTTGTTTTTATTTGTTTATTTTATTGTTCTGTTGAACTTAATAATTATTATTCGAGCGAAAAAAACGTCCAAGGCGATTTCGGCTAGCGATTAGTATACGTGCATTAAAATTTGACTTGTAAATTATTATTATTATTGTTTTATTTTTTTTTATTATTATTCACGACGATTTCGTTTCACCGCGTCTTATTATTCCTTTGGTGCCCCTAAAACACGGTTGTTTTTTTCTTCAAAAATATCATTTCACTTCGTTATTATACATTTTTGTAAAATTATATATTTATTTATTTTATAACATTTTTTACAGTGTGCTCGGCATTTACTTTCGTCCGAATCAGTTTTTCGTCATCGTGTAAGCTTTTGCGTTCTGTACATTTCACATTGTACGTTCGTGTCCAAAGGAAAATTACTCGAAACGCCATTTTTAGTAGGTGCGTACTTTAATCTCCAAACTGTAAAAAAAAAAAAAATAAAAAAAAAATTTACTCCGAGAGTCCATCGTCCTAGGGCCCACGGTGTTTTTTTTTTTTTTTTTTTTTTTACCGTAGCTCGTTTCGATAAGACTATCATTTGAGGACGGTGAAGGGGGCGACAGGAGGGCGGTGATTAATAGGATCCGGACTGGACCGGACTCGGTGGCGACTACTGGCCGACAATAATGTTCTTTGTTTTCGCTTTTCCGCCCGAGTGTTTTATTATAATTTTATTCATATTTTATTTTATTACGTTTCGTAAATTATTCTGTTTTCGCGATAATTATTGCGTAATATTATCGCCGCAACGATATTTTTATGCGGAACGATTTTTTATTTTAATTTTTGTTTTTTTTTTTGTTTTGTTTTAAGCACGCTCGTTCCTATTAAATACGTATATGATTGAATAATTTATTCAAGTTCGGTTTTTTTAAATGTTTATTTATATTATATTTAAAAATATGTAATGATAACACAACTTACCTATTAAAAACTCGGATTGGTTTCACATATTTGAATTCAGTGACGTTATTGAAATATTAAAACGCTATTTATTTTATTTATTTTTTTACGAAATTTACGCTAATTTTACTGAAACTGTTTAGGAATCCAAGTCAGAAACTCGTCAATCGGAATTATAATATCAAACATTTCGTCCGTAATTCCATCGGTTGTTTACGTGCGGTTTTTTTTTTTCGATTCTACACACCTCTGATTGTAATTATATTATTTTAACAATCAGCAATTAACTGATTCAACAATATTTTTTTTTTCTACTATTAGTAATCAAAAAGGGTAATTTTCAACGTAACAAACCGTTTGTTAAATTATATGGGTTTGTCCGTTTGACCATAGTATATTCGATGGAGTCCTAGTCAACATATTGCGGTTTGTTAATGTCTAACAAACGGATTTTGTGATTATTTAAACGGTACTTTATAATGATTTTTCTCGTTTAGTGTATATCATTATCACAAGGATTTGGCCTTATATTATTTGTAAGGCAGCGAACTTGTAAGGAAATGCCTTTGTCTTTTTTCAACACTAAATTTGAATTAGATAACGAATTACCTACCGATTGGTTTTTTTTTTTGTTAATTTTTCTCGCACTTAACAATATTTATAATAATTCTCGCGAGGTCTCAATTAAACATTTATTTCCTCCTTATACGTTTTATGAATATATATATTTTCGAGCTTTTCTGCTTTGAATAATTTGCGAACAATACCATTTATTACGATTCTATAATTACAATAACTAAAATCCTGTAGTTTTTTTTTTTTCGAAATAACTGGATTGGTTTTCGTTGTTTTTTCTGAATTGTATAGGCCATTTTTTTTCTAAAAAGTTTTTTAGTGCGCATTAAATTCACAGCCTTAATTATTGTTGTTCCGACGTTATGTTTTATATATTAGGCAATGGCTAATGATTATTTAGGAGGTTTCCGCATCCGTTTTTCGCGATAAGCTTGCTGGCCGGACACGATTATTGCTCAATCCCCGCATCGCGCTCCATAACAAAATATACATGGTGATTATTTGATGATATACCAACGGTTATCTACGAAAATGTTTTGGAGTTTTCATATGTTATATATTATTATTAGCACACAAGAGTAGGAAATTTCATATTATTTCCGTTTATAGATGTAACCGTCCCCCTACTCTTCGGGGGTCTTAAATTAAATTTTAAATTTATGTTTCGATATATTTATTAATCTAGAATCTAATCACGGATAATCTTCAGATTGACATCAACATTTTCATCTAGACGGGATAAAAGATAAAAACAAACGTATTCGTTGTAGATTAATTTATCTGGATAAGTCTCAACATCGTATATTATAAATTACCGAAATCGGATTTGTTCGGTGTATTTGCTTCGTGTAGGTATAAAAAATCGCCAAATAGCGTCAAAAAAAAAAAACCCCCCGATTCGTCATGTATACAAACGGGGCAAAGTGCGAAATATCAATATTATTAATTTCGGTAGCCGCGTATTTAGTTCACAAGATCGGTTATCACGAAAACACAATGATAATAACTATCATAATATAATGATAATAATCGTTATCATTATTAACATTATTATCACTCCCTGTCTACGTTTTAGAATGGGACGCGGTCCGACGGCCGTCGGAATTAAAAAAAAAAAAGATGTACCGATACTTATATATGTTTAACTTGTTAGTTAACAATTATTGATAATCCATGACAATTTGAATGTATTAATGTTTTTAAGTAAATGTCGTTATGTACACGTTATACGTTTCGTTACTACTTGCTCGTAAACCACCATACGAATAAATAAATACATAATTAATATATTATAGTGTTCGAGGATCGCATAAATTTATCCACGGGACGACGGCCTCGTTAATTATTGTAATTTGTTACTCAAACCGCGGTCGTTTTCGCGTATACTAACAACAATAATAATACCACTAATAATACTACTACTAATATAATCACGACGACGACGACAACGTGCGGCCCTGTTGTTATCTGCCGCCGATATCCTCTAATACGATATACGCATAATCCATAAATCAGACATGTAAATTAACTCGGAAACGGTATTATAATATTATAATACGAGTACAGTGCAAACCGCATTGTGGCCGGTGCACACCGTATTATTACCAAACGAACGTGTCCGTCCAGCCCGCCGTCGACGGTATCGAATTATTATTACCAGTGCGGGGTGGGTCGGGGCCGATAAATAAACCGATATCGGCAGATGGACACCGGCGTTTTTTTCGTTTGTATTTGTCAAACGCGATATTCCGGGAGGAAAATATCGGGTCCGTACAGCGACGAGAATTGACATAGATTTTCGCCCCGGCAAAATCATTAAGACCCCCTCCCGGAGCCCCCTCTAAAATATAATATGTGCCGTGATATTATTTATACGATTAGAAAAAAAAATATATTGCGGTATGTTTGATATTTTTCTTTTTTTACCGTTTAATACAACTTACGATGAACCTGGTGTACAATTCGCAAGCATTCATACCGGGCCAAAACAATTATATCCGTAACATAAAACCAAATTAAAACTAAAATTAACATTTAAAGTGCATACAAACAGCTCAAAATTACCTCAATGTTTTCCACGCCTAGTCAGGACCAATATTAATATTTTGTGAAAATATCATGTCTTTACTATTATTTTGAACCGAATTACAACAAGAATATAAAATCGAAAATAAGCAACCGTTATTGCCGTACATTTTTACGTTTTTTCTGCACCGCTCATACGGCCCATATGATAATGTCATTGGTTTTCAACCGATAAATCTGGTTAATTTCAACTCGTGGTTTTCGATGTTAAATATCGGTTTTATATATCGGAAATATCGGATAGAGCGGTAAAAAATATTTCGTTCTGCTACTTGAGTTCTATACATTATTTTCGGTAAGAGCTGTATTTCTTTAGTTCAAAAACCCACGAACATACCCACTTTGGGTATTTTTTTTTTTTAAACTCCCCGGGGGAACGGGAACGTGGTGAGTAGTCACGAACAAATTTATCCAAAAGTACTTTCAGACAACAATGCAAAAAGGTGTCCGAAATAAAAAGCGTCAATATTTATTTTCTTTCTTCTAGAACTAATAGGAGCACCCTGGTAGTAGGTGTACTTGCGAATCGCCGAGATAATGTCTGGATCGCGATGAACAAGAGAGAGAGAGAGAGAGAGAGAGAGAGAAAAAGGAAAAAATTACCCTGTATTGGCATTATTACCAGGCGAACCGAAAATCAATAAACCGCTTTGCCGGTGCAATTTCCCGTCCCGGTGTGGCCGGCCGGTGACACGATCATTACGCAAAATCGTTTCGCGTGATTTAGGCCCATTATTGCGGCGAATAAATCATGCCGCGGTCGCCGCCGCCGCCGCCGGCGTAATCGATTCCCGCGCACCCGGCAAATGGGCACCGAGCCATTTAACAGGATTAGAAACACGGCGACCATCCCGCCGATAGATATAATAATAAAATGTCTTGAATCAATGTCCTGGCACGCTTTTACCGTTACTTATTTTATTATGTTATTATATTATTAATATTTTTTTTTTTTTTTTTCGATACTGTCGCGAAAAACTTTTCCAAGTGGAACCGCGCCAAAACGAGACGGCCAAAAGTCATCGTATCGAGGCAACCGTGTGTTTATTAAAGCCATTAAAGATTTTCGGGCGACGTAAAAGGACCCGCCGACGTTCGATCAATCATTTTTTTTTCCCTGTTTTTTCCGTATTTTTTTTTTTTTTCCTGTGACAGTTTGCCCGGCTGGGCGGGTCGAAGAGAAAAAAGCCCGCGCCGGCACCGCCGTTTCAATAAAAAAATATAATGTTATACGTACGTCATCAAATTCGCCTTTTCATTCGTCATAATATTTAAAATAAAATATATAGTAATAATAATAATATTATAATGAACGATCGGTAATATATTATAAAATACCGACTCACTCTTGTAATGCGTACCACCGGCTAATTCATAAACTGTGTTGTTTGAGCTCGGGCTGGACGGCGTTCCCCTAATGATTACTTTGCACCGGCAATATTCGGACGACCCTTTCTCCGCGTTCCCTTGAAATGCTCTACACTCGTGTGCAACATCCTGCCGCGCGTGATAGATTATTCGGCGCTAATTTAGGCTTTAATTTAGTAATAATAATAATACCTGCGTGCATACCAGAGCGATGGCATTCATCATTGTTCGTTTTTTAGATGGCCATTAACGACCGGAGAATGTGCGACGACCTGGACGACCGTATACGGCTGTTGGACTCGCGCGGCGCCCCCGTCAAGCTGGAGAGACTGCTCCAGGAGGGAGCTTTCAGCAAAGTCTATCTGGGCGCGTACAAAAGCCACGGCGGGTCTCAAGAAGTTTTCGCCAAAACCGTTACCGGTAAACCACCGTGACATAGTACAGGGTGGGGCGTGGTTACTTCCTTATTTTTAAAAAAAATCATAACACAAAAAGTATTAGCAATATAGATTTAATTATTTTTTTCTGTGTATAGGGGTACGTTTAAAGTTTTATTTTATTTGGTTTTAAATGCTACATCTCGAAGGTGGCCACCGTTCTCGTCAATGCACTGAGATAGTCGGAATTTGAAATGTCTGTCCACTTTTTCCAGCATAGATATTGGACACCAAACAGTCACACGTTCTGTATGCAGAGGCTGCTCGTGAAGTTCTCTCGGGTTAGTGGGGCTCCAATATCGCATGTTTTGTTTGTTCACACATCCTGAAATATGGAAATGTGCCTCGTCAATAAAGAAAACAAGGGCGTCCTAAGGCAGGTTTTCGAGGAAGGCTTCACATGTATTTTTCCGCGCAACATAATCGCGTGGATTAAGTTGTTGCACCACTGCCAATTTGTATGGGTGAAAATTAAGTTCCACATGAAGAATTCGTCTCACTGTTCGACTAGACATCCCTAAAGCAGCCGAACGTTTGTGTGCAGATCGCTTAGGGGATTTCAATAATCGCCGCCCTTACCCTTTCGATGTTTTCTGTCGTCCTGACGGTTCTGGAAGGTCCATTACGTTTCTTCTGCACACTACCGGTATCCCTGTGAACGTGTCCATCCACAAACAAATAGATTGCCGATCAGGCACACGACCTGCAGGCGCGATATTGAAATGGTTTCTGAAAGCACGCTGAGTCGCGATGATCGAACTGCTGAAAGAAAAGTAGGCCTCCACGGCGAACGCGGGCTCTTGCTTTGTCCACTGCATTATTGACACTGAACTAGTTATAACAAAAACCTTAGATAACGTGCTTTCGAACAAGCCATAAACCAACGCTCTACTGTTAATAGCCGCTCAGTTGCGAGAGTTTCAGATAAGGAAGTAACCACGCCCCACCCTGTATATATTGTTATCTATTCATATTATATTCAATATAATATTATCGAAATATTATATTTCAATTAAATATTTTGTATGTTTCGATACAAAATGTTAACTTGTTATTTTATTATTATCGAAAAGTTCGAAGTTTACATTGCGTTTATAATTCTGAACATTTCGACGTTTCGATCTATTGTTTTCATCGACCCCGTGATTATGAATACTTTTTGGTTTTTAGTTTACAGACAAATAGTGTATTGCGCATAATTTTAGTGTTTTTGATAAACAAAACTTATCGGAAAACCAGACGAGATCATTTCAAAACGCTATAATAATACTAATTATACACTAAACAAATAAAATAAATAGTAGAATCATCAGAATGAAAAATGTTTGTAAACTCTACATAAAAAGACCATCTTCAAATTCGCCGAATATAATAAAATAAAAAGATATTTATTTTTTTTTACCAATACATAAAAAGTAATTAAAATATGATTACTTGTAGTCTTTATCCCCCATGAGTTATATAAAGAAAACCGTATTTGATTAGTTTCATTATCTCGGGAGATATCGCAACAAAGTACGTGTTTGTGGAGCACCCTGTATATATTGGGTCACGTCCCCTTTCACAACTGAAAAGCCAATCCTCCATGCTCAGTATTCAACATTATCTAAAAATATTTATCTTTCAGCTGTGAAACGGGGCAGCCTTGTATCTTATCTTTATCTCAGATGAATAATTATTGTATTATCTAGACTTATTTATCTAGATAAATGTTTAGATTCTGTGCGAAGCGAAGAACGTATTGGTTTTACTATTATCGTGTGTACTTTTTATTTTTATTTTCTGTCCATTAACGACTTTTCCGAAAGCATTTTGGATTTAGTTTTGGCGCATTGGGGAGGAATTTCAAAATAAACATCAGATAATTGCATCATAGATAATTTTTTTTTTGTTAAATATAAATAAATCAAAAAAAAAAAAAATATGTACACGGGTGAATGATTAAAATTTAAAATGTTTATCTTTTTTTTTTTTTTTATCCAGATAAATAGTTTATCTTTACCTAGGTAATTTACACTTCATTATCTTTTATCTGAATCTAGATACATTTTGTTCAATCGTATTTTATTGTTATATTTGCGCAGCACATTCCGTGCTGTTTTTATACATCGTCGACAAAATTTTCCAATTACGTCCAGATCATTTTTTTTTCACACTACGTTTTCCCACCTCATCCCTCGGACTTTCCATTGGTTTCTTCTCCGTTGGGTTAATTCGTTCCAGCACTGACCGTAGTCATACGTTTTGACTTATTCTTGCTTGCCCCAGCCAAGTACCTATTCTTTTCCCCAATTGTTATCTGTATCCTTCAATGGTTTTTCCTTTGTCTCCACTCTCACGCCATATTATCCTTCACGAGCCCGTATCGATTTTTTGTTGTATTTACAACGTAATATTATTTCTTGTCTGGACTGAGAAGTTGCGGGAGCCTAATACACACACACATAAAAAAAAATAATATATGCAACAACTAAATTTTTTAAAAATACACAAAAAACAAAAGAGATGTATACTCATTTTTTACATTTATTTTGTTGGCTAGAGTTATTAATTAAAAAACTAACATTATTTGCATATAATATTTAATCGTGGAAAAATGGTCGGAATTTGATATGTTTATTAAAATATTACAACTCTAAAATATTTGTTTGACTAATATTAAAGAAATATGCAAAAGTATACATTAAAAATTTCTTATTTTCATATCGTCATAGAGAATCGATTTCTAACTTGGTCTGCTAGCTAAAAAATCGAGAACACATAGAAAAATACGTAATTTCTATATGACTTTCGAGTTCAAAAATTGTAACTAATATTATTATGCAGACACAGAGAACACACTTTTTTCCATTTAAACATTTTTATTATTATATTCGAGTAGTATTATAATTTCTTTATTATTTTACTCGAATTGAGCATAAATATAAATGTAACAAAAATTCCAGTTTATGGCTGGAGATGCCGGAATTCGGGGGGTTTTTTTTTTTTAGACAACCGAAGTCACTGTGTTCAAGTTCTAAAATTCAAATATTTAGGAAAGTTAATAACGTCACACACAAGAAGCCCAGAAGAAATAAAACAAATAATTGATCAAGAAGCTACTGCGTCAGCGCTTATTATGAAAAATAAGAAATAATCGCGTCGAAAACAATGGATTAGATAGGATCCGAGGGATTAACAAAAATTAGCAAAAGAACGTACGCGTGGAGTATGTGGCTCTATATATAATTGTGCAAAATAGGTGATCAATGAAACAGTGAAAAGATCCCTTGAAGCATCTGAGATGCAGTGCTAGAGACGCGCGGAGGAGAGACAGATAAACCAATGCGGCGGAGGTTTTGAAACGTACGAATCGTAACGACTGCAATACGGAAAATGAGATGGGAAGTGATTAGCCACGTTCCGCGTCATGGAGATGAACTGCACCGCATATTAATTGAAAAAGCCATAGAAGGACGGAAGACCGATAAATGCATATTTATATATATATATATCGCAATTAAAAAAAAAAAAAAAATGATGTGCAGGGGTTAATACTGACGTTAAACTAAAACTGTCAGTGGATGATCACGGTGGTGAGGGAATGAAGGGGAATGACCAGTCGGTTGAATACGAAAAAAAAAATACTTGAATTATTGTCTATAAGATTAGATAATTTCCGAAGAAACCTCCGCGATCTCGGTAACTAATTTTGTGCGATGTCTCGAGATCAAAAAGGAAATCGTCAGTTTCCCATAGAGAATTATCGGAATAATCGAATTTTAACATCGTTTTCGATATGTCCGCGCATTTCGAAATCGCGCGTACATACAGTGTATTATATCCGTACAATCCGATATTTGTTTCACTCGAGATGAAAATTGTCTAACAACAATCGATTATATAATAATATAATACGATATTATTAAGCGAGACGTATTAATTTTCAAAGTCTCGATGTGATGTAATATATATATTTCATTATTTTACGTCGTATGTATTTGATGGCCCGACGATTGGAAAATTGATTTCTACCGGTGAATATTCGACGACGAGAACGAAAATTTACAAAAATTTAGTTTATATGGTACCCCAAACATCCGCGGACTAAATCGCATTTATCGAATTTTCTCTTACGTATATTTTATATATATATATATGACAATAAACTGTCCCCCCTCCCCAACACTTAGAGAATATGAGGTACCGTATAGTTTTTAATTAAATTCCGTTTTTGCTATTAATTACCGTAGTTAGTAGTACATTTTTCTGACGATGAATTTTTTCCCGGTTTATCAAAAAAGCAACAAAAAAAAAAAAAAAATTAACATTTTAAAATTACTAACCCACGCGTACAAACGAATCCACGAACGCCCACACAAAACATTATTTTTTTGGTTTTATTTAAATATTAAAACGAATTGCGTTTGTGCAGCGGGTTTTCGCAACCGGAGTATTTCGCGTTTAAATTAATTAACATACTGTCGAGAAAAAAAAAACGGTCCTTGAAAAAATAGTAATAATATTATATCGTCAATTGTGCGTATGTAGCAACACAATCCTGATTAAACTACAGTAGTATAATAATAAACAGAAACGTGCCGTTTTTCTCCTCGCTAGTATAAGTATATATTATGCGTTTTACGATTTTTATGCAATTCCGTTTTATACGTAGATTTTACTAAAAACTACCGGAATTCTGGAAAACCCAGAGAAGAACAGAGGATTTTCGCGAAATTTCAATTTGAAATCATGTACAATCTATGTTTACGTAAAAATCACTTATTCGGCATTTCGAATGGTAACAATATTTTCAAAAATATATGAAAATCGCCCAAAAGTGATATAGTCTGACAATAGTATTCATGCCGTTACACCCCAATCGTATATCATCTCCTTTAATAGTTTTAAATTTATTTCAGTACGAATATATTGGCATTGCATTTTTTCAATGTTCAACCGCAACGGCGTTTATTAAGTTAATAATATAATATTAAAATGTATACGATTCTTCCTAAACGTAAGTTTGTTTTTTTTTTTTTTTTGATCCTATACATATTAAAACACCTTAGTACATTTTTTTCTCGCTTTTAAATTAATAAATTATTTGTATAAAAGAGAGGTGGTTGTTCAATCCATTAATGGCGAAACTAACACAAATATTTTAATACATATAATTTATTTACCCTGGTAATCCATTCTGGAAAAAAAAAAAATAATAAAACACGGATAAGTCTGATGGGAAAAGTCACAATTAGACGACCATATGGTTTTATCGTAAAATGTTTAGTAACGTTTTTTATTCGTATTATTAAAAATAATATCGTAATATCGGGAAAATGTTCAAAATGATTTCGTTTTAATCTCCGGGTAATTTTTTTTTTCTCTTCTTCTTTACTTAAAATCATTCTTTATTCAATTTCGCATTAATGTATAACTAATTATATATATATAAAAAAAAAAAAAAAAAAATAGTAGATTACTGAAATGTCTACATTGAATCTACATTAAACCGATATTTCTGATGCGTTAAGTTATGTTGTGTAATTGGATTAAATTTTGAGAATCGACAAGGTGACGTGACGGTAAATATTTTAATTAAAAATCTGACGGTGCGTCAAGTTCGTTTTATATTCAATATTACCTAGAGATTTTTTTGAAATTTGTACCGTCTCTCTCTCTCTCATTTACGTTACATAATATTACCCGAACTCGTAAAAAAACTTTGGTAGTGAATTTTACGTAAATCGTTTTTATTATGCTACCTATTTGATTGATATATAAATAAAAAAAAAAATAATAATAAAACCCCAATAAAATATTAATTCACCGAGAGAATAACAATACAATAATTCTTTGGGTACCTACCCTATACAACGGCGGTAAATTTAAAAATTGACCTTGTAACGCAATCAATCTTGATTTGAATATAATTACCGCCGCGGTGATGGATGTTGTTATGATAAATAATTTAAAACTATACTCTCGAATTCCGAATCCATTATGTTGGAAAACAAAAAGGAAAAAATAAAAGGTATTGAAAGGTTTTAGGATTTTTTTTCGTCTAAAAAGTTATGCGTACAATTAAAATCCTATGGTGATTCAATCTGCGGGATTATGCGGATCTATACAGCCGCGTGTGTTTAACAATTTGTGAATTTGATTTTCGCCGATTTAAGTAAGTCTGCCCGAGCATCGCGCAATGTTCATTAAATTAATTTCGAATCGTTAATAATAATTACCTACTTATATTTTTATTAGAGTATTACGCTTTTTAGTCGATGTTTTTGTTTACCTATTTGAAATAATTATAACGAATAAAAAATATATTATCTCGATTATAGAAGAAGAAGAAAAAAAATGTATTTAAATCGTCTTATATAATAATAGACACTGTACAAACCTGCTAGTGTATACGAATGCGACTTAAAGGGTATCCGCGAAATATATTTTGTTTATCCCATGAATTATGTAAATGATAAATCCTAAAATATTTTTCATAATTCACGGATTAATCAATAAAATTTGCTCGGTTGGTATACGACCACTAGGATTAGCAGTGTCTATAGTCGTTGTATATGTAAAGATTATTAATACTAATATACGGTTTTCGTATAATAAATTATATTATTTTTCCGAACGTTCGTACGGCCGTACTATTATACTCGTATAGTACTTTAATTTTAAATCCTTTTCGATGTAATTATTTCTTTTATTTCAATTCGATATGTCTGTCCTCCAGCTGCGAAACGATGATTCGATTAAACAATCGTACAAAAAAAAAAAAAAAATAGCGCTGTTAAAAATAGAATTGCCATTAATAAAATAATATTTTTTAAATCCCAAAGCGTACATCATGATTATATATATATATATGTTCTTGTAAAAAATAAAAATGAACGACAGCCATATACTTGGCTGTCATGTTAGATATGTCAAAACGCCGTGTGCTCGAATGCATTACATATATGTCACATTTACTACATCGGAACGTACCTATAAACTCTTCTTTCTTTTTCTTCTTCTTTTTTTTTTTTTTTTTTTTTTTTTTTTTTTTTTTTTTTTTTTTTTTATTACAACCCATTACAAATAAATTTACTGGCTGGTATATTATGTTTTCCTAAACAGCTTTCAAATTGCTTTTTACTGTTTAATAAATAACGCAATACCGAACAATAATGACGATTGTTTCCCTCTCCTCCCCCCCCGAAAATATATTGCAATATTTATCGACATTTGTTTGAATAAATTTATTGAAACCGATCGGTCGTTTGAATAATAATCTTAACATTGAAAAAAAAAAAAAAAACAAAAAAAACGCCCCTATGTCGCGTATCCGTTTCGTATTAAATAAATAAAAAAAAAATACTTATATTGTCGTTCTAAACGCCGCCGGTCCGACCGTTTGAAATCGATTGTAACTTATCAACCCCCGACGAAAACCCATCGGACCGCGACGAATTATTATTAACAATTGGTCTTGTTCCGAGATTGCGGCGCGTATATGGATAGAGGTGCCTCCTATACCTTTTCGCCTTTAACGAGAAAATAAAATAAATCGAACGAGATCAATTTACGTTTGATCAACTCCCGGGTCCCTCGGGCGACACTGCTCTACTGCTGCTGCTGCTGCTGCTGATGCTGATGCTGCTACTGCAGTGTTCGTCTGAAAAGATAACTTTTGTCGTCCGCAAAAAAATCATTTCGCCCGAAACGGATTTTCAATCTCCGCCTTATATTATATAGACATATATATATATATATATATATATATATATATATATATACGATATATACTGTCTTGTATTCTCTCTCGCTATATACGCGCCCACTCCCACACCCCCGCGTCTTAATGGTAATATCCGCTACTTAGGATGTGCGACTGCAGCGTTGGTGTATTATGGAAGAAGAAGGGAGAGAGAGAAAAAAAAAATGTATAAATGGGATGAAATGAACGGAAGAACTGAGAGAAGAAAAAAAATCTATATATATTCTATAATAATAAAAGCGTCATAATTCCCCTCTTGTGCAGCGGTCTGTCGGGCAGGACGGACCGAGTCGAACAGAGACGCATGCCCGGGGAAACAGAGGGAGAGAAATTCGCAAATTCATTCGTGTATGTTAGGCACTTATTCAACTATTGATCCCTAACGAGACGAAAATTTTACCTGTCGCGTGGCCAGTCGATTGAAATTTTTATTATTTTTTTTTTCACCAATTTTTGCCACCGAAAATTTTAAATTTCGAGATGATCTAAATGTATTCATTTTTTTTATTTTATTATTCCACCGACACGATTTTGACCTGAAAATTGTCGATTTTCGGGGTCTCTCGGTCGCATGGGATTAATTTTTACAATTTTCTTTCCCGGCGACCTATGTGTTTTAACGTTTTAAACACGACGACGACGCAAGAAAAAAAAAAACCAATATGTGTAAACCATATCAATCACGACACTTTACATTTGAACGTACTGACCTATTTTAACGACCGTTGTGAATTTTACTAGAATTTTATTGATTTGTATTAATTATTTTATATGTGTTCTCCCTGTGACCTACCCGGGCGTGCTTTATCAATCGAGAAGTTATTCCGATTTTTGGGGCTCCATACACGTGGTTTATAATATTGTACCTACCCATTGAATTTTGGAATTTTAGTATCAAAAACTGTTCAGATACTCCTGGTTTCTGCATAGTTGATTTGTTTAAACCGTTGACATTTAGAAACTCGCGTGGGCTTAAATAACCATAATTTTTTTGTCCCCGTGTTATCTGTATTTATCACGTAATCGGTCGGGGGCGTCTTCACAATTTTCCTTGTCGTACTGCGTAAATCGTGTCAAATTTTAGAATGTGGGTTGCGCGATTATAAGTATTCCTCGAGGGATTTCCGCCGATGTGACGACGTTTCACGCGGTCCGGTCGATATTTAATTTTGTTTGTACGTCTCGTCGTTTTTGTTCGGGACATTTTCTTGTCTCGCGCAACGGAAAAATACCCCGCAGGTATTATTATTATTGAAAACTATAGCGAAAACGATTTTCGCGTCAACATTTGATTTTCGTACGTTTTTCAAAAACAAAAACAAAAAAAACCTTTTTAATTAAATTTTCATGAAATACGCCGAGAAAACTGTTATACGTAGATCGATACTACGATTCTCGAACTCGGTAGACTTGGTTGGTTTTTATTGATTATGGTACGAGAAACATTCTCGTTTATTAACTATTAGAGCCCGTATTTGGATGCAAGGTTCTTCTTTTTTTTTTTTGGAGTCTCCCCGGTCGATTCATCGATCTAATGCTTTCCCTCGAATACATAATTCCATTTCTGTAACAGATATTTTAGATGTGAAACTTTTATTTTGCATTTTTCATCCGATTTATCTATCGTTATATTTGTGATTTCGATAACGTCTTTGTCTTATTTTTATTAACGCCTATGCAGTGTCCGGACCCGAACAGATTACAATCGTTCGTATTTTAGTTTATTTAAGAGGTATTAACAATTTTCAGTAATAAAAGAAAAATACATTTTTTAAGCCATTTTTCGATAGTCTTTATGGCATTAAAATTCAAGCCCTACTAATTGTATAATTTATAATGTACACATTTCCCGCTTTCAACAGTAAATCATTTTTATTAGAAATTATCATGGCATTGCGCACTAAGAAATTAATATTTAACATTATATTTGGATTTTAATCGTAATTATACCGACAACTGTTTTTTTTTTTTTTTTAAGTTTATTATATACTCGAATAATGTTTCTAATAAATATATTTATTTTAATTATCGTTGCGTTAAAAACGATCAAAAATAAATAGGTGGGTAGTAGTTTTGTCGTTAACACGAAAAACGTCTGCGAAACGTGATTTATTCGTGGCCTTTATAATATACGTTCTCACGTGTTCTTTTTATTATTATTATTAAATATAAGCTCGTGGGGTGAGAGAGGGGAATCTAAAGCTAGACGGTGGTCTCATTATAATATATGTGGCTCGTGTTTGTTTTTTTTTTTTTTTAATAAAACCAATTACAAATAAATACAACCTCGGATATTATACGTGTACTACACAACAATTCGTTACGAGCCCAACACAAGTGGTAGCTACCCACTGTAACTCGCGATATTTTTTCCATCACGATCTTTTGCATGTCGAAAACCCTTTGGAATTTCAAACGTTGAACACTACATTACAACATGCTCGGCATCTTGATCCTTGAATTTTCTATATATATATATATATATATATATATGACATTATTTTTCATTTTTTTCTTCCTCGCGCACAAATTTTCCAGTTCAGTCGTCGTCGATTAATCGACGAACATATACACGACAAATAAATAAATAAACAAATATATATATATATAATACGATAAAAAGGGCTACTTTGAACGCGCGGTTATAGATCAAGAGAACGGGGGAAAGTCTTTGTGGGCAAGAGGGTAGTATATCGTGACTAATGAAAAATATAATATACATATATTATAATACAACTGTGCACGGACCCCCTGCCCATTTCAAAAAATAATTCCCAGCGGAATTTATTGTCAGACATGATTTGAATTTATTCCGTCTGTTTGGCCTGAAAAAGCGGGTGATTTTTTAAATATATACGAGTCGGTATTTACGCTCTCGACTGTTTACTTCTAAAATGACTTTTCCAGTCCCTATACCAGTATACGTACAATTTTTATAGGCGACTAAAGAAAAATGTTGATTTAAAGTTTTTCTTTGTGTATTTATTTTATTTTTATTTTTTTTTTTTCCACTACGAGTGAATAATGTTCAATATTTAAACTTTTTTATACCCTCTCAAATATTTTATAATAAATAATAAAATCGTAGTAATCGCAAAAAAATACGGACCCTGGATACGGATTTTTACACTGCGATTTTGGATTATTTTATGCATTTTTCTTTTTTTCATCTATCCATAATATAGTGTAACATATTTAATATTATAAATAGAAATAAACCAAAAACGGTTGAAATCCATTTATTTTCAGATTTTAGAATACATTAAACCCGACATGCTGTGAAATCTATAATCCGGATTTGTGTCGAATCGTGACTATTCGAAACACTATCTATATATAGCTTAATAATTTATGTAAACCCAGAGGGTAAATCATCAACGGAAATCAGTGTAAAAATATATGGTAATCGCGGAAATATTGTCATAATCTTATAGGAAATCATAGGAATCTCTTGGGAATCATTGTGTTAGTGTTTAGTATGAAATGCATTATATGTACATTGTCAGTGGCGTCGTAGTAAGGGTATGGCAAACTTTTCCTATCCCCCCAGAGTCGCAAAATTGTGCTTCAAAAGTAGTATTTTTATTCTACTTTCAAAATTACATTTTTTTTTTTTTTCATTATACACATTTTGAAACATGTATGATTTTATCTAATTGTACACAATACATATGAATTTAATGATGAAATTATGAAAATAGCACGAGGGAATATTCCAATTGTTCCATTGATTGTTGTTATCAAACGCGTAACGCATATTTTTAGACACGATTAAATGACGATTGAATTTGTATTCGACCGTAAGTGGCGGTGTGTGTGCGCACGTATGAACATTGAGCTTATCGTTATCGGATATACGAATCGCCTGACCATACAATATAAACAACATAATATTAAGTCGTTTATTTTATCGACTTTTGACAACAATCTTCTTTTTAAAATTGGCGATAATACGTGTTATAACCCATACGAGTTAGGTTCGTATCGCCATTTCAAAAAAAAAAAAAAAAAAAAAAAATATAAGATATTTATACTAATATAGAAATAACGTTAAGAATATTTCTCACCACTTCAGTAACAACTGCTAGCTGTGAAGGAAGATTAAGTTATCCGATAAGTTTAACATAAACTATTAAAAGATTATTTAAGACCAATGATTGGATAAGAGAGATTAACAAGCATGACAATTTTATCCGTAGAACATGAATTTGCTAGACAAATTTCATATGGAGAAATTATCGATGAATTCGCCAGCCTCAAATGAAAATTGTTTAAAGTTTGAAACTTACACCGTAATCATAACTAAAAAGTATAAATTGTATTCTTAAAAAAAAAATTGGTAAAACTAAAGGTTAAACAATTTATCACTACACAATATTTTAATTGGTAAAAAGGGGTTATTTTCTAAGTTTGACAAGGGCGCTAACGAGGCTTACTACGCCACTGTATACTTTATACGTAATATGATATAATTAAGTTTGATTTACAGGAGAGGTATGAGGTTTACGAGGGATAATATCATCGTAATATAATCATAATGTCTTCTTGCGCAAATATGCTATGGTAATTATGGAGATGTTGTAATCATTTTAATTATGAACTTGCTAATCGCGGAAATCGTTTGATAATCTTGTAGGGAATCTTGGTAACCTATGGAAATCTCGGTAGGTAATCATGTGAGAAATCATGGAACACTGTGGAATTTGGTGTACGTAATAATATTCGTCGATGTTGAACATCACAACATTTGTCAAATCACGGCATGCGTGTATAAAATTTGATAACACAATTTCCAATCGGCGCCTCATAGGTGATTAAAATAAATGTGTTATCAAATTGATATTGTCGTATTGATTACTGATTGACACGTGCATATGCACTGTGTAATTTTCTCGTTCATAAATCACATAGGTATTATATCATTTTTAATTTAAAACGAGCTAATCAGGTCATGACACTTAAATAGACGCTGGCCCAAAGGGGCCTAAAACTAAATGAGTTTTATAAAAAAAATTTGAAAAAAACATTGACAAAAATAAAAATGTGGAACAAACTTGTCTATTAAAATGATTTAAACATATTTAATTAAATCTAATTGTGTTTTAAAAATTATATAAATTATGTTATTATTATTATTTTTTTTTGTAGTATCTACATTCATATTTTGGTAACTTTTTGTTAATTGACTCGGCGTTTTAATCGACAAACTTATAGTCGAACGTAACCGATATTTCATACAATTTTTTTAAGTAACTATTAAATATATAATTATAATGCGTTTCACGAAATTAGAGACTCGACTGAAGCGCGCCCGGCAGTTTAAAACCAGTAGGGCTACTCAACATGTGCACTTAAAAGCGCGCATAAATTGAAGTGCTGCATACAGCGCCTATATATATATATATATAGCATATCGAGTGTGATTATGTGAAAAGCAGTCGTATGTATGCTTCACGTTAAATCGTTTTATGAACCAATGGATCTTTTGATAACATAATAATGATACCGGACTAACGATAACAAGTTTGTACGACACAGAAATTCAAATTTTTAGCCACCTGTCGCGCTACAGTCGAGTAATACAATATTCTAACTTTGACCAGTAAGAAATTATCACCAACTTGCCACCGGGGGCTTGTTATATATTTATGCAATTCGGAATATTTTTATAATACAATTGTTGCGTGCAGGCTAATAATATACGTGTGTTTGTGGTTGATTTATATACAGCTGACGCGACTCCGCAACAAGTCCAAATGTTCCTGGCCGAGAGTTTGATGCTGCACGGTATCCCGGGCCACGTGAACATCCAGCAGCCGATAGCCGTGTGCCAGTACTCGAATAAGCCGTCCGCGGTGTTGTATCCGTTCAGCAACAAAGGGAATCTTAAAAAGTAAGTATTATAATACACCCTCGGCTAAATAATCAGCAGTCTTACCAGTTCCCAACCTGATCTAACCTGCTCGTTGGTGTTTAATGCGACCGTGTCGGTTTTGTATAATATTATGTTGTACGACGAGAAAATACATTTATTATCGTATTAACCCATGTGTACATATACCGTCGCAGGTTTCTCTGCGATTGCAAAAAGAAAAACAACGACTACTACAACTTGACTACGCAAGACATCGTCAACATGGCTGTACAGCTGAGCCTGGGCACCGTGTTCCTCCACAGCCAAGGTATCTGCCACAAGGACATTGCCACCCGGAACTGCGTGTGAGTACAACAAATAATAATATTTATTCAATTATAATATATATATATATATATATATATAGGAATCAACAGTTCGAAATACCGGAACATTTCGGGAGGAGGAAATTGGAGAATTTAAAAATAACACATTTCTAAAAAATTCCGGGGTTTTTTTTTACGCAAAATTGTTGTTTTAGGAAAGACAAAAAGCAAAAAAAAAAAAAATCAACGTGAAAAAACAATAATTTTAACAACAGTTTAATTATAAGTCGATTTGATTTATAACCATTGTTTAGAATATTGAAAAAAATAAATACAAATAGCCAATCGGATTACATTATCATTGATATCAATATTAATCAGCATAGAAAAAAAATGTTAACTAATATCTAACCGCGATTTAAGATATAATAGTACAACTTATTAAAAGTTGGACTGTCCTAAACAATCTAAATCGATGTTTTCCGTTGACTTTGAACATTTTCCAGTGGCCCCTGCCGTCATATGTATAGGTTTTTCGTTAAATACGTACAACATATTTCAATAAAATAAATTATATGTTTATATATATATTACATAAGGGGTGTATACACTGTTTACTTTGGAGTTTTGATTTTTTTTTTTTTTTTGTCAAGGTAGTAAACTAATCAATTCTAAATTCTAATGTCTTTACCGCATTATTATAATATACCCTCTACTCTAAGTACTGAAATTACAATAAAAAAATATATTATTACGACATATTTTTCTGTTATAATTAGAAAATCTCGAATTTATTACGCCTCTATTAATAATTTTATAACGAATTTGTCGGGAAAAAACACAGGTTTCTAAACGTTTTTTTTTTTATCAAAAATGCATTGCGCTCAAATGAATATAAACGAGTGTTGAGTACACCGGTTACACGCCCTTTTGTTTATACATTTTTTTAACGGTTTTATAGGTTCTTTATACACGTTTTGGCCGAAATTTCCCGTTTTTTCTCTGAAATTTTGATCCCTGCGTTCATGATTATATATTATAAATAATACTATTAGGGCGGTCTTTAAAATATTTAGTGGCCGTCTTGTACGAGAATAATATTAGTACGGAATCAAACCCCGGAACAGGGACAGCGAATGAAAAATGTAAACGTACGGCCCTAATGCCTAAATACTTAATCTGCATATATATATATATATATATATATATATATATATATATATAGGTATTAAATATTTATAATATTATATGAGATCGAGGAAACAAAACGCGGGAGGGGGCGTGTATTAACAATTTACGCAGTTGCTAGTCGTGATGATTCCATTGCATTGTGTACGAAATGAATAAATTGTCTATGGGATTTCTCCGTTATAGAATAATAATAATAATAATAATAATTTTACTAGAGGCATTTTAAAATGTATATATAGTAAACCGTGTATTCATCTTTTTTACTTATATGTATATATTTATATATTTATATACTCTTCATTGTATAAGTATTGAAACAAAAAAAAAATGCGACCTACTTTTTCTATAAGTAGAAAGTGTCAAATTCAAATTTATTACGCCTCTGCTCTATTAATAATATTAATTGTACATCGAGTAATTTTATATGCGTAATAACTTGGCGGAAAAAACTCGGGTTACTCTAAACGAGTTTTTCATTAAAAAAAAAAAATAATAATAATACATTGCACTCAAATGAACAAACGAATACGTGTACCGATGATAATCTTTAAAAGTATGTTAAAATAGTATTTTTTTTTTTTTTTTTTTTTTACTAATAAATCAATTTATATTTAATTTTTATTGAAACATCATTTATTAAATACATTATGTACTCTTCATAATCATTCTACAACCGTATTAAAAATAAAAATATATACAGCATGATCATTTTTACAAGTAACACTGAATATATTGGAACTTGGTTTTAAATTCGGTTTTCGTAATGTGATAGTGAGTACTGAAATACAGATTTTGAGCCCATGTTCATCAGTAAAACTTACATTTTCTTACCGAAAATAGTTTTTTAACATCTCATTCGAATAAAATATTTTTTTTTTTTGATTTCATATAACGCATACCTTAAAAAGACATTTGGCTACTATTTTATGTGAAAAAATAATAAGTAGGTGGCAATGATAATCATAAAATTAGGCACACATATGTATGTTTCACATTTTTTTGAAAAATCATATTTTTTTATAGATAGTGTATATATATAGGCAATTTTTAAAATAGACAAGAATTGTCAAAGTCTGAATCTTCAAAAAAAAATACGACTATTCGAATTTGGTGTTAAAAATTGGTAATGTTTTCGTTTAAGAAACTTTAAGATTTATTGGTACACACGCGCTTTGAAATTTATCCTTAAAATTTGTGTAACACTACCTTCCGAAAACCGAATTTAAATCCGATCGTTCGACCGATATATTTAGTATCACCTTCTAAAACGATGACACTGCATTTCGTTTTTTAATACTTTTAACGTTCGGTGCTAAAGAAAAATGAAATGCACTTTTTTTAATTAAAACATGTCAGTAAAACGAAAACAAAACAAAAATTGCTTTTTTGAACGGCGGGGTGAATCGAAATACCGAAAAACTACCTGTATGACATAAAATGTAATTAAAAATATATTTTCAACGAGTATATAAAAATATGGTAAAGTTTTATTTTTTTCTAGTTTTTTTTATTTTTATTTTAACCTCTGTCCTCTGAACCGTGCGAGCGATGATTTTACATTAATTTTTATTTTATTTTTTTTTTTTTTTGTATTATGTAATGGAGAACGAAACACATTTAATAGTACGGTATGGTTATATAATATATAATGATTACTAATCGAATATACAAATTACGCTTTTTTGTTCCACTTTTCAGCGAGTAATTGCATAAAATTCTTTCGAAAAACCATTCAAAAGTAAATAATATTAACTTACTATAAAATTTACCCCCCCCCCCTCTACACTCGATTTTTATGATTATTTTATTATAATTATTATAATTATTATAACAATATCGATAGACTTGAAGTTTTCACCGATTTTTATTTAGAAGTATTTTAAAGACGCAGCGTAACATATTTATTTTATATTTAATCATCCATTTTTTTTTTTTTTTTTTTTTTAACTTTATACCGTTTTGGATTTTCATTATGGAAACTAAACATTAGCTTAACTTATATATATATAGTATAATATTTCCCGACTATAGTTTAAAATTAAAAAAAATATTGTTTCAGAAATTATAATAATTGTTTCGAAAGTCTCGAAAGTTTTAATTCCGGTGTAATCGATAGTTTTTAATACTGAACATACGACATAACAAATATTATCATGTATACAACTTTTTTTCTTCAAAAAACCGACTTAATGGAAGTCAAATGTGCGTTTAGTTAACTTCGACCAAGTTAACGAAGTTTACAGCTTATTACGGCGTAAAATACGTTTTACTATCGTGATGATTCGAAATTTTATAATAAAAAACGATGAAACAGAGTTCGAAAACGGAGGGTTAGGCATTTGGTATATTAATATTATTTTAACATAATTTAACGCGTATGTATAAGATATAGTTAAATGATTTATTTATGTATAATATATTTTATCGAAGAATTCCACGCTATAGAGATAACAAAAATGTGCACATTGTATAATGTCGAAGGGAAAAGATATTATGACGTACACTTAATATTCCCTTTAGGGAGACGAAGGGTTGTGCGTTTATTGATTCTGTTGTAGACCCACGGGGCTCTCGGGGCCTCACTGGCATAGGTCGAGAACGCAATATATAACCGCCTCTAAAGAGGGTGATTATCATATGGGCACTTTAAAATTCTACTGCTGTACTTAAAAGTTGTGTGACGTCTAGTTTCGAAACCGGCAATGTATAATACATTTTTTGAAATGTCTGGCAAACGGCGGGAACAGGGTCACGGCGGTTTCGTTACCGAAAATCCTCCCGAACGGACAGTTTTTCGAAACTAACGATTTTGTCGTTTTCCGTACAGTTTTGTGCCGATTTTTAAATGTCAACCGTTCGCTATTCCTTCACTGTCCAGACGACTCGCGGTGGTTGACTTTGAAACGATTTACCGGTCAGACAACCAAACACGTATGACACGTTTCCGTGTCCCGACATTTCTGCGCGTCATTGCAAATATACAGGAAATGTGTCCTTATTTAATAAGCAGATTACCGGAACCAAAAGATCGGTTATTGTTTTATGCGTGCGTGTTGTTATACCTATGCCGATAGTTGCCCGACATTGGTGGTATTCCGTCCGAAACTGACGAGTTAAAACGTTTTACCGAAATAAATCCATTTACGGCGAGTATACGATTTAATATAAAAAGGATTTAATTTACGGCGGGGGGTCATTAGACGCTCTGAATTCTATGAGTCATTTCTAAAGCTTATACCCGTGCAACACTTCTGCGCACCGGCGTAATCGTTCGTTCGTAATACCTTCGTAAGTCCTTTTTTTTTTTTTTTTTTTTTTAAGTGTATTACGACTTCCCCGCTATATAACGATATATATTGTATATTATAATAACGCTATAAAACGCCTCTATTCTGTTTGCAGAGTGGACGAAAAGTTGCGGGTCAAGTTGGCCGATAGCGGATTGTCCAGAGACCTGTTCCCCGACGATTATTCGTGTCTGAACGATAACGAAAACCGTCCGATCAAGTGGATGGCGCTAGAGAGCATCACTATGCGCACGTACAACGGCGCGTCGGACATGGTGAGTTCGGACTTCCCGGTCTCCGGCAGACCTAGATTACTTACAGTATATTACGTTTTTTTTTTTTTTTTTTTTTTTTTTTTTTTTTTTTTTTTTTTTTTTAATACGTTTTTAACAAATAGAGAAATATGTATTGCGAACATTGTAGACGGATAGTATTATTAGATATGGAGAATCCATGACAATTATCTCTATTGCCTTTCCCTTGCGGGAAACGTTAACGGTATCATATCCGTGATTTATCGCGCAATGTTCACGCGCCTCGTTTACCCACTTTTCAAACGTTTTATTATTGAAAAAAATTATAATAATTATCCCCGTGTGAAAACTTATTAAATGTGTTGTCGTTATATGCCGCGGACGTTTACCCTGTGCAAATAAATATATCGTACGCCTACGCAGTATATCTGTACCCGATTTCCTAACATAATCGTCATAATTCCCTGTCTCAATCATTAGTTTTAATGATATCCAGGGCTCGTAGGTTCATGCACCAAAAAAAAAAAAAAAAACGCATAAATAAGCATGCGCTTATGCACTAAAACCATGCAAAATATACATTTACACGCACTTGACAAATATGCAAAAATAATAATAAAAATCATTTTTATTAAAAAAAAGTTCAATTTATTGAGAAATTAGTTTCTAAAAGTTATATTGCACTTTAATTATGTTTATTTTACTTGTTTCAATGCTATCTCGTCATTACCAATCTTGATTTTTGTGCAAACTGACCAAACCCATAGTCCTGCAAGAATAAAAATAAACCGAAAAAAAAAATTATTAAGATTACGTAGAATTTTCGGGAAAGTAAATAAGAAATAATTATTTCATCAATTTACACGAAATATACGCTAATAACTCCAACGAATCTACTATATGCCAAACATCCAAAAAACATGTTTAATCAAACTTTTTATTTTTATTAGTATTGTTATGAAACCGATTTATACTTAATTTAGCGTGTTTTCTACTGTGTAGAATAATAAACATGGAAATGCATAAACTTACGAGCCCTGATGATAACATTTTACTATTGTCCAACGATTTTCGTATTTAGAATTGTCAATATGGTCGCCCTTAAGAAAATTACCAGTACATTATTTTTTTATTTCTTTTTTTTAATTAAACACTCGGTGATTTTATTACTTCATCGCAAAGTATAGACAAACAAATGCATGAGAAAGGTATTGTTATCAATATTGTAACATAACGTAAGCAATGTTGACAACATAACATTAGTATAGCTTTTAATATCTATTTGTCTATCTATATAGTTAAAATTCGTCCACCCTGGGGCAATTGCGGCCCCTTACCACCAGTTAAACGCGGCTCTGTCAGTAACACTATATATATATTGTCGAATATGTTTGATCTTGTATATCTGTTCGCGTTTGAAGTTCTTTGACCTAGGTGGTTCACGCGTATATAATATACGAATGTGGGTTTATGAAAGTGTTGATTAACACGCTGGTGTTTCAGTCAAAATGTAAATGTAAAAAAAAAAAATAATAAAAACACAGAGAGTGTAATGCGTGCGTGGTGCACGTGTATGCACCGCGACACGGCCGAGGGGGTTCGTCCGAGTGCGAGTGTCATAGAAGAAGACGTGCCCCATTTATATTAAATTTTTTATGCGTTCTACCCTTTGTAATGTTTCGTTATATTTTATTAATATTATTTTAAGTGTGCATAAACGGTATTTAATGTGACTCCGCGGTGTTCTATTGTTCCGGTACGAGTTTCAGTCGTGATGAATATAATGTTAACGGAAATAAATCGTACGATACACCGGAGCGATTACATTGACGTAAACGACTAATATAATATGCACACGGGGGGGGGGTGCATTCGAAAACTCGACTCTAGTCGACTACGGGCCCGTTCGAGAAAACTCTAAATTTAACTCTGCACGGGGCTTATAGTGGCACAAAATAGTAACGGGTACTGTAAACCCTGTTTTTTTTTTTTTTATTTCGAGCGTTCCGTGCATTGCCGTCCCGAACGACAAATCATTAAGGAATAATTTATTCATTAATTTGCCAAAGCAACAAAAAAAAATGTTTTCCCGCTGCACTCCGCAAACTAACATTCATTTTTCTTTAATATCGATATCGATATAATAGTAGCGCTTGGCACTTCGTTGTTGGTGTACATAATAGCAATTTTTCATTTTCATCGTTTGAAAAACGATAACACCGATTTTCGCCTCTTGTATTATCACGTAGTGTACATCCGTCAATTTAAGCCGCGATGATATTTTGTTTTATCAATGGTGATCATACTGACAAAAATATATGTAATCAAACAATTATTGATAAATCTCGATGAATGTTGACTATATTTTGATTCAATTCAAAGGATTCAGCGTACCTTTCGAGATATGTTAGAGAGCAACTTAATATACTTCACAAACAAACTTATTTAAAAACCAATGACGGTGTTTGACGGAAAATAATATTTAAATATATTGATAAAATATAAATATATATATATATATATATATATATGTAGCATATATCGGTAGACGAGCGAGGAAGTTTAACGTCTTTGGATTGTTTATAACCGATATTGTGCTGCTAATAGTTGCATATTTAAATTTTAGTAAAGCATTAAACAAATTATACTTAATGCATTTGGGGCTTGGGCGCAAAGAAAACAAAAAAAAAGTCAACGGATTTATATTTAAAAGAAAAATAATAATAAAAAGGGCACACGTTGTATATATGCTTTTTTTATGTGACGGTCCCATACGGAATACATAATAATATGAGTTATATAGTTCTTTGCCGCGGGCATTCGAATGCGTTGTTTGTGTAAATTTTAAGTTAAATATTAACGTTTAATTTTTTTTATTATTTTTTTTTTTTTTTTTGCGCGAACCTACCTTCTCCGGCACGTTTTCTTTGAATAAATAAAAATAATATTTTGCACGTTTTTATTCTCTTTTTACTAAATAAACAAAGGGCGAGGTTTATTTTTACGTCAATATGTTTGTTTTAAATTTATATTTAAATTTTTTTTTTTTAATACACTCTACTTTGGATACATGATACCGGCGACTATATTAATATTGGAAGTATTTAATTTTTCTCTCTATAGAACCGAGCGAATCGATAATATCGATGGAGACTGACTATGGAATATTCTCGATTAACCCCCCCCCCCACCACCATCCCACGGGATATTTTAATCGATAAAAATTCAACACAAAATCTACAATTACTATAGAAACTAAAATAATATTATATTATCTTTATTATTATTTTACATATTTTTAATAAGTATCTATTTTAGGATTGTATTTTTTTTTTTCGTGTTTAATTTGTATATATATTATATACAATCAAAATATGTGCGCAGCAAATTGTGTCGCACAGTTTTTATTATTATTTTTTTTTTTTTTTTTTACGCTAATAAAATATGTAATAATATAAAAATATATTTACATAAAACACTAACCCTGGTTCATTAGCAATTTATTGTTATAATAGTGTTCGAAAAAATCGCAATCAAATTTATAGTTGATATGTAAATCATAAATGTAATAATAATTATTTGAAAGTCTGAACAAACGTTTTATTATTGTTATTTCTGGTGCAAACGGTATGAAAATCGAAATAGAAATATATTATAATAATAAACAATAACGAGTAGAACTTTTTGAATAATATGTAATAATTTTCAAAATTCATCGAGCCGTTCGATTATTATCGATTATACTGATTGCATAATAATATATAAGGACTGAAATCAGAATAGTTGAAGTAAAAACGAAAAAAAAATATAAAAATGTTTATACTGCATTGCCGAGGGGGGAATATTTCTGTTCGAATTAATCAGTAAGTTAAACGAAGCATAATTTTTTTTTTTTATTTTTTTTTTTTTTTTCATTATGTAAATGAACTTAACATAGCAGGTAATACCTTTAAATCGATGAACACAATAATAATTATATAGTAGGTAATCTTTTTTCTTCCCCGTCTGCGAACAACTTTTCAACCGGAAATCTCACTCTAATCATCAACCTCGGGGGGGGGGGGGGTTCTGCTAAAATAGTTTGTCTAGTCTTTTCTATTGGGCTGGTAATTTCGTTATTTGCTCTATACACTTTTTAATAACGGTAGAAAACCACGAGGTAAATAAACTTACGTAAAACAGGAATATTTACAACAATAACACGGTTTTTTTTTTTTTTTTTCGTCAATATTCAGTGACAAACGATAGCAATATAAAAATATCAAAAATCCGTAGTCACGATTTTTTTTTTTTTTTTTTCGTCAATATTCAGTGACAAACGAGAGCAATATAAAAATATCAAAAATCCGTAGTCACGATTTTTTTTTTTTTTTAATTTTTTGTTACCATGTTTTATGTTTACATTTACAACCGTAATAATTGTATTCTGTAGTTACGATTTAATAAAACGTTAAATAATTGAACATTTATCAAAAACACACGTTTAATAACCGAACTCGGTTTTTGAGCAGAATCATACATTTTTCCTCTCTAAATCACCGTCGCGTTATGTTATTTTATTTCGAATCCTGCACAATTGTCCCGGATTATTGTAATTAAAATAATATATGTTATATAATTTTTAGTGATTTTTTTTTTTTTTTTTGTTGTTTTGTTTTTAATTAAAATTATTTACGATTTCGCCGTTTATTAAATACGCTCTTTAAAACTTGGTCGTGTTGTCGTTTTAATTACAATATAGACACCGTGCTGCGGTGGCATTCGACTAATTGTATTATATAGGACCCCGTTTTGTACTGTTTACGCCGCCGCCGCCGTCGTAATATTAAATTTTGTATAATTGAAATGTTTCAAATAATAACGCCAACGTTTTAGATTTAACTCAATTCGAATAGATTTTATCGGAGTATACGAGTTTCACAAAAAAAAAAAAATAAATAAAAAATAATTAACAACACGAGTGTTTGCAGAGTTCGATAATAATAACAATAATAATAAAAAAATAATAAATGTAGGTACACACGTCATGATAATATTGTTTTGCGCGTGTATTCAAATCGATGAAAAAAAAAAAAAAACCAATACAATTTTTGCGAATGTAAAAAAGCGAGATTCAATCATACGTCTCGAATGGTAACGAAAATAATTAACTCGGTTGAGTTCCGTTAAACAAACCAATAATTCAGTCTGCAATAAACAGATAAAATTGTTACAAAAAGAACATTTAAATCTTCCAAGATTAACTATATACATATAGTATATACAGGGTGCGGCAGAGCCGACCGACTAGTTTTGATGGGCTATAAATACCGAACAGTAAAACTTAGAGAAAAGGTTTTTTTTTTTATTTAAATCAGTATTCAATACTATTTTTAAAAATTATATCTCCAAGATGGCGGCCGTCAGCATTAATACACTGTTGTAGACGATCTCTGAAGCTATATGATTTTCGACACATTTCGACGGTGATTTTCTGTTTAATTTCTTCTATGGTATGTGGGCGATGTCTTTTCCTTAAGGTGGCCTCAGAGGAAAAAAATCACATATGCCTAAATCTGGGGACCGCGTTGGCCAGCAAGAAGAAGAATTCTCCCCAAAGAACGGCCTGAAATTCCAAAAGCTACAGCGTGTTTCCGGGCCGAGCGTCTTGGTGACTGCTCAATTGACTCTCTAACCGACTGCACATTTCCGGGGTTCTTACCGTTCTAGATGCTCCGTGTCCAAGTCTACTTAGGGTACTTGCAGTTTCTTCCAAATGCCGTGTGGATCCACAATTTGATAGTGTTAGTAGAAGGAACAGATTCAGCACGTGGAATGCCGCCGAAGTGTATACGAAAAGCCCTTTGTGTAGCGATCACAGAATGATTATTTTCGTAATACGCACGTACGACGAAACCACGATGTACACCTGTCCAGACCATGATTACGAATAAAAACGGCATTACCGTACAATTCAAAATATACCACTTGTTAAGGCCTGCTCTTATCTTATCACAGGCTAATGACCTCATTAAACTCGTCAGTTGGCTCCGCCGCACCCTGTATATATACATATATATATATATATCTGATTTTAACTAATAAATCTTATCTTATCTTATTAAATTTGATTTCATTTATTCGAATATTGCAAAGACAAATAGTAATCCACCGGAGTCTGTTTTAATCTGTTCAGAGCGTGTTATTTTTTTTTTTTTCGTTTTTTTTTTCTTATACGAACAACTTTTCTAGGACAAGATACCTTTTTTTGTAACATTTCCGAATTATTGTTTGCGGAGGTCATTTTTTGATTTTCCTCAATAACGGGAACAAATCTACGCACTAACGGTTTACTGGTAATTTCAATTTTGTTTGTTCGGTGTAATTCATTGCGGAATAATTTTAGAGGTTCGAAAAATACACCGAATATCAGCACACTTTTTGTAGGTGAGGTACGATTTTCAAAACAACATTCTGACGTTTTTTGAGTTATGAATAGTTATGTTTGAAGTTTTCGTGTTAGGTCTATAGTATTGCTCGGTGGGGGGTCCAGAGTATGAGAAAACTATTTTTGAAAGGCCACAATTATCACAAAAGATAACACGTTCAAACACAAATACATCCGGATTCCGGAGTCTAACAAGTGGCCGATTTCAATCAAAAATGAACTGTGGGTCAGTCGACCTTGCTGATGGAACAGCCACTGTCAGTATTGCTTACTATACGAGATAAGTTTACGGTTTTTTTTTTTTTGTTTAGTGGTCCTTCGGGGTTTTGCTGTGGGAACTCGTGTGTTTGGGCGCTCAACCGTACGCGGAAATCGATCCGTACGACCTGAGCCTTTACTTGCAAGAAGGATACAGACTCTCGCAACCGATCAACTGCCCCGACGACCTGTAAGTATTATTATTATTATTATAATTTCTAGCGTCAAAAAAAAAAAAAAAAAACCACACCGTTCAACTTCATTTTAATCGGAGATTTTTCATTATTCGCCTTCGTCGTGTTCACTCGGCAGTATAACGAGCTGTTCGGCGATATTAACGAGCTGTTCGACGAGTAAAATCTCTCGAACAATCCGGCGAAAACACAAACAGTCTGCCGGGGGGGGGGGGTTAATTGCCACTTGACCACTTATATGCTCACGCTTATTTGTTATTATACTGCCGTGCAGGTTCGGGATGATGACTTGCTGTTGGTTGCCCAACCCGGAGGAACGCCCTTCGTCCGCTCAAGTACTGGCGTGCTTACAGGACTTCCAAAATACCCTTAATCAGTTTATCTAAAACTGGCGGAAAAAAATACAGCGCCTCACCCCTAGTCCGATATTATTATTGATTATTATCGTTTTTTTTTTTTTTTTTTGTTAAAAATGTTGATGTGCGGATATTATTAGTTATATTCCTTATACCTATAATTATTACGATTAAGATACTATACGATAATATAGGTGCTAATGTGTTTAACCGTTTAATAATATTATTGTAAAGAAATGGTTTTGTTTGTTTGTTTTTTTTTTTTTTTTTTTTTTTAATAAGAATAATTTGGCAAATCGCGACAAATGTATTTTTACATTTTTTTTAATGTATTTTTTTGTATATACTTTGGTGTGAAATCCTACTGCCAATTTATTACAATAGTTAAAAACGTTAAACAAAACTCAATTACATAAATTATAACTTACATTATTTATACGTTTAAGTTTATAATATTATTGCGTGTACCTCTATTATTATATATATGTGTGTGTGTGTGTGTGTAAAATTGTGTTTTCTGCTCTTAAATGGCAAAAAAAAATATATGTTTTTTTTTTTATGTGTTTATTAATTAAAGGCTCGATTCGATTTTTTTTTTTAATTCTACATACTATATTTATTCTCCTTTTATACTGACATTATTATCATTACGGCGAAGATAAATCTCAAAGTGATCAAAGAGATAATAATATAGATAAAGAGCAATGGCCATCGAACGGTAACAAGTTAAATATTATAACAGTGTTGGATATCGGGTACTCGATGTACAAAGGATGGAAAAACAGTTAGATTTTCATAATACACGACCTCACCCCCCCCCTCCATAAAACAGGCAAAGATGGACAAAATAACCATTTTTTTCTAAACTAAAAAAAAAGATAGTTTTAAATTATAAATGGATTACAGTAACCAAGTACAGTAGCATTAATTTTAGAAAAATGTTAACTTAATAGTTACAATATTTAAACCTACACTCATAAACGTATTTTGTACTCTAATATTTGTATAGACTTGTTATACAAGACCAATTGTTTACGTATTAATAAATGTATAAAAATAACCACGACTAGTGAAAATTATATATCAAAAGAAATTGAAATGGAGTTATCGAAAAGTAAACTTAAAAGTTTTTTTTTTTTTTGTACTATAGTTTTTACCGCCCAGCATTTGAACATTTGGACGAGGTATTCGTGTCGTTCTCGTAATTATACCCTCCAAATAATATTATTGCGTTCAATATTTTATTCGGATTTTACTTGTTGGGCAAGGTTACGACGTGGTTACTGCCTTATCTGAAACTCTCGCAACTGAGCGGCTATTAATAGTAGAGCGTTCGTTTATGGCTTGTTCGAAAGCACGTTATCTAAGGTTTTTATTATTACTAGTTCAGTGTCAACAATGCAACGGACAAATCAAGAGCCCGCGTTCGCCGTGGAGCCCTACTTTTCTTTCAGCCGTTCGATCATCGCAACTCAGCGTGTTTTCAGAAACCATTTCAATATCGCACCTGCAGGTCGTGTGCCTGATCGGCAATCTATTTGTTTGTGGGTGGACACGTCCACAGAGATACCGGTAGTGTGCAGAAGAAACATAATTTCAGAACCGTCAGGACGCCAGAAAACATCGAAAAGGTAAGGGTGGCGATTATTGAAATCCCCTAAGCGATCTGCACACAAACGTTCGGCTGTTTTAGGGATGTCTAGTCGAACAGTGAGACGAATTCTTCATGAGGAACTTAATTTTCACCCATACAAATTGGCAGTGGTGTAACAATTTAATACACGCGATTATGTTGCGCGGAAAAATGCATGTGAAGCCTTCCTCGAAAACCTGCCTCAGGACGCCCTTGTTTTCTTTAGTGACGAGGCACATTTCCATATTTCAGGATGCGTGAACAAACAAAACATGCGATATTGGAGCCCCACTAACCCGAGAGAACTTCACGAGCAGCCTCTGCATACAGAACGTGTGACTGTTTGGTATGCAATATCCAGAACCGGCATTATTGGTCCATGGTTCTTTGAAGAAAACGAAAGAGCAGTTACGGTCAATTCTGACCGTTATGTCAGCATGATTGTGGATTTTTTTTCTGCCCAAACTTAAAGAAATGAATGTAGGGGAAGTGTGGTTTCAACAGGATGGCGCCACAGCTCACACGGCAAGAAGGTCAATGAATATTTTGCGTGAACACTTCCCCGAACGGCCCATCTCTCTTAGAGGCGATCTTCAGTGGCCAGCACGATCACCAGATTTAGCCCCATGTGATTTTTTCCTATAGGGCTACCTTAAATCGTTGTTATAAACGGATCGTCCAAAGATCCTTGATCATCTCAAAAACAATATTTGTGCTGCTATTGACTAAATAAGCACACATATGCTGGAAAAAGTGGACAGAAATTTCAAATTCCGACTATCTCAGCAGTGCATTGACGAGAACGGTGGCCACTTTCGAGATGTAGTATTTAAAACCAAGTAAAATAAAACTGTAAACGTACACAGAAAAAATAATTAAATCAATATTGCCAATACTTTTTGTGTTATGATTTTTTTTAAATAAAATAACCACGCCCCACCCTGGATAATGTTATATTTACCCATTGGTGGTAGGCGGGTGGGTAGTAATCGTGTGTAGACATCAATTGGGAAAAATTCCGCGCCGCGTATTATTAAACACAACGGCGCGAATATCGTCAAACGGTTTCCCGGTCAAAAGGTTCTTGTATGTTATTAAATCGGGTGTATTTTTTTTTTTTTTTTATTATTATTATTTTATATTTTTTTTTATATACACGCGTTTGAACCGAGACGGCGCAGCGGCGTGTACGTCGAATTTTCGTAATATACAAATTTAAATCTCCCCGCCTCCCACTTCGTCGTCACTAGGTTTTACGGGGCGCGTGTACGTACAACATCAATCGGAATGAAAATACACATACATACATACATACATTTACATAAATAAATACATAAAATAAAATAAAAAACTACCGGGCATTACTTTTTTGCGCGTTTATTCGCTCCCCCCAACCCCCTCTGGAAGCTGTGGCGGTTCGAGTAGAAATCAAATGCGCGACGAAGGGCCGGTGTGCGGGTGTGGTGGGGGAGGTATACCTGTATGAATACACGCAGGAACTATTATTATTATTATTATTTTCAACTGCTTTTTAACATATTTTTTTTTTTTTTTTTTATTTTAATAATAAATCCGTCGAATTATATAAAGTTTAATGAAACGCCGTACGTGCGTACGGCTCGACGGTCGTCGGGGGTGTGTACCGCGGGTCGTCGGGTGAAAAAAAAAAAAAACCAATACGGACGTCCGCACGATTATTATTTATTATTTTTATTTTTCAGTTCAAACGAGCTATAAAAGAATAATAAAAAAATATATATTATCGTGTTACGCGAGAATGGACAATAAAAAAAAAAAAAAAAAAAAAAAAAAAACGATATAAACCTACGCGGGAACGATACGGCTTGTTTGCCGACATTACATAATAATAACGCGCGCATATAAACACAATACACATAAATACATAATATATAAGTACTCAAAAAAATCCGTTTTTTTTTTTTTTTTTTTTAATTTTTTTATCGCTATATACGCGCACTCGTGTATTTATGTTTAACGTTACTATCGTTGTGCCGAGTGTGTACGAATATAATAATATGTTTACCGTTTTTAGTGCCGAGCGCGCACGTCGCGTAAAAACGGACCCGAATTACAGTACGAGCTGGGGCGCCGGATTCCAGTGAAGTGTATAGGTACGCGCCGCGGCGGCGGCGGCCGAGGTCCTGTAACAATCTGAGCATTATAATAATAATTTGCTGAGCACCAAACATAACGATAATATTCGATCGAGTATTATTATTATTATTATTATTATTAATCATTGTTCGCCGTCATCGGCCCCGCTCCCCCGTGACCGCCGTGGCGGTGGTGGTGGTGGTGGTGGTGGCGGCCGTCGGCGGTATATCAGCGGCGCTCGGTGCCCGGTAACCGCGGTCCCGGTAACCCGCGGCTCCGTGCCACATCGCTCCCTCTCGTTCACACCGTTCGCCCCACTGTGCAGTGACCGGCCGCTGTTTGAACGACGGGACGTACCCATACATTATATACATATATACAGGGTGTTCCAGACCCAAGTACAACGCTAAATGAGAAACCCGGATAGGGAATCCCTCCCATTCCTCCCCCTCCCGGGCTTTGAGAGCTTAATTCCTCCAAAAATTACAATAGCCCCTTCCCCTCCCCCCCCTAAGCGTGTTTTGTTATTTTTCGGCCATTCGTTGAATTGAAACCAAACGCGTCCGGCAACCAGTGGCGAAACTAAAGGGAGGGGGGACTGAGGGGATTAATCTCCCCCTCTAAACTTACCAAAGTCGGCCAATTGGTTTTTTTTTTCTTCTAATATTATAGTCGGCCAAATCGAATGAAAGCAAAATTCATATTCTACGCGTATAGTCACAGAACAACGAAAATTTTAAACCTTTCATAAAAGCCACATAACGTTCTGACTAATGGTTAAAACCAATGTTTGCGAGCAGTACCAACGAAACAATTCTGCATTTTAGTCTTTATTGTTTTATATCTTATTATTAACACAATTTCATTTATATGCACATTATTATTATTATTATTACTATCCTCGGGAAAAAAAAACATAATTGATGATATTTCGATGTTATAGTTATTTCTAGGGGGAAAAAAAAAAAAAATGATAGTTTCGATTTAATAACTTATTTGTATCTATTTGCTTAATTCGTTGTAAGTTCGTCCTCCAAATATTAATTTTGTATAAAAATAATAGTTATAAACCCGAGAAAACACTGAACAAATTGCACGTTTTTTTTTTTTGTGAAATCGTAAAACCGATAGAGCTTCTGGCCACTAGTTATTACGACGTCTGTGCACGGACGGCTGCGTTGCGTCTAGTAATTATGCATCGGTCTGCCGGAACGCCCTGTATACCCGGTATCCGATTAAAACGCATAGTTATCACTGTTATTACAATAATAATGATATTGTAATAATAGTATTACTGTAATTATTATTATCGCCGGCGACGGTGATCGTTGTTCGTTCGAGGTTGTACGACGGACCGCCACCATCGTTATTACAATTACCCTACACTATATATATATATATATATATATATACAGGGAATAATTGTCATTATGATACTATGCCGGAGGTACGCGCGCGCGAGTACGAGATGATTAATTAATATGTCGAATTGTTGTATAGGTACAACTACAGGATAGGGGTCGCGATCGAACCGACGACATCGGCAACAATAATATTGTTATTTGCGGTTTCCCGATATTATTGTTCGTGCACGAGAGAGGCGTCTCGCCCGCACGGGCCGCGATCGAGTGGCGGCGGGCCTCACCTATACACGCGTACGCGTTCGCTCCATTTGCCGGCGGTCGTCCCAACGACAACCGTATACTCGTCGACCTCATGGAAATACAAGCTGACCCGCGACATGCTATGCTATTGCTAGATTGCTTCGTCGTTACGGGTTACTATTTAAGGAAAAAAAAAATATATATATATATATATAGCTGGAAAATGGGCAGTGTCCGCCTTCGGCAGACTAAAAGCGTTCTAACTCATCCGCTAATCAACAAAATTATTTCACGATTGAATTAACTCTGAATTTCGTATCAAACAAATATTTATTATTATTTTTTACTATCACACAATCATTTCGTTCATTGCAATGCTTTACGATAAACGGTATTTTCCGTTTTGTTATCCGGCCGGTAAACAAATTAAGTTGATGGTTTTACGTGTTTACGCGCACAGCACACGGATTGCACTACAATAATTAATAATAATTTTTTTCTGTTTCATCCGTTTTACCAAAGTAACCCATAAATCAACAAAAAATTCGACTTTTGTACTAAAAATACTTAAAATCCGATATTCAGTCGATTGTATTCAATAGGAGGTGGATTCCAATACCTTCATACCTGTCCGAAGAACATTTTGCAAAAAAAACCCGCGTAAAAATTACTTCGGTAGTTTTTAAGTCTGGTAATCGTATACAGACAGACATACACTTTGCCCGTGACGAAGTTCGTGAAGCGAAGAATCTATTGGTTTCACGTGTGCTTTTATTTTGTATTTCTTTTTATGGCATTAATAATTTTGTTAGCGGTTTATAGCTGCTCTGTACACTATGTTTTATGACGTATTTTCATTTTCTGATTGCATAATATACTGTTTTTGAAAACATCCAATCCGTCGTAAACCAACGTATATTTTGTAATTTGAATAATCATCTGAACATCAGACTTACTAGACAAAAACCACGATAGCTCGGCTAATACGCACGATATATATATATAATTTATAATCTATGCACTCGGGGATAATGTAAGGTATCTATCAGTGAAATAACTATCAGAAGTCAGGAAGTTAATGAGTAGTCATCAACGAATTAATGGAATTTTAAATTTAAATTTATGTATACATTCATAAATCTCAAAATCGTTTTTCGTTTACAATGAGTACAGATATCAATGTATCCTATTATGTATCTTACCTTCCCAACTTCCCGACTATTATAAGCGGCACACCAATGTATCCTACTTTTTTCTTTTTTTCCTTTAAAACCATATTACTAAACATTTGTTACACGGTTAATTAAACGATTTGATTTAGAAACAGAAAGTCAATAATACGGGAACATTGGCAAATTGTATGCGATTCATTGGGCACAATTTTTCCAATTAAATGTCGCGACGAGACCATTTTAGCACTTCTGACATTTGAAAAATGATATGCTATTATAAAAATCAGACACATTAGATGTGGCGGACACTAATCGTAATGCAGGAGATTCACGCTAGAGCTTTTAACGTTCGTCGATCAGACACGAGAACAATTTAAAACAAACCAATACGAATTTTTGATGGTAATATTATTGGACGCCCAAAAAGAAGTGAAAAAATTTCACATTTTGATAGAACAACGAGATAAACGTTTTAAAACGGAAATCGTCATATTTTTTAAAACACGGTGGTTTTTTTATACTCAACGCCTATATTAATTGTATAACTAATATAATTATATTATACGCCACTCACACCGATCCCGACCTAGTTTCATCTACTCTCCAAAACCACCCGAATGACCTAACGCACTGGTACTCCCTCGGTGTGTCCGGTACATATAAACAGCAAACCCATACCATTCTCCGACACAGCCTAGGTCTAACCTTCGACAAACGCCTAACATGGGCTAAACATATTTACACAATAAAATTAAAATTAAATCAACGATTTTACTCTCTCAGACCTATTCTCGGCAAATTCTCAATACTATCACTCAAAACCAAAATTCAAATATACGTACAATCATCTTCTTAAGCCTATCTGACTCTATTGAATTCAACTCTGGGGCTCAGCAAAAATTTCAAACACACAAAAAATACAAGTGTTTCAATCGAAAATCCTCCGACTTGTAACCAATGCTCCTCCGTGTATTTCAAACCACACTCTTCATACAGATCTTCACATCCCTAAAGTCACTGATACAGCCAAGCTGTATTATTCAAAATTTAGGTTTCGTCTCCAAAATCACACCAATCCCCGTATCAATAAGCTGCTATCTAACTCCGTCCCAAGAAATCCTCCCAGAAGACTCAAGCGACAATGGCCTCGTGACCTTATAAAGTAAGCATACTATGAATACTTAATACCCAAGTAAATGTAAATTCACGTCGAAGTACCCTCACTGGATAGTTTCTTCCCTCAAGACACCCAAGCCATTGCATTTAATTTTTAAAATCGTACATTATATTTATTGTACTTTTCATTTTAGTATAAACTGTATAAAAAAAAAATATAAAAGAAATAAAAATATATATATTAATTGTATTATATTTTTAGAAATTTAAACCCGACCTGTATAATGTGGCCATTATATATTTACCAGGGTAACGATTTTCGATAAGACAAAAATTAAAATACAATACAATACATATTGAATATCTTAAAAAACATAAAACAAAATTGAACGAGTCAAACGAGTGGTGTTATTATATAATAATATTGAAGTGCGTTACGTTGAAAAATATAATGAACTAAGAGAGCTGGGATAGAGATTATTATATGGATTGGAAACCTGTTTATCGGTTATATATATTATTCGGTTTTGAGAATGCGCCAAATGCATTCTATCGAAATACTTCGATAACTAAGTTTTTCGACTACATTAAACTCTAAAGTGCAATCTATAGATGGCCGCGACAAAAACCAAAGGGGCACAATGTCTTAAAACGTTTTCGTGTTGTTTCATCGCGCGCTATAATATGTTGAAAAACAAATTAAATTATTACCTTACGGTTGAATGCAATTTGACTGCGGAGAAATAACCGTTTGGAGAAATCCGAATAATTTCAATAACTGTGAATACCTTCGATATTATTTCATGTTTTTTTTTCATTTTTCTTTAATAATAATATTGTGGTATTTTACGGACAAACTTTCAAACTCTCAAACTTTCAATCACAATGCCCGAACGGTTTTTTAGCTCAGATTCATCCATGAAACACTAGCTAAAACTTAAATCGTGCCAGGGACCCGTTTTATCGTGTAATACATCAGGGATTTCCGTGCTTTCTGCGTTCGTATTTCGTTTAAACAAGAAAACAGACTGGACACGGTATGGAACTTATTCCCGTCGTAACATTTTGGTCGCGATAGGGGAGACAGGGTTAATTTATCATCTAGTAATTTTTTGTGATATGCAATTGTGAACCGTTTTTCATTTTATAATTTACTAGTGTAATAAATTAATTTTTTTAAACGCGTGCACTAAAACATATTTCGTTGAAAGTGACGGGCTCCCACCCCCCAGACCGTGCCCCTCTGGCCCCTGTGCTTGGTAACGTTGAATTATTTGAAAGAGTTTATGAGTACCGAGTACTGTTCTTGCCGATTTCTATCTTAAAGTACGTGTACGTTTTATGATTTTACACCTATACATACAACTGAGCTATAATCAGATTTCCTCCGCGGTATAAAAATACCGAGGCTGAAGCGAAAATAACAATAATTTTATGCAGGCAAAACTTTATAATATATACTCGGAGCGTTTGCATATTTTCGCAGTTGTACACATAATATACATCGGTGTGAAACAAAATACAACAGCGAAACGATATTATTATTAGAAGCGCGGGGTAGGGACACTGTGAAATTTATTCAACTGTCACTCGGCACCAGACCACGCCACTTGCCCACTTATTATTACTATAACACCCTAAATAGACGACGTCCAATGCGATCCGTAATGATAAACTCTCCGGTTCGACATATTATTATTATTTGACATTTTAGACGATGACAATTTTAAATATAAAAAACTTCGACGCGGTTCGCGAAGCAACACGAAATTAAAACCATAGATACCGTGGGCGAGGGCGAGGGGTGAGAGTTTGTTTCAAAACCACGGAGGTAAAAATTAACATAAATTATTTATTTTTGATTTTTGTATTATTTATGGACAGGTCATAAATATTTAATCGTTTTAATCGCAAAAAATCGACGCGTTTCACCGTTTTAATCTAAAAAGTGTTCAAAATACTTAAATATTAAAAACAAAATCGTTCGCAAATAAAATAAAATCACTGGTATGAAAAAAAAAAAAAAAAAAAAAAATGTCTGCTTTATTTTATTTTACTAATATGATGTGTGTTTATTTGTTCGTCTGTGAACAACAACCAATTATTATTACTCCGACTTTCAAGTGTAGCATTTTTTCTAAAATTATTTTCAATCTAGTTGGTATATTCGTGGAGAACAATTTTTTTTCGATATTCGTTGTAGTGTTATTAACAACTGGTAAAAAAAAAAAAAAACGTAAGGAAAATGGGAATATTTACGGCAATTTTGACGATTTCTTTATTTTCGATTTTGGTTTTTGTTGTAACTCGGTTAAATATAATCGTAGAATGACCTGAAATTTCCACAAAATATAATTATTAGCATTTTCTAGGCATAGAAAAATTTCAAAACATACTGACAATTTTTGAGCTATTTATGGGCATTTTATATTTTCTAGTTATTTATGTTTACCCTTCTAGTATTTTTAGATTGTATTTGGTTTTATGCGGATAAAATTGTTTTGGCTGAGTTTCGGCTATCATAATTTGTAGTGAAAAAAAAAAAAAAAAGTTAATGTAGTAATATAGTAGTTTTTTATTTTTATTATTATTTAATAAGCGTTTATAGTGATAATTTTGACAAAAATCGTAAAAATCACGGCAATTCGCGTATTATATTAACGATTTGCGCGTATAAAATTCTTTATGGCTCCATAAAAACACGCCACGACAATTTGAGACGAAAACACACGGATAACAATACTGTTGTTTATTTCGTAGTTATAAATTAAAAAATGTCCAAAATATTTTTTTCCGGACTTTGTTACGTCGTGTACAAATATAAATTAAATACCATCTTAACTGTACCCCTACCGTGTATTTATTAATAAGTTTCGTGGTAAATAAAATTGTTATAAATACCTAATACCACACATTTCTAAACGCATTTATATCCTTATCACTTGGGTCACAACTACTTCTTGCACGCGTAACGCATTAACAGTTTGACATTTTGAGCTTTCCTATAACAAGCTGCTTTTCTTTTCTTTTTCTTTTTCTTATTCTTTTTTGCGTTTGGTAAATCCGGTCCTGTCGAATTTATATCGATTTTTTATTTTAATTCGCTACTTTTAAGCGTCGCGTCGCACGCGTTACCGCACAAAAGTGGCTATATATTCGCTCGTCCGGCGTTTTAACATTTAGTCCCGAAAACTTTACACCCATACAACTTTACAGCGCATAGAAATCGTTTTCTGTTCAGAAATGTAATTGATTTTCGACATGCCCACTCGGAAAATCGAGGCCGGGCAGTAGAGCAATAGCTCGTTAAAAAGTTACAAAATCAGTAACTACGCGACTTTTAAGGCACTCGTTTTTTCCCCTCCCCCCCTATGGTTCAACTTGTATAACGCCAGCGCATTACATTTTCAGTTGATTTATCTGCAGTAGAAAGTTGAATTTTATAATTTTATTAGACTAATAAGCAATAATATTATATTTAACAGCGTTAGTACCACCACCCCCCCCCTCCTACCTATTTAAAACGTTTGTATTTTTTATATGTACCTACAATCTACATAATTTTTATCTACTATATTACGTGTTCGTCGTGCATATTGATAAGAAATAATTGTCAATTATAGACGATGCGCGACGATATTTCGATATCGATTTCAGATTTCATTTAATTTTTAAACTATAATAATGATCACAATGCGCAAAAAATTATTATAAGGTCCAACTCGAGTACTGAAATTGCCTATTCAAGACGCCCGACGACGTGTCCGTTATTAACTACATGAAAAATGTAAATTAGGTTGAAATTTTTTATTATTTTTTTTTTTTTTTTTTTTTCATAGTTTCATAATTAATACTTAATTTCCCTAGGTTTCTATTGTTCGCAGAGCGACTGGTCGTGGAAAACATCAAGAATTATATGAAAAAAAAAAAAAACAATACATATGGCGCGAGATTCGAACCCACGACTCGACTCACCGGGGACTGGCCACCGGCCTCCGCGGTCTTATCGTATTGGCTTATCAATGTTATCAATCGTGAGGTCGTGGAGGGGCCACGCTGGCCTTCGCGTCAGTATACACCGCGCTCGCGATAAGCCCGCCACTTTTGACACGTTTATTATAAAGACGAACCTGTAGAACCCGCCCGAATAAACATCGTATTATTCAGGCTCCCAGTTGAAAATACAATATACCGTATTGTGTGTGTACACTTTTCTACCTCTTCGATGTTTGCTCTGCAATCATATTCTCGTTTACCGTGAAATTTTATTACGATACATATATAATATTAAAACGGCGTCATATTTACAGAAGAATACAAAATATAAAAAAAAAAAAAAAGTCCGATATAGTAGTGTTTGTGTAAGTGCCTACCCGTATTTCGTTTTTTTTAAAAATTGTTTCTACCGTGTACCTTTTCACAAATCAAATAATACGATCCGTTTTTTTTTTTTTATATCCTCTATATATCATTGTATTCGTACTATTATCCGTCTCGATGTATTATTTTGGATTATCAGAAAAAAAGGCATAGAACCGTTACACATGCAGAATTTTATTGGCTTTATAATCGCCCGGTCCAACGATTGCGGTCTATATATAACCGTTCGATAAAAAGGAGAAAAAAAAGGCGGACATACTACGCACTGTGGATGGGCGCCACTGTTTTAGGTGGGAAGTTGGAAAAGATATACAGAGAAATTTGATTTGATTTGTACATAACGAAAAACGATATTCTGAGCGAAGCATTTCTGTTGGCCCAAAAACATTTTATTCACATAAATCGAAAATAAAGGACGCGAAATGCCTCAAGATTGTCCCTAAATTGTCGTCGTCTGCACAGATATCAAAGTAGAGATACAAAAGTATAACGACAACAATGTTGTTTCCCCGTGGTGCGAAAAATACGACGCTGTTATTATGCGAGTACAATACCGTAGGTGGATTAATTTACAAAATTGAATATAATATAATACGGTTAAATTTTAACTGTTGACGCAGTGAACAAACTGAAAAAAAAAAAAACTATAAATTTGGATAGTATTCAAAACGGAAAATGAAAATTCGCAACGGTAGACAATAAACAATTGAATAGGTAGTAATAGTCAAAGGGAAACCCGTTGAATAGTTGCCAAGTGAATAAAGAACCTGAGACATAACAACATATGATCATAACTTGGAGTGTTACTAATTCGAGAATAAATTATTATTATATATACCCACCTAATAGTAATTATTATTTAAGCACCCTTATACATTATTACTCCCGTATTCGGTTTGAATAATGGGTTTAAAAAAAAAAGAAAAAAAAAAACAGTTACAGATTCTGAGCTTGGCGAAATGTGCATTGTGTTTCTCTTTTTCCAGTCTGTGAACAAATTTTCGACGAGAAACAATACTCCGACCGTTGACTTTGGTGTGATTTTGCGTAGCAATTGTTCTATAGAAATTTGGTCCGTCGGGGGGAGATAATTTTTCCTGATATCCCTTGAAGTTTTCTTTCTAATGAATAAAACCGGGAAAAACCGTCGAAATAACGGTTTCTTTTATATTCGATTTTGTTGTTCAGTACAATCGTTCTATTTTGCATCATTGGTTGATCAATCTCCATGCATTTCTGCTCGGCTAAAACAATATTATTATGAGTAATTCGGTAATCGCCAGACTATTTTGAAAATGTCGTCCACGCTCGGAACGGGCTAATATTATACATTCTGTAAATATTTCGGGTCTCTGCGATTATTTTTTTCACCCGGGTTACAATAGAAAGAAACAGATTAAACGAAACCGTTATTAATGCCGGCCGTCCATTTTCCCGGGATATTCCCGACTATTAAAAAACACTACAATAAAAATCACAAAAAATGCCCTCTCGACTTGCATTCAGAAAAATTGCTACACGCTTGATAATCGGGACAGGGAATAAAAAAAAAAAAACACACACACAAACGCGCGTCATTGTAAAACCAATACACAAAATCTGAAAATATTTAATCGCATATATACCGGATCGGGGCTGCTTTTTTTTCTCTATTTTTTTTTTTTCCGTACCACACTTACGACCGCGTTTCGCAGCTGTTTTTAATTTTTATCATTGCGATCCGACCGCACAGTGAGTCTCGTGGGAAACAGACGTCCGTATATGTATATAAACGGTTTTTGGGGCGGGAAGAGGATGGAGGAGGATGTGCTGTAGGTCGTTTCGCAGTTTATTATTTAGTATTATTATTGCAGCTCGTGCACGTAATATTTAATCCGGACGGGTGTTTTGTAAACATCGCGGTCGGTAATAATATAATAATATATTTATAAAATATTTGCGACGCACCGCGGATTATACAAATCCGATTATACACGGCCGTCGCGCGGTGTGTTACGCGCAGACGAAGAACAACCGCGCGGGCGCGATCCGGTCGAAATTGTATTGTACAGCTGGTCTTCCAAATGAATATTATTGATGCTTCGTACACGTCGTTTTAAAATTTAATTTTTGTTTTCCGGCTCGTTCGGGTACCGTTTATGGACCCCAGTGGCGTCATTTCGGGTGAACGAAATTTCGGCAAGCATTTGCCCCCCTCTGCCTCCCCACACACACACACACACACTCCCTTAGATATGACAACGGATTCCTCTAATAATATCAAGCAAGGATCCAATACATATTTAATTACTTTTTATAAATTCGTATAAAACAAAAATATTTTAACTTCGAATTGTTTCATATAAATGTATATACGTATATATTTCACGTTTCTCTTGTTTCAACGTGTTGTCAACGTTATCTGGATTACACAAATACAAAAACCAACATATAACAATAACGGATATATTTTTTAGTTTATTTTTCGAGTTTTGTTTCATTGAGTTATTAAGTCATTAGATTAGCCGTTGATTATTTTGTATACATAGACCAAAAAAATATATATTTACACAACCCCTTATGGTTTTGATTTTGTCGAATAAATTATTTTGCCCATCGCCCACCTAGTTATCCACCTAACTTAGATATAATAATTCTTCTAGACAACGTATGATAATTATTTTTGTGTACCACCTAACTCGGCGCTTTTTAAACTATACCAGAAGGACACAGCTGTTATAAGAATTGGCGAAATCGACGAGGAAGCATGCATAAGAAAAGGAGTAAGACAGGGTTGTGCTATCTCACCTAGCATATTTAATGCGTACATTCAAGAGGCAATTGGCATAGCAATAGAGAAATCACAATTGGGAATAAATTTTAATAGCGAAAAATTGATATGCTACGGTTTGCGGATGATAACAGTAATAGCTAAAAATGAAGAAGAATTTCAAAGGATACTGAGGTGTATGAAAGAAACGCTACTCAATGAACTTTACATGGAAAAGTACATGTCTTTGTATGTGGCAGGAACAATAATATTAAGGCAAGAATAATCTACAAGATAACCGAGAAACGGAGCAGGTAAAATAATTCGTACACTTGGGAAGCATAATAAGTAAATAGATGGCAGATGTGAAAAGAAAATAATAAAGCGAATATGCCAAGCTGAGATAGCATTTAATGAAAAAATAGAGATTTTTACTTCAAGAAATATTAGCATATACACCAAGATATATCTTCTAAAAACGTACGTATGGAGTGGTAATGCTGTATGGTAGCGAAACGTGAACGATTTTCAAATACGAACATAGAAGGATAGGCGATTTTGTGGTGTGATGTTACAGAAGAATGCTTAATATAAGTTGGATAACGGAAACTAACGAGGCAATATTAGAAAGAATGTCAGAGAGAAGAACTCTATGGAGTAGTATCAAGAAAAAAAAAAAAAAGAAATGAATGGTTAGGACATGTACTTGAGACATGGTGGATTTCCGGGATTAATTATAGAAGGATGCGTAGTAGGTAAAAAAACCATAGGGGAACGAATGCCACGAGTTGAGTGAATGCGACAAATAATGAAGGACCAGAGATGTAATTCTTACGCAAAAAGGCAAGTGGCAGGGAAGAATGGAGAATTGCCGTAAACCAATCTCAGGGTTGAATACGATCGAGAGAAACTCGACGCGAGCGATTTTATCTTTTACAAAACGTAGGCGTTTTTTTTTTTTTTTTTTTGTCCAATTTTCAATCCGTCATTATCCGTAACAGACATCGGGCATCATAACAATAATACAGTTTATTTTAGAGTTTTATGCGTTCGGTGTAGGTGTTCGTACGTACGTTTATAATATTGTATTATACAATCGCACTGCACCGGCGGCGGTGCTCGACGCGTACGTACGCGCGTGTGTGTTGCGTTTCGGTTTTCGCGCGAGCGTTCGGCAAAACTTTTCGGGCGGCCTGACGATGACAGTTTACTAATGGATTTTCGCGCCCTTTATCCGCGTCCGGCAATATAAAGTATACGGTTTGATACGATAATAATGATTTAGACCTGTATAAATTCGGCCCTATACACATATATATATATATAATAAAGTTCAGACGAATCGAAAATTCCTATTCGATTCGCGTTTGTATATTTTATACTCGGGCCGCGGCAGTAATAATTGTGCACGGCCGTCGAGATTAAGAAATATTACCGCGTACATACAGGGTGTGCCGCGTAGATAATAAATACCCCCCCTCCCCCTCTCCATTTGCGATATCCTCCGAGATAATCGAAACAATCGAATTCTATTTGTTTTATTTATTTATTTATTTATTTCCGTACGGCTCGCAGGCGTAAAGACAATACAACGCCACTTTTAATTTTATTATTTACGAAAAATTTCAACGTGCATGGGGCCGTTTAAAATATAAATATATATTTTTTTATTTTATTTTTTTTTTTTCGTTTACGCAAAAATAGCGTATTTCAAAACACTACTATATGATATTAAATTTTTTTTCCCCGTGTAAATTAATACAATTTTAAAAAAAAATCAAAACGTTGTAATGCACAGAAGAATAAACTATATGAAACGGCCGTGTTCAGATTGTTCGAAAATATTAAAATAAAATTGTATTTTTTCTAAAAATGTTTTTTTGTAATAACCATACGAATTGAACAAAAATACGAACACAAATGTAAAGCCCTCGATGAGTCGTATAAAAGAGAAGAAAAAAAAAAGAACACCCGGAATTCGATTGTTTTCACTAATCCGGGAGATATCGCAATTAACGGGAATGTTAACTTTGCGGGACACCCTGTACATCGAGAACACGTCGCGCGCGCGGGCTGTTCGACAAAAATTATACGTTTGCACCGGCGGTCAAATTGAATACCGGTAACGATATCGGTATACTTGTAACGTATTATATTGTACCGGTGTAATGCCAATTTTATTTTACACGTTTTTATATAATATACGACTTGTTATATTATTCTATATCGGTTTGCGGTCCGGGATTAATTGCTCGGAGGTATCGTGTGGTAAACGTTCCAACGGAAACCGTACGCGGCAATTCATCGCGTACCATTTTCCGTCTGCCGGGTGACCCGGGCATTCGAAAAATAGAACACCGTGAGCCGACATTGAAACTACCGGATATGTCGGACGAAAATCCTACTTATTTGTTTTATTCGACATTCGTTCAGTGACGTTTTTTCGTCGGATATATCGGTTTTAGATTCGTACAAAAAACCGACACACAAAACAATTGTATTGTTTCCGGGAACCCCCCCCCCTCCCCGCGGGCGCCATTGGACTGGATTGCAAAACGACAAAACATAACCGATATATTATTATAATATGTATAACACGTGTCTATTGAGAATTTCGAAATACGTCTGAATCTCCAGAGAGAGTCCGAGAGAATTTTAGATACGTGTACATACATATATCATAATGTCCGGGGGATGGGGGGGGGAGATAATTGAGTTATAGAAATTCGTAAAACATACGAATGGCTTCGAAAAGGTTTATCGGGAGTCGTGAAGCGAGTCGTTAACGATTACTTCCGTGCTGGTCGAACTTCAACTTCAGGAAACGTGGAAATGGTGGCAAATGTTCGACAAATTATTCGACCAGATCGACGAACGACGGCAAGAGAACAATCTAGTGAGTGTAACATTTCTTACGGATCACGCCAAACTATTTTAACTAATTGTTGCACCGCGACACCGCGCCTGCTCAATTCTACCTTATCAATCGGTGAGTTTCTGGCTAATAAACAAATTACAGTTGTACCTCATCTCATTTACTCGCCGGACCTTGTCCCTTGCGATTTTTGTTTATTTCCAAAAATTAAAACTGACCTCAAAGAACAACGATTCGATGATATCGAATAAAAAAAAAAATGCGCTGGATCGACTCAAACAACTTAAAATTGAAGGCTTCCAACATTGCTTCAAAAAGTGGCAGGCGAGATGAGATAAGTGTATAAAATCAGGCGGTGAATACTTTAAAGGAGACTAATATTTAAAAAATGATTTGTTTATTTAAATTTTTAAATAAAAATATAATACCGTTACTTTTTTATCACACCTCGTATACGTATAAAAACCATGCGACAATGTAGTCTACATTGGCGACCGCCAGTGTCAGGTAATCTCCGTTCGCTAAGGTACCGAACACCCTGAGATTGATAAAAAAATTCAGTGTTAGGGAATTAAAGCATTCTCACGGTTTCGATATTTATTGTAAAAATCTAGCAGTGTTCCAAATGTGTTTCATTTCTGGTCACCATGATATCAAATCTGAAATTTTAATATGCATATAGTTGCATATCCTATCGATTTATCAGTAAAGTTCTTATATTTGAGTTTTTATGATTTTTTTTTTTTTTGATAATACACTCAATTATGTAATACTCGGTTCGTTTGGTCTTTAACATATAATTCGTATTATTATAAACTTCCAGCCCTTACGAACGAGCGATACTTAAGTAGGGTTTTGCGGAGAAATTCGGCCACTTGTATGCGAAAAGGAAAGGTTTTGAATCGGGTCGAACGATTTATTTTTTCGTTTGAAGTTTATATTTTATTAAACCGACGTTTTAACTTTGGATATCCGTATTTTTAAATCGTATTTTAAATGCATATTTATGTATTTACCGATTTGCTGTTTCTATGTATCTCAATGGTACTTTTAGATTTCTCGAATTCAGGCTTGAAGAACACAATACGTCTTTCAAGCAAACGTTACAAAATAAACTTGTTTACGTGGAGGCTCAAAATACAGACTTATAAAGGTGTCTAGTTACTACAGAAACGTTTTCTCTTCCTACCTAATTAAATTTGTTATTATTTTTATTTTGTTTTCTTTGATCTCTCCATATGCACGGCATAATCAAATTTAAAATTTACAAATCAATTTTTTGCCTGTAAATCATGAACATTATACATTATTATTATTATTATTTTTTATGAACATTCATCGAAAACCGATTCCCTTTCAAAAAAAAAATACTACCATCACAAAAAGAAACGACTTGAAACTATAGCAATCCAAACGTGTGATTCCTGTATTTAGTTTTTAATACGATTTTATTATTTTTTACACTGAAAACTGGTTGGTTACTTTGGAAATATGTATTTTTGTATTATATTTCAATAAAAACAAAATCGTTTTTCTTTCGCTATCTAATAGTACCTATAACAAACTAATTTGTTTCTCGTGATATTAAAACCATAAAATCTAGTTTTTTAATCACTTATTGGTTTGTAAATAATTGTTATTCGATAACAATTATTATAAATTGTTAATGTACGACCAAGGTAAATAATTATACTTACTAATTACTAATTTTAATAAAAAATGTACATTTTATAGTTTTATCTATGTTCGACTTGTATATTATTTTAAGTGTTTTTCAAACCGGTATACTTGAAAATATTTAATTAATTTGTTTACTTGTTTTTGCTGCGTCTGCTGGTAATTTATGCGTATTTTCGAACCGTTTTCATAACTATTTATATATATTTTTATCTATGTAGATGGCTAAAAATGTATCGACCTGTAAAGAAAATTTACATAACACTATTCCTACCCATTTGCTCGTGAACAAATCGAACAACGTGCCCGAAGACTGCGAGAAAAAAAAAATTCTGGTCGAAAAGCATTCGAAAAAAGTAACATAATTACTTTTTCTACTGTACGGTTTATACATACTTATACATTTGTTGACGCTATCCAACGCTTACAGTTTGCCACAAATGTTCACTCGAAATAATAATTTTAAACGTATTATAATATCATAAAATACACGAGAGTGATGATTTAAATCAAGTCACTATAGATAAATATTACGGCTTAATGTGATTTAAGTTTTTCCAAAGTTAAGTGATATCCGTTTTGTTTGAGTTGTGAAATATTTATATTATATTTCTTCCCCAACCGTATTTGCTGTCAGCCAATCACTCTAGTCCTCGACATCCGCTCGGCTCGAACGTTCAAATTCTCTTAGCAAACCCAATAACGATAATCCATATCGCTTTTTATAAAATATATTATATTATTATAGTTTACGATTCGATCAGACGGATGTTATTGACAATTATTTCGTTGTCGTCTAACCCGAATTCGAATACATACCGCGAACAAAATTTATATTCGATAAAAAAATAATTAATAAACTTTTTTTATAGAAAACTTAAAAGTAAACCTATAACTATACGGTTTTTTCGGCGTGCAATTTTTTTTTTTTATCTAAGAACCACTTGAGCCTTAACACGGCCAACCAACGAGCATCTTCTTTCGTCAACTATAATCGTTATTTATCTTCTAATTATCTATTAACGGTTTAATGTATTATTTATTCACGTTTCGTTTATTTATAATAAAATATTATATAATATCTCTGTTGCATACCGCCACCGTGTTGCCTAATGTTATTTACGCCTGTTTTCTATGTTAAAAAATACGCAAACATTCAACTTCTCTGTCCGATTTATAGTAATCAGGTTTTTTTTTTTTTTAACAACGTTTAAAATATTACTAGAGAACATCCTCACACGTAATTAGGAGATTAATTCAATCCTATATTGCAATAATGTGAATGATTTGCTATAATATAATAACGATATTATTATATCGCTGTAGAATAATGCGACCGAAGAACGTACGGAACGGGAGAAATTCCGTAAGAATATGATTTTAAACTACGCCCAACATTTACTGCCCTCAAAGGAAAAGTTCAAAGATCCCCTTATCCAGTACTATTACTTTATAAAGTACGGTATCCAAATCGATAGTCATTCATACACGCCCATTGGAAAAGAAACGATGAAAAGAATCGTGGATCATATACCCGAAGAATACCAACAGTCGAAATTGTTTTCGACATTAAAAGTAGAACTGGCGGACGTAAGTACCGCATAATACGCCAATACAAATTATAATCGTAATTATATATTATTACTCTAAAACTCGTTCAATATAATTCGATTTAATAATAATAATTTCATTTACTGTAGACTAACATAATTATACTATACAATTATGATAATCCGTTCAATAAACCTTTGATCTTTATTTCTTTTCGTAAATTTCAAAAAAAAAAATATATATATGTATTGCTCGTACTTAAACGCAATTCGTACTTTTAAATATAATTACTTTTTGCTTTCATCAAAGTTGAGTGTTCACCACAATTAATATACAAATGCATTTAAACAGTTTACGTATGATTCATTATAATATATTGTATATTCAAATTTCGTTTTTGAATTTATCAAAGGATCAACTTTTTCACTAAATTATACTCGAAAACAGATTATCTGTAAAACGTTTTTTTTGTTAAAAGTTACGTTTTTTAAAAAAAAAAACATAGAATCAGTAGTCGATTCCGAACATAATTTAGTCAGTCGGTCGAACAAACCGCTTCAAAAACATGATTATAATAATGTCATAAGAAATAAACATAGTGCGATTATTACACGCATAGGAATACTTGAGTTGGTCGAAAAATATAATTATACGAATAGGATTGACCGACCTGTACGAACCTCAAGACGACTATTCGTCGATAAACACGCCGTTCAAAGCGGAATTACGACAAAATACCCCGTTATGGGCCAAATCCATAAAACACGCAAAGCTACGTCTTGAAAAAAATCTACAACAACTAAATCCAATCATCGTAAAAATGATCGCGGCTTGGTATGAAAACTACAGGTAAATAATCTCTTTGGAATAATTTTGATAATACACTATTGTAATTATTATTCCGTCAATATTTAGTGGCTTGCGTGCGGCCTGTTTTTCGCTCAAAAACATACTTTACAGGAAATACTATCTTAATGAACTCGTAGATGGATCCGATTTCGATGGTCTTTGTTTTGTGAATAATAAGCAGACTTCTTACGGGGGTCCATTAAACTAGGATTTTAAAAAATTATATTTCCAAATGCAATAATTTGAAGGAAAAAAAAAATCCAATAATTAGAGTTTGAATTTGACTAATTTTCATCATTCTTTGAGATTTTTGTTTACAAAAATCAAAAACTAAGTCCCACGTGTCCTGTAGAATGTTATGCTCTTTTAAACACATCAATTTTTATCGGAATCGGATCACTGTACGAGGCAATAGTGCTATTTCTGTAAAGTATGTTTCGACCTTTAAAGACAGGCCCTTAGTATAAAAATTAAAACCTCGCCGGAAAATCGCGCTAAATACGTACTTAAAAAAATATCCGTTGTCGTCAAAAAACAATAATTTTCAGTCGGGGTTCATTTTCTCTTTGACCGAAAATATGGACAGCTTTAGACGTTCGTGTACATCCAAATCGATTCTTCACGCTCTCGGCAGATCGAGAGTCTTAAGCTATTCATGAAATTTCATACGCGATTTTAGTTTAGTAACAAAAAACAATGACTCGTAATTGCCCACGCGTGCTAACAATAAAACATTATAGGCACGACTGCAACTTCTCTGGTTAGACGTCGAATTTAACTTCCTCGTGCCGAAACTATTTTCTTCTCCTATACGCGTACCCCTATTGTACTGTCGAAATTGTCCGCGAACAAGACGACAAACTTGTGACTTACCTATCTCGGGAAGACCGACGACGACAGCTGTTTACCATACGAACAATAGTGGGCATTAACTAGTTAAAAAATGTATTATTATTTTTATTTTTACGTAGACCGGTTTTTGTCGTTAACTATAATTTAATTTGTATTGTAGAAATTCGACTTTTCACAGTTATCATTTCCATAGCGGTCCAATTAAGGTAACTAAAGGCCGAAGACGAACGATTGAATGGTTTTTTTTTGAAATTCGAAAATGCGTTACAATTTAATCTAATTCAAATTATTACTGTGATGTAATATAGTTTATTTTTACAATTCCAAACGTTTACTAAGTATTTATTTTTTTTTTATTTTACATTTATATTAAACTTAACGAGACGATTTTATTTTTTGACGCTTGACGGAAGAAGCCACCCGCATTAGTGACAGTTTTTCTTCTTTTTTTTTTTATTTTCAAAAATATTTTATTATTTATTATTAATTTAACACGAGTCTATATTATAAACACACTTTTTCTATTACGACGCGTTGCCATACTCGACATTTATTTTATTTTTGACTTTCAATTACGCATTTATTATTGCGATAGATATACGATCGCAAGTACTATACATCATAAATTATACACAAAAACATTATTAGATTGCATATTAGTGACATTACAAGTGTATATATATATAATTGATTTCCATTTTCTGCAAAGAAAAATTGACATTTACGAATTTTGTTTTATTAGAGAAACGATTTTTTTAAATTTCGACGAAAGACAATGCGACGGGAGAAGATTTACAATACCCGAGTTTAGGAAACTTATTTTAGCGCAATTGTCGGCCGTCAGATATAAATTACGGGATAATTGGTTCGATCGTGTCAAACAAATATTCGACAATGTAATATTTGATTCATTTACCTATCGCTAAGTTAAAAAAAAACACTAATAACTTGGTTTTAATTTGTTAGAAAAAATACAATTATACGTTGTCGACGATAAACAACGTGAAAAAACAAACGGCCTTTTATGATTTTATCGCTTATCTCATGCAAAAGCATTACAAAGAATTCGTGCTTAAAACTACTATTGAGTTTACGGAATCAATGTGCGACCTCAAGGTAAGGAAACCAAATACATTACATAGTTTTTCATTTTATTTTAAATACCAAAATTTGATAAATATTCTTGGCGCGTTGTTTTTGATAACAAAGCAAGGAGAATGTACGTGCGATATTTAATATATATTTAATTATTTTTTTTCATTTTGTGGACAACTTTTCGTTAGGAATTCTCGCTCCGATCGAAAACTTTATAAATTAATTTTCTCGTGCCATTGAGGAATTGCAATTTTTTTTCCTTGTTGTTTTCTTAATAATGGAGCGCAAACATCAGAAAAACTGGAACATTTACGCATTATCGATTTCTGTTAATTTCAATTTTGTTGTTATACTTCAGTGAAAAACATAGCCGTAATGACTTGAAATTGTCACCGTACAGTTTTCAAAATATTCTGTCGGTTGTTAAGTTATCTGCAACTATTTCAAATTGTCGAGTTTTTCGGGAGGATGTTTTATGTGGATAAAAATTTTAAAATTCATTTTCATCAGCTTTTTAAGTCGAGACTATTAAGTTTTAATTGATATTAATTTACCGTACAATTTAATCACTGCACTGATTAATAATAACGAATGTTTTATTTTTCTTTTGCCCATCGTAGTTTAATCTGTTCCGTTGTGATTTAAACGTTATTAATTGTTTATAATTTACATCCTATTTCGTTATTGTTTTTTTTTTTTTGACGAAAAAGAAAAATCCGGGTTTCGTGACTAAGATGGTCTACCGAAACTCAAGACTACAATTTTCACCGTTGTACGAGCGATTGCGGGATTTTATAGTTGTGATTTACACGATGATCGAAGAAATACCGTTAAATGTAATGCGTATCGAACACCACTTATACGAAAATTATCATACGACTAAATATTTACAAGTAAGATTAGTATTTCGAAATTACCACAAGTAAAACTGAATTCTTAAAGTGGTAGAATTTCTTAATTTTCCAATAAAAATATGTATCTGATATTTAGATTCGGAGTGTAGGCTATATTATTAGTAGTTTCACTAAAATGGGTAATTTTTACCCCGGGAAACACTTTTTCGATTAGTAAAAACTCCCCAAATCGTTTACATTGGAAACTCGAAAGACATGCGGGTTTTTCGCCCTACAGTACTTTTTCTTTCGGACAGTATTTCGAGATTCCTGGGCAGATTTTCTAAAAAAAAATTCAACAAAATAAATTAACGACAAATATATTGGCCTTTCCCGCTCGGCAACGTTTTTTTTTTTTTTTTTTTTTGATTGCAAACGATTTATCGTTATGCTTTCGGTAGGTATACAAACTAAATTGTATTATCCAATAGATAAAAAAAAAATAAAAACATAATTAACAGATTAATTTCGACAACGGCGTCATCGTCAACGCGAGTATCGAAAAACTGCTGACGTTCTTGGACGTTTCTTGGGAACGGAAAAAATCGTTTGTGGAAAAAGTCGACCGGTTCCTGTACGTAATCGACGGGTCGGCCGAAACCGACGTGAATAGATTTCTATCCGCCGACCGTACGCTGGACGAATACAAACGTTACGTAATCAAGTACGACGACATTTCGTCGGACATACCGAACGTCATAAGCCCGACGGAAACCGTGGGAATATTCACAATCGATTTTACCGGGATTGTCGACGTTTTGCGTAGACAGGCCAATCAGTTCAGGGACGCGATTATCGCCAAAATGAAGTCCGCCTACGTGGATATCGGAAAAAAGTATAGGTTTTTTGATTTTTCTCACGTTGAAACGTATCGGTTCTGATCGTCAAACCGCACGTGCTACAGGATAAACGAACAGTGCATTGCGCTGTGCGACGTAATATCGACGGCTCCGCTGAACACCAACGGGCTGATCGGGCTGATTGACGTGGTCGCCAACACGCGCGACACCGTTTTGCCGGGTCTCAAGGAGCGGACGGTCGAGGTGTTGGCGTGCGAAGTGTTCCTGATGGATTTCGTACGGTTTGCCGACGACGAGTCGCGGCGGCACGTGGACGCGTTCCGGTCGGTCGGACGGGTGACCGCGGTGCTGTTGGACAGCGCGAAGACGGTCAAAGAAAAAACGCAACGGTTCAAAGCCGCGCTGCTGGACCGCGCGGCCGAGTTCAAAAACCAACTGGACGTCTACAAGTCCGAAACGGACAAACTGGTCGACTTCGGGGACGTGGGCGATGTCGGCAAATATTCCGAAATAGCCCGGCGCTTGGACGATGGGTTGACCGGAGCACTGGACACGATTGACGAGTTGAACAGAGAAGAGAAATATTTCGAATTAAGAGAAACCGCGTATCCTCTCCGGAAATTCGTAAATATCATTTAATAAACATTGCGTTTAACAGACACGCTACTGAAAACGTTCGTGTTTTAGATCGCCACTACACTGGCGCCGTACAAACAGCTTTACGACAATTGTTCGGAATTTATCGCAAACCATTCGAAATGGATGAACAGTAAAATCGGCACTTACGATCCCGAACAGATCGATCAGGATACGACCACCTACTACCGTAACTTGGCCAAACTCGAACGGAGTTTTATGAACAACCCCGCCCCGCTGGGAATCGCAAAAACGGTATAATTATTGTTTTTTTTTGTTTTTTTTAACTCTCTCTTTCTCTCTCACAGCTATCAATACAGCTTTTTTTCCATCTGTCTCCAATTAATTTCCCCCCAATCAGTATTTACTATTTTCCTCGAGTCTCCCGCTTGGACTTTAATTACTGCCGGACTTTCCATTTTACTATTTCAAGATTATTTACTGCTCTTCCGATTTCGTCTTAATTTTCCCTGCGCTCTGCATGTCCAAATTTGCAGTCTATTGCCCTTTGATGACATTTGTTATGTCTGACGATAACTTTTTGCCATCTTACTCACAGTGGCGTATCCGGAGCTCTATCGAGGGGGAGGAGGCGGCAGTTATACAATTTTTTTTTTTTTTTTTATAATCATTTTCTACTCCTTTGCCACTTTTTCTAAATAAAATTATTTTCTTTTGATTTTACCTGTGGTCGTCCTGACCTCGCATTTACGTGTACGATTTTAACTTTTTTGAGTTCAATCTCCATAATCCAATTACGTCTATTATTCAAGTTTACACCCGTATACTCGAACGAGCCCACATTGGTTTCAGTTGTACTATTTAATAATATCGATCCCTTGGTATTTTCTTCATTTTCATATCCAGTCTAGGACTCATATTGGCCTTGCGTGTATTATAAACATTACTAATAAAATTAATACATCATAGTTATGTGAAACATAAAAAAACATTTCATAAATTACGTGTCCACTTGACGTTAGTAAATAAACTTGTGTATTTTTAATTTTAGATTTTATCATCATTTAAAGTGTAAAAAGAGTAAAAAAGGTACGTCAAAAAGTTATATTATTATAATACCGACTACTCGGTTTTATAATCCAAATATAATATAATATATTCCAAAGTAAAAATTATATTATTTTACGTGCTTATAGACCACACGCATATATATATAAGTTAAAACAATTTTCAAAAATCAAAATATTTTGTAATTTTGTATAATTTCCACAACGTGGGAAGCAAAGTATGCAATAGTGGTGGATCTGGCGGGGGGGGGGTCAAGAGATAATTGATCCAAAGTTAAATTTTGATTATAAAATTGACCTCGGAATGCTGATGTATTTGTTGAAATGTTACCACTTGTATAAAATAACAAAATAACAAAATAGAAAAGTTATTCAACGTTTTCAATAATAATTACAAATAATTATTTGATCCGCGGTTCCCTAATTTTGGATCCCGCCATTAATATATAGCCGCTTAAAAGTATCGAAAATCCGTATAGTCACGATTGATATTTGTTGTATTGATGTCTTTTTTTTCTTTAGTCATTTATACGATTTACAAAGCTTCTTACCCTAACAGAGTCGGTTTAAAGGGGGTCCTTGGGTCTAATCGAAATATTTGCTTGCTTACCTCCCCCTTTCTCGTCGTGAAGGTGTTGTACCGTCTATATACTTCCTAGCTATTCAATTATCTACGTAGCAATTCAATTTATGAACTTAACTTACCGACTGGCTGAAATATAATTATTGGACCACGTACCCACACAACTGCTGCAGTTTGTATTGCCTCCCATCCGCGTCAACTTACAATGCGATTATCACATTTATTATAATTTATAGGTTATGTGCGAAAATATATATAGCGCCGAAATTACTAGAAATAATCTATTTAGATTTATTATTCCTTTGTAATCAACGTATTTTTCGAATACAATTTTCGAAAATCTCCCCGAATCTTGGAAATCCGAAAAAAAAATTTTCTGTTTTACAAACAATAACTCTCCAGTAAAGTCACCACTTGAACGAATAGATAATAAATAATAAGATTCAAATACAAAAACGTATTTTGTTCAGTAAATATCTTGAGGACGCGTATTATTTATGATCGAGTTGGTGGTTTAATACCGTGACGATAAAAATATAATTTTATATATTAAAAAAAAAAAACCCAGGTACGAACGTCGATCGAATTGTTTAAAGAGCGAATTCCCGAAATATTGGCCCTGGGAAATTTGGGTCTCAAAGACCGACACTGGAAACAGATTTCGAGTATTGTCGACTTTACAATACATTCTAATCAAAATCTTAAGTTGGAACAAATTTTGAATCTCAACCTCAAAAAGTTCGTACCTCAACTTGAAATAATCAGCGACGGAGCAACTAAAGAAAACAATCTGGAGAAAAAGTTAAACGGTATGATGGGAGAATGGCGAGACTTTAACTTTACCATAGTTGATTACAAGTACGTATGAGTTATAATTATATAATAATTAAAGTGTCTTGAATAATAATTCGTCATTATGTTATATACGAATTTAAGCTCGAATGGATTAATATTTCAAAATATTAATGTAAAGCTATCGGTGCCAATACTTAGATTAGTATTTCATAGACCTTTTTCTTTTCTTATGTTCACGTCTTGATATAATAATTTTAACCGATCTATTGTCCGACAATACTCGCGGCTTGAAATTATTACAATTATTTTAAAACATGATGTATTTATTTATACGTTTATTTCGATTATAGCTTTAAACATTTAAATTTGTCCCACCAATAACACTGGCCCGCCCATGATCAGTGGCCCTACCTTTTATTTTGTTTACTTCCTCGTATATTGTGTGCATGTCCGAATTTTCGTTATTTTTATTTAATGAAATTTAATATTAAGAGATTCCGGGACTTGTATTTTATCCGGTTTGGACGACGTGCAGATAGTACTCGACGATCACATATTGAAAACGGCCACAATGAAAACGTCTCCGTTCGTTAAACCATTTCAAAATGAATTATTGTAAACTGTTTATTGTTATAATATAACATTTGATCAAAACGGTGGAAATAAATAAATTTTTCTGTTTAGAGAATGGGAAACAAAATTGAACAGTTTGAACGAAATAATCGACATGTTGGTTAACGTCCAACTTACGTGGATGTACTTGAAGTCAATATTTTCGTCTCAGGACATACAGTATCAATTGCCGGAAGAATCGCGAAAATTTAACGCAGTCGATAAGGTAAATAAAATAACGTAATATGATGAGGCGATATAAAACTAAGAAATTATATATGTCGATATTTGATTATTGTACAGATTTGGAAAGATTTGATGAAAGATATGAGAAAATCTCCGAACATATTGAATTCAGTGGATATTGATAGTATTTTACAAAACTTGAAAAAGAGTAGAAATTTTTTAGAACTGGTACAAAAGGGTTTGAACAATTACTTGGAGACCAAAAGACTTTACTTTCCGCGATTTTTTTTCTTATCGAACGACGAGCTACTGGAAATATTATCGGAGACTAAGGACCCGAAAAGAGTGCAGCCACATTTGAAAAAATGTTTTGAGGGCATCGCCAGTCTCGTTTTTACCGAGACGCTGGAGGTCGTGTCCATGGTGTCCAGCGAACAAGAAATCGTGAATTTATCAATAACGATTAACACGGCCAAGGCCAGGGGTCAAGTCGAGAAATGGCTGGTGGACTTGGAAGGGTCGATGAAAACCACGGTGCGCGAGGTAATCGGAAAGGCTTTGATGGCTTATCAGAAAACCGCCCGACAGGAATGGGTTGTTCAATGGCCCGGACAAGTTGTGTTGGCCGTTTCGTCTACGTACTGGACCACGGAAATGGTACAAGCGATTAGACAACATCCGGATGGGTTGTCGGCGTATCTGGACAAATGTAACGGGCAAATCGAAAAAATCATCAAATTAGTCCGGGGCGTATTGCCGGTACAAACGCGACTGACGCTAGGTAAGAAAACACAAATTATTGATGACAAAAACCCCCGGCCGGACATTTAAGTTAAAAGTTAATATTAATCAGGTCGATTAATGCGTTTAGTATTATTTTACTCGATTAACTTTTTTCACTTAATACGTTTGGTCGAAGGCAAATTCACACAATTTTATATCTAATTTGATAAAAATCTACAATTTTAGTGGAATTCCTAGGAATATTTTCTGTTTTTTTATTTTTTTTTTAGAAAATCATAAAGCGATATAGTGGCGACAAGAGATAATGGGGCGTGGATTTATTTTCAGTGCAACAGTAGTAGTCAGTGTAGATACGCCCGAGGTGGATTTATAAGGTGAACCAACTAGAGAGAGAAAAAGTGACACCGTAATAATTTACTACCTACGGTCGATTTCACCGCTAGAGCACGTTGAAAAATCCGTTTACTCCGGGTAAAACCCGGTCACCAACTGCTTACAGTGCACTCTACCGATTATATCGTCTGTAGTAAACAAGACGTACCCCTCTGCTTAGGTGGGATGGTGTTATTGGTTCATCTTAAAAATAATCCATCACGGGGGAGTACACCGTGTATGTATACACTATCAATATGTGAGTGATAATGCCACAATATTAGTCTTTTTCTATAAACTTTAACATTACATTTTGTGTAGCTATACAGTATAAATATTTGTCTCTTACATAGCTTTCAGCTTAAATAAATATAAACGTCTGTATGTATCGAAATTAAAAGACCCAAGCTTACCCCTATTTTTAACCAATCCGGCAAGCTAACTGAATTATTTTGAAAATATATTAGTTTAATTACAATTTTTATTTTGATTTTCTACTGGGTTTGATTGCCAATTAAATTTAATTTATAACCAAGTTAACATTACTTTATACTTGTTATAACTTGACTTTTAACGAGTTAAAAAAAAAATCGAGGGTAATAACGCGTCTGAAATCATGACGTAGGAGCCCTGATCGTGATCGACGTTCACGCGAAAGACGTTGTCGAAGATCTGGCGGACAAAAACATTAGCAAAACAAACGATTTCGGATGGATTAGCCAATTGCGATATTATTGGATGGTGTGTAATAACTAAAAACTGTACGTGTGTAAACGCACGGTTTTCATGTTGCGATTCGTTTGTGCGTTGGAATATACAGGAAGAACATATGGTCACGTTCATGATAAACGCTTCATTGGATTATGGTTACGAGTACTTGGGCAACTCGGCGAGACTGGTGATCACTCCGCTCACCGACCGGTGTTACCGTACGCTGTTTTGCGCCCTGCAGCTGAACTTGGGCGGTGCGCCCGAAGGGCCGGCCGGCACCGGCAAAACGGAAACCACCAAGGACTTGGCCAAAGCGGTGGCCAAACAGTGTGTGGTATTCAACTGTTCGGACAGTATGGACTACATCGGTCTCGGAAAATTCTTCAAAGTATATGGGACATTATTCTAAACGAATTAGATAAATAGCAGTAAGGTGTAGCATATTAAAGATTCACTCGAAAGAATAGGCGCCGTATTTTACAGGGTATTCTCGAATTGTATAGATCAGTGGCGAACGCAGGGGGGGGAGGAATCAAACGACGTTCGTTTTATAATAGTGTACTAATTTATACAAATATAAATAATAATTATTAACAACTTACGGTATACTAACTCATTTTTATTTCAAATCCCCCCCAGAAATTTTGTCTTGCGTTCGCCCCTGATAGTGATGGATCCAGAGTTGGGGAACCCTATTATTCAGAGGTCGCTTTTTAGCTCTAAAAATTACGATCATTACGAAAATAACTATTATTATTACTATACAAGAGATAACGTTTCAAACAAATACATCCGAATTCCAAAGCGAATATATTTACAAGTAAAAATTAACTGCGCGCCAGGTGACCTCCTGAACCCCTTCCACTAGATCCACCACCGTATAGCGTGTCCACCCGATGAAAGTGACGTATCCAGGGGACGGGGGAGCGCTTAGGGGCTTATTACCTATCCCGAAATGTCTTCGATATATCTTTTTTTATTAAGATGATGTTTATTTAACTAAACCTTTAAAAAATAACATCCTATTGGGAGTGAGAAATTCAAATGTACCCCGGCTCACCCCCGGAAAATATATTTCTGGCTACGGCACTGTACCTGATGAAGGTTCGGTTTTCTTGTACACCACCAGGGCCTACTGTCGTGCGGAGCGTGGGCTTGTTTCGACGAATTTAACCGAATCGATTTGGAAGTTTTGTCGGTAGTCGCCCAGCAAATATTGACGATACAAAGGGGTGTGCAGAGCGGTTTGACGAAACTGAATTTCGAAGGGTCGAACCTAACGCTGGATCCAACGTGCGCAGTGTTCATAACGATGAACCCGGGCTACGCCGGACGTTCGGAACTGCCGGACAATCTCAAAGTAATAACAATTATAATAAATTTATCACTATCGTTTACAGACGACGAGCATATTGGTAAAATAATATTATTTATTGTTATAACCTTTGATTGGATAAAATTTCAAGTCGCGGAAAACAAAAAAAAAAAAAATGTAGTTAAAAAACGAAACGTGTACGACGGGAGTGCGTCCGGTTACGATTTCAAAAATCGTCGTCGGGTGATAATATAAGTGGCGTGAAACTAAAAAATATTCCGTAGTGCGACTTACGTAACACCTCCGTCCTTAGTCTCGTACAAATAGCAAAGCTGATGGGCGGAGTTGATCGATTTCGTTAAGGGGAAACGCCAAAACAGATCGAGGATTTCCTTATTTTTCTTTGCCCGACACGTACGTTGCAGCATAGCGTTTATTTCGACCAATTGTTCGTTTGAAGTGAAACGGTTGTGAATTCTGAAAACAGATTTGGATTCAGTGTACATACAATCGGCCACACAGTTTTTTGAAATTTATTTTTACTTTTTTATTATAAATTTCAACATTATCAAATCAAATGTTTGGTACGCATTAGACAAAGAAAGATAAGAGGAATCCCCGTTCCGTTTCGAATCCACTCGTCTCTTATATATATATATATATATAAACTATTAAACTGTATAAATTAAAATAACTATTTATTTGAATTTATGCAGTTTAATATTATTATTATTATTATTTTTTTTTTTCGTTTTTTTTTTCGTTTCAGGCATTATTCCGTTCGGTCGCCATGATGGTGCCCGATTACGCTTTGATATCCGAAATAGTTTTATACTCTCAAGGGTTTAGTTTAGCCCGTTCATTGTCGGTGAAAATCGTAGCCACGTACAAATTGTGTTCCGAACAGCTTTCGTCGCAAAACCATTACGATTACGGTATCCGTACACAATATTCGATTATAATGATATCGTATCAATTTGGTATAAGCAGTGGCGGACATACGTTTAAGGTGTAATTTTTAACAGGTCCCAAACTATTGACCACCGAAATTTAGTTATTTTTTTTTTTTTTTTTTTGTCCATGTCCGTTGAAAACTGATACATCATACTGTATGTACATTTCATCGAAAGCAATATTGAAAAGGTTTTTACAACTAATCGTCAGAACGATGTGTAAAAAAAATTCAAATCACCGGTATATGTGCGGACATTTGCAAAAGAAAACACCGAGAATATTATTCATCGACGTGTTTATTGTTTAATTTTTTATTTATGATGCGTTTCAAAAAAAAATGTGCAACATTATCGGACAACATTTTCCGTTGACGACGATTGGGAATTTTTAATTTTTTTTTTTCACAAAGAAAAACAACGGGGGGGGGGGGCTTTCAAAAAAAATTTTTCGGGGCGTCTGGATCTGCCACTGCGTTTACGTATATTATCACGTGTTATAATTCGTGAAATTTTTTTTACGCAGGGATGAGGGCCGTTAAAACCGTATTGTCCGCGGCCGGCAATCTAAAACTAAAATATCCAAACGAAGACGAAAACATTCTCATGTTACGGTCCATCAACGACGTGAATTTACCGAAATTTCTTAAACACGACGTTCCGCTGTTTAAAGTGAGAACGAATATATTTTTTTTTTTTTTTTTTTTTTATCGGACACGTTTTACCGATATTTTTCGCCTGTATTACAATAATATTTTATATATTTATTTTTCGTAAGGGATTGACTTCGGATTTATTCCCCGGCGTCGTGTTGCCGACGCCGGACTATCGAATTTTAAACGACGCTATAGAGAAATCGTGCAAAAAACTAAACCTTCAATGCACTCCGTTCTTTTTGGACAAAATCCAACAAATTTACGAAATGATGATTGTCAGACACGGATTCATGATCGTGGGTTTGCCGTTTAGCGGCAAAACGTCCGCTTATAAAGTGCTCAGCGGGGCGTTGAAAATTATCGCAGACAAGGTAAGCGTAATTTTTTTATTTTTTTTTTTTTTGTTTGCCGTCTTTTGTTTGACGGGTGTTTTGGAACGGTGTTGATTATTTTCACTATTGTCGTGTTTCGCGTGTCGAGTCTACGAATCGAGCGGTATTACGGTAAAACAATAATTGTTGTCCGTTTCGAATGTAAAATCGCTTCGATTTTTTTTTTTTTTATTCTCTCCCGGTTTCTCATCGCAACCTATAAGTGTTTTGGTAGTCGTTCCACTAATATTTAAATCGCGTTTTATTCCGATTCCGAATAGAAACTAATGAACGAGCACAAAGTCGAAATTATGGTGATCAACCCGAAGTCCATAACGTTAGGTCAACTTTACGGACAGTTCGATTGGGTAACGCACGAATGGTCGGACGGCATTTTGGCAGTCGGATTCAGAAAATTCGCGTCGTCCGACAACCTCAATAGGAAATGGTTGATTTTCGACGGGCCGGTCGACGCCATATGGATTGAAAGCATGAACACCGTGTTGGACGATAATAAAAAATTGTGTTTAATATCGGGAGAAATAATACAGCTGGCCAACACGACCAATTTGATCTTCGAACCTATGGACTTGGACGTAGCGTCTCCGGCGACGGTAATACGATTTGTATTTTACATCCTTAATAACGCGGGGAAAACGATTAATTATTTTTGATTTTTTTTTTTTTGTTATTCAGTTACAAATTACTGTAGAACCTAACCTGACCAACCTAGCCCCTTTCTAGACGTGGTAAATTTTTAAAATTATTTTGGCGAGTTATTTCTAGCCATATTAAATATTCTAGTTATATTAGATTCGGATTTGGCTTCTCAAAATTACCCGCTCAACCGAATTTGGCTCGTTTTTACAAATGTAAATAAAATTCCTCTCAACACCTCTACCTTCCCCGACTTTTTACGACCTCACGCGCAGTACCATTAGTTATTCTGGTATTTTATCATTTCCGTTTACACCGTTTGGTCGTTTTGAAGGTTTCCAGGTGCGGCATGATTTTCATGGAGCCCGTTTCTTTGGGATGGGAGTGTCTGGTACAGTCGTGGATAGACCAACAGTCGCCGTATTTGTCCGCAGTGGCCGTTGAAACGCTACACAATCATATCGTACGGTTCGCCCGGTCGATATTGTTCATGTTGAGACGTTGCAATATGACCGTACGCGTGTATTGTACACCTGAAAATAATAATTACAGACGGAATTTTTGTTTTATAAATCCATCGAATATCTATTTTGTTTTAGGAAGTGTTTCCCACCAGCGATTTGAACTTGATCAGATCGTTTACGAACATTTGCGACACGTTTACGAAACCGTACTACAACGAAGAGCACATGAAAACTGTCCTGCAGAGCGATATCAGAGCGCAGATTGAAGTTGTTACATATTATTATTATATAATTATACTGTGTACTGTGTGCACTCATATTCAGTGGCGGCAATTCTATCCCGAGTGGGTTGGTAATGCGATTAGAATGAACAACAATTAATAGACATTCTGAATTAATAAAACCTAAACTGGATATATCTTGTGACCAACGGATTGATTATTTTGGTGTACTGATTTATTTGGTGATTTATTTTCTAATTAAAATTATAATACAATGATTGTCATTGATTACAACTCGTAATCATGTATCTATGTTTAGTTGATCTATTTAAACATATTTATAAATTTTCCCGACATTTCACGGTGGGCCGTCAGAAATATCCTCAGCAACGCATATTTTTTTGTCGAGCATAGCCGCCACCGTATATATCAATATTGTATATTATCGTTATCCGTTTTTAATACGATTCTTATTCTACTCCTATGTACAGTGCATATGTTTGTTTTCGGCTATTTGGTCTATGGGAGCCGCTCTGGACCCGAAAAGCCGTATTAAATTCAACCTCTTGTTAAGGGCACTGCTGGAGGCGAAATTTCCCAAAAAAGTCGCGGTGGCGTTGAACATACCCATCGAACTGTGCCCGTCACCGTCCAGACCGTACGCGAATCCACTGCCCAAAGACGGTTCAGTGTACGATTACAATTATATTCTCGTGGACAAAGGCAAAGGACGGTGGAAACCGTGGACCGAGTACGCGGAAGAAGAACCACCAATACCGCAAGACGTGCCCTTCAACGATATCATAGTGCCGACCGTGGACACTGTAAGAAACCAGATACTAATGGCCATGCTGTTGGAAAACAACAAACCCATGATGATGGTCGGCAAGACCGGAACAGGAAAATCTGCGTATACCATGGTACGCTAGTCTATCCGGTATCGGGGGCTTATTTAGAAATTAATAATCGGTTGAAGGGAGAGGGGGAGGGGCACAAAATAAAACCAAAACTTTGTGTAATCAGAATTCTCGGACCTCGAGTCAAGGAAAGCCAAAGTTGTTTATTGGTGAAAATCAAATTTGATGTTAGTGTTTCTATTGAGCCCGGAGGTCCCGGATCGTTAAAATTACTATAGAAATAGAACGATCGAATGTAATAAAACGACAAATATTTATGTTTGGACACGTATATGTGGGTAATGGGGTTCAATGACTTTTCCAAAGAGATGAGAAATCGCGTTATTGTACTAAGCGTAATATTGATTATTGTCGATTTTTTTTATAAACCCCTTTCCCGGATTATTTTTTTGTATATATGCTATTTCTATAGAAACCTTATCTGAATTATTAAGCTTTAAAGTGAATTTTAATAGTAATATAACAGTTATATTACCTTTTGTTATATACATTGACACATTTTTGGTGACACCATATTTAAGTCTTTAATATTCATAAAAATTATAATAACCGAACAACGTACGTCCTGGATGCTTACGTGTATTGGCATGCGTTTCTTCGGGTTTTATTTATTTATTTTTTTTTTCTTTGTCGCCTTATCACTATTCGTCGTATAACCAGTATTCTATTAAACCGTGTTCCAAACGATAACCAGGAAAAACTTGATTGCAACCCCTCGTAGATTATTATATGTTATCAGCTCGATTTAGTTAAAACTACATGGTGTTTATAAAAACTAAATGAAAAATTTGATATAATACATACACAAGTACAGCCAATGAGGGGTGGAGGGGCACAGGCCCCTTGTGCTCCACCCGTAAATACGCCATCGATCGGTATATTATTATAATTAGAGACCTACAGAACATGATGCAATTGCGTTTTTTTCTAATTTGTTCTTATACATATGAATTTGTTTCTTGGTATATAGAAGCTGTATGTACCAGTTTTACTATATTTTTTTTTATTATTATTATGTTTGGCGAATTGCGTGCCATACGGTCATTTTTTTTATAAATATTATTTAATCGTTTAATACATTTTTTTATGCTTTCTGATGGATATATATTTGTACTTGAGTTGTATATTTCGGAAAATTGAGTAGGTATGTAAAACATTGTTTACAGGTAATTCCGCTTGGAATATTAATCGTATTCCACATTCTTTTATATCGTCTACATCTAATTTATAGTAAAAAAAAAAAAAAAAATTATAATTTTTTTTTTTTGGACGATTTTTAGAAATACGTTTTAAACCGTCAAGCGTCAGCTATTACCGTTAGTCGCTAATCGGCGCGTTCCCCGTATGTTTTAGAATTATATTTTCACAAAACTCGACCGAAACGTTAACCGGCCGTCGTTCATAAACTTTTCCGCGCAGACTTCGGCCAACGTTACGCAAGACATAATCATGGGCAAACTGAACAAAAGAAGACGCGGCCTGTACGGGCCGCCGGTCGGCACAAAGTGCGTGATATTTATCGACGACGTGAGCATGCCACAGCGGGAACACTACGGCGCACAGCCGCCCATCGAACTCCTGCGGCAGTATCTGGACAAATTCCCGTGGTACGACCGCAAAGAGCTGGTCGCCATAAACGTCCAGGACGTCCTGCTGTTGTGCGCCATGGGCCCGCCGTCGTCCGGCAACACGGTCACGCCGAGATTCAGCCGGCATTTCAACATCGTCGTGACAAACTCGTTCGACGACGCGACCATGGTTTCGATATTCAGCAGCATACTGTTCTGGCATTTAGAAAACAAGTGAGTTGTGCAATTACGATAAATATTACAATAATTCTACGCCAATCGAATTCCCGTGTTCGTTTATTGCGCAGAGGATTCGACAAGAAATTCCGACCGTGCGTCCAACAGCTGATCGATTCTACGTTGGACCTGCATAAAAAAAGCATCGGATATTTGTTACCGACTCCGGCTAAATCGCATTATTTATTCAATTTGAGAGATTTTTCCAAAGTCATACAGGTTAGTTATTATTAGGGGAAAACAATGAATTAATTGATTACATTTTTTTTTTTTTTTTTTATTTTACTAGGGAATTTTGTTTTCCGTCCCCGAAACTATCGCGGACGTCGTTTCGATTAAACGTCTTTGGGTACATGAAATGTTACGGGTGTACTACGATCGTTTAGTTGACGAATCGGACCGCTTATGGTTTTTCGACAATTTATGTTCATCGTGTAACGAATTTCTCGGCGAAGACATAAACAAAATGTTCAAGTATCTGACCGCGGGGGACAACAATCATACGGTAAAATGAAAACCAACCGACCGTAAATATTTAACATCGTATAGGTTACGTAATAAAAAATTAGGTGAGTCAAAATGAGTTGCGTCAATTGATTTACTGCGACTTTTCCGATCCAAATGCTCCGAACAAACGTTATAAAGAAGTACGCGATTTAGACGGTCTTCGCGACACCGTCGACGGATATCTCGACGAATTCAATTCGATGAGCAAAAAACCCATGCAGCTGGTCGTTTTTCGATTTGCTCTCGAACACCTCTCCCGAATTTACCGTATCATAAACCAACCGCGAGGGCACGCGTTACTCATCGGTTTAGGAGGATCGGGTCGCCAGTCGCTCACGAGGCTCGCCGCACACATTTCGCAATACGAACTGTTTCAAGTATCGACAAATAAAAAACGCTCCTCCACCGTGGAAATATTTTTTAAATGTATAATTATATTCAGATTCAAATGACAAGCTCGTACGGAATGAACGAATGGCACGAAGATCTGAAGGCTGTGTTTAAACGAGTCACAGTATCGTTTGACCAAAACATCGTTTTCTTGTTCACGGATTCTGAAGTGAGTAAAAATTATAGTGCCGTATGTATCACGATAGAATATTATTTGTTATTTAAACTCTATATGTTTTTCGTACCTAATATATTCTAGAAAACGATATTCTAGTTGGAAATCACGATTTATACATTTTTCGATTTTTTTTTCTTTGTTCGATAAATCAATTTTTCGAACTTTTTAGAACGTACATTAATAAGTATAAAATATTATTGTTTATTATTTATCCGTGCATTTACGCTCGTGACGTTTTAATCGTAATTATTAGGCTCTGATCCAAAAAATGTGTGACCGAAGAAGAAAAAAAAATATAATTTTAAAACTTTAGTATAGGTCACTTATACAACGTTCAGAGTCTAAAACAATATGAAATAAACTATGGAAACTTTTTTTTTTTTTTACGGTATAGATAAAAAATGAAAGAATGGTCGAAGATATAAATAATTTACTAAATTCTGGAGACGTACCAAACTTATTTATGCCGGACGAAAAAATCGAGGTCTGTGAAAAAATACGTATATTAGACAAACAACGCGATAAAACTATTCAAGTAAAAATTCAAATACGCCAATTTAATTCGATTAGAATATACTATACGAAAAAAAAACGGAATTTGTGATAAAGAAAAAAAAAAAAAATTCTAAACTTTAATTAGACCGACGGCAGTACGACCGCGTTGTTTAATTTGTTTATTCAAATCGTGAGAGATCAACTGCACATGTCGTTGGCGTTCAGTCCGATCGGCAACGGTCTCAGAACAAGAATAAGACAATTTCCGTCTCTCGTACAGTGTTGTACCATAGATTGGTTTCAGGTAAATCGCAAAAACCGCAAAAATTATACATTAAGAAAAACACAATCACAAATCTCGTTTTAGAGTTGGCCGTCGGACGCTTTAACGGCGGTGGCCACGCATTTCTTAAGCGACGTCGAATTGACCGATCACGAACGCGACGTTAGTATTACGATGTGTCAACATTTCCACTTGACGACTCAGAGTTTGTCGCTAGAATTCGACGGACAATTAAAACGTAAAACCTATATAACGCCCACTTCTTATTTGGAAATGATTTCTACGTTTAAAGATATTTTAAATAAAAAACGGACGTGAGTGTATACATTAAACATTCGGAGACGTAACAATATTATATGTATTCAGCTTGAAATATAAACCGTTATAGAGAAATTCTCACTGCGAAGCGCCGGTACGAAGTGGGACTGGAAAGACTGCAGAACGCGGCCGACGACATAGGAATCATGCAAATCGAATTGTCGTATTTAGAACCTGAAATTAAAGCCGCTGCCGCTGACGTGAAAGTGATTATGGAAAAAATCGAAATAGAAAACGTCCAAGTTTCAAAAGTAAAACAAAATATTGAAATAGACGAACGGAACGCGGTGGCGACCGCGGCCGACGCGCAAGCGATTAAGGACGAATGCGAAGCTCACATGCTAGCTGCAAAACCCGCGTTGGACGCCGCACTCGGCGCTCTAAACACACTGACTTCCCAGGATATTACGTTTGTAAAATCGATGAAAAACCCTCCCGTGGCAGTGAAATTGGTCATGGAAGCCATTTGCACGATCAAAGACATAAAACCCGACAAAGTTCCTGATAAATCCACCGGGAAGATGATCGAGGACTATTGGGGACCGTCGAAAAAGTTACTCAACGACATCAAATTTTTAGAGCAACTGGTGAATTTCGACAAAGACAACATACCGAGTAGAGTTATGAAAGTCATCAACGAAAAGTACCTCACCCATCCCGGTTTCGATCCGAACAAAGTAAAAAACGCGTCGATTGCCGCGCAGGGTCTGTGCAAATGGGTAATAGCGATGTCCAGTTACGACCAGGTGGCCAAAGAGATAGCGCCGAAAAAAATCGCATTGGCGGAAGCGGAAACGATGTTTAACGACGCGATGGACGCACTGAATGAAAAACGATCTCAACTCCGGGCGGTCGAAATGAAACTGAAACTCGTGACGGACAGTCTGAGCGAGAACGAACGCAACATGACACTTTTACAAGACAAAGCTAACAATGTACAAGTGAAAGTGAAACGAGCCAACGAGTTAATTGGCGGGTTAGGGGGCGAAAAACAGCGCTGGGGAGACACGGCCGTAGATCTAGGAGAACGTTATTTGAATCTTACCGGTACACAATAATAATAATCTTGGATTCGATTTCTTAATTTGATAAGAAGATGCGTTCGGTTACAGGCGATTTGCTGGTGAGCTCCGGTATCATCGCGTATCTGGGCCCGTTCACAATGGACTACAGGAGCCGTCAGATCAAAAGTTGGGTCGATGAAATTGTCAAAAACAACGTCGTGTGTTCCGCGGATTTTCAACTGAGCGCGGTGCTCGGTAGACCGGTCGAAATCAGAGCGTGGAACGTAGCCGGACTTCCCACGGATTTATTTTCAATAGACAACGGCATTATTGTCACGTAAGTGTATAGAAAACACGTGTTTCGATCGTATTTCGCTTTATAATATAAAAGTTATTATAATCCGCGGCGCGGTGACGGGGGGTTTTCGGCAGGCGGCTGAATTTTTTTCCTATATGTGGGGTGAGTGGTTTGGGTGGTTCACGGCTTATAATCATTCGGGCTGAATTAAAACGGACAAGCCTGATGGATGTATGATATCCAATATTTTATACCTTAGGTATGTACAACAGCGATTTAAAGATATACTTCTAAGTAGTAATAAGTTTAGCGATTAATCAAGTTTGTTCGTAAACTTAAGATGGAGGAGGGGGAAAGCTAACCTAAGCTCCCTAAAAAGATGCGATTTTCTTTTCTTTTTTTTTTACACGTTGTCCCGAATTCGGTTGGTAAAACAATGTTCACCGCGCCACTGCTATTGCAATTATACGTATAAAATTGATTTAAATGTTGTATAACTGTCGTGTTGTATTTTTGTATATGTATAAAACAAAATATATATATATATATATATATATCAATTTCGTAAATTCGTTTTCAGAAACGCTAGGCGAACGGCGTTGATGATCGATCCCCAAGGGCAGGCCAACAAGTGGATAAAAACAATGGAAACGGAAAACTCATTATACATTATACGTTTCACTATGCCCAACTACGTTTCTAAACTGGAGAACGCCATCGCCAACGGCCAACCCGTATTTATAATATTATTTATAGAAATATATTATATTGTTAAATGCCTACCCGGGGGGGCTCCGGATTTAATACAAATGTATTGGCGTTTGCGCGATTGCACATATTATTTTATTTTTTTTTTTTTTATATATATATATATATATATATATATATATATATATATATATATATAAAACGCTTGAAAAAATAACAGAATTGCCCTGTTAAAATTTGTTTCGAGTTACGGACGAGAACCGAAATTTAACATTTTATTTTGCATATTTTTGTTTAGATTTCTTAACTCGGATCTTTTGTATTTGTACGTATAATTATTATTATTATTTTTTTTTGTCAAAGTATTTTAACAACACACTTACCAAATCTGGTTTTAGAACGATAATATTGTCAGTCGCGTGTTAATACAATTGCATTCGATTAAAATCTAAATTGCACTGCGTTGGTACAAAATAATAACGGGCGAATACGTATTATGCAAAAATTATTTGTTTAGCGCATTTGTTTATGACATTTTATAAGTACTATATAATCCCAATCCTTATTTACACTCCACTCACATATAGTTGAAATATTTCATTATATCGCATTACGTTGTTTCAGGTGCTATTAGAAAACGTCTATGAAGAACTAGATCCTATATTAGAACCCGTATTATTGTCGCAGATATTCATGTCCGGTGGAACTTTAAGCATACAATTGGGCGACGCCATTATCGAATATAATCATAATTTCAGGTACTCATATACTACTGAGCGCTTATACTCAATTGATCGATTTTTTTTTTTTTTTTTATTACTGATGACCTCATCTGATTAAATAAAAGTAGTCAACTCTAAAAATAAAATTTGCATATTTCAAATATTAAAAATAAATTAATTCTCAAGAGCGAGGGGACCTATCGCCGCGATCCCTCCCTCCCATTTCCCCCTATAAACACGCCGGTGATGTTTTTTTTTATTTAATTGGCACGTATATTATGATTGTTTATTTTTTTTAAGATTGTACATAACGACAAAACTAAGAAATCCGCATTACTTACCCGAAGTGGCCGTAAAAGTGGTGCTGTTGAATTTTATGATAACTCCGATCGGCCTCGAAGACCAATTACTCGGCGTGGTCGTAGCCAAAGACAGGCCCGATTTGGAATCGGAAAAAAACCAATTGATTATTCAAAGCGCTCAAAATGCCAAGTAAATTCTAAATTTAAATCCGAAAAACAAACAACAAAACCGATCTTACACCGTTTTAATGGAAATGTTTTAACGTAAACGAATAATAATGGTGGGTGGTGTTCTTCATAACGTAAATACACCCGACTTTGAATACTCATTGAAAATAATATTAATTTTCGTATTTTCTCGTTTTACAGTATAAAACAGTATAATTCAAAACCGCTTTATCCCGATTGTTTTAATATTATATTAACATCGGACGTTGAACAAACAAATATAGAGTCGTAGAATGATTTTTCGTAATTATGAAATAGCCAATGAAATATTTCTCCTCCACTTATGTAAACATAAAATCATTATTATGACCGATAAACTATTTTGTATATTTGTGCACCGGTGTTCATATTATTGTCAAAACGCATGGGATTATTCTGTACCCGCGAATCGCGGCACATAAACAGTGGGATTTATAAAATTACATTAGATAATTTTAATTTCCCGTTAACCTCTTCGCTAGCTGTTTTATTATTAATATTACGAAAAATAACATTTTCTGAGATGTTGTTAAGTGAATTTTGTATTTTTTTGTATTTATCTTTAGATCCTTGAAAGACATCGAAGATCAGATATTACGTGTCTTGAGTTCGTCCGAAGGGGATATTTTGGACGACGAAGGCGCCGTGACCGTATTGAGTTCGTCGAAAGTCCTGGCAAACGAAATCAAAGAGAAGCAAGCAGCGGCCGAAATCACCGAACAGTCAATCGACAAGACGAGACAACAATATCGCGTGGTCGCAACACATTCGACAAAATTGTTTTTCACGATCGATACGTTGGCGAATATCGACCCGATGTACCAATATTCGCTCGCGTGGTTTATACGTTTATTTACTGCGGCTATTAAAAACAGCCCCAAACGTCTGGACATCAAGGATCGAACCTTCGAATTAATCAAATATTTCACTTATTCGTTATACGTGAATATTTGCAGGAGTCTATTTGAAAAAGTAAATCTCCCGGTCATAATTGAAAATATTAGCCCGATTGTGTGTAAAGTAAATTTACTAGTCGAAACCCTCTAGATTAAAATATGATTATGCAATTTTTTTTTTTATTCTACAGTCATATTATAATATCAGGGACGAACGAATGGAGGGGCGGAGGCGGGGGGTCCAAACCCCTCCCGAAATTTTTTCCCACGTTCGCCCCTGTATAATGTACATTAAAAAAATATTCTAAGAAGCTTTGAATTTGAATTTAAAAGTTTTTTTTTTCTCAACAATAAATTTAATTGTTTTTAACATTCTGTTATATTTCTCTGTTTATAAGGACAAATTATTACTCTCGTTGATCATGGCGATTAATTTGTCCGACGAAATCAACAAGGACGAATGGTTATTTTTCTTAACAGGCGGAATTAGTTTGGATAATCCGTTAAAGAACCCCATTAGTTGGCTAACGGATAAAAGCTGGAATGAATTATGCAGACTCGACGATCTTCCGAAATTCAAGGTGATTATTATAATATTTTTTTTTCTCACTCGAAGTAATATTTTTCGTTTGAAATAATTGTACAATACCGAATAAAGAATATACGGGCCGATTTCGAATCCAACACAAACGAATGGAAAGCGATTTACGATTCGTTGGAACCGCACCTGGCTCCGTTCCCCGATCCGTGGGACGGGCGTCTCGACTATTTTCAAAAATGTCTCGTGCTGCGTTTACTCCGATACGACAAGATCGCGCCGGCCGTCCGACATTTTATATCCCGCAAGTTATTTATTGAGAATATTTTAACCGTTACAATAATCATTAATTAGTACTGACTAGGTAGCCATAATTACCGAACCGCTACAATTTCGTATTATTAACAGACGAATCTCTGCTGGAACCAAAGTTCACAATACCGCCGCCGTTCGATATGGCGACGACTTTCGAAGATTCAAACTCTTCGACTCCGTTAGTTTTTGTTTTAACGCCAGGAGCGGATCCGACGGAGATGTTACTGAAATTTTCAGAGAAATTGGTAAATAAAATATTCGTATACGGCTCACTTTCACTATTCTATATATTTGTACGCACATTTTTCGCCAATTAATAATAATTGTTTTGACTACTGCGTAGTACACTTCGATATTTTAGTTTTATCAATCCATATAAACTGTCAATATTATTTTAATATTTTTCGCGCACAGAGATTTAGCGCTCGTTTTAAGGCTTTGTCGTTGGGCCAAGGCCAGGGGCCGATTGCTTCAAGACTTATTAACGAAGCCACCAAAATCGGCAATTGGATTATGCTGCAAAACTGTCACTTAGCTCAGAGTTGGATGCCTCAATTAGAAATGGTGGGCAAATTTATTTACTACATACCATAATTCGATAATGTGTTACTTTATTGTGTTTGTATGTTGGATTTAATGATTATTATTAATCGTGTTCAGTTTTTGAAATCTCATTTTAAAAATCAATACATGATTTAATCCCGGAAACATAATTATTCTTCGTCAGTATATTTAAAAGACGCTCTAAAATATTTTCGAATATCATAATTGCATTCGACTGTACTATACATGTACACATTCATTGCTCGGACATCCCCTTTTAGGGAAAAAAATACAGAGATTGAATTTTTGAATAAATAATATACATGTTTTAATGAAACTATTATATAAATACATAATTGTTCACAATACTATAAGTAACAGCCGACATTTGTATATTTTGGAATTTTTGCACTTATAGCCTTTATGGCGTATTTTAGGATTTTGTACACTTTTAGACCATATTTCAAGGACATCGTACATTTTTTAAGATATTTTCAATTCGACGAACAGACAATCACAAAATAATTGTTCAAGATTTATAAATATCAGCGTTTAAGATCAAATATTATTATAACACTTTTGATTTGTTCCACTCAAATAAATTGTTATGGATTATTAAATTATCGTATAACAATTTCACATAATATTCTTGTCTTTATGTTTTATTTATGTACCACTTTTATTTTACTTAACAATCGTCGACGTTTTTTTTTTTTTTGTGTAGATCATATTTTGGTAATTTTTAAGGGATAACTGTAAACAAGTATTTTTAATAGATTTTTAGGTTTTATATATTATAATTATCAGCCCGAACTGTATAAGTAATACAACGAAAACCCAATTGCAATCGAATATAACTCGCTATATTTCGTTATACACAGATATGTGAACAATTATCTCCCGAACAAATTCATTCCGAATTCAGACTTTGGTTAACGTCATACCCCGTGGAATACTTTCCTGTGTCAGTTTTGCAAAATAGTATAAAAATTACCAACGAACCGCCGAAAGGGCTGCAAGCCAACATTTACAGGTAATAATATTGTTAGAGTTGAACATTTTTTTTTTTTTTTTTTTTTTTCAATCGCCTGTGATCTTTTTTCATATTCCTCGCAGATCGTTTACGAGCGATCCGATCGTAAACGAAGAATTCTTCGAAGGCTGTACGCAAAAAAGTAATTTCAAAAAGATGATATTCGGCCTGTGCTTCTTCCACGCTTTGATACAAGAGCGCCGGCATTTCGGTCCGATCGGATGGAACCGGCCGTACGAATTCAACGAGACCGACCTCAGAATTAGCGTGGTCCAATTGCAAAACTTCCTCAACGAATATCCGACCGTTCAGTTCGACGCGTTGCGTTATTTGACCGGCGAGTGCAACTACGGCGGCCGCGTGACGGATGACTGGGACCGCCGGTGTCTGATTACGTTCCTAAACAAGTTCTATACGCGGGATATTGTCACCAAGAAGAATTACAGATTCGACAAGAAGGGTAAAAATAAAATAAATCATAATTATATGCGCACGTTTATCGGCGGCATCTCGCTAAAGCCGTCTCGTTGCACCGTACGTATATATATATAACAATAATAATTTTATACAGGAATTTACTACTGCCCGCACTTGGACAAACACGAAGAATTCATGCAGTACATCGAACAGTTGCCATTGGTCACCGTCCCGACGATATTCGGTTTGAACGACAACGCGGACCTCATCAAAGCGCAACAAGAAACCGATATTCTTCTAGCGTCCGTACTCGGTACTCAGGTGTGGATTTTTTCGCATGTATTACCTGTGCCAGCGGTTGCCCGCGTGTCTTTACAGGGCCGCCGGCCCGTCGACCAGTTTCTATTCTGGTCTAAAAATATAATATATGATTAAAGGAATCGTCCCTGGGGGACATGGTTTTCCAATTATGAGTTTAGGGGTTATATACCCCCCCCCCTAGAATTTTGGTTCTGCCGAGTATGATAATCCCAGCATAATCGTACCGGGATGGGGAGGTGGGGCTATAGTTGTCTTGGTGGTATGATTTGCCTGTTGCACCGGCCGACCGTCGTTTGCATAGCATCAGGTGTCCGTCCGAGCGCAAATCACCGACGTTGGCTTCTGGTTTCCTGATACTCAATTTTCGAATGTTCCTTAAAACTAAAACAATTTCGAGGAATTTTGAATTAATGGCCGTAACTCGGTTATTGTTTAACGTACGCGGGTGTGATATTCACAGTTACGGGCACTACATACTATAAGTATCTTCTTCCGATTTTCGGATCAAGTATGTCTCGGCGGGATTTGGTAATATGGGATGTGGTTTTTGAAAATTTGGCTTGGACCGCCGCGCAAGTCCCTCCCATAGTTGGATATCATAAAATCCCTGACAAACGACCAGATCAATAACTACGGGAAAAACCCATATACTAGTGATGATCCCATAGATTATTGTGTTAAACCGTTCGATAACAATTGTTAAATATCGCAACGTTGGAAAAATAATACAATTTATCGAGCTGTCTTCAATCGTTTAGCTGACAACTTCTTCGACAACTGATTAAAAAATAACGATAAAAAAATACATATACGTATATTAACCCGTGTTCGCCAACTCTGAAATCTTCAAAATGGGAGTTTCGAGAGACCATAATAACAATATATTTGATAGATACCAAATCGGCCTCTATACGATTACGAATATTTGCAATACACAAATGTTTGTTGGCGTCAACAGTAATAATATTATTATTATTATAGACTTATATACGATATTTATTCAAATCTAGAGCGTGGAATGTTCAAACGAAGGTGCCGGAGTATCGGCGGAAAGTCTTGTGATAATGTTTGCCGTCGATGTTCTCAACAAACTTCCAACGCCATTTGATACGGTTCTCGCGTTAGAAAAATACCCTACCAACTACAATCAGTCTATGAACACGGTTTTGGTCCAAGAAATGGGACGTTTTAACAATCTATTGAACGCGATCAGTTCGAGTCTGGTTAATATTCAAAAAGCTATGAAAGGTAAGCAAGTTTAAAACAAAAAAAAAAAAAAAACCCCAAAAATAGTGGTTTTGGTTTTCATAACAGTTTATCGTACGTGTATTTATAATTTTTAACGCGTTGTTCGATTAACGTCATTTGAAATTGTAAATCGCATTGCACGTTTTAGGTTTAATACTGATATCCAACGAACTGGAAGAGCTCTCCCAGAGCATTATACTGGGCAAAATACCGACTGCTTGGGCCAGACATTCGTATCCGTCTTTAAAACCGTTGGGAAGTTATATCAAAGACTTCCTACAAAGAATGGACTTCTTGCGAGTAAGATCGCTTTTGTTCGGCTATAGCTTTTGGCTATCGCCCGCAACTCTCGGTCGACAAATATTAAAATCCACGACAATATTCATTTATAATGCGATGGCATAATTCAATTGATTTTTTAAAACGGTATAATGAAATAGACCGAAATAATATGTCAACGCGTCTTTAAATTTACAATTTTAATTCGTAAAACTATAGATTACAGGTAGCGAGTTTGTGGCAAAAAATACAATTTTTCTAATTCGTTTACATCCATACGCGCGTGTTTAATTTTAGACATTTTCTTTTTGTGTTTTCATATTGGACATCGGTATGTTGTTTAAAATAAAACGTAGGGCGAATTATTTTATTTTTTGGATATTTTGTATTTTTTTTTGGTTTTTAATTTTTAATCTGAAAGTGGATAAAATCGGCAAGGGTTTATTTCGTTGCGCGGGGTCTCTCAGGCCGTCATCAACTGTGCTCGTGTACAAAACAATTTTTGATGAAAAAAAAACAAACTTACAGTTTTAAGATTGCATAAATAATTGTTTGCCGATAACATTTCATAATATTTAGAAATGGTACGTTCACGACGCTCCGGACGTATTTTGGCTGTCCGGATTCTATTTCACGCAAGCGTTTTTAACCGGGGCGCAGCAGAATTTCGCCAGAAAGTACAAGATACCAATCGATCTACTGACATTTGATTACAAGGTAAAGGGGAGGTATTCCTCGCCCACCACTCATAAATTACGAGATTGCACTAGTGATGGGAAACATACGGATTTGCCGAAGTTCGAGAATCCGGATTATTGGCTTCCGAAATTCGACATTTATCCGGATAAATCCGGATTTTTATCTGAATCTAAATTTCGGTTTTTAAAATTGTGATTTTACATTCTTTAATTCGTTTTTCATAAAACTATTATTATTATTCGTATTGTTAATAGCTTTAAAATGCGTTTTTACAATTTAAAAAAATATTGTTAACTGATCTGGTATACGTTGTTTTACTCGTAAAAATTGATTATGATAGCCTTGATTAGGCTTTGAAATGAACAATATCATTTAACTCATTTTATAATGTAAAAAAAATAACCCGAAAATTCGATTTTAATATTTAAAAAAAAAAACAGAAATCCCAAATTTTGGATTTAACGTTGAAAATAAAAAATTTCGGATTTTGGAATTCGAAACATAAATGTTCGGTTTTTGGTCACATCACTGGCCTGTACTCGACTCAATTTGGTAAATATCAAAACTCGAATATAATTAATATGTTTGACATTTTTTCGGGCAGATAATGAAAAGATCGATGACCGTGGACGCGGCGCCCGAAGACGGGGTGTACGTGTACGGGTTGTTCCTGGACGGGGCCCGGTGGGGCGGTAAGGCGTCCGTGATCAAGGAGTCCCGACCGAAACAGCTGTTCGACGTCATGCCCGTGGTGCACATGGTGCCGATCAAGAGGGCCGACTTGAGGCTGGGGTCCGTGTACGCGTGCCCGGTGTACAAGACGGCAGAGCGGAAGGGCACGTTGTCCACCACCGGACACTCGACGAACTTTGTCATCTCGCTGGCCATGCCGGTCGACAAGCCGCCCGAACACTGGATCATGCGCGGCGTGGCTCTCCTCTGTCAGCTTTCCCAATAAAAATATTTAAAACAATAAACTGCGTTTTATAATACTTCCGCCGCGGTCCATATTCAACTATAGACATGGACAGAGAATTTTTTATTTTTTTTTTATTAGGAAAATAACATTTACAATCTGTACAATATTGGCACAATAAGCAAATTCGCAATAATAACATAAATATAAACATGAAAACGGAAATAAAGAAGGCAATCCAATGACAATGGACCCTTTATTAAGTACAATTTTTTTTTTTTTAGGATTGTGTGCCTAGATGAGGAGATCACGGCACCAGCGTCTTTTGAGACGACGTGTAGGGTCGTTCGGAAGCGTAAGAGAGTATTGATTTGAAACGAGTGGGTTGGGGTGGAATTTTTTGTAATATGCTTTGGTAATGTTATCGACTGTCTCAATATTAAGGGCTTTATGAAATATGAGTGGTCGCTGACGAACCGAGGAGCAGAAGTTATTTGGCGTAGGCAAATTGATTGGAAAGGCTTGGCTTGGCGCAACCCCAGATTTGGGCACCATAAGATTTATACATTAATAATTTATTTTTTAGAGCAAGATTGGATTTGAGTATTGGACGCAATAGGTGTAGTCTGGAATTTAATCATTTTCTTTCTGCTTTGAGACTGGGACTAAAACATTTGTCTAAAACTATTTTTTTTATATATATATATTTGTTTTCACTTGGAAAATGTTACTATGTACTCTCTACATATAGGTCCAAAGATAAAATATCTTAAATTGTTCAGATTTTTTAAATAACTTTTAGGTATTGCGTGCATAAATCAGAATTTTTTTGTTTTGTTTTTAAATACCACCTGTTTGTCGAGTTTTTATTATTATTTTTTTTTTTAATATTTAAATATTAGTTTTCAATGCATGTTGTATAAATCAAAAATTACCAGAAAGAAAACAAAGAACAAACTCATATATATATATATATATATATTTTTTTTATTTTTTAATCATAAATCATAACTTTACTCCTTACAAATATTTAGGTACCTCTCGTTTGAGCCTTTGACTTATTTGACTGCCGACAACAAAACTAATGTTTACACAATGCTAAATTTGTTCGTATCATACAAGAATCGAATTGACGTCCAACACAAATTATAATCGAGTCGATACACCTAATCATATAAATCTATACAATATTACTAATGTATTTGACACAAAATGGTTATTTTAACCATGCTTATTTTTTTTTTTTTTTTAATATTCAATTTTATTTACATTTATATAATATGTTTTAATGTAGGTAATTCGACAGACTCAAATTGTTTGCTAATTTTGTTACACAAATCACTGTTAAACTGTTGAAAAATGAAACAATTTTAGAATTGCATAAGAAATTTAAATAGTATTAACATAGAGATGAATTTTGAATGTAGATTTCATAGGTGTAACAATGCCACATTTAAATAACATAATAATACAATTTTAGGTAAATAATAAATAATATTTTAACAATGTGCTGTACAACGATACAATTAATATTTATTCAACTGTACAAGTAACTATTGTTTGTATTATATTCATACACAGTTAAATATTTTACTGGCTCAATATAAATATTTTAATCTGATAATGAAGATGATGATCCATAATCAGCAGACACCAGCGATGATACAGAATTACTAGGATTTGTTGTTACCGTTGTCGTTGTTGGTATTTCTTTTCGGGCCGTAACAGTCGTTTGAACGATACCCGCATTAAGTAACTTTTTTGATTTATTACCTTCGAGCTTGGGAGTCTTGCGAAGTCCTTGGATAAATTTTTTCTGTCTGGTTTTTGTACCTAAACATCAATTATTATATAATGAACACAATAATGATGTAATGACAAAATAGATAATATTATATAAATTTTTAAAATATCAACAATTTAACACAACATATTAGTAAGGCATTTAATGAGGAATAATGAGAAATATTGTTATAGCTATATTGAAATAGTGTATATTTTTTAATTTTTTAATACCAATTAAGTATTTTGTTTTTATTTCATTATACACATTTAAATATTGCCAACAAAACTATTTAATTGAGACATAGTTAATAATACCTGTATATCACACTAATACTTACTATCTGAGGTTTGATAACTCAATAATTTGGCTATCTTTATATCTTCTTCTACTTCGTCTACTAATGGAATACTCAATGATAACCTTTCTTTTAATTCATTGTCGTGCTTTTCTTTTACAGCTAATTTCTGTTTTTTTGTCTGCAAAGTGAAAAACTTACTTTTAACGTGTATACAATATATAATATGTATTATTAATTTGACTGTTGATGAGCAACCTGCCGAAGAAAATGCAAAGGATCACAAATCAAAGGAAATTAAAGTCAAATAATTATACAAAGAAATTCCCATAGGTATAAAATAGTAGTTTGCATCATATCATAAGTATTTAATTTGCTTTTAAACTTACTCTTAGCTGTTGTCTTAACAACGAATTTGCGGCAAAATCATCATTCCATTTAGCATCCTGTTTGTTGTGTAGTTTGACTAATATCGGTGCTGCTGTTTTAGCCTTATCTATATCCACAGTACTATGTTCAAGTTTGAACATGGCATCGTCAAATAATCGTTTACTCGTGTCTTTATCCTCGGGTACAATTTGTTCATTTTCAATGGGATCCCATCGATTTTCTTGTCGACGAGCACCACTTACAATGACGTAATCTAAATTCTATTTTTTAATTTATAAATATTTTAAATACTGTAATACATCAGAAACTACATCAATTATAATATTTTATCATTACCCCGGGGTCTGTTTTAATTTCATAATGATTGTCACAAAGATGGCACTTCATTCGAAATTGATACACTGGTGTCGAATAGTACATGCCAATTTTCTTTTTCTCCGCATTATACCTAAATAATATTCAAATCAAATTAGTTAGGTAACATAACATTAATATAATCGTTGAAATATTTATATTACCGAACACCCATTCCAACATGGTTGTTGCATCCATCGCACCAAATATTATACGGCATTTCAAACCGAATAATTAAAATGCCCATGTGGAGCTTCCGGGCACGTTCTCTCAGAGCATGGGTTCCTTTAAATTTGTTCAATCCTCCAACCGCCGGATTATAGTCCGGCGGGTAATACTTATTTTGTCCTTTACGTTCACCCATCTTACTTGCTGGTAATAATCAAACTAATATTTTCTGTAATAGAAAATTTTAAAAAAATACAAATGTATCCTAAAATCAAATTTAAACCGAGTAACTAATATCTAACAATTATTATTCAAATCTATTTTCAACCAAGAAGATGTCAGTGTTATTTTATATGCGAGCAATATCAAAATATTATATACATGATCTATTACACAATTTGTTTAGAATGCAATTACTTTTATTGGCTATATGTAATGTTTTCACTTTCCAATAAAAGATTATAATTTATTTTAAACGGTACAGTACAAAAACACGTAGTTTCTTTAAAAATATAAATTTTAATTTAAAAAAACACCTTTAATCTTTTTTATACTAGTTGTCTGGAATGGGATAACTTCTGTAACTAATTATATACTACCGCGAATATCTGACACGGAACTGATACTGACATCGTCTTGGCGTGAAAATACTGAATCTTCTTATTTAAATATACTACAGTCAATGTTTAAAACAGTAGATAATTTATATGAATACATACAAGCAAGACAGAGTTCAGTTGTTTTTGTTTTGAGTTAATATGGTGATAAATACAAAAAGTGAACGACTAGCGTCTACCAACTAAATTAAAAGTTACAATTGAAGTTGAACCATTCAAATATTCTTGAAAAAATTGAAAAACCCAGTCCTTTTAATTATCTCTTGGTTTTTATCACGGAACCACGGCATTATCATTTCCGAGTTTATAAATATTATCAAATTAATAGAAAAAAAATGATAACCGCTCGGCATATCAATGTCAAAGCACGGCTGTGGCGGCCATTGATAATATGTTACCTTGGAATTTTTATCATGCTTCTATAAAACAAAATATTAATTTTCAAATTTAATAACGTACTATATATAATATACGTATGTATACTACATACATCATTTTGTAATTGTCCATAATATTATACTGTCGTTGTCTACATTTTATGATACTATTTTTTCGTTTTCCATAAATAACTTGCACAAATGTATAATAGAAAATTAAACTAGGTGTATTTTCTACACGCCGATAAAGACATTTTGGAGTTTTCACCGTTTTTGATACACACACCGTACCATGAATAATCCAAGATCATTTGCTGGTAAATGCACTATTTTTTTTTTCTTTGTATTTTGGCATGATTTTTATTAACATTGTTATTGTTATTATTTTTATTTGTTAATTACCTATTGTAGACGAGTTTCATAATGTGAAAGCGTCAGAACTTTATGAAACGATTGATACTATCGGCAGACAGGACAATCCAGCAGCTACCAATCAACCCAGCACAAGTGGTAATCAGCCAAGCACAAGTGGTAATCAGCCCAGCACAAGTGGTAATCGGCCCAGTACAAGTGGTAATCAGCCAAGCACAAGTGATAATCAGCCCAGCACAAGTGGTTTAAAACAATCACCTACTAAATCTGGAAATTCTAATGGTGTATTAGTTAATCCCAAACAAGTATGTATTTATTGTCTTTTCCAGATCAAATATTTACGATTTATAAGTTATGCATTTTATACTCTTAGAGAGGTAATCCGTTGCTTAAATCAATTATCAATGTACCATGGGAATATTCGGATAACATCATACCAGACTATGTAATGGGACGTACAACTTGCGCACTATTCTTATCGCTGCGTTACCACATTCTAAAGCCCGAATATATATATAATAGAGTGAAATCTCTGGGTAAACTTTACGAACTCCGCGTGTTGCTACTTCAAATTGATGTAAAAGAGCCACACACCGCTCTTAAACAGTTGACCCGAATGTGTTTGGTAGCCGATCTTACATTAATATTGGCTTGGAGTCCGGAAGAAGCAGGGAAACTTATCGAAACATATAAAATATTCGAAAATAAACCGCCAGATCTCATAATGGAAAAATCAGAAGGAGATGACTATTCCAAGGTAAATTTCAGTTTATTTGTTTAACTATTAAATATTATTTTATAAATATTGTATATACTTTTAACTATTTTAGTTAGCCAACGCACTAACAACTATCCGTGCCGTAAACAAAACGGATGCCTCGTTGTTGCTATCTACTTTTAGTACATTGGAGAACATTTGTAATGCCACTCAAACAGCTTTGGCATTGTGTCCGGGATTTGCTCAACATAAAGCCACACAGTTATACAATGCATTGCACAAACCTTTCTTAAAAGAGAAATAATACAATATAATTTCACTATTGAAAAATACACTTTTGTAATATTATCATAAAAAGATAGATAGAAAAAACAATTTTTTTTTTTTAACGTTCAACTGATCTCGTTTATTAATATTAATTTCTATATAAATCACCAACATTTGTATTATGATTTTATATTTGGCAATGTTGTGAACTGATTTGAATATTATAAGAAATACCTTTTCCGTGATTTGAATTCATAATTAAATAACTATTTTTAGAGTTAACTTTATTTCTGCCTTTATTAAATTTGCTTTCATGCATATTGTGAAACAATTAAATCAAACAAAAAATGCTTAAAAATTGTATTCCATTTCCCAGTTTATACTACAAATACAACATGGGTTATAATTATAAATTATAACGATTTAGATTGCACCACCAGCGAAAAAGATCAGACTACTCCTATGGTAGCGTATCATTTTGCCTTCAATTACTAATATAATTAATTAGGTATTCGCTATTATGAAACGGTGTATTGATGTTTTTCCTTTCGGAAAAACTTAGAAATCTCCTAAATGCGACCTACACCAACACCAACTGATAATGACAATATCCTTCAAGTAGAGGTAGGAAAAAAAAAAGAAATACTAAAATTGTCATAGCTCTTTTTTGTTTTGCCTGTTGAAGTTATGGTATATTTCACTGTAGCATTTTGAATTAACCATTAGGTATACATAATTTAAACAATTACATTTTTTTGGACGATAAAATCATAATTTATTATAATGATTAAATGCGAGTCGCACATTTAAGAGAGAATGGTGTAGTGATGATTTAACTTAATCCTTCTCATCTTCTTCTCCGGTTTTTAAAGGCCATTGAGGCCCATAACTGTAACACAAATTAGCTTCCATCTGTCTTTATCCTGAGCTATTGCTTCCATATCTTGTATTCCAAATTCTTCCAATGTCTGTTTTACTTTGTCTATCCATCTTTGTTTTGGTCTGCCTAGTGGTCTTTTCCCAAGGAGTTTCCATTTTAATACCGCTTTCATTAGGCTATTCGACCAACATACGTGGCCTGCCCATCCGATTATTCTATATTGTAGTACTGCTACTATGTTCGGTTCTCTATATAGTTGTTGTAATTCTATGTTGCTTCTACTTTCATATTGTTGTATGATATTATTTCGTTTTGGCCCATATATTCTTGCTTAATATTCTTTAAAAGAATAGTCTTTCAAAGATCGCTATTTTGTCTTCATCTCCTTTGGTAGTTGGCCATGTTTCACTTACACAAACTTAATCCTATAATAACGAAACTTCCAGGTTAAGTGCTACTAACGGGGTGGTTCCCTATCTAATATTTATTGTGCTTAATCGTATGGATTGTATATTTCATATAAAAATAATAATAGAAAAAGAAAAAACAAACATTTAGAGTTTATACACAATAGGGGTTGCAATACGTATATTTGAAATCTCGAAAACTCGTTTCGAATAGAATACGACGACGCGATTCGTATTAATATCGATTAGATTAATAATATTATTTTATTTCGTCTAATCTACATACGTATTAAGCGATATATTGTCGCGAGGTTTTTTTTTTTATTTGTCGGCAGTTCTGTTTCGGTAGACACCACGGCCATTAAACGACATTAATAATAAATAAACCGTTTTGTTTTTTCGGTGCGCCGTGTGACTTTTGGATTCCGAATCAAGTCGGTTTTACACGCGTAGATGTGTCGTTCCGATTTATTTACGCTATAACCCGAATACGTGCGGTACGATGGGGGTGGGAGGATTTTTCGACCGACGATTTGAAACGATTTTCCGGACATTTCCAATAGTTTTACCAAAAATATATACACAAACACATTGGATTTATATCTGTGGATTTTCGGATTATTGCCTTGACTACGGGTGGCGCACACCAAATTTTGAATTTTCAACCAGTGTTGACGTTTCGAAAGATAATGTAAAATTATGGGTATTTATTTTTTCTGAGGCTTTATAATTTTTCTTCCATGAACTGTATCAGTAAGTCGCATCGATCGATAAGGATTACGAACTGTCGGCGAATATTTTCTTTTCTCGTTTCCTTCCCTATGAAAACAGCGTGGAACTCAATTTGTACTATTCTTCAGTTAAACCTTAAACGTATCAATTGAAAGACTACAACAAATGTTGCCTCGTAACGTTAACGTTATTTGTAGTTGAACAGGACGGTTATTTGTGTTTTTCTTTCTTTCTTTATTCTCGTATTAACTGTAGAAACCATGGGAAACGTACAAGCTTCTTCCAATCTACCTCCAATGCCACCTAATATGACACCAGCTCCGCCACCTTCTACGCAACCAAAACTACCACCCGAGCAGCGCATTGAAAATCCCGGTTCGGTGGAAGAATTACACAAAAAATGTAAAGGTAGGTACATGTAAATATTCCGTAGGCACCGCGTACCCTTGTCTTGCAAAATGGTCGTCTGTTGTTCTAGAATTGTTTCCAATGACTTTCGAGGGCATTCGACTGGTCATCAACAAAGGATTGAGCAATCACTTTTTCGTCAGCCATAGTCTTCTCATTGGATCGACCAGTCAGTCATCCAATTACAAATTTGGATCTACATTCGTGGGTACAAATCAGGTCGGACCTGGAGACTACAGTCCTCTTTTGATGGGAGACATTGACCCGCGCGGAAATATCTCTACAAATGTTAATGTACAACCTTGGAATAAAGTCAAAATTAAACTCAATACTCAGGTTAGTTAATTAGAAATTACCTTATTTTTTTGTTCCATTTTAATGAGAGTAAATTGTCAATTAACAGTTCCAAGAGTTCAAAACGAGTGGAATTCAAACAACTACTGAATACAAAGCAGACAGATATACAGCTACATTATGTCTAGTCAATCCTGATTTATTCAATTACACCGGAATTTATATATCGCAGTTTTTATATGGTTGGAGTAATAGAACATCAGTGGGCGCTGAAGTCATTCATCAACGCAGTCCACAAATTCCAAATGGAAGTATCACTGTTTTAAATGTTTTAGGAAGATATTTATGTAAATATTTAAACAACTTTTAGACAAAATCATTTGAGTGTTTAGAATGCATTTAAACATACCTTAATAACTCTTGTTTAGATGATGACGTTACTACAATTAGTACTACGCTGAGTTTAACGGGGTTGCAATGTTGTTATCATTTTAAAGCTAGTGATCAACTACAATTTGGCGTGGACGTGGAAGGAAGTCTTCTACAACGAGACATTAACGCGACATTTGCATACCAAGCACAAATTCCTAAATCAGACATCAATATCAAAGGTATTGTTTGGTATTTCCACTATTGTAAAAAAAATTCTTTCTCTCTTCCCTTACTGGTAAGGTTGGTTACTCTACTCTACTCTGTCAGACTACTCGCATTGTTTTACTTCTTCAATTTCTACTTATTTGATTAGTTTTGCATCTATATGTAATATATTCACTATTGGACCCCCGTGTCAATCAAATCATACGCTTTGTGTGTATGTTCAATCTGCTGGTCTGTTTATATTTAATTACAATTCTCTACTTTATCTGAATAAATATTTGCCATTTCCGCGGGTTATTGTTTACTATGGATGTTTTTACAGAATAGTTAATAAATGTTTAACTAATTTTAAATTTACTAAAACTGATGAATAGGAATTAATTTATGATGTAGATGAGAACAGCGGGATACAATAGTCACCCGTGCAACACTTACTAATGCAGATTTTATTCAGTAATAGTTAAAAAGTAATAAATTAATACAAATTTAAAACCAATACAAAAATAGTAGAAATATTATTAATAAATTAATATGAAACAGTAAAATAAATTTTAAAAACGTAGCCTATTTAAGTTAGTTAGCTAACTCGGTGTATTATAATTGGTTGTGTGTATTTACCTGTTTCAATTTAACGTCATCAAATTGTACAACAAAGGTGAAAAATAATAAAATGGGACTGAATACAAACACAAAATATGGCTACATAAAAAATACTATCAAATTTTACATAGAGATCAAATTAATTTTAATAAAACAGTTTATAAAAAGAGATAAGACGACATAGATTTATGATGTTTTATTTATTATTTAAATTAAATTTGCTTATAGAATATGATTTTTAAAATCTGTCTGTACATTTATGATGTTTTTAAAATAATTTTCCTTTAACTTATTATAAATATGCAACTTTTTCAACACAGAATCCATGTAAATGTTGTTCTGGCTATTTAAAATCTCTTAAATTTTACTACAATTATTTTCTAAAACAAGTCTAGAAAATTTAATTTAATTAACTGGTATAACTTTTTTTTTTTTTTTTATAGGCAGCATAGATCGTAAATGGAATGTAAGCACAACATTGGAAAAACGTCTTCACCCAATGCCATTTACGTTTGCGTTGAGCACAATGTTTTCTCCATCCAAACATACATTGAAAATGGGAGTTGGGTTTTTAGTTGGTTAATTTATGTACAATGCAATAACATTCAATGTAGTCATATAAATTTTGGACCTTTTTTTTCATTCCCATTTGTTACATAATATATATATATTATATTATCGTCTCAAGAGTGAGTAATGTAATCCTTTCACACATCTTACATTTTCTTTAAGCTGTGCCTATTGAACCCAAATAGAGTTACTACTCTATCTATGCCTATTTAGCACTACCGTGCTAATATAAACTTAATTGAACATCGTGCTGAAAGATTATATATTATAATATTCATTAGGTAGTTTATTTGTAGAAATCCGTAGAACATTTTAACATTTTAATATGCGTGTTTTTTCAATAATGTAGAATTTGTTAGTAACAAATATAGTCGACGTTTATTATATTTAATAGCGAATAAAATGTATAAAGAAACCATTTATCTTAATTAGAGGTGTTTTATTAATAGCAGAAAAATTTTAATTATTACTATTTTTGATCAAATTAATGATTTTTCTATAATCACTAATTATTACAATTTACAATTGCTTAAAAGAAAATAAATTTTACTATAATTAAAATACATCAGTAAATTGTATTTTTAATTATTTAAGTGTGTAATAGTTTTTTTTTTTAAATAATGTCTTTTTTTCATTTTGGTTTTAGTCTACACTAGAAAAATTAAAACTAAATATTTCAAATTATTTTCTAGTAATATACCTATTCATTTAAGAATTTATGTTATATAACTTAAGTTGTTTAAGATTTTTTTTTTTTTAATTGAATTTTTTGATTTATTAAAACATTCTGTTTGTATAGCCATTTTCCTATGATAATAATATTCTTCTAATGTTTAATAATCGTTCTGAATTCCAAGAAAAATAAAAATGAAAGCCTTGAGTGTCTGTGTAAAGTATCAATAGTATATATTTTATTACTAGACTTCTTTTTTTGATAATATTTAAACTTAATTTTACTATTATTTAGATGTGTGAATAGACTGTGAATATTTACTGTTGATAGTTAATATAATATATCGCACAAATTGTCTTTTCAATAGTCTACTAAAATATAATAATGACAAACTATTGAAGTATAAATACAACAAATAACAGAACAATTGAGAAAAATGTAATTCTTTTTTTAATTTTGTCATACGGTTTTTCAAACAGATTACTTAGATTACCTTATCTGTTTTCTTGTATTGATATATTTATTACAAAAGAATAAATTTTAAAACATGCACAGATATAGAGCCAGATATAATCAAAATATCGGAAAATATGGTGTTTACAGAAATCTCAGAAAATGTTTGATATCATCGGCTAATTAATAATTCATTAATCTGGGATAATTGTTTTGTTATGTACTCATTTATTGCTCTAATGTACATTTATATGGGTATCTTTTTCATTATATTGAATGCTCTCGTGTATCAGATTTTTTTCTCGTCGACAAATAGGCTGTTACATTTAACAGCTCCTGGACCGCCTAAAAAAAAAAAAAATTATAAATATTAATAGTTTGTTAATAACATTTTGAATATTTACCAAAAAAAAAAAAAAATTGTTTCCCCAATCATGGTACTTGATGGATGGCAGACTGATTTCTGTAACAAATATTAATGTTAAAATAAACAAATTTTTTAGAAGAGTAAATAATTTAAATTTAGAAGTTGAGAATAATATATTTTTGTATACATTTTCTTCCATCCTTCATTATTTATTCATAACTTAAAATAATACAAACAAAACGTATAATGCTCGAATTAGCAAAGTAAAAGAATATTTCGTCCTTTTAAGATCTCATGAAAAGGCGCCCTAAAGAAAATGTTCTTTTTTAGTTTTTTAATTTGCATTACTCAGTAATAAAGCAGTAAATGTATGAAACTAAAAACTGCAATGAATGTTGTCACGTAAAACGTAACATAAATATAAATCATGTGTGTCAAAAATAAACCCAAATGACTCAAGCTTATGGATAGCTACCAAAATAATTACTAAACAGCGTGAAACAATCCTCTTCACTAAAACATGGTCTAGCCAAATAAGAAACTGTTTTTCAATTAATGAAAACAACACGAAGCAAAATGAAGAAACAAACTCCGAAAAGGAAACAAGTAACCAATTCCATAAGCGTCTATATACTCCTAGGGAACTACAACAGATAACAAACAGATTAACAAATAAAAAAAAGCCCAGGACACGATCTTGTAACAAACAAAATGCTTAAAAATCCCACCTCTAAATCACTGTTATACATAACTAGTCTCATAAACTCCGACGCATGGAAACTTGCAATTATTATCCCTATACACAAACCTGGAAAACCAGGTAGCTCACCCAAATGTTATAGACCAACAAGTCTACTTCTTAACCTATCAAAATTCCCAGAACGAATCTCGCTGCACAGAATTAAACCATTCTTAAAAATTATACCACGTCATCGCTTCGCATTCAATCCCTTTCACTCAACAACTCATTTGATGAGTACAACGGATCTCCAAAATGATAGTAAGCGGTTAGGAAAATAAAAAATTCACTACGACAGCCTTCCTTGATATATCTCAGGCATTTAACAAAGTCTAGCACCCAGGACTTATCTGAAAAATAAGAACCCTAAACCTACCAACATATATTTACAATACACTCTTGTCATTTATAACAAACCGCAACTTCCCAGTCAGAATAAGGACCGACATCTTGCAAATACAAAGAATAAAGGCAGGTGTTCCACAAGGTTCAGTCCCAGGACCAACATTATTTACCGCTATAATACGCCAACGCCACACCACAGCTATAATTACACAAAACAATCATCCCGATGATTCTCAAAATGGAAACTAACATTAAATCCTACTGAAAGTGAAACAAAAATATTTTCTATCACTAAGAAAATACATAAATCCAACATTAATACAAATTAACAACCGAGAAATCCAATGGAACGACAATGACGACGTAGTAAAATATCTGGGACTACAACTTTTGATGGAAAATTTAACTGAAAAATACATATAAACAAAAAAAAAATGAACCAAGGGGTACACTAGACTAAAAATACTATGCCCATTATTAAACAACAGTTCAACCCTACAGAATGCTCTCTACTTCTATATTACGGCTGTAATAAGACCGCTAATAACCTAAGCATGCCCAGTATGGGCAGCTACCGCTCAAACAAATATTAAAAAGCTGCAGACTCTTCAAAATACATTTCTGTTTAGAACAGCCCTAAAGGCCCCTTGGTTCATAAGAAATAAACAACTACATAACGATACGGGCCTACCATACCTATCAACATGGATAACACAACAGTTTAAAAACGTCCACGAAAAACTTCACAAAACCGAAGGAGCACTCCATTATAAAATTGGCAAAATATTCGCCTAAGATTAAAACCACGACTACCGCAGGATAGCATACTGGAAACACTAAAAGACTATTCGATTCATACACCTAACTAAAAATTATATGTAAACTGTAACTCAACATTGTTTCAATACACCAAGTATTGTAACAATTATCGTAATAAATAAAGAAGAACATTTATATTATTTATCATTCAATTTTTTGTAAAAATAAAATACTTTTAATAATATATATTTTGTCTTACGACATTTAAAATAAATAATTAATAACTCTGTACTACCATACCGTTTAGTTACTTGTATTTCATCTTTGTAAATGCAAATTGTGTTACACTTGTACACCATTACATTTATATTTACTTTTAAATCCATAATTACTGTATATATAACCTTAATGGTTGGTACATACACATATTTTAAAATCACATCAATAATTGTAACAATATGCAATGTTAAACGAAATGTCCAAAAAAAATAATAAATTCCAAAATTATTATTATTTTTATTTATTTTGTCGTAGAGAGAACACAACGAAAGATGTTCAACAACATTTTTGTTTATTTATTTGCAATCTGCACATCAGTTACGCGGATGTTCCGTGTGCACTTACCGTACTATTGTGTCGTCTGTTGTTCCAGAATTTTATCTGATGACCTGCCAGGGCATTCGACTGCTCATCAACAAAGGATTGAGCAGTCACTTTTTCGTTACTCATAGTCTTCTCATTGGATCAACTAGTCAGGCGTTCAAATACAGAATCGGATCTGTGGGTACAAATCAGATAGGACCCGGGGACTTGCGATCTCTTTTGATAGGAGACATTGATCCGCGAGGGAATATCTCTACGAGTGTTAATATACAACATTGGGATAGTGTCAAAATTAAACTCAGCACTCAGGTTGGTTAATTAGAAATTACCTTTTCTCTCTCTTTTCCATATTAATAGAATAAATTGTCAATAACAGTTGCAAGAGTTCAAAACGAGTGGATTTCAAACAACTGCTGGTTGAATACAAAGCAGACAGATATACAGCTACACATTACGTCTAGTCAATCCTGATTTATTCAATTATACCGGAATTTATATATCGCAGTTACTATATGGTTGGAGTAAACGAACATCAGTGGGCGTTGAATTCATTCACCAACGCAGTCCACAGCTTCCAAATGGAAGTATAACTGCTTTCAATATCTTAGGAAGATATTTATGTAAATATGTATATTGAAACAACTGTTAACTGTCACCGGAGTGTTTATAAAACATTTAACAAACATACTTATATTATAATTACGATTCTTGTTTAGACGATAATGTTACCACAATCTGTACTACACTGAGTTTATCGAGGTTACAATGTTGTTATCATTTTAAAGCTAGCGAACAATTACAATTCGCTGTAGAAATAGAAGGAAGTATTTTACACAGAGACATCAAGCACAAATTCCTAAATCTGACATCAATATCAAAGGTATTGTTCGGTATTACCACTCACATTATTTTACATTAATTTCTACTTGTTTGATTATTTTTGCTCCTATACATTGTACAATATATTAGTATATTCTTTTTACCCTTATTTCACTATTATATCTATTTTATGCGAGCTGAGTTGTTTAATTTTGTTAAATACAAAATATTTGTATACAAATATAATCTAAATATTTTTTATTCGAAATTTGTATGTATCTATATAAAATACAAAGAAAACCTACCATCATCAGGTTGGTATAACAAATAGGAAAAAAATAAAACTGGATTAAGTATATAAACAAAGTAACGGATAAAATACTATATAATAATTATTTATTTTAATAAAACAGTAAATTAAAAAGAGTAGAGGGGATATAAATCAATTTAGTTATTTGAAATATATTTGCTATAGCTGTAGAATATAATTTTTTTAAATCTGTGTGTACATTTAAGATGTTTTTAAGATTATTTCCCTAGACCTTTAAGATTAACTCCTCCTGGTAGAGTGTAACCTAAAAATATAATTTTATTTGTTGTATAACTATTTCTGACAACTATTAAAAAAAAAAAAGAATATAAGTTAAATTAATATAATAAATCTGATTTGTAATGTAGTATTAGGTTATTGTTAAATATATGCATGGGTATTTGTCGACTAGGAATAATATTCTTGTTTATTATTTCAATTAACTTTAAATAATTTAATTAACACTGATATATTTTTCTATTTTTTTAATTTTAAGCAGCATAGATCGAAAATGGAACGTTTTCATTGAGCGCAATGTTTTCTCCGGCCATACATTAAAGATGGGACAAGGATTTTTAGTTGGTTAATTTAGGTCCATTGTAGTTGTATAAATTTAGGATCTTTTTTCATTCTCATTTGTTACATAATATATATATATATATATATATTTTGTTTTATTATTGTCTCAACAGTTATGTAATGCTTTCACGGATTTTACGATTTCTTTAAACTGTGCTTGTTGAACCCAAATACAGTTACTACTCTATGTGTGCCTATTTGACACTATCGTGCTAGTTATTCACTTTTAGGTAAAAAAAATATTAACTTAATTGAACATTGCGCTGAAAGATTTTCGTACATTTTTGTATATTATAATATTCATTAGTTAATTTGTAGATATCCGTAGACAATTTTAACATTTTAATAGGCGTGTTTTTTTTTTCAATAATATAGAATTTGTTAGAAACAAAAATATTTTATAACGAATAAAATGCACAAAGAAACCATTTATCTTGATTAGAATCAATATTCGTCTTTTTATCAATAGCGGTAAAATCTTTACTATTAACATTAAGAAATAATAAAAAGTATCAATAATATTTAAGTATACATTTTATTACAAACATTTAAACGCATTGCTATAGGTAATACATTAATTTAAAATTGATTTGTCAATTATTTAAGCGTGTACTGGTTTTTTCTAAACACCGTGTCAATTTCTTGTTTCATCTTTGGTTTTAGTCCACACTGTAAATAAATGGACACAAAACATTCGAAATCATTTTTCTGTATATACCTGATCGCTTAAGAATATATTACAATTTGTACTATGCAACTTGGGTTATTTAAAACGAACTATTGAACGACGAAAACAAATAACTGGAATGATCGTGAAAAATAGAATTTTTTTTAGTTTGTAAAATTCGGTTTTCTTGAACACATTACTTAGGTTACCTAACCCGTATGTTCGTTTTAAAACAAACTATCTGTTTTGATATCTAATCGATTGTTTTTAATCTAAACCAAAAGCAATTTAGTACCATTTGTTATTGTTTTTTTATTTTTTTATTAAGAACGAATTGATCTATTATTTAGGATGGGCGTCAACCTCCACCACTCCCGCCTATATTTATCCCTACGTATAGATATCCCTAAACTATTTTCCATAATATTTTTTTTTTTTAAATGTACATTTTTATGATTTTATAATATATATTTAATTTGACCACCTGAAGCGCTCTCGTGTAACAGACTTTCGCCTCGTCTGCGTTTCCCATTTTCACATTTACCGCCGTCAGATAGGCCCAGGCTTCTTCGTTCTTTACGTCCATCGTGTTCACTTCCGTCAGCGCCTCCTCGGCGGCTTCTATTTCGCCGGCCTGCGAAAAATAATAATAATGTTGATTATAATTTCAAATTTTTCTAGTTTTTTGAATGATTCGTATTATCCGTTAACATTTTTCAATGCGGGTACGTTTCTCACTGGTTCCGAGGTTATTATCCGTAATTTTTAATTTAATGTGAACATATTGTAAACAGAGATAACCGTGGGCGTCTCACGAGTTTATCTCAGTGAGGCCCACTAAAGTTTATTTGGTAATAAAATAAAAGATAGGAGGTCGACAGCGTTTTTTTTATTTTTTTTTTTGGACACGAAATGTGAAAATTATATTTGGGTCTCGGTCGTGTCTAATTTTGCCAGAGTTACAATAAAAATTATCCATCGAAAATAATGAAACCGTTATTGTCGTACGTTTCCCCGTTTTTTCTAAACGGCTAATAGTTTTTTAGGAAATAAAAATGAACGCATCCACGTTTTGCCTTCCGAAATTTTGTCATCTTTATAATCTAAAACCGAAATTAAGCGAGTTCTACTCGGCGTTTTCGCTATGATGTTGCCCGTTAGTTGGACTGAGATAACAAATTTTTTTTTCTCTTTTGACTAAACTCGTCATAGTTTTTCATCAACTCAGTTTTAGTAGGCTTGAGGACGCCATTTTCCGTATCTAACTATCAATATAGTAAAAATAGGTTTTCGTACTTCCAATAGTTCGCCAAATTGAAGACGGAAACATTTACTATATATTTCCAAAAGATGATTTTTTTTTTTTTAAATATATATCTATTTCCTGAGCAATCTATTTATAGGTAATACAAATCTAAAAAAAAAAAAATGTATTTTAGATTCTGAGCGGAGCGATGGAGAGTCATGTGGTTTTACAATGATTTTTTTGATTTTTTTCCGTAAACACTTTCTACCGGAACACTTCATCCGATCTGTACACTCCTATAATGTTTCCAGTAGTAAATTTTGTCTAGTTGGTACTTTAGAGGGGTAATTTTTCGATATACCTATTAGTTTTTTAACGCAGCAGAAAAAACCACCAAAAAAAAAAGACGATTTCGTCAAACTCGAGTTTTATTATTTCTTTTTTTTTTATATATATATGTTGATTTCTGGGTAGCCACGTGCGACAATGAAAAAAACACGACTAATACTACTTCGTTCAGGTTTTCGTTTGCAATTCATCGTTTTATACAGTTATAGATTAAATTCCTATCTATAATATACTACCTTCCCATTTTCCACAATTCACCCACGGTGCGAAGTACGTAATCGTTTTTTTTAATCTTATTATAATAAAAAATTGTAAAATCCCAATTTAAAAAAAAAAAAAAAAAACATATAGTAGTAAATTTTTGTCGTATTTTAATTGATTTGGTGAAATCATTTTTCAACAGATCCGCGAGTAATAGTGAAATGTCGAAAACGCATTTTTGCAACATTGCCCGTTAGAGACAGAGACGGCGCGGCGTCCTTTTAAGTATAGAAAATCGACTTCGACGAGCCACAAAACCGAAAACGCGATATTCTGAAGAGATTGCACGATTTATAATCATTATGTAAATTTTCGATAAACCGACAACTAATTTTATTGATATTTTTATACGTAATTCGTTTAGGACGAAAATAAATGCGCCGGAGGGTCGGCAACTCTTATATTTTCGCCCTCCGCGTTTCCCATACGTCTCACGTTTTATCGCCGCACATTTTTATCTGCTCCGCGTGCCCTCATTTATTTCCCCCATAGTAACTTCTAAGATCACTCTTTCATCGTATATATTATAGATAATAATATAAGGCTCTTCCCCGACTTTCATACTTCCACAACACACGCAAAACACGCATGAATGGCATCCCTATAGCTGCGCGCAGTGCCGGAACGAATCGAAAATATATATTTTTATAATAATAGTCGAGCACTTTTAGAAAGCCATAAAATTATGTTCGATGAAATCTTCTCGGTTTGTCCTTGATATCAGGGAAACTACAAAGAAAATCAAAAAATTACCTCCTCGATATACAAATCAGATAAAATAATTCGCTGCCAGAAACCACCTTTGAAGTTAAAGATCGGGCAATGAATTCTAGTAGTAAAACCATCCGCTTTACTCGGGATCTAAAGTGTAACCATATCGTTATCTGGTGAGTTTTGGTAAGGAGGCGACATATAAAAATCGCCCAAACGCGTGAAAATCCTTAATACGCCACTGGGTGAGGTCAACTATGGCGCAGGATCGATTTTTAAGTTTATCAATGCTCCGTATTGAATAACTTATAAGAATATGGTACATTGTAGATGTATTTGCCGAAATCAGAACGGTGAATGTTTCAAATCGCATGTACAAGACCTACAAATGCCATTTGTCCGTCTTAATAGTAATAATAATAATAATAATTATTACTATTGTAATGCGCGCGGTGTGTACGAAGTCTGTTCAAATATTACCACCAGGACAAATGTTATTACGGCTAATCTACACACGATAACGTTTTAAATTGTTAGTAGATGTCTTCCCCGCGAATATGTGGATATTTTAAACAAAACCCGAAGTCGCTGTCCCATCTCAGTTGAATATTACACGTGGCTAAATCCAGACGGTGTTTTTCGTTCGCCGTTTTCGACATGTCCGAAATTAACGAACAACGCGTGTGCATCAAAGTTTTGCTTGTAATTTGGTAAAAACGATGCAACGGAAATGATTAAAACCGCTTTTGGGGATGATTACTTCAGTGATTCCGTGACTTTCGAGTGTTTTAAACGTTTCAAGGACAGTCGACGGTCAACTGAAGACGCTCCACGTTCTGGAAGACCGTCGACGTCATCCAGAAACGATGGTGTGGCGACAATTTGCGAAAAAAAAAAAAAAATTGAGAAATGCCCGCCGACTGACTGGCCGTTCGCGAGTTAACAAAGCGAATCTCAATTGAGTCTAGTCATGGAATTTTACAGGAAAATGTACAGATGAAAAGGGTCGCGCTGCCAAATTCGTCCCGCGATTGTTCACCCACGACCAATGCACAGGCACGTTTAGCGCTTTCGGATTCGTGAAGTTTTGGCTGATAAAAACAATTGCCGTGGTCCCGCGGACTCTCGTATTCTCCAGATCAGGCCCCACGCGATTTATTTCTTTTGCCAAAATCTGCGTTTAAAGGACAACGATTTCTAGATGTAGTGGAAATTAAAGCGAACGCGGCAACAGAACTCGTAGCTTTAGGTTTTGAACAGTTGCAAAAGGACGTTTGAAAAATGGCAAGATCGCCCCGGGATCACTGCATATCGCCCGGAGGAGAGTATTTCGAAGGAGATATCTTTAAATAATGTGTAACTTCATTTTTGTAATTGTTAAATATAAAATCCTGGTACTTTTTGAACACACCCCGTATGTATAGATGTTTTTTTTTGTTTGATTTTTATCAAACGGTTCGTCCTCCGCTCCTGCCCCCCCCGCCACAACCACCACCAGACGGCGCGCGGGGAACCAAGACGGCGGATATAATGTACATACGTCTATAATAATAACAATAAATGGCGAGGGACCGCGCGCGTATACACGCCGGGTCGTAGCCATTTGTTCGGAATTGACCGCGCGGACACCGATATCGTTTGAAAACGCAATAGTCGACGGTATCCGCGCGCGCGTACGATATTCTCTAAACGTATACGGTTTTCCCTTCGGCTAAGTGCAAGCCAAATATACGCGGGCACGGTTCAGTTCGCAGTTGTATCCGTCTCATCCGAGGGGATGTTTTGGGCGCATCCCACGCGCCTTACGGTGTTCTCCGCGGCAGCGAAATCCCCGGAACGCGACGTGAAATTAATACGACCCGGGACCCCCAAGACCGTGATCCATTAGCCGCCGCCGATTAAGTGAAAAATCCCGAAAACTGATACTACTCTTGTACTGAGGTATATATAATACGCTATTATATTATATTGTTGTATTTAATAAAAAAAAAAAAAAAAAATACGCCGTGGCGTGTGTATTTGTATCCATAATGTGACATAAATCCGGATTTCGCATCTTTCGATTTTAAAATGCAACATTTTGGTTTCTGTTTTTATTTTTAAAATCACGCAATTATTTTACATTGTAAAACGAGTTATAATATAATTTTGTTCATTTCAATGCGTGCTACGTATGTACTTTATGTACGCATGTTTTTGTACTTGTTTTTTTTTTTTAAATACATATCTATTTGTGATATTTTTGAATTGTAAAAACGTATTTAATGTTTTAAACGTTTAATGCTATAATAACGACAATAAGATAATTATAATAGTTTTATCAGAAATTAATTAAAGTATATAAAATCACAGTTTTCAAATTCGAAATCCGGATTTACAATAAATGTCGGATTTCGAATTTCGGAATCCAAAAATCCGGTTTCTCGAATCCCGGCAAATTCCGATTTTTCCCATTAATAATTCGCATATGGGCCGATTTAGGCCACTGGGATTTGAGGGGCGCGCCGGAACATTACGAACGCAACGTATACAATGTTAACTTAACATATCCAATAAGGTTTACCTAACCTAATCTTATTCAACTTATGGGTAATAATATAGTTGAAACAATACGTAATCTAGTTGAAAAGTCGTTCTTTGCATTGGAAATTATAAAGACATTATAAACCTTAAAAATTATAATGAATCAGCGACAAAGAAGCCTATAAATCATCTAACTCGACTTTTTATTTTCATTAACCTAAAGATTTACCTAACCTAACCAACGCTTAAATTGTCGTTAAAAGTTACTTTATCGAATGATATTATCGGGGTTTTGTTATCTTAATCGATATAAATATTATTAACACAGTCCGGGTATTTTTTGATCACACCTCGTATATACTAGCTGTCCCGGCCGTGCCAATTTTTAAAAATTAATTGCTTAATTGCTTATTAACTCAGAGAACTAAGAACCATCTCTGCGATGAACTCTTTCGTTTACAACAACAAGAAAAAATCGCTACGATCGGACGAGCGATTCCCGAGATCATTGGCATCAAAAATTCTCATTCTCACATTTATATATATATATATATATATATATATATATATATATATATATATATATATATATATATATATATATATATAAATAGATATATAGATAAATAGATAAATAACAGTTATAGATAGATAGATGCATATTACCGTTGTAATGGTTCGCGCCGCCTATGCTCAATGGCGGTTTTGCCGGGGAGGCAAGCGAAGCACCGGAACAAAACGGAGAAAAGAAAAGAATACCTATTTTGCATTTGAATAATGTTCATATACCTAACCAGTATTAATTTAAAGTAAATTAAAAATTATTCTCAATTGATAGTGCATTTTGGAAATGTGTAATACAAATATGAATATGCGTCGTACAAAAAAAAAAAAGAAGGAATTAGCGGTTTTACGTCATTTGTCGTCTCCTTACACTTACCCCGATCAAACATTTTGCCAACAACGTGTACACCATCGGCGTGCGCAGTACGGTGCTAGCCATTTGACATATTGCCGTACCTTTGGCGTAACTCGCGTTCTCGTAATAATGCCGGGCGTACGTCAAATAGACCAAATGGAATTGCTCGGACGGCGGCGTCTGGGCGTTTGCCACTCGCGACAAAACCTTTTCTAAAACGTCCGGCGGTTCGTTTAGCTGTACGCAGTTTAGGCATTTCAACGCGTCGCCGACTATCTTCTGCGGTACTCATATTATAATTAAATTATTATCTCGTATATATTTCTATAATCTATACTGGCCAAGTCAATCGTTTTGTTACAGTTGAATTATTCAAAACCGAGTTAAATTAAAAATATATAAACGAATTTCAGTAACTAAAAATTATGTTAAAAGTCGCTCTTTACTACACTCCTTGTACATATATTTTGTATATTCTAAAATATTTAGACTGTTATACACTTACAAAACAAGACTCGTAAGTGGGAGTGGGATCGTATAAAATGCACACACATTCGAGTAAAAATACGTAATTTTCGTCGAAAAGAAAATGCAAATAAAAACATAGGTACCCAGCTTTTTATTTTTTTTTTTCACAAAAAATTCCCTCCCCTGTTAATACGTCATCGTATTTAGTAATTTAATTTAATATTATTGTTGTGTAAATAACAATACCGCGAGAAACTAATCGGATATAAAATTCTATCATACTCACGTATTGCTCAGTCATTTTTGCATTTTTCAAATGTTTCAAACTATTTGAATAATTTCCGTTTTTGTACTCGCACACCGCCATATAATAATGGTACTGTTTGCATTGATTTTTTACCAATAACAAACATTGTGTCGCCAACTAAAACGAAATAAAAAAAATATATATATATATTAATTGTGTAGCTATGATTCACGAATATTAGATAATATGGGGGGGTGGCTCACCTTTACTAATCCGAGTTCTAACAATAAAATGGCGCATTTGATCAACGGATCATTATTGTGACCAATTGATTGCCAGCTCAAGAGGTTCTCGTGAATGAAGCTGTTTTTGTCGATTACGTCTTCGCCAACGGAACTTTGGGCTAATACGTATAAAATATAGATTTAAGAAGATTTATTTTGACTGCGCATCACTTGGATGTTCATTTTCCCCCCCACCAAAAAAAAAAAACTTCAGGTAAAATGTTCAAAATTAATTACTACAAATAGTTATTTCAAAGTTTCCCATGCGATTTACTAATAAAATAAATTGGTAAACATGTATAAATACGAGTACCTAAAGAGCAATAAAGTATGATATTTATAAACATTTTACGTTTTTCGACCTCCCCCCTGAAATTTTCTCCTGCGTTCGCCCCTATCTATTGTGATTTTAAAAATTGTATACATACAATACGAATACTATAGGACATCCAAGTACAAATAAATATATACGAACATCACGTCAGCAGCGTTATTATGATGGCGAATAGAACATAATTTATTATTGTATTAATCATATTCAGTTATGCCTTCCTTGCCCCCCCCCGATACATTATACAGCGTGATTCACTTAAACAATCACTCGAGGTTTACATTTCAGTCCGATAGACTTACATCGAAATCGGTTTTTTTTTTTTTTTACAAACAGTGAGGGTACCAACGTATACGTTTTGAACCAATATTATTTTCAAAATGTGTCTTGCGCACGCACAATAGAACTTACATTTTAATAAACAGAAATACCATATGTATATATATATATATATATATACTACAGTAGTCACTCGATAATTCGAAATTCAGAAGACCGAGCTAAAAATTCGATTTATAGAGGTTTTCGATTTACCGAGTGTTCGAATAATCGAGGGGGAAAAAAATTAATTCAAATTAAAGAGAGATGAAAAATTGTACATATGTATATACATATTACATTTATTAATTGACATTTATTTATTATATTATTATATTTTACATATTAAAGAAATCTGTTATCTTTTTTTGTGTTACATTGTCGGCCACAATCTAGTCCATAGCGTTATCTAGCTTACTGATAGTATTGAAAATTGTATCGCATCTTTTTTCGTCCATTTCATATTGTAGATTACAGACATTTCGAGTTATCGAGGGGATCGGAGTACATGTATTTTCTTCTAATTATAAAGGTTTTCTCAGGGGACTAAGCGTTTAGTTCGATTTATGGAGTTTTTCGAATTATCTAGTGACTACTGTATAAATATATATATATATATATATATATATATATATATATATGAGTATGTTCAGTAATTTTGGGTTTGAATATAGTCAAGAAATATTTTGATCGGTACAATTTTGCGTCATCAGAAAACTTACCTGAGATACAGGCCGCCTAAAGTTGATTGAAAAAAAATTTATGATATTTATTTCCCACAGGCAGTATAGTTAAATCTACTTTTAATATCACGCATTGCGTCTTTAAAAACCGAAAAAAATCACATTTTATTTATTTTTTTTTTTTTCTTAAGAAACTCAAGGCGGCTACATGTTAGGAATCTCGGGAAGGTTTTGCGATGGAAAACAAATTGTATGTGTTACACGCTGTATACATAAACCGATTATATAATTACCCCTTTGTAGCATAACGTAGCTGACTTCGTACATTTTCAGTATTGAATAGCGAACGCTGAGCAAGGCGTACGCTTCGCTGAAGTCTCCGTGACTCACTATCAAAGATTTCAACACGATTTCACCATTGTCGTTGTCCTCGTGAACGGTCAACCATATTGCGGCACACAAAAAAAATCTGAATAATTAAAACAAAAACAATTATTCTTAATTAATTCAACCCTCAAAAAGGCATTAAAAGACAAAATAACGGAACATCGGTGGCGTATCTGAGGTGGGAAGGGCGTATCGTCTCCTCCCCGGAATTTGTTTAACGATTGTGTTTCAAATTTCCCCGTCTTAAGACAATATAATAATATATTAAATAAAATAACACCGTATTGTAATAAAAATGTTTTTCAAAAACAGTGAAAGAACTGTTGACTTTTGTGTGTGTGTGAGTGCTATATTTTTAGGTATGTTACAATTTTCGAATCGCCCTCTCCCGTTGATCGAGCTTCAGATACGCCACTGCGGAATATCATTGTCGGATTTCAAGGTAAATTCCAGAGATATTTATATATATTTCAATAAATCGCGATATAGATGAGATTAATTTGTATAGATATTAAAGTGATGCGGTGCAATATTTACGGATATAATAAAGATATATTATAATGATGCTTATATATATATATATATATATAATTTTGAAAGTGGAGATTATAAAAAGTGATGTGCCAGATATTTTTTGTCAGCCGATTTCGAGTCGGTATAAATAGGTATATAATAATATGAGCACGCGTTTTTTTTTTTTTTTTTCTTATATGGTGACAGTAACTATACTACTAGTTTATAGTCCTGTTAAACTCGCCCGATTCGATTGCCGCCGTCGACTAGTAACACTTCTTTGACACACTCCAAAGCCGTATCGAAATCTAGTCGCCTTGAGCAAAAACTAGCGTATAATAACCAGTAGTTCGGGTTACCGCGACTCGCAGCGGTGCCGGCCGTAGAGATTAACTGCGAGTTGGACGCAAACAGCATTTATAAGTATATAATATGAGTATAATATTATTATGATTAGGTATATAAAACCAGTGTTGAATTCAGGCATATTCGAAGGGGAGGGCGTTTGCCCCCTAGACATTTATTCGCCCCACCCCTGACATTTATCAACTATTACACAATATTTATAATATACAGTGGCAGATTTATGCTGGGGAGGGAGAGCTAATACGATCCAAGCCCCCACCCCCTATTGAACTTAACGTCTAGGTTAAACAAATGAGTGACGTGAAATTTAGATGTAACAAAACGTTAAAAAAAAAAAGAAAAGATTTTAGAAAGTTTCGATAGCATCCGTTTTGATAAGTATGTTATATATAACTAGCAGGGTAAATTGTCAAATTAATGTAATACCGGAAGACGTTAACGATTTGTTCGCTAAACACACTTGTCTGGGACAATTGTTATAGTATTCTTATTATTACAATTTTTTAGATAAAAATATTTTTAATTTTAATTTTGAAACAATAAATTTAAATACTATAATAACGTGTTTTTTTTTTTATTAACCTATGTGTTTAATATTGATATAAAAAACGTTGGCCTCTTCTTCTTCAAAAAAAAAAAAAACCCAAGACCCGTCACTGAAAATATATACGTAAACGACTAAAAAAAGCCCCTCATCTTCCCCCTCAGAAAAAATGTAAAAAATGTTTGGGTTCAACACTACATAAAACATCAGAACATTTTACCACGTCTAAAATGGTGTAATAAAAGTAATCGGTGGACATTTCAAGTCTTCAAAAATCAGAAAACTGTTATTACGTAAATATTCCCGAATTTCGTCTATTATTAATGAAACCAGAAGTAAAATCAAAACAAAATTTATCAATCTTGAAAAAATAGAAGATAAGTATGTTAAGTATTTTTAAAAATAAGAGGTACTCACTCCGTCCTACTGTCCCTCAATTCAAGGACTAGCTATATGTATATTTTATATTATTATTAAACAGCGCTCTCTTACGTCCATGTAAATTTTTCTGGCACGTTCCGTCTCTTGAAGTTCATCCGCTTCTCTGGCGTACGCAATCGCCGCGTCGGATTTTACAACGACGGTCTTATTGCCAGAATACGGAAACTCGAACGACTCGACCGTTTTTTTCATATCGTCCACCAAATCCATGAAAATACGATTCACGAAGCTCTACGAGAATTTTTTGTTTTGTGTTAGACGTAATCGCCGATGTGGCAAAGAAAGAATCGGCATAGGGACTTGAGCCATGCGAATAAAACAGGGAAGAGTGAAATGAATTGGTTTTGGTATAAATGGTTTGTAACATTAAAAATAAAGAATAAAAAAAATAAATAAAACCGGATTTTTTCAAAGGTGGTAAATGTAGGAGGTTAAAGTAAAAGGTAAAATGAGGTAGTCGGACAACTTTATTTATCTCCGGCTGTTCGACGCGTATTATCGTTTCGAACTATATAGTTTCCTGACACAAGTCGAAATTACAATCGTGAAGAACGGACGTTTTTTTAAGTCTCTCGGTATTTCTGTTTAGACATTTTCCCACAATATTGATAGCCAAACACGCTGGAATCACCAACGACGACCGTTGTCGCGCACGTGCCGTACAACGGGAAAACATCAGCGATTACGCAACACGCAGATAACACATTGTGCGCCACCCCCACCTGAGCGAACGACCGATCATCCCCGCCGTCGACTCAACCAATGACGACACAACGGCGCGCGCACGGATAAATGCCCGACGAGGTCGACTGCTGCGCCAGAGACAAGTCAGACTACAGACAGCAATCAACCCTGCAACACCTGAAGAACTCCGAAGGATCTCTCAAGTTTACTCTTGGTGATATTATAGTAACTGTTATTTCTTTCTGAATTAATAAATTTAATTAAACTGCAATAAACACGGAAGCAGAAGCTCACGAAGTGCTGAGCACAAAATCGCCCGTGTCTCTCGTAAACTTGGGCACACAAGTATAAGAAGGATATTATAACGGACGTCACGAGTGTATGATACAGGGCGTGCAGACGCCCGCGTTTAATGTGGGTGGCTTGCTGCTCCACTTACTACTATACTTATTTCACTTGACCCACTTGATCCACTTACTATACTTATTCCACATGGCCCACTTGGTTCCTTACAGGAGACTTACTTCTACTTATTTACACATACCTTAAACGTGCATGCAAGGTTCACCACCAATAACAAGTGTAGTTAACTTACACACAGAGGTCCTGGACGTGTGGAAGGCGCATTCACACGGCTAAGAAATCGTTCGTCTTCTAGGACGACAAGGGGTAATAAGCGACCACTCCTCCTGGTGATAACCTAACCTGGTGATTGCGCATGGGCCATAGTCCGCAAAAGCGAGTATAGCCCTTACATTCACGCAGCTGGGCCTGCTTATCTCACGGTGGAGGACCCCCAGAGCCGTGGCTCGAGTTGGCGGAAGGAAATAAGGAGGCGTGAGCTTGAGGAAGACACGCCAGTGACCCGGCGCCGTGTACTAAACTGAATCAAGCGGAATCGCTGACATGGCGTCCACGAACTGTTCAGCACTGTGTTTTCCTTTCCAAATTACAGTCCGATACAGATACCTCACAGACCTAGATAACGGAGATCGTTCAACTCCTGGTAGTCTCTGTGTTGATATATTTCAGAGAAGCTAATAATTTTCTCCCGAAACACAACCACCTAACCTAACCACCGTCGCATATATTATATATACAGCTAGGGTGCGGCTGAATCGATTGATGAGTTTGATATCCTAAAGCTAAGGTTTTCAACCGTCGCCCTTACACCACGAAAGACCTGAAGTGAATCACCGATGGAGGAGAACTCACGGTTATATCCGTCGAAATGTGCTGAAAATCAAGCGAAAACTTTGGGGGATCTCATTTTATTTTGAAATAATTTTCAAAAACACAATTGTTTAAAACGGCGGGATTACCCTAAGTATACGGATTTTAATGATTTTCACGCTGTATAAATACAAAATACCTGGGCCGTATCACCGATCAACGGACCTCCATAGTGTTCTTTGACGTGCGTTCGGATTTCGCCGCACAACGACCGCTGCAACGAATCGTAAATCCCGGAAAGTCTAAGAGTGTCGACGTAGTCTTCCGGGTCGCCCGAGTCGTCGATTTTCCCCGCGAACTGAAAAATATAATAATATCAGGAAAAATATATAATAATATTTAAAACGCGTACAGTAGTGTCTAGTAATTTTTCAACGACCAGTTTCACGGTGTCCCGGTATTTGTTCAATTTCGACAGGGCGTCAGTCGTTACGGTCGGCTGTGATGGCGGGTTTTCCGGAATAACGCTTAACTCGTACATACTATACAATATGGGCAATTTTTTTATATAAGTAACGGTATATCCTGAACGAACCGACAATTATATTTCCAGAGTGACGTATTTATAGTTGTTCGCCTAGCCCGTAAACGTTTAAGACGACGCCAAACCGTCACCGTCAATATCTAACGGGCCACATAGCGAAGACATATGTATACGTAGTCTGAGTTAGTAGATTCGCTTGTTTTAGGCGTTTTGGAGTAAAATCATTTATAAGTGCGAAACGGTGCGTTAATAATTTAAAAAAAAAAAAAAAAAACTTATTATATTTAAATGTTGAAATGATCGTTATTTTTAAACTGGCGTATTGAACGTTATAATCGGAATAATGAAAAAAAAAAAAACCGCATCGTCTTTCGATTTTATAATAAGTGTTTTTACTCTAAAACGAAAACTAAGCGAGTTCTACTCAGTCTGCGTACGCATGTTTTCGGTAGATAGACAGACGGGAAATGCGAGGCGCCTAGATTTGTGATGTAGTCTTGCACAATACACAATTATAAATAATCTCTCAATGCTCCCTAACCTCCCACCAATGGGAGGTCTTGTCGTAAAACTATTTGTACAACTTTTAAGCACCTCGCAACAAAATTGTATACGCTCGACACGAATATATTAGTAAAATTGATTAACTTAGGCATCATGGATTTATCCGGGATAACAAAAAAATACTACATAAAACAGGTACATAACAAAATACGATATATTATTATACCATTGATAAACAAACAAAAAAAAAAAAACGGACTTGAGTATTACTTTTGACCGTATAGGTGTATTAATTGATATTACTGTTTACAAAAAAATATTTATACCTCCGGCACTGGCGACCCTTTACGCGACTCGTTATTTAACGCCCCACGAATTTCCTCCTCCCCTCCCTAGATCCTCTCCCCTAAATGTTCCATTTTTTTTTTTTTTTACGAGTGTATACCTGGCAGTTAAGTGTTTTGTATACTGGTCGTAAAATGAAATGTCCACGGATATGTCGACGACCGCGAACGGCAACGTACATTCGGTTGCGGCCGTACCGAGTTCGAGAGTCTCGCAACTTGACGTCATACCCGACACTGCAGAATACTGAAAACATAAACCGTCGTATACTTTGCACCGTGGGGGCGGGAACCCCTATTGTGTGTGAAGGTATGGGGTATTATACAAAGGGAATATTATTTACATCTGTGTACACGCGTACGACAAAATCATCGCAAACGCAAAACGATTCTGTGTGCGGAAAGTTCGGTTAAACGTGTTTCAATCGACTTTAATTGGAAAAAATGTATTGCTTTGTAAATTCCAACCGTTTGCGTTTTTAACGAATTTTTACATAAATTCGAACTTGACATGCTGATAAATGACAGTGTTTTTATACACATAGAAAAAAAATACTAGACAATTTCAAATAACTGTTAGTAACTCGAAATACTCCAGAATGTTGTTTCGATAATCGCACATATCTAGAAATTGCTATAATCGATGTGAGTTTTAGGTCTCTACGATTAATTTTCACCTAACCTAACCTAACAACAGAAACCGTTTTATTGCGTAAATATTCTCTTTTTTTTCCCTCGATTTCTGGTGGAAAAGTATTGTTTGGGAACCTACATACTAAACAAATTCATAGTACGCTCGGAATCGAAAAATAATTGTACCAGTATTATTTTTTTTACGTCTGTTTCTGAATTAGCAATGAACTCTACGGATTCCTGTAAAAAATATGCCTCTTTTCCCCTTAGTGTTTTCAGGATAATACAATTTTCTCATTAAAAATCTAATTTTCCCCGAGTTATCATCGCGTCATCTAAACGTAATAACGAGTCCTTTTTAGACCGACATATTTTTTCAAACCGCTGTCCGTGCGTGTAGTTTTTTTTAACATAATATTTTACTATTTCGATTTGACGGTTTTCAGAGAAATATATTTTTTTTTTTTTATGTAACGTTAAGTAAGGCTCCCGTGGAGAGCCGTGTATTAAGAAGAAAAAAACCTCACACCCTTAGGTCCATAAAACCGCATTGTGCACTTAACGTTTTGTTTGCATACCAACTGAATTAAGGAAAAAAAAATACAAAACCAAACAATCAAAAAGTTAATATTTATAGTATAATGGTGTATAACGGAGTTTTTTTTTTATTTTTATATTAAACAAAATTGCAACTTAAACCTCGAACAAAAATTGATAGTATTGAAAGTTTTAAGTTACTATCGCGATGGTTGCAATACATAAAAGTTTCTATCGTGAATTATATCGTCGTATAAACAGGACGATAGTAACTATCGTGGAAATAACTGCCACGCTATCATTTATGATAATTGATATTGTTTTTTTTCCAATTATTAAGAAAACTGCAACGGAAATTTAAAAAATGGCCTCATAGACGCACTAACTAGATCTAAAATGCTTTCAGAAAAATTACTACACTTGCAAATCGGAGCAAGATTTCTAGTAAAAAAAATTGATTACAGACAGAAGAAAAAAGAACTTCACACACACCATAGTAGTAAAAACAATACATTTTTCGCTTCCCATTACCAAATCTAAAATCATTCTCTATCACACTGTGACATAATGACAGTGTTCCCAAGTTAAAAGTTAAAATAAATCATTAAAAAAACGTTATTACACGTAAAAAACAGTACAATTAAAACGAGGGGTCACTCGATTTAAAATCGGTATAATAAATTGACCGTGTAAAAAAATCATCGGTAAAATTTACTTTACCGGTAAGTTTACTGAGCTTAAATCTCTGACCACGAGCCGCACACTCACCCACCGTCATTATATTTATGACGAAATAACGAAAAATTATGATCACTTGTGAATGCCAGCCGGACCCGGTTATCTTTGTCACGCTTTCGGCAATCTCGTTCGTACCGAAATCGTCCAATAATGACAATAATACTCCTTTCGTTTTTACACTTTCCGCGTCGACCGTGTGGACTATCGACAGACATCTCACCGAAGTGCCTAAACAAAATACAAATATTGACTCAGAGTAAGACAAGAACTAACCACTTGTCGTATACAGGGTGTCCCACGGAGATATACCTCCTGAGATATAATTTGATTATTTTACATTTGTGTGTGACTCGCGGAGATAGGGAATACAAACATTTACATATTTAAATTTAATTTTTTTTTTTTTTAAATTAACATTTTATTTTATTATTTTCGAAAATTTTGCCTTTTTTTTTTCATTAATTTTTAATTCAGTATGCAGAAAAATAGTAGTGTACAAGTGACAATGCTATAAAGTAGTGTTTTGAAATTACCTCCACTCGTTTTCTGATAATTTTGGTTTTTCAAGACACTTATGTAATACCAAAACAGTATCATGTTTAATACACTATATTTTTGTAAACTAAATAAAGAGGTCGATGAAAATAAAAAGTGGCAACATATTTCGGACGAATAAACTTTATAAAATGGCCCATCTTTAAATTTGTCGAAAATAAAAAAGTAATTTTTTTTTAATTGTTTACCAAAACGTTTAAGTTTAATTTATATATATGTGAGTCATATATATATATATATATATAAAATAACACAAAATTCGATTATCTTCATTATTGGGTATATCATCGAGGGACACTCTGTAGGTATACATACAGTCGGGCCGTAACAACATGGACAAGTCTAAAAGCGCCACGAAAACGACCTTGTCGTGTAACTCGTCTTTGAGTTTTTTACCGGTCGCGGGGGTCGTTGTCGACGGGTTTTCGTTAAACTCGAACGTGACGGGCAAATATCTATGCCTGATAAAGTTTTATTTTTTTTTAAACGCATATAATCAGAAACACATATTTTATACCAACATGAAAATAAAATCTTGAAACGTCCGCAAAGACGCGCCGCTCATGAAGGATCTCCGCCAGAGGTTCCATTCGAACCTGGGCCCTCTGTACAGCGCGGGTACAGGAATTTTAACCGAATTGGCCACAGGACCGTCATACTCTTCGTGTCTATACGAAAACCGAGAGAAGATAAAAAATTTATTTTTTATTTTTTTTTTTTTCTCGTATTTATATTATTATTTCGTTGAATATTATACATATTTATATATTGCGACAAAAACTCATCGACTACACGAATTTAACGAATTTTAGGTTTTAGCGCATAATGTTTTAGTGTAAAAAATGTTTGCTCCACAACTTTAAAAGATACATTATTAAAATTAGAATTTTCTGATAATTTCCCCACTATTTCAAAAACGTACTAACCGTTAAACACTCAGTTTTGACGAGTACGAACTCATCACTAGTACGTTATACTGACTGGGGCGATATGCCCCAAATAAAATATTGAAAATAAAAATATATAAAAATTTAAAATGCAACAAAATCGGTATAAAATGTAAATACACAAATTTGAAAAAGTTGAAACTTGATATTCCACATAGGTTATCAGTTTTTGCACTTAGTGAGTTTTTACTTCAAGCTGATGATATATATATATACAGTAAAACTCGGTTAAGATACGGTTTTCCACCGATCCCTAGGCGTTTCCTATACTATCCAATGCAAAAACCACCTGTTTAGACGCTCTTTTGTTCGGTACAAGACGATCAATTATCATAGGCGTGTTTACGAGTGTGGCCATAATGGCCATGGCCATATCTGCGCATAATCAGTTTCTCTCAGAATTTTAAGATAATGTCAATAACACAAATATCATGTTAATAAAAGTGGTAAAATATTTATTCGCGAATAGCCAGTGTTCGAGTTTCATAGACATCTTATCGTAGCCTATAATAGATCGATGGGCACCGGTAATTATTTACCACACTATCTTATGACGCTTTATGTTTACCTACACTCCTGTGTACGATTTTCGTATGATAATGATTACAGACTAATATTAACTGTTGATACCAACAGTACAATAGAAAATACGAATATTCATATTATGAAAGTATGGTAAGTAGTGTAAATATTAATAAAATCGAAGGAAAACGCCATTAAATTGTTCTCGCACGACGCGATGTGCTACGTGTATTCGTATAATCAATTTGTATTTATTTATTTTGTTTTAATTTAAATTTAAAATGTATTAATAGCATACTATACTTTGTATACATAAGAGCTCAGGAATCAGCATGATCATAAGGGATTTTTGAGAGAGGCTTTAATTGTTTTACAAAGATTGCGTGTACGTTTTAAAAGCAACAATTAAAACAAATAAATATATGTATATATATTTTAGGTGGAGGCAAAGCCCCCCCGTAAGTTTCCCTCAATCAACGCCTATGGGGGGCTGACTTCATTGGTTTATCTTCCATGAAAGTATTGTTGACCACACTGCGAATAAATTCTAGACGCGTTATGTCAATGATTATATATACACTATAGTATATGCAATTGTGTGATATAAAAATGGACATTTTTCACTTTTATCGTAACATATATATATATATATATATATATATTGTGTATGCATTGATGGTATAAAACGCTCAATAATAGTTAATAAATAAATTCGATATTTTAACCATTCTGCTTGTTGTTTTGTTTTGTTTTAAAAAAAAAAAAAATTTAAAAAAATTAAATTCCCGCATAAGACGCTTTCCCGCTTAAAACGCTCTTCCGAGCTGGCCCCTCGAAGCGAGTTTTACTGTATATTAAATATATTATTATAATACGCACGACGACGACGACGACGGTAACCGACGAGCAGCAACAGCAGCTCTTCAGTCCGTCTCCGCCGGCGGACCACCTGTATCGATCTGGGAAAATAATTTTTATAGACCGAAATCCGTCTATGGGATTTCAACACACACACACACACACGCACGTATACAACAACAACTACAACAACAACAACAATCACGAGATGTCGAAATGACGGCAGCACTAAACGGGCTATAGTATTATATTCATGTATATTATTTGAATATAAACTCCTCGCCATTGTCTTTGCGTGTGTATACAATAATAATAATAATATAATGTCTGTTTTTTTTTTTAAGTGGACGAACGGAACCTACCCGTTTTTTATTATTATTATTATTATTTTTTTTTTTTTTTTTTTTTTTTACCTACCGCAGATCGGCTTCAAGTGGCCCCGTGTACGCGAGCACGTGAATTATTATCCGTGGGAATATTATAACATGATTATAATACGCACCTCTGACCCGTGGTCGATACGGTAACCAGCGCGGTATCCAAGCTGTACCATCGCAGGTCGTTTACGTCGGACGGCCGGTCCGCGTACGTGCCGCGCGCAAAAACTACACTATCGAAGTTCTTAAAAAAAAAAAAAAAAAAATGAATACGCAAGTAAAATACAATATATATATATATTTAATTATACATTAGGGGTTTTCGGGAATTTGTGTATGAGGAAACAAGCGCGATGTCACAAGAAGAAGCAAATCTGATACAAAAATAAATGCCTGAAACACCCTAAAATATACAATATAACTCGTGTAAGACGCTCTCGCCTATGCCGATTTCTACCTCTAATACGCTCATTTTTACGAGTCCTTTGATTTCGGTAACGTTTAACATGTAAATAACTCCGGATAAGACAGTCTCTTTGTCGATAATGTCAATATAAAATTTAATGAAATACCTCGCTAATGACTATAAATAACTATAATCTACTAACTATCGCTCGTTTTCGGAAGGCAAAATTTGATGAGGGCGACAACTATGTCGTGGTGGAAACCAGCGAAGATTTTCAAGATTTGGACGAGTTTCCTGGATATGCGCAAATTGACCATGACGACGTTACGACTACTGCCAGAAGCATTGATCGGATAATTACTAATGAAATTTCATCAGTTGATGTTACTACTATAGAGGAAGCAGATGGAATCCAACACCGATTCTCCCAGTAACAAATGCACTTGATCGTGTCAATGAGTTAAGAAGATGCAATTACATCTATTGACAATGCTGACGAAACGTTACACTATCTTAAATAAAATTGAGAAATTCCTCTATTCTAAAAATATCATAAATGTGAAACAAACAAAAATCGAGGATTTTTTTTTTGAAGTAGCTAATGTAAAACACATTATGATAATAATACAAATAAATGTAATATATAAATGCAATAATAATTCACATTCGTTCCAATAGTTTTTGAAATATTGATTTTCCCGCATGACACGCTATTTTTTAACTGGGAGAGTGTCTTTAACGGGTTCTACTTGTATATGGTAAGCAGGGACGGACGAGATACTTCGAAATGAATAGAATAGATAGCATAGATACACGATAATATTATAGATATTACTAGATACTATTATTTTACGTGCATGCAAGATACTTAAATTTCATATATTTTTAAATAGGCGATTCGCTTGTTGCCCCTCCCCCCCACTTGTACGACTAGTTACTACAAGAACACATGGGCATTTTAAATGGAGTGGTGGAGTGGAAAAAAACGAAAAACGAACTCTCGCTGAATCGTACCTATTATATAATATTGTATATTATTATAATACATATTTTACGACGGGCGTATTTTTGTTTTTGACGAAATGTATTTTACAAAAAAAGAAAAAACGATAATAAAAAAAATTCCGACCGAATTTCTTTACGACCGTATATTACGTATTATTATCGTGGGTACCAATTATACATATAAGCGGCGACCAGGGTTGCAAAAACGATTATTGTTTAAAACAAATGTTAAATTGATTTAGTATAATAAATAAATAGTTACGATGTAAATTGTAATTATAGTAAATATCTAGTAAAATACTATTACAAATTCCGGTTGATTATTTAATAAGATGTTTACTTTTCAGAAATAAACACTATAGTTACAACAAAAAAAAAAAACAGTCATACAGACTACAATGAAAAACCTTAGTCACATTTTTTTTTTTTTATAAATGTATTAATTTTAACTTAAAACTACTGAGTTTTGGCAGTATAGCAAAAGTCGAGTACGGTCAAGTATATCAAATAAAATATAATAATTAAATTGTTAATAATAGTGTTTAATTAAAAACACTCTGGTTGCACCGATATGTACACAAGGGCACCCGTGGAGGAGCGTATATTAAAACATCGCAGTAAATAAAAAATGTATAATGAAAATTAGAGTCGTTTAGATTAAAAAACGAACATTTTGTAAACGAAAAAAATGCGGATTTCAAAACTCCGCGTTTTCGGTTACCGCTCTTACCGGGTCAATTACTGCGGGCACGTTCAACGTGGCCGAGCACTTTGTGGCGGATGACGCGTGCTGTTGGAGTCCACTCGCATTCCGAGGGTTGTACAGCCCGTGAACGGTGATCCCGAGCACGTTTTCCGGGGGCGCGGACTTTCGTAACCGAACGTCCGGGCACGATACGGTCGCGGACAGGCGGGCCATCGTGTTGGACAGGACGTTCCGGTTGAGTTCGCCGACCGCCTTCATCGGATACCGTCCGGTTGCCACCGCCGCGTTCTGGCCTGCCGCTAAACAGTCGACCGGTTTACGCGCCGCAGACAACCGCCGGGATATACCGATCGGCCACAACGACACGCGCGTCAATATAAACCGATCAGGTGTATTCCGGATTTTGGGTTTTTACAATAAGTCGTTTATTACGTGTATTTGTGCCTAAAGGCCGATAATTCGCCATCATTTTTAAGAGGGCTGATATTTGACTGTATATGTAATGCTGCGTTTGCAAAAATCATCTTACCGTGCAAAATACGTGTATGATTTATTTTGATATTTGAGTATATTTAAGGGGGGTTAATTCTCTCTGTTTGTATATTTCGACGGGGCTAAGCCCTCTCAGGGTATTCCCCACCATCCAATTTTCACCTTCTATGGTCGTCTGTTTGACATATTTTACAATTGCCTTGGCCTTTCAGCGACATTCAAACATTATAATAATGTTATACAGTAAAAAAAAAAAAAAAAAAAATGCTATAACGAATTCGTTTCTATACGCAAATCGTATATAAAGTTTAACTTCGTTGTTAAACTGAAAAACGAATTTTGTTTTTCAAATGCAAGGCTTTTGAGACTCGAGGTTTTTTAGATTCTGAGCCCGGGGTTTTGTGGTTTTACAATGATGTTTATTTTTTATTTTTATTTTTTCTGTAAACATTTTTTTACCAACCAGAAGACTTCATTCGACCTACACACTCCTATACTATGTCCGGTAGTAAATTTTATCTAGTTGGTACTTTAAAGATGTCATTTATCGATATAACCTATTAGTTTTTTAACGCAGCAGAAAAAACTATCAAAAAACGACAAAAACACGATTTCGTCAAACTTGAGTTTTATTATTACTTTTTAATTTATATTGATTTATGGATTACCGTGGCAACAATGAAAATACATGACTAATAGTACTTCGCTCGGAATCGCTTTTCGTTTGCAATTCATCGTTGTATACAGATAGAGATTAAATTCCTATCTAAAATATACTACCTGGTAGTAAGAAGTTGGGAAATTTCTCATTTTCAACAATGACTCACCTATGGTGCGAAATACGTACGCCTTTTTTTATTATTATACATGTTTGTAAATCTTGGAAACGTTTGGATATTAAAGAATGAAATTCGGAAAACCGGCCTAGGGGGTCGATTTCGTGTGCAACACTACACGCCGAATTCAAATCTGTTTTCTGTTATCGCTTCACTACATCGATCGGACAAACGGAGACCGGTCTGAATTCCTAAGGGAATTCCCGCGGTCCGCTTCCAATCCCTTTAATGTTAATTATTATCTATTTTTTAATACACCGGACGCGGTCGTTTTTCTTCTTGGAACAATTATTATTACTGCGGCTGACTCGTCGCCCGTATTCAAAAAAATGAGTCAGTATATTCTCGAGACTATATAATTATTATTACGGCAGTCCAACGGTGAGTCATATGTCCACCGTCGTTCGACTAATCCGTTTACGATAATTTTAAATACCGGACGTTTTCAGATTTTCCTATCGATGTTCTTCTATCGGTGTAATTTTGAACGGATAAGTTACCGAATATAACGGACAGTGTTCTCGACTGTGCGCTCTCGCTTCGAATCAAAAAAAAAAAATCAAAAATTTTAAAAATACGTTTATTTGTACGTAAAACTGTCCTATTGAGATAATGGAGTTGTTAAAAAAAAAAAAATAACCACTTAAATCAACGATAATACGTTGCAATCGAAAAACGATTCTGAACGGAGAACTTGGTGAGATAAATGAAAAAAAAAAAACCAAACCAATGTATCAACAATATTTGAAAAGTCGACAACTTGTACGAATAAAGGAAACCTCCTTAAAATGTTTAGTTTATATCGCGATTGCGCGGAAAATGGCACGGGAATACTCGCACCGTTATTTGTAAAACTGAATTTAAATAATTGCGAATTGATAAATATAAAATTTCTATTTTATTCAAAAAATTGCCTGAAAATTGCCTACACACAACCCCTTAATTTTGGGCCGGTAACATGTCTTAAGATTAAAGATGAACTAACGAACGTATTTTTAAATACAAAGTATCAGAGACGTGCTCGAGGGAGGGGGAGAGGGAGATACCGGATTTTTTTTTAATATTAACTTATGCTTTATGGATTTTTCTGTAATTATTGTTTTTTTTTATTTTTATTATTGATATTTTATGATAATATTCAATACAACAATCATTTACTTATTTACTGCCACTGTTTAAAATCTAATATGGTTTCTTTGTAATACACATGTGTATTGTTTACAGCAATGTTTCCCAAACAGGGGGCTCGCCCACCCCCCTGGGGAGCGTGAACACATTGTTGGGGAGGTGCAAGCGGTCATCACGAAATAAAATTTGTATTTATTAAATTATTTTTATTTTACAATATATTCATTCGACGTTCACCCTTAAACTTGCCCCTTGCCCTAATGTCTTTATTTTTAACACTCTAATTCCAAGTACTTTGAATGTTAAATATCTTGGCTAGACCCTTGATAAAAGACTGACCTGAGCCCAGCATATTAGGACCAAAAGAATAAATCTAAACCTACGCCTACGCCTACTAAAAAACCTCATGAACAATAATAAATATACTCACATCAATACTAAATTACTTATTTATAAATCACTACTAAAGCCTTCTTGGACATACGGCCTTAAGCTTTGAGGAAACGCAAAAAAAACTAACATTAAAAAAATTCAAACATTCCAAAACATCGCACTTCTCAAATTATTAAATGCCCCTCCCTATTTCTCTAACTTCACTATACATACTGACCTAAAAATGCCTTCAGTTTCAGAAGAAGCTAAAACATATTATAAACGTTTCCATGTTCGCACTTTAACTCATCCCAATCCTCTTATCAAAAACCTTGCTAATCCTACAATCCCCGGCAACCCCCCGAGACGGTTAAAGCGGAAATGGTGTCGTGACCTGTTGGCACCAAATATTAATATTAATTAGAAAAAATATATATAATTAAAATTAAAAATGAAAGTGTTACTAATGGGTGGCTGCTTTTCTCAAAAATGTCACGAATTATGTATAAATGTTATTAAGGATATATGTATTTTTTTTTAAATAATTTGTAACTAATCTGTATCTCATTTTCTTATTGTGCCCAAGTGGTATAGAATATAGATTGCATTTAAAAATTAAAAATAAAATTTTACAATATAGAGAAAAAATGAAAATTACGACCTGTTATCGAGTGTTTAGCGGCCGTCCGGTACGATAAGAGGATGCCAGGAGAAATGACTATTATAGATTAGTTTAGACTCGATTTAGTTTCGTTTTGCTGTTGCACAGTGCACGTAATACATAGTCGTCGCCAGTGTACGTACGTCAAAGTAATAATATTATACTAATATAGATAATGACTACACCGAAAATAAGAATGTATATCGATTTTTAATTTATAATAGCGGAGGGAGCATAAGAATAAAAGAGGTTGGGAACCATTGGTTTACAGGAACCAAGTAGTGTATCCAGTAGTGTATCGACTTCTACCTAAAAATATGAATTAAGATGTTATGCCTATAACTAGTTATATTCAGATTCCCTTCTCATATTCCCAGAATATCCCGGAATACGAAAGGGAATATATTCACTCGTATGAAAAGGCCGAGTACGTGACCGTAAAGTTGGTAATATTTTGAAAAATAATTTCTAGTACGTAAACCGTGTGCGATGTACTTACATTTTACCGACCCATTGCCATCGTACACCAATGGCAACAAGTCCACGACGCAGACCCACGTTTGCCCCGTGAAGGCAATATTATTGTTATACGTCGCTTTTTGGCCGTTTTGTAACTCGAAATAAACTGCAAAACGATGCAACGTGAAAACGTTAATTTACAATCATAGGGCATCACGGTGGCCCACGGATTGTCTATTGATTTGATCGATATTTTTCATATGTATAAATAATAAGAAAAAAGGGAAAAAAATGCTTATGTCGTTCTCAAATGTATTGATGCCGTTCAAAATCGCCTATCGTCTCGTTTTATGTATTTCTAATTTTGGAAATATTTTTACAGGAATCCGGTTAGTTAATATACTAAAAAACTAGGGTTTGAAAAAAATTATTTAATTATAGTTTGAATTCAAGGCATTTATACGGATATCCGACTATTGATCACACACCGCATGTCGTAGTAGTACATTAATCGCAGTATTTAATCGCATTTTTGGGGTGTTTATATTTTTGGATACGAGACGTTTTAAAAAGAAAAAAAAACTTAAACGCGCGGTAATGAAATAAACGATCCAATAGATTATCATATCGTGCGTGCGTATTATATCGTAAAGTACAAATCGGTTAAAATAACGGTCGTAAAAAAGCCATAATACTTAGCATGGGATGAGAATCGAAATTGCCGTATTCCGATATTTCATACAAAGGCAAATTGAAAGGTACTTCTAAATCGATTGTACCGGTGGCGTCGACCACGGTAACAATTGAATCTGCTGTTTTCAACACGTTATCGTGGAATTCGACTTTGACGTTGAATTGTAGCGGGAAATCGAGTGAACATTCCTTGAAAAAAAATTGTTAAAAAACGCTGTTATCAATCGATTAAATAATATTATTCGGCCGTGCAATTCGACAGCGGGTATAGGTACTCACTAAGTTTTCGATAAATTCCAAGAAAAGAACTAATTCGATAGACTGTTGTTCGGTTTCGCGTCTAATCGTCTCGGACTCCATGATGATGAAGATAATATAAAAAAAAAAAAAAAAAAAAAAGAGAATAACAAATCCGTATGTTTCGTCCTGTTTAACAAAATGCCATGACGACTCTAATAAATTAATAAGTGGTCGTGAAAAAAAAATAAATAATAAATAATAATTGCACGTGCCTAATATGTTATTAAATCACTTTTGAATTAGGTATTTTTTAATTATTCCGAAACTGAATATATTTCTACCTGCCTACTTTCTAGTACCTGTACATATAAAATGGATAGTTGTTTTCAGATTCTGAGCGTTGTTAACATTGTTTTTTTTTTTTTTTAAATTATACTTTTCATTGCATTTGTAATTCGTAATTTCTACTACTACGAGTTAATATGAGTTAATAAATAAAAAAAAAAAATAGCGTTAACTTTTTCCTGTACGACTTGGATTAAGTGTACAGATATAGGTTATACACGTTTGGCATTTTAATACTATGGAAATATAATATACATATATTAAATATTTATTGTACATGCCAAATAAATAAAACCCATGCCATCTCCTAAGAAAGCCGTCATACAATAATTTTACTCGTTTTAATTGTTTATTAATTTTTATCTGTACAGGTTCAATAATAGTAATAACGAACTATTTATTATCTCGCCTTCCAAAATTCAACGAAACAGCGGATCCGTTGGAATATCGTTGGATAGTAAAATATTTAAATTGTTAGTGGCGTAGCCAAGAAAAACTTTCGGAGGGGGGTAACATTTCAAATTCTCACTCCTAATATGATAATATTTGTATAGGTGAAATAAAATAGGCACCGTCTAAAATAAAATGTACATCGAAGACATTTCGGGGGAGGGGATTAAAACCCCTTAACACCGTGTATACGCCACTTTAAATGGCGTTGGGTGGCGAATAAGAACAAAATAATACGAACCGATCTGTAAAAATCTGTAAAACAAACCACCGGTGGATCCTATGTAAATTTAGTCCATAACGGGTCCGGGAGCTTATTTGAGTAGTTTATTTTTGTATTTTTTAAGTATAGGATGTTCTGAACTCGAGAACGACGATGGGTATAATTTTGGTCAAGCGTTAGTTGGTAAATAATAATTTCCAGGCGTCACCTGGAAATATGTCGAAATGCTTCCTGGACGGGCATCAACGGTATACGGGTTATCCCGAGAATATCCGTGCCGGTATTATAAGGGTATCCGGCGCGTGAAGTTTTTTTTAGTGTTGTTTCTCCGCCAGGAACGTCTAAAAACAAAAACCTAGGTTATAACAATATCGATATACGAAATCGACGATCGGCGTGGGATTATTGTGTAATCCGTCGACGACGATTGCGGGACATCCGGGCGCCCGAAAAGACAACGACCGTCGTCAGTCCGGGGGTAGGGGGCCGGGCGCGGTCGACCGGCGGCCAGCAGTCTCGGAAGTTTTATCGCCGCGAAGAGGTTTTTTCTTTTCTTTTTTTTTTTTTTTCTCTCCGTATTTCTCTATACCGTGTACCGTGCCGCTGCCGATGTCTCTCATCGTCCGTTTTTTATACGTATAGTTACACACGGTATTAATAGACATACCTGAGGTTTTACCGTGTGCGCGCGCGCGCTCTTATAAACCCGTTGTTTTTACCTTATCCCCCGCGCACCGCCGGTCGTGGTTTCCAATTCATTTTTTTTTTCTTCTTCTTCTTCTTCTTCTTTTTTTCATCTCCTCCTATATATAATATTCCACCGCCGCCGACTCCGCCGCGTCTTCCTACATAATATTATTACTTCGCTTCCTATATTATATTATACACGTCTCGTCTCCCGCATTATCACGAACGGCATTATTATTATACACCAGTCACATTAAATCAACAGCGAGCGTGCGCCAGAGTGTGCGGTGAGTTTACGCGGCCGCCGCCTCTCGCGGTACGTACGAGAGGGCCGGGTTTTTTTTTTTTTTTTTTTTAAAGGAAAGATAGATGGAGAGACGAAAGTATTACGTATATATAGATAACGAAACGGAAAATAAAAGGAATTATCTACCGGTAACAATTCGACGAGTACTTATAATAATAATATATTAAGTAATAATATAAACACGCAGTGTCGTGTATATATATAAAGCGGCGGGGGAAAATTGAAAAATCAAATAAAGAAGAATAAATAAATAATAAAACCGGAGCGTTTATATATAATTTATATATATATATATAGAGAGAGAGAGAGAATATTAATACTATATAATACTCTCGGCGGTGATTAATGGTGGTCGGTCGTAAAGTTCGAAAAAACAAATGCCTCCGAGACTTGGAGATTGATGATGGATTTACTCGGCTGGCCTCGTCCGGAGACCAGCGGACACCTCAATGTCATCGAGTGATAATAACGTTTTTTTTTTTTTTTTTTTTATTAATAATAATTTTTTCTCGAAATCGCTCTTTATTGGTCATAAACGTTTCTCTATAATATATGTATACCTACCGGGTGTGGTGGGCAATGTTTGCAGACGGTGGCCAACGGAATGCGATCGCGCTGGCACACGAGGCCCCGTTTACGCGTGTTGTCCGATCAAAGAGTTTTATACCACGACCTGCGTGCGGTCCGCGCGATGGCGGCAAAGTAACGGCGGACTATTAAAAATCCCCACGGTAAACGTATAGAATTATTATGCGGATTGTAAGTGCACGGGATTGAACGTGTGACGACACCGCGGAATGTAATGATCCCGGGGGGGGGGATGGAAAACTTTTTCAAAATAACATAAAAAAAAAAAAAAAAAAAAAAAAAAAAAAAAAAAAAACGATAACTTATTAAAATCTAAATACATAGCAAGTGATACCGTTGATTAGATAAACATAAGGCATAATTCTAGTTTAATAATATGAGCAAATTGCAAATTACAACAATCGGTATAGATTTTACAACGAACCGTTTTTAACAATATATAGGGTTCTAAAATTTCATGAAATATTTCGTTTGAACGAAACACACAAAAACTTAATTAAAGTTTTTCAATTTAAAACTATAATAGTATATTTACAACAGAAATTTGTTTAGGTAACTGTTACTATAAAAATAGTTAATTATGTATTCATTATACGCAAATTACAATATTTAATTTAAAAAAAAAAAAAAAAAAAAAATGCTAAAGGAAGATGTTTGAAAAATATAACGTTTAATAATTATATAATATTCGTATTTATTTTGTATTTGAAAAGTTACCAAGAAATACTTCGCGATTATTGGTAGTTATTTCATATTTTACCTTCCAATTGATATAGTTACATATTACTCGAGTTAAGAATTTGCGATTATATTATAAAACATCTTACGGTGATTCTAGTTTTACATTTAAAAAATCACAAATATCATATAGCCTATACACAATTTGTAGTTGATTAAATCACAGTGAGTTCAAACTAATGGTTGATATATATTGATATGATATGAAATCAGTCAATCGATAGTTAGTGCGACCGCCTAGTTATGGTTTTATAAAACACACTGAAAAACCAATAAACGAATATTTGAACAAAAATTTATTTTCCAATATTTCAAGCTGTGTGAAATATTTTATATTACTAACCCTCTATGTATAAAAAAAAATCTAGTTTTATAGGTATTCAGATTTAATACCATTGAAAATTATCATTTTCCTCATCGAAAATAACGCGCACGCATAGGTACTTATTATTCATTTTCGGCGATACTCGTTAACACCGTTCGACACAGATAATTAATGTTATTGTAGAATAAATATAACTGTCCCCCGGGTACCATTTTTCTTTAAAAAGTTACAAAAAAAAAATAATAATTTTCAATAAACAACGAGCAGCTCGGGATTCGGTGTTTTGAAAATAACGAAATAAAAAAAATGTAAAATATTCACAGTTATTCACAGATCGTGGAAATTCCTTCGTGTTTTATACTGTTCGCGTGAAGACTACCTTGACATTAAGGTCCCGTTATACTTCGACGGCCAAATGTCTCGCACGGTAATAAAAACAATATTATTTTATTAGAAAACCCAATTACGAATCTGTCGGGAAAAAAATAATAATAAACGCACGCACTACAATACACACCGTACGGGTGATCTGCGAACATCTGAAGGGAGATATTTTTAATTTAATTTTCACGACCTATTACGTCTGCATACGCAGTGAAAACGGCCGATTGAACAAGCCGTCGACCAATCTAATCGTCGAATACACGCGAGATACGTTCACATTAGTTATACTGTGGTACACCGTTGATGAATTTTGGTATCGCGGTATCGTGTAATTTTGAAATGCCGTATTTATTGTACAATTTTAACGATTATGAATATAAAAAATTATGAAAACACACTCAAATGTATTCTTTTTTGCCATATTAAGTACGACTAGTGAAATACCTCGTATTTTAAAATTGTCGAATATTTCTGCTCGGCCAAACCAATTTTATCTACGTAAAACCAAACAAATACTAAAAATACTCTAGACTACTCTTTCCACATCTAGAAACGGCTAATATTAATATTCTGTGAACATTTCGGGTGTATACAATTATTTTTAACCTAGTTACAACAAAATGAAAAAATCGAAAATAATGAAAGCCATTATTTATTGCCATCAATTTTCCCGTTTTTCCCATTTATTAAGACAATTATACAACGAAAATCAAATAATAACCCGCCCAATGTACCAACTAGATCCAACTAGATCAGATCAACTACCACTTGATTATCGGAGCAATATTTCTGGTAGAGAAAAACAAACATAAAAATAAAAACGTAGAAAACGGTTGTTATGTCAACACGAATGAAATATCATAACCGAACCAATTTTAGACCGTTTCGTAAATAAACTGATAAATTATAATATCAAATAATATTATACGGGTGGGTGGTATTAATAATAATGTTAATTATAATTTAAAACATAAAAATCGTTAAATTTTATCACAACCGCCTCTCCGGCATTAAATTATAATACAGAATACATAATACCATACTTACTTTCGTAATATTTCCACGAGCTGAAAAAAAAAAATCACGATCGAACGACGATCACGTTCATAAATTATTATATAAACTGACGATGATAATCGCTTAGTATCGCAGTGCAACCGTCACGTACCGACGTTTATGCCTCAATCTTTACACAACGAAACATTGACCACACCACATTATAATGTAATATTAACTAATGACGATAACTCCGCCTATACGTTTTTGTTAATTAAAAACTACTATAACGTATACATACATTTACATCGTGTTATTAAAAAATATTTATAAACATCGCGTATCTATGAAAAATAACAAATGGAAACCACTGATTTATCTCAGTTAATACCGTAGAGGCGCACATGAGTCTTGGAAGATATATTATATGGTCATGGCTATCTTTTCTGTGATTTAATTAATTCTGCGGTCGCTTAGAGAGGACTTTTTCACCACTTGTTCGGAGAGCACATATTTTTCATATTGCCACGTGCGTATCTATGGCATTAAGAAATATTTCACGGTATAATCAATACAATTTGCTGTCTTGGTATATGACTATATGACTCTCTATGACTGCCAAACTTCCCGTTTACTCGTATACACAGAATCGGCTATCTAGTTGTTTAATATATCTTATTATTATTGATTTGCACTGACTATAATTAAAGAAAATTATTATATTTTTATTGACCAGTGTCGTCTGCTCAGAAAAGTACAGCAATCAAAATAAATAGTGTACGAGTATCTTAACAACACCGTAAACATATTTTATTCCAGACGTTAATTTGATTAGATCAAAACTAATTCATTTATAGATATTGTCTCTATTTATTGCTGCGGGGTCGTTGTCGTTTTCGCCCCTATGTTTATACGATCCGTCCCGCCGTTCACTGTAAATAAAATAACGGGAACGTATTCCCGCCTAATTCCATTATACGTAACAAACTATATTAACTTTAACGGTTTTAAGACGTTTTTGTTTTTAGATTTTATATATTTTTATCTTGATGATTTATTTCGGAAAGTTTTCTAGATTTTTCATTAGACGTATCCCACTTTTTCTATTTCTTTCAGCATCACATATACAATCGAACGTTCTAATCGCCTAAATTAATACATTGCACACAAATCAATATTATACTATTAATAATTTACGCATATGGCGTTTTCGAATTATACGAAATTCTTCTGAGAATGGTTTAATAATTGAATCGGTATGATTTCAAAAACGAACATAAGTCATTTAAATTTAAATTTTAGAACAACAAAAAAATTTAATTTCTCCAGAAATTTCACTAATTTCGCATTCCTTTTCCTATTTAAGCATTTATTTCCAAGATCTGAAGTATTCAATTTATTCGTTCATCTAATTCGACAAAAAGTAATTTTTGCAAAAAAAAAACTTCTATTATGTCATTTTTTTGAAATTACAAAATTCCAATTATTTTTTGCGCATTAGACGCGACACCGTGTTTAAAAAAAAAATATATATATATATATATATATATATGGTTAGGTATATATATATAGGTAGTATGCGTGTAATCCATTAAATTTATTTTATGTCCAATTAAAATAATATTATTTTACAAGACTGTTGTAACATATACATATATAGGGGTACTTAGGGGTATAATCGAATTCCGAATCTTATCCGCACACATTACGCGAGGTATATATCCGCGTACATTATTATAACAATGGTAAGTATAATAATAATAACAATAATAATAATAATAATAGGTATTAATAGTGATTTATTCCACGGGTTTGTAAATAATTTTAAAAATGTTGATGAGTTTTCGCCCCGCGCGTCGATTATATTAATATTATATATATATATATATATATATATATATATATGGGTATTGTAAAAAATAGCTTACCGTCGTCGTCGTCGTCGTCGTCGTTTATTATATATATTATTGTATACGTCGACAAATAAAAAAAAAAAAAAAAAAATAAAAAAACCCTATACGGGAATTAACTCGCGGATTCCTTATAATATTACACACATATATATATATATATATATTCTACCGCAGTAGACGCCGCCGCAATAATAGTAATTACCATATTAAAATAATCGAGCGGCAGTAGTTTCAATTAAACCGGCGAGTGTGTTCGAAATAATATGTAAATAACCCTGTTGCATCGACAATCGCCAGACCTTATCGCGTGACCACACTTACATTGTTGTGGGTGTGCCACATATATATATATATATATAATATAATATAATAATAGCAATACGTATATGCACAGAATACTCACGATGAGGTACATTTATATATATATATAAAATATATAGGACGAAATCGTCTTGACGGCGATTTCAACGTCCTCCGTGGGCAGGGCGTCGATGGGGCTGAATAACGGGGGCAATAAGGGAAATCGCTGCCACGGAAAAAATTACCTAGGAGGGCTTATCCCCTCCCCCTCCTCACTGTAAATATATTTAGGTTTCGGTCGTCCATCATAATTTTTATAGTTGAATATTGAAACAAAACGCTCGAAACATTCAAATAATCGTTGCCATCGTTTGATTTAAAAACGAATTACAGCTTTGGACAAACACTGACAAAATTAAAAACGAAATGTTGTATTATTTTTAAGAGCAATTTTAATATATTTATTACGATTATACACGAAAAAAAAAAAAATGTCTGAAATAATTTTTAGGTAATTAAATTACGTAATTTTCGGTAAGCATTAAAAATGATTTTTCATATGTTCAGCCACTGCTCGGGGGTTCTTCAGCATCCTCTTGAATTAAAAATCCTCTTAGAACGATTTATTTATTCGTTTGGCTATTAACCGATTTTTAAACAAAATTTAATACACATGCGTCACCCCCACGATTATAAAAAAAATCTTTTACTGAGAGGGTAATAGTATCTTTTTTACCCTCCCCCCCTGTTATAAGTTAAAATTAAATTTATTTTAAAAAAATAGCACAATGCATTGTGTAAAAATAATTTCTTCTTCATTCATAATGATGATATCATATATCAGGTTATCGTGGCTATGGTTATAGGGCGGAGTGGGAACCAAATTAGGACCGGGAGATTGAAGTTTATCCAGGCCACATTTTTATTTCCTCGATAAAAAAAGGTACCCAAAATTGTTTTTTATTTTGCTGTACTTAATATCAGCACCCAGAGGTACTTAACTTGACAGTTTTTCTTTCTAGATTCTCTTCAGCTTTTCTAAAAAGTAAAACATAAAATAATTTTAATTAGTAAAATCAATGTAACATAGAGGGTTATATATGGTTTAAAAGATTTAGGTATAGTAACTAATAAATCTATAGGGTCCATTAAATCATGACGATACTGGGTCACAATACTGTTCCAGGCTATCTGGAAAATTCCCATTTCCAGACCGGCCACTCTGCCCCTGCAGATAAGTATGGGTATTTATTGAACACACGTCGTATATTATAATATTATATAAATTAAAAATATTACTCTAACTTTCCACCTACGACGACGCAGTGGCCTGCCCCACGGTGCTGCGAAGTATGTTTGGCTTTTTTTTTCTTCTATTTATACGATTCGGCGGCGGTCCGTACACACAGAGATTCGTCACGAACCGATCTAATTTGACGATGGCAACATAATAATAATAATAATAATAATAATAATAGTAACAAGAGTAATAATATTCATTGTGTTGGGCGGCATTATCGGATTACCGGGGGCGATATACCTAGTGCTCGGTATAGTATTAATTTTCCCGGTCCGGATTTACGCAACAACATCGACAACAACAACAACAACAACGACGACGACAAAAATGGTCTCGGGCTTTTTCTTCCTCTTCGACAACATACTAATAATAGTAATGATATTATTATTACATGCCAATAAAATATTTTTATACGGGCCGAGGAAAATGCATATTACAATCAGTGGCGGCGTAGCCAGGAATTCTCAACAGAGGAGGCAAAAAAAAAAAAAATACAAACAAATTACACGTTAACGTTTATTTCCTTTATTAAATTTAAAAATACTTGGTCAATAAATTATAAAAATAAACCACATACACGCCATAATAAACATTGAACGGATTATAATAAAAATTTTTTTTTTTTTTTTTTTAAATACGACCACTCTATGGATAAGCCATCGATTATAATATAGGTACCTGCATACGCGCATCGGTTACTGCCTAATGCCTGTATATATAGTGCCCAGATAACTTTAATATTATCTAGATACAAATAATACTAAACAAATTTGATCTGGATAAAAGAGAAGGTATTTATCTAGATAAAAAAACAGCGGGTTGTTTAGTTTTTAGGTTTTTAATGGCTTTCGCAAAATGTAAAACGTGAGAAATAGAAAAATATATTGTTTCCTAACGAAAAAAAAATCATAGGAAATTAATTATCCGATTATCCGTACGCAATCAGATACCAATTGTATATATCCGGACAGGTTGAAAAGATAAACATTTGTATTCAGATAACTTATCTAGATAAAATTATCTAGATAATGCGCAACACACGACGCGGTGCCTACCGTAACGCGGGTGCCCGCCCAACGCGGTCGCGGTATAATCGTCGTCGACGCGCCACCCCCCCCCCCCACCCCTCCCCACCCCCCGGAGGTATACCAGACGACTCGGACGTAACAGCGTACGGAATTTCAATTTTTTTTTTTTTTTTTTTTTCCTTTTTCCTTTCCGATTGTGCCCGCGATGCCGCCCTATTATAATACGAGTATGTACCTGCCCGCCTTACTCGCCGTTTACCGTAACTAATCCGATCACACAAGACACACCACACACACAAATCATATTCATAATAATAATTTAATCTCCATTTGTCGGCTTGTCGGACAACATCATCGACGTCGCTGCGTGCGCGCAAGCCCAGCGGTCATGTACGGATGATATGTTATGCCGAAATAATAATATTACATACATATTATATATATATATATATATATATATATTGCCGGCCCGGACACACATTATTCTACATTACGTTATATTCTCCGTGCGTTTCCTATACCGATTTGTATTATTATTTATTATTGCTCACGTTCAAATAATAATTAAAACGCGATTCACAATGACCGCAGCGTCCACCACGCGCACATAATACAGATCATCTCTCTCTTCTATATCATCTGTAATAATGTGTATTACTCGCGCGCGCGCGCCCGATCGCGTTATTCATTATTGTTGTTGTTTTGTTATCTCTCTCTCTCTCTATCACTATCTCTATATCTTTTTCTCTCGGTTTTTTTTTTTTTTTTTTTTTACGCGTATGCGTACCTATGTATACTATGTGTCAGTGTGTGTGTGTGTGTGTGTGTGTATACGTATGAATTTGTTCGATATTAATGATTCCATTGTGTCAGCGATGAACAAAGAGCGCACACAGGTGCCGTGGGAACGCGGCGGTATGTCCTTTTTAAAAGTAAATTAGAAAAAGAAATAGAAAAAAAAAAAAAAGGAGTAGGAGAAGGGAATACGAGAGTAGAAAAAAAAAAAAAGACAAAAATAGAAAAGTCGGACGATTGTCTCGGGCTGAAACACTATAATAATAATAATATATATTATATAATAGTATAGTAGCAGTGTTTAATAGGAAAGGTTTAACCTGCGCTACACTATTATATTCCGCGGAATGGTATGCAATAATATTATTATTATTATTATCACACGTGCAACACATAGTCGTATAGTACCCCCGTGCCGACCGACCGGCTATTACAGAATTCCTGGCGTTTAAGTCACCCTTAGTTGTTTTGTCTCGTTTTTTTTTTTTTTTTGTTTCATCCCCCATACTGCCCGAACGTATCGTATACATATAAATGAATAGCTGATGGCAACACGGTAATATTCCTCAACGCCTACCCCCCCTCCCCCCAATTATCAGAAAATTAAAAAAAAAAAAAAAACCCGTTTATTTCCTTAATTCATATATGAATAAAAAACTTATTCGTACAAAATACACTATCTAGTACCTAAAAATCAACCTATTAAAATTTGAGATCATAACGATAATTCTTATTATATATTATGTAATTCAATTAATCCGGAAACCAACGGGCGCAAACTATTGGTTATTATTTGAATACTATATTATAGTATTAATGTTTTTTTTTTTTTTTCATTTTTTTCCCGATGACGACAATTAAAAAAAAAAAATCATCATTACCGCAACTTTAACCACCGAGCCCTATATTTAAATAGGGCAGATAGATGTCCAGTAACGGTCCAGTTAGGGCAACACAATTTTTTTTTTCCGGAATATTTATTGGACAGTAAAAATGCTTACATTAACAACCCCTTAGTAAATGAATCTGTTGTTACTTAAAATAGTGATCAGTTTTCGAATTTCATATATTATATATATTTTAATTTCATATATTATATTATTATTTTTATTATTATATTATATTATTTCATAAATTATATAAATATATTATATTTTTGGTAGACAAATTAATTTTAAATGTCACCTTATGTTCGTAACCCACCCCCAGTAACAGTGGCAAGGTACCGTATAGACGCAATATCTGTATATCGTACTGTTTTTATTTATAGAAATCAATTATTTAAATTGGATTTTGTCGAGAATGGAAATTGAATATAGCCTTGGAATTGCGTATATTCCTAGGTGATACAGAAAGATTGTAACATAAATTCTATTTTCAAACACAAAGACGAATACAATTTTATTTTGTTTGATATACAATACTATTTTATAATATGTTTAGCCATTGATTAAAATCAATATCAGACGATAACAATTTTCGAAATACATATTGCTGTTAAATTATGATATAATTTCATTTTTTTTTTTTTTTTTTTTCGTAAATTATTCCGATTAAATATGTTTTAGGCTTTTGGTTTGTTTAATTTTCACTAATTCAAACAGCATAAAAAAAATGTTGTTATTCGAGTATAAAAATATAATTCGCGTTACATTATTGTCGCGTATCAATTATAACGTATTATAATATTTTTGTCGACGCGTACAATATATAATATAATATGATATGATATTTGAACTTAAACTAACATCCGTCCTTAATTTGTTTGCACTCTCTGTACAGGACACCGAAACAATCAACAGGTAACACGATCTCAAAATATTTTCTCGACCATCAGCAAATCTTTATGAAATATACATACGAACAAATATCGAACAAAACTCTATAAATAGCGATGCGTTGTCGGCCCCTCGCGACTAAAATTATTTTCACCTTGAAAAAAGTTTTTTCTTATATATTTCATCGTTTTTAAAAGCTCGAAGTTGTATTTTTCTTCTTTATAAGAATTATAATAATCAGTAAAACACCTTCGGCTATAACGCGCGTGCACTTATTATTTATTCGTTTAGTTCTTATTCATAGCAATTCACTACGCCCTACGGTATACCTAAAAATATTTCAAATGTTTTTACTCGTATCTATGGTAGAAGGTTGGTATTTTATAAAAACGGGTAAGCACATGAAGAAAAAAAAAACAATCCGTTTAAGTGTTTTGAATCCATTTTCACGATAATTGAAGATGTCCGTATAAAAAGGGTCGGTTATTATGACGTATACCTATATACAGCCCTTCCGATAAAAAAAATCCGTGAAAATATAAATTATACCATGAATAATCTACTCTAGTAGTAACATTATACGTATAAACTTTACATAATATAATCATAATTCTTATACGACTATGGTTGTATAAGATATTAAATCGATTCAAAATTACAACAAAAAAAAAAAAAAAAAACAATTACGAACTTATTTGATTTTTTTTTTCCTACGTATGTTCTAAAACCGTATAATATATTTCAATAAGTTTTTTTTTTTTTTTTTTTGTCGTTGTATGTAAAAATTAATACAAAACTGGCGCGCGATCAAGTAAATTTTGTGTAGGTATGGGTAAGATACTGTTATTAAATTACAACCTTATACTCGTAATATATTATACTTGGACACGGTCCAACAAACCGTTTTACAGTGCGCGCGTAATGTTTGATTAAAATTTGTGTAAAATTCGGTATCAAAAAAAAAAAAAAAAAAAAACTGAACCACTACAATCGATATACGAAAATATAAGTTTTACACGGGCGTTTCGATGTAAACAAAATTACGGACATTATAGTAACAAGTTTAGAATAATAGTTATACGGGGCGGTCAACATTTGTACCCTCGTTCGAAAACTTCAAAAATAACGCCACTGCGATCGGTGAAGAAGGTATATATATATATATATATATATATATATATATATATATAAATATTATATAAAACAATGTTAATAATTTCGACACGATAATGGATTTATACTTAATTTCATAATATGCTTATCCTCCAATTCTCCCTGTCGGCTGTCTACTCTTAATTTCCAGTCTGACCCGCGGCCATTTAAAGATTCCGCGTAGGTATCGCCTCAGTACATATAATTTCCCATCAGGGTCTTCCAAGAGGTTTCTTGCAGTGGCGTAAGCAAGGGTGGGATGATGAGGTATATATATCCCCGTGCGTTTTTTTTTTATTTATATATATACTTCAACATGGCCTCCATTCATCAAAATAATTAATAGTTTGTACATGCCTGTTGATAAACAAATTTGTTATCAGAAATATGTGCTGCGGTGATAACTGATAACTGATAAATGTTTAAGTGTCAGATTAAAATACAATACATTTTTTTTGTTCCGGTTTATTATATCCTCTCCCTCATATCAAATTTCTGTGCACGCCACTGATCTCTTTAATAGACGCGCGTTAGAATAATTTATGGTGCATAGATTTGTAGGGGTAAATGCCCCAGCACCCCTCCCCCCGTTTTATATATCTGATAGTGCAAATTTGTTTGGGATTACTTCACTATCTACCGGGTTAGTCAGATCCCTTTCAACGTTAAGGGTAGCTTGGCATTTAAAGTCTAAAACTGGGGAGTACTCAAATTATGGATACCTTCCATAAACATATGAAATCAATTGACCGTTGACGATTTCCAATATTATCAAAACGAATAAATATCATTATTTCGGCCACCCACTCCACCCCATCCGACATTTGATTGATCTACAGACGCCCACTGTCGTGCACATACCGAGAATATGTATATAACAATCCAAGTGATGGCACACACGTACACAGGATTATAAACACGTGCCGATTTTATAAATACGAAATCGTATAATATAATAAATATATATATATATATATATATATACTTATTAATCGACTACGGTATTATATAACATCGCATTAATTTAGTCGCATTGTTGCAGCCGGAGTTGCGGACCAGGGGTTGTTTGGCAATAACACCAACGTACTATACGACGATGATACGATATACCGAAGCCATCATTAGCCGATTTGCTTTTTATTTATATTTTTTTCCTAACCCTTTTATTTTTTACTGCAGCACCCCTCGCTCGAAGTACTATTATCAATATATATATGTATACGTACAGCAGTAGTTATATAGAAACGATATTCGGACGATATGCCGACCGAAATTATAGTCCGCGAGCAACTTACTCTCTCTTTCTTTCACTGTTTCTCTATCTGCGTCTGACGATTCATCCGATTCACCCGCGATCTCCTATACAGAGACGATCGGATACGTATAAGTGTATATAATATAATACCATCCACTGATAATAATATTTAAGCCCTCGGGTGTGTCTCACAAATTTATCATCGGTTCGTTTCTGTTTCTATTATTATTTGTAGCTGATGCGTTATTATTTCTATATATACGTATATATATATATATATATAATTTTTTTTTTTTTTTTTTATATATACCTGCTTGTTTCGCCGCCCCCGATTCCGTCGTTGCTACGCGTACGTAACAATGCGACTTCGGGTAAGTATACCCTATATACCTATATATATATATATAATATAATATAATGACAGGGCACGTCCCCGATAGTCCGGGCGAATCACACGTCCCCGTCGATAATCCCGCTCGATTAATATATATTTATATACGTATAAAAAATATCAGTGCCGTAAAAATGCGTGGGGGTGGGTTTTCGTTTTACTATTATTATTATTATTATTATTATTAATACGATATATCGAGTGCCCGATAGAAAGAATAAAAGGAAAAACGAAAAAAAATAACACCCCGGAATAGCCGAGAAGATTCGACGGATTCTATAATTTTGTTAATCCCGAAATGTGTATATTTATTACATTGTTGTTTCGGTGCCGAACCTATGTAATACAAAAGAGGTTATCGTATTTTATGATGTACACGGAATACTTTATTACTATTATCGGTAATAATAAGTATGTACACGTATTATATGTGTGTGTGTGTGTCTATAGGTACGACTACACCGGTGGACTTTAACGCGGTCGTCGTCGTCGTCGTCGTCGTATTCGTATTTATATATATAATTTTATTATTTATCCGGCCGTCCCCTCCTGGCGGCGTAATTTTTTACATTTTTTTTTTTTTTCTCGCCGTTACCGTGACGGCGCGGCGCGGCATGCTGGGGGTGTGCGCCGGGCGGGCACGTCCTCTCCGCCCCGTTTATATATCGTCGAAATGCGTTTTCGGCGTTGTTGTAACGACGACCGGGCCCGGTCCGATTTATCATCGCGTAATATTTATACGCGGGCCCGCCCGAAATAATCTAATAAAGACAATTTTGAATTTTAAGCGGGCCCCCGCGAGCGAGCGAGGGCACTACTAATGTGATTGCCGCCGATGCAGTTATACCCTTACTGCGAATAAATATATAACACGATAATAATAATAATAATAATAATAATATTATATGGACACGGACGCAAAAGAATCCGAGGGGATGAGCCGGATCGTATATATAAATATAAATACGCGACGCGCGAATGGCGGCGATGACGTTGACAATTTATTACGTGCAATTAATTCCGTCCTCCGCGCGTAGTTTATGTCTTCATCGCGCCAACGACGGAGATATTATTATTATTATTATTATTATTATTCTATACGACGTTTTCGCGTCCGAGAACGTTTTCGAATATTATATAGCCCCCGGGGAACGACGATATTATTATTATTATTACTATTATTATTATACTACATCGGATTTAAAACATTATTATTTTAATAGTCAGGTTTTTTTTTTTTTTTTTTGTTCGCTTTATCGTCTCCTCGACCAAATTATTAATATACGAATAACGAAACCGTGTCCCGCACACGTTATATTCTATAAACTCGACGCAATAATACAAATAATAATAATAATAATAATAATTGTACGTTGCACAATAAACCGATGCAGCACGCCATAGGTGCGGCAGAATATCCACGCGCTGAATCCGGCGGCGTGTTCGTATACGGGGAGGGGGGGGGGCAATCGGGGCCAACCAACAGCCCCGGGGCGCTGGGATTCGAGCGCTGGGTGGGATGGGCGACAGAACGTTACGGCCAAAATGTTAACAATGTTCAGTTAACATGTTAAATAAGTCACCTAACCTAACCTTAATACACTTATGGGTTTATAATGTAACAGTTGACACAATAGTCGGTAGTTCTCTGAAACGAATCTAAAGACACAATGTTTAAAATCCACAATTACAGAAGAAACCTAAAACAACTATGCCCGTTCTAAACACTGAACCGGAATCGGTTAAAAATATTGACTATGGTGAATAGCTACTGAAGAAGCGACTGTAAAATTACTGGTACAATAATAATCGTGTATAAATACATTTCCGATACTTCATCTGGTGAGTTTTCTCTGGAGTTTTCAATATAGTGAGTATAGGGAGACACTAAAAAAAAAAATAAAACTACGCCGAAATCCTTAATACGCCGTTGGCTGCATCTGTAACATTTCTTTCTTTTTTTTTTTTTTTTTGAGCCCGTATATTGGCTTGTGGCGATTTTCAGGCCAGTGGCGCGAGTCACAGCCGCCGAGCAACTTGACAAACAATATATTAATAGTTTTACAGTTATACATGCCTCTATTGTTTATCACTTATAGTTATTTCTGTACAATATATATTGTATTGGAACAACTGATAAAGTAATATAGGTACATCATTTCATACTATACAAATAATCCATCGTATCGCTAAAGCCTAAAAGTATCCAGTGTTTTCAAAAGTAGTTAATGTAATAAGGACTAACGAGGTCTGTTTACATTTGTCAATGTTCAGTAATAATAATTATTACTATTATACAGCCACTGTTGTGACAAAAACACTACGGCCTACGTGTGTATTATTAAATTAATAAGTGGCTGTTCAAAATTTATTTGGCTAGCTGTAAAAAAAAAAAAAAAAAGTGGGCCGCTTTAATTTGTATGCTGTATCAGCGATTATAGTCTGCGCACGCCTATGCAGCGACTGCGCGTGTCCGCGACCGATCTCGACATTACACCGCGGATATTTATTTATTTATTTATTTTTATTTATCTATTATATTATTATCGTTCTTAATCTTATCTTCTTCGGGGTACAAAAGTGGCCTCTATTAGACCGTTCCATTATACATCCAGACGGAGATAATTTTAAGCGGCCCCATAAATCGTTTAGTTATAATATTGAGAAATTGTTAAGGAGTTGTCCAAGATTTTCAGACCCCTATGACGGACCCATGGACCATATGTATATATATTGTGTACATAACAAATCAGTGGCTGACTAACAACAGATCGGCCTACAGAGATTCAAAAATCTAACGGCTCAATTTTTTGTTGTGGCCCATCTTTTTTGTTTAAATTATCTTCTTTTTCTTCGGGTAAAAGGCCTCTAGGACCATCCCGTCAGACATCTATTCCTTCAGTAAACCTTGTCCGATGCACATTCCTTCCATTCCGAACCTCTTCCCAAGACATTCACATCTTTTTTGACCACGTCTTCCCATCATATACGAGGTCTTCCCAGTATCCACTTCCCAGTTGAGTTGTTTTCCAATACCTAACAAATTTTAATTTAATTCAAACTCAAATTTTTTGTCTAAAATTCTTTGATTTAAACTGCTTTTATCATCAATTAATAATCATTAATATACTCACCATTGGTCTCAGTATCTTTTACAGCTCCAAAAATTGTTCTCAGTATTTTCCTGTCAAACGCCACAAGTTTATTTCTGTCGGTTTTTCTTATTATCCAAGTTTCTGCACCATCTAGACAACAATAGAACATATAAAGACATTATATAGTTGCATCAATTAAATCCCTTTGCGGAGATCGAGATCCCAACAGCTTCGTTAATTCTAAGAAACATTCGTTTCCGGCCTGTACACTCGCTTATATTTTAAATAGACATTATCGTCTATAATTGTATGTTCTGACGAATATATCTGAAAAAGTATAGGATTGAAAAATTAAATCCAAATAAAATCTACAATTCGTGTATCGCATCGCTGAGTATTGAAAAAATAATATTTTTTTGTCGTTTAAAAAAATGTTATACTAATAATAATTTACCTACTTTTTTTTTAATATAGCTAAGGTTTAAATAAAACCATTAGGGGCAAAATATAAATAGTATAGTGTTTTTAAATACATATATGTATATACAGTTTTTGCGTGTTATATTTCACGTAAAATAATGTTATTTTTTTTTTATGATCATCCTTCTTAAGGCCTCACCTGTCACCCGGTAACTATACATACCTTACGATTTTTTCTCCCCCACCTCTACTGCACTTAATTACAAGATTCGGAGGGACCTTCAAGGGTTTGGATACTGTTTCACGAAATGGGCATTGCAATGGTTTCGTCCAGTACCCATAAGTTATGGTATGGAAAATATATCAAAAAAAAAAAAATAATAATAAAAATATGATACGACAGGTATTGCAATATATGTATATATTTTTAAGGAACTGAATCTGAAATCTCGACTTACATTGTTATAACAATCTTGGCGCTAATAAAAACACGACTGGATCGTGATATGCCACATCAAAAACGATTTATACGGTTTCCTCTTCCCCTATCTATAGTGAAAAATCACAACGAAAAAAAAACACTTTTCGTAGACAACCCCTCCTGCACTGTAGCAGGATTAATGAACCGTGTAGTATATACAATTCAAACATTTCTTGTATTAATGTTTTTTTTTTGTTTCCACGCGCACGTACTATACAAAATATACAACTATTATTATTATTTAATCGTCTGGGATGTTTTGCAGTGATTTAAAATATTCAGCATTTCACTTTCATTCGAGATGGAGAGAAAATTCTATGTTATATTATATTTTATTAAAATATCAAAAAAACATAAATAGTTATTGTATTAAACGTTGACATCGTTGAACAATTTAATTGGAGAGTTTAACTGCATTATTGTTTCACAACAGAGCTGCAATTATTATGCAGACATATAGGTTTATGTGAAATACGGAATTATCTGATTGAAATCGAACGCTTAAAAAAATATGCTTGTAACTGTATTCGAACGGGTTTAATTGCGTATATAGGTGTAGTGTACACAAAACATGCCTGTTAAACAACAAAATATTCAAAATAATTATATATTATGTTATGTAAATTAATTGACGATTGTCGAATATCGACCGCGTATAATAATAATTAATGAAAATCGAGAACCCGGGTTACTTACAGTCTATCTATACAGGTGTAATAATTGTCGAAAACAAAATAATCATGATCTTTCTCTGAGGGTTTATGGCCTTTACGACCATCTCGTCAAACAAATTTGTCTCCAACCATCTCAATATTCTCCCCAATAATCGGCTCTAGGATTCACTGAACTCGCGTCGCTTTTAACACAGTCGTATTCCCGTCTAAGACGAGACCTTAGCGATCTTTATCTTATTGGGTCCTCTTCAGTATTATCTTCTTCTTTTTCTTCAGTTGTTATTGGCCATTAAGGCCTATCACTGCTCTACCGCAGCCTCATCCAGTCCTCTCTACTATTCGAAATTCCTTCCGGGTTATCGACCCCGAGTATTCAGACATTCTGATTTAGTTAGTCTATCCACTTTTTCTCGGGTCTTTCCCATTAGTCTCTAACCTTCTGGTTTCCAGTTCAATACGTCCTTTGTTGTATTATGCATATTATTGCGATGTCTTCCCATTTACTCTCCAACTGTAAGTGGCAAATTCTTTCGCTATGAAGTATTTAACATATGGTAATACGTCTTTGTGTACTATAAATCCCACTCCACCTCTATGGGTTTGACCACAACTTACTATAGAATATAGTGGCGTTACGTAGTTCGATGTTGTCTACGTTCGTCAGTGTTCCTGCTGCGTACATCGTACGTATGATTCTACGTGCCTAAACGAAACTCTTGCAATTTATTTTTCGTCCGAAGCTGTGCTCCGTTTTGGTCCGGAACCCAGTTGTTTTTATGATTCGGGCGGTTACCTACGTCAATCCCCCCCGTTAACAGAAGGCCCGAATATCGGAGGTCTTACCCTCTCTCTCTCTCCTCACTGGTATCGTTCTTCACTTCAACATTACCGCGTTTATAGCGGAATAATAATAATAATAATAATAATACTATCGTGATTACGATTATTCCTGGAGTATTAATAATTATAATAGTCGATCTAAAATATTACTATACACCGTATAATAAATACGATCATATTATCGCCGCGATCGTTTATAGCTGCGGCAAATAGTTCGTCGCGCGGGCCGCGTGGCGTACACGGGACCTCTTTATTGGTATTTTTCCCTAGGTTTTTTTATTTATTTAATTATTTTTTTTTTTTTTTTTTTTTTTTTTTTTATTACTATTTTATTAGTATGGTAATTAGTATATTGAAACGTCAGGTCGGAAGATGTTAATGTCTGTGGAATGCTGCAGCTGAAACTGTCGACCCTCGGACGATATTATCGGGCCGTATCCTCGGAACGTGTATATATATATATATATATATATATATATATATATATATGTATACTCGTATAGTAGGTATATAGACGCTAATTGGACAGGCCTCTTTGTAATCGTCCTCCTCTCGTAACAATAATTATTATTATTAGAGTTATATACGCTTCTTCCGTCAGCCGGATGTCGAAAATTATTGCATTTGTACACCGCAGACTTGAAAAATCGTTCTCATCGCAGATGGGTTTTGTATTTATATACATATATATATATATATATTTTTTTTTTTATCTTTTTTTTTGTCGACCGCTAATGATATATATATATATATATTTTTTTTTTTCCATACGGAATTCAACAAAAACGAACGCGTCTCTTGATGTCATCCCGTACGGGTAGGGATAGGCACCTACGTAATTATTACCTTCGTTTCGGAAAAGAACGAAAAGTATATATATATATATAATATTATATTATATATTATATTCGATTATTTTTCGTGGGGGCATTAAAATACCTAACCTCAGGGCGGTTTGATGATATATAGTTTGTTTTTTTTTTTTTTTGCCAAAAACATACTCCCACTATACCTTACCTAACCTATACCTAACCGTCATTAATTACTTTTTTGTCGTATAATAAGCGGCCCGTTGCCCGGTGGTCCATTCAGTAAAAAAAAAAAAAAAAACGTTACTATCCATTCCCCGTGAGACCGTCATCATGAATGACTGAGATAATTCGATTTTTAAACATAATAATCAACGATATAATATTACGGAAAATATTTCGCCGCGGTCGAGTTTATTACTATTATTATTAATATTTTTTTTTTTTTACTTCATTTCTTTTACGCGCATTCGGTTTGAAATATTATCGTTTTAAGTTTTGTTTGTATGACCTGCAAACAATATACCTGCACATTTCATTAATTTAAAATAATAAGGTGTAGGAATTTTTTTTCCCCGAATAAAAAACCTGCACCTAAACATTTTTTTTTTTTTTTTTTTGTTTTCTGGACGAATTGACAACGTGTTCAAACAAAAAGGTTAATAATAGTATCGTATAATAACTTTATTATAATTAGTACACACAACGTTCTATTATACTAATAATTACTGCAGTTATAATATCACACACGAGAACTTCATCAATCATTGTATTTATTATTATATAATAAGAGTCGAGAGAATTTAACGAATAATAATAATAGTTACTCATAAAATGTAAAACGGTTTTTTCATATTCTTAGCGAACCGTAGAATGTATTATTTTTACAACGATGTGTTTTTTTTTTTTTTTTTTTTCTGTAAACAATTATTCGATTTTGCTCCAATCATCATCAGGAGTGGTTTCTGGTATAGCAAATTTTGTCTAGTTGTTTTATATCAGTACTGGAAACGAAACAATTACAGAGTATAATCTATAAATAAGATCACTCGATTTTCAATATTGTACGACCGATCATGTGCTGTTAAAAAAAATATTTATAATAATATGAATTACCATACAGTTACTGAATTATACAATCGCAAAATACAATATGAATTCCGAATTAACATAAAAAAAATAAGTAAGACAAAATAAACTCGATTTTAAAATAATGTCAAAGTAAACCATTTACATAATATGTCGTATTGTCGTTGTTTGTTAACAGACAATAGTATACGTTATCAAATTTTAAATTGTATGATTATTATTGATTAATGTACGATTGCCATAAATAAGATAGTGATAATAAAACTACACACGATAAACATTTCGTCAAAAAAATTATGATAAACTATTGAGATATGATAAAAACCAAGGACGGTCTTAAACGGGATATAATCCCTCCGTCGCCTCATTTCCCTTCAATATTTATTATAATATAATCTATATATTTAAATATATAAAAAATTACGTCAATAGCAATAGCTGTTGTTAAAAAATCAGCCTTATCCGCCTACCCATGACAAAACTATTTGACCGCCACTGATAAAAACAAATGTATACATAAAATATTTGATTATTTTCCGACAACATTTAGTAAACACTCGAGTGATAAATTAATAAATTGAGGGGGGCTGTAGCTCCTTTATCCCCTCGTCTTGGACACGCCACTGAAATACGGTATAGATACTGGTGTATTTCACAATATTTGCCTGCTATAAATATTAGTAATGTAAAACGATTTTATTTCTCAAGGCCTACGTAAAAGGACGTAATAATAGTTTACGAATATAAAGATATCATATTTCTAATAATAATGAAATATAATATAGTGTACAGAGGTATTAACATACCTATAATTTTATAATTATCGTATTTATTTTTAATAGTAAATGTATAGTGGAAGTATAATATTGCACGCTGCAGCGGTGTGCAGTTTATAAAGATGATTTTTTTTTTTTCAAAACACTTGTGGTATTATATTGGATTCGAAACGAAATTGAATGGATATCATCCCGACAATGCACTGTGCGTATAATTAAATCGCTAAAACGATCATATAGAAACTCGTTAGGTAATAACTAATAATAATATTATTATCCTTACACCGTTAATGGAATTACAAAATTAACACTGCTGTACAGTTGTACGCGCCGACCGCCCTTTAGAGTGTTATATTTTATTATTTTAAAAGGATAGACGCCCGATTAGTTTTCGTCGGGACAATTTCAAATAAAAAATATTTCGAGGATAGTCAAATAACGATACAAGGATATTATGTAGAATTGTAATATACCATTCGAATAATAATAATAAAAAAAAAAAATCTCGTTTTAAACAATGACGCCCGTTTAAAAGGTAATAAGTTTATAAGTTTAGTTTAGTATAGGGGCGCAACCTGAGGGAAAAGACTACTGAGTTCAAGTTTCTTAAATTCTTAGAACAAAAATAATAATAATAATACTTTCTATTGTCGTTCAAACATTTCTTTAGGCTAAAATCGTGTTTATTTTCATCAAATTGAAATATTTTGGTTTTGGAGGAAAATTGCTATACGGCTCAATACTAGGTTTAATAACACAATTCATATTTATGTAAAAAAAAATTATATTCGTATTAACATTAGCCGTATGTATTCTGTATGAATAGAAATATAATATACGATATATCTACCCAATGTCCTAATATAGTCATAGTCATCGTTTCCTGCTATTGTTAGGAAACTATATCATTTCTTAACCGTATTAGGAATTGTCATAATTTCTTTAGATGCGTAATCTTTAGATTCGTGAAATGTTATCACGATATATTTTTAAGGCATTTGCGGGTACACAAGTCGATTCCCCGAGGGCATTGTATCGAGTGCACAAACGAGCACCGTTTTTAACGGATACTGAAAACGCAAAAATTTGACGGAAAAGCCCCCGCATGTGGGGCGAACCCATTTGTACCTTTATAATCAACAAACGAAAATCATTATTATATTGTATTGAATACCGAGTGATCGGTGAAACCTCCGAGTAACACCGTCACTGTTGGTGGCCAGGTTTTCTAGAGGGTATATCTAGAGGCGTCGGCTATTCGAAGGTCTTCGAAAAAGTGACGAAAGTGTTCCGGTTACCGCGAAAAAACAAAAAAAAACAAAAAAAAAAACGTCCGTTAATGGGTGGAGGGGGGAGGGGAAGAAGTTTGATTGTATTTAAACATTTCAACCTCTGTGTCTCTCACTCTCCGTCCGTCCCGCCGACGACGACCAGACTCGTTGGAGCCCGGCCCAGTATATATTATAATATTATTTAAAACTATTATTAAAAATATTATCAAGTATTGTACACGTATTGTACCGATGGAATATATGATAATAATACCGACCGGCCGGCCGGCCCCGGTCAGCAGCCAGCCAGCCAGCCGTTTGGGCGCTGCTCTCGACTATTAGAGGCGCGTGCGTGTAGATTATTGTGTGTCTACACGCACACACACACACACACATTTATTATATTGTCCGCCGGCTTGTCACGACTGTGTATATATATAAACGCGGAAAGGGTATTAAATAATAATGCGACTTAATACGATATTAATTTATCGTTTATTATAATGTATAATATTATACGCATACACTGACGTTATATTATAGTGCAGTGTTGAAAACACCGGTCGGAGAAAAACGACGACTACAACGGCCAAGAGAGGAAAAAAAAAAAAATGTGTGTGTATATATATATATATATATATATATATATATATATTATTATATTGCTGCGGTTCCGCGGTGATTCATTGGTTATTATTATTATTATTATTTTTTTTTCAAGTTATATGTCCGAGAGAAAAAATGCACGCAATTTTCTCGTTATATTTACGTCGTCGTCGTCGTATATAATAATATATACGAGATATATAATAATAATAATAATCGGTTGTCCGATTTTATTATATTTTGTTCCCGAGAAAACAATAATTCTTATATATTTTTCATTAAAAAAAAAAAAAATTTAAAACCGACCATAATAATAACCACCGAATTCCAATATATACCGACGAGAATCGGATCTTCGGGTTTAGATTCCGAGTCTAGCGAACAAGCTATATTATCATATAGTTTTTACCATGTAAGATGTGTTTTTTTGGTTAGTGAAAACGCTTTGCGTTTTTTTTCGGGTCTCACTCGAAAAACGCCCGGTAGTATTTTATTTGAAAAGTTGTTCAAATTTCCCAAATACTTAAAAAATAAAAACAACTAATTTTAAAGCTTATATTCGATAAGTTTTAATGTTGTTGATTTCTGTGTTATACCGGCCACAATGGGAAACACACAACTAATAACCTTGTATCACTTTACCGCGCTACGCTCAGAAGCGTTTTTTAATCGCAACGATTTATTTATTATGAACTAATAATACAGATACGTTCCAGATTTAAAATAGTGCGAATTACTACGCGTTCGGATTTTCTTATTTTTTGTTCCACCATGTAACTGGCAATTTTTGTATCTTATTAGCGTGTACCGTGTAAATATCGTTTCTCAATTCGTTATTTATTTAACAAGGCGACGATAAATTTGAGTTAAGAATAAAAAAAAAAAAAAATGTGTATATATATATATATATCAATATACTTTACTATAATATTATACGGTATCGGTGTTTGAATTTTTAATAAACGATTATTTATATTTTCTACAATATAATAATTTTTATACACGCATAATAATATAATAACATTACGTTTGAGTATAGTAAAAAAAAAAAAAAAACATTTACATATTATTATATTATCTTTTTGTCTAAACAAATAATACGTTGCTCGGAGCAATAAAATGATTTATTTCGTTCTGGTGTATAGGTACGTATCTGGTATACGTATACCGCGCTAAATCAAAGATTAATAGTTTCGAAACGATATTATAATATATATTAGGCTACGGGTAACCACCACCACCACCACCGTATAGTTTATATAATATTACATCGTATACCTATACGCTATAGTATTGAAAGAAAGTAAGAAAAAAAAAACCACCGCGTTGTGATTATTACAAGTTATTTTCGAATATATATATATATATGAATTTTACGACTACGAGGGTCGTTAAAGTATAAATAATTTATTTACCATAAGTGAGCCGGAGCGGATAAAGAGGATATTAACCGAAAACGTAAAAAAAAAAAAAAAAATATTTTTAAAAGTAATTAAAATCCAACTCGTAAAATACCAATACGAGAGAGTCGTATGAGTGGCGTCGACGATCGTCGTGGCGCATAAAACTAGTTTTTCGACTAGGAGGGTACCTACATGTCTAGGCGGAGATGATAATGCGGGAAAAAAAAAAAAAAATTGGAATTCGTGCCAAGCGTTTCGTTAACCGTTAGGAAGGGGATACAAAATGTTAGGGGGACAGGTATTTTATGGGGGGTCGGAATTGATTTTACAAATCGGTATGTGTGTGTTTATCTATCATGTCTGCGAGACTATTTTTTAGGTGATTATTTCCGCCGAGACTTTCTCACCGTCTATGAGACATTAAAGGATTCTCCCTGCGCGGCAGTGCTTTTATTTTAGACAAAACGTTTTTCTATATAGATTTTTCTAAATATAAAAAAAAAAAAAAACAACGATATAGGTACACCGGTTTTGGTCATAATTTACGGCACTACACAGGAGTAAATAATTTTTTAACATCAGTATACGCTCCGACACGACAACCCAAAGACGGGTTTTTAATTTCTAATATAATTATACGTTAATATAGACAGAATCGTCGGCAGGAGGAGAAACATATATAATAACCAAATTAATATCGTGATCATATATAATTGTAATAAAATACCTATATTACAGTACAAAGGCTACGATTGTTTTTATCTGTAATAAGGCCGTATCTGAGGGAGGGGGTCCGGGAAGTCCGTACCTCCCCCACCTCTGAAATGCTTTAGGTGTTTAACCTTCAATGTTTTAAAAATTATTATAATTATTATTATTTATTTTTACACAAACCTAAATATTTTCGGTTATAAATTAGTTTATTACCGTGTTTAAATTTACTGTTTTAAATCGTACCCAATGTCAAAACTTAAATTCAGTATTGACCAAAACTACAATAAAAATGTTTTGGACTCCGTCCACCCCTCTCGAAAAAAATGTCTGGATAGGAACTTGAACCGTAAAGTATATTTTAAAACCCCCGCCCCTCCATAAATTAGCTTCAGATCTACTATACTGTACACTCCTCCGCCACCCCCGCCCGAGAGAAAATGTCTGTACGACGAACAATCGGTTTTTTTGTCTTTCCGTCGATTATAAAATTGTTTTTTCCTCAAGAAATTATCCCCCGAGTCACTTATCGCGGTATACAATTACGCGTATAAAGAACATTTACCGACGACGGCGACTCCCCGATCTCGTGGCGGGCGACGGCTACACGGGTCCGAGTACGTGCGTCTCGGGAGCCGGTACGCGCGCGGGGAACTCCGCCGCACCGCACCGCGCGGACGACGACGGCGCGTTGTCTGCGGTTTTATTTGTTTTGCTCGGAGCAGGCGGGCGGGCGGGCGGGCGGGCGGGCGCGCGCGCGCCGACGACCGACCGACCGGCGAGGCGCGGAGAACCACGGGACCGGGACGCCGGCACCGCCGCAATAATATTATGTATATTACGCCGGAGTGGATATCCTTATATTATTACCTATTATTTTTATTTTTTTCCCTGCATAGTTTTGTCGTGCGCGCGTACATCAATCGTATATAATATAATAGGTATACGATAATCGCCGCCGCCCCGCAACCCCGCTAGTCGTCGTCGGCGGTAACTATATTATAAAAACACACACGAGGCGCGCGCGCGCAGGATAATAATCAATTATACCCATCGTCGTCGGGATATATAATAATAATAATATAATAAATGTATTCGTGACGCGGCGGCGGCGGCGGCGGCGCAGGTGGCTTACTCGTATTATTAGCGGTTACCGCACGCACGCACACGCTGCACGTACATCAAAGGGCGGTCCGCACGCGAGTCTGCGCGCCGTCTATTACGACGTTTTTCCGACCGGATAATATCTCGCTCGCTGAGTCTTATATGTTCTCCGCGCACATGTATATAATATATAATATATATGTATTATCTATCGTCTCTCTCTTTCTCTTACAACTCCATCGATGACTATATTACATTATACCCGGTATAACTCGGATCCGGTAACGAGTTATCATCATTTGTGCGTGCGCGCTCACTCGCGTGTGTATAGAGGAGACGAAAACGAAGAAGAAGTCGAAGAAGAAGAAGAAGAAGAAGAAGAGAAGGAAAAAAAAACACACACGTGAGCGCGCAGCGGCGGCGGCGGCCGCCGGACCACCCACTCGACCTGCGCGTATACTCTATAACTCGCTGCGTTATATACGATTTTTTTTTTTTTTTTTTTTAAAACAAACGTATATACACGTCAATAAAAACGTATATATATATATAAACGTATAATACTCGACCACACACAAATGCGAGCGCGCGCGCGCGACCGAGCGGACGACTATACTACACACACCATTATTATTATCGTCGTCATCATCGTTATTATTATTATTATTATTATTATTATTATTATTATTGTTTTACGCACACAAGCTGCGCGGTCGCGTGTTTTATACAAGTCGTTTTCCTCTCCCGTCCGCCGTCGTTTTCTGAATAATAATAATACTAATAATAATAATATTTCGGTATATTATAAGAAATCATAAATATCCCCGGCTCGTTTGGACGGCGGCGGTAGAACCTGCCGGTCGACGCGACGTTCCTCCGCCGTTCGTCGCCGCCGCCGCGCCGTCCCGTCTGCCGTCTTCGTCCCATCGTCCGGTACGCCCGTACCGCCGTATATTACACCTAATAATAACGAAATTACAATATTATTTACCTGGCGTAATATGTAATATTATAATAATATTATAGGCGTATTATAGGCCACTTACCCCGGGCATACACGACGACAAGACCCCGTCGTCGTACTCGCGCGGAATGCCTTCCAGTCTGCGCCGGCGGGCGGTTCGGTTATTTAGCGGCCGTCGGTCGGCAGGAATGTACTACCAGACAGACTGGTGCTTCTACAATAATAATAATAATGACGGTGATAATAATTCCACGACGGTGCACAGCGCCCGCGCACCGTACCGCCCGCGTTTTGTAACATGTTAACTATATTATAACGATGACGCGACCGCGCGGTATAATAATAATAATAATAATAATAATAACAATAATAACAATAATGCGTTTTTCGTACGGAAATTATCGTTTCAATCTACGGGCGCACCGTCGTGTCTATCCGGATATCTTTACATAATAATAATAATAATAAACGTTCCTCTATACAGGCTTATTGTTTTATATTAAAGATACGTTTTTCGAATTTACGACGACGTAAATTCGAGTACACCGATGATGAAAAAAAAAAAAAAATAAATAAATATATACTGCTCGCGGGTGGGCCGTCGTTGTAGGCGGAAAGTTGGCAAGGTAAAAGAGGATACAGAAAGAACAATTTATTTATTTTATTTTTTTTTTTATATATATATATAATATACCCGTACGCGCAACGCGATAAATCAACGTTATATCGAGAAACGATTCAGAGTTTAAAAAAGTTCGGTTAATCGTGTTTTGGAGACGCGGTGATTTTTTCTGGTCTTTTCTTTTACGATTTCCGTCGAAATTTCGCAATTTAAACGCTTGTATATAAAAAATAAAATAAAATAAATTTATAACTATATAATTGTTAAAAACCACAGGATTTCAAACGTCTATAAACAGTACAAATTTCCGCCATTTTATCGTCTAGAAGGGGCTAATATTTAAATCCTGTGGACATGTCGCGTCTCTACAATTATTATTGTTAAAACCGAATTACAACTAAAAAAAAAAAGAAAATCTAAAATAAAGAAACCGATATTGCTATACAATTGTCTCGTTTCACCCCTCCCCCACCCCATTATAAATAAAACTACAATGGAAAATCCAAAAATGACCATCCCCTTTATTACCGACTTCCTATATACTTTGATTAGAAATATGTTCAAATAAAAAAAATGTAGAACCATTTCCGCTCTAGACTTTGTCGCTTACGCCATTAAATCTTGGCGCTCGTACCGAAAACTATTAGAGCAAAACCGAACCATTTCTAATAAAGTTGTCGTTTAATTTTTTTTTTTTTTTTTTTTATCGCCGATTTTTCTGATTTTTTTTTTTCTTTATCAATAGTTCATTTGGCAAAAACTGTCGCTTCGCCCTTTGGCCTACTAAGAGGACGTAGTATATTATCACCCGTAATTAAGGGGTTGCGTATAGGCAATTTTGACAACAATGTTGAAAAAAAATGGTAATTTATCAATTTGTACCGTGTCGTTATCGAAAGTATTTGTTGTGTAATCGTGATTGAAGCGGAACTGCCAAGATTTCAAAGCATACTCAGAAGAAGAACATTTTTTTTTATGTCGTAGCGTGCCTATTTATTTATTTTTTGATACATTTTAATAAATACAATAAAAATCATCAGTTTGAAAACGTACGGTTATTTCGGTGTTTGAATTTACTTTATAAGAAAAAAAATTCTTGGGTAGTGGTATTAAAAAAAAAAAAAAAAAAACCAGCACAGACAAAATTATTCTTAACGTGCCGTGAAATGTTTGTAACTTCACTATATATATATATACAGAAAGAAAAATTATTTGAATAAATTGAGTCTTTTAAATTATATTCTTTAATTCATAAAACTCATAAAACTTTTATTATTATCTTATTCTTAATAACATTAAATCTGTTAAAATTTAAATACGTTTTTACAATTTTAAAAATATCACAAATCGAATTTTATTTTAAAAAAACAAGTACAACAAAACAAATTATACACATTGCACTTTAATTTTTATAATATATCATTACCTGACCCGGCAAACGTTATTTTTACTCATAAAAATTGTTTATCGTAGCACGCGTTGAAATTAATACAATTATTTAACTTATTTTATCATATAAACATAATTACCTAAGGATTTGATTTTAAGATTTAAAAAAAAACAGAAATCTGTACGGCCAAACCCTAATTTTTGATTTTGATATTCGAAACATGAATTTACGAAAATTCGGATTTATTGGATTTTCGGATAATCCGGATTTATATCACATCACTAATATACACTATTACGCAGGCGCGTAGCGTCACTATTTTTTATAAGGAGACGTTTTAATTTTATATTTAAATAGAACTTGCGGTGGCGGGGGAGAGGGGCACGTCCCCTTATCACTATAGAATTTTCAAGACGGTCCGCGACGTGGTTTATCGATAATAATGTCCAACAGCAGCCAGTGTCCATCCATAGGCGGAGATGAGCAAAACACATAACTTTTCGTATATTTCGAATACGAAATACGAAATACATTAAATTCCGGGTACTGTTAGTGTAGGATAGGAATTGTATCTATCGGCCGGCCGTGTTTAGGATATTCGCCGGTCTAAAAAAAGGGAACGGCCCTCTAAAATGTACACTGTGTCTCAGTGGAGTCTTCGGGTCTATACGACAGTGGATAGGGGAGATATTGAAATAGTTGTAGGCGTTCTATTACAATACGCGAAAGGCCAAAATTTTGCGCGGCCCGCCGAGTTCGAAACCGGTAACACACCGGTCAATAGAAAAAAAAAAAAGGCGTCCATAGTATATATAGATAGGAATTTAATTGATATCTGTATGCCAACGAAAAACGATTTAGGACAAAGTAGGTATTGGTCGTGATTTTTTTTTTTCATTGTTCCCATGGTAATACAAAAATCAACATATCTAAAAAAAAGAAATAATAAAACTCTAGTTTGACAAAATCGTGTTTTTACCGGTTTTTTTTGTCATTTTTCGTAGTTTTTTCTGCCGCGTTGAAAATCTAATGGCTATATCGACAAATGACAAATTGTTTAATGTACCAACTAGGCAAAACGTGCTACCGAAAACCGTAACAGTAGTGTATAGACCGGATAAAGTCTTCTGGTAGAAAATGCGTTTACAGATAGACAAAAAAAATAAAATAAAAATCATTCTAAAACTTCTAAGACCCCTCGCTCCGGCCGGAATCTATTATAAAATACAATGTACTCTTTTAGTTTTAAGTTTATTAGGGAATTTTTTTGTGTTTTCAAAAAAAAAAAAACTATATAATAAATTATTAAGTATTTAAGATATAGTAATATATAATACATAAATACATCTTCAATTGGCATGATAAATAATTATAGTAACATGTTCACGAACGTTCGCGTTCTAAATCCATATGTTACATATTTATTATAAATATTATTATATATGTATATATATATATATGTGTGTGTGTATTTTACTGTTGAACTTGTTCGATATTTTTAAACCAGATTCAAACTGGATTGATATTTTTAAACCGGGATTTACAGCCCCCGGCTATAAACCATTTAAAACCGCTTGTATATAATAATAATAAAAATAATAATATGTATAAGGTGTACTTGTCGCTATTATTATACACTGTCATTTCCTGTTGTACCGTATATTACAGGTGTATACCGACGGTCGGAATAAAACAAAAAAAAAAAAAATTCATAATTTCCCTCCCCCCCCACCGACGACAATACGAATGTGTGTAAACGGTTAAATTATGTACAGTTTTGTCGATTAGGTTAACGTTTTCCGATACTACCCAGTGGCGTAAAAACTGGGTAAAAAACTGCAATATTATCTATTCGCCACGATTGATACCATCGGCAGTGGCGGTGTAAAAAATATATTTTTGTATTCTATGCGCACAAAACAAATCGCAGGCTAATTTAATTACTTAATTAAACAAAACTTAAAAAAATAAACGAAAGAATACGTCAATTGTTTTAATGTTAGGCTTCTTATTTATCTAACCTAAATAATGCGATAACGTTGCCAACTACATCAACATGTTACAAAACAGGAGAAACGTGAAATATACAATATTGAGTTTTATGAAATAATTTGAGAAAAAAGATATTCTTCTTATCTTATATGAATATCGAATTTAATTATTGTATTGCATTCATTTTTTTTTATTTTAGATGATTCAGAGATTTGTACAGTTGTTATACCCCAAGAAGAGGACAATACCCATGCCCTCTCGCAAAAAATGTCTGGGGAGAAGTGCTGTACCCCCACAATTACACCAGTGATTCTAATATTGACTAATATTTTAATATTTCTCAAAATATTATCGTCTGCGAAACACTTAAAAATAGTATACGTAATACCGTCCGATTTATAGAGGAATTGATTTTAGTTGACATTTTTTTTTTTTTTTTTTAGTTCCGCCGAATACACATTAAAATATCGTTTTGTATACATACTATAGTATTATAGTTCAACAATCGTCGAATTAATCGAATTCCGTCTATCCCGTCCAACATACCCGTCGGTATATCGATTTCCGAATTCATTATCACCAGGGCTCGGTGCTTCAATAGCAATTATTATAGAATACTGATAAAAAAAAAAAAAAAATAGCAGAGCAAACTATAAATTCGCTTTATGGACCAAGGATTTCAAATATAATACTGTATAATGCACATGTTTAGAATTTCTCCAGTTTTAGTGCGGTGTTTCGCTTTTGTCGTAAATCTAGTGATTCAATTTAAAAAAAATATAGATGACATTTTTGTGACGAACGGAAAACGAATCGTTTCAATGGATATTTTATATTGTAATCTAGTTTTACATATTACCGTAATGTTGGTCCGTCGAACACGTTTACGAGACCCGGTTATGTTAACAGAAGAAAATAGTTACATATACATTTTCGCGATTTTTCGCTATTTTTTTATTTTTTTTTTTATGTTTTTACGACGCTTATTCTAATATTTGTTAAGGTCATCGTGTATGGCGCATTATATCGGCATCGTTTTTTTAGCGTTAGTAAAATTCGTGGCCCGATTAAATAAATCAATAATAATAAGTCAACAAGTAATAAATAAAAGGCCGTTAATTTCGTACAATGTTCGTGCTCTACACCCCCTCCCCAATCGCTCTAATCGTCTGTAATGAAAAAAACAAAAAAAAAAATTGTATATCAATAACCCCCCCCCCCGTCCGCGCTGGTAGATATTATCACCGATGGAGATATTATATTCGAAAAAAAAAAGTATTTGTTTTATTATTTTTTTTATACGGTTCGATATACGCGTGTGCGTATAATAACATTTGTCTTCTCGAACAGATAATATAATAAACCGAATTATCGTTGTTGCAAAAAAAAAAAAAAAAAAATAATAAGTGCGTTATAATAGCCTTGTGGTCGGGAGTGATTTATAGACACGGTCGTCGCCTCCCCGCCCACCGGGACCTCATATTCAATTATTGACTTTGGTTCGCCGTCGACGAAAAGTTTATTTCAGTTAAGTGTCGAGTTCAACGCAAAACCGAAAAACGCCAAAACCTTCATGTCGTTATAATTATATATATATATAGTTTTTTTTTTTTTTTTTTTATCTATTACCGCCAAATAGATAAATTATATGCCCCCCGAAAAATATCAAAATACATAATAATCTTAAACAAAGAAAAAATTGTAATTTTTATATTTCATTTTATTAAGCGCGCTGTGCGCTTGTACAGTCCAATTGTTGCCTTAAAGCAAAAACGGTAGTTTTTATTATTTCCAATGAAACAAACTCAATTAAATGTGTTCTAAAATAAAAAATCAAAAAAAAACAAAAAATTCTATCGTCGTTAAATCGCAAAACATGTAATAACAGTTCATTTGAATAAAACAAATAATATCTTATCTAAAACTTATCTATCCTATAGCATACATAATATGATAGTGTGTATAATATTCGAGTGTATTTTAGAGGGCCGAGTTTTCTGTTTGTACACTTTTAGGGCCACTTAATATTTCAGCCGAGTTTCAAGGAGAAAATATTGATTTATTAAATAAAAGTTGGATTTTTTTTGTTGTTTAGGATCAGACTTTTGAATTCCTATCGTTGATATAGAAGTAGTTTTTATGGGGAGTGGGTCTGAATTTCGTACACCAAACAACTCCATACAATTTCAACACTTAAAACTTATCGACGTTTCCGACGGAAGTTATTCCTTATGTCTCTAAAAAGAAAAAAAAACCAATAAGCGGATCAATCGACAGAATAGATATAAATTCACGGATCGCGAACTATCGATTCGATCGGAGGATCGAATTATCGACCGACGCGTTCGTAAAATATTTAATTTAAAATATAATACCGATTTCTGTCTGGCAGTTTTTGATCGTACGGGTGTAGGGATATTTTTTATGAATAATATATTGTATGCTTTCGAGCGGTATGTAATTTGCACAGACTAGTTTTTTTTTTTCGCCAAATCACCAATATATTTGTATATTATTAATATATATATATATATATATATATATGTGTATTAATACATTCTGAACGAGAAATAATTGTGAAAGTAAATTGATGGTCAAAAAAAAATAGAGAAAGTAGTAAAATTTTGTTTGGTTTTTTCGGGATAAATTATAAGAACGTTAAACTATAAAATAAACGATTGAAACCACTAAAACAATATTGAAAGACTGGTGTCGTTTTATTGGGTTTTTTTTTTTTTTCTGGTGGGGGAGTGAGTGGTGAGGACTTACAATACAATATGTATTATTTTATTTAGTTGTACTGTCGAATAAATACATTTACAAATAATTTACTTTATATGTAATCGGATATTTTTATTCTGAATACATTTAAAAAAAAAAGTATTTTACCACCAGAGTCTCCGGCTTCTTCGCGATATTACACTTATACACTGGCAATCTAAAAAAAAAAAAAATTAAAAATATAACCTAGACAACAAACCAACAAAAAAACAAACACAACGATAATAATTGATTCAACACGAAGTTTATTATTTACAAAAAAAATCTATGTACACATATGTATAATAATTTATAATAATATGTTTAATCGTATATTTAAAAAAAAAAAAAAAAAAAATAATAGGATACTCTTTTCGAAGTATATTATTAGTATATAATATTATTACGGATATTATTCGGAATGATTTCGTTTTTTTTTTTCTTCTTTGACAGTATAATAATAATATTAATAATAATTTATTGGAATAATATATTATAATATTCTACCCGACGACGATTCGTTGGAATAATAAAAAAAAAAAAAAAAAAACACTGATTTAAATTTACACAAAACATATTATGGACAAAAAAATAAAAATGATAATAATAATAATATTATGGTAACATATAATCGAGGCGAGTCAAAAATTTAATAAAATAAATAAACACAAAAAATGCAAGTATAATAATATAATATATTTCTATATAATAATGTATAACAAATGTGTGTGTGTGATGTTTTTGGTCGATTTTCAATGTCGGGACACGACCGGAGGGAGGAAAAAAAAATGTTTTAAAAAAAATTGAGGACTATAGTCATGACGGCGGCGGATTGCGGCGGCTGCGCGGGCGAGACCGCGCGCAAAGGTAAAAAGAAAAATAAGGATTTTTGTTAAAAAAAAAAAAACTAATAAAAAATGTCGACGACGGACGAACGTTCGGCCCGGATTAATGACGAACAGGAGCAGGATGAGCAGGAGGAGGGGTGGACGTATAAGTGGGGGCCCGTCATCATTGGTTCGTTAACAAATATTCGGTAACATTTATATACCGTATTCAACGGTTTTTTTTTTTTTAAATTTTTTTTGTTTAATTTTTTTTTTTACCGGTATTCCCCCCCTGCCCCCTCTAACAAACGTTTACCACGAATTCGTATATTACATCGCGCGGCCGCGACACAATTATCGCGATTCCAAAACGTATGAGTATTTACGCCTCTTACTGCAGTAGTAACTGCATAATAATTTATATAATTATCATATTAAAAAAAATTTTTTAAAAAAAATGTTATCACGTGTTTTGTCTTTCGTCCCGCCTGCGGCGGCTGGCGCGGTTCAGTGTACATCACTACAATAATAAATAATAATAATAATAATAATAATAATAATAATAATGATAATAATAATGATAATATTACGATCGTTATACAATAATTAATAATAATATCACGTGACGGTCGCGAAAAAATCGATTTTTGTATTTATTATATCAAAATAAAAAAAGTCGTTTTACGTGTCTACGCGTGTTTAAAACAAAAAAAAAAAGGAAACCACCTTGTTTCGCGAGAAGCGCATAATAATAATAAAAAAAAAAAAAAAAAATAATAATAATAATAATAATATCTTTGGGCGACGCTGTGGGTGTGTGGGTGTGTGGGTGTGTGTGTGTGTGTGTGTGTGTGTGTGTGTGTTTGTGTGTATGTGTGTGGGTCGACGACAGCGACTACCTGCACCCGCATCCGAGCACTTGCATGTCCTGGTAGTTTTTCAGCACCACTTTGTTGTCCTCATCCAGGTATAGCATCGATATGGACGCCAGCTGGGTGGGCACGCAGCACGCTTTCGGCACGGCCGTGGGATTCATCGAGTTGACCAGCGTCTGCACGATGGCGTGGTTGGTGGAGTTTAGGTGTTCGGCGACCGGGAACGGACAGTCGCCGTGGCAATAGTAAGCGTCGTAACCGGGCGGCGCGACGATCCAATCGTCCCAGCCGACGTCCGTAAAGTCCACGTACAACGGATGCCTCTGGCAGATGTCCCGGCCGCCCGCGCCGCCGTCTTTTCGTCGCTTGCCGCCCCTGCCCTGTTGCGCGGCGGGCTGCTGGCCGGCCGCCGCAGCCGAGCGTTTCCGCCGCGGCGGACCGACGGGCCGGCTGTTCTTGCCGTCGTCCGAATACACGAGCAGCGCGGGCCGGTCGGCGGCCCGCAACTCGAACGTGTCGGGTATCGGCGCCCGAACGGCGCTACCGCTGTCGTCTACCGCCAGCGTCTCGACCAGGAGCCCGTGATTGCCGGCCGTCCACGACCGGCCGCCGTGCTGCGACCACCTCTCCAGCGCGGGCGTCACGTCTAGCGTGACCACCTCCACGGCCGCGGCGTCCACCCTCAGGTCCACAAACTGCGAGTCCAGCAACCTGAGCACCGGTTTCGATACGCCCCGGACGCCCGGTTGCACGATATCGTGCACCAGTACCTGCACGCGGTCCGCATGGCCGCCGGCGGCCCGGTCCCGCACCGGCGTCAGCCTCAGCTCGGCCGCGGTCAGCCACTCGCCCTCGGGCAGTGGGTCCACCGCGAACTGCGTCCTGTACTTGCGGCATTTTGGGTTTTTCGGCTCCGACTCTGTAACAATACGAGAAATACACCAATAAGACACGAGTCCAGTTTTAAAAACAATTATTTTCGTATGGATAACAGGGACGGCAATATAATAATTTCTAAACGATTTATTAAAATCGATAAATACATTTTTAGTATGATTTTGCACGCATATTTCCAATTTACTTGTAATTATTATTGACAATTCAATTTTTGTTATCAATACACGTTTATTTTTCTAAAAACTCTGCCGTTAAACAAAATAGAAAATTACAAACTTTACCACTTTTTACTGCGGCGGATTAAAAATTTCATTTTTTTTTTTTCATCCGTTCCACAAAATCGTTTTCGAAATAATAGTAATATATTTTTCCTAACAATTCTTATAATTGTATAATTCTAGTAAAGTTAAAAAAAAAAACAGTTTTGGGGGGTTCGGTTATATAAGGCATTTGAGCTAGTGACGAATATTTTTCTACCGTCTGAAAAGGAAAGTTTTTTTGTTTGAACAAACGGCCGGGACGTCCCTACTATAAACTTTCTAATTTTTCGCGATAAAACATTTTAAAAAAATCGGCCCGGTTACGCCGCCATCGCTTGGCATTCGCTCGGGTCAATTTTGGTTATCCAGAATCGTCGCTAAATTGTATTAAACTGTGAAAACGAAATTATTTTTTTATTTATCTTTTTATTCTCTTTTCGAAAACGGGACGACTCTTTCTCGTGACAACTAAATAAAACAGATAACAACAACTGGAGTTTTCTTCTTTTTTTTTTTTTTTTTTTTCACTAAAATCGCCGAGGTAACAATCGACAAAAATAGTTACATTTTTATACTGAAATATACCGTTTACCCCCGCGTGAGCCATCCTTTAGGGGTAAATTTCCGGAACATAATACAGCCCGTGTTACTCGGGAATAGCGTGGCTTTCTATTATAGTGAAAGAAATATGAGAATCGGTTTAGTAGTTCCGGATATTACCCCCTAACATACAAAACGAACAAATGTAACCTCTTAACAATATTAGTATATTGATGACTTGTAAAACTCGCATAGCAGGTCGCTCGATCCCTATACTCACCCTATACTATAACCGGACGTCGGTCGCAATCATTAAAGTGCGGACGATTGCCCTTGTTATTATTGTTGCTATACACCGAAACAAAAAAAAAAAAAAAAAACAAAAAAAATTCACGCGTGTATACAGATGCCACTTAAGTGGACGTCAAACCGGGCATTTACCCCGTCTGTGTTTATCTAACGGGCAATATGGCAAATTGCGTTATACTTAGAGAACATAAATTGTGGCGTACAGGTTGAACTCGGGGTTTGAACGCAAACGACATAAATTGAAAGAGGTGAATATTTCCTAAGACTGTACGTAGTTTTTTTCTAAAAAAAACATTACATATATTTAAAAAAAATACATTAGCCAACACGTTGGCTATAACTTTTTCGTTAGTCTTTTTTTTTTTTTTTTTGGGAAAAAGCTACTACGCACAGCCCTCGGAAATACTCTCCTTTTAAAATTTTTGGTAATTTGCGTTCAAACCCCGAGTTCAACCTATACGCCACAATTTACGTTCTTCAAGTATAACGTAATTTGCTATATTGTCTGATAGACAGTCCTAACTAGACCAGAGACGGCAAATATCCAGTTTAACGTCCACTTAACGACTGTAGTGTACTCTAAATAATTTTATATCCGACGAAATTGCTATTCAATAAAACAATTACAAAAATCACATCGAAACGAACGATTAAAAGTGATATATGCGTAGTCGCTATAATTCGATTATCGAGTATAGATCGTTCGCTATTTAACCTAACGTCAAACTTTTATTTTTCTTAATTGACGAAAAAAAAAAATTCGCAGATTAACAAATAATAATACTAGTGTCGTAGGTACTTGCGACGTATTATTATATATGGAAAAAAAAAATCCATCTGACGTTTCGGGGCGGGCTGACGTCCTCCGTAGCCCCACCATACATCCCTCCGAGACCTGAGGCTCGATTACTATAAAATATTATTTATGTCGTCTTTTCATAAAAAAAATAAACTGAAAAAAAATGTTCGAGACGCCCACTTTTGACCGCGTCATTACCAGGCGATCATAAACAACGTCCGAGATCCGATCGATTCGAGAGACAGAAACAATTTTCTCGTATTATATAATATACACTTACATATATGTAAGTTTATCGGGCCGGACACGTCTCTTGTTAAAATAGTTATTTAAAAAAAAAAAAAAAGACAAAGAAAATACCATTTTCGTCGAGTCTAAAAATAAACGTGAAATACAATTACGATATTAGGCATATAGGTGTGCGTATTTCAAGACTGAAATTACCGACAAATTCGTAACACCGAGCACTTAATCTGCGTTAGGTTAAGTTATCCAACCGAAATGGTGACAATCCGGGGTCCCCCGGATTAATTTAAATTAATGATTGCAGATAATTTCAAGTGGCCCTATAAATTGTTTATGTGTAATTAAGTGTATACCTATTGTAATTATTCGTAATTCAATATTGGGCATCAGCTAGTGGCGGTGCCAGGCGTGGGCCGCTGCCCATCCTAAAATCTTCCCGGACCACCGTTGTCCCACCCTGTATGATTTCATAGTATTTTTGTTATGTTAGGTTAGGTTTACATCATATTTTTAATTATTAAGGAATACGTACAAATGTAGAAATCATAATTTTTTTTTTTGTTTTAGATTTAATTTGAAATTCAACAGATATCGTTGTATTGATTTTATCCAAAATTATGATAAATTTTTGTCAACCTGTAATTCTAACTATCCCGTAGGTGATAGATAAAGCGATTCTCGTTACGCCACTGGCCCTTCCTATAAATCAGTGACCCCACCAGCTTGGCCCGCCCAGATAAAAAATCCTAGCGCCACCACTAGTATCATGGATGTCTATTATTGTCAAAAAAAAAAAAAAATCGTCGATTTACGCTATTCGTTATAGAAAACTACTTTCGTGTACACTCCCAATTCTATAAATTGTCCGCGGTATTGGACGAAATCTACGGCACGCAGACAAATCTTAAAATTTCGAACGTAGACGGAATTGAGAAATTTCAATTTTCCTGTACGGGGAGGCTTTGTTCACACGCTCGAGATTAAGATTTTTTTTTTTTGTATTTATTTTGTTGTATTTTTGGTTTCTGTTGGGGAAAAAACCGCCTTGAACGGCGGCCATAACAAACCGTCGTCGGCAAATATAGTCGACCGAGCTCCGGCCGGAATCGTTCTCGGACTTTCCGCCCCGCAACAGTGGCTAATCTCCAAGGTGTGAGGTATGTCCGCAGCTTTTTACAATTTTTTTTAATCTTAATCGATATAATTTATATAGGTTTTACATTGTTATTGTAACTAATTCGTTATTCCCACAATAATACCTTTGCAATCGCGTTATCGTATCGTTATTAATAATTATATATTATAATGATTCTAAATAGTATTCGAACGTATACAATCGTTATAATAGTTTAAAAAAAAATACTACTCGGCGTCTAAACAGTCGATTAATTCGCCAAGCGATTCCGATAACATCTTCCACTCTCTCACTCACTCTCGTTGGATTTTATCAAATTGCTTCTTTTTTTTTTTTTCGACCTTATTGTACCGAACGTATCACACAACCGATCATCTATATTATATATATATATATATACGAAGGCATAGACTTTTTAAGGCGATGAAAAATTAACAATCATAATATAATAATTAAACAGTGCACACAATAACGTGCGATGGTCTTTTTCTTCTTCTCTTTAGCAGTTACAAACACTCGCGGTTTAGATTACTATCGTGCGTGTACTATTTCGTTTTTAAATTATATGCACGGGTAAATCACTAACGGAAATCTGAGGGCAAATCGTTGGTAATCTTATAGAAAATCTTCGGCAATCGTTAGGAAATTATGGTATTCTGGAATCAGGTGATATTCATCGGTGATTTACCCTCATATATATAAATATATATATATATATAGTTCGCTTGCACCGTGTTACTATTTTCGATCTGATCCCGATGCGGTACGATTTAGCGATAAAATAAATCTTTTATAAATCAGCGTTTCTCGCCCGGGGGTACGCGAAAATAAAAATAGTAATGGCGGTATAAGTAAAATTCGATGTATTTGAAATGGTTTGTTATTTGTAAAACATTTAACAATTTTTGCTATACAAATAAATGTCGGTTTAACATAATATATGTACATGCATAATTGTTACAATCGTTCATCTATTGACTGTTCTGCGTAAAAATGAATGAATTGACTGTAAGGGGTGTACATAAAGAAGTGGTGAGAGACTAAAGGGTACGCGAAAAGAAAAATAATGTTTTAGATTGTCAGCAAACGGAGACACGCGGTTCATTTCAACTTTAATGAGCGTGATCCAGTATTGTCAGTTAAGGCTATTAAAATATAGGAAATTAACTTTGAAGAAACGGGCTCAGCTTTTAAAAAATATAAAGGAGGTTAAACGAATAGAAAAAACCGTTCGTAGACATGAAAACATCATTGCTGTCAGGGACGCTCTCTTAAAGAGTCCAAGACGTTCTGCACGAAAACATGCATAATTTCGAAAAACTATGCTAAAAACATTGATCACCAGACTTAACAGCACGCGACATATTTCTGTGGGGTGTTTCAAAAATAAATTCTGCGCGCAGAAACCTCGAGATATTGAAGAACTAAACAACGAAATTCGAGAAAAAATTGTCAATACACCTTTAAGTATATGCTGTGCAATGGAAAACGTACGAGGAAGATTAGAAGTGTGCTAAAGAAAATATGGCGGTCATCTTAAGGAAATAATTAAAACTAATAAACTACATGTTTTAATATATTAACAATTAATTTCCAATCGTTTTTTTTATTTATTTTATAATTTGAAAATCGGCCGTTTAAGTATACAAAATATACTTTTGAAACTTAGTATTATTTTTTTTTTTTGTTTTCTCGACAGATCAGAAAGATTACCTATATTATATTATTAACAGCGGTGGTTCCCCGTCAAAAACTATAATAAGTAAGGTTAGGTCTACTGACGGAGAATATAGACAAATCGAGACCCACGACTAGGCGGATTACTTGATGTAATTGTCAAGCAACTAATCGAAAAGTAACCTATACGACTTGTAATTAGAGCGAGAGAGATAGAGAGAGAAAGAGACAGCGAGGCCCGACGAAGGCAGCAACAGTCGTTAATGGACCCGTAAGATGATATGATGATGACGACGATGATGATTATAACCACTTACTCGGTTATCGGTGATTTTATATATGTTTTTTTTTTTCTTCTATTTACACGAGAATTGAAAGTGGTCACGGCACAGAAAATAACGTCGTGGTAACGAGAAAATTGAATTACGTTTTTTTTTTTTTTTTTTTTTTAAGCGCGATAACAAAATTATAAATAAATTCTATAGGTACGACGGGCGGTCGAACACTGCCAGCTCGGCAAATCGTAACTGCAGAACCGAAATCGGTTCAATAACGCATCGGGATTCAATAACCTCGTTTCGACGATAACGTTTTGTTAAATGTACATCAAGAACGGTTATTGAATCTGCGAAACCTGTCGGTTCTGTATACTATTACGGTTTTACGCGACCGGTCACGAATTTTATCGTATCTTTGGAACCGATTACGTCTTTTATTTTTTTTTTTTTTTTTTAACGAATAATAAAATATAATAAAATATTTTCTAGTTTTCAAAACGGATATTTTTTCCCGGTGCCGTGTAACTATAGTGCGGTATATTATACACCCGTGCGACACAAACTGGGACATTTGAGATTAGATAGTGCAGTTTTATGCGTCTACTATAATATATTATACGGGACATAAAAGATATTATATATTATAACACATTATGTAACATATTATTATTATATTATATACGGCGAAGTTTATGAAATTGACGTTTATCAACGTCGTCGGAGGTACCGCGTGGTTAAAAAAAAAAAAAAAAAGTTTTATATACGTATACATAAAAAAAAAAAAAAAACATTTGAAGTACAATAATATTGTATATTATTGACTTGATAATATTGAATTACTTGAAAATCGTCTCGGGAAGAATAGAATACTAAATACTTTATATATATTTAGATACAATATTATATTATATCGACGCGTGACGACTAAATTATTATAATAATAATAAAAAAAAAACCCCCATCGACGGTTTAAACACGTAACATCCAAACGGAATATTGAAGAAAAAAAAAAGAAAAAATCATATTACCAGACCTCTCAATGGGATATAATAATAATAATAATTAATATTATATATTTTATCGTCTAGTCAACGGAGCGCGTAATTTTCAATATAATCTAATCGTATTACATAATCGAATTACCGATATAGCAGCGATATGAATGAATTCTTTTTTTTTTTTATTTCGACGGTTTGACGGCGTTTAAAAAAAAAAAAAAAAAAAAAAAAAAAAAACAACACCGAACGGGACCCATAATAAATATATCGTACCGATTAACGATATTACTTTTGGTATTTTGTTTTCATTATTTAATATTTTACACGAAATTTTTAGTAAAAAATATTGATGCGATATTACATATAATTATTGTCCACAACCAAAATCCACAAAATTATACGTGTATATATATTTAAAAAAAAAAAAAGTAGTTTATAAACGATTTCACAGTGTAAACCAGTGGCGTCGTTTATCAATATTATCGGTAGACAGGGGCAAACTTCCCAAATATATTGCTCTTCGTTTAATAGGTATTTCGGATTTCCATACTTTCAAAGTTTTCGCGTTTCCGCGACATTGAAATTTTATATTTAAAATAATATAGAGACCGAGTAAAATGTCCCACCCCTGGAATGATGCCACTGATAAACAATATAGTAATAAATAGGTCCCGGAAATGCATGCATCTGCATGTTTTTACTGAATGGACTAAAAAATTGCTAGATCATTCTAGAGTATCCCTGGATCATACAAATTTGAATTATATCTATAAAAAAATCCAAATAAAAAAATGTATGATTTATTAGCATATTTTTCAATTGTTTCGTTATTAACTGCATATTAGAGTCAAATATTATATAATCGACAAAATAAATTACTACTAAAAAGGCCTATAGATAAATAAAATATAAATGTTATCTATAGTTGTGTTTGATGACGCGGCGCACGGCGGCCCGATAACGACTAATAGACATATTTTCAACCAAACATGTTTTTTTTTTTTTTTGAAAAATGTTCAGATATTTTTCCATTATTGGAATTATTACGATAACACAATTCTTTCGACATTAAGTAAAAAAAATGTTAGAATGCAGTCAGTTGAGGATTTTTCGTTTATATCGTTTGATGTCTTCCGTGAGTAAATATCGAGTGTCCGAATGTTTTGATTAAATTGTGTTAAAATGCCGAAAATAAAAACATCACCAATAGAGGTAAAAACTACGTTACTGAATTCGGTGATCATATTTCCGCGTTCGGTGGAAGTGTATTATTTTGTAAGATTATCGAGGTAAAAGTAATGTGCGAAAACGTTTCAGTGTCGTTCAGCACTTAAGTACTGATAAATATATAAGAGCCTCTAATCGCCAAACTAAAAATTCGACTCAACAACTAATTAATACTCCAACACGAAAATCTGATTTTTCTAAGGATTTATGTGAAGCACTCTTAAAATCAAATATTCCATTAGACAAATTAGGAAATCATCATCTTCGTTGATTACTTGAAAAATACGTGAACAAAGATATCCCTTCCGTATCTACACTCAGAAAAAACATATGTCAATGATTACTGCCAAGATACGATGAATCGGATAAGAAATAAAAAAAAATACTTAATAAACAAATCTGGGTTTCTATAGATGAAACAACAGATATTGTAGGACGATATGCTGCGAATGTGATAACTGGAATCTTACTAACCGACAGCCGTTAATATTTTAATTACCAGTTAACGGAATTTAAATAAAAATTGTAGTATAAAAATGTTTTTTTACTTATATTTATAATATAAAAAAAAAAAATTGTACGCATATTTTGGTAGTTTTTAGTGCATAAATTTCCGGGGCCCAGTAATAAACTTATTATGTACACCTATAATAAAAATTCTCGCATAAAAACTAAGATATTCAAATAGATTCGGACATTATATATCATTATAAGGTTTGTAAGTCGATATATAAAGTAAATCGCACGGCGGAATAATATTTGTCTACGTAAATTTGTGTTCTAACCTTCTTGCCGGCTTCTTGTTTTCCTCCGGCTTCAGCCGGTGGAAAACACACGAAAGCCGAACAAAAGTGTAAGGTTAAGTTTTTTGAAGAATTTTAATTTTTAAATCACATTTGATTTCGTGTTCTAGATTTCGGCTTAGGCCGAAATTTTTTGATATTGTAAAAATTGAACATGTAGTTTGGTATACAAATAAATGGAAAATAACGTTTTTGTTGTTTTTAAATTGTCGATATTTTAACTAATAACTTGAAAATTCGAATGCAAAATCAAATATATTTTCATCATTTAAAATCCCGTGTCAATCCCAAAAATAAGCCTCGGAATTTTGCCGGGTCGATTGTTGTAAAAGGTCAAACGCTGTGTACTTAAATTACAGTGGGAAACGTCTTGAAAAATTCAAATTGTAAAATAAAATCGGTGAAAATTCGGAAAACCTGCTTTTGAATAAAATTTTAACGAAAACGGCGCCGTTTCGCGGCGGCCCCTCTTTTTTTTCTTTTTTTTTTTTTTTAATTTATAGACGCGACGCATAAAACTAAATAAAAACGATATAATAACGAAGTAGTTTATTGTATGTGTATATATATCGGTACGAGAACAATAAATTACACAAGTTTATAGAAGTCGAACCGACGGCGAGAGGACGTCTTCTCGGTTTATGTATACGCGCGTCCTGGACACACTGACGCCGCCGTCGAGACGACCGTGCCCATTATACCCCAGCGTTACTGGCGTTTTTATAACAACGTCCGCCCGCCAGCACATACTGCTGCTGTACAATAACTGAAAACGTTAAAAACTCGTAGTAATATTATTTTCCGTAATATTTTATACACATAATATGCTCGTATAGTGTGTGTGCTCCGATCGCCGAGACGATAATAATTTTACCCCGACGGCGTATAGCAGACCCGAATCGATATAATAATAATGATGTTCTATAGTTTTAACCAAGGCCGGGGGCGAGTGTTTACGAATATAATATCGTTTTATGTTTTCTATCGAAATATTACGCCAAATCGTACCGACTGCCCTGTATATAGTATACGCGAATAAAACCCCCCCCGGAAATCTACTTGAATTCGTCGCGAAGTTTATACAAGAAACCGAATTTTTTCATTTTTTTTTTTTTTTTTAAAAACTGAAAACTCTTAAACCCTATAAAATTGAAACGTGAACAAAACTGATCAAAAAAAAAAAAAAATCGTAAGAAAGTCAAACTTGAGCGAGTCTTGACGAATTTAAATATATTTTCAGAAATTTTTTCCAATAACCATAGGGATAATCGGTCCCTGTATACGAATATTTTCCTAAATAGTCATCAATCCGAAATCCAGATTAATGTTATCGATCCGGATTATTATTATTATACAGTATAAATTAATTACATTAATTATTGCGGACAAAATTTAGAAAAAAAAATTTGCTATACAACTGGCTGTGCACTTGTGTTTCTTTGTAGTATAGACATCGAAGAAATTATAAATATGAAACTACAGTTACTCGTTAATATTTTTAATATTTTTATAACGGCGTCTAAAATTTATATTTCGATAATAATTGTTGTGTTTAACAATCGGATCGACTGATTTGAAATCCGTCTGTCCGGATTAAACGGATTATTCTTAATAAAATATTTTTCAACCCAGATAGCGAATTGATCAAACTTCTGCTCAGCGCCGGTTGTTGCAATAACAATCCGAGGCGTCAGAGACGCACGATTTCTCTGATATAAAACATAGCGAAAACAAATAGAACACCAGTTTTTCCTGAATATTGACTTGTGAGTTCGTGTTTCTCCGGGGCGAATAAAACAGGCCGTAAATTCCATACGAATTGTTGCGCATGCGCCGTTGAAATCGAATTATTAATTATCGTGATGGCTGTCCTCGCGCCCAATGCAGTATTATGTTAGGTTAGGTTAATAACTGCGTGCGCGCATCGTATGTTATGGAATATATTTTCGGAGTTACACGACTCGGACTATACGAAGGAATTACCACTATACGATAATTCGTTTTAGGTGCAATTTACACACACGAGCCTCGGCGATAGCTGTTTGTTTCGTATACGGGCGATTAGTAGTCATTTGGAAAGTTATCGATATTTTTGCCATCTTTATTAATTTATCTGAAATCCGTTTAAACGTACATGGGTTGTACGCAGCGCACTGTCTCGGTACTTAATAAAATGTAAAAACATATTTTTTAATATCGATAGTACCCATACTATATATAAGTTGTACGTAGTATGTTATTTTTATAAAAAAAAAACCGGTTTAAGACGCGTTTTTCTGATCAGAAAAAGTTTTTTTCTTCTCTCCGCGGCTATTAATAGAACACGTGATAACACAATACTAGGGTGGGGCGTGGTTACTTCTTTATTTTAAAAAATCATAACACAAAAAGTATTGGCAGTATTGATTTAATTATTTTTTCTGTGTATAGGGGTATATTTAAAGTTTTATTTGATTTGGTTTTAAATACTACATCTCGAGGGTGGCCACCGTTCTCGTCAATGCACTGCTGAGATAGTCGGAATTTGAAATTTCTGTCCACTTTTTCCAGCATATGTGTGCTTATGTCGGCAATAGTAATTGTTTTTGAGATGACAAAGGATCTTAGGACGATCTGTGTATACCAACGATTTAAGGTAGCCCCATAGGAAAAAATCACATGGGGCTAAATCTGGTGATCGTGCTGGCCACTGAAGATCGCTTCTATGAGAGATGAGCCGTATATTACATACCAAACAGTCACACGTTCTGTATGCAGAGGCTGCTCGTGAAGTTCTCTCGGGTTAGTGGGGCTCCAATATCGCATGTTTTGTTTGTTCACGCATCCTGAAATATGGAAATGTGCCTCGTCAATAAAGAAAACAAGGGCGTCCTGAGGCAGGTTTTCGAGGAAGGCTTCACATGCATTTTTTCGCGCAACATAATCGCGTGGATTAAGTTGTTGCACCACTGCCAATTTGTATGGGTGAAAATTAAGTTCCTCATGAAGAATTCGTCTCATTGTGCGACTAGACATCCCTAAAGCAGCCGAATGTTTGTGTGCAGATCGCCTAGGAGATTTCAAAATCGCCGCCCTTACCTTTTCGATGTTTTCTGGCGTCCTGAAGATTCTGGAAGGTCCATTATGTTTCTTCTGCACACTACCGGTATCCCTAAACGTGTCCGTCCACCCACAAACAAATTGATTTCCGATCAGGCACACGACCTGCAGGTGCGATATTGAAGTGGTTTCTGAAAGCACGCTGAGTTTCGATGATAGAACGGCTGAAAGAAAGTAGGCCTCCACGGCGAACGCGGGCTCTTGCTTTGTCCACTGCATTGTTGACACTCAACTAGTTATAACAAAAACCTTAGATAACGTGCTTTCGAACAAGCCATAAACCAACGCTCTACTATTAATAGCCGCTCAGTTGCGAGAGTTTCAGATAAGGAAGTAACCACGCCCCACCCTGTATTACCGATATTATAGAGAGGTGAAAATAACGATATAATAATATCTACGATTATTTTACGGGCGCGAGTAGTTTTTGAACACCAAATATTTTGTTATTTCCAACACCTCGATTGGGCACCGATAATAATATTTCTAATAACTCATTTGGCTGCCGGTTATCATCCTATTAACATTTATTCTCAAGAAGGTTTTACAGACATATCGTATAGGTAACCACCAACTTATACCCAACCGAAAATTATCAATACAAACGGTGACCGACCGGCGCGGCGGGCTAAAAAGTTTTAAGGACTACTAGAGGAAATTCTAGTCCGAGGAATTCATGGATTGTGTTACGACAGATGAAATTGGTTTAATTGTTAAAAATTTTACCAGATGAAAAAAATCCGGTGCGTCACTAATCTTATGTTCAAAAAGACTAATCTTTATAACACTCTTCTTTATTGCTATTGCGTCACATTCCACTTAACTAGAAAATAGCAATAGTGAGCTAAAATTATTTGAATATCGCCGATGTTATTCTGAAATTCCATTTCGGGTTTAGATCGAATCTTTCGTCAGTGCAACAAGTCGTATAACGGACCATATTATAGTATACTTTGTTCGCAAGGCACTGCAATACCGATGCTATCTCTGTTGATATCTCTAAATATTTAGTTAATGAGCTACTTAATAGTTACCCTTATTTTACATCTTCATCGATATCATCGAGAATATAATATAAATTTGATAAAAAAAAAAGAACATTTTTCTTTCCCAAATATAATTGAATATATTGGATTTTCTGTCTTCGACATTCCGTATTTTAACTGTGGTTATTGTTTTATGATTTCATTATAAGAAATTATAATATTTTGCGCTCTACTGCACTTGTGTGTACAAGTTAAATATGCCTGGAATGCAATAAGTTTTTTTTTATAGATTTTATAACGTATATTATCTATTTATTACGGTCTGAAAAAAATATTGAAAATATCATGTTTTACGTAAACGCAGTGATAACTTCAATGAATATACTAAACCGATATTATACAATTTAGCTAAAGCCTACACGTGGCATAGCTAAAATATTATAGCCGTGTCATAGGCACGACTTGCGATATTTGACTAAACTTGTATTATCAATCATGGTTCGTATTAAACATTATTATTATTTTTTTGCTTAACTCTATATTTAATAAATGTTTCATATTATCTATTATAATATATATATATATATATAATAATAAAATCAATATCTAATATAAATTTGTTTATCCCTATGAAAATATTTACTCCTTTTGTTCCCTATTCTTAGAAAAATAATACTATATTATTAGTACTATATATTATTATTTATTATACTATATTAAAGAAAGAATATGGTGATTTTTTTTTCAATTTTTATTCCACGGTAATAATATTTGTTTTTTTTTTTTTCAAAATCTAAGGGTGATAATTTCCCCTTTTCCCCTTTTGGTCATGCCCGGTTTCACGTTCGTGTTACGTTTGGCCGGCGCACGGCGTGCGAAAAAGGTCTGGACACGCGCGTATCGAAACCAATAACCGAGTTTTATGAATAAATTTAAAAACTACGTATCGACAGATATCGGTACTTGGCGTGATATTTGCATAAAATTAAAACGATGTACCTATATTTGCGCGAAGCATAAGAATAAATGTTAACCGTAAATATAAACCGTGTGATAATTAAGAATTTATTTATTTTTTTTTTTTTTTTTACTGATTGATAAAATGATTATTATTGTTATTATTTGTACACGAAAAAAAAAAAACACGCGCACGCGATAATATCAAACTGCAATACACAAATAATAATTTGTCGCTCGTCAATCGGTTTACAATTTACTACGGGTGATTTTTTTCATTATTTTTATTCCTGCAACGCGATCAACAGCATAACGTCACTACACAACAACTCATTATCTCGGAAAGTATACAATTTTCGTCGGAACTTGTTGGAAAACTTCTAAACGGAACAACGCTAAAATGTTACTTTACCGTTTAATTTTTGTCGCCCTTGGTTTTTTAAGATGGAATCCTACTACGTATATTGAAAATCCCACGAAAATAGATGAACTTTTGGTTTAAATACATTTTTGGTGTTGACGATTTTTTTTACCGTCGACCCGTAGTCGAGATATCCAACAATTTAACTTTTACGTTTGTGGGTGAGGGAAATTAATAATTGGGGGTTGGGCCGATATCAAAAAAAAGTGTCTATAATGTCTCTGGAATATGAAAACAAAAAGTTTAAAAATCGGTTATTAGGGTTTTTTAAATCTGTTAATTTTGTTAATTTCAATATCAACTCGTAGCGTTCGATATACCGGGTATCGGTATAAAAAGTGGTATCGGCATATGCCTAGTAAAAAATAGCGGAGAGCACGAATTTGCTACTCTCGCAAACCCAAAATCGATGTAATATACATTAGGGTGTACGTTATAAAAGAGGTAAATTTTTTTTTTTTTAAATTTGTTTTAGGTCTAACCCTCTAAACTTGTGTATATACATTTAAAAAAAAAAAAAAATGTTAACCCATGCCGACTTGAATTCGAATACATTGATTTACTCCTAGTTAACCGTTGATGTGTTTACCATTTTTTTTTTTTTTTTTTTTTAAATATCTCTTAAACGGACGGGAAAATCGAAATATTTTACAGCACATTTAAATTATTTCCATACGTACTTGTTCATGTTTCTAACAATTAACAAGACACGTATACAAATATATTCATCCAGCGATGGCGAGCTGTCGTGCGTTATGTCGATCGCGGTTTACGTACACAATTCCGGGTTTTTCATCGAATCCGTTGCAAAACCGTCGGCTTTTAAACCCGCAATTATTGTACACAATAATAATATACGCCGTGCATGTCGAACAGTTCCAATATGATGGCAAACCCGATTATTCGTTATTATCAGTGTTGTTAGTATTACTATTTATACAGTCGCTATTACCGCGTCCCGTGCGTTGGTGTTTCGGAGGGATTTCGCGTGTTTACGTACATTTTCCCACCGCCACACGTTACGACGAATATTATTACATAGGTGCGCTCGCGGTGCGTGTCAATAGCCTTCCCATTTCCAGAACCGCTCGCATGTTAATGTCTAATCAATGATTCCGGCGGACTCTTGTTCGTTATAATATTATATTATACAGGTACGTTATTATTATACACACGGTCGGACAACAATATATTTCGTATTATTATATGATCGCAACGGTTTCGCGTACACACGGGTACACCGTACTTACAATATTATAATATTACCGTCGTAACACTCAAATACCTACTAATAACAACCCCCGGTCGTCTCGCGTCTTTCGTCGGATTTTGCCGGCCCGGAGTAGTTTGTTTGTTTCTTTCTTTTTTTTTTTATAACCCCTTATACCGAAAACTCGCCGGATTAAGTATCGGAAATTTATTTAGACGATTTACATTATCGTTTTATCGATTCCGCGCTGTAACGCACAATGCACGAGTCAGTTAATAATTGATTTTTTGTAGCTATTAGCTAATGTCATAGTCAACACATAGGCAACCACCGATTCAATAAATTATGGTAAAGTTCTAGCGGCCGTATACGAACCGTGTCCGGAGCCGTTTAAATTGTGCGCCGACGTAAATTTTTTGTAAAATATATTTTCGGCCTTTGGTGATTTTAGGACAAATCGAAAAGAAAAACGACTTTACAAGCTTATTGCGGACTCGGTGAAGATTTTGTCGTCCAACCTGATGACAGGACCTTTGTTGGAGGAAAAATGCAACGTTTCATTTAGCTTATCAAATCAGAAGACGAAATCCTCTCCAACACAACTCAAAAAGCTCGTCAAGTTGAATTTCTTATGCCGGGTTCGTTATAGAAGAGCCCATCACCGAAAACATATTTTATTTAAACATCTGTCACGTCAATACAAAGAACATTGGAAAGAATCTACAAAAACAGATGTGTTTGGGAAGTTGCACAGAAATCAGAGATACAAATCGTTTAGTTTTTCAACGCTTGGCGTGCAATTCAAACGGTTCGGGAACTTTTTGAACACGCCTCGTATAAGTACTTCCGGTAACCTATGGTATAAACCATTGCATGGGTCTAACGTACAGCCCCTAAATTTCGCGAATAATTCCGTACAATATACAACCAATAAGACTAATTTTTATGATGCTTAACCACGTGCACTTATACGCAGTGCTTGAGTTAACAAAACAAAAGTAAGGGGACTATGTTTACATTAAAAAATAGAATGTCCCCTATCACTTTTTACATATTGCTGAATGAATCGCCGTGTACCTCATTCCATTATATAAAAAAATATTTATAAATATATACAAAATGAATCATCTACATTACTTTAAAAAAAAAAAAAAACCAAAAATAAGTACACAATGATAGTGATAACTGATAATATTTATTATTATTTATAAAACCATGGTTACGGCATAGAGTTTATGGGTTATTGGGTTATGACCAAGGTTTTTAGATAAACTAGCCGGTAGATGTCAATATATATATTTTTTATAATTTACATCAGTTATTGATAGCGAAATAATTCAAATAATCAATAATATACTATGATATCTGATATCTCGTATACCACTCGCGAGTGTACTTTGATAAAATTGGCGGTCCCGTGCGTTCCACTTAAAACAATTATTAGAGGTGCGCTAAAATGTCTGCAAAATGACTTGAGGTACCCCACCACCCCACCTCCTAAATTCGAGCACTACCTATTCGCATTATAATATATAACAATATAGGTATAAAACGATAAATATATCGAAGGGAAGTAAATGAGTACGCGTACTTAATTATATACCTATTGATCTATTCGTGTAGATAATATCTTGACACAAACGCACTGAATATAATCAATAATAACTATATCAGAATAATGTCGAACAAAATACATTTTTTTAACTATAAAACCATAAAACAAAAAAAACAGCAGTGAGTTAGAAGTAATAACTATATAATAACAAATTTATTGTACTGATATTATCATATAAGATGGGTGGGGCTCTGGTCGGTAAAGACAATTGTTGGCCTCACACGGCAAAGAAAAAAAAAAATGTTCTATGTGCCACTGACTGGTATTATCTAAAAGTGTAAAGCTTTATCTAGACGTCTACGAAATATTAATACAATACGACGTTTTGAATAATATAATCGAATCGATTTGTTTATTATGATGTTTCGATATAACCGCGAAAGCTGAGATTCAAATGTATAATCTTTTTTTTTTTTCTTAAATTCTTAAATCTTAATCTCGCGTTGCCGCAATCGTGTCGCCTTTGCGATTTTCTCTACACTTCACCGCGACAACACATCATAACAAAATCATAGATAATATTATTGCTTCCTCCTCGCCGGACGAACTTGAAATAATATAATTGATTTAAAAATAATACGCACGTATATTATTGTAATCAAATAAATTAATAACAACACGTGGTTAACCGGTGACCGAACAGAAAATACTAGGCGGTGTGGTGTTGTAATATAATTGGCAATCAAAGTTTTAATCTCGACTGGCCCGTCGCATATTTGGAATGCGACCGAACCGAAACCAACCGGCCTAGTGTGTTTAATACAGTTCTGCCCGAGTTCTTTATAGGATTTTTCTAACCTAACCTGTTTATAAAATTATCGCCCTATCCCGGAAAACGCGTCGGTATAACTGAATATTATGTTATATTTAATAATAGTGAATTTCACGTTTGACCTAAAACAAATAAATACCATTAACGATTATTCGGACATAAACACGCACTTGCGACGTTTCATGACCTTGAGCTTAACCAATAACCGTTTGTCGATAATAAATATATATATATATACAGTTATTTTAGTTGTAGTCGGTTTTTTTTTTTTTTTTTTTCAAGACCCGATTAAAAATGTGTTATGTCAACTCTAAATTCGACCGATAAAGAAAGAGATTATTGCAAAGCGCGCCGGACGGCATTATACAATCATCGGTTGTATCGTATTATAAAAAAAAAATCCATGTTGTATCAAAAGTGTAACATTATGCTGATTGGGTAACAGTTATGGGTACCAACGTCTATGTTCTGTATACCGACGAGACTAAACGGAAGAAAAAAAAATTTAAAACATTATACAACACGTGGAAAAAATGACAGTATACACGACAAAACGTAAAACCCAGACCGTATTGATTACCTTTTATAGGCGAGATTTTATTATACTCGTCCGAATAAATCGTGCCCTGATGCAGAAGTCCCGTGAAGTACATATTCGGAATTTACAAAAATGGGGCGGGGGAGGGATAATAAAAAAATTAAATCATTCAAAATCTATAATAATGTGTTTTACAAAAAAATATGAAAATATTTAAGTGAAAATTGCTCATATTTTAAGGTACTGCATGACAAAATCGGAGCATTTTTACTAACTGAAAAAATGTTTTCTAGGGCCGATACTCGATATCGTGAAAAAAAAAAAAACAATAATTATACTATATCGAAAAGTATATAAAAGGTATAGGTATGCAAATAATTAATAGATAGGTTTTCGTTATCACATATCGTATCAATTTAACGACTTCAAAAAAGATTTTTACCCAATATTCGGTCATTTGATAATAAATTATACATTTTGCGGGAAAAAAATCTAAATAAATTATTGGTTGTTTTGCTGATTCTAAAAACAACCATCGTTGATTTACCGACTCGGTAGCCTAAATTTCACAAATTGGGTGGAGGGCCGTCACCGGCCTCCCTCCGTGCTTCCCCGGACACACACTGCTGGACATCTGTATAAACTGTCCAACGTATACACGAAAAAAATAATCTGAATAATATTTTTCCAATTCGTATAATAACTTATTCCGCCTAATGGACACACAATCATCAATATATAGTTGCTCAACTACAGCAATACAAGCGTTCGAATTAATTGTTTATTTGCATTGCGCTATTATTTTTTTAATGGCAGTACTTTGTATTGAAACTAATCAGTATATGCGTGTGCGCGGAAAAGTGTGTTTTTTTTTTTTTTTTTTTTAATTATACAATCAAACTGATGTCGATTTAGATAATAAAAAAACCATATACAAAATTAACGGAAATATGTATAATTCCGTTATTTTCGTATTAGGATTCGAAAACGTATACAAGTACATTAATATAATTGGGTATAATTAAAATACAAATATTCATTTCATGTCGGCACATCAACTAAATTTAAAAAAAAGAAATAAAACCCAAAAAACGTTTAAATACAAAGAAAATGTAGAAAAACTGTTTTTACATATAGATATATTATATTTAAACGCGTCGCACATTAAACTGCATACATTACAATTGCGTTACATTATAGATAAACCGAACTATTATTACGGTTAAATAGGTACAAACCGTGTATTTTGTTTATGTGTACAGCGTATTCTAGAGAACAAACGTCTTGCGTTATAAAAACGAAAGTCGAACAAATTGCGATTTACCTATACGAAATCAGGAATATCCGAAACATACATCAAATTCGTTCAACGAAGAAAAAGTGTTGCATGTACCCGTGTATTCCATACTATTTTTTAGAACTATTTATTTATCAAACGAAAATTGATTCAGAGCTTGATTAAAGTTTTTAATTCGTAATAATTGTATCATTTCAACTGTTGAATTGGTATTGATATTATTATAAACACGATAAACGGTATTCTATGTATGTGCATAGGTGAAATTTCAAGGGGGCGGGGGAGCAACTTGACAATTGATACTGTCTAGCAATGTAATTTAGTCAAAAAGATTTATTATTTATGACCAAAAGAAAAGTCATTCAATATATGGTTTGGATAGTAAAAATAGGGAAACTTCTTTATCCCTCCCCTCCCCTACTATTACGATAACAATCGTGTTCCTGTTTTTATACTTATTTCATATAAGTTTTAATTTAATAATTTCAAAAAAGTTTATATTATTTTTTCAGGTGGGGGCAAGTGCCCCGTCTTGACCCCCCCCCTCCATGGGCAATCATGTATATGTATAGCTGTTACGAAAATGTTGAAAAGGATGTGTGAAATTTCGATTGGAAATATTCATGTTCCATATTCAGAACATAGAATCCCCCCCCTGGATTTTAGGCCCCCTCGATTTTAAAAATAAACTATAAAATAATAATATTGTCGCGATGTTAAAAATAGTATCTGACCGGTCAGTCTGCTGTATTATCTGTATAATGCTGTTATTTTAGGATTTGCCAAAAGACCATTTTATTCCAGTGCTGTCTTCAAAATGATAACGACCAGATAATGATCAGGACCAAAAGTACGAATGAATTTATTCCAAAAACAGAATATTAAAGTGTCAACTTTTTCAAATCTACTCTATTATATACTAGAGATAATTTATCTTTACAAAGTTTCACTTATTTTATATCTAGACGAAATGACATACACGCAATAATATTAATAGACGAAAACGCATCGAATTACGTATTGTTAAAGACGAAAAGATTCGAACTACATCAAAAACTAATACCGATCACTGTGTAGGTGTTCGACATAAAAACGTCTCGTATTACTCGAAAAAATCATTTTAAGGGTGCAAAAATGTTATTTATTGAACAATTTTGGTCACGAAAAAAATACAATTGTCGACTACTGCCGCAGATTTCGATTTATTTTTTATTTTTTGAATATCTTCCCCGAAAAATGTCCCTAAACATGTCACTGCGTGACTTTTTTTCCATATTGAGCATTAAAATATCAACTAAAATATGTATGGAATCACTTAAAACTATCTCCGCCCAGGCCGAAGTACTTCCGGTCCGCCCCTGGCGTACACTAATTTGTTTTATGGACGTTTCGAATAAAAATCGAACATCTTATGTTATTATATGGGAATCGATAAAACTGAAATATTGAATATCGCGGGATTTTTTTTTTCTCGAAAACTAAGTGGTATTACTAAGTGGTAAGAAACGACCGATGCTCGGTTTATATTATTGTGTTCGTGATGCAATCCGGGGGAAAAGACATAGAGACAAATATATATATATATCTTTTGACCGGGTATAAAGTATTTTGTCATGGTGTTTCACTTTATTAAGGGTACGTCGATGATATTATCTGACCGTAATATATCACCACCCCATTTCTTATTCGATGTGCTTAACGCGCGTGTACACTGAAGTCATCCACGCTGGAATAAGATATTTGAAAACTTATATATATATATCTCGGAGGGGTAAAGTTTGCCGCTAAAATATTCCCATAGGACTTGTTTAAAATAACAAAAAATATATATAATATTCATATTTTTAGAGTTACGAAATGCATAAAAAGTATATAATTTTGCAGTTTCGGTCGAAGGAAATGCTGTTCATCTGTAGAATTAATTTTTCTTATCCCGCTTGACATTGTTTTAGGCTTTGTATGATACCTCTGTAGGATCATGTTCCATACCAGGCTAGATGAATGATATGGGAGCATGAGTTTGTATTGCAGTTTAGTGGTCCAGGGGCCCCCACGATGGAGAGTTATTTTACACGTTTCAAATTCTCATTTATAAAATTATGTATTAAATTTCGAAAATAGCTTTTTTTTTTTTTTTTCATCTTGTTATTATTGAATTCGTAGCTTCATTTTCACCTCGTTTCAGTATACCGTTAGGTATCACCGTCCTCCATCAGGTGGTTAATTCCCGAGTAAGGATTAAACTTATAATAAGAACTTTCCCGCAGTAAGAGCTCGAGCTCCTCTGGATTGCTAAGCCCGTAACACTATGTGTTCCCCCCAAGGGCTTTTTTTTTTTTTTTGTATATACTATATAATATAATTAGTATAAATACAACGAAATTATTAAATCAAAAAAAAAAATATATATATATATATATATATTAATATGAATTTACTTTAGATTCCGAGCATAGATAGCTAAAATACAGTACGTGAACGTAAGTTAATAAAATCTACAAAGCGTTATTAGTTTAAAATCGACATTTAAAACCCTCCGTTGACGTGTATAATATAAAACGTGACGACTAAATTGTTTATAGAAAACGAAACAAATATTATATTCGTTATAATTATTTTAACGTTAAACATTCAGGTCAAGTAAAGAAGAAAAAAAACAGACAAACAAACAAACAATAAACATCCTAATCGTGTAAACCTTATACCGAGTAATTATTTGAACGTACCAATACATATTACGTATATTATATTGTATTATCAAGCACACGCGCCTCTCTGTCTTTCTAGAGTTCCTCTCGGTTAATGGGATCGACCCGTGTACTATTATACACAGATCCAGTTTGGATAGGAAGCAGTCGATCGAACGGTTTACGCAAAACTATATTATTATTATTATAATGGTTCGATAAAATAAAGTATTAAATACTCCGGGAAACTATAAACGACAATAGCGAATGTAAAATTGCGATATTTGTGAAGTGGTTTACTAAAAAAATTAAAAAATATATTGCAATCGCCCGCAGAGTATTAACGCGACCCTATATTGGTTATATGTTTGAAATCCACAGGTGCATCACGGCGTTAATATCAAAGGAGTAATGAATATTTTTCCAATAGATTCAAATAATAATAAAAAATATATATTATTATTATCGTTTCCTCGACTGAATGTTCTGATTGTCCAAAAACTTCGCACACCCGAGGCGTTTGGAGGTTTCCTACTTTCTTAAAACTCGCTCCCGTCAGTCAATATTGTAAACTACTCAAATTACAAATCCTTTTTTTTCGATCACACTTATGCACGTGTATACAAATAAAATAAATTCCTTATATTTTTAAACGATAACACGTATATTAATACGATTTCCATACACAACGTGTCGACACGTATTTTCGTTACATATAATAATATATTGAATGTACATCCAGAGTTCAAAGCACTTTGACGCAATGTCATGACGTAAATTCAAGAATATTGTAATAAATATATATATAACAATAAACTATCGGTACAACTTAAAACCATCATAGGCAATGCACACCAATACAAATTAACTACAAGATATCTCAAGTCAATCAGATTAGATTTGAAATTGTTAAATCTCTAATGATATTTCCGTAAATATTTCGTAAAATATTGTCTAAAACAAATTTGTTCCCAGAAAACATTTAAAAAAAAAAAAAAACTAAATTGTCTACAACTTTTGTTCTAACAAATTGTTTGATTTATCATAAACCTAACATGACATATATCAATCTAATTATATACAAAATTCGTTTTATGTTTAGTAATTTCTATAACTAAGGGACATTATAATAGACAAATTGTAAATGTATGATATATGTGTGTGTACATGAATATAATATATATTTGCCTTAATGGCAATTATATATATATATTATGGCAAACATTTTAAAAAGTGATTCAATCGCTCGTATAAAACTTTTTTGAGCGGTCACTCGCAAGACGAAAAGGAATTACTTTTTAAATTTTATTTTTTTTTTATTATTCGTTCAGAATCATTCTTGGATAGTTATAAAATTTAGGTTTCCGTATAGCGTTTCGGGCGTATTCAGTGGCGTACGTTAACGAAAATTCCGATAATGTATGTGTAAATAGAATTTTGTTAACGTTTAAATTAACATTTCCGTCTCCTCCTCCAAATATCAACTTGTGTAGAACACGTATTATTATAGTTTTTTTTTTTTTTTTGTTTTGTTTTTAAATAAACGCATCGCGTAATAAAATATTATATAATAATCACCACCGTCATATTATTATTGTCGTTTCAACTGCCCGAAACACGGCATCGGTATATATTATGACGGCGTATGATATCCGCAAAAACGACACCGACCGGTTAAAATAAATAATACATTTTTTTTCCGACGAGACTCACCTCTGTGCAAGTACGTGCGGGCCGTGTTGGCGGACTTGACGTGACGGCCCGGCAACGGCAGGCCCGCCGCGGTCTCGTATTCACTGGACATCTGCATCCTGTAGAGCTCCAGCATGGCGGCCGGTATCTCCACCTTGGACTTGTCCACTACCGGACGGCGCTTCATGCCCAGCGCGGCCAGCAGGTGCCTCTCCGCCTGACCGGCGTCCTTGAACGCGGCTCTAGCGCCTGACGGTCTCGGCGTTTCGCCGCACACTATGCCTGATATCACAGCCACCATCAACAGCACACCGCTTATCATTGTCGATCAAGCACCTAATTGCGTACAAAACAATTTTCATTTAGAATACAAATCGGTAAATTATGTTGTGTAGCGGTTTTTACAGCGCGCGCGATAATCAATATAATAATAGTAATAACTATTATTATAATAAGGCGGGACGAAGTTATCTTTACAGGAAGGGCAGTCGAAAATCCATTGTTGGGAATAGGTAAAAAAAAAAAAAAGCAGCCCGTTTGGCCAATTCGGGACGGCAAACTGCAGAAACTATGAATTCCGATTTTTGTTTTCTCTCTCTCATTCTCTCTCTCAATTTCTTATAGGAGGCACGCGAGTCCGTTAAATTTTAGCTACCGACCGACCAATGACGGAACTATCTATATCCAAACATTTTTTTTTAAGTAAAAAAAAAAAATAATAAACAACGTTAAACTAATCAACCGGTGGTTAATTTATAAACGGAATCTAAAAATTGAAAATTATCGTTTTATACATTATATTAAACTATAACAAAATAACGAAAGAAAAAAAAAATGTTTTGAACTTGGTACTGTATGTAAATAGAAAGCGAAACGAGTTGAACGATTCGCATTGTCAGTATACAAAAGGGCCTCGGATATCGAACATTATCAATTTTGAGGTTTTGGTATACCTGAATTCGTCTTTTTTTTTTAGATTGGCGCGATCTATGCTTTAGCATTATTAAATTGTCAGTTGAACTTATTGTACTGAAACAGATCGATAGATAGCTGATAATAATACCACCATTAAATTCTGAATTTCACGCGTGTCCAATAAACGGATTTGAGTAGCGCCAAAACGAGAAAATTATTATTATAGACGCGAGACAAAACAAAAAAAAAAAAAAAAAAACCGAATATTTAGTTGTGAATTCGGAAACGAACAAGCAAGCAAATTATTTGGAAATTGTACGCCCCGGTGCAATATATTTTAGCCACTTCCCACACCAAAACAAAATTGTCTACAATTTTATTTGTTGGTCATCCGCTCCCTTCATGGATTAAACAAAATTACCGCTACGGATACACTTGTCCATCTTCATCCCCCAACCGAGCGAAAACAACTTGCGGACAAGTATAAAATATTAAAAATAATTCGTTTTTCAATATTTATTCTAGAATACAAATGATACGTTGTTGAAAAGCAAAAGAAAAAACAGTGAGTTAAATGCAATATAACCCTTAAGGGTAAAAAACTAACGGAAACCAGTGTACAAATATTAACGTTAATAACGGTTATAACGGAAATATTTTATTATCTTATAACAAATTATTGAAATATGCGATTTTTCTCTCGATCCGTGAAATATACATGCAATTTGCACAATTCACGGATTGGGCAAATATTACAAATTTGTTTGGCCGTTAAAAATGAACTGGATAACTTTATAAGAACATAATTTTACTATGGAAAATATTAAACATTCTTAATTGGTATTTTAGTAAATATGTTTAGATGAGAATAGTAATAAATATGTAAACATTATTAATTTTTATAATACGGTTTTTTTTTGTTTTTTTTTTAATACTTATTTTATAATATAGTTTATTAAATATTAATTGTGCACACTGCCTGGACATTTCACGAATTGAGCGAAAAATTGCAAATTTCATGAATTTGAACACTCGGGACGTAACATATTCGTCAGTGGGGATGGTTTACCATCTGACTGGACCGATCGGATTTTATTTTCGCCCGTTAAACGAACTGGTACGCATTTAGAAGAGAGAGAAAAAAAATACAAATACAAATACGCAAAATATACGAAATTGTTGCTATCCCAAGCCGTCGTCGGGTCGTCCGGAGATCAAAAATAAAAGACTTATATATCGACTGTCGCGGGATATCTCGAACGAGATTAATTTTGTACGCGCGTATAATCGTTTTTTTGCAAAAGTCTATACGGTTTTTTTTTTTTTTTTTCCTATTCGAATATCCGACGGATCGCAATTATCTATAAATATTTTTTTATAATATTTATTATCGCGTTATGCGATATATAACACGCGCGCGCGCGCTCGCGCCAAGGAAAACGAAACCCGTACACCGACGGATTTAACAATCGACCGGCAGCTCCGTATACCGTAAAAGGCTGTTTTTTATTCTTCTATTATAAGAGTTTTTCATAATAATTATTTACACGATCTTCGCGGCGAGTGAATAATAATAATATAATAGTGTGTGGGTATTACTATTATTATTACCTATACACGATGTCGTATAATATATTTGTAAGTATACTTCTACAAGAAGACAACGACGACGAAAAAACAGAAGAAATAAAAATTTAAAAAAAAAAAACCGCAGCACGTGACCGTCATTGCGATTCGTATATATATATATATATATTGATATAGGTAATAATAGTTTTTATTCTTTTGTGTCATTCATTTTATGATGTCTAAAAAAAAAAAAAAAAAAACCGTTTGCGTGTATAATTAGTATTCCGCAAAGCCGATCGTCGTAATGTTTCTTTTTTCTTTTTTTTTTTCATATTATTTTATTCCTCGAGTGCTCTGCTGCCGTTTTCGCGATTGATTATTAAATCGTTATTTTCGTTTGCGCGATTGCAGGTTCCGAGAATAAACATCACACCCCGCGTCATATCTCTCGTCGAGCCAAATTTTCAACAAAAAAAAAAAAAAAAAAACTAAGTATACGTTAACGTTTCTTTTTTTTTTTTTCCGTCTTCCGTTCATTCATCGTGCGAGTACGACGGTGGATATCGAACGACTTTGATAATTTAATTCGATTTAGGTCAATTGGCATAACACTATTTAGTTTTATAACGCGCGCGTTGAACTTCATCACATGACGTTTGTCGCGCGTCGAAACAGTTCAAATTCTCGTATAACGTTTTTTTTTTTTTTTTTTCGTATATGAATATTTAATTTTAAAAAAACAACGCGATAATTTTATAATGCGTAACCATTCGATCGTAATAATAATACGACAGACCGTTTCGTCGCTATATACACGTATAGGTTACAAGACCGTGTTTAAGGGCTAAACGTGTCGTCAAACAAATTTTAGTAAGTGCACGAAATTAACATAAATATATATTAAAGGCTTCCGTTTTTACGTTTTTCGAGTTTGCGGACATTAAACACCTTAATAATCCGGCCATGACGATCGAAGAACAAATGCATCACTGACGAATTATTAAATAATTAAATAGAGAAATAAATAAATAAAAACTGTTAAAATATGAGCGCGAGAGCACACCTGCCGTGTGAATAAAATAAAATTTAAAAATCCTCAATTTTTGAGGGGCCTTTAAATAAAGAATAGCGATTACGAGAGGAAAAAAAAAAGTATATTGTAGATTTTTGGGTCCGTGAGAAAAATCATTAAGGACTTTCGACCACCAGAATACTCAAAAAAATATTTTTTTACAAAACTATTGAATAATTATGTCGTTTTTGAAATGAACCGTCATAACCGTGGCATTAAATCCTTCTGTAAAACTCGGGCGCGTATACGACGGGCGTTTCGGTGGTTCGCTCACCGTGCCTCGGAAATTTCAGGCAAATTCAACAATACGTTTTAATAGTTCGACTTAACATCACAGATAAGTATGAAAGTGTACCCTGACACCAATCTTCTCCACCCCCGAAATATGTGTCTATATATGAGCACGCCGGCCGGCAAGTTATGTATGTCGAAGCCGTTGCAGTGGGACGTACCCAAGATTTTTATATAGTAAACGAAAATTATCTATGATCAACGCAAGCGAAATCAGTATACAGATGACGGTGTAGAAATATGTTAGGTAATCTTATGTAGGCAAATCTCGGTAATATCGTTAGGAAATCGCGGAATTCTGGAATCGGGTGTACAAAAAGATACACCGCCTATTGTATAAAGACTTTTTCTCGAGTTTATTTTGCAAAGCAAATAACACTGTACACAACATTGTTACCAATATAATTTTGTACTTATATTACGCATGTACGATTATTATTTTACTAGTAAGTTTTCGACTTTACTGAATACATACCGGTTCGATGTATAAATCGTCGGTTTTCGTATTATACACGACGACCGACAGGGCGAGGGCTAAAGTCCCTGTTCCCTCCCTGCCCGGGTACGCCGCTGAAATCGACATATCGGTCATATCGTAACGAAATACCGCGTGATTTCGATATATTATGTTATAATATTATTTTAACATGTACGATAATATGATACGAGTATTATAGTTCAAATCGTATATAATAATTATCGCGGATTGTGCAAACGCGTCGTCGTCGTCGTCGTCGTCGTCGCCGCCGCCGCCGCCGCCGCCGCGTTTAATAATATATGTAAATACGCCGTGTTGGGTATACGAGGTACGAATGCGATTGCCGCAGTTTTTCTAGGTTAACGCGCCATTCGTATGTAGTATACAGACATGCGAGGCGGAATAGATGAGAATTTTTCGGTAAAAAGTGAAAAAATAAAAATAAAAATTGTGCACATAATAATAAACGATTAGACAGCGGCGGCGGTGCCGTTTTACCGCGCGCGTTCGCGGTTTTCAAGGTGGACAGATGACCTTTCGGTCGAAGCGACAACGGGTGTAGTATATGTGTGTATAAAACTACCTATATAATATGAAATACGTTTTTATTCGATATAAAATATTTTATTATAATATACACGGCGGCGGAACCGCGAATAATAAAAATCCTGTACCGCGAAAGAGAAAGGTCACGGGGCCGTTTGGTCCGCTCGGTGAGCAGATTAACGGCATTTCGGAACGGGTCGTGACGGCGGCGGTTCGTTCGTGCGACGATGTGTCGTCCGCGCGGAAACCGCATCGCGCGTTATCACTAACGCGCGATGATAACGGGCCGGAGAAAATAACGTTAACTCGTCTTCCTTTTCACGTATATACCGTATTCGCGTAACCGCCGCCGCTACAGTTTTCCCGAAGAGCCGAAAAAACTCGACCCTAAGCGAGTAGAAAAAAATTAAAAAAGAGACTACTTCGGTCATTTGGTACGCGGACACTTTGGCGTACCGGAAATGTTCGAGTCGCCGGCGGGTGTCGGCAACAGCGGCGGACCCAGATTCGGGCAAGAAAAAAGCTAAAAATTAGTACCCGTCTGCGTAATCGTATCACACGAAACATTCTGCACGTTCAATCGAATACATCCGAATATCGCCCGGGGCTAAATAAAAAAAGAGAGGCCGATTTTGCCGGTAAAAACTAAGTCGCGGGGGTTGGACGGCATTCTTGAACCCTTCACCCGACTGGATCCGGCAATGTTCGCCCGACGACTACGCGGGCATTTTCGAATCCGGAAAAATATATTAATAGGTGATTATTGCGAGCGTGTTTCGGATATTGATCGTTCCGATATATCGGAAGGGAAAAAAACGTCCGTCGATAATACTATTAAAACTGAAATAATCGTAATAATAATAATATAATCGCCGTCGAGAATGTATATAAAACACTACCTACGAGCACACAATACTGATAACGACGCAATTATTTTCTAGAGTATTTTTTTTTTTTTTTTCCCATACGTATTACGCGTGTGACTGTGCACGCATATTATATTACATTATTATATACCTACTTCGTGATAAACTGATAACGGTCAGAATAATATCGGTGGCCCCAGACACGGCGGAGCCTAAACCTACCGATAAAAACCGAACCGGCGATACAGTATTGTTATTGCGGCGGCGGCGGCCGTTGGCAGGAAATTGGGGGGATACTTGTTGTGAGTGGCAAAGCCCCCTCGGAATATCTACTCGTATACGATCGTACAGGACGTCCAAAATAAAAACCGCGGTAAATATGATATTAGCGGGCGCAGAGAGCGGCGGCTACGGTTTTTTTTTTTTTTTTATCAGCCCTGTCCGAAACTATTGCAAATGTTTTCGGTGTTTCTTCTACACATTCGCCGACCGCCCGCCCCGACTTTTCTTTACGATGAAATATTTCGTTATAAGTACATCGCGCACGTACCTGTGATACGGTCTTTGTCGGTTTTCATGCCGACAAATCTGGCCGGCGGCGTGTTCGTTCGTCGTATCGAAATTAATAAAACGGAAAAAAAAAAAAAAAAAAAAAAACCGAAAACGATAATTTTCAAAACTGCGCGAGGTGGTGACAACACGCACACGGTATCGAAAATAAAACGATGGCGGCGGCGGTCGTACGCGGGTGAATTTTTACGTACATATATATATATATAAAAAATATTAAAAAAAAAAAACCCGATATTATTATTATTATATATTAATTGGCGATTATAACGACTGCAGCGGGCAGGTTACAGTGGTATATATTATATATATATATATATATAATATACTCGCGCACGATATTCCGAGGTCAGAACAAACGAAAAAAAAAAAACCATATAATAAACGCGTAAGTGTGTGTACGTATGTATAAAAATTCGACCCGAACTAAAATATTTTTATTTTTTTGGTTTTTCCTTTTTTTTTTTTTTTTTTTTTTTTTTTTTTAATTTCAGACAATAAATATTATATTGATAATAATTTTTGTGCGGGTTGGGAAAGAGAAAAAAAAAAAACGTAAACGCGTAAACGTAATCCGTCGAAACGTGTTGGCCGTGCGGCGTGTCGGTCGACGGGTACTGATGAAAGTACCGCGCGGTTCGAGAACGGCTCGTGAACTGATGACGAACGCCCGGGTACGATATAGTTGCCGGCGCGGCTGGCCGGCCGGCCGGTCGGTCGGGTTGGTGGTGAACGCTCCCACCAAAGCCCCGCGGCCACGCGGCGGCCGGTGGACGACCGGCGGGTGGGTGGCGACCGTCGCGCCGGCGGAGGGGATAGCGTGACCACCTATGTGGAACCCCACTCCATCCACCCTCCCCGACCGCCAATGCTAAACCCCTGCCCCTCCCCCCCCTTAAAGGAAAAGAAAAAAAAACAACGTTACGGTTTTCCGGGCACTCGCGGAGCTAACCCTCCGCCTACGCCGCGCCGCGCAGTCACCGCCGCCGAGTCTCCTCCCGCAGCACTGGCTGGCGGGAGGATCACTCCGCCGGTCACTATTACAACGTACAGTCTTCGTCCGTCACCCCTCCCCCTCTCCACCCCATCGGTAATACCGCGCAACCGTAATTTATTGTATTTATTATATATTCAGGTATATATTGTTACATTTCATACATCGGCACGACTATATTAATGTATTCATATTACTGCGAGGCTTATTTTCAGAGGCATAGATAAATCGTTTTTCCATGTGGGGGGAAAGGTAGCTTAGATGGGCGTTTCGATAGAGTTTTCCATCAGGTTGATTTTAAAATGTAATGTAAAAATACTTTTGGCACTTACTCCGCGGTAAGTTTACGACGGTAGGGTGTGTAACGCGTCAATAATATAATATGATAACACGTTTGTAGAATGGTGGAACAATTTTAACCTATATATAAGACTAAAAGTGACACAATAATGCAATTTATGTGCAAATTTTAGTTGTTTAGTACGTTTCGCCGAGTCGGTCATATGCGAATATTGGTGGGAGGGTTGCAGAAGGGGGCTAAGTCCACTGAAAATGTACAAACATACAACTTAGCTCCCCTTAAAAAATGTCCTCAAATATTATACTCGTATATGTTCGATATTGCTAGAGGACTCCATAATAAATCATAGGTGCCTACTTAGGTTTTGCACGGTAAGATGATTTTTCCGAGCGCGATAGAGAGTGGCTTAGTATATCAATACAGTAAAACATTTTAAAATATCCCCCTCCCCATCTCTAAAATTATGACAAATTTCCGCCTATGAAGTCAGATTAAGGCACGGATAGGGCTATAGCCCGGGGCCCTTAAAAAATAAATATAACTGTTGTAATATTTCTAGAATTATTATGTTAAGTAGGCCGGTTTTTGGGTTTAAAAAAAATTGCCTATTAAGAAATTAAGTGTTTTACTAAGTTATTCTACTCAGACTGCGTAAACGTGTTTTTATTTTGTCGCCCGTTAGATAATAGTAAAATATCCACGCTCCATTTCCGTGTTAAAATAACTTAAACTAGTAAAATGGCGTCTCTAGAAAATTTATAAAATAAATCTGGCTCGGTCAATTATTTGTTTGCTTAAACAAGGAATGAATTTCGAAAAAACGGAAAAGTTTCAATGTTGCTTTTTGACCTGGAAAAAGTGATAGCAAACACACAGATTGAAAAGTGTAGGTGGAAAACTGAATTAAAATGAAATATACTCATATGAAAACAAAAATGTTAAAATGGATTTATCAAGATGATTATTATTTATAAATTGTGGTGAAACTATAAGAACATATACATCTCCAATTTAACAAAGCTACGATCTAAGGAGAAGGGGTGATCCAGGTACAATAGGCAAAATGCCTGGAGCCCCATCTATACGAATATTATATTTTTTTATTAATACAAAATGGAGCGTAGCTGCCAGTTTCCTGGATTAATACAAATTAATATTTATTTTTTGATGGTTCTTAAAAATTAGAGCCCATCGACATATTTCGCCACGGGTTTTACAAATCCTAGTGACGTCACTGATATATATATATATATATATATATATACCAAGTATATAAGAAACATTTTTATTTTTAATTTGTTTTGTATAGAATTAGAGCCCCGGGCCACTATAATTCGATTGATCCGGATAGTGACGTTTCGTTGTATATATTTATATATATAATAAATAAATAAATAATAAATTGTAATACGCGTTTGTCACACCAGGCGTACGCAGGGGGGGATATTGAGGGTTCAGAAAAAATTTTAAAAACAAATAAAATAGATTATAATATATATATATATATATATATATATATATATATATATATATATATATATATATATATATATATATATATGTATACGTATACCTAAAGAGTAACAAAGTATGATATATTTATGAACATTTTACATTTTTTTAAAACTACTCCCCCTCCTCGAAAATGTTCTCTTGCGTTCGCCCCTGTGCCCCTACGCCTTTATATTGGACAATTTGAGGGAATACTTATCACGTTTCATTGTCACGACGCGACGTGCGGCGATTAATCTCTGAAAAATGACGAGACATCGGGACGTTATTTATTGTTGTTGTTGTTATTAAGATCGTCGGACATTTTATTGACCGGACCCGCAACAAAACAACAGAAACAAAAAAAAAAAAAACACATTAAGAAGTTTATTATACTCGTGCGGAATTATATAATAATACCGTCGGGCTTACAGTGTCGTATTAGGTATAAATTATTATTATAATACGTTTTATCGACGAGGCCGATCGGATAATACAATAGTACAATGGGAGTAGCAGCAGTAGCAACAGCAAAAGCAGCAGAAGAGAATATCATCCACTAGGAAGTCCATTTATTTTTATTTCGATGCGAGTTTTCGACGACGCCGGCCGGCACTCTCCCGGGTGTGGGGGAGGGGGGGGGGTGATACGTATTTTCTTGTTACGAAATACTTGGGCATAAAGACAATAATAATAATAATAATAATAATAATGGGGGGGGATCTATATTAATAAATATATTATTGAATAAAACGTGCCCACGCCGAAACGCTCCTTATCCGATTATGATCCACGTGCTGTTCGCGTCATCGGAAACAGCGGCGACAAACATGTTTACGCGGTGATTAACGACGCACGGCGTTGTACAAACTGGAAATACGCACATAATAATAATATAATTCGTATTTACACCTGGGGGTGGGGGCAAAGAAACAAAACCCCAATCCCCCGAGTGCGTATCCATCTGTTCTCTGCGTATAGCAAAATTTGTCTTCATCATCAAAGCGTACCAACTCGGAACCATAAAAAAAAAAAAAAAGATCATCCTGCCGCTCGGCGCGTATCCCGGTCGTGCCAGTCGCGCGCGTGTGTGCACGCTACACACACATTAGTGTCAATAGGTTACCGACTTGTTTACAACATTGATCGATTGTACAAATATATTTATATACATTGAGAAAGAGAGAGAGAGAGAGAGAAAAAAATGTGCTGACACGAAAAACAAGTTTGAAAGGTAGGTAAAAAAAAAAAAAAAAACCGTATACATTCCGCCGAATGGCGCGCAGAACGACGGCGGCAGCGGTGGCGGCGCGGACCGAGGACGAACGGGCCCTGGACGTGCGTCTGATGACCTAGGCCTCGGACGGGTGATGGCCCGCCGCGGCGTATTTAATATTATGCGATGACGACACACCGCCGCCGCCGCCGCCGCCGCCGCCGGGCGGTAGCGCGGACCGCAGACACACGGACGCCGCCGCCGATATAGCGACGCGGCGACGACGAGAAGAGACCGGTCTCTTTTTGATTGGCAGCGTGGGTGTGGTTTCCCGTTTATGCGGCGCGTGCGTATGTGTGTGTGTGTGTGAGTGTGTGTGTTGTGTGTGTGTGTGTGTGTGAGTGTGTGTGTTGTGTGTGTGTGTATATGTGTATGCGTTTGTGCGTGCGAGTGTGCGAGTTTGTGAACGCATGTGCGTGCGTGCGCGCGTGTTTACCGGCCGGCCGCAACCGGTCACCTATTCGTGTGCGTGCGCGCGCGCCCGGTTATCCGAACGCGCCCGTGCGTTTGTGTGTGTGTGTGTGTGTGCGCGCGGGCGCGCGCCCGTTTGTGAGCTCATCGCCGACGCGGAGACGACGCGACCACCGCGACGACGACGACGACGACGACGACGACGACGACGACGTGGACAGGCGGGGTAGGTAGGTGGTACACTCGATCCGACGCGCCGCCGCCGCGTATATTCGTCTTTTTCTATTTTATCGTTTTTCTCGGAGCGGTTTATTTTTTTTTTCTCTCTTTGCATTCCGCGCAGGACTATAATATATAATAATATACAAATATTTTTTTACACGCGGTGTACACGACTGGTTTCATGTATATAATAATAATATATAAAAGACCGCGCGCGATACATTATATATTATATGTACTCGGTGTATACCGTATGTAATATTATTATGCGGTATGTATCGGTATCCGCGCTGCGATAGTATACCGCGGTATAAATGACAAATTCAAAATAATAATCGATTATCGTGCGTTTATGTTTGCGATAACAGTGAATCGGGGTTGGAGCGGATCGACAAAAAAAAAAAAAAAAAAAAAACAGGTAAAACGGCCCAAAAGCCAGACTGATTGACGGATTTTTGAACTTTGAAAACAGATTCGAGATTTTGTATTCGCTAGTTTTCCCGGTTTCGATCGAGGCAATTTTCGATATTCGATACGTTTAACATACTATTCGGTATACAAATAATGGAAATTCGTGTTTATTTATAACTATCGATATTTCAACGATAAAGTTGAATACCGAATATCAAAACCTGTAGATAATTAAAATGCAACATTAAAATCATTCGTCCATCCCTAGTTCCACACTTTTATTTCGCTTATTGGTCTGTAAAACGTCATATTCATCCGTATGATATGGTCGTACACCTTCCCCTTAAGTGGATATTGGACAGTAGATTAGTGGAAAAGTCTTATCTTTAAGGGTCATTAAAAGGTAAAAAAAAACATTCAAATTTGACAAAATTGGAGAAAATTAGATAATCTTTTTCCGGCTGTCTTAATAAATGATATTTCTCGTTGAGTTTTCAATCTAAAAACACTATTTTTTTTTGTTTTTTTTTGTGTTGAATTAGTAATTATCGTACATAAAAACAAAAATAAAATTGTATTCAAAACATATACGGGTTAAGTTTTTGTACTAAAACGTTGTGGCCGTGAGCCGAAAAACTTTATCCTCAAAAATGAAAAAATTTCAAACGAGTCTGCAACGATTCCTACTCGTAATGACCGTGAGAAAATACGCAAAATCGAAAATTTACTCAAAATCTCCGTGCCTGTCGTATAGGTCATGGGTGGCAAATTATGTTGACGCTACGTGCCAAAAATTATAAATAAAAATTTTTCGAGCATGCTATTAAATCATGAAAAATATTATATATATATATTATATTCAATATTGTAAGGAAAAAATTATTGTAATTGTATTGTATAATTAATATATAAATATAAAAAAAGGTTAGTTTAGGTACATAATATAATAACATTATTTTGGTAATTATTTATTTTCTTAATGTGATATTTTTTGTTGAATACTTGATACCAATTTGTTAATATTTGGTTTATAATTAGAACCTTTTAATAAAGTGCACTGCATTCATCAGTCAGTTTCTTAAATAGGATTTTATAAAATTAATTTCTGAAAATAGTGACTCGCATGAATAAGTTAAAGAAAGAATAGACAAAATAGCTAATGCTACTATTTTTAAAGTAGAATAATCTTGTGGAATTGCATTCCACACTTTCAAAATCTTGTATCCTGTGTTAACGAATTTCTTCCAATTAATTTCTCAGTATAACGAATTTATGTTTCCATAGGGTACTCGACTGAAAATCTACAAGTGCATTTCAAAATCATCTAAATACAACCATTCAAATACTTTTAAGTTAAGTTTTTCAAATGACAATGTGTCTAGATAAATAATAATTTTCATGATTTTTTCAAATTCTTTGAACTGGGTAAAGCGTGTAGAGAACTCATTCATAGCTGTCTCAATAGTACTTGAAAATTCTTGGATAAGATGATTAATATCAGGTTTATCGAAAATTTCCAATTCCGAAATAAACTTTTTAAGGTTAGAAAACTATTTGAAATTTGTGTTCATTATGTCAATGTTAAATATCCCTAATTTTACCTAAAATGCTTGGACCATATCAAATATACTAGTGATTATTTTATTATCACCTTATATTTTAAAATTCGATTCATTTAAATGCTGGGTGAAATCTGCAAAGAACATCAATTTGGCTATCCACTGCAAGTCAAATAATTCTTCGTGTATTTGATTTTGCTCATCCAAAAACATCTTAATTTCCTTTGAAGAACTTTGCCACGACTAAGCCAGCGAACATTATTAAACATAACTAAACCTCTGTACACTGAATTTACTTTTATTAATAGATTTTCAAATTTTCTTTTATTCAAGCCACGCGATGACACTAATGACACTTTTTACAATGCCATTAATTTAACCAATTCTTCTTTAATTTCATTACCAATAAAATATCTAATAAATATAGATAATCGAGCTGAACCAGTAATGTCTGTGCTATCGTCAAGACAAATAGAAAATAAATTACACAATTTAAAATCTTTTATTTATTTATTTATGATATTTTCTGCAATTTTAAAACCTGATCTTTTACAGTATTTCCGGTTATGGGTAAATCCTTTATGCGTTGCATAATTTTGTCTTTATTAGCAAAATCTTCAAATAGAAATAAGCATCTACGTTTTTAACGAATCTACTAATCTAATATTTTCTGAAAGACGTCAACGATACTGAAAAAGTACTAACATCGTGATGTTATTTATTATTAAAAATAAAAATAATATATATATATATAAGTATAAATAATAAAAATATTTTAATTTTTCGCGTGCTTCAAAATCTTTTCACGTGCCACCTCGGGCACGCGTGCCATGGATTTTCCATCCCTGGTATAGATAAACATAATCACCGGATCGTGATAATAACAATGAACAAAAACCTATCCCGTATCGGTTTTGTAATTATTAAATATTATAAATATTGAGAGTTTAACAATGTTAATATATTGTATTAATATTAATGGGCACAATACGTATAAATATGATCGTGATTTTGGATCAACGTCACGCTGTACTTTGGATCGAGTGCAGCAACTCTACGAGTTAGTGATAAACCGTCCATTAAAAATATTACATAATAATGTGTTTAAATATTAGGTAAACAGTATTTCATTCAATATACTCGTGTATTCGTATATAATCCAACGTGTTCAATATTTTTCTTTTTTTTCTCTTTTTTTTTTTTTTTTTTTTTTTTTTTTTTTTACGAATTATTAATTTTCGTGCCTCGCGGTCGTCACCGTAAACTCGCCATAGTAGGCTAAAGGGATAGGCAATTATTTAGACCGAAGAGAAATCCTATAGTATTATATCTAAGTCTCTGTTTAATATATTTTATGTATAAAAATAATAATACGTCATAACAATATGTACTGATAACATATTTAAAAAAGAAAAGAAAAATACTATTCGAGTTAGTTATTGATTTTTTTTTTCTTCATAAAATTGCCCAACTATTTATTATTGATTGCACCGAATATTATGCATTATTTATGCAATTAGTCAATCAAAACATGATAAAATAATAACAATACACGTATATACCGTTTTAATATTATTACAAATAAGTCGTTAGTCGGAAATTTAAATACAAAACAATAGTAGTCAATTTAATACTTCACGAATAACCGAACACAAGTTTCCCGGTGATCTCGACCATTTGTTTTAAAATTATGAAAAAGTAATAATTTTGATATACAAAAACTAAAAAAAAAAAATTGGCATCTGGATCCCCCGGCACCCTTCTTTTAAAAGTAACACAACAAATTAATAATTATAAAAAATTTTTAATACTATTTTAATAAAAACTATTAACACAATAATATAATAATGCTCTTATCTTCCTTATTTATCTTTTCGATGATTTTGATCGTCTTTTCCTCCTTCGTTTAATTTATTTGGGGAATTATTTTTAAATTCATTGATTATAATTTTAATATATTGTATATACTAATATTATATTAAATTATTATAATTTAATTTGTAATATTATTTTTACATTGATTTCCTTTAAATATAATTTATTTGTATATGTAGTGTATGGTAAGTACATACAAATAGGTATGATAAGAGTTTAAATCAATAATATTTCCATACTAATATACAAAAAAAAAAACAAAAACTATCGGAAATTATTTTAATTTACCTACGCATTATATACGTATAGTTTTGTTCTAGTATATTATATTGATTATTTTGTGTTAACTATAGGCGACACATTATACTCATATTATATAGTACGATAATTACGCGTATTTCATTAATGATTCATTGCGGTTCATTGATCCCGCATATTATTGTTTGTGATTATTTAATAAACTATTCCCGAAACAATAACTAATACTATAACTAAACAACCTGCCTGATTAATAAAATACAATTTTTGAAGGAAAAAAAAATACATCCCCATTAGTTTTAATTTGTTAATAATATTATTTTGTTCCATATCATTTTAGATCATTAGGAGCTATTAGATTATACATTTGTTTTCAGAAATACTATTACGTACCTCTATCTCATTATTACATTTTTTTTTTTTCATTCTTTTTTTTTATAAAAATACGCAATTGTTTATGTATATTTTTTATAACATAATACAATAATTCTAGTGTCTATTGTACAGAATATATTTTCAATTATATAACAAGTAGTAATTCGTAAAGTATTGAAGAAGAGAAGGGTTACATCCTAATATATCATTTTAAATAATAAAGGAAACACTTATACGATTAATAAATATTCTAAAAAAATTACTCATCTGTAGACTGTAGTGAAAAACCATCCACACGCAGTAACGTGTATAACACGTTCCTAATACTTAAGAAAATACTTAAATTAGGTATATTACTAAATTTGATAAATAAAAACTATTCATCTATTATCGTATCTAAATCTAGATAAATAACATAGATAGATACCGCTTTTTTAATGTTTATCAGCCATATTCTAGAATATGTTATTATTTCAATTATAAACGGGGAATATTCCCGCGTTTCTTCCGTTACTAAAAGAAAAGCTAGGGGATTTTCGAAAAATTACCGACCTAATCTAAAAAGCAATCCTAGTCAACTGGTGGAATGTTGTTAATAGACAATAAAAACAAGCTTGCGACATGAAACAAAAATAGTGCTGTACCTTTTTTTTTTTTTGTTTTCCGCGTACGTTCTTCTACTTATAATATTGATATCGTTGAATTCCTTCAATTTTAATCGAATCGTATGAATAAAATGCAATACAAATTATACGACTTAAAATATTAAATATTCGATCGACGACATTTTCAACGATTCGTATATAGTCACGAATGATCACCCACTAAGTACCTACGTGGTTTTTTTTTCGGTGTTCCGGCAATCGCCGTGTAAATATGCTTGTTAAGGAAAAAAAGAAAAAAAAAGGTAATTTACGACCGAAACTGACAATATTTTATGTAAATAAAGCGGTTATAAAATACTATACGGTACGTACATGAATAAAAATAAAAATAAAACAAATTTAAACAAAATTATCTCTAATAAACCACCGACGGCACTGCCAACAGGGTATAAAAAAAATATGTATAATACTTGCGAGGGACACAGTTTTGTTTCTAATATCAATATAGGTGCAATCTAAATTTTTAAATGATTTATTTCCGTCAATTGTTGGTTATATTAATCAGTTACATTTATTCAGAAACACAATATTTGTGTGAATAAATGACTTGAATTACTTCCGTTTGAAAATATTACAAAAATGTTTACTGAGACTTTAATAATACGTATTGCTTATAATATATGTATTTATATTAAACCGACAGTCGTAACGAATTATACAGAAAAACACTTAATGCCAAGTTAAAGATAATCAAATCTACTTACTAAAAATAAGTATCCAGTTATTCACTTTTAAATAATTACGTTTGAAAAACAACATTCGGAAAATTTAATTCGGGTAAAACTGTTTTTTTCCCTTATAGCCAAGGTAATCTAGAAATTAATAAAATATTATTAATATCAATTAAGTGTTGTTGACATTTATTGTCAGATTTAAAATTTTTTTTTTTATAAAATCTATTAAGAATGAAGAGATTTTTTCAAATATAGTATACTACCGGGCATAAAACCTGAATTTTTAGTTTGGAACATTTTTAATAACCGTAAAAAGGTTTTCCGAAACAAACCCTCCCCCCCCCCAAAAAAAAAGGACCTAGTTAATATACTGTTGAACATTTTAAAAATGTTTCATGTAAAGTACCACTGGACAGATAATACCGCAGATTTAAATGTACCGCGTGGAAAAATCCAAGCATTACACTCGCCAAAAAAAAAAAAAATGTTCAAAAAAACATACAACTTATTAAAAACTAATAGTTCCGCTAATCTATAATATCATAAAATATTTTTATTTTTTTAATTTAAAATATTGTACCCGTAGGCTGAACGATATGCAATATTATAAATAAACTATTAATATAATTAAAATATAAAACAATATATGTTAAAAATGTTCAAACGGTCGTACAATTGTGTAATTTACCTAACTAAAGTATTATTAACATATCAATATAACATGCACTTCACATAATATTATTACCATATACTAATCGATACATATGCAATATGCATATTATTCACAGTGAGTATTATATAATAGTATAATTATTTGTAATGAAACAACTATATATATATATATATATATATATATATATATATCTACAAATAGTTGAATACATTATATTATACTAAACATAATCGTATATTATATTATATGTTATAGAAAATAACAACACAGACCAAGGGCATATAATATAATATAATAATATATGCGTATATGAACTTGAATTCGTTTAAAACAATGTAGTTTAAGCAATTTTCTAATGTTATTCGTCCATTATAGTTAAACATGTGTAAGCATAGAACCAAAATTTACAAAATAAATTAACGCGTTAACACCTGTACGTATATCTACGTATATTATACATCGATAGTGATTTTTTTTATCATGCAAAAACCAATCTATTAATAATATTTATAGTGGATGATTATTAATAATTCAATAACTTATTTTTAAACCTATTTATATAATAGAAATAATTATATTTATACATATAATATAATATATATATATACAATATACATATACAGCGGGTTACGTTCCACCGACTCGTATCAATTTGTTCTATTGGTGTACACGCAGATTGCAAATAAAAAAAACCAAAACACTACTGAACGTTCTGTACGAATACTCGTATTGTCGAGATAATGATAAAATGTACGTAATTATAATTAAAGTATCTCCGATAAATAAAATTACGTTATCGAAATACATTGCAAAACTATTACTATATTATTATTTATTTATAGTCACTAATTAATTAATATTAACATACGAGTATAATCGTCGTTAAGTATAATAATAATAATAATAATAATAATACAGCCGAAGGAATTAATTACAAAATATTCCTATTGTTAGTTAAATATTTGAATGCATTATTATACATATGTGTAGGTATACGTTATTAATTATTAATATTATTATGTAACGTCAATGACCATTACAAAAATATTCACTTAACCTGCTGGTGGCGAACCCGCCAATATACTAGTACAAACAATCACTGCTGGATATAACGATTGGTTTATAATTTTTTTTTTTTTTTTAAATCAAATCTTATATTCTAAATACGATTTGGCGGAGTGTTGTTATAATGCAATTGTATGTATACGAAATATTGTATTGACAAATCTGTTTAGACGATCGTCCATTCGACCCCTTGTGCGAGTTTTGTATAAGTGACATTTATTGTAAATCCAAATTTCACTTTTTAAAATTGTGATTTTATATTCTTTAGATCATTTATCATGAAACTATTATTATTATCGTATTGTTAATAGCATTAAATACGTTTTTATAATTCAAAAAATATCACAAATAGAATTTTATTTTAAAAAACAAGTGCAAAAAAAAAAAAATCATACATATTACACTCTAATTTATATAATATATTACTAGCTGACCCGGAAAACGTTGTTCTACTCATAAAAACTGTTTATGGTAGAACGCCTTGAAATTATTTAACTCATTTTATAATGTAAAACAAAATTTCTTAAGGATTTAATTTTAAGATTTACAAAAAAAAAAAAAAAAAACATATCTGTACAGTCGAACCAAAATTTTGGATTTTAGAATTCAAAACATAAATTTTTGGATTTCAAGATTCCGAAATCCGGATTTATTGAATTTTCGGATTATCCAGATTTTTGTCACATTACCAATACCTATTAGGTATAGTTACCTACGGTTTGTAGTTAGGTAACAAACCTCATAATTCAAAATATATCCATTGTGATTATCACACTTGTCAACGGTGTTGTATTTTATCTAGATAGATATATTTGTATATTTTATATTATCTAGAATAATAGATAAATGTATTATCCGTGCCGATATTTGAGATACATAATTAAACCGACTGTGGTTAAAGTTTAATGTTTTCAATATTAAAATATTTTCCTAATCTAAAATATTCAATTTATAAACATAAAAAATAAGTAAAAATTATTATTTTAAGAATGGTTGGTATTTTATTGATAAACCTTCACATTATAGTTATATTTAATTAATTTATTAATAATTTTTAACTGCTTAAATTATTTATAATCATTTTTAAATTCTTCGATTTGTATCAAACAAGAATCGGTTTTAAATATTAAATATAGACTTAGTTTGAGGGGGGGGGGTCTTTTTTCGGAATATTATACTAGTATTATAGACTATTGTCTGTTTATTTAATTTATTATAACAAATATTGGTAATTATTCTATTTGTTATATTATAATCAAATAATTACTTATGTTTATTATTATTTTTTTTTTTTTTGTTACGTTTATCAAATGGTCTAAAATATAAACACGAAGTATAGGATATAATTGGATTATAGAGACTCTGGTGTAATGTTACTGTAAAGTAATTACATAAATTACTTAGTTTAATTAGAATTATCAAAAATCGACTATATAATACCATTATTATTTTTTAGGACCAAAAGACAAAATATTTAAATTACCATAAATGTATTGTTACATCAATAGGAAGTTAAACAATTTTGAATTCATTTGACTTTCAACGTGCTCTTAAATTTGAAATAATATGAAAAACTATTCAAAAAATACTAAAAGTATTTGTAGGTACCTATATTCAAATTAGTGTATTTAAATATACTTTTACTCGAATACATTACCATGGCACGTCATATATATTATATACTATATTTCGAATAGAATATAAATCAACTTTCGGTATCGTCGTCAACGTGGGGAGTGCGCTTTTACGGACGGATGGGAATTATTCCCACACACACACCGACTTCCATTAACGAAACCGTGGAATTTGTGTGTTTTCTCGTAATTAATGATGAGACGGAAAAAAAAATAATAATAATAAAATAAAATATATATATATAAAAAAAAAGGTCAAGTACGGATAAGATAGACGTCAGTCGACATGGAATGCGAACCCTTTGCCCCTCCCAAACGGACGATGCAGTTGTATAATAACATATCGGAACGGGCACGGTCAACTACGGCGGCGACGGTGGCGCGCGGGGGCCCGGTGCGTAACCGGCCCGAAGATAACTTATTGCCGTTGAGCACCAAGCAGTCTGCCGGTTGCGCTTATCTGGCGGTACGCGTTCCCAACGTTCTTTGAAGGTCTCTCATTCATTCTCTCTCTCACTCACTCACTCACTCTCTCTTTCTCTCTCTCTCTCTCTCACTCTCTCTCTATTTCACTCATTCTATTTCTCTCTCTTTCTCACTCTCTCTCTCTCTTTCTCTCCCTCACTCTCTCTCTCTCTCTCTCTATCTCTCTCTCTCTATATTTCTCTCTCTTTCTCTATTTCTTCGCCTCTCGCTCGCTCACTTTACTATATTTCACTAGGTTTCTCTCGCTCTCCCCCACCCCTTCCGCCATCCACTCTATTACCCATATCGCGTCCTTCTCCTCGTCTTCCTCCCGCGTGTGTGTGTGTGTGTGTGTTTGTGTGTGTGTGTGTGTGTGTGTGTGTGTGTGTGTGTGTGTGTGTGTGTGTGTGTGGCAAATATTTATATTATCATAATTATTTTTCACAAGTCGAAAAACTGTAAACTATAATTGTACATAGTCGGTATAGGGGAGTGATGCGGAGGTGGGAGTCGGACAATAATAATATTCCAGTTTTATGATAAGCGACTCGTATTATTAATATTTTTTATTATTATTAAACAGTTTGGGCCCGCGGTCGTTCGTGACGGTAATTTCGTACCTATATACATTATATATATATATATATAAATATATGTATACGAACCTTATACGTTCGGCAATAATTATTGTTATTACCAATATATATTATAATAAAAATAATATTATGTATTACTATATAATACATTATACTCGTGCAGTGCAGTGAAAACAATATAATAATAATCCGACAGGTAGGACGTAGGTATTTAGGTAGTATATATATCTAATCCAAGGTTTTCCGTCGTATATTCTATGCGGAGAACATACTATTATATAATATATTAAAAGGTATATGTAAACGATGCGCGTCTCACGATTTATGCGCAAAAATTTTTTTTTTTTAAAAATACTGTTTTCTATGTTTTGTATTATAATTACCGTGTCAATCGTATACACTGTGCCTACATATACGAGTATACGTGTATATTGTATATGAACGAAAAACGCACGCACCGACTGCAACGCGAACGGCAGTTAGTTAAACGATTCGGTGATAAAAATCTCGCGGGCACCTGTTGCCCGGCACACGAAATGCGTCCCGGAGACGTGGATTACGTTGTACGTACATGGCTGCGCGCGAACACATTTTCGGTGGGACGATTGAAATACGCCGTTTACACTTACAGTGATATTTAAATGTCCCATGGCCCCTTGCAAACGGTTTTCCAGATTTTCTCCAATTTTGTAAAAATTGAAAATTATTTTTCACCCTGATGGTAAGACTTTTCCACGGGGTACGGCCTTTTTTATGTTATTATATGAACGTAAAGTAACATTTAAATTTGTAAAGCTATTGCCAATTTTCAATGGTAAATACTTGATTAAAAATAATGTTTAGATAAAAAATATATTTCAATCGATGCAAAATAAACTTGTTTATAAACATTATTACATTTTTAAAAACTAATCACAGAAAGTACCTCGGATTTTTGTCAGGCGTTTAAGTCTTTTGACGACAATTTCACGCAGGGGCTTAATAATATTATAATTACAATTTATCTGAAACAAATAAAAATGCAAAACCTATTGCTGACGTGCAGTGGCAAACGCGTACACACGAGCTATAAACAGTTTTACCAGATACAGACGGTATTTTCGGTTGTTGAAATGATCGACAACGGGAGTTTTTGAATTTTAGTTAAGAATCTGTATTAATTAGATGTCGTATACAAAATGATCATCGTGTGATGCTGCACAGTAAAATCCCAATGTTTTAAAGAAGTTATTATTTCTTTATATGCAAACATTTAAAAAAAAAAATTAATTTTAAACAATTGAGTCGAATTAATTTATTAGAATTTATTATACTCGTACACCGTGTAATGAAATTGCATTGCAAGTTGTAAAAAAAAAAAAAAAAAAAATAATAATAATAATAATTCAATAATTGATAGATAATATAGAATAACGTATAAAATATCACATGGGTTTTGCACTTTATGGATTTTATTATTATATATACCTGTAATTGGTGTTTCTGAATAACTAGGTATTAAATAATTACATATTTTATTCGCTGTACAGTTGATATATACGTGTATATACCTCTACCTACATTGGTATAAAGAAATTGCCGTGTAATTTTTAAATACTTGTATATATAGTTACGGCAGACTTTTAATATTATATTTATTATAGATTTTTTTTTTTTTTTCAATATATATACGTTACTAATTAACTATTTTCTAAGTATATATATATATATATATTATATAAAATTGTAATTCGTATTTCACTTGCTATCATTTATATTTGTCAACCGAGAGAGAGAGAGTGAGAGAGAGAGAGAGAGAGAGAGGTCAAGCTGGTCATTAATAACATATAACCCTAGCAATATACGGAGTAAATTATTAAAGCCGCATAATCAACAGGAACTGGTTTTTGTGCATTTCTATAACTCAAGTCTCTATAGAGTATATACAGTATATAAAATACGCGTGTGATCAGGGCGTCCCAAAAAAAAAAAAAAAAAAAAAAAAAATATTCATCTCAGAACGTGTACTACATTCGGTTTTAAGTTTTAATTTCATGCCATAATTGCACTGTCCTTTTCTGCTAAATTCTCGCTATAGAAAACAACACGGCTCGGGGCTTAGTCATTGTTCGGCGCGAGCAATAACGGCGGCGCAGAACAAAAACAAAAACATTAGGTCATCTCCGTCTCATGGATACGCCGGCGAACACCCTCCGGGGTCGCGTTCGGTAAAAGTAATGGAGCCCCGCTGGGATGTGGCCGAATTTTGTTTTAAATAAAAATTAATACACACCCCCGAGTGTGTATCCGCCGTCAGTGTGTAAGTAATTAAAACCGGATTACCGTTTTCTGTTCCCTTTTATCGGTTCTGACTTCTCATTCGATCTTGTTGTTCTTGCCGCAGTTGTTGTGTTGTGTGCGAGTACAGCGACGACCGACGACGATGGTGTGAACTGTCCCGTTACAATTTTTTCAATGGTTACAACCATATAACCGTTACGAATGCTCGCCGGGCAACATTAAACCGAAATATATATTATAATAATATATATATATTGCGTCTTATATTTGTTTAATTATAATATTCGGGTGGCAATAATATAATATTCGACTACGCGTACGGTTTTAATAACGACGATATTACAATACCGTAATACGATTTATCGATACAACAATATACGTACGTATAACAACGTGCCGAAATGGACCAATGAGAATTCCGGTGGCCGACTATTGTTTTCGTACGCCTAACAAATATTAACAGAGTTTTCACTTTTCGGTCGGAAATCCGTATTATACGTATACAAAAAAAAAAAAAAAAAAAAAAAAAAAAAAAAAAAAAAAAAAAAAAAAAAACAAATTATTATATACTGGCTGTTGGTTGTGAACATATTTCATTGTTTAATTACACACGTTGTATAATTATTTAAAAACACTATGGACAAATCTTGCTTAGGATTATTTTTATGACACTGTTCAAGATCTATGTAAAATAGTCACTGCATTTTGAAAACTTTTTTACTACATTAAGATTTTTTTTTTTTTTTATTGATCACACTACAATTTTGGTTTGCTGCGGTTTACTATCGAGCTAATTTTATTTTAAGCAGAGTAATCATGAGGCCGTGGTGTTCGTATAGTAACCATATATTACCCAGTTGTTTTGTTAAAACACATTGAATTTCGCGCCAGGATCTATATTTTTAAAGTAGTTAAATTTAAAAAAAAAAAAATGTATTTTCACACTAAGACCAGCTTATACGTTTACAGATTATATTTTAATTAGCTCTTATATTTATGTAATTGTATAGCCTGAGAAGTGTATATACCATTACTAGGAAAATAAAATTTACCGCGCGTACGACATGACCGGGACATGAAAATTCCCGGTTTCCCAAATAGGACAATCCGCCACTATATTGATATATAATGTTAATATTAAACTCCAATGATCATTATTTAAACAAATATTATTTTATGCAATTTTAGTCTCGACAACAATTATATGGACGATGCAGGATCCCAAACAAATATTTCGGATACCTATACAAAAAAATACTAAACGTCTCCCCATTCCGAAATTTGAACGAAAAAAAAAAAAACTTAAAATTTACTTGTTTCATTTTTGTTTTACAGTACAATTTATTTGCCCCCCCTCACCTCTTTCCCCGAAAAAAAAGAAGGTACCTACCTACTGTTCTCGATGGAGAAATATAATTCTTCGTACAAATACTCGTTATTTGTTTTCAGGGTGGTTTTAAAAATTGAAGGAAAATACTATTAAATATTATTATTAATCTTTGAAAATATTTATAACAATAAAAATATATTTTCAAAAAAATGTGACAATTGATTTCGTTTATGACTTAATAAATTAATCTTTATTATGAAATAAAATATAACAATTGTAATCATCGTGTGAAATATAATAAAGTATTATATCTATAAAAAAAAAAAAAAAAAACCATATTAAACCATTATTTGCTACCAATTAGTGTCACCGCAATAATTATTAATGTGTACGGTTTTAATAGCTAAGGACACTTCAATGTAATACTTTTATACGCGTCATATTAAAAATAATATGACATGTAATATAAATTATAGTTCTTTTCTAATATAAAGTTTAAAAAAGTAGGTATACAGGGTATAATTTTTTTTTAGAAAATGGTGCAAACAATGAAATATATAATAGCTGCTTGTATAAAATATTGGATATTTAAATACCTAATAGAACAATAATTAAATGGTTATCGTTATAAATTTGAAACGGTGAAAAAAACATCAGAAATTTAAATTTACGAAACAATAATCGCAATTAAAATTGTAATATTTGTAAAAAGAAAAGAAAAAAAGTCGGAAATAAAGACAACATTGCTGTGTTGAAGTGGTGACTAAGTGAACTACTGGCGTTAGCGGTTACACACTCGCCATTTACGAGATAGAGCATTAGAAAAATCGTAATTCATCACTTATTTATTTCGGAAACGATCAAACCAATGACATTTGAACTATAATCTCCACTTTTGTAAAGAATTTAATTTTATATAGTTTCTACGTAAACAGTTTGAATATATTTATATATATATATATACGTGTCAGATACACGTAAATGGTAAGAAAAAAAAATTTAAAAATCAATTTAGATTATTTTTCATAAATAATAATGGACTCACGAGAAACTTAATACATTTATTTTTCATACGTAATAACCAGTTCTACAATTAAACATTATTCTAATTATATTATATATATTAGGGGGTCCTAATTTTCAAACTTTTGATTTTTCTTCCTCCTCGTTTTGTTAAATGCCATAATAAAGTATTATAGTTTAAATTTCGTCGTGAAGGCTCAAGAATAAGATAGAAAATAGCCACAGACCTACCCGTATTATTTCCCATGTAAAATAATGAAATTAAAATATTTTATTTATTTGCCTAAATTGATTTTTTTTCGGTTATTGAAATAGATCTGACAGATACAATAAAATTGTTTGAATAAAATTTATATAAATTTTAATTTCCTACAAAAATAGTTATAAGTATAAAAATTGCATTAATTTCATTGACCATTTCCGAAATAAAGAGAAGAATTACGATTTTTTTGAATGCTCTAACGTGGTATGTAAATACCAGGTGTGTAACCACTAGCGCAAGTAGTTCACTTGATCGCCACATCGACACGTGATAAGGTGGCGTGCTTGTGTAGTATATACCTAATATACTATTCAGAATAAAAAACGTTCTCAAATGACCTATGGCTAATTTAGGGTAAATAAGGAATCCGCGACAAATCGTGGCGATCAAACTGATTCTTCAACAACTTGTATTATATACATAGTTTTTTTTTTTAAAATTTTTTATTAATATATAGATAATATAATATAATCTTTATCGTTATAAATATTTAAGGGGAATGAGGTCACGAGGGATGGGGATATATTTCCATCGCAATATTTCAAATATTAATAATTTAAAAATAAATATATTTATATAGCTTAATATGACGTTTCATTTTTTTTTTTTGTTCCAACATAAGCTATACGTCATAATACGTCATATCTATCGGTGGAATATATTATTTTTATATTAAAATTTGTTATTCTAAAAACTATAAAGAGTTTTAATTAAAATAAATTACGAAAACACGGATTTGCATTTGCGCCTACGCGTTATATCCTTATTGTTTTCGTACGCTTATATTATAGCATAAAGCTCGGCTAGTAAAATAATATTGTAAAAAAAAAAAAAATAAAATGGTTTATCGATGAAATACAGCGATATTTTTATTATTTTTTTGTATTAATTTTATATACAAATTATGTTATGTAAAATATTTCATTCGGAAAAAAAAAATGTAGATACCCCGCGTATAACTAGTTATTTAAACGTTGGAAGAGTGCCTAATTAAAGTTTATAATCGTATGCTAGAATGTAAATATACCGTTATTATAATTTTCGAATTAATTCAAAAAGGTGTTAAATATTAAGCAATTGTACGCGGAGAGAAGTCGCAGTCTATTATTAGTCGAATATCAAAGTGTAGATTTATATTTTGCAGACATGTGCATATGTAGTGTCATCATACGCGGCAGAGAATTAATATAAAAAAAAAAAAAAAAAAAATATGTAGGTACCCGTGTGTACTGCGGTATAATATTATAAATATACGAGTATAGGTAATACGGGCCGAAGACGAATAACGCTGTAACAGCCTTTAAGCACTTGGTTTTTTTTTTTTTTTTGCGTAATCTATTTGTTAAAAAAAAAAAAAAAAAAAAAACCGATTAAGAGATTGTTATTCGAGACTTAAACACCGCGGCCAATAGTAGTCGGCAATAATAATAATTATTGCAACTTTGATTTATGTGCGCGCGTCGGTAAATGGGCACACAAGTCGATATGACGAACAAGAAAAGAAGAAACAACAAACAGGATCCTAATTGCAGGCGGTTTTAAAAGTAAAATGTTGTGTATAATATTATTATTTTTAAACCGTCCGCGCGCCGCCGTATCCGAGGTATCCGAGAATATTATATTGTAAATATGGTAATATTTCCCGTTGCACATAAACGCATGTTATTTCACTTGTAAAAGTTGTACCCGACGAAATTATATTATACACGTCGTATATTATTATTGCATATATATATATATATATACACGATACGCCGCTATTAATAATAAATATTATAATTAAAGCCGGGTCGGAAACTATAGTTAAAAAGTTAAAAGTTAATATTTTTTGGTCGATAACTTTTAACTTGACTTGTTAAAAAAAAAAAAAAAAAAATAGAATATTAGACAATTATTCGGTTATTAAGTTCAAATAAAAAATTATATACGAATTTTTTGTAAAAAAAAAAAAAAAATGTTGCACCTATGTTTTTTTTTTTTCATTTGTTTTCTGAAGAAAATTATATATTTTTACTTGAATATCATAAATACATACCAAGTCGGACATGCAAATAGTAAGGGGAAATTTTTAAAAATAACTTTTAACTTAACTTGGTTATTATTTTCCTGAAAATGTTTAAAATTAATTTTAACTTAGCTCAGTTATTATTATTTTTTTTTTTTTTTTAGGATAACTTAACTCAAACAAGTTATACAAATCGGTTAACTTGCCCAGCTTTGATTATAATATATTTATAACAAACGTAAAATCGTACCATAGTTGTCTATAAAACTGGTTGCAGTTTAAAAAAAAAAAAAAAATGTAAAAAATAGTCAAAAATGATTAATTTTTTAATGATTAAAAGTGTTTAATGGAGAAAATTGCCCGACTATATTATAAAAATAATGTATTGTTGTTTTCTGTATCCGAATCGAAAATTAAAAACAGATATCCCTTATATCCTATACAGTTCGGTTGGCGCCTACAATATTATATTATAACATTATGTACCATATAATGACACGATCGATGCCCGTTGGATACAATACTTTCATTTCAATTGTATTAATAGCGCGCGTTTTAGAAAATTCGTCATTTTAGGCCACGTTCTTTTTAACGAGTAAAAAAAAAAAAATTATTATTTTTTTCAACACCAGCTATTACAGTAGCTGGTAACAGTGAAAGCATTTTGAAACATTTTTTTTTTTTTTTTTTTCAAACACCACCAGCAACCTACACTTGGTAATGATAATAATAATAATAATAATAATAATAATAATATAATAACTATTATTTAGGCCAAATGAAAATGAAGTGATTGAACCCTGAATTATTCATAGAGTACAAAAACAGTGCTGTCGATATTATACTTTTTATTCGTATGTATTTATTCTATTATTATGAGCCGCGTGTATACCAAAAGAACAGTATACGCGTATAGTGTTGAATACACAATAATACAGCATATATATATATATATATATAACGAATCGTGTGCTATTTTAATGGTCTTATTCTCCTTTAATTTTTCTTCGTGCTAAACTATATAACTATCGGTTTTGCACTAAGACTAGAATATATTAAAGAGAATCCTATAGAATTTATATATAACACGGGTACGTACATTCGTTTGGTGAAAATGACTTTTTTAACGTAATTGTAGATTTCATAATTGCAAAAATTAAATATATAATTTCGTAAGAAATATTACGGACCACCACAAATTGTCGTAATTTAATATTAACGACAAACCGATGAATAACAAGTGACTATCGTGGTCACGTCACGTCGATATAGTATTTGGTTTCGAATTGTATATGTCCAATAGAGATTCGAAGGGGAAAATGCCGACGAGGGGGATGATGAATCGTGCGCGGTCCGTACGAATACGCGAATCGGCCCCACCGACTTAATGGGTTAATCTAACCTATACGTACTTCCTCGATAACGATATTGATAACTCGACTTGGCTCAGATTCAAGGCCTGCTAAGTGGTGGCAGCTTATGGAACACCTGTCCCACGTATAGTGTTGTGCGTATGTGTGTGTCTGTGTGTGTATTATATGCGCGCGACTCCTCTCGTAAAATACCAGAGGTCATCGCGCTACCATCTTGTGTGTGTGTGTGTGTGTGTGTGTGTATGTGGAATATCCACATTCTTTGGCGAACCATTTGAAAAATTTCATTCCGCGTACAATTTTTTCTTCTTCTCGTTTTCCCATCCATATCGATCATAAAAATTATGTATATAATATAATATATATATATTTGGAAAATTTCCAAAATACGACCCGGGCCGGCCCGGACGTAAAACGTAAGTTTTACTCGGACGGCGGCGGCGGCGGCGGCGGAGGCTGTGACGACTGAATTGGCGACGTCGCGGCGGCGGCGACTATTATAAAGAGATGAGGTAGGTATAATAATAATAATAATATTATTATTATTATTATTATTATTATCGAGCCGAATCGGTTGTTTTTTTTTTATTTTTTTTTTTTTTTTTTTTTTTATTGTCCGCCGGACAACAATTGCCGATTGGAAAACGCCGTATCGATTCAAAAAACAAAAAGTAAATGTATGCAAATTTTTATTTTTTTTTTTTTTCACTTCCGATTATTTGTCTCGCGCTAGCCGGCTATATAATATAATAATAATAGTAATAGTTATATAGGTGCCTGTCTATATATATATATATATATACATATATAAGTGTGTATAAATATATAATGAGATAGAATAACACTACATTATAATATAATACCCCGCTTATTAGGCAACGAGAACACGGGTTTCATAAATTATTATATTATTATACGACCAGTTTTGTGTGTTTTTCACCTTCAGCGATATAATATCCACGGGATCGATGACGGCGGCCACCTGTCGAATCTGCGTAATAATTATAATAGAATCTTTTCCACACGTGTGTGTGTGTGTGTGTGTAAAAACGCAGATATCTCGACTACCGTATTACCATTTAAATGGTTGCGGTTTCCATCAGAGCCGCTAAACTCCGGTCATTATAAGCGACGAGTCTCTGTCCGCGTGTGTACAAGTATATATATTTTCCAACACAATGCTTGTCTTAATTTTTCTCTCTCTTCTACAACCGCCGTCACTGTATACTACTTACTACTACTACTACTACTACTACTACTACTTACTACTACTACTTACTACTCCTTACTACTACTACTACTACTACGTAGTATACGTGTATATGCATTATACACACACACACACACACACACCCCGGTGAACCCAGAATTACGTTGTGTAGCGTAATAATTATAAACCTGTTCGGGACACGGCATCATCATCATCACCGGCGACGTATAAACATATATAATATAATACCGAATTATCTTAAATATTTATGAACCTAAAATACCGCCAGCTAATGAGCGCCCCGGCGTATACGCGACGATAAACGCGTTGCATAATGTACACGTATTTACCCATACTACCTCCGTGCGTTATAACACCCGTATAAATATTAACACCGCAACAGTGTATTTAGAGTACCGGCCTCCTGTGTATATCGGCGGATACCTATAAACTAAAAACATACAATTATGCCCGCCTGTGTTGTGTACGCGTGGCGATATCATAGTTTTTAGTTTTCTATTATATCGGTAAAATAGGTGAATTCCTACGGAAATCAACTCGTTATGTAATCTATCGGGTTCCCCTTGCGGTCCCCAATCACCGTCAATGTCCCGAGTCAAAGTCAAACGTCAAAAGTTATATTATCATATATTATTTACTTGGGCGATCCACTTCAATAAATCGATCCTTTTTGGTAAAATATACTAATAAAATATAACAACGTTGTTGCATGGAAATTGTTTGTTTTCGATTTCGGTATTTTAACTTTTAACGCGTTCAGGTTTTAATAAAACTATAGATTTATATGCAGAATACATTTTTATCAAATAAATGTGTACTGTCGTTGAGTATAATTTCAAAACCCAATTATCATTCTGAAACGTTTAAAATTATATATATATATATATATATATATAATATTTAAACGGAGGAAAATATAAATCTCAATAAAAATAATCAATACAAAGACATCATCGTACAGTCACTAAAACAAAATAATAATACGAACTCAGTACCTAATTTTGTTATTATAAATTCACGTCATACCGAACGTATTTCATTTTTCATTTAAAATTATAATAGTATAAGAAGTATACCTACCTTTTCGACATAAGACTTGTTGGACATATTGGAGTTCAGAAAAAAAATAGATACGCGCCAAATATATACTATATTAATTTTAGTAATTAATATAAAACAATAAACCACGTTGCTTAGAACAATTATTATACAGATAGGTACTTTTATTTTTTTTATAAGTTCATTTTCCCAACATGTATAACGTTCCCAATTAGAAAAGCCCACGTAAAATATTGAACATCTAAAATTCTAATTAGAACATTTAATAAAATAGTTTCCGAGTGTTTGAGTATATGCAATAAAAACAAATTATTTTTATTATACTACATGATCGTAATACTCGTAACATTTTTTCAAACTATTACGCGATAGGGCCCGAAATTTTTTTTTAAAAGTCAAATTACAAGTGACATGTTAGCGTACGCTGTACATTTTTTAAAATTCTATAAGTATAATTATGTATAACCATTCCCTCTCCCTCCACCCCTGAAAATAAATCCTAGTTGCGCCACTGTACCAGTACAGCATATACAATTTAGTTAAACAATTTATTACGATATATATTTTAACAGTAGGTATTATAATGAAATAATATCTTTAATTTTTTGCGAGTGACTAGTACTAATGTCTAGAAACACGTTTATAGGTATTATCCAGTATAAAAAAAAATTAATTTCATATACTACGCCTGAAACTCGCTCAAAATAGTCAACACAACGTGCCTTAATTTATTTATAATGCCTTTGCACCACTACACCAAATCGAAATATTGTATACTTAAAGATTCAGATTAAACCACTCCTTATACATTTCGTAAATATGCATACCAGGTCTGTGATTGATCGATGAAATTTGGTTTGCCTGTATTACATGGGGAAAAACAAGATTATGTCCCGCGTTGATTTTGTCAGTAGTTTTTTTTTTTTTTTTTTTATGTAATTTTCTTTCTCCCATATGTTGGACGTTGTTGTTTTGCTCGTAATTTGCCGACGTTTAAAATTCGCAGAATGGTAGTGAAAAAATCTTTTGTGAAAAAAAAAACGGACTACTAAAAATCTTATTTTGTCCGGTTTTTAATTAGCACTGGTTTACCTCGTCCCGCGAATAGCACAGAAAAAAAAACTTTACAATTTTGTTCTCGATGAACGATTTTATTTTCGTTTTTTAGGAGTCTTAAGCCACAAAAGAAACTATGTTGGATGCACGAGTTAAAACTATTTTGCTCTATTGTTTTAAACACGAAAACCAACTAACATCATGGAATACTAATATATGGCATGCGGGATAGACGTAACATTAAATCGTAAAATCGTTGTTGAGCTGTATGGATAGGCAATAGACACCGAGACACCAATTATTATATACGTTTTGTTTTTTTTTATTTCAATAATACGAAACAATATAAACGTGACATTTTATTCGATACGAATTAAAAAAAAAAAAATTTTAACCCGTATAATAATAATACGATCTAATTAACCATGTTTAAAAATAATACTATATAAGAATATATTGTTGTTTATATTTTTACAAAACTATTTATAATTACGCAATATCAATCGAAATTGGACGACGGCAATAGATATGTGAATATCTTTCCGGGTTTTCAACGCGTTTTAGTGTCGCAGGAAACCTATATATTTATAGCAAATATATAAATAAAATTCTATTATATTATATACTTTAGCTATCGCGACGGGCGTTACCCGTGCTATTTAATAGCAGATTTTTTTTTTTTTTTTTTAATAATAACAACTGTTTTATATCTCATCGTTGATATAAATAAATACAATTTAACATATCGAAAATCAAGCGTGAGCCCTATCCATTAGGGGTTATATTTCGAGATAAAAAGTAGACGACGGCATTCCTCTTTGTTTTGAACGTAAAGTCGAGGTCTATTTTTGTGTGTAATACAGAATTATAAAATGTGTAGTGACTGACGACTGAGATTATGATATTTTAAACTTTACCCATAGATTTCTCTTTGATAAAGTTTAAACCTGGTAGTATTTGTTTTAAAAAAATTGTAAATAAATGGTAGAAAAACATAGTGAAATAACTATATCTAAGGGCATGGGGAAAATGTTATTTTATAACCACGAATTTATGGTCTAAACTAAAAACTGTGTAATACGAAATATTACAAAACGTAGGCCTTCGTAAAGTGTACAAATTTTATCATTGGGATATTATGAATAAAACTGTATTAACTTTATTATTGATAGAAAATAGTAACAAATGTAACAAACACGGTTATGTATGTATATATCTAATTTTATACATTTTATTCAATGATTATTTAAAAATATTACGAATATATAATACCGTTTTAAACGATTAACGCGATTTATAAATATTTCAAAAAATGTAATAAAAAACTGTTATTGCTTACGCAAATATTCTGCAGCGTTTACTATAATATTGATAATTTATCACATTGATTTTACAATTTATTTTCTTGCACGTAGGTATATGTTTATAATACTAATAATATACGTGTTTATAGTTTTTATATTGTAAAATAAATATAATTGGTCTTAGTGTTTCGCCATACCAATATTAATTATCGTTCAAAACAATATATTTGTATACGATTTTACCCATAACTATATAAATAAAAAACAAAATACGAATACAAAATATATTTCCTATTGCGCTATTTACGAGCAGCGTATTGAATATGTTTTATTTTCATATTCTATATAGTCGTACACGCAGTCATCGGTGTTGTTATTATTGTACGCGATGTGTATTATTTAAAGGAAAACAGGATACGTGTGTTCTACAGAATGTCGGACATTCCAACAGGCGAAATATTCAGCACCGGACAGAATTATTGACTCGTTTTGTATATTATGGGGTCCGATGTAGACCGGAGAGAGGTGTTTACTGCGGGTTAATTGAAAAACCTTGTCCCCGAGACAACATTTTTATGTGCTTTCACACAACGGTGTTATCTGTGGAATTAATGTGATTCTTGCTTTTTGGACATTTATTATAAAATAGTAGACAAATTAGTGGACATTTGAATGTGTATACATATTTTACGCGTAAATTTGTATTCAAACAATTATATATACATATATTAAAGTAACAGATGTACCATTGCGGTGACCCTCCTACCAAAAAAAAAAAAAAATAAAATAAAATAAAAATAATAATAATATACGAGTAATATAATATACAAAACCGAAACCATTTAAAAAAAATCACGACATTACATGCTTATATTTTTTTATTGGAATTTTTCATATAACAACTACGTGTAACGCCAAATTATGGTAATTTAAAATATTTTTAATAAAATAGCAATTATTTTATAGGTGTTACATTACATTAGCAGATAGGTATATATTATTTTCGATAGCTGACTACGATGCACGCGTTATTTCAAGACGTAGTTTGTATACCTATTGCCTACTGTAAAGGAAGTGATAGCCAACAAAATAATTTGTATTGATTAATTAATAATTAGGAGGTGCCTATTTACATTAGTTGTCTGTATACTGCAGTTTTCCAAAAGCATTATATAAATTAGAAATATTGTACAAACACAATAAATGTTATACGATTTGTTAGCATTTAAATTTGTCTTATACTCTTAGAGTATTATTATGTTAATATAGTAAATAGGTATAATATATCAATTTTTTCATGGACGTTACCAAAACTCGTCTATAATAATTAAATTATCATTTGATGCGACCGAATCGCAAAGAGTAATTTTTTAGAGACCATTTGAAAATAATATTGTCCTTTTCGGTACCCTAATTATAGGCCAACATCGATAGGTGATAATATGTTTGTATATAAATAATATAGTAGTTACTAATTAGTAACGAATTACGGGTTTACTTCAATAAATTGTCACTTAAAAAAAAAAATAAAAAAAACTATATTTTTTATACAGTTTATTGTGATTTGTGTAAGTGACACAGCATTATATAACACACTAATGGCATTTTGAAAAACTCTATTTTTTTTTTTTTTCATCGTTCATAAAGGTAATGTTTAGTTTGCTGTTAATAATAATACTTACTTTAGGTCGTTTAAACGAAGAATATTACTTTACCCATGGGAAACACTATCTATATGTTGTACCAACGTGTAGATCGACTTTTTATGACTTCGTATACAATATAAAATAAAGATGTTAAAAAACAATAACCCACGACCCACAATAATGGATCATTTTCTCAAGATTCAATGACGTAATTTTATCTTACCGGCAGCCTAAGAAAATATGCGTTAATACATTATTGTTATTAAACAAAAAAAAAATTGTAAATTATACACTTGAAAAAAAGAAAAATTCAATTAAGCTTCGAAATGTATGATTAAAAAATATCAAATGAATACTACAGTCAAACATACACAAACCTATCCTGCAAATATTATTAACCCTAATGATTATTTGTATCGATATTAAATCCAAACTGAAATCAAAAATACAATATACGATTATATATTAGTCATACATAATATTATTATTTATTAAAACGATGGAAAAATAAACGCCAATAATTTTATTTCAGGTTTTGTACGTTTCTTTGTTTAGTTTTTAAAAAATGTTTTAAAATTTATAAAATTTTACCAACCATTTACATTTTCAATGTGATCGTCCTCCTTGCAACCGTAAATTGTCTTATCGATTTTTAGTATACTCGATTTGTATTCTACATTTAAGGAGTATACAAACGGGAACAAATCGGGTAGGTATTACCTACTATACCTACAAACAAAATGATATCGGTTAGGTTACAAATCTGAGACAATTTACGAGTACCAAGATGACTCAACTCAATATTCAGATGTATTAGTTAGTCCTTAACGATCTGCATTGACTATATTTACTGACCATCCAACTAATCACTGCAGTTTCCATTCGTTTTCTACAGAATAATTCAGCTCTATTCAAATCATTATTTTTTGCTAAACGGGAAACCTAAAACACAAAACGAATCGAATTAAATTTAACAATATATGTATAGACCAGTGTTTCCCAAAGGGTGTGCCGCGGCACACTAGTGTGCCGTGAAATTTGAAAGGTGTGCCGCGACAACTTGAACTTTTTTTTATAAAAAACATAAAATGATTTTTTTCAAAATATTAAAATATATAATACAAATAAAAATAATTAATACAAAAATTAACTTTAAAATTACAAAAAAAAATAAATATAATTATAAATTTTAGTGTGAAACGTGTGCTTGATGTTGTTTGCATAATAGTTCAATTCTAGGAGGGATCGACTTTTTATATTTAAAAACTTATCCATATTTATTATAAAACGAACGTCGTAAAAATTCAATAAAATTTGGGCTTGTCGTGGTGTGGTTTGAACGTAACTGTTTCATACGACCGAACGAATTATCATTTAATATTGAAAAAATAAAAATGTATGATACACAGAACAGTTCTGTGATATATATATATATATATATATATACAAGTACAGTTATCGAGAGATAATAATATTATTACCTAATAACAATAATACTACCCGACATCATTATATACCTATTATTCGATAAGTAAATAATATTTATCTAAAGTGTGCCGTGACTTATAAAAACTAATAATAATGTGCCGCGATGGGAAAAAGTTTGGGAACCGCTGGTATAGACAATTAAAATCATAATTTGTCGGCAATAATGATCTTATGTGACTATTTATTATGGTCTACCGTAATTAAAATAGTACTGCGAATCTGTGACATACTACAAACGTTTATTACAATATCTAAAGTAAAAGTTCGGATAGTCCGTAATAAAAAAAAAAAAGACTATAATATAAAAAGATTTTTGAAGAAAATATATATAATTGTATGTATTATTTTAATATCTACTCAAATTTGTTTGTTCATTTAAAATATATATAACGATTAAATAAAAATAAGTATACATCATAGACGGGTTTTCAAATGTAAATTATAAATGCGTGTCTAATAATATATTATATATTTATACCTATATAGTTTTGAAATTCAAATTTATAATTATTATTACGTTTAAAATTTACATTAAAATAAATTAATTTGGTAATATGTCATTTAATTTATCGTCCGATTAATTTGCTGAACTTGTCTCAAATAAACAGGTAACTATTTAATGGAAAGAGCTATTTCACGACCAGTGACGTACGTAGGGGGGCGATGATGTGGATATATCCCCCCCGTGGGCTTTTTTTTTTTTGTATGTACATAAACACGACTTTAGACCACATAATAAGTAGTTTGAACGTGCCTGTTGACAGCAAAATTTGTTGCTGTGGTGATAACTGATAACTAATAAATGATTAAGTGTCAGATTAAAATATAATAGATTTTCGTTGTTCCGGTTTACTACATCCCCCCTGCCCCATAAAAAATTCCTGCGCACGCCACTGTTCACAATGACTGGATTATTTAGTGTGTAAATATCATATTATAAATTACAGTAAATTAAGGCCTGCCGACCGGTATATCAGTCACGTTTAAATGTAAAAATTGTTAAAATATAACAATCAAGTTGTTTAGAAAGTACCTAAGTATAATTAATTTGTATTTTTTTTTTTTTTTTGAGAGGGAGAGGTTTATCTGTTATCAATTTATCATGTATTTTATAATAATAAATTACAAAAACTATGCGTTTTAATGATATTTAATGTGCATTTCCTTATTTTATCATCCTGTTAAAAATGTATACGAAGGAAAATGTAATAAATATATTTATTTTCAGGTTATATTTTTATACTGAAATACGGGTTAACTATCAGAAATATATCTGACGGCTATATTTACTTATCCATCAGCTAAACGTAACTGATAAACTAGGCCTAAATTAAATCGATACATGTACGTACTTCAATTGGGATTGGTTCAAATGGATTGGTTATTGTACTAATGGACGGAATCAAACTGCCAGTAATTGAATAGTTCTAAAAACATAAAAATAAACAATTAGTTATTATAATGATAGACACAATTACTTAAATTACATATTTATTAGATATATATGTACATCCATAACATTATGTATTTAAATTGAAAATTCATTGTTTTAAGTTGCTCTATTTTCGGTTGCAATGATTAATTTCTAATATTTATATCTAAAAAGACTGACTAATTGTCCATCTGAAGTATTAAATCGGCAGTGAACCCATGTTTAAGTAAAAAAAAACTAAGTATTTTGGTACAAAGTATGCAGACTTCACGATATACAAAAGTAACATATTATCGATAATTGTTTTGTTGAAATCAAAATAGTTTTAACATTTTTAAATTGCATACAACAATTATAATTATTATTCTTATCTATTCTAATGTATATATTATATTACTATAGCTATACCAGATAAGATAACCAAGCATGCTTCATTTCATAAACATAAGTCATTTCTCTCCATGATTCAGTTGTACAATTACTTGTTTCGAGCTAGACGTGTAAAAAATAAAAAATAATTAGTAGTAGTTAGTAGTTATAATGAAAGATTATGTAATAAAGACAAAAAGGTATCATGTACCTGTGTGCTGTTTAAAACAATGGGTTCAGTTAATATCTGGGTACAATTTGAAAAATTCGATTCATTTTTAACAGATTTGGTCTTTGATAAATTTGTATATGTATTATTAAATCCATGTGAAGCTTCTGGACACATATTTAAATGCCCTAAAGAATTTTTATCTGTTGTGTATTGCATGTTTTCCAGGACACTGCCATCTAATTTTGTATTTGCCTAAAAAAAAAAAAACAACTTAACAAAATCGCTCACATAAAAACAGATTCTTATCACAAACGCAATAAAATACTTGTTTCGGATTATTTTTTTTGATTGTATTTGTGTTTTCGTAGTCTTTTTTTTTCAATTGGTTAGCGAGGTATTTTTTTTTAAGAGTCTAAAATCATATATATAGATTAGAACAAAATACCTAAATAGAATTGTAAAATTGGTATTCGTATAAATATGCATTTAATATTTACGTTAAAAGCACTAAATTGTTGATGATCATTAGATAATTTCAATATCAGCGTACGGTTCTATTAAGTATATTAAAACAATAAATAAATAAAAACGTACTATTTATGTTCGATTAATTATTTTATTAGTAATAAATATACTTCAATTGTGTCCGTTTCGTTTGAATGTGAATGTCTGCTTTTAGCCCACCGTAAATCATCATTTAATTTTGACATGTCGTTCAATATAAAATACCTTCACTATTGATAAGTACAAAACCACTAAAATTGTATTTCACATAGAATTCTATTTTAACAAAATATAAAATAATAAAATAATCACGAAAACAAAAAAAAATAGTGTTCATTAAAATATGGAAACGAAAATCTTAAATAAACCGAACCTATATTATAGGCCAGCACAACAACAAAAATATGAATTTAGATTTAAATATTTTATATTATACAATAAATTTAATTAGTGTAAGAAAACTGAACCATGTTGAATATAGGTTTCTTTTTTTTTTTACGATACTTCGCGAAAGTGTTTTAGTATTTTCCTAATGCCTATTTGGTTGTGATCCGATTCGTATTCCAAAATTATTAATCGCCCAAATCTAACCTAACAATGCATATATCACGTCATGCGATAAAATTAAAACGTCTAAAACACTGTGTCGTTATTTAACGTGGATATTTACGTCCACAAGTATAATAACATGTATGGTCCGTTCCAAAAAAAAAAAAAAAACTTTATCTGCTCCAAATGTTCGTGAATTAATAAAATATAAATAATTATCTTAAAAAATAACAAAATAACAAATCCTTTATAATACACTCGAATAAAAATAATATGAAATACGTATTTTTGTATTTGTAACTTTAAACCGGCAGAAATCATTAAAGTTATTACAAAATAATACGAATTAAATCAATATATAAAAAATGATTTTTATAACCGCCGTTGATTATGGAATGTTCGCCGTTTAATAATTACAGTGCACAATCCATTCTTATATCCGACGTTGAGTTTTCGACGATATTACAACAACAAACGCACACAAACCGTTTGCGTCCAACTAACCGGAGGGGAAAACGTTTCTCGGCTTTTACTCGGTTCTCCAAACTCTAAACTCGTATCATATCCCCAAGATTAATTAACGTCGATATATTTATGTGCGGATAACATCCGAAAAAAATTCACTCGATCTCCGCTACATTCGCGTAACATTCGAGTATATAACAGTACGTCATTGTATTATGATTTATATGGGGCCGCGCGCTCTACATTGGAAAGTATACTTCGAAACCCGGGCGGCTATTAATCCTTTGTCGGGGATTCGTTGGCGCCACGTCAACGGCTACCCCTTCGTCCCCGCGTCGACTACAACGCCGCCGCCGCCGCAGCCCCCCCCCCACACGCATACCCTGCCCGCCCCTCCCTCCTCTGAAATATAAACCCCCGGTCCGTGTAGCTGAACACGCTGTGAAGGGACATTCGCATTCCACGTGGGCGACATACCAAAAACTTCATTCATAAAACATCCCTTTCAGACGATCGCTGGCGCCACGTCTTACAGCTTCGATTCTGTAACACAGTCCGTTTTCGCCGTATACACACAAACGTATAGTTACGCGTACGCACACACACACACGCACACACACACACACACACGCACACACACGCACGCACACACACACACGCACACACACACACGCACGCACACTCACACACACACACACACACGCACGTACGTATACGATTTTGCTTTTATACGCTCAAAAGCCATCATAATGTTATTTTCGATGGTAGACCTCGGCTCGGCGTATTTTCATTTCTCTTTATTTTCATCGGCCGATCAATATATTGTTAGCCCGTACAATATTTCGCAATCTACGATACGTTTACGTCATTAAAAACAATTATCATCTTGTAAATCGCCCATTTCAATTATCTACTAAATCGATATCGAATGCTCGTATATTGTGTAAGTGTTGTAATTATTCTCAACTATATTGAATTATTATCTATCAAACTCTTCGACTTTTTGACGGGTTTAAATATTGGCACAAGTGAGTTTCGTTATTTATCAGTGGTATCTCTACAACCTGACTGTACCGGAAGTCTGTAATCCTTATGGAAATATTACCCGGAAGAAAGCGGATTGTCTATTTGGAAAAACTGTAATACTTTGGTCGAATATTTCTAAAATTGCCGATATTATTAGGAAAAAAAAAAAAAAAAAAAACTGTTAAGTCTGCAAATCTAAATAATTTACAGCACAGTATTTTATCATTCATTTACTGTACATATGGAACAGACCCACAAAATCACTAAAAACACGATAACTGTTTAGTTGGTTTTAATAATAATCAAATCGAGTTTACAAACATTACATTAAATGTAACGCTAATGTAATGTAATGCTTTATTACATAATAAAGCCCGTGGTCGTTTAAGTTGATTTGGTTGCCTATACTATTGAATAGTATTGTAAGTTACCTATACTTAGCCGTTCTATATTGTAAACTGTATGCATTTACATCAAAGTTATAATGGTTTTAATATTTTATAATATTAATCATTTAATAAAAAGCCCGTAAATCGTGGGTGAGCCACTGTTGTAGGTGAAAAGTTGGGAAGGTAATTGCGAAATACCTATACGTGTATAGGGTAATATAATTTAAAGTTATACGCAATGATAAACCATTGCAAATAGAAAACAATTCTGAGCCAAGTTCAGTTAAACATGTTTTGACAAATATAAACGGAAAGTTGTAATAATTTGTAACTACATGTAATTTTCCGTGCAATATAAATTACAATTGTTCGTGTCTTAAAGAATTATTTTAATATAAATTTGAACATAAAACGCCGATAAAAATAAATTGCATCGTTTTTATCCACATGAAAAAAACCCAACAAAAAAAAACACGTTATTTATAACAATTTATAACACAACAACGCTAGAATATTGCTTTTATTGCTAACGGTGAAAGTTTTGGGTCTCTACGGTTATTTTTAATGGAATTACAACAAAATCGAAAATAACAAAAACAGTTATTGCGTAAATACTCCGTCGTTTGTTCCCGTCGGTTTCTTTTCCTATTGTTAAGAAAAACAAAAATATGAACTCCCCAGCAATGCTCCAACTAAATTCAAAGTATTACGTTACAAAAAATTTCCTTTTTTGACGAGTTGTTTAAATGTATAAATTTAAGAATTAACGATATTATAATGAGAAAAAAAAAATTCGTTTATCATCACAACAGCAAAACAGAAAAATTTGTCCGTCAGTGATTGAAAATTCAATACTGTCAGTATAATTGAATTTTGGTTTAAGGTACATAATATCTATGAGCCAAATTGACTACTTAAGTTCGGTTTTTACATATAGAGAAACCAAATAAGTATACTAATAATCATTCAGTTATTATTCTTTATACGAAAACCATATAATGGACATAAACCTACTAGGTCCACCAGCTCTATCAACTTTAGCCCGTCAATATAATTATATTCCAAGACACTACGCGGAATTTGTTCTATACATTAACTCGATGATCAAAAGTGAAAATTATTGGTGTTCACTTACAGATTTAACTTAATTCGACACCAACTTCTAGTGAAAATAATTACAATAAATAATGATACCATAGTAGCAATAGATATTTATATATATATATATATATATATATATATATATATATATATACGTATTGTAGTGCCCGGAGCCAAACAATCATGTCCGTGTATTGATTATTATTTTGTTCCCGGTCGAACATAAAACTTAAAAAGTTAAATCCTACAAATATTCGTTTTAAATTTGATTCGTATCTAAAATCATCTATTTAAGCGTGTCTATAAATAACGTATATCAATAACAAATATTAAATTTATAAACTTATACTTTCACTACGAAAAATTAAAAAAAATATATATCCAAGTGTAAATGTGTTAATTTATCTTTTCCGTTCTAATAATAGGTACTTATATTAAATATATATTTGCAACGTATTCATCAGTGCTAGACGAACTGTATATACCTATACCTATACCTACCTACTCGGTGTCTAAAGCTATAATTTACAAAAAAAAAAGAAAAATGATAAAAATGATGGTTTTATCTGTTGTAAAATATAATAAGAAACAAAGTAAATATGTTCCTGTTTATGGTCAAGATATCCATTATTCGTGTTGTCTTTGATGGGATTCATCATAAATACCGCGGTACAGCCATAATATTACCAGGAAATATAATAATAACAGTTTGCCCATATTCGGGCAATGCCACCTACAAGATAACGCGCGCACTGTTGTTGGACTATCTCGTGTTCTGGTCACATACGCCGACGACCAACCATTATTATTACGTATCAAAAAACCGTATTCATGACCAGTTTGTTAGAATGTAATATCCAGGTGGTTTATGATCATCATTAGAGATAGAGACGTCAAACTGGTAACTATACGACAAACATAGATAACTGACGATTTTCCATTTATAATGCTTATGAATTATTGTATACACTAGGTAGGTATGTAGGCACTGCATTATACAAATTTCAGTAACTAAATCATAACGTGATAAGGATATCACGCACTATGAGCTACCTATATTATATAGGTTGTTAAAATACAAGCGCAACATACATTAATACAGGGCTTATTTTCGTGTGTAATACAAAATCCAATGTGTGTAACCCGAAATTATAATGTTTGTATAATGACTAAAAATTAATTCCGGCACTAGAAATGTAACCCCCCCAACCCCGTTAACACTAATCTTATATACCTAATACGATAATCGTCAACTGATTGTACTCAATTTTGAGATTTAAAATAAAAATAAAATTCAAACATTTTAATTTAATATTTTTTTTATGCTAAACAACAAGTTAAAAACATGTAACAATATAAAAAAAAAAAATTGTTTTACCTACTGCCTAATTAACTTTAAGAACAGTGTGGTAGTAAAAAGTCAGGGAGTACATTGTATTTTAAGGCCTATAGGGGGAGGCTCGCACGGGTTTGCTTGCGCAGAAAAATAAAGTGTGTAATACAGAAAATGACAAAAAATAGACCCTAAATTTATATCATTGAGGGCAGTTATGTTTAATATCTTTAAACTATATTTTGTAAATTGTACCTTCCTCCCGAATTTTCCACTCAAACACATTTTCTAATTGCCTATTACAGCCTAAAAATTGATTTTTCAGTGAAACAATTGTTTATGTCACTTTCAAAATTATAAACAAAACGCATTCAAAACCATCCCGTTGAGTTATTTTTTGTTAAATTCATTCACGTAGCAATTCGTAATTTTTTTTCATACTATTTTTAATATTTCCATAAGACGTTTAAATTTTTTATATTTTTTTTTCCAATTCAGCAGTCCCACTCCTCTTTCCCATATACTTAATACGGTAATTCCATCACATGGGGGGGATGTTGGCGGTAACTTTAAAAAGGTTAAGAAACACTGGTCAAAAATATTATAACAGTTATAAATTCAATTGCAATAATATTATTCGGTAAAAAAATTGTATAAATTATATAATATACTGCTATACAATGCACGGTGAATTACCCGGAGCTGTATACATCCCTCAAAGTTAAAACCATGTATTTTTGCAGGATTAATATTCAACTAATTCTCGGCCCTGCAGAGGTCATGGCGAGACTGTAATCGTATACAAATCATACATTTAACAAAAAAAAACACCTTTCCATACGCGTTAAATGAAATCGCATTGGTGTACACTATTATATAACACGTGTTAGTGGTAAATTCGATGTAAGTAGTGGGTACCCGGTGTAGATACGGAGACACATGAACTGGTTTGAGCGCCTCGTGTCTTGGCGATTTAAAATACGTAACCCTTGTAACAATTAATAATTATAATCTAAAAAATAAAAAAATTACTTTTCAATTATACAATAATATAGTTTTATTAAATAATAATTTTGGTTTGAACGCACCCAAAAAATAGTTTCTCTCTTATGTAATCCCCTTACACGTATATGACAATAAATAATAATGCAATACATATTACATTATTATTTTTGTATTCTCCTCTATTTTGCAATAAAAATTATCATTCTTTGCATTTACAACTCAAATGTACAATTTGCTTCGCTCAGAATCTAAAATACGATAAGAAAAATGTAATTTTCATCCGATATATTTTGCCTACTATAATATTATGTGTCCACTCTATACAATTGAATGTCAACAAATTATTTTATAATATACAGACGTACTATACGGTTCAAGATAATCTAAGAATAATTACACAATTCGTGTACGAACTATATTCTATTATGCATATTTAAAACATTACAATGACCACTGTTTAATTACACCAGATTACCTCGCCATAAATTTAAAAACCACAATTATTATTATTATTAATACGTGGATAACGGCTAGGCTGTATAATAGTAGTGTGTACCAGGTAGGTTATGAAATACACTGTACCTACGTGTATTTTATATAAAAGCTAACGATAATATCATAACAGTACTATGAGAATAGTTTCAATATCACCTATTTTTTTTTATTTTTTTTTTTTGTTAATTATACGTAATTGTGAACCTTTGTATTTTTTTTTTTTTAGTATTCTATTTATTTTCATCAATATATTATTATTTTACTCTTTTATTATCAATAGAAAATGTTTCCCCCGAACGGTTTAACGAAATAAACTATTCTACTATTCTACGCAATCGATCAATTTACAACACCGGACACAAATAGAAATCATTTTAAGAGTAGAAAATATAATTAAAATATCGCATTCATACTATTACATTATACGCACCTATCCGAGACATTTTCAGAGATACACTTATTCTAGTTTTCACTACGAATAATGGTTTTGGAATCAGTTTTCACTGTTTAATTGAAAAACCAACCAAAGCTGAAAGAGATAAACAATTGTTACAGACAAATGTGTTCCTTAATACATTTTACCAGAGCACAAATACGTTATTTTTGAAAAAATATATTATTTTATTTCAGAAATTTGTTATTATTATATTTTATACAGTAAACGTTGTGTGCAATTATAGTTTTAATATCTATTATAAAATAAACAAAAACGATAGTTAAAAAAGTAAATGTTTTTTGCAAACGTTCAATTATTGTATTCGTAAAATTAGAACAATATATATATATATATATATATATATGTACGATTCAATATTATTTTATATAAAGAGTTCATATTTAACGTTAAGAAAAATCCAAAAGATTATCCAGATACGAGGTTACCAATTGTGGTTACTAATAACACTCATCGATTCGTCGTTTGAGCCATTTGAAGACCCATCAGTTCCTTCAAATTATAAAAATGTGCAGTAAGTACGAAATTGTGAATTTTATATTACACAAGATATAATAGTAGTTAGTTCACTATTATTTTAAGGTATATTATATATTTTTATAAGAATATATACAATATAGTTTATATACGTACTCAATGTGTACGCTGTACGCACTATAATCAATTTTAAAACGATAATTTTTTTTTTTCTCCGTCATCAATGATTCACAGCGTATAGTATGTCCAGTCTGTATTTTACCAGTCATTCTAGTCTATTGTGTGGTCTGAATATAAATGTATAGCACGCGACTGATTGTCATGAACTGTTAAGGAAACTTGCCTAAGCGCCATAATGGAATGTCAAATAGCTTTTATCCGCAGAATAATGATTTTTCATTCATACGCTGTAAAATGTAATACCTAGTTACTAGAGTTCTCAATTCATAATAAAAAAATTAAAAAAACATTACTCTTCTTTCATCGAGTACACTTAACGCGTACCTATATAATAATAAATATCCTACAATGAAAACACTTAAACCGTCTGAATCCGAGTAAAATTAAATGAATCGATTAATTATTCTTAATAGATTTTCGTTAAAAATAAATAAGTATATATGTCTACAAGTTATGGGATAATTGAAATAGGGTTAGGTTGTATACGTTTATTAATTTTTTGGTACAGATTATTATTTTAATATTTGATTAAATAATAATTAATAATACATAATAATTTTATAACATTTGTTTAATATAAAAACGATATATATATATATATATATATATATATATATATTATACGTTTGATTCGATTATAAATGGAGTATTAAATAAAAAAGAACCGCTACGACTTGTTAGTTTAAACAAATTTGTTTTAATAATTACCTATTTCGACTAAAAAGTAAAATTGATTGAAGCTCGATTAAAAGATATTAAAAATAACAAAATAAAAAAAAAAGTATAAAATCCAAATATAAAAATGTTATGTGCATTATTATAGTTACATAGTTATAACTAAATCTGTGCCGATAACATAATAATTAATCTATGATATAGGTTACAATCAAGCGTTTCCTGGTTATAGTTTAGAACAATGTTTCAGACAATACTGATTAGATGACTACTCGAGTAGTGATAAGGTGAATGATAACTAACACCTGAAAAAATAGTTAATACGTATGCCAATAAGACGTATTCAGTTATTATTATTAATTATTAATATTTTAACGTTCATAAAAATAGGTTAGTATTAACGACTATTATGTTACTCTCAAAAACATGTATATTTTCAAACAGTGATTAATGGCTACAGAAAATTGTTTTTTTTTTTTTTTTTGCCTTTCCTCCCTTCGTTATTAGTTTCTAAATACGCCCCTGACGCACGTATAGAGGCACTTGATATTTAATTTACCAAAAAGATATGTCGAAGATTCTTCGTAAAATCGATATTTTTATGAAAAGTTGCTCGTTACATGAAATAGAAACGCCTTTTAACATGCTTTTCGTGTGATACAAAAATATTTCACGATATGATCATTTTTTCATGAAACGATCACTCGAATTAGAGACATTGTGTAAATTATTCGATTAATTTTATTTTAATTATAATGTATGAAGAAAAGAAGCAATTTTACATATTTAAGAACGGATGTTATATATTCCAATTCTGTAGTTCTACTTGTCTGTTACATTTGCATTGTGTTTGTAAGTATAAAATACATTTAATTATTTGAAGAAATTATTTTTTGACATTTTTAGAGTTTTTAACGCTTTACTATGCACAGCCCTGATGATAATAATAATAATATACAATATTGTGCACTGTTCTCAGGGTCCACGCAGGAATGTAGAAATATATGGACCGTATAGAATTATGGACGCGCAAACATATCTTTTTAAGGGACATGAAACCGTGAATGTGCGATCCAGAAATGTACATTCCAGGTGACAAGTTTTGTGTGCAAAAGTTATGCAAGCATGTATTTATATAACCTATAATTGTTTAAAATCGATTCCTTTACGATATCCTACGTGGCTGTACAAATATTGTAAAGAGGTGAAATTTGTTTGTTAGATTTACGTAAGCCCGTAGGGGGCAATCTCTGGAACGACTGAACCGATTCTAAAAATTCTTTCGCTAATAAAAAGCTACACTATCCCCTACTAACATGGACTATATATGATTTTGATCAAAATAAATTAAGGGGAGTTACTCCGACACGGAGTAATTTTCGTACGATAATTGAATTATTTTTGTTAATTTATCGGTTTCCTCGGCGATCCGGATGAAAAAATAACAGTAATTGCCTATCTGATTTAGTTGTCACGGGAGAGAGAGACCGGTTTTTAAAATAAATTATAAAAATTAACAAATCAAAAAAAGTTTGATCATTTTTAGTGACGATTTCGGATAACCAAACTTGATCCGAGCAAGGCCGTGTAACGGACCACTAGTATAAATATGTATATATATATATATATAGGTAATTTTTAGAGTACTTGACCAAAATTCTGGCAACCAAGGACGGATTGGACGATTTCAGTCGGTCGTGCTCAATATTTTACCGGCCCAGTATCTAAATATATACACCCCGAGGAACCAGTGGCGTAGCTACACATTAAAGCGCCCGAAGCAAAATATTTTTTTGCCCCTATAATATAAAATAGAAATTATACTCTTTGACCTTTATCATTAAAACAATGCTGTGATCGCTTTATTTTGACTGAGTAAACCCCGATTAGGTTTTTTTTTTTTTTGGAAAAAACAGTTGTTAAATTTTCATCTTAAATTAAATAAGTTTACATTTCCATCATACGAGTACATATATTTGTACTTTATATTTATATCTAATACATTTTTATAAAAAAATGAAAACCTAACCTTTCTTTTATACCTAACAATAAAAATTAAATTTACAAAATATTAATAATAATAAAATAATAAAAAATAATTCCATTACAATAAAAAACAAACTAATCAACATTTTTTTTTTTCTTGATTTTTCTTCGGCTATAATATCAATTCGGTATAAAAATTTAATGTCTGCGCCTTTCCGCATATTATTAGTTTTTCAGTTAGTCGCTGCGGTCGACACAAAAAACCACAGTCAAATAAATTGGCGTGAACAATTAGCTATTAGAGGCCTGTTTCACATGCACGTTTATATTGATTTAATTCCAATTCGAATTTGTCTATCAAATATTTAACAATGCCCCTCCCCGTTCACCTATCGCACGCATAGCATCTCAAAAAACTTGACGGCCCGAGGTGACCTGCCTCTGTTGCCCCCGCGGTAGATACGCCGAGAACAATAGATCATTGTAGACCTGATTAAGCCAATTCAATTACAATTGTAAAATTGAACAAAAAAAAAAAAAAAAAAAATACAGACATTTGGGCTCAGCGGGTAAAATTATTAAAATCCTGGCGGCCCAAGCCGCTGGCACGCTGAGCCCGTCCGGCCGGCCCTCTACTGGCGGCGCAATTACGCCGCGACCGATTTTATTAAATTATTTCTATGTATACGCGAGTCTCACCGTCGCCGCCGTCCACCCACCGAAAAGAAATTCCGTCGGACGGACGACACCGCGGGGTGCGCTTGTGTTTAATTTTATTTCGTATATCGGGCGCGCGAGCCCTTATTATTATCATCATCGTCATCATTATCTTCGTTCGGACTTGTACGGTCTCGGCCGAGGAGTTAAAACACTCGCACGCACACGTCGACGTTTATACATTTATATATATATATATATATGTATTTATTTATTCGTATATATATATATATTTATACACATACGTATTCGGAACGGCGTGGGAGGGTGGCGGTGTGGCTGTCGCGAGACCGGGTCGGCCGGGCCCGGAGAGAGAAAAATATATTTATTGTACGGTACACGTTCGGAATGTTCGACGGTTTCGGAATGCTACCGCGGGTGGTATACGTACCGCCCGGTATCTTCTTCTTAATTTTTTTTTTTTTTTTCTCTTCTTATTTTTCTTCTTTTCCTTCTTTTTCTCCTCGGCCATGTGTTATTATATTATTATTATTATTATATTCCTACCTGTCTGCCTAACCCAAATACTACACGACGTACCCAACGGTGGTCGGAAAACGATACACCGTCACTAATTGACAACCGCACTCCGTGGGGTTACACGCGCCGCCGCGGTTATTATATATATATATATATATATATATAGACATACACGCGTAAATAAATAATATATTTTATTATGGGATACAAAACGTCTTAATGGATGGATGATGGGAGGGGGGGGGGGTTTTAAACAAACAATCGGCCGCGCGCGATCGCACACACGAGCGGCGGCGCATAACATAGCGTCGGGGCTACTCTGTCCCGCTTATCGACGGGTTTGATCTTCCCGCGGGATAAATCACCGGCCACCAAAAACGATCGGCACACGGGTGTGGCCCGGGCCGGCGAGCGACGACCGCGGCGGTGACGACCACGGCGACGACGACGACGACGACGACGTCATCGCCGAGCGCCGATGAGATTCCAAACGCAGTACAATTGATCGGGGCGGGAGGAAAAAGAGATTTTTTAAAAAAAAAAAAAAAAAAGGAAACCAGGGAGGTCCCGTATATAATTACACGTCCGTTTACGTATAAATCGCCGTTCGGTGACTGCCGCCGCATTACCTAATTTATATATTATATATATATATATATATATAAATGCGTATGTATCGCGTGCGGTCTCTTGTTTAAGGTAAGTACCTTCGTTCCGAGGGTCCGTGTGAATTGAGAGGCCATTTTAGGGGAGAACACGTGGCAAAGTGAGGACGCTAACGTATAAAGGACTGTAGAAAAAAAATAATAATAAATGTTGTTCTCATCAATTTCGTTTACAGAATCCATAGGTGTAACTTTGATTTTCTGAAGAAGACATAATAATAAACAATGAGCAAATGTAATCACATTTCCACATTTAACCCGAATGTTACTTCGAGGCAGTGGCGTAATTGTGAGGGGAGCAACTAGAAGCACTTGCCCTCCCTGAAATTTATTCGAGGGGGGAGGGCAAAGAATTTTTAAAATCAAGCATCTAAGATAACAATACAATTATGCAATTGCGGGCATACGTGCTAAAAACAACTGATGGATTTGTACTGTACAAATTTTGCACGTTTTCGGAATTTTCGTATCGTTTAACGAGACCTGGCACTTCGTCAGTTCATTGGGAAGTATCTATATATCTACAGACGAATTATTGGATAGTTGAAATAAATGGCTAGAAAAACAGAAGATTTATATTATAGATACGATTAGATTAGATTAGAATTTTTTTTGCATTGTATTATAAAAAACACAAAAAACTCTATTATATTATTATTTGTCAGATAATTAAAAATAAAAGGTTTTGTATTTCAATAATGTATGGAAATTGTATTGCAAATTATTTAATGAAAAATTTATTTTAGACTCTCCCCCCCCCAACAAATATAATCCTGGATACGTGCTTGCCAAAGGTATCAATTTGCCCTTCCAGTTATGACAACAGTACAAATCTCTGAATCTTCTAAAAAATAGAAAGAATGTTACTAAAATTACTTTTTATATTCATAAGATAATAATCATTTTTTCGTCAAATTGTTTCATAAAAGTGCATTTATATTTTACGTTTCTCTTGTTTTATAATATGCCGACGTATTGTCAACGTTATCGCATTATCTGCGTTACAAAAATAAGAATAATTACATTAAAATAACCATGTATCCTTTCGTTTATTTTTTATGTTTTGTTAATTAAGTTATTAAGGTCATTAAATTAGTCTTAATTATTTTGCGTACATAGAATAAAAATATATGTACTCCACCTCTCGTGATTCTATTTTGGTGGATAAATTATTTCCCCCCCTCAAGTTTTTACTACCCAGTTACGCCACTGCTTCGAGGGACGTAATATTTTAAATCGAGATTCGGTACAAACGATATTTATGAAATCGCAAGTTATTTTATATCCTAAACAACTCACAAAAAGTAAGTTGAATACTTTTGTATATAAACTTATAAAAATAATGTGTAATTTATATATTATATTATCATGATACCAATAATGGATAATTAATAAAAAAGAAAAAAAGGCGCCTGAACACTGGGGGAAATCACCCCCCCCCCCCCATAATTATTATATTGAATATTGAAACAAAAATCGAAATCGTTGACATTGTAAATTTGTAAACAATATGGACTTGTATACTAATACTGACAAATAAATTAGAATAGCATAAAAAAAATAAGTTATATTATTTTTCAAGATCATTTTAAATATATTTATTTCAAATATCCGCTAAAAAAAAAAAAAAAAAATGATGAAATAATTTTTAGATTATTAAATTACGTCATTTTCGACAAGTATTCAAAATTATTTTCCATATATTCAGCTCCCTCGGTTCAAAATTCGTTTCGGCGCCACTGAATTCGGGACAGCTATGCTGATGACCAGCAAACAAACGGTTGTCCCCCCCCCGAAATGGTAGTCGAGGTTGCCTTGGTTTACCCCTTAGAAATTAATATTTTTCGCTTAGATCTGCTTAAATCATTGTAAAAAATGAAAAGCTTCATAAGAGGTCAGAGACTTGGGCACATATAATGCGTGGAAACGACAATAGCACAATTTTCTTAATAATACTTATTTTCTTTCTCATTATTTTCTCAATTTTCAACGTGTCGTTTTGTAAAGGAATCGGGAACAGGGAATCTATACTATCATGGTGTGACGTGTGAACGTGTTATAGTTTCAGTGGCGCGGTAAAGGGATTTTTTTATAAGTTTGACTTTGATTTATTTTTTTTTATTTTTCAGTGGGTTAGTGGGCGGTGGGTGACTGATGACGGTTGTACCTATACAGCATGTACCACCCTCGGGCTTGTGTTACGAACTGATACGAAATAATAATTAATTTAAAAAAAATAAAAAAAATGGAAATTGATTTCCCGCCGCCCTCGGGCATTTGTTTTAAAAGTAACAAAAAAACAATTATTTAAACAAAAAAAAAAAAAAAAAGAAATTAGTTTTCATTGTGGGTATAAATACATATATTTTTTTAGGGGTGGCAGATCCCTAAATACGTCTCTGGACGGCACTGGCACACATTATTGAATTAATAAGTAATTGACACCGTGTTATAGAATAAAGTTAGATACCGCCTTCTATATATAAATGTATGTGATGCAGAGCCTATTTTTTTTTTTGTAATATTTCGTATTACACAGTTTTTAGTATAGACCATAAAATAAAATTTGCCCCCATACCCTTAATGACACAGTCATTTCATTATTTTTTCCCTGCCATTTATAGTTGATTTATTAAAAACAAATATTACCACGGTTGAACTTGGGAAACGAGAAATCTATGGGTAAAGTATGAAATAAACTTAGAAAAAAAAAAAATCATAATCTCAGTCACTACACATTTTATAATTCCGTGTTGCACACAAAAATAGGCCCTGGTATAAATGTATATTTACCGTTAATGAATCGTCGCGTGCAGGGCCGGGCCCTAACCGGTCCGGCCAACTATCTCAAATCCCTACCCGCGGCATTCGCCTTGGCCGTCGCACAAATATGTTCAAATACGTTTTAATAGTTTTTAACGAAACCATTGTAAGTACGATTAATAACAATACGTGTCGGTTGTGATAAAATGTCGTTCGAAACATTTGTTTTTGTATGGGTCGCGACGCGGCTTTTGTCGGTTGTAAACCGTCATATCCCGTCCGGGGTGAGTCTCGTCCTGCGCCCATCTCTGCCGCCCGCCGCGATTCGGTTTGGCTCTCGTTTTTTCTCGACTTTTCATTGTATACAATAACGTCCACGCGTTTTTTTTTTTTTTTTTTTTTCTTTTATAGGCCAACAAAAACACGATCGGATTTTGATAACGGAAGAATAGTGTTGGCGATGATCCCAATGCCACCGAGTGGCAATATGAACAACTAGTATATAGTGACAGGGTATTCCGTACGTTTTCGTTTCAGGTCCACAAAAGGAACGATTCCCGATGACACCGTTCCTTTCGGTACTTTTTACTTTCATTACCTGGCCGACGCCGAACCGAACTAGAGAAAGGTGGCGGGGAACGCGTCAACGCGGTCTATCGAGTCAATCAGTCTTGATCTTCTATCAAGTGCACCCAAAAGCAGTAGAGAAGCACTAAAGATTCTATTATATTATCTATGAAAAGCAGCGGGTAGGCGAAACCGTACGATTCGTGCGAATAGTGATGGTAATCGGTGCAAACGCTTCTCATCAGTAAATCGAATTTTAATTTAACGTCACTGGATTTGATGTCCGTGCGGTGCACGCTGTAGTTACGCGAAAACGTAGATATAAGTACTTTCACGGACAGCGTGGCATATTTGGACCGTACAATTAAATACGTTTTAAAATATTTTGAAATTTTATATACGAATCTTGAGGGAGATTTATTTCGTTGTGAATAGAATTATCGTAATATGATATCATTTTTAAATAAATAATAACATTTTACCAATACATAATTTATAAGAAATTTATTTTATTATTAACCGTTTACATTTAGTATATTTTATTTTTTTGTATTATATTATATACTAGCCGTCCCGTACTGTATTGCCCGCGTTTATTAATGTTGTTTTTATTTTCGTGTAGCCATTTGGCAACTCTTAAATACACCAAAAAAAAAAAAAAAAAAATGTTGAATTTTTTCAACCAAAATTTAAGTGTCGCCCGCCCCTTTACGGATTGTTTTTCACAATTCAATCCCCTAGACTAATCCATCATCTCGCAGTGAAAGTCCCATCGAAATCGGTTCAGCCGTTTTATACCGGACAGACACAATAATTTTAATTTATATGTGTGTATTATATAGATTTTTATATTTTATCTTAGATAATATCATATTTTCAACAATTATATAAAATACTGTTTCGTTATAGATAATAAACTAATACGGGTACGGGCTGTAAACCTAATTTTAAAATATTTTAAAATTAGTTTAAAGATTGAACGTTTAAATGTTTAACGATTCATACCTATATACAACCCCTTGGACCTCCGCTATAATCTGTAAAGCTAAATTTATGGCGTTTATTGACATTTTCTGGATTAAACGACCAAGGAAACAATGGGTACAATTCAGGAAGATGATGCGTTGACATTGGTCATATAATACACACGTCGTCCCTTTTGCTAGTAAATGATCGCCAGAAACTAAATTTTGAATTATTTAATATTATTTTACACGACACGAACACGGGACAATTTGACATTGGACCTATTGCACCCAGAAATGAACGAGCAAGTGGAATCGTTCCAAACGGACGATTCATCGGTATAATAGTACGAACGCCTTAGACCGGCGGTTCCCGACCGTTTTATATCCGCGTACCACTCAGCACACATTTTGGCATTTTTACACGTGCCACTTGAACGCGTTTTATTACTATTATTGGACTAACTACCATTCATGCTGACCATATCTTAGCATCAATAAATATGCAAACTCACCTAGACCTCATGGCTGACTGGTATATAAAACGGAGGTTCAAAGTTAACCATAACAAATCCACTCACGCCACCTTCACACTTAGGCAAGCTCCTTGCCCGGTTCTTAATGGGTCGCCAATTCCAATTTCTCCATCAGTTAAATACCTTGGTATAACTCTTGGCAAACGTTTAACCTGGGCACAACATATAAAAGAAAAAAAGGAAAACTCTAAACAACCGTTCCCGAATGATTAAACCTTTAATATGCAACAACAAATACAACACCTCTACTAATGTCAAACTCCTTTTGTACAAAACTTTATTAAAGCCAATATGGACTTACCGACTCCAGCTATGGGGTTAACGCTAAAAAAACCAACTTAAATAAAATCCAATGCTTCCAAAATCTTGCCTTAAGGAAATTAATTAATGCTCCCCCCTTACATATCGAACCACACACTCCATTCAGATTTGAAGGTTAAATCTATTCATGAAGAGGCTAAATGCTTCTATAAAAGATTCCACTCTCGTCTTTCCTCTCACTCAAATCCTCTAACAAAAAACCTTTCTTCCTTATCAATTCCAGGCAGTCCCCCTAGACGACTAAAACGAAAATGGTGCAGAGATCTCTCTTACAATAATTAATAATAAAAAAAAAAAAAAATTATGTAAACTAACAAACAATCAATATTAAAGTGTCATTATTGGGGGTGACTTCTTTTCTCACGTTTATCATGTTATAACTACTTTTATCCAATATATGCTTATTATGTCAAACGATATAGATTGTATATTTTTTCTTTAAAAAAAAAAATTATTGGAACTTATTTTTTTATCGCTAATCATGAATATTTTCGAGTACCATCTACGAGCTTTCCGTGTGGCACGGGCCGCTGCCACAGACGTATCATAAAGATGATAATAATCCGAATTCGTGGTGCTTTTTATTAACGAACAACCCCACGGCGCCGGTCCGCCAGGATCCCTCGAATCGTTATAAAATCATAACGTTTCCACAGTTTATTTTAAATACTCGAACGCTAGTGGACTCTCCGTTGCCTCGTCGTCTCCAATTGGCTCTGGCGTCTCACCGCTCATTCGGAGCTCGGCCAACAACAGCGGCCTCCCACACTCCCCCCTGGGCCAGTCGGGCCCTGACATCGCACGGACGTACGTTTGGCGTGCGGCAAGATAACCAAAATTATTACAAGTACCTACAATATAATAAAAAAAAACATTATTATAATATTACGGAAGTCATTCTGTAAAGCACTACAGGTAGATGCATATAAATGTGAAAATAGATATTATGTAGCGATGATAACAAAGAGTAAATTATAAATTATAATAACATACGTTATTCGTCTTCATCGATTGATTTTGAAACACAATCTCATTTCCACTATGATCCTATAGTCGAAAAATGTCTATTTATTTTAATTAAAACAATAACAAATCTATTAAACGTTATACACCGACCACAAATTAAGACCTTAATAATTGGGATACTCGTGCATTTCGTTCCAGGTACAATAGACAATGATTAGTATCATATACTCTCGGGCTCCAACACACTACTGTCCGTTGTACAAAAACCAGGCTCTTAAAACCAATAAGGTACTAGTCTAATATTACAATATGCCATCGACCAAATTTGCATAGTTAATAAAAGAATATTATTATATGGTGACAGGTAGATACAAATTGTACATACGACCGTGGCGGTCTTTACCGGGTATAAAAAACGCACATTTTGAATAGGTAACTTAATAATATATTATACAATTTGAATTAGTTGTAATATTACTGGGATATAATTTTATAAGTTATTAATTGGTATTAATTAGTATAAACATTTAAACACAGATGTGTCACAAACGATCATCGGTGAACAGCAAATTAATTAGACTAGTACCTATAATACTGTAGTTTGTATTGTTATTGTCGTTTTCAATGACCCTACAATTAAATTAAGTTAAATATATGTTTAGATTAATTTTTTTTTTTAAAGACTGATAAAATAATAATATATTTTAATACAACATTACTAAATTTATGTATCATCTAGAATATTTATACGAAATCGCCTTTATATATTTTAAACTTATGTATACGACAATAATAAATAGCATACTATTCATATACATAATATATCAATTAGTCATTTCCAGGCATACCAATAATTGGGGATGTTAACAATATTGTTTGATTAAACCAGTTCTTGACACAACTTAATTTTTTTAACAACCAAATTAATTAATACAGTATTACAATGTAAAGAAAAATAAAATTTAATTACTAATTAGTACCTAGCTGAAAATACAATATTGCCATAATCACTATTTTATTATTACACAAATACAGTGATTAAAATGTATACTTGTAATGATACTTTTTAACTATTATAAATTTGTCAAAACTGTAAAATCGACCGAAAATCTCAACAGTATCCAATATGTAAAATTTTGTTGTAAATTGAAAACAAAATAATTATTATAATATTATCTACATACTTTATAATAATTGTTTGACTTAAATTTACTTATTTATTTATTATACTGTTTGTTTTTAAATAATCTACAAAAAATATAATTTAATAATATTTATATTACTGTTGAAAAAAAATCCTACGAACAGGGGGAAGGGACAAATGCACAAGCTGTAACAATGTTAAAATAATTAATCTGGGCGTTGATTAGGGCGATGCACATAAACAATAAAAATCATGTTAGTTGCACGCAATTATTGACATAGCTTCAGCAGCAAAGTACTTAACGTCCACATCTGTATCTGTATTTAATTTATCCAAAACCGGTTTTATTTGAGATTTCACCGCAGCACTATAAATAAATAAATAAATAAATAAATACTCATTAATTACTATAATTAGAGGTAAAATTATCTCTCGATACTCTGGATTAAAATGAATATACATACGATTGTGCAACAATTGGTCCAATTTTTTGAAGTGTTTTCGCTACATTAAAACGTACATTAGCGACACTATCACTTGCCATAGACAATACAGTTGGTAACATTGTTTTTGCAGTGATTTCTGGACCACATACATCAGCAAGTTCCTATAAATTAATACAAATATTTAAAAAAATATGCAACAAACTCAAGTACAAACATGTTTTAATTGTATTTACATTAATGCAAAATAAGAACGTCATTCTGTGTAAATAATTTGGATCTCTAGCCATAAGAATGACTTTTGGTATAACAGAGGTTTGTGCCCATTCTGCTCCAAATTTCTCCACCAGCTTCTTTAAATTTAATGTTGCTGCTTCTCTTATCGCATACACTAAGAAAAATACATATTAATTTTGAATAGTCTAAACAAATATTTTAGGGTCTCAACTACAGTAACTCTGCAGTGGTAAGCATTTTGTATGGCATGTAAAGTTAATCATTGTTGTATTAATCATTTATTATAAAATATTACCGAGACAAAATTGTATTGTCGGTTTTGTCATTTATGGCGATAAAGTAAGGATAACCATTATTAATATATTCAAATGTAACTTCTAGCTGCCATTAGATATTTCATAATGTAAATATTATTATTTTTTTAATAAGTTATTGAATTATTGAATTTTGTAAAAAAAAAATTAACTTAATTTTCAAAGTTAAGTCAACTAACTCTAAGGGGTCATTTCCACGTGCCTCCCTGTGCTACAGAGAATTAAAACCTAATTATTTATATAGAAAGTGTGTGATAATGTTTGAATATTGAGTGGGGCTTTGAAGGGTTAACGACAAGTGCAGTGGTTTGGTTTCAATTTTTGTAGCCTAAATTTGTTAAATACAGTATGAGCCAATTATTTTTTACATTATTTGGTCTCCAGAGCCAAGCACTAGATACTTACTACTACTGTATTTAAATTATAATTTTACTCATTATAATACATGTTTATAAAACTTTCATTGAAATTAGAGATCATTGTACTGTATATAGACATGCTACTTTTGAACACTTCTGAAATAAAAAATGAGCTCAAACTCTGGAATTAAAATTGTCTTATAGTCAGATAAATTGAAATAATAGAAGTTTTATTAAATATCAGCATGTGACATTGAGGGTTTTAATATACAATCCCAGCCCCTATGATTTTTATAGTGAAATTTCACCATTATTTGGAAGTAGTATAGTTAGTACAGTAGTATTGTAATACGCAGTTATTGTTTTACAAAGATTATCTATTTAGGTATATATAAGTGTCGGTGTTCTGTTGGCACAGGTGATTTATCTTTATTGTTTTATCCTGTACATAATATCAGATACTGCACCAGGTGTTTACTGTACATTTCATTTTAATAAAATAGATTAATTTTCTTTTAAAATTTAAGTTTTGTTAAGTAGTATATAATAAACCATAAATACATATTAGTAGTAAAATCTGTCAATTATTAATAATATCCAAGTAACAATTTTATTGTAAAATGTATTTGGTGTTTCTACTTAAGGATGATTTATAAATAATTGGTATTCAAAGTGGGAAAATCCAAAGAAGCCAAACTAAATGGCTATAAAAACTTAGAAGGATTAAACTAGACGGGTTGTTCAGTTTCAGTCAGAACAAAAAAAAAACATACTTAAAAACAGTTAAGGTTAAAACATTATTATAAATAGAAAATATAAACTTAACATCAATTTACTAATTCAAACTGTTAATTTAAATTGAATCCATGTTGATATGCCGCCAATGGCAGTATTCAGTTCTCAAAAACAAATATAATTATTAAATATTATTAGGCCTGCATAATTAAACATTTTTTTTTTTTTTTTTTATTGGTAAACCCATCAATACTCAAATATACCCCGAAACATTCCTCTTTATTTAATACCCACACCGAAAATCTGTTTAAAAAAGAAATTGTTAGCATTTTTGTATCACTCAGAAATGTTGAGCCAAAGAAGTTTTATTTTAAAAATAAAATATGTTATGTAAACAATTGTTAACATCATTCCAACCAATTTGTATTATTTTCATAACGCGAAAATTCATATAAAAAAATTTTTTTAGCATTAATAGCTATGACATTAAAACTATATTACGTTGCCATTTGAAAATAAAAAGTTAACGACTTAATAAACAAATATATGGGTGAAGAAAATTAAATTATTATACAACTTTTAAAAAGCGTATATCTAAAATTAAAAAATAAGTTAAAATACTTTAGTCAATATTTTTTCAAAATATTAAGTATTGACACTTAAATATATCACCCTGTATACTATACAAATGAAAGTAATAAAAATAATTTTTAATATTTTTAATAAAATTTACCATGATCAATAAGCCATGTCATACACAAGCTATTGAGTTTGTCATCAAAGAACTGTACACCTAGTTGACTTGCTAATAGAGGCATATATTCAATTATAGCTAAACGAACTCGCCATTTAGGATCTTCAGCAAGTTCAACAATAGCAGGCAAAAGTGTTTCAGAAAGCTACAAAATTAACATATACCAATAAATAGTAACAAGTAAATTATATTGTATTAAATTATATTAAATTAATATAAATTTAAAATAAATATCATACCCGTTGGATTCCAATAACTTCATTAACACAATCCAAATTTGATATTATGTTTAAACGCACTTCAGGACACTCATCTTTTAATTGAGTCAAAAATAATGGTAACAGATGGTCAAGAGTTCTAAAATAATGAATGTTTTTATATAGATAAATCATAAATCTTTTTATGATAAATAAATACCTCTGTTTTCCAAGAATAGGAGATAATCCCATGATTACGGATGCCAAAGCTGATTTGACATGCTGATTAGTATCCGCAACTAATCCTTTGACAACAGGAAGAATGGATGTCATAATAATGGAATCAGCATTTTGTGCAGCGTTTGGATCATTTGTTAAAGTACCAGAAGCAACAGGAGGGCATAAGTTACGGCAAAAGTCGCAAACTTTATTAGCAGCTGCTGCTCTCACTTCAGCCTCAGTATCACGCAACAATGATTGGAAAGTCGGTACCAAATCAATACGAGTTATTTCAGGTCCAACAGCTTTTTGCAACTATAAAATATAAATTTAAATACTTCAAGAACTCAAAAAATAATAATTTTATAATGTTCTTTTGAGTTATTATTTTCAATCAACTATTGTCTAAACCCAACATACAAATGGAGGTCTAAGACTTTTGGATGACAAAAGCAAAATTACAACACATAAATATGTTTAATTATTAAATGAATTAATTCATTTTAAGTAATAAATTATAGGTAATATAATTAGAAAAAAAATTATTTCAAAGCTATTCATATATATTTTATTTTATCATCGAAACCTTTATAACTAAATATAGGTTGGTACTATTAGTACACTTCTTTTTGATTATAATAAATATAATTATGACTGAAGTATGTATGTTAGCTTTTATCATAACTGCATCACCGAAAACAACTGTTTCCGAAAAATTCCATTCCTGTGCATCACTGATCATAATGTGTGTCATCATGTAGTATAACTATACGATCATCACCTCCTAATATACTGATGGTGATAGGAAATAAATTGGAATTTAATTTTGATAGATTGTTAATTGTTATTTACATTAAGTATGATATGTTATTTTGTTATAATTTTGTACTAGCTATAATTTTTAGTGTAACATTTATATACAAGACATTTCTACTTAATTTGTTTTAATGTAGTATTTTCCATCAACAAAGGAATAAGTAATTGTATTTCAATGGCCATAATAACCTACTAATACCTTTCAAGTAAATACCTCAGTAAATTTATCGGCAACCATATATCTCACTCTCCAAGAACTATCTGATGTACACAAACGTAAGGTTGGCATGACTAAATCATTAACATCTTCATGAGTAAGTAGTGTTGCTATATTAACACAAGCTTCAATGGCCAACAGACGAACTGAATCCTGAAATTCAAAATAAATAGTAAACCAATTTGATAAAAATAATTCTAATGAATATAAATAATATAACTTAATTAATATAAGTACCTGTTCATCTTGAGCAAGTGACGAAAACATAGGAATAAAATCATTCTTTAGATAATCCAATTCAACAACTTTTGCAAATTCACCTAATTTTCCAGCAGCAGCTCTTCGTACCATAGGTGTATCATCTTGACACAAATTACGGAAGTATTTGCGTAATTCAGCTATACATATATTATTCGTATTTAAATAAAAATAATCATAAATTGAAATTTGCATTAAATGATAAACCAGAAAAAATGAAACATTTCACTCGGTTAGAAGTTGCCAAAGTAATAGATGACAACTTAAACCCTAAAAAAAAGCACCAGGCTATGATGGAATAAGTCCAAATATACTTAAAGAGCTTGAAGGAAGGCCATCATTCATCACACGCACATATATAATGCTATTTTGAGTACAGATTATATTTCAGAATAATGGAAACGGAAACAAGTGATTATGTTGCTCAAACCATTTAAAAAAATAAAAATGGAATTTGAAATATAAATTTCATTAGTACTTACATTTAGTCATTGGATCAACACGAGCATAGCAAACTGAAAATAAACCGCAAGCTGATGTACGGGAGGTGAACCAATCACCTAATGCCAATCGAACAACAAGATTAACAAAATGATCTTCTAAATCAGTTGGTGAATGCAACACTGCTATTTGACGTAGTGACTCAACTGCTTTATCTCTAACAACAGTTTCTTCAACTGTAGCCAATGATTCCAATGGAGGCTGCAAAATACATTGATATATTAACTGACAAGACACAGAAACAATTTTATAATATATTACTAATAATGTGTATGCAAAATCTGGTCCTCCAACATAATTGGTGAAACTTCCCAATTGTTCAGCAAGGGCCAACAATACTTCATCTTCATCATAAATTGTTTCAGTCAAGAATGGAATAAGCTCTATTCTAGTGCGTTCAACCCCGAGAGCCAAAGCAATTGTAGAAAGTTTCTTGATAGAATTCAGGCGTAACTGCATAAATAAAAACATACATTAATATAATATCATATTGATTCTATTAGCATTATTATGTAGTCAATTACTTAAAGAATCTGTAATTAATCTTAAATATGAGTGATAATTATTGTTTAAAATAATGTGATCAATTTTAAATAACTAATTTTATTAATTAGTCCCTTAATTGTTAAGATTTCATTTTTCTAATAAATAATTTTGTTTGAAGCTCTGATAGGTACGTATACTCAGAGTCATGATAGTGACTTGACTTCTACTACATTATTATTAATAAAAAAACATACTAACATGTATAAATTAATAGAGATTTATACAAAAAAGGGCTCACTGGTACATTCCTGTTATTCTGTTAGGCCAGTGCCAGTCTGTACTGTTGCTATCAAACAAAAATGTTAGATACTTACTGTAAATGTCAAATTCAACACAATGGTCCACATATAACCGTATATAATTGTTTAATAACTCAAAATTTGACACATTAAAACAGGTAGCAATTTATTATTATTTTAAATATTATAATTTAACCAATATGAACACTGATGATAATGGTAAGATGTATATTTCCTCCACTATACTCGACTAACATAACATACATTATATACTGACATAGGTATTACCTAGAATACTATGTATTTTGCATAATTTTATTTTGTATTGATGAATTTTGAATTTTCAACAATATTAACCAGAAAAATTAATAATATATGGTTAATAATATTGGAAGGCAATATACATAGTAATATAAATTCATAACCAATATAACGAGTATTGAAGGGTTTCGTAGAAAGGGAACATGTTTTATGTCTCTCATAATTAATTCAAATTGGTTTAAATTGATAGGATTATGACATCACACGAATACCGCTTAATATGAATCATATATTATGTAGTGTCATGCCGTCCCTATGTGGTTTTTGTTGCGCTACTTTACTGCCCCCATAATCTTTACACATTTTGTGTGTGGACCGTTAACCAAATGATAAGTGTATTTAACTCGGTTTAATTTTTAAAAACTTGTATACCCTATCGTCGATGTTACTGTTGTTACTGAAACGTAACGCTAAACTAATATAATAACCGCCGAACCCGAAGTAATACACATTAATATTGGCACAACTATAATATAAACCCCGTGAAATTATAAAATTTGAAATATGAATATATTGTTGAACACTTAGTAAACATAAGATATATGCAACGTATGTACGAGTATACCGTATAATAATATGGGGTGGTAGTCCGAACAATAGGCAAGTGGTGAACACCCAAATTTCGTAATTTCTACTTTAAGCCCCGGTAAACTACAGACCTGTACATCTTCGTTTTTCAGCTCGTCAATGAGTACAGCGATCGGATATAAAGATGTGTCTTCGGTCGCTGGTTCGCCAGACGGCAAAGTAGTCGCAGCCATTGATCGTTGGTTTGAGAAAATCGTAAAATAACCTGTGCGCGAACACAATACACGGCGATGTTTACTAAAATATCATTGAAACGTATTTACACGAATGACGAATACAATTCGCACAGATTTAAAAATGTAATATCGGATTTTCGGTAGGTAGACGGAAACCCATCAAATCGGATAACTACGGAAAATACACGGGAATCTAAACAAACAGGCTACACGGGAGACGTCCATTTTGATTAAATATTTTCATGGAATACAAAACGACCGCAATTAATAATTGAGGTTATTTTCATGGGGCAAACGGTATGGCGCGAATCGTTGTCGTATAGTTTTTGATTTTACGATTTTAATAATCGGAACTGTATGCGTATTATACTATAAATGATTTTTTTTCTATATGTATATACGACAAGTGGCTTTATAATTATTTACATCTACTGGAAACGTGCCGTCCTTAATCAAGGAAATAATCGAGCTTTAATACAATTTGTAAATATATTTTATACTGTAAAACTGAACACGCAATCGAGAAGTCATAAGAAATAAAGCCAACAAATATTTAATATCTTATTTAAACAGATTATTATCATTGCCGCCCAACTATGTAATGTACAATATCCTATTTGTATAATATAATAAAATATTATAATACAACATTGAACTAAATTATTATTGACGAACGTAATAGTAGTGGAAAAAAGCACATGAGTTTTATCGTACAAATTGTTTTTGTAGATATACCTACCCGCGGACCCGCCGCAATCGGAAATGTCCTACTTGCCCTTTGGTGTCGTAGCCGGGTAAATAGTTCGTAATGATGAAATTTCCCAATAGAATAATATTATTTTTATTGATTAAATTAAATAAACATCACCTTCGAGAGGGGAAAAAAAAATCAATATCGAAGACATATCTTGGGAGGGGTTATAATAAATCTATACGGTCGTTCGTGTGCGCATTTTAAACGCGAACGTCCGCCGCCCGTGTATCTAGACCACGGTTAACTACCGTGATAACCGTGATAACCGTGATTATATTCGATTGTTATATAATTCTCGACGGTCATGGGCGTAGGCTCGTTATCGGGTGGGTATGAGCGATGAATCCCCTCCCCAATCATGACATTTTTTTTTTTATTATTATTATTATTATTTATTATATTATTATAAAATATAATAAATATTAATATGATTATCTTTATTATTAACCCGACGGATATAAAAAAAAAAATAAATATTTTTTGTTATCAATTTGATTTGATAACATGATCTGGAACGTTATTTAATTATTCGACACACTGATTGGATGAACGGGAATTACTAACGTCATTTTCGGTTTGCCGGAGAGTTCACTTTATAGTTACTATCATAGACCTTATACTAGCTAATAGTAACAACGTATATGGTAGTAATGGTAAACTGGTATTTTTTTTAAGCATTTGCTAACGCTAACGCTATTGCTTATTTAAAATAGCAGCTATTGCTGTTTTGTAAAAACAGCTGATAATATTATGCTTATCAATCGTTTTAAACTATTGTTTAGAAATCGTCATTTTTGTTGGTTGCTCTGGGCTGTATTATTTGTTTAACTGGCATTTGACTTGTGAGTATCATAGTTTCCAATTATTTTGTATATTATTGAAACTATAAAAGCGTGAACAATTTGATGCGAACATGTTATTCATTTCAGACTAAAAATAACACGTTATAGTGATAATATTTAATAAGATTTATTTTCAAAATTATTAAACTTCTATGGTTGCTACACCTGACCTATATAGACATTATTTCGTAGAATTAATGAAATGAAATTTTAAAAATAATTTATATTGTATTAAAATCGGGTCATTTATCCGGGTACGGGGCATTACCCCGCGGCTTATCTTAGAAATAGGTAATTATATCCCCCCCTTCCCAACGGAAATTCCTATCTATGGCACTGCTGCCGGTATAACAACAAAATAATTAATTTTCCTCGCTTCTCTGAATTATGCCGACCGAATGAAAAATAATATACGGTTATCTTTACCGACTATTTATTATCGTTTTATTACGGACAGACAGCATTGAATAAAATGTCAAAATAAATTCCAGCTTTGACCGTTGAAAAGGTAAACCAGTTTTTAAATACGTAATTACATTATGTTCTGGGTGCCTATAATAAATATTTATATTTATCAGATATGAAATATTATAAATTAATCATGTAGACGCTCGCCTAGAACATTTCCGAGCCATGACTAATAAATAATATTACATAAATATCTATTTATACATTATATTATGTTTGTATTTATTTTTCTCTAGGATCTACTCGGAAACAGAAAATTCGAAAATTAAGGCATTCTAGACAGCTGCCCGCTCTGCCTACCTATTTATAGAAACAAGTATGATACCAATACATGTCCGAAACCTGCTTGGAACGACGTTACGATCTGCTGAACATCCGATTGCGATAATCCATTCTAGCGGATAAAAAAAAACTAGTCGACAATATTCGTTTTTTTCAACATTGTTAATTCGTGTTTATGGACGTTGTTCGGTGTTATCTTTTCTACGGGTTATTGCCGTTACCGGCACGAGTGCTATAGTTCATGGTTAGGTTAGGTTAGGTTAGGTTATTGTATCGATATTCAACCGCTACTAAGTAATTCCTCTGATTACGGTCTTTGAAGATCTTCTTAAATCTTCTTAAAACTTAGATCAAGATCGTGTTATACTCTATAGAGTATATAATCAAAATACCCATCTTGAGTATAATATTATTACGATCTCTGACAAATATACATCTACTGCGACACGATCTAAAATATGGTCCCCGGGGTATTTCCATTATCACGATGGGACGCGGTTATTTTTAATCGTTATTTTTATTAATTTTTTCATATTCATTCGAGTTCGTTATTCCATTAACACATTTATTTTTAATGAACAATATCCTATTTAAATGTTACTGAAGAAATCAATAAAAATAATGATTTAAAAGACCAGAGAACCACGTCCTATAATCAAAATACCTCGGTGACCCAATGTCTCATCCAAATATTGGTCGGGGACATGACATCCGGAAACTCGATTTTTTGACCGGAACGAATCGTCCTTTACTCCGTTCCGAATAAGTGCGCGTCGAGTGGCGGACGATAATCGCTCAAAACTGGCGCGTGGTGTTCCCACTACAGTTAATCTATTCCGGCCGGCGACTCGCCACATTCTTTATACGGAGCGAATTGTACGCGTTTAGGCGTGATTTTGTCGTTGGCGTGCATCCGGTTATTTTGAATGTTTTTATTATTTGTTGTGCCATTTGCATTGCAATAATTTGCGTATGCGTTTTTTCACGTGACATTATGGACGGAAATAATGCAAAAACAAAATATCGGTAGTATCGGCAAAAACGTTCGTGTGTTCAACAAGTGTCTATTATTATCACACTGTAATACGCGTCCTTAATTCAATTCTCTGTATACACGGCGGCGTCGTTGACGACAGCGACCGTAGCCAACGGTAATTGGCGACCAATCGGAGACTCATCCATCCGCCAAGGTACAGACGTCGGATCCGCGATTCATTTGGAGTTGCGTTCTTCTATCGAGCGGACTATAGAATCTTAATAATCTGTATATATTTTTCATTGTCGAGACGACTTGCAACGCTGTCGATCTATAGTGATACATTTGAAATATGGTCTAATAACTATATAGATTATTTCACCATAAAGTAAGAGTTACCGACTTGCCCGTGGCCAACCAGCAAACTCAATTAAAGTAATTATATTATTTATATTCGTTTAATTATTTTTTATTTTTTCCGTTCTGCTCAATAGAACATTGATTTTTTCAAAAAGATTTTCACTAAAAATAACAAAAATTCAACAAATCTTTTGTTTAATAAATTTATTTTATTTTTTACCGGGTAAATATTATTTCAGCAATAGAAAATCCAATGATTAATGTTTTTTTTATTTTTGATTTATATAAAAAAAAAAAAAAAGTATTGTTTAATCTTAAAATATATAAATTATCAACCATAGGGGTAGTTTAATATCTTCCAATATATCTACATATATTATTTTGAAAAACAGCTTTTCGAATTTAGAAAATTGAAAATTATAAAAATCATACGACAATATTGTATTGTAATCGTCTCTTATTTCTTTTTTTACGACTCTAACTTCGACATTAAAGAATTTCACATAAACCATAGGGCATAGTTAATAAAGAATCTATGATATAAACTCAATTATGCAAAGTAAACACTTGTATATAGCTGCCACCGACACTCAATACCAATCATCGACATCCTTTATCTACTTGTTAGTTGTTATACATAGAAAAGAGATTACCTTGCTCACCTATGCCTACAACTGGTCCTATTACTCCTACTCATAGATAAAAGATTTGATGACTGATGTCTGCAAATAGGAACCTTCTCAAGGGGGACAAAAAATTGATATAATGAACAGATAGATATTATTACCTACATCCTTTAAATATACTTTGAATACAAATTGTAAGTGAAATTTTTGTTATTCTTAGGTAAGAGCCTGGAGCTAATCAAAGCAACTTAGCAACATTGAATGAAATGTCGAATTTCAATTCTCTACAAGTTTGGAGTGATGTGAATGATATTCAAACTAATCTTTCTTCTTTAGATATTAAATCATGGTAATTTGTGACAATAATTGATTTTAAAAATGATTCCTATTTTGTAAACATTATAAAATAATTAATAAGTAAAACTATTTCACTGTCTTGATTTTCTTTAAATACTATTCGTTTTACTTTGTTATATATAGCGATGAAACAATTAATCAAATTGAAGTTGACTATAAAATGAGTCTTCCATCTGAATTAATGGAAAACATTGTTTGTTACCTTGATGGAATCACCTTGCTCAAATTCAAATTATTATCAAAAACATGTTATGGTATTGTTCAAAATGCACTCAAGTACAATAAACTTTGGAAAAACATTTGCTTGGACGAAATACCGTATAAATATTTTATTGAATTATTAAATAAACAGTTCAATAAATATATTTCATTAGATTCCCTTTCAGAAATTCAGTATGAAAGATTATATAAACGTTGGATTAAATGGCAAAGAAATGTTTTTACTATAACACGTATAGGAGAACAGAATTTTTTATGCCTTGATGAAATAGAAAAAATTATTTCTTGCAAGTTAGATGTTTTAGTTGTATTTTTAAATCATATGTGTATATTTTCACTTATAAAAGATGAGAATAAAACAGAAAGTTATATAACTCAAGAAAATAAATTAGAATTCCGTAAACCATTTGCTCTATCTTTGTTAAATCCTCAATCACAAACAAAAAAAGACTGTGAAGAACATATGTTTATGTCTTGCCATCAAAATTATTTAAATATATGCCCATTACATAATGCAGTTGATATAACACATGATGGAAATGTGAAGAAATACAATATAGGTAATCTTATCGATGTAGACTTCAACATTTATATAAATAAATGCTGTTGGGTTAGGGAATCATGGTATGAATGGCATTCAAATAGTAACTCAAACATCACTGGACACCGCTGTCAAAAATTAAATCACACTATGTATACATCTGTTGTGTATGGAGTGATCATCGGTCAGTTTAATCGGAATAGCATTGTATTTCATAACATTTACAAGGACTTGTGCATTACAGTTAATTGCTGGTTGTATCAAAAATATATCAGAGCTACTGCGGTATACATATATACCAACATTTTATTTATAGGCACACAAAACGGATACTTGTTGGCATATCGTTTACGATGTTGGGATGACCTAATGAACCTTAAGAAAGAGAATATGTTATTAGAAGCCCGTTTGAACATTGGGCAGATTATAAGTTTAGATATCATAGACTTTGAGAATATCCAAGCCATAATAGTTGCAACAACATCAAGTGCTTTTTGGATTAAATTTAATTAGTATACCAATGTATTTGTTGATTATTTTTATTTGTTTTAGAAATTGTTAACATTAAGAATAATTTATACTAAGAACACAATTATGATTTTAAAAACCTTTTAAAAGTATTATGTATATTTAAAATAGCTATGTTATAATTTTAAATTTTAATATATTTATCCAATTATAATAATTTATGAGTTCTTGTTTTTTTCAATTACTATTATAACTACTACAATTAACCTACAGTTATATTAGTTATTAGTTGGAACTCAAAATTGTCTGCTGAACAAATTCTGAAATGATAAACCTATGTTATGTATAAGTATATAATTTGAACAGGTTTTTTGGTAATAGGTATTTATTATAAATAACATCAAACCAATAAAAAAAACTACAAAAATAAGATTAAATCAAATAACTAAGTTATAATTTTATTTTCATACAAAACTTTTTTTTTTTATAAAATTGAATTTATACATTTTAACTTGAACCTAAAATATATTTATATATATTTATCACCAGGATTTTCACCATAACAGTTTTAAATTGTAAAAATTAATACAAATTATTGTATCTTGGTGATTTTGATATCTGGTATTGATTCTGGCCGTAATATCAATTGTGCACCTATTATAATATCATCTTGACTTCCTAATGTTTCAATTTTCATTTGTCTAATAATAGTTGATATCACAGTTTTCATTTGATGCATAGCATATTTTTGTCCTAAAACAATTATTAAACAATTTCATTGTTATAATTTATTTTAAATTTAAATAGAACTCGTGAATTACCAATACAATTTCTTGGACCAGCACTGAATGGTATATACGCATAAGGATGTCTATTACAACTATTTTCTGGTAAAAATCTATCTGGGTCGAAAGTTAATGGGTTCGGAAACAATTTTTCCTCGCGATGAAGTAAATATGGAATTACTCCAACTACCGTTTGTGGTGGAATTTGATATTCCCCTATATTAATTTAAACATTTAAACATTGTGAAAAATGTGGTAGATGTGGTTTTGTTTTATATCTATAATCATATCATAATATATACTCTATTCCATTTAAGATTACCCACTCGACTGACGAAAACGGGTCGCAGCCGCGTATCTTCTCACAAAACGTTGCCGACTATAGTCGATTTCACGAAAAGTGGCGTGCCCGGTGAACATTTTTACATAGGGTTACTAAATATGTGTTAAGAAAATCGCGGACAATTTAAATTAATAAATAATCTTTATATACATTGTACGTAGTATATATAAGTGGCGTTCACTGTATTACCTATTGTTTGAATAACAGTGTTTCTTCATACAAAATTACGAACAATTTTTTGCTAATTTACTATCGCAGTTTTTAATACAACCAGATACGTACAAGCCGACTGTAAACACAGAACTACTGAATATTCTATACAACTGCTGCATACGCGACCGTTATTCTACCGAACTCTTATGATTTCGGTAACGATATGAAAGGAAAATACTAAGTGTGAATAAAATAGGAAGAACTCATTATATTGTTTTACGATTCAAATATCACCCGTTGTTACGTGGAGCTACCGGCCAATTGCTAGTACTCGGAACCCCTGTATTTTCGTATTCGTATCACCCGGTGCGCCCACTTTTCGTGAAATCGACTATAGTTGAACGGCTGACGTCGTTTGCCGACGAACGGCCGCTAATCACAGAGCATCTGTCACTGTATGTGGGGTCCGCACGTCCGGCAACTTAGGATGTTTGCGCGAAACTAGGTAAACTTAAACGGAATAGAGTATTGTTGAGTAAGTAGGTAATAAGCTTAGTAAACAACTTTGTAACGGAGCAGCACCCCCTCAAAAGGGCTACTACCGGCTAAAAATAACACGCACGAGCAGTACTGGATGCAATGCCCAATTGCATTTCAATCAACCGTAATTTCTTCTTTTCGTATTTTTTATTAGCTCCAATAAGTTATCAAAAGATTAAATAGACATCCTAAAATAATTGAAAAATTTAGGTTCGTAATTCCTGTGACTCAGATAAAGCGTAATGTACACAAGCGTGAGGTAAGTATATTTTGTAAAATAGGATGAACCCAATATGTTCGTATTTTCGTCTACGACGCTGTCTTCTTCAATATAGCACACATAAACAAATTGCATCTGTACGTCTATCTTCGACAGAAAAACGGCACTCGATTGACTAGGACATTAACGCTCTTCATGCGAACTAGCCCTCAATCACCGACGACGGTGAAATTCAAATCGATCCACCAAGTTGTTGACCAGTAACGAATCCTCACGATCGGGTCAAACCGTTTCCGTCTGCTTGCACGTTTCGCCGATTCCAACAAACCACAGAAAACCCTCCCCCCCAGGCGCTCTTGCTTAAGCCGCGTCTCCTGGACCGAAGCAAAAATGACACTTGCTTGAGTGGACCTGTACTTGACGGAAGTTCCCCCCATTTTCTTGTACGTAGGAATTACCATTCCCAAAACCACTGTACATAGCGCCGTGCTGTAATAGTCGGCAATTGGGCATAGCCGACCCGTCTGGTCGCCTGCCGAAGCATCGTCGGACAGATTCACCCCCCACCCACCACCCCCCCTCTCACTTTTACCCCGCATATTGTAAATATTTAAAATTAAACAGAAATAAACAAAACGTAATACAGACCACAAGAACGAGTTCACTTTTTATGAGACGTTTCAACTTACTAATGTTAAGACACTGTCTAAGCGTCCTAGTAACACCTGGAACACTTGGGTATAATCTTAAAGTTTCCTTTATTACTCTTTCTAAATATGTCATAGATTTAAGGTCTTCCATTGTAGCATCTCTGTCACTGTTTCCAAATATTGAATATAATTCTTCCCTTACAGAATCCTAAAATATAAATTGATTACAAACACACACACAGGTATTAATATCATTAAACATTTAACTATAAAGTATTTACTTGTACATCTTGATGCATTCCTAAAAGTATTAAAGCCAGTGTCATAGCAGTTGATGATGTATCATGTCCCTCGAAAAGAAAAGTATCAACTTCTTCTCTGATATCCAAGTCTGTCATTATTTCTGGATTTTGTTTCGATATTCCAATCAGAAGATCTAAAAATGATTCTATTCTTTTTTTCCCTATAATAGTTTATTATTAAAATTGTTTATTTATTTATATTGTACAAATAGTTAATAATAATAATGATAATTGTATTCAAATATTAAATATGTATTATAACTATTAAGGAATCTATTCTACCGTATGATAGCTAAAATCATACGGCAGTGCAATATTTTAATTAATATTAATATTTAATAGTGGTAATAAAACTTTAAAATGCTATTCAACATTTTAATTTCACATTTGTCCATCATGATGGATATAAAAACTTAAAATAACATTACTTTAAATATCACAAATTTAATTTGTACCTACTAGCACCTTAATATATTATCTTATAGTACCTACCTCCTAACATCCGTTTAGCCCCCCCCCCCCATATACGTTTTTAAATTGTATTCCCTCCTAGTTAAAACTTAAAGTTTAACTTCTTGTAAAAAAAAACCCCGTGTGTTCATTGTTTAAAATAATTCATATTTAATGATTATAGATATATTTATAGGTATTAATATGTACGAGTTTACGGTTATTGGAATCAAATATTTTGAACTAGGTTTTCTTGGTTTCTAGCCCCTGTAACTATTAAATCCTAGTAAGTATGATTAATTTAAATTATCAATTTAAATATACCTATTTATTCAAAATATCAACTATGTAATTCTCACCGAAGAGAATACAAATTACTCATAATATAAATATATTTTCTAATCATGTTATTAAGCTTATAATATAATTTCACTGCAGTAGTTTCTCATCGTGGTGTCCTATTCAATAATAATTGTGTAACTTGTTAACTATATATTATACATAGGTAGATATATTATTTATAAATACAATAAGTAAGATATGAGTTTGAATGTTTTAATACGCAAATAAATATTATTAGTAGAAAATATGCATGTTTCTAACATGAAAACGAAAAACAGTTAAAGCTATAGGTAACCTAGCATCTTATATTGTTATTAACCAATAAAACAAAACATTCTGACGTAATATATCTACATAAAAATCGTCTTGTTATATATTTAGCTATACGGTATGTATACACCTAATAATCTACTTAATCTAATATAATCTTACTTAGGTATTACATTGAGCATAAATAAATTACCAATACTTATTTCTTCGGTTGTTAAAAAATTAACAGTATCAAGTTTTGATCGTTTTGCTCTTATAACCTAAAATTAAAAATGGGTATATTTTTTATATATATTTTTGATTTTTAATAGTAAAAGTATTTTTTTACATACGTTCTCAGTAAATGTGTGTAAAATTTTAAGAGATTTCTTAAAATCTCTTCCACTTTGACTTAGACGAAAAATATAATTGTTCCAGAGCCAAAATTTAAAAATACGTTTAATCATGACGTCGGTTACTCTAAAATAAATAAATATTTTATAGATAACTTTTTAATTTTATCTAATTAGTTAATGGCACACAGATGTGTCTATATATACATACCTATATATGGCTTTAACATATTCCACAGATTTACCCTCTTGAGATCGCAATTCAGTTCCCATTATTGTTTCTAAAACATAAAAGTAATGACGTGACAGACGTAAAGACTTAGTGACGTAACAACTCCGAATGGTCGTAGTCCCCCCCCTCACCCAATTTCCAGATTTAGTAAAAGATCAAATATTTTATTTATTTTTATGTAATGTATGAGGGTGACTACGACCATTCGGAGTCGTTACGTTCACTTAATACATTTTAGAAATTAAAAATATTTATAAGTAATAAGGTCAGAATCTATTTAAGTTTTATTGTATTTCTGAACTAACCACTAATAGTGTCCAAAGCACATAGTGTCATATAAGAATAAAGAGACACCCGTTGATCATTAGCAACCATCTTTCCCAATTCTTTCGTCAATAATTTAGCGTGTTTATTAAACGTGGGAATATACGTTTCCAATATTTTGAAATGAAATGTATATGTCAACAGCTTTCGTCTGGAATGCCACTTTTCATCTGTATATTACAAAAAACATAATTTGTGTTTATTTAATATTATGTTTGCTTTTTAAAATTTACTTCCGCTTGTTAGAAGTCCTTTATTTAGCCAAGGCTTAAGCATACCGTATTCGGGTCCTTTGTTTATATGTTGTGAACTAGATAATAAAGCCTAAACATATTAATTTGATACTTGAATTTATATTAAAACTCAAAAAGTTACAACAAATAAATCTACGTCGAATAAATATTATAAATATCCAACATAAAAATAAATATTTAAATACTTTTATATCGTCTGGATCGTTTAATAAAACATATGAACGGCCTAATACATTCATATAAACCATGGATCCGTATAGTTTTAGGACTTTATCAAAATATGGCAGAACATCTGAAAATTAATAAAAAATATAATTTAAACTTATAGGTATATAGTACCTACCAATAAATAATTTATATGGTCAAATAATATTATTTTAACTAACAATCTTAAATTATAATTTTTTTTGGTTTTGGGGACGTCCAGTACCCTTGGTCCCCACCCCACAAGTACGCCACTGAATATATATTAATATAATATACTATATTTACCTATTACCTATTATTGTAACTACAATATAGAGAGGTGTATATTAATAATAACATTATTGTTATGATTTACAGGAAGTAATAAATATGAAAAATAACATTCAATAAGATATACTCGTATGTGACTAAAATGATAAAATAATTATTGGGTAAAGTTATTATATAAATACAATTATTTTGTACACAATTAATTTCAAAACACGTGCAAGGTCGACACAATATATTATTATTCTTGTGAGCGTATTTGATTTTCATTGCAAACAATTTAGACATTTATTTCATTGTACGACATATATTATAGGATAATAGGATATTAGAATATATTAAGTGCTGTTATGGGATTGATAGCAACCAGCATCAAAAAACTGCAAATATCAAAAGCACGAATTACCTTACGTATAGATAAATGTTTAACCGTATGCAAGTTCTCTGTGAAATTATATACGAATTTATGACTACAAAATAAATTACAATTGTTCGTGTTTTTCATAACGAATTTTAACATCAATTTGAACTTTAAACGCTGATAAAATCAATTTTACTTAATTTGTATCCACATAAAATAAAAAAACTCGACGATTTTAAAAAGGTATAATATATTTTCAATATATTCTAGCATACAGCTAGAATATATTGAAAATTGTACCACGTCCAGAATTTGCAAATATAAGTATAACCTTGAAAGTTTGAATCCCTTCGGTTATATTTCACTGAATTACAACAAAAACACAAAATCGAAAAGAAAACAAAAATATCCGTTTTTCCTATTATTAAGAAAACTACACAGCAAATCAAAAATAAATTTCCCCATTAACAAAATTTGCTACCAGAAACCGCTCCTTAAGTTGACAAGAGCAAGATTTCTGGTAGAAAAGTTGTAAACAGACAGAGAGAAAATAAAAACACACATTACAATAGGTAAAACCAGAATACTCCTCACTACGCTTAGAGTTTAAAACTAAAAAATGTAATATGACTAATTGAATACTATTAAAAGAAAAATCATAAATCTTTTAACACTTATGTGTAATATTTTCTCAAAAAATTCCACATACTCGAATATTATTTTGTTAAAAATTATTTATTAAAATCTAAATGCTAATCGTAAAACAATAAAGTAATAAAATAAAAGTACCTACATAACTTATCTTCACTCAACTTGTTACAAGTTGTAATCATAAAATTCCCATTAAAATGTGATAAAATTCTATAAATACTGCGTTATTAATCTGAAATGTAGAAATAAATGCAAGTATTTTAAGTTTTAGTGATCATATTAATCAATTTCATTAATATCTAGAGGTTAGTAGATACCTGCAAGCATAATCAAAATTACACCATTATATCTAAGATAATTAGATACCCTTCATAACTTCCTTTAATTAATAATAATTAAAACAATATATTAGAAATGTCGAATGTCTCCAACTCTATTGATAATTAATAATTAAAAATACTATCATATATTAATTTTAATTTTTAAGGGAGCAAGAATAGTAGGACCTCTGACCGTACTATTATCAAACAAATATTAGATACTATTTATATATATACCTAGAAGAATTTTGAAATAAGATTTGACGAACAGGAAGTACCTATAATCCATAAATAAAAATGAGTGAACAAGAAGTTTACAACAGGACAAATAATGTAAAACGAAAAGAAATAAAAATGAATTAAATAAACTATTAGGTTTTGGTTACCTACTTTAAAAGTTATTACGATATTGATACAATTAAGAATATACTGAAAGTGGTACAGGTACTACAAACCATAAAAATACTGTAGTTTAATTTATGAATTTATCTATAGAGAAAGCAGTATTCAGTATTTAATCGAGCTTAAACTGACACTTGTGTATCTATTAGAAATTAATTAGTAAGTAGTTACTATAATAAGCTGAATAATTATTTAATTTCAAAAATAATATTAAAATAGCATTATTGAGTAAATACTTTATTAAAACATTTTTAATAGGCTACACGGGTAATTATTTTGCATTCAATTTTTGAGTATGAATATATATTTAGGTAAATAAATCAATAACAAAAGATTTTATTTAAAAAAAATGTTAAATTACATTAATAAATAATTAATGTAACTAAATAACTCATTTACTCAATAACCATTTTTTTAATTTTAATTCTAGTTTTCTTACTCTGGGAAAAAAATGGTTTCTGTTATTTTTCGATTTTGTTTGAATGTTACATTCGGTCAATAATAGTTGTAGAAACCTGAAATGTTCACCCAATATGAAGGGCTTGCATTAGCCTTTTCTAGACAAATATTTTTCCATTTTATGAGCTATTTAAAATTGTCGAATGTTTTAGTTTTTATTTGAATAAAAATTGTTTAGCTCCATAAAAATACTCAACAAATTACAGTAGTAAAAAACACGAACATTTGTAATTTATTTTGTAGTTGCAAATGAATACAGTTTTTAATTTTAATTTATCAAAACAGATATGCTGTAACCGGACTTTGCTCAGAATCGTTTTTTGTTAGAAATAAAATATTAAATTTATATTAAATTTCAGATATTATATTTCCTCTATATCCTACTTTCCCACTTGTAACAGTGCCCCTCAATTTCCATAAGGAATCCTACCATTTGTTAATTTTATCGTGTTCAATACCTACTCGTAATTATCTCATTAAATTCCTTCATTTATAGATCTAGTATATATATATATATATGTATGGATGGTCACTGACATCAACCCCTTCAGCTGTATTTTAAGCTGTTGATAAAATGTTCCTGTTAAATTACAAATTATTTACTTTTGATAACAACAAAATGAAAACTTGTTGATTTAGGTATTTATGATTTCTAGATCCGCGCCCGACTGACTTGTCATTTTGAATTGCATAACGGTTAAATATTGTACGGTTGACTTTACACTAGCACTATATATAACTATATGACAATTCGTTCTCTCATGCAATATTGTAATTTGAATAGTTGGGTCTAACTATAAATATAAACGCTTTGTTTTTTTCACAAACAGTTTGATTAAGCAATTGCGTACAGTTAATTTGTAAATTGTAATCTAGGTGCCCTATACAAGGATAAATCATGAATTACGTAATATGATATTTTTTGATAAACCTAGAAATATCGTTCAAAACAAATATAGCAGAGAGGTACCTAAAATACCGAAACATCGTAACGTAAGATACATCAGATAACAAATACTTAATATAAACCATTATGAGAACTTTCATGCTTCGATCAGAATTTAAAATAATCAATATAGGATATATAAATACATCAAATCATTCATTTAACTTGTTAACATTTATGTAATTTCTTAAAAAAAAGAATGCTGAAACCACACTTGAAAATTTGCGTTAAAACAAAAATTGCAAAAAATCGTTTATATTCTAAATGTAAATTTCATGGAACAAATTCATACGTATTTCTCGCTCAGTAATAAATTTGATTTCCTAAAAAAAATTCTATACAATTCGAGCCCTAACTGTATATATGCGATACGTGATATATTATAAATCACCAACAAGTTGAACGGGTTCTATCCATGAAGGTAATTCACAAGTATAATTTATTCAAATTGTTTAAAATTTAATTATGATGCATTTGATGAGCTACATAAATTGAAACATTGGGCAATATTTTGTTCGTCATCTTATATATTGACATTGAAAAATAATTCGCCGGAAACGTATCTATAATAATATCGGAATAAAATTTTGTCGACGGTGTGAGAATCCATTCTATAACGTTGAAAATTCGACGTATTAATATTTGTCGGCTATAATAAATGGCGGCCTTATAATGTACAATAGTTCCCGAACGATCCCGACCAATTATTTGCCGATTATTTCGACTAGGTAAATTATTGAAAATATATATATATATATTAATTTGGTATATTTTTTAATTTTTTACGTTTAAAACAAATAACGTAGATCACGAAAAACAGCAATAGTATATTGGCTGTACATAATAAAATGAAAACAATCTCGATCCCGGTTATTAAATGAAATTAGAAGATTAAACAATGTATACCAACCTCTGGGCTTGAGCGTAGCATGCCTAAAACCCAATTTTAAATCGGCCATGTAACCACGGGGCATGGACGGAAGTTTGGCGCACATACGATAATGGTCTGCGGATCTCCGGACGCAGAAACATTTCGAAAACGCCAAAAACAACACCACCATAACCAACACTATGCTCAGCAATAAGACAATTATCACGTTCATATTGTTAGAAGACAAACAGTTTTTGGCACTGACAAAGACCACGGAAAATACCAAATATGAATATATATATATATATATATATATAATATATGATATATATATGGATAGTCTAGAAATCCGTCACTCAAGTCGTCGGAATAACGCCAACATGATGGACGATGCACAGATATTGTGTCTACTGCGGACAGTGACTAACATAATGTTGCAGTGATTAACGAAAAAGGTTTTCGAAAACGATATTAGAGTTTTGATCGTAGAATAATCGGGTTTGTATACTAAGTACCTACAAGGAAGCGCAATAACATCATGGCGGGGATTAAAAATTAATCAGGAACCAGACATCAACCGGCTACTGTACTATAATATATACGACCCCCCACGCTACAGCCGCACATTTTATGTCTGCCATTTCGACAATCTGTCCATAAGTATTCCGAACACGCAATACACAATATACATATTATTATTAATTTTTTTTTTTTCCAGTGTCATATTTTCAATTGAATTGAATTGATTTAATTGCATATTTTTATTGTAATAATAATATATAAATATACCATAAATGTAATATATATATATTATACTGATGGCTTTTCTTTTTTTAATCTTAAATGTAATTCTCAAATTACCATCAGACTTACCTGTACCATGTTTGTATAGATTGTAAATATATTGTTTTAAATAAACAAAAGATATATTCTTCAAGAATTAATGTTATATTGTACTGCATTACAAACTAAAAAATGTTTTTTATGAATTTAAAAATATTTTTGTTTAACAATTTGTTAAAATAAATAATAATATAAATTCTTTTAACATGTAGTTTATGTATTCGAATATTGTTTATGAATGTGAATAAATCACAATCATAGTTTTAAAAAATGTCATCTATTTTGAGGTTTTACTACAATAGTGGAATAAAATACTTGGCAACAATAGTCTCAACAATATTTTAATAAGACAGCACGTATTGTACCTAGGTGTTTCAGTTCTGAATTTCCATTATCCGTGCTACGATTTGTAAGTGCCCTTTGTCTACAAAAAAAAATTTTGGATGAAGGCGTTATAAAAATAGGCAAGCACCTAGGTATAGTAGTTTTGTCAAACATTATCATTAAAGGGTTAAGTACAATTGCATAGAACTTCATCAACACAAAAAATGAATGAATTAATTACTCAAGTTGAACAATCATTGGTGTGCAGGTATCAAACATCTATTTATTACTACAGTTTTATTTTTTAATATGATTTTTTGTATATAAATATACGATAAATGTAATATATATGAATGTGTAAATAATTCTTAATATTTCGCAAAATCAGTGATGTCTAAATGAAGTAAATTGTGCGTCTTTTCATTTAATTTTGAGAACCGTTCTGAAAAAACGAGAAGTGGGAAAATTGCGTATTTCTGGATGTAAGAATTGTAGTATACCTCTACATAGCATATCCTTATTTTATTTGTTGAGTATTTTTGCTGGTTCTTAATCAAACAATTTTATTTACATAAATCAGAAAATAGTATGCGAAATTCCTTTTTCGGCGATTATACAAAACAATTTTATCTGTATAAAACCAACGAAAATTAAAAAAAAAAAATCGAATATTAACTATTGAAATAAGTAAAAACCCAACAGAATATTTTGGAAATTTTACTAGGCCTAGAAAATACTTAAAAATATCATGTAGACTATTTTAACAGAATAACAGGGGGAAAAAATGGAAAATAAACGTGTTTTTTTTTGTCCCAAAGAATTCCAATTCTATAAGGGAAATCTTCCTCATAGAAAATCATTTCATCTAATGCACCGACTACTGGACAACATTGGATTACGGACATTTGTACAGAATATTAATTATAGATCTTTCTTGGTGGTACAATTGTCAAACCCATTTTTGAGTCATTTATTTCAGGTATTTGATATTTTTAGTTTTTATTTGGTTTTATGTGGATAAAATTGGTTCGGCCAAACAGAAATTTTTGACAATTTTACACGATGTTCGTCATAAGTCAGTTCGAAATGGCGAAAAAGAAAAAAAGTCGAGGGTATTTTAATAATTTTTTATATGTGTTTAAATTGTAAATTTTGATGAAAATCGAATAATGACCAGCATTTCAAAATATTAAGCCTACCCCACAACAGCCGGATTCGGCGACGGTATACTGCGGCATAACAATAGCTTAATATGAACTTACCGTGCGCAATTAATGGCAGTTGTCACTGCGTATGACGTAATGAGTAGTAAAAATTAAATTTTAATTATCAGGTTTTAATTAATTATGTTTTCTAATAAATTAATATATTAATTAGTTATTATCGTACGAGAAATATGACATTTGGTCATCGAAGTACAACGAAACCTTAACGTCAAGATAGTTTTCACGCGAACAAGATAAAACACATGGCGGCATACTAGTACTTTTTTTTTAAAATTTTCTTTTTGTTTCTTATAAAACAGATGCTGACATGCTGATGCAAGACTGTGGAATCTATGCCCGTCATTTCGAAAATTATTAATTTGTGTCTCTTTCAAAATTGAAAAGCCTGAGAGCGTCGAGCAACCTATGCCCTCTTATTTTTTAAATCATTATTTTGTGTCAATTTTAAAATTCAAAAGCCTTAAAAACTAAGCCCATTTTTTTTTTTTTTTTTAAATTATTATTTTTTGTCACTTTTAATATACGAGCAGTGCGTGCTGGATAATTTTAGTATATAAGAAAAAAAAGTTTTATTATAATTATTACCTATTTTTTTTTTTAATGTTGATTATATAATAGGCATTTTCTATTTTATTTGTTTTTGTCCTATCATAAATGCACGTACATTTGGTACAAGGTTCATCGTAAGTTGTACTTAATGGTAAAGAAGAAAAAAAGTTGAGCTAATTATAGATTTTTTTTTTTTTTTTATAAACATTTTAATGGCAAATGTTCACGGAAATTGTATAAATCACAGCAAAAAAAAAAAAAATACGAGTACTTTCAAACTAAAATTTGACTATTATTAAAAAAGAAATTTTTAGCAATAAAATAAATATTTAGTATTTAAAATATAGAATATACGAATTTTTAATTTACTTTACATAACATTCATATGTACACCTATTTGTTTGGATCCAATTATATACTCGACAAGGATTGTTTTAACATAATATGACGTCACACTAATGGCGCGTATTTTGTGATGTTATCTCATGATCGATAACATGTTATCGTGTAGATATCAAAAAATAGATTAGTATTTACTATTTACTTTGTTATGTTTATGTTACGTACTTTTATTATGTCTTCGTTGACAATAGCATTGTTTTTTTTTTTTTTATTATTGACTCTTGTTTTTAAACGTAAATGCCAATGATAATTCATAGTCAAATGTTTTTAATGATTTTAATGAAATTTAAATTATGACTGTTCAATTAAAAACAATTGCAAAGGGCATTAATCAATCAAAAATTAAAAGTTTTTTATTTGGATCCAATGAAATACAAGGTACAAAATACAAATAATACAAGTAAATATTAAATGTATTAATTTATTCAATTTTTTAGTTGATATTTTCAATGACACTGTCAATTGTGTATCTCCTGGAGGTGAAATTATAATATTTGGGTACAATAATAAAATCACCACATTTACAAGTATGTATATATATATGTCTATATTATATTTGTAAAATGTATGTTTAATTCAATAGAAAAATAGTTTATATATTTTTTGTATTATAGTACAATGGCCTCCAACTTCAACCAATGGTGTATGCCAAATGATTCAAACAGAGTGGAATAAAGTTACCAAAGTGGACAAGTAAGTATATTATTATGCACCTATTTTTTATAATAGCTATTAGGAAATCAGAAAAGTGTTCACATCTTGCTACAGGTTGACATTGGTCTTGAAAAGTGTTTATAGTACTTATTATTTTTATATTATTATCAAATATCATTAGTAACGACACAAAAAAAAAAAAAAAAATTGTAATGAATATAACTCTATTGTTGTTATATGTCATTATTTTTATTTTTATATATGTAATGTTTTCTAGTTAAGCTTGTAAAACAAATTGTTTAATTTTCCTTTGTTTGAAATAATTGAAATAAAATAAATTACTGTTAGATGTATCAAATGTATCATGTGAACAAATAAATGTACTAATGTATTTATTTTTATCAACATTGTTTTTATATATAAGATTCAGAATTGTGCCAATTCATTAATCAATTAAAATGTATATAATTTTAGTGAACATATTACTTCGATTATATGCCTTCCAATAGCAGTGGCCAATACAAAACCGTCTGCACACAGTTATCCTGATTGGTTTTGTGTTGGTATTGGATTTTCAAGTGGTTATGTCAAATTTTACACAGAGGTTTATTCCTGATAATTTGTTTTTATTTATTTGAGCTATGAAATAATAAATTATCTATTTTGTTTATTAGGATGGAGATCTATTACTGTCACAGTTATTCCATAACAGTGCTGTAATTAAGTTAAGATGTCAGACTCATGTGCCTGCTAAAACTAATCCGCCGACTGTTGAACAACCTGAAGAAATTGTAATACTATACGATACAGTCATTTGTACTATTGCTGGCCCAACTCTTTTGAATTTGTTAAAAATTTGTAAATTTGATTCATCGACGAGTAAGTATAAAACTGGTATATAATACATTGTATAATATAATTTTGTATAACTTGCTTAAGTTTTATGACCTATAATTATTGTTTTTATTTTTATTTTAAATATCTCAGAAAATTTTGATTTTGAGTAAAACTTTTACATTTCTTTTTTCGAAAACATTTATTAGGGTAATTGAATTATGCAATTCTATGTAATAACTTAATATGTAGGTAATTCACAACACATGGTATGAAATCAAATGTTAAATTAGTTTAATGCCCTGTAGATTACGATAAACATATGAAAAGAAATATGTAAACATTTTTATCTCGAGCTTCATGAAAAATCATATTTAAATGTCATAGTTGCACTCTCCTGTTCTGTATGGAAGTAAAACAAATGTGTCACTTGCTTATGAAACACTCAAACAAAATAAACTTCTGGGTTTTATTTTTTATTATAAATGAAGTAGTAAAAATTCTTACTAATAATATTATTTGCTTCTTGTTAATTGGACATTTAAATTTGTAAACACAAAAATATAGTAATGATAACTATTATTATATTATAATATGTTAGTTGTTTTTTTTTCTATATAGATACTTATAATATTAAATTATTATTTTAGCCCCAACAAAATGTATGAGCATTTCCCCATTAAATCATAAAAAGTGGGCTTTTGACACTCAGAAAAAAATTAACGATGCTGCTGTTGGAGCAAGATATGATATCACTAGTTTTCAACACGTTGTAGCTACCAATATCTGCAGGGGTATTAGTGGCGATAAACAAAATTGTTTACCACAAATGACTCAAATCATAGCTGCAGGTGAAGAACCATACTTGGCATTTCATTACACTATTGGAAAACAAGCTCAACCCACATTGGAGAATATAACCAAAGCAGTCACTGATAAATTGAAATCCACTTTTGCACAATTAATGTTACCGTAAAGAGTATATTATTTTTCTAAAATATTTAACATTTTTAATTTTATGTTTCAATTTATAGTAGTTGGCTGGCCAACAGTTTAGCATCGAATGAAACATCTGATAAACTAGAAATTCCGGAACAACTCGGATGTCGGTAATCTTAATAATCAAAATAAATTAAAATATAATTTAAGGTATTTTTAACTAATAATAATTTAATACTAGTATTATAATTAGTTTTAGTTTAAATGATGCAAAATGTGAAGCTTTCAAAGTTGAACTCAGCCCTCAATTATCTATTGGTGTTATCTCTGATGATTTAGAAAGAGTGATACTTTTTGAAGTCAATAATGGAGGAATAATACGGTATATCTATATTTTATTCATATAACTTTTTTTGAATCAAATGTACTTATTGCACCTATTCTCAAAATAAAAATTGTTTTCAATTGAATATATATATATTTTTATTGCTGAAGACCATAGTGCAATTATAATTTTTCGGTTGGGCAATATTTTAATGTTATTGCGATTTTATGGAAGAAAAAAAAAAAAATTAAATTTAAGAATTGATTAATAAAATATATTTAAACTCTTTTTTTTTTTACTTAGAACTTGGGAAGGATACAAAGATGTACAATTTGGTTGGATTGTAATTAATGAAAGTAAAAGTTCTAGTTCTAAACAAGCCTTATTTTTAGTTATGTATATACCAAATAGAGAATCATTAGAGATTTGGACAATGCAAAACTATGAAAAAATATCTGTATCTAAAGTTTCTAAATATGGAAGGTATTTTCTAACAGATTCAGTTAAAATACATTTTGTATATTACTAGTATTCATATTTTAGACTATTTTATACAAATTTTGGTCTACTTGGAGTTCTTAGCAGTTCAAGAATTAACATATATAATGGAAATTATCGATGTTATTTTGTAGATGAAACTGAAATTATACAAGAAATAATTGTACCATATCATTGTACAGAAAGGTATATTTACTTTTTTTTGTGATTAAATTATATTATTTTATAAAATGTTATGAATTCTATATTTAGTGGCCCGAATAATCAATTTTCACAAGATATGTATGAATTTAAAACATTCAAGGCATTATGTAAAAGTGAAAATGTCAATGATAAACACTTATGTGAAGAAGTAGAAAAATTGGTCAAAAATTTAAGGACTGATAAAATAAGACAACACATGTTTGATTATATTACTACTAGTAAACATTTGACACCAAATGTTACTATTACATTTTTGAAGAGTTTACAAATGATATTAATAGAAAATAGTAAATTATTCAAATTATTTATAAAATAAACAGATAAGCTAATTTTTACAATAATTTTATCATTTTAGATCAAAGTGATCCCGAAAATAATACAAATTTATTGAAAAATGTTGATTGTAAATTAAAACTTATAAAGTTTTTTATATTTTTATTTCATTTTCAAGAAAAACATCCGTTTAATTCATCATCAGAGTCAGCTGACGATAAAACACAAGTAAACCACACAATAATACAAGTTTATATGAAATATACAAATTAACCAAGGAACATGTTTGAAAGTTTTAATTCTATTTTTGTCAATATATGTACACAATATTTTATTATTTATTAAGTATAATAATCATAATTTTAGCCCATACACTAACTTCATATTAATTTTCAATGTTCAACCTATAATTATAATTTCAGTTAGATAATTTTTTTGAAAATGTTTATCTAAACACTGTAATATCAAAATATTAGTTATACACTATAACTATTTGAAGTTTTTAACTGAAGGAATAAAAGTGGTTTGAATATTCTTTCTACTTTATATTCCCTTAAGTTAAAACTATAAACCATTATAATATGAAATATTCCAATTAACCCAGTATATTTAAATTTCTGTAAATTGTCTATAAAAATATTAAAAACTATTAATTCAAAATTTATTTAAACTTTCAAAAAACAATGCTTAACAACTTATTAATCATTTTATATTTCATATTGATTTTTGTTTAAGGAGTTATGTAAGACACTTCGTTTAAGCGACCAGGATATGGACAAAATAATTTCTTTACTACCTATAGAACGAAAAAAAAAAACTGTAGTTATGTTTTGTGATGATGTAAGATTAATGAATTTAGTTGATTTACTATCTTATTTTGACACAACTGGTGAAACTATATCTATAAAAATGGACAAAAATGTCGATGAATTATGTTAGATTTATTAGTATATATTCAAAATCATATGTCCTACATATTACTTAATAATAATATTATATTTAGGCAAACTGATTTTTGAACCAATTATGCATGCTGCTAATGATATAGGAGAATTCAATTTATCATGGGTTGCTAGTGGTATTGAGCTATCAGATATGGTGTATTTAGCTGTTCAGTATTGGATATCAAAACCACTCACTTTAACAGTTGTAACAGAAATGTTAAATTTTCACAGAATAATTGATACAATGTGTAACTCAAGTGGTAGAAAATTGAATTATAAATTCTTGTTGTATTATTAAGTAACGCTAAAATATTATATTTGTATTTTTAATCACAGAGGAGAAAATTGATTGGAAAAAAACACAAGAACAATTTTCAAATAGTTCAAATACATTTGCTTGTTTAACGGGAGCTATAATTTGTAAAATGATTTCATCCAGAAGAAAAGCAGGTTAAATTTCACATTAGCCTTGTTATTTTAGGTGTTTTTAATTTATTTATTTTTAGTGTCAGTATTTAGATTCCCACAATATCAATCTATCCCAAGAAAAATAATAAAAACTATTTTAAATCTTTAAATATTTTAAATATATATTTATTCAGTCTAAAATTTATTTAATTTTATTTTAATTTATTTTTTTTCTATCATAACATTAATTTTTTAATATAAAACAATTGTAATATTTGTACTTAATAATAATAAAGTTAAAAATATTAATACTAATATTATTAAAGATACCTATGATATATTTTATTTTAAAAATACTTTATGAAAGCTATGCTAATGTTAATTATGCAATTTTTAATAATATTTTTCTTTATAGTAAAAGTTAATAATGAATGGGAATGTGTTTCTGGAGAAGATTATCAGTGGAATTTATTAATTGAAAGACTTGAACAACTATGCCATCTTAATGCAACATTAAAATATTGTTCAGAGGAACCCATTATTGGAACACTACATTGTATACAATATGAATATTCATCAATTACACTGACTGATTTACTTAAATTTGGAAGAGGTAATCCTCCTACTTTTCAATTTTATAATAATTGTATTATTTATCAACGGACGTTCATATTAATTTCAGGCGGAGTGTCTTCAATTATTAGTAAATGGTTGGCTAGTATGGGTTTTGATCCGACTTTAATAACTGATGAGTACTTAATGGATATTAATTGCACATTGACGACTTATAAATCAAATCAAAATAAATCAATTAAAGGTATTCAAGAAGGTGTAACTGTAAATACTGAAATGGCAACTGAAGCTAGAATTTTAAGTATATCAGAAAAGGAAATATTAGATGTATTAAAGCGGCTTAAATTCTGGTTCCCATATAGTTTGGATTGCAATACTCTACTAAGTAATATTTGTTGGGAATATTCATCTGTTTGGCAAACTTGTGTGTCTGATCTTAGACCCTTAAATTCAGCATTGAATGTTGCGGATAAAATACTATGTCCGCATACAAGACAAAGCAAGTAACATTTTGAATTGCCACATTATTATTAAAAATGTAAATATTTAACTTTTATTTTTAGGTATTTGTTATTTGATATGGTCTACACATTTAGTACATATTTTCCAATCGGCTGTACAGCTTATTGATGGTGTGGGAAAAGTTCCTAAAGAGAAGTTGTGTATTCAAGATGTTGGAATGCCAGATCAATATGTTATTACATTTTTAGGCTTATGTGAACAATTTTTTGAAATTATTATTATGGTGTTTATAATATTATTTATTCTTGTTATTGTTAAGTTATTTTTTAAATTTATACAATTTAAACATTTAAGGCATCTTTATCTGCTGATGAAGTTGAACTTGCTGAAATAAAACATGATATATTTTGGGAAAATTGGAAAACCAATAATCAGCAAAACCCTACACTCATTCAAATAGCTTTAAATAAAACAAATCCTGATCAGAAAACTCTCTTATCAATTCATCAACTTATACGTACATTTAATATCTTAGGGAAATTGTCAATACACATAAATAAGCCAATCAATAATCTGTTTGACTGTAATGTAAGTCACATTTAAATACATTTTATAATATAATTTTATTTTTAACAAAAGTACTTAATTTATAGATACATGAAATTGATTTTTCTAATTTAAGCCAAAGCACCTTTAATCAAGAAGAACCGAGAACTAAAATTAAAAAATCAAGATCTGATTTTCTTGCTAACTCAATTTCTGCAGCAATTGATCTTATTCAAAAAGACTGTGAGGTAAAAAAATATTCCCTTTTTTATAATTAATCAATTTTACTGCAAGATTATACTATATTAGTCAATTGGCTAATATAGTATAAGCTACTATGTATTTTTATAATATTTAAAAAAAATTAAAACGATTTTATAAAATCCAAAATTTTAATAAACTTCTTTGTATATATTATTAGATAATTGCAAAATTGTTGACTTTTAATTCCTTTCTATACATTACAATTTTTTATAGGATGGTAAATATGAATTTGAAAGTAAGGATTGTATATTTTGGACAAATAAAATATTTCAATTGGCCATTGATTGGCAGATACATTTAGATGATCTAAGAATCCATCAAGTTGTTTCACTATATGCAAAAGGGTTTGATCGGTTAGCTGAAGAAGTAAGAAATCAATTATCTTTTATGTATTTAAAATTCAAAGTAAAAAAAGCAAATTATTTATTTTTAATAGGTTTTACCCGTTGTTAATAATAAACACAACCTTGTAAAACATTTATTGAATGTAGTCAAACATAGATTAAAGTTTGAAATATGTATGAGTCATTTAGACTTTCATAACAAGATTGTACACTTTAGTCCAGAAATAGTTACTTGGTTAAACGGACCTGTAAGTTTTCAAATATTGAACATTTCATAATATATCAGATTACAAATGAATAATTTTAGGTGACAATGAATGTTGAAAAGGCAATATTAACAGAGACTTTAGAATTAATACAAGTTATAATAACTTTATTACCTGAAAATGATAATCAACAAAACTTTGTTAATAGTCTAATGGATTGTTTAACATCCTTAATCGATAGCCAATAAATAAATTTATGTATGTATAGATTTATTCATTTTTAAAACATGTATATAATAATATAGTTTTAGAATAACAAACTTTAAGTTTGATTTGAATAATGAATTTTATTTTTAAAATAGTTTTCCCTTCCACATGACTATTCATTATACCTATATGTAAGAAGCTTTGATTGTTAAGCCTCTCAGCTGATTTCCAAAATTATTTTGTTCTCCGTGCATATCTTGAATCGTGATCTAAACTTACAACTGTAAGTTGACCTTTCTTGTTCTTTCTTTGGTATCCTAGTCTCTAAGTTAACTTCAGGATTCCTACAGGTCTGATTACAATTACTAATTTTTGTATTCCTTTCCCCTTTTAAAATTATAAATTTAATACAGCAATATTTATCATAGTCTTTTTATTTATTATTTTAATTTGCTGACTACAAATATCCCATGCTCCATTTGTTTAATTTTAATATTATTATCTACTTTTAGTTTCTGAGCTATCTACTTATCATCCTAATAAATGTTTTAACTGGTTTTATATTGGTTCAATAGCCATTATAATTACTAATGTTACTAAAAGTTTTATTTTTGTATAGGTACTTTTTTTCTTTCTTATTGTTAAATTATACTTACACCATTTGAATGTTCCTACTCGTGTAATTATGCACACACCTTTATAATATACATTTGTTACCCGAATAAAATATACTGTATTACTTTATTATGATATCAATTATTACAAATAGCCATTCATTGTTGATAGATATTAGTATTTATTATTTTATAACATGAAATGTCAAGGTTATTTTCACCAGAAAAAAAAATCAAGAAATTATATATTTGTTTCCATAATAAATATCTACTTGAATGATACAAATAATATACAAACCAATATTGAAAATAAAAATATATTTTAATTATACTTACATTAATTCAATTGCAATCTATTTTCAGGAAATTAGAAAAATTGGTTATTAATTTTTTGTCTATAATTAAAGATATGGATTTTTGAGTAAGTCTACAATTAGAAAATAAGGTTAACAATTATAATTAAATTAAACAAATTATACCTAATTTAATATTTAGTATTAAAAATATTCTTGAACAACACGCATATGTGTAAAAAACAAAGGAATAAGTCTTCTAGCAATGCCACCTATTTTTGCTCTTATTCAGACACAGTAAAATCACCCAACATATTTAATTCTCAAACACGTGAATCCTCCCCTCCCCTTCTGATCTTCTTTTCTTGAGCATAATCAATCATTCGTTATAATACAAATCAATCTCCCCATAACACAAATAAATATAATTATAGCAACAATGACAACTAGTACAAATCATCCCCGTAAGGCTAAAAAAGTAATGGCCCAGGATCTACTAAAAGCATAACGATTTTAACTTAAACTTTTCAGGTACCAACGGCCTTTCTTTTTCTAATCTTAAATGTAATTCTCAAATTACGATCAGACTTACCTGTACCATGTTTGTGTAGATTGTAAATATATTGTTTTAAATAAACAAAAGATATATTATTTATGAACCTAATATTTTAATATCAATGTTCATGACGCATATTTGATAAATACACTAAATCCAAGAATTAATGTTATATTGTACTGTATTACAAACTAAAAAATGTTTTTTATGAATTTAAAAATATTTTTGTTTAACAATTTGTTAAAATAAATAATAATATAAATTCTTTTAACATGTAGTTTATGTATTCGAATATTGTTTATGAATGTGAATAAATCACAATCATAGTTTTAAAAAATGTCATCTATTTTGAGGTTTTACTACAATAGTGGAATAAAATACTTGGCAACAATAGTCTCAACAATATTATAATAAGACAGCACGTATTGTACCTAGGTGTTTCAGTTCCGAATTTCCATTATTCGCGCTACGATTTGTAAGTGCCCTTTGTCTACAAAAAGAACATTTTGGATGAAGGCGTTATAAACATAGGCAAGCACCTAAGTATAGTAGCTTTGTCAAACATTATCATTAAAGGGTTAAGTACAATTGCATAGAAACCCTCAACAACACAAAAAATGAATGAATTAATTACTCAAGTTGAACAATCATTGGTGTGCAGGTATCAAACATCTATTTATTACTACAGTTTTATTTTTTAATATGATTTTTTGTATATAAATATACGATAAATGTAATATATATGAATGTGTAAATAATTCTTAATATTTCGCAAAATCAGTGATGTCTAAATGAAGTAAATTGTGCGTCTTTCCATTTAATTTTGGGAACCGTTCTGAAAAAACGAGAAGTGGGATATTGCGTATTTCCGGATGTAAGAATAGTAGCTTAAAATTGTAGTATACCTCTACATAGCATTTCCTTATTTTATTTGTTGAGTATTTTTGCTGGTTCTTAATCAAACAATTGATTCTACAGGTTGAATAGAAATTCAATTTAGAAATTTTCGATTGTTTTTAGTTAATTATTGTTTATTTGGTCAATCGAGATTCTTTTCTCGTCCTTATCTTTCTCATTCTAAAATAAAAAAAACATTTTTTTTCCTATTCCTTTTATATGTTTTTTGATTAAGTGAGAGGGGGTGTGAGGTTATTAGTGTTAAAAAATAAATACCAAAAGGGCTATATTTCGTTCATTATGAAATTAATTAGCGCGGACGTTTTCGCGGTAGGCACAAGCCACAAAACCCTCGGTGTTTTAATTTCCCTATTCACATTAGTCACGTTTAGGCCGGCCGCACACCAAAAGAGCATAACTGCTTTAAACAGTGTTAGTCAGCCTAACACAGTTTTTTTTAAAAATGGAACATAGGGAATTACGTTGTATACGCACATTGATAAGACAAAAACAAAACGAAAACATTTTTGCTTTAAATACCATCAATGATGGCACCATCATGACTTATACTGTCTGAAGTGTTTACATTTTTCTTTAGTCATGAATAGACAACGTATAATCTTTTTATTATGTATTTTATTTTTATTTTCATGCGTTCAAATTTAATTTAAACAATATTATTATTTATAATTATTATACGATATTATTATATTATTAATTACTTTTATTGAGTATTAACTATTTAACATTATATTATATTAAAATGGCTTGTGATAGTGAAATTTTAGTAAGTCTGATTGAAAAAAGGCCATCTATTTACGATTACAATAATAAAGATCACAGCAATACAGAAATACTTCTTCTGAAATGAGTGTCTTATTTTCTAATTTCCTCTCCTATTTTCTGTATGATAAAATCAAAAGTTGTAATACTGACACGTGTATAGTTTTTGAATTTTTTTTCATCTGATCGTAATTCACATAAAAATGATACAATAACATTGTGAGTGATAGGTTTTATGTTTAATGAATATACCCATAACTTTTTTTTTTCCTGTTCTTCTAAATTGTGTAAAAGGTACCACGTACAAACCGCAACCTTTTCGTTAGATGACATTTCGGAAACTATATAGATTTATATAATATATTGTTTGTCTTGACTATCTAATATGCGCATACATAAAACAAATTGTTTTTAGTTGACTAAAACAAAAATGACAAACACAGTTTTGCTCTTTAGGTGTGCGGCCGGCCTTAATTTCGATGTTTTCGATTATTTTTTTTTTAATTCTTCTTTTCTTGGTCATTCGAGTTGTCAAATATTACTTTCTCGTCCTAGTCTTTCTGATTCTCCAATAAAAGAATTTTTTTTTTCCTATATATATATCTTACGTTTTATTTTTCGTTCCGGGATATAGTATAAGACGTTCAAATCTAGGAATTTTTAAGTTGATTATAATTTGAAAAAATCCGTATCTCGTGTCCAATTCAATGTTTTCCTGACATGTTGGGTGTAAAAATACTCAGAATGATCAGTGCAATCACATTTTTGGGGGTTTTGTTGCTAAAGGGTAGTTTGCACCCTAATTTTTTCAAATCCTAAAGTATTGTGGTTAGACGAATATTTCTTATTAAAAAACAAACACGGTCGGATTGTGTTTCGATACATGGTAAAACGGTCTCTCTCTCTCTCTCTCTCTCTCTCTCTCTCTCTCTCTCTCTCTCTCTCTCTCTCTAAGTTGAATTCCCTAGAAGTTATGGGCAATCGAAAATTTGAACGGGCGAGGGGTTGAAAATTTCAAATTCCTCTGTCGACTCTAATGTCCCTATTAACATTTGTCGCGTTCGCGAAGTCGTACTGGTTAGACGTGTTAATGTACGCTCCGTCGTTGTTTTTTTCGCCTGCCCGCAAAATACGAACCCGGGTTAAATTAAAAATTCCACTTATTAAAAACCTCTCCTCTCTAACTCTCCCGGGAAATCCTAGGCGCAGGCTAAAAAGGAAATGGTGTCGTGACCTCATACAACTTCCAATTTAAAATATACAATTCCAATCATTAACAATCAAAAAAAAAATAAATAAATAATTATAACTAATATAAATAATTCATGTTAAGTGTTGCCAGTGGGCGGATTCTTATTCAATTTTTCACGTTCTGTCTTCTCTTAACGCATAAGCTTATTGTACATTATTTGTATAGATTGTTTATTTCTATTTAATAATAAAACAAATAAAAAAAAACATAAAAAATTGCATCTCATCTCGTACATTACTTTCCGCCAAATTGCGTTTAAATCTCTTTTTTTTTTTTTTTTCACAATGTAACCACGTGTTTTGTTTCCGCGTTTTTCTATCGCGTGTTAATTCCGAAACCGTTTATCGCAAAACCGTTCGCGCGCGGGTCGGCGACGCATTCGAGTCCCGATTGCGACCATCCCAAGATTCCGACATTATTTCAATTGTTCATGGGGCACGCGGATGCTTCAACTCGTTCCTTCGCGAGCTCCGTCCCCCGGGTGTTTCCACTGCGGATTTCCCGGCGATGAGAACGAGGTGGTGATGACGACGCTAGGTGGTCGTTAGGTGGTTAGGTTAGGCGTTCGACGGGGATAGGGAGCGTCCGGTCCGGAGGATCGGTCCGTTCGAACCGGGCGACTTGGTGTCGTTCTTGCCGTAGTCCCCAGACCACCGGGAAGCCGTGGTCGACTCCGCCGAGGCCGTCATCGCGGAGAAGGAGTCGGCAGAACGGCAGCGCCAAGCCCTCGACGTCGCCGGCGTGCGTCTTCTTCAAGCGCATCGCCGCCGTCGTTGATCGCGGCCCCGTAGTCGCTAGACCGCCGGCCGGGGGGGGCCGGCAGGAAGTTCCCCCCCTACAACCTGTGAAGGCAGCGAGTGGGCTTCGGCCTGGCTACTGCCCATCCCCACGGTAGGGCACGAAATTTTTGTAATTATGCTAACGTGAGCCCGCCCCGCTTAGGGGAAAACGGGATTTTCTATAAAATAATTGTATCTTCATTTTATTAATAAATTATGGTGACCCGCCTCCCGAAGTAGTGCCTCACGACGTTTCTGGGAGGCGGGGATATTGCCGGTTAAAAAAAAAAAAAAAGATTCTGGCGTTATCAGTAAGTACAATTGATTCATTAGTATATCCCTTTAACCACCACCACCACTACGCGACTAATGTGAATAGGGACATTACACAAGCACTAAGGGCTACTTAATTTTATAATAAATGAAATATAGCCCTTTTGGTATTTATTTTAGAAAGATAAGGACGAGAAAAGAATAATAGACATCTCCATTGACCAAATAAACAATAATTAACTAATAATAATCGAAAATTTCGAAATTGAATAAAACTATTACGGCAACAGTTTTGCCAGACGACGAAAGAGTCGAAAGAGGAATATAAAAATGTCAACTCCCCCACTCAAATTTGAGGGCAATCTAACCTTTTATTAACGAAACACCCAAATTATGAAAGCTCTGAGTATTCTGAGTATTTTGAGACCCAACAAGCCAGGAAAATATTGAATTGGACAAAAATGACCAAATGACGAAAGGTGTTAACCTGTGTTAACCTCGTCTTGTCTATATTTTTATAGATTTGTTGAGTCGGCCACACTGAAGTCAATTTTTATATTTTTCGCCGTGGTCATAGGTACCGGTCATAGGTACCGGTCATAGGTATCGGTCATAGGCAACGGAAAAGTCGAGCACACGAGTGCCGTGTTCAGGGGTTCTAATACTCGCAAAACGATTTTTCCATCAAACGTTTTGGTTTTATTCACAATAAATACTTAGGATTTAACAACGGTGGTGACTACTTGTTCGTTTTTCTGAAAGCGATTTTAAATATTTTCGAATTAAAATTGCCAACCGTGTACGGCACATGGCTACATGTACGACACCTAGTTGAGATGACTATAAATATGTTCAAAAATACAATAAAAAGAAAAAAACCATAAATTCCGTTTCTGAAACGGACGCGGGACATGACGATTAATTTTTTTGCGGACAATTTGAACACAATAGGAACTGACACAACACGATCGTGGATTTTTAGTTAACGATTTAGTATTGAAATCGACCGTTTTTATTTTATAGCATACAAATCTCATAAAACAAATCGTTTTGAAGTTTTGATGTATAGAATACGACGAGGGATCGCGTTAATTCGAAATGGGAAAAATGAGTAGGTTTTAGGCATTTGCCGTCTATCGGATCATTTTTACGTTTGTATTATTTTATGGGCATATAAACACAGTTCGATCAAACCGCTAGATGGCGCTATCATAACCCTTAATCGCTAATATTGCAAATGTTTAATGATATGTAACAAACGTTACATTTATATAATATTAAATACGTTTTTATTATTTTAATTTATATTCTGTTTTTAGAACACGATGTGTTTTGCGTTTCAGATGTTTTTTAAACATTTTCACGACATAAATAAATTAAACCAACGTTTTTATTAATATTATTTTTAAAGGTTGAGTTTATTAGCTATAGTTAGGTAGAGGTTATTCGTAGGACAAGGAAATTATGTTTTCTCTATTCGATTATATTCTATTTCTATTCAATTTGCTTGGAAAAAATATTGTCTCAATTGTTTTTTTTTTTTTTTTTTTTTTTTTTTTTTTTTTTTTTTTTTTTTTGGCGTATATGTCTATTTCCTGATTCGCTGATAACACATCATTAGCTATTGCGACATTTTAAACTTGTCCACACACACATATAACCAAACTGAATCGATTTATCATTACTTACAGATTTAAATTAAATACCAACTATAAATTGTACCTTGAATAAATTGCACAGGTACATAATACACGTGATATTATAATAACAACATACATAAATAATACCCATTTCGTTTACCCACCTGAAGATTTTTGTTTTATTTTTATGAAAATGTTAATACAGACCCTAAATACGACTGTAATACGCAGAGGGTAAATCACTGATGAATATCATGTACACCAGTTTCCAGAATACCACGGCTTCTTAACGATTACCAAAGATTGCCTATAGGTAAATCAACGAATTTCCATAAAATTACTAAATATTTGAAATTTTGAACACTGATTTTCGCTAGTGACTGGCCAATCTGGTAACACGGCTGTAAATAATACTTTAATTTTAATACAAACAAAAAAATAATAAACCTTAACAAAAATTTACCTAAATCCTGGAAACTAATACCCTGCATTTATACCCAATACTTACATTAGGTGAGTATTTGAAAATCCTATTTGCGATCCTATCATTGAATTTTAAAATAAACGTATTAATTCACAACGCCAGAGTTTACTGGGACGAAAAAACGCACATTCATAACTATCAGTGACTGTACCGAATCAAAATCAAGCTAATATGTTATTAAACAGCTATAATACACATACCTATATTAAGTATCGATTATTTTAGTTTTTAAATTAAAAATAATGGAAAATATCATTATCAATACATTTGGATATTTAACATATGGAAATCTTTATATTACCAATGTATTTTACAAAAAAAATACAATCAATTTTGGCTAAATATTTTAAGAAGTATTGACGGGGTAAGCTTTTAGAAACTAAAAAAAAAAAAAAAAAAAAATGTAATAAAATAAAACAGAATATTTTGTAATTAGTGGTCCCAAAACCTCAATTATACGATAAATAATATTATATTATTATAAATATATATATATATATATATATATATTTAAGTACCGAAAAGAAGCGCATTTTATCGGAAAATTATTTCAAACAAAATACATTACGATTATTAAATTGTTTACTTACGATAGGTAACCGGGAAATTGTATTGAATCAAATTTTTGTGCCGGAAAAAAAACTAGTCCCGAAAAACGGCACTTGGAGTTAACATTAAGGGACATGTGAGTCAAATGGGGTAAACGGAAATTAGGGTAATTGAAAACAATATTAATTTTAAATTAAATTGCGGCAATAATACATGTTGAACTATGGTATCAGTGGCGTAACACAAAAATTGGACCTCCCCCCGCAAAAAAATGGGCCCCTAAATTATATATTTTTAAACTTTTTTTTTAGGGTTAAATTTATTTTAGGGTGTATTACACAAGAGCCCCAAATCATCGTGGGCCTCAGTTACGCCACTGCATGGTACAATACAGGGCTATTCAGAATGATTCATCCGATTTAAAATAGCTGTATAGCTATGGTCAACTGTAAATTTTATCTTATCAAATTACATACCAATTAATAGAGGGCGTTCCTGAGTTTTAGAATGCCGTTAATTCACGATTTTAAATTTATCGTTAGAGGCGATAAGTTAGTTTCCGCAAATGTATCGACCGGACATCGCAAAGTGTTATGTGTATGGCGAATTTTGAAGTGTGACTCAGTAATAAGGCCGGGCGCACATTGAGACGCAGTTTCTTCCCATCTTTGTGTATAATCGGTCGTAGAACGTACAAATTATGGCCGAACTAAACGAACTATAGACATAAGTTCCGAGTCTGATTCAGACGAAGGAATGGACGAACTTTTACTTTTGTATTCACTATCAAAAGGAAATAAATCTATACGGAAAAGCGCGTACACGAAGAAAAGAAATAGTCAGAACGGTGACATTTGTTCTGACGTCGGAATTTTCAGATAAACAGTTCACCAATTATTTCCGTTTAAATCGAAACCAATTTAATGAAGTCCTTAGTATTAGCAATGATACAATTTATTCAGAAGGATGTAATGCTCAAAAACCAGTTGATCCAGACGAAGGATAATATATTGTGTGGACGAACGGCTTCAATTGATTTCAATTTCTTCCATTGTATATTTTAATATATGAATATATGACAATATATATATATATATATAATATAGATATGTATTGATATGCCAAGTAATATTGAAAAAAAAAAAAAAAAAATATATATATGAAATATATTCAATTTTAACTAAAAACTACTTGACACGTTCGCAGTAAACTGTGTCGCGGACACTGGCGTGACGCAGGTCGACACAGGCAAAGTTCTGCTCTACCCTGCCCTGCCTACCAATATGCGTTAGTACATTCTAACTAATAGATGACAGAAAACTATGCTGCGTTGCCCGACGTTGTCGTTACGCGATCGATGCACCATCGGATATACACTCAGAGCACACGCCGAATGGTATTTTAAATAATCAGTTTGAAGAATTGGTGTGTTTGCGCAAAGAAAAACGCACAGGCCAACCTCGAGGAAATTATTATCAGAGAGCGTTTTCAACGCAGTCCGTGTAAGTCAATCAAATGGTAGAAATTCTTATTTAGAAATTCTTCAAAGTGACATTCTGATGACTACAATTAATCAAACTTTACATGATTTTTGTTTGTTTAATGTATAATATTTATTGTTCTAAACCTAGAAAATAAAAAATATCTAAGCATTTCAAATCGGATCAAATCATTTTGAATAACCCAGTATAATATATACCGCTGTTCCGGTGCATGTATATTGCACATGGCCAATATGTTGGGCAGAGCAAACGCCCCTCGAAATAACGGGAAAAATTTTATCTACACTAATGTAAAATCGAGTTTAGCCGAATTCGAGTCCAACGAAGAATTGCGAAACGGGCCCAATAAAAGTCGGACCGATTTAATAAAACAAAAAAAAAAACAAAAAAAAAATGAAATAATGCGATATTATACCGCATTGCGAAACGCGAGTCGAGACTATTAAATTAAACGCACAACGTATCGATATGTGTAAATATCGTAAATATAATATTCGTGCGATATTTCCGTATAGAAACCGATACAGAGGACTCTAGACGAGTGTAATAATATTAATATACTAGCTGACCCGGCAATGTTTTGCTATTACTTAGATATTGTCATGTTAACCAGATATATTTAATATATTTCATTAGTTTATATTTGAAATTGCAATAACTATGGAAATATTTCATTTTCGTCTTGGAAGTTATCATATTGTCATATTGCAATTGCTTTATGGTACACAATATTTTCTGTTATGAGAATTTCAAGGGGAACATGAAAACGTTCGAGATATCGAAAAATTCGATTCTTTTTTCTCCATATTTCCATTATTGGAAAGGTCAACATTTTATCTTTCCGTTTCATAAAATTGAATATTGGAATTCTTTAGCGATTTCGCGTATCTTTTTTTTTTTTATGGTCATCTTTTTGCAACTAATTATTTGTTTCATTTTCACGATTATATTGTACGAACGCGCCCAAATCACAAACCCTATGAACGTACCGCACGATTTTCCGTTGTTGCCTCAACAAAAATGTTATTGGTACGTTCGTGATAACGAAAAACGATTAATTTTATATCGTAAAACGCTATTGGGCGGTGTAAACAGCGTATAGTTAATCGAGGGTACCGTTCCGATGTAGTTCGGGATAACGAAAAATTCGGGATGGCAACGTTCGTCGACATAATAAGAAATCTTCCGTACACAGATATCGTGCATCATAGTATTATAGTGACTCCCTACGATACGTCGTATTTGTCCGGAAAAAAAATAAAATAAAAAAAATAAAATAATATAATAATAATAATAACCTCCGATATATTCTAGTCCCGACAAAGAGAAAAAATAATAATAACGATAATGATAATAATGGAAGTGCGGCGGGTTCGAGGAGAGACAATACCGTACAAATTGATTGCGAGTGGGAGAGACGCGACCGCTGCCATCCTCGGGCTATGGCCGCGGCGGCCCCTCACCTGTTGCGTATTGCAATATTATTATTATTATTATTATTCTTGTATTATTATCGTTATTATTGTGCGGTCGCCCCATCATCACGACACGGCAGTGTTTTTCTATGGCGGCGCGTGTTCATCTCGGCGAAAACGTGTGAGGTATAATAATATTAATAATAATAATAATAATAAATAATAGTAATAATAATAATAATAATAATAATAATACAATAATAATAATAATAATAATAATAATATTTCGCGTGGGCATTGTGAAAAGAGGAGGTTAGCGGCTCTCGGTCGGGTTTTCCGCGTCCCGTTGTCGTCTCGGCGACCATTCGAGACGGAAGAGCCAAAAGTTACAATTTAGACAGTTTGCCAGTTTTTCGAATAGCCCACCTACAAATGTCCGTTTCAATATTATAGTATTTCCGATTGAAAACACGAAATAACATGTAAAAACATACAAATATTTCAAGCACAAAAAGCACCGAGGTATTTTAGCTAGATTAATAAAACAATCAGTCGAGTGATTGAACAACTACAGTTGTTCAATAATAGACAGTAAACATCAATGGGAACATTGGCTTTGCGTGCCTTTCGAACGTTTCGTTAAATCTCGTTCATAACTTGTTGTCATAATAAACATTTTCCATTTGATTATAATTTTCAAATTTTTATCTAATTAAAACAAAAAAAATATGGTTTTCCCGTATGTACATTGTACACACTTCTAATTTTAATTGATTACGATAGCCTGTGCAGGTACAATCGAGCTATTGTATTATTAATTCATATTTCTAAAAGCAACAAAAATGTAATATATAATAATATCCAGAGATATTTTTTTTCATATAATAAAATATTATATATTTTGATAGTGAAATAATTAGGTTTCGCGTATGGAACTGGAGAGCCGCGATTTTACATCGAAAGAGCCGCCACGCGTTGCCGGCCGCCTGGCGTAGGCGAATCGTCGAGGCAAAAAAAAAAAAAAAAAAAACAAAAAAAAACAAAAAATCCTTAACAAAAAAAAAAAAAAAAAAAAAATCGTCTCCGTAACATCCGATTTGTTTTTCAGACTTGTCCGCGCTGTGGCGTCACGTGCGTATGTTTTGTGGCGCCACGATTATATTATAATACGTACGTCCGCGACTTGTTCTTTCGGTTTTGTACTAAACAAAAAAAAAAAAAAAAATTCAAAAAAAAAAAATTCAAAAAAAAAAAAATCGAATACCTACGCGTTACCCCAAAGAGTTTATGGATTTTTGCGAGACAAATACAAATCCGAACCGTTACGATGAACGCATTTCATTGTACAATATAATATTGCGACGCGGTAGTCCGTTTTTTTTTTTGTTTTTTTTTTTTTTAATGTTTTTTTTTCTTGTTGTTTTTTTTTTTTTTTTGCGTAATAAGTATTTATTTTGTTCGCACACGCATCGTGTGACGGTGTTAACGGAATACTATCGATAAGCACACGACGACTATATTTACTACTCGCGGGAGTAGTATTTCGCCTCGAGCCCGGGGTTCGACGGTACAGTTGTTGCTATCGTGCATGCGCGATAGTAGTTATAATATAGCAACTTCTAAAAACTATCTCGAGAGAAACGAGAGTGATAATATTAACTAGTACAGGGCGATAGACACACATGTATATTATATACGATACCGTTCCATTTATATTCACAAATTCCACCGAAACGCACTCATCGTGTCTTCTATACTTAGGTATCGCGCGAACGCTGTATTTCGCAGCGATAGTGGATTACCGTGTACTATCCCGACAGCAACTATATATCGCGGTAGTAACAGTGTATAACAATTATACTCCCGATATTCGTCCGAGTTAAATTAAATACAATTGTGCACATAGACAAACACGAGAAAAATAGACAATTACAAAAATAGGTACTGATGGGACAAATAACACAGCCCTCGTCGTCTTTAAATCGCGCGTTCGATTAATTCGGAACATTATTACCAGCCGAGAAAAAAAAAACAACACATCTTGGCAAAACTGACAACAGAAGGCTTCTTTGAGAACATACAAAATCTAAAATAAATGGTTTACGTACCTATTTTGAAATTAATTTTATTATCAGGTATATGCAAATACATAGTAGTTTAGTAAAGAATGTCTACATACATATAGAATAATAAAAACTAATTTATTTTTTTTTATAAAGCCAACGATTTTATAAATTAATAATTCGAGTTGTGTCGATATAATATTATTAGACGTGAGTAGGTATTGGTAGTATATATAAAAAAAAAAAAAAAGTATGATAATAATATAGGACGAAACCCATCATTAATGTAATATTCCGATAGAAGGTAACATTAAGTTTATGTTGCACGGAGGACGAGTTTATTGAAACCATAAATTATAATAGGTATACGAGTAATGAGTATACGAGTAGTATTAAACTTTAAAAAGTATATAGTTTCACTTGTTTTTGGAATATGATAGGTGTTCGCCCGCAAAACAACAATAACGGCGATCGTATAAATAAACAACGTTAACAAATATTTTATGATAATTAATAGCTATAGTTATGGGTACGTACGGTTTGTATACATACATATCTTTTGTTAAGTTAGATTTCGATTGTTTCGTCGTTGTCCCCGGCATTGCGAATAAGTTTTTATAATTTTTTCCACGTATACTTTATTTAATATGGGCAAGTACGAAAGCCTTTAATTATTTTTGTCGTTTAAAGAGTTCCCGAGACGTATTTTTGCCGACTCGAGGATACCTACATATATATATATATATATATATATATTATCAAAAACGATAAAAGACACAATGTCCCAGCAACTTGACAATAATGCATGGAAATTAAATAAAACTACGTTATATTTCTTTGGTCGAGTTACGTCGACTTTATGAAATATAATGAATTGGAACACTATAGGGGATATTCTTAAAATTCGTCTCTAATAAATTATAGCAAAATAATCTTCTAAAGATTTATAAAAATATTTATAATAATATTTTTATTTTTTTTTAAATCGAGTTAGTGGACAAAAATATTTGGAGCTCTAGGCAATTGCCTGATGGTTAATCGAGGGCTTTCTGTCTATAAGATAAAAAAGAAAAAGAAACTGAATCGGAGCCGTATTATCTAACGGGCATGCAATATAGCAAAAATCCGTTTTCGTACTTCCAATAGTGCTCGGGCTTCAATAGACTTAAAGAGGGATTTTGTTGATTTATCTATTTCCCATAATTAAAAAAAAAAAAAAAAAAAAATGTATTTATTTGTTTAATCTTACAATAGAAAACAGTAGAATAAAAATATCAAACGCTTTAAAAATATATTACCGATTATTATTAGACAATAATATTATTAATTGCACAACACTCGTAATACTTATTCATAATCACAAATGACCCATAACGATTTCGCTATTTTCTTTAAATCGATACGGTTATTGGAGCATTTATGATTATATTATAACGAACACAAATGATATAGTCTGTATACGATATTTAGTCAATTGAAAAGCACAATGTACAAATCAACGATTGATATTTATTGATACGATACGAAATCGTTCACATGACTTTGGGCCGTGTGGAATTGAATTTAATTTCATGAAATATATCGTAAGCGTGTAACCCCGGTTATTATAATACGACGAGGAATTCGCGTGTGTTTTTAAATTTGTTTTTTTCCTTTAGGTCTGGCGCGGATATTTGCCTCGTAAGTCCCGAGCCGTTGTTTGCACGCCGCCCCGTTGTTGGACACCGAAACGACGCCCCCCCCGCCGCGGTTTTTAGCCGCGGTACGCGCACGCCGTTCTCCGCGGTCCGAGAGGACGACGTTGAGAACGTCTGGAAAAAATAAAAAAAATAATAATAATAATAAAAACGGGTCTATGGCGGCGGCGTAGTATTGTAACCGGTGGAGGAAAGAACGACGACGACGGCGGCGGCCGTGGCGGCGGCAACGTCTTTGCCGGACCGTGTCTGTACACAACATTGGAAGGTGTATTTCCCTATCTCTTTCTCTCTCAATCTTTCTCCCTCACTCAATCGCACTCGTTCTCTCTCTCTCAATCTCAATCGCTCACTCACTCACACTCACTCTTTCTCTCATACATATATACACACACACACACACACACACACACGTACGCACGAACACGCTCTATCGTTCTCCCCGTCTTTTTCTCTCTCTCTCTCTCTCTCGCGCGCGCGTTCATATTCTTTCGCGGTCGCACACACGCGCACACGTAACAATATACAAACGGCACGGACAGTCGCGTCTTGCGAGTTCGCCGGTTCGCGTGTGTCCCAAAAGTTATCAAGTTCCGATTTTGTGCGCGTGCGTTTTCCCACCGCCCCGCTTGGGCGTCCCCCCAAATCTGTATTCTGTTTGTGCTATTTTTTTTTTTTAATTATTATTAGTTTTTTTTTTTTTTTATATATATACGGGGCGATAATTTGTCGACAACGTTGCGCATCCCGATTTACGTTAACAATAACCGGCCGTACGTTTTTCGTCACCGTTCGAGTTTACAATTCGGAATTCGTCTCGTATTTTTTTTTGATATTTTCGCGCCCGTTTTCCGGTCACCGTCGCCGAAACCATCAACGTCGATGACGCGGTAAGTGCACGCTCCCTCTCCCTTCATTCTTTTCGGCGTTTTTTTTACCCGCCCCCCCATCTACTCGGTCCACCCCGTTACAAACGGAGTATTTTCAGTTATTTTTTTTTTTTTGTTCTCAAAACGAGGAGAGAGAGAGAGAGAGAGAGAGAGGCGATATTGCTGTAAGCCTTACACAAGTGTAACGACGTGTTATCAAGTCGTGTTTTGATTTAATTTGTTTTTTGGGCGAAGTTGGAACCTGGGACCACACATCCCTCCCTTATATATGTCACTACGCGAGTCAAAAAAAAAAATTTAGAGCAAGTGGTTTATCTATTATTACGACTATTGCCAATCGTAATACAATCGGTATATACGGGTAGATCAATTCGAACCACGCATATTGGTTGCTGATTTATTAATTTTTGTTTTTTTTTTTAATTTTTTAAAACTCATATTGAATTTGAATACACAAAATATCTCGGGCGATTGACCCACCCACCTATTGGGCTGCAAGTGCAGTTGCACTACTTGGTGAGGTACGTGGGTGCCACTCATAGACGTAAATAATGGGGCGGGGAGCTTTGGTTGGCTTAGCCTTCCCCGAGCCATCTCAAGCCCTACGTCAAACAAATATTTGAATTTATTTAGCGGGTGTTTACGTTTCTTTTATCAGTTTTATCTAAAAACTAAACATTTGTGTCACAATAAGCGACTACACATGGTGGCAACGATAGGTATCGAGTGTTTTGTCGTTGTGCATCGATATTCGGGCGAAAGCGGCCATAGCCCGCCACACTCGATGGTTGTTTTATATTTAAGCATTAACAAAATTATACGCACAAAGATAAATGGGGTGCTCCCCTATCATATTATTTTACTCTAAAACCTATTGGGCCCGAGCCATTTATATTTTCAAACTATATTTACGTCTACGGTGTCACTGGACCCACCTGTTTGTTTATTTCCACCAGAAACCACGGACAATATATTAATAATTATAGTCGTACTAAATAGTAAATCATAACTGTGTTATTACTTGATGATTATTATAGTTTGTACAGGTGGGTATACACAACAGTATAATATTATAGTTATTTTTCACAATGATTACAGCAGTTGCTTGTATATTTTCGATATTTGTAATTCAACCGTTTTATACGGTTATATCTGAACTACTAGTTTACATAGTTGAAATTGCTACTAAACAGGTTGGCGTGATAAAAATAATTCAACTAATTCGTTATATTGTTCTGTCGACTTACTTCCATTCGTTGACACGACTAAACAATTACTCGAGCTAACTTAAAATTATCCAACTATTAACCATAACCAAATTTTGCTTTCCGTGTACTTAATTATACCGAAATCTCTCTTTTTCTTCTTCTTATCTTTGTAAATTGCGCTGTATACGGACGAACATAAAATACGTTTCTATATACGGTTCAATCTATTATAGTAACACAAATTGGAGAAAAACGACGAATTTTATTTATATAATTGGCAATGGTGTTTAAGTTTCTTTCTTACCGAATAAAAATTGTTCAATATAAAAAATGAATTGGTATTATGACGATTTATTTTTGATTCTTAGTGAAACGAAGTATGTATTGGTTTTACAATCAAGTGTGGTTTTTTTACAAACAACTTTTTTTTACCAGACATCCTGCTTTGATTTTCTAGTTTAGCGGCTTTTCTGAACGGATATTGGATCTAGTTGGTGCATTAAAGAGATAATTTTTTTTTGATTTTCTTTGTACTTTTCTTCATAGTTAGGAAAAAATGGGAAAATTAACGACAATGGTTTCATTGTTTTCCATTTTTATAATTATTATAAATAGGTTGAAATAATCGTAGAGACACGTGGATATTTGCAGCAAATCACGTGGTATAAGTTATTTAAATAAAGTTTTGGGTAATATTTAATGAATAAAAGAGGAAAGTCCAAATTATTGGAGATTTAGTTAGTTATTTTAATTTGTTTTCTAATTAAGTTATATTTACATATTACCTAACAAGGACAAGGTCGAATATAAACACATTTGTATGTCCTGATTAAATTTAAGTTAAATAAACCTTAACTTTATAACTTAACAAACTAACGTAGAAAACAATTTAACTAACTTTTAATTTTGAGTTTAATAAATCCACACGTTTGCCCAATCAGCCATATAGACCCATAGCTCTGCGTTGTATAATAAATTTAACTTTATTTTTTATCTAGATAAAAATGCATTTGTCTTTATTTAGGCAAATTAAAATTTGTTATCTTTTATCTTTATCTAGATAAATTTGCTCGAGTTAATGTGATTGTTATTTATCTTCATTTAGATAATTGTATTGTTATTTAATCCGAACACTGCTTATCGTGGATACCTCTAAGTCCCTCGACTTTTTCTCGGGTTCGTGGATTGTGTTAATGCTTCAAGCTACAACTTTTAAGTATAGACTTACAAAAATATTTTGTTAATATGCTTTATAATAATATGTCCATTTTTTATAAACGTATTAAACGGAACAAAATAATTGTCATGTTATAGAGGTCACCGTACCAATAACCAATACGATTCGTCGTTTACTTCGGTAATATGATTTTAAAAACGAATTTTAAAAACGCAATTTTTATAAGATACAGACGATCAAAGTATCGATTTAATGTTTATTCAGAATCTATATAATACTTAAAAGTAAAAACTGATTGATTGAGAAACGAAAAACCTGAATATTCACATCGCTATATTGGATTTAAGTGTATGCTATGGTAATTATTAATTACTAATTTTATAATATAATTATTATGAAGGATTGAATGGTTTTTAATAATATTATCCGTAGCGTTGTATTATTTATTGCAGTGGCGTAACTAAGACTATTTTGTATGGGTGATATAATGTATACTTCATATTTGTCACAAGGAGTAAAAACAAAAAACAAACATATATAATACCATACAGTTATTTAGCCATGATAATTTTGATTTAATTTAGTTTCGGTTTATTGGTCGATTTTCTAATGTTTTAATGTTTATTTCGGTACAGTTTTAAACTTTTTACTATGAATTATGAAACTATTCTTATAAAATGTCAACATTTTTCAATAGTTCTGCTTCCAATGTATAAACACTAATCATACATACAATTATTAATTTCATCAGACGGTCTATTTTTCAAATTTAAATTAGAAATCTGTCGCTTTTAAATTTACATAACCGATATGTCGACATCCTAATGTAATGTAACGGGTATTTCGTTTTATTTGAATATTACGATTTTTAATTAATTTTCTAGATCTACGAAATCTTTTTCGCTTCTAAAATTCTACATTCTGTGTTACTTCAGTGGTTTGGTGACAACAAAAACTATTTCACGTCTATGTTCTCCGAGTACAAAAATAGTATCTCGTGGAGCGATTAATGAATATCATTTAATTATTTTTATTGTTCGTATAAAGTGTGATTTGCTGTAAAATGCACTCGTCCCGTTTTATTGGCAATTTCTCAAAAGACAAAACAAATTCAACAAACAAGTTTACTGTACGTATATGATCATTATTTATATAACAGTCTGCAGATATTAATTTATAAATGTTACTGTATAACTCGCGTTTTGTCAAATTAATTTAATTCAGTATATTTATCATCTCGACTGTACAAAAATTATATAGTCGGATTTTTTTCTTAACTCACCTACACGAATTGTTACAGACCATATAATACTTTCACCTATTTGTAACTTTTTATTATTACTATATTTCGTGCGCTGTGTTAAAATAATAATAATAATAATAATAAAAAAAATGTAAAAAAAAACAACATGATTTATAAGAATTCGGACTGTATAAATATTATTTTTAACGTCTCGGACAGGGTATAACGAGTATCTGTCGTGTAATACGAAACCCACGTGGAAACTCTACGAAACTCTGCTTTCTATTAATGCGAATTTAAACACTAAATACTATTGTTTCGCGTCGTAGTCAACACTCAACAGTATCAAATTCAAAAAAAAAAAATATATATTTACAAAAAATACGATGAAGGTAATTTGAACGTTAAAATGTTCAGGATATTTATGAAAAGTGTCGATGACGGCGATGACAGTAGATACAAAAATTAGATATAGTATAAGTATAAGCAACAAAATATCACGAGGAAATAATATAGTATTATCGAAAATTCGTTTTTAGTAAGATATTTAACCCTAGACTTATTCTAATCGTCATTATAAATGTTGAACAAATTGCGTACAGGGCGATTTGACAATAAACAGTGTTCTATTCCAGTGCTTCCCAACGGGGGAATTCAGATACTTAACCGGGGGGGGGATATAGTGATGAAGTTTTTATTAAAAGTTTAAAAACGTATTATTATTTTAAATTCGTTATGTAATCTATTACTCTTATTGTTTATTTTGTATTAGTTATTTAAAAGAAATTTGAACAACTATACGAATATTATCCGAGATATTAGTGTATCTCTTCGGAGACGAGACGCCTGTTTCGAATGGTGTTTTTACGCCGTATCCGTTAAGAATATTGTATAGCGTAAAAAAAAAAAAAAAAAAACCCGCGTTTTCGCTGGGAATTAAGTATAATGTTATTTTAAACGTTGAACGTAACGCATCACGGAACCCCGTCCCGTTTACTGAGAGGGCTGAGCGGTGGATTTAAGGGTACGAATATAGCCGGCGAATTCGTACAAAACGTGTCGGTAACATATACCGCGGGTAAATGATTTATATTGCGGTTTGCGATAGAAAATGCATTTAATTATTTTTGTTGTAAAAATCGGGAACAATTAACTGTACATTATAATTTAGATGGGAAGGTGTTGTGGGGGGGAGGCTCCCCCTCGGAATTTGCCGGCTAAACGTCCGTTAAATCCGCCACCGCTAACGGGGATCTTTTGGTCTCGCGTAAATGTACCGATAATAATAATTGCCGTAAAACCGTGTCAATTGGACTAAACTATACCGGTACGCCCTTACATAGAAAGCCGGCAGTTTCTATAAAATATACTGAAACGACCAATGCTCGAAGCCACTGGACGTTCCCATATTATAGTTAATGGTTAATAGGCACACGTATATATGTATATATATATATATAACGGGTACAACGCGTACGTCCGAGTGAACAGTATCGTTCGGCAAACGACACTGGATTGCTCACACGGTCAGTCACAGAGTCCTTGGGAAAAGAGAGAAAAAAAAAAAAAAAAAAAAAAAAATGGCACGCCTATGTATACAGTATTTTTTTTTTTTTTTTTTTTTATACGTGGGTTACGACAAATTAGTTATTATAATATACACTCCCGGCGAGAGTTTCGGCAAATCGTACGGCGGCCATCTCGGCCGACACGCGCGCGGTACAGTATGTTCTTGCAGGTGTACCGTATATGAACGATACAAAACGATATCATATTTCGATATCGATATCGATGTCCATCCAATTTTACCGATATCGGCGGGACAAATTTATCGAAAACATTTCGATATCGATATCAATTCGTTACAATTTCGATTTTCCGTTTATGTAAGTGTTGACAGTTAATCGACGCCAAAGAACGATAACCGATACTTATTTGAGTTATTTATCGATAACTTATAGTTTCATGTTTGTGCTGTAAAGCCCCCATAATAAACGCATATCGCTGTGACGGGATCTGTACAATTGGTCTCGTTTTTCCCGTCGTCTACGACGAGTAATCATAAATGTATTCATTATTAACCCCCATATTACTAAAATGAATTGATAAATCCGTCGATAAATCGTGTAAGTAGTATTGTATTTAGAGATGGCAAAAAATCGTTGACCATCGATATATCAATACATATCGGACAATTTTTTTCTAAAACTAGAAAAAAGGTTATAGACTCATACATGGGTTATAAACTTATAACCGTAAGCCCGTAGACCTTAACCAATACTTGATGACTTCGTAATCAATACTTAATTATAGGACTAATGGCATGTAAATTGATAAATCAAATTTAACAAAATTATAAAACATTTTATATTATAGAATTTATAAAACCCGAATAATAATGATAAATTATAATTGTAATTTTTATATATTACAGTGTACGTCTAGAAAATTATCATAATGAAAATAAATGTATTCCTTTATTTTAACAAATCTAGTTTTTAAAATATCATGTAAAATTAAATACAAAAATATGAAATTATTAATATTGAATATAATAATATATTGACGGACAACGATGTATCGTATTAAAATATCGAAAGACTCGGTAATATCGAGTCGATATATCGGTAAGGTTGGATCGATATGAAAATTCACGATATATCGACTTTGTGTATCGATATTTCGATTCATCGTTGCCATTCCTAATTGTATTGTTTTTAGTTTTATAAATTATATAGCGATTTATATATATATAAATATATATCGTTTTTCGATATCGGTATCGTTTGTTATTCGATATCGCGATACGATATCGATATAAATTAACCGATATCGATAATTGAAAACATATCGTTGTGTACCACTAGTATATATTATACCACGTGTTCACGATACGAGGTACTGGGAGTACCGAAACACACACATTTCCTGATAGATTTCAAATTTTTCACCCTATCGGTTATGTTCGGCACGCGCGATACAACTTACTTTTTTTTTTTTTAATTGCAGATTTGGTATAGTTACGGGATGTTGAATTATAATATTTACCGATAATCTGTTTTTAACGAAATTTTAACAACAATCATATTATAATCGAGTAATTCCACGGCCTACAAGTTCTCTAGATTCGACCCCGTCGGACTATTTTCTATGGGAGTTTTTACAAACCGTTGTATACGGAGATCCACTTTTTAAAACAATAAAAAATAAAAACGCCACTTAATAATTTGGGTGGTGAAGACCAAATAAAAGCAGTGACATCACGAGAATTGTTGAGACGTTTGGAAAATCTAGGTGGACACTGAGCAATTTATTGAATAAAACTCATTATGTAAGTCCTCAATTGTTAGTCGTGTTTATTAAGTACAATTTAAACAAACAAATTCATAATGTGTTAATTTTTAGAATTTTCAATAATTTAAATTATCTTTTATTTTTATCTCACTAGTATAAATTAGTAAAAGTAGAGTAAATTACGATAGAAATAATAAGCTCGTTTATAAAATTATTACTGTTAATATTTCATTAACAACAGTTTATTGGTAAATATTAAACGCCGACATCCCGTAACTATGGCAATTTTGTAATTAAAAAAAAAAAACTTTTTATACAAAAATTGTTAAAAAAAAAAAATTAATCTATCCGAATTTGTAGAAAAAAAACCAGAGTTATCGGAAGGATTAAAAATTGAAATCTATCCGAAAATGTGTGCATTTCGATACTCTCCGATAACCCCATTTCAATTTAAAGTCAACCAGCGAATATATTAAGTGGTACCTTCTCAATAAGAGTTTGTCGAACGGTTACCGGGTTACGCTTTGTTATTAGACGTATTTTATAAACGACTTGTTTCCTATATTTAATTAAATTCAAATTGTTTTACGCCACTGTATAATATAACAAAGATATCTCTTGTCGCCCGGCTATCCGTCAAGGCGTTCGTGACCCCGGGAATCGGGGGTGGCAGGCAATTTTTTCAGTCCATTCAGACAGGGGGCGGTATATAAATACATCCAAACGCTTTATTCCAAGTTGTTAACGAGTCAAATATTTCGAATCCATTTACACTTTCAACATTACAAACATATTTAAAATAAACAAAAACAGTATTCATTTTCAAATAGTTTTGGAAAATATTTAAAATAAACAATACCGACCACGGAATAATTGTGTTTAAATACAATATTTTACTTGGATACTTGACGAGTCCGATTTTATAAAACGATTTATCGTTTTGGCAAAAAAATAAAAAAAAAATATTGCATATATGTATTACTATTACTACGTTAAAATTTGCGAAAATCGCACGTCCCGTTTGGTATTCAACGACGACACCGACTCTTGTCCGTGCCGAGGCGCTAGTCGCGTGTTGCGTTAGTCACCGCGGCGTATAATATAATGCCGCGCGCGTTTCTGACCTATAAATAATATTTTATTTTAAAACTTCATATACTTAAATATACATTTGCATTACCGAATTCACTTTGTGCTGTAAACGGTTAACGATAAACGATATTATTATACGTACACCGCCGTGAAAACGCACCACTTTCGCCGTAAAAACCGATATTTCAATGCCAAATAGTTCTCTGCATAATTTACTGGTAAACAATTTGTTGGTGTTTTTTTTTTTTTTTTTTTTTTTTTTTTTTTTTTTTTTTTTTTTTTTTTTTTTTTTTTGTGATTTTTCGTCGTCGTTATCTTTTTAACGTCTCGTTCGCGGGTCGCCCCTATGCATTTAATATATTTAATCTCGTCTAATCTATATAGATACGATAAAATATAATAATGTGTATTTTGAATACAATACGATATGTTTAAATGCACCTGTAACAATACGCAGTGTTCACGAATCTCCATTGGTCCTGCCGTCCAACGCGACCGTATATATTAGACGAAAATGTTTTTTTTTTCTTTTTTTCTCTTCTTTTTAATTTACCTAAACCTTAGTCGAGTAAGAAAAATGAATATTATAGCCCAAACATTCGCTTAGTCCAGTGTTTCCCAACCGGTGGTCCGCGGTCCCTTAGATTTTTTCTTTGATTTCTCTTACAAATTAATTTTTTTTTTTTTAAATTTTGAAAAATTTTGTGATTTGAAATTTGAATTACAACTTGCTTATTTAGTAGATATTTTTGAACACTTAAATAACCTTAATTTGCAACTTCAAGGTTCGGGAAACAAAACATTGGAATTTAGAGCAAATATTTTTATTTTTGAAGATAAAATTCGCGAATTGTATGCAAAGTTAATCTTTGGCTCAATAAAATCGAGAATAATAATTTTTCGGCATTTCAGACTTTCCAAACTCTTAACAACGACGATCAATATGCATATATTAGAATCGAAATTCAAGATAATATAAAAAAACATTTGGAAAAATTAAAATCTGAATTTACTCGCTACTTTCCGGAATGGAACGAAGTTAACAGTGTTCAAAAAATAATTCGAAACACTTTTCGTGCAAAAGTTGAAGAAGCCCAAGAATATCTTCAAGAAGCTGTAATTGAACTGCAAAAATATATTTGATTCTGGTATGAACCTTGAGGAATTTTGGTGCAGAAGGCCAACATTACATATTCAACTCCGGAAAATCACCTTACGTTATTTACTAGTATTTTTAATTACATATTTATGTGAATGAGGATTTTCTAGTCTACTTGTAATCAAAAATAAACAGAGGACGTAAGTGACGAGAATTCATGTGACATTCATCCGAGAATTGAAAAACTGGTCAAAGAAATGCAGTCACAAAAATCACACCAAGTAAATTATTTAGTATAGTAAAGTATAATTATATATAAGTGAAGTATGGTAATAAAATGTAAAGTAAAATAATGAAAATTAACATTTTTCGATAAATTTTGTGTATTGTTGTTAATGAGCAAAAAAAAAAAATAAATTTATTCCTAGTTTTCGTAAAATTGAGGTGGTCCGCGACCTATAAAATATTGTCGAAGTGGCCCGTGGTGGTAAAAAGATTGTGAAACACTGGTTGAGTCAATATAATATATTGTACATACTATGTATTATGTATAGTATTTATGATATCCATAGACGTAAATGATCGTCTATATCGACCTTACCCGGCGATTACTAATAATATACCATGGAACAGTTGTATTGCATTTGCGAGCAGTTTCTCAATACATATTTACGACCCGTGCGGTCTACAGTTGCTCTTTAATCGAAACGAATTGTCATACTCAATATTTCCCATAGTATTGACAGCCGTATAAATAAACGTGCATTTTTACATTTTGATCATATTATTACACGTACGATTCCGTCCAGTAGGTGCAAAGAACAACGGAGTCGGTTTGTTAACTGACGGTCGACGGATATTTATCAGTTTTTTTTTATTTTTATACTCGATCGTCGTCATATCGAATTCAAACAGTTTTTTTTCGTATAATCTAATCATCTACGTTCTAAACTTTTATTTTTATTTTATTTTTTTTTTACTGGAGCGTGTCGGCGGGGGTCACAGGTATAGTTTTTTTTTTTTTTTTTTCATTATTATTATTTCGAATGAAATAAATCGAATCAATAACATCTAATGCCCCAATGACCGACATAAAATGTATAAATAAAAGCTGTATTTATTTGATAGGTTTTGGATTAAATTTTTTTTTTTATATATATTTGTAAAAGATTAGATTAAATATGTTCAGTTCAACTGTTGTATTTAAGTGTTTTAGCGTCGGAAAACACCTAATGCGATCGACCCGGCAATTTTCGAATACGTGACTTACCCGTTACACTTTTGGTTTAGTATACGTACACGAACACGTGGCCTAATCAGTTTATCGTTCTCGTATTATTTATTATCTAGTATAAAACACTGTATGGTCTATATATTTATTTTTGCAATAATTGTAACAGCTCGTAATAAAAATTTTTATTCGTCAATATTATTACGACGGTACAAAACGAACGTCGTGAATTCTAGTATTCGCGTCACAGACCTAATTCGTTTCCGATTTCTAAATTGTATAGCTAAAAAGTCAAAAATCGAGATTTCGGCATGCCCGAATAAATATGGAAATAAAAAGGTCATGTCTTCGTCGCTTATTAATAGTGGAAGGTTATTGAGCTCGTCGGTCGTTGCGAATTAACCCGGCAGGTTTTTAGATTCCGAAAGTGTGTAGTAGAGTTTTACTAAAACGTGCTTTTTTTCCGGAAAACACTTTTTCGGTTGGTAAAAAAAAAAAAATCGAGAATTCTCCTCCGTATAGTATAACGCAAAAGACCCGCCCCGGCAGTACTCTAATCCGGAATATTTAACTAAATTCTGAACGAAATTTCAATTAAATGAAAATTTGAAAACTGACAACAAACGACGACGGTACGACGTTTTTAAAATACTATTCAATTAATATTGAAATAAATTAGTAAATATTTTAAGTTTATCTTTTTACTTTAGTATTCACCCGTTTCTCATATAAAACAAAAAAAAAATAGCAAATATTATATACTCTTTATTTACGTGTAGCTCACAAAGGACCACTTATTTGTGTTGTTAATTTTGTAATATCTCAAAGTCGAGTCAATAAATGCGGTTGGGCCCACATACTTGACCAAATATCAACGTGCCCGCGTGACGAGATAAAACATCTCGATATTTTCACTGTGTCGTGCGCAACCTTTTTATTGGAACATACACCGAGAATTTACACGTTTTCAGTACAACAGAGAAATATCGAATATAATATATTATAAACTCTTATATTAAACAAGGCGTGGAATATACAGATTCTAAAAGGTCGACATTAAAAGTACGTGAAATGTATTTAAATACGTACAAACGGTTAAAGACTTAAAGTTTGGGTCTATAGATTGGACGAAGTCGTCTTCTTATGCGTGCGCATACATGTGTTTTGAGTTTTACAGCGAACTCTCGAAATTAAAATCGTTTTTAAATATTTCTCTATAGGCCATTTTGTTGAATTTTGATCAGAATTTCACGGAGATTTGTCATTTTCATTTTTTTATTCTCTTGGTTTCGCTTTATCGATATTGGAATATTTTTTATACATTAAATTATGTTCTATTTAGATTTTACTTACAGTTTTGCGTTTATTGTCGTACATAGAAATTGTCTAAAAATATATTGTGGGCTCTACGTAATATTTTTTAACTCTTTTCGTTTTTACTAGTTTACCAAATTTTAATTTTAACTTTGTCATTTAAACAAACAGTAAATCATATTACGTTCAACTATTTCAAGGTTCAGCAACGTAAAACATTTAAATGTACAATCATTTTTAACGACATTTGAATATTGGTTAGGTATTACAAAAAAAAAAAAAAAAAAAAAGGCATAGAGTTTGACTAACTAATTATTTATTTATTTATTTTTTTAAATAAAAATATAAAATATAAAATGGAAATTCAATTTCGGCGTTTCTCAGCCAATTTAACGGTTTTCAATAATTACAAAAAAAAAAAAAAAAAAAAAATACAAATACAAATACCATTAAAAATATCGATTTTCATCCCTGTGGCTTCCTCAAGACAACGCGGTGTTTATAAAGGCGCCGAAAAGTGTTTTAGATGTTTTTGGACATTGTTATTTACTGTTTTTTTTTTATTTTTCTGACGCTTTAGGATCATAAAACATTTTTGTTGCCGTTGTTCGTCCCGCAGTATCGATTATATTGTAACCGAGGTACACACACCGAGTATTGTATTGTAATAATCGACTACCGCGACTATATTATAATAAATTTCCAATTGTAGACCATACTATAATATAGGATATCAGTCGTCAAAATCGTGACGTCGAGTTGAAAGAAAAAACGGAAACTTTTCTTCCTGCCCGCCGATCGTCTCGTTCCGAAAACGGCGCGATACGGACGAATTAAATTTGTATTTTTATTTTTAAAAATTTTTTTTTTTTCCAGAGGAATTTGCCCTTCGCTCGGAATGCATCGGTCGGTGCAGTCGACGAAGGTTCCGTCGGTCGATCCAGCGGCGGCGGCGGCGGCGGCGACGGGATCCGATGCGTTTTGAAAACCGCGTTCTAAATATAAAATCGCCAACGGACGGCGGCGGCGGCGGGACGCGAACAACGGCGGCGGGCGACAGAGGCAGCAGCAGCGGCAGCAGCTGTTGTGTGCCGAGTGTAAATATTTTAAATCGCTCCGCCGGAGACATTGAGTCGCGACGACGGCGGACGACGCGAAACGCGCGCGCGAGGGACGAAATACTCATTAACGGTCGCGGCGAATTTTCGGTCCGTAAATTTAGGATAGAGAACAGAAGTTTAATGAAGTCGACGGAGTAGTAGGATATAGAAGACGAAGAAAAAGAAGAAGAAGAAGAAAACAATTCGCTGAGTTTCCTTATTGTTCGCGGCCGTCGCGGAGTGACCCGTGCGGAGAGAGCAGCTCTTGCGCGGACCGCCGCCCGGAATAATCGGAGCGTTCCCGTTCCATCCCTCGGGAGACCATCTCCGACGGTACGGTGCACAATATCGTTATCGCCGGCCGTGCCGTTATCATAACTCGCGCGTGTTCGTCGGGACGACATGATTGCGGCCCGCCGCACCGTCACCGTCGTCGCCGCCGCCGCCGTCGAGCCGGCGACGGGCATTGCGTCGTCGTCGCCGTGAATCCCGGTGCTATTATCGCCGACCGCGCCACCGCGACCGTTTGCTACCGCGACGCCGCGTACCTGCAGGCCCGCCGACGCCGCCGTCGCCTCCGCCGCCGCTGCCGTTGCCGCGCGCGCAGTGAAACGCGCAGCAATGACGCACAACAGCAGGACTTCGTTGCTGAACAACGCCGACTGCGGCGGGGGAGGCGGAACGGCCGTCGCTTACGGCGCGCCTCACGTCGCCCGACCTACCACATGGATCAGGTGAGTGCTCCGTCCCGTTATCGGTTACAATATTGTCGTTGTTAAACGGTACCTACGCCGGCGGCGGCGGCGGTGCGTACGTAATTTGTCTGTAGGTAGGTCCGTCCGGTTCGCACGATTAACGCCACCCGGGCGTTTCGGTTAATCCCCCGCCGGACACCGCTAATATTATGACGACGATACAACGCCCGGGAGATTATATTTCGAAAAAAAATTAAAAAATTATTATTATTATAATAAAGTTCGTTATAATCTGTAGGCGAGTTGCGTCCCGCCTAGAAAAAAACGGTCATACATTGCGTAGTTGCGTCCTAGTCGCCCCTCTCTAGTTCAATAGACACAATGAGCAACGTGCGATTATTTCGTTTCGTTTTATAATAAATTTTTATAACATCAAAACGATTACGTGTTGTATACATATATTACATTACAATAAAACTCAACTCCACCTACGTTTGTTACGAATTTTCGATAAATTTTCGCCATTAATATTGTCATCAAAATCGCCGATCGCATTTAAAATCGCAAACTATTCGAATTTTAATCGTTTGAAAGCGCTGTCCTTGTGGGTTCGAGGAGACGTAATTATTAAGTTGTGTCCTTAAAAACGGATTGAATTTACTACCTTCGAAATAGACTTTTTTCTTTTTTTTTTTTGGACCCAGCCATCGCAGAATCGATCATATTCCCACGATTCCGTTAACGTTTTCCACTCGTCCACGGAAACGGAGAATTTGATTTAAATCGACAACAAACACATATATAAATAACTAAACCAGATTATATACTTTGTGGGAATATTTTTTTTTTTTTTTTTTTCTATCAATTTTCTAGCAAACACGAGAATTTTCTTCCACGTCCAATGAATTTTCGAATTCGTTCAATCACCCGTACGTGTATCGATTTTAAACATTCGTGTCGGATAATATTATCATTACGTTTAACTAATATTATTTTAATACAATATCGAAAACATCACAATTTTTTACTTTACAATTATTATTTTTTTTCTTTTATATCTAAAAATACCACTTTTTTTTGTTTTTTTGTTTTACGTACTTAATTATTTCACCAGTGTATGTTTGTGTAAACGTTGAAATTTTAACATTTATACTATCGCTGTGAAATATGAATTATCGCACTGTAAATTATCATCTTACGTTATATGAACACCATCTGTTCTATATAAACGACAACGGAGTCCAAAAAATTAAAATTAAACCTAACGAATTATGCGACTGAAAATTGTTTAAATACCATTATACCGCATAATATCATTAATTCGCAATAAAAATACAAATAAAAGCAGACAGATTCACAATGTAAACGACCGGCAGGTTATAATTTGATATAGTGTAACAACTGTGTATAATAACTAATTAATATATATGTATATATATATATTTTAAATTGATATTTCTAATTTTGAAAGAAAAAAAAAATGCCTATAATCGTAATAATATCTTAGACAAAATTGCTAAGTAAAAACATCAAAACTACAGTTTTAATAGTAAAAATGTTAGATTGTATAAGGTTAAAGAAGCCATATCACATTTTTGCACGGGCTTCAAAATAAACCGAAACCAAAAATTATAATGATTCTATTAAACTATTCAATAATTAATATTATATACTAAATTAATTTAAATTATGGGATGCAAGTACAGGAAGCCGTGTAAAATTGAATTTTAGACTTTGAGTGTAGCAAAGAAGCTATTGCAGTTTTACTTAAGTTTTTTTCACCAAAAATATTTTTCACGTTTAGTAAAAATGTTCCGAATTGTTTGCACCGTACCTCTAATGATGCGAATTTTCCGACCGGAGATATTTTATTGGATACGTTTTTCTAGATTCTCAACAGTTTTGGTAAAAAATATTTGAAAATCCGATGATAAATGACGGACGCGTATTAGTTTTATTTTTGTCGATTACCTACGAAGACTTATGCATTAGGTATTACCGAGTTTTGCTCAGAATCGTTTTTCGATTGCAACGATTTATCGTTGCTCTCAGCATATATATATATAAATTTATTTACTTCTAAAATTATTATTCTTTATACTTTTGCGACTAACATGGGGGGTTTTTTTTTTTTTTTTTTGATATCCCGCCGAACGGGAAGTAATTGTTGATAAAAAAAAAAATTCAATACGGTTTATTTACATCGCACACTCGTGCCTTGTAATGTCCATTAAAAAAAAAAATATTACCATGAGTACAGTAATAATAATTATCTCGCGGAAATTTCCTATTTATACGTTTAAAATTAATTGTAATTTTTTTTTTTTTTGGTGTGTTCAGAATATCGCGCCTGACAGTCGCGTAGTTATATTAGTAACCGTTTCCTCGTCGTCGAGTTGAAATATAACGAAAACGCAAATGTAATAATATATACCAATGTCCAATAGCCATGACAGACTATAATTAATATAATATAATTTAATAAAATTATGTTGATTACTTGCACACACACGCGGTTTTCGGCGTGACCGGCGAACAATTTTGAATACATTTTGGACGGGATCCATACAATTTTCCACTCCCCTCGCAACGGCATTTTACCATTTCACGATCGAGACGGGCGAAACGTTGGTTTTTTTTTTTTTTTTTTTTAATGTTTACCGTTTTTTCGTCCGGAATAATATTCAATTTTGAAATACGACTCGTATATTAGTGATTAAAAACGGTATATTTTTAATACCTACCATATAATACGTATAGTATTGGGGTTTTTTTAATTTTTTTTATTACAAACTAGCCGTCCTTATCAAACCCCTTATCCCTAGTCCAACTTGATCGGACCGATCGCGTTTTTTTTAAATTTTTTCTTCTCGTTAATCTCTTGATCAGTGAATGAGTAAGTGAGTTGGGATTGGGGAGGGTATTAGGCTTATATCTTCTATACACAGTAGAATCCGCTTACAACGATATTCAAAGGACCTAGAAAATCAGATCGTTATATCCGGATGACAGAAAAACCCTTGATTTTATTGAAAAATTGATTTATTAAACACATTTTTGTATTACAAATGCATTATTATAAAAACCATATTATATTTTTATGAATAAAAAAATAAAAAAAAAGTACTTATTATGTATTTAATATTCTGTTAACCTAATTTTTGTTACAATTCAGTCGCTTTTTCTTGGAGTATCGGAGCATTTATTGGAATGTTTTTAAATCGTTGGACTTTGAACCATTCCAGGAGAGCTTGTTCCACGTCTTGATGTTGGCTAGATTTGATTCTCTTGTTAGACGTGACGTCTTATAGAAAAACGTTCACTTCCAAACTCTTGGCAAATATCTTTATTAGACAAACCACTTTATAAACGGTCAATTATTTTCAGTTTTTCAACGATAGAAAAACAACGACGTCTTTTATTCGAAATTTTTACGAACGGAACGTGTCTAAACGAATAGAAATCAAAACAGTGACTGAAATAGCGAGACACATATTGTGCTGCATACTACGATATATGTATTACAGATTAGATAACGAATTATTGAACCGGACGTAATCCAATTTATTATTACAGGCGAATGAAAAAAAAAAAAAAAAATTTAATTTAAAATAACATCTTTATATACGAATTATCGTTATATCCGACCAAAATTACTACAAGTGAGATATAAAACCAACCAAGTACATGGTCGGGAATCGTTTTTTTCCGGAATATAGTAATAAGCGGATTCTACTATATATATATATAAAAATTTGTATGAGATGAATATACTATTCATCTATAAATATAATAGCTACTCAATATCTACTAGAACGATTTTTTTGTGTAAAATGTTCCTCGTTGCCCTGATATGGTTTATAGCTACCGAAATCCCCACCCCTATTCTGTCTTTAGGTATTTTTACCAAGTATAAAAATCGAATTATTTTTGTTGATTTATGAGTGACCTTAGTAACACGGATGACAAAAAAAAAAAATGTTATTAATTATTGTAGTGCAATCCCCCTTGTGCTGTGCGCGTATCTATGGTAATATGTGAAAACACGTAAAACCATCAGCTTTGTTTGTTTATGCGCCAGACAACAATACAATACATGTCGTATATCATAAAGCATTGTAATGAACGAATTGATTGTCACAGCATAAAAAAAAAAAAAAAAAAAAAAAAAAAAAAAAAAAAAAAAAAAACAAATAAATATTTGTTTGACATGAAATTTTGACTGAATTAAATTGTGACTTAAATTATTTTTGTTGTTTTGCGGTTGAAATGAAAAAATAGAACACATTTAGTCTGCCGAAGGTGGACTACTATCCACTTTCCATCTATTTTTTTTTTAAATAGTGACATGGGCAGGACAATATTACATAATGGTCTAGGAACAGTGATATCTAGCAATAGTAATCATTACCGAGTGAGCTAATCTCTTTTAAGAGAAGACTTTCTTGCCCGTTACAAACCCAATATAATAATAATGAATACCGTTTTTTTTTCATCTGTGTCGCCAAGGTAACTCGAAAATTCATGAACTCATGATTCAAAATTTATGTGTGAGCAATCCTTTAGGGGATAGATTTCCAAAAATTCTTTCTTTTCTCCTACAAAGATATATACCACCAAAATGTCAAGTCTCTAGGTCCAACGGTTTGGTCTGGGCGTTGATCAGTGAGCGACTGAATGGTATTTAGCTTTTATGTATAGATACTAGCCATCCGTCGCACGTTGTCACGATCTCAGATGGATGGAAAATTCAATGAAACTCTAAAATTCAATACACATTGTTCTTTATTGAAACTTAAAAAAAATAAAATAATTTATTCGAGTGTTTATGGATACAAGAGATTTTTTGTTTTTCCTTCTGGTGCGTACACGAATAAATCAGAAGGTTTTCCGACGCGTGAGCTGGCCACAAACAGTTCTCCATGTAAAAGGTACGGATTCTCTAAATCTAGCCCACACACTTGCATCGATTGCCCTTGTGCTTTATTGGTGGCTTTCGCAAAAGCGAGTCGTACCAGAAACTGAAAACGTTTGAATGCAAATGGCATATCTGTTGGGATAATTGGAATACGTGGCAACAGTACATCTTCCCGCTTGAATTTTCGATTCAATTGTTCATCATCTTTTTCACAGAAAGTCTTGTACCGTTGCAAAGCCGTGGTGGTTTCCCGTTGGTCAATTGTTTCATTCGAACGGGCTTGAGTGCGTACGTACTCGAACAGTTTATATTCGAACAGCTTCTGATCTTTCTTGAATGAATACAGGTTTTTTTTTCCATCCGTGTCGCCAAGGTAACCATGAAATCAGTGATCAGCGAGGCGGAGTTAGTGGTATTTCGCTTATACAATAATAATTTTGACAATTTATGTATATATTTTATTGTTATTATATATCGGTGTAATTATATTACCCGAGCTGACCCGTCGCGCGTATACGCCAATAATAATATTTACGTAGGATAGGATGTAATATACCAGAAACCTTTGCGGGAGTGTACTCGAAAATTTCCCAAAGTTTCATGGTGATCGGATGAATAGTGTAGGAATGCATAAAGAACAAACAGAAATACATTCTCTTATATATACCCTACAGATAACGAACAAAAATACGTTTTTTGGTAACTAAGCAACGATAGTTTTCCTAGCAACGTAATAATGTTTTTATAATATGTTTTTTTTTCTATATGTGTTACCCCTAATAACCTAAATACCGAATTTTAGAGGATGGTATTCAATAGCTATAAACATTCCCCAGAAAACGCGGACAATTTTGCAAGAAACCGCTCCAGCCGTTTTCAAGTAATGGCGGCAGTATCGCTCCATTTTTTATCTCGTATATAGATATGATTTATATATATATTTTTTTTTACGTAATATATACAATCTGTGCCCTAGGGCACAATAAGAATATGAGATAAAAGAATATATATATATATTTTCTTAATATATATATATATATATATATAAAGAAATTAATATCGCTAATATAACTGAAATTACAATTATTCTTTGTTAGCTTTTTTTTTTGTTAAGACAAGAATTTCCACGGATAATATTTCCCCATAAAAAAAAGAAAAAGTATTTTATAAACTTAAAAAATAAAATAATATTAATTTATGATTATTGGCCATTATTAGACATCTATTACTGACTCGATTACTATTCAATTCACACAAATTACTATTTTTATGATTTTTTTGCATAAAAACTTATGAAAAAAAATAATAAAGACAATTTTGAAAACATCTAGATAGACTAATCTTAGCCTATGATATCATTTCGATATTCGTTATGCTGGTGCATACAATTTTCCGACCGACAATAGTGACGAGGAAAACAGGAGTGATTTACGAAAAATAAATATTTTCGCTATATTGTCCTTCATTTAGTAGGTATTTGAGATTTTCGTACTTACGAAGAAAACAGGTACGTATTTTTATTTTAAAAATGTTAAAAATCGTGAAAAACTCATCGGCGAGGTTCGGAGGTCGTTTACCGACCATTATAATTATTTTTCCTCGATATTTCGACGATTTTTTTTTTTTTTTTTGTGCCAGAGATCGACCAAATTATAGTCAGTGCACGTTAACTACACCTTACGTAAAACTGCATACATCCCGGTCACACTAAATCAAGAGATAATTCCGCAAAAGGATTCAGCGAAATATCTAGGAATGCACCTTGACTCACGACTTAACTGGAAACATCATGTACGCCAGAAAAAGTTGCAAATCAAACAAAAAATGCACAAACTATACTGGCTAGTTGGACGACACTCCGAGCTAGACTTAACCAGCAAACGTCTTTTGTACGTATCGATTGTTAAACCGATTTGGATTTATGGTATTCAACTGTGGGGTTGTGCCAGTAAGTCCAATATCGAAATAGTACAACGTTGCCAGAGCATCGCTCTTCGTACCATTGTCGCAGCATATAGGTATGATAAGAACGACATCATTCACCGCGATTTGAAAATTTCTTCCGTGCAGGATGAAATCACCCGGTTCGCTCGCAAACATGTAAGAAGACTAGAGCTACATACAAATACAGCTGCCATACAACTCCTCGACAACTCGCAGGACATCAGACGACTCAAACGTCTGAAACCATTTGACTTAGTCTAATTATTAGATTAAGTATGGGGTTGCTTCAATGGAAGTAAATCCCCACACAAGTTTTGTATATATATATATATATATGCATATTGTATATGTAATACTCAATTTATTTATATTTATAAAGATTCTGTTATCGTTTAAATAAAAATGCCTCTTAGGCAATTTAAAAAAAAAAAAAAAAAAAAAATATATATATATATATATATTTCGAAACGGTATCTACTTTAAAACATATTATTATTATTTTGTTTGTTTATCTGTTCGTATTCGAACACGCCGTTCATATTTGTTTGCGCGGGTCGGCGGCGGTATATATTTCACAATTATTGCGCGTTTGGCTGTAACGACACGTAATATGTTTTAGTCGGATACAAAGTTTAAACGATAGATTAGAAACGGTTTCAATAGTTTACGATCTCTGTTTGTTGCGGGCGATTGATATTTATTACGTATTACGACGTTTATTCCGCGACGACGGTTATTGTAACGGAATTTTCGATGTCGGAAATACGCGGACACGAGGCGGTTCCGATGACTCACGCATTTATATTATATCGCCCCCGGGCCGCCCCCCGGTCTTAGTTCTTTCATTATTCGCGGACCGAACCCGAAATAATTGTACGCGCACAACCACTCGGCGGCGTGTAAATTACAAACAACGATAACAAATTGCGAAATACTCGGACTCGGACCATCTCGGCGTGTTTAAAAATAAATTAATCGTATTTTTCGAAACGAATAAATTCGTAATTGGACGAATTTCGGTATGGCGCGCGGACAAGAACACACGGAAAAATCGGTTAATATTATTGTGCAACGCCGAGGCACGGCAGTTGCATGCATGCCGACTTTCGGTTAATGCGCTTCTCGCCGTTATGGCGAACCCGTCGGTGCACATAAAAAAAATATACGTGTAATAATTGCAGACGATTATTAGGAGGAGCGTAAATTTCTAAAAAAAAAAATAATTTTGATCATTGGACAGAACACAAATGTCGCGTGCTACAATATTACAGTAAAAAAAAAAAATATCTAACCAAAACGTCGTTCTCGTACACCGAATACCGGACGGGTATTTTTTTTATTTTATTTTTTTTTTTTAACGTCGCGAACTTAGTTGTTTGCCGACGGCCAGGATATTATATAACTTTATTTATTAATATTAAGTCGAGAATATTATAAACTCTTAACCTCAGTTTAAATTTAATCCCAGGGTCGAAACCCCGGTTATGTTATTCTATCCTTATAATGTTTAACGTACTAATCCCCGTTTAATTGGGAAATTCGCTAAGTATTCGCTAAAACCCCTTGCGAATATTTCGTACCTTAAACAGTTTTGACAAGCGTTCAAAAAGAAAAGAAAAGAAAAAAAAATTAGACTGACGGTCTAATTTGTTTTTCAGCAAGCGTGTTATTACTTCCAAAACATGTAAATCATAATAATTAAAACGTGTAATTATAACTAGTTATATAACATTTTCTCAATACGTGGTAAGTTTTTAAATTGAAATAAAAAACAAATGTTATTTTATCTTAACAGTTGTTAATTTATTCAATGTGTTATCACTTGAGTTTGGATTTGTATGTTTTTACATATCGTTACCGAGTATACGCAGATAGTAAACAAATGTGAACGATTCATTCCACAGGAAAAAATGTTATTTTTTGCTTATTTGAGAATATTTCATGGATGTAAGGAATATTTAGCTTATTCAGCCATATTTTGGAATATTTTGTAAATTGCGAGAAAGAAATACTATTTTATTTTAATTTTAATATTAAGTACAATTATTTAATTATGCTAGAGTACATCTCAGAATATTGTAAAAAAAAAAAAATAATAATAATAATAAAAGATTGCATATTAAAACAAATATAGGTTTTTTTTTCGAGAATATCAACCTCATAGTTTAGGTGCTTTAAAAGAATAGAAATCCGGACTACAATTATCACCTTTAAAATATTGATAATTTAACAACTGTAATCATATAAGTCGTAGATGACTAGTAAATGTTTAATTTACAAACGAAAAACTGAAATAAGTCTAAATACTTTTGTTATGTACAGTAATGTTTTTTTTTTTTTAAATCTATTATATAGATGTTTTCGGAGCTATTTTATTATTATCATTATTAGTCAATTAAAAAGCGGACATTATGATTGATACTATTGATAGAAATAGTATATTCCCTTTATTTTATATGGAAAAAATGAAAATTTCCAAATGTTTAAACGTATAATACTACAAAAGACTCGTAGTAAAATGGGTTTTGAACAGTCCACATTTGACCAAATAGGGATTATAAACCATTCAATTTGTAATACGGATACATTTAATGATATTTCAAAGCTTGTAAATTAAAAGTAGATATTTTTCCTGCGGGAAATAAATGTATTTTAAAATTAATACGCATTTACGCCAATTTCAGGATCAAACTTGAAAAAAAAAAAAATAAATAAAATATGTTATTTTAACAAAATATTTTTTATCGCTTTATCGAGTGACATACCCGTAGTTATGATATTCATGGTTTAACACGTAGATAATATTATAAGAATTTTGCTTTTTAATCATTTTTTTTTATATAAAAAAAACAAATATGTCATCAGTTCCCATACACGCTGCAGTGACGACAGGGTTAACCATTTCGCTCAACAAGATTTCTCGTATTTGAGTGGAACCCACGTAAAAATTAACTTCCAGAATGTTTTGACAACATTTTTCGAAACGTTTAAGACATTTATATTCCGTTTATTCGGTCGGATACGATCTATTTTTCATTTGTTGAATATTATTAATATTATATTAATTTCAATTAGTTTTCCATTAATGTTATTAAAAATGTTCAGAAGTCATAAAGTTTTATACTGTCTTCGCCTAAGGCGATAATTAATCGGCCGTTGTTTTTGAATTTCTAGAGAAAACTTGTATTTTACGTTATTTACTATTTTTTTTATAGTTTTTATATTTTACATAGTATATGTCTTTATTTATTTTCATCAAATATTATCTTTTTTTTTGATTTTTGTTTTAATAACTAAACAACATTCCACTAAATATTGATAATTTATAAATTATAAATAATCTGCTCGCCGTTTAACACACGAACTTCAAAAATGTGCATTGATAAAACGTTGATTTTATCTATACGATTTTATTTCTGTAGATTTAAATACATTTAATCTATACAATATAATATTGTAGACTATATTTATTAATATAGGCATTTGAAGTGTTTTTTTTTTTTTTTTTTTGACGTGTTCGCGAATTCTTAGCAGACATTTATAAGTATTAGTCTAAAACATTCGATCAAAAATATTTACCAAAAACGTATCCATAAGCCGTAAGATAAACTTTGTTTATTATGCTCGTCCTTGATCTGTCCGTTTTAATCGTTCGAGCACATTGGTAAGTAATCTATTTTGTTTCTATATCGTACGATGGACATGGTTTTACACGATAATAAATTAACGAACATCATACGAAAAACTCGGGAATATTGCGCACAACAACATCGGTGTGTACGTCAATGTATTTTATTTGAAGAGCAAAGTTACCACCAGTTAATTAGTAACGACAAAAAAAAAAAAAAAAATGATAGATAAATGGCTATTTAGCCATTATGAATATTATTATACTGATATTAACCTAAAACCGGCATAACTATAAAATACAAATTGAACTACGCGCATGTTTGTTTTGTTCCTCGCCAGTTATTTTTCGTTTAATGTATTTTCTAATTATATACTTTATGTATAGTATTTATAGAAAATGAATTGAAGTGGTTTTTTTATTATTATTATTATTCTGTGCTATAAATTAATAATTCGTTTTTGATCGATTCGGTTATGTTAAAACAATTGAAAAAAAAAAAAAATCAATTTAAAATAGGTAATAAAATATACACGAGCAGCGTGTATATTTGTTATTTAATAAAAAATTGTATTTTAATTTATTATATTTAGAGTACTATGATTTGTACACGTGATATTATGAGCGGTGAGCGTATGAAAACCGCAGTATTATTATAATAATTGCACGAATTAAATAAGTCGTCGTAAAATATCGTTTTGTATAAGAAAAAAAAAAAAACCATTTAAAATGATTAATTTATAATATAGCGACGGGATAACGACGATAGTTATGTTTTATCGTATAATCGTTATTTGTTGATATTAATATTGCCGGAATGATTTTGTTTTTATCCTTTATTGTTTTTTTTTTCTTTTCCAGGCAACCTCAATATTTCAGTATCGGCTCGGTCAGAGTACGTTTCGGTCCGATCTCGGCCAAAAACGACGTTACCGTGGCTCCATCTAACGGCGACCCGCAACCGGACGCCGACGCTAAAGAATCGTCGTCGTGCTGCTGCGGAGTTACATCCCGAATCCCTCTGCCGACCGGCTCTAATAATAGACACACGGCCGGCGCTACTTGTCTGCCCCGAATACAGGCGCCAGTATACCGTAGCTCGTTGGATTGGTCTAACCGCGTACAAAAACCGTCGTCCGGTTGTTTCGGGAAATTATCGGCCGCCGACCGCGTACCGTTAGTCGCGAGAATCTCCGAGGAACCGAAAAGTCCGCCGGCACCGGACCGGGAAACCACTACTCTGGATCGATTCCAGAGATTTCGTTTCGGCGGTCGCAACGGCAGGACCGGTGCCCAGAATAAAAAAACCAAACAGAACGTGGCGCCGAGGACTACCGACAAATCCGACAGGCTGAGGAAGCTGACGGATAAACTGAAACAACCGCCAGCCGGCGAAACGCAAACGCCTGAACCGCCGCCACCGCCGCCGCCACCGCCGCCCGAGGATGAAAACCTGATGGGTAGTAAAGCCACGTCGACGGCAAATCTAAGCGGTGAGGAATCGTCGGACAAGTTTGACGACGGCATAAGAAAGCCCGAATCCAGGACCATTGTCGGTTCGTATTACCAACGGTCCATACCGTTCAGAAGCGCGTCGTTTTCTCAAGTGTATTATTCGCCGTCCGACGGTAAATACATACGGTCTGATGGGCGAAAACGGAGTACCCCGAATCCCGTTTCATTATCGCGGAAAGCGCATTCTTCCGAACCAGTGCGAGCGTATTCCGAAGACCACGGTGATATAGAAACGCCCACGCCCCCCAGACGAAAGAATAAATCCAAGTCGGACCCGACCGGTCAGCCGGACGTAGCGATAATCGAAGAGGCTTTAGAAATATCGGTCCGACCACAGCCCGGTGCAGTAGCCGAAAAAACATTTTTATCCGAGTGGAAATCTGAGACTGACGGCGGAATCGTCCAAAACGCAGAAACGAGCGCCACCACAACGCCCGCTGACTCGCCTAAAGAAGAACCGCAAAGTCCGGAATTCCCTCAAATGCCTCAATGGTCGTCTCTCACGGAACTGCCCCTCCTACGGCCCAAGTTGTCGGCGCAAAGTTCTGAAGAAAAAGACGAAGAAAAAGTATGTTCCTCGCCGAAAGTGAATTACCGCCAGTATCTATTGTCGAAAGGAGACTCGTTTTCCGAAGGTGACAGCGATCAAGGCAATCACAGCCAAACGTTATCGCCCACGCGAGAGTGTACGTCGTCTCCGTGCAATGATAACTCCGATTCCGAAAAGAATTCTGGGCCGCCCGTGCCTTACTCAAAAAGACCACTGCGTGGCCCGTATTTGGAGATGATCGTAAACGAAAAAAAAAAACCGGAAGTGAACGGTAAGAAACAAGACGACTTGAAGTTCCTAGACGAATATCCTAAGCAAATAATCAGATCGGCGGACGATTGTCAACTGAAACGGAGTTACACTTCGCCCGACCAGCCGTCGGACAGATTACGACTCAGAACGTCTCCCAAACGAAAGACCAGTGCAAATATCCCGTTGTCGGTGACACCCGGGAAAAAACACGGCGTAAACGAAACGATGGGTTACCATCAGAGGACAACGTCCAGTCCCAGTCAATTGGAAGGCTGCGCGAGGGTGAAAAAGACGCCCGAACCCAGTCCGCAGCTGCTGGCGCAATTATTGAAAGGCAGTTCGGAACAAGTGTACGGCGGACCGCTGACGAACCCGTTAAAGGTAAATATTTTTCATTTCCCGGTTACACAATTATCGTAATTTTCGCTTACTATTAGCCTGGGTACCGAATAATAACAATAATACGGTAAAAATGCGCTACGCACAAATATATTATAATATATAATTACAAATGTATATACGAATTATTGTAAATATTGACCGAAGTTATATTGATAATCGTTGGTATAATAAGTGTCATTTAACAAAAAAAAAAACCAACATAAATTAACCGAATAAAACAAATATTTAAATAAAAAAAGTAAAAATATAAATATACGATAATTACAAGTAATAATAAAAAAAATTCCGATATTGTTTTATAGGAATACACAATTTGTTTTATTTATCATATTTGTCGATAATCTTTTTTATAAACAAACCTACATAGCGATTTTTGCATTTTATTTCGAAGTTCACACAATATATTTTAATCTTATTGTACGATATTATCTGGAGAAAAAAAAGAAAAAAAAAGTATTTAATAGGGTGGTTTTATTTTTACTATCCATATTATATAGTACACGTTGCATTTCCCTCGAGTATTATATATTGTATTAAATTTATTATTTTAAAAATAAAACCGTGGTTTGTCTAAAGTTGACGAGCAATTTTTTATTATTATATATATTTTTTTTAATATAAATAAATTGACCATGAAATTTATATTTAGTTTTTTCGCGTGATAAATTTAAACAAAATTCTCAAAATATTCGTACAGAACGATAGGTATATATGCGAATTTAATATATTTTGTGAAAACAAACAGTAAAATATTACAATGTTATATAATTGATACATATTTTTTTTTTTTTTTTTAATCTCTTTTATAATTCAACTTGATTGTTCAATTGTTTTAAATTTTTTTTTTATACCAACAATTTCACAATTGTTCGGTAGTGACAGTATCGTCAAACATTAACAAATTATTGTTTTTCTGACGATCGTGTGCCGTATAATAGGACGTCGATTTAATTGCAACCGACAAGGGACGGTCGGGCGGGTCTTTGTAAGTTGACTTCTAGCGGTAGACATAAAAGTCGATAAAAAAAAAAAAAATCAACAACAAATAATTTCGATAAGAGTCTTTTTTTCTTTTTTTTTAATTTTGTGTCTTCGTCCTTGGTCCGCGCTACTAGAACATAAATTTCAAGTGGTAAATAACGATCCGAATCGAGGGCTCGTAACCCTGCTCGCCAGTTTAGGGCCAGGGCTATTGGTCTTATCACCGGTTTATAAATTATGGTATTTAGATGTTTATATTTTTTAGCGACGCCGCAAATTCAGTGTTTAACAGTTTGTACGTTCAAATAGATAATAGGTATATTCCGGTATACTTTTTTTTTTTTTGTTATTCTCCGCTGGTTCGAATCAAACGTCCAAGAATGTAAACAACCAAAACAACAACAGAAAAAAAAGTTAAAAAAAAAAAAATAAAAAATGTGCGAAATTTGCAAAAATCGCCAACGATATTAATTTTATCGTATTCGTTTTCGTGTAAATGTCGTTCATTAATTTTTTTTTCTACTGAAACCGTGTCCAAAATATAATGCAACTAACGACGCGTTATTACATATTATTTGTTAGATTTTATTAATATTTACCACGCGTGAACACCGCACAGTGTATAAGGTATAGAATCGCAAGAATTCGTATTTATATTACAATATTAACTACACCAGACACATATTGTAATACAGCGGACAAGGTTATGTAACCATTTTTTTTTTTTTTTTCTAGAAACATCGAATCGCACGGTTTTTTCGTTGTTGTACAGTTGTTGAAATGTCATCGCGTAACATTGTTTTATCGTAGTTACTGTTAACATTGTTCTTAAAAAGTATAAATAATACGGTCTATAAATTATTCGTACAGCTATTAAAAATAACTATTCACTAAGCTCTTTTTCTTTAAAAAAAAAAAAAAATATTATTATTTAACCTAATAAATCTGTGCGTATCGTATGAAACAATGGCTGTAGTGGAATTTTAAGGGACTTAAAAAAAAAAAAAAAATGAAAATTCCAGCTACTCTCGGTTTACGGGGCCACGCGTTAGATTTTTCGGACAATTTAACCGAGCGAAGTTTTTCATCGATAATTCATAGCTGCGGATATTTAACATAATATTGTAACCACCAGTCGGCAGAAGAAACAAAATTCAAAAATTATATTTAAACATATACAACATAGTTCGTGTATGTTAGATTTTAACATAATATTCCGGGATCAACTATTTTTAAAAATGGGACAGTTGAGAAAAAAAAAAAAAAATGTTTTAAATATATATATTTTTATAATGGACCCTAAATACAATTACTATTTCGGCCATCGGCCTTAAACGTAACGCGATCGCCCAGTGAAGCCTAAATTTATATAGATAAATATTATAATTATTTCAAATATTTTAAATAGAACATTACAATGCAATAAGCCAGCCAGTTGGACATGGATATTAACGAATAGGTATATCAGAGGACTAGTTAAAAAGTTAATATTTTTTCTTCTAACTTTTCAACTTGACCGGTTAATTATTTCCATCGTTAACCTATTAACTCAACTAGTTTACATTTTCATCGGATATACCTTGAATTTGTACAGTTAATTGTTTTGCACTCTTGACTTTAAACATTTAACTGAAGAATTTTTTTGTTTATTTGACTCTACTGCGTGCATTTTTTTTATTCTTCTAATTAAAAGTTTGTAGGAATGCGTCTCGGTCGCATAGAACATATCGAAATGTTTTATGCGTAATTATCAAGTGATTCGCGGTGATATTGTTGGACCAAATATGTCCAAAATGTGCAACGTACAAAATAATTGTAAAGCATATTTTTAAGATTTCATTATGAATTAGTATTTTCTTTAAACGAAACAAAATGGGTAAACTGTATTCGGAATATATGTGTACGAATACTGTTGGACATAAGAATATTTAATCGAGCTATTTTTTTTTTTTACACTTTGAGTTAATAGTCGTGCTCTTTTAAAACTATGCGATTTCCCGGATTGTACATTTTTACATTTTAATCATCAATCAGTCAACAGGGAATCTAAAATAAAAAAAAAGTTCTTTTAAATACCAAATATTTTATGTAGGTTTTTTTTTCTCAATAATTTTATTCGTTTAACATTTTTTTTTTTTGTTTACCGCAAATTATTTTTAGTCGAATAATTCCTTAGGTTTTTTTTTTATTGTTTCCAAAACGAATTCATATAAACAGCAAAAGAATAAAAATACTTTTATACATTTATCGGAATACTGCTTCACTAGTCTAGACGTAATAAGTTTTTTATACGTAAATTTATTACGCAGTAGCAGTATAAATACTTGTATACACTTTTCTAATTAAAATAAATAATTAGGTTTGGTTTTTTTTTTTTTACATATTGTTCGACTATTATGACCCACATTGTTTTGTCGTCGATTGAAACATTCTTCGTGTTAGAATAGGTACATTTGGGTGTGAATAATATTATATAAAATTATATTTCTTCTATACGTTTTACAGTTTTTTTTTCCAATTTATTTTTAAACACACTGTTTAGGTTACTTTTTATTGTTAAAAATTGTATTTAATCATAATTATTCGATTTTCGATAGAGTAAATAATGATGATTTCCAAACTCGAAAATACATTTAGTTTGTTCTATGATAATTAAATACAAAATATAAGAAAAGTGTATTTTAAACGCTCGAATATAAACTCGCAAAGAGAAAAAGGAAAAAAAAAAAATAAACAACGAATTATGTTGGTAATATTTTATGATTAAGTATTTTATTTATTATACGTATTATTATCATAGTTAATGGTGGTTTTTTTTTCCTCCCGAAAGCAATATTTTTCACCAAATTCAATTAGGTATGCCATTTTTTTTTTTGTCTAATTAAAAAATGTATTCACCGTTTGTTTAATTAGGCATAATACATTTGGATACGCCCGTCAGTTTAGAAATACAATTTTCGCACGTTTATTCCTCTATATAAACATAATATTTCTACGTTAAACAATATATTTTGTTTACACGTAATATAAACATTCGTTTTGGCCGGTATTGAATTGTATTTTTTTTTCTCATTTTAAGTTTATTCCGGACGCAGTAAATAAAAAATGACAACCGTTATCCACCGTGAATCGTTAAACTAACCGAGTAATTTAGTTTATTTCCTCGGGGCCCCCGCAAACGTGTTTTCCAAATTTTCTCCAATTTTGTAAAAAACAGAAAATCATGTTTTATATTTTAATCGGCCACCTCAATGTCAAGACTTTTCTACTAATCTACCGTCCGATTTCTCCATTTAAGGGGAAGGGGCACGGTTGTTCGATTTTTAAAAAAAAAAAAATGAAAATATGTTTGAAGTCATAAACGGGTTCACTTTGCGTCGGTCGGAGCACTTATTCATATTTTATCGAATTATTATTAACGTTAAATTCAAAATGTAAATACGAAAAATACGCGTCGATCGACGCGAAGAAAAGTCGTTTATAAACTTTACACTGTGAAATTCGAACCGCAGAAAGTACCTGTGTTTTTGTCAGCCGTTTTGGTGTTTTTGGCGAATATCGCACGGTGCCTCCGAGCCGTTATACCGAAATATCGAAATAATATCGCGATAAAACATTATTCGTCGAACTTGACCTACACGCTTATTATTTCAACCGCTCGCTGAAGTCCTAAATGTTAATTGAATGAGAAACAAAACTGAAATTTATCCAAATCGAAACTTTCGCTTATAGCGTTCGCCACGTAAGTGACCTATTTAGATAAGTTATCTCGATTAATATTACCGTACAGTCGCTAGCAGGACGGTCCATTTCAGTTTTCGAACACAGCTGCCAAATTTAAATAGACGGACGGAATTCTTTCCACCGCACGCTCGTGTATGCCGGCCCGGCGTATTGGCGGCGAACGCATATAATATTTACGTTTTAAATATTATTTAATACAATTTCGATTTTGATTGCGGGTTCGAATCGCGTCGGTACAAACAAACGCGTACTGCGCATTGGATAGGTCATTGTTTTGGACGGGACACAATAATACAGAAGGGAAGCAGTGCACAATACAATACACTATTGATTCGACCGCCCAGATGACGAGTGAATTAAATACGAAAAATCATACCGAATCGAGCTCCGAATGTATTCGATTCGTTTATTAGAGACGTTTTATTATTTATTTTTTTTTTTTTTGTAGCATTATTTTCTTCGTAATCGAAGAGCTTAGCGAGTATTTTTGTTGTTGTGTCAATTCAATTCCCCGGACGACAATGTTTCTGTGCGTTTTATTTCCAAAAATAAAATAAAAAAAACATTGATTTTATTTATCTAGCCGTTCAAAACTGGCATTGCCACAATTAGTCTCGTTGTTTCAAAATGACAAATTCGCTAAAATGTCGAATTTTCGATTTAATAAATAATAAAAAAAAAACCATCGCATCGAACAACCTGCACGTTTCGGGCGTTTAAAATAATATATGCTGCGCATCGTATACGATTCGATTTTCGTACGTGCTTTCAGTTTTCTACAAAACTTTTTTTTTACTTACTCATACTTTAGTTAAGTAATACGCGTAAAAAAAAAAAATCAGTTTTATTATTATTTTTATTTTTGAAAATAGACTCGTGATTATATTAAGTAGTTTTCGTTTTTACATTTACACGTGTATTGTCTACCGTAATTACAATAATGCTTATATAGTGTTTCGCAACGTTTTAAAATGTCGAAACCAAGGTGTATTTATAACGGAGTAGGTAATTTTGTCGAAAAAAAAGTGCTGAGCGAGTTCGTCGATATCGAGACATTTGACCTTGGACGAGAATAAGATATTATACGACATAATAATATTAATAAAAAAATCCGAAAGACTATTCGAGAGTCATCAGTATATTGTAAATAACTAGCGTGCTCGTCATTTTACAATGTAGTGAAACCGCACCGTGTAAAACTGCCGACGGTTTACTAAATATATATATTTATTTAGGATGGTAAAATGTTTTCGGGAAAAATTCTATAAAATATTATTGTACCGATCGCAACCCAACATTGTTCTAACCCAAGGTATTGAATTACGGGCGGCGGACTGTAATAAAATGTTACAGTTAGTCGAGACGGTATTAAAGACTTTCACAAAAGAATTATTTTTACTCTATGGCCGGAATCGGACTGGGATTATCTAGTATTTACTAGACCTGACTACGCCGTCGCGCTGTAATAAATCTTTTTCTTCTCCTCTTCCTACTCCTCCTCCTCAGGTTTTTCGACCTCTGAGGACGATTCCATCTCACGCGCAATCGTCCGTTTTTATCTATTCGTTGGTTTTGTTCGATACATAATTCATTACTATAAAAATACATTTAAAATTATCATTATTCAACGTATTCGTATTTATGAAAAGGGTTTTCAGAAAAACAAAAAAAAAAAAAATACACGTTATTCCAAGACAAAATCACACTTGTTCAAATGTATTATAATCAGTCTTTAAATTTACATTTTTCAATTAATTACTTAAGTATAATTATTTTCCAATAATAATATTACGTGGCCCATTTCATAAAAAAAAATAACCGATTCATATTGTGACGGGGTATATCGATTAAATTATTATTTTATAGCGACATTCCTGTTTAGAATTTATTACTATCTTCTCCCCTCTTTGTGTTCAAATAACTTCTATAACATGATCCTATGCTGTAAAATTGAAATTTTTTTTTGTGTGAGGAAAGGGTTTAAAATACAAATTTTCTCATTAATAAAACATATAAAATAAAAAAAATGAAAATAGTCGTTTTGTAAACATGATTTCTAGAAAAACGGTTTTATACTATTAACGTGTTCGTTTAATTTCCTTACCGCTACTTAAAAAAAAAAAAAACCGGGTTTTTAGTGTTTTTGGTATGATAATTGATGGAGTTTTTTTTTTTTTATTAATTTATGGGTTTCCTCGGTAATTTGGTAAAAAAAAAAAAAAAAATAACAGCTTTTATTACCAATTTACTCGGGTTGTCCCGGGGAAGAAAGTCTCCTTGACAATTTATTGTACCGTTTATAGCAACTAATCTGAGAATACGCGGGCAGACACACGTTTACAAGTTTACATAGGACTTCATCTGATTGTCGTTCAGGTGTATTTTTCTTTATTTATTTCTGGACTACCAAACTCGACCCGAACATGGCCGGGCGATGGGCAGCCGTGACTGTTTACTGTTTCGTGCGTGCAGTGGCGTGCCTGGGTAATATTTACATGATGCGGGGTGTGAGGGGGGGCTGCATACAATATAAAAAATCTATCTATGAAATTGTAAACAAATAATTCCAAATGAATTTTGATATCCACAAGTTTTAATAGCGAACGAGTAAAATGCGAATTACGGTTGTAGATTATAGACGGCCGGGAAACGAGTGGCCGGTGAATTATATCGGATATTCGACGAGTAGTGAGAATCCATTCGGAATGCAAAATCTGTACCCGGATACCGTTACAAGAACGAAAACGAACGTTTTTCTGCCACGCTTAGTCCTCTTCGGGGCCCCTTGATATATTTGTTTGGCGTGTTACAATATCTCAATCGCGGTCGAGGAATCGATAACGCCCCCCGGGGTAACGAAAACGGTAAAATCAATTATAAAATATCATATACGGAAAAGCAGTCGATGACGTCGAGTTTCGTCGTTTACACAGGGTCCGAAGAAATTATACGTAATACGACACACCGCGGCGACGGCGGCGCCCTTGAAAACGAAAATTCGAAGCGCAATATAATATTATTATTATTAAATTATATTACACAGACGTCGTATATTTTTATACGCCGTACCGTGTGATATACAGGGTGATATTATTTCGTTCGTCGCGATCCGGCTGTAAACCATACGAAGATTTCTAGTAAAACGTTAACGATTTCGGGTATTGATCTCTCCCAGTCGTTATTGTGGAATACGATGTTATGAAGTATCGAGTTTTACAACCTTTGCCGGTGCCCCAATTGCCTTACTACTTGTACGAACGTGTATTAGTTTTACTGTCGTGTGCTTTTTTTTTTTTTTCTCTTCATATTTCTCTGTCCGTCAACGACTTATCTACCAGAAATCCCGTTTCGATTTTTAACCGTAGCACATTTCCTGAAAGCGTTTCGGATCGAGTTGTTGCCTCGGGACGGGTTTTCTTGGTAATCGGCGAAAAAACCGTAGGAAATTTGGAAATATTCTAGCGATTTTTCAGCAATTCGTGAGCAATGGCAATATTGGAGTTTTATTATTATTTTTTTCTATTTGTATTTATTCGGTTTTTATTGGCAGAGCATAGAACAGAGCTTGATAATTTCACCCGAGGACTACCGTAAGTTAAACGTAATGTAATGGGAGGTTTTTTTTTTTTTTTTTGGTTTTGTTAAGCGTTTCAAGAACAAATTTTAACGGCATTCCAAAACACGTTCAACCGAATTTCGCCGAGAATGCGAGAAAATCAAAAATCGCACCACTCATAATGTATATTTGAATATTATACGTGTAAGTACACCGTATATTATAATAACGGACGCCGCGCGTACGGCGTGGGCAGGTACGACGTATTTATGATGTACAGAAACAATTTCTCGCGCGTAATACCGGGGCCCGCGTTATACTTGCGCATTTACGTATAATTATTATTGTGATTTTAATAATACGGACCGAGCGGAGCTCGTCGTTTGTCGGCAGTCTCCGCGGCGCAATCGAAAATAGAAAGCTCGTCGTCGCCGTCGTTCGTAACGCGGCGCACCGAGCGTGGTCCACGTGCGGCATTTTAAGTGCCGTGCGGGCCACGACAACCGTACGGTTATCGGAACACAAACGTTCGTGACCAGTGATAAGAAATTCGATTATTGAATACCGCCAACCGTGGTACGAACCCACGTTACGTTTCGTAACCGTATGGGTAACACGAGTTCTGAACCGCCGTCACTGACGAGTACAGTGGCACGGACGGGCCGTTTCCGTTTCCATTATCGTCGGGCCTATGTTCATAAAAATGGACGGGGAGTAGCAAGGAGATTTTTAAATTTTTCGTACGGTAAACTTATACCACGTAACGTGTCGAATCGACTATATCGTCGAAAACTCGCGTTCTACATTATATCGAGAAGCGTCCGTGCACTCGTATATTAACCGCGTCGCAAATCGAAAATGTCCTTGCGTTTGTTGTGCGACGGGAAACCATGCCGGAGCGTAGAACGACGAATGTTCGTAAAAAACCAAGTTCTACTTGGTTTTTTACGAACAACGGTAGTAAGCTGCTTTTCGGACGTATCGACGTTATACAGTTAAACCTCTCTACAACGGCTCCTCTATAAGACGGAATGTCCTCCTTATCATGGAAAACGTCAACAGACCGGGTTAAAATAGTAGTGAAATTGACCTCTCTGAGGCGGAACCTCTACCAAAAACGGAAACGGAAACATTTTAGTGATTTGATTAGTAAAAATACTCTCTATGACGGAAAATTAAACTATTTATAAATGAATACTATGTGTAATGTATTAGAAATAACGCAATCTGAACTTAATCATTAGCTCATATTTAGACGAATTACAAACGTTTTCAGCCACAAATTCAAATTCAAAGCTATTCGGATTAACGACAAAAGCACGAGAATGTGCTGAACGTGTCGCCCCTTAATCACAAAATGCAGTGAAATTATCAAAATTATTTTTATTAATTATAAAAATAGGTAATAATATGTAATATGTTCTTTTAGTTCTTGGTTTTAATTTTTTTAGTATCATACACAAAAAACATTTAAATATAAATTCGTACATTATAATTAGGGCTAGGATTTATGCGAAATTCAAAATTGTAAAATATGCATTTATTTACCAAAATATGCAAAAAACAAATTTTTATTATTAGTAATTGCTTCGGTAAGAAAACAAAAATTACTTTTAAATAAGATAAATCATATTTTAAATGTTTGTCTTTAAACAATTTTTTTTTGATTTTTCAATTGATTCTGTTTCGTCGTCTAAATGTGATATTACAGATTTTATTGAATTGAATTTTATTAAATAAATACAATAAATATCATTTAAAATTCACAAGAGTCTCGGAAATCTATATCTATATATGCAATTATATGCATTTTGTTAAAAATATTCAAAACAAAAAAATGCTTCTATTTAATCGAGAACAAACCAAAACGCGGACATATCTAACAACCAATCAATTTGGACTAAAGGGAAGAAACATGTTAACGCATAGAAATCCCAGCCCTAATTATAATCATTAAGTATAAATTTACGCTGTACGAAATATTTACGTGCCTAGCATATTTTTTTTTTTTTTTTTAATACGCATATAGATTCTGGAAATTTAAATTTAATATTTTTTTTTCAATCCTCCCTGAAACGGAAAAGTTTTTACAACGGTGAAATGTGTTGGTGCCAAGCGATTCCGTTATAAAGAGGGTTGTACCGTATTCCGTTTTACGTACGGATTCAAAACCAATGGCTGCAATGGAAATCGTATACGTACGTGCGGCGACGTGTTATTATAAATGTAAAAATACACGTGTTTTAACACCTTTCCCACCACACTACGACCGCTCGTTGCCCACCGAATATAGAAATTTACACTAACGGCGACGACATAATTTTGTGCTGTACTTGGACCGCGGTGTATTCCGTTCGGTGGCGCGTTTACACCGGCGGATGACGCACACAGACCTGCCCCTGTAATAATATTATTTTTACATATACGCGCGCGCGTCAGAGATCGAATTTACAAATATTATTACCGGGCGGGTCTCTTAAAACCGAAGGCATTACAACCCGACCGTTGTACAAATCGCGTTATGCGTTGTCGCCCGACGACCGCATCGACCCGTCGTCGATGTTATAATTTAATCTCTTTGTCGAGGTCGCCATACAGTAAAACCTCTTTGTAACGGCTACTCTACAAGACGGAATCTCCTCATCTCGTATTGGAAAACGTCAATACTACGCGCAGACGGTGGTTTATCTTCCACATCTAAATTAATTTGTAAGACCTCATCAAGAGACAGTGTACTTTAGTCTAGGCTAGTAATTGATTCGGTAAGAAAACAAAAATTACTTTCAATTAAGCTAAATCATATTTTAAATGTTGATGGTCTTCAAACAATTTTTTTTCGATTTTTCAATTGATTCTGCTTCGTCATCTAAATGTGATATTACAGATTTTATTGAATTTAATTTTATTAAATTAATACAATGAATACCATTTAAAATTCACAAGAGTCTCGAAAATCTATATATATATATATGCAATTATATGCATTTTGTTAAAAATATGCAAAACAAAAAAATGCTTCTATTTAATCGAGAACAAACCAAAACGCGGACATATCTAACAACCAATCAATTTGGACTAAAGCAAAAAAAAAAAAAAAACATTCAAACGCATAGAAATCCTAGCCCTAATTATAATCATTAAGCATAAATAGTAGGGAAATTGGCCACTCTAAGGCGGAACCTCTACCGAACGGAAAACATTATTCGTAATTTAATTACTCCTCTCTATGACGGAAAATAAAACTATTTAAAGGTGAATACTATGTGTAATGTATTGGAAATAACGTAATCTGAACTTAATCGTTAGCTCATATTCAGACGAAATTTTCAGCCACAATGTCAAATCCAAAGCTATTAGAATTAACGACAAAAGCACGAGAATATGCTGAACGTGTCGCCCCTCAGACACAAAAAGCAGTAAAATATTCCAAATTATTTTCCCTAATTGTAGAAAAGGTAATATTTAATATATTTTTTTTCTGTCTTTTGGTTCTTAGTTTTAATTTTTTTTGTATTATACACAAAACACATATAAATATAAATTCGTACATTATAATCATAAAATAAACATTTACGTCGTATGAAATATTTACATACCTAAAATATCATATTTTCAATACGTATCATAGAGTCTGGAAATTTAAATTATTGTTTTTTTATCCTCTCTATAACGGAAAACTCTTTGTAACGGAAAAATGTGTCGGTCCTAAGCGATTCCGTTATAAAGAAGTTTTACTATTATTCGATATAATATTCCCGTGCATGTTTTTGCGAAAATCGTAAAAAAAACTATTATTCATTGCCGCGGCGGCGACGAAACGATTTTATTCTTTCGCCTTATATCACAGTTTAATAAGCCAACGATTATAATCGAATACAACACGAATTTCTTTAAATTTAAATTTCACAAAATACTTTATTTCTCCTGGCAGAGACGTATTTATGAGTGGGTGGTGGTGAGAGAGGACGATCGTCCCGGTCGGAATTCTTTTACACGGCCAATCTTTTGTTCATAAATAATTATGGCCTTTAAAAAAAAAAAAAAAAATGAATTATTTTGTTTAATACATTTTTTTATTAAGGGGCGGGGGGGGAAATTAGCACCTGGGCGCCAAATTTCTAATTACGTCTCCCATATTTGACTTATTTTGCGTTTTCGTCTATTTAAGACTTGTGGTTTTGAACACGACGTGTGTACTATATAATTATCGAATTTGATAAAAAGTCATTATTGCCGAAAATCAGCGATTTTACGCCACTGTCAGACTGCTATTCTATTAGAACTCTTCTCGTTACACCTTCTTGTGCAAAGTACACGGCAACAATGATTCGACGCATTTCCGCGCCAAATCGTCTTTCTTGTACTGTGAAGGTTTCGCGTAAAATGATTTATTAATTTTACGAGCTTCTTGGCGATCGTATAGATTTTACGGACCGTCACGCGATTTTTCAGCGATTTCGGCCCAAAGCGTCCGGGCCGGGGGAGTGTGCCATTCACTTTGTCCAAGACTGGGTACTTCGTCAAGCGATACCTATAACCGACATGTTTTGGATTGTTCGCCGTTTTGGGTTATTTTTCAAGGGGGCCCCCGAATTTTTGTCGACCGTTATTTCCCGTCAAAATTATAATAATTCCAATATACGGTATACTTATTAGACTCATATGGTCTAAAACGGTAATCGCGTCGCGAAATATTTAACGATATACATTATACATTATATATGCGATTGTTTACCCAATTATAATATATTTGTCGACGTGAGTTATTAACGTTTTCCGGATAAATATTAATAATTTCAACAGTAAATTTTACGTGTCGCGCATACAAAACCGGTGCATTAACCTCCCGCCGAAGACGAAAACCGTAATGTGTTTATGCGCACCTATAGAATTAAACTAATTAGTTTTAAGTATAAGTAAATCACTGGAGTATATACCGCGTTATCCAAACACGATCAAATATACGTATGTAATACAGTGAAAGCTCTCGATGACGAAACTTAAAAATTATTTAATAATTCCCGGGGTTGCCTTATAATCTATACATTAGTACATATGTCTATAGCGGATTCGTCACTCTCGAAAACGCTAAATTATCAGACAAATATTATTTATTGTTTCACGAAAATTGTGATCCCGGATTGGTTTAGTTAATGATAAAAAAAAAAAAAAAAAATTAAAAAAAAATTGCACGTACCATACAGTCGAAAATACACCGTAGAAATATTCCGAGGTATTCGGTAATGATTTGCGGTTAAATTAAAGTCGGTATATACAGACTAAACCGTATTTTTTTACAAAAAAAAAAAATAAAAATAATAATAAACAAGACATCAAAGTTTTGATATCAAAAAAAAAAAAAAAAAAGAAGCAAAACAATGTTTATAAGTATAACACGCTATATACATTTTTTTTTTTTTTTTTTTTTTTTTTTTTTTTTTTTTTTTTTTTAATATTTCTGTTTTAAAAAAAGTTACAGGGTTCTATCACTGGATAGCCTCCCTCATCAAGTACCCACGTTATTGTCATTTTATTTTTTTCTCTTTATGTACAAAGTTATTCTATTTGCTTATTGTGTTTTTTTTGTAAATACAGATTGTAAGTTATTCTAATAAAAAAAAAAAAGTTAATTATTCATTCATACGAATTTAATACGATTATAATTATATAATCGAAACGAAAAAATGTTCTGGTAAAAAAAAAAAAAAAAAATAAATGGGTAATAATAGTATATTATTTCGCTGTATTTACGGTTTAACGGAATATTCGAATGTAATAATCTGGTGTTACGAAATCGATTATAATTGTTTCTATTAATTCATTTATATTACACGGTCGCGTTTAACGAACATTATATGATAATATTTAAAAAAATAAAAAAATACGATATTTTTACTATCCCGGAGATACTTATTATTATTTTTTTTTTTAATATCGTCGTCATCGTTTATTAACTAATATAAAATTAATACGTAATAATAATCTAAAACGTAAATCAATCGAATATTATCCAAGATTTCTCTCTGTCGGGCTACAAAAAAAAAATCGATTTATGTTTTAGACTTACCCAATGAAATGCAATATTATTATTATTATTAACGTTTCGCGCACAATTCCAACACCGACCGGCCGATAACAATTAACGTTTAACGTGAACATAGAAATATAATTAGTTCGGGTATAGTTTGATTTTAATTGGGAAAATTTAAAATTTAAAAGCCCGAACAAATATTTCGCATGCATTCGATTACAAATCACGATAAATTATTGCAAACAAAAAATCGATTCTGAGCGGAGAGCTGACCCGAAAATCGATAAAAAAATAAAACCGATTTACCGCCGTTTTGTTGTTGTTGTTGTTCTTCTTCTTTAGATTTTCTAGGAAAACTGTCGGTCAATCTTTGACGGATTTATCACGCACACCGGCGGCTATTTCAACGCACAATGTGAACGATTTGGATAATTTTTACCGACCGAAAGTGTTTTTCTAAGGTGGGCGGGTGGTTGCCGGGGAAAGGCACATTTTAGTAAAACCTATAGCTACTGACGTTACGTTTATAATTCGAGACAAATGATAGTGAAAATTAATTTCAATATGGCAAACCGTTAAACTCGCATGTACGTACATAATAATATACGTATGATCGTGTTTCAAAAGCAAAAAAAAAAAAAAAAATATATATATTACGTATCGCAATATTAGCACTAACTCACTGGGCTACTCGAGTTTCCGATGTTATTCAAACATCAACAATAATAAATCGATATACCGAAATGTTTGCGTCGAGCGTATTACCGAAACGACGGCTGAGCGAATACGATTTACTAAGTCGAAAGCCAAGTGCATCACAATAGCGGTCTTAAAAATATAGACAAATTACAGACGTGTTCGGTATTATCACGTCCCAATGATTTTTATGATCTAACCATTGATTTAAATATCCGAACACGCGGAGTATCAGATGATCGACGGCATTGCCGATTACGCGATGGCGCATAGTATACACGTGTTACCATATAAATTCAATTTTCGTATTCGATATTGTTATAGATCGAGCGGAATAGAATAGGTTTCCAATTTAATTACTTTGAAATATTAACTTTTAGAGGCGTACGGCTCCATCAGTCACAGGTTCAACACAGGGGAGAGTTGTTAACGATATTTTAGTTGGCTTCCCCCGCCGCGGACTCGCAAGCGAATAGCAGAATATTATTATTATTATTATTCGATAATAACTTTTCACAATTATCTTTGAAAAATATTTAAAAGAAATCTAAATCCAAAAAAAAAAAAACCGACAGTTTATTGATAATCAATCTGCCAGTGACTAATATGTTCATTTAATGGAAATTAAACTGATATAAAAGATCAGGTTAAAATTCAAACCGACATATTATGTATTCCGGGCTCGTTAATAATCCTACGAGATTAGTTTGTTTCAGTTTTCCGTACCTCCCCGTTGTTGATTGGTTTCTTTAGTTCCTTTAGTGTTTATCCCTATTCCTATTAATATAACGTACATTATGATTCGGGTCATATATTTGAGTGCTCTTGTTCTTTCTCTTCTCGCGTATCCGTCAAATATATTGTTTTTAACAGTCGTGTGTGTCTTAATATATATATATATATATATATATATATATTATATCCGATCGTTTTGAGAATCTGGATTGAATACAGTTCTGCTGTAGTCGCTTCGTTTGTAAAATCTGGATTTTTTTTTTTATTAACTTTTTACCGAAATATCACGGCTCCGGTTTATTTATTTTGACTGTATTCTCCGATAGTGTAAACGTAAGGCGGCAATTCATCGCGATTTCATCATTTATCCGCTCGGAATTTTCTACGATTAAATTTTTCGTATATATCAATTGTTAACGATTACACTCTTTACATTTTTTTTTTTTTTTTCGAGAGAGAGTGAGGTTTTCTGATTTTATATTTTATTTCTTTATCACGCGGATAAACACCGGTTTATACCGCCGTGCGTTTGTTTTCGAACTCTTACGCGAACACAAACGGTTTTGGTAATAAATTTCTATACGACCTAACCCAACCTAAACTATAAGGTATGTAACGTTTTAAATTTCCCACCGCCACTCGGCGGATAGAGAAAAAAAAAACGTTTCGGGAACTTTGGAAAGTTTTCATTGCGACATAATAGTAACGATTATGGCGACGATAAACCATACCGGGGCACCGGGGAGACGCCGCCGCCGGTACATCTGCGGGGCGGTGTGGTTTGGTCGCGGCAAATCGTATTTTTCCTCGGCCCTTGTGTAACAATTACTGTAAAATCAGTGACCAAGGACACGGTATACCGTTGTCGAGAGACGGTGACGGGGTGGGTGAATCGTCCGACTGCGCACAACAGGTGTGCCGGCAGGAACACGGCTACGCCCGTACACGTTCCGTTGCGCCCAACCACCCCCGACCAACCCCTGACCACCGCAAAACCGCACCTAGCCCTATAACCTAGCCTAACCATGAATCCGGTGATTTTACGACTTTACTCTCGATTGGGATGGGATGGCGGGGGGAGGACGTGTCCATGGCAACGGGACCGTGACGAAATCGCGAAAACAACTACGTATAAAAGTATACGAGTATACCAAAAATAAAAATAAAATAAAAGTATACCGACGTCGGTATAACTTCAGACAGATAATGTAATACCGCGTGAATCTCGGCCGTTCGCTTCGAAAGTTCACGTGTGCGGTGCTGCAGTGCGGGATCCAAACCGACTCCGTGGGGACTTAAGGGTTGATATACAACAATAGAGCACGTATTAAACGTTGAATTTTTAATAAACGTTAATAGATAATAATTTGTAAGTTGTGTACCGAAAACCTCTGCACGCCGGCCCACCTTAATTCGGTAGATCAATTCCAGCCTATATTCGAGGCCGAAAATATCGGTAAACGGCCGGGTGGAAATTTGCGCGACCAGACCGAGGACCGGAACCGTACCGAATAGAACCGGTTGTTAACAGGGTTAGGTTATTGACGCGAACTACGATAAGTTCCCGGATAAAACCCACGATTGAGTTATTACTGCCGACGCGAACCCCCAAATCCACCCCACGCCCCACAGCCGGGATACGGCCCCGCGCGTGAAAATTAATCAGAATATCACGGCGTGTCACGTGCGCGCACGTCACCGTGACTTGACGTGACGTAAATCCAGTGGCGGCAACCCACGTCGTCCGTCTGTCGCTGTCGGCCGGCGTGTTGTTTGCCGTCCGCGGATCTGTGGCGTTGTTGGCGGCAACGTCTGCGGCGGTGACGGTGGCGTCGTCGTCGGCGGCAGCGTCGGTGGTAGCGTCGGCGGTAGCGTCGGCGTACCACGCCATCGCAGTCGTTGTATTATCGTGCCGCGATGCTGCGCTTTTCGTCCCCGTCCCGCATATCGGGACCGCCGCCACTATTGCGTCGACCGCGGGCACGGAGCGTGACCGCAGGGGCGCGAATACCGTCGTCGCCGGCCGTGGTTTTCAGTCGACGGTTTACCGCATAGACGACGTGCGCGGCAATATTTATCGACTCGTCTCGCCGGACGATTTGGCGCGATTATCGATGGCACCGCTGCTGCCGTCCACGAAGACGACGACGACGACGACGACGACGGACCGCATCGTCATCGAGTATGAACGATGACTGCGAACGGCACTGCCGAAGACCAACGGTCGCAGGGAACCGATAGCCCGGCCTGCTCGACGCAACAGCTCGCGGCCGCCGTCAAAGTCGCAACGCCGGTAAGACAAATTACGGCCGTCTGGCGGACATTGCGCGTACATAGGTGTAATTTCAGCCGAGAGTGACTGGCCATTAAACAGTAAAGTGCAATTTAGTCGGCGAATTTATTATATACGATAACCCCCCTCCTTCTCCCCACCGTGGTGGTGGCCGGATTCGTATACCGATTGGGTTTGGTTCGGCTCACGTAGCCGATTTTAGACAAAAAAAAAATAAAAATTTCCGTGGGATGAAATCTATTAAAATAAATACCTCATTAAAACGAATAGATATAATAAAAAATAGCCCCTCTTAGATACGCCACTGAATGGTCGAACCCGTTTTTAGACGTGTGGCTTTTATTTCCCGTCCGTGACCGGAAGATCGAAACGTTTTATAGAAACTTTCCCGTAGATTCGTGGGTTCGGCATTGGATTTTCGTGGTCGGCGCGTCGTGGAAGTCGTTTATTGAAACCGCTCGTACTTTTCCGATAAAATCTGAGGAAAACCGAGAAAAACGTAAACGTATACGCAACGCCGTCGCGGGTTTTCAGGTCAAAATCCGTATTGGTTTTTCGATGTAGTAAATCCAATAAGAAATACCCGAATACGAGGTATCTGAACTTTTCCGACGAGTTTTTTAGGATTTTCCATTCTGCGGGGCTAGCGAACGAATCCGTATATATGTCGGCGACCAAACGAAGTGGTTGGCCGCATAAGTAAATTTTCGAATAAGGGAAACACAGACACGTAGACTCGTATATATAATAATAATTCGGTATTAACGCATTTGATTTTACACAACTTTTTTTTTTTTTTTGTGATTATACAACATTTTTGATTGCATTAAATCGTCTCCAAGCTGGTTAAATATTACGTTATACAAATTTTATTCACGTAATCTTAAGGAATTGTTTGAACATTTACTAAAACAATATAGATGGTATAGTCTAAACCGTTGTGTTCGTTATTTGCGTTACCGAGGAAACATGTATCTATAGGATAAAATGCGAAATAATATTTTTTTTAAATACCTAAGCACCACGGGTGAGCCAATGTAGTAGGTGGAACGTACAGAAAATCGGATATATCTAAAGGTGAATTAAACGTTTATCTGTACGCAACGATAAATCATTGCAAACCAAATTGTTCGATTAAACATGTTTCGATAACTGTAAATTAAAAATTGTATTTGTTCATTTCTAAACTACCAATAAAACTAATTGCATTTGATTATTGTTTGTGTTATTAACGAATTTCAACAAAAATTTGAACTTAGAACACTGATAAAAAATACAATATCTATATCCGCATAAAACAAAATATACTAGACAATTTCAATATAATTATTTAAAACTCAGAAAACGCAAGGATATTATGCAAATTTCAAAGCGTTAGTAAGTGCAAATATAAGTATATATATATGTATTCGGCGAATGTTTCAGGTTTCTACGATTATTATTTTTCTCAATTAAATGAAAAAAAAAAAAAAAACAAAATCGGAAATTACCTAAACCGTTATTTGCGTAAATATTCCCGTTTTTAAAAAAGCTATACGAGAAAAATAAAAATAATGACGCCTCTCAAATGCGCCAACTAGACGAAATTTGATACGAGAAATCAACCCTGAAGTCGATTATCGGAGCAAAATTTCTGTTAGAAAAAGTTGTTAAACGGGCAGGAAAAAATGCACACGTCATCGTTATAGTGAAACAATGCTTTCCTCGTTATGCTCAGAATCAAAAACATTTCGGGTTTTATTTACTTGTATTATTCCGATCTTTTTGGGAAAAGCACCAAAACTTCAGTACGTTGTACGTTCCCTGATTCAAACGAGAACGTTTTTCCCCTCGTCGTAGGCACGACGACGTAGGTATCAGCTATGAAAAACCGACAATTGTTAACTACTGCTTCTACGAGGGAAAACAATATTTATTATCAGTAACGTGCCCGGGAATTTTCGACGGGAACGGGCGTAGTACCTGTATAAAAAAAATCGTAAATCTTTCGTATTAACCAGGCGATGTGAAAAAAAAAAAAAAAAAAAAGACAAATGTCAATTTATATTCAACAAAACAATATGGCTGTTCCCTTATAACTCGGCCGAAATCATCTACACATAAATCGGTAAATAAATAATATTTCTTAACCGTTGTATTTTTAAGCCAATGGCGGTGGGCGCGGGGATATTTCCCCTGACCTGTGCGCGCCACCGAACACCACGACGATAAGATATTTTATTTTGTCCCGGGAAAATTCACGAGACGATACTCGCGGGGAAAAAAAAAAAATGATTTATAATTTTCTACCGTATTTGTAGTCGCCATGCGCCTGCTGCGAGTCAACGGAAATCGATTGTCCTTCATCTTGTCTCGGGCAATGTCGCAATTAGTCGTTCGTGTCCTAGTGGGACACGCCGTATGTTTTGTCGTTTAATAGAGATAAAAAAAAAAAAAAAAAAAAAAAAAAATGTAAAATGTTTGCATTGGCCCTCGGCACGCGTCCGTGTGTGCAAGGACGGCCGCCGGAGGGTATTTTAGGTGTTGGAAATCGCACGTATCCGTCGAGTCCCGCGGCGGCGGTCCCTTTGCTCGCACACGCCTATTTTGCGACGACGTTCCGGACCGGTGGTGGCGGAAACGTGACGACAATAATATTATTGCGAACGTCATATTATTTTTCGTACGTCATTCATCGGGAAGTCGGCCAAAATATATATTTTCACTACTTTACCCCCCCACCCCACCCCCCTGCCGCCACTCGTCCATCCGTTCAACTCCGGCGACGAAACAAATAAAAAAAAAAAAAAAAAAAACCGTCAATTGAAAAGAAGAAAATATTTAAACCGAAATACGATTTACGTGCGACCGGACGCCATATAAATTATGAAATATTATCGCGTTGGCCCGTCCCCGGGCCAACGGGAATTCCTCGTAAAACGAATTGAATTTTATTCATTTATTGCGACTATAATAATTAATATATAAAAAACTGAATCGACAGCTATAATCCGTTTTTTTTTTTTGTCGTTGGGGTAACTGCAAGGTTTGGGTTTTCGCGAGCGTCGTTTGTTTGTCGTTTACCCGTCAAATTTGCCCTTAACAGAACCGATTCCGTCCCGTCGGTATTCCGTATTGGAGTGAGTGGACTCGTCGCCCACAAGAACATTGTCCGTGTTTCGATAATTTCATTTTCAAGCGAGAGTAAATACGAGGGTATACGTGAAATACCGCAATTCACATACGATATTATATTGTGCTTAAAATAATTACATATTCACGGATAATGTGCTTACCGATTTAGTTTGATACGTTCGGTGAGTCGAGAAAATGGGATTTATAGCATGGGGCTGCAATCAACCTATATCGGTACGTAAACCATAAAACGATTCTGAGCTTGGTCCGGTGAAAATGTTTGGAAGTATAAAAAATTGAAAATTCGATTAATTTTTTACTAGACAATAAGCTACAATAGTATTCTTTTGCGATTATTTAAAATGTCTACGATTACCCTGTAGCCGAATTAAAAACAAAATCTATTGCCGTAAATGTACCGTTTTTTAACCCGGATTTTACCCCAATTATCAAGAAAACCATAACGTTAATAAAATAAAAATAAAAAACCATTCATTCCACCATACGCCATACTAGAAACAAAATGCATTCGGAAAACGTGCTACGCTTGAAAATCGGAACAAGATTTCCGGTAGAAAAGTTATTGACGGACAGAAAATATATAAAAAAAAAAAGCACACATTATACGAGTGAATAACCAACCGTGTAAATTTCCCTACCGTTTTATTCCCGTTCGCTTAAATGAAGTTCCCGGGGAACGGTCGGCCGGTATATTATTATTGTTATTGTGGGGGGAATCCGGGAACATATCGGTGGAAATCTTTGCACATTCACAACGAACGTCGTGTCGAAACGGCATTTTTTTTTATAGTCCGTAAAACAAACGGAAACGTCTAGCGCAGTGTTTCCCAACCTTTTTACCACCACGGACCACATCGACAAGATTTGGTCGCGGACCACCTCAATTTTACGAAAACTAGGAATACCTTTTTTTTTTTTTTTTTTTTTTGCTCACTAACGAGAATACACAAAATTTATCGAAAAATGTTTATTTGTATTATTTTACTTTACATTTTATTACTATACTTCGCTAATATATAATTATACTAAATAATATTTACTTAGTGTGATTTTTGTGACTGATATCTATACACTTATAAAAGTGGAAAATACCTATCGGTCTACAGCAGCAACAACGATAAGATAACCGTATAATATTATACGGTTCCTCCCTCAATAAGTTGTAATTTTTTTCGCTATTTAAAAAAAAAAAAAATAATAATTAATTTGTAATAGAAATCGATGAAAAAATCTATGGGACCGCGGACCACCGGTTGGGAAACACTGGTCTAGCGGGACGTCAGATTTTTTAGTCGTACGACAATGATTATAAAATACGTTTTCCCTTTGAACCTATTCCAAGGCAATACGGAAAAATGAACAGAGTATTTTTGTTTAATTTTCCGTCGATACGGACGGAAAATCAAGTCGATTAGATTTATTATTTTCCATAATCGCAAACCAATTCGGTTTCACGGTATACCTGCCCGTCTACCAGTGTTTTTTTTTTTCATTTTTTTACACAATTATCTATGTTTTAACACTAAAAATTATGTCCGCTGTGCGTAATTATATAGCATACACGGTGTTTCCGACATACACGAACGAGATTATTATTAATCATTAAAATCCGATAGCGATCGATACACGCCGCGTGCTGGTTGTAACAAACGGAGTTTCTTTAATATTATTAATAATGTTTAGCGATGGTAAAATATCGGTTATAACCGCCGAGGGACGAATATTTATTACATATTTTTGAAGAGAGAGAGAGAAAAAAAATAAACGTCTCTCGATCGGAAAAAAATACAAATTTTAAATAATAATCACGATAACCGCGATAAAAACGTAAAAAAAAAAAAAAACCAAACAAACGCAATCGAATTCGGATTATAGTTTCTAATTTGGACTTTTTATTTTTTCTTTGTTCCAGGATACCAGGACCCACGTAGTCGTTGAGCTGTACGACACGGAGCGTTCGTACGTCGAATCGCTTCACACGTTAGTGAACGTAAGTATACTGATATTTTTTTAATTTATTTAATTTGAATTCGTGTACATAAAAATAGTGGGCCCCACTTAGACGACTCGTGTGGCGGTACAAATACAATTGAATAATGGTTTTAAATTTAATTTTGTCGGTTTTGCGAGTAGTGGATTCACGTTATTCCGATAATAACAATAAATAGTGTGGAAAACGCATAGTCGTTTGAAGTCTCGAGGTTTTTTTTTCCCCCCCCCATAAAATCCGGTCTGGTTTACGGTTTATGGTTGGGAGAGGGGGGGTGAGATTTAGAGATTTATCCTTCCCCCATTGTTTTTTAATAGTGGATACCGTACAAATTAAATATTATATAATCGTACCCACGTGTGTCGTCTCCGTTCTAACGAGCGCACGTGGTTAGGTTCATCTCAGGGGGTGTCGACCGGAGCCCTCCCGAAAAAAAAAAACCTACGAAATTACAACGTAAAATATTATGTCATGTGTCGTGTGAAATGAGTTGTCGTCGGTCGGTCGCGTGTCGTTCTTATCGTTGACAATAAAATAAAATCAATTTTTATAACGCGTAGGTAGTTTTAAATAATTTCAACTTGTGTTGGCCATTGTGGGAGGTGGCTATATGCGAATAAAAACTACACACTTTTTTTTGTTTTTTTGTTTTTGTTATTCTATTTATTACTAAGCTGAGTATTTAAACGAAGCCTTTCTCTTGTTTCCACTTAAAAATGTACGATCCTTGCCCCTCTCCCACCCCACCGGCATAGGTCTGAAATAAATACCGAGCGCACGACGACCAGTTCAGCAGTTCAGCCAGATCGAGATTTTGTGCCGTTATTGTTTTAATTTTAGTGCGTGTATTAGTTTTACCATTAATACCGTTCGTGTTTGTACGCCGGTTTTTTAACGACATTCGAATTTTTAAACGTGATTTTTAATTGTGATATTTCACCACGCACACAAATATTGCTGAAAAAGTAAAATATACCAAGAAAAATCCGACGTACAAACGCGGATAATGTTTTTACCTCAAAGTGGAAAAAAAAAAATAAATAAAAATCAAAAAACGATACGTGCGCTCGTATGATTATTGCGATAAATTATAAGAATATCCAAATTATCTTTGAGTGGAGTGGTGGCGGTGGGGGTCGATAATATGGTCAAAATCTGCCCTTGGACAGAGGGTTGCCACTCTTCCTTTTCTCCTTTGGTGCAGTGTCTCTTTGATCCTCTCTCCTCTCAAAAGTCTTGTACACGCCACTGATTCGCGATACAATCCCGAACCACTTTATAATACGATCTCTCAGCCACTCTATTCCACTTGAAAGAGACATAATAAAATAATATTTCTGTTATACAGTAGTATAAAGTTATGTTTTTTTTTTTTTTTTTTTTTTTTTTTTTTTTTTTTTTTTTTTTACGATTATTATAACCCTATATTTGTATATACGGTTCAATTTGTCGTTTTCCAGTAGATAACGTTGACAATATAATCTGAAATGAACGAGTGTCGTCTCGGTTAGTAAAAACAGAAGAAATGTATATGTTGTTAAGTTGGAAAATAAATTCAAATTTTCAAACGTCGTGTACGATGCGTAGTAATAGTATTTTTTTTTAAATCGTTTTGTAAATGAACGTATTATAATTCCATCGTGGATTGATGCGCCGGTCGTACGAATTAGCTGGTGTTTAGATAAAATATTCACAGCGTAGCGACGACGGAAAACGTATATACGCGACATTTTTAATTTTAATTTAAACATCGCCGAACATATATGTGTATACATTGTTTCGTTTTATTATAATTTAAAACATAATTTTGAAAATAACAGTATTTGTTTCGAAACGACACGCACTCGACTTCGCTGCCAGCAGGAGGGAGTTTTAAATATTAAAACGATATTTACCGACATATTTTCCTTCTGACGCACCAGCAACAGCAGTTATATAATACGACCATTCGTTTTCAGTTTTATTTTTATGTCATTCCTACATATCCGATGGCATTCGTTTTTATGACAAGCGATTTCTTATTAGGTTTTTTTTTCTTAAAGGACGTACGTCCTACAGTTTTGCATTATAATTCCCCCGAGACAAGACAACTTTTGAAAGAGTTCAATGTTTGGTTTATATGTATTATATATAATATATATATATATATTTATATATTTGCGAATTATTTAACAGAAGCTATTCTATACCTACCTATATATTGATTTAAAAGTTTTCGAAGAGTTTTCATAGAGTCTAACATATTCTTCTCTAAGGATCTATATGTATAAAAACATTTATACACGTCCAGAACGATTTTTATATACCGTAATAAATATTATACTCGTACGTTATTTTGAGATATTATTTTATTTTATAGGATTTTTACATATTTCCTAATTTGTATCCTTAGGTACCATAATATATATTACGCAATATGTAAACTTACGATTATTTTTTTTCTTCCATTCGTTATACATATATATATTTTGGATCCGAGAACGAAATATTGAAATATCGAACGTGTACACCGTGTTCTAATATTAAACATTAAATATATATTTTAATTTTATAAATACGAGTATATACCCATAACGATTTCGATTTCGACGCGGAATCGCGTGAGAACGTAATTTTCACCATATCTAAAAAACAACCTATAAATATTTAAGTTTTTAAATAGAAAATTAAAAAACTCGCGTTCGACATTGACTTGTCCGACAAATATCGAAATACGTAAAAAAAAAAAAAAAAAAATGATGATGATAAACCAACATGATAAACGTGAGAAAAGAAGCCACCCAATGATGACACTTTAATATTGATTGTTTGTTAGTTTACATAATTTTTTTTTTTTTTTTATTAATTATTGTAAGAGATCTCTGCATCATTTTCGTTTTAGTCGTCTAGAGGGACTGCCTGGAATTGATAAGGATGAAAGGTTTTTTATTAGAGGATTTGAGTGAGAGGAAAGACGGGAGTGGAATCTTTTATAGAAGCATTTAGCTTCTTCATGAATAGATTTAACCTTCAAATCTGAATGGGTGTGTGGTTTGATATGTAAGGGGGATCATTAATTAATTTCCTTAAGGCAAGATTTTGGAAGCATTGGATTTTACTTAAGTTGGATTTTTTAGCGTTACCCCATAGCTGGAGTGCGTAAGTCCATATTGGCTTTAATAAAGTATTGTACTACTTTTGTTCTACTTTTATCCTATATGCTTATTATGTCAAACGATATAGATTGTATATTTCTTCTTTAAAAAGAAAAAAAAAAAAATGATGATAAACCACCTATCTAAGTTTCAGTTAGGACGGATAGCGTCGGCGGCGGTCGTTAAACATTCGGCGATAGCGGACGAATTTCGTTTGTGCGATGATTATTGTGAACGGAAAAGGCGTCGAATAAGTTATTCGACGTCGTCGTCGTCGTCGTCGGATTATTGGCGACGACGGGTGAAAGCGGGGCCCGAGCGGTATCATCGCCCGGCGGTGTTACGATTTTCCGTCGGATTTGTCTTCAATTCCGTAACCTCTGCGCTCGGCCGACGACAAGACCGCCGATAAATCGCATTGCTCCGCGCACCGCATTATCCTCGTTTCACCATAGATCCTGAAGTGTACAATACGTTATTTATCTGGATCTAGGTATATTTTTATCTTTTATCGTATCCGGATCTGAAATGGGCAACAATAGTGTTTTAACGATAATTGCTGTTTGAAATATTTTAGATACTGTTATAGACAATAACGATTATTTAAATTATCTCGGATTGGATAATAGACGAGTGGAATTTATCTAGAATTTATCTTTAATTGTCTATCGTTGCCATTGTTACGGGCATTACAGTAGTGAGATGAAAATGTGAACGGTTAAATAATTCTGTATTTGCAAAGGGTGTAAATGTGCGGCATAGAACATTTACTACTTTAACATTTTTTAATTTTTTTATTTTTTTTGGTTTATTTTATACCCTTTAATTACTTAAAAGATAAATATTTTTTCGTCATAGTTAAACATCGGATAGATGTAAACATTGTCATCTAAATACGGTGAAAGATAATAAAATATTATCTAGACGAGTCTCGACGCTGTATATTAGTAATGGACAGATAAGATATGTAATTTATATACGAATATCGTTCATAAATTAGTTTTAAAATTTCATCGATTACACGGCATTTTTTTTTTTTAAAAATTTAGACGTATCTCGTATACTTTTAACGATTTGTTTTTCCGTTGGTAATGACAGAACAATTATCTTTTTTTTTGTTGTTTTATCTAGATAAAAAGTCACCGATAATTTATCTTTATCTATAGATATTTTAAAATATCTTTTTTTGTGCCCGAGCCGTCGTGGAACGTTTCCTCTTTTGTACGACTGATGCCGTTTAGCTCTTTGTTAAATTGTCTCCTTCGCGTTCTCTTCAGTCCATAATCGGCCGGGATAATAATAATATAATCACGCCAATTTTTTTTTTCACATATATGTAGTGTACTTATACTGCTCGGGTACTATTATTACAATTGCAATAAATACGGACTCAGCAGCACTGTAACCTATAAAAAAAAAAACGTTTATAAATAATTAAAATAACTATTTTGTCGATATTTCATGAATATTATTATAATATGAATATAGATCACGGTACGAGTTTTACATTATATGATACATTGAATGCGCGTAGGTATTATATAAATCTATATAATACTATAATACATTTTTTTTTTTTTTTTTATAATAGTACATTATTATAAATATAGTTTATGAAACATGGAACATAGTGTAAAAAACGAAAACGGGGTCACAATTATTACGCGGACTTATAAAGTTATAATAGACCAGTACCTATATAAATACGTTCCTGCGGATTAGCACAGATAAACTAAATTAAATCTATTGTAGTCGTACTCGGGGACATTTTTAGATTCCGAGCGTGTAACGAGGTTGCGAATGTATTGTTTTTTTTTTTTCGTGTGTTTTAACAGCTTTGCTACCAGAAATCTTGCTCCGATTGTCGATTCCAGGGGTGTTTTTTGGCGTGGTATTTTCATTCTCCTTATTAGTTTTCTAAATTATGGGATAAAACCGGGAATATTTACGCGATAACTGTTAATTCTGTTATTATAAATTTTTTTTTTTTTTTAGTAACTCAGTCGAAAATAATCGTAAATCGTATTGCAGGAGACTTTCACCAAATATTTATATTATCTCTTTCTAGACGTGGTACAATTACAAAAACATTTTGACGGGTTTGAGTTTTTTTATAACTCATTCATCAACATTATCATAATACGATTCGTATTTTCTGCGATATATTGTTGCCCGCGATAGACGTAGTGTAAATAGGTTATGTTTGAACAGCGTTTGTCTTCGGGATTCGCGTCCGCCGTTGTCATGGAAGAACCGCGCGATTCGTCCACCGTCGACGCGCTGCTCTATTACGCCTCTACTCGCGTATAGCGTCATTGGTTTTTGCGGGCGTGGGTGTAAATCACTATCACACCGATAGAGATTTACTATCAAATCTTCACCCGTTAAAGTAGTGTGAAGTGAGGTTAGGTTAGGATTTTGGATTTACCAAATATTTTTTTCCCTCCCGTCCGTCCACTGCGTCCGGTTAACCGTTTGTCGTCGGTACGTGTATCGTTATCATAATTATTTGATTGTTTGTGAACGGTCAACGTTCAGTAAGTGAACTTAAATGTGATTTATTTGTATATAACGAATGATATATCATAAAAATCAATCGCTCGGTGTTACTAACTATATATATAATGCTTATCAATTATTGTTTCACTTTCGAATTACTAACGAACGAGTGGCCGCCGTTATAATTGAAAATACCGGTCGGGATTGCCGCACGACAATGCCGCGTAAATCGGTAAATTATACCGGCATTCGTTTGCACCGCTGATTCCGGAATTTATATCCGCGACTCGTCTCTCTTGTTGCACGTCTCTTGTTGTACGTCTCTTATTATCTATTCTATCCGAAACTCGGCGTAATATCGTAATAATTTATAACGCAGGTACGTACGCCGGCGACATTCGTCTATAAGCACCCGCGACGGATATTATGACGACCGTCTTGCGGTATAACAGTCGTCGTTAACGTGTTTCCGTTCGGCTCGTAAATACATATAATATTATGTACGTTTTAATAAAATAAAAATATAGAAAAAAAAAAAAATAAAATAATAAAGTATGGTTTATGTTTATTACCGGCGTACGGGACTAGGATTTATGTGCATAGTTTTGCATATAACTTTAAAAATAAAAACGCACGCAGTTATTTATTCGCAGTGTTATACGTATGTGTATTGTATATCTGCGTTCTGCACTACAAACGATTATTCTCGTATGTTTTTAACGCGATTTGTACGCCACGGTTAAATTATTAAAAAAACTATAATCAAAAACAAATATTGCTTTATAATTCTACTATCGAAGGAAAAATAATCAGGTTTACGCCGATAATTCAATCACAGCCAATATACTGTTTATTATGAAATCCTTCCTATAACCCGCGTTCTTTTTTTTAAATTGTATTTATTTATTCTACTACGGTTATTTCGTATATTATTACGACGTTCCGTATTGAAATTCGGATACTAACCATCGGGATTTTTCTATTATTCACGATCGCGAATTTATTATTTTTTTAAGCGCTTATAAATTGTAATATTTTGGTTTTGATGGTTTTAAGATAAGGTTTTTTTTTTTTTTTTTTTTTTTTTACGCTTAAAATACTTCCGGTTAGTAAAATTATCCGAATTTCTCCACACCGTACCTTAAAAGTTGCGGGGATTCCGCCTGGTGGTACTCTCAATGAACATTTTCCGTTATATTTCCCACAGTTTTTCTAAAATATTTAAAATAATAAAAACTGATAACAAATGACGATATCATCGGTTTTATTTTGTCGATTTCTGGGCTACATTGGCTAAAAGAGATAGAACACGACCGATATTACCGGTTCACCAATCGTTTTCTGATTGCAATGAATTATCCTTGCTTTCAGTAAACAAACTCGATTACCCTGTATCCGGTACTATCCAAACTTCCCGCCTACAAAACTTTTTCCTATTTTTTTTTTTTTTTTTTACAATAGACTACATATAAAAACAATAATATACAAATGGCAAAGTTATTGTTAAAATAAAAACATTTTGGGTGTTAAATTTGTACAATTATATTTAATTTCAAATCAACTTTACTTGATGTTACGACTATTCGTCAAATATACTACAATTTAGACAGTGTTGAAATAAAAACGAAATACCCTTGAGCCAACACGTACACCCTTAACATCGGTGTTAAATCCACTCCCAAATTTCTCTCTGTGTGTTCCACCACAAAATCGTATGTATTTATTTTTCTTGTGACAGACCCTAAACGTTTAGATTCAATTATAATAATATCCTCCTCTGCGCGCTCTTCATTAACGTGTTTGGCAAACGATTTCGCATATTATTATCATAAACTTTTTACGCGGTTTAATAATAAAACCGTTTCATTATATAGTCAAGTCCTTTTATTAATATTTGTATAAAAGATAAATTTGTTTTATAGGTAGGTACTAAATGTCTACAATATTAATTTTCGCTTCGCTACGAGCATAAAATATTATATGCTCGTCTTTTCGGTCCGACGAAAAATCCAATTGTGTATGTACACAGACAGCGTCGATCTAAACAAGTTATTATTATTTTTATTATTTTTTTTTTTATATATACGAATAAAACGTACCGAAAGTTACTTTTGCCAACTATATAAGTGGCTTATTTATATATTTATTGAAAAAGAATATTCAACATTTTTACTGCGTGTGCGGTTTGTATATAAATCGCTTGAACCTAGCCCCAAGTCTGCTGGAACCTGTTCAATGTTTTCAGAAACTACTGAAATATTTATTTGCCCGTATTACTATCGACAATCAATTGTATTTAACGGTATTTCGGAGAGTAAAATTTGTATCATTTAATTTTGCGGCGAAAAATCACGCCTGTAACACCGATAGCTTAAGCTACCGAATTCAAATCGCGTCGTTATGTAATCTGCCGATCGTTCGTTGGGTCGGACGTGGGGCATATTTTTTCCCCCCTCGTGAAATTTTTTCTCGAAAACCGTAACGCAATAATTTTTTATTACAGTACAATCGAAAAATGATTTTTCTTGATTTTTCCCCGAGTCTTCGGGCCGTTTTAGTCGGTCGTACACCCGCGGCGGTTTCGTTACCTATTCAATTAATCCCAAATAAAACCGTGTAAACATAATCTATACACTTGTATATATTATTTAAATAACCGATTTATTACATTATTCGTAAGCAAATTAAACACGCATTTGTTTCGTGGCGCTGGAGCAAACCTGTTTTGTTAACAAAAAAAAATAAACGTACCTATAATTAAAAAACGTCGCGTTGTTTCTGTATACGTACCCGGTACACGTATAACGTATATTACCTGTATAGGTAATTAAAATGGAGTATAAAATAACTCTCTTTGTCTGTGTACGATCAATAATAAAAAAAAAAAATTATGTAAACCGAAGTAGTATTTTTTATACATTTGTTTTTTTTTTTACTCGATACGTACGTCTTTTCCAACGGACGTTTTTCATAATATATTTTAACGGGATTATCACGCATTCCATACGGTAGTAGTATACCTAGTAATCCGTTGCTCGAGTAGAATCTTGAAATTTTTCCCGTTTTGCCCATAACAACTAATGTTCGCCCGTTGTATTTTAATGTATTTTTCGTGTATTGGAAACAAAAAAAAAAAAAAAAAAAAACGAAAATTTACTTCGTTTTGTACACGATAAATATAATATTTTAAAATAACTAGTAGAAGAGTTAAAAAAAAAAAAAAAAAACAAAAATATATCGTTACTACACGTTATCCACCGATGATAAGTTATATTTATTATTGTACGATCATTTGTTAAATATCGTTTTGAGACGATAACCAACAATAATAGCCTGTTTATTTTTTCGGCATATCACAGTGCCCGAGGAAAAATGTATTTTCTCCTCCGACGATTTGAACAGAACTAAATTTACCAAATTAAAAAAAAAAAAAAATAAAAAACCTAACACAGTTCGATAATTTTTATTTATTCACTTATGGGTCTTTACAAGGACGCGTGTTAACGAATCATGTATAAAATATATTTCACAAATTCACCGTCTTACAATATCGTCCAAACATTTAATAGTATTAAAACAATGCGGTATTCGTAAAATATATTACCTCAGGTGTATTATAAACGCTCCGAGAGAAATGTGCATTCTATAATAATATTAACTAACTGGACAATGTTTCAGCATATTTTGTTTTTATTTTTTTTTTAACGAAAGCCCGCTTATTAACGACAGATATACAATATGGAAACTGAAAACTAACCCGAAGCTGACCAGTAACACGTGATTTCGTATTTATATATCTCATTTAGGAGACCACTAAATCGAATCAAACGAATATTTTCTTCGTAATATTATACAGGACGATTCTTTCATCACGCAATAGCGGTTATCCGCGAAAGTTTTGAATGAATTCGTTTTTGGTTATTAATGAACCGTACGATATGATCGTATTTAGACAATATGTTTCACAGTTATTCTACCATTATTAACCCGTATATCGTAACAAACGGTCGTGTGGTTTTCGGCATTTCTATTCCGATCAGGGTTTGCGCTAAGAAAATTTTAGAATCACACAAGTAGGTACCTGAACTTCGTTTGCATACACATTTTGACGTGAGAGAACGATATTAAAATATTAATATATTATCTATATCAGAGTTTCTTAATGTTTTTTTTTTATCTGTGGAACCCTTACTTTGTTTTAATGCAACATTTTATATAAGGACTATTGGTAACAAAAATTAAGTGAAACCATGCTATGAATCTTTGTACAATTTTCGCTTGAATAGATAATTTTAAGTAGCATAATTTGATCGAGATATCGCTGTTTTAATTCGAAATTGTATGCAAGAAAAAGGCACGCACCTCGTCCCTTAGCTCAAAAATACAAGTTAGTAGTTTTCCTCGAGATAACCACCTAGCCTCAGTATGTAAAAGATGAGACGTATGTACACTTTCCATATAGGATTCTGAATAAACGATTATTTAGAAGCCGAGATTTTATGAAGTTTATGATTTTAACGACCTCATCAAGGGCATTCATATAACTGGTAGATAATTTTTTAGCAGCAAGTGCCTGCCTATGTAGCACACAGTGGCCACTAGATCAGTTTTTGGCAATCTTTTTAGTATGCTGTACAGCTTCATTAATTATATCACTCATAGCCTTTGCTTTATCGGTACACATATCAACGCAGTAGTCCCATAGGTATTCTTTTCTCTTCGCGAAAATAATTTAGAATACTAAATAATTCATCTTTACTAGTACATGTTGGTAGAGATTTGAATATTTTGAAAAAAGTACTTAAATTTCGCGGAACCTTTAAGTGATCTCCATGGAATCCCAGGGTTCCGCGGAACACAGTTTAAGAAACACTGATCTACGGGAATGATCATACATGGATATTATTATCATTATTGTTCTGCGCAAGATGGATCAAACCTCGTACGATATATACAGGGTTATTCAGAAAGATCCTACCGATTTAAAATAGCTAGACATTTTATCTTATAAAATTATGTATCAATTAATAGAGGGTTAATTCTCGAGTTTTAAAATGTCGTTAAATCGTGATTTTAAAATTATCGCTAACGGCGATAAGTTTGTTTCCGTAAATATGTCGACCGGGCAGCACAAAGCGTTTTGTGTGTAGCGATTTTCGAAGTGCGAATTGGTAATAACTGTGCAACGCGATTTTCGTCGTCGTTATCGGATAGATGCACCGACTGTTTAGGAGCACACGTCGATGGTAATCGTCAGTTTGACGAATCGGGGTGTTTGTGCAAAGGAAAAGCACAGGCCGACCTCGTGTACTCGATGGTAACGCGGAAAGAATTAGAGAGAGTTTTCTACGCGGTCCGTGTAAGTCAACCGACTGCACAAGTCGAGAACTGGAAATTCCGCAAACAACTGTTTGTTTGGCGTGTTTTGTGACGGGTTTTGTAACTATGAAACCGTATAGGGTGCAATTTTTGCAGGTTTTAAAGCCTACCGATAAACGACTGAAACGACTTTCATTGGGTATTTTTATGCAGGAGACTTGCAGGATGTAAATTTTGCCTCTCGAACTTATTTGTTCGAAAGTTCGACAGTGACGAAGCAACCTTCCACTTAAGTGGTTAACCGTCATATGGGGTACGAAAAACCCTGATGCCATAATCGAACACGAGCGTGACTCACCGAAAGTTAATGTGTTCTGTGCCGTATCACAAAACACAGGTTTATGGCTTACTTTTTTTTTTTTTTCTTTTGAAAACACAGTGGGTAGATCTTTTTTAGAAATGCTTCACACCTGTCTACTTCCGGGATTAAACAATGATTCTGATGACTACAATTGATTGAGATATCGAGACGTTTCGATTCCGCGCCAGTAGTACCCATTATTTCACTTTTAATTGCGACCCGGTATTTTTATTATTATTATTATCGTTTCTATTCTCTATTTTTTTTTCTCTTTATCTGTCGTCAGAAAGCTACTCTCGTTAGTCTCGTCGTGTACGTTTACGTCTTCCGCCAACCCGGAGGCAGCGGCCCGCGTACATTTCCATTCCGCCGTCTCGCTCGCATAAATCGCGGCGGTTTTTTTTTTTTTTTTTTTATTCCTCCGTATATTACCGCGTACGATAATTTTTCCCTCTCGTTTCCGTTTTGCGTCGTCGTCGTCGTCGTCGGGCATAAAATCGTCAACGATCGCACGCGCAACGACAAACTCCCAGACGTGTATATTTCTTTTTTTGTGATCCCGGACCAGTGAAAACTTTAATAATATTAAATTAATTTCTTTATTTTTCACTCTCGTATCCGTCACACCCGCGTAAAAAAACCTACGGGGCTTCGGCAATGTTATTATTACTGGCCGTTATATCTCGCCGTCGCCCCATTCGCCGTAATAAATAATAATAATAATAATAAATAATAATTATTATTATAATCGCGAACTGCGGCGCCTAGCTGTTGACCGTCAACCACCGCCGGGTCCCGTCGTCTATTTCTAGAGAGCTCTGCCGCCGCCGCCGCCGCCGCTGTCACCGTGTCATCCTGTTGCGATAATATTGCTCGTACGGTTGACCTTGCCTTTGCCGAGTTACTGCGACACGCCGCCGGCCGGTATAAATATAAATATTAAAATCGGACTGGTGCGATCAATCTCTTCGGTCGCGCCGGCGCGCGCGTGTCCGTCCGAAACGACAATACGCAACAACGCTGTCCTCTATACACGTATAACTCAAAACGAAAACTACGGATTTAAACGGATTTTAGGCGCCGCTACCGTCCGGTGTAGACATAATAAAAAATAAATAATAAATAAATTTTAAAATAAAAAAAACTGTTTTCGCTCTACGACCGCGAAAGAAACATTCGAACAATTCGATTTGCCGCTGATCGTTAATATAAAATTTCTCGGTTTTAAAGAGCATACGAATACTCACTACCATCGCGTTAGTGACTTTATGCCCCGAATGTAAATGTAAACGCGGAGAATAAAAAAAAGTAAAGACTGGTATAAAAATAAATGTAAATACACGCGAATTGTAAATAGTCAAAACCACCCGATTTCCCAACGTTTCAGTGTTTGCAGTTTGTGAGTTTACGAGTTTCAAGTCGACTATACGGTAATAATATTATACCGTCTAATGAATAAATAATAAAAAAAAACGTTTTCTGTTTTCGCTGTACGACCGCGAAAGAGACATTCGAACAATTCGATTTCCCGCCGACCGTTTACAAAATTACTCGGTTTTAAAGAGTAAACGACGAGTATACACGCGAATAATACTCACCGGCATCGCGTTAGTGACTGTATGCCCCGAATGTAAATATAAACGTGGAGAATAAAAATAGTGTAGACTGGTATAAAAATAAATGTAAATACACGCGAATTTGTAAAAAGTCAAAACCACCCGATTTCCCAACGTTTCAGTGTTTGCAGTTTGTGAGTTTACGAGTTTCAAGTCGACGACATACCGGGGACGGCGAACCATTTGTGGTATCCGCGTGTCAAACACAACATTTCGGTTTGATTTTAATTTGCCCGCGTGGTGCCAGCAACTTTGCTGACTTTTTTTTTTTTACTCGTTTCTTTAATAATTAACTAAACATATACACACGGCTTTATTTATTGTTATATTTAAACTTTACATTAATTACTATTACATATTAATACGAAAACATAATTCGCGTTGATACATTAATTAAAATATATGTATGTACAAAACACAAAAATTACAAAATCTGTTGTAAATTATTATGAAGTGAAAATTATGAACTATATTTAAAATTAGCGTGCAACCGAAATTGTATGCACGTGGCACTCGGTGACACGCGTGACATAGGACACGCCATCCCTGTACTATAACGGTAATAATTAAAGTTATGATGTTTATGACTTTTTCATATTTTTTTTTCATTTAGTCGTGCACATCATAAGCAGACCAAATTATAAATTCGTTTCGTATAGCACAGAGTCAGATGCATTCAATTTTATTTTTGCATATTTTTGCATATTTATGGATAAATGCGTATTTTGAAGAAGAAAAAAAAACTGTAAATAAATGCATAATTTTAATGACAAAAATCGATAAATATACTGGTATAATAGTCTAATATTGTCTAATAGTAAACTGGTATTTATATATTATATTCACCCATAGGTAACCATTGTTAATTTCAAATATTAAAATCTTACCTTTACTACTTATATTCACTACATATACGTTTATTAATCGTTTTTACGATTGATATTCGTGATTGAGTGATATAGTGACATCGGACATAGTGACTATAAAATCTTAAGTCAGTGTATGGTGTGTCATGGGCGGACTGCATTGTGTATTATTTTAGTTTTAAAACGTGTTTTATTCTCACTAAAAATACCCAAAGTGAAAAGTTCCGATCCTGTTCGACTACGTGAGTTTATATTAGAGTTCGGGGAGAATATATTTTCAACAAAATATTTAGTGCTATTGCGTCAGTATGTGGAATGCAAATTGCAAGTGCAAAACATTTAAGGGCCTTATAACTCAAGATGAAGCGCGAATATTAATCTCAGACACGAGAACAAAAAAAAATTGTATATTAATATTTTTAATTAACAATGAAATTTTTAAATGTGATATCTGATTTTTTCAAGGCCATATTTTGATATTTATTGAGCATATTCGCATGCATTTTTTAGTACTTTTAAGGTCGTATACATCCTAACACTAGTAATAATATGATATCGTTCGCGAAACAAAAGCGGACATTTTTTTCTTATCTATGAGGCCAACCGAATTCGGGGCACCTGAATAAAACAAAATTCCCATCTTTCGAGGGGACCGAGTCCGGCGTTCTTTATCCACTCTAGTCTTCTGGTTGTTTTTATTTATCGTACTATATCGGGGCGATCTTAACAAAATCAAAAAAATAATTTTTGTGGGGAGGGGATATAATCATCCCCGAGGCCCTATTAGCGACACATATTATCAAGTCTGCGATTGTCAGCATCAACACGTGAAAACACTAATTATAAGTAGTGAATTTTTATTATTCGCTCATCTGTTGGGTAGGTAGGCAACTAAAACGCGTCAATGTCCAAGTGAGTGGTCGACTCCGACAACGGCGAAATTTTTGTCGCGTTTTTATTTATTAATTGTTATCGTGTTTCGGTATATTGCAATCGATATAAAAATCTACTTTAAAACGTTCGACAATAAAAAAAATTAAAAAAAATTAGGAAATTAAATTGACACAGCGGGGGGGGGGAGGGGGTAGGCCATGCCATCGTACACTATCGAGTATTTTTTAAGTCCGTGAATTAATAGACAAGGTGTTTTTAGTGTTGCTATTTTAATCAATCCGAAATTATAAATATAAACATAGAAACTTGTTTTTATCAATTTAGAATTTCCACTTGTTGAACCGAAATCAAATAATTTTAATTCATAGGTTTGTTTTTCCGGTCGAACACCCATATTAGTTAATTGGTTCGTTATAATAATATTTCTAATTCGTTGAGAAACACAATAGAAATATTGTTTGTGGAGCTTTATATATTTATAAATTAATTGGTTCATTAAACCGATATTTTTAATTCGTTGAAAAATCCAATCGAACGATCGTCTGTGATATGACGGATATCCGGTCGGGGCCCTATATAAATTGATTGGTTCATTAAAATAATATTGGCAATTAACAAACTACAATTGAGAAAGATTGTCTGCGGTACACAAGGATATCTGGTAGAGGGCTCTTGTAGAAATAAAAACGATTTCTACACGTATCCCAGACAACAATATCACGTTACCACAATATTTAAATAATATTGCAATTTGGAATGATAATATTATCAGTAATACTATATAATAATATAAAAAAATTAAAAACATTACGAACAAATTACGATTGTAAATACAATAAGATTTTCGCATTAACTATTATCAGGGCTCGGGACTTAATGCGCTTGAAATCATAAAAAAATATGCGCATACGCATGCATCAAAAAAATATCAAAATATGCGCTTAAATGTGTTAATTTTTAATTTTAAAAAAGACGTATACAAATCAAATTAAATTAAAAAAAAATAAATAATAATTTTATATCTTATATGAATAAATTGGTGACGTGGACATAATACAAAATGTATTATATTTTAAATAAATAATAATAAATTAATTATAAAAAAAAAAAAGTATAATACGCCCAGGGTATTAATTGAAGAAAAATATAATATCCCGAGCACTGGTTTTACTATCATAATATTACCAGAATATTAACTGATCGCATAAACTGGGAAAAATCTTATGATTAAAATACAAACATTTTCGTTAGCACTTGAGGGATTTGAATTTGGACTTATCTATAACTGTCTCTGCTTACTACATACCTACTCGGAACCCTATGTAATAACCACTGCGCCACTATATTGATGAGAATTATAATATAATAGTATCTATGATTTAGAAAACACTTTTTTCTTTCGTTTTATTTCAGAAATTAAACTTTTTCTCTGGCGGTAAGAATAGGGATCGAATTAGTCATCCCGCCCGTATTTGCTCTCATCCCTCCTGGTTGCCGAAAAAATTATATTCAAAATAGATTCCAGCGTCAAGGTTTTATTCGTTTATTTCATTAAAAATAATAACGGCGAAATAACGATTTTTTTTTTTTAAATTTATATAATCTAACCGTTTAATAATAATAAATCTTTACTAATTTATTATTAAAAAAAAAAAAAAAACACGTGCATTCTATACTATATAAACGTAGACACCGTGCTTTAAACTCATTCCAAAATAAAAAAAAATGCTAATTAAAATTAAGGTTTGACCGTATGCGAGTATTTTCATTCCTCTTATGTAATTTATTAGGTATAATCTCGTAAAGTATAAAAAAAAAAAAAAGTAATTAAAGCTAAAAATATAACATGGAAAAAAATTAGATATGCTTAATTTCACCATAGACTTGTTTAACAGTGTTTGGAAATTGAATGGTATACGAACGCCTTCAACTATTATATACCATTTTGTTTCGTTCTTTAACGTTCATTTTTTATACTACAGAAAGTACGGAAATTCATAATAATCATGTTAATTATTTATAACGCATATCTGAAAATATTGTTGTGTTAATAAATTATTTATTATTTAATATTACGACGTCAATTGATTAGTTTTACTAAAGAAAAATCATTTTTCATTGCGCATTCGTCTTTTCAATGAACGTTCCAAACACTGCATATTACTGCAAGTTAACTGCACCTTGGACAACACCAATTAGCGTGAAAACATCTGCTATACAAAAAGTGGTGTTCGGGAAGAAAACAAAAATATCATCGTTAATAATAATATCGTTTTTTTCCATGAAAATCATTAATTTATCACCAATAATTTGTTTTTCAGATATACACCCTAATTTATCACTTTTAATAAAAACTCATAAAGTCGCTTTATCTATGGTTATTGTTTAGTTAACGACATCAACCAAAACTAGAAAATATTCTCAAAAATGTCCCTCGGAGTTCCGTTTTGAACAGTTTTTCACTGTAATATTATATTTGTCAACGATTGTTTGCTTCCGCTGCGTTTAAATTAATACTCGCGAATAGTATTTGGGAAATCGGAATAATATTTATGGAAAAAAGAAATGAAAAGAAGATCACACTTGAATTTTATATATTTTATTATATTATTTACAAAGTTAATAAAGTAAATTAGATAATATCATAATAAAAAAAATAAAAGTCTTTTGAACTCAATAATACAATGTATATTGTATGTCATTGTATTTTTTATGAAACCTTTTGAGGGTTTCAAACTCCTACCCCTCAAAATTGAAATCGAATAAAAATTGACATTAAATATTTTAGTAATGCAATAGCCACCACACGACAATAATGTTCTATGATAATTCACGTTTAATGAAAAAAACATTGTCGTCTCTCTGGCGATGACGTTTTACTTGCCGCATACGTCTAATTAAATAATATTCTCGATTTTTGAACGTCTTATATTATTTTATTATTACAACTGGGATCACACGGTTTTTTACGACTGGTACAATTACATTTTGTAAGCTGTGCCCGTACGATGAACGATAGTAAAAACTTACTGTTGGTTGATTCGTTTCCAAAATGTAAATGATTAAACTTGACTTGTTTTATCGTATCGTAACGCGCGTTATTGAAATGATTCGAAATCATTAACATAAATTCGTAACACACTAATCGCCGTCGTTGGTCAATTATTATGTTATTATTTATTACGAGAGAATGTCAGGGGAAAAAATTGAGTTGACGTAGGTACTCAAATTTCATAGAGTAATCGTAACTTTTGAAAACTATAAAACTTAACGCGCGTCACGCAATACAATAATAATACGACTATTTAATTGATTAATATTACGGATTATAGTTTTATTATATCGTTTTAACGGCTTCGTACCGGATGCGTACGGACGCCATTATTACGATTTACGACCAATTGTTTTATGCGTACGGTCCTGAGACGCGACCGCTTTGGAAAGCCCAAAAAACTTTGATTAGCGGTTTTTTTAGATGGACTTTAAATTCAGTTCCGATGGTCCGGTACGGCCGAAGAGATCGCTAAAATAAGACGGAAATCGGCGGGCGATTGTCTGGCGTAAACGGGTATATTTAGTTGAGCAGACGTTTGAGAAAGACCGGCTTTATGTAGGGAAAAGACTATTGGTGGAGACGAAGGTTAAGGCGGGCAGACATAAAGGCGGCGGAGCCGGAAACTCGACGGAGAACGAGTCGCGAAGAACAAGGATTTGGCAGGTTTTGTTATTTAGCGGTACCGGTCTGAATAGTACCGAAGCCAAGCGGAAGAAATAGAAATAAACAGTTGTGTAAAAAATATATATACTGCGTTTTTCGTATAACAATCGCATTGCGTAAAACACGAATTTATATAAAAAAAAAAAAAAAATAAACGACTATATTAAAAAAATAATCGATAGATAGAAATCGAGGGGAAAAAAAAACACAAGTAACGGTTGAAAAATATTCACATACCTTGTATTCAATTTTTTCGTGCGCAAACAGCGGATAATTATAATAATTAAAATTATAAAACGAAATATTAAATACATGTTACGCAACGATTTATTGTTACAATAGACAATTTGGGTTGCCCAGATGTTATATAATGAAAATTAATCTTCAAAACCGATACAATGCGTTTAACGTATATTATAATGTAATTAACGCGACGATTAAATCGTTAAAAACAAAAATAATAATTATATTATTTTATACGTTAATAATATTAAAATAGGTCGTGTGAGTCGTGACGATAAAAAACAATAATAGTTATTTAAAAAAACCATCTTAATTTACCCTAATTTTTCAACCTTGATAAAATATTCGTATAAACGTCTCTCGATTTGTATAATATACGAGATATAATTAAAATAATAAATATGTATATATATATATATATTTTTTTTTATAATAAAAAAAAAAAAAGTAACATAAATGTGTCCGCGCTCTCAGCCTGCACGTCTTTATAAGATATATTATCGTAATCGTTCGTTGTTTTAAAGTTTAAGATAATAATAATAATAATACCGTTGACGATGCCCTTCAACAGTGACATTTTTTTTGTTCGTTACGACATTAAAATGTCTTCGCGTAAAAACCGTTTGTGTCTTCGTCGTAAATTGTCATAACCGTTTAACGTCCACTAAACTATATAATATTATTACGCTAGACGAATATATAGATATGTTATTTTAAATTCAAAACGTCCAAAGTATAATATTGTACAGAGTGATTTTTATTTATTTATTTATTTATTTTATCTATCGATTCGAATTCTAGTATTTTTTTTTTGTTTTTTTTTTTTTTTTTTGTCCATCGTTACACGAATGTGAATTGTTTAAGCTTTATTTTTTGAACGCGGTTTTAAAACACCGGCTCGGCCGTATACCTTAAACCAGTGATTTTGAACCTTAGTCGAATTGCAACCCCTTCAAAGAAGTAATAACAGATCACTATAATAATATACTATATGAAAAACCATTCGTTCATTGTTTTTGGCGATCTCTCACCTTAAATTTTGTTTCGCGACTCCCAGGTTGAAAACCACTAACCATAAACGGTTATTTACTTTTGGTTTTCAAATGTCAAAGCCCTCCCCGCCCCCGATTTTCAATACAGATTCGAATAGAAGAATATATTCGTTTGGGATATATGGAGATTAAGGGGCGAGTGTTTGAAAACAGTGGCGTTGAAATAAAGCTCAAACAATTCCTTCACGGTGTAAAAAAACCAAAAGTAATTTTGCTTGAAATTTTCATAACGGTTATAATCGCTGGTTCGTCGCGATAAAAGAACAACTCTGTATTTACGAGCGACTATAATTTATTATTAATTATTAAAATTCTGTCACACCATCAATAAATTTGGCAACAGAAATTTAATAAGTTTAATCATCGTCTCTAATGACTCTAACAGTAAAAAAAAAAAAAAACACTGTAATATTCTTGTATTTTATCGTAGCATCGCTTATTATTTTTTATTGTTACACATTCACAACATTTAGATATCATGTACAAACGGGAATAAAATAATAATATAAAATGTACCGTTACGTTAAACTGTTGTTAATTAATGTCTACGATTTTGAGTCATTTTTCTAAAATTATAAAAGCACAAATACTGCACTATAAGAGTTAAATATAAAGTTAAAAACATATCAGCTTTAAAATTATCATTTATAATGTACCTCGGTCTTCTACATGTTCCAAAAATATATTTCAGTTTAAAAATATACACTCGTTTATTTCAGAGCTGTTTCAAAAGTAATCTAAAAATTATATGTATTTAACATTAACGTACACCTTTCCGCGATTCGTGCGTTTTTAATGCAAATTAAATTTTACATTTTTATCTTTTCGTAATTTGGAAACTTTGATTTTACATTCGTTACGTTTAAACAAATTATTCGACTTTCGTTTTACCGCCCAATTTTCGTCTGACAAATTAAATATCATCACGACTGACTTTAAAGTGATTGTCCAGGGATGAGTGTCTCGGATACGTTTGTACCTCGTACCTATCTTTTAATATTTATCTAGTATCCATATTGTGTCTGGATATTTGTTTCCTTCGTGTAACCTGTACCTTTTTGTTTTTCGTGTAAATATATCAGATACAAATTATATATTCAATACCAATTAGCCTAATCTAACTATTATAAAATATATATATATACAAACAATATTACGTTTTAGAACATAACTTTCTAGACGGAACCGATATAAATATCTAATTATCGTGGCCTCGCGCAATAACGTCATGTGTTCATAAAAGTGTACACGTGGCAGTCAAGTATCTAGAGGTAAAAAACCGAAAAAGTGTCTATAGTATCTTGTATCTAAAAATAATTTTTTCAAGTATCTTGCCCGCCCCATGGTTACGACGTTGTCGATACATTTTCCAAATAGATCGCAGTCACATTGTAAACATAAACGTTTAATTATACATATAATTATTTGTATAATGTACGTCTAATATTATTAAAAAAAAAAAAATCATCAATATTTACAATCCGATGATTTTACAACTGCATTAGGCGTACGAATTATTGTTTTGTAATTGGGGATTTTTTTTCCCCAGACTAAAACTTATAATACAATTTATGTTCCAAATAAAAATCTACAAAATACAATATTAAAATATTTACTTTATAATAATTTCTAAACGTATACTTTAGGCGCCTGATATTCATTCGTTTAAGTTGTCGTTTTTAAAACTAAAAATAAAAAAAAAATCGATCAATTGCCGGTACCGTCGAGTGCGGTAAAAGTGGTAAAAATATCCGTAAAATATTCGGGACGATTTATAGATGTTAATAAAATGGAAACTTTCCATGACTACCCAATAAAATACTTTCAAAAAAGAAAAAGAAAACAAAAAACATTTGACGGTGTAATAATAATTAGACCGCGCGTAACGATGATAATTTTTTCGTTGTTACGATTTAAAAATTGACCAAAACGAAACACGATCCGGAAATTTAATGTAAATTTTCGCCCGTACGTTTATAATAATTAATTATAATATATACGAATTGTTTTCGCCGTCAATGAATGGAATCGATCCCGGTGCCAGCAAAACGATCTACACACACGCATACGCATACACTACATTATTACATTTCCTCGTGGCGTAGAGGTGCCAAATGTTTTTCGGATGATTCAGTCGGATTTTCTGGCACGGGCTTGCCAGCAGTATTATCAAGAGTGAATAACCCACGACACGACGCTCTTGTGCGCGCCAACGGGTCCGCCGCCGCCGCCGCCGCCGCCGCCGTCGTCGGAATATTAGTGTCCATGACTTACAAACGAATATTGTCCGATCAGATAAAACGAAAAAGAGAAAAAAAAAAAAAAAAAAAACAACAAACCAAAAGCTTTAACATGCGGACGGCGTGTAAAATACTCGCTTCAATATAAAACAGGGTCAAGGCAGATAAAACAAGACGATTAGGAAATGGAATGTATAATATATAATAGGGACGGGTACGGCTGACTACTGCAGTTTGTTCGATATTCAAAACGATCGATTATTTTACGTACGCGCAATATAATGAAATATTTGAATATTATAATACACCTACACCATAGGTATCTAGTACAATGAATTACAATTATTCTTCACGAGTGCATTAGACACGCTAACAACAAAACCACGGAAACTCGAGTATTTCTATTTATAATAATCGTTATGCCAACCGATTTCGGAAGAGATTTTTACGTGTCCAAACGGCACGTTAATTACACGGCTAAACCGTACTTATGGAACTTTTGCTTTGTAAAACAATAAACGGTAACAGACCGTCGTCGTACAGTAGTCGTGTTTAATGACGGAAAACGTCTTTAAAATCTGCGCTTTATTCGTTTTTTTTATTATTATTATTACGAAATGGGTCCAGGCGGATTACAATGTAATCGCCGAGTGAAGAATTTCGTTATTAATAAAATGTACGACATAACGGATAAATTGAAGTTCAAAGGCAAACGTCATTTGAAATCGTACGTTTCAGGGCGATCGTAAAAAAAAAAAAAATAAAAAAACTAAACATTTTAATACGTAAAATATATAAAATAGGTTACTATAGAGAGATCGGCGGCGACCTGTTGATATTCCGTTTTGGTTTACGACGGAAAAAAACGAGACACATTTAAAATAATACAGACGTTTCGGTTTTGTCGCGTCCTGGCATCGGAAACGTGCAGTTTAGTACGGTTATATTATTAAATGCCGTGTCCAGGAGCGAAGTATGCCTACGTTAATTTTATTGTGTTTTAGAAATTGTGTTCCGAGTAATATGTTTTTCCGAAACATATTTTTGTTGGCCTTTCCGTCCGCGACGACGGGACATAATACTATTACGTTATTTTCTCGGTTCGCCAACAAAATCGATTCGTTCGGAAAATATAACACTATTATATTGTTCGGCCGCGTAAATATCGCACGCCCGTAGTATATCGGACGCGTACACGCAATTTCACCGAAACATACGAAGAGAAATAAAATGATGACGACGGTTTTTTTTTTCTTCTTTTCTCGGCGATAACTCCGTCGTCGCAGCGTTCTACAATGTTCTTGATCAAATTATATTCAACTCGCTGTTGCGGACGAGGCACAAAAGCCCAGTTCTCACGGCCCGAGAACTTGAATATTGTACAAGTTATACATTTAGACGAGACAGAAGTACGTTACGACAACTTAATATGTTATTTCTTGTAAAGTAATGACTTTTAAAACTCACGGGATTCAATATTATAACAGTATGTTTGCGCATATACATACACTTAAAAAAACATAACGGGCCTGTTAGCTAGACGTTTTCTAAGCAATAACATTTTGGACAGGCATAAATACACGGAGCAACGACGACTATTCGTAATTTGTATAGGGTATCGTTTATCGGTTGGGTTTTTCTGTAATATCGTCGAAACACTGCCGCTGTCTCGAGTTTTTCGGACTCCCCGCAATGGTCACCGGTAAAACTTAGGACTTACCGGTTATAAACCCCTAGGTTTAAATACGTTTATGACAGATGTCCGTAACAATATATGTAAATATAGTTTGATTAGTAGTGAAATTGTAATTCTATGGAGTGGGGGCCCCACACTTCACAAAGGGAGTCGAAGAACGCAATTTTCGATGGGATGAGAATGCCAGGAATTGCGATGTCAGAGATGGTTCTCAATAGATTTGCACGCTGAGCGAGAAGAATCTTCTATGTGTACACAAATTGGAAATTCTGTTGGTTCGTTTGATATTTACGCAAATCTTCAGTTTTATTCCGATGCCGTTGCACGCTTTTCACACTCGACAGACACTCTATTTTTCGTCCCGGAATTCAACCCCTAAAGGGTGGCTCACACGTGCATTTTGTTCATAAAATACGTTCGTTGTTATTATTTTTTGTTAATTTCTATCCTTAACTGCACTCATAGACGTATTTTGTAGTCTAATATTTAGGCATTTGTAGACGTACCGTACACGATTCGATTCATCCGATTTCGTTTCGTCCCATAATGGTCATGTAATAGCATGTATACGTAATTTTCGTCGAAAAAATTACGAAAATTCATAAACGTTTGGGAATATATTTAAATTTTAACCGAATAATTAAGTAATCTATCAAAAAAAGTAACTATTCCCCGCCCCCTTTCACCGAACAGATTTGCGTTTACGAGTATCTAGCGTCGTAAAAAAAACAAAAAAAATATATTTATTAGTTATTTTTCGTGCGCTTATTGTTATTGTTATTACTATAATTTTACAGCCACGGAAAAAAAAAAAAAATAAATAAAATAAGAATAACAGTAACCAGACGCGTGTCGACGCCGCCGGCCGTGTAGGCTTTTTTATCGCGCCGACTCGGAATTCTTTCGAAAACAAATACCATTGACCATTCTCGTTTGTGTGTTTATAATATATTTCGCATTCGATATGCGGATTCGTCTTGGCCGTATTATTATTATTATTAAGTCTGGTCGCTAGTTATCTCTGCGAGAGGAGTATATATATATTTTATTATAAAATCGTCGGTAATTAATTCGTTCGCGTATATCCCGCGATTTTGTCACACGTCCAAACGTATAGTACCCTCGACCACTGCGGTCGATTTTTCGGTCGCGCGTTCCCGAGAGCGTAAAATATATACGCGCGCGCGCCGAAGCGCACATTCCTGCGGCGTAGTCGTGACCCTCCACCTCCCCGTACACCCTATACATATATATATATATATATACAGGGTGATTATTTTATCAGATTTAACGGGCCCGGTTTATTATTCGAGTTTCGGTCCGCCGCAGTGAGATGATCCATCTGTTAGTATTATAATTTGTAGCCGAGAGGTGAGGTGAGGTCTCCAGTCTCCTAACCGGCCGGCAAACGTTGCGAAATTACGATATATAAAACGTAAATCGCGTGACGTTTACAGGATGTAGTTCAGGAGTTCAAACGAACATGACGAATTTTAAAGAGAAAAAATTTGCCAAAACACAAAAGTTCTAGCCGTGTTAGTACGATGTTGTTGTTGTTTTTTTTTTTTTTTTAAATAGCCTCGCAACTTGTTTGTACGACGAGTTTTTAGAAAAAAAAAATCTGCGCATGGCCCTCGGAGAATATTCTCCTCTTTAAATTTCGTTATTTCCGTTCAAACTGCAAGTTCAACCTAAACGCCACAATTTACGTTCGAAGTATCGTAGTTTTGTTGTGTCGCCCGTTAGCCGTACTAAGACGTAGGATGCGTCCACGTAATATCGTTTTTAGATTTTAAGATATATTGGTTGGTTTTACGATAATGCGTTTTATTTATTTATTGTTTTCTCTATCTGTAAACAACAACTTGTTAACCAGAAATGTTTCTCCGACTATTATTTATAAGTGGTGCATTTCCGGTACAACATTTTCGACAGACAACCGCAAAAAAAGTCAAAATGTTTACCCGAAATCTTCGTAGTTAAAATTATCGGTTTAGAAAAAAAAAAAAAAATCACCCTGTATACACTACGACGCGGTGGTAATAAAAAATAAAAACAAAAAAAAAAAATAGCGAAATATCTCTACCGCGTACAATAGTTTACGTAAGTGTACGTCTAATATTATTATTATTGTTATTTTTTATTTATTTTTTTTTTTATATTTCTATTGGTGTTCTCGCTCCTCTCTCCCGTGCTGGTATATACCAGGCTGGGGTCTGTCGGTTTTTATTTCCTACGGGTTTTCATTCTTTTCTCGTATTCCGTTTATAAATCGAAAACACGTATCTAAAAATATTCGCGCGCTGTATTTGTTGTCGATATAATTATGCGGAATGCGTAAATATAATACGGGCACGCCCGCAAATCGGAACGCCCGGGAACAAAAAACTAAAATAAAAAAAAAAAAATAATAAAAAAACATATCGGAAAACGCAATCGAAATCCGGCACTCGGCGCGCGTGTGTTTATACACGATCGCGTACACGGACATTTCGCGGACCGTGTAGATCGCGAAAATCGGATGTTTATTTTTAGAAAAATCACGTGGGGTATCACGTCGGTGGCTTTAACCGAAAAAAAAAACGCACTTCCTCTGCGGGTTTACAATCCGTTTAAAAATAATTTGTGACTGTAGAACCGCGTGTTGTTGTTCCGTCTGACGCGAGAACTGCGCGCGTCGAATTACGCGATAAAACAATATTAATATTCCGGAAGTGCTAATTTTAATGTGCTCGGAAATTAGAAAAAAAAAAAAAACAAAAAAAAAAACTCTACCGCAGACGTTTGTCGGACTTTAGCAACATTCCCGGAAATGTTCGCGAATGCAAAAGTCTCGAGTTTTCAAATGACAAAACTTTCTCTAGATCAAAAATCAAAAAACAAATTGTTTAGATACGGATAATGTCAACAAAATATATTTGAACCGTCTCTCCGACGGGATAATAGACTAGTGGCATTTATCTGGATAAAAAAAAAAAATATATAATTGTTGTTGAAAACATTTATAACAGTCAAATAATTCGGTAAATTCAATGCACCGGGTATAGTTTGTGTATCTACGGATTTTCAACTAAAAGTAAAACTCATAGGAATATTTATTATTTTTTTACTATGGGTAAAGCGTTTTTTTTTTTTTTTTTTTGTTTAGTTATTAAAACGCTCGTCTAGATAAGATAAAATATAGAACATTTTTATCTAGATGAATTATGTAGATATGGATCAATTGTTGGACGTGTTCGTCGTACGTATACGTATCAAGCCAATGGAAAATGATTTGATTTTATTACATTTGACAATCGTGTGTAGAATTTGCATCTAAGGTACACGGAATTAATACAGATCTCCGTAAATTTAATTATCATAGTACTAAAAAACATATTGAGTTAAGTGAAATATAGTGAAATTAAGTTATAAAAGTTTTCATTAAAATATAGGTAAATTCAATTGTTTGATATTTTGTTGAACAATTTATAATATTATACTGCCCGAGAAAAGTATAAAATGACCTAACCTAGTTTCGTTATAAAATGGGTTTTTTTTCTTCGGATTAGTAAAAGCACTTCAATACTTTTACATTGTATTATTAAAAGTTTGCTGCCCGGTAAAACATTTTTTAAAATTAATTTTTCTAAATTAATCAATAGATTTTCTAGATAATTTTTTTTTTTTAAAAAAAAACCTTATAGACTGTGCGAAACTGGTGTATTGTGTACTTTAAAAATAATTTATTTTGTCGTATAATTGAATTGTGGTTTCCTTCGATTATCAATACGGATAAAACCGAAGAACTCGACCGACGGTCAACGGTAACCGATATTAGGTTTGGTATCACTACGTTTTGAAGAAATTCACTTTGAGCTCGAATCAGAATCGATATTCGTTTATAAATCGTTAATATATTATAAAAAAATATTGTCGAAATACCGATTTCTCAGTAGAAAAAAAAAAAAAAAATGTTACCGTATTGGACAAACTATAATCGTCAACGACGAATAATTTTTGCGACGCGTCGTGGTTTGGTCCTTGATTTGTCTGAAATAACATAGCCGAACATTATTATTTATTTTCTATAATAGAATATAGTATACAGTCAGCGGCGCAGTGCGGTTAAAATATCGTCTTTCAATTATTTCCAAAATAATATCGTCTTTCAATATTACAAAATCGATTCTGTATAGCTTTCACATATATATTTATATTTATATGCATCGACAGATCAGCAGAGCGAACGTACGCGTCTTCCCGAACCCGGCCTTATACCCGCACATGTACAAGACAATAGACCTCCGTGGAGGGGAGGGGGGGTAGGTCGAGGATTCTCTCCCATGCTCGTATATAAAATGAAATTCAAAAAAAAAAAAAAAAACAAATTGTTTAGATACGGATAAAGTTAACAAAATATATTTGAACCGTCTCCGACGAGATGGAGAGACTAGTGGCATTTATCTGCATAAAAAAAAAATAATTATATATATAATTGTTGTTGAGAACATTTATAATAGTCAAATAATACGGTAAATTTAATGCAACGGGTATAGTTTGTATAACTACGAATTTTCAACTAAAATTAAAACTCATACGAATATTTATTATTTTTTTACTATGGATAAAGCGTTTTTTGTTGTTTAGTTATTAAAACGTCCATCTAGATAAGATAAAATATTGAACATTTTTATCTTTATTATTAAATTATTATATACGTAAAAAAAAAAAAAAATTAAAAACAAATTGCCCCTTTAGATACCCGAAGAATAGAAGATTACGTAAAGTTTGTTGTTCCAACAATTAATCCTAATCAATAAATTTATCAATACTAAACTCTGTATATTTTTGTAAAAATAAAACTGTATTTTATTTGTTACGTAATGCGTTATGAATAACAGCTAGACGATATATTGAAAAATTGTAAAAGCGTTTACTCTTTGAACGCCTAATCGTTTTTTATCGGTCAATTTTTATGTTTAAAATATTTAAATATCTACAATAGAAGAAACTGCCTAAATCCTATACAAACGTTTCCGCGCCCGACTGACAAATCACGCAAATCCACTAAAATCCGCTCTAGATTCTGATACAATTTCTGGAAATCCACTACGCAGACTAAAGATGAGGCGGTGTAGAGATTTAAATGTCGTCTAACCTAAATTCTAGATAATATCTAAACTAATAAATATGTAAAGTGTTGCCATTGGGTGGCTACTTTTTTGCACGGTTGTCCGAGTCACTAAACTACATTAGCATGCAGGCCTACCGTAATAAATAATTGCGCATTGTTTGCTTTATAAATAAAAAAATACAAATAAAAATATTTTTCGGTTTTCCCAGAACGACTTGTCCATCTCAAATCCGATCGGTCAACGTTTAAACGCTATAAAAATAAATAAATAACTCCGGTGCAAATTCCAATTGATAATAGCTCCGTTTGTTTCAACAAAATGTTAGGTTAGGTTGGGTCAGACGACAAAGTGTCATCCGGCCCATTATCTTCCAAGACCACGCCTATTATTTCACACCGAATTATCAAAACCGTTTTGTTCCATACACGCCACAACGTAATCACGACGCTTGTACACGCTTTGTTGTAAACGCTAACTTTTTAAATCGGACCCTTGGTCATCATCGAATTCACTACACGTCAACGGTGCAAATCATAATTATACATTTATACACGTGTCAAATCGCAAATCGCATACGCGTTTCGAGAAAAAAAAAAAAAAAAAAAAAAAAACTGTCCGCGCATATTTTGTTAATACCGTGTTAATGGTCTGTTGTTTAGTTTCGCGTGGAAATCCACCGTGTGCCCGCCCGTGGTCGCCACGGAGTACGTGCTCAAGAGTGGAGCAATGGGGTTTGTACGCTCCCCGTTGATGGTACAAAATTACGTCTATATACAATGTGCGTATCTAACCAATTGCCGACCGCAAATTTTTATTTTTTTTTTTTGTTTTTTCGTTTATCAATATTTTATTTATTGGCACACCTCAACTTGGAATATTCCCGATCGCGTCTCCGTTATGGAACTCCGAACACCCGGGCGGTTGTTCCCGCCGTTGTTCCGACGGTTTTTGGCAAACCAACGGTACCGTATAGTTTTGCTGCGGTCCCTTAATAGAGTACCGTGTGTGCGTGCACATAAAAAACATATATTTATACACGTAAAAAAAAAAAAAAAAAAAATATATATATATATATATTTTAACGCGCGCGTGCGCATACGCAAACGGGATGCGGTGGTCGTTTGTGTTTTATGGACGATAAACGCTTGTCGGACACGTTTATTTCGGACAATTGGCCGATAGATGCGACCGCCGCCGCCGCGGCTATAATGTTGCACAGGAGAGAGGCAGGCGGCCGCGGCGGTCACGTTGGCTCAGTTTCCCGTTAATATTATTATATTATCAAAGTCGGGCGAGTCAAACGGTTTTTGTTTTAATGTTAAGTCGTTCTACAAAAAAAAAAAAAAAACAATTATAATAATAACCAAGCTAAGTTAAAGTCATTAACACATAAACGAATTAGTGTAAACCGAGTTACAAGCATTACGGGTTTTCAAGAAAATAAATTCAATTTATCCAGATAATGATAAACGATCCAAAATCATTTATAGAAACACTCAATGATAACTACTAATGGTGATGAAATTATCGCGGAGAACATAACAGATGAGTGGAATTTTATCCGGGTACAAAAAATAATTTTGAATTGTCTATTATGGCGGGGAGAGAAAATTTGGAAACGGTTAAAATAACTCTGTACGTTTCTGTAAATGCAAATGGTTTCGACTAGTAATTTTGAATGTCCAGCTAAGTGTAAAAACTATACATATAGATATTTTATCAAGACAATGGCTAAAAAAAAATAATTGATTATTATCTTGGGTCGACTTTAGATAGAAACATCGAAATTTCCGTCTAAAATATGATGGGGGGGGGGGGAAATAAAAAAATATCCGGACTAGTCACAACGAAACATTTGTTGACCACCCCCGGGGTCAGATGTTGTCGAACCGTAAATCGGACGTTTCGGACGATCGCCCCCATAGGGTAATTTTCATCGCACGCGGCGGAGAGGGACAAAATTTAAACGCAATACCGACACTAACGGTTTTTACGTATTATTATTTTCCAAAGGGAAGGCACGTCCGTTCCGTTTACACGCCCTCCAAAGCGAGCGTCCGCCGTCGTTGTTTACCGTCGCGCCGGCTCCGACGACGACGTCGGTGGCGTTTATTAATGGAAAACTATCGTCGGCCGGATTAGTCAACATTTCGGCCCCTCTGGGCGATTATCACCGTACGGCGTAAAACATAATTTTTTTTATTACACTAAAACACTTGTGGGGGGTTACCCCACTAATCCCCCCGGACTAAAAATAATAATATTAAATGCACGAGCGCCCGGCGACGCCGACGTGTAATTAAAAATCGCCGCCTGCGGCCCGGTATGTAATCCGATAGTTTTTTTTTTTTTTTTAGCGCCGTTTACGTTCAGATTTATTATTATTATTTTATTTTTCTCTATGCGTCCGTCATTACGTATTATTGTCGTGCCGGGCGGGTGGCAACCGCCGTCGACAATCCGTGCGCAGTGGCGCTAATAATGTAGAAAAAAAAAATTAATAAAAAAATGTTTAAAAAATTTATATATAATATTTCGTCATACGGTTAGAGGCCGGCCACGACCAATCCGTAAGTTATTATCGGTATACGGGAAAACGGGAATTCGATTACACCGCGCGGTGATCGGATTTTGCAGGGTTTTTTTTTTTTTTTTTTTCCTCTCCTTTTTCCTATATTAAAATACTAATAATAATAATAATAATATACACCGGATACTCCGGCGGTCCATAGAAACCGCAAATTATTTATGTATTTATTTTATTTTATTTTTTTTTTATCTATATACCTACGCGATATTACCTCGTCCATATTATGTTATATTTTTTTTTTTTACGCCGCCGCCGCGGGTAAAAATATGAATAATAATAACGTATTTTTTTCCGTCGGCCATTATTTTATATTGTAAGTGTTCTTCTGTATGCGTTACACACGAACACGTTTATCTCGTTTAACGCTCGTGGGATGTTTTCACGAAACGGAAGATATAAATTTTTTTTTTTATTTTCAATCGATTATTATTGTTATTCGATATACGCCGATAGTTTAGACGGACGTCGTACGGCAAATTGTCGTTCACACGTCCGGACATTTTACGGAGGTTTTCCAAACGCTTTTCCGTGGTCGGTAAAAATCGGCGTCGCACAATGACAAAACGTCTCCTGACCAAAACGCACCAACTAGATACAGACAAAAGCCGAAACTCTTATATATTTATCCGGATAAAATTAAAATATTAATTTAATTTATGCGTACATACATACACGTCAATTATTGTGGTAATATTAATGAAATGTTCAACAATAACGCTTTAATGGTCAGCCGCTTGAATTCGTTAACGCACGACCGCATGCATATTCATAACGTATGCCCTACCGCCGGGAGAGGCGAAATCGATTTTTTTTTTTTTTCACTTTTACGTTCTATTTTTCGAGAAAAATTTTTTTTTTTTTGAAAATACCGTTACGATAATTAATTAATGACGATTTGTCAATTATCTAGATCAGGGTTTTCTAACTGTTTTTTATTTTACGGCGGGCCATATCAAAGATACGCTTCGGCATGGCGGGCCAAATTTGTTTAGAGTGGTAATGAAACAGAAGATAAATACAAATTATTCTATTTGACTACAATTTTACAAAGGGAAAAATTGTGATCGGTTACTGTTACTTAATGAAAAGTTTGGAAGTGCTTGTCTTTTAAAATTTCGCGGTAGTTTGGATCAAAGTTGGTTGTGCCAAGCAGCAGCGTCGTTCGTAAATTTTGGTTAAGTTGGTTCTATACTTTGATTCGACGGTTTTCATTTTTGAAAAGATCGCTCGCGTAGGCAAGTAGAGCAAAGTATTGAAATCACGTGTACATTTTTGGAGATTTTGAAAAGTCATCTGGCGACATGGCGCAAAATGTTTGCAGTCTGGTTTCTTTAAGACGATTTTCGAGCTGGTTGTTCGATGTGAGCCGGATAACTCCAAGCTAAAGCTCTGTCGGTAAAGTTTCAAATTTTATTGTGAATGGATATTCGAAAATTCGAATGCGCTCAAAACGAATTATCAAAACATCAGATAACTTGGCGGGCCGATTGAAAAAGCCTGACGGGCCGTAGTTTGTAGACCACTGATCTAGTTAAAAGACGATTCAGTTTATTTATCTGGATAACGCTCGACAATGGTGAAAAAAACGCTCGAAAACTATCACACCGTACCTTGATAATTGCGTTTTTCCCGGCCGGTGGTACTTAATTTAAATTATATTTCCTAAATAATTTCAACAAAAAAAATCCGACGTCGAATTGCGATAAACCGTGTTCTGGACCAAATCTGATAGCTTGCAGAGCTATTCTGCGATTAGAACGTCTCGAAAAATCCGGGTACGTATATTTCGACCGCGCTCTCAAATTTTGGAATTTTTTTTCTTGTCCAATCGACGGATTCTTTCGTTGTTAAAAAATCTAACGGCTTGAATTGCATATGGTCAAACGAACTCTACTCGCAAGACCATTTTTAATTGTTTTGCAAAATTCGTCGTCGTCTAAACATTCGGGTATATTTAACTAAATTACCCCATAATGCCGATAAACAGTCAGACAAAAACGTTTTATCGAATAAAATATGTTTCGAAACAAAAACAAAAAAAAAAAAAAAAAACCGTACGATTTAAATATTTAATCGTTTTTCAAACGTTTGTCTTTATTTACGTATGTACACGTTCGTTACCATCATTTTACGATAATCCGAATATTTACACCATGATGCACGCAGCAAACGTTTACACGCGCCGTAAACTCATTAAATTGCAATCGATGGTCGTCAATAAAACGTATAAAACAGATGAAAAAAAAAAAAAAAACAAATATTATGTTCGGGATTTGGCAATGACGCGCAATTTTTATTACTACGGTAAAATGGAAATATTTCGTGCGATAAACAGACTGGAGTATGGAATTTTTATTTTTAGAACGTTATTATTATTAAAATATGCACCGTCGGACCCGAACCGTTTGATTGGCATTCAACTGGTGGTCGTAGAAAAAAAAAAAAATTTAAAAAACATTAATTTCGTTCGTATATATGCAATAAGAATAACTCTTCGAGTGTTGAAGTTTTTGCAATACCGTAAGGAAAATGATATTGGTTTTGATTAGGACTAGGAAAATGATGCACAAATAATTACCCACAGAAAAGGCATTAAAAAGTTCCCATGAACGCTACCAAAAAAAAAAAAAAAAATGTTTTTTAAACATGAAAATACTATTAAAAAAAAACGTTAAAATTATTTTTAATAGCGAAAAATAACTTTAAACTAATAACACTTAAATACAATTTAATATCTATGTGAAACAATAAATGAAAAACTGTTCTAATTAATTCGATAGTATTTCACCGCGTACACGAAATTCCACTAAATAACCGCGTCTATTATTAATAACGTAATTCATGAGGATAATTATCGTTAAAAAAATATGTATTAAGACGAATATTTCTTATTAAAAAACAAACACGGTCGGATTGTGTTTCGATACATGGTAAATCGGTCTCTCTAAGTTGAATTCCCTAGGAGTTATGGGCAATCGAAAATTTGAGTAAAATTTTCAAATTCCTCTTTCGATTCTTTCGTCGTCTGGCAAAACTGTTGCCGTAAAAGTTCTATTCAATTTCGAAATTTTCGATTATTTTTTGTTAATAATTGTTTATTTGGTCAATCGAGACGTCTACTGTTCTTTTCTGGTCCTTATCATTCTCATTCTAAAATAAAAAAAAAAAAAAATGTTTTTCCTATTCCTTTTATGTCTTTTTTGAGTGAGTGAAAATGATTGACAAATTTAAAAAAAAAAAAAAAAAAAAAGTTAATTAACTGATATTTTAAGTACCAAAAATGCATGTATTCGTGAAAATCATATGGAAATGTTTATATTTGAACTCCGTGGTGTTTTGAATCAAATTTTTTTTTTTTTTTTTCGATAAGCTACGCGCTGAAAAATCAAGAATAAAGACGCTGCAAATCCTTAGCCCTAGTGATTATCTTATTCTTAGCCGCGCATCACATTATCAAATACGTTCTCGGCGAAAATATTATATATCCGACGATATATGCTGCCGTAGTCCGATAGGGATCACACTCGAGGGTCATAGACAATTTTTTCTAACCTTCCGACCAAATCTCTACATATATATATATATAATATTATGTATTTTGGCAACCGTTTTGCGATTATATTATGGTTTATAATACATATAAATATATACCGAGCCAAATGACGAATCTCGCCGTCGAACTTGACCTGTATTTATCAATTATTCAAATGTATCTATATAATCTATCGCGGCCGTGATGTAGTGCCGTTTTTTTTTTTTTTTTTTATTATTACTATTTTCGTTAACGGGCAATTTTCGAAAATAATGGCGAATACGTTATTTTATTTATACTAAAACGTTTGTCGACAATATATAATATTAACTATATTCAGACGGATCGAATCCGACGAGCTCGCGATGTGGGGATACAAACGGATTGTATCGACAGGTTAAATTTAAATGTAATTATTTTATTTATTTTTTTGTATTTTTTTTATTGACTTTCTGATATTACTAATACGATGATAATAAATATGATATTCTCGCGTTTCACGGTTGTCGATGCGTCCAAATATGGCCCGAAGACTTGGGATGCTGTTACAATAAAATTATCATTATACGACGACCTTGGTACGTTGTTTGCATTCGTAAATCCGTTACATTAAACAAAAATAAAAAATTAAAAAAAAATCACAGTTTGGGGTGACAAACCACAATTACCGTTATATTATTATTCCGAATCGACCGATATAGATTATGTTCGATTATTCGGTATATATATATATATATATATATCTCGAGCAATTATTTTATACGCGTAAAAATGTGATAATTTATAAATAAAAAAAAAAAAGCCTAACTGTGACCTAATACACCGAAAATAACGTAACCTTCGCTTAGAATCGAGTGAAATGTCAATGGATCGCCGCTAATTGGGACCATCTTGGGATTACGATAATAGTCGTCTATAACGGTAATACTAACAGCCGGGTAGCTTTTTAAACACACCGGAAACGATTGTGCCGGAGAAAAATAATAAACTAGGCCGATAAACGACGTCCCGTACAGAAAAAGAATTTAAACCTACACTGTTCGTTCGACAATTATTTTTATTACAAAACGTTCCGTCACGTAATATGTGCCCCCGTTTGTAAAAAAAAAATATATCGTTATCCCTAATGCCTTAGAGTTTGTTGTCACGGCGAATTTTTACCGTATTTAAACAAGCGGTGAGACGTAAATCCGGATTATCCGAAAATTCAATAAATCCGGATTTTAAAATCCGAAATTTTGAATTTTTATTAGTAAAACAACGCTTGCCGGGCCAGCTAGTAGTACACTGTATAAATTAGAGTGTAATATGTATGATTTTTTATTTTTTTTTTTGTACTTACAAGTCTTGTTTTTTTAAAATACATTTCTATTTGTGATATTTTTTGAATTGTAAAAACGTATTTAATGTTTTACACATTTAATGATATTAACAATAAGATAATAATAATAGTTTAATGATAAATTAATTAAAGAATATAGAATCAAAGTTTTGAAAACCGACATTTTAATTCATAAAAAAAATCCGGATTTTCAAATCCGAAATCCGGACATTTACGATAAATATCGGATTTCAAATTACGGAAACCAATAATCCGGATTATCGAACTTTGGCGAATCTGGATTTTGCCCGTCAATAGTTTAAACATGTCCTCGCACGTTAATTTAAATATTAAATATGATTCCGTCGTGTTCTGTTTCAGAAATACCTGTTGCCCTTGAAAAGCGCCGAAAGCTCCGTACACATCGACTCGTCGGTGGTCGATGACATATTTTACCAGGTAATTATACATTTATCGCGATATTGTGCGCTTTTTTTATATTTTTTCTACAGAATAAAAAGTAACGATTGTCCCCGTCGTCTTTATAGATACCCGAAATCCTTATGGAGCACGAACAATTCCTAAAAGATCTGCACAAACGTCTCGAAATTTGGGACGCGCACCAGAGAATCGGAGACATCTTATTAGAAATGGTAAACGATATACGATTTTTGAGCGTATGGGAATATTATATTGATTACGTTTTCTACAGTTTTCCAAAAAGCCTGTGATAGACTCGTATACTTCGTTCATAAACCACTGGAAACTGGCCAAAGAAGCGATCAAATCGACGTGCAATTCGAAACCGGCGTTTGCGAGATATTTAGAAGTATGTGCGTGCGCGCGAGAAAGTCGAATAATAACAATAATACGATTATTTAATTTGAACTTATTGGCTACTATTTTAGACGTGTATTGGATTCGTGTAATAAAAACTACACGTGGATTTTAAATAAGCGTACAGAATAATTTATAATTTATACAGGGTTTTCAGAATTGCATACAGTAATAGTACCTAAAAATATATATATATATATATATATATTTCATTTTTTTTTTTTTTGCTCAATATTAACAACAACAATATTGAGAATAAATAATTCGACAAAAATGTAAGATTAGCAGGTAACCAATTATATTATTTTGTCGATAAATTCAAGAGTTTTAGAGCTTAACTTCTTACATCCATGCGCCTTATACGGAATCAAATATACTTTTTGTTAGTACACGTGCATCATCAACGACACGTGTCTGTATACGAACTACACGTTTTACACGTGTAATAGGGACCTCCGGTTCCTTGCAATATTATGTGCTCGGCTAAAACGACGATTTTCGTTTGATTTGGTGTTTTACAGTCGACGGCTCGAGAACACAAAGGGAAATTAGCGCTCGATTCACTTCTCATCATGCCGGTCCAGCGAATACCGAGATACGAACTCCTCATACAGGTAATTGTATCGATATCGTCGACATTTCTTCACGTTTCTTCTCTTCAATTGTAGAGCAAACATATGGTTTTTACCCCCCCCCCTCCCTCCGGGTATGGCAACAGTATAAATCTCGGAATCTTCTAGTATAAAGAAATAATGCGATTGCATCAATTATTTTTTATGTCCATATGTTTTTTTTTCCTCAAATTATTTCGTAAAAATTTACATATACAGTTTCACGTTTCTCTTGTTTTATAATACGTTGACGTGTTATCGACGTTGTCGCATTAATCTGGGTTACAAAAAAAAAAAAAAAAAAAACTTGCCTATTAAAATAATGATGTACGTATTCTTTCCTTAAATTTTTTAAGTTTTGTTTAAATTAAGAAATTTTAGTCGTTAAATCAGTCTTCGATTCACTTTTACATACATAGAATACAAATATATTTACACCACCCCTCAACCTTTCGGTTTTTGTGAATAAATTATTTTGCCATGCTTCCCCCCCCTAGATTTACCCCACAGTTACGCCACTGTTTCTCCGTTTATTATTGCGTCATGCCGTCGTATCCTTGACACTAACCTAACCTAAGTAGCTATAATATAATCTAAGTGTTTTATCGTAATATTACAATAATACTACTGTATTCTCAGACGTTGTTGAAGCACACCGACTCGATGCATCCGGACTACGAGTCGCTGATCGAATCGCAAAAACAGGTACACGAAATGGCGGTGAAAATCAACTGTTCCGAAAAGGACAACTTGGAACTGGAGCAGATCGAGTCGCTGATCGACGGGCTGATACATTTGGCGGCCACCGACCGAACATTCCTCAGGCACGACCTGGTGACCATCGTTTCCGGGCAGTCGATGAACCGGAAGGAACGGGCGCTATTCCTGTTCTCCGATCTGCTGATCGTCACCAGCATCAAGCGAAAGAGCGGAACCATACGTAAACCGTCGACGTGAGTTGTTATTTTTTTTTTTCGATTTTTCCAATTTTCCCACAATCGATATATTACTGTGTCCAAATTTCTAAAAGCCGATTTTTGATTATATGTTTCGAAATAGTATAAAGGTTTTATCAACAGACTCTCGTAATAAAATATCGAAATCGATACCAATATAATTTATATAGAAGTACAGTAAACTCTCGGCATTCCGAATCTCAAGAAGAACAGAAAGAAATTCGAGATATTGAGTTTTATTAAAAATTGGATACTTAAAATACTAATACGTACCCCCGAAATTACAATATTCGTACATTAAATGTACTATAATTGCATATTTTTAAAATCCGTCAGTAAAATAAGGTTTTTTTTTTTTGGCATCTATCTTCGACGATGTTTTCCGAATTATCGAATTTGGAAAGAGTTTCTGATCAAATATAATAATCATTTATCCATGTTCCACGCACATGCGCGTTGTTATCCATTCCCAGACGGATGTAAAAATTCTATCGTCTAAATTAAGACGATCGGCTACAATATTCTATTTATCGTCGGGAATATTTGTGGTATCTATTGGGAATGTATTCGAGATCACGAAAAACGATTAATCGTATATCGAGTTGGCGGCTATGATAGTTTCGAGGGGACGTCAATGTAGTTCGAGATACCTCGACATTCGACGTAATGAAAACCATCGACCGTACTTCGATTTCGATATTTCACACGGCAGCCGTGAGTATCGAAGTATTGAATAAAAGTATCATCCGTCTTTAGTAAAAAATATACATAAAAAAAAAAAAATAATAATAATATTATATATAATAATTTGAGTTGTCTGTAATTCGAGTACATCTTGGTACTTATATATTATATAGAAATCGACAATTGTCTTTATTAGTTACTGCAAACTATTATTAAACAGGTTTTAAGTGAAATTTTTACGATATACATTTAAACCGTATGACAAAAATTATGTCACGAGATCACAGTAGAACAAATTCGAAAGAAAAAAAAAAATAATAATAATAATAATAATCTACCGCTTTTTCTCCGTCCTGTTCGATGGCCGTCCATCGTTAGTAGGATTTAGTACGGTGATCGACTACAACAGACGTATATTTTTAGAGCAAAAACACCGTACGATTATTGTACGCTAATTTAATTAAAAATAATTTTATGCATCGAATATGCAAATGTACGGGTGCAAAATCTGTTATAGTTTGATATAAATCGAACGACTAGAGCGAATCGGACGATACGAAACGCCCGCGCGTAAAATTACGCTCAACTACACGATTGTCGATTGGAATCTCGCGGGTTTTGGCGGTTTTTTGGGTACGTAGCCTCCCCCCCCAAAAAGGAGGTTAAATTTCGACAGCGAATACGTTTGATAAGTATAACAGTGAGCCGCCATTGTGTTTCGCGTACGTGTGTATTATGGAAAACCTGTCGCATTCGATAGTAAAATCCCGTAACGACGGTTTAATAAAAAGAAAAATTGTTTTTTTCTCTTTTTTCTTTAAAAAAAAAAAAAAAAAATAAAAACCACTTTGTTTCGTTAAAATTTTAATATTATTACTACAATGCGCCAAACGAGCCAAGAAAAACACCGTACGGTGTTTATAATAGACGTTGCAAAACGAATTCTATAAAATATTATTATTGGACATTTTACAGGACTTCGCCAAACAGCGTCGTGAGCAATTTAGAAGCGAACAAATACAAGTTACTCATGAAGATACCGTTGGACGATGTCGAAATAGTCAAAGGTACGAACGTATTATTATTATTATTATTATTGTAGACGACGTGTCGTTTATCGATATGGTACGCTTTTTCGGATAGTAATAATATTCGTTTTGAGTCTGGTCCAGTGTCACGATTACGAATACGGAAAACGCGCGAAATACAAATAAATTATAATCATGACTCAGTACGATTTCTACGGAGTTATTTTACAACGCGCCGTGTCAGAATTCGGATCGAAGTATTTTTAGATTCCGCGAGTTAAGTTTGAGGAGACTTTCGTTTTCAATAGAAATATTTCCCATATCCAGAAAACATAGTAATATTTTAATAATAGTTAGTGACTTTGGTCATCGGTCAAAAAATAGACGTCGTTTTATGATTTCTAATCAAATACGTATTCTTTCCCTTCGAAATTACATTATTGTTTAAGAATCGCGTTTTTAAACCGTTCGGTCGCATTTGTTTGTCTCGTTAGGAAATAACTAATAATTCCAATTTGTTATCAGTAAAAGACGAGAACGTACGCCGTATGCTTCGCGAGATGGAATATTTGTCGGAAGATGTGTCCACGCTGACGCAAATGACGGACATGGTGACCATGTTGCACTGTCCGCACAGTCAGCTGGAGGACTCGATCAAAGACATGCTCGGCGCGCTCAACAAACAGCTCTCGGAACGGCAGTCAAGCGACACTCAGCTGTGCTACCTCGAACTGAACCTGCACACAAGGTGAACGATTGTTTTTGATTTTTTCCCCATCGGGAAATAAACCCCGGGATGTACGTATATTTTACTGAATACGGTTTGTAAACGCCGATTTCAGGAACGGTACCGAGACGGTGTCAATAATGTTTTCGAAACCGGAAAAACGGGCAAACTGGGAGGAATCGTTCAACGAAGCCAAACAGAAACTAGGTGAGTACATCGGTAGAAAGACTGAGGAGGTGTCCTCCTCCTGACCAGTAATCTTAACTAACACACGCTCGCGTCCGACCCATGAGCCCACACAAGACGTTATGACGTTCTTAAGAGACGCGTTTTCGTCAGAGTTCGAGCCGCCCTACTCTCATTAATGGTTCTCTACCGACCTCTATAGTACCTGCCCCATTAAAAATAGGGCCACGTCTTATGGGACCTCTACACTGCACCCGAGTCCGCAATTCTAGATCGTTTTCAAATACGCTTTCTATTCCTATCACATCATACATCACTACGATCCTGTGCTGCATTCATTTGGCTTAGTTATCCGATTGGACAGTATATCTGATATGATAGGCGTATCATATCTGCCCTCTGTCTTCTCCTTTATACGTTTTCGCGTACCCAAACAATCCAAACGCTCCGTTCCTCCGTGTTTCGTCCCTTACGCGTCTCCGACTACGGTTGTAACCGTCACGTCAACCGGCTGGCGCTAGGCAAACGAGTCGACCGCCTATACCGAGGCTTAGACCACGGCCACCCTTATACTACAACGGTTCGTGCTCCGTGTATCTGTGAATTATTATTCTAATCGGTTTTTTTTTTTTTTTTAAGTGCTATCGACGGACCGGAGGCCAAACGCCGACTTTGTCGGCCCGGTACCGATACGGAAGACCCGAGCCGGACTCCAGTTCACTTGTGCAGCGCCAGCCCTGAACCAGCGGGACGTCTGGGTGTGCAACAGCGACGGGTACGTGGGCCAGGTGTGCGTGTTGAGCTTGTACCCCGAGCCGACGGTGACTTCGTGTAACGGCGTGTGCAACGCTCGCATATTGTGTGTCACTTCGATACCAGCGCCACAGCGCGTCGAGTAAGTCGATCAGGCCGAAAATAAATATTCCGACGTGTAATTTTAACGGTCTGTAATTGTTTGTCGTCGGCGTACAGTCAAGCAAACGGCGCCAACAGAGACGACCAGAGCAGCAACCCCGAGATCAGCATATCGGTCGAAGACGCGGACCAGACGGGGCCCGACATCAAACTGGACAGGTTAGGGTTCGGGGAACTTATAATTTATAATAATAAATAGATGAGCGGGTTGCGGATTTCAACGCGCTAACAACGTTTAAATGAGTAAATCTCGAAAAAGAAAAACGCAACTGGAGCCGGTACCGAAAGAACCGGTTCCCGAATAAAATTTTAAACCCGGAACTCGTATTTCCCAACTCAAGAAATCGGAACGTTTTAAATAAAATACAAATATTTTCTTAGGTTCCTTTAGGTTCTTATCGGTCCTAAGAAATAACTGAACACAACGAACCATGCCGAACATTAACCGTGTTAAATATTTTGTACGTTGTCTTTTTTTTCGTACATTATTTTGTTTGTAGTTTTATTATTAAAAAAATCCTAATAAGCAACGGGTGCAATATATGCTAATTGAAACTATGCATTTTTAAGAACCAGTATTGACCAGAACTCGTATTTTTAATTTTAAGAACCGAAATCAGAACCGAAAAAAAAAATCATTAAGGTTCCAGTGCCCGTCGCAAAAGCACTGAGTGTCGAAAAACGGCCTTATAGAAGCGACACGATACTCTTAAAACCAGAGTTTATATTGTTTACATATGATTCGAAATACATAAATAAATAAATAAATAAATAGATAAATAAGAAAGCTGTGTGTCGTACATACGCTAATAATAAAAATAAAAAGAATAGGAAAAAAACCGCGTGCGCATCGAATTCGCGTTCGCCTTGGGTTTGGTGTAATTTTGGTAATTTTTTCCCGAGCAGTTCGTCGAGCGAGGAAGACGACGAGAACAACAAAGACGCGGGCCACGACCGCGTTGCCGACAGGATGTATCCCACGGACCCGGTGGACTTTGAGGGCGAGCCCACCATGTGGCTGGGCACCGAGGACGGCTGTATACACGTGTATAATTCGATGGACAACATTCGTATCAAACGGAACAAGGTGAAAATTCAACACGGCTCTGCGGTGCATTGCATCATGTAAGTGACACGACACGACATCGTCGACCAATGTCGATTTTTAGTTTATCGTTAGATATAATTTTCATTCAACACCGGCGATATTTCCTAGTTTATCGAATATCGTTATCGCGTTCTAATTGGAGTTCATCGCAAAAATCATTTTTTTTTTTTTTTTTAAATTATTTTTTACACCTCGTGTGACTAACGTAACATAATGTATCGTATGCGTTTGACGCGTACACTTTAACCACTTACTAACACGTTTCCCGTACAATCAATATCGACCAATGTTTTAATAGTTAATAATTTCCCATGTTTTGTCGGACGATTGCTTATCGCGGTAACGACGTTGGGTTGACTTGCGGAATAATTTTAAGTAAAACTACCGAAAACAATTATGTCGTTCCCGAGGTTGACGAAAATCGTGGTTTGGACACGATCAAATATATTGGTTTCTATTATCTGGCTGTTTCTATTTTAGAGTATGAAATCTTCGAAAAGAAAAAAAAAATAGGTAATTCAGCGTCGAATTTAAAAAGAGAGAATTCAATACAGACTTAAAGAAAATAAGTATTAATATTGTACAACAAAATAATTGTAAAATTGGTTTTGTATATTTTTTACATTTATTTTGCATTATACTTACTCGAGGAGTCTCTGGAACGATGTTTTGTTTAAGGTTTTTTCTTAAAAAAAAAAAAAAATCAATATACTTTAGATATTTTGGTATTAAAACAAAAAAAAAAAAAAAAAACGATTGTTTTAACGAGAGTTCACATTTCTCATCGTTTCGTTTCCGTTCTGTTACAGTTATCTGAATAATCGCGTCTACGTTTCGTTGGCCAACGGAGATATTTGCATTTACTACCCGGACACAAGTAAGAACATCTAACGACGATAAAATATCGTTTAATCTGGTAGATTTATTTATTTTTATGTGTTTTTTTTTTTTTATAAAACCCGTAATCATTTATACAGACGGTAGTTGGAATACGTCGGACCCGGTGACCATCAACGTCGGGTCAGCCGCCGTGCCGGTTTCCAAAATGTTACCGGTTGGCGATAAACTCTGGTGTTCGTGTCACAACACCGTCAAAATATTCGACACAAACATATTACAGTTTGAAGTGAGTAGCCTATAAATAAAAACTAGCAATCGTGTGGCTAAGACCCGCGTGAGCATAAAGGCGAAAGGATTTCCGAGCGAAAAAAATGGACTGAGAAAAAAAAAAAAAAATTGAAAATCTCGCGGATGGGAAACAAATTTTGCGGTTGTTGACGAGTCGCAAAGTAATAGTCAAACCACTGAAGTTCGCTGAATTTTTACAGGAAACCATCACATTCTGTGTCCTTCTCAAAGGACAAAATAAAAAATCTTATTCAATAACATGTTAACGCTTTTTCTCGAGACGTAACAGAAAACGTAGTCGCGTAGGGAGTTTGCCTACGCAATTACATCCACTGGATATCGCGCGTCGTAAAATTTCACTTTTTTTTTATTTTTTTGTTTTCTAAAAATGCGTAACGACGTTGTAAATAACACGCGAACAAATGACAACGACTCGCACAATTGTCCGACCGGAACGTTGCGTTTTATTCCTGTAAATAATATTATGTTGTATTAAATTCTGAGCCAAACATTGGTTTTACTATGATGTGTGTTTTATTTTAATTTTTTTGTCTGTAAACCAATATTCTATTAGAAACCTGAACGTACTGATTTTCAAGCGTAGCATTTTTTTTCTGATAGCGTGTTGAATCTATTGGGTGCATCGAGAGAGGTAATTTTGTTGTACGTTCGTTGTAGTTTTCTTAATACATGAGAAAAAATGCAGGACAATTTATTGTTTCGGTTTATTTTCGATTTTGTTGTAATACGGTTAAAATAAATAATTCTATTGAGTCCCGAAATTTTAATTTACAGTTTAATATAAATTTCATACACCGAAATCTCGTGGGCAACGAAAAAATCGTAATACAGAATTTACTCATGAGTAACAAAGTTTTCTGGCTTTTTTCTTAGTTTTCATTTGGTTTTGTGAGGATAGAAATTGTTTCGGCCTAGCAAAAATGCTTGAAAATCGTACAATGAGGTCCATCATACGTTGTACTTTGTATTAAAGTAAAAATTTGGGCGTACATTATTTTTTTTTCTTTTTATAAGCGTTATAAACGCTTTCAAAACATTTTTAACCGAACACAGTGTTTCGTGTTTCGTTAGTAATGGTTTATCGTTTCGTACAGATTTAAATTAAATCCCACTGTGTATCCCACCATCCCGACTTCCCACCGACATCAGCGACATTTTTATTCTTTTATTTCACTCCTTTCACCGTGTCGATTCGGTCGTATATAATATTTAAACAAACGACCGAAATACGTAAAAAAAAAAAAAAAAAAACGTTCACACGAACAAAGGGGGAGTGTGAGCACTACGTAATTTTTTTTTTTAATCGCATTGTATTTTTTTTATCGGTTCACAGCATTCGTTCGTGATCGGCGGCGACTCGAACCGCTCGATTACCAACATGGTAGTGTCCGGTATGGGCGTGTGGCTGTCTCTGCAAAACTCGGCCGTGCTCCGTCTCGTCCACTCGGCCGCGTACGATGTGCTGGCCGAAGTGAACACCGCGCCGGCCGTCACTAAAATGCTGTCCAGTGAGTGTGCAGGCAGACCCGATTCTGTTCTGACAAACGGTTGTTTTTTTTTTTTTTCTAATCCGTATCCGTGGTTTTTTTTTTTTTTTTTTACCTCCCCAGGCTGCGACGACATTATAAGGCAACACAAGGCCGCGTGTCTGCGGGTCACGTCTTTGCTGGCGGTCAAAGACCTATTGTGGATCGGTACCAGTGCGGGTGTCGTCTTGACCATGTCTATTCCGGCCGTGGTCGCGAACACCGGCAAACTCGGCACACTTCCCGTTCCAATCGGTTGGTCCTCTTATCCGCCGTATAACGTATAACAATAGTGTCCGCTCTGTGTGCGCAATTATTATTTAATAATATTTCGGGCCGGGGACCGCGGGCGTTTGGGAAAACCGTAGAGGGTTTCAGGTCGTCGCGAATTTCAGGGTAAAACAGTAGGGAAACCGGAGTTCAATATCTAAGACACGGGCGCGTTATTCGCGTTTACATCATTCGAATATAACAAAATTCGCATTACTCGAGGTTCCCCATTCGACACGTGTCGCAGTAATTCCATTCTAAACATTCTAATCTTGAAATACAAGTGAAAAATAAAAATATCCAAACGGGGTTATTATGCGGGGCGCCGTCATACTTGAACGATTCGATCCGTACGACAGACATAACTTTATCGGTATAACAATCAGTTTTTAATAATATTATACACACACATCGAGATAGGGTCAATCGAAAAAATACATTACAGTTCGGTCCGGCGAGTGGCAAAAACAAAAAAAAGACATTTTAAATTTGATTATTTATTTTATACCACCCGTATAGAAACCAGTGGTCGGTTGCGGAAAATAATGTCGCCCCGTAAATGAGTTTTATTTCGAAAAATGTAAGTTTTACCGGGGCGGCGAGTAATGTGTTCCCTAGAAGCAGGAAAAAATTTCCAGATGGGAGGGGGGGTGTGTGAAAATATGTTAAAATATAAATATAAGTTTATAAATATCATATTTTTTTTACTCCTAAGGTATTTCATGGGAAACATTGAAATAACTATTAGGTCGGGTAATTTAATTTTTAAACTTTTACTGATATATCGGTGGGGGGGAAGGGTGAACTCCGGAGATCCCTGTCTCTGCGTTCGCCCCGGGTTCCCTAAGACAACAACAGTAGTAATAATAATCGTACGCGTGCACAGAGAGGATAAAAACGATGCCGAAAACGTAAACGCGTAGTATTTGAATTTAAAACGATTTTTTTTTTTTTTTTGAAATTTTATATCAGGCGTGCCGCACGGTCACACGGGCCACGTGCGATTCTTGACGCTGGTCGGCCATTTGCCGCAGAACTTCTCCAAACAGCGGCGGCAATCGTTGAACCAGCGGAAGATGAGTTCGTCCGGCAAACTGTTGCTGATATCCGGCGGCGACGGGTACGAAGACTTCCGGTCGACAGCCGCGTCCGAGGTGGCCGGTCGCGAGGACTCTACCAACCACCTGTTGCTGTGGCACGTGTGATCGGGTCGTGCGATTTCGGAAACTGCGACGCAGCGTCCCGTACCGATCGATGATTTTTCGGTGGGCTACGCGAAAACGAACACGCGTCCGCCCGTCGTCGGCCGACGTCGATTTTTGGATTAGCAACAATTTTAATAATAACAATAAAAAAAAAAAAATAAATAAATAAATAAAAAAAAAATCATAAAAGTTTGTTGGCCCCGGCTTCTCTGGGCCGTGGCGCGTGTTCGGGGTTTTTATCGAGAGGGGCCGAGACAACGGGCAATTTTGAAAATTGCGACCTGTCGTACGGATAAAAAAAGAAAACAAAAATTGTATTAACTCCTTAGCACGTCCCCGAATATTTTTGAACTTGACGATTTCGTCGATTTTCTATAATTTCTATTACTCCACGTGGAATAGGTCCCGGACGCCCTGCCTAAATTAATGAATTATCACTATTGTACGCCGCCATTCAGATGTAGTCTGAATTGCGGTGAAAACCGCTTTAACCCAACCCCGCCCATCGAATTTCGCTTCTGTTTTCATATCGAACTTTCAATATAATCGAATCGGTCGCGGCGGTATCTTCCTAGGAAACGTCCAAAAAATAATCTATAAACGACTCGCGATTAAATCACGACGATCCTTTACGAGTAATAATTATTACTCAGTGCGTTTATATTTTGTGTTTGCTTAATTTGCGAAATAAAACGAACATTTCTCTTATTCACCTCGGAAAACGAAATTGTTCACTTGAATCTGTCTGTTATTGTTGTTGCGATTACTTAAATTACTATTATTGTAATTATTGTAAGCCATTATTATACAGTACCGCGATTCTCTGGTTTGTGTTAAAAGATAATAAAATAAATGTTATATATTATTTATTACGTAACTCGTTAAAAAACCTGTACAAAAATACAATATTCTATTATATACTTCTTATAGTTTTTTTTTTAAATTAAATGTACGCGTATAGAATAGAACGTGAGATGTAATTGATTAATTTAATTAATTTTTCTTGTCTTTTGTTTTGTTTTATTTTATTTTATTTTTTTTTTTTTTTTTTGAGTGAGAATCACATATATTATTATACATAAGGATTATTTTAAGTACAGTGTATTCCTAAAAAAAATTTTAAAATTTAAATTTGTTTATTGAAACCCAACCTTAATATTTTTTTAAAAATATATTATAATAATATGTTAACTAAAATATATAATATATATTAATTTTAATTTTGTTTAAACGTATAATAAATAATTATCGTTTTGTATGTTACGTGTAGAATATTATAGATAACCGTATAGGTGTAATTGATTTTAAGTAAAATTATTTGTTACCAAATATTTGTTATTGTATAAAAATAATAACGCGAAAAGTCAATGTCGGATCGGGCATTTTAATGAATATATGGACATAATAATATTATAATATTATCAGTTATTATAATCAAACATTTGTTGTGGAAACATTGTCAACTAGAAACAAAATCTATCGAAATTATTGAAATTGGGAGCTGGGAAATACATAAAATTCTTATCGATTATAAACAACGTTTTTTTTTTTTTTTTTTTTGGCTAAAAACCTCTAAAAAACCTAAACCCGGTGTAGCCCAATGGACGCGATTAAAAGGCGGTCAAGTGTCGGCGGTCGCTTTTGTGATCGACGATTTTTAGAAGTTTTCGAGTTTTCAACAAAATCGAATTGTACGATTTCGTATAATGTCTAAAACGTGAGATATTAGTTTTAGATATTATTTATATAAACAATGACGGAGCTTTCACACACCGTCGTTTAATTTCATTCGGATTTGTCTGAACACAATTATTTGGTTTATACCTTCGGTGCGAGTCGTTTCTCTCGTTACACACGATAACGAGCGGGTACCTCTAATCGTATTGTATTCGTTATGATTGTTGTTAATATTTACGATTTTTTTTTATTACTAATCATAAATCACTTTTCGCCCTCACGGATGTCCCAGTATCGGGCAATCCCGGTAAACTGCGATTTACATTCGACACCCGAACGAAACGAAGTCGAAGACGACTTGATCAGAGAGAGGTCTCGAAATTCAAATGCAATTCGGCTGATTCTATACGTACTGTAATAAAAACCTCTACTTTGAGATCCAATTTATTTAGTTCATTTAATTGCAGTCAAATCACCCAAACACTAAATCGGCCGCTCTTTCGCGGTTTCTAAGTGATTTTTTTTTTTCTATCCATCTTTGTACGACTTATCTATCAGAAATCTTTGTCCGATTTTCAAGTGTTACAAATGATTTGAATACATTTTGAATCCAGTTGGGCTACCGAGAGGGTGATTTTTTTTTTTTTTGGTGGAGTACTTTTTATAATTGGGAATAAACGTAGGAAAAACGGTAAAATTTTATTTTGTTATTTTGTTGTAATTCGGTTGAAGAAATTCGCAAATATCACAAAATATTAATATTAGTTCTTTTAGACGCAGAAAAGTGTTTTTGTAACGATTTGGTGATTTTTTTTAAAACTATTTATAAGCATTTCAAGTATTTTTTTTTTTTTTTTTTTTAGTTTTTATTTAGTTTTATGTATATGAAATTGTTTTAGCCCGGCAGAAATGCACGGCCATTCGACATCATTAATTGTACTCGATGGTCAAAATGAAAAAAAGTTGAGCGCAATGCAATAACTTTTTTTCTTTATTTGTCGTTTTGAAGTACAAAAATGTTCGTATGAAAAACATATTAATCGGCATTGTGCTATTTTCTAGTTATTTACGCGAATAAAACTTTTGTGGCTCTAATTGATTTGTATAGTTATAAAACAATTTTAGCGAACTTCGCTCGGGAACGTCAAGGAATGTTTTTTCGCTGCGTACAGATACGAATAAAATTCCTCTATGTATCCTACAACAGGTGGTGCGAAGTCTGTTCGAATTAAATACAAAAAAAAAATTATATATATTATTAAAAAAAAAAAAAAAAAACCCTATATATGAACGGGCGGACGGCTGTTATCGCCGGCTAGTGGAGACGGTTTGGAGACCGAACCCAATCGTTTGAATTCGAACAATACGAACAATACGGTCGTTTACTGTAGCCGGGACGTTGAGCTCGAATAAAATATTATCGCAGTAAACAGTAATATTAATTATAAAACTATAATGACAATAATTTACAACGTCCGCAGTGATAATACGCAATTGCGAGCGGTCGGCGGTGGCGGCCCAGTAAAAAAAAAAAAAAAAAAAACCCGTCGCAAATTAGCTCGACTCGATAGATCGATTTGTTATTGCAACAATGTCATATCGATGCAATTTGTCGTGCGACGATCGCGACGAGTGCGGTGACGCGACGATAATAAAATCTCTGCCAATAAACCGATTCAAAGTCGATAAATGGCGCCAAACCCAATCGTCTGGACGTCTCGGTTATAACGCGACATCGTCGAAATGTACGGTGTATTTTACTACGCGAAACAATCACCAACGTTCGTCTGCAATTTCCGTCGTCGGTCTGTTAATTGTTATGCCCTAACCTGCGTACAGTTCGTGCTTGGCGCTTGATATCCCTCGTGTAGGTTCCTGGTTTTCTCAAATGACGAGTAAAAAAAAAAAACAAAAAAAAAAACAATCGGAAAACGGCAGTATTTTTACCGACACGTAACCGCGAAACTCCCCCTACGCAAGGTGACATTTCGATTTATTTGTAAAAAATTTAAATTTTCTAATTGTTCCGTCATAACCGCGTGGTAATACGATTGATGACTCCGACGAAACCGAAAAAAATGTCCCGTTAACGTAAAAAACGCGATGAACAACTGTCCTCCTAATCAGTAACGTTGAAATCAACGTATTACCCATGCGGTTATGACGGAACAATTAGAAAATTTCAATTTTTTTTTACAAATAAATCGAAATGTCACCTTACATTGGGGGAGGAACTCGGTTGTAGGTATTAGCGTGTTTGGTTTGGGGACACTGAGCTCTTCTATTTTATTTTTTTTCATCGTCCTCTTATTATTTCTATTGTGACGGGGGAAGGGGGACGCTACGTCCCTTTTTAATATTATTATTTGTAATATTAACATCGAGGTTTTGTTTCGATGTTTTACAATTTTTGTATTAGTTTTTTTTTTTTTTTAAATGATTTGTATAAGAATTTACATATTTATTCGAGCCGAAAATGGATAGGTGATTTGCTTGCGCTGTTCATATCGTCTGTCCCTAGTGAACGGTTTATTTTCTAAAGCGGGATTGACTTTGAATAAACAAAGAAATCGGTTAACAATCTAAGCATTTAAACAAACTTCTATTTTTACAATCCTCAGATGATAATGTATTCAGTATATGACATATTTTTAAGAATTACTTACATTTGAATACCGTACAATTTGATATACCTATGCCTTGAATTAAATTGGTTTTTTTATTTTTTTTATTTGGTAATTTAGCAATATAATCGCCTATTTTATTAAAAAAAAAAAAGTCATTTGAAAACTCAACTCCCCAGGCTTACAAAAATGGGCGATTGCCTGTCATCAACGGACGACTTTTTTTCTCCCGGCTTGTTAACGCTATGGAAATCTTCGATCTTTCGATCGAAAATCCACCGATGGTCCGCCTCGAAAATCCGACGTATCGACACTGTCAGTGTTTAAAATTTCGATGTTCGAAAAATGTTGCCCATCACTGGTTTCTGGCCGTCCCCGGGGTCGTTGGCGTATGGGCGACGGTTTTTAGCCGTGGCGCGGGCGGATTTCGCCGGACGGACGGAAACCTCTCGCCTAACCCAGACGATGATTGTCCGAATGATTCGATTCGTTGAAAAATTAATTAATTTCGTCGGTCCGTAATATTCATAGCCGACGACGTGCGAATATCGTCGTCACCGTATTTAGGTGTAAAGCCGGCCCTCGCGTTTCTACGGTTTCCGGGCTGCGGGTGTACGTGTACCACGTCTACGCGGGTTCACGCGGACACACAACCCGAGTATATTATTCCGAGACGATTACGTAAAACTGATAAAAAAAAAAAAAAAAAAAAAATAACAAAAAAATATTACGCGGTTATATTATGATATTTGATTTTTCGAATCGTACTTTTCGCCGGCGTACGTGCGAAAACTTCCGTCGTGGTGCATGCGTACGACGATAATTTACGATAATTTCGTTTTCAAACGTCCCGGGGGTCGACAACCGAGTAATACGGTGTAAAATGCATTTTTTTTTTTTTTTTTTATAATATACTCTGTCGTTTCGTTAATCGACGACCGGATCGAGTGACGCTGTAAATAACTGCGCAATTGTTGTGTTTTTTTTTTTTGTCGGTAAAATTCACCGGGTCCGGGACGAAAACGTCGGAAATACATCGACCCGAACGAAATGGGGAAATAAGCAATTTCGTTCGTTTTTCGATTTTTATCGCGCGGTACAAACTCGTACACGCTCGCCGTATAAATACGGTGTCAATAAAGGTCGTTATTTTTACACGGTTTAAAAATATAAATCCACCGACTGGACATGTAAAGAATTTTTTAACGTATACATTTATAATACTGTAACATTCTCGTCTATAGTCTAGTGCAATCCAGTTTAAAATAGATTTGTTTTTAGTTCTCTCTTGGCGGGAGCCAGTGTAGTATATAGGGTACCCATTACGTAAATCGCCAAACGAAATATTATTATTGTTGTACGGCAAACCAAACCTAGTCCACCAACCGAGTTTACTGCGGTGACGGTGTAATATTAATTGTATTGACCACCGCCGCCGTTTGTCGCGCATACCGGGCGAATAGAATAGAATAGAGGGGAATAAAAAAAAAAAAAAAAAAAAAAAGAAGAAAATATGAGAAGAAGAAAAAAAAAAAAAAAAGATGAATGTATCGATAACACCATATATGGGCGTCCGATCGTGGCGGCATTAAGTAAGTCGTTGTTCTGTCGGATTGTGTACTATAGAGAATCTCGCGTATAATAATACCGCATTAAAAATAGTGTTCGGAGCGGACTAAACATTCAAACGCTATTCAGATCGTATTATATACGATGTGGTGACCGTTCGTTTTCTTTTTACTACGAATTACGCAATTGATCAAAATGTCGATCTTAAATGGTTATTTCTAGGTTTTGTTGAATGGTTTTTCGTCTGCGCCGTAACAGGTGTGGGTGACCGTACGAGCGTTAATTATCCACATCGTCTTCTGGTCTCCTCCTTATACTCTGTACAATTTTAGTCGACCCACACGCGTCCGACGAAAATTGGTCGGCACTCCGCCACGCTTGTCTTGGTAGGAGGAACGTCGCACAAATCACATATTTGTACGCAGTGGGCACTTAATTTTCGAATATTTCTATAACTATAGCCATCCGGTACGATTATGCCAAGGTATATATATATTTACGCTTTAAATTCATATGCAGGGAATAATTATACTAATATTATCAAACTCGGCAGAACCAAAATTATATGATTCGTATACTCTGTGAATTATTAAGAAAACCTAGACGAGGAACCAGAGGACCCTACGGAACCAGAAGAACCTGAGGTGTTTGATGAACCCGGTAAACCCGGAAAATCAATCAAGAAGAAAAAATAAAGGGGAAAAGAAGGGGAAGAAGAATTGTGGTATGATACCATGTTATAAATTGTACTATGTAGTGGTTTTTTGGTCATTGTATATTGTGTATTTTTACAAATGTCGAAGAAAAAAAATTAAATGTTTTAAAATTGCATCCATAAAGTTTAACTGGGTAAGGTTATGTTAGTTTTGTGTCTGTATATCAGTATAGCTCACCCAACGGACGGGATTGACTCGCTAAATCACCATTAATTTCACGAACGTTTAGTCATGTTAAATGGTTTTCGAAGACGAACGTTTGGCCTTGCCGTTGTTAAATCCTTAGCGTTTTGCATTTGTCTGTTTTTTTATGTTCTGTGCGAAGAAATTTACGATCGGAAGACTCGCTCTGTACCGGGTTACATACGTCGCATACACCACATAATATTTGCGCGTAGTGAATTGCATTATCATAACGTTTTTACGACACTCGGAGTACGCACGTAAACACTAATTACGTTCGTATTACACGTAATATCGTAAAGCTTCCGTAATCATCTGTATGCACGACGGCGGCTCCCGAAAACGAGGGACAGTTGACAGGGAACGGTCGCCAACAACCGGTGACCAATCGCACAACTACTTTTTTTTTTTTTTTTTTTTGGTTTCAACCGGCAATACCCCCGCCTCTCGGAAATCCCGCGAGGCACTACTTCGGGAGGCGGGTCGCCATCATTTATTAATAATAAAATGAAATTACAAATTAAAATTATAGGTAAAATCCCGTTTTCCCCTAAGGCGGGGCGGGCTCACATAAATTACGATACAACAGTTCTTGGGAATATGGCAGTAGCCGGGCCGAAGCCTACTTGCTGCCCTCACAGGTTGTAGGGAGGGAAATTTCTTGCCGGCCGGTGGTCTGGGAACTCCGGCATCAGCGACATCAAGTCGCCCGGTTCGAACGGACCGATCCTCCGGACCATCCTCCGCTCCCTATCCCCGTCAAACGCCTCGCAGCGCATCAGGGTATGGAGAGCGTCGTCATCCACCTTGTTCTCCTCACTGGAAAAACCGCAGTTGGAACACCCGGGGGACGGAGCTCGCCCGATCCGGTGAAGGAACGAGTTGAAGTATCCGTGCGTTGTGAATATCTGAGTGAGGCGGTACGTCGTGGAACCGTGCGGTCTTGTGACCCACCGCACCAGCGCGTCGGGAGGAATGAGCCTACGAGTTAACGCGCGCCCACTCCACTCCGGCGATTCCGCGATTCGGATCCGACGCGCAAAAATCGCACAGCTCCTGTGACACGCGGCGGCTCAGAATGCATACTCAATATTCGAATATTTCAACTAACTGTAGCCATCCGGTACGACTATGCCAGCATATACGAATTGTGATACAAAACATACCAGGATTTTTTATTTAAAATTTAAATAAACAAATAATATTTTAAATATTAGTCTCATTCAAAGTATTTACTTCCTGATGTTATCCCATCTCTCCTGCCACTTTTTGAAGCAATGCCGGAAGTCTTAACATTAAGTTGTCTGAGTTGATCCGTCGCATTTTTTTCATTGTTTCGCTATCATCAAGTCGTCGTTGTCCTTTGAGGTCGGTTTTAATTTTTGGAAATAAAAAAAAAAAAAACAGAAGGGGCCGGTGAATAAGAGGAGTGAGGTTCAACTGGAATTTGATTATTAGCTAGAAACTCACGTATTGATTAGGCAGAATGAGCAGGCGCGTTGTCGTGGCGCAATAACCACGATCGATTCTGAAACTGTTCTGAACGTTTCTTTCGGATTCTTTCTCGTAATTTAATTAAAACTTCTTTGTAGTAAGTCTGATTAACCGTTTGACCAGTTGGAAAAAATTCATAATAAATAAGGCGATAAATTTCGAAAAAAGTGATCAACATGGTCTTCACGTTAGAACGAACTTGTCAAGCTTTTTTGGGTCTTGGTGATGTTAGTGATTACCATTTTGGTGTCTGTCTTTTGGTTTCTATGTCATAGACCCAAGTTTCATCACTAGTTATAATATTTTTAACGAACCCTGGGTATTTTTGTGTTGGTTCTTTCAAACTTTGACAAACTTCAATTCCATAATTTTTCGGATCTTGAAAAAAACGGCAGACACAACGAAAATATATGACTTCAATGAACTAAAAGATAATATTAACCCGCTGCTTGAATAACGTAGTTAAGTGTTATCTCTATTTTTATTTTATACGTGTATATTTCCGACACGCTTATTTTTACGTGGATATAATTTTAATTCCGGTATTTTTTTATTACGCCTCGTATATACACCTTAAATTCATGTACCGGGGTATAATTATACTAGGTTTATCATACTCGGCACAATCAAAATTATACAATTTATATAACCTGTAAACTATTAATAGGAAAACCATAACTTCAAGGGAGGATTAAAAATACTATTAATTTAATCATATATATATATATACCAGAGTTATCTGGTCGACGACACAACGCCCCTGTAAAGACAACATGGACAACGCTGCTATATTATGCAAGTGCGTGATCTTCGTGATTTTTTTCTCCAAATATCAATAATCAACAATATATGCATGGGCTATCCGGATGCAGTCATAATAATAAACTTGGCTACGTCGCTTCTTTTTTTTCGCGCGCGCAGTCGTGTTTCCAAAAAAGAGAAGGAAAAAAACAACACGAGCAATCGTACACGACCGATTTGTAACGAAAATGCAATTACCATCGCTATGGTATTTATATATCATAATAGTATTATAGTCTAAATAAACTTAAACGATCAACAGTTGTAGTGTACACAAATTGTAACGTCATTTTTAACGAAATTCTGTATTTCTATAGACATGAACATTAATTTATGGTTTATACCATCGGTATTGTTAGCGGTTTGCGTAGCAATATCCGAACCAACCGTATTGCAAAATGATTCTACGGGTTTTCCTGGATTCATAGCCAACGGCGTAGTTTACGACCCCGTCAAATATCCGTATTTAATACGTTTACATATTATGGATGATGACGGAAATATAGGGTTATGCACGGGGTCGCTGTTGAACCAAAATTTCGTCTTGACTGCTGCTCACTGTACAGAAGACCGACCAAACGTCACTTATTATAAAGTATTGCGTTTTAATATAATTACTTCACATACGATTTCATCAAATTTTAAAATAAAATACATAGGTATATTATCAACAATATTCGTATGATGACTTTTATCTCGTAAAGACAATACACGATCATCCGCAATATAACACGAAAAACTGTGTCTCAGATCTTAGTGTAGTGGAGGTAAGTTTCCGGCTCTTGCCATAGGTATTTTATGTAATATTCAACCATGACGTGTTTTACAGTCACGTGAAAAGAAAAAAAAAACGTTATTTTATTTAAACTTTATTTTACCATGATAATATGCAATTTTGCGTTTAACCTGGAGCCACGAGCACTAGGGATTCATAATTTGATCACACGAGTAATTTAGCCACGTGATCAAAGGTCGTTAAAAAACCATAGTATTTTAATTAGGAAATAAATTCTAGTTGAGCGACTGCCTAAGACGTAATCCATCAGTAAAAAGACCTATAGTTGTATATAATTACCTACATATATTATTACGTGCGATTATTACACCTATTCGATAGTAATTATTATTCATAATAAATGGTGTGCTGATAATATTTTATCGAAATGATGCAATTCGATATAGTTTATTTTTTCAAGTTACTATTTTGTATACATCTACATGATACTATTCGATTCATTTCTGTTTACAAAGTTAATGGCCCCGATCACAGCTGCCAAAAAGTTTGTACGAATAGGAGGTAAACCTAGTGACTTCGCTCACGGTAAAGCAGTAAAATGCACACTCCTTGGATTTGGCTCGGTTTCGTCGAATATTGTGAATACAAATAATAGCGGATTTATGACTAAAACACTTGTCCATTACGGCCCCAATATGTGCGTGGGGTATAATTGGTAAGTATACGCGAATAGACACTTCTTCATAAACACTTTATGTAAAATTTATGTTTTGAATGTAAAGGAGTCAAACCGTTAAGGACACGGCGAAAGAATTTTTATGTCCGTCAATAGGTATTCACGCGACATGTCACGGAGACAGCGGTGGTCCAATGATATGTAATGGATATCAATATGGTGTATGCAGTCACAACTTTCCTGTGAACAGAAATATAACTAAGGAAGTGTGTGGTGGATTAAATCACCAAAATAGACACGTGTTTCTTTACAATTACATCGCATGGTTGGAAAGCATAACGCATTTTTCAAAAGGAAATCTGGAGGAAACAGAAGAACCAAACAAGAAGAAAAAAAAAAAACCAAGAAAAAAAAGGGGGAAAATTGTGGTATTATTCCACGTCATAATTTGTATTATGTATTGGTATTTTGGTCATTGTATATTATGTTTTTTAAATAATTGTATAAAAAAAAAATTAAACATTTTAAAGTCGCCACTATAAAATTTAGTTGGTTCGGGTTATGGTTTGTATCTGTATAAACTATTGCTTATTCAATGTGCGGGTTCTAGCTGATCGCGGTTTAAATATCGTTACGTCGTTGCAGTCCTTTGCTTTGAGAGGATTTAATTGTTTATGGTAAATCTCAAGACATGTTTTTGATTGTCGATGAGCAACTTGTATAGCGGGCAGCGGTCAAGACAGCATTTTGGTTTAACAACAATCCCGTACATTACTCATTAATTCCATTATCCGCCATAATATGTAAACCTATCAAATACGGATATTTTTCGGGGGTCGTAAACTACGTAAAATTATACGTGGCGTTTTGTCCATGTGCCCTAATCTGCGGCGAACAGGTCCAATTATTGGCTACGACCAGAGAGTGCCTGTGAACTTGTATAATTTTTGAGGCGCCGAAAATGTAGCAAATATAATTAGTGGCGTATACTAGAGCTATTTGAGGCGTCAGCTGCCAGCCGACAATTATAAGCTGTCGGAATTGGACCGAAAATATAAGTATGTTTGAAATCAATGTTGGAGAAATTAATTTTTTAAATTGTTAACTATTGAATTTAGCCAAGCCGAGCCTTTTTTTCTAATCGACCAGATGTACAATCACCGAAATACTAAATTTCAAGAAATGTCCAAGGAGAAATTTTTGAAAATTAGGATAAAAATTATTACTTTAAGATACAATATTTAATTTTCGCCTTTAGCGAATCGAGTGCCAATTTGATTAGGCGCACCTGGAAATCTCCAAGTATTATCCGGTGGCCCTGTACGAGCCTGGAAGTATGTAAGTACATTTAGAATAACACATTCTACCGAAAACCATGTTTGGAGCCTGTATTCTGATCTGAGAACTTGTTCACGGAGAACATAAAGAATAAAAAAAAAAATTGCAAAACGCTAAGAATCTAAGTCGGTACATCCGAACGTTGGTCTTCGATAACCGTCAATTTAACCGAACGTTCGTAAAATCAGTGGTAGATTGACGGGCAAAAGTTAAATATTACAACATTAAATTTTGACAATTTCACTCGTGCGGTTATGATATGGAGATGTGTTACTCGCCCGACGACTGCAAGAATGTGTACCTAAAAATATGTAGTCCGTTAAAAAAAAAAACCGTTTGGTACGCGATTTATAACGCACACGAGGGACTGTCCGTAAAAATTATAACCACTGTAACCGCATAGGAAGAACCGCTAAGAGGATCCGTGTTTACACAGACGCCGTCCACCGTGCCAACATTTTTTAAACGCCACTTAACGTTTGATTTAAACTTTTTAAACCCTTTTTATTTTAATTTTTTCGTTTTCGTCGTCGTCGGCTTATTTATTAGCTTATATTTCACAACTAACAGTACTTGCTTTTACATTAAGAATCGTACGCGTTCCCAAGCTATAAAAACTAAAAATAAACACCGAATTAATATTGTCCACGTGAAATTGTATAATACACCCCACACATAGGTATGCATTCAAACGTGTTTCAAAGGTGTGCCTGCACGAGTGCTGCAGCCATGGTATGACGAAATTAAAATCGCAATGAAAAATTAAAAATGTCTACCGTATGAATCGCGTGGAACTCAAAAAGGTGTTGTATACAAAAAATAAAAAGGTACTGTATTAAAGATTCGATCGTTTTTCATATCTGATATAATGGTGCAATTATAAGGCGGGAAAAAACAGATATCGTATCCTATAGACGCATAAAACATCCTTGCATTGTTCTTGGATTATCGTGGATAACCATTATGGATATCAAACCGATCATTTGAATAAATTTTATATATATTCAAGTCGTCCGTAGTCATCCGGATTAGATGTCGTGGAATATATCCGGAATATCAAACAGATAAATATTAGACGCGTTTGTATCTTGTGGGATACAGATCACATACCATGACACGAACAAAAAAATATTCAAATTCTAAAAGACGTGGGTATGAAAAGTTATCGAGAGAGTTGAAGGATTTTGGTTTAGACGGCAATATAAAAGCATGACGGAGAGCCGAAACCAACCAATCGAATGATAAAAGGCCAGAAGTTAAATATCGTATAATGTCGTGTAAAAAGATTATATTATTAAACATTCTATAAAAAAAAAAAAAGTTGTAATAGTATTAAATTTGTACAATAATTTCTAATAATTTTCGCGGACGGTATTGTAAACTTGATTTCGGTGTAAAAGTGGATTTTATTGGCGCATAATCGTAAAGAATACACAGCTATACAACACAACTTCAATAAAAAATAGGTTATTCTAATGTTCTCAAACTGAACACTCAAAATAACGATATTGTATTTCTCAATTTTTTACCTTTGCTGGAGAGAATCGTCAGAACGTCGTCGTTTCAATAACAGATTTGATTTACTGTGCGATTTTCTCTGACTTCGAATTCAAATATACCTATAATCAGAAAATACTTAGACAATTTTCCAGTTTAATCTAAATCAATATAATAAGTTCCTTGAAACATTTCAATTCGTCGAGTGAATATAATATTGTATTTCGTTATTGTGTAGGTAATCAAATCAAACACTTACTCAATAGAAAAAAAATGTGAAACGTAGTACAATGTTGTTGCGATAAGATGAAATTATGAGAAAAAAAATCAACAAGAAGGTATAGATGAGTTAAAATTCTAGATGGAAGATTGGGAAAGTCCAGTGAAACCGAGGCTAGAGGTTATTATGGGAGGTCTGGGGGCAACTGAAGAAACCACGAAGAAAATGGAAGAAAATCTCATTTAAATTTTTAAAATATTCACAATAAAAATAAATGTAAAATACACGACATTATTTTGTACCATCAGTGACGTGTTGGATATTTAGAGACATTTCAATGCTTCTTAAGCGATTGGTTGTCCCGAAAATCGCATTTAAAATAAAATACGAAATTAAAACATTCTTTTTAATTGGTCCGACCTAAACAAATTATTCAACGCGTTTTAATATACGTAGCACACGTTTAATTTTAGAATATAAAAAACACTTTAATATAAAAAACCCGCGTTCGAACGCTCCGAAGATTAATACATTCGATAATTCTCCGATTGTACGTAATTGGTCAGAACCATTGACGACGTACTGTGATTTTAATATTTGCCGTGCAATTATTATTTACAAAAAATCCATATGAATTACTGCGCCGTGGTTTTCGTGTAGCGATTTCGAATTTTTTAAAGTCGATCGTAGCCAGTGGCCGCAATCTTGTACCAGACGCTACACCTCCATGTGACGATGAAGAGGGGCGGTGGGCCTGTGCAATTACAATTCGACTGTTACCTTTTTGTAACCCGAGTACAGTTCGACTATAACTTTCTGAAAAATAGTACAAATAACGAAATGCAACTGGCAAAAAAAAAAAAAAAAATTAAAATAACATAATGACTAATTTAACATTAAAAAAAAAAAAAAACTAGTATTTTAGAGGTACTGTGAAAATGCATACCCGCCTAAACTGTAATCGTAGTTTTCGTAATTTTCTAACATACCTAACATTATCGAATCCGATCGCGGTTGAGAACCACTGGTCTACGACAAATTATAATTTTGTAGTGGGTTGTATTTAGTACTGTTTGAATACAATTTTAAAACATTCTTCGTCGAGTATAAATAACGTAATGTGTTTTTATCGTATTGATTTCGTAATTTAATAATCGCATAATGTAGGCCCGTTAACAACAATTATCGCGACATAGTCTCCCCGTTATTTCAAAACGTATAAACCACATTGTATTGATATTGATTTTATTATTTCGTTTGGCATCTGCTTTTTTCGTTATTAATTCAGAGTGATAATTTGTGCATTTGAATTTTGCGCGAAAATCACTAGAGTTGCGTAAAAATCTATCGCACGCTGAGGTATGAAAATCCAGACAGAGTAGCAGCCGATTAACGGGCCCGTGTGTAATTAGGAATTTAAAAAAACCCTTAAAGTTTTCTAAAGGTTTTTTTTTTTTATTAGCGTTTGTTGTGTAAATTTTAAAAAAATTCCGTGATTTTCACGGCATTTCGGATTTTACTCAGAAACGCTCTGAATCGTTTGCCGTTTACGATGATTTCTCATCGCTCACAAGTATATAAATTGAATTCCCCTCTATGTAGTCTACCTTTTTAACTTGTCCTCTTTTACATCGTCAATTGTTTGTTTATAATCGTATTTTTACATCTAACTCGTAATCTAAACGGATTTATTCAATAAACTATATGGATCCGGCGGTGTTACAGAATTTTCTTACCGAGGAATTACGTACTTCCCAGCCAGTTCGATTATCATGTCCGCAGTGACAAAATCCTAGGACTATTATGCCTCCTAGGTGGCATACTTTAAGAGGTAAATATATCCTGGGACTTTGTTACTGGGGCTAAGGCAATTCTGGGATAATCGTACTGCGGGTGGGTAGGGTATGGTATTTCGGGGTCACGATTTGCCCGTTGTCAGCGAGTTGGATGTGGAAGACGATTTTACGAGTCGTGCACGTCTGTAATTTACTGCATCCCTTGTCACATTCTAAACTTTCGGGCATGCCGCTGTGTCCAACCGCGGCGAAAGCTGTCTGCCCTGCTACGGGACGGCTCCCGGGTATAATTCCACGACGGAAACGCAAAAGAAAACTATCCATAAGAAAATGAGTAAAACATTTTTTAATTATCTATTATTACCGCCGCTGCCGGTTTAACGGACGCGCCTTGTTTATCGGTCATGTGTATGTGGACAATCGAGAATTTCGTTATACGATTATAGCGTTCGAATTCAATAATTTATATTAATAGCATACGTACGCTTACCTACGTGATGTTTTCTTCTTGCTTATATTTTTTTTTACTACGGTTTTCGCGTTTCGAGATACAATATTAATAACAATAATGTCGATTTGCGCACGTTACGCGTTGCCGATAACGAGGAATTCGTGATCTGTACGTGATAAAATCGAAGAATAACGAATAAAAAAAAAAAAAAAAACGATTTCCGTTCGACAATACTGTCGATTGCACGAAACGCGCAATATCCGAAATACGAGTGGCGCCAGTATTCCGAAGTTAGCGACCGGAACGATTAGGCACCTACGATTCGGCCGGCGCTTTTTGAAATGATATAACGCGCGTTAGGCACGTTCATTTGGGTGAAAAATAATGGAAATTACAAAAAAAAAAAAAATATTCTTACGATCGAGAACTGGCGATTATCTTTACGGAGTTTCTGGTCATTAGGGGTCATAAACTACGGTAAAACAAATACACCGGATTGCAATCAAAAGTTTTCTTTTTTTTCATTGCTCTATTCTAGACATCTAAAGGCCAACGTTTTCTGAACCAGCTGCGCAAGGTTGGAGAGAAAACCGCCAGGGCTGACTACGTATAAACTGACTGCGGTTGTGTTTTAAATTTCTAAATTTTCCTCTCTGCCGATATTGAGAGAAGTCATCGTACAGTCTTCTAACATCGAAAATTCTTCTGTAAATAAAAAAAAAAAAAAAAACACAACGACTCGCGGCAAACTAGGATTCGGCAACTCGACATTGAAATAATGAAATGGTGAACAAATTGTTTTTCGCATTCGATTAAATTACTTACGTAATAACGAAATACAATATTATATCCGCTCGACGATTTGAAATGTTCCAAGGTAAATTATAGATTTTCGGTTTAAACATTCAAAGTCGTATAATTATTCTCCGATTTTAGCCATAATTTAATTCAATTAAATCAAAGAGAATCAAATCCTTTGTTTGAAACGACGACGTTCAAACGATTCTTTGCACCAATGGGCAAAAAATCAGTTATACAACATGTAATATTGTTCGTCTGAGTTTACAAGCACTCGTTTTGAAAACATTTGAATAACTTTTTTTTTTTTTTTTTTATTACAGTTGGGTTTGTGCAGCTGTGTATTATAACGATTATCCGCCAAAAATATCGACTCCAAAACCAATACAAATTTTTACAAAAACCGTTCATGAAAATTATTAGAAATCATCGTTATTTAGAAATAGTATAATTACAACTATTTTAATACTACCATGTTCAATCAAAAAAACTCGTTTACACGACAATATATGATATAGTTTAAATCTTTCGATCGGTCGGCTTCAGCTCTCCGTCATATCGCCGTCAATAGTAAAATACCCATCTACTCTCACGATAACTTTTCGTTCCCGCGTCCTTAAGGTTTTGAAGGTAAGTAAATTTTAGTAAACGACAAAAACCGCTTTGAACACCGAATTCGGCTGAAGATTTTGTATAAAACCCCCCCCCCCCCCTGTAACGTACGATACTGACGTCGACGATTTCCGCTCAAGAGGACACCCGGTGCTATGCGCAAACGCCGGTCGGCCGGTGGAACAGGCGATTCGTACCCCGGCGATGTCTATAGCTCACAGGTACGATAATGCTAGGATATATTTACCGCCAAAATGCATAGGCCGGGGTATAATTACACTACACGGCAGATTATCGGAATCCTGCAATTTATCTACCCCCGGGAATCGATAATAGGAAAACCGTAGCGTCCGGGCAGCGTTTTACTTACTATTCATCAAATCATATACACTTCGGGACTGGAGATGGCCGAAGATGGCGGCTCGGCACGCCCGTAAATACGCGATTCCCGCTGGGTGGCGGTCGACTTGGTATTTATATCCGTGGACCGTCGTATTGTCTCCAAATACCTATAAATATTAACGAACCTAAAGGCACATTAAGTGCAGCAATAATACTAAATTGCGATATTCGGTTTTCGCGCGCGGTGGTGTACCCGGAAAAATATGCGAAAAAACCGCCGGCAACCGTACTCCACCGATTTATAATGAATAAACGCAATTTCCATGGCTATAAATAAATGTATAAATTTAGACAATCAACTGTTGTTGTAGTGCAATCAACGTTTTAACGTCATTCGTAACGAAATTCTGTATAGTTCTTATATTTGTGTAGACATGAACGTTAATATATGGTTTATACTTCCGGTATTGCTACCGGTTCGCGCAGAAATACCCAAAGGACCAAAGGTGTTGCGAAATGATTCTGCGCGTTTCCCTGGACCCGCAGCCAACGGCGTAGTTTACGACCCCGTCAAATATCCGTATTTAATACGTTTAAATATTACGGACGATATCGGAAATATAGCGTTATGCGCGGGGTCGCTGTTGAACCAACGTTTCGTCTTGACTGCGGCTCACTGTACAGAAAACCGACCAAACGTCACTCATTATAAAGTATTGCGGTTTAATACGATTACTTCACATACGACTTTATCAAATTTTAAAAATAAAACATAGGTGTACTATCAACGATATTCGCGTGACGACTTTTATCTCGTAAAGGCAATACACGATCATCCGCAATACAACACGAATACCTGTGTCTCGGATCTTAGCGTAGTGGAGGTAAGTTTCCGGCTCTTGGCCATAGGTATTTTATTATGTAAGATACAGACAAGACGTGTTTTGCTGTCAGCTGAATAAAAAACGTTATGTTATTTGAACATTATTTTACAATGCTAACATGCAATTTTGCATTTAGCCAGCTACCACCAGCACTAGGGATAAACCGTTTAATCACATGAGTAACATTACCACGTGGTCAAAGGTCGTTAGGCAACCATAGTATCTCAAAATTGTTATCAATTGGATCACCCACCCTTAGTAAAAACAAATTCTAGTTACGCGACTGCCTAAGACGCAGTCCACCAGTAATTAGGGCTATAGTTGTTTGTAATTACCTACATATTTGATTACACCTATTCGATAGTAATTATTAAACATAATAAATGGTGTGCTGATAATATTGTGTCAACATAATGCAGTTTGATTTAGTTTATTATTCATGTTTCTATTATATACATCAACATGATACTAATAGATTCATTTCTGTTTACAAAAGTTAATGGCCCCGGTCACAGCTGCCAAAATGTTTGTACGAATAGGAGGTAAACCTAGTGACTTCGCTCACGGAAAAGCAGTAAAATGCACCCTCCTTGGATATGGCGGATTTATGACTGAAACTCTTGTCTATTACGGTCCCAAAAAGTGTGCAGGGTATAACTGGTAAGTATATGAATAGACACTACTACAAACACAAAATGTACGCTATTAATGCATAGGAGTCGATCCGCTAAGGACACGGCGAAAGAATTTTTATGTGCGTCAATAGATATCCACACGACATGTCACGAAGACAGTGGTGGCCCAATGATATGCAATGGATATCAATATGGTGTATGCAGTCACAAATTTCCTGTGAACAAGAATACAACTAAGGAAGTGTGTGGTGGATTACGTCACCAAAATAGACACGTGTTTCTTTACAATTACATCGCATGGTTGGAAAGTATAACGGATTTTTCTAAAGGAAATCTGCAGGAAACTGGGGAATTGATGAAATTAATAGAACCAGTGGAGCTGGAGTACCCGAAGGGCACTGACGGACTGGAAGTTACGGAATACCCGAAGGGCACTGACGGACTGGAAGTTTCGGAATACCCGAAGGGCACTGACGGACTGGAAGTTACGGAATACCCGACGGTACCTGATGGACTGGAAGATTCAGACTACCCGACGGTACCTGACGGACTGGAAGATTCGGACTACCCGACGGTACCTGACGGACTGGAAGATTCGGACTACCCGACGGTACCTGACGGACCGGTGGATTCGGACTACCCGACGGGACCTGACGGACCGGCGGATTCAGACTACCCGACGGGACCTGACGGACCGGCGGATTCGGACTACCCGACGGGACCTGACGGACAGGTGGATTCGGACTACCTGACGGGACCTGACGGACCGGTGGATTCAGACTACCCGACAAATCGTGACGGTCTGGCGGAACCGGAATATCCCGACTATCCCGTCACACCAAAGAAGAGAAAAAAAAATAGAAAAAAAAATTGTGGTTTTATACCTAGCCATAAATTGTACTATGTGGTGCTTTTTTGGACATTGTTTATTATGTTTTTAAAATAATTTTAGAGAAAAAAATAAACTTTTAAAAATCGCATCTAACAAGTTTAGCTAGGTTAGGTTATGTTAGTTTATATCAGTATAACTCACCCATTACGCGAGTTTGACTAGCTCATTACCATTAATTTCACGAACGTTTAGTTAAGCTAATGGTTTTCGAAGGCGAACGTTTGGCCTTGCCGTTTTAGATTCTTAGCGTTTTGCATTTTTATGTTTTTATGTTCTCTGCAGAGAAATGTTCAATGCAAAGACTCGCTCCGAACGTGGATTTCGGTAGAATATGTTTTTTTAAATGTACGTACATGCTACCAGGTCCGTAAAGGGCCACCAGAAAACACTTGGAGACTTCCAGGTGCGCTTAACCAAATAGGCACTCGATTCGCCAAAGGGGGAAATTAAATCTCGTATCTTAAAATAAAAATTCACTTTTCAAAAAATGAAAATAACAATTTTTATCCTCATTTTCAGAAATGTCTCTTTGGACATTTCTTGAATTATAGTGATTCGGTAAATAGAAAAAAAGGATATAACATTGATTTCCCTAAATACGATTTCAAACATACTTTATAGGTATTTTTCGGCCACCGTCGACAGTCTGAATTTGTGTAAACTATAATATGAGCCTCTCGTTATAATTTCGGGCGCAATATTTTCGGCGTCTCAAAAATCATAAATTTTCACACTCCGCCTGTGATTGTAACCATCAGTCGGTTCTGCTAGCCACAGATTGGGAGACAAAGACGAAACAACACGTCTAGATGTCCTTTACGGTAATTCGTGAGGTGTAATTTAAATATTTTATCGTCGGAAATCGTATGTACTGTCATGTTCGAAAACGACTGTGTCGTTATAGTGCCAATACATTTATGGTGATCGCTGCATAAGAGTGTCGGGCGTATGTCGTCCATGAGTATCCGATAATGGTGCGAAGCCAATTCTGTGCGGCCCGTTCGCAACTAATAATATTTTATTTACTCTTCGCCTTGTATAATACACCCATACTTTTAACCTAGCTGTAATAGTTTGTGTTGGCATAATGGAAAACGTCACGGGCGAGAAAAAACAGTTCCGCGCAATATTTTCTCAGTCTAAAATTCAACGCAAAAGTCGGGTCGAAGATCGTGATTAAGAATACCTGGTAACGGCGTAACGAAAATATTACAGTCGGGCCATAGGGTATTGCATGAATTTTCCCGTTCAGGATATTGTGCGCAAAAACACGAACACTTCACTTTTTGGCAAATATTGTATTGTGACCGGAGAGGAATATATTCGTCGGATTGAGGGAACTGTGGATCAACAGGTCCACATTAATGGGCTAATAATTACGTGCCTAAATAGTTATTTCTTATTCTAATTTTTTTATTTTTTTCTTATTTACCTTTTACATATTCGTCCGAATTCTGGAGATATATTAAGAGACCAAATTTACCGGCGACAATTAACCCTTTCCTCTTAGATCCGCAACTTACGTTCATATTATTCGTGCGATAACAAAATTTTGGAAGATTAAGGCCAAAACACATGACTGAACTCCAAATACGTTAGGTTAAGAATATACTTCGAATCAGCTAAAACTAAATTATTTCTTTTTATCGTCGTGGTCTAATGTAACTGAATTAATTCTGAAATAATTTTTACGTTATTGTTTTATATCCCGAACACAGGTTTCGAAAAATTGATTGATTCGTCTCAATTTTGCACGGACCCATTCAACTAAAAATTTTTCTCGTGTTACACGTAAATATATTCGACCATATTATGATTCCATGTACAGTGTACACGTAAAAAGTGCAGCTTATAAAATGAAACTACAGAGTATATAAAAAACGTCCGTTTATCACAAGTTTTCGTTTGATTGTAGTTTGAAAATATGCGTGATATTAAATTTAGGGCCGGATAAATTTATGTCTTATCACAAGTCTAAGGTAGATTTTACAAGATCGTCGTATGAAAAAAAAAAATATGTTTATTGAATTGGTCGTCGAGTTATCGTTCATAAAGAAAAAAAAAATACATACATATATCCCGTCAATCGTTTCGTTTTATGCGAATTAAACAGTTTACAATTTTTGTAACATTTCTAAACGAACGTCGAATACGGATGTTAGTTAAGTTTATTTTTTTTGTCTTCGTATACCCATAAAAAGATTTCGAAAAACCCGCGAGCAATCGCACACCGTCGATTTATAACTGTATATATCCATGGTTATGGTATGCGTATATATAATAATAATAGTTTTAACAGACGATCGCCGGTTATAGTCTATAAATAATTCAACGTCGTTTTTACCGAAATTCTGTATTTCCAATGACATGAACGTTAATTTATGGTTTTTACTACCGGTATTACTGGCGGTCCGCGGGGCAATATCCGATACGACGGCGTTGCAACAGAATTCCGCTGGTTTTCCGGGATTCATATCCAACGGCCAAATATACGACCCCGAAGAATATCCGTATTTGATGCGCATAGATTATGATATGCCGCCCGATGGGTTTTTACCAATATGTACGGGTACGCTGTTGAATCAAAATTTCGTCTTGACCGCCGCCGTGTGTATCGAGAACCACGAGAACGTCACACGATTCTCAGTATAGTATTTTTTTTTTTTTTTTTTATTATTATTATCATTAATAATCCGCGCGCGATTTCGACTAATTTTTTTTTTTTTTTTTTTAAACAATCCGTAGATATATTATCAACAGTTTTGGTCCACAAACATGTATCGGGTGAAAAAGTTTTACATAAATCCGCGGTATAACCATAGAAACTTTCTTTCAAATCTTGGTATATTGGAAGTAAGTCGCAAACCATGTGTTCGTTATGTAATATTCATGCAACATGCGTTTTACAGGAACTTAATAAAAAAAAGAAAACAATTAATATTTTTCTTTGATAATGTATAATTTTGCGTTTAGTAGGCTCCGTGCGCTACGGGACCTAATCTAACCGTTTTCGTAATACGAGTAACAATGCCACGTAGCCAAAAGTCTTTGGGGCTACCATAGCATCTTAAATCGTATCCAAGACCAGCAGCGCGACCCGGGCGAAGGGAAGTTTTGAAGTTATTCCCTCCGCCCCCCCCACCAAAAAAAATTTAAAAAAATTAATGCCTTTTTGAGACGCGATTGTAAAGACCTATACATCGGGCTAGACATTAGCAAATATCTCATCGCCCCTCATCAAAAAAAAGTTGAGTTAAAAAAAAAAAAAAAAAAGAAAAGTATAAATTATATTTATAATTCTTCAAACGAAGAAAACAAAAGGGTTTTTATGACAACCAATGAGTAATTGTAATATTATTAGTCAACGAGACAATTGATATTGCTTATTTATGTCGTGTTCCGAGTTCAATCGGTGTTTTGCTATTGTGTTTAGCGTCACCATTGTTGAAAATCCACTTTCACACATGTATTTTCGAGGCTATTCCCGACAATAATGGATACTCGCTACCAATTTTTCGTCAAAATATTATTTGATGGTAATAAAATAATCAGTGGCCTAATTAGGATTAGGACATACGGTTATCCCCAGAGCTATTAACATTAATTTTATTATTACAATCGTGACTGATGCAAAATTAATCATAATAGGTAGTAAAGTACGTAAATTAAAAACAAAACATTCTTCTAGTCTTAACCCCTCAAAAAATCCCGTATTACCTCCTCGGTGGTAATTACCCCTCCACGCGGTTGGGTACTGCCGGTCTAAAGTTGGACGGCGGGCACCCACCTGTTAAGTTTTTAAACTTAATAAATATCATAAGCGATAATATAATCTATTCGATGGTGATTATCTGTATATATAAAAAGACTTGTCGTGGGTGATTCATCATCGCCTAGCCGGAACTGCTGAAGCTATAGATATGATATTTTCAGTAAATGTACTTATTACTATGTATAGGTGCACTAAGAAAGGATTTTTCGAAATTCGTATTTTAAAGGGTTAGTTATACCTAGGGGTACAAGAGCTGATGAAGTAAAGTCATGTCTAAAAGCTTCGTATTTGTGGCCACATATCCAGAATGTTGCACTTCATAAAAATATGAGGGTTCATGTGAAAGGTGACACATCTGCTGGGATTTTCGCTGAGATGTTACTTAAAATAGGAGACGGAAATTTTCCTTCATTGGAAGGTGAGATCACTATTCCCTCAAATTTGTGTACAGTTGTTAGCTCTTTATCAGAACTAACTTCCAGAATTTACCCAGATATAATAAATATCAAGATGAAACCCAACGAATGGTTGTGGGAGCGAGCCATCTTAACTCCAAAGAACGACAAGGCAGCCGAAATCAATGAAATTCTACTAATTAATGAAAAAGCTGTTGAATATAAATCTTTTGATTCGGTGATCCAATCAGATGATGCTGTCCATTACCCTTTAGAATTTCTTAATACTCTGAATCCTTCTGGTCTTCCATCACATAAACTTATCCTTAAAATTGGAGCACCAATAATGTTACTAAGAAATCTTAACCCACTTAAATTGTGTAATGGAACTAGATTGCAAGTTAAAACTCTGCACAAAAATGTAATAGAAGCTATAGTTATCACTGGGTGTGCTAGAGGAGATATAGTTTTAATCCCGAGAATAACGTTAATTCCTACTGATTATCCCTTTGAGTTTAAAAGATTACAATTCCCACTCAAAGTTCGCTTTGCTATGACTATTAATAAGTCTCAAGGACAATCATTGAGCATGGCAGGGATTGACTTGAGAGAAGAATGTTTTTCACATGGACAGTTCTATGTCGCATGTTCTAGAGTTAGTTATGCCAGTAGTTTGGTTATTTTAGCCCCAAAAGGCAGTACCAAAAATACTGTTTATAAAGAGATATTGAGATGAAAAAAAATATGTCAATATAAATATTGGTGGGTTTTTATAACACCATAATGTATTATTACAGAAAGTTATAATTTTTTGGGTATATTTTATTACAATTAACACATTATAACATAATAACAATTATAACATTAACAATTTGTCTTCAAAATATTAAAATAATTTTTTGCTGACTTCTGATTGTTACAATACCTAGGATAAACTAAAAGCAGCCTGTAATAAATATAAAAATTGATAAAATAAAAGTTATAGTAGGTTACACAAAAAAACTGTACACGGGCGAAGCCGGGTTATTCAGCTAGTTAGTAATTAAAAAAAAAAAAAAAAATTAACCATGTTGTGCTGATAATATTCCATCTATATTGATGGAATTTGATTTAATTTATTTTTCATATACATTTGCGTGATAATTTTTTATACATTTTTGTTTTATCAAAGTTAATGAACCCAATCACGGTTGCCGATCAATTTGTACGAATAGGAGGTAATCCTAGTTTCTTCGCTAACAACAATGAATTAAATTGCAGCATCCTTGGATTTGGTGTTGTTTCTTCAAATATTGTAAACGATAATAATAGCGCATATGTAACTCATACTATTGTCCATTACAACGACAGGAGGTATTGCGCGGGATTCAATTGGTAAGTATACGAATAGCCACAATTATTACGGCCCTCCCGATTACTAAAATGTAAAATGTACTTTTCGAATGTATAGGAGTAAAGTCGTAAGGGACACATCGTTTGACTTTTTATGTGCGGCAGTGGATATTCATTCGGCATGTATGGAAGACCACGGCGGTCCAATGGTATGTAATGGATATCAATTTGGTGTATTCAGTCACTTATACCCTGTGAATGATGTCAACAAAACCAAGATCATTTGTGGCAATTTAGACCTCCAAAGTAAATACGTGTTCCTTTTCAATCACATTGCATGGATGAAAAGCATAACGGATTTTTATTACGAATACCCGAAGGAATCAAGGAACAAGAAGAAAAAAAAGAAAAAAAAAAATTGCGGTTACATACCACGTCATAAATTGTACTACATGGCGGTATTTTGGCCATTGTATATTATGTTTTTTAAATTGTCTTAGAGGAAAAATTAAACTTTTTAAAATCGCATCTCTAAAGTTTACCTAGGATGGTTTATGTTAATTTTGTATCTGAATATCAATATAGCCGAACCCGGCTTATATATCCCTAAGTGCAGGTCCCTGTTTTGAGGGAATTTAATTGTTTATTGTAAATCTCAAGACTTATTACGAAAAGGTAGACGAATAACTTGTATAGTGTCTTTAATCTTTATTTTGATGTAACTGAATTGTAGCACCGACCGTTCTTTTTGTTAGGTTTATTCAGTGTTGTCAGATGACATGTCTCCAAACATTAGTAAATTTATGCAAACATTTCATATTTTTCCGTATGACCTCAAAACTTGGTACCTATTTAATGAATTTAAGTTGTAATTTTATTATTTAGAGTATACTTTTATTGCTGCATATTTTACAATTACGTTTAGATAATTTATTACAAAGACGGTTTGGAATGTTTAGTACAATACTTAAACATCATATTTGGACTATTTTAGAAGGATATATATTTCCACGCTCTAGCTATGACGAATAAAAATTATCACATCCAAAAGACTTGACATCACTGTTTTACTAATCAAAAGGTGTAGTACTACGTTTCATTAGTCTTTGATGGTAAAGATTAATCCTAAGTACCGTCATCATGACCAGGGATATTTTTCTCGTTCTTTTTTCATGTTTCTTGGTTATTCGCTATAGTTATTAAATACAACATTAACAACAATAAAGGCAAACACATAATATATACTACCCTCTGCAGCAACATTATTTCAACACTCGTCATTAATCTTCATCGAACATTTCAAATATATATTTGTTCGATTTCAATAAATATTTTGGTTCCAAATTCTTATTTCGAAAATTGGGACTAAACTGGAGCACGTCAAGTACTGTGCCATATATTCGGACACGATAGGATATTATATCGTCTCGAACGCTGCAAACACCGTCACGGACCATTTTATAATACAATTTTAATACTATATTTATATAGTATGTTAGTTTTTGTTTTCTGTTAATCACCAACGGTGGATGACGATATAATTGTTGTTAACGTGCCTTACATTATGCGATTATTAAATTACGAAATCAATACGATAAAAACACATTACGTTATTTATACTCGACGAGGAATGTTTTAAAATTGTATTCAAACAGTAATAAATACAACCCACTACAAAATTATAATATTTCGTATATCAGTGGTTCTCAACCGCGATCGGGTTCGATAATGTTAGGTTATGTTAGAAAATTACGAAAACTACGATTACCAAACAGTTTAGGCGGGTATGCATTTTCACAGTACCTCTACAATACTAGTTTTTTTTTTTTTTTGCCAGTTGCATTTCGTTATTTATACTATTTTTCAGAAAGTTATAGTCGAACTGTACTCGGGTTACAAAAAGGTAACAGTCGAATTGTAATTGCACAGGCCCACCGCCCCTCTTCATCATCACATGAAGGTGTAGCGTCTGGTACAAGATTGCGGCCACTGGCTACGATCGACTTTAAAAAATTCGAAATCACTACTCGAAAACCACGGCGCAGTAATTCATATGGATTTTTTGTAAATAACAATTGCACGGCAAATATTAAAATCACAGTACGTCGTCAATGGTTCTGACCAATTACGTATAATCGGAGAATTATCGAATGTATTAATCTTCGGAGCGTTCGAACGCGGGTAGCGCAAAAAAAAACAACCAAAGTGTTTTTTATATTCTAAAATTAAACGTGTGCTACGTATATTAAAACGCGTTGAATAATTTGTTTCATTCGGACTAATTAAAAAGAATGTTTTAATTTCCTGTTTTGTTTTAAATGCGATTTTCGGGACATCCAATCCCAAGCAAATAAGTAATAACAAGAAATATCTCTAAATATCCAACACGTCACCGACGGTACAAAAACTGTCGTATATTTTCCATTTATTTTTATTATGAATTTTTCAAAAATTTAAATGAGATTTTCTTCCATGTTCTTCATGGTTTCTTCAATTGCCCCCAGACCTCCCATAATAACCTCTAGCCTCGGTTTCAATGGACTTTTCCCAATCTTCCATCTAGAATTTTAACTCAGACATACTTCTTGTTGATATTGTTCTTATCATTTCTTCATATTGCAACAATATTGTACCACGTCTATCAGGACTATACGATTTCCTCTGCACGTCAACTTTATCCTTCTCGTTTACCATTTTCAATTAAGTGTTATTCTATAATGTTGTGATATTATTATCGCTATGTTTGTAATTATAAGTGCAAACTCTTTGAATTTAAAAAATGATATAATCGAAAAAGTGAAATTACGTCTGGTTATGGGTGTTTTTTTATGCTTAAAATTGATTTCCCCTTCAACGGTTGTGATTTTTCAGAATATTTTACTGTAATATTTTTTTTTTTTTTTTTACACCGTTTTGGACATTGGGTTTTTGAAAAGATATTTTAGTTCGAATATTTTTTTTTCTAAATATACTTTTACATTACATATTTGTTCGTTAATAATTCATTAAGAACAATAAAATCAATCAAGATTTTATCATGCATATTTTCGTCGTCAATGAACCAATCAAGTGCTTAATAATAAATTGGATTTAAAAACGATTTCACGGTATGTTTTTTTTATTGTTTCGTATCTTATATAATTAGTTCGATGAACAAAAAAAATAATTCAATAATTACGTTCACTAATATATTTGATCCGTGCGCTTAATTTGTATAGGAAATTTTGATAATAATTAATCGGATAATTGTAAAAAAAACAAAAAAATTAATTTTTTTTTTGTTTTTCTTACTTTCCGATATTAAACAAATTATAGTAATAAAATGCGGTCCACTACAACAGCTGATGTGTCGAGAATGCAAATTTCACATTAAAGAATAACGATAATTCGTAATCAATAATAATTAGGTACAGCGATAGAGTCGGATGACGGTTTTCGAAATTTATTTTTTTCCCCTATTAAATCGTTTGCCAAACCATCGCTATAATACACGTATTGATCTCGGGTGATTCATTAAAATATTAATAACGTGCGTTGGCCGTCATTCAAACATGTATTATCGTATTACCAGACTGCGTTTTGATTTTTTTTTTTTTTTTTTTTTTGATTTGTTATTTCTCTAACTATAATAAAAATGATTAATACTAATCGATAGTAATACATCTATTTTTTATGAACACGATTTTTATTGCATTGATACACACGTCCAATCACTAACGGGCAGCACGCGATTTCATCGAATCTTACCAAAACCTTTTGGACACCTTTCCCCCTCGCCCCAAGACACTGTCGATTCGCACCCCGAGATCACGGGAAACCGATGCCCCGCACTCTCGGACCACTCAAGACAAATACGCGGTCGGTGGGTGCGCAACGACAGTAGGGTTTTCGGGTAGGTCCATGGATTTCGTGTTGTGACCGGAAGAAGAATATATTCGTCGGATTGAGGGAACTGTGGATCAACAGGTCCACATTAATAGGCTAACAATTACGTGCCCAAATAGTTATTTCTTATTTTTATTTTTTATGTTTTTTCTTATTTACCTTTTATATATTCGTCCGAATTCTGGAGATATATAAAGAGACCAAGTTTACCGGCGACAATTAACCCCTTCCTCTTAGATCCACAACTTACGTTCGTATTGTCCGCGCAATAACAAAATTTTGGAAAATTAAGGCCAAAATCCATGACTGAACTCCGAACACGTTACGTTAAGAATATACTTCGAATCAGCTAAAACTGAATTTTTCCTTTTTATCGCCGTGGTCTAATGTAACTGAATTAATTCTGAAATAATTTTTACTATAAAAACACAATACTTATAAAACGTTATTGTTTTGTATCCCGAACACAGGTTTCGAAAAAATGATTCGTCTCGATTTTGCACGGACCCTTTCAACTAAAAATTTGTCTCGTGTTACACGTATTCGACCATATTATGATTACATGTACAGTGTACACGTAAAAAGTGCAATCTATAAAATGAAACTACAGAGGATCCAGACAACGTCCGTTTTTAGGGAGTTTTCGTTTAATTGTAGTTTAAAAATACGCGTGATATTAAATTTAGGCCCGGACAAATTTATGTCTTATCACAAGTCTAAGGTAGATTTTACAAGATTATAGTATCAATAAAAAAAAAAAAAAATGTTTATTGAATTAGTCGTTTTGAGAATTGTATTGTCGATGCGGTCGGTGGCAGTCGGAAATTGTATAATAACCAAAGATTCGAATGCAATACGATTAATGTCGTCGAGTTCATAAATACATACATATATCCGGTCAATCGTTTGGTTTTATGCGAATTAAACAATTTGCAGTTTTTGTAACAATTCTCAACGAACGTCGAATACGGATGTTAGTTAAGTTTATTTTATTTGTCTTCGTATACCCATAAAAAGATTTCGAAAAACCCGCGAGCAATCGCACACCGCCGATTTATAACTGTACATATCCATGGTTATGGTACGCGTATAAATAATAATAATAATAGTTTTAACAGACGATCGCCGGTTATAGTCTATAAATATTCAAACGTCGTTTTTACCGAAATTCTGTATTTCCATTGACATGAACGTTAATTTATGGTTTTTACTACCGTTATTACTGGCGGTCCGCGGGGCAATATCCGATACGACGGCGTTGCAACAGAATTCCGCTGGTTTTCCGGGATTCATATCCAACGGCCAAATATACGACCCCGAAGAATATCCGTATTTGATACGCATAGATTACGATAACCCGCCCGGAAAATTTTTGCCAATATGCACGGGTACGTTGTTGAATCAAAATTTCGTCTTGACCGCCGCCGTGTGTATCGAGAACCACGAGAACGTCACACGATTCTCAGTATAGTATTTTTTTTTTTTTTTTATTATTATTATCATTAATATTCCGCGCGCGATTTCGACTAATTTTTTTTTTTTTTTTTTTTTAAACAATCCGTAGATATATTATCAACAATATTCGTCCACTGACATCCATCGGGTGAAAAAGTCTTACATAAATCCGCGGTATAACCATAGAAACTTTCTTTCAAATCTTGGTATATTGGAAGTAAGTCGCAAACCATGTGTTCGTTATGTAATATTTATGCAACATGCGTTTTACAGGAACTTAAAAAAAAAAAAAAAAAAAATTAATATTGTTCTTTGATAATGTATAATTTTGCGTTTAGTCGGCTTTGTGCGCTACGGGACCTAATCTAACCGTTTTCGTAATACGAATAACAATGCCACGTAGCCAAAAGTCTTTGGGGCTACCATAGCATCTGAAATCGTATCCAAGAACAGCAGCGCGACCCGGGGGAAATTTAGAAAGTACTACCCCACGCCTCTCCCCAAAAAAAAATTAAAAAAATTAATCCTAGTTGCGCAACTGTCCTGGACGCAGTCCACTAGTTAATAGGTTCCAAACATTTTGGTGACGCGATAGTAAACCCCCATAAATCGGGCTAGACATTAGCAAATATCTCATCACCCCTCATCAAAAAAAAGTCGATCTAAAAAAAAAAAAAGTATAAATTATATTTTTAATTCTTCAAACGAAGAAAATAAAAAAGGGTTTTTTTGACAGCCAATGAGTAATATTGACTATAAGATATTGCTTATTTATGTCGTGTTTCGAGTTCAATCGGTGTCTTGCTATTGTGTTTATCGTCACCATTGTTGAAAATCCACTTTCGCACGTGTATTTTCGAGGCTTTTCCCGACAATAATGGATACTCGCTACCAATTTTTCGCCAAAATATTATTTGATGGTAATAAAATAATCAGTGGCCTAATTAGGATTAGGACATACGGTTATCCCCAGAGCTATTAACATCAATTTTATTATTACAATCGTGACTGATGCAAAATTAATCATAATAGGTAGTAAAGTACGTAAAATAATAACAAAATATTCTTCTAAGTCTTAACCCCTCAAAAAATCCCGTTTTACCTCTTCTGTGGTAATTACTCCTCCACGCGGTTGGGTACTGCTGATCTATAGTTGGACGGCGGACACCCTCCTGTTAAGTTTTTAACTTGATAAATATCATAATCGATAATAATAAAAAAAAAAAAAAAACGAACCATGTTGTGCTGATAATATTCCATCTATATTGATGGAATTTGATTTAATTTATTTTTCATATACATTTGCGTGATAATTTTTTATACATTTTTGTTTTATCAAAGTTAATGGCCCCAATCACGGCTGCCGATCAATTTGTACGAATAGGAGGTAATCCTAGTTTCTTCGCTAACAACAATGAATTAAATTGCAGCATCCTTGGATTTGGTGTTGTTACTTCAGATATGGTAAACGATAATAATAGCGCATATGTAACTCAAACTATTGTCCATTACAACGACAGGAGGTATTGCGCGGGATTCAATTGGTAAGTATACGAATAGCCACAATTATTACGGCCCTCCCGATTACTAAAATGTAAAATGTACTTTTCGAGAGTATAGGAGTAAGGTCGTAAGGGACACATCGTTTGACTTTTTATGTGCGGCAGTGGATATTCATTCGGCATGTATGGAAGACCACGGCGGTCCAATGGTATGTAATGGATATCAATTTGGTGTATTCAGTCACTTATACCCTGTGAGTGATGTCAACAAAACCAAGATCATTTGTGGCACTTTAGACCTTCAAAGTAAATACGTGTTCCTTTTCAATCACATTGCATGGATGAAAAGCGTAACGGATTTTTATTACGAATATCCGAAGGGATCGAAGAAGAAGAAGAAAAAAAAGAAAAAAAAAAATTGCGGTTACATACCACGTCATAAATTGTACTACATGGCGGTATTTTGGCCATTGTATATTATGTTTTTTAAATTATCTTAAAGGAAAAATTAAACTTTTTAAAATCCCATCTCTAAAGTTTACCTAGGATGGTTTATGTTAGTTTTGTATCTGAATATCAATATAGCCGAACCCGGCTTATATATCCCTAAGTGCAGGTCCCTGTTTTGAGGGAATTTAATTGTTTATTGTAAATCTCAAGACTTGTTACGAAAAGGTAGACGAATAACTTGTATAGTGTCTTTAATCTTTATTTTGATGTAACTGAATTGTAGCACCGACCGTTCTTTTTGTTAGGTTTATTCAGTGTTGTCAGATGACATGTCTCCAAACATTAGTAAATTTATGCAAACATTTCATATTTTTCCGTATGACTACATAACTTGGTACCTATTTAATGAATTTAAGTTGTAATTTTAATATTTAGAGTATACTTTTATTGCTGCATATTTTACAATTACGTTTAGATAATTTATTACAAAGACGGTTTCGAATGTTTAGTAGAATATTTAAGCTACACATTTGTACTATTTTAAAAGAATATATATTTCCACGCTCTAGCTATGACGAATACAATTATCACATCACTGGTATTACTAATCCAAATATGTAGTACTATGTTTCAATATTCTGTGATGATAAATTCTGAATATTCATCATGACCGGGGTCATTTGTTCTCCGTCTGTGGGTATATACGGACAAATTGTATTCACATAAATCGAGAAAATTAACGAATAAACTTTATTGGATTTAATTTTATATTTATTTATTGTACCTTCGTTAAATAAATTATAATAATGTACTTTTTTCAGACAATATTATGGTCTACAAATATCATTTTTTGTTTTTCGTTTCTGGACTATTCACTATGGTTATTAAATACCACATAATAACAATAAAAGTGAATACATAATACACTACTCTCTCCGGCAACAATATTCTTACATTTTTTAGGTACGTCTTATAGTTAGGTTCCACGGTTTGGAATTTTGTGCATCTGAATATTTTTTGTGAAGCTGCATATTAAAAATTTGATTCCATATAAATACATTTTATTATCGATGCAATCAATATACAAACATTTATAGTGTGTGTTTTACTAAGCCTTTGCATATTACTTAGGCGTATTCGCATATTTTCAGATTTTGTCACACATTAATGTGTATATTTTTATGTTTTTAAATCGACAACGAACAAATTTTTAATAATTTATGTAAATTTGATTACTATTTTCTATATCTCATTGTTTTCAACCCTAATGGAATGATCTTTATTTTAACACGATTCGCGTGCGCTCTGTTCTTTTCTATATATATATATATACTAGAGAACAGAGAGTTTTTTTTTTTACGCATTTCCTTATGCGTAACACTGCGATCGGTTTGCGAGTTACAACGGTCTTCGCGGTAAATCCAACGTCCAGTGTTTTGTGCGTATTCATTTTTGTGGACCGTTATTATTTTTCCCATTTAAAATCCAATAGTTTTCATCATGACGTGCTGATGGCGTACTGGTAATAAACGCAACGATATTTCGAATGTATTGTTGAAATGTAACGTTATTATTATAACGAAATCATACTTTTTTCGAAATCTCCGCGGACAATTGCCGCCGGACCGTGATAATGTAAAAAAAAAAAAAAAATCAACCTGTATTATTTACACGGTCCAACGAAATTTCATCCGAGAATAGTGATATGTTATAATTTTTTATTTTGTGGGCCGGCGTCCATTGTCGCCCGGACCATTAACATTGTGAATTGTCGGGGATTAGATCAAAGTGGGGATAAAAAAAAATGTAAAACTGTAATAAATTCAAAATGTATATATATAACTTTTTCCTTGTGTATATAGGAATGTACGTATTCGTTGGTCGGATATTCATTTATATAATTATAAAATTCTTTTTTTTTTTTAAACTTGTTAACTTTTCTTTTGACTAGACAAGAGGCTTCCAAACTGTGGGTCGCGATTGAACTTTTTGTGGGTCGCGTTTAATTTTGAAATATCATTATTATTATTATTATTTTTTTTTTATTTACAGAAGAAAACTAGAATTGTTTTAGACAAGAATTTCTTATCATATTAAATATTCAAATACAGTTATATAAGATATCAATACATTTTGACAAGAATTTCTCAAGACAATAAATATTGTTGATAAAAATGCAAGTCATCAGCACGTGGTGGGTCGCCAAAATCGAAAAATAATTATTCGAAAATGTGTAGTATCGTAAAGAGTTTGGGGACCTCTGGACTAGACCATTATAGTATTTTATTTGTTTATAATTTAATTTCGTATAAAATCGACTTACTACAGCTCAAATAGGCTTCAGGTGTGTTTTGTAGAGCAACGGTTTATTAAGCTTGGAATGTTTACCTAAATGCGGGAACAAAGGCTTCCGTCTAGCGTTTAGTAAAAAAAAAAACGTTTTTGTTTTATATGCTTGGCCCAAGTTAAACGTTTATCAAGGGTCAACCCTAAGTATTTGACGCTAGTAACTGATGGTATAATTTTATTTTGTGATCGGAGGGACTACTCCTTGTCTACGAGTAAAGGTAATATGCGAGGATTTTCCGTTATTTATTTTTATTTTCCATTTTGAAACCACAAACAATGAACACGAACACTCCCGAATGAAATCCCACGGTGGTTTGTCGATAGATGGCCGTGAACCGAACACATTTGATCGATTCCGTTGGCCATCTATTAGGTTACGAAGGTGGCGACTTGGGCGTCCAGGAGGTTTGGCAACACCTCACCCAAATCCTATCGGGTCACGGCTGCTTTGGCCAGTACCCGCATAGGATTGGTAGGCTGGGCACGCCGGAATGCCGCGACTGCCGGGCCGCCGTGGACGACGCCGACCACGCCTTCTTCCACTGCGATCGCTGGTGGAGGCGGCGGGGGGTGCTGGAGGCGAAAACGGGCAGGGCCTTCATCCCGGAAACGGCGGTGAAAGAGATGCTGAAGAACAGGACGACCCGGGATAGTACAACTCATTTCATCAAGGAAGTCCTGGTGACGAGAGAGCAGAAAGAGCGCCATCGTCAGAGAGGTGCTCGGAACCCAATTTGATAAATGCATAAACGAGCAGTAAGACCTAGCGTTGTAGCTATAGTCATAATTCAAGTAATTCCCGTGTATATAAATATTACTCAATTAAATTGTAATAAGTAGAACTAAGAACCTCGTATGTGTTAAGAATGTTTTCCATTAATAAACGATGCGCCTATGGGGGAAGGATTGCCCTGCCGGGTAGAGTTTACCCCGTAGGTTGCGATACCATACAAAAAAAAAAAAAAGGTTATGAATCCACGAAATCGGTAGTCTCTATAGTGAAATATGTACATTTTTTTTTTCTTTCTTTTAAGTCATTCCACTGCGTTTATATACGAGGTCTGTTAAAAAAGTACTCTGATTTTATGTTTAATAATTACAAAAATGAAGTGACATATTATTTAAAGATATCTCCTCCGGACGACATCCCGGCGATCTTGCCATTTTTCAAAAGTCCATTGGAACCGTTCCAAATTTAAAGCTATGAGTTTTGTTGACGCGTTCGCTTTGATTTCCTCTACATCTTGAGATCGTTGTCCTTTAAGCGCAAATTGTAGTCTTGGGATAAGAAAAAAAATCACATGGGGCCTGATCTGGAAAATAGCGAGAGTCCGCGGGACCACAGCGATTTTTTTATCAGCCAAAAATTCACAAATCGACAGCGCTAAATGTGCCGGTGCATTGTCGCGGTGGACAATCGCGAAACGAATTTGGCAGCGCGGCCCTTCTCGTTTGTACATTTTCCTGTACAATTGTGTGACAAGACTCAATTGAGATTCCCTTGGTTAACTCACGAACAACCGTTAATCGGCGGCCATTTCGCATTTTTTCGCAAATTGTCGCCACACCGTCGTTTCTTGACGACGTCGACGGTGTTCCAGAACGTGGATCGTCTTCAGTTGACCGCCGGCTGTCCTTGAAACGTTTAAAATACTCAAAAGTCACAGGACCCCTCGACGAATCATCCCCCAAAAGCGGTTTCAATTATTCCCGTGCGCATCATTTTTATCAAGTTTCCAGCAAAACTTGATGCACGCGCGTTGTTCGTTAATATCGGACGTGTGGAAACGGCGAACGTAAAAAAAAAAAAAAACCTGACTGGATTTAACCACGTGTAATATCAAACTGAGATACGATAGCGACTTCGGGTTTTGTTTGACATATCCACTTATTCGCGGGGAATGTCTCTGTGTACAATTTGAAACGTTATCGTGCGTAGATTAGCCGTAATAAAATTTGTCCTGGTACTTTTTGAACAGACCTCGTATGACCTCGTATTGACGACATACTAATATCGTCCGTGTCGTGATTTCGGCTCGCCGCCGATTGGTCGTGACGGTGAAAACGGTAAACGGCCAATAGCCCACTTCGGGGTTACGTCGCGCAAGCGTGCCGCGGGGTAGTGTCACCGGCGCCACGCCATCCGGTCCCAGATCGTGCCAAACCCGGGAATATATTTGCGACGGTGTTTGTACGCGCGCGTCCCACTGCCCGGTGCAACCATGCCGCGGCGGGGTCGCCGCTCGGACTGCACTCGTCGGCCGCGGCAGTCGTCTATTTTTAAATCGGTACGTTGCGACGGCGTTGTCAGGTGCGATACGTACCGATTGCGTTTGGCGGCCGGAACGGTAATCGCGTAAAAAAACAATAAAAAAAATAAAAAAAACAAACAAACAAACAAAATTACGTTGGGCAAAAAACAAAACGTAAACACTCGGGTTGAGAGTTGGGCAGGGCCCGTGGTATTAGGATAAAATCCCACCGAAAAGGGCAAGGGATTATATCCCGATTGTCCGATCACATCGGGTTCTTTGGCGGGAATGTTTTTTTCTTTATTCAGAAATTTGCGACGTCCGAGGTACTCGAGACGAAAATCGATTTATTTGATTATAAACGTCCGTAATTTTAATATTAAACTCAACTTGAAGCCCCCCGGGGCCCAATTGGCGTCGGGTCCATCCTATCCGCAGAGCATTTTATCGTTTTGCAAACGCCCAAAACTAGAGTTTAACTCCCGATTTATAATGTTAAGATTGTAATAACAACAAAAAAAAAATCAAATTCAAGTGTGACGGACGACGTTTTCCACTGATAAATTACAATACGATTCACGACTTCTATTATCGTTTTTGACCGCCCCAACAACGACTTTCCGTTTAACTTCTCGCGTCTGTTATCGGTTTAAATTATAAATGTAAGTCCATCCAGTCAAACTTTTACCGTAAAATAATTATTATTATTATACCATTGTCTTGTGCGTAAAATATTGATTGTAAATATATACCACCCACCATCCCGCCACAAATCGATTTCCTAACTATTGACCGCAAAACAGACGATTCCCAGTGACATTACCGAATTTCGCACCGCCGGGGAGCTTGGCAAAACCCAGCAGATTTTCATTTATCGATTTTTGGTTACAATCGGTTATAAAGATAAAAAAAAAAAAAAATAAATATATATTACACGAATTTATGGTTGTCACGGGCATCGCCATGACTCCGTATCGGTTGTTCCATTAAAAAACAATAACGATAAATCCTATGGTTTTTTTATGTGTTATTGTTTGTATATCTCTACGCCAATAGGCGCCGTCCGTCCACTTTTATCGGACGGGAGTTTTTACGAGCGCACTTTTTAGTTATTCGAATAACGATATTCGAGAGGATAAAGCACATCGTAAAAAAAAAAAAATAATAAAAAAAAAAAAAAAACCGTTCGATTCGTTTTTAATGTCTACGCCTACGTTTACGCCGGGTCGGCCGATCCGAATCGACAAATCGGATTCGATTTCGGGTTCTGAAAACGATAATCCGATTTAAATTTAACGTCGTCGTAAGGGTAAATCGCGTTTGTCGTTTAATCCTACTGGAATCGGATTAGCATTGACCACGTGGTGTAAACGACGGGTAATAATAATTGAATCGGCCGTTTAAAAAAGCCACATAACAATTCGATGCGTATAGCGAAAATTACTTTTCGTCAAATTCGAACGCTACGAATCGGTATTTTGAGCACTATCTAGATAAATAATTAATTGTTAATAAACTCATCTCAACTAGATTATTAACGAAATTGGCCATCAACCTAGACGGGCAATTGTATTATCCAAATTAATTCATCTAGATACATTTTTAGATTCTGAGCGAATCGAAGAACGTATCGGTTTTACTATGGTGTGTGTGTGTGTGGTTTTTTTTTTCTGTCTGTAAACCACTTTACCGAAAACGGACAAATGATTAAAATTTAAAATTTGTATCGTGTATCTTTCATCTTCATCTAGATCACTGGTTCCCAAACTAGGGGTGGCTTGGACGCATTGCTGGGGACGCGCAAGCAGTTATTACGAAATAAAATTTTTATTGATTACATTATTTTTATTTTTAAAACGCAGAGAAAAAAAAAATGAATCTAAACGGTTCTCTTTATCCATTATCGGGTATCAGTAACGGATAACCGATAAAGACTATAAGTGTTTAGCCGCAGCGTGTAACTCAATCATTTTTTTGATTACTTTCATTAATTATAATCAAATATAATTATTATCATCAATAAAAAAGTAGACATTGCGAATATTGTACAGTTTATTTGTTAAGCACACGAAAAAAGGTGATCGATTTTTTTTCAATTTATAAGAAGGAGGGCGCGAGAATTTCGAAAATCTACAAGTGGGGCGTAGGATAGAAGAGGTTGGGAACCACTGATCTAGATGATTTACACACTTAACTATCTTTTATTTGTATCTAGATAGATTTTTTTTTTTTTTTTTTGTCAATTATCTTTGTGCAAAACCGATTACAATATGCACTATGCGGTCAAAGTTTGACTAATATTATAACTGTAAATTTTGAACACCGCAGATTTTACAAATAAACGCGTGAAAATGGTAAATGTAATGAAAATTAGATTTGTTTTCTTTTTCTCGTGGCTCCGGTAAAAATTAAATTTTTTATGACTTCTGTCGTTTATTTTTTTTTCTCTTTTAAATCACCGATTCAATTATTACGTGAATACCCTTGACAATCGATGGGATCGTTTCGCTCGCGCGTCTCGAGACGATTAAAACGGTTTTTTAACGGGCCGGTAGACATTATTAATAGGTACCGGAACGCGATGGTGTGAAAGGGATCCGTCAGTGTTGGAAGAGCAAACGATAAAGAAATTAAAAAACAAAAAAAAATAAGGTAAAAATGCGGTCCAGCAGTCGCGGCGGGAGTGGGAAGGTGTGGGGAGGAGATGCGCGCTAATTGTCCGGGGTTTTTTTTTTTTTTTTAAGTAGTTCTGAATTTAACGACCGCGAACGACAGAGGAAATATAGTGGGAAAATAAGAAAAATAATAAGCGACGTCTGCGCCGCCGTCACCACTAGTTAAAAATTGTTATAAGTATAGACGCGAGTCGTCATCGTGCACGCCAAAAAAAGCAGAGCAAATCCGCTCGGGCGAACTGGCGTGATAAATTTTTGGCGTTTATCGCGTCGTCGTCGTCGTTATAATTATTACAGGAGCGTATAGGGGGGGGATACAGGGGTTTTATCACCTCCCCCTCAGTCGATTTTTAAATCCCGGATATCATAAAATACCTATTTTAAATATAATTAAAAAAAAAAACGATTGTCCGCGTTTGTTGGCCGGTCTCTCGTTTCACCGTTACGACGATCCGCTAATCCCGCGGAAGGTTCACGGATAGTGTTTTCATTTCGAAAATCGACCGCCCGAAGTGTTGCTGCTCGTACGTGGTTGTTTTGATACGAAAATCGAATTATTCTCGTCGTTTTATGATTGGGGAGGATGGGGTTTCCTCGGCGATCCGGATGTTTTCGTACCTTACCCGTTCGAATTTGGTTGTCACGGGGATTCAAGACTCGGTTTTCAAAGACGTTGATTCAAGTAAAGCGAGAGAAAAAGAGATATTCCCGCGGAAGGTTCACTGCTAGTTTTTTCATTTCGAAAATCGACCGCCCGAAGTGTTGCTGCTCGTACGTGGTTGTCGGTAGTTTTGGTACGAAAATCGAATTATTCTCGTCGTTTTATGATTGGGGAGGATGGGGTTTCCTCGGCGATCCGGATGTTTTCGTACCTTACCCGTTCGAATTTGGTTGTCACGGGGAATCAAGACTCGATTTTCAAAGACGTTAATTCAAGTAGAGCGGGAGACAGATAGAGCGAAATAAATATAAGAGTTGAATAGTAATTTTTAATACCGTTTCAGCGATGAATTCGCTAAAAAGGCGGGGTAGGCTAAAACTTCATCAGATCCGTTCGGGAGTGTAATTTTCATTATTATTATTATTATATTTTTATTATTGATTTCCGGATCACCAAACGTTGACCCGAGCAAGGCCGGGCAATGGCAGCCCGGTCTCAATGCAATTTTATTAAAAGGACGCGAGTATCTGTCGCGTGTGCCGCCTTCGTCTTGCGGGCACACGACACGACAAATTTGCGCCGGGCAAGGTCGATTTTACGCTGTTCTTTTTAACGTTAGGCAGTGCGAATAATTGACCGACGAAAAAACTTACCGCCACGTGTCAATACCGGCCTGTGTTCGCCTATATCTCGCTTGCATTATCGGGCGTTTTTTTAATTGCGGTGTTTCACGTGCTCAATATAAAATTGCATTGCTTAAAAATTAAATTATCCCGAAGAAACAACCGACGGCGTACAAACACCAGTCACGGGAAAGATTTGCCGAAGTTCGATAATCCGGATTTTCGGATACCGACATTTATCGATAATCCGGATTTTTATCCGAATCCGATATTTCGGTTTTTAAAATTGTCATTTCATATTCTTTTAATTCATTTCTGATAAAACTGTGATTACTATCATATTGTTAATAGCGTAAAATACGTTTTACAAATTCAAAAAATACCCCAAATAGGAATTTATTTTTAAAAAAATCGTACGTATCACACCCGGCAAATGTTGTTTTGCTCCACAACAAAAAAATACGAAATTTCGGATTTTGGAATTCGAAACGTAATTATTTTTGCATTTCAAAATCCGAAAATCTCGATTTATTGGATTTTCGCGTAATCCGGATTCGTGTCGCATCGCTAACGTACGGGTAGTGATGCATCATCACAACATTTAAGTTTTTTTAATGGATCACTTGCACATAAGAATAATCAATTTTTTTTAAAATTTTTTTATTATTAATTAGAAATAAACAATCTATACAAATAATGTACAATGGGCAGCTTATGCGCTAAGAGAAGACAGAACGTGAATATAATAAGCAATAAAAAAAATTATAGAAAACGAAATCTCGTCAGTAGTTTATTTTCAAGATTTACATGTGCAGGGTGGGGGGGGGCTGAATTTTGGAGGCAAAGTGCGCGTCCACAGTCCGCACTCGCGTCGATCTGGCACGGCTCCGTGACAGTCGCACAGAAATGGTTTTTTTTTTCAAAGATTAAGGATACAATCGAATACACTTTGCCACGTTTTATAAATACTGATGTTTATTTACAGGAAAAAAAAAAAAAAAAAAATGTCTATAGTAATAATAATAGTATAATATTTAGGTATTTACACGGTTTGAAGTTTCGATTTTTTTTTTTTTTTTTTATTCTTCTAGTCACAACACATGTTATACAATGGTTACAATATAATATAAAACTAATAAAATCATTTTTTTTTTTTCATTTCTTTCGGAACACGGTAGTAGTACCAAACATTGCGGTGGGGGCGGCACGGTGGGCTATTATTATTAATATTATAATTATTACGCGACGTAACATTAACATATTTATATATTTTTTTTTTATTATTTTTTTCAAAAAATATAATACGGAAAAATACAACACGAGCCACGTTCGGAGTGGTGTCCAATACATATAAGTAATATTATATACCGAATAAACACATTAGCTCCCCGGCAGTCCGAGAGACAGACAGAGACCGAGAGATTACACAACATGATTCATTTCCGATAGTAACAAAAAAATAATAATAATAAATTGAGTTTCAAAAAATTAAAAATCGACAGTTATTGTGGTTTTTGGTTTGAGTTTTTTTTTTTTTTTTTGTTCGTATTAGAAAACTCTTTCGGAACTCGTTTTCTCTCCGAACAAACACGAATACGATTATTGACTAGTTGTTTGGTTATTTTTCCCCCCTTGATCTACATAAATCTACACAAAATTCCTAAATAATAATTTTTTTTTTTTTTTGTACATCCGGCCCGAAGGAGCGAGCGCACGCCGGATCCCTCCGGTCCGAATCGGGTCGTCGAAATGTCGTCTTTGGCCGCGCGATAATGACCAGAACCAGTGTTGAGACACGGACGTGTACGATTTGTCTAGATAAAGATAAAAGACAATCGTTCCGAAATCGTCGAGATACAGATAACGAATTATTTATTTATTTGGATGTGGGGAAAAAAAAAAGAAGATAATTTTCTATGTAAATCGTCGAAAACATTATAGCGGGAAGATAAAAATTGAAACGGTGTTAAAATTTAATGGCGATTTGTTCAGTAAAGTCGATAGTATCATTTGATAATTAATTTCATTTTTAATTTTTTTATTATTTTTTTTTTTTTTTTTTTTAGATCTACGCAATTGCCAAAAAAAAAAATTACATTTTTATCTTTCATAGACTTCGGATCGATTCCAAAATCGCTCATCAAGACAAGACAATAAAATATAGCGTACAATAATATTGTCTAGATGAGACTCGCGATGAGATTACAAGTCTCGACGCTGACCAGAACACGTCAATATTCAGTCAATTAGTTATAAAACTAAATCGAAATAGTGTATAAAAAAAAAAAAAATGGGATATTATGGTCGGCAGATTTATTGTATACGACGTGAAAAAAAAACGGACCTTTTGCCCTCCACTATATTCTGTTACTACTTTTTTTTAAAATTTTTTTTTTTTTAGTATTATTATTATTATTTCGTACGGAGTTCAAACGGATTAAATTCATTATAATTATAAATTTTTACGTATATATATATATATATTTTTTTTTTTTTTTTGTTTTTACAGAGGCTCCCCCCATTTTCCACACCCGACACGCCCGTGCCGACGACCAGACCGTTTCAGAACCGACTCGGCGCCATTACCCGGGGCCGGACTGGCACGCCGACGGTAACCGAACCGAACCGAACGGATCGAACGACGCGCTCGTCGCTCGGTTCTATTGGAAAAATGTCAAACCGCTCTCTATGTGTGTGTGTACGGACAGTAAAGTAGTAATAAATAAATAAATAATAATAATAATATAAACATAAATATTAAGCGTTACATTAAACTAGTCAGGCACGTTTAGAAATTATTACAAATTGAAAAAAAAAATAATAATAATAAAAGAACACTAATAATTATAAATGTGTACAACGTAGGAAAACTAATTTAAGCTTATTTGGTATATTACATATAAAAAAAAAAAAATAAATAAATAAATAAAAATTGAATCTATTTTTTTTTATTATTACAAAACGGTTATATTGTATTATGTTTTTTGAGCGCACGAGATTTCGCGATTTTTTTTTTTTTTTTTTTTAGATTTAACGTGGGACGAGACTTAAAAAACGGAACAATAAATTCGTCGTATATATAGTATATAAATAAATAATAATACGAAGGCAACGGTTTTTTTTTTTTTTTTCTTAATATTTTCTTTTATAGACGGTCATCGCGAACGTTTTAAATTTGGAATGTAAACTAATATCATATAATATTGAAACGGTGGTGTTATAATAATATTCATTTGCGTTGTTCTCTGTTGTAGGAATTCATTTTTCAAAATCCGTTATGGCGTCGCGAGAAATTATAGAGAATAAAAAAGAAAAAAAACCACGAGGCTAGTACGCCGTGTGTTGCAGTGTGTCCATTATAATTATTATAATACGAGAGACTCGTCGGCTCTTATATTGTAATAATATTACTGTCTACCGATAATATTAGTTCTCTATAATGTACAGAAGAATACTGAACGAGTTTACCGAATGCCGACGAGCAGCCCGGACGGACGCGGACCGGGGGTTAGGTTATGGTTAGGTTTCGGTTTGGCCCGGGCCGTGTGGACCCGAATCGTTAGTCTTGGACGGGGGAAAAGTACCCGAAATTGGATAATATTAGTTTGGGTTAGGTTAGGTTGGCTAACGGCAGGACCGAGATTTTTACGGGTACTGCCTTGCGCGCAGAATAGAGAATAAAATGTAAAGCGATTCGTTAAATCATCTCGGTAAAAATGTATATATTGTGAAAACAATAAAAAGATAATGTAGTCGGCAATAAAAATTAGCTTGTGGGTAACGATTACAAAGTAAAACCCTCCCGGGGTGCTCTTTTAAACCTACAAAAGTAACACATTTTTCGTGGCGGGCGAGTTGAAAACGATTTCACTGTCCGACGAATAGAAATTGTTTGCACCGCCACCGGGTCCAATTGGCCCAACTTGAATTTTTCAAATTTGCTTTTGACAAAGTATGTGCGCGTTTTTCTGAGTGTTTGACAACAGCGTGGTCCCTTGGAAAACTGGAAAGTAGTCCAATTGATGGTATTTCGGAGGAAATTCAAAAGAATATAAGGTAAGGACGGGGACCGCCGTGTAAAAACAAAACAAAAAAAAGGCACCGGATATGATAGTGGACGGCCGTGGGGAAAAAAACGAGAAGAATTTGTTTGTCGGGGTGTCGTGCGAACTGGACGACCGGAACACCCGAGGGGCAGAGAAGATAATACGATTTTGGCACCGCGATTTACGCAATATCCTCGGTGACGGTGACTTCGAGCGGGAACTATTAGGTACTGTTACCGATTGTCGAGAAAATCAAAAATTTAAAAACCTAACCTAACTAACCGTAACGCCGGGCGACCACGGGCTGCGCGCTGGCCCGGAACGGTGGTAAGGGCAAAAAAAATTTAAAAATATACAAGTATATAGGTGGGAGCCGGTGGAAAAAAAATTCCCGGTTTCCCGGGCGGCGGCGACGCGATCGCGACCATAATACAAATATAAATACAAATACAAATAAAAATAATAATGATAATGATATTAGAAAAGCAGTACAGGTGTTTACGAGTATAATGTATATTATTATATAAAATAATAACGGCAATAACAATAGTGATAATAATAATAATAATAATAATAATAATAATAATAATAATAATTTACGTGGTGCGCGTAGTTGTATCATTATTACGGCCGATCATCGCATCGTAGTCATCATCATCTAGGAACTAGACTGTCGGAACCGCCGCGGTGGCCGGCGGTGGCACCCCGTCGTCGTCGTCGTCGTCGTCCGCGGCGGCGGCCCCGGCGACGTCGTCAGCGGCGTATTGGGACGGCGGCACGACAGTGGTAACTGCGGCGACGGCCTGGACCGCGGGTTCGGGCGGCGGCGGAGGCGCTGCCGGCGACTGGTCGTCGAGTTCGGATTTTCTCGACTTGCCGTGCTGTCGGTGCGCTTTCCCGTCGCCCTTACCTGCGGCGGCGGCGGTGGCCGTCTTTTTCGATTTTTTTTTCCGGCCCGCCGCGTCCGCTTTCCGGTGACTGATCTCGTCGCCGGCGGCGCAACGGTTCTTCTTGTTGCCGCCCACGCAGTCTTCGTCCTCTCTGCTCCCCACACCACCCCCGCCACCACCGCCGCCGCCGCCCCCTTTTGCGTTCGCGTTCTCCGCGTCCTTGTTCTTCTTCCGACCGCCGCCCTTGGCGCCCGGACACTTGCGGCGTTTGGTGGACGGATGCGGCGGTCCCACGTGCGGCGGACACACGTGATGGTGCCGGTGCCCGTGCGGCACCGACGCCAGCCACTCGCCGGACGCGGGCTGCTGTCGAGAGGCCAGCAACTGATCCACCCGTTCCGCCGAGACGGACTGCGTCAGCACGCGCGTGTACGTGGACAGCTTGCCCAGCGGCGTGTTGGCCTTCACCTGCACCTTGCGCGGCAAGCCTCGCTTGTTGAGCGCCAGATACAGGGTGCGCCGATCGTTGGTGTATCTGGCCGACGAGTACGTGTTGTAGTGGTGTTGTTCGATCATCTCGTTGAACACGCACTCCTCTTCGAAATCCTTCTGCAACAGACAAAAAACAAAAAAAAAACCCCGTCAGAATAAACGCACAACTGCATATTTATTTTATTTACGAGTAATGGGGCTGGGGTTTTGATGAAAATATCAACGAATACGTCGAGGCATGGTGATTATTCGTTAATTTCGATTCGAGATGAGCGGTTTAAAACATCAAATGATAGATATTTAGTATACATTTTCAAAAACTCGCACGACAAATCCGTCTTAGATAGACGAAATAAATTACAGCTGTACCATCTCGTACGTCAGTGGCGTCAAACCATTTCAGCTAACTAGGAAATTGTATATAACTAAGAATCATAAATGGTGTCTCCCCCTTAAAAAAAAAAAAATAGTTACAATTTCATTACGACAATACTGTTATATTTTTATCCAAATAGAAAACCGGATACAAAAAATAATGTTTTGTTTAGCTAAAATCGATCTCGTGGTTTTATTACGAAAGCATAGGGCGTCGTTATTGATATGCGATTTTTTTTTTAATCCGCGTAATATATAATAATAAATCGTTTACACGGATCAGCGGAAATTCAATTTAAACTAACATTGACGTAAAAAAAAAAAAAGAAAGAAAAACATAAATTGTTTTAGATAACAAAATACTCGTTAAAATATCAAAATGTAAAAAAATAATTTAAAGATAAATAAATCAAAAACAATTATATATATATATATATGCAATACAAATAAACACAAAATATGTAGAAAAAGAACAAAACAAAGACTTGGCTTATTATATAGGTTTTGTGATTTCGATTTAAAAAAAAAAAAAAAAAAAAAAAACAACAAAGATTAGAACTGCAAAGGTGGAAAACTAATATTCCGCGGCTTTTTTTTTATAGGTTCTTTTTCTATTTATTTATTATCTTTGAATGTTTGGCGGTTCGCCCGGGACAAAATTCGTTGTATAGACATTTCACAAAAATCAAACGATATATCAAACCTTTTAGTGCGTACAAGTCACACAAAAAAAAAAAAAAAAATCACCGTTTGCCTATACGGATGATCTTTCGTCATCGTCATAGTTTTGGTTACCGTTTAAACTCACAATCATTCGAGTGTTTAACTATGGTAATGTCCCTAATGACCGTACGCTTATTGTCTCTTGTATTTACGATCGATCCCGGGACGGTGGACATCACGAGTCGAACGGTGTGGCCGAAAAACGAAAGTGAATTACGATAAAACAGATAATCGAATGCGATCAGTAATTATAGTGTGTACACTTACAGAACACTGTGGTGTAAGCCCCACAGAGTACGGATACACGTTTCGATTTGTCGACACATTTCGAAAATAATACCTAAACGAACACAAGTAAAAGAACGGGGGGGGGGGCAAATTACTTTTAATTAGCCGTAGATTATTTAAAAAAAAAAAAAAAAAAAAAGTCGAACGCGTGTATAACGCGGCTATAGATAAAAAATAAAAAAAAATGTAAAAGAACAAACAACTAATTATTATTTACCAGGGGACATTTATTATGTTTTGTTTAATACGTAAATAATTAACTGTGCACCTAACCTCTACGCACAATAGAAATGATAAAAAAAAAAAAGAATATTTAAACGTCCCGCTACCCGACGGTTATCCGACAGTAAAAATGTTATCTGCGCTTATTTTCGGACCGTTTATTACGCTATTGTACCGACAAAAACAAAATTATTTTTTTATTTTAAAATTCTGCGCATACTTTTGTCGTGAAAAAATATTAGGCCACCGGACTGCGTGACATTTTTCTATTTAAACCGTTTGGACGCCGGTACACGGAGTGGTATGTGGTCGTCTCGAACCCGAAACCCGTTTCGGCATTACCACCGCGAGTGATTTCCATTCCATTTACCGCGTCCCCGAACGAAAAACGGCAATTTTCCCGTAACGGATCGCGTCCGTCTCCGCGGTATAGACCGAGAGACCGCTTGAAAGCGGGCGCAATCGCTCGAAAAAAAACCCCCGGCCTCTCGACGTGGCCTCCGACTCCGAAATATCCTACGGCGAACGTGTATCAACTTGCTATTCAAAACGTGTCGCAGTAATTCAGAAAACACCGACGAAACGCACAATTTAAAAAAAAGTCCGGATGTATTTTCGAGTCGTTTGAAAAATCCTAGTTATTTCGCCGGCCGTAATACTCGGCTGAAAATCATCTGTCTGCCGTGTCGTCTAAACATAATTGTTTAAATATTTTATTCGTTAAAATCTAAAACATAGTTTCACTTTCAAACGCCCCCGGCCAAGTTTGAACATCGCCGTTTTAACCTTTCGAAAGGGGCGCCCGCATATTTTGACCGTGGAATGTTTTCAGGGTGCACCATAAACAGTTTTCTATACGAACCGCCTACCAAATGTCAAAAAAACGAACCCCGGGAACTCTACGGCGTTGGGTGATTTTAAATTTCCGAAATAATTTCACCATTCTGAAATAAGCGATTAGATTGTCGCCGGTCCCATCGTGTACGAAAAACTACGCGGGTGAATATTGCGTTCGCGATATTTGTATAGAGTAGGCGAATTGCGTCCTATAGTTGTGATCCGGCCAATTGGCACCGTAAACGGTTTTGTACAAGAACCGTCGCCCAAATAATACCGAATTAACCCGAGACTCGACGGCGTTTTGGCGAATCGGATCGCCTATTTCCGAAACCCCAATAACCAAGCGGCCACACTTGTTCGCTTTTTGAGACAATCAATACGAAAATGTCCGGCGGCTCTGAAACTGCGCATAACATCCAAACTATAGACAAACAAACGCGAAGAAAACCGTGGGTTTTGTTTGGTTTTTTTTTTTTTTTATTTCTCTTTCATTTTTTTTTTGTTGGCCTTTAAAACGTTTCTGAAATTCGATCGCGTCTTATCGTACGCCGGAAGCCTGTACAGGCGAATTTCGTCGGGAATATTTGTGTGGACCAAACGAATTCCGTCCTAAATTCGTTAAAGCAAGTCGTCGATCGTCCCGAATAATAAACAACGGCCGTGTTTAAAACGATATAAATGCGCGCGTAAACGTTAAAATATTTTAACGTATTATTTTTTTTTTTTTTTTTTATCGATTCGCTCTTTACAACAACAAAAAAAAAAAAAAAAAAAAACGCCACCGCAAATAGAAAATAGAACGTACGTAAGTATATGGATACATAAATATAAATGTATATATATATATATATATATATATATGAATGTGTGTGTATTATATAAAATTATTTGTTTATCCGATAGATAATGGTAACGCCGTCGTTATAATTTTGAAATCTCTGAATATATATTGCAGCAGGAATGTTGCGGCGCGTATATTTCTTTCAACGCGGAAACGACTCTCCGCGTACAACTTTTCGCTTTATTTTTTTTTTTTTTCTTCTTCTTTTTTTCTTTTTACATTTCGACTTTGAACACGTACCGTTAAATAACGTGTATAATATAGCGAAAAACAAAAATTACTATTTATACTTAAGCGTGCATATAAAACAGAACACTTTTAGATTCCGAGCGGAGCACCGGAGGACCCCAAATAGGTTTTACACTACGATATGGGATTTATTATTATTGTTGTTTTTTTATTTTTTTTTTTTTTTTATTGTTTCCGTCCGTGGACAACTTTTCTACCGGACACGTTCTGCTCCGACATTCAAGTGTAGTACATTTACCGATAGAATTCCGGATCTAGTTGGCGCGTTAGAGAGGCTGTTTTTTTTTTTTTTTTTTATGATTTCCGTTGGTAGTTTTTTAAACAATTTCGACAAAAACCCAGAAGAACAAACGTAAAGAACACGCGAACGGCAACGTGATTTTTCTTCTTTTTGTCGTAACTCGGTTAAAAAATAATCGTAGACACCTGAAATTCGTACAGAACATTTTAATGTTAGGCCGTTCTAGGCGTGGACAAATTCCGATAATATTATGGCCATTTTTTTTCAACTATTTATAGACATTTTGAATTTTTTGTCGAACCAATTGAATAAAACTGTTTCGGAAGACACGCACGGAAATTCGACATCGTTAGTTGTATAATATAACTATATAAACGTTGTAAGTGCGCATTTTGATGGAAAAAAAGAAAAAGTTACGACATTTCGCGTATTTAGCATACCTACTGTTTTACGAATAATATGAATAAAATGTTGACAAATTTGACGAAATTAGCGAAATAAATTGTGGATTAAAGTCTAATGGAACCGGCGACCAGAGTACCGTCGTAATTCCACAAAAGTATTTTCGACAAATCGCCAAAGAATTATTGCTAATAGACAGACCGGAGACGGCAAATGCTACCGTCACGTCCTCTTATAAGTAATTTTCGCAATAATCTACGTATTTTACGTGCCATAAAAGTTAAATATACTCATTTTTTTTTTAAAAAACGTTTAAAGTATTCTCTCTAGTGTATTGACGTATTTTTACATAATAGTTATTAAAAAACAAAAAAAAAAAACCACCGACCCGTACGATTAGTACCCATATATACGTAATATTATTATCTATAATATGGTAATTAATGTGAACGTTTTAAAATATTCGAATAAATTGTACATGCTCACATATATATATATATATATATATATATATATATATATATATATATATATATATATTTCTGTATTTAGAGGCACCTATAAATTTACCATAAATATATAATTATTTTATCTATACGGTTACGGGAAATATTTCGAAACTATTATGTTCTCGTTAAATTACTACTATGGCCGCGTGCCCGTTTGATAATAATTTATTTAAATTTTTTTTTTTTTTATAGTTTTTTATACGTCTTTATTTTACACCGGGATCGTGTGTGTATGTGTGTGTGTGATAATGGATTCAAAACGTGTCGTTGCAATCGCACAACGATAGCGACGATATCGCCGTCGTATCTACGCGGGTATCTCTTTCGATAAAAAAATAAAAATCAAAGAACAAAAAAACCGTTTAGTCGGTATCATCAATGGCCGAGCATCGAAAAAAAAAAAAAATAAAAAAAATAATATAATAATATAAATAATAATATAAATCAAGTGTCGAAATATTGGCAAGCTAACCTCCGAGTAATGCGTTTGTCTGGCCATGTTTGCCGTTCGTCAGATGACTGCGTTTAAATATAGAACGCCGGCAAAACAACCCCATTCGTACGATATTTTTTTGTGCGCGTGTATACCCGAAATACAATATAATATACAAAAAAATTATATTATTTTTCGCCCGTTTATCATAAAAAAAAAAAAAAAAAAATTAAAAAATATGTCTCGTTTTCCGTATAATAAACGTCGACGCGCGCATAAAGAAGAAGAAAATAAATAAATAAATCTCGGCGACGAAAAATGCGAAAAAAAAAAAATATATAAAAATAATAATAATGCGACGTCCTTCCTTCGTTAATATTCGATATGCGTTTTTCGATCCACTTTTACTGTAATATACCCACGTAGTTCGGTAACCGTGTACATTGTTACGACGTGGAAACGTGTTATGTTAATATCGGCGAATTCGACCTTTAAACAATTTTTTTTTTTTTTTTTTCCCACTCTCTCTTAGGGGACGTTAACTAAAATACAAATATAAAAAAAAAAAAAAAAAAAAAAAAAAAAAAAACACAATATTATTATGTAACGAAGCCCGCGCGACGACGACGACGACAGTTACCACCCCGCGATAGTTTCGAAATTGTTAGTCGTGCTATGGGGGAGGGCGAGGCACGCGACCCCCGTCACCCTCGAAATCACATTTGTGTAAGCAAGATAAAAAAAAAATAAAAATAAATAAAACAGTAAGTAAGTAACCAAAAAAATATAAGTGCCCTCCCACTCCTACCCCCGGAATTTTTTTTTTCCCGGCTCTGTACAGCACCAGTGGTATTATAACTATCAGAATCCATACGACGTCGTGTGAACTATCGCGGACAGCAACTGTCACGCGTTATAAACTGCCGCGACTGTCGTCACAGAAGTTCACTACTATCTGTCGCTCTGTTACACTATCGCGATAGTTGCAACGCCAACTGTGGCGAGTGTCACTATCGTCGTGCGAAGCCGCGGGGTTTTAAACTCATATCGGTGCCATTTGAACACGTTGAAAATATATTATTTAAAATAAGTATGAGATCATAGTCAACATTTAAGTCAAAAAAAAAAAAAAAAGAACGAATTTTTTTTTTTTTATATAGCGACTAAAAAAATATATAAATTCCGATCCGTCTGTGTAAAAAAAAAGAAAAGAAAAAAAGATGTTTTATATATTTTATTGCGTTTTCGATCTATGAGATGATTTCAAGCCACGTTGAACATCTCGGATCGACTGTATTATATTTTTTTATGCTACCGCGTATATCACGTTTCAGTGTGAATTATTTTGTATTTTTGCGGTCAAACCCGTAGAGATCGAATAACACGAGAACAAAATGATCTGCGTTCAGTAATAGTAGTAAAATAATATCGAGAAAAATATTTTGCACTTCGTGACGCCTCTGGGTGTACGACACGTGGAATTTATACATCATACAGACATCAAAGAGGTCAGATTGAGCCTGTGATGAATTCTGGAAGGGGGGGATTAATACATTTGTACCCCCCCCCCCCCCCCCCCCGAAAAAAAACCACCCTAGTAAATTTGTTTGCTTTTTAGTTTTTTTTGTTGGTATTGTTTTCCCCTGACCCCTGTACACCGGCCGTGAACAGCGAACATTGGTAACAACAAAACTACATCAAAACATATAGCTGGTTTAATCGTTGTGAATGGTTTTGTCTCCTCCCCCCCGACGAAAAAAAAAAAAAAAATTTGTGAACTCGCCACTAGATTTAGTTCGGGCCGGTAACCTCGAAATCGGTCCGATTTATGAAAATAATTAACTTGATTACGAGAAGTGTTGAATAAACGGAAAAGCCATCAGTTTAGCAAGTTACCAAGTTAACAAAACAAAATACAAAATACAAAAAACTTGAATCGGGTAAATTTTTTGTCGGTTAGTTTGTTTGGAGTATTATTAGTCGAGGATTTTTGTTTTTTTTTTTTTTTTGTAATTAATTAAGTACATTACGAAGAGTGGCGCAAGGGGAACGTGGGGGCAAATACACCCGCGGTTTTAGTCGAGTTCGATAATCGCAAGGAACACTTGCATTTTTTTTTCTTGTCATGTCACATAGTCTCTTCGTTTATTCGTACAATCCGATACTGATAATACCGATGACTATGCTGTTTGACGTTAATCGTATTGGTCGTGTACGCGCGAGCCGTCTATAACAAACCCGGAGATTGCGAACAATGAGATTAGAGAAAGAGAAAAAAAAAAATATCGCTAAAACACAAAGTAACGTCGTGGACGTACTAACGTTAACGAACGGACTGCGATTTCTACACACCGCGTCCGCGAACAATATTGAGCCAGAAGGATAGCGGTGGTAAGTTAGAGGGCTCCGATCGCGTACGAATAACTTTTACATTTTTATTTCGCCACGGAATCGATTGTTATCATAGATAGACATAAAAAAAAAAAAAACGCGATATATAACGACGAATACTATTGAATCGTTTCTTCCACGACCGCCCCTAACTGTTTCTCCCGTCCGGTACCCGGTTTTCTCATCGGATCCGCCGCAGTCCATTCATTGATACGCGCCGTAACGCGGTTACGCGTAATTATTTGCGCCGTGCACGGGCACGATGGGAAATAATTATATTATTATTACGAAACGAACCGATGAGAAAGAAAAGTAAAAACTAAAAAAAAAAAAAAAAAACCCACTTGTTTAATTTTTTTAATATAATTATTTATTCCGAAAAAACGGCGGCGGCGGAGGTCCATACGTAATGATTCAGATTTTTTTTTTTTTTTTTGGTTTTTTTATCGCGAGCCGATCGGGGTAAACCGACACACCGAATTACCGTAATAATATTATTTTTATTCTATTCGATTGCTGTCGCCGAACGGACGGAGAGACTGCGACGGCATAAATTGCTACGGGCGGCGGCTGCGGTGGCAAAAAAAAAAAAAAAAAAAATTCCGTTCCTAATAATAATAATAATAATAATAAAAAAACCGTCTACGAGCGGAGTTTGTTGCAAACAGCCACGGTATATAAAACGACGAAATGCGAATAACGACGACGTTGCCGAGGCAAAAACACAACTCGTGCGGTCCCTCTCCAGTCGTACATCATAAACGTCAAACCGGTAGAAACGAAAAAAAAAAAAAAAATAATAATAATAATAAAAAAAAAACGTAAGTATACGCACACGCACGGGGCTCGGTGGTCGGCTCCGGTTCCTTATAATATTGTTATACGGAGATTTACCGGTGAGATACGCTCGTTCGGGAGTGACCCGGGCGACTCGAAAACGCATCTGACTAAAAGTCCGACCACGTCCAACGACGCCCAGCGACTAGTGCGGGGAGAAACGTGTGACGAGAAACGATATAAATTACGCGGCGGCGGCGGTGGCGGCGGCGGCTTCCCGTATAAAATATACAGTCGTATTATAAAAAAAAAAAAAAAAAAAAGTCTCGACAATTTTTTAATATTATCGTTAACAATGTGCATAACATTTACACGCCGATTTCTTGTCGTTCTCTTATGTTCGACAATTCTCGTGCGATCCATATGGCTCGGCCGGATTAAACCCCGATAATAGCCCCATGGTACGGTTTTATTATTATTATTTTGTTTTTTTTTTTTTTTTTTTTTTTTTTTTACAGCCCCGTTCTTTGATAAAACGTGTTCATTTTTTTCGACTTTTCACAATCCGTTTTACGGTGTAAACTACGGTGACCGTTATTTTATAAAAAAAAAATATCGCCACTTTTGTTTTTTTTTTTTCCGTAATACTTATTATATTACACGTTTAAGAGTTACAATTAAAATAATTTCCAACTAGTTTAATATTTTAACACAACACTGGTTCGCATTATTTTTAGCTCTGTGGGTTTGATAACGACCGGTCAAAATATCTTTATTGGGTCGATGGTGTCGATTGTTCATAAATTCCTTTATTACAATCCATTGATGTATATTTATGATTGCATTTAATAGTATTGGTTGTGTTCACGAAAAATCATAAAAATCATTACAGGAATATATTTTGAAATGATTTTCCAGAATTACAATAATTGCTTTGATCCGTCCGTCCGCAACGCATTTGTGATAGAAAATACTCGTTCAATTGCTGCATTAGGTCCCGGGCAAAACAAGAGAAGGGTATTCTACGAGCTTCCAAAAATGTTCGATCATTAACGAACAAGATCGCTACTGTTTTGTAGGTTACTTTCACGACGTTTGTCGTTCGAATTTTTAATATTTTTAATATCATTGATAATAAATAGTATATATATATATATTATAGTTCGTAGTGCGTATGCTATACAACGTGTCCACTCGACGCTCGAAATCTGCTATCTGTTATTTTATAACTTTGTTTTAAAATTTTAAATATAAAAACTGTTTATTTCAAATAATTCGATTTTTTTTTTTTCTTTTACAAATATAATACATTAATTATTATACGGAAACAACTTGACCGTATTCTGAAAACGAAATAAATACCGTCTCGTTCGAGGGACCTGATGATCAAAACTGGGACAATCCCGTTTTGAACGGGACGTACGGTCATCCCGGTGTAAACCCACTTTTACTTCTTCTTCTTCTCGTATGTTGTTTGGCTATGTAACCCCGGCTATAGTTTTCGGGTTTCCATTTCGGTTGGATGATGTTCATGGTATATAGTTTGATTTTCTATGTAATTTGTTCTTATACCGACGGTCGTTAAACGCGTAATAAACGTATGCGAACGCGTTTCTTTTGTTTTTCGTTCCGATTTCGTCTGTTGTTTTTCAAGGACGTGGTTATAACGACGACTTAATCGGCTCAGTAATAGCTACGAAATTGATACCGATTGGAATGATTCGAATTTTACGTAATTTATAGGCAACGAAATTGTATTCTATCTAACACATTTTAATACGCTTGATATTGGGACGCCGTCTCGCGTACGGGGTGCTAGACAAATAAAAAAAAAAAAAAAAATAGCCCTAGACTTGGTCGCACGCCTCGGCTGAATAATTATAAATATAGATTGTAGATTGCACTCGACTCCGCAACAGCTCACTACCGCATTCCTAACTCCCAGTAAAGATTCTTATATGCCTTCCGGGCTATTAGTTTTTGATAACCTTCTTGGTTAGGTTGGGGCCTTCTGATCCTAAAAATTATTCTACTGCTTTATACGGTTCCAACTATACTGACTGCGCTACAGAGGTTTTATAATTACTCGTTTCTAATTACTTTATTTTTCCCATGATTTTTTTTCCTTTGATGAATTTTACTACGATTTGTATACTTTTTAACCATTTATTCTAGTGTCGTGATACATATCAATTTATTTGCTTGACTTAAACTCTCGAGCTGCTCATACAATACATTTAACTATTATAACAGTAATAATAATATTATTATTAAAAGTGCGTTTTCGTATAGGTAGGTTACTATGGCTTTACGACGTATTATGATTGTAAACTGCGCACGTGTACAGAACACCGTTGAAAATATAGACAATTCACCGACAGAAAACAACTGGCTGATGGCAGTGATTTTTATCACGGCATTACTGTGCCGGGCACGTGTCACCGATAAAATCACTGCCGGTGTAGCGGCCGTGACACCCGTGTATCACTAGTTTCACACCCCGGATGCGATCACAGATACGCATAGGGTTTGTCCATGAAAAAAAAAAAAAAAAAATTAAAAATTAAATAGCGACTCGAGCTTGCGACTCGTACTTTACGATATTAGCCGCGGTCCGGGCGCGGAGGGGAAGAGGTGTTTTACTTTTTCAAAAATAAATACGAAATTTTCAAAATTGGACGTCAAGACTTCCTTGATAGGTACGCCCTGTTGTACATGCCGTACGTGTGTTCCCTCGTATTATATACGGAATCTTTACGCCGCCGCCGGTCGTTAAATGTGTTCCACGAAATATCGAATTCGACGGGGTTTCGGCCGCGGTATTTACCGTGATTTTGTAACCACATTCGTTATCGGCGTATGAATACGGTCGCGAATACAATTATATGTGCACGGTGCCGACTAGCCGCAAAACTAATGATATTATTATAATCCCGCCGTAGAATATTCCGTTATATTGTTACAGGCATCGGCATCGATCGATTAATTATTTTCGTAGTTAAACGAACGAACCTCCCGCATTGAACGTACTTTGGGGCCTACCGTCGTTTTTTTCGGAGAGAAGAACAATCGATTTCGCCGTTTGTAATCTGTGAATTCGATAAACGAACGTGCCTACGATTGTTCGAAAATCTATAGTTTTCCCGATAGTGGAAATTATATTGGAGGATGGGGAAACCCTAAATAGTGGCGTTAAATTTATAAAGTATGAATTTATTTTAAACGACGACAAATCGATAATACCGTCTCGTTATGATTATTATGAGCAAATAAAAAAATAAAAAAATAGCAAGTGACGTTACGAGTTACATTTTTTATAACTATTTAACTACCTGTGGCGGTTGCCCAGTTTCAACTTTCAAATAACCAACAAGGGGGTGGGCATTAACATAATAAACAAATTATGTTTTAATTTTGACTAAGTTGATTTTTTTTTTTGTTTTTTTTTACATTAAATTAATACGCATCGCGTCAACTTCGAATTAAGTCGATGGCAATTTCAATTTATATCAAATTTAACACTATATTTTTTTTTCTGTGAGAACTCTTCCGGGTTTAATCGTTTTCACCGACGTGACATAAAACAATCCGGCAACTTTTATCGTATTGACTCGTTAACTCATTTTGTCAATTGACTCCGCCTCGTTAATATATCATTTGCCCAGCCTTGCGAAATAAGTAATGTAATGCAATAATAATTATGACGACGACGTCGACGACGGTCCGCTGTGTTATTATTATTATATTTTTTCCAATCTCGCGGCCACAGTTGATAAATTTATCGCCCGCAAAATCGTGCCCTTCGGTCTCGTAAATTATTGTACAGTCTCTAATATATATTATTATTATTATTATTATTATTATTACATTCGAACAATTCTATTTCGTTCGCGGTTATTGTGCGTCGCGCACCACGCTGCCGGTCGTATAAAATTATATTGCGATAATATTAAACCGCGGTGTACACGTATATACGCGAGAATTTATTGTACCCTAAAAACAGCAGTCGTTTCTGTACAGACTGCAAGGACTACTCGTGAAATTTATTGGGCGCCGCGTGTTCAACCGCGTGCCTCGTATACGTTTTCCTTATTATTTTTTTATTTTTTTACTGCGAACGACGCGTGGCCAATGTTCTAAACGACGCGTCCGTTCAATTGACTTTGACTATTATTATTACGTTCTGGGAAACGGACCGCTCGTGATTTTAATATTGTGGAAGTCGAGATAGTATTTTAATTTGTGCGCGGTCGGTGTTCCTCTACAATCGAGGCGACCAACGCGAGAAAATAAAACGATAATTTAAGAGGACACGACGCTGAAAAAAAAAATACAGCCGTAAAAAATCAAAAACTAACACGGCCGTAATTTTATTGTACGACGATATTATTGATAAAATGCTACATCGTACAGCCCGCGAAAACATTCTGCTCTTTGAATTTTGCCGGTACTCTCGGAGAAAAATAAAATTGAGAAGGAAATATCGTCGATAATTCGGTCTGGCAACAAATGTCTCTGCTGAGCGAATAATACTGCGAACGTTTTTTGAAACGGTAAAAGATACGCCAAGTGGCGAGCGGAGAAGAAGGAAAATCGACGACTTAGAAACACATAATGCATAGCGCTGAGAGGATATTCTGGTAAGGAAATATGTGGAAGTGTTTAGCATTAGACAGGAAGACGGAAAACTTGAGGCGTGAAGTCTGTATGACGGTGGTCCTAACGGCCGAGTACTCAAACAGATTAGAAAAAATTTACTACACTAATTTCAATCTAAACGTCACAATTTAGGTCACGATCTAGGTAATGTAATTTCACAATGTTCCCGGTTAGTTATACTGAGCGAATATCGACGAAATTCCACAGTATGCCTGAAAACAATCTCGATAAGTATACGATTTCCCGTCGATTTTTTCGTATAAGTATGTACCCACGCAGTGATGGCGTGGCCAGGATATGAGTCAATAATTATACAATAGTGATTGGCTGCATTTCAAATTTTGCGGTGTCCGAAATTCTTTTTAAATTCGTATTTCAGTTTTCGAAGCCCTGAGTTTTTTTTTTTAAATAAAATCGCTGCAACTGTTTGATACTGTACTATTCGTCGTCCCCCACGCCCAGCAATCATAAATATTCCCCTTTACTCTGTCCGACCGTCTTTGTCTAGAACAGAGGTTCCCAGACGGTTGATTGCGGGCCTGAAGTGTATCGCGATTGAACTTTTGGTAGGCCACGTTTAATTTTGAAATTTTTTTTTTTTTTTTTACAGAAAAAAACTAGAATTTTTTTGGACAGAATTTTCTTATTATATTACACATAAAAATATAGTTATTATATACGGTATAAATAAATTTATTTTTTACATGAATATCGTTAATAAAAATGCAAGTCATTGTGGTATGTGGTCGGTGGCCAAAATAAAAATAAAAAAAAATTCGAAAATCGGCCGTATTATGAATAGTTGAGAAACCTTTGGTCTAGGACGTTGGTCTCTCGGCCGTTTGGTGTCTGGTGTCCAGACATCGTTCCGATCACCACGCGTGTCTTGTGCTTAAGACAAATTGTATTTTATAAATTAAATTTGATTTTTTTTTTTTTTTTGTCTAATCACAATAATTAATAAGAACAAATACAAATTTTTATTTTGTACAAATACAAAAGACCCAGACCGATAGATTATCGGATATTTAAATTCAAAAACCCGAATAGTGAAATACACAACGTACGGATTTTTAGGATTGTGACGTAATATTGTATTCATAATTACTTCTGTAAATACATATCGAGAAAAAGTAAAAACTCCCATCGTAACCCATCGTCCGACTCGATGAGATAATCATTTTGAGACTGGATGTATTTTTATTTTTATTTTTGTTTTCATTCAACCTGCGAGCTTGTCGCAAATGTTCCCGGCGAGTATATAGGGTACGGTGTTAACCCGGCGTAAACACGCGCGATCCGTTTGTGTACACTTTCACTTTATTTTCCTTTTTTTTTTTTTTCCCCCCTCGATGTGCTCGTGAATTGTTGTAAAACTCTCAGACGGCCCCGTGTGTGTTTAGTTTAAGTACGGTTTTTTTCGAATATTCCGAATGTGAACGCACACACAAAGGCGTCGGAGCATAAAATAAAATTAAGCGCCATTATTGTATTGCGAAGGTATACAATACGTATTAATGCGGTTCTGTGTGTTTAGGAACGGTTTCTTCGGTGATTTTTTTATTGCTTTTTTTTTTTTTTTCTTTTTTCTAGTCGGTGTACGCGTTAGTAGTGTACAACAATAAAATATTACTTTTCCAGACAAATAATGTAATCGAATAGATTTCTATCTTTACCGTTCTTTTCGGAGCCACTGTACGAAATATAAAATTGATGTATGCGCGTAGTCCTAGTAATAGTAATATACCGGGTACGCGCATTGAGATAAATAATAATATTATGCGATTCGGTTTCGTGCGGTATACGCGACATTGTAGTATCACGAATACTGATATAATGCCTATGGTGTACGTGAATACAATAGTATGGCGGTGGCCCACGGATAAACGAGCGTTTGAATGAAAAAAAAAAATAAGTAAAACGAATACTACTCTTAAAGGAAAATAAATAATAATAAAAAAACCGCCGCCGTAGTAAACAGAGTTTTTATGATTTATATACGATCCCGACCGCACGCCATATTAGAATAATATCGTAGAAAAATAACGATTGATAGCGTGACACGCTAGTAAAACATATCGCAAGTAGGTACGAGACGCCATTGCGTAACTCGTTGTTTCGAATGTGGTTTTTATTTTATTATTATTATTACTTTTTTTTTTTTTTAAATTTATTTGTCTTCTCTCGTTGCCGTTTTTCGAAAAATATTACTCGAGCGATAATTGACGGGGCGGCGACGAGTGTATAAATTATTTGACGAAAACAATAATAAAAAAAAATCAAATCTATCGATAGCAATAACAATTGACGACGTTTAACGTTTAACACTTTCATTAAATTACAATTATACACAGGGTGATTTTGAACCAACGTGAAATTTCCGCGTGGAAATCGAGATTTCGGTCCGGAATCGGCGGGGTGAACCGCCAATAATAATATTGTCGGAGAGTATTGAAACATTTTTTTATAAAATCGAACCCGTATTCCATCAGAACATGGTTAGAGGGAATGTGCAGGGCTGCTGAGTCAAAAAGACGATTTCGTTAATATAAAATTGTTAACTTAGTAAGCTTTAGGTTAGGAATTATGGTTTAAAAAAAACATAACAACTATGAGTTCGCTTATTTTGTAATTTAATCTCGGAACGTTTCGGAACATTTCGGCCGAGTTAGCATGGAAAATCTCGGTTTGTTGAATAGAAATTTGCCGTTTTTCGGATCCGGTTTTTAAAATAGAAGACGATTTTTCTACGGTTTGTTCGCGATAATATTATTATTTAGGTACCGGAATCCCGGGATGATTAGCGATGAACGATTAGAAAATAATATTTAAATGAAAATAATACGAGCGAGACCGGGGGAAGAACATTATCGCGACGTCCCTTTGCCAAAACAAAAGAAGAAAAGAAAAAAAACGGTTTTTTTTCTTCTTTTTTTTTCCCCCGGTCGGCAACGATATTATTGCGCTCGTTTAAAAGTCGGAAAATCGCGATTGAGACGTCCCGGAAGAGGACGATAATATTATGTAAATTCGAATCGGCCGCGTTTTTATTACTCTCGTATAATATTTTGACCGTACGTTATGTACCGCGGAGAATTTCGTGTAGACTGTCAAATATACATAATAAATTATGGCGCGCTATTAAAAAAAAAAAAAAATATATATATATATATATATATATATAGTATTGCGTTATAAAACTATTATTGCAACGTTTATAATATTATAATACAGTTTCCAGTTTTACCACTCGTATATAATATACTTAAACATATTTCGGACTGTCAGCTCTGTGTCGGTCTCGCCGGGTCTCGTGTTTTTTTTTTTTTTTTTTTTTCCTTCCGATTTTGCCATAATATTATAATATTATCGGAGATGACTCCGCCGCCGCCGCTTGTGCTGTCTGGAAATTTATACCCGTACCCAATTATACCAGTTCGACAAAAACGTTATTACATTTTTTTTTTTTCTCTCTCTCTCTTTCAAAGACCGTCAAAATACGAACCGATAACGAAAACGAACATTCGGCAGCCGCTATTACCGACGTTTTCAATCTGCGCCGGGGTGCACACGTCAATGCCGCCGAAATATAGTGTATAGCGATTTTTTTTTTTTTTGTTGATTTTTTTGTTTGCTTTTTTTACACTTTTATTACATTAGTACGAATGTTACACGCATATTTATAGTGAGAGTGTACGTCGTTTTATAATGGAAAAAAAAAATGTTATTACTTTTACCACGGAACAACGGCTAAAACGGTTTCGTCGGTGGGCATGAAAGTACCATAATAATTGTATATTGCTGATAAAAAATCAAAAAAAAAAAAATCGTATATAGATAATAATATTTCCCTCGAACGCAGAGCGTGTGTGTACACCTATATAATAATATACCTACCGAATATATCTATACACGGAGATCTGAAGTGATAAATATGCTGTGTCATCATACTGTTTTATACTCGTTTTATGGTAATTCGTATTAACCACAACGATATAATAATGCATTTTTTATAAACGTTATATACCTACAAATATTCGGATAAATCTTAAAAAAAAAAAAAAAGTGTAACGAAAACGGTATAATATTTTATTTTGTTACGTCGCCGGTCTAATAAAATGTAAATATAAGTTAGGTTAGGGTGGACGGCATCGGGTCAACCATTATAGTAAATCAGCGGTATAAGTAAAAAAATTTAATATAATTTATCGAATTTACCGTTTTCCTCTTCTCCTCCTCTTCCTCCTCCTCCTCATCCTACTCCCCCGAATCGTTATTCATTTTTGTAGGCATAATATTACAAAATGTTTGATTTTTTTTTTTACATTTTTATTTATGGGTTTTTTTTTTTACAGCATTATTGAAATAACGTCGTGTTTATTATATACATTTTTTTTTTTTCGTCAAGGTATTTTCTACAACTGTATAATTCAATTATTATGCAAAAGATATACGCATTTTAAAACAAAACTCGTGTATTATAAATTCTTTTCCGACCGCGGGTGCCTGCCTGTAAAGAAATGTTATCGAAATAAGAAAACATTACTTTTAAACCGTTTCGTGGGCACGAAATGTTCGCCCGCCGCTATCTGCAGCCGTTTTAATAGTTTTCACGAGATTTGAATAAAATTCCATTCGGCATGTCGAATCCGAACAAAACTGTAATTTATTATAATTATATGGTTTTAGTTTACCACGAGGCGTTTTTTGTTTTTTCGATTAATAAAAACTCTCCGATTTGTCCACGCCATACCTTAAAAACTGTGAAATTTTCGCCCGGCGGTATTTGACTTGTTTTATCTTATCGAGAAAATGAACGGAAAAAAAATTGTCTGAAATACATAACGGCAGTCGTCTAGATACAATTTACGTTTTCAATACGTATAGAGTACAAACGTCAATTATATATCCGATTCTAAAATAGGGGTATAAATTCAATCCGTAGACAATGAAGATAAATAGTTCACGCGCTCGAGAACACTTTCAGCACTGCCGTTTTACCACGGCAAATGAAAACAATAAACGTGGTTACTCGTTGTCTAGATATTTGGTCTGCCCGTTAGACTCAATTTTATTTTATTTTATTTTTATTTGATGCGTAAAATTCTGAACAGTTTTACACCGTATCTTAAAATGTACATTCAAACGAAAACTTGTAAACGGACTTTCCAGACGTCCGAACCCGCGCGGAAACGGCGTCGTGGCACCGCGGTGTTCTCGAGAAAGAATGAAAGAAAAACAACTCCGTTTCCGTCGGTAATTTATCGCGGACGCGGTTACAACCGCAGCCGCATGTATGCCCCGTCGCCGTGCCCTGTACACGCGCGGTACAATATTATGTCGACATAAAAAATTACTTTTAACTCCCTGAAAATATAATATATATTATCTTCGGGGGGGGATGAAAACGATGATAAAATATTAATGTATACAAGGACACGAAACGCCGACCACCGCCGCCGCCGGCGTTGTTCTTTTCGGTTGTCGCGGTAATAAATCGGTGTGAAAGACTCTGTTTGTTTACCACGAAAATATAAATAAATAAATAATAATAATAATAATAATAAAAAATAACCCTCCGGACAGTATTTATACACTTACATTTTGGTGGCTTTTTTTTTTTTTTTTTTTTCGGTCCTTAACTTAAATTATAATTTCTCCCCACCCACCCCCCCCCGGTCGCCCGTTCCTGCTCCTGCGGCGGGAGATAGACAAAAAAAAAAAAAAAAAAAAAAAACCGTAAACAACACTCCGTTGGACATGTCGAACGTACGCGCGTATACATATATACGCATACACGATACCGGTTAATTTGGTCGGCACACCCTATAACTGTCGAGGTGGTAAAAATTATGGTTGGCTAGTACGATTTTATACCAAATCGGTATTTGTAAGGTGGCAATAAATACTGCCCGGGTAACCGCCACAACACAATACTTCGGACGCACACTGTACACTCCCGGAGTCTCTCAATTAGGCGCTACACGCGCGCGCGCCGCCGAGAGCACGCCGATTTCTTTCGGTACGAGGGTACGTCGGACAGACCGGCGAGGCGAGCGCGGTAATTCCGACGGGAGAGAATAATAATAATAATAATAATAATAATAATAATAATAAATAAATAAATAATAAGAAATAAAAAATAATAAAAAAAAAAAAACGGACTGGGGGAGGAGGGCACGACAGAATTCCCGAACGTTTTAATTTAGGCCTCCTATCCGCGGCACGGTGCCTTTGACCGGGTCCGCCCGACCGCCCGACCGCCCGCCCGCACCGAGCACCGATCTACTATCTGGGAACAGTATATAAAATAAGTATATATATATATATATATATATATATACGATATCGACGTATACAACCGGGAATATAAAATTAAAAAAATAATAGTAATCTACGAAAAGAAATATGCCCGTTAATCCGTTGAGTTCGGATCGTCGTTAAAACAGAGAAAAATAAAATCAAATTGTCTCCGAAACAAAATAATTAACGCTATTTCACTTGTATTTAGTAGTTTTCATACATTCGATCACAAGTCACTTGGTATTTTCCTCCTTGTTTCAAATCGGTTAACATTACATATTCGTGTTTTCAAATGGGTTTATTTAAACACTGTGCTTGAAGGGTTCCGTTTTATTAATAATAATAAAAAAAAAAAAAATATTAAATTATAGAACACACTGCGCCAGGAACAATTTATTCGTACTATTCATAACGTTTAAATATTATCATGGATAATAATAAAAAATGACAAGGACGCTAAATCCTACTAGTCTCTCTTACCTAGGCTAGAAATTGTCTTATGGGCGCCCATATATTATTATATAGGTTCAAAAAATGTTTCCACTTAACTTTCGGGTGATATTCAGCTCGGCGTTATCTATTATACGTATCTGTGTCCAATATAATAATATTTTCTACGTCTATGATTTGTACGTAAGAGAATACCAACCGAACGTACGTCATAACAATTATTACACGTGCTACACCACTAAAGTTTTTTTCGTGTTTCACATACGCACGCACAACTAAAAGTAGTACGACAATAATACGTGCCAAATTTAAATAATAATAATAATTCAACACTATAATAGTTGTGCACGTTAAATTCAACAGACAATTATTTTTATGTTTTACCGTATTATGATAATTTCGTATAACATAGTTAAGACACGCCGAGTATTTAAAAAATTCGACTATAATAACGCCGTTGGTAACGTTGATAATGTTTATAAATAAAACAACTTTAACCTTCCTCCTATTCTTCCTGTTCGCATTTTTTTTTTTTTCAAATAGAGTCAGGGCTACACTTTATTCTCGTCCTCCATAACCGTGACTACTATTCCTTCATCTACTCCACATGCCCTCATATCGAATCCCCCATCACCCTAACTCTTCTCTAGCTGCTTTTCTTTTCGGTTTACCTTTATGCCGGCTCCCGTCAGCTCTACAAAAGTTAATTCGGCCTTTTTTTTTTGTTTTGTTTCACTATCTAACGTGTAAAATACCCGTTCAGGACTGCGCGCGTTCAATTGGTCGAACATTAATCGTTCCGAATCGTAAAAATCAAACGCCAGACCGGCAGAATAGATAATCGGACGATAAAATCATTTGAACTCGAGATTAGCCGCGGTGTGACGATAGGCAAACGTCATAGCAGCAAGTTATCAGCACTTTAGCCCGGGAGCGATAATAATTTCATAATGGTCCACGTGTTGTTCTCGACAGGAAAGTCTATACAAATACACTCGTGTATTTCAACTGACGTTGGTTTTTAAACACTGATTTGGTATTTAAAATCAACATTATAATTGTTGGTAATCCACTCTTCAAATTCTCTCTCTCTCTCGAACACGTTCTAAACGCACATATTATATCGTTTTCCCGACGATTACGTACTTCATAAATATAATATTTAGATGGTTTTTTTTTTTTTTTCCCCGATACTTTATATAGACTATTTTATTAATGGGCCCAACGTTTTAACGGAACGATGATAATCGCATCGGGGGAATTATTATTAGTGTCGACCCAACGGAATAATAATGATTGCAAACTGAATTTGCATTATTATTATTATTATTATTTTGTCATACGGATTTCTCGCGTACAAAATAACTAAAAAAATAAAAATAAAAAAAACCGCGTCGTATATGGAAATTTTGAATATTAAAAAAACCGCGCGTAATATAGTGTCGTAACGTACACGCGGTACTAATTGGACACTCGTAGCCGCTAAATATTTCTACGCCACGACGACGATAGCCGGAATAGTTTATCGTTCTTATCTACATAAAGACGTGAGAAATTGACGTCAAATTATTTTATACACTCAACACACCGGATCGGTAGAGTAAAAATCGTATACATAATATGTTGGTATATTATACTACCCGACACACGATCAAGATTAAAAAACGATATAAGAACGGAATAATTACTCGATCGCGAAGAGATCAACTTATATAACCACTTATTATTATTATTATTTTTATATTTTTTTTTTTTGTAATCTATTCATCTATTTGTTGTTGTTTTGGTTTTTTTTACTGCGAATTGATATATTTTTTTTTTTTTTTTATCGTTTCCGACTCGCGTAGGTATACCGAATAAACAGTGTCAAATTTCTAGACGGCTCGTAATCCCCCTCTCGGTGTTAAAAAAACCTACGATTATTGGCCGTTTGTCATAACGTTATATTTCATTAAACGTGATAAGGCGGCGCTACATTATAGCGAAAAAAAAAACGTAATCGGACGTGTCCCAGTAATTTAGACGAAACGAGTTTTTTTAACGTGTAAAGTTTTCGTGTGTGTGTGTGTTTTTGTTTTTTTTATTATTACATACTTCGAAACTATCGTATAATAAATTATTTTGAATTAAAACACTTTTTTTTCTTCTATTTATTTCATTATTTTTCTTTCCCTCGCGCCCGGACGGCCGAAAACAAATTATTACACCGAAATAAAAACTCGAATCCGGTATATTATTTCGACGATAAACATAAAACAGCGGCGTACGCATTTAAAAAATCAATAGGTACACCGGATAACCGATCTCCGATTATTATAATATTATAGGTGTTGGGTTTTTTATTTTTTTTTTTATATTTTTAATTAAAACGGATTTTATTATTAACTCTATATATACGATTATAATAAAATAATATAAAACGGTGGCGGCCAACATTTGTGTCACAAAACTTCTATAAAAACAAAATTGTTTAAAAAAAAAAAAAACTGAAAATCGAGTGGATCGTTTTCCGGCTGTGCGTAGAGAAATAAACGCGAGAGTGTATTACAATATATTTTTTTTCGTTTATATTTAACCCGGTGACCTATACAACATCGGAAAATTATTTAATCCGAAAAGATAACGTATTTTTTGTCCAAAAATAAATAATTAGTAAATAATGATTTACCCGACACGTATTTCCCCCGTGACGAACAGAATCGCAACGCTGAAATAAATATTGTCGAGACACGCCGTTCTCACACTATAGTTTTCGGACGGGATTTTATTCGGCCACATTACAGTTCGGACGAAACAATTTTCGGGTATTTTCAGACATCCCATAAAAACCGAATTCGTCGATTCCGTTTAGAGGTCGGGTTGACGGTTGAATATTTTTGTGTCCGTCTATAGCAAAATCACGTAAATTGTTTAGTCGTCGCGAATGTATTACACCGACCGACCGACGAACGATAACAATGATCAGGGCTAGAAAGTTTATACGTTAAAAAAAAAAAACCGATAAAGAAACCCTGCACACTCGTGCACTAAAACCATGGAAAATATGCACTGAAACACGTTCGGTAACACGAATTTATATGCACTCAAATTTAAAAAGATATCAATAAATTTTAATTATTATAATTAATTTACTTTACTTGTCTGCGAAGACGAGATCGTCTTAACCAATCTTGATTTTTATTTTTTTTTTTTTTTTGTTAACTGTACAACTCATAAAACCCGTACGGCGGTTCTCATACCAGAGATAGAATACTGAGATTTTACAAAAACGTTGTTCGGGAAACTAAATAAGAAATAATAATTACATCGATTTGTATACGTTCTATAAGAACTTTGGTCGTTGCGTGTTATTCTGTGTAGGGGGGGAATCGGTAGCAAACTCGCGAGCACCCCGACAATGATAACGATAATGATGGTGACGATGTACACGCCGACGACGAGATAACGTCCGGACAAGTAAAAAATAATAAAATAACAAAAAAAAAAAAAAAAACAATTACAAACGAATGAAAAGGCGAGACACTGTATAATAAAATTGTAGAATTGTTCGTTTTACTTTGCTGCCCGGCATCGTAGATGGCGCGTAGACCGAGCGTAGGACTGTAGAAAACGAAAAAATAAAAATAAAAACCCCCGAAAACTTTCGTCGACAAAATATATTGTATACAGGGTGTATAATTGTCCGGATACAATAACGTCGTCGTTCGCAAGCTAATTGAAAAATAACGTTCTTAACCAATCTTGATATTTTTTTTTTTTTTTTTTTTTTTTTTTTTGTTAACCGTACAACCCATAAAACCCATACGGCGGTTTTCATTACCAGAGATGGAATACTGAGATTTCGCAAACACGTTGTTCGAGAAACTAAATAAGAAATAATAATTACATCGATTTGTATACGGCGGAATAAGAACTACGGTCGTTGCGTGTTATTCTGTGTAGGTGGGGGAATCGGTAGCAAACTCGCAAGCACCCCGACAATGATAACGGTGATGATAACGATAATGATGGCGGCGATGTAGAAAAAAAAAAAAAAAAAATCTACAAAAAAAAACCGCGGGTTTCTACAAAATACTCGGGGCGGCGTACGCATAAAAAAATGTGCCGCTCGAGCGTAAATTTACACGCGCGCGCGCGGGCGCGCCGCGCTCGCCTGTATATATTTATACAGGAAGAACATTTTCACGAATTCTGCCCGGCGAAACCGAGACGACAAAAATTATATATATGCGATTCGTTTCGCCGAGTTCAACGTCCGTACATATACTAATTATAACAATGATCGGACTGCGGCGGCGGCGGCCCGTTGATTGTGTTGCGACCCGATTTGGATTTAGTGTTCCCAATTAGATTACGCGCACGACGATGTACAACGCCGGACGAGTTAAAAATAATAAAATTACAAAAAAAAAAAAAAAACAATTACAAACGAATGGAAAGGCGAGACACTGTATAATAAAATTGTAGAATTGTTCGGTTTACTTACCGCTGGCCCGGTATCGTAGGAGGCGCGTACGGGCCGGGCGTACGACTGTAAAAAATGAAAAAAAAAAAAAAAAAAAAAAGAAGAACCCCTCCCCCCCCCGGAAACTTTCGTCGACGAAACATATTGTATACAGGGTGTACAATTGTCCGGATACAATAACGCCGTCGTCCGCAAGCTAATTGGAAAATAAAGTTTTTTTTTTCGAAATACGATTAATCGGACAAACTATTAACGTCCCGAAATGACGGAAACGGCAAGTGATATTCCGCGCCCAAAACTCGTAGTGTTATATTTACCTTACGGCCACTGTTTTCGTTTCGATTCGACTATAACAATTAGAGGGCCCAGGCCCAGGCCCCTTATTTTTTGGGGGGAAGGACAGGAAAGTGTGCCCAGTGTAGGGGACGGAAAAATTTACATCGGTAACCTATAAATAAATATTACGGTAGGTATAGAATATCCAATATATTTGAATATATTATGTTTGTACTCGAACTATGTGTACGTAATTTGTAACAAAAAACGTGTTTTGAAGATTTTTTTTTGTGGGGGGGAGAGAGGGGACGGGCTAAATACGTGGTGCCCCGGGGCCTTATAATTTCCAAAATACCGATCGAGCGCCCGTTCTACCGTCTTTAGTTAACCCGTAGTTAAACGTATCGTTTGGGTATTTTTTGGCTAATCCCGTTCGTCGTAACGTCTAGGTATGCCTAAAGCCGTTGGTAAAGTAATCGGTAGCTCGTCAAACAGTTATTTCGCTACTGAATTTCACATTTTACCTAAACGATGATGTGAACGATATGTAACAATTTTATTGTTGCGATTATAGTCTGTCGTATTTCACGAGACACCGCGGACACCGGAACGGCCGAGAAGACCGCGACAGAGTACGGAAGGGAATTAGTAAATTCGGAATTGCCGGGCGCATTGGTTGTCGACGGAGAAGCACCCGGGGACAACGGAACGACGGGATTTCTCTATAGGTCCGTAATGCGACCGGTACCTGCGTATCGAATTCGAACGACAATGTTAATTTGTACGAAGTAAAAAAAAAAAAAAAAAACGACGTGAAATTAATTCGCGACGGCGACGCCGCCGAACAAATTGACCGTATAGGTTGGGCTAGACATTGCCGGTTTACAAATCATAGTTCCGTAGCCTGAGCGTCTTGTACGGCGTTTAATCGAATCTGTTTACGCGTTCGACCGTGTGTAATAATAATCCGTAATAGGTGTTTCTATAATTTTTTTTTTTCCTCTAAATTGTATAGATAAAAAAAAAAAAAAAAAAGTAATAATAATTATAATTACTTAAACGTTTAGTCTGTCAAAAATATTAGCCGCATTCTCTATCGTAATACGCTCGGCCGGTCGGTCGCGTGATGCCGCTGCCGTCCGCTATATATCGGAGTATAATATTATACTTTATTTTTTTTTTTTTTTTTTTTTTTTTACACGGCTCGTGTATGCATTTGAGGTATACCTAACCGGAATGCAAATTATACATATACATAAATACGAATATATACAATTTTTTTTTTTGTCCAGACAACTCGTACCTCGCGTTTGATTTATAATGATTTTCATCCGAAACGAAGTTCCGTAAGGTAAACCAGATATATATATATATATATATATATACATACGAAATACAGAGGATTCTGTGTTCGCGGTGTAGGCTAAATCACTGTCACAGAACATATTTTCGCTACGCGGCACATTAAATAATACCCACCGGCCGCCGTCCTGGTTGAATTATACGGGCGTCCGTATATTTTGTGTTCGAGGCCCACACGAAACACATATTATATTATTATCTAATATATGTACGTCGATATTATGTCCGATATATATATATATATATATATAATCGAAATATAACACGCGTGTAAACCGCGTCTGGCTCTATGGTTTTTGTTTATACGCGCGATAAAAATAAAAGTGAAATTACACGCCCCGCCCCCGTTGGGATAACAAAAAAAATATATATATATATAAAGATAAAATCGATCGGACGATCTGAAACGTGCGCGGCGTAAAGATCTGTAACGCCTCGGAGAAAAAAAAAACAGCATAAATCATTATAGCCGAGTTTCATAATGTATTGTAGAACAACAATAAGACTCCGGAACTCGACGATCGAAAAAACAATTTTAAAAATGTCTATTTTTCTCTTACCTCGATAATGGAAAAAGAGCGAAAAATATACGTTTTTACTTTTGAAGTGAACACGATTATTATTATTAAACACGGAAATAATGTTTCATTAGATAAACACCATTGAATTATTATACCTAATTTCACACTAAAAAAATGGAGAAAACCCGGTGTGGTGCAACAGAAAAATAAAACTACTATTTTATATATTCTACGAATCAAATTTCTGTGCAGACGAGCGACGTATACGAGGTTTTGAAAAAAAATTCGGCCAGTTGTAGGTGGGAAGTTGGGAAGATATTGGATATAGGACGATTTACTTTACAATTCACTGAAAGTAACGATAAGTCATTGCAATCAAAAAGCGATTCTGAGCGAAGCTCGGTAAAATTTTAAACGGTAAAAATATTAGACGTATTTTTCGCCTTGTAGCCAACGATAACTCAGTGATCAATAGAAACAAAACCGATACACCGGCAATTGCGGTCAGATTTTAGGAAAACTATCGAGAATCTAGACCAATCGTTCGAATAAAATACCGCCGGTCAAAAATTCCGAATCTTCTAAAGAGGACGAACAATTTAGAGCATTTTTACAAATCGCAAAACAACGTGTTCTGAGAAAAAAAAATCTCTAGCGGGGAGAGTTTCAAAAAAAAAAAAAAAAAAAAGAAGTAGATTATTTCAAGTAAAGTACCGCCGGGTGTGTAATCATTCAAGGTGCTGCGTACAGAAGAATCCGAGTGGTACGTAACTCGCTAAACGTGTTTAAAATACAAAAAAAAAAGTGTAAAAAAAAAAAAGGGGAAAAAAAAGAAGAAAACCCGGCGTATTGAGTCGTTTGTGATTATAACCGGCGGCGTATGGGCCCGCGAAACTATACCAACTCTTTCGCTAATATACTCTCGGAATCAAATCGAAATTCAAATGCATCCGGTTAACACTGCACCGTATAAGTAATATATGTATTATATAATATTGTGTACGACGGTGATAATAATGTAGACACACATTATCGCGAACGGATCGGATATTTCTACGCGTTATAACGTGAGAATAACAGCCAGTAACGATGACTAGGGAAAATTATGTCGACAAGTATAGCGGGCCGTATAGTAAAAGCTCGTGCCGTGATTTGAAAATAAAAAAAAATACACACACGACGATGTTCTACTACTATTACTACAACTACTACTACTACTACTACTACTACTACTACTACTACTACTATTACACTATACTAACACCGCACGCGTATTATCGCATTATCATCGTTATTTAATTATTATACAAAGCAAAGCAAAAAAAAAAAAAAAAAAAAAGTAAATAAATAATATTTCAATATTATACGCGAGCCGCGATTTCGGTTTTTTTTTTTTTTTTTTTTTTAATGTACACGTGCAGTATAATATTATAATAATGTGTGTGTTTATACAATACGAAAACGTATTTAAAAAATCGTTATAATATACAATCCTTCTTACCGAGCCGTATAGTAAACCGCACGCGTCCATACACAAGTACATGCAAGTCGCTACGCCTTGGATTTTCAGTTGTCCGATGTTTACCGAAGTTCTTTGCAGGATAGCTAAAGACAGAGAGAAAAAAAAAAAAAAATTATTTATAAACATATTCATTCTCGCGGATAATAATGTACGTTATATATATATATATATATACGAGTATGTATGCGTTAATGCATATTATGTTCACGTGCGTATACGCGCGAATAAAATTTGTCGTGAATATATAATAAAAATATTTCGATAACGAGACCGACTATTACGATAATGTCGAGCGTGGCACGTTTTGTAGGGGGAAAAAAAAAAATCGTAAAAAAGATATTCGGTAGGTAGAGCGATTGCGAAACGTAACGCCTTGGTGTGCGGTTCGGAAATTCTGAATTCTCGGCGCGCGGCGGCCGATAATGTGGCGCCAAATAAACGGTACTGAACAACATATTTCCGCCAATCTAACAGAATTGTTTTATATAATACAAAAAAAAATAAAAAAAATTATTAATTTTTCGGTTCGCCGTGCATAGGAATTTGAACTATTCGATATGCATTGTATATGCATACGCGTACGCGCGCGCACACTGCAATCACTCGGTATATTGCCGTAGTGATTTTTTTTTTTTTTTTTTTAACGCCGAGGTTTTTGATCGATCGCTTTTTAGATGAGACGATCTACTATCCCGATATTATACTGTGATTAAAAACAACGGACAAATTATTATAGAGTAATAATATATACAACAATATTTTACTGTATAGTCCTATTATTATAATATTTACTGTTCCGGGGAGATCCGGATATTAAACACGCGGGAAAATAATTTACAGATACCCGTTGGATCAATAATTATAATACCGATGGGCCTTGATACGATTGTGTGGTTATAGGCTTACGATAAAGAATGAAAAAAAAATGAAAGTTATTTGAAAAAAAAAAAAGTCGACGAGGGATTAGAAAATCCACCGCGCGTTTCGTCTTTTAGTGTGCGGTTAACGTGACGATCGTAACTATTTTCCTCCGAAAACAAAATTCACATGAGTTTACCTCCTCCTCCTCCTCCATCTCAAATATATTAAATAAATAAACCCAGACCACTTTTCACTACTGTCCTCTTTAATCCTCAATTACTAAAAATAAGGCATTTGTCACCATCCTAATAATACAATTTCATATTATTATGACCGAAAATATTTTCCTGAAAACGGTTTATATTAAAACCGAGACTAAATTTACTGTCTGGTCTATGTGATAAAAACATTTTTTTTTTTTTTTTTTATTCGATTTAATCTTACGAAAATAACTAAAAAATGGCTCAATATTGCCAAAAATAAAAACATTTTTGTCGAATATTTTAAAATTGTACCACGATTAAATACTCTTAATAGAAGTAACAATTGTATAATAATATTAATAATAGTTAATAAAACCGTTGTAGTGCAGTTTACGAATTGCACGGTCGATTGGTTAAAATAAATAATAGTACATAACGGTTAAAGCGGTCAATGCTAGTTAAAATTAGGACAATCTATGCAATTAATTTTGATATTTGAAGGAAAAATTAAAATAGACATGATTCTAGTCGAAAGAAATGTTTGGAGTAAAACGGTATTAAAGTTTTTTTTTTTTTTTTTTTTATAAAAAACTACAGAGCGACGTACAATAAAATTCAAATATTATAGTAGGTACGTATATACTGAATCGTGTTTTTGACGTTACTGGTCTACGAGATTATGAATTTATAACTATTAAATAGTTGTGTGCGTTAGGTTACACGTTTTTTTTAACGATTTTTTGAAAATATAATAATACGATTATATTTCTCACAAAAAAAAAAAAATAAAAAGTTAAAACAACATAATAATAATATCATTTTTATATATAAAAAATAGCGGCTTTTAAACACCGAGTGACTCGATATCGTTCGTTGTAATAAAATTGAACAATAAATTCTCGAACTTCTTAGGCTTATCTATTTACTCGTTTTGCTACCCAGCGGTGCGGTATAAAAACTAAAAACAAAAACATATATAACAATAATTTAAACTATCGTAAACGTTCGGACCACGGAATAATTTGTTGTCCTTTCGACGGTCATCACAACCGGATATTAAACGGCAAAATATCGAGTCATAAACATATTGCATTCCATAAAATTATATAATTGTATATTATTTATTACTATACGATTCTATAACAAACCGAATAACATTGTTATTACCATCAATATCATTACTATATTATTTTATGACGAGCAACTGGTTTTTTTTTTTTTTTTTTTTTTTTCGTGAAACCAAACTCGTGAATCACTCGTTATACAAGCTAGTTATTTGTTCTTCTCCTAAAATCTAAAAATAATCGGCACGTGCGCACGTCGATACTCGTATACGATACGGTGAAACTAGTGACACCAGTGACAAAAGCTTTACGAAAAGATAGAATAATGGGGGAGAAGATAGTACGAGACGGTTACGCCTCGGAACAAGACAAGGTAAGACGAATAAAATATTTTAGGGAAGTCGACCATTGGGATAGCATAGGCGACCAGTTCGGGATGGAGACAGGTGGCAAAGTGTAGTTATGGCGGCGAAAACTCTTAGATGATATAGGTATATGCCGGGAGAGGAGGAGGAAGAAGAAGAAGGAAAACAAGAAGAAATTATATTTAAAAGAACGTTAAAAGAACACGCGGGGTGGTAGATGGTTGCGGTATATGGATACGAGTCGTAGTTATGGTAATATTATAATTATTATTGTCGGTACTTAATAATAAAAAAAAAGAAGGCGCCTCTTAAATGTTTGAAAACGATTACAATACGTACGTAAAATATATTTTATAAAATGCTTATCGGTTGAAACAGTATTCTAACATACCATAAGGTTCCTGTGCTACGGTTATTAATAACCGGTTCGCGGGGTAAAACCGACTCGGTTATAGTCTCTCGCCCTATCGCATCGTAGTATTATATCTCTCATTCGACACACGAATTTAAATATTAAGGGAAACCAATATAAATAAAAAATTTTTAACAAACCAAGTGGGTTTCGGCAGTTTTATATTATAAATCTCCGGGCCGTACGTATGTTTCGTATGGGTATTATACGCACACGATAATAATATGTAAAAGAGTAGGTGTTTTTTTTTTTTCTTTGATAATTGTGTTACCTTACCGAGTTTTTATTTTTTTTTTTTTTTACGACCGAATTACACCGGATTTGGATAACCGTGCGTTATTTGTATTTGTATTTTTTTGAAATTAAATCGTCGTCGAGATCAGCGTGTAGAGTTATGGATGTGTGCGTGCGAGTCTTTGTCCGGCGCGTTTTTTCGGCCGCTTAACCGGCTCACGGTGAATTTATCGAACGGCACTGTCGACAAATTATAATTATTATTGTGCCGTGTGTGTGTTTTTCTTCCTTATTTTATTACAACCGCCCGTTCTGCCGTTCTTTAATTTCGAAAATTTCCGGACGCGATAATGTATATTATAATATATTATAATATTATGTTCTCCGGAAGAATATTTCGGCTATTACGTAAATAACATAATCGTACCAAGTGTAAATACAGGTGCTTACGCTGTGCGCGCGTTATGTTTAGGATTTTTTTTTTTTTTTTTTTTTACGGATAAACGGACGTTTGTATTCTAAAATTAACACGAATATTATCACGTTTCACTTGGCGGCCTAATCCGTTGAAATGCGATAAAAAAAAAAAAAAATTAAATAAACATGACTAATGATACGCCCGGGAAAGTAGACATACTTATGACCACGACGATCTTTCGGTTTTGCGGACCGAACCGGCACCGGCGATTAAGTGTATCGTAATAAATTCATTTTTTTTTTTTTCTGTCGTTTTCTAAGTACCGCACACACATTATTATAACACGCACGCGCACAATAAACGGATCATCACTCCGGCCCGTCCTCCCGAACCGGACATTTTTTACACGTCTCTTTAACAACAAGTCAAATATCGTTTGTCGGAACGTCCGAAATTCCTGTGATAATTTTTGTTCTCTGTGGGGGTGAGAGAAGAAGTGCCGTGCCGTGTACATACAGTTTTTTTTACTAACGGATCGCGTGAGTGTAGAGAAAAAGGTTTTTTTTATTGTTTAGAGAGTATACTCGACTCCCCTTACATCTTAATGCCCGGTGCGTTTCGAGTACAAAAATTGAGTGCGGCGATAAAATAATTCCACTTTAGATTACATTATTAATAAAACGCGTATTGGATCGGAAAGAAAACGATCCGTATAGCGATAGTACTTAAATTAACTTTTTTTTTTTTTTTTATGTAAAACATGAAAACTATTTTATACGATTGAACATTATTACCACACTATTTATTAGTAACACTTCCCACGCGTCGTATCGCCACTCGTCGGTTTTCAATAATTATAGGAGTAATATCGCTCTGATAGAACAGCCGTTCTTCAATCGTTTGAAATATTATTAAATCGTACTTTATTTGTTCAAGTAGCAACACGCTTACCGATTTTCTTATACAAACACGCGTTACGTATAAAATATTGCAATATTCAAATCAGTACCAATATAATATATTAATCAGTGTTCGCCAATTATTATTCTAATCGGCAACGACGTGGCAAGATAATCATACGGATCACATAGTTCATAATATTATTGCAGATATGCATTCGTGTGCGATTGTACAGTGTGCGATTGTACGGTGTGTGGGGGATTTACGGGTACAATTCACGTAAATTTCGGTAAATCGAATACATTTTTTTTTTTTTTATATATATACTAATAATAAAATAAACGTATAAATATAATATAATATTGCTCAGCGGACAATAAGAAGTACTTGTTATTTATATTGTTTTTTTTTTTTTTTAACTCCTATACAATTCATCGGCTCGTATTAATCAATTTTTTTTTGATAACAAAAAAAAAAAAAAAAACAAAGGGAAAAAAAAGAAGACGATTATATAATCTAGGGCACAGGACCGCGGTATTACAATGTATTCTCATACATTTTATCAATACAATTATAATCATTTAGTTGTTATTTAATTGGTATAACGTAAATTATTTTTGCATAGTACATGTATAGATTATAAAGTCCGAATACAAACGATATGATTTTAGATTCCGAGCGGAGAGAGGAATGTATTATTGGTTTTACTACGACGCGTGTGGTTTTTTTTTTATTTTTTTTTTTTTTTCCACTCAAAACTTCACATTTCACGAATGCCTGCGGGTCTAACGAGTTTCTTATAATAAACCAAAATCTAACGCCCACCGCGAGCGACTCGGATAAGCGCAACTACTGTGTGCCGGTAATATTTATGGTATATATATATATATATATATTTTTTTTTTTTTTTTTTTTATATATACGACCACAATTCGTTTATCGCAACTGAAATACTCGACTACCGGAGATAATATATAATACAATTGTTTCGGGTTGGATAACCCAACGCGGTCGTAATAGTATTATGTCACTAGCGGTGCACGACAATGTCTACCGTGCACGTAATTTTTATCTGAACAGAACGCCCATTTTTCAACAATATCGTAGGAATTCGTTACGCCGTCCATCCGTCCGTATCCGTGTCCACGCCTACTTGACGTTTATTAATATCGTTTTTAAAAAAAAAAATAAATAAAAAACAATTTTTAAAACCTTCGGAAAACAAACGCAACAGCGAATCGGTGTCGAATTCGCAACAGTTGGACTTCCAACGTCGATGGCCGGTCGGATTATACCCTTTTGTTTTTCCCCAGCACCGCGACTCTTCGAGATTTTTTACCCGCCACCCGACACTGTCTTCCACCACTCCTCTCTTGTCAATTCATTACGCCCGATTTTTCCGGGTCTTGTTTCACCCCGTCCGTCGCATCTTTGACGTATTTTAGGCCTCTTTCCGGTTCGACCTTTACTCAACTACCGGCTTTATAGGTTCGCCGATTCCGGTCTCGTCGATGGTCCAATACCGTTGGATTCTCTGTGCCATCACAACATTTGTCATCTTCCAGGTGTCGTCCTCGTTTATTCTCCTGCGGCAAAATCGCCAGTACGTTGTCATATTTACCGGCTCAGGAGCACGTATAATTCTCAGTGATGTGTTTATGAACGACATAAGAATTTGTTTCGAGAATATATTATGGCTTTGCTTCGGAGTACTTGATTGATGTGATAATGGCATTGTCGGTGTAGTTTACTAATTAGACGGACGAGCCGATATTGTCACGGATTGTGGCAATTTGGTGTTTAAATCATTTTGCCGACGGAACCAATATTAGCCAGTACCTTATTATTAGCGCGAACCGAATCCTCTAAAAATTCATCAAGATGTTCAACGGAATAACACGGTGTCGTCCGTATACTCAACGCCGTCGGGTCCGAATCCGGGCAAAACCGATCGTGTATTATAATCGACTATCTGTCTATTTAGGTTTAAACTTAGCACACCGATATCTTTTTTTTTTATCGGGATATGGACTAACATGCATGTTGGGTCAAGTTTTCCCGTTTACTAAACTAATTTCTCTATTTAAACGCCGTGGTGGCGGTCGGGGCAGCGTTGGGTTTCGACCGACGGCGGCGGCGGCGGCGGCGAAAAACACTCAACCCAGAGCGGTTGCGGCGACAACTCTTCTTACACTTGCAGCGTTGAATTTGTATTGTTCGTGTTGTCGTTGCTGGACCGGATAACATACGTAATAATACGTAGGTTTTGTAATCTGTAGGTTTTGTCGTTAAAATTACATTAGTCTCATGTGAGTCGTAATCGTGTCCATAAAAAATCAAAAAAATCACGTGTTGTCAAATCACAATTGAAGGTCATGTTGATTGTGTTCTTCGACAATGAAGGGTTAGTTCACTGGGAATTTGTACCTAATAGACAAACAGTCAACTCAAGTTTTTATATTGAAGTTTTAAAGCGTTTAAGAGATTCAATTCGGCGAAAAAGGCAAAGAAAATGGGAAAATGGTTGGTTTTTGCATCATGACAATGCACCGTGCCACTCGTCTTTTGCAGTTCGGCAATTTTTAACGGATAAAAAAATTTCTACAATTCCACAACCCCCTACAGATAGCTAATAATGTCTACTTTTAATTCCAATAAACAGATATTTGATAAGAAAAATAGTTTTTTTTCTATAAATAAATTCCGGGAACTTTTTGATCCTACTACGTATTTGCGTCTTACGGTAATACACCCGTCCGCCCGTTCCGGACGCCAAACAATTGGCTGTAAACGGTCCCGCGCACTTCCGCAATTAACCGGATGATTCCGTTTGTGCGTATGGCTCGTCCCGAGTACCCCGGGGACACGGGGCCGGGGAAATCACGCGCGTATAACGGCAAGTACGGGCCGGCGTAACTATCCCAATCGTTTTATATATATATATATATAAAATAAAAAATAAAAAATATATATATATATATATATATCAAAAATTGTTTAAAAAAAAAAAAAAAAAAAAAAATAACACGACGCCCCGGCGTTATCGGGCCGCCGCGATCTACACGGTAACGATATTCTACTTATGATTTCGGCCCGCGAGGGGGGGGTGGGGTGTTGTCTCGTTTATCACGTTGTATTTTGTACAATAGTATGTCGTTATGAAAATTACGGGCGTGTTGTTAAAATTCGACGCGATACGGTATCTCCGAAACGCACTCGTATTATTGTATAATCGTCGGGGAAGAAATGAAAAAAAAAAAAACTAAAAGTGATCGGGGCGGCGTTAATAAATCGCCGATAATTAATTTATATTATATTGTTCGGGCGCAACAACAATGACCGCGACCGCGCGCCGTCACAATATCACTGGGGGTTATTTTTATTTTCCTTCCCCCCGTTGCCTAGAAAAAAAAAAAAAAAAGAATAACCACTAAATACCGGTACGGCGTCGTCGGGAACGGGGCGGGGGGTAGGGGAGTTTATGCCGCGTACCCCGGCCGTGCGACGGGGTCGTACAACGACGGCGACCGGTCGCCCGCCGGCGGGCCCTATCGATTAATTAATGACGTTTAGAGGACGGCATAATATTACAATGGTATGCGTGTGTACGCGCGCGCGGTCAATCGTTTGTTACCGCCGCGGTACGGGGCGACCAACCGCGGCGTGTAATAACGATAATAATAACCGATATTTATGACGCGTAACGTTCCCCCCCGGTCGACGGCGGGCGGTTGGTTATGTGGGCACGTCGCGTCGCCGCGATCGGACGCACGCCATCGCGCGCCCAACGGACCCCGGTGTCGCCGCCGTCGATGGCGGTCGTCCGGGCGCGCTCCTTCCACAGTAATCGGGTAGAATATGTAATTATATTATAATATATTGTAATGAAGCTACGGCAGAAATAATTAGAAAAAAAAAATTATAATACTAGGTACACAAAAAACCGATGATGTTGTTGTTATAGCTATAATTCATAAGAAAAACGCACACTGTAGTTTAAGAAGCCACTTAAATAAACGAAACATAAATCGACTCTGGCAATGTTGTCGAGGTGTGCAGATTCAGGATTAACATTAGGATGTGGCGTAAATATATTTGAAAAATGGACTCCGAAAAGTTCTGCTTTATCTTTGTCAGAAATTGGCTAGCTCTCCGTTTGGTCCATTGTGCGGTGTAGCTTGTTCTTTGATTTCGAGAATATTTTAACTAGAAGTCGTACAATAAAACTGAGTAATACTTTTAACGTTACAATAAAACTTTAATAGTAATTCGTAAATTTGTAGACGGAACTTTGTGTAGTCCGCCCGAGAGATAAGTTACAACGTACACTTGACAATACGGGAAACGGACACGGGGACTCGCGGCGATGTTACAAAAAAAAAAAAAAAAACTTTGCTCTAATGTGCAACGACGTGTCCGAAAGGTCTGGGTGTCGGGTTAAAAAACTGTCTCTGTCCGGGTGTGAAGCATTCCTTTTATTTATACGGTTGATAGGATTGTACGTGCTCGCCTAAGGATCCTCAACAAGGGAAATATAGCAAAATTACGTATAATGCTTAAAATCACAAAACGCTACACAGCATAAGTAAACCGCGTCCGTCAATATAACCCGGTAGTACTGGTGTTAGGCTTACTACAGTACTCGTCTTAATTCGATATTGCTTACAATGTCAAATTTGATATTGCTATACCTATGTCATCAGCATTTTCCACATAATACACACATATATTAGGAGGTTTTTGATCCTATTATACGATTTTTGGACATTCCGAATTTCAAATAGTATTACGGTTTTGCGTTGTCGCGCGTTTATACATGCCGTTTACAAATACGGACAATCTTGTGGAATCTCACTCTACTCGCCGCCAGAGAGTGACTCGGAAATCTCTACAGAAGCCATGAACACAATAATAATATACGATCTGGCACGCACAGGATCGCACAGGACTTGAAGACCATAGCCGGATAAAATAGAGAAAAAAAATGTCTCGTTACAATGCGAATAGTTCGAAAACGCCACGTGTCCTGGTTATCGTTTTCGTCCTGCTTTAGGTCGTCATTTCATCAAACGCCTGCGGTTAACATGGTAAAGTTTAACCGCATACCGTTAATTAAACCTTTAAATCGAGATTACGTTTGTTATTAATCGTATTATTTATTTATTGTTGTGCGCGATTACATTTTGTTCGGTTCTACTTTTACTGTCAACAGTTTCTTATTTGTTTCGCTGTGAGTAAACAAAGGTGATCGTTTCAAAGTAAAATTAAATACCAATACATATAATTCGACACATATCTAATTAATTTTATCGCCTAGGTAACTAATTCTTAATCCGATTTTTATATTTAAAATCGAAAATTTTAAATCACAGACACGATGAGTACAGTTGGAGCGAATAATTCGAATTTTTAGATTATACGATCCGATACTTCGTGATAAATGCCAAAGGCCTTATTCACGTGTCAACGAGAAATCGAGATATAACTGAGATCTGTTTACGAGATTCCGTCTGAGTAAATATAAGTTTCAAAACGAAATCTGACAAATTTACGGATTCGAATTAACGATATTCACCGATTGCGCAGTTGGCAACACGTTCAAGGTGCATCAATCATAGTGTGACTCACATCAATTATTATTAATGTATTTCGATTGTTATTAAATTTATATCATAACGACTACTTTAGATTACTCAACCCCGGGATAAACATAATATCGATGAAATCGATTAATTGTTCAGTTAATGTTCAGTCAGGGATGGGTAGTATTTCAATTAAATGTAATTCAAATACATTTTGTATTTTCTTATGTAAAACAAAAAATTGTAATTTATATTTTGTATTATGTTCAAAATACAAAATGCAATAATAATCGAATTTGTGCGGCTCGTGGCATAAGTCCCGTTGTGACAGTTCATCGACAAAATTGTGTTTAAACAATATTCTATTGTTTATCTATCTCGATGGTTTTCGTGCAGTTAGGTTATTTTTCATGCGATTAAATATGTCGCGTTGTTATCTATAAAGTATTATTTCTCCATATATTTCAGAGGTGATGACTGATAACAGTGATCAATGATAAGTTTGACTAACATTTATAATTTTAAAACCACGTTGTTTTACGTTATTTTTATTTCTCGTATAAAAAAAGTGATTCGTTTATATTTATATTATGAATACAACATCTTTAAATTATGATGTCGATTGACTGAAAACAAATGTCTTGTCCAGAAAACTACCTTAAAATGTGTCAATTATTTATTAAATATAATACTAATATACATCCATCAATACTAGTAGAGAAGTTATTTTCATTTTCAGGGTTGATTAACAATGCCCAAATCGAGTGACGATACAATATTTGAAAAACTTATCATTTTAAAAGGAAACAATGTCTTTGAAATTCGTGATTCTTGATTAATATTTTTAGCGTCTATGGTCGCCTGAAAACTAACTTAAAATTAAAAAGTATTTGGTATTTTGAAGTTTTATTTTCAAATACATATTTTGTATTTGAAATACACAAAGATATATGTATTTTACCCATCCCTGTACTTCAGTTAGTTTTTAACCGAGACTGGTCAACCGATGATACATCGACCTGGTGATTGGTAAAATAATAAGGGTTTTAGTGTGTACTCTTTAAGGGTTTCGTAACGCGTCTTGGTTTTACTCCTTTCGCACGTAGAAAACAATAATTTTACAAAAAACGGCCTGGGCTCTGGCCCAGACGGCTAGGGGAGCTCGACAAATTGAACGGAATTTCGTAGAATATTTTGTCTTCGCGATCCATTAAAAAATAACACAAAAATGTCGACTTTGCGACAATGTCGCATAATACGATTTGATCAAAAGTGAAATTCAAAAATCGAATCCAGGACGAGGAGCGATGTATCAAATGTTTCTATAAAATGTATAAATAACGCGTGTGTAATAATTATGCGCATTTCATTTCGCATTATAGCATTGCCTTGCATCATTTGAATATACGACGGGAAAAATTATATGTAATAAACACACAACTATCGTGAATAAGTTATAGATTTTCAAACACGAATTAAACATAATCGTCGTCCGATCGTTTAAATCATCGTCGTCCGGCACATTGAGTATTTTTTTTTCTCTACCCCACGATTTATGAAAAATTAAGCAAATGTATTTAATTATTACTATGACGCGGCTTTTTAACGGGTATTTCAATAAGAATATCGGTTTACTGGTAATAAAACGAAAAGGAAAAAAAAACGTATATGGCTACGCGCCTAAAATATAGCGTTTAAATGTTATCGCGATTGATATTAACGACAAATACTCTGGAAATATTTATCGTAGGTATATATATATTTGTTATAATAACGCCAAACCTTATTTTTTTCCACGTAATTCGTATATTGGTTTTAAATGGCCGAAAATTTTCCCGGGGACGGATAGGCATTATTATCTATTGGATTAGCGGAGATTTATTGCGCGATGTCGAATCGGTTAAACGTATTCGTAATATACGAATTTAAAACGGATAAAGTACCTAAGGCGTGTTTATATTATTCTTATTATTACCGTCGGATTTCGGTGATACCGGAAACGCATCTCGGCGATAACATCGAAAACACGACGAAATTGGAGGGTAAAAAACACACGCATATTGTTTTGTTTGTATACTGTACGAGTAACATTTCTTTTTGCGCGGTTTAGAACAATGCGCCGAGACGCGTTTGAAACCGAAACCGTCTTCGATAATAATATTTGAATGTCAAAGTGTACCCACCGACTCGTGACCAGTATAATAATAATAATAGTCGTATTTCTGTTTATGGTCGTGGACATCCGCGATCTCTTGTGCGTCCATTGTACCGGCGGGGTAATCCGCGCGCGGAGAGTTACGTAATACGTTCTCGTCGAAAACCGAAAATCAATTATTCATGCCGTACAAGCGAATATAGACACTTCCAGACACATATCCGACATTTTCTCTGTCCTCTTCTTCTTCTTTTTACCCGAGTCGTATCGTCGTATATATCACAGAAGACGCGATCCGGGTTCCACGGGAGTTTGGTAACCGTTGCCACACACTCGAAGCAAATCCTAACCTAACCGGAACCCATATTTTTCAATTAGAGAAACCGCAACCGGAACCTTTTAAATAAAATACAAATATTTTTCGGTTCTTTCAAGGACCTGATTTTAGGTCCTAATTTAATTCGTATCGGTTCTAAGAAATAACTGAACATTTTATTTAAACTAGATTTCGATATTAATCAAATAAACAAAGATGGGTCTCTATATTTTCCATAGGAATATATAAATATATATATATATATATTTTTAAAAAAAATATAATTTATATAAATTATACATTTTTAACTCGAAATAATCATATGATACGACCATTAGAAATTTTCATCTACAAATAGTACAAACATTCTCGTCGAACAACGATTATGAGTTTTTCCAAAAAAAAACACCTACGGAATAATAATATTTAGTTGTTTATACCGATACAGGTTGTGTTTTCTATCAAAATAGACTTTTATTATGCCAATTGTACCAACTGTACTAGTGATCTAATAAAACTTCTGAAAACATACTTGAATTCGTTATGAAGTTTACTAGACAATTGATAAAAATAAACAGCTCATTATGTTTTCTTAAGTTATATTGTTGGTCGTATTATTGTTAAAATAAAAATTCCTAGTAAGCAATAGGTAATGCTATTTGAAACTATAAATTTCGAGAGAACTTGAATTAACCGGAACCATTATTTTATAATTTTAAGAACCGAACCGGCATCAGAACCTAAAATATCATTATGGTTCCAGTCGGCGTTTCAACAATTTTCAACAATTTCGACGATGGGATTATTGAGACGGACAGCGATATAATTCAAAGTTGAAAAAATGCGTACCAGTACGCTCGCGACAATTTCGGAATAATTTTGATAGTTCGAACCTCGAGTCAGTTTTATAAGTACACGTCGAGTTTAGCCGAGTTTGGGTTATCAATTTGAGATTTGACCTTGTACGGGTTAGTATACTAGGGACGAGCAGCCGATTCGAAGATTTGATACTTTGCAAACGTATAGAGTATTATAAAAAAAAAAAAAACACTATAATTGAAAACGTGTACAGTATCGTCTTGCACATTTTTATAAATCAATAGTTTGTCGATGTATAATAATAATTGATAGTGGGTCCGGCGTAACTCTTGTGGTGATTCGTCGTAATGCGAATCGTTCAATTTAATGCACTCGGGAGATGGTCAGTGGGGTAGTTGACCTACTGAGTCAAGTCATTAGTGTGAACCGAGTCAAGTAAACTGATTCATGTCGTTGAGTTTAAAATCCCATCCCTGGTTTGTAATTATTGCTGGTATTACAATAATTGCGGATTTGGTGGTACGGTTCGGCTAAAACCGATGGTTTTTTTGTTGTTGTTTTTTTTGCGACACTTGGTGTATAACAAAATTTAGCGATACGACGAGATTGTTTGACAACCAGTGGATTAAAATTTCAATTCGGACCAGGGATATTGACAATATTGTAAAACGGGTATAGCGAACACTTGGTAATTTGACATTTTTCGTAGGTCCCTCTAAACTTTCTTTGAATATAATATAATAATCCCGGCTGTATATTATCTGTTATGGTTTTTTTTTTTTTTTTTTTTTTTTTTTTTTTTTTTTTTTTTTTATCGTCGCATGACAAAACATGGCGCGCGTGTACGAATTTTTATTACAGTAATAACGTTAGTTATTTTTATTAAAGCATTTCGTTGCAACAACCTAAAAAAACCGACTGTTTTATCATTTCGGTTGTAAATAATATATATTATACCCTAAGTGCAACTGCTCTATGTTTTACGAGTGTTTAATTTTCTCAATATCCATCGTATGACGCGTGTTTACCGTCGTTTGACCGGAAAAAATATTAAATTATATTTATAGTAAAAACGAAAAACGAAAAAAAAAAAAAAAATTATCAACCGATAAGCCCGTAAGTACGCGTAACGCTATGCGCAGTTAGGTAGGTCGTATAATAATACGTATAGGTACACGCGATTATCACGATATAATATTCCGTTCTTGGGGTCAGTAAACCAATAAAACACTTGAGAAATAAAAAATAATAATATATGGGCCGTGAAACCCTAAGTGTTATTTGTTACTAATAAACTGTCGATGCCTGCCTATAGATAATAAAAATGGAAAAAAAAAAATCGTTCATACTTTGTACGCAATTTATAATCAGGCCATCGTTTCAGCGTGCGCAATAACGAAACGGTTATTATTATCGGTATTATTATTTTTTAGCGATTTCCATTTCCAGTCGGAGATCACTCGGACTATACGTCCGTGAGTGTTGTCGTCTAATGGCCGTTGACTCAAAACGGTCATTGCCGGTGAAGCCGGAATAGATTTCGCGATTTCTCACCAACTATAATAATACACATAATAACGATTAACGGACGATCTAATTGTAATTAATTGTCGAGTGCGGGGCATTTACCCGGCGGCTGGGGAAACAAATACCATAAAAAAAATCGGGTAATATTAGTAGTTCGTGTGAAATCGTACAAATATTGCATACGCAATCGCAGGCCGGTAATTGAAAAGTTTTAAATTTTACGGGTGTTGATGTTTATCGAGGAAGAAATAAGAAAATCTACATGTAAACCACTAAATCTATATAATAAAAATTGGACGGGAAATCAGTGTTATAGGAGAATCGCTCGAGTATTCCCCGGGAAAATTATTTTGTTTCGGCGTGTTGCTTCGACTGTACGAGCAACCGAAAATACCAATACGGAATACCGGTAAACTCTAAACACTATGATCTAAACCTCTCTCTCTCTCTCTCTCTCTCTCCAAATATCTTTTTGTCCAGAAAGCTTTGTTGATTTCCCATGACAATCAAAAATATAAATAATAATACACAAATAAATAACGAAATAGAAAAACCGGTAACTAAATAATGGCACAAGCTAGTATTACTAAAAATATTGTGAATCTTTTTTGTAACGCTACCCAATTTACGAAAAGGTATGTAGGATAAAGGTTAATTTAGATGATTTATGCCGAAAAGAACGATAAATCATTGCAATCGAAATAAGATTCCGAGCTCGGTAAACTGGTAAGGTTATCGAGTGTTTTTCCGAACTTGTATAGCCAAGGTAATCCGGAAATCATCGAAAATAAAACCAACGCATCGTCATTATTGGTTTTATTTTTTTTTAGAAAAACTGTTGAGAATCTAGAAAAATTGCCCGCCGGGTGAAAAATCCGCGTCTTTTAAGAACGATTTGGAGCGTCCAAGAGAATAACCAAAAATAAATACACACCTTAGTGGGGGAAAAAAAAAAAAAATAATAGTTTCTTATGCTCGGAATCTAAAAAATTAATACTCTCCCTTTTGGTGTTTTCACGTTTTAAATGTTGTAATATAGTCATAAAAAAAAAAAAAAGTAAGTAATATATTATGGTCGTATATTATTTTCTGGACGATACCTTTCGCCGAAACCGGTCAAAATAAATCTTACTCGCGGCTTTTTGAAGTATTTTTTTTTTTTTTTTTTTTAATTCGCACAGCGATATTATGTTTATTTTTTCTATAAATAAACGAGTATTAAACACGAAGTTAGTTTCGGTATTTTTTTTTTGCACGGAATATTCGCCCGGAGTTGATATATTACCGCGTGTCACAAAAACGATTTAATATATTCAAATTCTCGCGGGCATAACGCGTCGGCACCCGATAACGACGACGACGTATTGCAAATTTCCAAACGCATAATAACAAGTCGGGAGAAGAAGATGAATAAAAAAAATATTCCGACATAACATTAAACGAGTATATTACAGTGTTAAAGTGTTATTTGTTTTCGACGATTACCTTGACTTTTTTCTTTTTTTTTTTTTTTTTTAACTATTTCCGCGCAAACGACGTCGTCTCCCGCCGGCTCGACGGCGCACATCACGAGCCGAATATTATTACGTTATTACGAATCAAATAACATTTTCACCGGCGCGATTGACTTTGATTACAAGAACTAAATTGGTTTTAATTTTTATTATATAAAATACACCGCTCATTGTAACGATGTAAATGTCCTCAGTACTATTGGCAAGGTTATCTCGCTGTTAAATTAAAACGGTGAGCATAACTTTCATTAAAGTTTCGCGCGGAACAATAGAAATTATAAAATTACAAAAAGTTGTACAAACATTTCGTTTCGAATTATTAGAAGAAGAAAAAAAAAACCTATACGTACGAGTATGAATAATGTTACGACCGACAAAAAGCGCGTTTCGTCTAGTCGTAGGTTTTCGATTTTCTGTACAACATTTTGCATTAGCTATTTGTACATATATATATATATATATATATATATTTTTTTATAATTGACGACACACTCGTCAATTACGCGGGTACGTTAAAAATACTAATCGACAAATCCGCCAAACATTGTATTGATGAGAACAATCTCCATTGAGTAATTCTCGAGTAAAAATCGTAGACCATCGAATATGATTTAATATAAATTGTATCGCCGAAGCGAATTGTTAGAAATTGTGATTTTCCATGTGAATCCGCATAGTGTCTTCTTGTTCATCTGTTTTACTCAGCCAAGAAGTAATTTTCCAAATTTCCCAGTTCGACGCGTGAAACTGAGTAAAATCATTGAAAATGTTTAAATTTTGTATTCAATTACGCGTACAACGGGTATTTATATAGTATAGAAGGTGTTTTGCCGCCCTTGTTTTAGGGGTTGCGTACAGGCATTGTTGGAAAAGATAGATGGTGATTTATCAATATAGAAATATTAAAATTCGTTATCGAATAACAATCGAACACAGTTATCGGTCTGATAACTTTCGGTTATTTTAGTGTTTTAATTCGCTTATAAAAAAAAAATATTAAATTCTACTGTGGTAAATGTTATACGGAACGAATTTTAATTGTTAAAACAGTATTTACAAACAAATCGCAGGGGCGGGTAATACGTCCTCGTTCGCTCGTTCGCTAAATCGATGGAATCGAAAAAAAGTATCTAACGCCCGATTAGTGTTTAAGTATTACAATTTGTATTGCCGTCCCGAGTAGCTATTATTAAAATCCCCACACGATTGCCGTTTAATTATCATTCGTGTTTGCAGTCAAATTGTGCACGTTCATTAATGTGATAAAAATAATTTAGTACCGAAGAATATTAAAAAAAAAAAAAAAAAGTGTACCCAGTTTAAGTATCTCTTAAAATATACATTTTAAGTTTATTGCGGTTAATCGTTAAAAACGGTATTTTGATATCGTGTCCAATGAATAAAATATTTAACTGCGAGTCGTGGTTATGTTAAAAAAAAAAAAAAAAAAAAAAAAAAAAAAAAAAAAAAAAAAAGCATGTGAAACTCCGCGGATACTATAAAAATAGTACGAAAACGACGATCGTAAAGAAAACCGCGCGTGTACGACCGTACAATAATAGTAATACGTCTAATTACGTCAATTTGGAACGTTTATTTAGATATTTACGGCCGTAAACGACTTTTGAAATAGCTTCTGGTTGCGATTGTTTATGATGAAACGTTTTAATTGCGGGAATATTATCGAAATGCCAATAGTAGTAGAAGAAGAAGAAGGAGAAAAAAACCCGAAATCTCTATAGCAATGTCTTTCGTAGTTTATTTTTTACGTGCGCGTCGATCGAATAAATATTCCGTTCAAAGTAATAGAGACTGTGATTGTTTCATTCCGGTCGCACCACAACTCAGTTTTATTATTATCGAAATCGTACGGAACGCGAAAAACAAACGCGTTAAATAACCTAACACTGCGCCTCCTCGTTACTCCTTATAATTACACGGACGTTTCATTTCGGCACACACGAGTGTTTTCAGCGTATAACCAAATTCGATAAATCGAATGAAATCGGAATTGAAATAAATGCCTTCCTCTTTTACGGCGACGAATAAATTGCCGCCCGTAAAGCCACCCCGTGGCACGGCGGCGGTCAGTTTTCAATGACAATCAACGCCATTGACACGCATGACTGACAATGAAATTGTACGACTGACGAAAAATTCAAACATGTTTGAATTTTTTATCATCGGTCAAGACGGTTGACGGTTCACGATTGATTCGTCTATGTCTATGAATGTACAATTTGTCAGTCAATCAAGTCGTATAGTGCGGACGAGTTGTGTCATTAGGTCTTTTTTTTTTTTTTTTGTAAATTGTATATTTTCGTCAAAAAAAAATGACGAACAAGTAAAATAATGAAGAATTTTGGCGCGATTTTATACATTTATACCGTAGTTTACCTGCTACGTGGAAAATAAATAATTGATCCAATTGCTGAGATAAATACAACTAAAAAAAAAAAAAAAAAAAAATTAACACATTGAGATCGAATCGCCGTCGTGAGTTAAAGAATGTTTTAGCTAATGAAAAAGTTTCTATAATCAGAAGATAGTCGAAAAGTTTGTCTAGAAGATTATGATGGAAAATGTGTTCCTTTTTTTAAACCATTCTTTCATCCAAAATTTTTTTTTCTCTTGGTTTTTTTTGTTTTATTACACGCAAAGGTAATTATCAATACCAATAATACATTTTACCTAAATTTTACATATATAAAAATAATTTTTTTTCAAAAAATATTCAATGACAACAACACGTAACGCCACACTTTCAATAGTAACAATTGTGTTGACTATAAAAATAAAATAATCGAACGACTGAAGATTGTCAGTCTTGATTGACCGTATATGGTAATTATCAATCGTCAATCACGTCGATTGCCATTCCCAACCGTGTGTGGGGGGGGGCCTTAAAAGTCCGGATATTCAACAAGTATCAAGTATCTTGATGGGTTTACAAATTCTACGGTTTTTTTTTTTTATTGTTGTCACGTCTCCGACAATACGCGTCTTCTCCGTCTAAAACCGATAGATTTTATTTCCGTATAATCTAAGGCGGGCTGCACACTGAAGAAACTAGTTTTCAGAAACTAATTTCATGAAATGTGAAACCTTGTCAATTGAAAATCAAATAGATACGCACACTGAGTTTCGTGAAACAAAAATTTCTCATAGTTGCGCAACCACGGTTTCATAAAACTTTTAATTTTGGTTTCAACAATAAAGTTTCGTATAAATTATAAATAAATAATAATAATAATAATAATAATAGGTGTTATTTATCATATTTTAGTATTATATATATATACACACTATACACTGGAGTATATACAGCATAGTAACAATAGTAAATACTATCGTACTAATTTAATGGTGTTTATATACGACATAATAATCCCCATAATAAAATCCCATAAATGGAAACGTTATCGACGTTTTGACCAATATGATCATTGTTTTTTTTTTTTTTTTTTTATACAAGTTATCGTTTGTGACGATCTACCATATTACTATTTTAATAGCACAACGTACGTAGTTGTTCCTGAGTTGTCTTTAGTGGTAGGAAAAATTAAATTAATTAATACGATGTCGAAAGGAGTTCGAGATTTTAATTCTAAATTAATAGAAGCAATCGAAGGATACGACTGTTAGGTCTACGATTACAAAAACAATGATTACAGCAATAGAGATAAGGTCCGACTTGCCTGGGAAAATGTTTCGAAGGAGGTAGGAGACATTCTGTAGAAACTTTGGAATTTATCCTCATCGGCGGTTAATTCCTTTGCAAACACATAGCTACTATGCTGTTTATCTTTTAAAAGTGGATGAATCCAATACCTGCGTTTCCTTTTTTTGATACGAAGCCACCAATACCACCAACCATTACCACATCCTCATCATCAGACGACATTGTCGAAACTATACATTTTTTTTGTTTCACCGGTGTACACAAATATGCGTAATTGATTTTATGAAATTGGTTTCTTAAATCAATTTCTTCAGTGTGCAGCCCGCTTAATGCTACGCAGACGACGGACAGCAAAGCAATACAAATAGTATTACTGCGATGATCGCCCGTGCCATCGCCGCGCACGTTTCCGAACCGCGAACGCGATCGGGACGGGCAACGGTTCCGCGAGCCGGCGACGACTCAATCGCGACCGGACGCGGCCGACTCGCGGCGTGCTCCGGTGCCCGGCCGAACCGGTTTCTCTCACCCGCGGTTCGGTAGTGGATTGGTGAGAACGCGCCGCTGTTATCACGACGCCGGCCGAAACACGGTAAATTTGCACCTGCGGTAGGACTAAACTCGCCGCGATTCGTATCCGCGCAGGATGTAAACACGGTAATAATTTGCGTCACGGATAATAAATATTATACGTCCGTGTTGAACCGCACTGTAGGTACCTGTTATAATAATATACACAACGCGTGTTCAATACGGGGTGGGGGTGGGGGAAATATTAGTCGAAAAGTTCATTTGGTGGATGGGCGCTTTTCGGCAATAGAACGAAGACTTGTCCACCGAATCGTACCGGTCCTATATAATATGTTTACCAACCGAAATAGAATTCGTCGTAAAACAAATCACAGTCTAGAACAATTCTTCCCGATATCGGATTATCAACTAAATGACAAGAAACCTCTGTTGCCAACGTGCGAAACACAAAATACTTCCTTGAACAAAATGTAATTCGTTGTCGGTTGTATTTGTGCGGCGTGGTACAGTTATTCGGAAATGATAAGAACCGTTTTCGGTAACGCGTTATCACCGACGTGGTTTTGCATAACAAATCGGGATTTATTTTTGCTTTTAAGTCCGATACGAGCTAGCGAACGGAAGTGACCGAAGGAATTTTACAATTAAATAAAATAATATATTATATTCGATATGCTATCCTTATCGTTATTTTTCCTTGTCGTTTTCGAATAACCGTACCCATCACGTTTTTCCGGTATACGGTTTTACAGATTCCTCTTTTTGCCGATCTACCCGACGTAGTTTTAAATAGTCGATTTTTTTTCGAAGAACAACAATTGATAACGTTCGGAGTTGGCAATATCCATATATTTTGAGGTTATTTTCAAAATCGTCTTACCCCGGTTTGCGGGAGAACTGCGACCAGTCCGTAAAATTACGCCGACAAATATAACCGTAAAAACCTATGGTTTAATGGTGATCACCTGGTTCGTCGAATTTACAGGATTTTTTTTTATCCCGCCGCCGTAAACGCTGAGAGTCGCAGGCGAAATCCACAGGTGTACAACATTATATCATAAGAAAAAATAATTAAGTACGATATGCGATTTATTGTAATTTTAAACGGAACGTTTATCCGATTGCCGACCGATCGCAACGAAAAAAGATTTGATCCGACAACGCCAAAGACGTTACAGTTTTCCGGACGCGCCGTTTCACGCTCGTATATAAACTCCTCGGACGACTCATCGATACGGTCGGGAGGATCAATGGACAGCGGTCGGAGGTTAGTCGAGAGACCATTTTCTAAATTTTATCGGGTCCATAATATACGCTAAAGTTCGGAGACGTGTCAAATGTTTGTATAATCAAATTTTTACGGCGCCGTTGAGAGATTTCGATGGCGACGACGACGGTTTTTTTTTTTTCGTCCGTCGACGGGCAGCAAATTTCTTTCCCCCCCTAACGTTTCGCCGTGAACCGCGTGACCGGTTTGAACTCGAACCGCGGACCATAATATAATACGATTATAATAGCGTTTAAATTCACGTGTACGATAATAATAATAATAATATACACACGATTGGCCGTTAACACCGCCGCTCGTATTATAAATATAATATTATTATAGGCACCGCCTTCTCCTCTCCGTATATTTATATTATAATATTATAGTAGAATGTCATAACACGTGTACTAAATGGAAAGAAATCGAATCCGGTCCGCGTGTGAGGTCGAACACCCGTAGGTGTGCGTATTATAATACGACGACGTGCTACGAGGAGTCCGTAAAACCGCTCGCTAATATTTTCGATCGACCGCGATAATAATAATAATAATAATAACCCTCCTCGGACTTGCAAGTGCCGAGCCCCCCCCTCCCCCACGTCAACTGTTGGGCTCGAAAGTATTTTTTTTTTTTTTTTTTTTTTTTTTAATTCGACCACATTGAATAATAATTCAAATACGTAATGTACGGCCATTAAGTCTGCGAACCGTATCTGAGTACGGACGGATCGTTAGCAACAAGCGCGTCATCGGTCTCCGGAGTCGATTTCAAAAATCGTACAACACAACGACAACCGTTTACCGTTTTACAATCTTTTTTTTTTTTTTCTAATTTTCCTCCCGATTTACGTTTAAATAATAAACGAACGAAGAACGCAATAAAATAAAACGAACGGATTCGGCGTATTGAACAATACCGATTTCAACGGGCCCTTTTGTACAGTGGATACAAAAAAAACCTCCGCTTGTGGTAGCCCTGTACAGGTGTGTATATACTTAAATCGCGTTTACGCTTTCCGTATTTGTCGACAGTAAAACCGAAAATCCACCGTCGACAATCGGATTCTAGAGCCGGTGACGGTCGGGGTGGCATGGGGAGTGCGTGTGAAACCTGACTCTACACCCCCCCTATGGATCAGCGCCTGTTTCAGATAAAATCACGCAGAGGTCTGAAATTATGAACACGGTCGAAAGTCAAGCCGTCACACGTCTAGGATTTTTAAATTTCGTTTTCAGGCGCCTCGGATTTTTAACTTTTTTTTTTTACATTTCGTCGTTGTCGATTTCCGGGGTTCTCTCTGTCGTACGGGGATGGGGGGGGGAATTACTTACTTAAATAATTTGAATATCGAACGTTGTCGTATGCAAGCAATAGGATATAACAAAAAAAAAAAAGTTCGAGGCCGCGTCCATTGATTTAGATAATAATTTCCAAACGTTTTTCGTCCCTGCTAATATCTACAATATAATTCACGACACGATATTTTATTTTATTTGTTACTTTACATGATCATAAATTTAATAATATTATTTAAATATCTCCGCGGGTATGGAATATATATATATATATATATGTTATGTAAATATGTTCTATAGCAGAACATAAAAATGATAAAAAAAAAAAAAAAAACATTATTTCATTGTGACACGAAAAAGCATTATATCAAACGCGTACGTACATTAAAAAAAAAAAAAAAAAACTACCTACCCACTGTAATTGTTATCTATTATATATATTAACTTAATTTGTCACAAAACGTATTATACAGTTTGTTATTTATAGCTTATTAAATCATCGTGATGACTACAAGCTAAGGTATAATATAAAACGGACAAATATAATATTAAAAAAAATATTGTAATGTTATTAATGTTTTCTTTGGTAGTGGTTTTGTGTTCTTCCGATATGTTTGTAACACTCGCGATGTATTTCACAACACAATGATTGAATTTTCGACATGTTTTCAATTTTATCGCAATATTTTTAATTGATATTTCACTATTTTAACGCGTAAGTAGTTTTTTAATACAATACTTATCCGAACAGCAAGACGAAAATAAATATATCAAACGATTGCTAAATATTTTGTTTATTCAAATTTTACTGTTCTTTTTTTTCACGTCTCGTAGTGCATTTCTGCTAATTTTTTTTTGTACAATACCTGCAATCGATTTTACTTTGTAGGTAGTTTTTATTTACCCCGACAGCGTCCTAGCTTTACAGTTATGGTAAAAAAAAAAATAATTAAAGGGAGATTGTTATTATCGATTACCGGTGCAGTCTGAGGTGGTGAAAAAAAACACCGTAATTTCACGACATCACGTTTTTATAGCAACCGTCACGTTTATAGGTAGGTAGATTAATAGTTATTATACCAAACTATACCAAATTAATGGTATAATAATAATAATAACGCGTCTTATCCGATTTGTTCATCTCGTCGATGTGTGTTTCGCCCACCCACCCCAAACAAACGCTATTAAATCAATCCAGAAATATGGTCAAACCGTGGGAAGGGAGGTGCCATATCCTCTATTGGGCATTATTTTTCGGTCTATTGATTTTTCCGCCAACGGATCTGCGACCAATCGAAAACTCATACCGATGAAAAATACGTGGAATTTTTTTCTATCGAGTCTTATTCGGTTTCTATACCGTCACACATAATTCGTATAGCATTAAATAAAAATACAATTCCGCGTCCTCTAAGTAATATACGGCTGCAAAACTTCGTATCTCTCCTGGGACTCGTACAGTCGGGCGTGCCCACGAAATTTCAATGGGAGGTGATGTTATACCTAAATATTAAACGTAGGAGTCTTCTTCTATATACTTAAGTAATTACCTGTGAATAACCGAAATTTAAAAACCGGATCAAAAAAAAAAAAAAATGTTTATTAAAAAAATCAAGCTTTTTCCTTGTAACTTGGCTGAAATCGGTGAGAAAAATATTTAAAATAAACTTGATTTTTTTTTTATTTGTCGTATCTTTTTTCTCATAAGCTTGTCCCCCGTCAAGGACATATCCGGGTTTGGTGATTACGACGGAGTCGATAGTGCGTATATCTAAATAATATGTAAATTTACGATTTGAATTCGTTCCTTCGTCAAGCCCGGACAATCGGTTCATTTTTGTTAAGACTAACTGAAATTCCTGTTGTAAAAGAAACCGTTGTCCGAACACTGACTGAAATAATATTATATATGTACACAAGTTTCGAAATTGAATAATTATACTAAATAAACATTTGGGCTAATTGGATGAGGGGGGGGGGAGTAAATAAACCCCCTGCGAACGCCACCGGTCGCCGGGACGACCGCCGGAAAACCGTTTACCGTAAAGGGCGGTGGGGGGGGCGTTTTTGACGTGTCGGGCGGCGGGCGAATTAGCCGGTTTTCTGACAGCGATATAAACGGGCGCGCGCGCGCGTACCGGCGGCAGACTACCGCCGCGTGGTACCCGGGGCGACACGGCGTCGGAATTGCCTCTGATGGTAACGAGATAAACGTCGCGACCTCACAAGTAGCGCCCCGCGACGGCCGTTACTATATTATAATAATACCTAACAAATATTACATTATAATATGTACGATATACGTATATATATATATATATATTAAAATAATATAGTAACGTATGTTTTACATCGCCCGGTCGTAACAACAGAACAAAACAAATACCGAACGTCAAAACGGCAAATTTTTATACATATTTTTTTTTTTTTTTTCTTTATTAATTTTGCGACGACAATGACGACACACCCGAAACAAGCCGTAAACATTCCGCCGTTAACGCGCTAAAATATGGAAAATATAATATTATACGAGACGAAATACGTTCGCCACAAGTTTGTATTATTCAAATGACCCGATTTTTGCCCAACATTTTTTAACGTCTTCCATATCAAACCGTGATAAAAAAAAAAAAAAAACAAATGAGTTAGGTGGTACACCACGTGCATATTATACTTTTTTCGTATTATTTTCCACTGAACCCTGTATGGTAATCGTAAACAGACACAATCATATTTTATTATTTTATTTCTACGACATATTTTAACGTTGAATAACAACAGTTTCTCGGGTTGTTTTGTGTTGTAAAGTTGCTGTAAAAGTCATTGAAACATGTCCCGGAAGTGCTATTAAAGCTTTTTTTCGTTGAAATTCCTAATGTAAAATTGTATTTATAAATATTATCTATTATGCTAATACAACACGTTGAAAGGAGATGATTTTTTCATCTCTTCGCCGATAAGTTACGTTATACAGGACGGGCGAAACTCGACCATACAGACCGTTTCGCAAATAAACACAATTAACATCGTTTCGGCATATGTTTTATCGTTTTTATAAATGTCCCCCCTGTCCATAAAAAAAAAAAAAAAAAAAAATCGGGTCGTGGTTTCCCGGGGACGGGGCGCTACTGACAAACGAAAACGACGCCTCGGCGACCCGGCGCGGTCCCCCCGGGAACCGTGAGTATTTCATTTTATTATTTTTCTTATTGTATTTATTCGTGAAAAAGTCTATCCGGACGATAAAAACCTCGGGGGTGGCGGCGGGACGGCCGGACATTGTCCGCGGCTAGCGAACAAAACGCGATCGAACAACAGACGCGTCGGACGGTCCCCGGAGACGGACGCGCGCCGCCCGAACAGACGGTCCGCCGCCGGCGCGGAGAAGAACAGTGTGAGGCGGCGGCGCGTGATCCGTTGAATGGGCGCGCGTAAATACGTATCGGAATACCGCGGTCGCGGTAACGCGATACGCCGACGTATTGTTATTATTGTTGTCGATCTTCTCGGTTACGTTTGTGACGTCATTAATCTCCGGTTTTTTTTTATTCTTCTTCTTCTTCTTCTTCTTCTACTACTACATCGCCCTTATTCTTTATTATACGTCCCTCCGCGGGCGTACGGGGTCGCTGAGTTTTACAATCGGTCTCGTCCCGTGCGTATACGGGCGGTTTCGTTAGGTGTAGTATATAAATCGGTATTATATACCGGCGGAACGTCGTCTGGGAATACTAATGAACCGTGGCGTTTTCGAAAGGAAATATACGTACAAATAAATAAATAAATAAAACGAACGATTTACAATATATTATGTAATTCGGCCGGCCGGCCAAGCCGGAGACTGCGGTTATTGTATACGGTTTTTCATTTTTTTTTTTTTTTTTTTTTTCGGCCCTCTCGCCCGCCCGGGCCGCTCGCGTCCGCGTCTCGCGGTTTAACTCGCGCCCGATCGTAAATCTTTTATGCTAATCGCCGCCGTCTGGCCGCGGCGGCGGCGGCGGCGGCGGCGGTGCGAACAGGCTCGTCCTCGTCCGATCGATTTGTACACGGACAGTCGTATTATAATATATGGTATAGGTATAAACCACCGCGGTATATACCGGACGATAATAGTCGTCGTCGTCACGAATAAATTACTATTTAATTGATAAACACGCGCGCGCCGCCGCCGCCGCCTACCGCGCGTATTATCGACACCTATATATAAATACGATAATACGCGACCCACATAGTCCGCGTATAATATATGAATATTCTAGATAATGGGAGGGCACCCGGATATATATATATATATATATATATATATATATATATATGTATATATTATACTATTATGTATATTACTACGACTGGGATTTCAATGCCCCCGAAATATCGCCAAAAGCAAATAAAATGCGCAAATGCCTTAAATAAACACTCCGACTGACACGAGTTGAAATTTAACAAACGAAATGTATTCAACTCGTTTGTCGGTTAACAAATGATCAATATCGTAATATAACTCAGCAAAAGAAAAAACAATGTTCGATGTTCACAACCCCCACCCACCCCCACTAGCCTTTCTTTAACAGACTATCGTTGGAAACATTTTCCAAACTTGTATAAAATACGCGACCCACATAGTCGTATATAATATATGAATATTCTAGATAATGGGAGGGCACCCGGATATATATATGTATATATTATACTATTATGTATATTACTACGACTGGGATTTCAATGCCCCCGAAATATCGCCAAAAACAAATAAAATGCGCAAATGCCTTAAATAAACACTCTGACTGACACGAGTTGAAATTTAACAAACGAAATGTATTCAACTCGTTTGTCGGTTAACAAATGATCAATATCGTAATATAACTCAGCAAAAGAAAAAACAATGTTCGATGTTCACAACCCCCACTAGGCTTTCTTTAACAGACTCTCGTTGGAAACATTTTCCAAACTTGTATAAAATAATACACGCTTTATTTTGTCGTACTATTAAAATGTACACATTATAATCGAAAAATAACGATAAACAACTCTATAGATTGAGCAACTCGTACGTTCTAAACACGTGATATATTTGTTCGAATAAATCAAATTATTCTGTACGGAATTCGTGTTTTCTTTTATACGAATATAAGTTTTGACGCGGTCGGTATTTGTGTTGCGCGCTTGTTATGCGTACAGAATATGCATATAGACGAGATGATCAACGAATTAGCATTTAGTCCGAGAAAACTCGAATTTATAATGTGATGTATTTTTTTTTTTGTTTTTATAGTTTTCTAATAAATATATTTTTAAGTTATGCGGTACGATTCTATAAAATATATTGTAGCACTGCGGAGTTGGGGGTTTCTGGGAGGAGCCCCAGAGTAAAATCAACCATCCACCTCGTAATATAAATATTATCGAGCAATCGTGTTCGGACGACGGCGTTTGAATCGAAAAATGTAACCTAAAAAATGATAACCTAATAGAAATGTATTCTATGTAAATACTCATAGTTATAAATAATTAAAAATAATAATTCTATAACGATAGCATTGGCTATACCAGATTCTAAGCTCGCGATAACCAATAACCGGCAACCGTTTTATTGTCGTTATATTTGTATTTAAAATTATAATTTATCCAACAAATTATTGCGAATTTTCAAAAGTTTTAAACTGGTTATGTAAAGAAAAAAAATACAGTCAATGGGGGGTGCGGGGGGGGGTGATACATTGCTCCACTGCTGATTCCTTACACATTTGCTAAGAAAAACGCCTTAGCGTTAATCCATAGATTATTATTTTCGACGTTTTTTCTGGCCGAAAATTCAGTTTTACGCGGCATTTTAGTATAACACGTGGACTACGACGATGAATACAAAATGTGATCTCTATAAAAAAACAAAATTACAAAAAAAAATCGTGCAAACTCGTTTAACTAATCGGATAACAAATCTGATAGAAATCGACACAAGCTGCGCGGTATTATAATAGACCGTTTAACTTAACAGTGTATAATATGTTAAATTTAAATACATAAGTGAGAAGCTGTATAATTAGTATACTAAATATATTTCTCAGATGTTCTGTAACCGCAAACGACGATTGAGACATATAATATCTCGTATATATAAATAAATATAAAAAAAAAGAAATAATAATAAAAAAAAATGTTTCACACGCGCATTCTTTTTCCAGCTGTTGGCGGCGGTTGACTGTGAATTAAGGTGATGATTTTTTTTTTTTTTTTTTTCAAAAACAACATTGGCATATTTGTTACAGTATTGTAATACGTACATAAGAGAATTAATACACGCGCATAAATATCGTAAAAAGTTTTTTATTTTTTTTTTTTTTGTTCCGCTGTTACCATTCTTCAATGAATCCAAATCGGATTTTCATTGTTTGAAATAAAAAGGAAAAAAAAAAAAAAAAAATGAAATTTATATTTTATACTATAAGTTTTACTGAATGTATATACGTCCCAGACTTTACGCGTTAGTTCATACGAAATATAAGAACGCGATGACGTTTGCCGAAATTTAAATACTTTATACGAATAATAATAGTATATAACACTAACATTAATCGCAGATGTTATGGAAATGACGCGATATTAGCTGTTAACGGAGACATTCTCTAACTTGCAGTTATTATAATGTCGATTCCTCGGTTTTGCAGGTATACACCGGTTATCGTGTAATTAAAATAAATAAAACATATATTAATTTTTTTTTTTTTATTATTAACTTATTTATTCGTTAGTAATACGACCGATATTTATTATGGTAAAGTACATACTACGAAAAAAAAAATATATATATATTTGTTTGATACTAATACGAATACGAATTTCTCGTCCGTAATATACTGTGCACAATAAAAAAAAAACAACAAAAATGTGTTTTACAGTGTTTACAATTAAAATTCGCTTCGAAATAATAGCGTTCACGTTTGAATTCCTAGTCGACGATTCGCCTAATATATGGGAAAAGGTTTTTTTTTATTTCGCAAAAAAAAAACAACTAAAATGTTACTTAATTAAATTAATGACGGTTGATATCGTCTTTGCAAATAAATTTAACTACACATGATTATATTTTTTTATGATACTCGTACATAATAATATTATAATGAGATGATGTATGCAATTTATAATATTTGTCCGTCGGTTGTTTTAATTAATTATTTTGTAACGATTCATTTTTTATAATTTCCGAGAATGACGACTACTCCTCGATGTCTTGATAACCATACGAACGTTTAATAATTCTCCGCGTACAACGCACGATCAAACGATAGTCTTTTTACTATTATTATTATTTATTTTTTTTTTTTACGGTTATAAACGAATTCGTGTATTATATTATAACTTACGCGAACATTCGTACGATCTATACTCGTTTCTTCGTTTTTTTTTTTTTTTTTACTTATCAAACTTATTGATCGAAATCGTGATATTATAATGTGTAATTTTATACCGATCAGGTGCACTGTTTATTGACATTAATCGTAACGATTCACTGATAACCGATGAACCAGTTAGCGGACACGAATGCAACTCGGCGACTTGATTAAACGCTTCTCTCGTTTGCGTGTAAAATGATGATGTTTTTTTTTGCCAAAAACCCGGGTTGAAATAATTATTCCGGCACGGTACGAAATTCTATTTGAAAAAAACATTTTTTTTTTTTTTTTTTTTTTAATGAATCCCGAAACAAAGTGTCTTGTGCTAAACACTTCAAAACGAAAACATTTTTAATGTTTTTGAATTTATTCCGGCCACAAGTGACCTCGTGTACACGCTAACTAGCTCAGTTACAGGCCATTAAGATCCAACAACCCGCTGACACCCACCCTCTGCCCTATAATTTTCAGTTCCTCGTGCGTTCCTGATTCCCCGGAACCTTGAGCGTTCTTGCACTCTGTCTGCAACTAGATGGCCGTCCAATTAGTCTTACCGATATCCACTATTCCCCGCCGAACTTGCTGTACAGCTCGTTAAGGTTTCAACTTAAACTATCTAACTTATATTTGACTATTTTTCGGTTTTTATAATATAAACGATTTTATCAAGTACTAAAAATATAAATTGTTATTACAATAATAATTGAAGCGACGGCATAGAGTGTACAAAGGGGCCCTGGAGGGATGTGTCTCTCTAGTCTTTATCATCTCAATATAAGGGGGAGGGGAAAAAAAAAAAGTAATAATAATAATACGGTTCTCGGAGAGCTATTTATCCCCGTCCACGGTGTAGTGCTTCCGAACAAAACGCATTATTATTATTATACAGCGAGTAGGTAAGGTCTCAATATAAAAAAAAAAAAAAAAAAAAAAAATGTGTAAACGATGCGGATTGTCGGATTTTCCACCGGTTTGTATATGGCTCGCGGGGGTTGACCATAAATTATCTTATCGGTACGGGGGTCGGCCGGTAAAAGTCGGCAGTAAACGTGCGGCACCGCCGTGCGTATAGTCTCGCGCAGCCGCCGCGCGTCGGACGAGGCGGTGGCCCCCGGTCCGTTGAGAACCGTATTCGGGAATGTAATAGAAAAAAAATAAAAATATCTATAACAATACGTAATAATATGATATAAAAGGTAAACGGAAACGTGCATAATGCTCGTGTGCGATCGCGTATAATAATAATACGTAATAATATAAGGCGCGACGTGTCGTGCGCGGGGTATTGTTAGGAAATATTTAAACGACTCCACGGCCCCATCATAATAAACTCTGATTGCGTCGTTATTATATTTCCACGGTACGCCCGAGCATAATAAAAATAATATTCGGACGACACGCGCGATTCCCGCGGTGTTATTATACGGATAATTTGTCACATCGGAATGATATATATATATAATCGGAACACTATTATAATAATAATAATAATAATATACGAGGACCCGGTAGCGGGGCAAAAAAAAAAAAAAAGAAGAAAATATTTATTAAAAACGCCGCCGCCGGGGAGAGACTGTCCCGAAGTCTGCGCGGCCGATTTTCATATCGTATTTAATTTACGTATATAAATTTGCAACGGGGTGACTATTGACATTTTATCGCCGCGATCCAGCGATTATATCCCACCGAGTAAATTCAATTATGGTTTTTTTTTTTTTTTTAATTTTATTATTTATAAATAATTACGATTATTTACCCCCCCCCCCTCAATCAAGAATCGTTTAAGAAACGCAATTGTTTTTTTTTTTTTGTTTTACCAGCGACTACCCAAAGGCCGTTTCGCTATCTACTAGTAAAAAAAAAAAAAAAGAAGACGAAAAAGATGATGCATAGTGTAATCGAATGCGCCAGTAAATTAGCATACTACCTCCTATTGTTATAATGACATGCTGGAGTTGAACATATTTTAACTTTTCGAACAACTATTTAGTCGGCTATTTTACTAGTGGGTTGGAGGCAGAGGGGGACTTTAGACATAAATCTCCTCGCCATTCCAGTGGCTTAAAAATACAACAACTACGAGATTTATTTAGTAATTCAATATTATGTATATTTCAGTCAAAACGTAAAGCTTGATTTATATATTGAACACAAATCGCCATTTTCGGATCCGGTTTTTAAATTCACACTGTCTGGTTAGGTAAAAAAAAAAAAAAAAAAAAAAACGAAAATTCGATATATCTATACTGTCGACTGTCTACGCGCAAACGAATTTTCCATTTTACTATCGGGCTATAGTTACTAGCTGCCAAGAATAATCGGCTCGTGTAGCCGATGCTCTTTATTCCATTAATTGATATGTTTCAATAGCATTTTTGAACTCTGATTCGGAAAGAGATTTATATAAATTTTCTCTAAAAATGTCGATTCGCGCGACTAGACTGCAGTTTAACAACGTGGACCGGAGGAGTGTATATTAGGCGAGATCCATCAGGGCGTACCGGTACACGGCATACGGCGCGCGATCGGCCGGTTTAAACTCTTTAATCGTATCGGTACGAAATGAGAATGAAATTATTGACTTTTTTTTTTTTTTTTTTTTTTTTTTTTTTAAATTTACGCGCGTTCTTAGTTTTTAGAATATAATCGCCGGTTTCGCGAACTGTTCGGCGTATACGCGCGCGTACGCATATTCCGGACCACGGCAGTGTTAGATGGTTCGATAATACGTTGTTCGGACACTTGTACATTGTTCGAGTGATGTGTCCGACGTGGAAAAACGCACACGATTCGATTAATAATAATAACGATGTTACGCGTACAATAATATTATATATGGGTACGGGACGCCGGACGCATTTTTAGAATAAATCGCGGGCGGGTGTTTTACAGCTGCTACCGCATAAGAATAATGTCAATTTTCAAACGGGGGCCGGTCTAAAACCCGCACGAAATTTTCGACAATGCGATATTATTCTACTGTCACGTCCAGCCCACCGCCCCTATATTTTACTATTATTAGTATTATTATCGCCGTTTCCTTTGATGTCGTTACACTCGACATCTCCGCGCCGCAGCGTTCTCCGTGGTCGAACACCGTATAAAAATGTAACCGTAAAAGAATCTTTTATCGTATGTATATAGTTTAATTGTTCAAAGGAATTGGAAAAAAAAAAAAAAATAAATAATATTATAATAAACACGTGAATAATACGCCATATGGCCGTCGTTATTATTCAATGGTATCGCCGTCGCCGCCGCCGGCTTTAAATTCAATAGTCCATAGATATAGCCATTTTTTATAATTCCACGTCGATAAAGTCGTGATGTTACCTAGGTATGGGTGTCCGGACCTAATAACGTCGTCGAACGCGTATAGTGTTTTTTTTTTTTTTTTATAATTATAAGTGGCGTATATAGAATAATAAAATCCCGTATAGAGGTATGTATTTACGGTTCGTTAAAATGAAATGTTATTTGTATTTTATGGTAAACGGGAAGACGAGGAAAAAAAACGTTATGTTAATATGTAAATACCAAAACACTCGGTAAATTTGGTCCGGCCGCAGTGAAACCGAAAAAAGAAAAATAGTTTAACATTGTTATCTACCAATTCGGTCAAATTCGCGAACTCGTAATAGCTCAGAATTCAAATGGAATGCGATATAAATACCAGTAGAAAATGTGTTTATTTTTTTTTTTACAATTTTTCTATTGGTAAATAAAAATTCAAAGTTCTATTGAACCTTTATAAGAATAATAAAAATATATTACCGAATAGTCTAATTTTGTTTCGAAAGTATCTATAAGTAAGTACGGTGGCGTAAATCGCCTATCGTTTTCGGTGTTGCAAACCGTGAAAATCTATAACCGTGCAGCAATCTTGGATTATCGTATTAAAAATTAGTTATATATATATATTCTTTTTTTAAAAAAACATACTTTTGCGACATTTGCAAAAAAATTTGGTGTTGCAAATGCTGTGCTCGTAACACACCCCGATCACGCCATTGTATAAGTGCATAGGTAAAGTATAATTATCTGATTGTCCGCAATAATATCGAACACTTAGTCGTCGGATGTAAAATTGTAACCGTACGCGAGAAATAATACGATATCGAACTCGGTATAATTGTTGTGAACGTACGACGACGTCTATAATAATACGAGAAGAATAATATATAATCCGAAAACGATTTTGTGGTGTTATTTTTCTTCTTCTTCTTCTTCGTTTATATAGATGTGATTTATTCAAGTACGGGTAAAACGCTGTTTTTATTATTACTATTATTATTATTATTATACTCTTTGTAAGTTTTCTCGTCCGTACTACACTCGTGTACCCGTACGCGTCCTGATTTATGGGTCGCATTTAAATGAAGTCATAACGAGATACCACCGTATAATCCGATATCCGAAAATACATAAATCTTATAACGAACAAATTATTAACAACATTTACACCGGGACCCGTATTTAAAAATATATATATATATATATATTTTTTTTAATTTTATTTAATAGGTTCGCTAAGGAGACTCCTCGTGGTCGGTTCTTTAATAATAATTAAAATCGTCGTCGTCGTCGTCGTCGTGTTATAATATTATATCGGATCCCTCTGACCCGCCCGCGAGTTCAACGTGTGTCCGTGTACTTTATTTCTTAAATATATATATATATATATATATATATGTATATGTATAATATCTCGTATAATATCTCGTATACGATATATCGTTATTATTACTCGTGTCCCGTGTCGAAAACTTTATCGCGGTCGGGCGGCGCACCGTATTAAAATTATTACACGCGTATATACGTCGTACGTATTTACAGCCGTACGCAAGTACCCAGCGACAGCGGCGTGCGCTGCCGGAGTGTTTGTAATAAAATAATAATAAAGCCCACGGGCCCCGTAATCCTGCGGCGAGTACACGTGTAAGTCTTGTATGTTCTTATTACGCGGACGCATAAATACGTATATTATAATAATGCGTTTGTATACGTGTGGCGGCGGGGAGACGTGCGAGTTAAAAAAAGAAAGAAAAAAAAAAAACGGGGGAGGTCAAAGGTGCCGGAGTACGAAGGATATATAGTAAAAAAAAAAAAAAAAAAAAAAGAATCTCCGTCGTTCTAAGTTATTGTCGTCGTCGTCGTCGCACGCACGCCGAGAGAAAAGTGGCCCCGGCACTTAATAGTAATATATTATTATACCGCGTTACTGTAACCGCGTTTAACAAATGAAACCCATAAATTTAAACGGGCGTTATTCTTTTCCGGGGTGTACGAGACGCTGCCCTCTATGCCGCGGATGTGTTTATTATCGTTTATAATGTGAAATACAGAAGCGCCCAACACTGGCCGAACCGGCCCGGCGGATAAACCGAAAAATAAAATCGAATATCGCTCCGGCGGTTCGAATTCACGAACGCCGTCGATCCGCGTCGCGTTTCCGTTAAAATGCAATACGGTATGTCCGGCACGCCGTTTTCCACGTTTCTACGGTTTATATTTATTTTCTTTTGGCGGGTAAAAAAAAAAAAAAAAAAAAATCCGGTACCGGGATACCCGTATAATAATAATCGCGAATAAATCGTACAATCTTTTCCAATTCCAAACCCGACAATTGTAAATTTTAAAACGAAAATGTCCATTTTCATTTAACAAACCGAGTTTCGTTTCCTTACAATTCGCCCGAATCATATCAATATACATTTCAAGATTAAATTGCAAAATAAATACTCGTCGCACACTCAAAAGAAAATGGTGTAGAGATCTTTTAACTTAATCCAATAATAACGTAAATTTCAGGTCAAGTGTTACACTAATAGATGGCTCTTTATTCACGCAACCCCGATAACGTTACGGTTGTTATTTCTTTTTTCTTCCCTTCTCACATATTCGTATTGTGTTTAATCGTTTAGATTGTATATTTCCTTTAAAAATAAAAATACTCGTAAATATTGTATTATTAAGTCAATGCGGGGAATACAACCCCCCACCCTGGGCAGGCCACGTTGACAGGGGAATGGTAAACCCATCCCTACGCTATAGACAGAGTGTTGACTTTTACACAAGCTTTTATTAAATTAAAAATATTTTTTAAAGATAATATCAGTTTTGATACGAATCGTGAAAATGATAGACGTTTAGGAGAGTTTACATGATTTTACATGTGACCAGATAACACATGTCTTTGTCTCTCGATTATTTAGTTCACACGGTACCTTAGAAGAGGCGAATTTTCTGCACGTTTACATCTCTCGCTCTATCCCTCCGCAGTCCATATTCGGTTCCACTGCTTTTACATCCTCTTTTACCCGGGTTTCCCGTCTTTAACACCGCGTCGGAATTTTTATAATAATGGTTAATATATAACATTTTTACGTATTTTTTTTTTTTTTTTATCCTAACGGCTGCAATACGACTTGGCGTTGTAATCATAAATATTGTCATGATGCGTTTGTGCAAGATACTATTATTATTTTATTATATTATATTATTTATTATGATGGTACGTTTAAAGCTACCGGGCGCGCGTGCAAATTTATATCGTTAAATCAACAACGGCCGAAATACGTTTATTGTACTTTTATAGATTAATATTATTGTTTTATTTACACGGCAGTCTTGGCGTCGAACTCGTGACAATCTCTAGGCCAAAAATATCGTATTCGATTTGAATAATACCGCGTGTATTCTTTAAAATGTCCGAAAAGTGATACGTGCGCGTACCATTATGCTTTTATGGCGAACGCTCGTGCCATTTATCATTAAATCAACAACAACCGAAAATATGCGCATACAATTTACATATTTTACAATCATCCGGTGCACAATCGGGCGTACGTTTGTAAATTAATAAATTATTTTACACACGAAAACTCGTCACGATCTTTTAGGCCAAATTCGTAATGTACGATACGATTCTTCGGGGGAAAAAATTTAAAAAAAAAAAAAATCCGAAATGTGATATCGAACAAAATAATACATCGGTTTCTATAATATCGCGAAAAACGATTAAAACACGTTAATGATAACGAAAAAAAAAAATATATTTAAATATATAATTGCGTATCTCATATAAAATGTATTCATTACATTTTTAATAGCATAAACGTGTAGGTAAAAGAGAATGCAGTAGGTAGATCACGCGTATAGAATATAATATAAGCTAATAAATTGTTTTTCTCGCGAATGTATACTTTTTGATAATGATTAGACATAATATTGTAAAAATCGTGTGGGCTATAAATCGAAATTAACGCATAAATCAACGGGACCAGTTTACACAGATCGGATGATCGCGCGTTTTAAAGTGACTGCTCGTTATGCAAATTACATTTTAAACAAAATGGGCAAGCTGTACATGCGTAGTGGCGATCAGAATTTATTTCCAAAAAAAATAATACTTGTAAACGATTTAAACTAGTTTATCAATACGTAGTTTATTATAATTTTTTTTTAAATCCATAAATTAGACAGTATTCTGCGGTTTAGTATAATACTACTATGGTCATTAAGTTTTAAGGTATCGCATGTGCGCGTACATTTTATAAGATACCTATCGACCTTCTGCTTAACATTTCTACGTGTACAACGTAACGATACATAATATAAATACGTTATTTACAAATATAAATGAATTATTTTTTTTTAAACTTAACGTATTAAACGATACAACGCCGTTAAATACTTATGAGCTACTATATATATATATATATTGTTATACGGAAGGCGCGAGTGGATTAAAAAAAAAAAAAAAAAAAAAAAAAAAAAAATATGTACAACAAATTAATAACGTTACGTTTAATCGTAGATTGTAATATTTAAATTAAATCATACGGTCAGCGAACAGCGGGAGAAAGTTCATGTTTTACATTTTATGCCGAGATAAAAAAAAAAACAACAAGTACAAACACGGCGGTCGGTAATTATATTTTATATTTTTTGTTAATATTATTATAAAGAATCGCCCTTCAGTAATATTCGTCCGCGTTTTCGGTACAATGGGTTACAATGTTACGTTAGAGAATTACGTTGTTTTTTTTTTTCCTTTTTTTTTTTTTTTTATTCCGTATACCGGTATACAACATTATAACCGGGCCGCGCCGTAGCCTCGACAAATAAAAAAAAAAACGTTATACCGAGACAGAGGCGGCTTGAACGTGTGCTTACAAGAGGTGCACTGCACGCGCAATAAATACGGGGTGGGTGTGGCGGTCACGGGTGTATTTTCGTATGGGAAATTATTTGGACAATGTACGTCGACAAATAACATGTGGACTACGATAATATTATACTAATCGAATATTGCAGCCGCGGTTATAACTGATTAGGCCACTGCTGCATTAGCCGCGTTGCCCACTATAGATATAGATAATCGAGAAATAAGACCAAAGTCTAGTTTGCTGCGTGCAAATCTGTTTTACAAATAATGTTTTAAAGCTTTAATGCATTATACCGTGAAATACGCACGCGTGTTAATATTATATTTTATAATTGATGTACGCTCAATTAGTGTTTGTGTGGTTTTCGTTTTCAAAAACTATGGCGTTTAAAATGTCGGCGGGTGAAAAATGATTAAATTACGTCGACACTCCAAATATCACTGGCCTCGGTCCGCCGTCGTAGGTCCGACGAATCGTTCCCGATACCGTCGAAACCGTAATAGACCGACGGCGGGTGAAAAAGTAAAAAAAAAAAAAAAAAACGAAAAATTGCGTACATTTGAGCCCGATAATACTGATAAAAATACACGTATAAAACGTTGAATATTTCCAACCGTATGTCCCTCGACGCGTGTACGTATGTAATCATAATAATACGATTAAAAAATATTGTTCGGGTGCACCGTAAACGCATAATATTATATACAGGGTGCGGCAGAGCCGACTGACGAGTTAAACGAAATCGTTAGTTTACGATAGGATAAACCCAGGCCTATATTAGTGGTCTATTCCGAATTACACGGTTATGCTGTTCTTAGTCGTAATCGTGTACATCGAGGGGTTTCGTCGTTCGCGCGTATTTTGAAAATAATTATTCCGTGATCGCTACACAAAGGGATTCTCGTCTACATCTCGGCATTCCACGCAACGAATCCGTCCCTAAATGTTGACACTATTAAATTTTGGATTCGAAAATTGAAAAAGTCTAGAAGTACCCTAAGCGGACGCGGAGCATCTGGAACGGTATGATGTCGGAAACTTATTTGCAGCGCAGGTTGGAGGGAATGGCTGAAGAACATGACTTGGGAGACGTGTGGTTTTAACGATTCGGGGCTCAAGCGCGCACAGCTCGAATTTCGCTTGCTGTTTTGCGACAAACGTTCCCCGGGCGGTTGGTCTTACTGAGGGGTGACGTAGGCGTGCCGGCCAGCCTACCCCGGATTTAAGGAGTGTGCGATTTTTCCTCCGGTGGTTGCCTAAGAATAAGGTTTTCAAACATCACCCCCATACAATAGATGACCTGACGGAGAGAATCACTGAAGTAATCGCGGCCGTACCAATCGCAACGTGCAGAAAATCTTATCAAAACTTCAGAGATTGCCTACAGCAATGTATTGTCGCTGACGGCCGCCATCTCGACGATTTCATTTTCACAAACATAATTAAAAAAAAAAAAAAATGGGATTTCCTAATTATTTTAACAAAACAAACCGTTTTTCTCTGAGTTTTAATGTCCGTTATTTATAGCTCCTCAAAACTCATCAGCCGGCTCCGCCGCACTCTGTATATATATTATTGTACGATGCAAAACGTATAGGAATTATATTACGCTGATGTGTTTCGAGTGAATAACGTACGAAAGTACACCCAACGTATAGGTATAACGAAAAATATAAAAAAATATATATATTAATAATAATAATTATCACTTCTGTTTTGAAAAAAATTATAATATATTTTTTTTTTTTTTTTTTTACAGAACATTAATATATTATATGCTCTAAAGTACTTTATGCCGTATTGTGTTATATTATTAAAACCGAACCGAACGAGTACCATAATCTATAGAATATTATCTTTATTGGACTGCACGACGCGCACGTAGGTACGGGCTATAATTACAGGGGTGTGTAACATAAATATCGATAACTTACGAGTATCGGTGCACCGATTACACCGTAATTACCCTCTACATTAAAATGCGTATTGTAATTAGTTTTAAAAAAAAATAAATAGATACTTGCGAGTGCGACACGCTCAAACGAGAATAATCGAATAGCGTATTAAACCGCAAAGAAATAAAAATAAAAAACCAAACAAACATTGATACACAGTTAATGTAAATCTTGAATTTCGTTTAAAACTAAAATACATACAAATCAAATTTCAATATTTCAATTTCAATTTTGTCAACTCTTCGGATAACCAACGACCATGGTAATAATAATCGAGAAGTTATTTATTTGTGCAGTCTGTTTTAACAGATGCGATTTTCTATACTCGATCCGTATTAACAAACTTAATAATACGGACTAGGCACTTAAACTCGGCGTTATATGTAGGCAATAAATGTGCAATTAAGTCCCGGAGTAAGTTCTTTTCATTATGTTATTGTTTTTTTTTTTTTTTTTAGAGCCACACTCACTTACATACCATTGGGAGTTTAGATGCAGTCGCAGACAAGTTAGACATCGCCATCCGAATAATAAACACTTGGATAAAAAAAAAAATATATATATATATAAAACAAATGTAAAAATAAACAAATAAAAAACGTTCCCTCTTTATACGCTCGTATATATTACCGAGTTGATTTACTCTTGCTTTCAAAATGCCAAAAAAAAAAAACTTGTTTATGGGTCTGAGTGTTTAAAAATCATTTAGAATATTATAATTGAAAATAGAATCCACTTTGTTTTTTTTTCTCCAAAATAGTTCAGTGTTGAACAACACAACCCGTGTATGTGATATGCTCAATGATTTACGACAAGTTTCGATAAGTCGTGATGTAACTACTTAGATTAAATTAGTGTACAGTCGTGTAAAAAACATAATTTATATAATTAAATCAAATAAAATATATATATATATGTATGTATACATTAGTGTTTTATATTGATACGACTTTATCACAAATTATTAAAACGCGATTAGTCAAATCATAAACGATGTAAACAATAAAATTAATAATTAACATAATCTTGTTCAAAGAAATAAGCGAGACTGGGTGGTACTCTTTTAAGAACAATATTTACGCGTATTTTCATATAGGTAGCATTTAAATACTTAAAGTGTTACGTTATTAATACGAGTTTTTAATTTTTTTTTTTTTTTTTTTATATTCTTAACCATACCAAGAAAAACTAATAAATAATATTATTTTTTTGTAGACACGTTCAATTTTTTTTTTATATATATATTCAATAGACATAATTTTAATTTAATTTTGTTTACTATTATCATTTAACATTTGACACTTCTATAGGTTAAACCTATTAAAAAAAATCTATGGATTTCAGTATCAAATATCAGTTGATACAATATTAAATGTTATATTTCCTAGACGAAACTTACCGTTTTATTATAATAATTATCGTATGTTTCTACTAGTAATATAAATAAAACGCGAAAAAAAAAATGACCAACAAAAATTCACAATATAAGGTAAATATTACATTTACAGATTGTATGTTCAAAGCGGGCATATAAATACAAATTTAAAAAAAATAAAAAATAAAAAAAAATACAATGCAATTTACAGTATTAATTGTAAGTAAACAGTATTCACGTTCACGTAATTTACGTACGGTTTGTAAAATCGAAATTTCGTGTACACACGAAATTAACATTTTATCTGAATACGAATTGTATTTGCCAATCAGAAAATAATAAATAAAAAATAAAAAAGTACATAAAACATAATTTCCAAGAAGACCATAAAAATAATTGTCTATATTATCGAAATCGTAATAATATTAACGCAATGTTTGATGTTAAGTACCTATGCAATATTAAAACGCATATTAAAATACGTCACTATTATAAAACAATCTATTTTAATTGGGTAATAATGTTGTACTGTTATATAGAACCCATAGAGCACGTTTCTGAAAGAACATTGAACTCGTTGAAATTTTTGGCAAACAGATAATCATTATCAATTCCATAGCGTATAATATTACCGTGAAGTGTTGAAACAACGCAGAAGTCGTCTGCGCGGCAATTACATTATTTGGGATTTTTTTTTTTTTTTAAACCGGTGCCGAAGTTCCACCGACCGCCGGATATATTTTTTTTTTTTTCAATCCGTCCGTTTACAACGACAACGCGGAATTGAATCTACTCGTAGTCGGTAACGTCGGTCGTGGAAACGAAAAAAAGAATTTGAGAAAAATTGCAAAATAAAATGCACTTTCGCACCGAATAATAATAGTGATTAATAATACAACAGCGCCCGCCGCACCACAACACGGCACTTTGCTTTCAGATACAATAAAATATAATTGTTTAATCGTTTTGAATTCAGATCATATAGGTACCCGTTAATTGTACACATATGTTCCCGGCTAACGTCGTATAACTGCGACGACGGAGAATAGTGTAGTTGTACGCTATTTAATATAATGTACGGCATTTTTTTTTTCTACGCGCTGTTCGATAATTTAGCAAAAGCCATTACAACGATATCATCGCCGAAATCGACCGACACAATTATATTGTATTAATGGGATTTTTATTGGCGTCACCGCGGCATCGTCGAGCGCACGGCCGAGGTTATTGGCATTTTTATACGACTGCCAAATCGATCGACGTGGGGGCGACGTTCGACGATCGACGAGACGCGCCAGTGTCGTATTTCGCGACCGGCGGCGTAAAGATTTTACAAGCAACAGGTTTTTGTAAACGGTCGTGGAAAGAAGAAGAAGAAGAAGAAGAAGAAAAAAAAACAAAATAATAAAAAAAATCAAAAGAAAATTTTACGCGGCGAAATGTGATATATGGCCTTTTTTGCAGACACAAAGGCACCGCCTTAGACAAACGAATATGCCCGTGTATAGGTAAGTACCTCCTAATAATATTGTCCTCTCGACGACGAACGGCCACCGCGCCGAGACGATCGCGGTTTTTTTATTTTTTTTTTTTTTTTAACCCGATCCGAAGGATGAAATTAAGTAGTTTTTTTTTTTTTTTTTTTTTTTAACGATGACGCGTCATAAAAGTACACGGAAAACCGATCTCGGTTTATTATTATTTTTTTTTATTTTTTTTTTACAATAGCGAGACGATAACACGGTCCGTGTCGAGAAATACACTGGTCCACGTCGAAAACCACCCGTACGCGGCACAATCGTTGGGGTGGATTGTGTAAAAGAATAAAATGGGATTTTTCGATTCGAACCGAACGAATTACGTAGACGCACGCAATGATAAATACTACAATGATAAATAGTATCGATCGACAATTGCACTCGAGATCTGCGCAATAATTGCAATAGTACGATAATGTTTGCAGACCGTTTCGATTACGTACGGGAGAGGCGGAAGATTGTTAATATTTATTTGCAATACGACATAATGATAATTTGTACGAAATAATAATATACGAAATATTCCATTAAAAACGAATAGATAAATTTTAAACGGTTGTATAGAATTTCGGTCACACTTGACTTTGTACGTGTATATTATAAAGATAATATCTCTCTAGTTTTTTGTATGGTTTTCTTCTTTTTTTTTTTTTTTTTTTCTAATAATCTATAGTGTTATATTGTTAGGTAATAATAATCTAATCGAAATGTTAATACCGATTAAATTCTAGCCGATAACCGATAAAAAAAAAAAAAGTGTAATTAATAGTGTTTTCATAAATATAATATTACCAAACTCGATTTAAAACGATTGGCGATACGGTCAACGATAATTTCTCGATGGCGTTATTTCCTAACGGCTTATGGGGATGGAATCGCAAGTTTTCTTTACTTTTTTTTTAATCACTTTTATCGAACAATATTACTATCGTAGCAGATCGAATGTGAAATATGCAGTAATGTGTCACCTATACATAGTTTTAAGTGTGAACGATCTATGTTCTACGTTAAATTATCAACATCGATAAAATGTCCAATATAATATGTCCGGAATAATATTATATATATATATTTTTTTTTTGTCTAATATGCGTCAGACATCGTACGTACTTATTACGCAATTATATATCGTTTAACAGATATATAAACGATTGGTTTAAGTAAGCTCTACAAAGGCACGAGTCGATAAAAATTATAAAATTAAATCAACCATGAATGTGGTTCGAAAAACAAACAATAATTCCTAGTGAAATTAATATACGCGAATTTCCACGTGATCGTATTTTAATTGATGAATTTTTTTATTTTTGTTTTTTGTTGTGCTTCTGCGAAAGATGAAAGTGTAAAATAACACCCAAATGTTCAAAAATCTACAGAGTTCAACAATCGGAACCCAATATTTATATTTATATATATATATATATATATAATTAACGAATCTAATCGTCATAAATTGTTAACATGTTCGATTCCGTCCTATATAAAACACCCGAAACCAACGTTTCAAACGTAATAATATCGTAACAAACCGAATAATATTTGTTTATGTGTCAAGGTAATATATCGAGTGTGACGAGTATCTAAATAATTGGAAGTCCGTCCGTAATGGCTACAATCCATCGCGTATATCGTTAGACGATTATTTAGGGATAAAAAACGAACTAGTAAAATGTTAAAAAAAAAAAAAAAAATCGACCAAGAAAACAACAGCATACTGTTTATACGATTTTACCTATTTGTTTCGGAATAATATGTTACGCGCCCGTAAACACCGGGTCTGTTAAACGAAAATCGGTTTATGATATTGTTTTGACGTTAAACCCGCGGAAAATTATTCACCGATTCCGGTATTGCCCTGTCGGTAAACTCAGACAGACAACGAGATTTGAAGAAGAAAAAAAAAACAAAAAAACACACACAAAACAAACGATTTTACCATTGTGGTTCGGTTAATATATATTGTACATATAAAAAAAAAAAAAAAACCAAACCAAACCACGGCCGGTCTTAATTAGATTGTTTTGTTGTCCGCAGAACTGGTTGTATCGGCGAGCTACTGTTAAAAATTGAAATCCGACCGCTACGACAACGACGTCGTATTCGTGTTCGTCCGCGGCGGCTGCGATGTGTCCTCCCCCCCCCCGCCCCCCCAGCCACGTTCAAATAATTTTTATTATTATTATTTTTTTTTTTTTTTTTCTTCGTCCGCACGCATTACGGGGCCCGCCGTGGATTTCCGAATATTAACGTTAGCACCTCGAACCTGTTTCGACTCGTATATACGCATATAATAACACCCGTCTTCTCCCGATATCTTTTAGGTGCTCATAGTTTCGCATAAATCATCGTGTGTTATTATTGATAAATAGCTGACGGATATTATACGGGCGTTATGACAAGAATGTTACGCCGGGGATCAGGTGTGTGGGGCGGGCCGTTATTGCCCTCGACGCCGGCACGGCCTACACCGGCGGCGTTTCGGCAATGTCGGAACTCATCGGCGACATCTGAAATAAAAATATTATAGAAAAAAAAAAAAAAAGAAAAGAAAAAAATGTAAAACAGACAAAAAAAAAAAAAAAACGGCCGCCGCGCTAGACGAAACCGCGACAACATAGTATTATTATTGTATTACGCTATAAAACACGGACACGACCTAGTCTTTTTTTTTTTTTTTTTTAAAACAACACTACGTATATATTTTATATATCGGTGGCGTGATCAGCATGTGGAGGGAGGAGAAATTTGAATTTAACCATTTTATACGTGTACTTTATCGTTATATATTTTCTGGTACTACCGTACTCGTTCGAACAAATTCTACATGATTTATAATTTTCGTAAAATACGTATATAGTAAAATCCGTTTGATTGGGACACATTGGGGCGACGATCTATTTGTCCCCATTATCCGACTGTCCCGATTAATTGAATAATATTTTTTTTTTTTTTAAATATTAATAGGCATATATATATAACAGCTTTATTTACAAAATACATTCATACTTTGTTTAAAAATGATTAGTAAGTAGTATTATGATATCGTAAACAAACTAATTGATTGTAAATTAATTTAATAACCGAATAATTTGTGCAAAAAAAAAAAAAATATATGTACATACTTATACTTTATACTTTGTTAAACTGGGCAGAAAATCGCCCATTCTTCTTTGTTGTAATCTATTAAGACTTTGCTTATTGACAAATAACGTCTAGCGAAGTTGTTGGGGCATTTTTGTTTTCATTTTGCAAGAAATATAGTGTTAGCTAATCAATGCACTTTTCTGCTTCACATGTTGTAATTTTGACGGGTTGGGCGTCGTCGTCACTTTCTTCATTTTGCAGACTTCTCTCAGCAATTTTGTCGAGAATATTGTCGTAATTCTCATTGTCATCGAAGCACTGCACACAATCGTTAATGTTTAAAAATAACTACGTAATTTTCAACAAGAGGAACGGGTAGATTGTATGTACATCATTGAATGCTGCTGAGTCGTAACAGATGACGATATTCTCCAGTTGTCAGAGACAAATTGTATTTACTTGTAGAGCGTTTCTTTCAGTACTGATATCTATAACACTTGTAGATGGAGTCACTACATTTTTATAAGTCACTTTTATCTTTGTCCCTTGTAACCGATGGATTGTCCTCAATAAACGAAGTTGAACTGTCTAAAACGAATACATTCGTTCGGACTCTGCCGATTTGTCCCCTTTATGCGTTGTCCCAATTAAACGGATTCTACCTTATATTCATTTACTATTTATTCGTATTTAAAAAATCGTATATATAATAAAAAAAAGTTAAAGAGAACCGAACGTTCTTGGGTTTTCCGCCATTTCGTCGAGCCTAGGGTAATAATTGGCACGTCTTTAAGGGCGGCCAACAACGATAATCTCCGTATCAATAAAAACAGACGATGTTTATAGGAAATTCGCAAAGCGTAAATGAGTTATTTAAAAAAAAAAAAAAAATAGCTTGAGGGAAGGGGGGGGGATAGACACCTTCAAGTGAGAGTGCCCCCTGATATACACAATAATAAAATCAAATTGAATAACTGTACCAGCGCATCACGAATGGCCGTACGGACAATTACAATACTTAAGGTCATTTTACGGTTATAATATTACGGGTACGACTATAGATTATCGCCGACCGGAATATCTCGTTACAATTTATTATATTATTACGTCCTCCCGAAAATCGATTGATTCGTCAAACTCCGGTGTTAAAAAAAAAAAAAAAAAAAAAACAGGTATATTACGTTTGACGGGGTTATCTTGAAAATGTATATATAAAAAAAAAAAAAAATATACGTATTATTTATTTTAACCTTATCCTATATACGTATATAGGTGAGTATATTTTCACTTTCTTGCGGCGAATCGTAAATACCGAGGACGAATTATAGTCGTAAAAACGCCGCGTCTGCAACGTTTGCGCTGAAAATGTCAATCGCGTACCTTATATAATTAGTAATGAAAATATTATTATAATCCAATCGGCCGATATAAAAATTGCATAATACGCCGCGATAACCAGACGGCCGACTCGTACGCGGACACGTCAATTAATTTATCGGAACGTTTGTCGTTATTTCGATTACATCAAACGGACGGTTAGTAAATCGATTGCAAACGCATTGCGGATTATTATCGTTACGAATTCTAAATAATATTCCGACGTTACGGTAACAGTGCGAAACGTGTACATAAATTCAATATGCAAAACTTCCGTCTACAAAGAGCAACCCCGAAACGAGACGATTCGCCGGTTTTGCGTGGAATTTTCTTTATCGATTCCGTAATATCGGCGAGAGAAAATTTAAATGGAAATCAACGTCCCTCCCCCCCACCCCGGTGCCGCTGTTTTACGCGCGATAATTCAAATTTATTGACTATTATACGCAATACACGACGTGATTGTCAATTACAAAATCGAAAAATCCGAGATTAACATGCAGTTTACTGTTTATCAGTCGTAAAGTGTAACGATAGAAAATTCTCGACTCCCGGGTACAAGTACAAATATCGAGTATACCGATCGACAATAATATATCATCATTGCGTTTTGTTTTATTATTATTATTATGATTTCTTTTTTTTTTTTTTTTATATATATACGTATTATTTGATACAATCGGTAAACCGACGACTATAGAAAACTATACGCGGTCTGTAGAGTTTGATCGATTCCCTTGAGATCCGACCGTTTATTTCGACTCGTTTACCGAACGCGACCGGTTATTACCAAATTCGGGAGACGCGTGCCCGCTCCGTCGGCCATTAGGAATTTTTCTCGCCTATAGTCCCGCGTATATATATATAAAGCAAATGCCTTGCACTGCTGTGATACGCACCGATTACTAACAATCGCGTATGCCCACGCGATACCGTACTACTACTCTCCTATCGTTGAAACTTTCCTTTGAACGTTTTACAGATCGATACGGGCGTAGAATTTAACGTTACAACGATCGGCATGGGCGCGGATATATTGTCCAAATGTTCGCAAGCCCCGGGTATTAAAATCATAAACGTCCCCGTCGGTCAAAAATTTGAAGAAAACAAAACAAAAAGACCAAACGAGAGTAAATACACTCGTATGTCTATAGAGAGTGAGAGAGAAATTGAGAAATGGCCAGAGAAAAAGCCGGAATAATAAAATAAACTGAAGAATTCCGAACAGTGCTATTGTATTACAGAAGCTTATAATTTAGTAAATCGGTATAGGCATAAAGTATTCTATTTGTTTAGAAGAAGAATTCGTTTATAATATCACGTTACTCGATATTAATTATTATACCTAATGTCTGGCGGTTTTCGAACGTAGTGAAATAATAGTAGTAAACAAACATGCGTGAATACATATATATATATATATATATAAATTAGACGACGGCGGGGGAATACGAATAAACTTAAATCTCGTCGGTAAAAAGTAACGAGATTTCTCCGTTTTTTAATCCGGTGCGGCGGTTGTGAAGCGTTTAAAATTTAGTACTGATTCCGGAGTAGGCGCGTTCTCACGGGCACAGGCGGGCCGACCGTAGGTACCCCCGAGAGGTTGATCGAGTTTTATACGGGAAAAAAAAAAAGAAAAATAAATAAATAAAAAAAAAAAAAAAAAAAAAAAAAACACACGCACACAAACCACGTAACACTTCACCGCGATCACCGCGCGAGAGATCGCCGGCGTACGGGGAGGCGAACGAAATTCCGTACATACGTCGACTATAATATTATATTATATATATATTATTATTATTATTTTTTTATTTTATTTTTTTTTATCTAACAAAAAAACTCGCATGCCTATAAATACGGGTATATACGCGCGCGGTTCCGGGGCTACCGCCCGTCAGTTAATACGCTTCCGAAGTTATGTACCAGACGGTTTTTCGACGACGGCGGTTGGTATCGCTATTGTGTGCCGGACCGGTATACGGGTAAAACGTACAAAACGAACGATAAATATCCACCGGTGGCGCTGTGTCCCTCGATTATTTCCAAAAAAAAAAAATAAAAAATAATTCGAATCGCGCGCGGCCCGGACGACGATTTGAGAATTTTTTCGTTTTTTTTTTTTTTTATATATATATATTCTACGAAACGCGCAATATAACCGTGAAAACGACTACCGGGACGACGACAACAATCGAATTCCGTATGCATATCGATACGTTACGAGTATTATTATTTTTTACTATACGTAGGCATATGTCGTAATCGCGGTGTTTAAAAACGTCCGTTGACGGGCCGATATACTGAGCGTGTGAATTTTTTTTTTTTTTGTATGTGCATTGCGGTCATTTATCGAACAATTACGGCGCGGTAAAACGACGGTCCCGGGATTCGTCGATACGTTTTTTCGAGTACAACGGCGAATAAAAAAAAAAAATAAATATAACTTTTTTTAAGTTACCCTTGCCCCCTGCCCATGTGGCAGTGGTGCCACTAAACGTCAAATCTCGTGGGCTCTTGGCGACCCTCGTCTAACCTATCCAAACCTTACACTGACTTTATAATCGGATTGCCATACTTCAAAGAAACGTTTTACGAAGCGCAAATTTTATTTATTTTTTTTTTTTTCAAATTAAATCGTTGCACCGTAACTTTCTATCACGAATATATTCGCCGGTATCAGTGGCATTAGCCAAATCTCTTCCGATGTTTATATGTGACTGAAGTTGGTGAAACGCTGCTGCAGCATTTGCTGCGTCGTAGCCAATTTTTTTATCATTTCGAAAAACTACGTTCACGTGTTACTGAACTCACCAGAATATACAGTGTTAATGTAAATTAATCCCGTAAAGGTTAGGAAATATTTCTTTATTGATTACTCTTTTGATATCGTTTTTTTTTTTTTTTTTAACAATTCGTTTACAATACATTTCGTTGTATCCAATTAGACTCGGAGCTGCTGAATTTAAAGTTCGGGTACCGCCGTAGTTGCGCCAATGCCTCACCCTCCCCGAGTATTTACACGAGTCGTTATAAATAATAGATAACGTCTTTAATACGCGAATTTTATTTAAATCGCGTTGTTGAATTGTAAAATATTTTCAGCGAAGACACTAATTATTACGTTATTTTTTTTTTTTTTATTGCGTAACAACAGTACAATATTATTGCCAGGACTACACGTATTGAAGAACTACTTTTGATAACAACTTGATTGCTTATTTTAACTGTAATTTAACGAAAACGGTACACATTCGTGTTGTATTTAAATACCATACGTAGTTTCGTAAAAAAGAAAAAAAATAAAAGCCAACGAAAAATACCCGTTGAAAACATATGGATAATTGTATTACGATACATAATAGATAAAGTAAATCAGACTAGAAATATTCTGAAACGAAAAAAAAAAAAAAAAAAAATGTGTTTAAATACGATTTACGTAGGTTACCTACTTCAATAATCTCCCTCTATATGACAAAGGTATCGAGATAATTTTAGATACCAATTACATACCTAGTTATTTGAAAGTATGCCAATACACACTATATTTATCACTTTCATGCTACCGTCGGTTTAAAATCATTACGTATTATTATAAGAGTTAAAAATGTTAAATAATTTTAGCGTAAAATCGTATTATATTATTCGATATCGTCTTTCAATACGGCGTGTATTGCAATATTAATATTGCGACCGGTACAAAATCGTCGAAAAAAAAAAATATGTTTTCACGCGTATATTGAATATCTATATTTGATTATTTTTCAATATTTCCTATTAAATCGTACGTTTCACTAGGTACACACTAGTGTATGGACTTATTGTTTGTAAAAGTAATACATATTCGTATGCCAAAAATAAAAATAGTTTGAGTACATATCAATTATAAATAGTATATACATATATATATTACGAAGGAAATTCTAAATTTACACCGATAAAAAAAAAAAAAAAACACGATAATATTATATTTTTTTAAAACTAAAGATTCCAATATCCGCAACTATTTTGAGCTACGACACTAAAGTAATGAGTGATAAGGTATTTATCTGTCTAGTAAGTGCACAACGACTACAATTTTGGCATAACGTTTTTCTGTTTCATATATAACAATAAGTGTAACAACACTTTCCGGGACGTATGTATGAAATTAAAAGCGTTCGTTTTAATTTAATATATATATATATATATATATATATATATACCGTCCGAAAAATTACCGGATTTAATTGTATTTAATTAAGAGACGTGTAAATTATAACAAAAAAAAAAACGACAAAAATAAACTCGAGCGTATAAAATTAAGAGTAAAAAAAAAAAAAAACATTTTTTATTATTTTTAGCGAAACCGTCTGAAAACAATTATTGTTTTATTGTCGAATTTATTAGGTACCAGATGTTCGAACGAGACGAATATTGCCTACGCGCACGCAACGTAATGATTTCAGTAAGGCGACTTATAGAAAAAAAAAAAAAAAAAAAAAAAAAAAATACTAAACTGGTTTTGTGAAAATCCACACAAAACGTTTCAACTTTCAATAACTCATTCACAAAACGGACGATACGGGTAGTAGAGTTAATGGAATATTCAGAATATTATTATTATTATTATTATTATTATTATTCAATTTACACGTTTTAATAATTCTAATAAACAATTTAAAAAAAAAAAAAAAAAAATACTTTTTCGCGGGGGGGAAAGGGGATGGGAGGGGGCGGAGTGGTCATGAGATAATAACCCGACAATAATAATATAATATAACAACACGTTTTTCATCTACGGCTGTTTAGCATAATACAAAAAAAAAAAAAAAAAAAACTCTAACCTAACTGTGTTTAACAAGAGATCCCACACTTTGTGACGCCCCCGGGGGCCCGACGGTGCTCTTAATACGCACTAAATTACGTCCGAAAACGGTTTTCGTTTCTGAGATCGCGTTATGTAAATACGAAAAACAATTTTTTTTTTTTTTTGTTTTCATTTCGGAAAACGAAACCGTGAGACGCGGGCCGGTGAATTATTATTACTGCGTTCGTATTAATAAACCTCGGTTAATACAATGCCTACTAATTCAATAATAATTCGAATTTGTAAAATTATTTATTTATAATCTGTCCGTCCGCGCGTACAACAGACGGCGGATACGACGTAATGCCGCGGTGGTTGATACCCGGGTCCCGGTTGAATAATTCATTTATTTTTATTTTTTTTTTTTTTTTCCCGTACAATTTACCGGCGGGACACGCCGTCCGTCAGCCCGTGCACGAGTTCGTAACCATCGACATTAATTCGGAATATAGGCCGTAAATCAAATCGGTCGGTAAATTTAATACGCGGGGCAGCGGCCAATCGTACGCGGGCCGTAACCTCTCCGGATTCGGCCGGCCGCGGCCCGCGTTCTCGTTTTAACGTTTTTATCGTTCGCATCTGTACACGCCGCCCGTTACCCGTCGCCCAAGTCGAACTTATCTCGCCGTTTTCATCTCGCCCCGCGTACGCGTGAGACGAGCCGACGTCGTTGTACGGCCCCGCGGTCCCTCCACCGCCCGATTGACGGCGACGTCAAATGTAAAAGTCGCCGCCCGCACATATGAAACACCGCAAGCGCAAGATTAATGTAACGTCAATACGCGTTACTGTTAATATTGTTATTAAAGATGGGGATTTTTTCTCTCTCCAAACATACAAACGTTTAAATACGGATTATCGATAGTCCGTAAACGTGAAATAACGGATCGTAAAAATACAAGAGAAAAAAAAAAAAACCGGCTTAGAAATTATCATAAACTAAATAATAATATTATTCGGTGCCGCGACATTTAACGGCACCGATGCCGCCGAAATTAAGAAAATTACCAATACGTTTTTTTTTTTTTTTTTAACGAAATCCCAACTGATTATAAAAGGCTCGTGTTCGTACTTGGTGATTTTAATATAAAAAATAATAATAATTAACAAAAACTTATCACTATCATTGTAACAAAATGTATGTAATGTCGTCGACAATTATTTATCTATTTGTTGATAACTTTTATAGTTAAAACTTAGCCGCCCCCTAAGTAATCTAAACATTTTCCGTCCCACATCCCGTCCGTTAGACGCGACTTTGATATTAATACGGTACGGTTAACGATTTTCTGGTTGGAAAGTCGACAATCGCGGAAATAAACTAGAAAAACGTAAAAGAAATCGCACAAGTACAAAAGTATATAAATGCTGACCGTCGTAATATGTCGATAGTTTTTTTTTTTTTTTTTTTAAATTAATTTTATATTTTACATAATAATATATAGTTTTATAGACAATGAATTCATATAATCGTTTTACATAATATATATTAACTCGCATAGATAGAACCAATACATTTCATAATAATATATATATATAAATATTCGTAGCTGTCAATATACGTATCACGTGTTGTATAGATGTAAGTATTCCCCCCCACACTCGCACTATATTATATTTTGTAGTAATGTCAATTTTACCATATTATTACCGATCTTGATTAACGTTAATTATTGAGTATTTTTTCGTTTTATTGTACTGATAATTTTCGTAACGTAAAGAAAAAAAAAAAAATGAAATTAGCACGCCCTCGAAGAGTGCGCTGCATTTCGGCTAATAATTCGTTATTGATTTGTTATTAATGAAATTTTAACGTTGATATTGAAAATTATTACATTATAAAATACATATTTTAATAAATATTATTTAATTGTATAAACGATAAACATTGTTATGACGTGTTGAATCATATTGTATAAACTAAAATAGTACGAAAATAAAAAAAAAATACCTTCTAGAATCCGGTATATCGATAGTTGTTTACATTTTTTTTTTTTTTTTTCAAATGCCATTAACCTATATAAAATACTTCAAAATTTAACATTATAACTTTTTCCTTTTCCACTGTTAAAACACGATAGTAACATTTTATTTTTTTTTTTTCTTAGATCGATTCGATTATTATCAATACGGGTCATTATATATTGGTTTTTGATTTAATAATATTTATCGCGTCAAATAACACGATTTTGACTGTAGTTTTCTTTTTTTCCACGTCGGTTTTCCAAATATTACCAGCGAGTATAATTTTGGTGTAAGGATAAATAATATGCCCTTAAATATATTTAATAAACTACATATATATATATATATATATATATATATATATATATACGTATATTATATATCTACTGGTACGTTTAAAGTATAAACTAGACATCTTGTGATTACAAGAGGTCATACACGTGGAATACGTTATTAGCGTAATGGAACTATAAAAAGAAAAAAAAATGAAAAAGTTAAACATGAAATATGAACGAGAAACCAGTAATAACGAGACGGTTCACTTGGCTCAGTAAGGGTCACGTTATACCGAGTCGTATCTATGAGAATAAAGCTAAAGAGGATTAGCGCTAAAAATATGATAAATAATATCACTAATATTGTTCACATTTAACAAACCGTTTATATTTATGTATGCGCGGGATAGAGATTATAATAGTATAACGAATTTCACTGTTATTGTGCGCCTACAAAAAGTTTCATTCTTCAAACAAAATACCTTGTAATATATTATTATATTATAATATAATAGGCGATTTGTATTTTCAACAATTTGCAATACAAAAACGAATGTATTCACAATTGATTGTTTTATTATATAGATGTGTTTGCGGTTGTAAAAATACTAAAAAAAAAAATCCAACACTACTTTACGCAGATCGGTATTTTAATTTCTCGTTTGTGTTCGCTATGCCAAAGAAAATTGCGAAAACAGAAATACGAATTTCAGGCCAACGTTCATACTTTAATTCTAATTCAGCATTCGGGATCTTTTATTTTATTTTATTTTTTATTTTTTTCAATGTTATAATATAATACGCAATTACACTATTGAAACCCGCCCAATACTGCAGTGGCGTACTCTCTATAGTAGTGGAAATCTGCATATCGAAACCTATTTCGGCAACGTTTTATTAATTTTTTAAGTAATTCAAAGGTATATAATATATATTTATATTTATCGAAAATTATACAATAGAAAATCTTTGCTATTTATTTCCGGCGAGACTCGATGGTTTTTTTTTTTTGTTTATTGCAAATTATTATCGAAAATAATAGACTCGTCGAGTTGTGTAACCCATTGATATGAGAAAACGTTTTTATGTGTCTACACTCGGTAGCCTGGGAATAGCGTTACACTGTGATTACGACGCGGTCTACATATAAGTTAAACCGGCGAAAATAAAAAGTTTTGTTACTTCTTTACTCGTTTGTACGTTTGTCGTAAGTATTGGGTATACTATAACTATTATTTTGTTTTAATAAAATAACACCTACTTGTTATTATACGGTCGGGTTTTAAGACTACATTTTACGAAATGTTTAATCGAAAACCGTAAAAACATAATATAATTATATTATAATTGACGTACTTGTAAAACAGCCAAATATTATAATATTTCACTTATCTAACAAAAAGAAACGAACGCCTATTATTGCAATCAACAAGTAGGCGCCGGCGATAGTTTTCCTATGACTACTATGACATAATTCGTTCGTATTATAAATAACATTATTGTTCATGGTTTACCGCGGTTGTTTTTTTTCTCAACGAATTCAAATCTATCTATTTAATCTACTCGTACGAAAAATGTATTTCGGCCAAATGGGAATTATACGTAGTCGTACGGCGAACATTTAAATATTACAAGGAATTTTAGAAGTTTGAATTTAGTAACAAAAAAACAACAACAACAACAAAAAAAAAAAACCACTGTAATAAAACGATTTTATATTTTATTAGTTTACAATTTCTATATTAAATATTTAAAAATCCGACCTCGATTCCGCGGCGTTACTCGTCCGAAGGTTCTCGCCAAATACTAACTTATAGACGATTACATTACGTATATCCAAACAAAATAGCCTAGGTGTTTTTCTAGTTTTTTTTTTTTTTTTTTTTACTTTTAACAAAATTGTACACATTTCTACGGTCGTTATTGATATTTTACACCGCCGTAATATGTAATTATAAATACGAATATATATATATATATATATATATATATATACAGTACAATTGTTGTATTTGATAGAAATAACTTTCGAAATTAGATTCCAAACCGCCTTAAGTTAAATATAATAACTATTATAATAAACAGCGAACTTAACAATAATGTTGAATTTTTTATTATTTTATTTTATTTTAAACTGTTATTAATAATCCCATAAATTACCATTAACTATTAAGGACCATCATTATACAACGTCCAAATCGATTGTGAGTTTATATTATATATATATTAGAGGAGTGTGATAATTTCGTCTTACCGAGTGTATCACACATATTTGTACGTTAATCAAATCGTTAATCTGTAGAACTGTTTAAATAACAACAATAAAAATAATAACTCATAAATGATTATATTTCTAGACGTTACAAGTCATTATTTAAATGAAAAAAAAAAAAAAAAACTATAATTGAATGCCGGTCGCATTAAATAATGTTTGAATACAAAAAAAAAATATATATATATATTATATCGATAAACTTTCACTTTCTGCTTATATGAACAAAAGATATTAAAAGATTACACGGAGAATATTATAACGTTAAATGTTTCAATTTAGACGTGTAAACACGCGATTAATAAATTGCCGATGAGATTTTTCGCAGTCGCGCAGCCAGATAATCTGTCGAACTAATTTAGAAGGCCCCGGGTTTTGGCCTGTTCGTATTTTATTAAAAAAAAAAAAAAAAAAAAATGAATGTGTTTTTTTTTTAACACTGTCCCATAAATAATAATCGTGCCCACACAGCCCCGCACGTCGAAAATATCTTAACTGTTATGCTCCTGGACATTATTATAGTAAACGATAATATTAAATTATTCAATAAATTATCCGAAGAATATAATTTTTTAAATGGTTTTTTAATACAGTTTTAAAATATAATACCTTTGTTCGGTAATATTCTATAGATACACACATTCGTGACGAATAAAGAATTTTCAGTTGAAACCAAACTAAAAAAAAAAATTAACTAATCGATAATTCGTAAATAAAATTAATTATTTCGAGTTTGATTTAATCAATCCGGACGGTAAACAAATAAACAATTGAAAATATATTATAAGCTGACAATTTTCTAATAAAAAAAAAAAAAAAAAAAAAATAATAAAAAAAACGAAAAACAATATAATAGTTTTAAAAATATATTCGTCTGATAAAAAATTCAAAAATTAATCGTTTTGTACCGAATGAGGTTTCTACGGTTGATTTATACCGGTCGGACCCGAGTACTGTATAGGTCCAACTGATTTATTGCCGATCGCAGTTCATTCACGATTCGTTTATTAACAAATTATCTTTTCGTCGTCATCTGAAAATCTAAAGAATTTCGAGAGACAATGACACAGAAGCCGGTTCTCTTTACGTTTTCAATAAAAATTCGTCTATATCCACGTTATACGCACAGGGAAAAAAGATCCGCTTGTTCGTTGCCTTAACCTTGATATACAAATATTGTATTATTAAACTACGGGTTATATATATATATATGTAAAAATAAAAAAGAAACAAAAATTGAAAACATTAAGTCAAAAAAAAAAAAAAAAAAAACTATAGGTATGTACAAATTTTGTTAGTAAAGATTCAGTCAACTCTTTGTAACGAAACGATAATAATCCGTGGGTTTTATAATAATTATTTTCCGTGACATCATAATTCAAACAAGTATTTAATGACTCGTTATAATTCAATTTCTTATCAAAATACAACTATGTACGACAAAAACGGTTTTAGTCAAATAATTCATTTTTTTTTTTTTTTTGGCTTCTAAATTATGTAGACCGGTGACAATTGTTTATGATGTAAACAAGTAAATATATTTTAAAACGCGAATAAAATTTTACCGTCATCACAACTAAATTTATAAATACAATTGAATTAAATTTAAAATTAATACGAAAAAATGAGTGAAAATCACAATCGTCGCAAAGTACGAAATCCTTCGGTAAATCACAAACTGATCGACTCCATTCTTGGCGTAGACGTATCCGAGATAGTCGAATCGGTCATAAAAGAACCAAAAAAAGAAGCGCGGGAAGAAGTCATTCGAAATGTTAACATGCTGTTGTACGATTTAAAAAAAATCAACGATATGAAAAATCAAACAAACGAGAATTTTGGCGGCGCGCGCGATAGAAAACCATTGAAACCGTTAACGTCCGGTGTCAAACAGGACAACAGAATTTCGCGCGCTACCGATTTGGTGAAGAAACAAAAGGGCAAAATCGTTATTTCCGCGGTAAAGGCGAACGGAAACCCGCAAATAGTTTCGAGCGTAAAGACGAAAATCCCGGACAAAAACAAACGTGAGGTGTCCGACAAGTTGGAAGAGAGAGTAAAAGCTATACCGGCGAAATCGAAATGTAAAAACGTATCTAAAGCGGGAAAAAACGATTCGCCCGATAAGAAAAATACACTTGTTGTTGTACACAATAGCGCCGAGAATGTGAATAAAACTAAATTGAAATCTTCTGGCGGCGTTCGAAGACCCGGGGCAACTAAACAAATAGACGCGACTTCAAAGTAAGTAAAACAAATACTAGTTTAATACCTTGTAACAATACAAAAATCATAAATCATATCGTATCGTATCGCATCATCGGTTGTGTATTCTTTTTTTTTTTTTTCAAAACTAAAAGATTTGTATTAACTTGTTTATCATTTTTGTTACAGGAAACAATTATTCACGACAATAGGATCTTTTTCAAAGTCAATAATTCGTGCCCAGTGTTTTAAATGTAACAGTTTTATGATGATCAGAAGAATGCCGTTGACGAAAAAAATCCAACCGGCGAAATAGAAGCAAAATGTGCAAATCAAAAGCAATCCATATTAATGATTAAGTTTTTAATAATATCCATAATGAATAATTGTATCGAAATAAATACGTAATGTAAAATAAATAAAAGTACAATGTAAAACGCGTAAATAATCGTTTTTCTTCTTACGTAGGTAAGACACGAAACTCGGGATAATTTTTGGGTAATTCTTATGCATTTCTCAGTTCGATAACCCCGAAAAAAAATCGCGAAAAAGTGTTTGAATTTTATATTCTCCTCTTCTCAATTTTTACTACTAACACGACGCCTTCTTTAATTTCTTTTTTTTTTTTTATATATATATATATATTAAGCGCTAAGGACAAACGATTATTATTATCGACATTAATTATTTACTAATACGTAGTTATATTACAACGATATTAAAAAAAGCTCGGTGAGTTAATGTTTCGACAAAGTGTTTAACAAATCTGATTTATTTTAGATTCTGTGCAATTTTTTGTTTATGGTTTTTTTTCTTTCCGTAAACCAACCAACTACTTTTCTACCGATTTCCAAACGGGAGTAAATTTTTTTTTGATTTTCGTTGTAGTTTTCCCAATAATCGGGGACAATTGAGGAAAAAACGGAACAATTCACGACCATGATCATTGACGGTCAATTCATTATTTTCAATTTTTTTGCTTTTTATTCGGTCGGTAGGTAGGAATTAAAATTTGTATAGAATGTTAAAATTAAGCCTTCGCGGGCGTGTACAAATTTTCAAAAAATTCTGGCCATTTTTCAAAACTATTTAAAGACATTTAAATTATTTTGTTCACGAATTAATTGAATTAATTCATTTATGCTGCAAATCCAATCGTTTGTGCTCAATCTCTTCGAAATTGCGAATAACTTCATGAAGGATTGAGCACAAACCGGTACAGACGAAAGTCTCGGGTTCGAACTCGACATTTTAATCGGACCTTATTGCGATAGTTAATAAAAACAAATAAGAAAACAAAAATAATTATAAATAAAACATTCATAATTTAAAGATTTTTCATTAAAATGTACACTAATAAAACAGAATTATTAAAATACGCTCAATCTTCTTCCTTTATCGTCATTGAGTACAACTTATGGTGAATCTCGGCCAATATTTCTGTTCGGCTTTACCAGTTTTTTATTAAATTAATTCGAGGAAAAAAAACTTAAAATGCCTGTAAACAATTTAAAAAAATTACCAGAGCCTTTTGAACATTTGTTCACGCCTGTAAAACCCTAATTTTAACATTCTGTGAAAATTTCAGATCCCTACGATTATTTCCGACCCGGTTAGCAATAAAAAAGCAAAAAAAAAAAAAAAAAAATCGAAAATAATGAAATCATTTTACTGCTTTTTTCAATTGTTCCCGATTATCGAGAAAACTACAACGAAATTAAAGAAAAATATACACCGTGGTGCTTGGAATTTCGAGCAGGACTTCTTGTAGACAAGTCGTTTACGGACAGATAAAATCAACGAAAACAATAGCAGAGAATTTAAAACGATTTTTAAATACTACACACCACACTGGTTAACGATTTGTAAAACATTCTGTCGAAACGTTAATTCGCCGGGCTTTTTTTTTTAATATAGGTGTAAATATAACTACGGTATTGGTAAATTAATGTCGATAATAATAGTCGTTTGCCCTTGTTGCTTAAAATGTATAAATATAAAAAAAAAGAAAGAAGAAGGCACTCGCGTTTCGCGTTAATGGTAACAATCGAGAGGACGCGCTTGAAATATAAAATTCAATCATTTTTTTCGGTTGTTGGCGAATTTTCTTCGGGTATATCGAACCGAGAAATGCATATACGAATTGCCCAAAAATTATCCCTAATTCCGTATCGCTTACGACACTTAAAAATAATAAGAAAACGATTTTTAACGCATTCCAATTGTATTTTTATTTATTTAATGTTACGAGTTTATTACGATACGATTCACTATGGATATTGTATTATATTGTGTATCGCGAGAAAATTCGTAACGCGCATTTCGATCCAAACGATCTGTTGACGTTAACGTATTGTGCATAATATTTAAACGGTTATTATATTGCGTTTATGAACGAGTGGATGTCGTTAATGTGAAAAGAAAAAAAAAAGAAGAAAAAAAAAAACAAAAACGATTGATAATAATTGAAATTAATTAAAATTGTTTTTATTTTTTTTTTGCTTTACTTCTCGTCGCTGCGACGACGCGGTGATCCGTCCAGACCCGTAAATCGTAATTTACTTACAATTTATTTATTTCTATTTCGTTGTGTTTTTGTTTTTTTTTTAATCGTTACTAAAATATATTTTTTCGAAACTGGTCCGGTGTTTGAACAGACTTTTTATATAGGAAACAAAAATGCACTTACGCCTATATTATAATAATAATAATATACGTACGTACATATTAAAAAAAAAAAAAAAAAAACGATAATATTTAATAACCGAGAGTATTATTACATATTATATACTTTCTATCTGGAAATCGCGTACATATATATATATAAATAATCGCGTAAAACTATATTATATCGTATATACTTGTATTAGAATGAAATAGATAAAAGTCGTTAAAAAACAAAAAAAAAAAAAAAAAAACGTATATACAATATAAACGACGTGTTTTAAACATCAAAATTTAAACACGTCGTTAAATAATAATAATAATAATACATTCACGCGAGATTTTATTTTATAATTTTCTTTTTTTTTTTCTAGACTTGTCAAATCGGAAAGATACCGATCGCGGAACCTCGGGGCGTCTTCGTCGGTGCCCGAAAACAAGAATATTCCGTTTCCGCCGCGCTATAACACTTAAATTACAGGCCCATTTTTTGTTTTTTTTTTTTTTTTTTTTTTATTATAAATGCGATTATATAATAAATAATAGTAAAAAAAAATATTGTCTAGCGGGGACGTCGGTAATATATACAGCACGATTCGATTTTCGCACCTCGGCTCCGGGGTGTTTTCTCGGCCACCGCCGCCGCCGGCGCACGCTTTAAGTATCCCTCCCGCCCCCCTGTCCCGGTGTATATTTCGATTAATGGGAAACGCATTCGGGCGTTTTACCCATACGTCAATAATAATTATGGTAAATCTATTATCTATCTATTTCTATTTCGAAAATTAAAAATTTTATAATAGATTTCGGTATACTGTCGGCGATGACCGCGGGCGCGCGCGCGCCCCCGACATTCGCTCGCGAGTCCCCGAGACTACTCGCGTACATAATAATAATGTTCAATCGGGCGCGTTTTGATCTAATAACAACCGTGTATAGACACACTATGTGCACCGTAGGCGGCCCCCTAAATTTATCGTTATTGTTATCGTTGTTATTCGTCGTTATGATGCCACTCACCATAATCGTTCGTATCCTCGGCCGTGCTGTTCACCGTGCCGTCCGGAAACACCTGCAGGTATCTGTTCTTGATAAACATTTTTATTTTCCTGGCCGTGCCGGTGATGTGCGACAGATTCGCCGCCGACCGGCTGCTCCGGGCCGCTGTCCCGGCGGCCGCGGCCACGCCGTCGTCCGCGTACCTCGCTGCCGCGGACGAGACGCCGGCGGCCGTCCGCTCCGGCACTTGCGCTAACGACGCGCCGGCGGCGTATTGCGGGGGGGACCGGTCGTCCCCGAACGACGCGCTCGAAACCGAATTACCGCACAAGAATATATACAACGCCAACGCGCCAAATGTCACCGCCAAACCACTCCGCCGGTTCCGGCCACCGCGGTCGCCGCCAAATCCGCTGCCGCTACCGCCGTTACCGCCGCTACTGCCGCTACTGCAGTACACGCGCGACCGTTTCACCATGACTTTATGCCATTTCCGGGTGGTACCGGGCAGGGTACCGACGGATCAAGGTCCGTCGCGCCGGACGCCGGTGCCCGCCTCGCTCGGCGACCACATACCTCCGAGAGGGGGGCAATTATAGCACGGCGACGAGGAACGGAGACGACGACGTCGTCGTTACGCCGACGGCGATGAGGCACGCGATGCCGCCGACATCGCGCCGGACCGTCGCCGTTGACTCGACGATATTTTGCCGCCGCGTTGAATTTTTTTATTTTTTCAAATTTTTTTTTTTTTTTAAGTCTCTATTAATAAATTAATAAATACGAAAAATTTTAATTTAATAAAAAAAAAGTTATAATAAAAACCAAAAAAAAAAAAAAAAAGTACCAAAAAACAAACAAACGGTCCGCCGGCCCGCGCGTACAATAAAACACCCGCGGATTTTCGTTAATTTTAGAGGTCGAACGTGCGAAAAAAACGTGCTGCCAAGGAAAGGTCACGCACGTCGTGTTTTTGCTTTCGAGAAACGGCCGTCCGTTTTCTTCGCGTCGTCTCGACAGTGTATCGGATCACTTTTTTTCCCCTCTAATAAACGGCGCGACGTGCGGTTGGCGACTGGCCGAGAGAGTGGCGAACGCGAGGAATCACGAATCACGGGGACCACCAGACGGTATTCAATTTGTCGGTCAGACCATGTGACCCGGTGCGCGCGCGTGCGGCCTACAGATAGAGCCACCGTAGTCGACCGGGTTCGCGCGCGACAGACGCCGCGGCCGCCGCGGCCGCCGCCGCCGCCACCACGAGTCGTGACATGTTGCGGTGGACACGGATCGTTTACAAATTATATTATCATAATAATTACAATACGCCTGTATCGAATGTCCCGACGGTATTACGATGATATGTCGTGACAGAACGTACGAATACAAATACATTTTTGATCGCCCCGTCTCGCGCGTTATATTAGGATCATGTAGCGCCAACACAAATTCTAAAGAGTAAAAATAAAAATAAAAAAGCACAACGACAAGTACCGTCGTATAATCGACTGATGTTCAATGAGCAGAAAAAAAATAATAAAAAAAAAAAAAACAAAACAAAATACCCGAATAAATTATAGATAAAGAAAACAATGAGCACGCGCCTGTTGAACGTTATAGATAAAACGCAATAATTCCGTACCGAAACTAAATATATACATATGAGTTTCGACGGTGTTTTTTTCACCGATAGTCCGCAAGCATAACAATATGCTATTAAAAAGTACGTCCAGAAAAACGAAAAAAAAAAAAAACGAAAAAGATAAACGGAAATAAAAATAACGTCGGCTATAAAATCATGTTAATATGATGAGTTTATTTTTAAACGCTTAACCTTTAGCTTAACCGTCCAGCGACCGTACCCCGGGGATTCAAGGGGGCTCCGGTTTTCTTCGTCCCGTTTTTGGTCGTGTTAATATACCGCATAAAAAAAAAAATTAAAAAAAAATAATAATAATATAAATTATTCGGCGATTTTTTATACGAAATTATATCGTTAAGCCCCCCCCCTCCCGTCCATCGTCATACACCACAAATTGTCGTAGAAAAATCCCGAGTGTTTTATGCCAATATCACACTGAGCAGCACTCGAATGTAATTACGATTACTAAATTAAATCGTATTGCAACCCGTACGCAATAATTTCTATAGAATAATAATAAAAAAATATAAAAAAAAAAAAGATTTTGTGCAACGTCGAATATTCACAATTTTTACAAGTACGCCGCCATGCTCGTAATACGTACCGGTGTACTAAGTACTTATTTAAAACAAAATAACGTATTCCGCGTCATGTTTGCGGATGGATTTTTTTTTTTTTTTTGTTTCCAACCAACACCTGTACACGTGTGTTTTAACACGTTTTATTCATTATTATTATTATTATTATTATTAAACTGTAATTTCCAATAAAAACAATAATGCCCAGTAACCACAGTAAAACCATGTATATTAAAAAAAAAAAACGTTCGCGCGGACGATAAAAATTCGAATGTGATAAATTCGCTTTTTTCTTGATGGAAAAATAAAGAGAAAAAACGAGTTGGTACGTAAAGAACAAACAAAAAAGAAATTTCGCATAAATAACATTACTATTAATAATAACATTCATAGATTATGTTTCAGATATTGTTGGTACGAGCAAAGCAAACCCTAACACTACGTCAATAATAGATAACGAATATTTATTAAGTATTTCTATCTTACATTTCGACCGAAAACGGCGGGGGGGGAAACCAAAAATCGATTTCGATATTGTTAAATTTAGACTGGAAAAATGTATAATGTGAAACAACCGTACGGAGATATGCACGCGAAAAAAAAAAATGACAAATAAAATTCTATACAATTTAGCTGGCCGGGCATAAATATGTTAGATGTTAAATATTACAATCGTGGGTTGAAAAATGTGCGTTTCGTTTTTTGTACTGAAGAAACACGTGCACACAGGCACACGGTACAAAATATGCACGTATTCAAATGTACACGCCATAAACAAGATAAAAAAAAAATGTTGTTCGAACCGGCGAAATATTGTATTTTTTTTTTATTCCAATGTTGTTTATTTATTCCTATAAATTATTATTAAAAAATAATAACAAATAAATAAATTGCAAAAAATATTTCGTCTACTTCCAAACAATTTCCTAACGCTGCCCGTAAAATAAAGTAATCGATCGAATTTTGTTTTGTATGTATTCCGTCCGGACTTGTAAAGTATTCGATTAGGACAGTCCTGTGAATTTATACGATTTTCGACAGAATGTACTCTAACGCGTATATATAAAAAAAAAAATATTAAAATACAGGGTGCGGTGGAGACGACTGACGAGTTTTGAGAAGCTATAAATAACGAACATTAAAACTTAAAGGAAAACGGTTTGTTTTATTAAACTTGTTAAGAAATCCCAATTTTTAAAATTATAATTTGAAAACAATATCTTCAAGATGGCGGCCGTCGGCAACAATACATTGCTGTAGGCGATCTCTGAAGTTTTGGTATGATTTTCGGCACGTTTCGATTGGTATGGCCGCGATTTCTTCTTCGGGTCATCTACGATATGGGGGCGATGTTTCAAAACCTTTTCCATAAGGAACCCCCAGAGGAAAAATTGCACATGCTTAAATCGGGGGAGCGTGCCGGCCAGCCTACGTCACCCCTCAGAGAGACCAATCGCCCAGGGAACGTTTGTCGCAAAACAGCAAGCGAAATTCGAGCTTTGTGCGCTCTAGCCCCGTATTGTTGAAATCGTACACGTCTCCCAAGTCATGTTCTTCAGCCATTTCCACCAACCTGTGCTGCAGATACGGTCCCAACATCACGACATTTCCAAAGCAACCCCGCGTGCTTCCGGACAGAGCGTCTTGGTGACCGCTCCTCAATTGCCTCTCTGACCAACTGTACATTTTCGGTGGATCTTACCGTACCAAGTGCTCCGTGTCTACGTCCACTTGGGGTTGCTTCCAGTCATTTCCAAAATTTAATAGTGTTAACATAAGAGGTTAACAGACAGATTCTTTGCGTGAAATTCCACGACGTAAACGACAAGCCCTTTGTGTAGCAATCACAGAATGTTTATTTTCAAAATACGCGCGCACGACGAAACCTCGATGTACATCTATCCAGACCGTGATTACGACTAAAAACGGCATAACCGTGTAATTCAAAATAGACCACTAACATAGGCCTTATCTTAGACCAATCACATAGAATTACAACAACTGTATAAAGAACCAAACATAGTAGCAGTACTACGATATAGAAGAATCGGATGGGCCGGCCACGCATGGAGGTCAAATAACCTAATGGAAGCGGTATTAAAATGGAAACCCCTCGGGAAAAGACCACTAGGCAGACCAAAATAAAGACGGATAGACAAAGTAAAAAAGACTTTGGAAGAATTTGGAATACAAGATATGGAAGTAGTAGCTGCGGATAGAGACAGGCGGAAGCAAATTTGTGTTGCGGTTATGGGCCTCAATGGCCTTTAAAAACCGAAGAAGAAGAATACCAATCACCTCATTAAACTAGTCGGTCGGCACCGCCGCCACCCAGTGCGTTCGATTATTTTTCTTATTTACTACCAAGTGACCAACCCGTGCGAATTCGGCCCAACCGATTTCGTCCGCATGAAACCAAATGAAAACTACGAAAACTCTTCGACAATTTTAAACGTCTACACGTGCGTAGCTCGCTTGAATGTTCGGAAACGACGTGATAATAATATTCTGCGCGACGATTACTCTATTGTTTTTCGCCGAGTAACAACGGGTGGAATATAACGAAATCACTCGTATTCTTAATGTTATTGCTGTAAATTTGCCATGTTTTTTTTTTCCGCGATTGTCAAGTGTTCCTGCACACACGTGGAAATCGGCGGGAGATTTGCTGCGGAAAAGGCGGCAGACCATGTGACCGGGGGGGGAGGGGGGCAAAATAATAAGTCATGCACACGTCGTAGTAACTTAACCAATACGTTTATTTCATCGCCGTCCAAGACACTGTTTTATACGAATGTAAAACGTCCGAAACATTAACGAGAAACGTATTTGACAAATGGAGGGAAAAAAAAAAAAAAAGAAAAGAAAAATGTACAACGACTGACGACCGGCGCTGAATAACTGTTTAGAGTATGGGGTGGTGGCCGGGGGCAGGATGGGGGGGGGGCCGGTATTTTATTCAAAGTCGCCGGGAGTTGTTACGACGACGGCCAAGACGTGTCTGCGGCTGTGTATAGTTTTTTTTATTTTTTTTTTATTTTTTTATACCTACACGCACGCGCGCGGATCGGCGATTTCGATGACGTCAGGACACGGACCGCCGACGGCGGCGGCTGGCCACTGCTGTTCCGCCGGCGGATGCGGTCCGTCAGCAGATCGCGTAAAAAAAATCGCAACACGATTTCGCGCACATGTCGCCGATCACGTATGCAAATAAAAAAAAAAAAAATGGCACGCGGACGAAATAGCGCGTGTAAATAAAATACTCCCTCGACACTCGTCCACACAAAATCGGCCCAGTCAACTAGTCCGATTCGTCAATTATCGTAAAATCGATACACTAATTTACGGCTAATTTAAATACAGTCGAACTCGGTTAACTCTTCGGTTGAATGGACCGACAGAAAAATTCGAGTTATCCAAGAATTCGAGCAATCCGAAATAACCAAAAATACAAAAAAAAAAAAATGTATAAACAAAAATTAGAAACAGAAAAATCATTTTAAAAAAGTATTTATTTCTGTTGGAGTTTTGCTGTTGACCGCAGCGTTTGCAGTGAATCATTCAATTATATAATTAAACCTTCGAAAAGTTCATCGCTGACCTCCGGTTGGTTTTCGATAAATCGCCTCAATACGAATTGATATAATATATCTGTGCTTGTGCAATCGTCGGGATGGAGGGTTCAGTGCATTCTTGTTCTTGTTCTTCGCCCGATGATTGAGCACTTTTTACGGTCCTTACAGACGACAAAATGTCTACTGCATCCGATAAATATCTGCACACTGCCAAGTCGTTCGTTGTCCATATTGATATAGTCATCGAAATTAATATTTACACCTTGCCACACATCGTCCCGATTACCTATTGTAACCGTTTGTACTGTAATTTCTTCATCGCCCATATTTCCTTTAGAAAAAATCGAAACTTCGACATATTTACGAAAACATTCGGGTTAAACAAGCTTTTTATGCATTGTTTAAATAGGAAATTCTAGGGACCGCGGAAAAAGTTCGAGGTATCGACGATTTTGAGTTAAAGAAGTCCGCGTTAGACTGTACTTAATAATAATAACGAGAAGAAAAAAAAAATTATAATGGGTTTCGGCGAGGAACACCCACCGGGGGATAGGATTGCACAATTATTTCGATTAATCGATAAAAAAAAAAAAACGTACGCCTATCAAGAAAAATCGGTAAATCGATTATAATTAAAATAATCGATTATTGGGAGAAAATGAAAATAATCACGCGCCGGCAGGAACATTGCGGATTTCGATCAATTGTTTTGTGCGCTACATATAAGGACTCAAGCCACCTGCGGCCCAATAAGAATTCGAAGTTAAAATAATTCGAGTTGAATAGCGAAAAGACCGTCGATATCGAATATATGGCGGGGTTTCTATTTTTACTAAATGCATTTTCGTAATATATTTAACATAAATAATGCACTCGAACTCGATTAACTAATCTTATTTATGTTGATTATAATATACATATATACTCTTACTCGTAAACGGAAATTACACTACTGACTAATATAGCTTAAACCACATTAAACGTTTCGATATCTAATTTTATAATAATTATTAATACGATTTATTGCAATATTGAAATACGTATAAATCTAGAGCTCCCAATTTCACGTGTACGGCGATTGTTCAAATAAGCTTTAACGAAAATTCAAAACGTTCCGAGCCGGACCATTGTAAAGACGTTACAATAAAAACGGAACGGAGGTCAACTTTGTCCACGCTGAGGTCCGAGATTTGTTCAAAGTGTGTTTAATTTGGACGATAGTTTTCTTCAATGTGACCCGTCCATGTAGAATAATGGTATTTATACGTATAAAAACGCAACAAGTGTTTGTTGTTCAAGTTACGAGTGATACCGATAATGAGTGGGGTATTAAGTTTATAGAAGATTACAAATATTGACAACCGACGAGGAGCAACTACGGGAAAAAGATTGTAAGAAATCAATCCGTTATAAACAGATGAAATTATTTATAATTATTTTTATGCGTAACAGTGAAGGAGAAAAACAATACAATTATATCTAACGATGTAAAATGTTGTTTGTACCGTATTTATTACATTATATATATTTTAACTATAGCGTAAATCGTAATTGTATAGCTTACAGTAAGTTTAGAAAATTTAATTTAAAACGATTTTGTACAAAAGCGATTTTATTGTATCACTAATAATCGTTCGACTGATACGACGGATAAAACAATAAATTAACATTTTGCATGTATTCGATTCTATAAAACCGCGAATTTGTAAAAAAAAATCCGCGTGCACGTGTACATTCACGTACTAACGTTTTAATATTTATTTTATGTTCAAAATATTGTTAAAAATGTAAACTTAACAATGAAATACATTAAAATCATAGAAAATAATAAAGAGGCATTCGCGTGTACGCGGACGACTCCGTGTTCGCGTACGTATTAATTCACGTTTTGAATCGAGACCTCTAGACGAAATAATTACAGACAAACAAAAATGTAAAACATTAAAACTTAAAAAATGATGAACATTTTATCGTTCAATTACAATTGTATAAATATTACAGACAAAAGTAGTTAGGTAATATATTACCCAGTGCTGGGTAATATATTTACCCAGCACTGCTGAATAATATAAAAAAACACGCGCCACCAAGGACTGGTAAAAATACCCGTTTTGGTAAAATTCCCTTATTTTGGTACAATATAACGGTTTAGGGCAACTGGAATATTTCTTTTAATGCCAGAAATAGTTGCCGAAAGCAACTGGTCGACACCCGTCTAGTCGTATTATAAACAAACGCATCTTTGTTAAATACGTTTCTACTGGATCTACCGGTATGGAAATCATAATTAACATATAATTAAATAAGAAATATTTTTTTTTTTTTTTTTGTAAATTGTTCACTTTTTACTAATAAATAACCAGTGAGGTGGTCACTGAATTTAATTTAGGGTATGAATTCCCCAGCCCCTGTCCGGTGGCAGAGTTATGATATCTCGGTGGAGGGGCCAAAATCAATTCAAGTTGAAACAATTACACACGTTAACATTTATTTCTAATATTACAATTAAAATTATACCAGAGATTTTTAACATATTTTATAAAAAAAAAAAAAACAAATAATAGTAATAATACAAATAGGGTAAATAAATTTAAAAAAGTAGCGAAATAAGTGAAAAAATGGATATATATAGACATCAAAAGAAAGAGATAAATGTAATACAATAATCAAACAGGAAAAGTAAAAGTTTAAGGTAAAAATTGACACGAACATTTTTATGAAAAATTGACATTGTTTTCAACACACATTTTATAAAAAATATAATAATAAAACAACAAAATCGGGTTAAGAAATATTCAACGGTATTAAACATAATAAGTGAAAGTATCAAAAAAAATGGTAAGATAAAACGTAAAACAAAAATCGTGCGATTGCCACACGGGGTGGGTTAATATAATAGAAAAAGTAAAATTAGGATGGTGGTCGTCTGTCAGGGTAACCCTGAAAAGGGCTGTTTTGAAATTTCTAGACAGCATCTTCTTCTAATGAGTCTCCGATAAATCCTACACGATATCAACGACTTTTACGAGTGTTCAATGATTACCACCTGCACATCCGACGGTGACGATAGGCGAGTAGTTTGTGAGGGTTGCCCTGAAAAGGGCTTTTTTGAGTTGTATTGAAGTCAGCCTGACGCTGTTTTCAAGGCATTTTTCCCAATATTAACGACGGGTTCTTTTTACGCGCTTTCCAGTTTGCTCAGAGTCGACAGAATTCAATTTTCTCTTCGACGCACTACTGTGTTCGTTCGTGGTCAGTTGATCCAATACAGCTGAAGTGTTGCCTTCAGGACCGCCGGGACACTCGCATTTTTGGTCTCTATCCGGCACGGTGGTTTTCGTACATTGCGGTCTTTGGATCTTTCCGTAGAATTTGTATTGGTGACGTTTCACCCCATACTTCAAATAGTTCATCGCGCCGTGAATGAAAACTCTATCGTTGACGCTTACGAAATTAGCGTTCGGCATAAAAACGCAAGCCATCAAATACATCCAATCGAGAAACGTTCCGGAGCACAGAAACCACTTTTCCCACAGTACGGGGTCGAGATGGTTTACGAACTTCCGGACGCCTTCGACAAACACGACCAGTTTCGTCTTCATTTCGCCGGGTGGAATTTTTATTTTTTCTGCGATCTTGCGGAACACGCACACCAAACAACCCGACAGATACGCCATGTTGTGTTTGGTGTTGTCGAATTTTACCAACAGCGCCTTTATCGAATCCGCGATCAACTGCCACTGGGCGCTTTTCCAAAACCCTTCAACGTTGGACAAGAACTCGTTAAGCGCGAATAACGAAGCCAAGTCGTCAATGGATTTGTCATAAAACACGGGGTTGTCGACACAGAAAACCGAACGGATTTCGTTTTTAAACGGCTGCACGTGATACTGCGGTCCGGTTACTGGAACGACGATGTCGCAGTCGTCCTCAGTAGGAGTTACCTCATTGCCTACTTCCGGAAAATCAGGTTCACAGGGATTTTCCGACCTCATATATGCCTCTAAATCGTCTGGAGGATCTACACTGTCTTGTGATGCCGACTCGTCACAGGACGATACGGATCCATCATCATTATCATCCAGACAATCGACCAGAGGATTATTGTCGTTGTCAGTTGCCGTACTGTCGTCACGATGACACGATGAAGATTCTTCATCTATATCATTCAGACAGTCGTCAGACGTCGAACTGTAATCACTGGACGATGCGGACTCATCCTGCGTGTCATCCATATTATCAAATATTATTCAGAATCAAACCGAAAAAATCGTTACAAAAAAATCGATGAGAGTCGATTATTTAGATGTGTGGAAAAACGAAATGAAAGCTCCGCGACGAATTTCTTCAAATCGCGCAAACTAGTAGGTAAAAAATAAAACTTTTTTTATTGATCGCCCTGACAACCGAGTACATTAACTTATTATAATAATATAATAATTGTTTTTTCGGCGTGCCATAGATGTAATTATTTTGGCCATATACTAAATAGTTAAGATAAATGTATTCGATATAAAATAATGTAAATATATATTATATATCAGTACCCTTCGCACGGGTAGTTTCTTTTTATAATGTTAAATTATTTTATATATTTTATAGTTCTCGTGGTTATTATTTTGTTATTATCAGTGTGCTCATTAAAGCTGTGTTTATAGTACCCTATAAAACTATCAAAAATGATTTCAAAAAAATGACTTATGCAGTCATACACGGAACGACTGACCTGTGGTCAATAATTATTATTTATATCACGTAAACCATATTATTTGTCTAATATTTTCCCTATGATTTCCTAAAATACTCTAAACGGTAATCGGGGTATCATTCATCATATACCGTCGTATGCCCGTATGCCAGTGATATTTTATCGGTTTATGGTCTTTCCAATCTGATTTCTATAGGTAATTACGAATTACGATCACGGACACTGTGTGTAAATATACGAGAAATATTATTATTTTTTGCCAGTAAATTCTAATATACATGATATTTTTTACTCGTTGTGCTAACGTCGTGTACGGATTGTATATTAAATTATAATGATAATTAAACAAATTTAAAAAAAAAAAAAAAAACATAAAATATTACAAAAAATTCGTAGCCACGCGTTTTATTTTCGCAGGCCCAAACATGTTCGTAAGCCCTAGCTAGGCACAGTGCCTATGCGCTTGTACGGCCCTGTATATCAGTAATCCAATAATGCACACAAGAACTTCATATTTTTCAATGTCGTTCAATTGCTTTCGACGAAAATGTGCAATGTCGTCTGGAAAAAATCACAATACCCGGCGTATATCCAGGAATATGTCGGTGGCGACGGTATAATTACACTGGTCGTCTACAACTAAGTATCTCGTCGAATTGGTGGCGATCGGTGTCGATCATTATTGATTCAGTGAACATTTTCGTAGTATTGATATTTCCCGAGTTATGGGGTTTCAACGTTTTTAATTTTGTACATTTCGACGACATAATATATATATATATATTTTTTTTTTTATTCATTAATAAGAAAATTACATACAATCCGTACGCGTATGGTACAATAAGCATAAGTGAATGTAGTAGAAATAAAACAATAGTATAAGTGATTAGTATTAAAAGTATTTATAATAGTCCTTTCTTATATAATAACACTAATATTATTTTGCATGAAATACATGAATTGAAGCGCCAAAAATTTTTTTTGATTCTAATTATTATTTATTTATTTATTTTATTCGCTTGTGGACTATGCTAACCAGTTTAATCATCGACTAAGAAATCTCTGAGCCACATTCTCTTAAGTCGCCTTGTAGTATTACCGGGAAGTGAGTTTGAGGATAGTTCAGAAATATGAGGGTTGGAGTAATTGTGGAGTCTTTTGTGGAATTTTTTATAGTGGTATTTTACGACTTCTTTAACGAAAGGTGTATGTAGGTCAGTGTGAAGAGTATCATTGGAGACGTATGGAGGAGCGTTAGTGATGAGACGAAGTATTTTTGATTGAACCACTTGTATTTTGTTAGTGTTAGTTTTTTTGGCAGCTCCCCAGAGCTGGATTCCGTAGGTCCATATTGGTTTGAGTAAAAGATTGTATAAACTAATTTTAGATTTTAGATTGAGATTTGAGGTTTTACCCATAATACTACGGAAAATAAAAAGCCTTCGATTTAGGGACAGTTTGGTCATATGTATATGTTTGGTCCAGTTGGGTTTTTTTTTATCTAAATTAAGTCCTAAATATTTCACCGCATTCGAGAAAGGTATTTGTTCGTTATTTAGTGAAACTGGTGGAGGATGTTGTAGTTTGAGGGTAAAGGTAGTATTAATTGATTTCAGTTCATCCGACATAATATACATTTTACATATGCAACGCAACGTACAATCGCGGCCGGACGGTTAGTCGACGGTGCAGGGTGGCTTTGCATACAGTCTATATCGATTATATCGATTTTTATTTTGTTTTTTCGATTTTTATTCGATCCGTTATTTATAACATATCCACTGCACTTATCAGCCGGTATAATGATAATTTTATTGTACAAGTCAATTCACAAACGACGGGAAACTTTTAAATAACTAATAAATTAATTTTATTTATTTATTAATAATAACATTTGGTCCGGTCAGGTCATTTCTTTTTTTTTTCTTTTGATATTTAGGGAGGTTTAAACCTCACCCCCAGCGTTCGCTCCTGAAAACCATGATACGACCGGATATGATAATATGGGTACATAGGTATACACAGAGCATTTAAATACCGATACATACAAGCAGTGATTTTTTAGATTTTTATCGACTTTAAAACACTTATAAAATAAAATTGTGCCCACGAATTTCCAATTTTTTGAACAATGTCATTAGAAACTCACATATATAATTTTAAAAAACAAACAAGCTCATTATTATACAGTTATACACGTTTACGTTTATTACCATTATAACATTTAAAAAATATACTATACTTTTTAACACAAATTTTATAAACAAAAAAAAAAAACAAATAAGAATAACAATACATACAAATCGGGTATAGAAATATAAAAAAAAAAAAAGGAGATAAACAAGTGAAAAATCAAAATCAAAAAAATTTAAAAATATGAATGTAACGTGATGTAAACTGGGTAATGTAAAATTTTGAAAAAAATATGTAAAGATGAAAATAAAAGATTAGAATTAGTAATATAAAAAATGTAAGAAAAATCATGTAAACAACTAGAAATATAGAAAATAAAAAAATAAGAAATAGGAAAAACAAACAAAAATGTATGATAGTAATTAACTTATTATCGCACATATAACGAATTTGCGTTAAATGGAATTAACGTATTTACGTATACTGTCAGTCAGGTTAACCAAGAAAAGGGCTGTTTTGAAAATCCTAGACAGCATCTTTTTCTGATGAGTCTCCGATAAATCCTCCTCGATAAGAGGTTTTTGAGGAGCGTTTACCCCTTGCACATCCGGCGGTGACGATAGGCGAGTAGTTTGTGAGGGTTGCCCTGAAAAGGGCTTTTTTGAGTTGTATTGAGGTCAGATCGCGGCCAGCCTGACGCTGTTTTCAAGGCATTTTTCCCAATATTAACGACGGGTTCTTTTTACGCGCTTTCCAGTTTGCTCAGAGTCGACAGAATTCAATTTTCTCTTCGACGCACTACTGTGTTCGTTCGTGGTCAGTTGATCCAATACAGCTGAAGTGTTGCCTTCAGGACCGCCGGGACACTCGCATTTTTGGTCTCTATCCGGCACGGTGGTTTTCGTACATTGCGGTCTTTGGATCTTTCCGTAGAATTTGTATTGGTGACGTTTCACCCCATACTTCAAATAGTTCATCGCGCCGTGAATGAAAACTCTATCGTTGGCGCTTACGAAATTAGCGTTCGGCATGAAAACGCAGGCCATCAAATACATCCAATCGAGAAACGTCCCGGAGCACAGAAACCACTTTTCCCACAGTACGGGGTCGAGATGGTTTACGAACTTCCGGACGCCTTCGACAAACACGACCAGTTTCGTCTTCATTTCGCCGGGTGGAATTTTCATTTTTTCTGCGATCTTGCGGAACACGCACACCAAACAACCCGACAGATACGCCATGTTGTGTTTGGTGTTGTGAAATTTTACCAACAGCGCCTTTATCGAATCTGCGATCAACTGCCACTGGGCGCTTTTCCAAAACCCTTCAACGTTGGACAAGAAATCATTAAGCGCGAATAACGTAGCCAAGTCGTCAATGGATTTGTCATAAAACACGGGGTTGTCGACACAGAAAACCGAACGGATTTCGTTTTTAAACGGCTGCACGTGATACTGCGGTCCGGTTACTGGAACGACGATGTCGCAGTCGTCTTCAGTAGGAGTTACCTCATTGCCTACTTCCGGAAAATCAGGTTCACAGGGATTTTCCGACCTCATATATGCCTCTAAATCGTCTGGAGGATCTACACTGTCTTGTGATGCCGACTCGTCACAGGACGATACGGATCCATCATCCTCATCATCCAGACAATCGACCAGAGGATTATTGTCGTTGTCAGTTGCCGTACTGTTGTCACGATGACACGATGAAGATTCTTCATCTATATCATTCAGAGAGTCGTCAGACGTCGAACTATAATCACTGGACGATGCGGACTCATCCTGCGTGTCATCCATATTATCAAATATTATTCAGAATCAAACCGAAAAAATCGTTACAAAAAAATCGATGAGAGTCGATTATTTAGATGTGTGGAAAAACGAAATGAAAGCTCCGCGACGAATTTCTTCAAATCGCGCAAACTAGTAGGTAAAAAATAAAACTTTTTGTATTGATCGCCCTGACAACCAAGTATATTATTTTGGCCAAATACTAAATAGTCAAGATAAATGTATTCGATATAAAATTTTGTAATTTATATTATACTATCTGTTGCGCCTGTTGTTGCCCGTGCCATTTCTTTGTTTGCTCAAATTTATTAATATATTTTTATTTAGAAAAGCTTATAAGTATGAAGTTAAGTCCACGCGAATATATGGTAATGTGTCCCGCACAATATTAAATGGAATAAAAATTAAACAATCAAATCAGTCTTCCGTGTTTCTTTGTTTTCACCCTATACCTATTACAGTTTAACGCTTATGGAATGGTACTTCCTTGTCCGTGACATCTTTAAGACATTTATTTTTTTTAACTTTAAAAAATCAAGTAGAAAAATGTTTTTACTATTATTTGACTGTTTAGTTATTTATTTTACTTTTATTACAATTAATTTAATTACATAATTCTTTTTGTTAAAATATAACATTTTTTTATTATTGATTTCGGAATCAGTAAAAATTGATTTGTTGAATTCCCAGACCTTGAAATACCCACGTGCTGGTCAGTGGCTGTTCGTGTTTAGTGGCGATGGATCGGTCGCCGTCCCTACTAAAATTCTAACAAATTACTTATTTATAAGTTAGATACTGATTTACATATTAACAATCTTAACTGAAACTATATGAACATAATACATTTCCTTAGGTTGCAAAATAGTTTTTAAAAAATGATCATAGGAGGGGATCTGTCTCCCGTAAATACGTCACCGCCTATAAATAATTATATAGGAAACCACACTTGCAGATCGTTATACGGATCAAATTTTCATATGCTTGAGCAAATATTTTTTACATAATGCTACGATAAAAATATATTGTATTTATAATTTTGCATCCGTCTTCATCGGTCAATTCCATGGTGGATTGAACCGGTGTGGACGGAAGTTGAAGAAAACTGATCTGAACGGACGTTTGATGTGGTAATAATATTTACGCGGACTAAACAGTTTGACTGGACGTTACTGAACTGAACCGAAATGAACTAAACGGATCTGTCCGTGTGCCCGCCCCTATACAATCAGTGGCGTAATCGGGAAAATAGTTCGGGGTGAGAGGAGGGTTTACATTTGAAATTCTAATTTCTAATAAGATAAATTAAATAGACATAAAAAAAAAAAAAAAAAAAAAAAAAAAAAAAAAAAAAAAATGATTTATATCGAAGACATTTCGGGAATAACTCAACCCCCCCCCCCGATACTGTATAAAATCAACAGTATTTTTGGTTTTTGCTAGTATTATGATAATGTAATTTGATACAAACGGGTATAATACGGTCAATTACTGTATAATATTGAATTTCTACAGCCGTTTTATTATAACTTATAAGTATAAATTATGATGTTCAATCATAACTAATCGACTGTAACCAATGCCCTACTGGCTATATACTAGTGACCAACCCAAAAACCATAAAATATTCTACAATAATGTTAATTTGACTGTATATGGTCGGTATAAGTTATTATAGTAAATTAACTTATTTAATCTTAATTATCTTTTTTTTTTTTTTTTTTTTTTCATGGTCCAAGTTCCTAATTTTTTAGATTTTGATTTATTACCTACTATATAATTACTACGATTTTTTGGATTTATATAGATTTTGTTCCCCTTATATTATACGCACGTTTTTGTAAGCAACTACACACAAATACATTTATTATATTATTATATCTTTAATAAATCCGCATATAAATTAGAAATTAGCTTGGAAAACGAATTGATTTTACTATCCAAGAGGGTTTATTACATACAATAGACGCATAGGTATTATTATCATGTATATATGCCTAACATCAAGTTCAATGCAATTAAAATGTATTCGACGGGAATTTTTTTCGAATCATATATTCAAAATAATAATGCATCATTTAATAAAAGGAGATTTATTGTTATTTTATCACGGTACGCGAGTAAGGTCAGTAACTATACGAGTATTAGATGTGACTATATTAAATACTACAATTTATACTATTTTCCGTTTAATCCGTTACGTCATTGGTTAATTTTGTATTATTGCCACATTGCAAAAATACTAATTCTATGCCAAGGTTACTTTATATTTGCACGTATGCACGTATGCACATTTACTTTTCACTTGTTCATCGATGTCAACGCAGCCGTAAACTATATTATATATAAAAAATAAGTTATTAATTGAAAACCAAATACCGATTTTTTTTTTTTATGATAATAAAACATAAATTACTGATTATTATTTGGTATTACGGTTTTTCGTTAAATACTTGGATCATCCGGCTTTAATATAATATAATGTGTTCTTATTAATTTGTATTAAATCATTAATTACAGTATTATGTGTGTATATAATACGTCAATTGAATACAATTTAATTTGATTTGCATGACTTAACGAAAATAATATAATATTATAATCGTCGATAGCCGTCAGTGTAGCATTTTTTTTTTTTTTTTTACTAATATTTAATTTGAATATATCCTGTATAATTGGTTTATACTAAAAATACAAACGTTCGCAAAATGTATAACCAAATATAATTGTCATCGAATTACATAATAACAGTCCAAATAAAGTCCATAATAGAATGCGAAGAATGTGTTTTACGACATATTTCGATAGTATATTTGGTAAAAAAAAAAAAAAAAATACGTCTATTACCTAATATAATTCTTTAAAAGATTTATAGATATCATAAAAGTATTATAATAGAAATAACAATTTGTACGGTTCTAGATATAGTTCTAGATTTGTATAAATTCGCATAAGACCTAGAAACACTAAAGTATATATTTTTTAAAGACTACGCTTTTTGAATCGTATATTATTTTATTATAAATACACCGTTCAAATATATTTTGATTTCAACGATGTACTATCGTATATGTGATTAGAATCTGGTAATATTAATTATAACTACATGTATAATATACACGTATAATAAACCCCGAAATGTATTTAGATATAATTTTGGTTTACTATTTTTAAATTAGAAAGCTTTCGAAATAATCTTGTATAAATACACCCCGAAGAACGACACTCGAGTCCAAATTTATCACAACAATAGTTATAATCCGGTGGGTTCACTGGTACAGTATTTTTACTAAACAATCGATCTCAATGTATAAAACGAGAAAATGGGTGTGTTGATAATATAATACGGTACGTACGTACACAGCAAATCCGGATTTATGGATTTACGATTTACCCGTTATTCATTGTTATTGTGTTTTGAAATCCGTGGACAAGACGACATTAAGAAATGCGATAGGAATAATCGAAACGCGTTTAAGAGAGAGCCGGTGCTACCGAACATCAATGCAGAATGCTGTGATTTACCGACTCCAAATACCAAACTAACAACAAAACAACCGTAAACATAACTATGTTTTGCGTAAATTGCCGTTCGTTCTATCTCCATAAAAACACTTGGAAAATGTATAAAAGCCACCGCGGTCCAATGTATAGACATAGGTTAGCCAGCTATACCACCTGGTAGACATCTTTGATAATGCACTGTTCTATTTCTAAACGGTATAAATATTGGAATTTCAAACGCTATACAAATTACGTACGCCGCATTTAGGCGGTCAAATTATTTTTGACTCCTGCGTTTTTAAAGTCGTATAATAAGTAAACGACACCGAATATTTTTTAATTTACACAGTTGTACATGCCTACTTATGTGAATTAGTCGTATCTTCCTAGCGAGCCCTTCGCATTATATTATACAATATAATATTTTACTTGACGCCCGGTTACGTGTTAATAAATCATAATCGTAAACGCTTCGATTGACGTACATCGGTTTATATTATTTGCACAGTACATTTAATTTAACGCAATACTGCTTTTTATTAACTATAATAATGCAGGAGTAATTTTATGTATTATCAAAAATTAATTACCGCACTATAAGCATAATAAAAAGGCATTAGACATTTAACTAATGTAATTTAATAATTTAAACTAATCGGTCAATTTGACCGAACAATTAACTAAAATTATAATCGATACGAAACAATGTCCAATCATTATTATAACGGCCAGGAATAAATAACCTATACCTACATAATGGACAAAATAGCTATATCACCGGTTGCTATCTTCTAAAAACGAATTAATAATAAAATCGTCCGCACACCTCAACCGTGACAAAGTTAAGACTTACTACAAACCGGATGCACAAATCTCAAACAATAAATATAAATAACAATCATATGGGTTTTTTCTTTTCATATACATAAAAAAAAAAAAAAGAAAACTAAACGACAAATTGTTTTGTGCTTGGAACGCAAAACATTAAAAATGAAATGAATATATTTAAAATAGGCAAATAATATTTCTTAATTTATCATATACACTTCTACATAAAACATATTAAAAACATAAGTTCAGTGTACCTATATCAATAAAATACTTTTGTGCTTTTTGTGTTTAAATTTCTATTATTTTATATTGAATATATTAAAACTATTAAGCATAGGTAAAAACCAAATATATAATAATATTAGTAATAGTAAAGTTATTTTTATATGACCAAAATTGTTTGTAGCCATGTAAGCTCAATATGTATAGTCCAATTTTTTTTTTCTTTTTTACAACAGTCATGTATCCATATATTATAGGAATTAAAGATATAATAATTTATATATTATTTCCCAATACTAATTAATTAATTAATTAATTCATTATAATAATTACCATCGAGCTTTTTTTTTTTATGATTATAATAACAGTTATCGAAGTATTTTTAATTCAAACGCACAATATTGTTGTGTGCTGCAAAAATCATATTGTAGTTTAAAACCTCGGTGTAAAAGTAAAAAAGGAAGTATACTGCTCATGGATGGGTTGTACTCAGATCGGTTTTCTCTGGTAATTTGTCCGGAACCCGGCTCTAAACATTTTATTTTAAAGGATCCGGGCCTACAAAAAAAAAAAAAATATTAAAATCCTGGTGGTCCCAGTTGGAGCTCAGGTAACTTCTTTTTAGGACTTTTTATTAATTTATGAACACTGTATCCACGTATTATCGTGTATTGTGTTAATAGAAGCGCAATTCAATCTTTTCCATTTTCAATTTAAGGTTATTAATTGTGTGACTTATTAATTTTACGTTTCATATTATTATGTAGTTATTCATTACTATTGGTTATGTCTTAAAGTATTTAATTTTCTCTCAAAAATTGTTCAACAACGTACTACAAAATTTAAAAATACAGTAAAATGAATGTTTTTTTTTTTTTTTTTAAACATTTTATAGAAAAATATACAATCTGTAATATAGGATTACAATAAGCATATGAGCGTGTACAAGATAAATAATATACAAGACCTGAGAGCTTGAGAAGAGAAGCTACCCAGCAGTAACACTCAGACGCGATAAATTGTTAGGCTATATTATATATATAAATATTATGAGTTAAAATTAGTTTTTTTTTTTTTTTGTGGATCAGCTTATTTAGCCAAATTACGACATCGGCGCCTCATGAGTCTTCTCGGTAGACCCCCAGTGGAATATTTGCTGAATTTAAAGCAAGAATAAGAGGATTTAGGTAAGGCGAGTACGGAAACGATTATAAGAGAATGTAGCCACTTTGTAATTATGAAAATAAGATAAAACATAATAAAACGGTTGTACGGTTGTAAAAATATTTGATGTCTAAAACCATTTATTTATTTAGTTTTCGAGTATAATTAGACAAATTTTTCCTTTTGAAAATCAGGCCTAACCCTACGGGGGCCCGGACGATTTACTTTTCCCGGGGCCCACACCAAAGCTAAGTACGCCCCTGCGGATAGCTCAATTTTGTAGGTGCGAATGAGTCGGGAAAGCAGCAGTGGCGTATTTGTGGGGTGTGGGAGGCACGAGGGGCTGTGTGCCTCCCCATCGGATTTACCTATGCAGTGGTAAAATACGATCATTATGTTTAGTTTATATACACATAACAAACGAAAACCGATTCTGAGCGATTTTCGGTTAAACGTATTTTGGCAAATTGAAACGTTTTTTTTTTTTTTTGTTCCGGTACGAAACGGCAAAGAAAATCAAAAAACTTACCCATACCACCCCGTCCCCATTCACCACTAAATTATTCGGTTGGAATTAAATTAACTAAATGATTATTCGATAGTTTCCTAGGTATTCTATTTGTATTAATATACACGCACATCACTCTGCGTAGGATTATTAATTTTAGCACCCCGAAAAATTGTATCTGATCCTAACCGGCCAAATGGTTGGCGATTGACAAAGATCGGATTACAATGCATTAATAATATGCGCGCTTATTAAAGGTGGACGAATGCGGAACGCACAGTATAAAATGTAATCGGTTTTAATATAATTCGTAAAATTAAATAGTAGGTGTATTTTGAAACACGAGAGAGAGAGATTGTGAAAATTCGGGCCGATACAGAACAGACGGAATTAGACAAGCTAAAATAATAAAATATTGGTATCTGCGGGCGCGGGCGCGTCGATTAACAGTTTTAAAATATACGCAATAGCCAAATACGATGAAAAAAAAAAAAAAATCAAACGGTTTTAATTAATATATATTCAAATAGATAGTTTTTTTTTTTTTTTGTAAATTTGTGCCGATTAAATAACAAACACATTCGATAACCCCGTTAATAATACGCGGACAAATGCATTCCGAATATGTGTACTCGGCGCGCGGTTAGGTAGTCGAGGGCCCGTGCGCGTAGTCCTCAGCGTCTTTTTGAATTTTATCGGCGCCGTATTATCAAGTTCGGAGGCCACCGAAATTTTTTTCAGTCGAGGGCCCGTGGCCCGCCGTGCGCCGCTTTTACCCCACCGCGCGTGCGCACCAACCCCAACCCCCCCCAAATAGGCAATAAAAAAAAATTACGTTGTATTATTTGCCGAAGTGCTGTTGCTGGACAGTTTCTTCAGTTCAAGATTTCATGTAAAATTATAATAGGGTTACCATATAAATATTCGTTTGTATTAATTCTATTATTATTATAATTCTCAAATATCTCTTAAGCAAAATAAAAAATAAAAAAATTAGGTTGTATTATCGAACAAGTGGGGGCCTCCTAATGATTTATGAACGCTTTCGATCGACGTAGACCTTCAACGTTACCGAATTTTCCTTTTTAACATTTTTTTTTATTTTTCGTTTTGGGATCTCACTTATCGGTATCGTTTAAAATACCTACGAAAATACAAAAAGCAATAAAGGCTGTGTAAAAACTGTAATTGCCGTTTCGCTGTCGCCATCTGGTGATTGTTTCTAGAAAGAACGGTATGTCGTACACGTTTTGTTATCATCCATTTCATATCAATTTATGGTAATTACAGTATTATTGGATTGATAATAGTTTTGCTGAGCCAAATAAAAATGATTATGTTTACTAATAAATAATTGCTTGACATCCGTTTAAACAGCTATAGTTTTATAAACGTAATTAAATCATGAATTCTTCCAAAGTGTTCAAGTATAGTGTACAGCTAACGAGACTTCGTAAAATCAATAGTGTTCCGACCGGTCGTAGATTTTCCACAGATTCTCGTCATTTGCAGCAATATGCAAGAGTTGCTGGAATTGTGGGGGCAGGAGTTGTAGGTTTTTTGGCCTATGAGTTTTCATCAGACTTCAAAGCGTATGCCTACTCGAAGAAAAGAGTAAGTAAACGCGAAGCATTAATTTATGTTCCAATTGTGTAGATACGTAAACGCGAATTGTACATTTTAATTTTATATGAATAACACTCGCATTAGTAACGAAATATGTTCAATGCTCTGTCATAACCTTAACAGTTAAGATTGCTAGAATTTCCTCTTACAGTTAATACAATATGGAAAAACCACAAATAATTCAATAACTATTGAGGCAACTCATAGAATTATAATACCCATCCCTAATGTAGTTCTATATAATTTGTCCATGTTAATTACAGTATGTTATTAATTTACAAAGATTCTATGTTTAAGCAACTGTTTTTTTATAAAACAAATAAAAATGAATGAATTAATTATTATTATTCATTTATCAATTGATTCTATTTGCCGATGAATAAAACTTACCGAATGATTTTCAGTAAATAAATAATATAAATGTTTATATATTTATAATAATATTCACTATTAAGTGCCTATATTATATCATACGAGAAAGTATATAATTACATACTTAGGTATGTGTTTAATATCATTATTATTTTCATAGCATTGATCTTTTATTGTAACATTTTTAGTTTTTCACAATTTTCAGTGTATTGTAGATAGTAGGAATATTGTGAAAAAACCTGAGTTAAATTTTTACCTTTCTATTTATTAAGGTTTAGTGTACGATACATTTAATTAGGTGCCTACTAGTTGCTTGCATGGTGTTTACTGTCCTAAAGTGATCGCTAGTGTGCTACATTCGATCCGCAAACTGTCAAACCGTAGAGACACACAGGGCAAACCTCTGGTAAAGTTGACTGTCTGTTTTTTTACTATCCCTTGTCAATGTTCACATTCCATCTTGTGCCACCAGATCCATTGTTCATTTCAAACCGCCTATTTCCTCTACTGCATACTACCAGGACTATTATCGAATGATGCGTTCATAGCCAAGTCTGTAGTTAATACCACCTTTACTTCGTGTATTTCGTGCCCCTCTCATAAATAACACGGTTTACCGAAACATGTGTTGATGTATGGGTACCTAGGCGGTACTCACCATTATACTCTAATCGTTTATAATACCTCTTTACAATCGGAATATTTAAATTTAGGTTTTTTTTTTTTTTTTTTGTTTAAATTCAACTCATCCGGTACCCACCTGTATAGCAATTGCCATCAAATATTTACACATAATTAAAGATGACGATAACGATATAAACAAAAAAAACATTATGTCGTGGGTAAAACACGTCCTTTGATTAACCAATAAAAAAACCATATATATATATATACACATACACCTGATGACTGGGTAGTGAAACAGCCGACAAAAATACCCTGTGGTGTCTACGACTAACCGCCGGGACCGTTTATAACACTGATGCTATCTCTGGACCCAGTCGGTCTACCTCTTTATTGCCTTATACAATGTTTAGGCCTACTTTATATAATCGTATAAATATTATAAAAATACACGGCGGGTAAATAATTCAAAAATATGTTGAAAGTCGAGTGTTTACGTTTCTAGAAATAATATAGTAGATGATATTAAATTTCATCACAAAATAAAAAAAGTTTTTTTTTTTTTTAATTGTTCTCCCGTCTCCGATGATCGGTTATGTTTAATATTCGAAACGTTCGTCCGGAAAATCAACACTTACGATTAAACTCGGATCAGTAATATTTCTATATGTGTAAATTTGTTGAAAATATTTTTACCCGAAATGCACGTATAGAGTACGTACAGTTTTCGAATTGAGCGCCGATAATTGGTGACAGCCTAAGCGAAAATACCTATTTATTTATTTATTTATTTATTATATCCTTTACAGACCGACGAACAAGACCACATAAATTAACATAGGACAGGTGCACGGTATTATGTACTTATATTATTTCCCGGATACCATCTACAATAGCCGCGAGATCATAAATTTTCAACGATTACTGTTAACCGTGCGTTTACGCCGTTCGGGAATTTTTAAATACGTCTTTGGACGAGACGAGACGAGACAACGACAAAAAAAAAAAAAAAAAAACACACCACCGCGTCCCTTTGTTGTGTTGTCCCCGATTTGGTTTTTCGATGTGCGCGCGATATAGCTTTTATTTTAACGGCCCGTCAGATTTATTTCCGAGACGATAATATAATATATACGCGTTATAGTCGTGTGAAACTCGACATCGCGTACATTTCGTGCGACACGGTGATGGATCGTTTAATCAATCGCCGACCTACGGTTTTCTCTCTCTCTCTCTCTCTCTCTCTCTCTCTCTCGTATAATACGAAAGTGTAAAAGCGTTTTAATTTATACGGTACCCCGTCGTAAGGGTATTATTGTTCTTGTCGAAGACTGTTTTAACTGTTGAGAGACCGTCGACGGACGACGCTCTTTATATCGGTTCACGTGTTTCCCGCGTCGTCGTCCGTTTTACGCGTATTGCTCGTATATACGGGCGTTGAAATGTTTCCGGGGGGGGCACCAGATGCGGCCGATTCTTTTTTCTTCGTTTTCCCCTCGAGAAACTTCCGACAGAACGTCCCCGTCTGTGTTGTTCGACTGTGGCTACGGCGCTGACAAACGACGGAAAACGCTTACGAATTCCAACGGGCCCGCGTGTGGGAAACAAAGACCTCCCCCCGTAATAAGTTGGGACGGAGCAGGGAAGGAGGTAGGGAATCGATCGGTTTCGCTTTTACGTTTTACGTACGACAGATTTTCACGAATACTTTTTCCGGAACGATATTGTTTAGTACCCGACGTATATTCGGTTTTTTTTTTTTTTTTTTCATTATCGTTTTACATAATAATAATAAAACTATGTCCGTTATGGAATATTTTTAATATTTATATATTTTAGTTATTTTTAACGCGTACAGGCCTACCTTACGGACGGTCGCAAACGTGTGGCGTGCCCACACCGGTTAACGCTTTTAAGGGGTCCGCGACCCGTTTTTTGTTGCTCAAAAACATGCTTTACCGGACAAAACTCACACGACTTCGTAGGACGATCGGATTTCGATGATTTTTCTTTTTCTTTTTTTTCTGTTTGAAAGTGGATTACCTTCAACAGGGCGCATTGCACACGGATTGTTTTCAATTATATTTCCAAACGCCATAATCCTAGTTAGAATATTACCGTTTTTCGCCAATTTTTTAATTAATTTTCTTTTGTAGATTTTATTTACATAATCAAAAATCGAAGTCCAATGCGACCTGTAAAATGTTGTCGTCTTTCCAAAAAAAAAATAAAAAATAAAAATGATCGAAATCGGGCCACAATAATTGTAATTGGCTAGGATAGTTTATATAAAAAAAAAAAAAAAAAAAAAAAAAAACATAATAAAAATCAAATATTCGTTTCACAAACTCGGCAACTCCCCCAGGGTCTTTACGAATTGCCCGATACGATTTTTTTTTTTTTTACATAAACTTTCTTTAAACGTATTATATTTTACGACCGCATACCTACGTTAATCAACGAGACATAAAGCAATTATTAGAACTTAGAACAATTAATATCAACTGTATTTCACAATTGAAACGTGAATTAATAAACCAGACAATTAAAATTCTTAACGTTAACTGAAACGGTTTACCACTTTATTTGTGAGCGATACAGAAGTGATGTACATTTTATAAACAACTTAACGATTTAGATACGAGGCACATACATAATAGTATAAATTACCTACCTATATAGGTAATTAAATATCTTTACCTAATTATTTCAGTTTGTATTCATTTAATTTTCTTTGTAATGTTTTCTATCCCATCATGCTTAACCCATTTTAGATTCTGAGTTAAAGTTTTTACACAAATAAATACAATTATATATTCTATAACCATAATAAACTATAATTTTTCTTTATTGACGTTAAAATGTATTTAATTTATTTTTTAGAGAGAAGACGATGAATATCTAAGCGGTTTGCACTTGACATCGCGCGAAAAACGTTTCATCAAGTTCGCCTCGGTCGAATACCACGGACAACTTTATATGACTCCTCAAGACTTTTTGGAATCGTTCGTTGATGAACAACCCAGAGGTATAAATACATCTCATTGACTGGTTATACAATTAATTAGCCTCGGTATATGTTATTATTATGACAATTAGTTTAAACTTCTTTAAAAATAATAATTTGTCTGGCATTATACGTTGTAAGTCATGTCGAGCGGGTATACCAACTCTAATCGCCGGAATATTTTAGTGGCGTATCGTACCTTCTCCAATAAGTTTTATTATATTATTTACTTATGTAACAATGTTGAACAATAACAATTCTACAAAATTATCTTTTTTTTTTTTTTTAATAATTATTTTATAGCTCGGCTTCAGAGACATATAATGACAGATAAGGATTTAGACGAAATTCGGGACAAAGTTCCTGGACTAAAAAAGGGATCATCGCAATTATTTCGTTCCCTCAGAGACAAAGGAATCATATCTTATACTGAATATTTGTTCTTATTGTCCGTGTTAACCAGTAAGTTGAAAACAATTTATTTTCTTACGGATATTTCTATGTTCTCATTAGATACTATCTATTCTGAATTGTAAAATTGTTTAATTTATAGAACCACAGAGTGGATTCCGTATAGCATTTAATATGTTTGATACGGATGGTAATCATAGAGTAGACAAAAATGAATTTCTGGTGGTAAGAATATTTGTTGCATAATATCCTAACATTATTATATTAATATTATATGTATAGAACTGTAGTACCTACCTATAAATATTTTTCTTTAAATAATACAGTAATACAACGATTAAACTAATTCAATGTTTTCATTTTTAATGGAATAAAAATGAATCTACGTAATTGGTGTCAGCGGAAAAACTGAACTACCAAACAATCAGCGTTTTACTGTATTTTTCACACCTTGGTATAGTTATATATCCTGCATGTTTTCACTGTCTACATTTTTATGTTTTTACATTATCATTTTTTGTTTGTTTTTTTTTTACGTAATAATTTCCTTTAGGGAGAGGGGTTAACATTCATAATGCATGTATAGGATATACGTATTTTTACGGTAATTTTTAACGATCATTGTCATTTTTGAGCTCAAATAATATAGTTGTTGGTCCTATAAAAGCTATACAACTGGCAAATAAGCCTAAATTTTTTAAGTTCCAATGCAGTTTAAAATATTTTTTTTTACTTTATTTTAATAGACTTACTTTTGATAAACAAACTAAGGAAAGTTATTGTATTATAACCGTCCATTTAGGATTTAATAGTATTTAAATTAAAGTTTAGAACAAATCGTATAAAATAATTGAGACATAAGTTTTTTTTGTTACTTCATAAACACTAAATATTTGTCATGTTTTTTTCCCCCTTTGTGATGAGTCTTTTATGTTCAACAACTGACCATTTTACTTTTATTTTATTTTTTTATTTTATTTTTTTATCAGATAACACGGCTCCTAGCTGGAAAACCAGCCCTCAGAATAGATCTTAGTAAACATGCTAAAGAAATTGTGAGTGAGTTGTCTATGGTTATTTATTTATCACACTTTTTCAAGTATGGATAATAGGGTAGTGCTGTGAGTTAAAGATTTCATTATTTATATATTTACAGGGAGATAAATCACAGAATAACTTAAAATTAACACACTCAGTGTTACAGGACATAACACTTGTTAATTAACGTTATAACATATAAACACACTTGTATGAGTTACTTTGAAGCTTGTAAGTTAATACATATTAGTTATTATACATACCTTATTATACATTTAACTACTTAACATTTTTTCGGGCATGTTACTAACATTTTTGGAAAAGTTTGCATTTTGTTCTACTAATAAATAATATCAAGAATGCGGTTTAAAAAATTATTAATTATACAACAAAATAATCAAAGTATGTAATGGGATACTATCTATATATTGTGAAATAATCTAAGAGTTATGAATTAGTTAAACAAATATTAAAAATCAGTTAATTTGATTCTATAGCTCGTAATAAATTAATCAAATCATTTTGAATATAATTTCTGAAAATATTGTTTTATATTTTGTAAAAATACGTAAATTTAATTATGAACTGGGGACAAAATCATTTTTTTTTTTTTGTTTTTGTTTTTTGTTTTTGCTTAATTTTAGGTTTATATCTATACACTTTTTATTATGACGCACTACCACTATTATAAAGTATTATATTACACATAAAGTTTTCATATTCGCACTTCAAAATATGTTCTGAAACAAATTTGTTTTAAGTTATTGTGTTGCGTTTTATATTTTGTCTATTAAATTTTATTTTACTTGTATAATAGACATACAAAATGTATACGAATTCCATTTACTTCTTAAATATAGGCAGTATAATTATTATTATAGCTTTCATTAGTAATTCCACAACAACGAACAAAATTTTTATATTTCGAATGCCTTGAATGTACATCGTACATTCCTATTGAAATATTATATTTTATTTAAAATCATCACTAAAACGTTTTGTTTGGCGGGTTTTGCGGCCGATTGATTACTCGACTAATCACAGTACTATCATATTCCATTTAAACGCCGTATTGAGACAAACTGAATATCATTTAATAATCTATTTGACCGCGACTTGTGTTTATAATGAAATGACTAACAACAAGTAACGTGTACTTCGGAAAATGTAACCGTAATCGAATGTTTATATTAATGTTGTACTTATACTTATAGATTTCTCGACACTGTACACAAATCGAAGGAACTGTGATCGACTAGTAAAAAAAAAAAAAAAAATTAAGCTTTATAAGCACTAGCTTAAACCAATGTTCGGACATACATCATTCAATGATGGGGCTCTACCAAAATCTCAAACACCAACAATATGGTTCGTTTTCAATCCAAAACCCTCCGAGCTATAACCAAAGCACCCAATTATGTGTCAAATCAATTCTCACACAATGATCTTGCCATCCATCCTGTCCTCGACGTTGCTATAACATTTTATAAACGATTCAATTTAAATGTCCAGAGCCCCACAAACCCTCTTATTATCAAAGGCCTCGCTTCAGCCAACATACCCGGTAGTCCCCTTAAAAGGCTAAAAAGCCGGCTGTGTTGGGACCTTGTAACAAAACACGCATCGTACTAAATAACCATTAACGTAACCATTACTTACTAACGCAGTAATCTAGTTTTGTTTGATTATTTTATTGTCTATGAAGTGCCTTCATAAATCAGAGCCATTCGCGGCATGTAAGCCATCACGTTAATCTATCTGTTCCTGCCGCGACAGATTATGAACAAATAATAATAATAATAATAAAAATAAATTTAAAAGAAAGAAAGAAAGAAAAAAAAAACACAATCTTTTCGGTACGGACGCCGCCCGTACGTTAAACAATGACAATACGATTCATGTTCGGACATAATACAGCTGTGTATTCGTTAGATATATTATCGCGCGCGCGTCTGCCACGTCAACGGCCGATGTCCTTATACGCTCGTGCCGGTCATTTCGATTCTCCGGTAACGGCCGCGTTGCGATACCAGAGCCTAGTAGGGGTCGGCGAGACCGGCTCGGGCCAAGAGAATAGCGTTTCAGAACAGGGGGCGCGAAATCCACAATTTATAATATAATAGAATTACCGTCCCGGTTAATGGAAATGGACGTGTAAGGCCGTATAAGGCGGGGAATTTTATTATTGTATAGCCGGGAACGCCTTGTTGACGCGGTTTCTGGCCGTGATTCGTATAATGTAATATCCCGTGTCGTCCATACTGCAGGGGTCTCCGACCTACGGGCCCGCCAGGTCAACTGATGTTTTGACAATTCGAATTTCCGAATATCTTCCATTCTCCATTTAGTATTCGAAACTTTACCGACTTGTTACAAGCTGTCGGTCGTGAGCACATCGAAGAACCGGCTCGAAAACGGTTTCAAGGACGACACCAGACTGCGACAATTTTACTGGCCATGCCATGTCTGCCAGACGACTCTTTTTCAAATCTCCAAAAAACAAATGTACACACGAAATTATTTCGATATTTAGCTCTACCTATCCGTGTGAGCAAATTTTTTCAAAAATGAAATAGAACAAACATAAGTGACGAACATTTACGAGCGAAACTGCTCGTTGGAACAACCAAGTTTGATCCAAACCACCACGGAATTTTAAAAGACAAGCAATTCCAAATTTCTCGTTGAGTAACAGTGACTCATCGCAATAAAACAATTGTTCCCTTTGTAAAATTATAGTTAAATAAAATAATTCTTATTTATCTTCAATTTCAAAACCTCTCCATCGCTCTCTAGGCCCGCGACGCCGAAGCGTATCTCAGATATGTCCCGCTGTAAAAAAAGATTGGAGACCCCTCATCTATAGTGTCCGATGACTTAATAATACATTTGTCGTTACCATTTTGCCCGGCGGAATACTCGTAAATTATTACTATTATTTTTTTTTCTTTTATTTTTCCTAAGCAGTGTGTTTTTACAAATTTCCATAAATAATCGGCGTGCAAAGTGGGGCCTATTTTTTTGTGGTTTTCTATACTACACAGTTTTTTTTCCTGCGCAAGCAGACCCGTGCGAAGCTCCCCCTCCCCGTGGGCCCCAAAATCCTAACGTACTCCCTGAATTTTTACTATCACGCTGTTCTTAAACTTAATTAAGCAGTAGGTTAATAATGGATTTAAATTTTTTTAATATTACTTTGGATAACGTAACACAATTCCTACGTCTAATACAGTCAGGTACTTCAAGACTCAACCTTGACAAACGACTTGCTTTGAATTATCATACTAGAACTAAAATACTTACTCTTAATGCTCGCATGCGTATGCTCTGTCCTACATTAATCAGAAATAACAGCACTAGCAACCTTAAAACCGAACTCTTAGTTTATAACACTCTCCTTAGACCCATATGGACCTACGGGCTGAAGCTCTGGGGCGCAGCCAAAAAATCGAACATAAACAAAATCCAAAATATCGCACTGCGACGTAACCCTCGCCTCCCCTATGTTTCTAATCTGACTCTTCATAAAGATTTAACCGTGAAAACTGTTTTTGAAGAAGGACACACGCACTATATGTCCGTTTTCGTAAGAGACTTCGAAATCATCCCAATATCCTAAGGATAAGGATTTGTCCATCCAAACTCCTTGGGAAATCCTAGTCGCAGGCTTAAAAGGAAGTGGTGTAAACCTTTTTACAAATCAAATCAAAATTGTCCTTATTAAACAATTAAACTCATTTAAAAACCAGTCAACTACAATAAGCCAAGCTTAGTGTCGCTAACGGGTGGTTAAATCTTAATCAACTCCTACACGTCTACCTTACCCTTATAATATCGTCACATGGTTTCAACTTGTTGTTTAGCATAAATAAAATATTATAATGGAATGTTTGAATTTTATTTTTCTTCTAAATCTCAACAATTCACTACAATCCAATTACCGATTGTCGTATTAGGTATAGACGTGGCGTACAATTTTCAAATCATTCTGGCGGTTTTTATTCGCGGTATTGCGAGGTGAAATTTGTATGGTTTTTTAAAAACTCTCTGTATTTTGTGTACAAAGTCCATCACGATAGTTGTTCTTCTCGTGGTACCTACTGTACAAATGTTATCCGTAGTTATATAGGTACAGGGTGCGACGGAAAAACCTCCCTGATTCGTAAAATAAAAAAAAATAAATACCAAACCTAGTCAAATATCAAAAAGTATGTTTTTTTTTTTTTTTTAATTACATCACTCAAGTGATGGCCCTCATTTTCAATATACCGGTCAAGCCGTTTTTGGTAGTTGTCTATGCACCGGCGAGATGGCGTCGACTTCCCTGTTTATTACCTCCTCCGGGGCTTCCGAAGTTTGTGGACGACGTCGGTACACTTGGCTTGTGTACGGGCTCGTATTAAGATTACGGAATCTTGATCCACTTAGATCTTCTATTGTTCAGTTAAATCGTTTACGCATTTGGCCATTATCTTACAAACTTAATCTTAATCTGTGCACACTTCATACGGAGAAGAGTGTTTGCGATTTATCCCACATTCTATTTGACTGTTTATCTGCTAAACGCCCTATCCTTTTTAACTCTCTTAACTCCTTAAACCCAACCTCTTAATCTTTCAGCTATTCTAAATTCTAATTCCGCGCGTGTCGTTGCGCTTATCACTTCCTTTGCCATTGAGGCTGGCTACCCCGTCGGATTTCTGGCATATGTTTTTTTGATATTTTAAAAGTGATTTATATATATATATATATATATGTGTGTGTGTGCATGTGTGTGTTTTGTGCACTTTCATTGTAAGGTTATAGGTTATTGTAATCGTCGGGCTTAATAGTTTTAACTAAAAGCTGTGATAAAAATTTTCAAAAAAAATATATAAACAAAGGGGATGTAAATCCTAATAATTCATCTCCGCCCGAACCCAATCCACCTACAACCGTACCGAACCGGGGAGTTACTCGCCGGTTCCCGACGACGTCAGCCTCCGCCGCCCTATTATCCTGAGTTAAAAAATAAATAACAATGGACGTTTTTTTTTATATATATATATTTTTTTATCGTTACTCGGTGTGCGGTGACGGGGTAGGTGTATATTATGTATACCTGCAAAAATATTATGTCGCTTGAATGACTCTTGAACGGGTTTCTGTTATATAAATGTGATATTACAGTTGTCCCAATTATCCACGAAACAAGCCGCGGCCGTCCGACGAGTGCCATCATCAGACGAGGATTCAAATATCGTTAATCGCTCCGCCGATGATTTGGTCGGTTTATTTCATTTTTCACGTATATCTATTTATTTATCCGCTTTGCTTTAAATACCTATTTACTTAGTATTATTATGCGTTAGTGTGTGTATGTATTATTATTACGCACGTGTGCGTGCTACGCTTCGGTTATTTTTATATTTTTTTTTTTTTTTTTTTTTTTTTTTTTTTTTTCACAATTTGTCTTATTAAAAAAAAAAAAAAATAATAAAAAAAACCATCTGCGAACGTTGTACACCGGCGGTTCCCAAACTGTGCACCGCGGTGACCTTAGGGGGAGGGGGCACCACGAGTTCATTCCGGGGGCACTGCGGCCCATACGAACAATTAATTATGCATTCACAATAACCAAAACCTACCCGACCTAAGCGAAGAACGTATTTATTGGTTTTACTATGATGTGTGTATTTTTTTTTTTTTTTTTTATGTCTTTAATTAATTTTTCGACCAGAAATCCTGCTTCAATCATCAACTTTGTTGGAGGTCGTTTCTGGCAAACGTTTTATCAATTTGTTAAACAGTAGATCGGTTTTCGGGTGTTTTTTTTTTTTCTTACACTTTCCTTTAAAATGGGTAAAACCCGAAACAAACAGAGAACGGTTTCTATTAATTCCGATTCGGTGTTTTTGTTTTATTTCTGTAAAATGAATAATCTTGAAATGTTCACTTAATAATTAGCACTTTCTAAACGTGGCTCAATTTTCAATATATTCTGGATGTTTTTAGGTTATTTTTAGAGATTTGACACATTTTCTAGGTTATTGTGGTTCGATGTGAATAAAAATTTTTTTGGCCCCAGAAAAATGCACAACAATTTTACCAAAGGTCCATCATAAGTTGTACCGCCGAATGGTAACAAAAAAAAATGTTACAGACGTTATATTGGAATTTTTTCTTATAACCGTTTAAAGTACACAATTCTTCGGAGTTTTCACAGGAAAGCACCGCGGCTGAATTTTATCTAAAAAAAAAAAAAAGGCGCCCCCGTCTAAAAAGATTGGGAACCACTGTTGTACACGGACGTGTTCGGTTAAAAAAAAAAAAAAAAAACTATTGCTCGACTAATGCCGTTGATGTTTATTGTTTAGATGGAAAAAATATTCGGTCAATCGTGGAAGGACAAACACGGCGTGGAAGACGGTAAAGTCGACACGGACAAAGTGGACGAAGACGATTTTGTGGACGACGCACAAGGATTGCAAAAAAAACACTTGGTCGACACCACATTGATTGTTCATTTTTTCGGGAAAAAAGGAGACAACGTACTACTATACGAAGACTTCAGAAAGTAACTCGTCACGTTAAAACGTTTTATTTATATAATTACTTTAAAATTTTAATTATCAATTGTCTATAACTGCAGTAGGTATTCCTTAGTAGAAAACTCTGTGTCTAAAGTCCTAATAAAATACAATTAAAAAAAAAATACACAGCGCAATAAATTTCATATAACATCTTTACAATACTTATTCCTAATTGTTTTTTTAGTTTTATGGAAAATCTGCAGACGGAAGTTCTTGAAATGGAGTTTCAGCAATTCGCCAAAGGCGGGGACACCATAAGTGAAATGGACTTTGCTAAAATTTTATTGAGATACACGCACTTGGATACGAATCTGTAAATAATTTTAAATTGTATATCTATATACTTAATCGGCGCAGTTTTCATATACAAGTTACCATCGTAGGTGCGACACATATCTGGATCGATTATTAGAGAGAATTAAAATGGACAAAGGCATACCACCGGGCATTTCGTTTGATGAATTCAAAGTATTTTGTCAGTTTTTAAACAATTTAGAGGACTTTACTATTGCCATGCGAATGTATACACTCGCCGATCACCCTATATCTAAAGGTGAATATTAAAATACTAAATAATAACGAGACAAAATAATTTTACAGTATTTTGAACAATGGAAACCTTGTTGTTTTACTTATTATAAATTGAACAACACTTAGGATAAAATTAACGACTGTTGTTGCGTGCTTAATAAAAACATGATTATATGCTGTTTATGTAGTTCTCGTTGGCGAATATTGAAAATACACATTTTTCTTGTCTGGCTCAAAGATAAAAATGTATTTATAACCACTTGTTGTGATAGTTTCATAAACATATAATAATTGTTTGTTATATGGGTGTAATCCATTATCCGTGCATGTGTTTTATTTGAATATTTAATAATATAGTGAATTTATGCGACAAATATTGTTTTTACCTTGCAGATGAATTTCATAGGGCTGTCAAAATATGCACAGGAACCAGCTTGAGCAAACATCTAGTACACACTGTGTTTGCTATATTTGACGAGGACGGTGATGGTCAATTAAGTTACAGAGAGTTTATTGCTATTATGAAAGACCGACTAAATAGAGGATTCAAGGTATTTTTGTTTTTAATAATTTACTGTTATGTAATATTTTCCATTTCTTAAAGGGAAACAATAATGCAGTTATTGTATCATGTTTGTTTTAGTCATACACAAAAAATGAAGGATGGGATGCGTTCAAAATCTGTTTGAAACATGAAATAAAAACTCCCAATTAGTTATACATACATTTGAAGTATTATTATTTTATTAAATATTATCTTTTTTTTTTTAAATTTTTTTTTTTTTAATTACTTAAATAATTTGTTGCATTTAATGCATATTTAAATATTTATAATGCTTAGCCATAAATTGAGTTTTCTTATTTCAACTTTTTAAAAAAAAAAAATCCATTTCAAAACACTAATTTAGATTTTAGTAAAAATACTTTAAATAATGCAAATCATTGTAGAAGTATAATATAAAACTGTAGTTTAAGTATACAATATATACTATAAACTATTGTTTTTTTATAATTACAATAATATTAATTATTATTAATAGGATACAGTTTAATGATCTGCTTACATTTTGTCTTTCTTTGTTATTGTTACCTTCATGTTTGTACAATTTAATATTATTGTTTTAGTTTTAAGTCTTTTTATTGAATACAAGTATATAAATAAACGCTTAAACATTAAAATTTGCATTACAGTTTCTTATTAATTTGATGAAACCATTGATCAGCTTTAAATTTGATAAATAACTTAACAACCGGGAAGAATCCTGCAACAGAAATATGAATAATTATTATTTTACACATACAACTAAAACAATTTTGAACGTTATAAAATGTTTTGATAAGTGTTCTCCATATTTCACGTGTTCACGTAAAATGAACATCTGACTCCACAATACCGTGAACTTAAAAAATCTGTGCACACATACAACTATTCATAGACAGATGCATTCCTGTTTTAATATGTATATTTTATTAATACACTAAAACACATCCACACGGATTTCCCAAGTTCGCGGTTTCATAGAATCTCTAGTTTTGATACATAAAACACAACAAAACTCAATCATAAACTCAGTACAAACTATAATAACTAATTTAATTTTTCTATGTAGAAATTATACTGATTATTCTGAGGGTCACAGAATAGATGACACTCATAACAAGGGTAACAAAAGTTAAATTATACATTCTAAGTTTAAATGCCCAATTTATTAACAAACGATGTTAAATAAAATATAAATCTCATTTCTTTAAATGAAATGGCAAATGAATAACAGAAGAAGAAATCATTTGGTGTTTGGTATAATAATACCATCTCATATCTCACAATGAATATATGAAATTTGAATTAATCAGACATATCAAAAATGTGCAGTTAAAAACTGTCCAACAACTACAAGAAAATGTCATATTTTATAAAACGTTTATGAAACTATAGATTGATTATAAATTTGATTCCCGTGGAAATAGGACATAATATAACATTGCAATATTTATTTTTAAATTTGTTTATAACGTTTTTCAAAGATTAATGGTAGTTTATTTTAAAAATAACTGAAGAACTATATATAATAATAAACCACAAACAGCACGTCAAAAAATATCTTTTGCAACCTTAAACTATTGGCATCTCTTTTATATTCAATCATAGGGGCTAACTAATATAACAAATTATTTGTTTCTCTACTATATTTTCATTATGACATATTATCAAAATGTAAATTGTAATTCTACGAGACTGTTTTAAATAAAAGTTAAAACTAATCAATTGACATACCGAACAAAATCTCCTGTTGGATTTGCAAATTTATTGCGTACCAAAAAATTTGACAATATGCTCGCAACTTTTTCGGGATCGTCTTCTTGTACAGCATGTCCAACTCTAGCTAATACTTGCATTTCAAATTTGCCTAATTATCAAATAACAAAATCAAATATTCATTAAGAGTCCTAAAATACTACACACAAAGTTATGTGTAATTATAAATTTACACATTTATATTTAGGTTACCTTGCATTTGGCCGACAGTCAAGTCCTTGTCCATACGATCAATATTGGCTAGTAACAATAATTTTTGTGCGTGTATGGATAAAAATTTTTTTGACAAACCTTGAAACCATCCAGGCCAATGTTTTTCTGTCTTGCACAAATCAATTCTCCATGTATAATTACCCGATAAATTTCCAGTCTGAAAAATAATATAGATAAATATAGTTGTTAAAAACAAAAAAAACATACAAGAATTAATGTTTCACTGACAGTCAACGATGGTGGACCACATACTTGTCCCTCTATAAGGGAGCCTATCGATGCAAATTCAGGATCCATGATGTCTTCAAATGATTCTAGCTTGTCGAGTATACTTGGTTCATAAAGTTCATCTGTAGCAAGTTTACCAGTGACTATACTAGAACCGTAACAATGTTATTTAACAAAATATAAAATCAATCAATAATCAGAAAAAAATCAGAACTGAAGGGTTTTTAATGATATAAATTCTTAAAATTTTTACTAGATAATTTATAATGATAATAAACAATTGTAGTCCATTGTCCAAATATAATGGAACAACTGATCCTCAAAAATTACCCTACCAATATATTAAAACCCCGTTTACAATACATTTTTACTGTTAATACCTTACTTTTTTATTTGTCCTGGAATAGAAACTCTGGCAGACTCTTCATTTTTAATATGACCATTTCCCATTCTAAAATTAGGTATGAACAAAAACATTTAGTAATTAATATAAAACATACACAATATTTCATCAATAACTTTTGTCAAATTTTAATTAGAATATATTGAACAATTATATAATAATAGGGGTGGGCCATATTTTTCTTATTGTATAACCTACAAATGACGTCTGCTCTTAATACACACATTTTTAGTATATGAAATAAGAGTCCCTTGACAAAATCTAAGTATAATACGTATGCATACATACCCCCATGCAATTGCATCATTTAAACTTTTGAACGATTTTGGGCGACTTCTCAAAAAACTCTGCATACTAGCTAATGATTCCATTGCCGAACCTTCAACAACGTCAATTACAACCAAGCCAATAATTGGTAAATCAGATTCAGTCAAAGAGGCTATGTTAACAGCAATAGCACCACCAAGACTGTGACCCATCAAAACTATTGATGGCAATTTTCCTATATACAATTTACGTAGTATACCGATTACATCGCTGAAATATATTTAAATTTATTAGACACATATTTTGAATTAAAAAATCAAAAACCATTTACTTAGTAAAAGTAGTCATTGATAAATCATTATCATCTGTAGTAAACGAGCTGCCGTGCCCTCGAAGATCAATCGCTAAAACTTGACATTCACATTGTTTTACCAAATGTTTCTAAAAATAACAATTTTAAGAGTTTAAAGATATTAAAATAATTTAGAAGTATGCATACTTATAAATTTCATAAAAGTGTTTTGGTTTAAATAGAATAATCAATAATACAATGGACAAAATATGTATACCTTATTTACTAACAATATTGTGCGTTCAATAATTTTGTATAGAATTTAATTTTACGAATACTCAAAATAAGAACATAACAAATTGTTAAATAAATTATTTGTCGAATAGTGATATTATTATATTTTTTAATGCTATATAATAATATAAACAATACCAATTCAGGGCACCATAAGTGAAGTGAGTATTTAAAATCCAGTATCCGTAAACATCTTTTCTTTTTTGTTATTATTTTAATAAGTTATGTAGAAAATGCAAGGTTTAAAAAATAATATAAAACAAATTTAAGAATTATATTCTACATACCAAGAACATATTAGTCCAATATTAGTCAGATACATTGGTACCATTACTTTATATTGTTAGTACATTGAAAACGCAAAACGCATAGAATTAAAAATATACTACCTAAAATGAGTATGATAATATGATAACATATTAAATATGTTTCGGTATTGTTAAAAATACGTTTTAAGTATACTCACGGCAAAAATGGCCCAAGTAAGAGCGTTGAATCCTCCCCCGTGCAACAAAACTATCAAAACAGAATTTATCTTGCCCATCGAGTACATTGTGAACTTGTTGCCGTCGATTTCAACGGTACGTTTGTTTTGGAAATAATCATGCCAAGGCAAAGGGGTCAACTCTTCTTGTGAACGGTTCAATCTAAACGAACGACCACCGGATGTAATTTAATCCGGACATTGCGTTACGCGTTACGAATTAATATTATTTGGGTACCTGGTTTTTCGTTGGGGCGGTTTTTTGAAGTTACCGCCGAGCAGACTGGAATTATCGTTATGCGACATGACGTTCTGCAGCTGGTATTTATTCACATTTCTCGAGTACCCGACAATAAAGTGGTTTTCTATACGCAATTTAAAAATGGAAGATATTTATTAGATTCGTTTCGCAACGAACGATGTCAGAGCTACGGGCTTACGCGAACAGCACAACGCAAATTAATATTATACCCGTGATAAAAAAAAAATAAAAGCCAAATTGGTACCAATTGCCATGGAGAATACGATACGACCGAATACTATAAACATTGATAATACAAAATGACTATAGATAACAATACGGCAGTAGATAAGAGCGTCTAGAGATAGCGCGTTTTATCAGCTATTTTTTTAAATTTTTTTATCACAAAATTACATAAATTGCCTTTTCACAGAATCACTTAACATAAAAATTGATTTTTATATAAATAATACGAAATAATGTACGTCATATATACCTACAAAAATACGGAAACTGTAAAGAACAAATATATATATATATATTAAATTATACCGCACTTAAACCCGACCGGCAAGTTTTACAGTATGTTGCTTCTACTATACTGTGCAACCCAACTTTAACTGAATATTATTAAAAATTATAAATTGATAAGCCAATCGTTTAGCTATTTACATATTTTACACGGACCGGTTATTCTAATTGCGTGTATCCCTTCAACTTTAGTTGTAAATACGTGTTAAGTAGCCAATTACTCTTTGCCTTCTACGATTAATGTTCGCCTTTGAAAATAAGAATTTATCGATAAGTTCGACAGAATCCACGTAAATCGCGGTTAAACGTCTACTTAACTTAAATCTGATCTAAAGTGATAGTGTAATTGTGTTAAAAGAGCTAATAAAAGGCGCTGTCCTTAGGCGCTCGTGATAAGCATACGAAATCACAACAGTCGTCTACATCTTGCACGCTATTTTCAGTATTTTATTGTGAATTAAGTTTCTTATGGCATTTCTTTCTTTTACTTAAGATTTGTGGAATAGAAAATTATAATTTAACGTACTCATCATTTTTTTTTTTTTATTGTTTTCCAACTCGCAGTTGTACTTTAAGTCCTCCATTTTAACTGAATGCTTACATTTTTTTTTTTTAGGTCCTTAAAAATAAATTAGATTTCCATATAAATTTTAATCTCCCTACTTTATTTAATCTCACCCATTTCAGGAGTTAGACAGACGTACAACTAAATTCTATCATGATTATCATATCCGGAAGCGCAGTAATCACAACCTACGTTGATGAAACTCCCTACACAAAAGGTGTAAATAGCCCGAGGATAACGCACGCCCTATGTACGCGGACTGTACAAATACTCGAATCTAGAAAACCAAAATGGAACCTTGCGCAAAAATTGACAATGAAAAAATGAAATAGAGGATCACAAAAAAACAACCCCGATACCGTATATATAATTGAACATTTCTTAATCCCACCTTATGGATTCAAATTCTACAGTACCAAAACCCATAACAGCCTCTGAAGAAGACATGATAGAACAGTATCAATGTTACAAAAGTATAGTTTAATCATTTATCTCGCTGCGATTGTGGCCCTCCAAAACTAACAGCAAGCACATCATTGAAAAATGCCCAAAACAACTCTTTAGAGGTGATATAAAAATAAAAATAAATCATTCAAAGCTGAGGACACGCTGTAAAATGGTTAGTACATTTGGAAATTTAATACCCTAGTATAATATAATAATTAAATCGTTATAGTTCTTTATTATCACAAAAAAAAAAATAAATTTTTAGTAATTTTGTATAGAAATAAATGAATAAATAGTATGTATCAATAAATATAATATGTTAAATAATGACATATAAAAATATGTCCAAATAGTATCACAAAAATAGACAAACAGTATATCTATAATATACTCTCATCATGCAATTTACATATATAATATGAAATAAACCTAAACATTAAAATAATATTTTAAGATAAACAAACTAAAATAATTGACCAAGAAATATATTTTTTTTTCTTGAAAGAGGTCCCAAAAATGTTTTTTTCAATAATATGACAAACATATTACTGTGTCTATTAGTTGGAAACAAATTAGTTATTTTTTTTTATTCAACATTTTATATAATGTTTTTAATTTTATTTAATTTTAGCTCTTGTATCCATATTGGCTTCTCCTTCATCAATTGGCTTGCCTCTTATACAATGTGGATTCATTTTTCCATTAACTGCATCTTCTGTGACATGTACACTAACAACATCTGATCCAGGAATTTCAAACATAGGATCCAACAAAATCGATTCCTATAAGAATTTGAATGGAATATTAAATAACAGGCAATTTTAAAATTATAATAATAAAATAAAAAAAAAAGTGAGCAATGCTACTAATTGCATTAAAAAAGTAACTATTTTTTTTTTTTAAATAAAAATAACAAATTCAAAATTATCAATATTTTTGAGGACTGTATAAAACTGTTTTTCTAAAAAAATTACAAACAATTAAATTGCAATTGTTAGATTTTTTTTTTTTTTTTAATAGCTGTAACTTTTTTGAATGACAATTATTTGGCAAAAAGCTACTAAATGTACATCCCTCAAAAATAATCACCTCATTAAATTTTGATATTTGTGCTTAACTCTAATTTCAACAACCTCAACCCCATAATTTATGTTCTAAATAACGTAATTATGCAATGTTGCCCAATAGTTAGACTGAGACAGAGGGTGTGGCATCCTCTTAATGTTATAATTTGTGTTTTTCTTAGTACTTGATTTACGAATATTGATAATCAAAATTAAACAGATTGTAAAACAATTTTGATTATTTAAATAAGTATAAATATTTAGTATTATTTATATCTTGGAAGGAGCACAAGGTTCATAACAAATTCTTTCTCAATATATAAATGCATAATAAAAGACTAAAAGTGAGAAAAGTGACGGCGGTGCAGCCCTGAATTAATTATTCGTACATACATTTAAACAAGTATGTCAAATAAGAATAATTTTATTACTGATTATTAACTTTTAAATTAATGTTGGTTATTATCTTAATGTCTAAATATTATATAATACAAATTTAGTAATAATTAATAATGTATTACCACAATTGCTCGTAATCCTCGAGCTCCTGTTTTTTTTTCCAAGGCCTGAGAAGCAATAGCCCTGAGTGCATCATCTGTAAATGTCAACTCAACCTTGTCCAAGTCAAATAGCAATTTGAATTGCTTCACAGTGCTGTTTTTAGGTTCAGTGAGTATTCGTACAAGTAAATTTCTATTTAAGGAATGGAATGGCACAAGAACTGGAAACCTTCCTACGAATTCCTAGAAAATTATGACAATTATGCACAGATTTAGCTTTATTCAATTTCTTGTAAATATGTATTTTCGATAATAAACTATTAATTACAGGTATCATTCCAAATTGAATTAAATCTCTTGGTTCTACTTTTTTTAAAAAGTCATCTCGTTCACTATTTTCTTTTTCAATGTCAGTGTATGAAGTTGCTGAAGCTGTGCGATCTGCGTCAGCAGCAGCTCTCCTACTACCCATAGAAGTATCAATCGCTGCTCCAAATCCTAGACTCTGAAAAATTAATTCAATTTTTACTTGAGATAATAAATGTTGGTATTTATAAATATGGTATTTACATTTTGGTTTGTCCTGCGGCTTATAAGTCTATCGAGACCAGTAAATGCCCCAGAAGCAACAAATAGTATATTAGTTGTATCTATTTGTACTGTTTCATTGCGTAGTTTTCTGTTATTCTTTTCTGGTACGTTAACTACAGTGCCTTCTAACATCTAAGACATAAATTCATTGAATTATTTTTAAATATAATTTATTACATAATACATAGACAATAAATAATGTGTTAATATACAATTTAATGTGTATAAATTTAAATATATGTAGGTATGCGTAGACTACAGAAATTTACTTAAAATTGTATACAATTGTTCACAGAGAATTATATTTAAATAAAGTAATTATAACTAGTTATTATTAAATTGTTTCTTTTTTTAGTAATTATAATTTCATATCTATATAATTATACAGTTAAAATACTAATATTCTGTAAATAAAGAGTTTGAAGTGAAGCGTTGAAAAATATTGTAGTAGTATTGATATGAATATATTATTTAAATGAATTGACTTGAAATTAATAAGTACTTGTTAATAGATAACTTAGTGTATTAATGGGTAACATAAGTCCTAGCAGAGAGCAATCAACCAACAAATGAGATACAAGGGTCTGACTCTTGGACTAGAAGCATAATTTATAATTGTTATCATTTTTCAGAGAAGTTAATAAATATTAATACTTATTAAAATTATGTAAGTTTGTAAAGAAAAATTCTGAAAATTGAATTATGAAGACTACATTAATTAAACATTTAAACAGGCTATATATTTAAACAAATTACTTTTAACATTCCTTGTTGAACTCCTTCGCCTCCAACATCTCTCAATTGATGAATTCCCGGTACGGCTCCGATTTTATCAATTTCATCCAAGAAAACAATACCTAAAATATAGTTTTTTTTTTTCAAATTTTATTTACCGTTAGAAAATATTTAAAAAAAAAAAAAAAAAACCCCAAAAAAATGAATAAATATAAATACAAAAAATATGTAAAAATAGAGCAAAACAAAGCCTGGAGTATTATATAAGTTGAGTGTAAATAATACTGGACTGAATATAAAATCAGAATGAAAAACAAATAGAAAAAAATTACCATATGATAATATGAGATGAGATGACATAATTTTAAGAAGTTTTATTTATTATATAACAAATATTGGTATAGAATATTATTTTTAAAATCTGTTAATCCAAGATGTTTATACCTTTTTTTACTTAATTTCATTATAAATATGCAACTCTTCCAATACAAACCTAATGTAAACATTGTTTTGGTTATTCAAAATCTCTAATATATTAATTATAACAAAATCAACACTATGATTATTTTCTAACATTACAAAATTTGAATTAAGGGAATGTATCTTTAATCTTATTTCAGAGATATGATCTTTGTATCTAATTGTAAAGTTCCTATTCATTTTATCAATATATAGACAGCTAATATTAAATAAATATAATTTGATGGAACAATTACAGGTAAACATTTTAGATTCTACACATCATATTTAATATTAAAGAAAATTAAATTAAATTATAAGGAAAATATTCCTGATTTTACTATAAATGATTTATATGAACAATTGCAAAACTCGAATTTTAGAGTTATTAATAGAATAAAAAAATTTTTTTTTTTTTTTAATTACCTTTCTAAAAAAAAAAAAAATTGAAAACAATACAATTATCTACTGATGACACAATATTTATTCTTATGATTTATAAACTGTTTATAAATACCAAAGTTTATATTATATAAATGTTTAAGACATAACATTCATTGATGCCAATGAAGTTATAATACAATTTGTATGCAATAAATTACCCAACTAATGACTAAAAATTCTTCAAGGTAATATTTTTATTGCACTCACTTCTGTGATAATTATTATTTTGTTTTAACAATAATATATTTATTCATTTTGTTATCTTGCTGATTTTTCAGTTTTTATACATTTTGCAATAGCAAACTCTACGTTTTAATTCAAATGTTTCAAAGAAATATTAAATAACAATGGATTACATCACTCACTGAAGACCTATACAATATTACCAACAAGGTTGCAATTTTTTTTTTTTTTTTATAAGGTGAAAAATATTTAAAACATTATTCAAAAGTATTACTATTATAATGTAGAGGAAACATATAAGCAAACATTTTGACAGCTACTGAACAAATTTTGATGCGGCTTTTACCATTTTTTTTAAAGAATTTCATGAAAAAGGTTATATAGACTATTTTATAACCCAAAATGTATCCGCTGAAGGGTGACTCATACACTAATTTGATTCTTAAAATTTAATTTTTTATATTTTTAAATGTCATTTTTACAAATATCACGTTACATTTTAGATTTTTAGGGCATCATATCTAATGACTGTCGTTTGATAAATTGCTAAATTAATTTAAATAATTCCTATTGCAATCAGAATTTTGACAAATATTCTTACAAAATATTTTCAATAAGCAATTATTCAAAATAAATAATTGTATCTTACCAGTTTGAGCTTTTTCCACATCATAATTAGCAGCTTGTAGCAGTTTCCCAATTACACTTTCTATATCTTCTCCAACATAACCAGCTTGTGTCAAATTAGTACAATCGCAGATTGCAAAAGGTACATCTAATTGCTTAGCAATAGTCTGTGCCAACAATGTTTTTCCTATATAGTAAGGATAATTTATCATAAATGAAAAATTAAAATTAATTTTTTTATTTTTTAAACTCATACCACATCCAGTAGGTCCCAGTAATATAATATTACTCTTTTCTAATAGTGTATCTTCAAACATATCAATTATTGTACTTTCATCTTTTTGACTATTTTTGATACTATTCATTTGTGGCATTCCAAATGTTTGATTAATAGAAAAATTTTCTAAAATAAAACATTGCACAATTGTCAAATCAATATTAGATAAATAACACAGTTAAATACATTTTATATATAAAAACGGTAAATTAAATACGGTTGTATTATAATATAATATATTTTTGGAATTTAAAATTTAAATACCCCTTGTATTTATATTTGTTATATATATATTATATACGAGTGCTTGCATATTATATAAAAATATAATATGTTTCTAGTATAATATAAAAATATTTTAATTATTAACCTCTTGTGTTTTGCAAATTATCAAGTAACCGTTGATCAATCATATCATTTTTTTGTGGCCCTGTAATGTTATGAAGGATACGTTTACAATGATTATAAACTGACACGGCTAATACTTTCTTGGCTAAATCTTGACCAATCACATACTTATTCAGGTTAAGAAAAATCTGTAACATATTTGTATAATAATCAGTTGTAGTATCATTGTTTAGGTTAGGTAAAGTTTATCACGGTTTAGATAAAAATAATATATAAATTATTAATATAATAGCTTTGAAGATTAAGTACACTATTTTAATCAATAATAATTTGTAACAGTAGTCTTATCTAATTTAAATTATCTTATTGTTAAATCGTTTTATTTATTATTTTAATATAATGTAATTGAACTTTGACTTTGAAGTTTAATGAAAACGCATTTTTGATAGAATTAGTATTATTATTTTTTTTTTTTGCGTAAATTATAGATTAATTGAAAATGACCACGTGCTGTAATAAACAGTAAACAAATAAATAAAAGCAAATATTTTAACTGGCTAGAAAAACGTTATTATGCCATATTAAAAATATTATAAAATCTTAATACATTGACTAAAAATATATATATACTAAGGGGAATAATAATTTTTTTTATCTAATAACCATTGGTTTAATATGATGTATGCTTGTTAAAATAACTACCAACTTCTTTCGGAATCGGCGGTGGTTTATATTTATTTTGTTCTTCTGTAACATCTTTTAAATTATTTTCTTCGGCCGAAATCACTTTGAATATATGATAACAACGCTGGCATCTCAAAAAACGATTTGAAGCTATAACAAACAAAAACAACAATATAGTTCACCAGTTTCTGAGTTTCAAGTAGGTATTTCAACATGTATATATATATATATATATATATATATATATATCATTATTACTTAAAAAGAACTCCAAGTTGGAACCGGCGGTTTTGCATTTCGGACAAAGTATACTAGTATGGTCGCCTTTGCGTCCCGTCCCCGAGTCGTCTACATTCAAATGGCCATGTGAAGTATGGAAATTACGTTGGTGAACAGTGTCCTTAGCATAATGACCATGGGCCGTAACACCTTCAAAAGCAAGGACAAGGTTATATCGAAAATAAACCCGAATTTCAATAGTTTTTCGTCTCTACGTACTTAAATTCCTCGACAAATTCGAATAGTTTGTATATAATCTGGACTTGGTGCATTTCGAGCACAAATATTTCAGTCTGGTTGCCATTCTGCGGGCCTGTGTGTTGACAATAAATACAAATTACAATGTGGCGCAATTTTTACACAAAAAAAAACAAAATACAATATGTCGAATATAGCCAACGAATTCGCATAGTATAAAAGAAATATTGTAAATAACATACTTAATGGATTACGAATGTTTGGTAAACAATTATTGTAGTATAAAACGGGTGTTTACGGCGGGGGGGGAAATGAAATAAAAAAAAAACGTTTTACCACAGCGGACGTAAAAATTCTGAGCGGACCGGAGTCGAAACTTTAAACGCAATTACTGACGGCCGACAATATTATTACTGAGTTTTTGTTTTCGATATTTTTTTTTTTTTTTTGTAAACAACCGATAATAAAACGTATTGAATGATACGGAGGTCAATTAATCAGATGTGCCGACGGGGAACGGACACAATGCGAATTTCGTTTCGGTAACGGGTTACCGCCAGACGACCGAAGTCGCATTTGTTCCCCGGACCGTGACGACTCTCCCCGCCCGTACCGGTTAGGCGGTTATAATCACGATTAAAACTATTATACCCAGTGCGCGGTCGTGTAATTCAATTTTCTATTTGACTATTTCACCCGGTGAATTTTTGCCAACGGCGCAACAGGACCGAACCGATCGGTTAAAATAATATTTAAAAAAAAAAAAAAAAATGAATCGATCATATACCGAACGTTACTTATACGCCCGTGATAACGTTAAAACATTTTGTCCCCCCCCCGCCCGTTTGTAAACCGAAAACGGAATTGTGCATTTAACGAGCACGATTACTTAAACCATCCCACCGATAAAATATTTTCTAAAAACCGTAGCCCATAACTTTGTAACATTAACAGTTACGATTAAAAATGTATCTGAACTCTTTTTTTTTTTTTTTTATATAAATTTGTTAAAATTCACCTTATTAATACATTATTCTCGTACCTTATACGTTTGTTTGTTTAAGTCCCACGAGTGACAATTACATTGAATTATATAGAAATATTTTTTTTAATTATTTGTAAAATATTCAACGATATCTAACTATGAGATGAGAAACTTTCGTGCGCGGGTCAGAGCCAAATTTGTTGCTGTTAAAACTTGTTAAAAAAAAAACTACATACACTTGATCCAAAAATCTTAAATGACACCTGTATACCTGTTGAAAAACACCACCTAACCTCCCTGGGCGTTATGGTTTTACTGTAATGAATTTAAGGGGTATATAAATCCTGGCATTTTGGTACCATTATTGGCGTGGTTGGTATTTCCTGGTATGTAATTTTCTAAAAATTTGTTATAAAGTTGCGGAGAATTTTAATCGACCATCTTATTACTAAATTTCATCTAAATTTAATAGGTCATAAAAAAACTCATATGGAAATTTTGATTAGAGGTAGTATTCAGGGAATACATCACAGATATATTACGAATATTGGATAATTAGTACCATGATGAGTGGGTGTAAAAGACGGCAACAGGTGTCCACAATTGAACATCTGTCCGAGCACAATTTATCAACGTCAGTTCCTGACGCTCTGGAACAGTGGTGTATACTCAAAATTAAATGTGATTGCAAGTTGAATGGCTAGTATACCCACCGATTCACTCTTAAAAGCAGACTTGCCTGATGCTTGTTGATTAATTTCCTGAAATGAACAATATCTTTAAGTGGACACAATATAGGTTATCTATCGACAGGAAACCGCATCTGTGGTCAAGAACTACCTATATTTCAGCGGTCAAACATTTTAGTGATGGATCTTAATTATCTATTATAATAGATTAATTTTATGTTTTAAATATAAAGCAAAAAATAAAGACCAAGTATTAACTTGAATATTTATTTTACATCCAATATAATATAAAGTATTTAAAGTTGATACTCAATATTAATTTATTTTAGAAGAATTTATATAATTCTTGAAATTGTCTTATTTGCGGATACACAGATATTAAACAATACATAATATAATATAAACATAATGTTAATGAATAGATGTTGCAAGAGTAATCTCTTAATTAAAAAATATATATATAAATATTTTGTATGAAATAAGTATGATAATAAAATTATAAGACTTGGAAGTTTTATTTCATGGCATATATTTTCAGGGGGACTTGACAACAGAGTTACTTATTTTAATGAAAAAAACACATTGAAAGCATTATTAGAAATTTGTGCGTAAAGGAACATTGAACACAGATCACATTTTAAAATGTTGTTAGTCAAACTAGTTTAAACAAAAAGACGATCCATCACACCAACCCTATGAAAATTAATTTAAAAATACTACCATTTTTATAACTTCCAAATCATTAATAAAATGTTTTTCACTATACTTTTAAATCAAATTGGCTGCAATGCCTAATTTTGAATGCCCCATATAATATTACATATATGACAAAGTACGATATTATAATTATAAAAAAATAACAATCAATTGCCGTAAATGACAAATGATATTGCATTAAATGAAATAATACAAAATAAAATAGTGGAATATTTTATAACTTTATATAAAACTAATTTATTGTGGTATTATAAAAATAAAATTATCACAGTTTTTTTAAACAAAAATTAATTAATTCTAAACATAATTGGATTATTGACTAAATATGTTAACTAGTTAACCATTATATGAATAATATAATGTATAGTAATTAATATATAGTAAATATATTCACAATAGTAAAGTTATTAGAATGTGAAATAAATTAATATTATTAATATTTATATAAATGAAGTAAATAATAGTAATACAATATATTTTGAGTTGTTCGTAATTTAAATAAAATCTAACATTATACATTCTAAAACCAAATATGGAAATATTAGTTTTAACCTTGTTAATAAGGAGAATAGTCTTTTTTAATTAATGGCGGAGGTACATTACTTGTTGTAGAGTTTGAACGACCCTCTGTTAAGTAGCCACCAGTACTTTGAACACCTGATATTAATATTAAATACAAAATAAGCAAATTTATTTGGATATTTTTTAATAAATAAATGGCACGTAACATACCCATTAAATAAGGCATAGAAGGTGCACTAGATATAAATAGATCATGATTTTGATCTTTATAAGCAGACCACGCTGGAAGCTTATTTAACTGTGCTTGGACTAAACCGCCATATGACAAACTTGAAGACATAGTTTTCAATGCTTTTACAATTTGTGCTTTAGCTCTAGCGCTACCCTCAACTCCATCCAATCGGCCATCAAGCAAGCCCACTAAAAATGATATTAAGTCTGCGTCTAATGCCTAAATTGCGGCAAAATAATTATTGTTAGTACATAATTGTTTTATATATAAATATCATATTTTATACCTGTTTAACAAGGTGATCTTTTTTAGCTGCAAACATCCGACTAAGAGTTTCAGATGAGATACAAACTAAACTCGAATTTGCTTGCATTGCTTTTTTCATTGGACCAATACACTCGGTTTGTGATATACAGCCCACGCATATCTAATTGGTTGAAATATAATTAATTAGGTGACAAATTACTGAAATTTCACAGGTGGTTAGGTTAGGTTAGGCATAAGACTGATACAAAATGATGATATTAATCATTAATTATTACACAGTAATGCAAAATATACTTATTAATATTGAATAATGAATAACAAGTAAAATTCAATACATAGAGTTGGATAAATCTAGGTTTGCAGTGGGATAAATTATTATAGCATAAAACAATTAAAAACAATTGTATATTTAAAATGAATCTGTTATAATATAGTATTTTTAATACATAATATATAGGTTTAAAAAATAACTAGAGAGTCTATATTATATGTACGAGATGTTTTTAAAAATTAACCGGCCTCCTTGAAACTGTTAAAATATTTGTTTTTCCCAACAGAAAGTCAAATACACATGTATTAACTTAAAATTATGTAAAAACAGTTGACTAATTACCTCATTAAGTGATATTTGATGCAATATCATTAGCACTGATTTTGGTACATCGGGATTGGACAACAATGATAACTGAAAACAAAGCCTAGGAATGTGACCTAATGCTGGAATTTGGTCACAAAGATGAGGCTGTGCTTCTAATAACTTAACAATTGAAGTTGTTACAATTTCTAATTTATCGTTCTGAAATAATTAAAATAATAATAATAATTAAATGTATAATAAGAAATTTGAAGAAAAAAAAACAAACAAAATATTTAAACTAGAGATAATTTTATATATTTGAAGTATTTTAATAAAACAAATTACCTTTTCTTTTGTCATGGAACCAATACAAGTATCTAAAAGTTCAGATAAAAATTCTTTTGGTTTTCTAACATTCCAACCGGGATTGTTATTAAATAATCTTAAATAGACTCCAGCAACAATTGTTTCATTTGTGGGTGACGACATGAGTAAACTAGTATCTGGTAACTTGTTAACACTTATAGGATTTTGTCTAAGCGCCATATAATGCCTAAAATAAATTATAATTAACAAAATGATAGTACATGAAGACATTTAATTTTTTTGACACAATTTAGTGCATAGTATTAAAAATATTATTGGGTACATAAATGATTTATTTAAAACAAGTGTTTAGATATTTTTTATAATATTACCAAAACAAAGTAACTATTTTAAAGAAGCTATATTGTTAAACAATTATTTTAATTACTGAACATTTAACTTTATAATATAATTTACATGTATTTTATAACATTTTAACTTCGGAAAAATATGGAAATAGTGAAAATATAAGTCTCTATAGTACTATCAACAGTAAATTATTTATTTTAAAAGGAGCTGGATGAAATTTTTTGAGAATTTGTAATGCCACAAAAAAACGTTTTTCCAATAAAAGAAAAGTACACATCACAATAAAACTAAGATTTTTTTGCTCTACTCAAAATTAAATATTCACCAGTAAACAATTTGTATTAAAAATTTTCATCAGTGCAAGTCATTTATAGTTTTTTTTTATTTTTAATATTATTTTAGCGCATTTTACTGCCATCTAATTTATTAATCAATATATAATATATAGATTCATACTTACTCTCTAGAGATCTTGTTGATATTTACGAAAATATGTTTCCTAGATTTTTCATTCCAAACAAGTTCTGGATTTTCCTGATCATTGTCCAATAGCCGAACAGTAGATGATGGTAAATCTCGCATTGTATCTACAATAGCTAATGGTAAAATTTGACCTAATGCTAAACGCAATCTTGGGCCACTTAACTTTTCAGTCATTAAACGGCTCAAAAATATTGCACTTTTATCTCTTAGACCAGAATCGTTATCACCATTGCATAACAAATCGACTGTAAACAAATGTCCTCCTTTTTTTAATATGTCTTTTACAATTGTTGAGGACGTTGATAATGTGATTAGAATGTCTAAAATTATCATTCGGTCTGATGGTGTTGAGTACAAACAAAGTAAAACATATATAACTACTCCATTAGTAGCAATATCTGTGACACATTCATTGTTTTTGGTCACTGTTTGAATTATATTTAATGCACTATGCTGTACTACTCGAATAGTTTCAATGCGCAATAAGCTGAACAATAAATCAAAATGGCCGATACAACTAACTTCAAGACCTATAAAATACCAAAGAATAGTTAAGATTAAAAATAATCAATTAATAATAGTCTTAGAAATGAATCTGATTAAATTTGTACTTACCAGGGTTATTTAGAATTAAATTATTAAGTGCAATTAATACCATAATAAAACTATTAACACGTTTCTCATCTAAAATATTATTTAGAGGATTATTGGCTTTTATATATTCTAAGAGATCCAATAAAAATCTTTGAGGATTCTGTAAAATATCATTAAATTATTTAAATAATTATGTCTTAAAAATTATTTAAAAATAAATTATTCCTTTACTTTGATTGTATAGTGAGGCTGTTCATTAAATACTCTTATAAATATATTTCCAACAATTAATTCATTCCTATGACTAGAAAATGTTAATCCAACTGTTTCCAAATTAACTTGTTCTTTTTGATTACACATAGTCTCCAGAAAGTCACTTAATTCAGCTCTTGTACTGTTATCCCAGACCATGTAGGGTGTCTCACAATTACTGCCAAGTACTTTTAGCAACTAAAAATACTTATTTAATGTAAATAAAATGAATTAAAACAGTATAGGGACAATATTACTTGATGTGGATTTTCTTCAGAGAGTTGTTCAGCAACAAAAGGTGTAAGAAGTTTTTCAAACAAAGTTTTTGCAACTTTGTTTTCGGGAGTAGACAAATCACCTTCATAATAACCACCTAATCTAGCACATGCTTTTACTGATAACTTAGCTAATCTATTAAGCACTTCCTAAAAATTAAATTAGTGTTTATACATTTGATTTTATATTTTACATTTAACATTTTACTTGATTATTGGCTTCTTCTGATCGTTCAACTCCACATTCTTCTAAAGTATAATCATATGAAAACATATAAATTAACAAACGCCAAATTGCACCCTTTTGAAGAAAATTAATTTGAAGGGTAGAATCAGAAGCCATTGCAGAAATACAATCAACAGCATCACAGCATAATTTTGGCAAGTTCTATAAAAACATTTCAGTTGTATTACATTTACATGTAAAATTCATAATGAATAGTGTACAAAACAACAGTAATAATTGATCATAACAATATATTGATATGCATATAATATGTATTGATGCATACAATATTGTTTTGGATAAACTTTTATTATTTATATTTGTATTGTTAATAATTTACTAAAATAATTTTTTCCTCAAATATTGTTATAATCAATTTTCACTGTATCGACAAAAAAAAAATATAATAAACTAAACTAAGTCAGTAGACTTACTGAAATGTAAAACTTAATTTGCTAAAATTAAATCAACTTTACAATGCTATTAATAAAATTAAAAATACCTTGAAATATAATATTCTAGTGATATCATTCACTAGTTGAGGAATTTGAGAGAATGTTTCACGACACATAGGAAATTGAGATGCTACTTTAAAACAACGAGTGCAGTACGTACAAACAGATACAGACATTTCTAACTGTTCTGATGATTTATTTAATACAGAAACACATCTAGAATAGGCTCCAAGTAAATCCTAAAAAATAAAAAAAATAAAATAATTATAGTCAAATTAAACAACTTCTTACAATTATATTACAATTAACATTTAATGATATATAGTAAAAATGGAAATTCCTTTTGGATTATTTGTTATATTAACACTTTAGATCAATAAATAAAATAAATAATAGTGCAATTTGACACAATTGTTCTTGTCAGTAAAATAGTGTTAAAAATCAAGCAGCTAGACTGGGAATCAAACCTGAGTTTCTCACACGTCGGGTGACTACTCTATCAACAAAACTACACAAGGCTAATAAAACAATTTCCTCTGGACTTAAACAGACTATCACTATAGATTTGAGAGGTTAGTGGAATGACAAAGGATGAAAGGGTGACAGGGCACTAGGAGACCATGTTAAATTCAATGGAAGATATACAAAAAAACTAATTGCCCAATAAATAATATAAATATTGTTAAACAGGAGTATTTGTTTATAATAACTGAACATATTACACTACATGGCAATGGAAACACACATCGCATTATTTCATATTTTTTTTCAAAATATGTTCACTGGGCCATTCCATGAAAAAAAAAAATAACAATTAACAATTAGCAACAACCAGAGTTGGTTGTTTTAAATAGGAATACAAAAAATATTGTTTAATTTACCTTATACATATTTCAAAAAAATTTGAGTTTTAAATTTCAAATGTTAAATAATTTTATGTTATGAATACTTATGATTACCTTATCAAAGAATTGTTTTAGAACCTAAAAAATAAAAATATAGCTAAATTTACTCTAGCTAGTATTTCAAATTTAGACTTAAGTCATCACAGTTAAATTTAAAAATGTGTAACATTTGAATTTTGAATAATTTCTTCAAAGAACTTACTATGGAGAAATGGAGTATATACTACAGATGTTTAAATGTTAATTTCTAATTTAGTTTTAAGTAAACAATTTACCTAATTGTTCAGTATTGGCATTGTGCCATGTGTCCCCCCCTTGTTTGCATTTTGTATTGATACTATAAATGGTAGTGCCGATTTACCATATAAATATCTAATTTAGTTATATTTAAATATTCAATAGTTAATTTGAGTTAAAAACAAATCTATCTTTTAAAATTGCAATAAAAAAAATGTTTAAAACAAATAAAACTGTTTTTTTCCAACCCTGGCAACACGCATATAATAAAATATATGTTGTACTAACAATAAATCCTTGTTCCCGATTGAGCTCTTCTGCATTCAACGCTGAACAGTTTACTGTGTGGTATGTTAGTTCACTAGCAGCTGCAAGCAACATGTTACCTTTAGAAAACAATTGTTCGTCACTTGCTTCTAATCTTATAGTTTTAACTAATTGTTTGTAACCTGCATACTTATAGGGTTCAAGTTCTACAAATAAAAAAAAATTAAGTAATTAATAACTTAAAAAAAAATTAAGTAATAAATTACTTAAAAAAAAATGATTGATATAATATTAGTAAATAGACAAACCTTTAGCGTAACGATGAAATAAAATACTCTGGGTTTGAAGTATCAGAAGAATATTATTAGGATTGGGTCCATCATGTACCCATAGACTTCTACTACAAAGAAAATCATATGCTCTATTTGCTGCAACAAATATTTCCTAAAAAAAAAAATATAGAAATTGAAGTTATATATTAGATACATTGATTAGAATTATTTATTTTATAAATTTAGATGTTAATATAAAATAATTTAATAGTTTTAGAGTATGCATTGTACTGAATATATTTCTAAACTCATAACTATTATTCAAATTTTAATTATTACATTAATACATTATTACTTATTTATAGCATGGTTAAAAAAATTCTTAGTATTATACCCCAAACCAATGTTATTGTAATAGTATAGTATTATAAATTAAAATATTTGTCATTCAAATATTAAGTATTAAAAAAAGGGTTAATTGTTGCCACTTAGAACTAATAGCAGTTTTCAACTAATAATAATGAAGGATAATTATTTAAAATATATATTATATATGTATAAGGTGTTGGACATATTGAAAAGAGAAAAAAGAAATTAAATTATAAAAACAAAATTATTGTTACTTACACGTCCCTTAGGATTTTTGTCAGGATGATTAGCTTGAGCAAGTTTATAATATGCTTTTCTAGTAGTGGCTTCATCGTAATGAAATCCTCGTTCTAAACCTAATGCTATGTAAGCATCATCTACAGACATAGCAGGTGGTTTTTTTTCAACTTCATTTTTCCAAGCTTCCAGTACATCTTTTAAAAGTGTAATCTATAAGTTAAAAATATTTATTAATGATTATATTTCTTTTTATTTAAAAAAATGAATACATATTTATATCAGGCTTAGACAAAAAAAAAAATTGATCTAGTTACAATTAATTGTATATTTAATAGTTAAAATCTGCATCAACGATTTAGTCCTGCCCTGGTTTATAAATATAATTTAGAACCTTACTGGATCATTAATTGGCCAATCAGGAAACCTTTGCACATCACATAAATGCCGCAAATAGAATATGTTACAAAATAATTCTGATTGTAGTTGTGGATAACGCACTACTGGTATAGCACAATATTGATAGTATGCTCTATTGTTACCACGAAGTTTAGGTGTAAAATCAGCAATATGACATGCTATCTTTTCAATCAACATTCGTCTCATTTCAGCATTCCAAATAGCTTCTGGAGTATCAAATTCTCCTAAAAATATTTGAGCAAATTTTTCAGGCCCATGATTTTCCAAATAATAGACCATTGCTTCTGGTAGTAAAGGCCCGAGTATACTTCTTTGCATCAATTCTCCACTTTGAACCTAGTAAATATCATGTTAATAGATTATATAAATATTTTTTCCAATAAAAAGTCTTACTTCTTCATTTCGAAAAGCTTGGCAGGTATGTGTAAGTCTTAAAAATTTAGCAATTGGCAAGATATTTGAACCTGTATACATGAGTAAAAAGAAAAATACTCCAGTCATATATAACTTGGCAGCATTTGGATTATCTGATGCAATTTCACATAGTAAATAGGCTACTTTTTCCACAAGAATAGGATCAAAAGTCAATAGAAGTTGGACAACGTGAGGCAAATGAAGAGTATCAGTCAAAGACCTTCGTATACGTGCAATCGGCCAAATAATTGCTCCATCATTGTCTCTGGGGGAAAAAACATCCAAAAAAAAAATGTTTTATTTCACTGATAATATTGATAATTGATTATTAAATTATACTAAAATTAATACCTAAGCTCATAGATATTGGTAAAATAAAATGAATAAATTAAAAATCATAATATTTATATATACTAGTATTATAGAATAATCTCTTATTTATACTGAATAGTATAATTAGCTAAATAAATACCTGTTTGGATAATATTGACACATTTTTATCAACATAGATAGTATTAGAGAAGCTAAGTCACTTTCATTCATATAACCTTGATCTTTAGCTATTACTGTCCATTTAAACTGGCTCAACTTAAAAATAGGTTTCCACCCTTCTAATCCTGGAGTCCAACATTTGGAATTAGGTTTTAAAACTCCTTCTTCGTATAAAGTTTTCATCTAACAAAATAAAAATTGTTTCATTATTAATATTTAATACTAAATAATTTCTAAACTATACTTCTTGAAAAGTAATAGGACCGTTGGTCTTATCACCATTTCCCAGCCCGTAATACCACTGTTTTTCATTGTCTAGTAACATATCATGGCCGGCTTCAATCACATTTGTTTGTGTCGGTACAACAGCTCTAGTAGTATGCAAATGGGCTAATGTTAGCAAGTCCACTAGAATAGTTACTCCTTTGGATTCTAATATATCTTTAACGTTTTGTTTATTTTGCATAAGTTTGCTTAGGAATAAAAGCAACCTGTCTCTTTCAATTTTTTCAACAGTCTAAAAATTTAGAATAATATTTGAAAAATTCAGTCAGTCAATTAGAAAAAATATATATGTATATATACATGTATAGTAGTACAATTGGGTTTAATCCATAATAAGGATAATAAAATCTAACTTACTTTTTCTAATTTGATGAGAATATATTTTGTATCAGTGAACGGTCCAATTTCTTCAAAATATTGTCCATAAATTACAGTCATAGCTTGAAGACATAAACATTTCATTTCTATTTTCAATGCTAATAAAAATCGATGATACAGATCATAAAAAAAACGAAAACTGAAAAATAAAATATGATATGTATGTTAAAAGTTAATTTATAAAAATATATAATTAAATCTCTATTATAATCTCTTACGGATTCTTTATCGCAAAATCTATACTTCCATCTAATAGTAATCTTAAATAGTATCCATTAATACAAACTTCATCTTGTAAACTAGGGTATAACACCTCAAATTCATCATGATTCCAAGCAATTAAACTATTTGTAGTAAGTTGTCGATCTGAATTAAATGCTTGGATTTCTTTTTTCAGAGAATCATGGAGCTCTTCCCGGGTCTATCATAAAGTTTAAAAAAAAAAATATAATATATGTAATTTTTATAATTTGATTTTAAAATATTCTCTAAATTTTTATTTTATTTTTGGAGAAATTTATTGGTTGTATAATTATGTGAAATGTGAGTATTATAAATTTTTGGTCTCTGAAGATTTTTTTGGTAGGCAAGAAGTTTTGTGCAGTACCGTAAAACACTTGATAATTAACAACTGATGGTACTTTAAAGAAGCTATTCTTGATTCTCTGTTTTTAAATTTATAATTGATATAAATATATATATATTTATTTTATTATTACAAAATGTTAACATTTTTATGTTTTATATAGAAAATAGAAAATGTTGAGTTCTGCCTAGATTGATTTTTTTTTTCAATACAATAAATTTTCACATTCAAAATTTAAAAAAATAATATAATACTAGCTTTTCCATAACAGTGATATGTTGTGTATTGCTTAAAATGAAGTTAAACAAACTAAAATAAAAGAGGATTACCTATTTAATATCTTATATTTTAAAAACATTTGTATCAAACAACACTTTTTTTACTTAATTTTCAATATTATTAATATACTTTGTCTTAATATTAGGCTAGATATTGTTTACAATCGTTGGAGAATATAAATCTTTTCCTACTTTGTCAATAACATACATGCTAATTTAAAATATATTCATATATACCAACATATCGCCTAACAAAATATACATTTCATAATATGTGAATGATTTGTTTTTTAATACCTGATGATTCCACAACAAACTGGGTGATGTGTGGTTTTGATTGAATTTATGGTAAAACAATTTCCAATTTGCATGGCTTTTAATTCGTTCTCTACGCCTTCGTAATACAATTGGACGGGCCTGTAATTTATCTTCTTTTCTTTCTAAGCCTAATGATGCTCCCCAGTGCCCTAAAGCAATTTCTACTTCTTTCTCTAATGTGCGAAATTTTCTTTCTAGAGCTGCCAAGTGGGGATTTCGTTGATTTTTGGCTGCATGATCTTGAGCAAGTTTTAAATTATCTCTAGTCATCAAATGATCCTCATTGTCCCTGACTTCTATGGATTCACTTGATTCCAGAAATCTTAGTAAACCTGATGGCTAAATTAAGTAATAAAAAAATAAAAAAAATAAAAATAAAAAATATAAAATATAGGATTATGCTAATCATTTTTTTTAAATATTATAATAATTCTTTTACCATCAGCCGGGCTAATAAGTCCATAGCAATAGTATTATTGGTGACCCACAGTCCAACTAAATGCCTAGAAAGCTGTCTGTGTACAAGCATACGTCTATTTTCATCACAAGTATACAACGCTGTTAGTAAATGACTAGGTAATGCAGCTTCAGCTAATGCTAATTCTTGCATTCGTCCAGATATTTCAGCATCACCTTCTTCTATTATTGCTCTCATAACTAATCCTGCACCTTTTACAACAGTTAATGATGGATGCTGTAAAATAACATTTAATAATTTAAAACAGTCATTAAAATTATTCCATTTAATAAACCATTTGGTTTAAAATATATATAATTATATTCTATACACATATGAATCTTATATTTTTAATCTTAACATATTTACCTGAAACAATTGAAATAAATATCTACCCCGTTTTGCCACCAATCCTAATAATGTATCAAAATGTGTTCCATCAGTAGTTTCACTATAAGGAACACAAAGAGCGAAAGTAAGTATATCCAACATAGCAGATACCACTAATGCACCTGTTCCACGTTTCTTTACAAAAACAAGTATGTTGTAATTAAATATTTCTTTTTCAACATTTGATAGCTAAAACACTTACTATATGCTCAACCCACATATCAAGCAATGATTCCAAAAAGCTAGGGGTAGCCAAAAGGGAGGACTTATTCAGTTGCTCTTGTCTTATATCACTGTCGCGATGCATAGGCTGCATCAGAGTGCATATCATATCTAAAGCAGCATGAGTAATAGCTTCATGATCACGTTTTAATGCTCGAGTTACTTTTCTTCCAAGTTTGTCTTTAAGTCTAAAATATTATTACAATCATATAATTCTATACATTTTATGTACAACAATATCAGTCATTAAAACAATAATATTTATTAGCTTGAACACAAAAATTAAGAATTTATAAATAACAAATTACACACTCTGGTAACATGATAAAAGTAGAAAATCCTGCTTTAGTAGCAAATAGTCTTCGTAGAGCATGAAATTGAGCCTCTAGTTGTTGAACAGTGATTTCATTCTGGTCACCTTGATGAGCAATTATTGATGTCAAAGCGTTAACTATTAATTTTTCTTTGTTTTCAGTAAATAGTTTCTGTAAAATAAAAAATAAAATAAAATAAATTACTTATTCAGTATCTTAAAAAGTTGCAAGTAACATTGTTCATAAAGGTATGCACAAACAAGAGCACACTTGAAAGCATTCACAACTGATGTTTACATTTGTCTGTGTGAACATTGCATGCGAGCATATATTATATGTACTTGATAAACACTTTAAATAGGTTAGACAGTGATGCATACACGTGGGTTACGCCTAAACGTCTCAAATGTATGCTTTAGAATAGGTACAGCACTATGCAAATGCTCGTGTGTGCTCAGCCTGTTTGTGCTTTCGCCTGTATGTACATTCAAACAATTATTGTAAAATATATATCATGTACCTTTATAGATAAGATTATTATAGAAGAGTACATTAGGTGCTTATTAAATAAGTAAATAAAAATATCCAATTTTAATTTTTTTTTCAAGTTTTTCTTTTTAAAAATGTTAAATATCATGAAAAATAAGAATAATTTTATATGTTATATTCATTGTTTGTGTTATAATGTATTAAACCTATACATGATTTTGATTTTAAAATAGTAACACATATTATCAACTAAAACTATTTTTTTTTTTTTTTTTTAAATAATAATGCTGTTTATAGAATACAAATTTCAATAATTTAATTCAATGTCGCATTTGATAATCAATAGTTGGTAGTTGTTTTACTACAAAACATTTGAAACAATTTAATAGTTTAGCATGTATCTGAAATTGTCCAAAAAGAAAATCATAAAAAAAAGGTATTACTTTCCGAGATAATGAGGGTCACATAAAAAAAAATCATCCTGTATTGCAAAACAGAAAAGAACATTAATTAAAGTATAAATAAATAAATAATAGTTAAATATACGCTCATTGGGGATAATATTTCTTAAACTAAAATCTTGGAATAACTTGTTTGTAATTTATATATACAGTTTTATAACTTACATCTTCAGAAACAGAATGTATTAAACCACTATATTCAATGTTAGCATTAAATCTTTCCAAAACTTCAGCAAATGATTTTCTAGGTGGAGGCTCTTTAATACATTTTAAGTGGTTAGATTCAATCTAAAAATGAAACAAAATATATATAATACAAAGGTATAGTCAATGTTGAATAATCAGTGTTAGAAATATAACTTGTTCGGAAAGTTAAAAACTGAATATTATTTACTGGAACATTTTCAAAATACTCCTAATAACACTGGGCAACAGCCTTCATAGATGTAAATTACAGAAATCATTTACATCAAAACAGTAGCTGCTCAAGTTTAAGTAAATTCTAAGTCTATTAAAAATTTAATAAAAATATAACAATACTCTTTAAAAGTTATAATATAATAATATATTATCCAAATACAAAATTGTTGCATAAATGGCATGATATCAATATGAAATATTTAAAGCTTATCCTACTAATATTATAGTTTGTAGGTTTGTGTGTGTATTACTCAATCACAACGTAATGACTGCTTTGATGATACAGATGTAATAAAAAAGTTAACAAACAAAACAAAAAATAAATAATATGGTAGTCTGTGTAAGGATTGTAATAGTGGTCGCGAGGATTGAGTCTGAAAGATAATAATTAACAAATAGCATCTTATTGTTCAATTTTAAAATTTTTACTTTAACCCACACGAGACAAGTAATTCAGCTATTATAGTAATATGAGTACTCTTACTTCTTGATCTGGTGACACGTTAAACGGTATGAGCCTTTTATCTCTAGGAGTTGGAGAAAGTTTTACATGAATATGATGATTTCCAGATGATCTTACACTATCTAATAGAGTAGCCAAGAGAGAATCTCTACAAATTAAATAATATTATTATTTATAAATAGTAAATAGATTTATTTTTGTACAGTTGAGTTTAAAAAATAGGTACCTATTTGTAGCAGTGTAGGAACGGCATGAAGAATCCGCATACTCAATACAGAATTGTTGTGCGTCTACTGGGTTTCGTATTAGAGCAAATACAGATGACAATGGTCTTAATGTAACTACCGTATATGTTTGAGGATCTCTCTCCAATAAACATACTTCACTCAAGCAAAGTAATCTCCGTTGTGGACATTCTTGGTGTCTAGGAACACCAATTTTTTTTACTTGAAACTCACAAACAGAAGTCACATGTTCATCTGAACTATATCGCCCTAATCGTTTAGTCAAGTAATCATCATGTGTTATATTATGTCGAAAAAATTCTATAGGAATTTGTAAGTATATCATGGCTCTTTCTTTAACTTTTTGGAATATTTCTTCTCGGTTAGAGCTGATAAATAAATGCTAAACAGATTATTAATTATTAGTTTTGCATTATTTTTTTTAAATACAAAATTTCGGTATTTTTACCATTCTTCCATAAGGCCTAGAAATAATAACAAAACCACCAGGCACATCTTCAATATTTTGTATGGCTTCTATATCTTTGTATCGGTAACTAGCGAGAATTTGAGCAGTTGCAGTATCTAATTGATCAATTGAAATAGGAGTGACATTTATAGTGACTGGGAGACGAGTGTCTGACCAATGGTACTTTAAAGCGCTATAATTCTAAAATAATTCAATACCCAATTAATAGATAAACATTTTTTATATAATAAATAAACTAAAACTTTATTTTTAGCGTACATATACATCCTCTTGACTACGTTCGGCAAATTGATGTCTGTATTTAAGAGCATCAGTTAATAAATTAGAACGGAAATCAGAAGAAAATTTAAACTTGTCAAGTTTGCTTTTATCCCGAACAGATAACACAAAACCACCAGCATTCTGTGAATCTACTTGTATAGATATTATTTGGTTGTACACATATCGATTGGTAACTTCCAAACTATTTGGGTTATATGTTGTGATACCATGAGTACCAACACTAAATATTCTTTTATATCTGTAAAATATAACCCATTTTAAGTAGATTGAATAAATATCACAGTACTATTGTTACATACTTGCCCCTCCATGAGTGTTTTGTTACATAGTAACAAACAACATCTGTGTTATTTGGGATTGGTATCATATTATCATCTAAAACAGACAAAGCATTGTAATAAACAGAAGACTTATTCAAATATTTAATTTTTTTAAAAAAATGATTAATATATATATACATTATATAGTATACAGGATGAGTATTTTTTAATCTTACCAACTAATATTATTTAATATTGAAATGCAGTTTCTTTCTTACATCCGAATACAAATTGTAATAATTTATAATTTAAATAGACACCTGCCAATATATATTTATCTGCCCATATTTGTTATTACTTAAAACACATTTGAATTTAAATTTATTTTATGTCTGAGTTAACATTTAAGAATCAGACCTTTTTTAAACATGTATGCCATGTGTATTATTATTGGCAAAGTAGTTACTTATAAAGTAAATAGGTGCCTAAAATATATTTTTTTTGTTAGATTTAAATTTAGGTTTGAGTATATTTGAAAAACGATATAAAATATTTATTCTGATATGTCTGATTTTAGAATTATTACAATTATTCTTTCAATTATTATGGTAAATCGAGATATGTTTTTTTTTTTTTCAAATTACCTACAAAATAATTATACCAAATAAATTAAACCAAAAATATAATTGTTTGATCGTTTTAAATTACGACGGTGACATTTTAGTACTCGAATAATTAATTAGCAATTAAATTTACCATTTTCAATAAATATAAAAGTTAAATAATTACCTGGTTGAATAAAAAAACAAAACAAATTATTTAATATGTTGGATACCTATTGTTGGTATATCGAATACAATGGAATAATGTCACTGCCTCAATCTAATCAATTCAACACATATTACAAATTGAATAACAAAAATCAAATATAAATAAAACATTATCATACTTCCTGGCATTGAGATGATTTGTTGTAATTCAGCCCTTAAATCATTATAAAACGAAATGCAAACTGTTATATTGAATTCGGATACAGATATTTAAAATTAATTAAGTGTAGGTACTTAAACGAATCACTTTGAATAAAACATTGACGACGGAAACACAGCCACCGCAGATCAGTTAGCAGTTCGTTGGTTCATCTGAACATTAATTTTATCAAAATAAATTTCAATTTCTATACGACGGTACGACGCGATTGATAATAATTTCACTTATCACTGTTATCAACGATGACAAATTTAATTGACAAAGGAAGCGGTAAATATCGTGTGGCATCCGTAGATAATAAAGACCCATAGATATATAACACTGCATGTGGCTTTAGATAAAATATCTATTACATCTATGTCAGGGTTCCTCATCACGAATTTAGAATACGCGTGACTAGTGCCTACGTCATTGTCTTCTTATCAGTCTGTTATCTGTAAAAATTAAATCATTCGGATCCAAACATTTTATCAGGATCATTGAAAACACACATAATATTTTTTAAACGCTCGTATTGTACCAAAATACGAGTACATACAAAATTAAAATTAGACTATTATTAAAATTGCGAGTAACTCAAATGAGCAATAAAATAAATATCCACGTACTCAAAATGTAAAATAAACGAATCCTTAAGTTACATTACATCGCACTTAAATGTATATTTTTTATTTGTTTGAATCCAATCATATTTGATAAGGTTTGTTATTACATATTATGACGTTACACTTAACCCGTGAGTTAAAATTAGTCACATGACTAATCATAAAAATAAAACTGTGACAATAAATGTATGTTTTGTATCTATCTCGTACCAGATGTACCGTACAACTCAAGAAGTAATATCGCAGTCAGTGGCGCAACCGGTGAGATGGTTAGGGGGTTGTGACCCCGCAAAATATTTTTTTAAAAGTCAAATTTCAAGTGAAATATTTTGTACACTGTACATTTTTTAAATTTGTATAAGTATAGTTATGTATACCTTCGCCCGAAAATAAATCCTAGTTGCGCCACTGATCGCAGCTATAAAAAAAATATAATTTCCAATGGAAAACCGTGTGTAGACGAATTCGTTGTAAAACTTTTTACAAAACATGTTCCGATCGAAAAACAACATGAGGAGCTATTTTGTTGCATTTTACGATTTTCCTAGTATAGTTTCCTAGATAATGAGGAAAACTGGAAAATTTACAGCAATAATGGTTTCGTCATTTTCGAGTTTTTATTTTTGTTGTAACTCGGTTAAAATATACCTGAATAATAATGCTAGCCATTTCTAGACGTGAACAAACCATTCAGAACAATCTGGCGACTTTTTACATATTTATAGGCATTGGTTGTTATGGATTTTAGTTTAGTTTTTATTTGGTTTTATGTGGATAAAGTTGTTTTCGTCTATCAGAAATGCACGTAAAATTTCACACAAGATTCATTAAAAGTTGTACTTAGTGTACTTAGTGACGAATAAGACAAGTGTATTGTAATTCTTTTTATTCTATTGCCGTCTAAAGTGCACATTTTGATGAAAATTGTGATATTTACATAATTTTGTACTTATTGTTACAAATTAATACTATTTTCAAATTCCCACGGCTTGGCCCTCGTGGGCAGACAAGTAGGTGTGACGTTGTCTGCTCTTGTCCACATATGCAAGTTATGTCTTGATCTCCATATCCCCATTTTCTCATATTTTCTTTTGTCCGTCCTACACCAACACGCAGTCTGTTCAGTGTCTTCCATACCAGCCAGTCTAGGTAGTTATCAGGAGGTAATCCTTCTGATGGTTCCATCCATCTTTTACCGTTGGTGTCCGTTATCAGTTTTTTCCACTCATCTAGCCTGCTTAGTAAGGGTGTTTTCGTTAGCTCTTCAGTTAGCTCTTCAGTTACCTTTAGGAAAGACTTTCTTGATTTCAGACGGGAAGTGGGATCATTTTGGCCGTACATAGGGTGCCTCGTGTCTCTTTTTTGTTTACCGCGTTCAATTTTAGAGGATATCAGACGTCGAACTGGTGGTGGTAGGATACTTGCCAGTAAATAAACTTTGTCCATTGGTGTGTTTCTTAGGCATCCAGTGATTAGTCGACATGTTGTATTTAAGGCGATATCTACCTTCTTCACGTGAGTAGAGCTTCTCCAGACCGGGCAAGCATACTCCCCTACTGAGTAGCATAGTGCCATCGCTGAAACCCTTAACGCATGTGGTTGTGCGCCCTATGCTGATCCTGTTAATTTCCGTATCAGACCGTTCCGGGTATTGATTTTCTTACTAGTTTTTTCGCAGTGGATCTTGTATGCTAGTGCTCTATCCATTGTCACGCCTAGATATGTGGGTGTACTACAATGAGTGCATTTCCCTTGCTTGGTTTTTTATCCGATTTAAGTCGGAGCAGTCCACGAGGAAGGCACGCGGAAGCGGGTTGAATCCCTGTGGTTTTGACGTGGTCGGATCTTCGACCAGTGATGCGTTCGACATTCCGCACCCAAGAATCTAACCAATGTCACTTGCGTCGATCCTGGAGGTCGTCAACGTCCGTTGACTCTTCCCGTATGGTCGTCTGGATTTCAATTTTTTGTTCGGATGGCTCATAATGTCATTGTAAATAGGTAGGTTAGGTTAGGCATCGTTTCTCTTTATTTTATCATACTCTGTGCGGCTGTTTATCTACGGACTTCGGGAGGGGGGGGCGACGTGAACGAGAACGGATAGCTACTGGGTTTGAGTGCTACTTGCTGTTTTACTGATAAAAGTTTATAGTTTATCGTATTTTATTAAAATATGTATATAAATCTATACAAAAAAATGTACACGATATATTTTGCGCTGTAGCGATATTTTATATACCCCCCACCATGTCCTCCTTTCGTTTCATGCAACTTTTCTAATGTCCACAGTGTGAAAACGCCTATGGCGCAGCCCCTAATTTAATATTACGTGCACGATCAGATGTGATAATATCAAATATCATCGGTAGTATAAATATTGGTAATTAGTAATAATAATATTAAAATATAGGTATGTAATCTTGTCGCGTTTAAATTAAAGGTGCGCCCTTATTTTTTTTTTATAGCGAGGAGGGGAGAATCCAGAGAAATTTTAACTCGGGTGGACAAAATAACTAAACCTAACCTAAATCATTATAATTTGTATTAATAATTGTGTTATTGAATCTACATAATTTTGAGGGAGGTAAAGCCCACCCTTAGGAGCGCCCTCCGTCTACAAATAAATATTAAATGAAAAAATATAACACTTTGACTATATACATAGTAAGAGGATCTGTAATATCTGATTGTCATTTTTTGATCGTTTTTAACATAACAGAAACAATGTTGTAGGACGTCATGACCACCTAAAATAACATTTTTACATCTAGGTATACATATCGTATTTGCAAAGTAATATTTCAATACTATAAAATAACAGTTAGATATCATTACGTCTGAAAACAATTGTAGGTTGACTATTTTCCGCGGCGTCAATCGTATGTTTAATTGATTAGAATCGTTCATCCGCATCGCCATGAGTAATAATTTTTGGAATTTTAAATCCATTTGAGTCCAATTACACGAATATATTTCAAAGTTCATCGATTCGATCTGTACACAAAGGATAATTGTTAAACAATATGTTAAATATCTTTTCAATATTGTTGTTGAATCATTTTACTTCGGTGTATATTTTGTTAAACAAATAACAGTAGAAATAAAATTGACAAAGTAGAGAGAACATCGTACTGGTTAACTTAAACAAATTGAAGATTGAACGAAATTTCTGTAATGTTATTTCCTGTTAACAAAACAATCACGTATTTTTCGTGATTCAATTCTAGGTCGGTTTATCAAAGTTTATTTTAAGTCAATTATCCAAAGACAAAATATCCAAAATTTAAATAATTGTATAAACTTAAATCTTAATGTATACTACCATAGCAAAACTGAAACAAACCGTGTACGATTGAAATTGATACTAATAAAAGTTCACCTATAATAGACAAACTCTTTATATAGCAAACGAGCGGAAGGAAGAAATAATCGATTCATAAATATACTTATTGCGGATCAATGTGGTTAAGAAGGTTTAGATTAGGCCTAATATTTAGATAGAGCGAGTAAGAAATCTAAATAGATTTTAAAATTTATCGACTTACGTGTTTTATCGAAAATAAATCCCCGTACAACATAAGGTGTCCCTTATTTATATGTATAAAGGTGTTTTAACAGTTACTTAAAAGTGTAAAAACCGTTTTAAGTAATATCGAACATTATATCCGCCTATAATGTATAAAGTGGCTACTAAGCACAAATATAGCTCCCTGCTTCGCATTATACTAGCGCTATACTATTAATAATATATTATATAATAATAATGTATAGATTTAAATTACGATATTACCAAAGTGCAATATAACAGTGTTACAACCAATACAGTAACAAAAACCAAATACATTAGAATGATGGGCCGTATAATGGAATAAAATGATTTTATTTTTCTGAAAATAAAAAAATATATATATATATTTTATTGTATTTTAATAATAAAATTAAGTCATCGAAAATTTAATTTTAATTAGAGTTGCAGAATAATTTATTTATGTTAAATATCTGCACCAAATACTTTAACACCTTATTTTACATGGATATTTAAAAAATATCTAAAAGATATCCTTGTGTGGTGGCCGATCCATTTGAAAAAGTTATTTAATATGTAAAATACTTACGAATAAAGTTTTTGTTGATCGTATATAATTGATAGAAAATCTTCATAATGTTCTATACAAAATATTAAAATAATAATATTAATATTAATATTGATTTGTTGTAATTCAGTAGAAAATATCGTAGAGACCTACAATTTTCACTGAATATATTTTTATGTTAGCCCTTTCTAGGCGTGGTACAATTTCCAAATCATTCTGTCTTTTTTTGAGTTACATAGTTGTATAAGTATTTTAAACAGACGAGTTAATTATTTTTTTTTTTTTTATTTGGATGAAACTATTTTGTCTTGTCAAAAATGCTTTAAAATGTGACAAAAGGTTTTCCATCAAAGCTGAGCGTAACGTAGTACTTTGTTTTTAAAAGTTAATATGTTGATGAAAATCGTATAAATATACACTTTTGATCGAGTTTGCGTACATCTGCTATTTTTTGATTAATATGGATAAAATATTTTTGTCTCCATACTGATTCCCAAAACTTTAAGAGAATTTTTAAATTAAAAATGTCAATACTAAAATAATGTGTTTTAACTAAAAATTTTCTATGGAATTTTTAATACAGATTGTCATTTGAAAATCAAAAGTGGTTAGTGGTTTATAAATTCGATTGTTTGTGCGTTATTGTGGTTTTTCGTTAAACGATATTATAACGAATTATTTAATTTTAATTTTGTTATATAATTACCTGTTTGTGATTTGTTTTCGTATCCAATGTTTTTGAAACTCTGAGCAAGCACTCTATTTTGAGCGATAATAACAAAACAGAACATGAACAGAAACGAGTCGAATATGATTGAACCAAGCATTACGTACGTGGTTATGATCAGATCTATTAAGTAAAACCAAATATAATACTGATTGTAAGTGTACGTGGATACGGGATATCGCATGTCAATAATGTTCATGGTGCGTTTGTTGTTTAGATTTTCCGTCTCCTCGTTAAACGATTTAAACACGAGCGGGAATATTATCCATTGAACAAATGTGCTGACAACTACAATAAAGAACACGTTGAGCAATTTCCTTGATCTTTTGCCGTATTCGTATAGGATTTTATCGTTTTTCCGACACTGTTTACTCGTAAGAAAATTGATTTTTGCTATGTTAAGCACGCTCCAGAACGTGCATGTGTTGTACAAATATATGATCAACCTACCAATTATAATATGATTGTACAAGATAATGCACAAAAGTAGAAGATTTTGTGTAAAATCACCGGTTTTAACGAAACACCCCAACATCCCGAAAGTCAAAGCGCAATATTCGACCACCGTGATTACAATTAAAAAAAATTGATAAACGTTACAATTGAAAATCTTTTTACTATTTGGATTGAATATTTGATAAAATCCAAATCGCACCATTAGGTCCAAATGAATAGTGACATCTTTGTCTCGTAAGCGGTCCATTAAACTGAAAATTATAAGTAATTTTATTGTACATAAATGGTTAATATATACGATGCCAAAACGTCCAGGTCCGAATATTCTCGTTAAAACATACGTGACCTAGATGAATAATTTAATAATCTGGACATCCAGTTCAAAAAAAGATTGATTTCATCACAAGTGGAAGTGAAATAAACAGTGCGGTGTAGGTACATACGTGATACGCGTATGAACCGAGTCGTGAATCGTTATTATTTATTTATTTTAGACCGTACTTGTTTAAATTACAGTTTTATATTGAATATTTCTATATAATATTATATATTCTCGTATTATCTTGTAGTCTTGTAGTATTGTTTTCCTTACGGACACGTAACGTATACTGAACACGTTTTATACGAAACCCAATGGCTTCCGTGATACATTTGGCGTTCGTGATTATAATGGTCATACTGTAATATTCGAATACTATACGATGTAACATTAATAATATTAGATACCTATTAACCGATGTTTAACCGCATTTAAATTTTTTTTTTTGAAATAAATTTTTAACTAAACAAATACGTGCAATTGAAAGCATACGCTATACATATAAAATGTAAAGGGGTTTTTTTTTTTTTTTTTAATATTAATAATTTTAGAAGTCGAATGTATCGTAATATTACAATGTGTTCTGCGGTGAATACCTAATAAAAGTTAATATTATTAAGTAAACACAAGAGTATAAAAATATGTTGGGTACAAGTACGTACTTAATTTCCCTTGAGCGGTAAACTTTAAAGGGTACCTATTAGTATGGCAAATGGCGTAGGGGTAGGGACTCATGTAATAGTAATAAAAGAAAACTGTGTACAGCAAAACGACAAGAGGTAACGTAATATGGAAAACATGTCGTGACGTCTACCAAAGTTACAGTAAAAATAAAATTAAAATTACGGTATCTATTATAAGGCCATTCGTTGACCTATTAGCTATTCTACAATTTCAAAAATTTAATTTTTATTATTTACGGATATTTTTGACATTTTGAAATTCGAATATATTATTTATCTTTATATTTCTATTTATCTATGTTTTTATTTCTCGTGGGTTATAATTATAATTTACAAATATTATGCATAAGTAATATTAAAAGGACAGTTCCTGTGCCCCTCCCCTCCCCCTACCATTCCCCCTCAAGATCACCCACATCCTTATCTCTTATCACCTATACCTTATCTCTTATCACAACATCACGTCCGTTCTTATCAGTTATCTCTTATCACTTAGGCATGTGGACCTATATTACCCGTGTTATCACCTATGTTTATCTTGTTATCACCTGTGTTATCACAGCTTAGTCGTAATAGTAAATACTATTTATAGATCGTATGTTATCAGGTATTAGCATTACTACGTCCACTACTCGTTTACCTGACCATATATGTAATACAAGTTACCCCGACCGGGCTAATCATGTCAATATCACAAACCATCACTGGTAATCGATATTATTGGTTATACTCGTAATAATTACGACCACCTGTTTTCGTACTATGCCGAAATTTATTGTTCACCCCAGAAATGGCTAATATTAATATTCAGTGAATGTTTCAGGTCCCTGCGATTATTTTTAACAAAATTAGAAAAAAAAACAGTAATTGCCGTATATTTTCCCGTTTTTCCTCACTTTTTTCTCGCCTTTTCTAAATTATAAAGAAAACTACCAAAATTCACTTAAAATTGGTGCTACACTTGAAAATCAGAAGCATATCCTTTCCAATTAAAAAATCCGACAGCAGTCTTGCAATAAACGATAAAAAGAAAGCAGAAACTCACAGACAGCACCTCTTTGAATTTTTTAACCCAAATAATTTCACCATTCCTTCTATAGAAAATAAAATATACGACTTCCTAGACAGCCCACTCTCAATGACTCTTACGCCTAAACCATTTACCCCAAACGGGGTAAAAACATTGATAAAAAAATGTACATTGGGTAAATTACCTGGCCATGATTTGATAACAGCCGAAATAGCCCACAAGGTTCCAGATAAAACTATAATACAACTCACCCATATATTCAACGTCATTCTCTGAATCTCTTATTTCCTGATTCAATAGAAACTCGACAAAATTATTGTATTCCCTAAACCAAACAAACCTGTAGATAACTCCCCCTCAAATAGACCTATTAGCTTGTTACTCTTTTTCTCAAAACTTTTTGAAAAATTAATGTTAAACAGAATCTATGCGATCAGCAAGGAATTGAAATTAATTCCTGACACTCAATTTGGATTTAGAGAATGTGACTCAACTATTCACCAAATACACTGATTAGCCGATATCATTGTCTGCTCCCTGGAAATGAAATTTTACTTCTCAGTAGTATTTATTGATACAACTCTGGGGCAGTAAAAAAATCAAATACACAAAAATAAATACACATGTTAATAAAGTTCCCATGATCACGGAGAAATATGGTCAATGTTTCACAAGTTTACATCAAAGTTTCTATGTCAAAATGAGGTTAGGAAATCGGAGGCTTATGGTTTTTTTTTTGTTTTTTATTAAACCAGAGGATTTTAATAAGAAACGCAATGCCGTAGTAAATAACAATAGTACGAGTGTTGGCAGCTAGAGCGTACCTTTTTCGAGCGGCCGGACGGTCTTTTTATAGTGACGAAGCCCTGCTGCTCACGGGCGTTTTTTTTTTTTTTTAGCATTTTCTATTTTAAATAATTTTTTTTTCTGGTGGGGGGGTCGGAAGTAAGGAACAGACCGAAGACGAATCGCGCCGTAACGCTGGAATTTATGGCGTTTTTTTAGTTGTATTAAATTATGAATCCAATAATTATTATTCGTTTAATTACTAAACGCATAATTTATTTATTGATTCAACGATTTTATTTGTAAATTGGGAAATAATAATGACTTTCTATAATTCAATCATTTTTTTTTTTTTTTTAATTAAATTAATTTACTGATTAACATATCAGATTCCAATGAGAATTTTTTTTTTTTTTAATGGTGTGGTCTAGAACTCCATCTTGATAGTGATCTCATCTTGAAATCCGAGTATTAGATCGTCCAAACTGGGTTGGACTTCAGCGCCGAAAGACGGCAGGTCATTGGACAGCGACCGTCGGCGCCGGTGACGGTACCCGGGCGGTGTACCGGCGGTAATACACGGTGGACTGGCGGTGGTCACGCACGGTTTAGTGGTGCCGCTCGTCTCGGGGACGACAGTACTAAAGTACTGCCGCATGAGATCGAGCACCTGGATCAGGATAACGGCCTTGATATTGTTCAGTTCGCCCTCTTCGCGAACGCCGATCTTTTGGATCGTGTCTGTCAGGTTGTCGACGGCCGCCAACAGTATTGCCATGTTTTCCGAGTCGTCTTCGCGTGCCGCCGGCGGTGACGAAGACGGCGGATCCCATACGCCCGCACCCCTGGAAGTGAGCCACGGCAGTACTGTGAAAAACAAATAACAAAATCAAAACGCTCAAATTACGATACGCGTCGTTATATTATTGTATTATCAAAAAAAAAAAAAAAAAACGGTTATATATAATATATTATACAAACTTACTGTTTATCGGCCGACACTGAACCGACGGCAACGACAAAACAAACGTCATCGCGTACAATAAAAAAACCAAATATTTCTGTTCGGCCGTCCTGCGCGTGTCGTACCCGGTAGACCACCACCACAAGACCATTTTATATGATACTAAACGTTATTATTAATAGTGTAATAATATTTTACTAGTTATAATATTTTAATATTTTACGCGTATTATATTATTACGATTATGACGATAATAGTACCGTCGGTTTCAACACAATAATAGTCAAACGAAAAACAATATTTGTTGCCATGTAGCATTATATTAGGCCATACATTTATATGCATTTGCATATTCTTATTGGTCGGTTAAGATAATACATCTATTATCTATTAATGTTTATATTAAAATGTGTATACTTGTTTTTATTTTGCGTATTTTTGAATTTCCCGGGCATATTTTTGGATTTTGTACATTTTTAAGGCATGTATCAACTCGACGAATCGAGAAACATATATAATTATTATACAAGATTTATAAATACGATTGTCATATTGATTTATTTATCGTCTAATGAGCAAAATGTAGACGTATGATATAGCATTGATTAGATATGTGTCTATAGCACAATTTTGTGAATGTGAACTGTTCAGTGTTCAGTCGTCTTATTTCATATCGTTTAGTAAACGTGCAGTGCTTGCGTCTGTTTTGTCATTGTGATTTCGTTTGTTTTCGTACTATTTTAACTCGCTAATATGCCACTTACAGCTCTGACTTTGTCCGATATAGTTAAATTGATCGAGTTGAAAGAGAGAGAAAAACTTAGTACGAAAGAACTTATTACTAAATTTAAGTGTGGAAAAACGCAACTTTGGGGAAATGCCAACAAATCAAATTTAAATCGAATTCAGACTTTTCAAAATATTACATTAAGGAAATTGATAAACGTACGTATCAAATTATATCCTCCAAAACTATAAAATAAGAAGCAATAATATATAACAAAAGATTCCACACTCGTCTAGTCTCTCAATCCAATCCCCTAATAAAAGCTCTTTCAGCAAATGTTAATCCTGGTAATCTTCTGAGGCACTTAAAACGCAAATGGTGTAGAAATTTACTAACTTGACCTAGTGAAATAAATTGAATAAAACATAATTACCTGAAAGTGTCATCAATGGGTGGGTGGCTTCTTTTGTCAAATTTGTTCATGTCTTATTATTTTAGCTAATACTCTTATTGTACCTATTTAGACCAGATTGTATATTTTTTAATAAAAAAAAAAGTTTTAATTTTTTAGTATTACACACAAAACACAATTAAATATTAATTTAGACATTATAATCTTAAAGTGTAAATTTACGTTGTACGAAATATTTACATACTTAAAATAAAATTTGTTTTTAATACAACACATATAGATTCTTGAATCTTATATTGGAAACTTTTTATAACGGAAAAATTTGTTGATCCCAAGTGATTCTGTTATAGATGGGTTTTAGGGTATAATATATATGTTAGGGCAATGTAGAAAATCGTCTATTCTTATAAAATACCTGGACAATGTATAGAATGTCCAATATACAATGACCAATGACCGTAGGCGGTCAACGTAGACATTACCACACTTGGCCCGGGCATTTTATACAATGACCTAAATCTAGCAGGCATTATGAAACATGCAATACTTCAAGTTTTATATAAGTTATCTACAAACTAAGGAAATAAATGATTATATAAATGTAAAATATTATTATTAATTAAACTAAATTTAATGTGGCTTCATAAGGTGAACATTTTACATTAAATCTCTGGTGTAATGAAGGGTTTTTCATAAACTGAAACAAACTTTATTCCTTAGAATAATCTGCAGCATAATCGATTCCCTAGCTACATTATTAAATTTTATATTAATTTCATACTTCATTCCTACCATCATGTCCAATGGATAAACGCACTTCGTTAATAATGTTAAACAATTCTTCATTATGCACATAATATTTTATTGCATTACCTTCAGTTATGGGAACAATTAATTTCTCCTTTTCATATATTTGAATCACGTCATATTTTTTTAAGAGTCCTGTAAAAATTTGGTATACATTTTTCAGTTTGGTTTTTTAATTGTTTAAAATTAATAATTTAATCGTCATATTTTAATTTATTTAAATACGTATTATTTGAACATTTTTTTATTAACAATTCATACAATTTTAAATTAAAATTGTCAATATTCAATTATGTTAAAAAAACCAACTAAACTAAAATACTGATTGTATTAGTAAACGCACTAACGTAACTTACCGACTGATTAAGTAACGGAATCTAAGTATCTAATGTAACGGCAGCTTGAAAATAATCGATTGAATTCACAATATTTTTTTACCTTGATAAATCGGCCAGGCAGTTGCATTGATAATTTCAGTTGTGTATTGGTTATTTTAGTAAACACAAAATATTAAATTTTAAACAATATAATTTAAAGAATATTTGTTTTAAGTTCATATAGATAAATTGGTCATTCTATTAAAATGCCCGGACAATATAGAAAACAATTGCCCAAAAATGCGGGACATTCTACACAATGCCCGGGCAATGTATTTAATACCAACATTTTCTATATTGCCCAAAACATATGACAATAATAAGGTCCCTGTGCAATTTAAATATAAAATACTTTATTTTATTGATGTGCCCCTAACGTTCTTCAGTCTGATAATGGTCGTAAATTTACTACTGCATGTATAATAACAGAATTAGCTTCGTTATGGCCCGACCTCATACTAGTAAATAGTCAGCCACGTTACCCACAAATCCAAGGGCCTGTAGTAAGAGGCAATAGTACGCTGAAGGATTCGCTGGAGCGTTAACATCACATACCACGAAGCTACTAAGAGGACGTCATACCGGTGATTTTCAGTGGTAAAAACATGCTTTCGTAGACCGAGTAGAACTCACTTGATTTTTGTTTTAAAGTAAAAGTTCTTATTATCAAACTTAAAGAGGACAATATTGTGGAGGGCACCGCGTTGTGTTTTTTTTTTCTCCATTATTCTAAATATACCCTCTGTACATGGTTTTAAAGTAATGTCATATTTAAATGATTTTAACTTTTTTAAAAATTAGTTTAAAAAAAACCACAGCGTGGTTCCCTCCAGAATATTGTCCTCTTTATGTTTTATAACAGGTACTTTTACTCTAAAATCAAAATTAAGCGAGTTCAGTCTGCTTAAGCTTGTTTTGTCCTCGTAAAATATAAATTTTGTTACAGTGCGCAACGCTATCTCTGGGACGTTCTATACTTTCTCGTTCATGTTAGATGTCCTATTAAGATGAATCCCTATAAAGCGGGTTTTGGTCAGAAAGCACGAATGGGATTGGCAACGAAAATACCAAAAGAATTCTTCGCAAAAATGACAATTGGGCCGCAGGAAGAGGCCACATCAACCGCTCCTGCCACGAGTACCACTTTTGAAATACTTGATTTACACACTTCTGAGGTGAGAATTATAGTAATTTTATTAATTGTATTTAATCAATTAATAGTTTTATTTGGATGTGCTCTGAGCACGCGCCGCGCCGTACAGTAGTCTGAAATTCATATTTTCTAAAATATTAGGCAATAGATGGAGTGGGTACGCAAATGTGCATCGACCTTGAAGAGGCAATAAAAGGAGTAACGAGTCATTTATGGAAGTTAATAATGTTGCATGTTCACTCGAAAAACTTATTAAGAGCACTTGTTTAAGTGCCATTATGGAGTTAGATAACTGCACTAACGAAGTAAGTAAATACTACCCGTATGCTAATACGCTATTGTGATATTGATATGTAATGTATTGCAGAATACCGAATGTTATAAAAAAGACGTAGAGTTAAACATAGTGAATATGGACATTTTCTACGATTTGTTCATACAAAAAGTGCACGTGTAAAAAAATGGCATGATGTGTAATTCGGCGTGTCACCCGGGTCGTAGTTGTCGTAATACGGACGAAAAATTATATTAAACTTTGTTCAATTTGTTTAATGGGCAATTCTATCAATTCAATGGTTTTATAATATTCAGTATAAATTATGTTATGCACAAAATCGGAAAATGTTTTTTTTTTTTCTTTCTTTAGTTTGTACTTTGTTTCTTATAGGTAATATGTGAGTATATTTTTTGACTTTTTCGATTTCACGTATACGGGCAACGACGTTGCTTATTTCGTGAAATCGGCAAATTCACATAATCGGCGTAACGTGTAATATAGGTTAGGGTGTATATACAACATAATAAAAAAAAAAAAATACAATTAAAAAATAAGTTTTAGAACATGTATTTAATTTAATATACAACTATTTCTTAAAATGAACCATTAATATTGACTAAATTCCATAGAATTTTTTATCTTTATATACTATAATGTGATATAGTTAATCACCACATTTATATAAGCTTACAAATCTAATAATTTTATAATTTCGTATATAATACTATATATAATAATATATTTTTGTATAACGTTTTATACGTTATTGAAACATGGTGCACCGGAATATTTCCCATATGACTAGCTTCACCATTGGCTATGTCTTTACCAACAATAATTACTACATAATTTTTTTTTTTTTTTTACACATTTTCTTAATTTTAATATTAAATAGCCGTGTGATATTATATCATATTCAATTTTTTTTTTTTTTTTTTTTTTTTAATTACACAAAAATGAATTTTCAAATATTTAAAAAAAAAATTATAATCAACATCGATATGTTCGTTTATCGTTCTGTTTTAAAAATTTTAAGTACACAAAAACAAATATTTTTTCCTACGAATTGTATCCGTTAATATATACAATTAGTCGAAAAATAATATCAAACCTGCCGGATTACCAAGTAATATTTGGTAACAAATCAATAACAATTGACTTAAATGTAAATGACACCAATACTATCATTTTTTTTTTTTTTTTTTTTTTGATTTTTTTTATATATCAAAATATACATATATTATTCTTATTTTTTTTTATTTTTTTATTTTTTTTATTCAATTTTATGTAATTTACAAGGCACACCAGATTGAACATATAATAATACATTTATTTTTATTTTGTACATTTAGCTTTTTTTCTTATAAAAGTATTTTAGTTTGTTGGACCGGTAAAGGGAGAGGGCTCGAACCCTTTTGAAATTAATTAAGTACTGGTAATATTAAATTTTATCCCACATTAGGGAAATTTAATACTTGGGCGGGATATCTATGGACACATTACCCAGTATTCGTGTTAAATCGGTAAAAATTATTTATTTGGTTCTATGATATAACAAATTCGATTCAAATACCCCACTTTTAGAAAAATACTATAATAACTACTTTTAAAAATGGAACTATAATTTTCACCTGGTTGGCATCGATCTAAATGCTAAAGAAACTCGTAATTATAACTGGTTCTAAGTGTAAAAAAACAATCTTCAGTCTTTTTTTTATATAAAAATTAGAGTTTTATATATGTGTGTGTGTGTAGAGTTAAAAAATGTACTACAAGCTTGATTGTTATACATAGGTAGAAAATAAGAAATATTAAGATAGGGTGGCACCAGTTTAAATTATTTTTAAGCTACGAATATGCTCAAAATAGAATACAAATTCCTGTAATATCATTTTTAAATTTAAGCTCGTATGTATTTATTAAAACAAAATATGGAGTTTTAACGAAGCTACCCGGAAGAGAGTGTTTCTGTTCATAGTCTGGAAAATGGTCGCCTTTTCTGGCTATTATTATAAATCGAGAAAAATGTTCGTAAATAATTGTATTTATAAAAATTGATTACTTTACCTTGTGCTTGGTTAATAGATTTGATATTCAATATCACCTTAAAAATATTAAACATGTATAAAATAAACCTATTAAATAATATATATATATATATAATAAATGAATATATATATATAAATACATTTTAATTTTAAAGGTACGTGATAATAATATTAGGTTAACTAATTAAATATATAATATTTATTTCCTTAAAATTAAAATTGATTAATAATCTTATTGTACACATGACTAGAGATGTGGCTGTTATTAAAATTATGATATAAATTCTTTATAATATATTATACTAACCTAAACGTTAAAACAAAAATAAAATTACATTATAGACTAGGCATATATATATATATATATATATGTATATATATATATAATCATATTTATTTATATTTTATCGATAATTCTTTAAATATATTATAATATTATATACGGATAAAAATAAAAACATAATTATTGTTATATGTAATCATACTCACATATACGTTTAAACAGTTATTTTAGTAATTTATTTTATAAAACATTAACCATGTTATACTTAATATAATAATTGGATGGCTATTAGTATATTTTGTTATGATATATATTTGTATATTATATAAATTATATTTTAGGTACATATATTTGTATCATGTAAATAAATACCTATCAATCGAGTAGGTTATCTAATTTAAATACATTTATTAGACGATTTGTTTTTTTTTCACACATAATTATTAGCACTTTAGCTTTGGGATAGTTACTTTTATAAAATATATCACATTTAAACTGCCCAATATTATTTTGAATGTTTGGCACAAAAATGTATTTTACTGAACCCGGTGAGTAATATACGTCTTCAATATTTCGACTTTTAATGGCCCAAAAAAATATTTGTCTAGAATTCACGTGAGAAACGATAAATAATATAAATTAAAATCTAAAATATTAAATAAACAATAGTTTGCGTACACAAATCAAATAAATAATCGAAAAATATATAATAAAATTGAATAAAATAAAATTGAACTAAACAAAATAATAATATGCGTTTGAGATGAAATTGCACAGTCGTAACCAATATCATTCATAATATGGTAAATCGTTTTTATATATCGGATTGGTTACATAATTTTATAAAACTTGAAATCAAACGGGGCCGAATTTACGGAATCCATTTTATCTCATAAGAAAGGACAGTTTTTATTTTTTATTTTTTTTTATTATTATTTTAAACACGTGTATAATTATAATACATACCGTGTAATCAATACCCATTGAAATCAGAAAGGAAATACGCAAGTAGTCAAAAAGCCACTAAAGTGCATTTCCATTTTTAAATTCAATACACGCACTTAAACCGGGTTTTGACCACAATGGCTTAATAATAATAATAATAATAATAATAATAATAATAATTATCTAATATACTTCTAGACTAGGTATTTTTATTTTTTTGGTAAGCTGTGGACAAATTCGTTTTAAGTAACGATTTTTTTTTTTCATTCTTTTTACATTTAATATTAGTATTTATTATAATAATCGTACGGTTTATTCCTATATTATTATTATTTTTTTTTTTTTTTTTTATTCGTCGTGTTACAACACACTACCGAGGTCCCTGATGATGAAAAATTCGTAATCTAGGACGGAGGGCACGAACTTTGAGTTGACAATGCTACTGCAGCCGCGCTTCTTGAAGTGATGCTGCTTGTTGGGCAGCGGCCGCGGTGTACGGCGAAAGACCGGTGAACGCGCTCGCTGAACTGGCCGCAGTGGGCAGGCCGGCAGTGCTGCTCGGCAGAGCTGCGTACGAATACGGAGTCACGTAGTTGGCGGCGCCAGCTATAAATACAAAAATAAAATAAAAATAAAACGTTATAAATGATATTATATTCTTTATATTAACGTCGGATATAGACGGGGGACGGTATACGATTTCGGGAAATCTAATAACCGCGTCCGTTTTTATGTCGGACGAAGAAACTAACACGACAATTTCCGAATGAACTAGTTTTTATTAAAATATATTTCATTTTTTTTTTCTTTTCTTTTCTTTTATATTGGTTTGTTTATACTTGTTCTCGAGTTTCGACAATGTCACTGGTATTTAGTGTTATTCAGTTATTAATTTCGATTTTACTAAATATCACAACCAGAACGGACATCATCATAATTTAATATTGTAAACCGTATTATTAGTACTATATGGAAATCAACGGTTTTTTTTCCGTGGTCTAGAATTTAAATTTAAATGTTCACATACGTAAACGCCTATAGCTTCATTCGGATGATAATCCTCCGGGGCAGTGGCCGATCTAAGATTTAATAGGGGCGTGGATGAGAGTCAGTTGAGATTTCAAGGAGGCCATACGATATTTTTTTATAATAGTAATAATACTCAATACTCATATTATATACAATCTTAGTTTTACGTACAGTTTTTCATCATTTGTAAGGGATCTTGGAGGAAATTTGTTTGAGTGGGCCCCCAACAGACTTTCCATCCGGCATCCAACGACGGGTTACCTAAAGTTTTTCAGTCATTATTATAATGAAATAATATTATAAACAAATAATTATTTTAAATAAATAGAAGTTCAAAACAAAGTAAATTTAAAAGAAGTTATATCCGTATTATATCTACATTGCATACAGTTATTGACCAACGGGGGCGAGGCCCTCCCCCCCTAAATCTTTCACTGCCTCGGGGGTTGATGTAATCACAGCACTTGTAATCGCAGAGCTACACGGGTGATTTTTATTAGCCCGCGGACAGGATGTCATATAGGTTAGGTCAGGTTAACGTGTAGTCGTCGTGTAAGAACAGTACCTGCGGCTGCCGTTGTGTACGGGTCGAAAGACGCGGCCGCTGCGGCCGCGGCGGCGTATTGAGACGGATAGGACGACAGGGCCGCCGCGGCGGCCGCTGCAGCGGCGGCGTTCTGGTATTCGTAGAACTGCGATGTGGCTGCGGCCATGGCTGCGGCGTGCGTGGGGGCCAGCGGCATTACGCCGCCGCCGCCTAAGTACGCCGCGCTGGCTGCTTGACCGGCCTGGTACAGGTAGCTCGGTTGCACTCTGAAACACGATCGGCGACGATTAAACACATTTTACTCGCTTTAAATTGGACGGCTACACGTGAACACTATATAATATAATATCATATTGTTTGTATATTGTTTGTTTTTACGAAAAGGAACTTGTGTGTGTGTGTGTGTGTGTTTTGGTTAATTAAACATGCCGGGTGTTCCAAATTTTATGTAACAGTATATGGCATTATGAAATATTTAGTTAAAATAAATTAATAAATAAAAATATGACTAATGATTTTCTGAATCATTCCAGATGTATTTGATATGTATTCATTAAAATAGTGTAATTTGAAAGGTAACATTTTTAAAATTCAATTGGGAGCCTAAACATTTTTGAAAAAACTATTCATGTATACGGTTTAAATTTTTTGTAAAATATCGACTGGTTAATTTTTTACTGTCGGCATTACCTACAAATTAAAAATAAAAAAACTCGGGAAAGTAGTACGTAGATAGATAATAAATAGCTCTCGGATTTCAATGCATTTGCATCTTTTTTTTTTTTTGGAATGCCTTACACGATGTTTTCCAAGATACATTTGTGTTTCAAGTACTCCATGTTGTAACCACGAAATTTTTTTGTTGTATTTTTAGCGGATTTTATACTTGTAGAGCTTTTTTGACGTTTTTAATGACCTATTTTTCATATTACGAATAAAACAATGGACTTCAATGAAATAAATATTGTACTACGTAATATAAATCATTTTCATTTCAAATTATATAACATCAGGCAATCTTATTTTAAAATAGACAAGGCTGAAATTTACCTTTATGCTAATTTAATTGCATACAACTTTTCCGAAATTGATCAATTCATTTCAAATACAAAGAAAGTAATACATTTAAATGTTAAATTCATTTTTTTTTAGAGTTTTTAGGTCATAAATACATTTTTTTGATATTTTTAGCACATTTAAATGCGAGCCCTAGTGATAAATGTATATATGTACGCAACGATAAATCATTGCTAACGAAAATTGCTGAACGAAGTTCGGTTAATCGTCATGTGTGGAAATGACGTGATTTTTACGATATCCGTCAAAATTTGCACTTCAAACGCTTAAAAAGAAATAATGCGTTTACGGATTTTCTATATATATTTATATGGCCGAAATAAAAACTCATGATGGCCCTTGTGTGTCAAGTTTTCGAGTATTTTTGAACATTCATTTTTTTTTTAAATCTCTGCTTTTTAATGATCACAAAAAAAAAAAATGTATGAATATAAAATAATTTTAGAGTATGATATATACGGAATAATAAATAATTCCAAAATGATTCACATGGGTTTAAAAAAAAAAATTCCAAAATAGGGTATGAAAAATTAAATTTTATAGAGAAATCTACTGGTCGAGTATATAATTTTGATGGCCCTGTGTAGAGATGATGTATATTATAGTGATTCCTGTTTGTGGTTAGAATACTGCAAACATATTATAATATTATTATTATTATATATATACATATGACTGTATAACGTTTTAGGGAAAATTGGCATGTCCCCGAGTAACGTAATAATATACTTTATTTTCATCGAAATATTATTATATTAAACGACTGGCAGAGGTATAACGTAATATATTAATACATTTATAATATGCGATTATATCTATTAGAAACGGCAAACGGTTTTTATTTTGCATAATATATTTCATTCTAAAAGTGTCTATGCCATCGGTCATTAAAAACATATTCATAACGTATCGCCTTGAGTTTTAGTGAGCACCACGCCGGGGGGCTCGGGGATTATCTTTTCATCTGTAACACGCGTCCGAAACGGAGACGAGCCGTAAAATATTTTATTAAACTTTTTTTTTTTAAACGTTATAATATTATTGCCGGATCGTAATATGGCGAATGTTCTTTCTCAAACGTTAGAATCGTATGTTAAGCATAAAAATATAAATACATATCGGTGTATATACACAATATGTATTCGCCTGAAAACATTTATTAAAAAAAAAAATTTAAAAAAATACTATATTAATTGTGTTTTACGAACGAATACCAATGTTTTATTAATTTAGATTTGCATACTGTCCGTGCGTTATTACCAATAACTTTTATTATAGTCACTTTAGCCTTTATGAATAATATTTTTTACGGATAGTTTTAATTTATCATTCCCATAAATAAGGGACTGCAACGCGAATTACTAAAATATATTATCATTGGGGCTCGGATGTTGTTGCATTTGCACTTTTCTTTTACCGCTCGAATTTATTGCCAAGTTTAGTATTAAATACGTTTTATACGAGTTTGAGAATTTAAGGATTTGTAGTGGGACTTTTTGTAATTTTCGACATATTTTCAATGTTATTGCAATTTTGTTCTTATATAGTACTTGTAAAATCCATCCACAATTCGGCAAATCTAATATCCAATTATTAAAATATAATAATTATAATTTTTTTTTAATAAGGAATAAAGGTACGATTGAAATGTTAGTATGTGTGACGACAATACAATTCTTCAGTCAATCCGTGAATTTCAAGCGATCGTCTTGTTTTAAAATAGACCTAATATAATACAATGGTATTCGAGAAGATTAATGGTAAAGAAACTTTGTTAACTTTTGAGTGCAATTTTTGGTATTTTTTTAGAGCAATTTTTGGGTTTTTCAAAACAATTTTATTGTAGTACTGCAATCAATTTTACCAGTTTCTACCGCAACAATATCCGAACAGCAATTATCACTTTATAATATATTATTAAACATTTGACCCAGTCGTCCGGGTAGGTATTTACGTTTGAAAATTTACATAATTATCCGTTCGTTACAGTGAACTATAATACAAGAATGAAAAGGAATACTAACATCACACGAGTGGTTTTCAATATGGTAATAACGAGGAACACGTATATTCGCTACCAAATATTATTATGTATGTGTATAATACATATATGGACGAATAATAATGAATAATAAATTATAGTAACTAGTATATTATTCGACATATTGCACGATATGTCAAATTATTTTAATGATACGTTGTAAAATATAGATTTTTTTTTAGATTATTTATATTGAATGTGCACGTATATAATATCTATATGGTACGTTATAAAACTATGCCGTTTTGTAAAATTAAAATATTTATTCGGCCATTTGTCCAGGATTATTGTACTACATGGTTATCGGTTAAAGGAATTAATCACTTATTTCTTTTCCTATTTTTTTTTTTTTTTTTTTTTGTACGTTTATTATTAATTTTTGACGTGCGTGTGGTCTTTGGATTCGGTGTAATATATAGCGACGGTATACACCTACATGAAAACCGTTACAGTCTAACTCGTATTATTGTCCGAGAGACTTCCTGTCATGAGGGTTGATTGAAATGTTGGACGAGGAACATATTAGATTTTTGTTATGTACGTTATTTGTTATACAAGAGCTTTTACAGCTGCCGTTTTATAAAGTAACGCGAGAATCATAGTTGTTTCAGTTATAACTATTATTATGGTCTTTATTTTATTACGAGTGAAAACTAGTAAAAACAATGATAAACTTTTCGTGTCGATTTTTCATTCGTATAAAATCGTTAATTTTTTAGTGTTAAGAGGACGCCACACTGACATTTGCCGTCTCTATCTATCTAATGGGCCATATAGCAAAATCACTCTTAGGCAGTTTAAGTAGAACTCGCTTGATTTTGGTTTTAGAGAAAAATTATCTATTTTAATATTAAAATAGGATAATATTTCGAAGCGTAAGACGGTGCATTGTTAAAAAAATTAATTTTTATAGAAATTATAGAAATTATAGAACGTTTAAAAATGTTGAAATGGTCGTTATTTCTAAACGATGTATTAAACGTTAGATTCGGAATAATGAAAAAAAAAAAAAAAGGTGTAGCGACCTATTAATTGAAATAATTTAATATGTAATAGCTATTTTTTAAATTAAAAATTATATTCAAATTCGGTATTACGGGTTGCCTTGTTAGGAACGATACTGCGGATGGGTACTAAATAATATATAAGGTATTAGGTTCTTTAGAGTTCTATTACGAAATTCTTTATGAAATCAATGCTTGCCTGGAAAGGTTTTACGGGACTTAACAAATACATTCATGGCAAATCGAGTTTCAGCAAAAGGAAGTATATAATCGATTTTAGTCGTACACATATATATATATATATATATGTAAACACGTATTATATATCATAGCTAACATATCTACCTCCTGTATACACAACAAAATAATACGCTTTTACGAATTTATATAAATTACATTCGCACAATATAATATTTAAAATGAGTTTTCTTTTTGATACGGGATTTTATTTATTTAGTGTAAAAATGTATAATATATAGAGGCTTTTTTGAGACGGCCACGGATAATTGGTATGGTTTTAAAAACAGATTTCTATAAAAAAAAAAAAAATACATAGACATACCTCACATCATGGATGTGGATGGGCCACTGTTATAGGTGGGAAATTAGGAAGGTAGGCTATAGAGTAGAATTTAATTTATATCTGTACGCAGTGATAAAACATTGCTAATGAAAAACTAATGATTCTGAGCGCATATCGTTAATCGGGTTTTGAAATGCCATAAGTTTTAAGATTTGCATCAATATTTACACCTAGCGCTTTTAAAACAGAACTATTACATTACCCTCAACTTTTTACTTCTTTACGATTAAATAGAGGTATCTATGATGAACCTATGTGTCAAATTTTCGTGCATTTATGTTGGGCCAAAAAAGTTTTAATTACATTATCCAGAAAATATTACGCGAAATCTCGTGATTTTCTTTAAAGTTTTAACTTTAAACGCTTAATTAAAAAAAAACTACTACATTATGGTAAATTTTGTTTTTGACTACTATGTATAACTTATAATAAACCTCATATAAAATCGTCAAGCATTTCTGGCCGGCCAACCAATTTTATCAAAAAAAACTCGAAACATTAAAATGCCAATAACATAAATAGTTCAAATATAGCCAGGATATTTTAAAATTAGTGTTGGACTCATCCTTAGAAAATTACAATATTAATATTTTGTGAAAGTTTCAGGCATCTAATATTATTTTTAACCGAATTATAACAAAAAAAACCGTTATTGCCGTAAATTATCCAACGTTTTTTCCCGATTATCAAGAAAACTACAAGGGAAATGACTAAAATGGCCTTCACACCAATAAGATCTGAAATGCTTTCAGAAACGGTGCTACATTCGAAAATCGGAGCAGGTTGTCTGGTAGAAAAGTTAATACAGACAGAACAATTATTAAAAAAAAAAAAAAGTCACATAATAAAATCAATACAGTTGTCGCTACGTTCAGAATCGAATAGAGAAAATAATGCCGGAAAATTGTGACGAAATCCATTATTTCATGATCAATTTACTATACTCAGTACAACACGCCAACGGCATTTATGGTTATTTTATTGTCCGTATATATATATAATTTATATCAGTCTATAGATGTCAAATTCATTAAACACGTACAAATAATATTAAAACAAAATAATGGTTTGTTTATATATTATTTAGGTACATATATTTATAAATTATACAATAATAAAATAACCATAAATACCGTTGGCGTGTTGTACTGAGTATAGTAAATTGATCATGAAATAGTGGATTTCGTCACAATTATCCGGCATTATTTTCTCTATTCGATTCCGAGCGTAGTGACAACTGTATTGATTTTATTATGTGACTTTTTTTTTTTTTAAATTTTTAAAATAATTGTTCTGCTTTTTTAACATTTTAACGGTGCAATAATTAATTCGAAATTAAAAACCAACCGAGCTCGTATCACGCGTTTTTACGTCGCGCCATTTTAAACGACATTAATACCTTACCTACCGCATAAAGAAATTTGCGTCTTGCGTACTTTGCGAAGGAAACCATTTATTTGTCTTTATTTATTATTGCCAAGGTATTTCTCCCGCATATACCCGTGGCATTCTAACGCGAATTTCAATTTATATTAGTTGCCTACCTATTGCCTACTACTTTATGTAATAAATTAATAATCGCGAGAATTTAATTAGTCAAAAAGAAAAACTGCACTTGTCTTGAATAGATACGTCACGAAACATTTAATGTTACTACTTGACGAAGTGGCGAGAGACGGGAGGAGAATTACAGAAGGGTCTGTAATGCTCGATGAAGCTCAACGACCCCCTCATACACCCTCGGCAGTGTGTTACATTATTAATCGTATATGGCCTAAAAGTGTGTAACTCGGGATCGTTATTTAGTGCCATGCCATTTTTCCCTAATATACACTAGAAAAACGATAACATATTCAAATAATCATACTGCAATGCTTTATACGAAAATGTCCACTTAAATTGCCATTCGATGTCGTGCGTTTCTTTAAATTCAAAATGTTTGTAGACATTGGTGACGTTGCGTCAATAACAATAATAATAATAATAATAATAATAATAATAATAATAATAATATCGTGCCAATCATTAATTTATACATATTACAGAAACTACTATACATTACTAATTATAAAACGTATACACTGTATTCATTTTAAACAATATAATATAATATTACAAAGTTAATTTACTCAGCGTTTAATAACAATAGATCAAAATTTAACCTAAAGCATTGACCATTGTCATCCAATTTATAATAATTTATCATCGTGGCTTTATATATATATATATGTATATATATATATATATATATAATAAAGGCACAGGCAATTAAAATGTGGCATATAAACCTCCCTGCGGTTAAAATGACTATATAATTTGTGTTTTAAAATAATGATTACATATCAAAGCATATCATGTATATATAATTATCAATCGAAACCATTTCTAAAAAATTAAATAATAATACAAAAAAAAAAAAAAAACAAAATGTAAAACACTGCAAACCAAAAAACCCTGCACACCAAACAGGAAATAAATTAAACAACTATATACGCAATATAAATAATATATATGTTTCAAACAATGATTTAAGAGTGTTTTAACGTTACGCAATATTATTTATTCGTACGTTTTGTATATATTGTCAAATTATTTATTACACCAAAGCCTACAAAAGCTCTCACCACAACAGCACGCATATGTTTAAATAAAAGGATCAACACCAAAATTAATAGTTTTAAACGGAAAAACACCTTTTAAATAATAAAAAATAATAATAATGAGCACGCGATGAGTCAAGTAAAAGTATTATTATGTAATAATCATATAATAAATTCAATCAAATTATAAAAACAGTTTATGCGTTAAAATGACACAAATTGTTTTTGAAAATATTGTAATGATTGTTATAAATACTTGTGTAACAACAAAACGATCTGATGGAACGCTTAGGTATATAATAATATATTAACTATAAAACAATATAATGGATGATAAATGGATGATGTATAATAATACATTATATAATATAAGATACTCTAATAATAAAAAAAAAAAAAAACCAAAAAAAAAAAAAAAACAAAAAAAAACTGCAAATCCCATAACGAACAACGAAAAACTGTCCGGGATTTAGAAAATGTATATAATATATATATATATATATATATATATATATATAATATTTCCACACGTGCAACTGTCATCCAACACTTGGTGGCAAAAACAAAACATGGCAAACAAATGAAATAAAATTTAAAAAAAAAAAAAAAAAAAAAGATTAAATAAAACCACACGAGACGCACATAGTTTATATATGTGTTAACATGTATAAATATGCGCGCGTATATGTATTTATTTATTGGTAGTTATATACGTTTTTGCCGGATTGATCTCTGCAGTGATGGCCGTATAGCAACATCAATAATCTTGTAATGCCCCATTCTATACACGCAACACATTTAGTTTTTGCGCTCTCATTTTACACACAGTTACACACTGTCTGAATATCTGAAAATCCGACGAGCAACAGATTAGGAACGTGACGAAAGGCATACATAGTTTTTTTTTTTTATTTTTATATATATATATTTGTATTTACTACACGCAATCGACTAACTCGACAAAATCACAGGTATAATATATGTACATATAGATATAGTATTATAATAACGATGGTATATAGGTAGATAGTTGTTCGTTATGTTTATTTTTATAAAGCTTTAGTCATCATGACGAAGTTTAAATAAAATAAAAAATAAAGATACACTGGCAAATCTAATATATTAGATTACTATGGTGTGAAAATTTATGATTTTTTTTTAATACTTATATATATATATATATATATATATATATATATATACATATAATATATTTTATTGTTTCGGAATATTTATTAATTTTATAACCTAACCTAAATAAATAACAATATTAATAGTTAAAAATTTCATGTTGTCAAAACATCAAATATTATATTTATAATTCAACTCTTTTTTCAAATAAAAATATATTAAAATACATATTTTATATTATAATATTTAATGTTAGGCAACTACAGTTTGCTGGCTATAATGGCTATAATGATATTCAATGCTTAGATGACTGTGAAAATCGGTGGAAAAACATTCCCTACTTCATCGTCGCATACATTTTTATGTTTTGCACTCGGCCAGTATTCTAAATATTACAATCAGTACAAACTACTAAACGATTTTGTTAATTATTATTATTATTATTCATTATATTGGATACCGGAATTGTGAATATTTCCAGAAATATTTTATTCTGTTTGGGAATCAGTCATTCGAATTATAATATACGAGTAATGATTTGTAGTTTATGATAACAATCATTTGAAAATCAAAAATAGATATAGAATATATTAATAATATTTCATAAAAAAAAAAATTAAAATTTGAAAAATATGAAATACTTAACGTAACCACCAATTGTATATTTTGTAAACCGTGTACAAAAGAATAATACCGTATATGATTGTTAAATATTCTGTAATATAATTCTCGGTTTTACGTTATTCGCGTCATTTAACAGCAAAGTGTATAATATTATAATAATTGTATTTTAAGTATAGTATTACACCTGTAGTATATACATGTTGTATTAAAAAAATACGCATGGAAAGCCCAGGGACTGTACACGTGTACATGGAAAATTAATCGCCATCCTGTTTTGCGGAGAAAATCGTTGTAGCGGGATATTTAGTGTTTTCGGCAACAAGTGTATCCGCCGACAACCACAAATTACCGAATTTACGAGTAGGTACGTCAATTTATCGTTAAACAAATATTTTTTTAACTTTTTTTTTTTTTCTCACTTCATATGCAATACGATTTTATGCGTATATTATTTATTACTATCGTTCACGTGGCAAAAGCTGTTGGTAGCTATTCGGTTGACTCGGTAGCTGGTTTGAAACTAATTTAAGAGGGGACAAAGTTGAAAACAAATTTCGGGGGGAGGGGAGGATGATCAATTTAAAGAAATATATACTATACAGTTTAATACACTCGTATTTTTTACTTTTATATTTTTAATTTATAATGATCGCAATTAGAATTAGAATTTTTTTTTTTTTTTTCTGTCAAATCGATCAATGATTTTGTCCAAGTCTATTTTAATGTCACTGTGCGTATTAATTATAAACCGAAAACTGAAAACATAGGTAATTGTCGTAATTATTGCGCTTATGTCCGAAAGCTGCGGAGACGAATATTCATATTTTGATATTTGAACACGGTTATAGATACTTAGTTCGTTCTATAATCGTGGTTTAAAACGTAATCGGCGTGTCGTGATAAAACGAAAATACATGAAATACACGCCCAGGTTTACCAACGTTGAATGAACAGAATGTGATTATGATATTATTGATAATATCTTAGTCCGTGGTTATAACCGTGGTCGTCACTTATTAATTATCGTTAATTTTATAACGGTTTAGTTAACAATTAAAAATTAAAAATAATTCCAGTGAGAAGGAGAATAATTACAACGTTACCCCTCATCCTAAAAATTGGTCACTGGGTTGAATTTTTGTGTATTTATTGTATATTGGTAATATAATCATATATACTATATAATCAGACAGCTGTTATTAAGTTGTTTTATTTTAAATTGAAAACCCTATATTTTTTTTCTTCATATTTGGAACTCGGCTATGACAGATTTAAATTTTGAAAACAGATTTGACTTTGTATTCTAGTTTTTTAGGTTTTGATCGGGGCGATTTTTGATAATCGAAAAATTAAATGTGTAATTTCGTATACAAGTAATTCGAAACCTAGAAAATTAGAATACAACAAAAAATCTGTTTTCAAAATTCAAATCCGTTAATTTCAAGCCCAGCAATTTCGTCTGGTCTAAAACGTCACATTCGTCCGTAAAAATGGCCGTGCTCCATTCCCTTAAACGGGCTGTGGATTAGTGGAAAAGTACTTTAAGGTTCATTCAAATGTAAAAAGAAAATGATTTCGAATTTTTTTTAAAAAAAAAAATGAGAAAAAATTTGGAAATCATGCTTCAACCTTGAGGGCAAACGACTATATATTGCAAACAGCTTATATAAATATACCTTATTTGTTCCCACTGTTGTCCAAATTGGCTGATCGTAAATGAAGTAAAAACCATTTTAATTATCTCAAACCGACGTCGCCGTTATCAGTTGTAATTATATCAGTAAAAATTAGTCATTGATATTAATTATACGTCGAATACATTGCGTTTTGTTTATTTAATAAACGCGGCTATTATTATTTGTACAAACAAATTTTAAGTATCATAGTTTGATAGTTATCAACATATACAAATTCCACCGGGAATCCGTTAGGAAAAAAAAAAAAAAAAAACATTCTGCTATAAATAAAATTAACGTAAACGCGCGGCAGCGGATATATTTGTTCGGATTTTATTTTCACAACGCGCGGTACAATATAATATACGATACGTTATATTATACTGCGATATGCGCATAAAACTCAACAGGCCGTTGACGAAAGCCCGTAACTTTCAATTGTGTGTTCTCGTACGAGAGAAATGATAATTCGATTTGTACGGTAGTAATTGAATTTACCGATGTAGTTTCGCCGATGAAATGCGCGGGTTAGATGTTGGCGAACTATTTCGGGAGGTTGGGTAGGCGCAGAAGAATATTAAACGTGATATTACGCATTATTATATTGATACTGTCAAAGTGCGTGTTAGGAGTTTCCAATTGCGCGTGCACGCACAACGGTTGGAAAGTCTGCAGCGGCAAGTGGAAATACTGTCAAACACACGGCTCGTAAATTTTTCAAATTACTTGCAAAGATCCCTTTGTTCGCGCGCGGGGACCCTCGGCGGGATTTCCGGCATCACAACCCTTCTCTGCCCCGTCACCCGACAAACGCCGCCACCGCCTCCGTCGCCATTTCCGCCGCCGCCGCCGCCACCGCCGCCCGTCCATTAGATACCTCGGGAACAGACGTACGTCCCGCGGGACGTTTTTTTTCTCCCCGGATGTGCGGCCGTCGCACATGATATTTTTTCCACGGGTACGGGAGGTAATTTTTTTTTTCTTTTGTTTTCAACACGAGCTTTACTATTCCCGTGCATAATCTTATCCGGCATCCGTCGTATCATTATCACATATTTTTGTCTATCCAAATTATAATTGTTTACGCGTTTCGTGTGTAATTAATATTTTCGTCGGCGGAAACCAATATATGATGTGTTTTGCATACACGTGCACCGTAATGCTGTATTATTGGTATATCGTAGGGTGTAAGTGCATAATACATAATATTAAATAATAGAACCAAATACTTGCGCCGTGGGGTAGGCAATTGCTGTAGGCGGGAACTTTACAAGGTATTTGATATATGAGGTGTAATTTAGTTTATATAAGTACTGAAATCGATGATAAATCATGACTTGTAACCAAGGCGACCCGGAAACCAACAAAAATAAAACCAATATATCGTTTTTATTTTTCCTATTTTTTTTTTTTTATTTTTTTTTTATTTTTTGACAAACTATTAGGAAATCGATATTTTTTTCCAAATAAAATAACACCGGGTGAAAGATCCTGGAAATTTAACTAAAAAAAAAAAAAATGCTCTTTTCCTAGAGAAAGGCAAAACTTCACATCTCAGTAAAATTATATTATCTTAGTAATCTTCGGTACATTCAGAATTTATAAAACCAGAAGGAGTAATCCATATTTCTGTAGGCTTTTCTACACCGCGGATGGATTACCGTACACGAATTCGTTATTTACACGTTAGGTATATTCGAAGAGTTGTTGAGAAAATAAAGATTTGGACGCACTACGTCTTTAACGTTTTTCGGGAAACTGATCAGATGGAGTGGGAGAGGATAGGCGAACTGTATGTGTGATGTGAATGTGTACAATCGGTTTTGCTGGACGAGTTCATAATCGTGACACCAGAAGCTATAATATCGTCAGTCACATAATTCGATGGTTATCCGCAGGGCGAGATTGGTGTTATAGATTCTGGGCGAAGGAGGAATGTATTGTGGTTTTACTACACGATAAATTAGATCGAGTATTTTTATATTTGTACCTCTATAGTTTTATAGATAAGTGTATACGGTTTACACGATTTTAGATAAACGATGTCCGAGATAAAACGTAAGGATGGTGTCGAAAAGGCACGAGAAAAAAACCACTTCTAAATGGTTTGAAAAATGTGTGAAAACATCCTTGATATGTTTTCTAAATTAAAATTATTACTTTCGTCATAAACCCGGGCTCGGGGTAATATCAACAGGCAAGATAATCAAAGCAGACGTTAACCCAGCCACCATCGTAAGACTGCTAATGATACATATACGACATATAATATATATATACATAAATCTTAATGATTTTCCCCCGGGCCGAAAATATATGCCAACCCGTCCTTGGTCGTCCGTGATATGTGTCGATAGTTGTCGGTAATGTCGTCGTTTACAGATAGAACGCAAAAATGAAAATCACGTTATTTGCATTAGTTTTCTAAAATATAGAATGCCATCTACTTCCATGCACGTCTATAATGTTCGCCGCCGATAAGCTATTTGTCATCTTCGTTTTAGTAAATGTTGTGAAAGCGCCGGTACAAATAAACGCCAACAAGAATCTTTACCGGTTTGTTTGATACTAATTTATCATGAATTATACGATAAGAGTTAGCGAGTGGGCCTCAGTCCGTCAGTATTAGTCGAAAACCGTACGCACTTGTAGCTCGAAACCAACTAGAAAACGATGATATATGGCCGTTCTATTCTATCTTTATTATCCATATAAGGACTGATTTTCTTCCGTTTTTAAATTGTCTGATAAAACGCCCCCACTCCCCCGCGTTGTTCTCAACGCTTTATGGCGGTAATTAATCCGCACGTTGTGCGTGCCAACCGATTCGTGGTGGCGCGCGCGCGCGCACCTGCAACTTATACGGAGGAACCGTGCAGAATCGGCGGCGGATTGGGCGGTAAAAGCCGTCCGGTTCGAACGGCGGCGGTACGCGCGGAACGACGAGATGGGAACGGGCGGCGGCGCGTCCGTCAGCGTGTTTAATTTAAATTTTACCCCTCTCTGCACCCCAGCGCCGATAGTTTTACGCGCGCAATATAACCGGTCGTATTACAATGATGTGCTCTATAATAATATAATATTGTACACGGTGCGCGTAAAGTTGTATATTATTGTGTGTATATATATATATATATATATATATATATATATATATATTGTATATAGTAGTGGTGCAACGGCGACGGCGGTGGCGCTGTGGTGTGTGTGCTTTGCGCGAGGGGTTAGGTGCAGCGCGTAGCGGCGGCGTTTCCTCACAAAAGCCCCGGGATAATGACGGCGGCGGGGCGACGCGGCGGTGCAGTGTAGGTGTATATGTATATATATATATATAGGGTTGTTGAACGCGGGCGATAGAGAGAGAGAGAGAGAGACGAAGTGATTGTATGCGGTCAGACGCGAGGAGGGGAGAAGAAAAACCAAAAAAAAGAGTGTGCGAGTGAGAAAGAGAACGAGAGTGATTGGGCGACGAGAGCGGGATAAAGCGGTCGTCGTGCGATAGAGACGACGGATTGGCCGGCGGGGGGTGTGTGTGTAGGGGGGGGGGGTACTTTTGCAGCGGCAAATGTGCGCGTCCCGGGCAAAAAGGCCCCGGGATTCGAGCGAAAGTGTTTATGACAAGGGGAGAGGATCGGGAGCGCAGTGCCCGGCGGCGGGGCGAAGAGGTTGAAACGGAAAATGGGGTTGCACCGAGCATGCACACACACACACACACACACACGCACATGCGCTGGCGGGCGCCCGCGAGAGCTCACACACACACACACACGCGCGTACATATATAATGCTACGCACACACGTACACTGATCGATGGTGACCGGTGGCGCGCGGCAGTGTAGTAAGGGTGAACGTTGCCGGTGGGTCGCGTAGGCCGAGCGGAAACCGGGGGAGGATGACTCAAAACACGGTCGAATGACTCATCGCGCGTCGCTCGACCCCTGCCCCACCGCCATGCCCTCCCTCCCGCCGTACTTACTACAGTCGGTGGGCCGCACGTGGCGCACGTATATATTATATGTACCTATATATACAGGATATAATAAATATTTTTTTTTTTTTTTTCCTTTTCTTTCACTCTCCGGTCTCTTTTTTAGGCATTCTAAACGGGCGGTGGAGAGGGTGTCCCTATATCGCACACTATTATGACGTGTACGCTGCACGCGCGCACAGATAATGCAATTGCGTGAGGGCAATGGAACTGACGAGTGCCGACGCGGCATAAATATTATAATAATAACGCGAGTAAAACATATCGAATCGATACGGTTTTCCCGGCGATCGCCGACGACCGCGGGCGTAGCGTGTGCGCTGCGCCCAGAAGACATCGCGGCCCTGGATACTGTACGTGACCTTGGCGGCGCGGCGACGGCGCGACTCTTTGACGGCAATTTGTTGCGCGCACCGTAGTCCAACGGTCTCGCGGCCGTTCGGCCAACGGTTATTTAGGTTAGTCCGTCGTCCTTGTCGCGGTCTATTAACAGAACGTAGTGCAGATGGCGGGAAATGGGAAAAAGTTGCATTCTTAACACGCCCGGGGTTTCAATTCGAAGTGCACGGCGGCGGCTAAAGCGGCCGAGAGGGTTATACTTATGCTATTTTAACGGTATAGTGCTAATAACCGGGTATTTCCATTTTCGTTTTTTTTTCGAAATTAGTGTTTTTACATTTTCTGATTAGGGATAATTTTTTTGTCAACGGTTCGGTGCAATGACCGGGTAAATTCGTCAGTTAGATAGGCTTATATCATACGAAAGATGATGCCTGGTTTCGGCACGTTAACCGGATATCTACGGAAATCACGAAAACGTTTTACTGCTCTATACTGTGTTGTAAAACATAGAAGTATACCCACATAAATTTAATGTTTTCTAGGTTTGTATTATTCATGCAGTGTCGTATTTAGGATTTCGTTTTGGGGAAGAGTGACAATTAAAAACAATTTTTTCATTCCCTGAAAATATATGCGTTTGATAAAATTATGAAATAACGTCTTATTATATTAAATGTACATAGATTTTTTTTATTTTATACCATACGAATATGATATTTATTTGAAAATTGAAATTATTTTTGACGTTAAAATGTACAAAAAAAAGTAATAGAATATCAATATGCGTATCTGTTATTGATAATAAATACTTTAGGAGCTGAGTGCATATTATGTCCACGTCAATTTTGTGATAACGTTTTTTCGACCCGGTGATATTTATAACCATAGTTTAAAATTATAATCTAGAATGAACAAGCAAAACAAAATCTAATGGCTGAGGTATATATTCTTCATCTCTCCAAGTAAATACTCAATTTATTTTATGATTAATTATTTACGATTAAAATGTCACCTCTATTTTTACAATTTCCATACCTCCGTTAGAAATTAAATTGTTCCATTCGGTACAACTCATGATAAACCTTGGGTCGAATGGTTGTGCATTTTTTTCAAAGTCAAACCAATTTGTATTCACATAAAATCAAAAACACTAGCAAATTTTTGATAGCTATGAATAAAAACCTAATAATCTCCAGAATATTTTAAAAATTTAACCACTGATCAGGAAAGTGCTGATATATACACTTACCGGTAAACATTCACGATTTATTTCACCGAGTTAAAACAAAAATAATGAATCGTTATTTAACAGACACCGTTATTGCGTTCTTTTTTTCCGGGTTTTTCCCATTTTAAAGAAAACCGTAATAAAAATCAAAAATTAAACTCGTGATAATGTTCATGATTGGAGCAAGATTTCTGATCGAAGTTATATACAGACCGGGGAAAAAAACACATATTATAGTAAATCAATATTTTTTCGTTTTAGGTTTGGTTAGGCTAGGTTATGTTCGTATATATAATAACTATTTTTGAGACTGCTCTGGAATCGCGCGATATAATATTTGAATATATAATAATTATTCGAATCCGAATTTTGTTTTATAAAACTAGAAAATATATGGTATAAAAAAGTAAGTTATACGTATATAATATTACAGATTATAAATCATTCTAATAGAAATATTCTCGCAGTAAAATGTATCGTTTAAAAAATACATTATTTCCTGTTATTTTGTTACAACGCCAGAACCTATTGTGTTTTATGAAATGTTTTTGTATTTGTTTAGGAAAAATATGGTTTTTGTGTGTTTAATCTTATATTCTTATGCATATTCGGTGTTCCGAATGAATAATGTTCACGATATAGTTCAGGTATACGTTTTTAAAACTCACAAACTACTACTATTAATTAAAATTATTATTCGAGTATATTATAATTTATTGAATATTATCTCATTACACATCATAGAACAAAATCAACTTTTTTTTTTTTTTTATAAAACTAAAAAATATTGTTTTTTTTTTTTTTTTAATATAATTTTTGAAACTAAAAAGAGATTTGTTATTCACGTCACTTTTTCCTTTGTAGAACATCGTTTAACTATTATAATGCCGTGTTTGAAAAGATATTATATCCTATATTACATCGCTCGTATTCGAAAGAGTAGAAAAAAATTGATGACGTAGATGAAAAAATGTTTTGAAATACTCATAATATATTCTCAAATGAAAATCGCATTTCTATTGTTGCGGTGGTTTTTTTTATTATTATTATTTATTACTCTACTATAATGGGATTAGGTAATTAAATTGAAAATGTTAAAGGTTTCAGCACAAAATCAGTTTTTAAATGTTGTATGTTGTATACGTAATATAAACAAGATAATACTTATTTATAATTATTTTACTTTATTCGTTTAAAAGTATTAACAAAATAAAAAAACTCATTCGTCGTTTTATTCTTTTAAAAAAAATTATTTAACAAATTTACGTAAAATTCTATACTGTTGTACACGGTTCTATAATGTTCACGACTAATGTTGATAAAAAAAAAAACACGCTTAAAACAATTTGAATACGTGTTTAGTATTTTAAATATTTTTAAACGTTTAAAACAATGTTTTTTTTCTTTGCGTTAAAAACGGTTCTTGTTTTAATGTCATTAATTTTATTTTTCGCGTTATCAATTTTATTATTGTTATTGGTGTTGCGATTTTACATTTGTTCAGTAAACGGTGTTATTTATTTCCTATTATATTAATTATTAGTAAATACATTTTTTAAACATTTTCGTGTGCATAAAAACACGCTTTCTATAAAACAAATTGTTTAACATAATATAATATATATCAATCCTGCTTGCGTTATTTTCCTAAAGGGATTCTAACCGCTAACTATTTTTACGCCGACTTTCATGACTACGGCTTTTCCAACGCGGACGAACAAGAGAAAATCTCAATTACGAATTGTGTGTAGGTGTGCCAGAATCAGCGGTAGTCGAGCACCTGCGGGTTTTTCGGATTATGTTTTTTAACGATGTCGTTTTGCGAAATTAATTTTTCTTCAATTTCGCTCTCCGGCGTGTGCCTACTCGTATAGGTACCTACGGCACCATACCCTCTAAACAAAACCACAATTTATTACAATTCAATGACGACTAGGATTGCATGGTGTTTTAAACATTGTATATGTAAACGTTTTAAACATGTTATTTTCCTTTCCCACGGAATTTTTAGATTTTTAAAAAAAAATATATATATATAATAATTTTGTTGATCACGTTGTACGGACATTGGAGAACTTTACGGTTCGAATATTTACAAGTTACAACTCTGATTTCAGTATAAATTAAGTTTTACAATAAATATTGTTTTGTTAGTTTGTTATATTTTAATCAACTTTTATTTTAATATTATTTTATTGATTTTGTAGTATTTATACGTACGTTTTATAAGTATTCTTTTCCAAACTTGTAACTAAAAAGTTAAACTATATGACCAGTTTTATACAAAGTTATAGCACATAGATATTATAGCCTTATAGGCAATAGGTGGTGTCCAACTATTTTAATTTTTGTGACTTGTTTAAATGCTTATTAGTTATAACTAGAGCTCGGATTTATATGTATTTAAATTACAAACGTACGTATTTATGCATCCAAAATATGAAATATACTAATGTGATTTTTTTATTAAAATATTATTAGTTAAAAAATACATCTCCATAAAATTGTTTATAGAAATTGATAAATACGAATTTATTAACATTAACAAAAAAAAAAAAAACAAACAAATTAATGAACTTGATTATAATGGATTACAATGTGCATTTTCAGGTTTTCAAATACAAATCAACGTTGATTTGGCCTTATAACAGATTAATATCTAACTGAATGATTTTTCAACTTTATTCAACTATACATTATTTCATAATGACTATATTTGAAAGGGAATATTCTATATCTAACAAAACTTGACCGGTGAATAGATCAGTGTAAATACTTTTAATAAATATTATTTATGCTATAGACCGGAATTTTCTTGTAGTACATTTTTAACTTTGGCATTCACAATCTCGCCAATTGCTCCTTGAATTTTTTCAAGTATTTTAATCGTTTCGTCTTCAACATTAAAACTTTAAACTAAAGTTAAGTCACGGCTTCTAATTTTGTAATGATATTCACCCCCCCCCCCCAAAAAAAAAATATTTACAGAAATATATACCAATTCATGTTTTACATTTTCTGAATAGTCAAAATATGTGAGAAAAACGGAATTAGAAATCGTACGAAAAATATACGAAATTATTTACGCGTCAAGAACGTTTAAACGGCATATCATTAATTCAAAGTCAAATATTTTTTGAATTACGGTGCGGTGCACGTAATTAAATTCGTACATATTAAACGTATATAACGTCAGTGTGGGCGCGCGATGGTCTTCGTCAGTGGAGGGGAGTTCCGAAAAAGTTTCGACTTGGGGTGGCAGTATTAATTCGCAAACCTCGACAGCGTGTTCCATTGTAATTTGTTTTTTATGCCCGACTAGGTTGTTTTGGATCCTCTCGTATGTAAAAAAAAAAAAAAAAAAAAAAAAAAAAAAGAGAGAGAGAGAAAAAGTTGGATAATACGCGTAGATATTATATACGTATCACTGTTAATAATGAGAATAACGATACACGCATACACAAAGGCGAACCAGACGTATATATAGCAGCAGCTGCAGTACGGTCGACTGCAAGTATAAAACTTCAAGTAATTCTTGAATATAGACGATCGGAAGTTTTGAGCTCGTTAAAATATACTTGTTAAGAAGACTGCGGTGTATAGAGAAAATCGCGTTGCTTTGTCTCAATATGTATATAATAATATATTATATGTTTCTTTTCGAAAACTATATGCGCACATTCACTAAATCATCGAATTGGCTGGATGAATAAATGCTCATCGAATGGGAAATACGACGTTTTAGCAAAAACTCGGTTTGTTTTTTTTTTTTATATATATATATATATATCACCGGAGTATAGGTAATACCATTAATAATATTTTGATTATTCCATGTGAACCGCTATTGGACGAATCAAAACAAAATTACCGACAAAATCGTGTGCTAACTACGCAATCCACAAATTATCGTATAAATTAGTTTCAAACCAAAAAGATCACACATCAAACACACGATCAAAATGTCCAAAAATTAAAAATTAAAAAAAAAAAAAAAAAAATTACTTAATCTTTTGTATGAAATGTTTGGTTTATTATTATATTTTTTTTTAGAATTGCAAAACACTCAAGCCTCGCTAAAAACCTCCAAACTCTGAAACTTTTTTTTTTTTTTTAATATGCTTTACTTGAATATATTGGTTTTTCATTTTGTTTCATCCAGAACATCCGCTACTCCTAATCAGGTTCTATACAGTCCACAGACCCATAACGGGAGCCTGTAAATAACAACTTCTGAGTTCTGACTAAGTAGATTAAGAATCGTATTTTCATATAGTGTTAAAAACAAAGACTATATTATAATATAGTATTATTATTATAAAATATATTATAATTTTGGGTACCTTTTAATGCTTAATACAATAATATTAATACTAATATTATACCTATTAATAAAAAAAAAAAAAAAACATAACATTGCGTGCCTGTAAACATTGTTGCATACATTTGACTATAATAAGTGCAAACTATTAAGTATATTAGACATTTGATATTATTATTGTGATCAGTCCGATCGGATATTACGAATACTGTCGTTATTACAAGAACATTGATTATTTTATAGAGTACTGATTAATAATATTACTATATTTTTTTTTTCTTCACTGCAGTTATGACATACATAAATCTCATGTATATAATATATTTGCGAATCAACATTCCTGTTAGGCGATTTTTTTTCTTATTTTATCTCGTGAGTCCTTTGGATGTTATATATATATATTAAGACACGTTAGCATAAATGTAAAAATAAATAATTGTGCAAAAGCGTAGTATATATATATAAGTAAAAAAAAAAAAAAAACAAATTTGACTTACCCGAATTGGCTTGGTATCACGGCCGAGTATCCAGCTCTTATACTTGGAAAAGCAAACGCTATATTAACACACAAAAACATATATTTCGCTATTAATTACGCTTATCGTGGCGTTATAAATACAATTAATAATATTATTATGCCCCGTTGAAACATAACACTACCCGTATCGTCTATTCACATTTACCGGTATTTTATGTGTATACGGGGTAGATACATAATAGAAAAAAAAAAACGCCTCTAATTCTAATACATAATATATAACGTACGCGCTAGAGAGAGAAACCTTATTTTATCAAACATGTAAATTCAAACACACAAGTAAAAAAATATATACCTACTCGTGTGTTATACAAAGAGATTGGTTACACATCGCAAAAGACTGAAGAGGCGTTTAAAATTATGATAATAAGTACCCGACACCGGTTTTTTTTTCTTCTTTTGTTTTGCTTTTCATAAAGTTTTTAAGTAAAACATTTACAGCATATTATTATAACAACGGTGTAATTACCGCGGCGGATAAATTCATTTTTTTTTTTCTACATTGAAATATGTATAGTTTATATCTATATGTATTATTTTATATTAAATGTCTTAATTTTTATTATAACAAATTAAGGGGAGTGAATACTCATATATATATAAAACCCACATTTATTACTATTGATTTTTTACAGGCAACTCGAATTTTCATGTATAGATTTTTATATTAAAAAAATAAGTACATTTTTAGACGGAAAACATTGTTTTGTGTAGGCACAGAGTAATATTATTATATATTTTTAATTTAAAAGTGAAATGGAAAATAAAAGAGTTATACGAATGTTTGAAATTGCTTCGTTTTACATTGAATCCAAAGTTTCGATGTACTTATTATTAATTATACTAATGATAAAAAAAAGCTTGGTGTGAAAATCTTCTATTTAATTTTGAAAAAAAAAAAAAAGTAAGTATTGATAATAATGTATAATCGTTTGGAAATTATAATCGAATTTATGTTATACGAAATACATAGTAATTATTATGTTATATTAATAACATTAACCAAATAAGTATAATAAATTATAATTTTTTTTAAACTTAATGTTAAAAAAAGTTTACCTAATGAATTATTAATAACATTTTGGCCCACTAAAAAAAAAAAAAAAACCAACATAAATTAAATATTATTATATAATTTTTTTGTATTATTAGTATTATTTTGTCGCTACACATTAATACGTTTTTCGTATTAACTATGCGCAGGATATTAGCTACTCATATTTTCCCCTTGCGCACGCCTATAAATGACGATGCCATACAAATAATGTATTTTTTATTTATACTTGAGTTACATTTATATCGGCTAGGGTTGAAACTTGATGCGAACATTATTATCTATGCATATTGGTTGTAGTGAACACGGAATAAATGATAAAAACACGTGCATTAGTTCCTATTATGTTAATAGTATTGAAAAATAGTTGTCGGTCTAAATTATAAATTATATTGTAAGTACCTAACCTATATATATATATATTAACGAACATAATTATTAATACAATATAACATGTTTTGTATATTTGATTTATTTTAGCAATGAAAAAAAAAAAAAAAAAATATATTACCTATTATTACTATTATTATTATTAGTATTTCACCATCGCAATAAACGAATATTACGATTCGTCGTTTATATATATTTTTTTTTTAATCGAGATTACATAATATTATATACAATTAGTTTATAATATTATTATTTCTTGGTCCTTCGATAAGACACGATAACAGTTTTGTCCTCGTTTCAATATTCCTGCAAATGATCTAACCGTCGGCGTCATCCTAACAATATTGTATATAGTATTATTATTGAAGCCGTTATAGGAGAATTTCATTATTTTCATATAATATCATATATCGTATATGTACAGTGTGTTTACAAAAGGGACGCTCTTTTTGAATTGGCCGTCATTTTTTTTGTGGTTCAGTTGGTAACACTGTTGTTGTTATATGTTATCTAGTATCATTCCGGTTTATTCTTCCCTGCTTAGTTTTTTTTTTGATCGATCATCATGGGACAGCTAACCGTGGACATCCGTGTTTTAGTTGTGAAAACATTTTACGGAAGCGACGAAAGTTATGCGGAGACAGCTCGTCGTCTCCGTACGCAACTCGGGTGGAATCTCGGGAGATCAAAATTGGCCGGCAAGGTCATGCGACCTTACTCCCTGCGACTTCATCTTGTGGGGGTTTGTGAAGTCTCAAGTGTACGAGAGGAAACCTCACACGATCACGGATTTGAAAGAAGAAATTCAGAGAGTCATCCAGGATCTCACCAAGGAGAACTGTAGGGCAGTAATCGCCAACTTCCTTAACCGTCTGACAGTGTGCCAACAGGCCAGGGGGGTCACATGAATGATATAATATTTCATACCTAAACCGGAGGTTCTCCTGATTTCAATGATGTCATTTTTTTGTTTTTTGATTAAATTAAAGTGTTATTTTGGCATTTTTAAAAAGAGCGTCCTTTTGTAAACACCCTTTATATTACAATCTTGGAGTATAATGTTAACATTAACCGGATAATATGACATAAGCCAATCCGTTATGGACAATATCATACAAACTATTATATTAGTAACTATCGGCACAATGTTTAATGTTAAGAATGCTATTTAATAAATATAAATAAAACATATTACAATTTTTTTTTTAAAAATTATTTATTTTTTCAAGACAATACCTGCCGCGGTATTTGTTATTGCACAAAATGTTAGATGATTGAAACTTGAATCTATAATACTATTACATTTACACCGTTTGTATTCCAACCTGACCATCCTAACTTAACCTATACAGAGTGTTTATAACAATTTAAGTTTCATTTTAATTGTGTGTTTGATGTGAATAATAATAATTTAAATTATGATTGTAAATGAAAACGAGGACATATACTATATATATGATAGTGAAAGGTTAAAATTTGCCCGCTTAAAAGTTCGGATAACCGGCAAAAAAAAAAAAAAACCCTGAAACGACGCCACTGATTTTAGGTTTGTCCCGGTCAACTAAAATAATCGTCAAACCGCATCTGTATAATAGGAATGTATAAAACGAATAAAACGTTCGACTAGATCGCGATGAGCACATGTTAAGTCGAGGGTATTTGGCAACGGCGACGGTCGTCCGGACGTACAGTCGAGTATATGACCTGTTGGAAAGTCGTAGGTATGTACAGTAGCCGCCCGCCGCCATATTATCGCCGCAGAGTATACGAGTATTATTATATTATTATATAGTACGCAGTAGCTCGGCAATAATATGTAAGAGTGCTGTTGACAAAAAAAAAAAAAAAAAAACAACACTGCGACTGTAAAAATAGCCGAAAACCGTTGCCAAGCCACTCGGGGCTATAATACTGGAATGACGCAGTGGTGTTATTTCTATAGGGTTATGAAAATCACAGTTCTATATAAGCGCGTAGTAGGATATTTTGTGACGATGACAAAAAAAAAAAAAAAAAACTACCATATTGAAAACCGTCCAAATACAATTTTAATAATAATACACACAATAATAATAATAATAATAATTACCGTCGGCCATAATTCGTACGGTAATACGGTATAACCTCTAAACGACAACGTTTATAATTATATGTACACATCACTGCATAAATAAAAATACAAGTGGGCAGTCAAAATTGCATTTAAATAATACGAAAAATCGGTAGACTTTTAGCTTTAGAGTGTAGTAACAATAATAATATCGATATTACGTATATAAAAATAAATGTATAGAACGATATAGACGGACATACGTAATAATTTTCTGTACGGTGGCAGCCGATACCGTTTTGTTTTAATTTATTAATAGCGAAGGCCAAGGAGACAAAAAACGAACGCAGACATACATGTGCTAAACACTCTCATTCTATATTCCGTAATAATAAATGCACAGGCACCTCATTACACGCGGTAAACTATATAATACATACCGGCCCGTTGAATATAATTTTGCGATATTTTGTTATGTAAATTTTTATGAAAATAACGAAAACCGCGGTTTAAATATAAATTGACGTATGTATTACTATATTATACTATATGGCTAATAACAAGCGCGCACTACACCTAAAATCGCTTGGAAAATGTTCAAAATCGTTTTACCTATCGAAGATATTAATCGTTTCGTGTTTATGATTTCTTATTGCATACGTAATATTATATGTTCATTTCAGCGAAGATAAAATATTATTTCTGAGACTAAAAAATAATCTTCAAACGATTCGTGACATTATTACAGATTACAGATTCGAGCGTATACGTGTGTTGGCAACTCGCAGACAAATGTTCGGTTTAAATATAGACATATTTTTAACTGCGTTAAAGGGTGGGTTATAAGGTAGGTGTCAGTTGTCACACAGGCCAATGTTTCTTATACGGCACGTTTCTTGAAATAAACTTCGTCCGAAATAAATTGGACACCGCTCAAGTGGCTCAGGTGAACCGTCCCGAGACGCTTCTATTAGACACACGAATGTGTAAGGACTGTAGGAAATTTAACGAAACAAAATATGTCTCGGTAGGCAGTTTTAGAATTGTACAAGTGAATAAGTAGCTACTGAACCAAAAAAGGAAAAACCGTAAGTACAACACGCCAACACGTAATACCCTTATGCCCTTATCTATGCAGGAAATCTAGAAATCAACAATATTTTTTTAATTGAAACAGTCCATACATTTCGTTAAGCTTAATACATTGGATTTAACGAATGCAATTTATATATCTGTTCGCGACGATTATAAATCATCGCTAACGAAAAACGATTCTGAGCAAAGTTCGGTCAATCATGTTTTGAAATGCCGTGATTTAAACGATTATAAAAAAGAATAATTTCGTTACAATCAACTTTTTTCTTTTTCGCCATTTAGTGCAACTTATGATGGTTATTGTGTCTGATGTTCGTGCATTTCCGCTGAACAAAAAAAAAAAAAATGTTTACGATTTCCGTTAAAATCTGAACTTTAAACGCTTATAAAAAAACAAAATAAGATGAATCAACGGATTTTCAATATTTTTATATGACCATAAGAACAATTTACGATGAATCTTGTGTGTGGAACTAATGAGTATTTTTGAGAAACCAAGAAAAATTTAATCCACATAAAACTAAATATACTTTTTTTTTTTTTACATTATACTATGTATGTATAATCTGTGAAACAAATATTTACAATACACTTATTGAAGCACATGAAACGACTTATCACCCAGCAGCAACACTCAGCGGACATTAGTTTAATTCATAGTTTATTTATTTATTTTCAAAATCAAGTATAAACTAAAATAACTCGACAATTTCAAATGATTATAAATTGTTAAAAAATCAACATAGTATGTTGAACATTTTAGCACATATAAAAATATCATAGATATGTACTTATCTAGCTACATAATCTTAAAATTGATTAGGATTTTTTTACATCACCATTAGTAATAGGTATATTTATACAAGTATCCAATAGACCGTCGATATTAATAATTTCATAATAGTTATATAATATTATAATTATGATAGGTAATGTTTTAACATTTTTAACACAGCTCCCTTCCTTTATAATAAAACACATAATTATAATCAACCATCACCAACGATGTTAACCAAGCAATCATCGTAGGAATATAGTTACTTAATTTTCTATTTTTTTTAAATTTTTTCTTACGTATTGACCTTTAACTATACTTGTCTTTGTGTTACATAATTATTATGTTTTTATTTATGATAATTTTGGTAGTCGTATCAATGAGTTAATAAAATTATTTTTGATTACATCACAACGACAAAGAAAAAAGTAGCTTCACATTTTCAAACCGTCGAGTCTTTTGTTCTAATTTATAATTGAGCGTTTATGTATACCGTCTAAAAAGTTTTAAACACTATTTACTTTACTGAAAAATACATGCGAATTGTAGTACTTAAAAAGCGTTAAAACTAATTGAACATTTAATAACATAACTTGTGTCTTTTTATTTGTATGTAATGCCAGAATTTGCATTTTATACAGCGAACAAATACCTTAATACATTATCAGTAGTGTAAACAATCATTCATTACCTAATAAATATGTATTTTTTCTACATCTGCTACTATTATCAATTTTAAATCTTTCACAGATTTTAATTTTTGCTGACACGTACATCCAATTTTGTGTTTGTGTACATAATAGTATTTCTGAGGATAATTAATTATTAATAAGGTGGTATAAATATTTAATATTATATTTGATGAAATAATAATAATAAACACTTTGGTTCGGGATTACACGAATGAACTAGTAAACATTTTGTCATCAATAGGAAAAATCGCACAACAATATTTTTAATCGTCTTAAGAATTAAAAATCAATTTAACCTATAATATGATGAATTATTTACCATTTTCATAATTTTATACCTCATTAATAAGTATACTCGTCTCAGTTTATATTATTTTAGAATATATATGTAATATAAATCCACTATTTTTAATAAAATAAAACACGTCAACAAATAATAATAGGGATCGTTCATAAAACTGGCGAAATGTTCAAGAAAGGACGATATCTTTTATTTAACACATTACAAATAAAAAGTTAGAAGGGCTTTGTGTTTATAAAATGTCCATAGTACACGCAGATTTCATTACCATCCTATATACAAATATTTTTATAAGTTTAAATAAAACTTAATTTGTTTAAATCAATTGTTTATCAATTATTTTGTTTTATTTAATGCGTTGTGTATTTGTCTATATTAATTATCAGTTAAATACGATTTATGTAATTATAAACTTTTATATAGACTTGCAAGAGTCTAAATAAGAATTAAATATTATTTAAAGGAATATAGTTAATATAATAACATTTTGAAATAATAAGCCAAATATATTCGTTCTAGACGTAATATTTGTATATTAACTATATAAACCAAAACAAGCCGGGGTATTATTTCTTACGGCATTAATGATATTTGGGCGCTATTGTTTAATGAATATATTTTGCGTTACGACGGTTGTCTCCCAAAATAGTATATTATATTAAATGTGTACGCAATGAAGAATATAATATAGTGATATAGTATGGTGAGCGACTGCGATAGGATAAGAGAAAAACAAAACGGTTAGAGAAGCTCATTTCAAATGCATGTGGGTTAAGGTAAAACGGAATAAGAGATGATATTGTAATATTGTCATCTTGCGTGTATACGTTTTAATCATTTAATGCATGTAAAGAAACGATGCCTATTTATTTGTATTTCATACGTCGGGGTTTTTGTAGGTATTTATATTATAATAATATTTATCTAACATATCACAAAAAAAAAAAAAAAAAACAGAAATTATATATTACAAATACAGTTAATTATGTTCTACAATATTATTTGTGGTTAATTTATGATAACATATGCGACATACGCAATATTAAATATTTTACAAATATAGATATAATATATACACCGTGATATTTGGCTGCGTTTTTACCATTTTTACGGTTGGAATATCTCACGAGGATAAAAATATATATAATTATTTTCGAATTATAATCTTAAAATTTTATAGTAATTTTCCTCAGGTTTTTTATACGTATTTGTATTCCGAATAGATAATACTTGTCCAAGGTTATATAAAGTGAACCGTTTAAAATTTAAAAAAAAAAAAAAATGTATAAAACGATTATCTGGGATGCTATATTTTAATCTTAACGTCAATATTGTAAAAATTACACGACAAATGTATAGACAAAATACATGTTTTATATAAAACAAATAATAGAATATATATGGCGATATTTACTATTAGTATTCGGAAAGCAGAACAAAAAAAAGCTTGAACTATTTTTGTAAACGTTTGGCAGAATAAATCACGGATGGTCTTATTTACTAAAGTAAACACGGCCAACAGGTCTTTCTTTAAACTGTTTTAAATATAATGTATGTGTTTTACTAGAATTTAACCCAAATAATTACACGAACGAATACAGTTTTTATGGTTTTGAAAAAGCTTATATAAAGGACCAATTGATTTAAATATATCTATATACTTTCGGCGTATATCTTACTATTAACTGAAATTCAAATGTAAAAAGCGTTGGTATATTATAGGTATACTAACCTACTTAATATATTGCGATTTTTATTGGTTGACGGTACAATAGTATTATTACGGTATGTGTATAACGGGTAGGAGAAAACAATACCGCACTATATGCGACTAATTTATAACATTGCCGTTTTATTAGTAGCGAAAAAACACGGGGGGGGGAGAAGGGGGGATTAAAAGGGCATTTTATTTCACTGGTTTAATGTGTATACACGCCTTTTATATTTAGCGCGTTCGGCGTTTACCCGGTGGGTAGTTTGTGTCCGTAATGCGTTCGCGTCGCCGTGGTAACCGCCGCGGCGGCGGTGTGCCGAAGACCGCGAACGAACACCAGTAGCTGGTGGTACCGGCGACAGGGGGAGAACCGTCCGTTTTATCGGTCTGGCCGCACGGACGGGTGTTTACGGTCGAAACGAGACTGCATTTTTAACACCCCCCCCTCGCCCCCCCCCGCCCGACAACGGGCGATTATTAAACGAAAATCCACTTCTGCGGCGGATCGGTGCGAGGGATTTAACGGCAATCGGCGGCGGGCGGTTAGGAAACGTTTCGACGTCGAAACCGATGCGGACACGTGCGAACACACCACCGGTATTATATTTACTATGCGACTCCGTGAAAACTAATTCGCGAGCAAAAGTCGTGTTTGTCATTTCTGTACACGGTACACGGACAGTGTACGGGGAAAAGGCGTCAAATCGAATTTCCCGTCAGCTCGGATTTTCTACCTCCCGTACAAATAGGTTATAACTATCCCGGCCTCTGTATGGTCCGCGGTCGGAATTTATAACTATACGGCTCTCGGGCGGTTCGTTTTTAACTAGTTTTTTTTTCTCCGATATAGCTACGGTGTAGATAATATTATATTCGAAACACGAGTAGAGCTCAATGCGTACGAGTTATCAGTTTTCTCATATGACCTTTTTTTTTTTTATATATATATATATAATCAAGCCGACAATAAAATAAAATTTTATGTAATAAACAATCGTCGATATTATAGATAGTGTTGACCGTCGTTAAATTCCCGCGTGGACAAATACAACAGCCGTCCATTGCGTCCATCACTCTTATCGCAGTTTAACATTTCAATTACGACTATTATAGGTTTTGTTCAATATTAATAAACGAATACGTACTTCTTAGACGATAATACAAATTACAATAACATATGCACGAGCATTTTTAATCGGGAATTAATCGTAAACATATTATTGAATTTAAATGTATATAATATAGGTAGCCTCCTTATATTTCGACTGGTGTAATATTTTTAACTATAATCTTGGGAATTGTTAACGAGTATCATTTATTGATTGATGCGGAGGATAATATTTTAAGATTGCCCACTTACGATAATTACAGTCATCTTGATTTTTCATCATAGATTAGGTACTTATTTTAACAAGGAAGTCCAATAACGAATTAATTATTTAATGATAAAATTAATGATACGCACAAATCGCGATATATAATAATGATTGGAACACATTTTTTTTTTTTTTTTTCAACTATTCCAGTATGATAACGACTGTATAATAATAATTATAAATGTTATAATATTATAAATGTGTATATTTCACTAGAACCGCTGCAATAAATTCGATTCTGTAAATACCGACATCTATATTATTTCTAAAATATTATATTGTATATTTTGAATTGTTTAATTATATATTTCGAATTATAGACGTGGCCAGAGTTTTTCGTCGGGGCATGCAAGAATATCGTTTTACTAAAGTGAACAATGGGAGGGAGGCTTCGCCCCCCCCCACAAACCTTCCGATAATAAATAATAGTACTGGATAAAATATGACTAAACCGCCGAATTTCAAGATTTCTATATTTTAAGTAAATCGATAAAATAGACCAACACGAAATGTGTAAAAAACCTAACCAAATTCAACTCGGCGTCTCGGTTATTTTGATTTTAAACTGCTAGTCCGGCCCAGACTTGACAATAATCGATATAATACTAAATAAACAATTCACAAGGTTCGAAAGAAGAGACTAATATTATTATATTTACCTACAAACAGCTGTCACGATATTCACAACGGTAATTGGGATTTGACCGATTCGGGAATGTAAAATTTTACTCTTTCATCGGCGTTTAAGGTATTCAGTGACATACCCTGGCGGCCCCTCTGTTCGTCGCCTATGTTTCGAGTTCATAAAGACGAGTTGTAAAGCGTTTACAACTGATACGTTTTATTCGATTGATAAATGATAATGCTTGTATTTATATATGTATACAGTTACAGGACAAGTGTAATAATTACTCTGCAATCGAGTCGAAAACATGTACAACTATAAAAACTTTTCGCACTTTGACACGGTGTTCTTATATAATATATACCCGCGAGTTGTTTTAAACGTATACCTATATGTAAGGCAACATCAATAAAATTGAAACAATGGTGAATGATCGTTAAAAAAAAAAAAAATTCTCATCTTAATAATTGTTCTATACAGAATATTATTATATTTTATAACTCGTCATCAGTGCGCGTATTGAGTTTTATTAATTAATTTAAAATCGCAGTTTCTTTATTATTATTATTTTTGTTTTTATTGTTCGCCAATTTATACGATAATGTAACTATACGGACGAAAGAGCGCGTAATTAAAATTTAAAATAATATACCTAATCTAAAATGATTTCGATATCGTTAACACAATACCTATTATGTTTTTACCTAGCTCGTTCAAATGTGTAAAACGAAAAATTGAATTATTCAAGACATTTGTTGGACTACACCGGTATACGTATTTCTCTTCAAAAAAAAAAAAAAATACCGGTATACAATAAAAATATTCGTTTGTGGTATCGGTACAATGTATTTTTTATACCGGTATAGTTGATTTGATCCGCCTCGCGACATGGATCCAATATATTGTACCGGAATATATAATCCTCTCTTTTTCTCATGTTCCCCTGTTTCATATCGTTATCAGATTATCATAATAATACTACCAACAACTAACTATATTATTTTTTGCTTTTATTTACGACGCGATTCTAATTTTATTTTTAAGTGTTGAGTTTCAGGTTTCAAGCAGTATTTTTTTAATGCTCGAAGTATTTTTGCTTTTATTTACCACCAATGTCGTAAATCCCACCTACCCACCTATTTTTTTTCTTCTTTTTACCCGATTTATACCATTTTCGAGCCGAGCTGTAGATAGAGAATGTGTTAAGTACCAACATAATAGAAATATATATGGAAATAAATAGATAGATAGATAGGCTATAAGAGCTGGAATTTCTGTGTGACTAGACTGCCAGAGACGCCGAAAAGCTTTGTAATGAGATCCACGACCTACCAAATTCACCCGATTGTGTGAATCACGTGATTCAAATAACATGTCGCTTCGCGCCGCCACAGGTTTTAAGTATCTTTGCTTTTTATTCGCTAACAAAAAAATATTAATACGAACAAAGACATAAAATTATCCATAAAAAAAAAAAAAAAATTGTAAAATACGATTTTTTATAAATTTAATAATAAGATTATAATATACAGAGAATTAAAAAATCTCTGACAATGTTGTCTTTAAAATTTTGTTAACTATACAATTTATAAGTGGTTTTTTATCTTTAAAAACTAATTTTAAAGGTATTTTCGTTTGTTTAACGGAAACTCACTGTTGCTATATTGCTCGTTAGTAAGATAAAGACGGCTAATGCCACTGTGACAGTCTCTTAGTGAAAACAATTATCGTTTTTGTTAAAACGTCGTCGATTCGTTTTGGAAAACATACCGCCTATTAAATATTGTAAAATATTATATTTTTTATTCAGTTTTTAGGTATTTATTAAGATGGAAACATTTGCATTTTACTAATGGTCCTATATAGTTGTTGCATAATAATTCATCATTCTGTATTTGAATTTTGTTACCTAATAAAATTGTTAACGATAAAAAAATTATCATTAACTTAACCGAAAAATTTTTTTCTTCTCTTTTCGTTGTTGTTTCTTGTTACATTGACTCTTATTATCATCTAGGGATTAAACACAAATACATTTCACCGATATTTTATCGTTTAACTATTATATTATTTTATAGGATAGGTCCTATAAAATAGGTGGTGACAACCAATATCACCGAATCCCATTTTATCGAATCCTATTTTGCCGACCAAAGAATCGGTTTTTTACGGATCGAAAAAATAATCCCACTTTGCCGAAAAAATCGAGATTTTCTATGTAAGCTTTTACACGTCTAGCCCAATTTGCTTTCACGGTGTATAAATGTATGTGTTTCCCAGATAATGGAACCTACAATTTTGGTTTTTTTTTTTTTTTCAATATCTCGTATATAAAAATGTCTATTCAATTTTAAAAAATATTTTCTATGGATTTGATTTTTTAAAACACTAAACAACTCTATGTGTCCGACATCCTTAACAATGCTACCAACAAGGTAGTAGCCTACCTACCAAAATTGAAGGGATCCGTGCAAGAAAGAGATAACTCCATTTTTCAAAACTTTTCATTAGACAAAAGAACGTTTTACAAATATTGTATTAATGATAAAATTAATTTTAAAATCGATTTAGATACATTAGACGACGATAAAAAAGAATCCGTACTATTTGATTTGATTTTCGTAATAACTTTGAGACGAGAGCTAATATTAACCTAAATTTGATGGAGTTATTTTGTTTTTTGACCAGAAATGTATTATTCATTATTTTACCGTTAATTGTTTTAATGTCAAAAAAACAATATTATTTCCGAGCGAAAACCAGACAACTCCATTTTCATTATGTCACCTGAACGGACGGTCGGATTCGTCTCGTTCTTGCACTGACATACTAGTAATTTGAAGGACAAAAAAAATATGGAGTTATCTCGTTCTAGCGCGGACCCCTTCGATTACGGTTACGGTACGCGGATATACTAGTTACGTTTTTTTAGAAACGGGATTCGGCGATACGCGGTTAGGTTAGGGGCCGGCGACGACGCACACTGGCGTTTCTGTTCGTATTTCCAGTGCAATGTAAAAAAATATTCGGGAGCCGCCGAACCGCGCAGCAATACACGACGGTTCACTCTACAATACAATATAGAGGTATATTGTATAGGCACACTTATATTATAATATTATTAATCGTTTACGTATTGTAGGATTCTACACGACGATAATAATATGTGCGCGCCGTGACACCCGTATATTATACGGTATATACCGTATAGTATTTTTAAACCGTACATTAGCGTTCATTGCCCCGGTAAATATACATATATATATATATATATGTACACGCGGGTGCGCGCGCGTGTGTACGAGGCACAAGTTTAGATTTATCGGACGCATATAGTGCACATCGCAAAGTACCTATATATTATTATTCATATGCTGTTATATAAATAGTGGAGCCGGATCGACGACGTATGATGTTATTTTATAGATGTATATATATATATATAAAAAATATTACGGAGAAAAAGAAAAGAGAGAGAGAGAGAAAAAAAAACTGCTAATCCGATTTTATATATATATATATATATAGAGAGAGAGAGAGGGTGAAACGGAAAGAAGGAAATAATAATAATATCGTATATATATATATATATATATATTATAAAGCGGACCCTACACGACCGATAATATTGGGTCAGATTAAATTGTGTACAATATTCATTTCCCCTAAAACATCTCGATATTCTCTGGTCATATATCCTGGCCATGTCGTTCGGGTTTGATGCGTGTTTGAAAAAGACGTGTCCGTATTATATTTATTTGACATCGGTTATTCTACTATTCTGGTTTCCGGAGCGGCCGGTACGGTTGAACACATTCGATTAAAAATGAACGTTGGCTCTGTTTTGGTTAACGTAATTATTATCTTTGCGCTCGTTTACAGAAATGTCGAAATATCAAAGAAAAATAAAAATAAATCTTATTTACAGTAAAAGTAATATCACCAAAAAAAAAAAAAAAAAAAACGCGTTTATCACAATCGTACTGACGATACTAATGCGAGTTTGCACCACAATACCACCATACGCGAACGTACGACGATATTGTGTGTTGCGCAATAAATTTCCAACCCCGTTCGGCGATTTCTTCAATACGTATTGTATAATCCCCTTCAATATCTCTATTCTACTCCGTCAATAATATCGCGTAATATTATAGTAGTGGGTCGCTTAATAGTACGATATACTATATATAAAGCCTCGATTACACTGAACGAGTTAACAAGCTGCTAGTTAGCGTGTTCAGAAGCGGGCGAGTCCGCTTTTGCGATAGTGACGATCACACACAAAAACTTTCCACTCGTACAAGTAGCCAACAAGCTAGCAAGTAAAAACCTCGTATTGTGAATAGGTTTTTTTTTTTTTTTTTACATACATACACGCATCTTACGTCTGTATATCCGTGGTTTCACGCACACGTTTCATTTTTTTTTTTTTTTTTGTTAACTACTTTTCGATGGCACCAGCTAAAACCATAATTCCCGCGCCAACTATTTCCGTGGACGTTTTGTAGACACACTGAAACCGGGTAAACGCGGGAGAACTCGCGGGGCCAGTTCACTATCAACTATTGACGACACACGCGGCTAGTTTATTACGGCAAACAATCGCAAACGCCAGCGAGTGGCCAGTAAAGGAGCCAGACTTTTTCAACTTTAAGGCTCGATTACACTGAGCGAATGTACTCGCTAGTCGCTGGTCAATAAACTCGCTGCTAACAAAGTCGCTCGATGTAATTGGCCCAGTCGCTTGATCGGCGCGTGTTGAATACTCGCTGCTCGCCAGTGAACAAAGTTGACGACCGGCCTACTTTTGTCGCTACTCGCTGACTGTTTAACTCTCTAGCCAGCAAAATCGCTAGTGTGCAAGCGACTAGTGACTTGTCGTATGTAAAAAAACTATAACGAATGCGTGTGCGCGAGCGAGCGAATTGCATAGCTCAATGTAATCGGACAGGTCGCTACACGCTCACACACGCGCGACTTTGTTCGCTGACACGCGACCAGTGAGTACGCCCAGTGTAATCGACTCTTTGCTCGCCGATAGTCGGGTTTCCGAACAATCAATCGCGCCGGTCGGCTTGTGAACGCGATTACACGCCGGCCGAGTTTACAAGCAGCCAGCGACGTCGACGGCTGGCAGCCTCGCAAACTCGCTCGGTGTAATCGACACTGTGTAATATGTCCAGCAAAGCTCGCGGCTAGTTGACCATTGACGACGCGCGCGGATAGTTTACTACGGAAAACAATCGCGAACGGCAGCGAGTACAGTAGCCGGGCTTTTTCAACTTTGCTCGCCGACAGTAGTCGCTTCAGTCTGCCTGCTAGTCGGCCTGTGAACGCGATTACACGCCGGCCGAGTTTACAAGCAGCCAGCGAACCCGTCGGCTAGCAGCCTCGCAAACTCGCTCGGTGTAATCGACACACTGTGTACGTACGACCGCATAAACGGCGGAATACTACGTTCGTATATACGATTATTATTATACGCGGTACCGTGTATATATATATATATATATATATGTATGTATATAAAAATAAAACTCCGGGGTTAGTGTTCCCTCCGTTCTAATTTGGCACGGGCCGCGAGCAGCAGGGGCAGTTGGTTTCGTGTCAATGACCCCCGGACGAGCAGCGCGTACCCCTCTACCCAATAATGAGTGTAACAATATAACGACGCGACGCCGCCGCCACCGCCACCGCCACCGCCACCGCTATATCTGCACGCCGCTCACACGCGCCAACAGGATAACCATATGTTTACGGTCCCTCCCGGCCGTCGGCTATACCATACTTATATATAAATTTATAATATTATTTCGGAAAAGGTGAAAAAGAACAGAGAGAGAGAGAGAGAGAGAGTGAGTGAGAGACATAAAAAAAAAAAAAAAAAAACCAACATAAAACCAACACGACGTGTTATAACATAGCCCGTGTACGATTAATAATAATATATTAATGTATATTGTATAACCGGTATCACGGTCGAGTAGGAAAAGACAAAAAAAAAAAAAAAAAAAATATTAAATAAATATGCAAATATATAATACATAGGGAAATTAATATGTACGCACGTTATTAATATTAAATCGGTTGGTTTTTTTTTTTTTTTTTTTTTTAAACGACTTAACGGTGGTTACCGGCGGTTTTACAACAAAAACGATTTTTTCTCGGCGAGACAGATGAAAAGAAAAGAAAAGAAAAGAAAAAAAAAAACAGTTTTTATTATTATTCGATTTGGTTGACACGGTGGACATGAATGTGCTATTTTTAAATCGATTAGCGACAAGAAGTAATAAATGACCGCTATAAAGTCGGGCGAGGAACAAGGGGTAAATCGACGGGTATTTAATTTTTCACGGGCAACGCCGTGTGGGATCAGCTAGTATTCAATATATGTAAGGTCGGATTATGGGTCCTACAGGCCCCGGGAAATAACTTAATAATGGGCCCTCTTACGTATATATATAGGTATACATTTTTAACGACCATTTTGCATATGAATAAATTATGACTGAACGTCTGCGAGCCCGGGGACGACGTGACGCCTCCCTCCTGCCAGACCATCCTTAATCCGGGCTCGGCAATATGTGTGTGTGTTTACGGCAATCTTTCTTATTCCTGTGGTATATCGGGTGGAAAAACTGTTCGGAAAACCGGCCGTCAAACGAAAAACGCCATAATGGACGGTTAGGTCTCATCTCAAGCTATCATTTATTTTTTTTATAATACTCGTCAGATTTGCGGAACCGTCGTCGCGTGATTAATTCGACGGGGATTTTTTAGAAAACTAAAAACCGACAAGTCTTATTCAGTCAGGTATAGGCGGGATGAATATCTATTACGGCGTTAAAAGTTTTCACGGGACTCGAAAACTCGAGTCGAAACTCGTTTTCCATTTTAAAACTTTTTGTTGTTTTTTTTTTTGTGAGTTTTTTTCTTTTTTTTTACTTTCGGTCGCGTATTACTACTACTACTACTACTACTACTACTACTATATAAGAAGTGTCTCTTCTGGTTTATTAACAAAAACAAATTGCACTTCGAACAAACACAAAAACGTTATCGTGTGTGTACACCGCGTATTAAATTTGATAACATATTATTATATACACCGTGCAGATATTATGTAACATAATATTATGACTTGTAAGATCTCGTTATCTCCTTATAATCAGAGATGTTAATTTTACTAGGAAATTTACGTCGAATTTACCCTGACTATAGATTTTATTTTATTTTTTTTTTTTTTTTTGAAAACTGGAAATTAAAAAAAAAATAGCCTAACAAAAATCACCAACAAATGTTTAAAATTTTTATTTCCTCACTGAAACATGTTTTATTAAAATTAATCAAAAATAATACGAGAAATGCCATTTTTTAAACGTTTATGAAAAAAAATTGCTATATTACGCTCAACTTTTATTTTTTATTTTTTTACCACTATTGCAACTTATGATTCTAAAAGAAATTCGGTTAATCATGATTTAAAATGCTGCGATTTATACGATTTTAGTCAGAATTTTCACTTAAAACGTTTATAAAAAAAAAAACAGTATAACTTCATTACGCTCAACTTATTTCTTCTTTACGATTAAGTAGATACAACTTACGATGGTCCTTAAGTAAAACGTTGGTGCATTACTGTCAGGATAAACATTGTAATTCGCATGAAATGAAAAAAAATTGTCGAAATAAAATAGCATAGATTCCGCTGACATTGGACATGAGTTTTAAAAGTAACAAAAAATAATAATTTTCTAAATAATTGGGCAATGGGCATACAGGGTTCCCCACAAAGATACACTCATTGTGATATCTCCTGAGATAATGAAAACAATCAAACTTTACTTTTTTTTATAGCTCACAGTAATAAGGTCTACACATATTCATAATTTAATTATAATGTTTTGATAAAAACGTTTACAAATAACTTTTTATTTTATATTTTTTTAAAAAATTTGATGATAGCCATTTTATAGAGTTTATTGTTCCAGAAATATTGACGTTTCGACTTTTATTATCGTTAATCTCATGGTTTTTACAACACGATTTTTACCTCATGATTTATAAAAAAACACAGAATTTGATTATCTCTGGAGATATCGCAATGGGTATATTTGTGTTGTTTTAAAAAAAATAAAAAGACAATAATTTTTAAAAATGGGCCTAGGTTAGGTTAGGTTAGGTCTTCTTATGAAAGTAACAAAAATTATTAATTTTAAAAATAAATGGGCATAGCTTCCCTGGTGCCCTCAGACTTTTGAGTTTTGAAAGTGACACAAAATAATAATTTTTAAAACAAATGGGCATACGTTCCGCCGTCCTCAGACTTTTGTTTTAAAAGTAACGAGTCATGAGTCCCCTGGCCGGTACTCTCAGACGTTTTCTTTGATAGTAACAAAAAAAAAAATAATTTTCAATAAACTATGGATATAGGTTTCCCGATAGCCCAAATTTTAGTGTTTTTAAAGAAGAAAAATAAAAGGTATAAGTACACACAGATATTAAAATTTTCGCTTGAAAATTAAGTTTTATCGTAAAGGTTCCGTAATATTTTGACAGCCGAATGTCTCATACGATAATAATTACTATAATTACTATAATTACTATAATTACTATTAATTTATTAAAATACCCAATTACGACCCGGTTGGAGTAAAAAAGCGCCGGCACTACGACACGTACTGTACGGCTGTCGATGAACTACTGAAGTAATATTTAAAATTTTATTTTCACGACTCGTTACGTCATAGGCAGTGATAACAGTCAAATCAATTTTATCCTCATAAAAAAAACTCATAAATGCCTATAAATAATAGATAATAAAGAAACCAATTATTCATATATATATTTCCAATTATTAAGAAAATGACAACAAATTATCTTTTCAGTACAACAACTAGATGCAAAATGCTTTCAGAAAAGGCGCTACACTTGAAAATTGGAACAAGATTTCTAGTAGAAAATCCGTTTACAGGACAGACGAAAAGAGTAGGTAAAGTCGTTTCGCTCGGAATCTAAAAGCATTCTCTCGTCATACTCAGTTACACGGTGTCGTATTAACAATGGCGCCAAGTTAAATGTTGAATTATATCGTTAAACAAACGATAATAAATCAAATTCACCGGGCAAAAAACAATCTCGATCGATAAAAAAATGCACGTAAATGTACCGAGCCTACAATTGTACGTGTAATAGAAAACAGGATTTGCGAGTTATATCTTACACGTGAACACCTACTCTGCGGGGAGAAGTCAATTTTGTGAAAAATGATTGCACGTCTCCATGGAGCAGGTGTACGGGGAACAATTAATATTCCGCAGAGAGTTATTATTAATATTGTGTCGCATATCATTTCGAGTATGCATAATACAACTGCAGTAACTATGCAGTAGATAATAACGTTTTTGCCCGGTACAATATTATATTCTGATAATCATCTCATTTCGTATTCCGAATGCGCGTACGCGATTTATGACGGTTTACACTCTATTATGTCGGAATGAGAAATATATCGAATCGTCGCGTGCCGTTTTAAATATATCGAATATTAATATTTTTTTTTTTTTTTCGAGACGACCGAAGCCCAATTTTCTTCATTTACAAAGCACGTTTTTAAAAATACCGTTACTATAACCTGGTACGGGCAAGTTACGGTACCGTGGTGTATAAACGGTTACAAGTTATTATATATTAAAAAAAAAAAAAAAAAAAACCCAATAAAATACGTAAAATTAACAAAATAATTATTTAAATAACTCACCCGAGACAATATTTAAAATAACTCTTTACCATTTATCAATTATTTTACGGTATAACGGATTTGTCTAGAGATGGATTAGTAAAACGCAAATTATTTCAATAGTCAATTGAAATAATAATATCGGCAATCGCCGAAAAGGCCTCGATACACCCGAGGCGATTTTTTTTTTTTAACACGGGTCGCGTGTATCTTTTTATTGCAAGTAACACAACTAATTGTACCGGCATTGGCATTTGATAGTTAATTTGAAGGTGTCGGCGGGACTGAATAACCGCTACTATGGATACAAGAGCGAACGTGTGTCACCGTGCGTCATTTGTTAGGCGCTACTGATTATTTGGTTACGATTTGGAATCGTGTGTCACGGCGGTGATATTATTTTATCATTCGTTATAACCGAATTATTATAATATGTATAGACATATCTTACCTGGCTGTAAATTTCCACGGGGTTTCGCGCCCAATATGGCCAAGTTCACGTTGGCTTTCCGCCCGTCGATGATCGGGTTCGGTTCTTTACACGCCCTCTCGGCCGCGGGTCTGTCGCCCATAATCACCTGCGCAAAAACCAAAGATTCGCCGTTATTACTATAATTACGATAATAATCCGACGGGCACGGGCCAAACCCGGTACGGGGACGCACCGGGGCGTTCGATGTGCGTATACAAACGGGCAATAATCCCTATTAATCGCGGTTCGGGCCGGTGGTGAGGGCGTTGAGATAATGCCCAGAGGGTAAAATTGAATTACGCGCCGTGCGCAAAACCAAGATCGGGAATATAATGTTAATAAAAAAAAAAAAAAAAAAAAAAAAAAAAAAATATATATATATATTTTTTTTTTTTTATGCGAATCGCACGTGTAATACAATAACAACTGAATCCGAGGGTGGTTGTTGCGCTGCGGCAGTGTGCCCGGCGCGCGAACGCGCGAGACAAAAGTGTGCTCCGATAAAAGGGGACACTTGTGTATAATTATTTATATATATATATATATATATATATATATGTACCCGGCGAACGAGCGGGACTTTTTTAATATACATTTTTTAAGTGTACAGGTATACACAAGACAGTCGTTTACGGTACGACGCGTGCCATTTATACGAAAGAGTTACCGTACATTATTATTACCGTCGTTGGCCTTTGTGTACGTACATTATTACTAGAGGGGGCCCGGGACTTGATGAGTTTCCATTTTTTTTTTTTTTTTTTTTTTATTCCCTAAATGCTTATATCCCAGGCTCGTCTTTAGAGGAATTTGCGCTTGTGTCGCGCAGAATTCGATGGTACGAATTTTGTTTTGCGTTTTTTTTTTCTTTCTACTTTATGTAGTCATACGCGGCGTTGTTTTCGTTTAAACATTTAACGTCTGCACTATTAGTTTTACATAAACGTGTTGTGTTCATTTATTAAATTCGGAAAAAAAAATGTAATATTAAAATCGGCGGAAATGTTGAACGGAAAGATAAGACATGTTTAACCCGTAGATAATAAAGGGAATATACGGAATATACACGTCTATTATTTAGCACGGAGACGCGACCGCGTAAATAATTTATTACTATTGTATCGTCGTATTTACTTGCCTATCTCATGCGCTTATCTTTGTATCAACACCGGTGGCAAATACCCTATGATTCAATATGTTTTATACGTTTGAAAATACTTAAAACGTAACGGAGTTGGGAGGGTAGGGGGACTTCGTCTAATAGATAATACATTTTTATTTTTTGACTACGGTGGTCAGGGTCGGAGAATTCCCGGTTGCCTGGCCTAAAATTTATGTCAATGGCCTTACTGAAAATAAATATCTAATAAACAATAAAATTATATACAAAAAAAAAAAAACTGACATACCGTCGCATTGGTGGTGGCCAGTATTGTAGACGAGAATTTGAAGGGATGGTAGGATAATATATATATGGGAATTGAGTGTATATACCTACGTATATATTATACTGTGTGCAAAATGCAACGATAAATTATCATAAACGATAGAATGCGGTCCCGAGTGCAGGTAAAACATTGTATCAATTTGTAGCCCTGTAGGTAACTACAAAATACGAGTAAATTCCAATCGTGCCTGATTTTTACGAATTTCAACGTAAATTTGTTCATAATAACACTGATAAAAATTGTTATCCGTCTAAAATCAAAGAACAAAAAAAAAAAACCTCGACATTTTCGAGTAGTTCTTATATATTCTTATGTATCTTATGGTAACTTAACGAAAGCCGGAATATTGTGAAAATTATATTTAGGTATTTTACCCTATTTTTAGATTTTAATAACTTTTTTAAAATAAATTTCCCGGCCTGAAATATTATGCCAGTCCGACCCTGACGGTGGGTTATCTATTTGGTGTGTACGCCTGTTCGCATGTTCGCTCGTAGAACCGAAACTAATAGATCGATTTCGACGAATGAAGTGTATTGTAATGTTGTAGGCTAGTTGAAAAATATTAATCATTTTGATAACAAACGTCGGATTAAAAATCCCCAAACACGAAACGAAGAAACTAGCTATTTTTTCAAATTGGTTTTTGGGTTTTGTTGGGGCTTGTGCTGAATTAGGACCGGGGGTGGTTTCCCTGTCCATTTTCACACCTAAGACACACCATATCATATATCCGTCTCGTTTGTACATGCGAAAAATACGAACGCCGAAACTCGACTCAAGCCCGCATTAAATACACTATTGTACATATTACACTTGTGCGTCTTATGCGGGACCGAAATTTCTTTTCTGAAATTAAATCGCGGACACGTTTTACACGTCAATATCGAATAGCCCGTCGTCAAAACACGTTAATATCGAATACAATTCACATATAAAAAAAAAAAAAAAAAAAAAACGGTTTTCGTTCTGAACTGTATTATAATAAATATATATATTCGCACGTGTACACGTGTCATACCGTCGGACTGGTATCTGCACGATCGTTTATTTATTTATTTCTTTTAACTAGATAAGTTGGCCCGGTAGTATAATACGTGCGCGCGTGTCCTTCGTGCGGACATATATTATATTGAACTTCTGGTGCAAAAGGAAGTAATAGAAACAAATGTTGTTCAGGCGCTATACGCTATATGGTCGGTTTCCCGGCGGACGACAATGCAATTATGTCGTCGAACGCCGGAAAAGCGATTTGTATAGATATACATATATATATATATATATATATATACACACACGAATATATAGAGCAAATTTGTAGGGCACGAGTAAAATGTATAGACTCGACGCGTTGGCGCAGAATTTCCGTGTGAAAATCGCACCGGCGGTATCGTTTTTGCTGTGATAATACAGGGCCGGCGGCCGTCAAGTCGAAAACGACGACCTTTTCAGGAGACGATAATAATAACGTATCTATTTACTCGGTGACGTTTCAAATGTTTAAATATATATATATATATATTTTTTTTTTTTTTTTATGATCGTATAAACGGTCGTTTTAAAACTACGAGTTGTTATATATCGTTTTGTAACAATAATGTCGAAATATATTGTATTTTGTTTGGTTATGTTCGTTCAACTGGCTCGTCTTGTACTTAATTACGCGGTCCAGTTTCCACACGAGAATTATTTAGATTTTAGACTCGACTGTTTACGCGGCTGTGATTACATCGACGCCGACCACCGACTAAGAACGGTGCGAACAATTCCCTACGAAATCGACGATTAAAAAAAAAAAAAAAAAAAAAAATGATAAAATCTGACTTTATCACTATAAAAACCGGTACGTGGGTATGAATGATAATTATTCTATTATTATCGTGTGGGCCTGTACGACGGCGAATATCGTGTCGACGATAATAATTGCGCTTAATCGAACGGGAGGAAGGCATAAATAATAAAAAAAAATATATATATACATATATACTGGCTATGTATAGGCGCAGATTACTCTGTATTATACCTGCTGTCACGTCGTTAATTAATAATATCGTCCAATGATCGCCGACCGCCGCGTCGGCTATATATAATAGCAGTTAAAAAAAAACAAAAAAAAATAATAAAAAATAATAATAATAAAAAATACGCTTATAAGCCGGTAAAAGCCCGAAAAGTTTAATGGAAAAAGTAATTGAAACAAAAAAAAAATAACGGCGACGGCTTTCAATTTTTGGCGGACCGAAGCGGCCGTCAGCAGATTTTCATATGAAATTCGATTAAAAGGTCTTAAAAAAAAAAAAAAAAAAAACCGATAGAGATTGAATAATAGTCGCGTCGAATTTATATCAATTTTAAACGAAATTATTTACGAGTTATTTAAATATATATAGTGTAATCCTGGGGGAAAATAATGGGACTTATTATTTATTTATTTATAATTTTTTTTTTTTTTTTTTTTAACGTGAAAGAACAAATAAAAAAAAAAAAAAAAAAAATCTTTTGTCTCTCGTCGAGTGTTTAGCGTGTTCCCGAGAAGCGCGAGCTGCACTTCGTTGCGGAATAAAAAGCGAGAACTTTTTTTTTTTTTTTTTTTTCAATTTACCCTTTACTTCGCGCGTTTTGTTTTTTTGCGTCCCCTTTATACATTTTGTTCGTTTGTTTGTTTGAAACTTTTTAATGTGTGCAAGTGGTTTCGAACGTTTCGCCGGCATTACGACCGTTTATACACACCGTACATGTATACAATACTCGGACCACCGCGAATGACTTAAACTGCACGAACACGCGAGCGAACGTAATAAAAACGTTTCCGTTACGATATCATTGAGTCGCGTGCACGTACCCAATACGATAGAATAATTTACAACGTTATTCTATTATGCCTACACAGTGCCGAGACTTGTCTAGATAAACATTGCCAAGTTATCTAATAGTTATCGCAGACTAAAACGCCACCCTTTCCAGATAAATTGCTACGGGTTATGTTCTTAATGTTAAGTTTAAAAAAATAAATTAGACCACTTAATTATGTACGTATTCCGGGGCCGAATTCGGGAGGACTGTCCACCCACCCCCAACACACAATTCCGTTGAATACGAATTCGATTCTCGTAAATCGAAGAAAACAATTTACAACTCTATTTCTATACAGTAGTAGGTAAATAATAGTCCTACATATTTTAATCACTTTTAATAATCGTATAAACAGAAAGTGATAACGATTATTGAAAATATATATTAAAAACAAACAAATACAAATACATATTGCTATTATATTTTAGTCTGACAATTTATATATTTTCGACATGTAATACAATTTTAAAATCATTGTTTACGAAAAATATATCTGTCTTTTATCTAGACAAATTTAGTTTAGTCCATCTTTTATCTTTATTAGACTAGATAGAATATTGGTATTTTATCTTTATTTTACTCAAATGTAATGGAACCGGTGGTGGGTCCGGGGAACTGCTAGGGTCAGCCATTTCGGAGAGTCCGCTTTTTAGGATTCAAAATTACGGATAGTTTACCTCTAAATATAGTTGCATGTAATTACAATATTTTTGAAAACGTCGAATAATTTTTTTAAATTTTTTTTTTAGAAAATATATAAAAACGTTTAAACATTTAAAACTCATCCGGATTACACTGGACGTAACTGATGGAAGCGGTTTACTGAATTTGGCAAAATTTGAATTTTTTTTTTTTTTACATTTTAATGACTTTTCCATTAATTTACTGTCCAATGCCAATTTAAGAGGAAGGGGAATACGGCCCGTTTTTATGGACCCGTTTGAAACCGAAAGAAACCGAAAAGCTTTTGAAAACGTATTAAGAATTTGTAGATTCTTTATTGGAGCACGTTGGAGTAATTTTTAAAATTTTAATTATACTTTTTCATAAGCAAAAGCCGAAATACTGTAAATATATTTTTGAAAATTTAAAAAAATAATAATATACAATTAAATTGTCGGAGTAAAACAATTAAATTCCTATTTCCAACATTCAAATTATGGGAACCTATAGATAATCAATATAATAAATATAACGATTTCAATATTGAAATCCGTCAAACACAGTTCCTTTAGAGTTTCGTGTCTGGCTTTTATGTGTCTGAATCTACTAAAAATATACACCGCCTCCGGTCTCATTAACACAAGGCCAGCAAAAATTAACTGTGGATCAGATGATCTCCTGAATCTTTTCCTCCCCTTCTAGATCCACAACTGATTGGACCCCGATGTCGTGTACTCTTGCCAGTGTATTTGGATTTTAATGGGTAGATACGTACGTTGTAGACCGCGGTGTTTATAATATTATTAATGCATACTCATATAGGGTGTAGCGAAACAAAAAACCGTGACGCCGTGCACATGTACGAACAACGTTAACGTTGATTTATGCGAAAAACCGCGACGCGTCTACCGGCGGCTTTCGAATATCGGCGGACGTGATTTGGACTGAGCGATAACTTCACGCGGCGACCACCTCGCGGAACGTTTTTACACACCCGGGACTTCGACAATATTATATTATGGATCATTATTGGTTGTACCGTTGGTTGTGCGAGCCAAATCGGCATTTATCGAGGAAATAATCTCATATAAAAAAAAAAAAAAAAAAAAAAAAAAAAAAAAAAAAAAAAAAAAAACAATGAATATTAGGAAAAATATTATAAGAACACGAGTGTAGCACGATATAGTCGTGAAACGTGGGTGATAAACGAAATAGAGAAAATATCCCTAGAGGCATTTGGGATGTGGTGCTGGATACACACGGGAAAAATCAGACAGAAAAACTAATGCTGAGGCAGAAGCAGATATCGAGGACTGGTGGATCCCCCGCCGTGGGGTTTTTATCACCTATTTTATTATTACCTATAACTTTATAACTTAACACTTAAAAAATTATATTTGTAGGAAGTACATGAAGTGAGTACATTGATACATAAAATGTTGATCATTTTTTTTTTTATTATTACCTGCAGTTAGTGATAATGATACAAAGTCATGGCCGTTTATTGTAATCATTGATTACAAACGATTACTATTATTACAATAAATAACGGATTGTGGCTGATTGCTGTTGAAGCAGTGTTGCTTATAATCCGGCGTAATTTGTAAATATTAATATAAAAATATTAAATATTATTATTATGACAAAAGTTTGTTGTTATAGCTACATTATGTTATATGTGAATAAATATTTTAAATATGAATTACCTATGCATGATTTGTTGAAATAGGGGAGGATTTAAACAGGAGCGTGCTCAGAAATTTCCAATGGACGGGGTTATGTACAATTTTCGCATATTTTTCGTGCTGATTAGAGAAATAAATATTTAACAAAAATCCCATTGGAGGGGTTGTACCCAGGTGAATTTGAAATAAGCCCTCCCCCCCTTCGAACTGGAGTATATCTGACACTGTGCTGAGGCGCTAACGCAGGTTGGAGAAATACAAAATAATATAACTGCAATAAAGAAAAGATGATAGGAAATGATAGACCATTATGTCATGGGGAAGAACTGCACCACATAATAATCGAAGGAACCATAGAAGGACGGAAATTACCGGAAGTCCAAGGAATTCATATATTTCACAGCTGAAAAAGGATGCAGAGGTTAATACTAACGTTGAACTAAAACGGCTAGCCAATGATGGGAGCAATGGAAGACTATATGACAAAGTTATATGTCGTAAACCAACTAAACAGTTGAACACTAAATAAAAAAAAAATAAATGTGCATTATATAGAAAAAGCGTATTATAGGGAAAGATTTTTGAAAATACATAATGTAAGTACCTACTCGTATCCGGAGTCATAGAAAGGCGGAGGGAGCGAAGATAATATTTCCCTCGTCGCGGTTCTCGGATTATTAAAATAGATAATAATTTAATATAGCGAGCCAGATCACCATCGATAAAGGAAATAAACGTCAAGAGGATTCGAAACGGATCCGAGAATTCCCTTATATTTCTATGTCCAACACATACGTAGCATAGCATTTTAGACCAATTTTTTTTTTTTTTTACCAATCGATGTATAAAGCGATGATAAGAATATTCTGAATAAGATTTGAACTCAGTGTGAATCGTGTTAAGCGTTAAGATCGGCATTTTTTAAAATTTAGTTTCAGTTTTTTATATATATATATATATATATATTTATTTATTTGTATACATTTCCAAGTTTTCAAATGAAATGTTTGGGAATTAAGGACTTCGAAAAAGTGGCGTGGCCGATTTCGTATACGCTACACGTTGAATTCAAATCAGTTTTCAGAATTCTTATCGTTTAAATATGTTGATCAGACTGATAAACAGAAAAATGGTTTAAATTGCCATGTGATGCTGCAGATGTGTTAGACAAAGAAAGACAAAGGAATCCCCGACCCGTTTCGATTCCGCTTAACGTGTATTTTTATGTTTGTTTATTTGTTTGTTGTTTTATTCATGCCTCTACTGAGATATCCTGGCTATACCACTAGCTCGCATGTATTAGTCGATATAACGATTATTGATAAATTTATACAATAATTATTTATAAAGGCGAAGAGAAGAAGAAGAAGAAGAAGAAAAAAAAACAGTTTTTTTGCGCGCCAAATGTCGTTTTGTGCATAATATATATTTAATTCTCAGTAGTGACCTGCGAATATTCGTTTTTTTTTTTTTATATATACGCGAAAGATTACTACACGATGATGTTGGACTGTACGCGTAATCAACGCTGGCCAGTAACTAGGGAAAAAAAGTTTTAAGTTATAAGTTACTGTTTTTCGGTGGCCCGAAACTTAACCGTATATAGTTAAATAATAAACTACAACGTTAGAACATAATTTAGTTAATTATTTTAATAAATAATTTCTACTTAACTTTGTTACTTTGTCAACAGTTTTAGTTATTTAATGTCATTAACATGGTGGACACGCGGCCGCACAAGTCTCGCGTAGTATATGTCTATAATAGTCTAAATATTTGAGTACAAAATAAATATTTACGAACGTAGTCGATGATAGTATTAAACCGACAAATTAACTTGAACTATTGTTTTCTTGAATATTTGTACCCCACAACTCGTATTCGTTTGTTATTTTGTAAATTAACATTAACGTGGCTTAGTTATTGACTAATTTATCTATTTTTTTTCTCTAATGATAACTTCACATCAACCGGTTAAGAACGACCAAAAAAAAAAAAAAAAAAAAAAAAAAACGGTTAACTCGGCCGGCTTTGCGTGTAATAATAATAATAGTAATAATCTATTCAGATCTCTCGAAACTGTGACGTCACGCACGTGCACACCACACGATATTTCGATTTATGTCTATGTATTAAAATATAGTATTTTACGACTTAAAGTAATTATTGTCGTTATCGTCATCCGGCATCATTACGCCCGTGCGACCGCGTCCAGCGTCCCTTTACGACCGCCGGGGCTCGATTTAACGTCAGATTCGACGTTATCGATACGTGCGGTACAGTACCCACTCGAACTTCAAATAAAAATCAAATAATATCATTGTCGGTGTTGAAAGACGCAGATAAGTGTAAGAATGTGTCCGGATACCGACGAAATAGAATTGCTCCTCCGAAATCGTCTTGGGTACACGGCAAAGGCAATAAATATTTAAATTATTTCAGATCGGTTAGAATCGACAGTAGGTGGCATTTGTCTAGGTTAAAAAAATCTGTGCACATTGTCTATCGTCGAAAACATAACGTGGGCGATCCGTAAACGTGAACGGTTAAAACACATCCCGTTCGTCTCGGATGAACATCGGATAGATATCCTAAAAATGTTCACTGGATCGGGTAAAATTTGAAAACAGAAAAAACAGAAAAATACCATTTAGACCGGTTTATCTAATAAATATGTGTCAACGCGGAATTTATTGTTTGTTTGTCGTATTATCATAATGATAAAGACTCGAGATTTCGTATGTTATAAACGGCGCCGCCGTTCCGTTTCTGTAAATTGTTAGGAATGGCGCAAAATAATAATACATTTTTTTACTATGTGTATTATAATATAACACCGCACAGTGGGTACGTATTATAGAAGCCCACTAATTTGTTCGGAGTACGCGAACCGAACAATAAGCGAGTTAATTAAAACTAGGACACAAACCGTGTGAGGACGGGTTTTTTTTTTTTTTTTTTGTTTTGTATTTTTAGTTTTTTTTTTTTTTTTTAATTTTTAATTTTATTTTTTTTTTTAATTTTTTGTTTGTTTTTTTTTTTACCGCGCGCGTTGACTTCGCCGAGCCGAGCTAGAAACCTTACCGCCTCCTCCGTTGTCACCGGCTTTTGCTACTAACCTCTTATTTGATAACACACACACACACACACACTAATACGAAAATATACACACACACAAACGTACAAATTGTACGCACAAATTGTACGCACACATCACACTATACAGATCGCGGGCTATAGACACACACACACACACACGTACGCATACAAACGCACACACCCTGAACATCTGTCGAACAAACACAAACACAGACGCACTAGAACAATACTAGAGAGGTACCTCGGTCGTCTAGCGCCGACAAAAAAACAAATTACAATACTATCAACACGCTAAATAATATTATAATACTAATACGATAAACGGACGAACCGTGTTGCGTGCCGACGGCGCACGAAATATTATTATTTATGTCGTCATTTATTTACAGTTTATAAAATAATATATGCAATGGTATTATACTCACGAATCCGTAGCCCCGGCTTTTGCCGGACTGCCTGTCTGTGATCACCACGGCCTCTTCAATGTCACCGTAAACGGCAAAGTGGTCCCTGAGCGACTTGTCGGTCGTGTGGTACGGTAGACCGCCGACAAACAGCTTGGTCCACGTGGTGTCCTTTTGCTGGCCACCGCCGCCGCCACCGCCGCCGCCGCCGCCGCCACCGGTTCCGGGCACGGCGGTCAGGCTGGCCAGGCTGCCTACCAGACCCTCGGCCGTACCCAACAGGCTAGTGTCTGGGTTAGTCATAGCGCCGGACATCAACATGACGACGATTTTATTATTATAATTATTATTATTATTATTATTATAATTATTATTAATTATTATTATTATTATTATTTTTTTTTTAAAAATATAAAACAAATATAAACGGATATAAAATAAAACGAATTAATAGACAAAAATTACAACAAAAAAAAATATATATATATATTAATTTTCGTCGAGAAATAATAGAATTTCACGAGAATAATTTATAACAATTAGAAATTAAAAAAAAAAATTTAAAAAAAAAAAAAAAAAAAATAAAATAAAAACAAACTAGCACCCGAACATTATTATCGCGAACGTGTGTGTGTGGTGGCGTGTTCTTGCGGAGTGAGCGACTGTCGTGACGTGTAGTTGTTTTCTCGGTTCTCGGACGAGTGTTGAAAACGCCGCGGCGCACCGTGCCGTGTGTGTGTGCGTGTGTGAAACACCGTGTACCAGAAGGGATCCCCGTAACGTCACTGACTGCGTGTACGCAACTACACTTCGGCGGGGCCGTCTAAATTTAGTACGCGTACGATGCCTCGTTCGGTTCCCCTCGGCGTGTGCAGCTGTTCCCGCGACGGCGGCGGCGGCGGCGTTGCAAGCGGTGCGGCGTGGTGTCGTCGGCTCCTCCCCGTCGTCGTCGTCGTCGTCGTCGTCGTCGTCGCCGCCGCCGCCGCCGCCGCCGCCGCCGACCACCTCTCGCCCAGCCGCCGGGCCGCCACCCGCCAGCACGCCCGACAGCAAGCCGGCCGCCCGCCGTCCAACGGCGTATAGCAGCGTTTACGCGAACGACGCGCCCGCGCTTCTGTGTGTGTATGTGCGCGTGCGTGCGCTCCCGCGCGTGTTGTATATATAATATAATAGTAATAATAATAATAATAATAATAATAATAATAATAATAATAAAAATATCGTACAGTCGCGGCCGCCGCCGCCGCCGCCGCTGGGAACGCTCGCCGTCGCCACCTCGGCCGCGGCGTGCCGGATTCGGTGGCCGGGGGGGTCCCCGGGAGAGCGGCCGTGTGCGCGTGTCCGCCAATGTGTTTTTACGCGGCGCGCGCGTGTGTGTCGGCGCGCGCCAGCGCGCACGATCGCAACGACGTCGCCGCCGCCGCCGCCGCCGACACCGGCGGATATACCGAAACCGACCCCGGGCGCGAGCAGCTCGCCCGCACAAACATCGCACGCACACAGCGGTCCGCCGCCGCCGCCGCCGCCGGTGGTTTAGATTAATGTTACGCGTAACCCCTTTTGCCGACCGTGGTCATCGTGCGGGCGCCTAAACCGCGCGTACATCATCAATTTATAGGTGGTCAAGTCGCTCCTGCGATAATAGCCACGGTATAATTCGTCGTTTTACATTATGCGTTATCGAAATGGTGTCCGCGAAAATACAAACAAAAAATAATAATAATAATATTACGATGCCTTTATAGGTATTTTTTTCAATTTATAACCCTCAGATTGGTCTGTTGGAGTTTTCTCCGTCATGCCTCCCTCTCTATTGCAGCTCAATTCTTTTAGGTCTTTGTAATTTCCTTTTTTTTTGTATCTTCCGTGATTTTGGCCGGGTATATATTGTCGTCTTCCTTTTCAAATGCATCCTTCAGCGTCTCGTTCAATTAATTAGCTTCCGCGTCTTAATATGTGCCATATCATCCGATTTCTTCTTTATTAAACACATTTCTGTCGTGTTTCTTTTATCTTACCCTTAGGTACCTGTTCGTTTGTAACCCTATCGGTCCAGGGAATCTTAAACATTTTCCTGAAGCATCGCGTTTAAAAGGCTTCCGTCTAGTGTTTTGCTTGTGTACAGGGACCCCCTAAACCCCCGGTTTATATGAATTTCAATCACATAAATCGAACACGTTTAAGTTTTTATATGTTATAACTACGAGTTTTCTATAAACAAGTACTGGAAATATTAAGAGAGAAAGTACGCCAAAAAGCCAAAAACGTGGATATCAAACTCGTGGCTTTTGCACTATGACAATACACCAGCACTTTCCATAAGTGAATTTTCGGCATCCAAAAATACACCTCCTCATCCACCCTATTCACCTGACTTAGCTCTTTGTGATTGTTTTTGTTTCCGAGACTAAAAACTATCTACTTCAAAAGTCAGTGATTCAAAGACGTTAACTGACGAAACTATCCGTCACGCGACAGAAGATCTAAATGCTATAACCTAGGAGGAAGTTCAAAGGTGTTTTCGAAAGTGGCAAGACCGCTGAGTGCATTGTATAGAAGCTAAAGGACGCTATTTTGAAGGTGACCCATTTAAAAAGTTTCTAAGTTTGAAATATAAAATTTAATACATTTTGTCTGGATATTTATTGAACACGCCTCGTAGAGTAGGTAAATAATAGCACTACATTAACGATAATTTATTGTAACCTTATTAAACAGGAAGTGACCGTTATTGAACAAATACGAAAAATATCCACTACTACTACTACTATATTACTATAAAACATTAGTTTGACAATTCATATATTCTTGACCTCTAATAAAATTTCAAAATATAATCATTGTTTATGAAATATGTATCTGGGTTTTTTTTTTTTTTTTTTTTTCATCTAGATACATTTTAATTGTCTGTGTACTAATTTATTGTAACTTTATAAACATGAAGTGACCGTTATTGAACAAATATGAAAAATTACTACTACTATACAACTTTAGTTTGACAATTTATATATTTTTGACATCTCATACAATTTTAAAATATAATTTTTTACGAAATATGTAAAAAATATATATATTGAACAAATATGAAAAATTACCACTACTACTACTTCTACTACTACTATACAACTTTAGTTTGACAATCCGTGTATTTTTTGACATCTCGTAAAATTTCAAAATATAATCATTGTTTATTTTTATACGTATAAACAGTTATATATATATATATATTTACACAAGCACGCGTGTCTACGACGAAAGATTTCCCGTGGATTGTCCCGGGACCGACGGTCACCACTACGCCGGCGGCCGTTGAATTGCAAATAAAATCATATTTAACAGTACACACGATAATATGGCGTCGTCGTTGTGGCCGCAGTGTATTTCCTACGCGACAATGAAACAATATTATTACTATTATTATTACTATTATTATTATTATTATTATTATTATTACTATTATCATTTATCGCGTCCGAGTACGGAACAATTGTGTTTTCGTATATATTCGTCAACTGGAATATGATTAATACATTTTCAACCGCAGTATTACGCGCCACATATACAAACGTTTATATTATACCGAATTATATAATGCCGATTCCAAAATTTCCATTTATATATTTATATAATATATGTGTGGTGGTAGTCCAATCGAAATAAATATTTATTTCGTAATATCTGTTTCAACCGCGTATATTTATTTTGGATATATGTATATCCATATATATAGGGGTACCCACCTGTCATCGTCAATTTTGTTAAAAATATATACCTACACGTATATATATATTTATACGCATCATCGATACGATAAATAAAATATTATACGATAATAATAAATACGCGTCGCGTCGTTTACTGCAAATTAAAAAAAAAAAAAATCGATGATTTTCACGGGGGGGGGGGATGGAAAAAATGGACATATATTGTAATAAATAAATTATATATGCTGGAATGCGGAGTACGAAGTCATTTAACACTTAAATCGCATTGACCATTTCAATTGACCATTGTCTTCTACGAGTGCACGAGAAACGATTCGAAATGAAATACATAAAAATTATATTACCTTTGATTATTCATGTAAATATGAATTGGACGAGTAACGGAATGGACACATTGTATAGTTGAACTATTGTATAGGTTTTGCGCGGGACTGGGCCAGAGAATCCGGTGTGTATATATAGGAAGAAAAAAAAAAATGGAAATTAGTGTGTGCTGTCGTCCGGTCGATCAATATTATCTTTAATTATTAATGTATTAGATGATTGCATAATATTATATGAGATGTCTAGATCAGAGGTTCCCAAACTGTGGGTCGCGTTTAATTTTGAATTTTTTTTTTTTCACATAAGAAAACTAGAATTATTTTAAACAGTAACAATATCTCACCATATTGAATATTTAAATACACTCATATAAGATATCAATAAATTTATTTTTGACAAGAATATCGTAAATTTATAAATATTAGTATGTAATGGGTCGCCACAATGAAAAAAAAAAATAAATATATATATATTCGAAAATGTGTCGTATCGTGACTAGTTTGGTAACCTTTTGTCTAGATTGTTATAAATTGACTTAATGACTAATACAATTTAATCTGATCTTAATCAAATATAATGCGGATACTAACTGTAGATAGTATAGTTTAATGTACAAATTTAGAACTAAGTAATATTAAAACTTATGTATATACGTACGTCATACTATCATTAAAATATTAAAATCCTACTATACAGGGTGCGGCAGAGCCGACTGACGAGTTTCGATGGGCTATAAATAACGAACAGTAAAACTTAGAGAAAAGGTTTTTGTTTTTATTTAAATCAGTATTCAATCCCATTTTTAAAAATTATTTTTTGAAAATTATATCTCCAAGATGGCGGCCGTCAGCATTGATAAACTGTTGTAGACGATCTCTGAAGCTCTCATATGATTTTCGGCACATTTCGACTGGTATGGCCTCGACTTCCACGTGGAGTGGTTTTTCATGGAGCTGCCGTGGGTTATTTGTAGCCCAGTATCGACACTTTTGTTTATTTACAGTTCCAGAAAGATGAAAATGGGCCTCATCGCTACAGAAAAAAGTTGATATCGGAGGAATTTGCAGAAGAATTAGCTGACAGAGATTTTTACGGTTGCCGTAGTTAGTAGCATTTCACTCTTGGACAAGCATTAATTTATAGGGGTGGAATGATAAATCTTCGTGAAGAATTCTCCTCAAAGAACGGTCTGAGATTCCCAAAGCTACAGCGTGTTTCCGGGCTGAGCGTCTTGTCGTCTGCTCAATTGACTCTCTAACCAACTGCATATTTTCGGGGGTTCTTACCGTTCTGGGTGCTCCGTGACCAAGTTTACTTAGGGTACTTCCAGTTTCTTCCAAATACCGTATCCACAGTTTGATAGTGTTAGCAGAAGGAACAGATTCAGCACGTGGAATGCCGAAATGTATGCGAAAAGCCCTTTGTTTAGCGATCACAGAACGATTATTTTCGTAATACGCACGCACGACGAAACCACGATGTACACCTGTCCAGACCATGATTACGAATAAAAAACGGTATTACCGTACAATTCAAAATCTACCACTTATTAAGGCCTGTTCTTATCTTATCACAGGCTAATGACCTCATTAAACACGTCAGTCGGCTCTGCCGCACACTGTATTAGGGGATCGCGATGGGTTTTCGAAATTTCCTCCGATTTTGTATAATTTTAAAATCGTTTTTTTACCCAACGAAATTGCAACTGCATATTGGATGTGTCTGTTAACCGGAAGAGGTCAATTTTTCGATCACGAAACGAAATTACATTAATAGGTAGAAAAGTTTCGGAAATGGTTTTCGTTAGAAAAATAAATGCACTGTAGAAAAGGTCCATATTGAATTTTCAGCCTCCCAAATATCGTCGTCTGGTTGTTCGGGGATCGGGGATCGAGATTTCCGGTAGAATAGTTGTTCACAGACTGAACATAAAAAAACCCATACATTATAGTAAAACCAATTCCTTTCCCGGTTCGTTCCGAATTCCAAATTTTAAACATAATATAATATAATTCGTTCAGCATACAATGTAACGTAATCAAATACATATCAGATACATATAATAAATAATTTAAATACTAACTACTAATATGTTATTTTCATCCTGTACCTAGTATTATTAATAATTAAATTGACTAAAACAATGTTGTTATAAAACAAATATATATATATATATATAAATTTTTTACTCAATTTGGTCTCGTACATTTTTTGCGTTAGTATTTTTTTTTTCCTCTGGTACATTTATATCTGCACTCTCGTTAGCGTTCCCCCCCCTCTCTCTTTAATTAATCAATATAAAACAATCCAGACAAATTATAATTGTATTCTTTGTTTCGATATGAATATATTATACATATATATATATATATATATATATTGTAAGGGTAATTACAAGAGAACCAAGCAACACGGCGCGGTTCAAGATAAATTATGGCCATTTCGCAGAGAAGGCGTTCACTAAATGCGCGGTGCTCGGTTTTCTCGATTTGACCACCGGCCCGATATTTCCTTTGCGACTATAAATATACCTACTTAAATACAAATGTTTACTGGGCCCGCGTCCGACATTTTTTTTTCCCGATAAATAAACGGACCGTATTATTCAGCGTATACGATTGCACAGAGAATAACGACCTAATTTTAATCACTATAGTTGCAGAGACTCCAACGTTGGATTTGCATGTTTTAACTGCTGTTTATTTTTTATGCGTCTGCCGCGGGAAACTTTTTTTTTTAGTATTATTTCGGTTTTATTATATAATATTGGTTCTATCGGTTTGCTATTTATGTTTTCATCTTAAAATCTGATCCCCCACCATGGTGGAGGTCCATGGCGTGCAGGTCGTTCAGCGGCCACAGTCTGATCCACAATTAATGTCTGCTGGTAAAATTGACCTCAATAATCTCCTGAATTCGGATGCATTTGTTTGAATGTCATCTTTTGTGTAGTAAAAATAGAAAAGTCATTCAATTGTTCAAATAACTATAAATTTAAAAGTATATTATGATCCTAATTTTTAGCCCTACACAGTGGTCGCCTTTCAAAAATATAATGCGTACAAATATTGTTAGGGATGTAATCTGAACGCATATTTATTAATAGGCGCTTAAAAGTTAACATTCCAAAAAGTAGCTTAAAACGGACTTAAAATTTTCAACAAATGCTTTTAAAATTAAAAAAAAAACAAAAAAACAATAATCACTCGATCGTATTGGCAAAATGCAATTGAAAAGAGAAAAATTGTTAAAAATAAAAATTCAGGAAAATAAAGGTAAAAAATACCTATAGAATTTAAAATGAACGTTTGAAAACTGAGTATATTTTCAATTCACAATTCATAATTCGAATTCGTACACTAAGAAAGTTTTGTTTTACAATAAGTAACAAAAATCAATTCCTTCAAATTTACAGACCTGTACAGCATACACATATATATATATATTATATTACATACATGTTATATTTATTTGTCATTTTTTCTCATTATTATTTGTATTATAATGGAATTTGAATATTATTATATCTACTACCGTATATTATTATTATTATTATTATTCCGTTTTTTTATGCACAACAAAACGAACAAAGATAACATACTATATTATGATGATCGGATTTGACATTGGTTTTTAGTTTTGCATGACGATAATTTCGGTTATACAAACAGATCGCGAAGCATTTACGCGTATAATTATATAGGTTGGTACCCATTTTAATTGTACAATTCCTATAAAGCTGAAAATCAAAAATACCATTATTTTTTTTTCTATAAAAAAAAAAAAAAAAAAAAAAAAAACATGATTTTACATTGTGTGTGTGTACATTTTCCACTACCAGGACACGCGCCTGCTGTACAGTCAAATGTACGGTTTCAATATACGTATATATATTTTTTATTATTATATTTAGATGCAATATACTAGTGTAAAAATATTTTCAATAGGGTTTTTTTTTTTTTTTTTTTTTTTCAATAATATCTATACACATCATCAGTGCGCGTAATTTGAACGCGCGGTAGACAATAGCTTAAACAATATGATCTATGGTGAGCACAAAAAGGTCACATATTGCGTGCATAGACCAAGTTAGAGTTTCAGACTATATCAGCTATATATATATATATGTACATTGGCGTTCGTATTATTATTACTATACCTATTCGAAATTATTTTATTATATTACTATAGAACGCTGCATATTATTATATAGGCGATTGAGGTCATTTCGCCTATATATGATTATTTGGAGGAAAAAAAAAAATTAAAAAAAAAAAAAATACATAATAATATATTGTAATCGTTACTATATAGTATATATTATAAGGCAGCGGTTCCTAAACTTGAACGTCGTACGGCGGCCTTTTGAAACCGAAAGATTGTGTTGTCTCCACGGCGCCCTCGATAAAACTGATAACTTTTTTTTTTTTTGTTTAGATAAAAATATATAAAATATATTTTATAGTAATTTAATTTTATACCGGAGTCATCGCCGTACTCGTTGAGAACCGCAGCTATAGGGTATGTTTTTTTAAAAAAAAAAAACCGTCTATATCGGTGTTTCCCAATCTCTTTTTTTTTTTTTTTTTTTTAAGTTGCCGTCCTCTTGAGAAGCAAAACATTTTTCAACCCCCTCTGCGTGATAATCGCGAAATACGAAAAAAAAAAAAAAAAAAATTTGAAAATATATACTTCTACTACTGTTGAAATATATTACAAATCAATGAATTGAACGAATTTACCGAAAAATATCTTTGGTGGGATGGTTGTATTTGGCGGTTCCGACCTATAGTTTTCTGATGTCAGGTTCGATGTTTGTCGAATGTAAACCGAAAGTCAATGGCAAATTGAATTCGTCATCTAGTTGGGTGGGAAGCAATATCCTTATATAATATCCTTACCAATATCCCTTCATAATAAAATTATATTTTATAACTAACCTATAAACTATTAGCCCGCCCAGGGCTGCCATAGAGTGACACCATCAACGTTTGTAATTTAGGCGGATAAAAAATAAATAAAATATTAACAATTTTTTTTTTTATTACTTAGTTTTTTATTTCCACAATCTGTTTCATAATTTGAACAATAAGTGAAATTGATGAATTTGGTGTTTTTTGACGTGAAGGACGGATTAAAGATACCTTCCAGTGAAGGCGCTTTTACAGTTAAAAAAAAAAAACAAAAACAAAAAAAAATGTTAGAACAATGTTAAGAAGTATTAGAAGAGGAAATATAATAAGAATAGCAAAAAGTAGATATCGAAAGAAGAACAAGGATATTAGATTGGCCTAGACTAGTAGGTCCCTACACCACCGCCTTTTCAACCTTTTTTTGCGGGTTGTAATATTAACAATAAAATAATAATGTTTATAAACTGTAATAGTAACGTCTTGAATAGTGACTTAAATCGCGCGAACAACCACGACTGTACGCATAATAGCACCACTCCTATCCGGAGCGGGGTCGTTATAATACAATTGACCTACAGACTTCTAAAAAAAAAAAAAATAAAAAAAATAAAAATCTATTAAGCATCATCCGTAGTTCGGCGATTTAACAACAACGCCCGACGACTGTAATTTCTACGATAAGATGGACATGGACCCCCTCAAAACGGCCACCACTGCCGCGAATCTCTCATAACACGAAGTCGAGTCTATTCCTTTTTTTCAAGACCGATCGCAGATGAGGAGCAATACCCGTGTTGCTCTTAGCATAGTATTAGTCAATGGGTTTTCAGTTGTTATTTTTAGACGGGACCATGTGCAGAGCTCTTACGCGAAAACACACTCGCCGCCTACCAACCGGCCAAAACATACTCACCGCCCCCTACCTCACAAACCGAGTTCACCACCGTCCCGCAGTCACAGCGTCGAACGTTATCTAGATAAATTTGTCCAGATAAATAAAATAATTTACGTGCACGCATATAGATTATAGATAAATTATTAATATTATTATTATTAATACGATTAAAAATGTTTATATTTTTAATTTTTTTTTTTGTTTTTTCATCCAGATAAATTGTATTTAATCGTCTTTTATCTTTATTATCTGGATAAATGTTCATTGATCTTTGCGCCCATCACAGTATCCGTTCTACGTAACGTAATTTTGCGATGTTGCCCGTTAGTTTAACTTTGACAGTAGATGTGGGCGTATCTCGTCTTCTCGATCGTTATTTTTTAATATCTCAACAATGTATGAAAAAAATACCACATACGAGCGTATAAAACTGACCGTTTGATTTAGCGATATACTACTGACCCGTCCGTTTATCTATTATCTATGTTTAAATATGTTAAAATATAACATATTTTTGCATGATAAATTTATCATCATTATTATTATTAGAAAATAACTTAAAGGTTATCGTAGCTAAGATCATAATATTTTGATTTAATCAACTCGACGTTTTCGTTTTATTTTCATTTCCTTTTAAATTGATTGGTTTTTATTTTTTATTTTTACTTTATTCCGCAGGAGTATTATTATGTTAGTGCACTTACATCATGATGCGTCCGATTTTTTGTATTAAATATTTGATCGAATTCGATTAAGTGAGTTACGTTGTCAGGATATTCTAAGGGGTCTAAAAGGTCTAAACTACGGCCTATAATGAAAATGTCTGACCATTAGTTTCCACAACAACAAAATCGAATAATATGTTCGAATAATAAATCATATAAAGTATTCAGAAAACTGGTTCCGAATCATAAAATTTATGCAGGGGTCGATTGACCCATTAGAAATTTTGAATAAGTTTTTTTAACGTTATTGAAAATCTCCCCCAAAAAAACCTGTTTTTATTTTAATTTTTTTTTTGTACGAATCCTCCCCTTCTGCGATACCATTGTTTATTCTATACTGTATGTATATGAATAGATTAGATCGAAATACATTTAACTGACTTTTAAAATTCATGATGCAAATGTTTGTTGTTAAAATATAGGTTATGTTGTACGAGTGTTTTTATTTTTTAGGTGGGTTATAATATACATATAGGTATTATTCACGTAGGTGAAATTATAACAAATCTAAACTGTATTTGGGAAATGTACTCGTAGTTCATACGTTAGAGTTTAAATGAGATTGAATTTATCATATTACACTTGTATATTGTTATTTATTTTTGATGACTTATTTACTATGTTAAATGTCGATTGTACCGTTAAATTAACAATGTTTTCATTAAATTCCTATTCGTATTATGTGAATAATACATATGTTTGTCATAAGAATATGAACATTGAAGTTACGTCATTTTTTTTCGCTGTCGAAAAAAGGTAAATAATCCAATCGAAACCATTCGTATAGTTTAAATTTCATGTAAAAAGCAGCGAAGTAAAAAAAGAATGAAGAGTGATTTCATATTGTAAATGATTTAAATACGCGATGTAAAATAAAAAACCAAATACACAAAATGCGCCATTAAGCCTATACCGCAAAAAAAAATAATAAAAAAAATTTATTTGTGAAATTAAACATTGGGTAGTCAACGTTTAGTTTACTTTACGGAAAGTTTAAACGTATATGGGAATAAATACTCGTACATTATTTATTTGATCGAAATTCCTGCATATAATGCGTTTCACTGGCAGAGGTATGGTTTTTTTTTTTTTTTTGTCGTTGTTAAATAGTATATATTTTGTCCTATTCTATTTTACATTATAACTGAAATCCAATAAAACCGCACGGTGTTGAATCATATAGTTGTATTATTTTTCTGTTTTTCGTACAAAACAGCGATGAGCTGCTTCAAACAATATAAAAACGTAGGGTATTGGACAGCTATATACGAAACACGAAAAGTATTAAACGCGGCACTACGGTACCCGCAGAGGTACATAATAACGTGTCAACGATATTATGACGATGATTGAATCTAAAAACGACAAAGGATACGTCATAATCCTTATTCTAAATATTGTATACACAAACTATATTTACGATTGCGTAGGTATACCTCTATGGAAGTATTGTGTACACAAGCCCGGCACCTCTGCGCACTTTTTTTTTCTTTTTTTCTTTTTTTTGTCGTAAAATGAAAAGAGAATCATAAATCGTACACTCGAGTACACACTGTCACTAATAAATAATTTTCATATTTAACATGGAATTATAAGAACGCGACTTATCTCTGTAAGCGTTGAGTTTCCGACGACACAGTTCAAACAAAAATATATAATAATAATAATAATAAAAGAGTAGTAGGTATTAAATGCCTACGAAACTGTACGCCTACGGATATGGAATATTTTTTCAAGTATCCCAACGGAGTATAACAAACGTCTCTCGGTTGGAGAAAACTAATAAAAACCAAAATAATTTATTTTTTTCAGTATATACAAGTATAGGGAAATATTTAATGCGTATATAATGCATATAAGCTATGCAAATTATAAATGATAAAAAGTCTATATAGGTATAATATTATATATGACGTGGCCACGGCCACCTATAAATGATGATAAATTAAAATATAAAATGATAAAAACGGTCGTGTCTATTAGAGTTTAAAAGTAAAAAAGTGAAAAAAAAAAAAATAATAATAAAGAAAAAAAGGATAACGCCTGATAACGCGATATTTTAATATTTTCGGACGCTATACGCTATATGCGTGACGGTTTTATTATTATTTTTTTATTTTAATAAACGATCCTAAACAATATTGTCATATACGTAAAAGGCACATATTATTTCTTGCGTATTTGTGTTAATAAAAAAAAATAAAAAAAAAAAAAATATGACGGGCGTATTTTCGCCGAATAATAATATTGTACGGTAATCCCGCAGCACCACATAAACTTTTTTTTTCGGTTACGAATATTATTCGAAACGGTAAATAACGCGGAATAGAATATAATAATATTTTTTGCGTTCCGACGACAATATTGTCGTATAATGTCGTAAAAATCAATGTTTACCGTATGCTCGCCGCAGGTTTTTTTTTTTTTTTTCTTTTTTTTTTTAATCTTTCCACCGGATAAAATTCAATTTCGCAAGCGTTCGTATTTACACTGTCGCATTTACCCGCGTGTCTCGCGGTGAATTCACGACGCCCGTGGCCCGCCAAGTTTTTTATTTTTATTTTTTTTACAACATATCCAACAAGAATACCGTGTAATAAATTATTACCGTCCGCGGGTTTAACAGAACACCGAGAGATCGTACTTCGCACCGAGGATAGCCCACCGGTGTAGATGTGAAGATCGGAAGGTATGGGATATATTATAAACGGGATAATATAGTGAAGCTGAGCAACGACAAACCGTTGCTGCGATCAAGAAAAAACGATTCTGATCGGAGTTCGGTAATCTGATAGTATTAATTTTTTTGTTTCCTTTGCATAGCAAATGTAACCCGAAAATCAACAAAAATAAATCTGAGCGGTTTTACTAACCGTAAACAGACATTTAGAATCCAAAAAAAAAAAAAAAAAAATATAATATAATAGATACCTATAAATAATTCAATCAAATTTTTTAAAAATATTCTTCTTAGTTTTTGTCGAAACTTGTATTTTTCTCTTAAACTTTTTCCCATTGGTCCATTGGGTGTACTTTTATATTCGATTTGTTATTCTTGCTGGTGTTTGTAAAAGCAGAACAAAAAAAAAAATGATTCCGTGAAAATAAGTCATCTTGGTAATAGCTTCTTCGCTACACTGCGGATCGAAAAATATATATATTTTTTTTTTATCGTGATATCTTGTACCAATTTAATTAGTATTTGGTTTGGGAATATTTTGGAATTTCGAAAAAACAAAATTCGTATCGTAACAATTAACAATACACTTTACGCGTACGAATACTCTCTATTTCGTATTTCCGTATCATTTACTTTTATCGGTCAGTTTTCTTGACCGAAGAATTATATTTTTATATAATTATTAACGAAAATGAATTTAAATTATTTTCGGTATTAAAAAATAGCTAATAATAAATTAATACGACAATCGTAAAATGAATGCCACTATACAATATAGACGTCAGTCTAACGTTATTCAAAAAAGTAGACACTCTTACATTGTATATGATTAATGACATAATTTCGCGTATTTTTTTTTTATATATGAAATATTGGAAGTTTATATTATGTCCTGTGCGAAATTATATTTAAAATGTACGCTCGGCCGACACGGGTAATAAAATAAAACGTTAATTTATACAGGTTGGTATTCTATTTTATTTTTACTTTTTTTTTTTTTTTTTTTTTTTTTACCACCATCCGGCGATTATCTACGAAGAGTTTTTAATATGATTACACTACACTTTGGACACAACGCTATTTTGGGGGTTTTCAATCGTTAAAGATCAAAATATAGTTGTCCAAGATACCTAGTATCTCGTTTACAATATTTTAAACATTCTACCTTTATTCCGTACTTATGCATGCCAACACGCATCGACTTTTGGTTTTCGAATAGCAACCGAATCTTTTTCTAAAATTTTTACCCAATAAGTAGAGAACGGTAATAACTTATTGGCTATCGATTTTTATATTATACGATACAATTTCCTGCTCAATGCTAGTCTAGTTCCTTGGAAAAATTAACGAGTTTTTCCTTCCTCGTTTCAAACTAAAAAAATAAATAAACCATAATGTTAAAAAAAAAAAAAACAGGACCTACTTTACATAGCGGTCCGTGAATATTGTACAATATTGTAGGCGAGAAGTATGGAAGATAGCGAATTTAAGGTACAAAAAGTAACAATAAATCATTACGGTCGAAAAACGAATCCGAGTCGCGTTTTTTACTCTTGTATAGCCAAGGTAACCCGGAAATAAAAAAAAAAACCATTAATAAATTGTTTTGGATATTAATACTCGATGAAATATAAAATAAATATAAATAGTATTATTTTTTGTCGGTCAAACAATATTATTATTTGTAATTATTTTATTATTGATGTATACATATTTCGTCCAGTGGGCGGTGTTCCCATTATATGATGTATTTTGATTTATAATTATTTTTTGCATAAAACGATAATTTCGTTTTTTTTTTATATAAAAAGGAATCTGTTCCACGTACTGTTCTCGGAACGAGTTCCTCGCAAAAACTGTACCTACTTTTCCGGTCTAAATTTTACACCGGTATAACTTATAACGATACACCCCCGATATTATAGCGCTGTGCGTGTATAGTACATTAAAACTGTCAAATTTTTTTTTTGGGCCGAGATGGTTACTATTTGGAAATCAAACTCTGACGTGTTCTTATGATGTACGGAATAATGGCAAAATGTTGATAATATTGAGAATAAAGATTATGCAATACGATTCCGTATAATATAACGTCTGGAAAAAAAAAAAAAAAAAAAATCTAAAATCAATTTTACTCAGAATCTTCGTGGATAATATCGCTGGATTATGTTAAAAAAAAAAAAAAAAAAAAAATCGCCCTGTATATACGGGCAAACGGAATCTTTTTACATAAAATAAAAATCGATTTGAAGAACGCACGACCATTTGAATTGGTGCAAAATATGAAATGCTTTACACGGTCGTAAATCGCATTTAACTATATAATAATATTTTATCATGGGTACTCGGCGCGACGTTGATTTTGTTGATTATGTGCTTAACATTTTTATCCGCGTTAGGTTATAAAATTCAGTTGTAAATACGCATTGTGAGTTACACGGCGATAGGGTAGTGTTTTTTATTTTTTTGTAAGATTTTATGGAAAACGTAGGTATTTACGAGTTTTGAATCGCCTGTTCTCCGGGTTTTTGTACATATCAAAAAGTTTCTGGAAATCGTAAAGTTTCGGTTTTCATTATATTCTTCACGTTAAAACTTTTAAGATTCTAACCCGAGCAAAGTATGTATTGGTTTTACTTGGTGTGTCTTTGTTGTTTTTTTTTTTTTTTTCTGACTACGAACGAGTTTTCCCGACAAGTAGACATGGTCAATCGAAAATACTTTCAACAGAGTAGTACTTTCAAAAGGGCCTTTCTTGTAGCCTTTTGAGTCGACTTGGTACAACGGGGGAGAGAAGGGAGGTTTGGTTGGTAGTTTTTTTTTTTTTTAAATTATTTTACTTCACTTAGTTATTATTGGGAAAACCCGAGAAACGTCTGCTATTTTGTCAATATCGATTTTGTTCTTTTGTTAATATTTAATATGAAATAACCATAGTGATGTGACATTTCTATTTTATTTGTAAGGTAAAAGCTCGGAAATTTGATAAAAGTTTAATCGAAAGTTGTTCATATACTTAAGTAGTTTAGTACTTAAAATGTCCCAAACATCAAATGTCAAATAATAATAAAAAAAAATAAAAAAACAATAGCTGTGTAAAGCCACTGCTGATAGATAGAAAGTTAGTTTATTTATGTACACGCCAACGAAAAACGTTTCTGAGCCAAGTTACGATTTCCGTCAAAATTTGCACATTAAACGCAACTTTTTTCTCTATACCGGTCAAGTAGAATTTATAATAAACCTCGTGTCAAATTTCCGCGCGTTTCTGTTGAGACAAACAAATTCGAATCAGAAAGAGTACATTAATAATAATAATTACTATGATAAAACGTATTTTTTTGTTTGTGCACTAAAATTCTCCAGCACGCACCGCTCTCGGGCCCGGGTTTTACAAGTGACACGAATTATCGTAAAAATACGGTATTTTCCGAATTATTCACAATAAAACATCGATAATAACATATTAAAATACTATTCCGTACGACGGGCACGGTACAAATACTCCGAAGAAACGATGTAAAAACGTAACAAACGACTACCGGCCCGGTATAGGCTCTCTTTTTTTTTTTTTTTTTTTGTTATTCTTTCTTTGTCTTGGCCGTGTATTATTTTTAACTCGGGCACCTGCATCTCCGCCGCCGCCGCCGCCGCTGCCGCCGCCATTGAATCGATACTCTTGCGTCGTAATCCCGGGGAGTTAAAACCGTTTGCTACCGAAATAATTGGACTGTCAAACAATATTCAAAGTGACTCCGATATAACAAAGGTACCGGCGGATTTCCCTGCGCCGCCGCGCCGGTTCGCGCGCGCCGCGTGGTACGCGGGAGCGTTCCCGGGCGCGGTACCGGCGGCCGAATAGCGTTTCTACTCGCGGCAAGAAATATTGGTCCAAATCCAAAATACGAGACTCGTCATTTTTTTTTTTTTTTTTTTTATTTATTTCCACCGCCGCCTCCCTCCACCCGGAAGAAATTCCGTATTCAAAGGATTGCCGTATTGTATAATAATAATAATAATAATAATAATATAACGCGTTAACAGCCGCCGCCGGGAAGAACATATAAATGTCGCCGGCCATTAACGCGGTATATATTTTTTTTTTTTTGGTTTTTCCTACCCAGCGCTCGTTGCCGATATCATCAAAAAAATCGTGAAAACGTCAGACAAACAAAACCGTAATGAAATTACGTTTAAAATAAAACATATTACCACGGTGTATTTAATTGTTTTAACGGTATTATAGGCATTTTAAACGCAGTCGTATACGAATTGTGAAGGCCGCTGCGAAGTTTTCGGCCCAAAGCGTGTGCCAAGCGATTTATTTTTCATCGGTTTTGTTTATGGCGCGTCCGTTTTACACAATTATTAATAATTACGAAACGCGTAAATTTGACATATCACAGTAATATATCACCATATAAAATTAAACTATAAGGCTGCGATAATTTGTAGTAAATACATGTTCTTCTTATTTTTGCTTATTTTAAATCATAATATATTTATATCTTTATATTTATATATTTCATCTCTCCGTGTTTATGTTACTGAACTCCTCCTAAAACGGCCGGACCGATTTTTTGTGCGTTTTAATGGGTCCCCCCCGGATGGTTTAGATTCACAATTGGACCTGATGGGTGGCTGACACACAAAAGAGTTATTGGTATTTTTAGTACAGCGATCAAATTGGTTTTGTTGATTTATGGGTTACATCCGTGATACGGATGGAATTAAAAACCAGTTAAATTTGTTGATTACCGTAGAAACGAAATAGTATCAGTAACTATACAGAATAAAACGGCGAGTTTGGTTACGCTAAATAGGTAATCCTCTTCCGAAAAATTATACAAACAAAAGTAGTCACTCAAGCTACATTTAGTTTAGATTATCGAAGTGAAGCGAAGCGATTTCAGTCCGGTCGATACATATGTAGACCGGACAGTCTATCAAAATAATCTAACGAATAAAACGAGGAACCACCGCCGAAGGTTATCCCGGAGAAAAAGAAAAGCGGATGCCCTCGACAATATATATATGCAGTTCATCCGAATAACAGTGAATGTTACAAGGATTCATTTGCAAGGAATAGAGAAATAAAATCTTTAAAAAAAAAAAACTGCCTGCTTGAGTGTACGTTCAATAATGGCTGTGGAGCTAGGGGAACGGTCTTGATCCCTAGAATACCAATGATACAAATCAATCCTATCATTTTAATTCTGACGGCCCGTAAAAATATGTTTTTTAATGACTATAAATAAGGAGGCACGGGGCTATACATTAAACGTTGCAGGTTTATACTTAACCGTCCAATGTTTTTCCCATATTCGATTGTACGTGTCTCTGTCACGTGTCTCATGCAAACAAAATCTATTTGTGCTGGTTTCGGAAATATTTAATGCGTAAGGCCAATTGAAACTTAAAATTTAAAAATAAACAAAATTTAAGAGTACTATGAAATTTTTTAAAAAAAAAATCATTTAATTCGATTTAGGCAGGGAAAACAAATTTAAAAAAAACACACATCATAATAAAACCAATACATTCCACACAACACTCTGAATTTTAAAAAGATGGTGTGCTAGACAGTTAGACTATTCTGGATAACCAACAAACATGACCCGAGCAAGACCGGGTGATGGCAACTAGTCTATATATATATTATAATTCTAGAATTGCATAAAACTTATATTTTCTTGAAATATTTCTTTTTGATAATAAAAAAAAAAAACGTTTTTCAATTTAAAACTATAATTGTATTTACAGCAGAAATTTACTAAGGCAACTATAACTACAGAAGTGGTTAATTATATACGAAAATTACAATATTTAATTTTAAAAAATGCCAAAAGAAAATTGATTATATATTATTATTAAATAATAATATTGTTAATTGCATAATACTCGTATATTTATTCTGCATTAAAAAAAAAAAATAAAAAAAAAATGATCTAACAAGATTCTGCTATTATATAAGTAGTAATTTCATATTTTCTTTAAATTGATACTGTGTTATTCGACTTAAGAATTTGTGATTATATTATAAAATATCTTACGGTGATTTTAGTTTTATGTTTAAAAAAAAATCACATATATAGGCTATGTACAATTTTCAGTTGATTGAACAACATAATGTTCAAACGAATGATTTATATTTATTGATATGATATGAGACCAGTCAATCAGCGTGGCTGTCTAGTTATGTATTTATAAAAAAACATTACAAAACAAATATTTGAACAAAAATATATTTTGCTGAGCAATAATCTCATATCATTATATAAATATCATGGCATAAATAAAATATTACTAGGTTCAATCGTCAATGCAATTTACCATCATGGCTGTCAAACTTCATATCTCTTAGGAGTCTATCGAACAGTCGGTTATCTAGTTGTTTAATATTATGTCTATGAATCTATCCTCACGGCGAACGAGCTGTTTCGAAACTTAAGTTTTGTTCTATATACGAAATTTTCGAATTTTTTACGTGTTTTCAGACGCAATTTTAGATTCTGAGCGAAACTTTTATTTTCCTATCTGTAAACAAAATTTTTACCAGAAATATTGCTCCGATTTTCAAGTGTAGCACCTTTTCTGAAATCATTATGGGTCTAATTAATTGAGGCGGTCATATTTTGATTTTCGTTGTAGTTTTTCTAATAAATGGCATTAGTTTCATTATTTTCGTTTTGTTGTAACTCTGTGAAAAATAGAGACCTGAAATTTTCACAGAATATTAATATTAGTCGTGGGCAATTTGTCAATGTATTCTGACCATTTTTAACTATTTAGAGGAAGTTTAAGCTATTTTCGAATAAATTGAATAAAATTGTGTTGGCTGGACGGAAATTTGATACAGGGTTCATCATAAGTTGTAAACTCAATAGTGAAAAGAACAAAAATTAAGGATAATGTAATAATTCCGTTTTATAGTCGTTAGGTGTAAATTTTGATGAAAATCTTAAAAATGTAAAACATTTCAAAACATGATTAATGAACTTCGCTCAGAATCGTTTTTCGCTAGCAACGGTTTATCGTTGCGTACAAATATAAATTAAATTTCCTTCTATATCCTACCTTGGCAACTTCCATCCTACAACAGTGGCCCAACAACAATGGTGCGAAGTATGTCCGTCTACTATTTATACGTTTTATGATATTTTAAACAATTTCTTGGTGTTTTTTTTTTTTTTTTTTTTTAATGTATGTATAAAAACTATTTCATCGTGTGTCATTGAATAAAGCATGTTAAAGAATATAACATAATCGTTTTAAATTTATGAGTGTTTTTAGTGGCTTTTTTTTTGGAATTTTTTGCAAATATAATTTTTTTTTTTTGTCGAAGGTTTTCGAGTGCATTAAATTCTCTACCCTATTACTTATACATTATATGTACATATGGGTATCTATAAACAATCAATATATTTCCGTTGCGTTTACATTGTTGTACGCGTATACGCAAAGACTGTCGGTTACACGTCGGCTCGGACTTCAAAATTTATTATTATTTCATCGATAATTATATTTGTCTGTCAGAAACAGAAAGAAAGAAAGAAAGAAAGAAAAAAAACCAATAATAATAATAAAAACTAAACGAAAACCACCCCGGTCTAAATATTTAATACGCAATAAATCGAATATATCGCGTTGAATTTTTAATTGTACGACACCGATGTGCCGATGTGTTCGGGAAAAAAAAAAAAAAAAAAAACCTACGAGCGTATAATATTGCGACGTTTGTATATAGTTTTCGGCCGGATGGAAACTATGGAAACTGTAGGACGGTAAAACACACATAATAAGGGCGGTACGATATTGTCGGGTTTTGTCGTCAACGCAAGTAGTAGTAAACTGGATGTTTTTTAATATCATTATTATTATTATTTTTTTTTATTATTATTGTTGGTATTATTTTATAGTTTTATTCGTCGCAGTACGCGTATATATATATATATATATATATTCGCGGCGTCCGGCAGCCAATAGCGAAAATCGAACAATAATTATTATTATTATTATTATTATTATTATTTCATATTATTTCATATTATATTATACCACCCATTACACAATATTATTACGGTCGGATACAGTCTCGAAACGTTGTCGATTAATAATTATTTTTGCACGCATTATACACACGTATAAATTGCATTTTGTCGTCGTCCCCCCCCCCCCGGCAGTAACAAACGTGTGCAAACGCCCGCGACCTTGTAATCCGAGCAAAATCAATACAATAATTAGACGCGCGTCTAAAAACTAATTGTCCGTTTTACAATATTACGTCAGAGACGAGACGAGCTTCGGTTTTGCGTTTTGTTTTAGCGTATAATTACATACGTCTGGCGTATATGCAAATGGCTCTAATTACCAGCGACGTAATTAATGAAATTAAAAAAAATAAAAAAAACTTGAAATCGTTTTACACGCGCACTCTCTTTCTCTCGGTGTAATCGTACGCGCGCGATAAAACGCGATTTATTAAATTAAAAAAAAAAACCTCTATAGAATTTCTCGTTTTCTTTATATTTGCCCAAAGAGGACTTATGGGTTTTTTATGCATATTATTGTATAATGAATACAATTAATAGTCCCGGTGTCTACATTACTGTACACTACTGTGGTCACCTACCGCCTGCCCGACAACTACAACTACGATTCGTTTTGTTTTTTTTTCGAATTTTCGGGATTTTGATATTTTGTGCGATTTTGGATTTTGGTTCGTAGCAATATTTAACTATTTCGCAAGGGTATTCGTGTTCGGTTTCAATTGTTTTTTTTTTTTTTTTTTTTATAGGAAAAACAAATTTACTACAAAACCGTAGTATAACTAAGGTAAGGTCCCGGTTTTCGTACCTCTGTACCGTTGTCCATTTCGACGCCAAAATGTCCCGTTTTCAGAATGTAAACAAAGAAATAACGGTAATCAATTGTGTGTACACGAGTGGAAGGTCGGAAGGTTGTAGTCAAATTCGTTTAAAACGTCGCCGGGTATCGGACGTTGGGTATCGATTACCTTCAGCAGCGGACTGCGTCTACAATCGGCCTGAATTGCAGATATTTCAATGATTTGTGAACAGTCCCAACTAGTAGGGAAGAAGTACAGAAGGATGTGCTAATCGAAACGGGTTCAATCGATTCTGAAAAGGACACTGAGGCATTTGCCGAATTTACGCTTGAATTTTTATATATGTATCTGAAAAAGTGCAAGAGTGGAATTCGGATTCCTCTAGTAAATATGTAGCATAGAGCATCGTTGGATACAAGTGTTTCAGCGCTTTCGAGACAACCAATGTACACCACATAATTTTTCCGAAAACCATTGGGTATGTTCTATGCTTGACTGTTACGAGTGCACCCGTCGGGCAAATCTTTTCGTTGATGAACAACTTATGAACAGCCGAAAAAACACAGTGTCGGTTTTAAAGGCGACGATGCTGTTAAACAAAAGTTAACATTAAAATGTCTTGTCCAGAATTTGACTCGTTCCTGAAGTAAATTTACCAATATGTAATTTTCTTTACAATTATTAAATAGAAAAAGACACAATGTCTATAATAAAAACGAATTACTTATTAATAAGTGTAATTAATTAATTTCATTTTTTTTTTGTTCCGTAAAAATATAATAGTATGTTTAAAATGTTTTGAATAATTTTTTTTGTCTGGTTTTCACCAAAAAAATGTATGGTCCCTTAAGTTTAACACTCAACGTTTAAGTATAAATTTAGATGGAAAAAAAAAAATAATAATAATAATAGTAATAATAAATGACATTGTTCGATTCAAATAATTATTTTAATTCAAAAGTCAAAATTCCATCCGCTTGAGAACAAGTGTACCAGTATATAAAATATCCACGATTACAATTTGTTCATTGTTATTTTTATATTTTCAGAATAATATGAGACTTTTGATAATATTTCCAATGAATAATCTTTTACTGTGAGGTAAATATTTAATAATCTATTACTGTATATTCGAAAACGTCGAAAAGGCCGTTTTACGTAGATAAAAAAAAAAAAAAAAAAAAGGAATATAATATCATCCGAGTATTGAATAGAGTCGCTAAAACAGCACGTTTGAAATTAAAAAATAAAAAGGAAAATAATTACTATTTTGACTTCTTGAGCAACAATATTAATACAATATGAATACGCGATTACTCAATGACAAATAATTCTTAATAACGACTTTGAGTTTTACAAACATGTTTGTATTAATAGTTTTAAATGCTAAACATACGAGTCGTTTAAATATTTAATAAGCACGGAACCTAATCTAACCATGTTTTATAAACTTAATTGTAGGATTATTTTTTAAAATTTTATTTATAGCCTTCACCGTTGTTAATATTATATATATATATATTGTGGAATTTATTCCATTAAAACGACTTGTGAAACTATTTTATTTATTTATAATTTTTTATATGCGCAACGAATAGTACTCGGCCCAACATAGTAACAACCCGCTCCTCGGAGGCCCTGCAGTTTATTTACAGGAATCCGAACAACAAGGTTCAATATAAAAGTTAGGTTGAGAAATTGCGCAAAAACCAATTTATTCGTTTTACAGAAAGGGGCTTTTTTCTTTTTTTTTTCATTTTTTTTTTCTTTTTTTTTTTTAAATAAACGACTGTAAAATGTGTTTTTGCAGTTTTAATGTGGTAAAAATGTAATATTTTATTATAATACGAAAAATAAAATAACACCGCAGTCATTCACGCACTGCCAAAAACAAATGTAAGGCAACCATCAAATAATAAATTAGTATTCAAAAACACTGCGCAGGTTATATATATTTTAACGAGACAGTGTGTTTCTTTTGTCTTACGTGACTTTGAATTTTTTTTTTAAACGTTTTTTTTTTTTTTAATTTTTTTTCTATAAAAAATTCTTGTATTTGTTTATGAGCTCTGCGATCGTGAAAGCCTAGTTGGTGGTAACTCTCGTATTACGTGGTAATTTAAACACGTGCATTTTGCGAGAGTTACGTGTGGTAGGAAAAAAAAAAAAGTAATACATATGTTATTCGTTAGATTGTCAAGACCTCCTATAATATCCTATGGTTCGGTCGTTAGCACGAAACATTATTATAATAACTATGCAAGTACAATTATTTATATCGATTGGCTAACATTGAATCGAGTCGCAGGCTAATTTTAGGTACTGTATTGGGTACGCGGAGTTATGATATTATAAAAAAAAATACGTTGCAAGGGTGTACGTACAACCGACGAGTAAAAAACAACAGCGGGAGAAGAACATTATTATTACAAGAGCAGATGAACGTGTATAAAAATTAATAAATTCGCAAGTTTAAATTCTTAAAATCTATATCATTCCAATACCAATCAGTCTACCCGCGATTTCCGAATAGTTATTTTCTAATATAACGATTGAAGAAAATTAGAAAAATTCACCGTTTTAACACCGAAAACCACTGTCGTTGTTATTTATATTCCGACTGTCTGAGCGATAGTGTTTCGCTATATGACGTATGGTGTTTTTCTGTAGTAATTTTAATTTTATGTTTTTATTTTTTTTTTGTCTGTGAATGTCGCGTTGTTGACGAAAAATAAAGAGAGAGAGAGAGAGAGAGAGAAAAGTAGGCGGCACGTGCTCGTTCGTACGAAATCATTGGTCGCGTTTTTGGCAGTCATAACGGCATAATAATATAAAAAAAAAAAAAAAAAAAAATAATCATAATCGGAGACAAACGTATTAAATTGCAAAATTGACCGCGGTGTTTACCTACCCGCACTCTGTTTTACGAAAAGTTATATCTATTTAATTTATTGCTATAACAATATTATTGCGCCGAGTAAACACAAACACCGTACAGGTAGCCAAAATGGTTAAAACGTCAGCGTTTATATGGGCACTTCCATTAAGGGAACGTCAATTTCGTAAATATATATTATATATATATATATATATTGATTATTCGATTACACTGTTGGTAAGTCAACGCGAAATTTATATCGGTTACGATTATCCGCCGGAGATACCGGTCGAACAATTTAATTTCGTATAAATCGATCGGAATTGAGGGGGAGGGGATTTCAGAGATTTTTTTTAAATATTATACGCAAAATCTCTAAAAAAGACTACAATTGTATTATCCGCAGATACAGATTATATCAAATCGTTACCGTATTATATTACAAGCGCAAAGTCTGATCCGCATTTAATGCCGGACAATTACTGTTATTTGCAGGCGTCCCGCAGCTGTTTGGCGCGGTCGTGGAGATGGAAATGGTAATTTTTTTTGCAAAAGGATTAATATTTCGTATACAGTACCCTTTACATTTAGTTGAAATCGTCACCGCCCATCCACCCAACTACAGAATATTCTATACAAATATTCTCAAACGCATCAATTATATATTAAATAATTGAAAGCGATAAAAATCGATTTGATCGATCCGTTTGGATTTTGTGTTTGCATTATGTTAAAATATTAGTATATTACGCACAACGAGCGGGAATGCCCTCTGCCCGCAGATTCAAACAATTTCTTTTCTTTTTCTTTTTTTTTCAAATATACCACGTAAATTGAAAATATATTGAGCGGTTTAGGTTATTTTAATTTGGGGCGTATTCGGGTTAAGGATTAACTATTGCCTATATCTTATTTGATGTACGCCATAAAAAACTGAGTAAAAAAACGATGTGTTATATTAACAGTGTTGCGCAAAGATAACTAAACATTTATCTAGATAAATTTTTATTTTATGATGTTTATTTTGGACAATTTGCAATTTCCTCGTCTCTTGATATTTTTATATCAATAAAAACTATTATTAGGTACATCTCGGTACGTGATTCACATATAATAATATGGTAATTTAATTTTCCAATATCTTTTTTTTTTTTTTTTTTTTAAATTCTGAGAGTATAGCGAATAAGCTTTTAGTTTTATAAAGACGGTTTTTTTTTTCACGCGATATTTGTATGCCGTACCATAAAAAAAAAAAAATGAGGATTCATCTCCCGAGAGTATACTAGGAAATATTTTCCTAGATTTCCAACAATTTTTCTTAAAAATTTAATAAAGACTGATAAATGCCGTTACGTCGGTTTTATTTCTGGGTTACCTCGGCTTAAACAAAAACAAACACCAACTATAACTTTACCAGTTTATCGAGTTCTGTTCAAAATCGTTTTTTTTTAATTGCAATGATTTATTTTTGATTTCAATATCTAAACGAAATTACGCTTTATCCTATCCTATTACCTTCCCAACACCTTCCACCTACAACGGCGGTCTACACTTGTCGAAGTTTTCAAATAAAAATATATTAATTTATTATGTTTTCTTGGACCTTGAGAATTAAAATTTGCATTTACGCTTAAATATTTGAAACGTAATATTTTTGTAAGTGTTAGCCGTACAAAAAAAAGAAAAAAACCAATATTTTTTATATAATATATATATTTTTTTAAATATTTCCCATGTTATTGCGTTCTAAGAAAGTCTGGGTTTTTTTTTTTTAAACAAATATTGATACATAATTGTTTAGCAGACGTTTGTGCCGACTATAATATATAATATTATTTTATAGTCGTTATAAAGAATAACGAGACAACTGTACGTGAACTACGCGCAAATTTTTATATTAAATTTCGAGATGCGCGTAATATGTATAGAGACTTGAAACGCGAACAAAACGGTAAATGTCGCGAGTTTTATAATATAATTATTTATTTTTTCATACACGCGTTATTTTAATAAAAACATCCACTTCAAAACTTGATGCATATTGCATTATATATTATATATTTTACATTGTTTATGCCGTTTATATATTATATTACTCCTCTATTACTCGTTCTATAATATTTCAAAAAACATTGTTACCTATTGCTACTCGCGAAATGTATAATTCGGTCGCTGAAACGTGTGCGCTATTGGTGTTTTCGAGTAATAATATCATGGTTAAAAAAAAACTTGAATAGAAACCAACACGCTATATAACAATGAATGGCGTTTTGTAGTTGAATTAATTTTAATTTAGCGTTAACCTTCGACTATGTGTTAACATAAATTTTCCGTTCACTTAATAAACAACGAGTTAATAATATTAAATAATATCGCGTAAATTGCAATTTATTTCAATTTCAAGACAATATTTAATTTACAATCTATTGAATACCATCGTATAAAAATATAATACGGATTGGTCCCGTTTTTTTTTTATTTTATTTTTTTTTTTTTTTTTGGTAGGAGGTCCTGATATATTATTTCGCGTGAGTACACAGGCTCCCTGTTTTTTTTTTTTTCCATTGATCATCTTTATTTTCAAAATAAAAATCACTATTGGTTAAATACTTTTACAATAATGCATTTATATATATAAAAAAAAAAAACTAAAATAAATTTAACTTAAGTTAATATTGTAATTATGTTAGTCGAATTTAATTCAATTAATAATACAATTGACTTTTAACGTATTAACTCGTTAACTTTTTTCAATTAATTTAACTTAACTTCATGTCTGGAACTAAGAGAAGTCTCCGGTTCCACAACACCTATTCATCTTTGCCGATCTCCAGGTCTCTCTTGTCCTTTGGTTTCAGAGAACTGCTCTACATTTATCATCCTAGCTTCTTGACATCGCCACGGGCGGACCATAGGTCAGGTTTCAAGAGGGGGTGGGGAAATACATACAACTAAAAAAAAAAAAACTTTCTTTGGTCATTCTATGTAAAATTTGTCAATACATTTTTAAAAATTATAAGTTCATATTTTTTTTCAGGGGGGGGAGGGCAAGTTTTGGCCATCGCATGCAATTATTGGATCGTTTCTCCTCGTATACGAAGCTTATGACCGACGTCGTACCCGTTTATAGTCTTCTCTTAATTTTCCTCCTCCGCCATCCTTTGGTGTTACCATAAACTGGTCCATATACATTGCACACCGTATTCTATTTTCGAACCTAACTCGACCGAGTTAATATTATTCAATAACTTGCCCGGCCAATATATAACAATATAATATTATATATAAGATATATACAGTGTGTTTCAAAATGATTCATCCAATTTCTAAAAATTATATTTATTGTAAAATTTGAATGATCAAGTTTGGATAGGTTTTACAAATAAGTCGATTGCATTATGTTTTAAGTATAATATTTATAAATGTTCAATACGACCTCCCTTACTTGCACGACACACATCTAAGCGATATTCAAATTCCCCATAAACCTTTTGAACCACGTCGAATCGATGGCGTCTGCAATACGAATTTTCAATTCGTCAAGATCTTTAGGGATGGGAGGCGCATAAATATTGCTTTTTAAGTAACCCCGAAGAAAAAAAAAACACAGATTATAAGGTCCGGTGAACCGAGAACAAAATGTAGCGTCATTAGTCACTACAGCGACCGATCCATCGCCGGTGGTAGCTGATCGTTAAGAAATTTGTACGGTTTATACGTCTCAGACGTCTCCGCATAATACGCCAAACTGTTGTCTGTGGAACCAGCAAGTTCTCTGGATGCACGACGAACTGATTTCTGTCACGAAACTCTGTCGAATTTGTTCAACATTTTCATTCGAACTTCTTGGTCGACCTCCCCTTGGTGACTTCCCTTTACACGAGCCGCCGGTTTCTCGGATGGTTTTTAATGCCATTTTCGAATACTTTGGGCTGTTGAAGGTCCATTGTTGAACTTTCGTTGAAAATCACACTGCACGGTAATAACAGATTTGCACGTTTCGAAACGGAGCACACCACCGATCGCTTTTTGTTGCTCGGTCGACATTTCGATAACAACCGATTAAATCGCGTCACTGGACACCGGCCGGGTGCACTTTGTCGGAACATACCGATAATCGATAAAAACTCGATGGGTTACCTACCGTATTCAGATGGTTAGGTCGGTGCTTCGTTTACAACAAACTACAGGAACAATATTTCAATGTCTACTGATATCGGACGAACCATTTCGAAGCCCGCTGTATATTGGATGTACACCTTTTTTTTTTTTTTTGTTTTTTGTTTCTGTTATTCGATCGAAATGGGATCGGGCGTGAAGTAGTTGTATACATTTGTTGACAGGACGATATATATATATTAACTATACACTGCAGACGCGGTGCGCCGCAATGTTTTTCCATCGGATAATTACGTCATCGTATTACCGTGTATAATGTACAAGCATACCGTTGTCGCACGCCGGGCAGTCGGGCCGGACGAATTGCTTATTATTATCGCGTCGCGGTGGGCACCGCGGCCGCCATAACGCCGAATAGGTCTGCCGCCACGCCGCACACGACGCGCAGGTCTGGTAGCCGTAAATTTTAGCGCTCACGTGCCGCAGCTGCTGCCGCATTTAAATCAGTCGAGACTTGTGTATAATAATATACCTATATTAATATTATAATACTGTACGCGGTGTGCGTGCCCGTACGTAAACGACGACGGCGACGACGACGACGTACATATGCGGTGGTATCACTGTGGATATGCGGGGGGAAAAAAGTCCCGGTAAAATAATAATACAAAAAAAAAAAATTGTGAAATATATAAATACACTTATAACCGTTTGCGGTAGTACGGGGTCGCCCGACGAATTATTGAAAAAAAACCTCATCACGCGGCGTACGAGAGAAATGCAAGCGATAATTTATACGAGTAAGCGCAACTATCCAAAGTCCCAAAGACAACTACTAGTCGTCATACGGAACCGAACAGAACCGTATCGTTCCGCTCGGCGCCAGACTGCAAGAGTATAACCGATACGAATGACGATAGTAATGAAATACTCTTCGTCGCCGTAGAACCCTTACTTTCGATAGCTGGACTCATTTCAGTGGACGTCCTTCCTTGGGCAACCGTACTATTTTAAATCGTGACCATAACTAAACACGGTTACAAGCGTGTCGGCAAGATAACAGCGCGCTTTGAAAAACTTTGCCGCCACTTAAGAACAACTGATGAAATTTAACAAAAATAAATAAATACGAGATAACAGTTGCAGAGGTCTCCCGGTTGAGTTACTACAGCATGATACAATTAGTTAGTTAGGATAGCCGGTCACGACACCACTGCCTTTCGAGTCATTCGGTTGGATTGCCTAGGATAGGGAAAGAAGATAATTCGGAGATTAGAGGATTTTTGTGTTGAGCCAAAGCGACTGTTAAATCGTTCATAGTGATTTTCGGCTATTTCAGAAACGTATGGTATTTTAAGGTCAGTGTGAAGAGTGTGATTTGAGACGTAAAATGGGGCTTTAGAAATTGCACGTAGAGTTTTAGATCGAAACCGTTGGACGGGGTTGATGTTTGATATTTTGGCTGCGTCCCAAAGCTGAACTCCATATATCCATATGGGTCTTAGAAGAAGTTTGTAAAGCAGGAGTTTGACGGGAAACTTTACGTGCGTAGAAGTTTAGTTTAGTGACCGGGTTTTACTGGTTACGTGCGATTGCCGGGTAGGCGTGTGTGTCTGGTGAATAGCATAGGAAAAAACTTCAAAAATATCATGGAATGAACAATATTAATGTAGTGATTTGAAATTTTACAGCCGACGGTTCCTCCTAATCAATATTATGACCGACGGACAATCAACGACGGGTTGCAGGTTCTCAAATATACAAATAATAATATATATTTTTATATAGCGCACGTCGTGTTGAACTTTGCGATTACTTCCCGTATACTGTTATAATAACAAACGAGCACGTCACGAAATTCAGAATATATCAATATTAATATAATAATATTGTATACGCTTACAGTCTACTAGATTATATTCTGACGACAACGAAAATTATTATATATACGATAGCTAATGACATCGTACATTACATAACACTACACCGTATTATTATTATTTTTTTATAATATATTCTTGGGTTTTATGTTCCATAGTACAATCGTATAATTTGTTTAAAAAAAACCCCTCAAGTAACACAAGTAGTTTCTGATTTTATAGAGGCATTTGCAATGTGTTAATTGTGATCACGGACTTAAATTCGTCGAAGTTTGCGAAGACAGAGAAACACTCGTGCACCATAAGAGATAAGACGGATAATAACTACATTGCAATATTGGGGATCTAAACGATTTGTTTTATAAGGAGAAAACTTTCGTTGTAACGTCGATTGTAAAGCTACACAAGTAGACTGAAACACTAAAAACACACATCTCGTAATTATATTGCGTTACAATGCGTAAAACAAGAATATCAAAATAAACAATTAAATTTAATACTTTAAACTGAGTTCGTACACCGAAATAATTAAAATATATAAATTATATGAACTAACGTGCGTGCAACGTTTGTAGTAATACGTTGTTTAATATGGTTTCCTTTGACGTTTTGTTAGAATAAAATAAAAAAAATAATACCTACAGAAATGGGATTTTAATGACCTAAAACAAAAACCTGCGAACTAAAAACTCAACACGACTTGTTAGAGAATGGCACGGTACACGATTATAAAACAATTTGTAATAAATATACATTTGTATTGATTTGAAACTATGGAATTTAAATAATTATTTAAACGGGCGGTTCGTCGTTTTGCTGTGTTCCTAACCATTCCGGGTTAGACTCGGGAGACATTTTTAAAACCATATTCATTTTATTTTATTTTTTTTTCATAAATCAATCCGTTGGTTAGGTTAGGGGGGAGGGCAGCTGCCACACGCCACGTGTATTCACCTAAATTATACCTAACGAAAAAAAAAAAAAACCGATTATAATATCATATCGTCGGGCAGCATCGCGTCGTCACCGTAAAATAACAGGCCGAGGATGCGCGCACATAGCAAACAAACAACCGGACGAATATATATATTTTTTTATTTTTTTTTTTTTTTATTGGACGACGCCACCGCGTAAAAATAACGTAAAATATTAATATATTAATATTATAGGTATTGTTGTTTTATATATTATTGTTTATTATCGTTATTATCTCCGGTCCGAGCCGGCTGCAGCGATACGATCCGTGAAACACGAATACATCAGTATAAATTATTATTACGCGTCGTGTGTGCCCAAGGTTGTTGTCGGTCGTTTTTATTCCATTTTTTCAACCCATATCCGTACCGGTACTCGTGAAATCTCTATACCGTACGTTTAGGATAGAAAAAAAAAAAAAAAAAAAAAACAACTGAAAAAAAAAAAAAGTATATATATATATATATATATACGTGTACATCCGACGGGAACGCGCGACGTCGTCGACGACACTCGGTAGTTCTGTGCGAGGGTGTGATCCGGTGTAGGTGTACGGAACAGAGACGACTACGACGGTTTCCTGTGCACGTTGAAATAATGGACGTGACAAAACGCCATAGACGTGTACTCGTATATATTTTTTATATTTATAGAGAGAGAGAGAGAGAGAGAGAGAGAGAAATTACACGTAGGTACTCGCACCTAGTTTCCGGGGTACGAACACGACGCGAAATCATCCGGTCGGAAATGGATTTCGAAATTAACGACAATTAACGCTACCGGCCGCCGGCCGTGCGCATTCGAATCCGCGTTTATAACAATAAAATTAATATTTGTACGCCGTCGCGTATAAAATTCCATTATTTTTTTTAATTTTATTTTTTTTTTTTGTTTTCCCCCGAACCCCGTGCGGTAAAACAATGTAACGATATTACGGCCCCCCCCCCCCGGCAATCCGCGGCGCCGCCGGTCCGGAAATTATCGTCGTCCGTTCACAGCCAACGAATTTTCTATCGGTGGAATTGTGTTCACATTATCCGTGGTAATATTAAAAAAAAAAACGCGTGCGGATTCCGGTAGAATTCGGCAATCAGCTAGTGGATTGCACTTGTGTCGAAGGGTGTCGGTTAGACGGGTTAGCTCGGTGGGATGATGATACGCAACGAGTAGCGAGTTTAATTTTTCCGCACACGTGTTAAATGATAAAAATTAACAATTGGCATACTGTCGCTCAATTCAGCGGCGGACATCGGGATGAGCAGGGGCTCGCGATCGGTGGATCGCCTGGGGATTTTCGTCACCGCTATATATTATTTCTGTAACTTATTGCTTAAGAATTCGTATAGTTATACAGGTATTGAAGGTAGGTACATCAAATCATCGATCGGTTTTTTTTTTTTTTTTTTTTGGCTGCCGGCCAATTAAAAATGATAAGATGTCTATAAAGTCGTATTTTGCAATAATCAATTAAATCGCTTATTATCTACGATTGTAATAAACAGCCCCGTTGAACTATTGTTATAGAATAATTTTGAATAACTATAGTTATATAGAAATAGATAGTGTTGTGTATAGTTGTTACTTTTTTGTATCTAAACAAATGTTTTTTAACATCGAATACCTATGTTGCGTAAACTGTTGAAATCGAGCAGGGCTTTAACAGGAGTACGCACAGAAATTGTCGTATGCAAGGGGTTACAAACATTTTTAGAAATTAAAAACAACAAAAAAAAAAGTCCATATTTTTCGTACCGATTAGAGTAATAGATTTCCAAAACAAATAATGGGAGCACGTGTACCCCATTAGCTCTGTGGATTTGAAAATCACACCCTCTCCCCTCAGACCTAGGATATATCCGCCACTGTCTCAATTTTCCGATATTTTTACTTTAACCCGACAGCGACGGGTAATTTAGCCAGTCAAATATATTCGATACGTTATGACAGTCGTTGAAAAAATCTCATCCCGTGTGCTAAAATCGGTTTTTCGGGAGATGTAAAAAAAAAAAAAAAAAGATCATTGTAAACAAATAAATTGAACTGTTAATTTATTATCTAATACCTAAAACTCTTAAAATATATATATATAATAATCCGAGTGAATTTAAGCAATAAAGTTTGTTTTTTGCCAAACATCTTATATAGGAGATTTTTTTATATATAATATATTTATGTATTTGTAAATACATTTTATTTTAAATTCTGAGTGTAGCGTGGAAGATATCAGTTTTACTAAGATGTGTATTTTTCTCGGTTAGTAAAAACGCTTTAAGTTTTTCACAGCGTACTTAGAACGATTCGAATTTTCGCCCGGTGGTACTTTATTTGAATATTTTTTTTCCCCGGTAGTCTTTCTTAAACATTAAACTTAACCTGACAACAAACGACGATATTTCGATTTTTATTACCGTATTTATTTCTAGTTTCCCTCGATTGCAAGAACACGACACTGGATTGGCAGGTATCGTTTCGATTGCCATTGTTTATCGTTGCTTTCAGGTCTTTATAAACTTAATCGCCCATACTATCCAAACTCATCAACTACAACATTGCGCCTATTCCAGTGTTCGTATTGGAAAAATAAAAGAAGAGGTACTATGAGTCTAAAAAAAAAAAAACAAAATTCTTTTCCTCGCTAATTAATTATTGAACTCCTCATACTCCTTAAATCCACCTATACACCACGTTTCAAACACATTATACAATAATTAATTATTTACGAAAGAACACGAGCAATACGCAGTACTAATGCAGGCTAAGTCTTTGCTCGCATGTTTAGTCGTTTTTATTTCTTATTTTCGTAAAAAAAAAAAAAAAATGACGATAATGTTCAGATTTTGATTGAACGAATTACTTTATTGTCACACGAAGCATAAGTGCAATATAGAAAATATATAATAATCGTAAACATAATTTATGACCGAACAACAATAAATATTAAATTCTAAAAAAAAAGAAATGATTTGCAATATATTATAATAACGTATGTCCTAGTCGATAAAATATATGTTTTTTTTTTTTAAATATTATTGTTTAGAACTAGAGAACGCGTACCGTCCGTCCGTCCCGGCAGAAAAATAATATTTGCAATAAAAGGACTCGGGGGAGAAACGAAAAGAAAAAAAAAAAAAGTAGTACGAGAATTCCGTGCTCCTGCGTCGTCCACAACCCACCCGCAGACCCGTTTTCCCGTCCCGGTTCGAGCACTGGCTTGTTACTGTGGTTTTTTTTTTTTTTAATTTTTTTTTGTTGTCTTTCTAATATATGTTATATTATAAAATACGCGGACGCGGGGGCCAGGCGCGAATTGTATAACCGCACGCGGGCCGGCCGACAATTACCCATTTATTTGGGCCGAAGATCGCGATGATATGATATGTTTTATTATACGCGTGCGTAAAACACATATCTGTATAATATGATAATATAGTAAAAAAAATAATAATAACATAGGCAATACCGTACACGGAAGTACTGATGTTTAGTGGCGGTGGTTTGTCGTACGCAGCGTCGGTAATGCGCTCGGGTATTACACGAGACCCGGGCGGACGTGCCCGTGCCGGCCGTGCGGTAAAATCCGCGCCGGGGTGAAAGAAGACAAAAAAGCCCTCTTTGTGTTTTAGGCCGCCTTCCTGCTCCCGCTCGCCCGCTCTACGTTTCTCACTCCATCTCGGCGAAATAATATTATATTGCGTTTTTTATATATATATATATATATATATATTGCAATCTATAGGTACGTGTGTCACGAGGATATGACATTTTCATTTTTTTATCTCTCTTTTTTTTTTTTTTTTTTTTTTTTTTTTTATATATAATATATAGAATCGTTCTGATTTGCGTCGTACCGCCGTCGCGATTGTAAACGCTACACGGGGCTGGGGGAGGGTATAAAGTGCGTCTTGTTTTATTATTATTTTTTTATTTTTTTATTACTTTTTTCGTATTTTTTTTTCGCGCGTAATCGAAAAACTACAAATTAATTATTTTATAGACGTATATAATAGTGTGTGTTATACGTATGCGCACGTCCATCAATCATAATAATTATCGAGATGTGGGGGAGAAAAAAAAAAAATAAATAATAATAATAATATATACCTCGATGATTTTTATGGACTTTCGAATATTATTTTAAAAGCCTGTGCGGCTCGGTTACAACTGCAACAGTCCAGACTGATTTTTCATTTTGGGTATAAAAGTTTCCCGTTTTTTACAGATAAATTTATTCCTTGATATACAATTGATGATTTACAGACAGTGTCGGAAATTCCGGTGATATGGCTAATGGATAAACGACGGCAATAATACCGATGCTTTTCTGGTAAAAAATCTACCTCGGAATTCGGTTGTAATTTTTTTTTTTTTTTGTAATTTTTGCTTTTGTATAAACATAATTTGATTCAATGTTTTCGAATAATAATTACAAATAACTTATTTGATACTAAATTTTTAGCTTTAAAAAGTGGCCTCTCCGAAATAGCTGACCCACACACAGTTCTCTAACTGTGGATCCGCTGTTGGGCTCGCCAGTCACATTATGGCCGGCCGGGGTACATTTCCGTGATTTACCGATTTAAATCATTTCTTGTCGTTAAATGTCATTTATCGGTATTTCCTAAACTGGTGATTATCGAAACGTCGTGTAAATAAATGGAAAAAAAACTACTGCAAGAATACTGATGCCCCAAGTAACACTGGATATTCATACCATAATTTCTCAGCCATCTTTTTCGATTGTTCCGTTAATAAATATATTTCAATTTGATACAATTATTCTTTGGACAACGTGTTTATTTCGACTCGTAAAAATCTACAAATTTTAAAATTATATTTCCGTTATTACTCTTTTTTTTTTCTTTTTTTTTTTTGGATTTCCCATCTTTAAAATGTATAACTTTTAATAATAATTGGACGGTTTTTTTTTTTTTTTTTTTTTTTACCATAAAAAGCTTATTAAATCGAAAACAACCATTTTACAGGTATGACAAACAAATTGGCAAACGAGAAGAACGGCCGTGTTGGCATTTATCTCTTGCTACTCGTGTACTTTTTCTCGTTTCGACTTGATATTTTACATGAACATTTATCGACATAATCCATTTCGCATAAAAAAAAAAAAAAAAAGGGGGAAAAAAGAGTCAAAAAGTCAAATAAATGTTAATGCCATGACTTTGACGTCAAACCCACGGCTGTAAATTACTGAAATCCCACACAGTTGTAATACCACTGGCGACGTCCGTATGGGATGCCGGGCAAACCGTCGAAATAGAATTGAGCCGAAATTTCTCGAAATACCCGTCCAATAATTCGTAACCGTGCGGCTTATTGTAGTTCTTTTAATAATTATATGCACGTACAACGACCGGGCATTGGTAAAATAACGATTTTTAACGATAAATTGATATTTTATCCGTTCCGGTAGACGTTTCGGATTGGTACAATTGTGTAGTAATCCGGTTAAAACCGTGATCACTAGTTTGTACATAGTGTGTGCATATAGTATATTGAGTAAATCTTTTTATGGTTCTGACGTGCTCAAATATATAAATCGTATATGATTAAGAATTACGACTATTTAGAGAGTAGTTTTAAGTGCATCAAGTAAGTGATATCTACTTTCGCCCGGTTTTACTTTCGAGTTGGCTATATATAGGGTGCGGCAGAGTTAAACGAAATCATTAGTTTATGATAGGATAAACCCAGGCCTATATTAGTGGTCTATTTTGAATTATGCTGTTCTTAATCGTAATCATGGTCTGGACAGGTGTACATCGAGAGGTTTCGTCGTTCGCGCGTATTTTGAAAATAATTATTCCGCGATTGCTACACAAAGCAATGATTCTCGTCAACATCTCGGCATTCCACGCAACGAATCTGTCCCTAACACTATTAAATTTTGGATTCGAAAATTGAAAAAGTCTGGAAGTACCCTAAGCGGACGTGGACGCGGTGCACCCGTTCCGGTAAGAACCACCGAAAATGTGCAGTAGGTCAGAGAGGCAATTGAGCGGTCACCAAGTCGCTCTGCCCGGAAACACGCGGTTGCTTTGGGAATGTCATGATGCCGGAGACTTATTTGCGGCGCGGGTTGGAGGAAATGGCTGAAGAACACGACTTGGGAGACGTGCGGTTTTTTACAATTCGGGGCTCAAGCGCACACGGCACGAATTTCGCTTGCTGTTTTGAGAAAAACGTTCCCCGGGCGGTTGGCCTTACTGAGGGGTGACGTAGGCTGGCCGGCACGCTCCCCCGATTTAAGGAGTGTGCGATTTTCGCTCCGGCGGTTGCTTAAGAATAAGGTTTTCAAACATCACCACCCCACAGGATAGATGACCTGACGGAGAGAATCACTGTTGTAATCGCGGCCGTACCGATCGAGACTTCAGAGATTGCCTACAGCAACATATATATTGTTGCTGACGGCCGGCATCTCGACGATCTCATTTTCACAAACATAATTGATAAAAATGGGATTTCCTAATTGTTTTAACAAAACAAACCGTTTTCCTCTGAGTTTTAATGTCCGTCATTTGTCCGCTCCTCAAAACTCATCAGCCGGCTCCGGCGCGCCCTGTATAATTTATTCTAGACGTAGTTTGGGCGCAGTGTCGACTCGATGTATGGGCAGACCGACGGTATCATACCTTACATTTGTACGAATCACGGGTGGCCCAGTGCCAGTCAATTAAATAAGTAACTTTATTGTTTACGGGTGTCGTGTTGTTGTCTACGAACATTTTCCCATTCAACACATCCACCGAGCAGCCGCCGGTCGACGGTGAGACTTCGCCTTTATACAGTTTTCAGTGGTATTACCCAGCCCGGCTCAGTCCGGCTCACTACAATGGGTATTAATACCATTTCGCTAAACGCCGTCTTCGCTTTTCCGCGCAGAGTAATCCACAACACAATTTATATAAATTAAATAACAATCTATAATCGAATATCAATCGAAAATAATTCCTACGCAGTCGTATAAATGGATTATATACGAGGTGCGACAATAAAATAACGAGACTTTTTGAATAAAAGTTGTTTATTTTAAAAATGTTATAATTTAATGATTATCACCTTCAAAGTACTTTCCCTCAGCATCAATATACTGTTGCATACGTCGCTGCCATTCTTGAAAACAGTGTTGCCAATTGCTTTCATTCAGCCCTTTTAGAAGTTCTGCCGTTTTCATTTTTACGTCATCAACTGTTTGAAAATGGGAAAAGAAATAAGAAGGAAATAAGAAGTCACAAGGAGCAAGATCTGGTGAGTACGGGGGATGTTGAAGTACAGAAATTTTTTTTTCAGTTAAAAAACGTTGAATTGAAAATGCACTGTGAGCTGGAGCATTGTCTTGGTGAAGAACCCAGCCATTTTTCCATAGATCTGGTCGCTTCTTTCTGACACGTTCTCTTAATTTAATTAATACCTCTTTATAATAATATTGATTAATTAATTTTGTCGATTTTTTCAACGTTTTCGTTTGTTGACGACGTGGTAGGACGTCCAGAACGATCATCGTCTTCGACGTCCTCCCTTCCACTACAAAACCGTTTGTGCCATTCAAAAACACGAGCTCTTGATAAACATTCTTCACCATAAACTTCACATAACATACGAAACGATTCCGCGGCAGTTTTTTTTTAATTTAACAAGAAATTTAATGTTAACACATGTTGTTCGATTTTTATATCTAACATTTTTCGGCAGTATAGTCGAACTCGCACTAATAGCAAGGCTACTAACGTATAAGAAAATGAATCGATGCCATCAGTGTTCATAGTACTTTTAGATAAGTATTTTCTAATCATATTTCAATAATCGTTTTATAGATAACGTTAATAGTTTAGGTTTTATTCAAAAAGTCTCGTTATTTTATTGTCGCACCTCGTGTATGGCAAGAGATTCCGTTGCGCTCCGCCGATTCCCGAACCCACACATGCGCGCAAACGCGACAAACACTCGGCGGCCCCTGTCTATTCGCGTTATGAAATTTTAGAGAATCGGTTTTTTTTTTTTTTTTTTTTTTTTATGAAAATCGTATACGAAATAATAATATTATTATTACGATTCCCGGCCGCAACAATACGAATGCGCTCCGCCCGAACGATTTGGTCGTTATTATGAGAGAGTAACGTTCTATAATTCAATGAAATTTAATTTTTTTTAGATTGAAATATTTCTCCCGAAATTGCACGAAATATTTCGTTTTTATGGAAAAATATACACAAAATTAGTTTTTCAATTTTTAACTGTAATATTATTCACAGGCAGAAATACAGATAATATTTAATTTAAGAAAAATTAAAAAAAAAAAGCGTCAATAGAAAATATAACGTTGATTGTTATTAGATAATAACACTATTGATTACATAAATACTCGTATATTTATTTTGTATTTGAAAAAAACGATCGAGAAAGATTTTGCTATTATTGATAGTCATGCGACTTAATCGAGTCTAATACCGCGCAAGAAACGATTTAGTGATTCTGCCAAGTTGTAAAAAACCGTTCGAGAGGCATTTATATTTATTCGAGTCCGTCGTGGATTTCAGTATGGGTTATTTGGGGGGGGGGACCTGCGATAAGCCGTCAAGAAGCTGCAGAAGCCGGGCTTGGGGCCGGTAGTAAAATTATTTCCCCGGGCTGTTTTTATGATGTAGTCCAACCCTGAAACTAACTTGTACGATAATAAAAAAAATATATATGTAAATTGAATGGCATAGAGTATTTACTATTTCTAACGTTATATATAGTCATTCTTCGGTCACGTTAACGTGTGAAAATATTGATCCGGTTGTAGTTGTAGACCAACTAATGACTAACAAGTTATTCTATCCCAAATAACTGATACGAAAATCGCTAGTTTATTGTACACACCTGTGTTATTACTGATATTTTGAACAATTATTTAAGTTTTTATTATAAACGTTTTGAAGCCCGGTTTATTAAATACTTTTTTATTTAAGTGTCTGTATTCGTAATCAAATATTTTTTTAGCGAAATGCTCAAATGCGTATATTCGAAATACATCTAAAATTTTAAAATAATATCTGTATTTGTACTCAAATTACTATTGAAAAATATTTTTAACAAGTCTGCTTGTCGTATATTCGATTGGTGACTATGAATATAACTCGTACTCGAACCCGAACAAAACACACAATTATCCCCCCCGAAAAAAGACGTTTTTGTTTTTGTGTTGATAAAATAACAGTATTGTAAATGCCTTATTTCTAATCATGGACTTTAAAAATCGGTTTTAAAATGACTTGTATCCACATTTTCATCGTGTGCTGTATACTTTCTTGACCACGGAGACTATTAATAAATTACTAATAATAATAACTGTTTGTTTTTTTTTTTTTTTTTTTTGCAACTGTGTTGTCACCAAGGTAATCAAAAAAATCAATAAGAAAAAAATTCGTAACAAAAATTATCGAAAACCCTGTGCGAGCCGCTCTCTATGGGTTGCATTTCGGATTTGGCCGTGGACCGCGCGCAGACAGACAGACAAACAAACACTTCCTTTAGTTTTTTATAGATAAATGAATAAATTATAATAGTATTAAAATACTTACTAATTGTATAAAGTGTAGTACGCACGTATTTTTTAAATGTATAAGTTTTTTTTTTTGTTTTGTGATATAATTTTGAATTGTACGAAATATACTTTTGAAATTCAAAAAAAAAAAAAAAAAAAATGTCTAATTCGTACACGACTAATGTACATTATTTGTAAGCTGAAATTAATAAACGCAATTTTGAGAAATATCACCGTTGAAATATCTCGAATAATCTCGAAATGTCGTACATTTAACATCACTAATTTGTCAGTTATCGATACAAGTAGAATTGTTCGGTCTACGTAACGAGTGTTACAATGTCATCATAAATTGTAATATTATAGGTACTCATAAGTTATTGAACGATGCGATTTTTTGTATAATCGTTAGGGGCGAATAAGACTATGGGTACGAGAACATTGAGGACGATTGAAAATCCGAGTAAAATAATTTAATATTGAAATTTTTACGACCATTTTTGAGCCGTTTGAACGCGTATTATTGTTATCGCTGTATTATAACCGCGGGTTTTTTTTTTTAATTTTTTTAATCCATTTCGACGAATGGAAAACTTTACGGCGTGTCCAGACTATAAATACTCGTGTAGTTTGATACGGGTCGATTTGAGTTTAGAGGTCGGATACAACGTGCGGTCCGGGCCGTTAAACCGCGGATACTTAATGAATTCGATATTTTTTTTTAATTTTTTTTTTTTATTATTATTATTATTATTCATCATTCCACCGCAAAGTGCACAATATTATGCGTAAATACCATTACGGTTTGCGGTCGGTGCAGTATAATTGCGCGTTGCGAATTATTACCAGACGAGGGTTTTAGCCGTTTCGACGGGCCTGTGCGAAATTAATTTTACTTCCGAACCCGCGAATCGTACGATTATTATTACTTACACGCTCGACGATGTATTACGGTGACGTTTTTCGTTTAAACGCACGAATAGTATTTTTTTTTTTTTTTTTTTTTACACTAAATGTTGCGCAAGCATTTGATAATTATTTTACACTTTGTATACAATTGATATAAAGTTTACGAATATTAACACTACCGATAAATCGAAAAAGATACGCAGCATTTTTTTTTTTGGTGAAAACAGAATTTCAACAAAACAATCCGAACCGACACGATTATCAAATAAAACAATTAGGGTCGATAATACCCACTTTTTACCCGATATTTGAAAACGGAAATTATACGATGGATATTGATTGAATTTAAACGATTTTTCATGGGTTTTTTTTGTTCATATCCCAGAAACATTATTGACATAAAAAAAAAAAAAGAAAAAAACCATAGAAACATTATTATACTTCAATAATATCGGGCCGGAAATCGGTTTTAAATGAAAACCTATTCCGATAAAACCAATACCGCCACCATCGGCCGATATCGCGGTTTATGTATCGGGCAGCCCTTAAGAAAAAAAAAAAAAAAAAAAACATTGGACACTGGGAGGCGGGTCGCCATCATTTATTGGAAAATGAAAAATACAATTAATTTCTAGGTAAAAATCACGTTTTCCCCTATGCCGGGGCGGGCTCACATAAAATTACAAGACAACAATTCTGGGCAGTAGCCGGACCGGAGCCCACTTGCTGCCCTCACAGGTTGTAAGGGGGAAACTTCCTACCGGTTTCCCGGCCGACGACGGGGCCGCGATCAACGACGGCGGCGATGCGCTTGAAGAGGGCGCACGCCGGCGACGTCGAGGGCTTGGCGCTGCCGTTCTGCCGACTCCTTCTCCGCGATGACGGCCTCGGCGAAGTCGACCACGGCTTCCCAATGGTCTGGGGACACCAGCATGAGCGACACCAAGTCGCCCGGTTCGAACGGACCGATCCTCCTCCAGACCAAGCGCTCTCTATCCCCGTCAAACGCCTCGCAGCGCATCAGGGTACGGAGAACGTCGTCATACACATCGTTCTTTTCACTGGGAAATCCGCAGTGAGAACACACCCGTGGGACGGACCTCGCCCGATCCGGTGAAGGAACCCGCGAAAAGCTGAGTGAGGCGGTACGTCGTGGAACCGTACGGTCTTGTGACCCATCGCGCCAGCGTGTCCGGGGTAATGAGCGTACGTGCTAACGCGCGCCCACTCTCCGCGGGCACTTCCGTGGTTCGGATCCGACGTGCCCATCTGGTCGCGATGACCTGGATCTTCGTACGGAGCGCCGACGGGCGGGGTACGTCACCTGCCGTAACCTCCAACGCGCGCAAATCGTCAAACGCCTTGCGCCTGCGAGAGGCCGACAGATCGACGGGAGGCAGTGCCGCTACGATTAACGCCGCCTCGCGCGAGACGGTCTTGTAAGCGCACACGCTCCGGAGAGCTGGACGTTGTTAGGCAAGAGCCGACCGAGCGACGACATCACGCGTTGAGCCTTGTCGGCCGCAGCGCGAAAGTGTGCGCCGTACAGAGTCCCCTTATTCTCCAGCACAAGGCCGAGGTACTTCAGGGACTCGCTGGGCGCGGCGAGTTGGCCGTCGAGCCGGATCCGCGGCGCCGGCGGCTAGCGTCGGTTACTGAAGACCACGGCCGACGTCGTTTGGACGGCCAGCCGTAGTCCCAGGTCCCCGACGCCTTTCGAGACGGTCACCAGAGCGGCGTTGGTCCGATTCTGTGCGCACGCGACCGTATCACCCTCGGCGCCGATAGTGATCGTGCCCCTCGGGAGGGGTAAGCGGAGGACGGCGTCGTACGCGGTGTTCCAGAGGAGCGTCCCGGGAACGGATCCTCGAGGTACCCCGCAGGTTACCGGAACCGTCGCGAGACCGGTCGACGGGCCGTCGCGCACGATCAGATACGACCCGGTCCGTCTGATGTTTTTGAAAACCTCACTCACGGAGAGGTCATCGGTTTACAATAAACTCAATGGCGGCTCCTCGCATAACACACGCCGGTCGTTTCGGTATCAAACGGATTTTGTTTCCGCCCCCCCCCCCAGTGGTTTACCCATTTATTTCGCCGTCAATGGAATTCCCTATTTATCGGGGTTTTTATTCCCTCTCTCTCTCTCTTTCGTCCGGGACGGAATCCGGAGACGCGAACCGAAAACCGTGTGTTTCGCAGTGTTCGTGTTAACTCGACGAGTTAAAAAAAAAAAAAAAAAAAAAACGGTATTGTCGACAAATCCGCACGCGCACGGATAACCAGCAACGGATAATATGACGGTAGTCGGTATCGTCGACTTTGCAGCTCTCTCGGTCACTTTGTCCCCGGATCCCGGACGCTGTCGTCTTTGTTTGCCCAACGTCGTGTTTGTTTGCGTCCGACCGGCGAACACGCTCCACTGCTTAAGTAATTGCCTACCCGCCCGCGGCCCCGGGCGAATAACGACGGCCCGTTCACCGTCCACCGACCGTTTCGTATGATATATACCGAGGGCGCAGTTTTTTTTTTTTTTTTTTTTTTAACTATACCGTAGAATCGTATTTCGAGAATGGCAATTTTACGCGAATAACGCGACGATCGTCGTGTTGTGTTTTTTGTCACGCGGTTAAAATGACGGCCGAGCGAAAATTATCATAATGGTAAACTACCGGAACGAATACATAAGACTCGGGGGCGAATCACCGACAAATCAATATCGACAAGGTTACCAGCTACGAAACGTAAAAATGTGAAATATTTTCGCGCAAAGTTCCAGGCGATGGGTTTATCGACATTACGGACACTTTTACGTGTCGTGAATTCGGAGTTCGTGACACCGATTTTCAAGTGTACCGCCTCTACTGAGAGCATTTCGGATCTAGTCGGTGTAAATAATTCCAATATTAATTGAGAAAACTGGCGAAAAACATAGGGAAAACGGGAAAATTTCCTGTTTCGTTATTTTCGAATTTTTCTTTTCGTTGTAATTCCTCATGAAAATAATCGCAGGGACCCGGCCATTTTACAGAATATTAATAATATTAATAATAATAATATTAATGTTAGGCCTTTTTAAGCGTGGCAAAATGTTTAAAACATTCATTTGTCAGTTGAATTTATAATTGCGTTCGATGTATTTTTCGAATTAATTGAATAGAACTGCTTTGGCCGAACAAATAAATGCACTGGATTTGACCGTAAATGTCGACTAGTTCAATTCATAAATTGTATACACAACGATGAAATAGAAAAAACTTTCAGCGTAACGGTATAATTCTGTTTTGTGTGCGCCGAGTGTAAATCCCGATGAAAATCTTAAAAATTGAAAACATTTCGGAACACGATGGAAACCGAACGGTTTTCCGTTAGCAATGGTTCATCGTTGCGTACAGATATTAATTAAATTCCCCCCTCTATATCCTACCTTTTCAACTTCCCGCCTACGACAATGATCCACCTACCACGGTATGTCCGTTATTTTTTTATTTTTTTATTCACATCAAAGATATACAAGAAACATGTACAATAATTGTATGGATACAAATACAAATCGATTAATGTAACCGAATTGTAGGCGTAGTTTGTGGCGGAGGAAATGAGTTACAATAAAGTAAAGTAAAATAGGAAATAGAAAATACAGTAAGTTTTCAAACACACTTTACGCCCAGCAAATTACTACGGTTTCCAATTTCCACGCGAAAAACAATAATAATAAATAACCCTCTACCGTAAATACACGTCAATATTTATTTTATTTTTTTATACGAGATTATATTTGAATGCGGCGTAATCCAACTAAAAACTATCACGATGTTGATTAAATAAGTACGTATGATATTATTATGACAGTGGCTCTTATATTGTATAGGCGTTTTTTTTTTTAGTGCAAACGTTTTTAGTCCATCCTAATAATTATATATACATTGAAATGTAAGGTATGTACATAAAAAATTTTTTAAAAAATTCATCTTTTGTAAAACGTGTTTTGTGGAAACAGTTTGCAATTGTGGACTATGGCGACTAATCCGCGGGATTTAAGCAGCAATTCAATTGGAGTCCGGGAGATCATCTGTCATCTATCTAAAGTCCAGAATCCCATTTTTTAAACATTTTTTTTTTTTTTTTTTTTGCAAATTTCGTAACGATTACACGGTTGTTTTGACTTTCCGATCACGCGGAGTTTCGATCTTTCTGTCCCGGTCACTATATTGCCACTAATTTCGTCGTTGTATTTTAATATTGTCGATAATGTACTAGCAGGAATATCGAATCCACTCGCGGTATATTTTTCGCGCGTTTCAATTCTCTTTGAACTCTGTCAATAATTGCGATTATTAATATCGCCGAGATTTCAAAGTGCGTTTTTCCACCTTGACTTCGCCAGACCGCAAGATTCACTGGAACGATCGCCGTTTCTGCATTGTTACCTTCGATAATGTTTATCGATTATATTTCCACCCGATATAAACAGTACAGTAGATAAACGTAATAATAAAATTAAAATAAAATATACTAAAGATTAGATTAGAAAAAAATACATTTAGTATTATTAGACGTTAGCGTATTATATTATTATTTCAGTCATTTTCGATAATGTACGCCGAACAATTCGAGTTGTAATCCATAAGTCAACTCTAACGGGAAATTCGAATTGTCGAGAAATTTATTAATCCTATAAATCCTATATTGAAAAACGGGGGGGGCGGCGAGGGACCTAAAAACAGGGGGATTCTTTAATCCCTTAGAGTTTTTTTTTTGAAAATTCGACTTATAGACGTCCGAATTATCGAGGTGGTTCCGCCGTACTGTACTCTTTGACGAATTCCGTCGGCCACTCGTCGACAATATCCACGGTCTCTTGAAAAAAAAATAAAAAAAAAAAAAATAAAAATATATTATTATTATTATTATTCGTGGCCGGCCCGTGACGTTTTATCGGTGTGTATACGGGCGCGGGCGAATGTAAAATAAATCGGTTTTTGATCGAAAAAACAAGGAGAAAAAAATAAAAAATAAAATAAATATATATTTATATGTATGGGCCTAACCCCGTCGTATACAATAAACAGGACCATTTTTATTTGGAACGCGCCGCGTAATGGATTCCAACGCACACGCTATATTATAAAACACACATACACAAACAGTGTAGTTCGCACCAACTGTAATATGAAACGGGGTTGTTTTTTTTTTTTTATATTTTCTATGAAGATCGTGGATACGAAAAAAAAAAAAATTTTTTTTTTAAAAAAAAAACATATTTTGAGCCTATATTTTTCAACAAAAAAATATTAACTTTTGCGGTGCGCGCGCGCGTGCCCAATAAAACTTTCTTTTTGTCAAATGCCAACACCGTATATTCGAATACACAGTCCTATATTCAAGCTACGATAATAACTTTTATTTTTTATTTTTTTCTATCGCAAAATTCGTCTATAAAGTTGATTGTGATTTTTTACAAAATAAAAATTATTAAATTACTTACATTACGAAAAACCGCCGTTTCAAGCGATGTGTGTCCGGATAAAATATTTCGCGTGAAACTCACTGTTTGTGATATAAAATATATCGTGTATAAAACACTATTTACCCCTACACGTTTGAGATAGGAATACGAATATTTTTTTGGAATCAATAAATAATTCGCTGGCGATGTAATTTTAAGCGCACGCTATATTATAATACACACACAAACAGTGTAGTTCGCACAAACTGTAACATGAAACGGAGTTGTTTTTTTTTTTTATATTTTCTATGAAGATCGTGGATACAAAAAAAAAAAAAAAACACATTTTGAGCCTATATTTTTCAAAAAAAAATATTTACTTTTGCGGTGCGCGCGCGCGTGCCCAATAAAACTTTCTTTTTGTCAAATGCCAACGCCGTATATTCGAATACACAGTCCTAGCTACGATAACGAATTTTTTTTTTTTTTTTTCCTATCGCAAAATTCGTCTATAATGTCAATTGTGATTTTTTCAAAATAAAAATTATTAAAAATTATTAAATTACTTACATTAACACTATTTACCCCTACACATTTGAAATAGGAATTCGAATATTTTTTTGGAATCAATAAATAATTCGCTGGCGATGTAATTTTAAGCGCACACACTCGCGTGTTTCAATCGATCGAAATGCCGTGTCTTTTAAAATTGCGGTCCGACGACGAGAATACTCGGTATTTGGACGTGTTTCGGATATTGAATCAGACCGTAATAGGATAAAAAAAAAAAAAAAAAAAACTTATAACTCTGGTCGAGAGAAGCGCAGGTATAGGTAGTCATAGATATTATGCAGTGCGAAAATCCCAATTAAAATATAAATATATAAATACTCAAATAATGATTTTTTATTTAAGCTGACTCATCGGTTAATTTGCATTATTATTACAGTACACATTGCAATATTTTATGGTGGGGGCGGAGGGGTTTGTTGCGTCTCCGTGAAATCCATAAAAATCGGTAATCATCAATTTTTTTTTTTTAAATTATTCCATCAAAGGCGCATTTGTTCTTTTTCTTCTTTTTTTTTTATGTTGTATTATTTTATAGATTATCTTGTTTTAAACGTTATCCAGTATGCGGGCCTGCCCCGCTAAGGTTAAAACAAGATTTTCATTATCCAATTCCTAATTGTATCTGCAAAAATAAACGACGGCGGCCGGATGGGTGTAATGCCCACAGCCAGTTGCCGTCCGGTCTTCGAATTGAAAATCAAAATAAAAAAAAGATTAGATTAGATTGATCGACCCGCGCCCCTAAAAACGCCGCAGCCGATCACCCGATTTCAGAGGTGATTTCTGTTAGCGAATATTTGTCTAGTTAACCACCGAGAGGGTCATTTTTGTTTTTGTTTTTTCTTTTTACTATCTCTTTCTATAATCATTTCAAGTATAAATTTATACTTAACAATGCGTTAAAACCGCGAAATATTGAAATTTGTTTCGTAGATTCAAATAAATACAATTTTCAATTTATCAGAACATTTTTGTCCTAACTTCTTAGAATCGTTTTTCGTTTGCAATTTATCTTTGCGTATAGATAAAAAAAATAAATTACGCTATGTATCTCTTAGTTTCCCTACTGTCCACGCACAACGGTGGCCCGCCCACGTTCGACATATGTGTATCGGATTTTTTTGTTTCTTGTTATTAAAAATGGCCACTTTTAATGTTGAATGTCTACCGCGGTCCAATTGTGTAGTAGTAAATCGATGACAATTAAAATATCCTACCCCGGAGTCTAGATAAAACTGTTATCTGTAATTTTTTTATAGCAAGTAAAAATTCCAAATTCACTTTGAAGGATACTATTATGCTTTACACGAACATGATTTGAAACAAAAAAAAAAATGTCATGATTACACAATACTTAACTGCTCGTGATATGGGCCCGGGACCGTTTTTTTTAAATTTACACGAACGTGTGAATCCGAATATTTCTGAATCGATACATTTTCATGTTTTCAAATAACTTTGATAATATTGCTTATACGCAATCCCTCGGAAGTTGGTAGTGTGCAAATCGCTATATAGGAATATACGCTCAGTATCCGGTAAAACGGATGTGAATATTTGTCATCGTTGCTTTCGAATCTAATCGCATTATATTTAATCCAATTCAATCCGAACGTTCAAATACGTTCCAGCCGAACGAAAGTTAATTTAAATTTTGATTTATCTTGTTGTTGTATTTTATTTTTCCATAATATTTATTGGCGTAATGTTATTACAACATCCACGTCCAGGGTAGATGACATTATTTTAAAAATCGATCTTTTTTTTATTTAAAAATTATATATTCGCATAGGTTTCCGTTGGAGTTGCGCAATAAAAACTGTTCGATTATTTATTCGTTTTTTTTTTTCTTCTGATAAACTATTTCTCAAATATTGGTTTACAGAAAATGTATACCCATACTGTTTACTGTGTACGTTTATCACGAGTGTTTTAAGAGATAAGGTACGCGAGACGAAATACAGCACGCCGTCGTGTGACTTATGAATAATGACGGTTATGATATTTTTAAATGATTTGGATTCACTATTCCGCGGCTTAAGAATTTTCTGAGAGAAACGAAAAACGTAGTGGTGACGCATTTTTCTTCTTCCCCCCGAAAACATAATCGATATTTTTTAACAGACGACAATTCAGAGTAAGCGTCTAATGGAATGATTGGATTGCACACACACACACATTTTTTTATTTACGACTGGCACAATGACACGATCTACAGTGTATTTACAAAAAGACGCTCTTTTTGAATTGGCCGTCATTTTTTTGTGATTCAGTTGGTAACACTGTTGTTATGATATCTGTTATCTAGTATCACTCCGGTTTATTCTTCCCGGCTTAGTTTTTTTTTTGATCCATCACCATGGAACAGCTAACCGTGGACATCCGTGTTTTAGTTATGGAAATATTTTACGGAAGCGGCGAAAGTTATGCGGAGACAGCTCGTCGTCTGTTTCGACGATTCGTCGGCTTATGCAGAAGTGCAACCCTGCGACTTCTTCTTGTGGGGGTTTGTGAAGTCTCAAGTGGAAACCTCACACGATCACGGATTTGAAGGAAGAAATTCAGAGAGTCATCCAGGATCTCACCGAGGAGAACTGTAGGGCAGTAATCGCCAACTTCCTTAACCGTGTGACAGTGTGCCAATAGGCCAGGGGGGGGGTCATATGAATGATATAATATTTCATACCTAAACCGAAGGTTCTCCTGATTCCAATGATGTCATTTTTTTTTTGTTTTTTGATTAAATTAAAGTGTTATTTTGGCATTTTTAAAAAGAGCGTAAACACCCTTTACATACGAGGTACGTGCCACATAAAATGCCTAATTATTACTCCGTAAAATTAAAAATAAGTCACGTTCAAACATAACACTATCAGCGATTACTATTAGCGTTAACAGATAATAATAATTTTAGGCGTTACGATAACAAAAAATAATATATGTTAACCGTAGCATCGTGACAGCGTTTCCCAGCTGCACCACTGTCCATGCACGCAAATTCGAATTCCATACTCCCATTATTATTAACAATATTCGTAAAAAGAACGATATGAATAATATTTCACACGAGCATAACATATTATAAGGGCAAGGAAATTAACCGGAAACGTACGAGTGGCACGTGCAGTGGATTTATATATTATATTCTAATAGTGCGGTGGTCGTATGGAGAATAATATAATTTGGAATAAAAGTGCGCCTACCCTCCCCCCCCCATAGACACTCATACCGGGGCTCGTGAGTTAATGCACTAAAAACATGCAAAATATGCATTTATATGCACTTGACAAATGCGCAAAAGAAAAGTTCACTTTATTGACAAATTGGTTATTAAAAGTTAAATTTTATTTCTTTTAATTTTTATTTTAATCATATATTTATTTTACTTGTCGTCAAAGCTTTCCCATCTTTACCGATCTTGGTATTTTCGTAAACTGATAAAACCCATAGTCGTACAAGAATAAAAATAAACCGAAACAAATACTAAGGTTATGTAAAAAATGTTCGGGAAAGTAAACAAGAAATAATAGTTTTGCTCAGCTTATACGAAATATGCGGTAATAACACCAAAAAAAAATCTACTTTATGCCAAAATATGTCAAAATACCCATAATGTGCAAAACCATGCACATATAAACATTTTTTTATTAGTATTGTTTCGAAACGGATTTGTACTTGACTTAGCATGTTTTCCTGTGTGGCAAAATAAACGTGCAAATGCATGAACTCGTGCTTATCGCTGTTGTATGTGAAACACCGGATAGGGAATGTATCGGCCCGCCGAGTTTTTAGGCTTTTCGCCGGCCCAAAATAATGAACTGCTCTTTTTAACATATAACACACGGTGTTTCAGGTGCGTCGTCAGGTCGATTCCACGGTAGGGAGGTATTTATACATTTCAAGACGCCCACCGAGTTCAATTCGGTAACCATTTGGGTCCGACTTGGTTCATTGCAATCAAAAAACGATTCTGAACGGATACCGGTAAACTGGTAAAGTTATAGTATTGGCAGTTGTGTTTCGTTCGCCTCGTGGCCCGTGGAATCAATAAAAATAAAACTATTCGACGTCAATATACCGTCGTTTGTTATTAGTTCAAAAAAAAAAAAAATGATTTAGGAAAACTGTCGGGAATCTAAAAATTGTTTTCAAGCGCCACCGGACGAATAACACGCATCGTTGAGGGTACGACGTGAATAATTTGGAACACTTTCACTAACCGAAACAGTGTAGACCAAATAAAACCAGGATTTTTTATACAGTAAACATATTATTTTGAGCGTATTAAGAGGGACGTTATACCACCCGTATTTAAGGGGTTTGCGGATAGGCAATTAAAAAAAAAAAAAAAAATGGTCATTTATCAATTCAAAAATATTCGAATTTTTTTATCATACAAATGTACGAGTTCCCGTTATCCAGTGTCATTGTCATAAGTATTTTTTCTATTTTTTTTTTTTTTTGCGTGTGTTATATCGATATGAATTAACAAATATTAATTTTTTTTTTTTCGTATACGAAAAACCGTTTGGCGCGGCACAACTATACTCTTTCCGTATTCATAGTGAAACTACCAAAATCGCGTAGCATATTCAAAAGGACTTTATCTAATGCGTGCACGCATTTTAATTCGTATTGCGATTACAAAAAAAAAAAATAATAATAATAATAATAATACTTGTGATAATAATACGGGACCACGGGAACTCGTACATTTATTTGATAGAAAATTCGAATATATTTTAGTCGATAAATTACCATTTTTTCTTTGTGATAACGCAAGTACAATAAAAAGTCAACACATTTCGACAATGTTCGGTTATTTTTGGTGTTTTAATTGGCGTGTAAACAATTATTGGGTAATGCTGTAGATCCGATGTTCTTCTAAACGCTCTTTCTTCTTCATCTTCTTCTTCTTCTTCTTGGCCTGTGAAATTGTGGTAACTCTACTGTGAATACGGAAAGAGTGTCCGTATAAAGAGAGTCCCGGCGCCAAACGGTTTTTTACAATCGAATCACAAGAGATATTAAAAAAAAAATTAAATATTGTCATAATTTTATAATATTGCGATTAACGTATTCGTATATTATCGATAGCCGTTCTCTGGTAGAACATTAGGGCGTAATTTCAAAAGTACACTCTATAGCAGTGGTCTTCAACCGGTGGGTCGCGTAAGTTTTAAAATTGGGTCGCGATAAGTCTTCTTATTAAAATAAAAATTAAATTTATAAAATTTAGAAGAAGTTTTTAGAAGAATATTCTTCAATCAAGTTTGAAGACATTTCTGAATTAGTAAACGAACATTTGACAAACTTGGAAAAATTATTTAACCAATATTTTCCCGAGGATATTCGAGTAAATTATGAGTGGATTGAACAACCATTCGCAGTAGACACAATGACAGTAAATATGTCTGCTGACATTGAAAATCGATTAATTGAGCTATCGTGTTGATAACAAATTGAAACAAATGTTTTGTGAAACTTCATTAGAAATATTTTGGGCACACTTATGCGCGGGAAATCACACAGAATTAGCAACTAAAGCCATCTCGATTTTATTAATATTTCCAACGACTTATTTATGCGAAAAGCCGTTTTCTACTATGGCAAATTTGAAAACGTCAAAAAGAAATAGACTTGAAACTGAAGATGATTTACGCGGATCGCGCGTAGTCAAATCGAGCCAAGGTGGAATTTATTATGTGAAAACACTCAAGGACAAAGTTCACATTAAAATTTATGTATCATATTTTCATATTATTTTATATTTTCATACGAATTTTATACATTTTCGATTAAGTGTTAATAATAGTACTGCAAAGCATTAAGCCACGTTAGCTTTTTTACAAAGCTCACGTGGGTCGCGAAAAATGTAGGCCTAAAAAAAGTGGGTCGCGAGTCCAAAAAGGTTGAAGACCACTGCTCTATAGTACCGAAAATATGATAATGCATACATTTTTTTTTATCATCTTAATAATAAACAATACGGTACGTACAATTTTCTTCTTTTTTTTTTTCAGTTTATAAACGCCGCATATTTTGTATATTGTGCTGACGCTAAAAAAAAAAATTTAAAAAAAAACAAATATTATTATCGCACAATAATAAATTACAAATTTAAACGATATTCGTTAAAACGATTATTATTATTATTATTATTTTTGTCAGTGGAGTGTCGACACCGGCGGGGTCGAGTATTTTCGTTCGCGCCGTATTTTCGTGTAATAAAAAATATATATATATTTTTTTTTTTTTTTTTTTTTTTTTTTTTATCTTGCTCCTTTTAATTATTCGTCACTCTTGCAGTGAGTTATGGCCGACTATTGTTGTTGTAGTGGATTTGTCCGCCTGGTTTTTTTTCTACTCCAAAACCTTTTCATTAAAATTATATTTATACAATTAACGCGCATTTTGCGAATAGTATAAACACTACTTATATTAAGTATATTTCTAATTTTAACAGTCGTGATCATCAGTCATTAAAATTTAAGGGGAGAACAATTTTTTTTTTTTTTTTTGTTAATCATTTCGTACCTACACTGTTCTTTTTATTGTTTTGATAAAATAACGGAATTACAAAATAATTATTTAAACGAGTGCACCTATCGAGTTACCCGATACAACCCGTAGATTAAAAAGAAAATGGTCCAGAGACCTCTTATCCTAAAAAAAAAAAAAAAAAAAAAGTATAAGTAAAAATAATTGTCTATAAACTTGAACTCTGATTATTACCTAGTTTTTAGTGTATTCTTTTTTTTATTAATGTTTTCTTTTCTACCTATTCTTAACTGAAGAGTAATACCATTGGATATTTTCTCTTATCACGTGAACTCATGTCAAAAACTCAAATTACTCAAATTTACTTATTGTATTATATTAAATATAGATTGTAAATAAACATTTTAAAATAAAAAAAAAGCGAGTGCACTTTGATTGAAAAACATGATTATATTAATGATGTTAATATACATTTTTTTTTTTTTTTCAATCAATAATTGTCAAACCGTTTTGTATGATAAACATATGTTTTCTTTCGACCCATAGCTATAAAAACCGAATTTTTCATAAAAAAAAAAAAAAATACATAACATATTTTAACATAATTTTCAGTAGGCACAAGTCAAACACAAATGTTGTTTCTTTTAAGTTTTACACATGTCACGATATTGTATTCAACTTATTCGTATGGGTACATATAAATATAATGTTTTAACATTTTAAATACGCGGCCCGCCATTATTTTTTCAAGACCGCTTATATGTTTGTGCGATAAAATATATAATAAATTATTTTACAACTTTGCGTTTTTGTTTTCTGCACGTAATATAACTATTTTTTTTTTTTTTTTTTTTTATTGTAAACGGTACAAATAATGTTAGTATTGTATTATTTTCCGTTTGTCGCGGTATACTGTTTAGTATTTACCCGGTCGTCTGTGCAAAAACGTTCGGCATTCAAATAATAAATATAATACTTTATAATAGCCGGTTCGCAGTCTTCGTTTTGCCAACCGCAGAGAAATTAATATATACGCACAAAAAAAAAAAAAACCTTGCTCCGTATTTTTATCACTATATACTATTATGATGGGTTAAGGTTATAAATTTATCAAATAGAAAATGGGACACGTATTATCGCACGCATTGCGATGACCGTATGTTGTTTTTTTTAATACTTATTGAATTTCTGTACGTGCAATATTAAACATTAAAACGCGACAAATAAAATTATGTACATCAATTATTTTGTTTTATGTAATCATTATAGTGATATAGATTAAAATTGCCATTCTGCCGTTCTGAAATACATATTTTATGATACCGATAGAATATTGTACTCAAAAAAATGACTTATTCTCTGTAAGTATGTTATTATGTTATTACCGTTGTAGTGGACAATATATTTTTTAAAAAAAAAAAATATAATAATACTTTCATATAATAACTCGAGTGATCGGAAGTTGTATAACGGTATTATTTTTTTTAATATTAGAACGAAAATTTGAAGAAAAGAAAAAAATCGTCGGATTAACTACAGTACCGCCTAATTGGTAATGGTTTTTTTGATAAAGTGTTTTTTATTTATTTATTTTTTTTTATTTCAATAACTTGAAAACTTATAAAATATTCTACTGTGGTTAGTATTTCGGTTGCACTATACAATGTTTTTTTTTTTCTAAACATTGTCAGTGTACGTTGAAAAAACGACACACACACATCTTTGCATCTTTTTTTTTTTAATTTAAACATTTCGATTGTCACCCGCAAAAAGTTAATATCCGCAATGACAACAATAATGGACGAAAGAATAATTATACGTTGTGATTTTTTTATGATTAATATAATACGTATTATATAAATTCTATAGGAAATAATAATAATCGAAAGTCAACTCGCAGAGAGCAGTTGTCGCGGACTAGTGGCGAGTTCTTTTATTGTAAGTACGTCCGTTTAACATCGCGAAATTGAAAGCAAACAATCGCCCCGCAGAAACTACTAAGATCTTTTCATCCGACAAAAGCTTTTTGATAAAAAAAAAAAAAAAAAAAAAAAAAAAAAAAAAAAAAAAAAAAAAAAAAAAAAAACCATCGTAATAATAGAATCTATTGTTGTCCGACGACCTTTCTTCTACTTCTTTTTTGGTTTAAACCGAAAAAAAAAAATCGTATAAAGTAAATCATGAATTTGTATCAGTGGTTTGCACTCCCCCCCACCACCGAAAAAACTTTCTTTTTTTTTTTTATATTGGTTAGGACTTGGGATATTGAGTAAATAATACAAATAATAATATTATTATTATAATAATAATAATATTTATTATACATTTATACATAATACAATTATATAAAAATTATCCGAGTTTTTTACACTTTTATTTTAAGATAACCGATTACCAGAAACCCATTTACTTATGTATAGAGCCGCGTCTTCTATACCATATTTGGACTTGTTTATTAACGAAGTTGAACGTAGATCTATAGAAAATTAAAAAGATTTCAATAGTTATTTCGAAAAACGTCGGATTTGTCAAATACTAGAAAAATACTAATTTATCAGTATGATAGATTTTTATTAAGACGATTTGGCGAATATAAAGATATTTTGTAATCCGAGTTAAAACTTCGGCAACGTAAATTACTATTGCATTAGATAAAAAAAAAAAAAAAACCTAAAAATGCTACGGAAGCTTTAATTGTCTGCAACAATTTGCATCCAAATATATACAAATTACTAAAGATTTTAGCAGCGCTACCAGTATCAACAGCTTCATATAAAACGACCATTGAAGATAATTAAGACGTACCCAAGGAATACAACGGCAGAGGTATTATTATATATTGTATTTTAATAAAATAAAAATATTAATGACGTTTGAAATGTTTAGAAAAGATTTAATGGATTGGTGGCAATGCTGTCCGTTTCACTATATCTAATAAACGCAGAGGAAATTTTGAATGAATTTTATTTATTTATATATATATATATATATATATATATATTTCACGGTCCATTTATAAATGAGATGCAGTAATTCTTAAACTAAAATATGTGACAACAAGTTGAATAACATAAAGTATCTTAATAATATAACAAGAATAATACAAATAATAATAATAACGACAAAATAATATAGAATAAGATAAGTTAATAATAACAATAATAGTTTTTTCATAAAAATAAAAATTACAATTGACACAGTTACCATTCATTAATCGGGGAAATACGTATGCTTTATATAAAATAAACAGGTGTCTCTAGTGTTGTGTACGTTAACATTAAAATTTATAAGATTTAAGTATATTTTGTTACTTAATAATTTGTTTTAAAAAAAATAATATACGACTCTTTCCTGCTATTTTTTTTTTGAAGAACTTAGGTTTGTAAATTTCATTATGTTTCATAATTATCTATTAACAAACGTATTTTATTATACGAAATAAATACAAATACAAATTCGAAATAAAATAAAAATTACATTTAGTTAAACTTGAAATCGTAAATATACTTAAACACCATCCCCTCAGCAAAAAAATCGTATCTACGCCACTGATTTGTGTGTATTGTTTTATTCGACCGCGATAAAAAAAATACCGTAAACGACGAAACGTTATAACGTATAACGGATCGAATTCACAATATTAACTATACTCGGGCAGAAATTATAATACATCTGGAGTTTTTTTATTTTTCGCCAAACTTGTAAAAAACCAGTTCGGCGGCGTAGTCCCGCCATTAGCCGAATTTTTTTTTTTTTTAAATATTCATACTATAAACTATAATTCGTGTTCGTGTTACTTTATGGTGTATACGGTACATTTTTATATTTCATTGACTATGAGTATAAGTAGTAAGTATATTTTTAAACGCAACAAAGGAAGTACAAGTTATCGTGTAATTTTGAGTTTGTTTTAGAATCTGGGGCGAAGAGAAAAATGTATTGGTTTTTACTACGGTGTGTGTTTTATTTTTTCCGTCCGTGAAAAACATTTCTAACGGAAATACTGGTCCGATTTTCAGGTGTACCGCCTTTTCGGAAAACATTTCGAATCTAGTTGGCGTATTAAATAGGAAAATGGTTTTAAATTTAATTTCCGTTGTAGTTTTCTAAACAATCGGGATAAACCGAGGAAAAACGGCAATGTTTTGTTATTTTTTTTAACTTTTCTTCTTGCTTGTAATTCGATTAAAAATAATCTTAGGGGCCCGTGATTATCACAGAATATTATTATTATTATTATTATTATTAGGACTTTCTAGGCGTGAACATTTTTTAGCTATTTATAGTAATTTTGAGTTTTTTTTTACGAATTAGTTATACAAAATTGTTTTAGCCGAACGAAACAATGGACGGAAATTTGACACAATGTTCATCATAAGTTGTACATGATGATGAAATAAAAAAAAAAAATGGAGCGTATTGCAATAGTTTTTATGTTTTTATAAGCGTTTAAAAGGATAATTTTTATTTAGGAAAAAACATTTTAAAACACGATTAACTGAAACGCCCGTCTATATCCTACATTCACCAGTTCCCAGCAGAGCGGTCCACCCGTGGTGCGAAGTATGTTAGTCCCTTTTTTTTTTTTTTTTTTCTTTTTTTTTTTCTGACCCCATCCATTGAGATATTCTGCAGGCTTCACGCCGCTTTACTGGGCGCACAGCGAAATGGATTTTTATTCCGTTTTCCGATTTTCTTTCTTTCTTTTTTTTTTTTTTTTTTTTGTCGTGCAGAGTACGGCCGGACACAATAATATAATATACGACGGATCCCTCGTGGTGTGTATATTACGTATTGTTGCACTTGCCCGGACGACGGCACACTTTGGAACGTTTTATAATATATATATATATATATATATATATAGAAATAAATATTGTACGATATTTTCCGACGTGAAGTCTACAAATCGATCGGGCGCATTACAGCAGTTATTCATAATCTCTCGCGCCGAGGTACAGAACACGCGCGCCGGATTTCGGTCCACCCTTCAAAAATACCCACTGATTGGCCCGAAATTAATAAACCGCGCGCGGCAGGTTTAACCGCGTCGTCGGAGCGTACGCCGGCAACCCCTGTTATAGCGACGTGAACTCACTGTGAACATTCCCCGTCCCCGCCCGGCAACGGTCCAATAACAGTGCGTATTCCCCTGCCCCGTGAACCGAGAACTCGGGAATATTCTTTAAAAAAAAAAATAAAAAAAAAAAAAAAAAAAACGCATACGGCAGCTTAGTGAAACTATACGATTATTTCGTATAGAATACTGGGCCGCGCCGCTCTGTGAATCGACAAGAGACGACATTACAAAAGCGCCCGGGCTTACGTCGACTTTCGGATATTCATTCTGTTCGGTATCAGTTTGATTATCAACACTATTTGCTCATTGTCTTAGGGCTCCGAGCGAAAGCGGGACCCCCGAGAATTTTTGAAAATTTACATTAAAAAATCAAGTTATTCGGTTTGACGTGAAATAACGTTTTATTCGTTGTTCAGTGTTTCACAGGGCCTAACCTGCAAGCGTTAATTCGGACCGGACCAGTGAAGCGAAATTATGACCCGGGTTAGGTCATTACAATACTACGATTTGTTCGGAGTTTTATTTTTCTCCAATTTTCACCGTGGATTTCCAATTCGGAACCAATTCGAATTTTTTTTATAACAAATATTATATATGTTTTCTTCAGACTAATTTACGCGCTTTTATATTTTACTTTGTATACGTGTGTTTTTTTTTGGTGGTATCGATCCCTTTGGGTTTTAAATACTAATTTATCACGAATAAAAAACGAAAACATACTATAATAGATATTGTAAAACAAAATTATGGTGTTTTATTATTGTTTAGTTTCTGAAGAATGAATTTTTTCTTTTTTTTTTCGTTTTCAATTAAATTATAAATTACTGTGCTGAACGTTAAATATTCGTTACGAATATCAATACAAAATGTATAATTAATACACAAATAATAACAATATAATTTAATACATTATTGACGTTCGGTACGAGTCGGAAACAGGATTTAGTTTTGTAATTACTATATTTTTATGTGTAGGCATTTGTTTATTGCCATTTACTTTAGTGAAATGTAGTTAAGAAAAAAAACCCACCCCCGGTATTAATCAGTTTTTAAGACTAAATTAATCGGTAAACACGATTTTAAATCGAGCGCCGGGGGGGGGGGGGAATAGCTTTGAAAGTCTTATTTCGGTTGACAGATCACCGCCATTAATCTTATATAACAACCCGTGTCTTGGATTTTAATGCAAAATAAATTACATACCCCCGCGAAAAAAAAAAAAAAAATGCTGCGGCATTTTTAATAATATGATAAAAAAAGCAAATTAATTATGATTTATTTAGAATCAGAATTATTACACGAAACGAATACATTTACCGTAGGCATATAAAACCGACATTATACCATCGCGGTTATTTTGTTATTATCTTTTTTGTTATTACTCACTATGTTATTATCTTGTATATAAAAGTTATTTTTGTTTTAAATAATCGTTTTATTTGATGGCACGGGAAAGACCGCAATAAAACGTATTCCCATCGTTCATTTAGATTTAGATTAGGTTCATTTCGTTTAATATATTCGGATCTGAATAATAAATAATTAGGTATGTTCGAGATATTCACGAGCCGGAAATTTTTCGCCCTTAAAATTTAAATATTTAATTTTGAACTTGTGCAAATTAATAATATATTCAAAAGGCGTTAATTAAAATACGAGTTTACGAGACGTAAATTCAATATTCTCCGTATACCACGGCGATTTATCGGTGCGGTGGCTGCGGTGATGATCAGCGGCGCGATTTTCAAACGGGCAAAAAACCTAACAACATCACATTGCAAATGTTTAAACGTTTAAGCTAATAATTGTCGTTGAATTATTAAAATATATACAAAACTCGCCGCACCAACGTCAAATAAATATTATCTACTAAGTATGTACAAGTACAACCGGTAGTGGTGGTGGTGGCGTAGGGGGCCGGGCTGTAGGAGCCATTGAAATTTAAATATTTGATTTTCAACTCGTGTAAATTATGAATAATATATTCCAAAGGCGTTAGGTTAGGTTAAAACACGAGTTTATAAGACGTAAATTCAATATTCTCGCGTACATAGAGGTACATTGTCGGCGGGTGTAGACGATCAACGCGCGATTCTCAAACGGCCAAAAAACCAAAAAACCATCAACACCATTGCAAATGTTTAAATCTTGATACCGGTCGATTATCTGTACGCCGACGGGGTAGTTTTCGACCGACGTACCGGTCGGTTTCAGTATCGGTTCACGGTTTCCTATTCCAAATATCGTATAAGATATCGGTAGCAGATATCGCGCATATCGTATAAAAAAAAAAAATCATATCGCCGTTCGTGTAGATAGTGTACAACTCTCACGATAACGGGTATCGCGATGGCGACCTAACCTAACCGTCGCGTTAGACTGTCGTCGTGCGCACGGGGCACGGATGTTTTAACTCGTTCCTTCGCCGGATCGGGCGAGCGCCGCGCCCCGGGCGTTCTCACTGCGGTTTTCCCGGCGAGCAGAACGACGAGGATGACGACGCTCTCCGCACCCTCACGCGCCGCGAGACGAGGAGCGCCTGGTCCGGACGGTCGGTCCTTTCGAACCGGGCGACTCGGTGTCGGAATCGCCAGACCGTTGGAAAGCCGTGGTCGACTTCGCCGAGACGGTCGTCGCGGAAAAGGAGTCGGCCGAACGGCAACGCCAAGCCCTCGACGCCGCCGGCGCGCGCCTTCGAGCGCACCGCCGCCGTCGTTGATCGCGGCCTCGCCAGACGCCAGACCGCCGGCCGCGGGGCCCGTAGGAAGCGTCCCCCCCCCAACAAGTGTAAGGGCAGCAAGTGTGCTTCGGTCCGGCTACTGCTCATTCCCCTGTAGGGCACGAATTCGTTGTTGGTATTATTTTAACGCGAGCCCGCCCCGCTTATGGGGAAAACGGGATTTTTGAACATACTTAATTGTACTTGATTTCATTAAAAAATGACGGCGACCCGCCTCCCGAAGTAGTGCCTCACGGCAATTCCGGGAGGCGGGGGTATTGCCGGTTCTAAAAGGAAAAAAAAAGACTATCGCCGTGCGCACGAAACCTGCGTTGCCCGGTCGCTCTAGAAACGCTTCAGTAATATTATTGGCCACAGTGGTGGATTTAGAGGTGGGTTCAGGAGATCATCTAGAGCAGTGGTTGCCGACCTCTTCTATTCTACGCCCCGCTTGTAGATCTAGAGAAAATCTCGCGCCCCCTCCTCCTATAAATTGAAAAAAAATCGATCGCCTTTCTTTGTGTACAATAACAAATAAACTATACAATATTCGGAACGTCTAGTTTTTTATTGACGATAATAATTATAAAATATAAATAATAGTAAACGATAAAATGTAACAATCATTATTTTGTTGAAATTCTCCGGTACTGTCGAGTTTCGTTTTACTTAAAGAATTTTTTTTAGCAACAAAAAAACGCTCTTTAGGTTTTTTTTTCTTTTAGCGTCGGACGAGCTGCGGTTAAATGTCGTTCTAGTCGACTCGGTCGGAGAGCATCGTTACTTAACACAACGTGACAAATAACACACTGCGGCGTTTTGATACAAACATTTTCAATGAACGTGAAACCAAACTTTGAATAATCGCCGTTATACAATCTTGTTTTTTGTGGAGTAAAAAAAGAGAGAGAAAAATCATTATTTTTACGTACGTACACCCGCGATGACTACGACGCTACGTGCACTATGCAACTGCAAAACGAAACTAAATCGAGTCTAAGCTAATCTGATAGCTTTTTCCCCCGACATCCCTTTTATCGTACCCATTAATTTACAGATAACGTGGCATAAAATGATTGAGTTACACGCTGCGGCCAAACACTCGTAGTCTTTATCGGTTATCCGTTACGTAATAACTGCTTGCGCGTTCCCGGCAATGCGTTCACGCCCCCCCAGTTTGGGAACCAGTGATCTAGAGCCAGTGACGTTCGCAAGGTGAAATTGGCTTCTCGTTAAGCCCCGGAATTCCAATGTATTTCTATGAACGTTAATTTGTCTTTTGTATAATACGAATACAAATTGTAAATAATGTTATCCGACGTTTTCAATAAATGACTGCGCAATAACGATCGTAAATTTCAGCCCGAAAAAGAAGCCTCTCAACGACAACGGGAAAAAAGCAGTTAATCCACAGTATTTTTTTTTTTTTTTAACCGTGGACCATGACAATGATTGCCGACGATCACGCCGCGTAAAAGACTCGACGCGGGAAAGTTCCTACAGCCGGCGGTTTATTCGGTAGTATCGCATAATATTTGATTTGGTTTTCTTTTGTATTACTTGCAGATCACTATTGTGTTTCGCGCAACAAAATAATGCTGATAAACAAAAAAATAAAAAAAAAAGAAATACGGTCCGAGAGAATATTGGCCCGCGGGCCGGTCGGCCGAAAAACGTATTTCGGCGAAGGTTATGGATATAGTACACCCGCTGCCTCTCTAATTTCCCCACTTTTTTTTTTTTCAAAGTCTTCGGTTTTTTTTTTTTTTTTTTGTGTGTTCATTCACATAATAATAATACAAGTATATATATATATTCACATACACATATGGCCTCACACTTCCCTAACGCCCACCCCGCGTACAAAATAATATAATAGCGATATGTTTTTTTTGTTTTTTTCTCTAGTCCATATATAAAATAGTACAGTTTATATTGTGGCGACCAGTCTAGCCGATGTTGAAATTGCAAACAAATTGTATATATATATAAAAAAAAAAAAAATATAAAAAAAAAAATACTCTTAAACCGTCGTATCTGTAGAACACAATCGACGGACAATGACTTGCGCGTGGACATTAAAGATCGTTCGCATTTATATTGTTATAATATAAATTTAAAAAAAAAAACAACGCAAAAACGTGATTTTTCGTTTACCCAAAAATTATCTGTATTAAATAATAATCCGTATCGATCTAAACACGTACTTACCTCCGGGGTACGTTTTGTCCGTTTTGTCCGTTTGAGGATTTTCTCGTTACTTGGTATTGCCCCCCGCGGATTTATCGGCAAATAAAAAGGTCCCGGTAATCTTATAACAAAAATGATTCTCGATGAAGATTATTTTTGATCAAATATTATTAAATAATATCTATCATATAATACAAAAAAAAAAAACGGTCAAGTATTATGTAAGGGATTTATATAATGGCAATGAATGCATACGTGATCCATCACTGATGGACGTTTTTTTAATATAGAGATCATAATTTCCGAGGAAAAAAAAGGTTTTCCGGAAAAGAAATAATTTTTTTTAAATTTATTTTCAACGAAACCATTGAGAAACAATTTCTTTCTATTAACGTTCAAATTATTTCCGACGTGGATTTTTACATGTCGTTCAGTTTTGCTGTTTCTTTAGGACCTAACAACCGTTTTATTCTACCCGGTATTTCGAGTTAAACATTTTTGAAAATTATTTAACGGATCAAAACGTTTGTTGAGCGTATGGGTTAAAATCTCTATCGAACGGTACAACACCGGAGTTTCTTCGACACTATTCCAATACAATATAACAAATGTACATTATTACATATTTCTTAGTTAAATTTACTATTTTATAATTTTTGTTGTTTTTAATAAATTGACGGACATTTATTTCTCTCGGAACTATACAACTGTATGACGTGACTTTGTCTCGATTTCAAAACATGTTTGTTTCTTGAATAAAAAAAAAAAAAAAAAAAAAACAAAGACAATTGTTCAAAACATTACTAGTCAGAGATAATACGAAACGATTTAGGTAGACAATATGATAGTGTTGTATTATCGACGTATTTCGTTTTTTAACGCGCGTAGTTCATTTGCCCTCGAAAAAAAAAAAAATTAAAATAGATTATTATTTCGTATATTAACTCGAAGTGTTTGTGTACGTATAAGTATTATTATTAAAGACGATTTTAACCGTTGGAAATACGAATGTATTATATTTATTGTACACAGTTGGCCGTTTCGCGGCCTCGAAAACTAAAACGAATTTTTTAACATTTCCACAGCTCCAAAAAAAAAAAAAAAAACCTATAGATAATTTAACCGAATATTACGACCGCGTCATTATAAAACATTGTAGAAACGGCTTTCTGGCACTTATCTACGCGTAGGATCCAAACGAATATTTTATACGAGTCTAACGGTATTATTATATATTACTTATTTCTGTTATTTAGATTGTAAAAAATTGTGTACGTAAAATCACAAGTACATTATAAAATGAGCTGATCACTTTCTCCCGGTACGCTCAGAATCCAAAGAATATATATATACATTGTATATTATATATTTTAACGAGTAAATTATTAGCCATTTTTAACATACATAAATACGACCTAGTACTGCGTGTCGTAAGAATATTTTAAATAATAATTTTTTTTTTTTTTTCGCGGTAAATTGATAATAATTATGTCGTTTCTGCATTTTCTTTAAAAACGTATATATATATATATTATAGATATTTTTTTTTTGTTTGTTTAATTGAAACGTATAATTTCAATGCCATTCGGTTTTTTTTTTTTTTTTTTTTTTTTAACATAATACCGTAGTGCTCGCGGTTCGTTATCGTGACGATACAGCACGAATTATATACTATAACCACAGGTCGGCGCCAATCAAAATATTAAATGTAATCACCACGAGCCAATAATACATAATATTTTTTTAGTCCACTCGGTTCAACAATATGTATTATAATATATTTTATAACTGATTTTCTGTGATTAAAAACAATTTCCGAGTAAAAAAAAAAAAAAAAATTGGATCAATTAAAAGCGGTTTTATAGTTGAATCAACATTTACGATAAACGGAATTTCCTTTGTCGAGATTTTCGATATTCGTTAGTTATTTTGAATTAGTTTTTACAGTTATTTTCAAAATAAAATGTACACAAGGTTTTTTTTTTTTTTTTTGTACATCCCCGCCAGACTTTTTAAGTACTTGAGATTATAAATAAAAATATATTTTTTCAGTATTCCAGTAGAAGTACATTAAATACTTCGCCGCTAACTATGCTTATTGGTTTTGTATTTTAAATACTTTTACATCTTTTAAATATTACGTGTTCCATATTTGAAACTGAAGCGCGTCGCATTGTTACATGTCGGATGTTTCAATAGGTTCAACATTTAAATGTTTACTGGTATTAAACCAGTATAATACGAATGGAAATTGTGTTATACGTATATATACAAAAGAAATACGAATATTAACAACTCCTATACCTATAAGAGAAAAAAAAAAGTATTCGAAAGTATTTATAAATAGTTTTCAAAGGTATCTGTATTTGTACTCGACATACATTTAAAATGTGTCGGTCGGAATCCCGGCAAGTTTAACAAGTAAAATAGTGATTTTAAATTGGTCGTCAACAAAATTGGACTCCCCCTATCTATCCCCCCACCAAAAAAAACCCCATATTTTCAGTTACCGTCTTGTACCCAGTGTTAAATAGAATACACAGTGCATTAAACAAATACAATTATTTAAATGTTGCATAATTTTATTTGTAAATACTTAGGCGTGTAGGTATGGAATATGTTATTAATTTGTTTTCAATTACCCACTAATATATTAGTTCGATATTTCAAAAAAAAAAATTACTATTGATATTGCCGTATTTTCATTAAAAAAACGATACTGCTCGAATAATGATTAATAGCGTAAAATATCCCACAGTTAGTTCGGTCGGTCAGTTAGGTTAGGTACATTACACCGAATGAATATCACTTGCGCCTGTCGCGTTAATAGTTTAATAGTTTTTACTATTATGTTTAATGCGCGTTATTTTTTTTTTTTTTTATATTTATTATAATTATAAAATGTTTCAGCACACCCTAGTGCTATTACAACTTTTTAATTTTTATTTGTTACAAATTTAAATGATTATAAATTTATTAATGACATAATTATTAATAGTGAGAACGATATAATAATGTGTTACATATATGAATATAATAATAATAATAACGACGTGGTCTAGTATATTAATAATGATCTTCATTTTCTGATGACGAGTCTTCTGCGTCTGTTAAAAGAATGTCCTGGCGAAGTCGAGGCCGCAGACGTCTATTGAGTGTTTTTTTTTTTCCCCCTATATTTAACCTTATCAAAGGCTTGTGTTAAATCGAGAAAAACTGCTGTAGTATATTTTTCGTTTTCGAAACCATGCACAATTATTTCTGATATACGTTGGATCTGGTGGCATGTTTAATGCGCGTTAATATCATACATTACGTATCGTATTTTTGACCGCGGGTAGGTATTTTTTTATTTGTAATTTTTTTTTTTTTTTTTTTTTGTCGATTCGGTTCGCCTAGAGCACTGGTTCCCAAACTGGGGAGGGGGGGCGTGAACGCATTGCTGGGCAGGCACGAGCAAGTTATTACGAAATATAATTTTTATTGATTACGTTATTTTTTATTTTAAAACGTAGAGAAAAAAAAAAATTAATTAACCGGTTCCTCTTTATCCACTATATCGGGTATCAGTAACGGATAACCGATAAAGACTATAAGTGTTTGGACGCAGCGTGTAACTCAATCATTTTTTTGATTACTTTTATTAATATTTTATACTAATTTATTACTACATATAATATTTCATCTTAATCGATTGTTACATTTTATTATTTACTATTATTTATAATTATTATCATCAATAAAAAAACTAGACATTCCGTTTATTTGTTAAGTACACACATAAAAAAAAAAAAAAAAAGGTGATCGATTTTTTTTCAATTTATAGGATGGGGGCGCGAGATTTTCGAAAATCTACAAGTGGGGCGTAGAATAGAAGAGGCCGGCAACCACCGGCCTAGAGGTTCGGCGCCGCCGTATCCGGTTGAAGCGTCGCGTAAATGAATTAGTCCGGGTGTAATAATATTTACAATTCATTGAAAAATACAACTGAAATATTGTTTTCGACTGACCGGATATCCAGTCGGAGCCATTTATAAATTAATTGGTGCGTTATAATGGTGTTTCATATCGATTCGACAAACATAATTGTACGATTGTTTCGGACACACCGGATATCCGATCGAAGCCTCGTAGAAACTAATTGGTTCGGTTTATTTATACGTGTATATTATATTTTGAATTTCTCGTAAACATAACAAGTAGTCGTTTTCGATTAATATTTGCACAGGTATAACGATGGTTCGTAGTAAAACCAAAATTAAGTTATACAAATTAACCCTAGAACTACTACAGGCAGTGCGGCAGAGCCGACTGACGAGTTTCGATGGGCTATAAATAACGAACAGTAAAACTTAGAGAAAAGGTTTTTGTTTTTATTTAAATCAGTATTCAATCCCATTTTTAAAAATTATTTTTTGAAAATTATATCTCCAAGATGGCGGCCGTCAGCATTGATACACTGTTGTAGACGATCTCTGAAGCTCTCATATGATTTTCGGCACATTTCGACTGGTATGGCCTCGACTTCCACGTGGAGTGGTTTTTCATGGAGCTGCCGTGGGTTATTTGTAGCCCAGTATCGACACTTTTGTTTATTTACAGTTCCAGAAAGATGAAAATGGGCCTCATCGCTACAGAAAAAAGTTGATACCGGAGGAATTTGCAGAAGAATTAGCTGACGGAGATTTTTACGGTTGCCGTAGTCAGTAGCATTTAACTCTTGGACAAGTATTAATTTATAGGGATGGAATGATAGATTTCCGTGAAGAATTCTCCTCAAAGAACGGTCTGAGATTCCCAAAGCTACAGCGTGTTTCCGGGCTGAGCGTCTCGGTGACTGCTCAATTGACTCCAACTGCACATTTTCGGGGGTTCTTACCGTTCTGGGTGCTCCGTGTCCAAGTCTACTTAGGGTACTTGCAGTTTCTTCCAAATGCCGTATCCACAATTTGATAGTGTTAGCAGACGGAACAGATTCAGCACGTGGAATGCCGAAATGTATACGAAAAGCCCTTTGTGTAGCGATCACAGAACGATTATTTTCGTAATTCGCACGCACGACGAAACCACGATGTACACCTGTCCAGACCATGATTACGAATAAAAAACGGCATTACCGTACAATTCAAAATATACCACTTTTTAAGGCCTGCTTTTATCTTATTACAGGCTAATGACCTCATTAAACTCGTCAATCGGCTCTGCCGCACCCTGTATAAACTAGGAATGTACGTCTAGGAACACGATTATTTAATGGATTATTTCGTTACGATTATTCAGTCAATTGGTTATGACTTGTATGATTCGTATACACTACTAGTTGTCCCGCACTGCGTTTACCGTGAAAAATTGGTGGTTTTTTTTTTTTTTTTTTTTATTATTCTTTCATCTCGTCGATCTCTTTATGGGCGTTGATCAGCGAACGAGTAAATGAGGAGTATTTGTCTATTATCGATATATATATATATATATATATATATATATATAAATGGATGTTTGTCTGTATGAGATTAATAGACTCGAAAACTACCACCGGAGCGATTTGTACCGCGGTTTTTTTTCGCAAAATGTCCCGTAAGGTTTATATAGGCTATTCTATAATCCGCCTCCTATTCGGTTTATAGGCATTTGCAGTGGAAAAATCGAATTGTTTTTCTTGATTTATTGATTACCATAAACTGTTATTCATTATTATTGTAGTGCAATCCCCGTGCTGTGCGGGTATCTATGGTAATAAGTGAAAACACGTGAAACCATCGGCTTTGTTTGTTTACGCGCCAGACAACAAAACAAATAAAGTCGTATATCATAAAGCATTGCAATGAACGATATGATTATATCACAGCAAACAAAAAATAAATAAATATTTGTTTGACGTGAAATTCTGACTTAATTCAATAAATTATCAATAATCAATGAATTATTACGAGTCGATGAATTATTGTGACTTAAATTAGTTGTCTTGATTGGCTGTTGAAATGACAAAGTAGAATACGTTTAGTTAGGACATGATGAGCAGGACAATAATACATAAATAACATTGTAAATACATTGCAACAGCAATATCTAGCAATAGCAGAACATTACTGGGTCAGTTAATCTCTCTTAAAGAGTACTTTCTTGCCCGTGACAAACCCAATATAATAATGGTTAATAACAACCCGTTTTTTTTTTTTTGTTTCCATCCGTGTCGCCAAGGTAACCAGGAAATTGAATTTCAGTAAAATTCATGTGCGAACACCCCGTTAGGGGATAGATTTCCAAAAATTTTTTTTTTTTAATCTCACCCCGACACCAACAAAATATATACCACCGAAATTTCAAGTCTCTAGGTCTAGCGAATTGGTCTGGGATCAGTGAGCGGCGAATGAACGAGTGAGTGCCGTTTGGCTTATATATATAGAATAATAACGAACCTAACCTAAAAAATATACGTTTTTATTTTTTGCGTAACTAAGCAGCGTTATTTTTCCTAGCAACGTATTAATGGATAGGATGTAATATGCCAGAAACCTTCGCGGGAGTGTACTCAACAACTTCCCAAAGTTTCATCGGGTAAATAGTGTAGATATGCGTAAAGGACAAACAGACATACATTCCCTTTTATATATAGAAGAAGATAAACAGTAGGTTTATACAAATAACGAAGTAAATGAAGGACACAATACTTCTATTGTGTCCTCTTTCGATTTTATAATAGATGTCATAACAATTCTAATACCCACAATTGCAGGGTATTTTTTTTTTTCTGCTTCGCGTGAACATGTCTTTTGAATAAATCACGGGTAAAAAGGACCACACGTAATTCGACTATAAAAACTGTTTTGCGCAGTACAACTTTTCTCGTGCCATATTTATAGCGGAATCGCCTAATTTTCACAACACATAACAAAATAACTATATCTTTACTACGGTGTGTTTATTATTTTGATAGTATAAGTACAGTGAACGTTATTATTCTCTTGCAAACAATCAGTTAGTTTGGTATTTCATTTACACATTAAAAATAATTGAGTAATGCTATCAAACGAACAAGCACGCCATTGGCAAGCCGATAATGTGTTCTTCCCTGTGTGTTCTGAAATTAACCGAACATGTAAATTGAGTTCAAAGTGAATTCGAATGTGTCGTGAAATGTTTGCCTATATGTGATCCCTTAAATACGTACATTTTATTTTTATTTTTCGGAAGTTCCATTGGATTTGTCTACACGCAACCCGTTAGATATAAACTGGGCGTGCGACGTGTCCGTATACCTTTTCTAATCGTAGTGTTTTCGAGGAAAAGAACATAAACGATTATTTTCAACAATATCTACATATTATAGAAAAAAAAAAAAAATAAAAAAATGGACTACAGGACGTGATGTGTATATGATTATTAATGTTGATTTGCTCTCATCGTTTCGCCCGTTTCGTAGTCTTATAATACTACTTACAAATAAATCGAAACGAGTTTAAAATCGCTAATTTGGAAGACATTTTTACCGAATGTTCGGTTTATCAGTTATGCATAACGTAGTAAAAATTAAATGGTACAATAATATTCTATTTAATTGGAGGAATCGAATTATACGATTTATCGAAAATGATAAAAAATCTCTAAAATATATCGTCCATGGAGTTTAATATTTGCAACCAATATCTGTATAAATTATTCCTGCGACGAAAGAAGAAAAAAAACCAAATAAAAATATATGACGTACACAGAATAGAATATTTTTTACCGAGTTTATTTTTAATACTCTGCGATAATAATTTATAAAACAAATATTTTATTGAAAATTAGGCGCGTACTTTTTAAAGTGAATGGTATTCTTCACGTACAAAAAAAAAAAAAAAAAAAAAAACCATACCTTTATACCTAGTGGCATATAGTATATATTTTTTATAATATATCTAGTGTTATGTAAAAGCTACATGTGCTACTTAAAGATTATTAGAAAGGCGTCACGTGGACAAAATATATTTGATTAAATAATACAAACGGCGTTTTCTGGAAAATGAAACGAACAAATTCGAATATTCTGTATAATTACTACACTCGATAATAAATAATTGACATTACATAGGTACACGGTAAGTATGAACGAGTGTTCGTACGGTGTCATATTTAATTTTATATATCATACAAAATCAATTTTTTAATTTTTTTTTTTCCCCCATATAGGTAAGCGGTAATCAGTGTTGATACTTTTCCGGATAAACGTATCTAGATATATTTTTAATTATCTATTATCTTATCTAGATAAATAAACGCCAAGTTAACTAAATATTTATCTTAGATACGAATGTCACTTATGTAGATAAATTGTTCTGTATATATATATATATATGTACTTTTTTCAAGGCATATACTAGTGGAAAACCTAAGCTAAAAAACTAGGTTATTTATACCCTAATTATCGTTAACTATTTACTTTAGTATGACAATTTATATGAATTCATTTAACATCTAATACAATTTTAAAATGTAATCATTATTTACGAAAAATGTATCCGGTTTTTTTTTTTTTTTTTTTTTTATCTAGATAAATGACGGTTATTTTTTTTTTATCCATTACCCAGATATTTTCCGTTAAGTTCTTCTCTTATCTTTAGCTCGATTGATTTCTGGTATTTTCTTTTTGTCTTTGTCTAGATAAATGTTAATTATCTGCGTCTCAACAATGAGATTAATAGACGTATTTTTCATCTTCCTCTGAAATACCCGGGTAAAAACGTTATCCGCACACGAGCCTATCATATGGTCAACTATATATATATAGCTCCTTATTTCAAGTATTGCATGACGCGTTTGTGTTTTGAAGGTTAGTTACGCATCGTACAGTCGTTTATTGAAAATTATTGACGTTTCATAATATCGCCGCGACACCGTGTTTGTTTTCTCTATATTAATATTACAGACGCAGACGCAACATACGTATACAGTCGGAATGTAATAATAATTTAGCCAACGATAAAAAGTAGATATTATAGCGGAAAAAAAATTATCACCGTCTTATGAGCCGGACATGCTCGCCGTCGTTGTAAGTAGTAGCGGTTATACTTGACGACCACGGGAAAGGGTCGAAAATAATAGTCAAATACCCGCTCACTCCCCCCCCTCCAAACCAACCATGTAAAAATAACGTAAACTAGTAAAAAAAAAAAAAAAAGCGTCGTTAGACAATTATTTTTAAAATGTATAAATAAAATCAGGCTCGGTCAGTTATTTTGCATTCGATAAAGGAATGGATTGCGAAAAACTGGACGTTTCCAATGTTGCTCTTTGACCTGGAAAAAGTGATTACGGAACGGATTGAAAAGTGCGGGCTTACGCTGATTTTTCGTTCGAAAATTCCCTACAAACGGTGTCGCACGTTTGGAATAAAATTTAAAAAAAAAAATTCGTACTCGTACGAAATCAACGGTATGGTTTTAGCAAGGCGATTATTTATAGTGAAACTAAGAAAATATATAAGTTTATGAAGCTACGGTCTATAAAGGGGGGGACGATTCATCCATCTATCACTCTATTAACCGTTTGTAGGTGTGCAGTTGGAAAGGGATAGAGGCAGAGACGGCGAACATAATAGGATACATTATGTGACAGGCGCACACAATTTACACGACACGAGGGTTTAAATATAATTCATAATATTTGTATTTTACTATTTACAAATATATATATATATATATATATATAAAAAAAGAAAGAAAGAAGAAAAAGATTGACTGTTGGAAATTATTTAATATTATCGATCGAAAACTCGAACTCGAAACCAATTGTGAAATCGGTAGTAATATTAAAACTAATAAACCGATTCTTATTGAATGGTAAGGTCTTCCGAATTCGTTTATTTCTATGGAACAATTAGCAATTACATTCATAACAAAAAAAAATGTTTGATTCATTGTATTGTACACACGATCAGCGATTTTCTTCCGTGAACTTTATTAAATCAACTGCGAGAAATCGTCTTGGAACAGATATGTGTGCAGCATGCGTTCAATTTAAATCTATAATAATTATCAACCCGATGGTTAGGACAAATTTCTCATTGAAAACGTATTCATCAAAAATATGACGTTATAACATTATAAACGTAAATGTAAATGTAAATAATCACCTGATTGTATTATTAAACGTGTGTATTTTAAAATTATTAATTCGTACCGATGCACACCAGCTTAGGTAAAAATAAATATATAATTTTTTATCGACACGCAGACCTACTAAAACGATGTTCACCGTGCCCGGTGGATATAGAGAATTGCCATTTTTATACGGAAAGCGACGATAGATTAATGCAATCAAAAAACTATCGTGAGCAAAGCTCGATAAACCGGCTAGGTTATTATTTACTACACATAAGTCGCGGTGTTTTTTTTTTCCCGTATGGCCCAAGGTAATCCAGAAATCAATAAAATACCGATCTTTGTTGTCAGTTTTTTTTTTTTTTTTAAATTTTAGTAGAAATACAAATAGTAAATAATCGCGCACGGGTATTCCGGGCATGGTCGACAATAGAAAGAGATATTTTATATTTAGATTGATTTATTTTCCAATACTATGGAATATGTTTACAAGCGTACAACTCAGTGGCGCCAAACCTATAGATGAGCGTTGCTCTTTTGGTCATAAAAAAAAATATCAAAACGTAGACACTTTTTATTTTATTGCTAAGCGATTGAGTACAGATTTCGATGAAAACCGTAAAAATTAACGGCATTTCGTGTACTATTGCGTAATAATATTTTCCGATTAATGTTTAAGGCCCAGCGTGTGTTTTGGCTAAAACACATTATTATTTGACGATTATTTTTTCGTTAGAAAAACAGAAGACTTCTTGCAATGCCACATTGAACTCTGTTTTTCAATATAATCGTTTCAAACTCGAAAACAACAACATTTTCAACAGTTTTTATTTTTACCGTTATTTGAAATCAAATGAAAAATTGAAATAATTAATATTAACATTAATACATATTAAAAATTATAAGAAATATTATGTTGATAATGAGTATCGTCTATTCCCACAAAGTCATGTTCGTGCGTGAAAACGATTGTACCCCTTCTCATTAAACGGGTGTTGAGCAATAGGTTAGTGGACATCTCGAAATCCCAATCCGTTCCACCTCACAATCTACAAAAAAAATAAAAAAATAATAAAATAATAATTATGAAATTGTAACCTTAATAAGTGTCCCGAGAGACGAATTTTCGATATGGGCGAGATTAAAAGCGACCGTGACGGAAATAAAGTTTTTAAAACTCAGGACGAGGGGCGGGCTATTTCCGCGAATAAAATCATTATTTTGCAGCGAAAATCAAAAATTAAACAAATTAAAAATTACTATCGAGCACTATAAGTGGAAAGTATTTTTTTTTTTTTTTTAATTTTTTTTTTTTTTTGTGGGGGAGGAAGCTCGTTATAACCCCTCGGCCGCCCCCGATATTTGCGACTTTTATATTGTTTCGAGGACGAGGATCTCCAGAAAATGGGCGGGAGGGGAACGAAACGAAACGGTTCAAAGAGTCAGCGGTTTTTATGCCGGGCGCGAAGAGTTGGCGCTCGTTATATTTAATTTAATTTCGACTCTCCTCGGGACGGCGCGGGCGTTGGCGGGCCGCCGGACGAGCTTATTGGGGGGGGGGAGAAAACCGACGGCAGCGGCGGCGGCACGGGGACTCCGGGGGGCCGCTGCCGCCGTACTTATTGTCTCGTTTATTTGTTTTATACCGTACGTTTCGTACGCGTAAAACTATACGTGCCGGTGCGGCGAAAAACGATTTCGTTATTTTTCCGGGACCGCCAAAACGTGGAATTTCGTCGGTGTGTCCGCCGCGGTCACACCCAACGACCCGAGCGAAAAACTGTTTATCGAAACCCGAACAATTCGCCGCGGCCTCCGCGAATGATAGCTGCGGCGGTGCAACGCGCGCGACGCGTCACTTTTGGTTTTTTTTTTTTTTTTTTTTAATAAAGGTCGTTTCGAAAAGTGGGTGGCCGCGTTTTATTGCGTCACCGGCGACGACAATAAACCGCGTAGACGTTAAACGAATAATATTATTTTATTATTTCGTATTCGTTCTTTGCGGAAATCTGCCCCGGGACGCTGCCGGTTCGCTCGGAGAACACCGTCCGGTCTCGCAAGCGCATCGACAATCCCGTTTAGGAGAAAATCAAAAAAAAAAAAATCCGGACACTAATGCGTATAATTCGAGTAGAAAAAGTAAATTTAAAATTATCCCGTCGGTCCCGCGGGCGATCGGAGCCCCACAAGACTTGGTCGTGCACAATTCCCCGGTATCGTAACCGGACCGCCGTCGATCTTGCCCCTGGAAATTCGAATAATTTCAACGTGCCTACGGGAAATCAATATTAACGATCAGCTGGCGGTATTGATTGAACTGCTAACGTCGAAAGTGGGAAAAATTCGAGAAACGAAAGGATCCGGGCTAGTGTTCGGAGTCGACGAAAATCAAACTCTGACCCCACCCACAGACACGGCGGAGAGATGACTGTCGGGATTAAAAAAAAAAAAAACGGCGCGTTTTGTCGTCGTAATTTACGTTTATTATCGGTGGCGGTCGTACAAACGATACGTTATTTGTTATTCGTGTAATAGTATAAATACGGTCACGGCGCGGGATAGAGAAAGACGTTTTCGGGTGAAATAGAGATGCAAAAAAAAAACCCGTAGGTTTATACACTCGAAGCGGCGGCCGACCTAATGGCGAATTTGGTCCTACTAGACAACGCGAAGGCTGCGCGAGCGGTAGAGAGAGAGAGAGAGAGAGAGAGAAACGAAAAAAGCAAAGCGTTTTCGACGGTGTCCTCGGACCGGTTTGGCGGTCGTTTATTTTCGTTTGTTTCTCCGGCGGTCCCGGGACAATAATAATTATTATTATCGCCGGCCAAGGTGAATCGGTGGCGAACGCGACGACGACGGCGACGGCGACGGCGGCGGCAACGACGACGGCGCATCGGTCTCCGCGGGCAAACGGACGGGGACGGTGGAGACCGAGCCGACCGCGAACGTACGGGTGTATAATATAGTTGCGCGCGCGAGTGTGTCGTTAAAAAAAAAAAAAAAAAAGAAAAAAAGCGTTTTGTGAAAGTGTTAGCTCATGCGAATACGGTTTCAAGGTCGATGCGCGTAATAATAATAAAATACATAAAAACCGACCCGTAAACTGTTGTACGCCCGCCTCTACAGTCGTATTATCAGTACCAGTAATCCGTGTATGCGTGTGCGCCGACTGTGATCATTTCAAATTTCAATATTCGGTTTTTTTTTTTAAACGCAATAAGTGTTTCATCTTTATTCTCGACACGCGCACACACCACATAATCGTATCTATTTGTTGAAAACCGCCATTGTACTATAATTGTTTATCGTATTTACGTTTCAAGTGTGGGTCTGGTCGGTTTTAATCATATTTTCTATCGAGAACATCTCGAGCCCGTGAATGATCAACGCCGTTACGAAGATGTCGAGTCGATCAATTTTTTAATAAAAATACGACGATTTCGACTACAAAAAGCGTTTGCGACTTTCCAACCGCAACAGTTACCGGAGGGGGTTGAATTTAATACAACATTCCGTTATCTCCAATACGGATATATAAATATTTAACAAAAAAAAAATTAATTAAATGGGTACCACATACACTATACAAATTGAAAAACGTTCTATTTGTATTAGGGACGGGCAAAAATGTTTGATCATCGATTTTCGATGTAATCGATACATCGTTTTTTGAAATATCGATGTGTTCGATGTATCGGTGTAAAACCATCGAAAAAATGTTTTCCCCTTTAGCCTTTAGGGCTGCTATCTGATACACACCTTTTTATCTGTATTCTGTATTCTGTACAGTGCAGTGTGTACTAGTTTTTTTAATTAAATAATGAATTCAAGAGTTAACCATTGTACCATTGTTCAAGTTTGTTTTTTTAAAATACATATAAAATACTTGTCAATTATAAAAAAAAAAAAGCTGTAAACGACATATTTGAAGTTGAAGCTGTCGATAATATGGACAATGTTAGAGACGGATCTTCAACATCTGAAGTTTCCGACTCTTGCCACGGTGTAGCCCGTTGACTTGGCTTTTGAAACCGTAACACTACTATGTTTACTAGTGAGATGTCCACTTAAATTACTCGTGTTGTCTGAAAATAAAATTACAGTTACCCGTTACTAACATGTTAGTTATAACAATTACAATTCATAATTTGTTGTATAATATAATTATTTATTATGAGTTGGTACTTAGTATTATAAATCTGTTAAAAAAATGTATAATAAATATATATTGTGAACAAAATATTTAAAATTAATTGTATGGGAATCAAAAAATTGTAAAAAAACAAATAATATTTTTTTTATTATAATTTTTTCCTTGATTGTCTTTATATTATAAAATATAAGTAAACGAGAAAATTACTTACCACTTGTTTTTAATGTTTTCTGGCATAATTGACAAGTGGCTGTACCATTATTATTTTTCGTAAAATGTTTCCATACTATACTGCGACCCATCGTTTCGTCGGTTATATTAAATTATAATATATTATAATTAATATTTGATTTTGGTTTTTGACCGTTGCCCGTTGTAAAATATTATGATAACACGATAATAAGCAGTGCGATTCCTCTATCTGAAATCTGTTATCAGTTAATCAATAGAAAAATAATCAAAAATTTTTATATTATATAAAAAAAACATCGAAGCTTAACCTCGATGTTTTTTGCCCATCCCTAATTTGTATAGGAATAATACGTTTTTTTATGCTACTGGGGGTGTTTTTTTAATGAGCGCATGATATTGTGTTGGTGCGAGTGAATCATCGGGATATAGTTGGTCATAGAGGACCTCCAGCAAAACTTCTACCAAAATATGTGAAAATACCAGAATCTCCTTATCGGATACAAGATTCGCAAAAGGATTTTTGATTGCACGTTGAGTATAGTTTTCACCGGTGACATATAAAAATTGATAAACCGCATACTATTTTACCGGAACTTTAATCAACAGAGTAAATTAACTAATAGTCTGCCGACGGACGGTTATAATGACAATTGACAAAACCGACACTTATATGAACACACCCGTTACACAAGATGAGGTTTAAATCGCAGTGCGGTTCAAATTTTTATAATTCGCGAACTACGAAAAGTAATTTTGACATTCCCAAAATCGACTAAAACATCATCTACCAACGGTTTTGGGTTCTTAAACGGCATTTGTAATTTTTCCCCGTACACATTTTTTACGTCACTTTTTAACCACTTAGGGGTTTGAATTTCGCAAATCGGCGTGTAAACTATCGATCCGATAGATTCTTTACACGACCTTTAAACGTGATTTTAAATTTTGCATCCATACACCGTCAAAATTTAGCCTCCCTTAGTGGTTGCACACATTGTATAACAATGAACCTCTGTGCGAAATGTCTTGGTTCGGGCTGTGCGTCGATAGTTCAGTGAGTCAGTTTCTTCATTTATATTATACACAATCGAAGATATTATTATCAAAGTACGTATTCTCATTGGCCCCGCTCGCACAATATAAACGTGCTTGGACATTAAAGTGAGATTTTTCTCGATCCCGGCCACACCGCCGGCAGATAACTAAACGCATTTCGCGGTTATAAATTTCACGGCAGTGTCCTCCCGCTCTAAAAAAAAAAAAATTAAAAAAATAAATACATTACTATTCGATATCCGTTCGGTTTTTGGTGTTCTCAGTATTTTTTTTTTTTTTTTTTGCCGTAGCACATTGCACCGCGGTATCACACGACCACTATCGTTTATCGTACCATTTTTTGCGGAAATTATATTTTTTTTTTTTCCCCAAAAAGAATTATGCGGTTTTTCGTCCTCCCGTAACGCAGATAACGCGGCTATATTTCACGTATTTATAGTCATATAAAAATCATACAGTAAACGGCCACCATCTCTAAACTAGGAGAGCCGCCTCAAATGTCTCAAAGAGCTCGAGATAATAATGTTTTCACAATTATTTTATCTCGGTTTATACCAGCAGCATTTTCGTCAGAACTCACCTTTTTACGTCTGGCCTTTTAAACTGTTAAAATTGTATTCGAAATTTAATACGTGTTTGTTTTGTCTTATTCTCTTTTGCTTTGTCAGCGTGAACGGCATTTATTCCGGGCTTCAGTGCGGCGCCGGGCCTAAGCGTTTGAAGTTCAGATTTTTACGGAAATCATACAAACCGTTCAATGAAAACATGATTAACCGAACTACACTCTGCCCGGGCCGTTTCCCGTCGGTATTGTTTTATTGTTTCGTACAAATATAAATTAAATTCCTCTCTGTATTCTATACATTCCGGACTTGCCCACATATTCATTCAATTGTTGGCTCGGCCGGGCAGAGTTTATTAGTACCAGTACGATAATAAAAAGAAATATCCGATATACTCATCGATTATATGGGCAACGATACGTTTTGACCGCGGGAGCGAGTGGCTGATTTCATTATTTCGCCCTCGACCGTGTTGTGTGTTTAGAAGAAAAAGAAAGGACCGCCAAACTAAAAATAATATTTTAAATTTCGCAGGACCGTGTCAATTCGTCCGGGGCACTTTTCCGCCGTCGCTATATTGTGCCGCACAATACGCGGCTAGTAGCGTTATATATTTATATATGACATTTTTATCTTTATTTTTTTTTTTTTTTTTTCCATCAATATACCCTCGGAGTTATCGAATTTCCGCCAATCGTAACGCACAATAAAAAAAAAAAAAATAAAAAAACCATCATTGGCTGCGAAGACTGCAGTGTCAGACTTTTGACCCGGGAGCGTTTTCCACGTTTAACCCCAGTCTGTTCGGTCTTTTAAATTACTTATAGTGTAATGATAAACTTTTTTTCTTTATAAAAAAAAAAAAAACCGCCACTATTCAGTCCGAAAAACTGCAGCCAGACACCGCGTATTAAATTAGTTGTATACGATTATTTTCAATTTTCGTCTCGAGAGAAAAAAAAAACACCTATAACAATATAATATTAAGAAGGAAACAATAGTATTTTTTTTTTAACGAAAAATTGAATTGAATTCATATCTTTAACTACGCCGCCCGTAGTTGTCCGTATTTATATTATGTTAATATTTCATAATATTACCGCGAGTAGAACGGAAGAATATTTTACATAAAACAAAATTAAATTTAAAAAAAACCATAATGGACGGACCTGGAGAATTATTTACGAGCAACAATATTATTAATGATATACTCTGTTAATTTTTTTTTTTTTATTTATTTATACTATCCCGCGTATAATTACAACAACAACAACAACAACAACAACAAAAAATGGGCAATCGTCTAATTAGAACATAAAAAATTGTTATACATATATATATATATATATTCCGAGTTTGTGTATGCGCGATAATCGCGAGGAGGATTTGTGCCACATCAATTACTGCAATAAGCCCGTCGAGATATTATTATCCCAAAAGAGCAGAGTAAGCCGGGCAAATGAATAAAATACGCCCATTTGGATCGGCAAATGTACATTCTATATATAATATTATTATATGTTCGTATGAGTCGTTGTGAATTTTTTTTTTTTTTTTTTTATTAGTATCTTTACTAGTCGAATTGGTCGTTTTGACCGGCTGCAACATAATCATATCTACGAGGATATTGTTATAATTAATAGTACATATAAATATATTATTATACTATTTACTATAATGAATTATACTTTCAAGTTTAAACCGTTACAGCGTAAAAGTAGATTTCGAAAGGAGATGATTGATAAAAGAAGATTTGTAGTGTTCGGGCAATCTCGTATGCAAACTTTTTCGCAGACTTCGACGGGTTCATAGTTCAGATTCGATAGGTTTTTTTTTTTTTTTGAAATATCGAAAAATGATCCGATTTTCCATTTAAAACTTGTGTTTTTGGTATGCAGATAGATGGAAATAAATCGGATGCGTTGGAAAATTTGAAATTTGTTGATGAGATTAGTTTAATTATAATTTCACTATGAGCAATGTTGAGACTTGTCAAGATAATATTTTTTATCTTTAGTTTTGTTTAGGCGAAAATATCGATATCCATCTGAAGTTTATTTAAAATAAAGAATAATTATCTTAATAGTAATTATCTAAATAAAATATACATATAAAAAAATAAAATGTTTTACCCAGAGTAGAAAATTTTTTATTAATACTTAACTATATTGTTTTTTTTTTTTTTTTTTTTTTTTTTTTTTTTCACCTCCTTTGCATTTACAGAATTATTTTAACCGTTTAAATTTTTACCTTAACCTGATATAATGTTCTTAACAATAGATAGTTAAAAACAAAAATTATCTTTCTTTATTTAAATAAATTCCACATATCTATTATATTATGTGAGATAATTTAAGTATTTGTTATCTTGGTGATTTTGGAATGGGCCATCTTGTATTTAAATAAATTGTACTTGTTTACATCTCAACACTGATTATACGTGAGTTTATTAAAACTAACCTAACCTAAATATACGTCACATTAGTTCAACTCTAATGAATTGAAATCCGATAATCATTTATAGCAATATTTGGATAAACAAAATGTATTATTTCTATGCATTGTAACTGTATTTTTATTACGAGTATAGAAAACTAATCGGTTGTTTTCAAAAGCCATAGCCGAACTACGACGAGTAATTGCTCAGGTATAAATTTTTCACTATGCTTGATCTCACATGGGCCGCAAATGATAATTTACTCTCCAAGAAAGATTTCCTTTTCATTAAAATAAGTTAAATGCAACAATATTCGAACAGTAACAGTTAAATGTTACAGTTATCGAATGTAAATTTATTAAGTATTTTACTTAATATTTAATATTTCATAAATCATCAGTTGCGGTCGTCGTGTGACGCTCTCCGGTTTCGACGGATACAGTTTGGTACGACGGGACACAATATTAAAACCATCAAATTAAAGAAGGTAAAACATACATTTTACAACATTACACTGGTCGTCGATTGTAACAATATGGATTATCACAACCGTTGGATTGTCTTTATTGAAATTATTTCAATTGTGAATAAAATATTAGTGGTGCGATTTTTTTTTTTTTGATTTTTTTACGTGATATGTACATTCTGTGCCCTGTGCCCACAATACGAATATGTGATAAAAGAATATATGTAACACGATAAAGCTTGAAGGAAGAAGCCACCCAATGATGACACTACCCGACGAATGATTTAATTAAAGATTTGGATAATATTTTTTTTTTTTTATTTATTACTATGGAAGTCTTTACACTTCCATAGTACCACTTCCTTCTTAGCCGGCTCGGTGGGTTGCCAGGAATCGATAGTGTGCCCCTAGATCAGATATAAGAGGATTGGAATGACAAAGGAGTTTTGAATGGTATCGTTTATAGAAGACGCTAGCTTCTTCAGAAACGGTCATGATTTTCAAATCCGAATGGAATGAGAAGTTGAAAGTGATGCGATTTAAAAAAAATATTACTATTATATGTATTTGTTGGTTTTTTGATTTGGACGTGGGCACAACCGCACAACAGCGGCCTACCCATGAGCCGTATCCTTCTATTTTTTTTTTATTCTTACGTCAGAAAACAAATCTGTTTTTACAATACACGCGTATATCGCCGACGATTTATTACGAACTTTTACCGCATCATATTAACGAAGCACCCGGAGGTCATGAACACCAGCGCGTATATTTGTCAAACATTTCTAATCGCATAAATCTATTGTAATAAAAGTCCAGAAAACGTAGAAATTATTATCTCGGTCAAAACGATTTAAGACATTTTTTTTTTTCATTTTTTAATTTTGTCGAATCGCGATATTTCTATTATTGCAATCCGGGCGTGTTTTACTTATACTCGCGAAAAAATCGTTTTGTCACTTTTAATCTGTTATCTGTCATCCGGTGCAAAACCCGCGCGCATATTGGACAAATACACCGGTAAAAACTTTCCAAATCTTATATTGCAAAAAACGACAGAGTGTTGTGTGTGTGTGAGGAGGGGCGATACGATGAACACTGATTCTATCTCGGAAAATATTAACGCATTTTGCGAAATTAAAAATGTAATTCTTGAACGTATCGCGCGACACCTCGTATTTGTGTTTGTCCTCGGCCATTATGCGGTACGGTTTTTTTTTTTTTTTTTTAAACGGAAACGCGCCAACACCTGTTTCTGTTAATTTATGAAATCTATTTCTATTTATTAATTCTTTTTTTTTTTTTTACGCGTTTTAGCGCTCATTGTATTCGGGTATAACTATATATGTGTACACTACCGCTCGGAAATTCGATTATTTGGGTAGACGCTTTTAACTATTGCAGATGTCGCGGTACAATTATTATTATTATTATTATTATTATTTACGTAAATATAGATGAGTTATAATAGACAATATTATAGTTACACGAAGTGTATAAAGTAAAAAAAAATAATAATGATGATGGCGTAGTAGTGACAACACTGACGACTCCGGTGACCCCCCGGACGGCCGTGCCAATTATTTATTAATTATTACGATAATCGTTAACCGGTGTTGGTTTTACGACGTGTTTTATTGGCGGCGGAACGAATTTTTGAACCGTGGAATGGGGTGGTTGAATAATAAAAAAAGGATTTTGAACGCTTGAGAAAAATGATGTAATTCAATAATCGAAAAATTATTTCAGAAATACATATTTTTTCTCTTTTTCGGATAACAGAAATAAACACCTATAATTATAGGGGGATTGCACGCGGCTATTAAAAAAAAAAAAAAAAAAAAGGGGGCGAAATTTAGGCAATTTTTAATATCATCGTCGCCGCCGTCCCGAGATCTTTGTGTTAGTCGTAAATAATCATTAAAAAAAAATCAGGGTGGCCCTTGGTAGTTTACTGCTGTAAGTTTTTGTAAAATTTTTTTTTTTTTACAGTTTGCGGCACCTGTCCATGCGGCGTTCTTTTAAGCATAACGTTTAGATTAAAATTATTAATACAGTTATTTTAGTTATTATTTCTAATCATTATAATAAAAAATTTAGTTTTGTACACATATGTATTTCGAACCGTTCGACTAATATAAATATTAAAATAAAAAATAGCGTTTATCCCGATTTTTTAAGTTTTCACTTATATTTTACATAAAATCGTAACTATGTCGGTAATACACGATTTAATAGTGTCAAAAATTATATTTTTGAAATCTTCGTAACATTTTCTACCCGATATTTGCTGTTTAATGTTTTTTGGTTGACAAAATAAAAAGTTTCTAGCACAATGTTTTAGATTTGTACGTAAAGAATAACAAAACTACTCAATTTCAAGTGCCCAGGGGCGCCGTTTAAAATTGAACGATTAATTTCAAATTTTGCCGTTATTATTTTTTGGGGTATTGACGAAAAATGGGAAAGTGCCGCAAAAACAATTTAAATATTTTTTTTTTTTTTTTTTTAAAGGCCACCCTAATGTGCGTATACTGCCACCTACCTAGTAAGTATTGTTGCGTGTCGCATCGCTAATTTGTTTTTAGTTATTTGATTACAATTTATCAAGTTTTTCGAATTTTGACACAGTCAAATATATATATAGGAAAAATATAATCCTACTGTTTACCGATTTGGACTAGGTTTTCGATGTTATGCTCTGCAACTTTCGATGGAGGGACGAGGAGAAGGTTTCCGGGTATATTTCTATTCGAAATTCAACCTCTAAAGTGTGACTCTTACAGGGAAATTTAAGGGAGAGGGTAGGGGTGGCAAATACATACGACCATAAAAAAAAGGCCGTTTGATATAAAGTCAATACGTTTTCACAAACTATAAGTTCATATTATTTTTCAGAGGGGGGGACAAGTGCCCCGTCTTTACCACCCCTCCCACACACACACACACATAGGCTTTCACGGTTATTTCTGGTACGAAAATCGAATTAATTGCCGTCTATAAATATTCGTTTACCGCCGAGGTGATACGGATGAAATCGAGAAAAAAAAAAGTTAAAACGCAATTAAATAAATAATAAGGTAGTCCCCGGGAGTGTAAATGATAATAGTGAGCGAATTACCATTCTATCGCTAGGTATAACGTAATAATAGTAATAATTCTTTTGGCACGGGCAACCGCCGGTCGGGATGTGAAACGACAATATAAATAATATTTTAATATTAATATACACTAATACAGGGGTCCTCAACATATTTTTGCAGCGGGACGTAGAGATACGCATCGGCACCGCGGGCCAAATTTTTTTTAGAGAGCGATAGAGACGTAACGAAACTGAAGACAAACGAGAAATTATTTTATTTGACTACGCGATTATAAAAAAAAAAAAAAAAAAAGGGAAAAAATTGTGTTTTATTGTGATGTTGAGTTACTGTTACTTAACGAGAACCATTGATTTTCTTTTAAACATTCCGCGGTAGTTCCAGTAGATCAAACTTGGGTTGCGCCAACCAGCGGCGTCACTCGCGGACGCGCGTCGCCACTCAAGTTGGTCCTGTGCATTTGATTTGACGTATTGCATTTTTGAAGAAAAAAAAAAAAAAAACACGGGTAAGTAGAGCTGAACATTGAAATCATTTCACGTGCGCATATGTTGTGTATCGGAAATGAGCCGTCTGGCAACATGGCATAGAATTCATGCAGTTCGGTTTCTCCGAAATAGTTTTTGTGCTGGTTGTCTGACGTGAGCCCGATAACTTTATGCTGAAACACCCGTTGGTAAAGTATCGAATTTTACGGCTAACGGATTTTGGTAACTACCAAACGAATTGCCAAAACATCAGCGGACTTGAAGGGCCGTAGGTTGAAGACTCCTGCACTATTACAATTAATGGTAGTTATTATAATATCAAATTATGCATAATGTCTAATAATAAAATCCTTATCTGCACTTGGCGGAAATGATGCGTCGACGACGATGACGACGATGACGACGACGACGACGACGACGACGACGACGACCTCTACGATTATGTTGCCCGGGGGGCCGCGGGGGGTTTTACACGCACTCGCAAGCACATGGTCAACGTTTAATTTTTAATTTTTTTTTTTTTTTTTTTTATTTCACATAAACAACCTATTCAGTTTAAGCACAATAAGCTTATATGATGAGTGTAATTAAAAAAATAACACGGAAGGTGTGTTTAAGCAGCCACCCACCCATTAGTGACTCTTGGCTATTGATTAGTTAGTTTTTTTTTTTTTGCTTTTTTACCACATTGAGACGTTAGACATTGAAGTTTTGTAAAAGGTCACCGTTTCCTTTTTAATATGCCGTTAGGATTCCCTGGGAGAGTAAGGACGGAAAGATCAACGTATAATTAAGATAAAGTAATTTCAATTGAAAAAAAAAAAAACGTATGGGATTTAGACCGAAAACCTAGACCAAATTATGGGAATTTATTATTTTTTTATTTTTTCCAATTGTTACCGACACTGTTGCCGTTTATCGTTTATCTAAGCAATATAAAGAAAAAATTTTACAAAAATACATCGTCGATGGGAATGCGCAGGCAAGCATCCCTTACTGGACTCCCTGTTGCCCCTGAATTGACTTGACCAAACTGACGCCGTTGTGCATGATCTTCGTCACCGGGTTAACGGAATCGGCCGCTCTAGACACCCCGTGCATCGTCGTCCTCTTCCCCACAACACGGTTCGCAAGACCGGCCGGTCTAGAAAACCAAAACTGCGGGACCCGAGTCTGGGATCGACGGATGTCCATTTCGAAAACGGATTTTGAAATAAGCTAATTATGTTAGCTAGTCACGGGCCGCGGGAATTTTCTATATTTGAATCCTTCAACAAAATATTGACACTTTAAAAAAAAAAACAAGAATTTACGTATTATGCGTACTCAAGTAAGCCGTTCTCATTGTTGCAATAATGAAAATTGCTTTAGTAGAGTTGTTAATGATTTACAATTTATTTTCAAAATTAACATCCGTCCCATAGTTTTGTCTGGCTTTCGGCCTGTTTTACATGATTTTTCGTACCGTCTGTAGCCCCCTTAAAAATGTTACACTGTGACAACGGCTAATAATTACTGACTGTTTATTCGAATCAATCGGATCGTCGGATACGCGAGATCCGTTCATTGCCCCGGTATATATCTTGGCCGAATCTTGGTATCGCGGTATCATGTTTTTAAATACCGTAATTATCACGATTTTCATCAAAAATTACATTTTGAACGCTTATATATTTTATTTTTTTTTTTTTTTTTGTAAAATACGTCCAAAAAATTCATTTTCGTCATTAAGTACAACTAATGATCAGAGGCGCCGGAACAACGGGGGCAATAGGGGATGTCGCCTCCATTGATAAAATGTTTAGGTTTATGTAATGCCCTATAATTGTTTTGTTGAATGTTAAAGCAAAAGTTCATACAATCAATAAGATGGGAATCGTCGACATTGTAAAAAAATATGGAAAAATGATTTAAGGCCAATGGGTTTTCCCAATTTTCTCAAATTTTGTAAAAATTGAAAATTATTTTTTACCTTTTGATTTCTTATTTTTTGGATACCATACTTGTGACTTGTCTTCTGTTGTTTACGATGATAGTCTGCCGACTGCGAACATATTTGCAATAAGTTCTGCAGTTGTGGTTATAAAGATAAATCGCTTCCTCGTTGTGCTGCCGGGACTATCCGAGACTAGAATTCGAACTGAAGTGAATTTGTTTTTTCGCATTTAGGATAATTATTTAGGCCAATTGTAAACGGGGGGGGAGGGGTTAAAATAGCAATATGAAAAAGAAAATGTATACGTACGTAATTTTATATGTTTTTGTTTTATTTTTTATAGGTTCGCGTAGCTGATAGAACATTTCAATTATCCAATTCGACGCGAAATTCTGTGCTATTCTAAAATAATTATTTTTTTGTGCGCCACTATTATATACCGTCATCGAGTTGTACACGTCGTTCGAGTGTAGGGAAGTGCGGTCGGCGGTTACCGAAAAACCACGTTCGCTAAACTTTCTGGAAAATATTAAATCGATCAATATTATAGGCCTTCGGGAAGCGATGAGGTGTGATGAACCCTTTGCCCGGGAAGTCAAATCGGTGGAGGCGGTCGGGCGGTCGACAGCAGGCACGTGCGACGACTAACTCTTCCCGTCGTGATTTTCTTTTGATTTTAATTGTAATGATAGCTGTTTTATTTTGTATTTTTTTTTACCCGTAAACAACTCTATTTTAATAGAAATCTTATTCCGATCTTTAGATTTAGAGGTGTTATTTAGTAGCAAATTTTGTCTAGTCGGTACGTCATTTTTTTGATTTTTCTTTTAGTATTCTCGATAATGCCGAAAACCCGGGAAAAAATGACAATAATTACGGTTTCTGTTACTTTCGAATGTGTACTTTTGTTGTAATTAGTTTTAAAATAATTGTAGAGACCTGAAACTTTCATCCATACAATATTAACATTTTCTAGGCGCGATACATTAAACAAATTATTCTAGCATTTTTTTGGTTATTAATTTTATGTTATTTTTAACTATTTTAAATGTTCGGTTTTTTTTTTTGTTTTAAAAATGCTTTAATTTATTTTTATCGGCGTTTTTAGTTCAAACGTATGTTAAAATTCATTTAAAACACGAACAATTGTAATTTATTTTGCAGTTCAAAATAAATGAATACAATTTTCAATTTCAATTTGTCAAATGCGCTCAGAACCGTTTTTCATTTGCGACGATTCAACGTTGCGTACAGATATAAATTATAATATCCTGTATATAATATATTGTAAAACGAAACGTATTATAATTCAATTACGTCGACATCTGGAAATGTTTTCTGGTTGTTATTTAAAAAAAAAAAAAAAAAAAAAAAAACTTATTATGTATTTATACACCGCAGGGATGTCGAGACGTATAGGTGAAGGCATTTTATTTTAAAAGCAATTTATTTGCGATATATATGTTGGAAAAGTGTCCCGTGGCAATGACTCCTCGGTGGAATGACACCCCAGTAAAACAAGATCCGGAGAGATTCTGCGACGGGAAGAATTGGATACGACGCGTACGAAAGTGTATTATTATTGTGGCAGCGCTGGGACAAAAACGAGGACTCCTGTCTAAGAAGACATCGTGAAATTTACCGGAACCCTCCGAACATCATTCCCGTCGAATAAATATCATCATTTGTCTCATTTTTTTTTTTTTTTTTTTTTTTGTTTTAATGCTTTTTTTATGTCACTCCTCGCCGCAAATCCTGCCTCCTGTCTGCTTCGGTCATCCCGAAAGCCGCTCTTATTTTCTCCGCGATCACCACAAAGTCGTCATTTCATTTAACATTTTCCCTAGAACATTGTCCTATCTGCAATCATTTCACTCGGTGGATAATTTTTATAACGTCAAGCTAAATAGGCTGAAATCTGAGATGGCGATTCCGGGAGTGGTGGCACATTTGTTTCAAACGATTACTCGAATTCGAGTGAATCGATTGCAATGTCGTATAAATTATATTATTTTAAAACATTGTAGTTGGTTCCTGAGAAATAATGGAGGTTTATATGAACGTATAGGTGATTACAATATATTACACCATCGTGCCTCGTGATATCTTTATGACTGACGAGTTTTAGATTCCGAGTGGAGCCCATAATTTGTTTTCGCGGTTTAAACGAATAATTAATAAACAGTCTGCAGTTTTTAATATGATCTTATTTACGATATTTCCAAAATGTTACCGTGTTCAGTTCACCATAAATATATATCGACTTTTGATTTTCAAATAGCCAATCTCTATATTTGTTCAGAACACGTTCGAACGTAGTATTTCTTTTTTTTCTCTAAAAATGATAATATGCACAACACTAATATCGGCTATAACAATTTAAAATTTATACCGGAGGACCGGGGTTATCATCAAATATGGATAATAAGTATTTTATTGCTCTTCCAGTTTGAATTTTAAACGATTATTACTCATAAATGTGTTGCCGTTTGAAAATTCATAGTGTGCAACTTATTTAAGGTATAATTAAGTGTAGGGGAATAATTTGAATATAGTGGTACAATAAAAGCTTCAAATAGTTCCGTGGTGATGATTGAAATATCACCCGAGTAAATCGGCTGGATCATAATAAAAAAAATGATAACAATAATAACCCTGTACATTATTCACAGGGTGGTTATTCCGGAGAATAACTTAACGGGACGTATAAATCTCAGTACGTGTTTATCCGGACTGTATAATTTCGGAAAAGGATCTACCCGATTGATGATTTTTTTTTTGTTTTTTGGATTCCGGGCGGTACACAGTCTACTTTCCAGAACAACATCCGCCCACGTGGCAAATACTGAAATACGGTTATTAATTGTTGGTTTTCTGCGATATACTTTCCGGATTGTTATCATAGCCCTCCGAAAAATGTTCGTATAATATCCACCGATCTTTTATATAATATGAGCAAATAAAATGACCAAACCATCGTATATTAAATATAAAAAAAAAAAAAAAAAATACGACGATATAACATATTTTTTTTATTATTATAAACAGGATTCGGGTGGAGGGGGCCCCCATTAAATAAGTACGTCGTAAGTAAGTCTCCTCGCAAATTGAAACGCGAATTGCCTATGACCCCGATTATAATAATGAAAATATCGTTGCCGAAACGCAATTGTGGACAATGCAACGGGAATGCTGAACACACCGACAAATACGCCGATAAAATAATACGATCGGGTGTAACAACTGCACGATACAATGTAATGGGACAGTATCCCCCCCGATATAATATTAATTATAGTTCAGAACCGATATGTAAACGCTCGCCGGCTCTCCCGTTTGTTCTTCCCCTCGTGTTCTCCCGGCGAATTTACCCGAATGCCATTCCGAACATATGGGCACGGCCATGTAGTATAATATTGTGCTCGGACGTCAAAATTGATTTCCGACGTGTAAATATATGATCGAACAATATAATGAAAGGTAGGCGTATTAACACTGATTTTAATTGCTCGATCGTGTCGGGCAAAACGGCACGCGATAAACGTTTATCGCGTTTATATTAAGCAATATAAAATACATCGTCGATGGGAATGCGCAGGCAAGCATCCCTTACTGGACTCCCTGTTACCCCTGAATTGACTTGACTAAACTGACGCCGTTGTTCATGATCTTCGTCACCGGGTTAACGGAATCGGCCGCTCTAGACACCCCGTGCATCGTCGTCCTCTTCCCCACAACACGGTTCGCAAGACCGGCCGGTCTAGAAAACCAAAACTTCGGGACCCGAGTCTGGGATCGACCGATGTACATTTCGAAAACGGATTTTGAAATAAGCTAGTTGTGTTAGCTAGTCACCGGCCGCGGGAATTTTCTATATTTGAATCCTTCAACAAAATATTGACACTTTAAAAAAAAAAAAAACAAGAATTTACGTATTATGCGTACTCAAGTAAGCCGTTCACATTGTTGCAATAATGAAAATTGCTTTAGTAGAGTTGTTAAAGATTTTCAAAATGAATATCCGTCCCATAGTTTTGTCTGGCTTTCGGCCTGTTTTACATGATTTTTTTGTACCGTCTGTAGCCCCTAGTATTACAGTGATTTTAATTGCTCAATGGTGTCGGGCAAAATGGCACGCGATAAACCCTATATGGTAGGTTACAGTTGTGTACGCGAATATTAATCGCGTAATACGTACAACAATAATTGTAATAATCGTTTTCACAGTCGACGACGCGTATTTATACTCAAACCGGAGTAATCCGACTACGAACGAAACTGACAAAAAGACCAATTCGATTCTGAGCGAAGCCATGAGGAGTATTGATTTACACTATGATGAGTGTTTTTTTTCTTCCGGCTGTGTACAACTTTTCTATCAGAGAGCTTGTTCCATTCGAAACACGACAAGAGGACCGTTTTGTTGAATTTCGGATCTAGTAGGTGGCATTGAGATGTTTTTTTGATTTTCTGTTATTTTATTGTAATTGAGTTAAAAATAATGGTAGACTTGAAATTTTTACCGGATACTAAGGATAATACGAAGTATTACCTCTTTATGTACGTGGTTATATGTTCAAAATTTACTGGCGGTGTTGTGTTATAACTAGCCGTTTTAAATTTTCTAGGTTTTTTTTTTTTAGATTTTATTTGGTTTTATGAAGATTAAACTTCTGAAAAGATTCTCAGAGTACGAAATAAGTATTTATTTTGGTCATAAAAATATCGATAATCCGTAGGTACCATTTTTTTTTTTATAAGCATGTGAAGTTTAGATTTTGACGGAAATCGTTAAAAACCGAGACATTTTGCGTACTATTTTTCATTTTATGCGAATACAATTGTTTTATCTTAGCAGAAATACACTATCATTTGACACAAGGTTCATCGTAAGTTGTGCTTAATGATAAAAAAAAAAAAAAAAAAAAATTGAGCGTAACGAAGTTTCTTTTAATTTTTATAGGCGGTTTAAAGTGCAAATTTTAATAAAAATCGTCATAAATCATTTCAAAACATGATTAACCGTACTTCGCTCAGAATTGTTTTTTGTTAGCAATGATTTATCGTTACGAATAGGTATTAATTAAATTCCTATCTTTATCTTATGCCTTATCGGTGGCCTACTTACCAACACTATTCTGTACGACGCGAGTAACGAAAATGTACAAAACACATGCAACGGGCCCCTTTTTTTTATTTGTCTGTGAACGAGTTTTTGACCAGATGCTTTGCTCCCATTATAAATTTAAGAGGTAGTGCAGCATTTGGAAGGACATTATTTGATATTCCTTCTACTTACTACGGAAAAACGGGTATATTTATCCAATAGCGGTTTTCTGATTTATTCGTTTTTTTTTTTGTTTTGTAATACAGTGAAAAATAATAGCACAGACCGGACAATTCTCACCGAATTATTATTGTTCGGTTATTATATTATAATATAATATTTTATATTGACACTGTCTAGACGTGGTGCCATTTTCAATATATTTTTAGTTTTTTTCAACTATTTGAAATTATCTAGTTTTTTTTTCTTTTTGTTTTACATGGATAAAAGTATTGTAATTATTTTTTTATCGGTGTTCAAATATTAACGAAACTCGTTAAAACGACGAGTATATTTTCCATGTATAATAACATTGTGGTTCCGTAAAAATATTCAAACATTGGTGTTTGAATAAATATAGAGTATTGTGGTAAACATATTCATTATTTACTATAATATGTAATCGGGAATCTTTGTGGGACGCCGGTGTGTAAAAAACGCGAAAACGTAACCTATTTTAACGCGTGTGCATCATACGGCAATTTAAAAGTTAGTGTTTCTCCAAATAATTTCCGATCAATATAACATGATGTATGTATGTACTTTAAACTCGTTGCTCGACGAATAAGTAATAATAATATAAAGGGCGCGTAAACGTTTACAATTGGATTTTTTTTTTTTTTTTTACCGGATATTACGTTATAACGCCGTCGTCGTCGTCGTCGTCGGCTATAGTATTTTTTTTTTTTTTTTTTTTTATGTCAAGACCATATTACTGTAATATAATATATTATGTATGGTAAAATTTCTTTGCACGATAGAGAGGCGAGTGAGTGTTTGCAAACCGACCATTGTGTTTGTTGGGTAGGCAGTCGCATAGGTATAGAACGTTCAAACACCAAAGGTACAAGACCTTGAAATTAGTGTAGGTATAGTTTTTTTTTTTATTATTATTATTATTACAAGAGAGGTGGTTAGTGGTTCCAAAAAAAAAAAAAAAATGAACGAATGAATAAATCAAAAAGAAAAATGCATATCGATACGTAATACGTAATATTATATACGAATTTTACTTTCGATTTCATTCTGGACACAGAACAAACGAAATGACGTACGCTCTGTCGCGTTTAATTTTATGGAACGTGTATTTTAATAAGGGAAGAACAAATAAAAAAAAACCGAACGTTTTTACACTCGTATTATATTAATAATAATTATCTTATATATTACGACTCGTTTATTATTTTCAAGGTGAAAAGGCTTTGGGTATTTTCCTATGATAATTTCTTAAAACGACGAAACACAGACCCGTAGCCGTTCCCATCACGACGCATGTTGTAATATTAACTAATAATGTCTACCGTTTATATGGTTTTTTTTTTTTTTTTTTTTTTTCGTTTTGTATGTTTACGATTTAGTGCGCCTATTTACTATTATTCGTATTATTTCGTACGTACCTATACACGGGCATCATACCTACGTCATAATTTGCTTAGGCTTATCTACAATATTGTGCGCGAACCATTCGATTGTGTTCTAATAATAATTCGTATATAAGACGCCGGCTTATTGTTTTAATAGTCCGATAATAAGGCCCGAAAGAAACCCGAATATAAAATTGTACTTTCTATTTTTTTTTTTCGGAGACAACGAATCCATGTAGGTGCCACAAGAATGCAATAATAATACGATTACCCGCACTGCAGCTATTACGGTTATTGCAAAATATTAAAATAATATATTGTTTTATACAATTTTTTTTTTTTTTTTTTACCGCTTTCCTTTAACTATTGTATGCAGACATTTTGTATTATAATTGTTTTACTCGAATATTTACACAATTTTAATGTATAGGTAACATTACAATGACGGGCTACTGTGATTTGCTTAATATCTGTTCTTCCCCGGTAAACACAAATTGTCTATTTTTCAGGCAAATATCTACGTTTGTACATTATTCAACAGCATACTAAAAGAAAACGACGTTATAGTTAAAAAAAAAAAACAAATACAGTGTATAATTTATTTTTATTTCACTGTTGCTGGTAATCGTGATTAATCATTAATCAATTAATCATATGGCTTGTTCATGGGGAGCTCGCAATTGCATTTGAATATAAAAAAAAAAAAAGCCGACATACATCTCGCTATGTGAGCCAATGGCCCCACTGTTGTAAATGGGAAGTTGTGGAGGTCGGATATTTAGGGTAATTTAATTTATATCCGTACGCAACGATAAATCATAGCGAACGATAATCGATTCTGAGCGAAGTTCTGGTAAACATGTTTTAATAAATTTATATTGAAAATTGGATAATTTAAAACTACAGAATAAATTACAACTGTTCGTGTTTTAAATTTTGGATTCAACATTAATTTGAACTTAAAAAAACCCGATGAATTTTAATTACAAAATTCGTATGCACATAGAACAAAAAAAAAAAAAAAAATAACATTTCACATAGATGTAGATAATTCGAAAAACACCAGAATGTTTTGAAATAAATACCAACACGTACCAACGTATTTTGCTGGTTTTACGTTATCGTTGTTATGCCGTCAATGCATCAACTATACAAAATTCGCTACCCCTCTGAAGTTGACGATTGGAGCAAGATTTCTAGTAAAAGAGTGGTCAACAAACATAAATAAATACAATCGTCGCTACGCTAAACAAAATGTTCAATTAGAAATTGAAATAATCTCGTTTGCTCACATAATAATGTTTTAATATATTTATCATTTAATTTGAACGACAATTATAGCGTTGGTTATCACAAATTTGAAAATTGTATCTTATTTCTCGACCTCGGAATATATATTTTTGTTTTTTTTCTAGAACCGATATAACGTTACCCCAGCAACCGCATTAAGGAAAATACCGCAGGCGTATATGACTTTTAAACATCTCTGCCTTGTTTATAATATTTAAAATATACAGTATACGTACTCATATAATTTTTGTAGAACATAGTTATCATTTCGATCAGAGAATTCAGAAAGTTTCAAATATAATATAATTATAATCATAACTATTATTGTAGACGATTGATTAGTATAGTCTTTAAAAATACTTATATATACTTGTTTCAGATTCTAAGCGAAGCGAAGAATGTATTGATTTTACTAAGGCGTGTATTGTTTTCCCAGTCTGTAAATAACTTTTCTAACAGAATTCCCGCTCCGATTTTCAAATGCAGCACCTTTTCTGAAAGGACTGAAAGGAACTAGTTGTATTTTTTTTTTTTTTTTGATAATTTGATAACCCCAGAAAAATGTACGCCGGTTTCTATATTTTTCGTTATACTGTAACTCGGTTAATGTTAATCGTAGAGATTTGTAATGTTTTTATAATAGTAATATTGCCATTTCTAGGCGTTAGGACAAGTTCAAAATATTTTGGTAATTTTCGAGCGATTTATACGCATTTAAATGTTCAATTATTTTTTTTTAGTTTTTATTCGGGTTTATATGGACAAAATTCTATCGGTCGAGCGGGAAATGCCTGAAGATTTTACATAATCGCACGTTTTGTTTATAAGCGTATTAAGTGTAAAATTTGTAAAAACGACGGCACTTCAAATTATGATCAACCGAACATTGCTCATAATCGCCTTTTGTTAGCAATGATTTATCGTTGGATACAGATTGAAATTAAATTCCCCTCTGTATTCAACGTTTTTGTACAATTTGTTTTGGATTTTTATCGGGAAACGTTAGTATCGCAGAGCGCTATTATCACATTTATCCATATGTCTTGTGAATGCACAACGAAACCCGGTGCTCGATATTTTTTTTATTTTTTTTTTTTTGTTGTTGTAATATTTCCGAAACAATAATGACGGAAATGTCCGCGTATGATAATACGGGCGCCATACAGGTCGCATTAATATTAATTATTAGTGCGCGTAAAGTTCACCGGAGGGGCGAAATAATAGTCGAGTGCGATTTCGAGGGATGTACCGCACGATAATTATGACGGCACGTCCACCCCTCGTCCAAACTTTAAACGCTTGTACGAATAAAACACAAGCTAAAACCATCAGTTTTTATCGCCTTACGCCCGACGAAATAATGAAATCACGAAATTATTAGAAATATCATGTACGCAATGGATTGACGGTATCGTATTAGATCGGAAGATTTTTCCGTTCGTCGTACTTATTGGTTTTCTGTAAATACAAATTTTTGGTTTAATACTATCTTCTATCTCGCACAGAAATATAATGAATAATATTGTAAAACCGGTACACAAAACGTAATCGTGGTAAATATTGAATTTTTTTGATTCGGAGTGTAGCGGACGAACTATTAGTTTTACTAAGATGTTGGTGGTTTTTTTTTTTTTTTTTTTTTCATACCTAACACGTTTTCCGTCCGGCGGCGTTTTCCTTGAAACATTTTTCGAAAAATCTCAAAAGTCACCCCCCCCTCTCCCCCCGTAGACCATTTTTTTTGAATTAAAATACTTTTCAGTTAATAATAATACTGTGAACCGAAAAAAAAAAAACAGGCCACCGTTTTAGATGAGAAGAATCGTACGTTAAAAGATGCAGATTTTTCCGCCCCGTGGTACATTAATTGAACATACTTCTTTTTAGATTCCCAACAGTTAATTAACATAAAAAAAAATAAAAATAAAAAACCAACAACAAATGACGACACGTCGGTTTTGTAATTGTTGATTTCTGGGTTACCTTGGCCACAGGAGAAAATAACTCTACTACTAACCTTACCAGTTTACCTCAGAATCGTTTTTTGATTACGACGATCTATACGTTCCAGTCTTCTCATCTAAAACGGTGGCCCCGGTCGTATGGCGCGATATGTACGTCCGGCTCTTTGTTTTTTTTTTTTTTTTTTTATTATTTATTAATGTTTTATTAAACTTAATTTTCGAAAGTAACAATAATATATTATCGGGTACGCGGCGGCGTGATTATTTCATATGCCGCCGAGCTTATAAAAACCCTAGACGATTATGAAAATATTACGCGTGCTCACAGAGTATTATGCCGAACGCATAATTTATAACCGTACGTGATTTATTATTATTAAATCGCAGGTGGATCGTGAATATTATAGCTATAAAACACACTCTGCATGCAATGTATTCGAGTATACGAGTATTTAAATCGAAATATTCGAATACGTATTTTAAATAATTACAAAAAAAAAAAAATAATAATAATAACTCGGTATCGTATTTGAAATATTTTTGCAAAGGTATTTGTGTTCTACATAAAACGCTAATATTGAAATGCTTTTATGAATTTGAATATTTCTTCTCGTCGGGTCACGTCGCGTCGAATGTCAAAGAAATGGATTCAACACATCATTCCCAACTACGATTTGATACTAGCCGGTATTGTAAAACGAAACAACCTTAGCCACCCGTCCTGCGGCGTCCTAATGCGTAACGGAGAAACAGTATTTTACGAATGCATTTCCATCGATTAACAATCCGCATGCGGTATTCATCAACGTATTTCCATAAACGCGTCGCCTGGAAGTCTGCTGTTATTAAACCAATAATAATAGGTACGGTTTGTAATTACACCCGTGAATTATTGTCCAAGACAGAGAACGACAGCGGCCCGATTTAAATCCACTGCCGGGACGCCCGCAACTGGGTCGGATCCCGGAGACACGCCGCGGGGTCGCCCGTAACAGTAACGGTATTTTCGGTTTCGGGAGGAAAAAAAAAAAAAAATCAATAGCACATTATTTAATTTTAATCGGACGCCGCAATCGGGTTCGTCCCGTGCGCCGGTATTTGCGAAATATCTACGGTACGGGGGGGATTTTTAGTTTCGTATTTTCCCGATGCCCGAAACTATCGGGCCACTAACTAAACATATATTATACCGATCTCCGTAGCTATGCATACGGCAGAATCCGCTTATTGCGATGCCGTATTTAACGATATTCCGGATAATACGATTGCCAGCCGTGTACTCGGCCGGATTTATGTCTCACGTCCCGTCGTTTCGGTCGGATACATCCGATACATCGAATATATCCGAATAGTCATTTTGAAATTAAAATTGTTTTCTTCATTAATTCGCCTGTAATAATAAATTGGATTACGTCCGGTGCGATAATTCGAGATCTAATCTCCAATACAAATATCGTAGTGTGCCGCACAATGTGCGTCTCACTGTTTCGATTTCTATTCGTTTAGGTTGCACGATATTGGTTATTGGAAAGTCTCGAAAGACTCCGAGATGTTTTAAAAATGTCAAAAACATTACCGTGGACTACAGGAGCGATGCAAAAAGCACGGACGGCTGGAGACATTTTTTTCAAATCGGTTAGTAAAATTGTATGCGATACAAACGTGGCAAATTGTAAACGGCTAATTTACAGACGATTGTCCGGCCATCCTTTTGCACAAAGTCTCGACTTCATAAAGTTGGTTTTCTCCCTACAAACACGACTTCTGCACGTCAGCCTACGGATCAAGGTATTACCGGGGCATTAAAAGTAAAATTTCCAAAACAGTCCGTATTCTGTGTTTGATATATCGATTTTTCAATTAAATTAATGTTTTTTTTTGTCATCCGGATATAACGATCTGATTCTCTAGGTCCCTTGAAGATCGTTATAAGCGGATTCTACTGTACACCTTTGTGTACATATATATATATATATATTGTTCAAATTGTATATCAATTTACAGTAGAACTCCAATTATCCGAACGCCAATCATCCGGACGTCCAATTAACCGGACGAGAAAAATACGCTAACCTAACCTAACCAAATGTTGAAATAGCTGAAATACAAGACTGTATAAGCCAAGTTCACGTATTTAGCGATTGTGATGAAGAGAATATAAGTGAGTGGTTGCTTATGGATACAAATGATCCTGGATATCAAATACTTTCGGATGATGAAATAGTTCGTAACTTATTTGAAGAAGATGAAACTGAAGAGGAGGAAAATGAAACTGACGATTTGACTGAAGGTGAAAATGGGCCGTCTCATTCTGAAGCTTTTGATGCATTGGATTTGGCGTTTAAATGGTTTGAGAGACAAGAAGAATCAAACACCACTCAATTGTTGCAATTAAGAAGATTGAGAGACCTAGCTGCTCTAAAGAGAAAGTCAACTATGAAGCAAACTAAAATATCATCATTTTTCAAAATAAAATAAATTATGTGCCAAGTCAGCTTTTTTTTTGGTTTTAAATTATGTCACGTATGTACTTTAATTAAAGCTTATTTTGTTTCAGTTGAATATCTAATAGAATTACATATTTGTTTATGGTTACGTGTGTATATAACTTTTGATATATCATATGTCAATCATCCGGATATTTGCTTATCCGGACCACCCTTGATATTAATTAGTCCGGATAATTGGAGTTCTACTGTATATGATCGTTTTGCCGCTAATATTTACGATAATATCGTTATTGTTGTTAACCCGCAAAGTTATAAAAAAAAAAAAAAAAACACACCGCCACGTGCCATCACACGTTGACCTTTTGAATGAGGCCAGTTTGAAACATCACCTCGGTGTATTTAGACTGTTCTGACGACCGGCTAACCAGAAATCCCATGTAAAGTCCAAATTGTTTCCCACGAGTCAACGAACAATATTCAATTATTTAATTGACTTATCGCATGACTAAGTCAAATTTTATTATTTGTTTGTAAAATTATTGTTAAAATGCCATGTTGCTTTGTTGTTGCGACAACGATTAAGGGAGTTTGTAATTTTTTTTTTTTTAAATTATGAACGTTAAACACGGGTGAACACCGAATTATATTTATCTTATAAACCCGGAACGCCACGCGCGTTATCGAGATGATTTTTTTTTTTTAAATCGAAACCTATCGTATTTACACACTACCTATATAGTTCAATGTTCCGGACTTTGTTGTTTTTTTTTTTTTCTACATATTTTTTTATTCGTTTGCGTTGCATATATATTTTTTCGTTTATAATATTATCCAAATTAACTCATCTGCCCGATGTACAGATGTACAAATTGATTATTTCCAATCGAATTGTTTTTTTAACGACGACGCCAACAAACGGGCAAACTGATTGCGCGCTCAAAGGGTAGGTACCGTTTTAATATTATGTATTATAATTTAGTGGTTTTCGCGTATAGGTCGATAAAAAAGTATAGGTATACTTGTACGTTATTATTATTGTCGCTTTTTTACGGACGCGTGTAAATCGTTACATAGACGTTAACGTCGGACGTACATTTTACACGAATGTTCGTTTTCATATTTTTTTTTTTTTTTTTTTTTTTTTTTCCCCTATATAACAGCCGTACGCGGCGACCAAGTAACTCGGCTCGATTCGACAACATCGTAATATACACGAAATTTACTTTTTCTAGTATAATATATTAAAAAAAAAAAAGAAAAAAAACACAGGAAAACAACTAAGCATTTATACCAAATTTATACGTATAGTAGCTAGTAGCGTTTACCGTTCGTAATAAAAAATCGTTTTGCATAAATAAATATTAAACGGATTGTTGTATAACGTTTTTTGGTTTTTCCGACCGTTATAGAATCGCGTCCAATGATCTTACTGTCAATATTTTATCCTTGTTATTCCGTACACCGTACATGCACATTTCATTTTTTTTTATTCGTCCCAGTCTCCCTATTCAAAAGCGATTCGAACAGAGGTTATTTTTCATATGTGTAACTGGGGATCGAAATTCCGGGAGTTTTTTTTTTCGGAAAATTACAAAACTATTGTGATTTTAGGAAAATCAAAAAGCGTAATATTACCGGAACAAATCATTTGTCTACGTGAAAAAAAGATCACCGACAAAGGAAAAAATTGTATGTTTAAATTATAACAATTTTTACGTTTTAATTATAAATCAACATAATTAAACATTGTTTAGGATTTCAAAAAATTTTAAGATATATTCACCTTAAAAATACATCCTAAATCGTACGTCCAGAGATATATCTATACTAAACTTAATTGTTTTAAACAATCTAAACTAGGCAGTGACATAACCAGGCGGGAAGGGGTTGGGATTTATACTCGTCGTAAATTCGAAATTTCTTCTTAATGTAATGTAGTAGTAACGTAGTTGATTTATTTGAATTGCTCATATATGATCTAAGTTGTATTGCAATTAACGCTGTATTATCTACTTTTTCGCATTTCCTACCGGAAGACTTCATTCGACCTATACACTGCCGTACTTTTTCCCGGAGCAAATTTCGTCTAGTTTGGTACTTTAAAGAGGTCGTTTTCGGATATATCTATTGGATTTTTAACGCGACAGGAAAAACTGCCAAATAAATGACGAAAACCCGGCAAAAACACGATTTCGTCAGACACGAGTTTAATTTGTTTATATGTTTTATTTCCGGGTTGCCGTGACAACAATGCAAAAACACGATTCACAGTACTTCGCTCAGAATCGTTTTTCGTTTGCAGTTTATCATCGTTGCCGTGTCGCATACAGATATACAAATTAAATTCCTATCCATACACTAACATCCCAGTTTCCCACCTACAACAGTAACCCATCCACGGTGCGAAGTATGTACGCCCTTTTTTTTTTTTTTTTACATTTTTTTTCTGTATATATATAATAACACTCACGCACATTAAACCGCAACTCCTACGCGTTTGATGTTTATCGCACGATATTAATCGCGATTAAAACCAAAATTAATGACACCCTATCGACCCAACAACAACCCAAACAAACACCCGACGATAATTATCACTACTCGTCTAAAGTTTCGAGTACACTTTTAGGTCTCGAGTGTAAGCGTGTGTTATAATGTACGCACGTCAGGCGGAAGAGTTGACGCGACGATAAAAAAAAAAAAAAAAAAAAAAAAAAACCGTTAAAATATTTAAGAGTCTCGGTGTGTCGTTTGAGTATAATGATAATAATTATTAATTATAATATACCTACGACGAGTACTTTAGGATAATACTATTATTGTTATGTTATCTGTTCTTCACACGAACGCCCTACAGACGGAAAGATAACCGTTTTTACCTTGGCACGGGCAAGTCGTTAAAAAATTATTCGCACACGACGTATACAATATTATTATTTACAATTGGTTCCCTGTCCGACGAAAATATATAAAAAAAAAAAAAAAACAACTCGTCGCCATCCATCCAAACGTCTCTATACATACAAGGGGTCTCCTACCATTTTTTTTTTTTTTTTTACGGGGGGCAACCTTATCTGATATACGCTTCGGCATCGCGGGCCAAATTTGTCTAGACAGTTATTGAGAGGTAATATGAAACAGAAGACAAATATGAATTATTTTATTTGACTATAATTTTACAAATGAAAAGTTACTTTTACGTAATGAGAAGTTTGGATCATTGCGTGCCTTTTAAAGTTTCGTGGTAGTTTCGATCAAATTCGGTTGTTGCTCGTAAATGTCCGTCATTTATGTTGGTTCTATACTTTCGATATGAAATTTCCTCACAAAGCTAGGTGGTAGAACTAAATATTGAAATCATTTCACGCGCACATTTTTTTTTTTTTTTTTTGAAATTTGGTAAAGAGTCCTCTGGCAATATGGTGGCGTAAAATGTTTGCAGTCTGGTTTCTTTGAAACGGTTTTTGAGCTGGTTGTTCGGTAACTGCTAGCTAAAGGTCTGTTGGTAAAGTTTGAAATAATTCTGCGGTGAATAGATTTTCGACAATTCGATTGCGCTCAAAACGAACGATCAAAACCATCAACTAACTCGGGTGGCCCAGTTGTAAAAACATGACGGGCCGTAGGTTGGAGACCCCCTGATCTATACGTATAAATAATATTGAAGTGTCCGACTATCCGCGATAATCTCAGGGTATACCAGTACGATTCGTCTGAAATTTGGTACACGGGTAGAAAATGCCCCGGTTTAAAAGTGAATATTTTGATGAAAACCGTACGTATTAATATGTATTTCGCGTACAGGCGTGCTATTTCCCGATTAATGTGAACGACATAATTTGACCCGAGGCCGATCGTAAGTAATCATTATATAAATTAAATATTATATATAATATATACTACTCGCCCAATAATAGTATATTTAACTTATTTTTCTACTCGTCTATAATATTATCTAATGCGCATACGATTATGGAGCAAGTGTAGGACTCTTGTCTACATTTAAAAAATGCTATTCTGAAAGCATTTTCGTGCATTGGGGAGGCAATTTTTGCATAATAGCGTAAAAAGAAATTGAGTGGAATGTAAGGATTTTTTTTTATAAGCATTTGATGAAAACCGTTCAAATTTACAGTAATTCAAAACACGATTTACCTTTTAACTAGTTTAAACTAAACTTCGTTCAGAATCGTTTTTCGTTCACAATGATTTATCGTAGCGTACAGATATAAACAAAATTCCCCTCTATATCCTACCATACCAACTTCCCATCTAAAGTAGTGGCTCGCACGTGATGCGAAATAAATGTCTTTTTTTTTATTTTTTTTATTTATACTGTATATCTATATGTAATTTAAACAAAGTCTGATACAGTAAAATAGGTACCTAGCCTTTAGTTTAGGATAGTTATCATCATTATTTGTACTGTTTGTTATTATCTTATATAAGATGGGTTTTATTTTAATTTATATCGTATACAGGGTGTCCCAAGAAGATAGAGGTTAGGATATGTTAGGTATGGATATACCTATTACGATATCTCGTGAGATAATAGAGATTTAGTAAAAATTAAATGAAATTACTTTATTTTATTGTTTTCGAACGATTCGAAGATAGTCATTTTATAGAGTTAATATTCTTCTGGAAATGTTTCAACGTTTCAACTTTTTATTTTCAATAACCTCGTGATTTTTAATATATTGTTTTATTTCAGAGAAAAATAACCTATAGCTTGACTGATGTTTGGATAAGACCAAAACTAATTAGGTATTAATACTATTAATTAGTGTTAGTGAAAAGCATAGCGAATTATTGCTAATTCTATAAACTATTTTTCTCTGAACAAAGACAAATATTAAAAACCACCAGGTTAATGAAAATAAAATGTTGAAACATCGAATTTTTCGAAAATAATAAAGTAAAATATAATTTTTTCAAAACTTTTTACTAATACATATAAAAATATAACTAAAATATGAATATTTTTAGTCCTCCATATCCTTGTGAGTCGTAATAAAACCAGAATTTGATGACCGGAGAATGATTTCTGGTCAAAAAGTTGTTTACAGACACAAAAAAATAAAAATGTTCGTCCGTTTATACACAGCAAAAATTCATCAGTGGGGCTGCTATCCTAAAAAAATTAAGATATCTATTTGCCATAACTTATATAATATTATTTATATATATAAAAAAAAAATCATTTAAATAACCCGGTCGAAGTTGAGAAACAATAATTGACTGCGAGAAACACGACATCACGAAAAGAAGAAAATCTGAGAAAATAAAAAAAAACTAATTCCCGAAATTGTTTAGTGTACAACTGCACCGCATGGTTATATTTTATTTATTTATTTACTTTTTACTTTATTTTAAAAGATGCGGAAATACATTAATTGGCATGCGACGCGTGAAAAAAGAAGCCACCCCCCCCAATAGCGACACTTTATAACAGAAGTTTGTTATAGTTTTTATAGAATTTTTTATAATTTTTTTTGTTGTCTTTTTAATTTCTAATTATAGTTTAGATCGCGACACCCATCTTCTTTTTAGCCTGCGTGGAGGATTCCCAGGAATGGAGTCAGAATTTAGTGCTGATATTAGGGGGGGTTCGGGCGGTTGGTTAGTCGTGAACGAAATCGTTTATATCTTTGCGGTTTCGTCTACTGTGTAAAGTTCTTCGGGTCGAGGTATATAGAGTGCGATTCGAAACATAGGTTATATCAAATAGAATTTATATGGCAATCGGCGGGAGTCGTCAGCAGTGTTTTTTTTTTTTTTTGTTTTGTTTTATTTTTACTATTGTTGTTTTCGTGTACGAATCGACCAAATAAAAACGGGTAGAAAAAAAAAAATGCGCCTATAAGAAAACCGCGCAGATATAATACGAATATTATTTATCGATACGCGTGTAAACAATGACCTCACTTTCGTTTATTTTATCGTATATACGAATATTTATGCACTACATTTTGCCCGTGTTGTATGTGAAATACACCACCGCCGAGTAAGGTATACCTATATATTATACTTTGATTCCGAAATATTTCACTTTCACTTTCCTATATATGTATATATATATATATATTAGTGCGTGAGCGTACCTACCTTCTCTTGTAGTAATAATAATAATAATAATAATAATAATAATAATATTCGTCTGCAAACCTCGCGTATATATTATTGTCGGACGCCACGAATTAAATTATATACAGAGTGATGATTTTTTTTTTTTTTTTTTTTTTTTTTTTTTGTGTGCGTGCGTGTGTTTCTAACGCACACCGCTCATTAGATCGCCATTAAGTACTTCTATCGGCATTTTCTCTTCGAGATAATCCAAATATTTCGTACGGAGGCCCCCCCCATTGACCTGCCTAATATGCGACCGTCATCATAATGACCAATGGATGAGTATCCATTGCATTCCTTCCGAACCCTCGTGCCTCCACAAAGTTCAATTTACGAGGGCCCCACCCCCCCACCCCATTCACCGCTGATCGGCATAACCGAAAGCAAAAAAAAAAAAAAAAAACGTCGTGCGTTCAACAAAACGGGGACCGTCCGCAAAGGATATGGGCCTCGGTGTTCCTGAATTCCTAAATTCCGGCCCCGCTTGTTATTACACGTGGCGAAACCACCGCACGCATTTTCAGTGACATTTTTCTAATTAATATATTCGTGCCGTTCGAATAACGCAATATTCGAATAAACTATTACTATTAAACACTCGCCGAGTGAAAATGGTTTAAAACAATCACCCTGTATACAAATATATTGTAACGTTTTAATACTTTGCCTGGGCGACGATTTAAATTTTTAAATGTTTTGCGACGAGCAATCAAAAAATATCAAACGCGATTTGTGCTATATTTTGTTTCCCAATATCGTATGCGTATGTTATTATATCGTTAAAAAAATTATTATGTACATAAATAATGTGTAAATTCGTTTTTTTTTTTTTTTTTTTCTCTCTACTGGTGATAACGTGTATATAATTTGGAGCTTGAACGCGTTATCTAACTACAGTATATATTATTTTTATACCTAGATAAAATGCAATAATACGCACGTTTGCCTAGAACTGAAACCGTGTCAAGGCCTTTAGTGAAATCACCTTCAATTATTTAACACTAAAGGAAGAGAAAATCGTATATGCGAATAGGCACCACCACTCGTCGACTGATATCCGAATCCCGACACTAATAAAAACTCGATCGGGTTTTTTATTAGTTTATTTATTATTTTTAATATGTTCGAGTGGGCCGGTATAATTATTTATATCGGATCGTACATTCGTACACTGATAAGTGTGCGTTTTGCCCGTGTGAATTTTGTCCGCCACAAGTACACGGGCGCACGATATAATTAATTCTCAGACATTTTATCCGATCGAATTAATCAAACAATATTCCGCTTGTCTAATATTAATAATTCCAATTGTACTCGATATGAAATAATACAACAAATCGTAACCGCAATAATAATAATACCTTGCGCGTAATAATTATCGCAAAATGTTTTCGATAAAGAGCGTAGTTTTCGGTAGAGATAATGGGGCCATTGTCGTTTTAATTAATGGATATTCTTATACTACCGACGGTATTAATAATTATTATTACTGATACGGACTTGTTTGAAACGGTCGTGGTATTTTATTGGTTTTTTTTTGTTTTTTTTTTTTACTCGAACTTTACTAGATCGAAACCTTTTTTTTAAAAGATGCGTCCATGATTCTGTGTAAGGATTGTAAGGACAAAAATTCGCTGTCACTCCTGCGCTCGCCTATGTCTACAGAATACGCATGGCTCGCGGATGTTATTGCATTTCCAACTTTTCTCCTACACCTCAAATGTATTACTATGTTAGTTTTAAATCTGTTTCGTACAAGTTTCCAGTTAAAATCGAATAATTTTTAGTACAATTTTCGATGTATTTTTTTAATGTTATTGCCATTTTGTTGATATTTCACATCTATGGTACTGATTTCATTTGTTTTCAACTGTGTGTTGTGTCGATATTATATTATTATTATTATTATTATTATTGTTATTACAGTTATTCTATAGACATGATACGATCAAATCCGTCTACCACCCGCCAAATGTAAAATTGAATTATAATAAAATACTAGAATAACAATAACCAATATTTATAATTTTTCAATATTAAACTAAAATACGATGTGAGCATGTGACGATTTTATTCTTCGATCAATTCGCGAATTTCAAGCGATTAGCTTGTGTTAAAATATAATAACATTAATATGGAAACTTTGTAACTTTTTAGTAGAATTTTCGGTATTTTTCAGTGCTATACTGCAATCGATTTCACTAGTTTTTTTACTGCAACAACGTTCGAGCCCTATACATTAAAGTGGTGTTGTTATTGATATTTTCAACATCAATCACAACAATGTAAGTTGTAGATAAATTATATCTATTGTGTCAGTACTCCGTAATAACGGTTAAAGATTCGAATTAGAATGTAAATAGCATTTTATTTGTAATGCAAAATTCTGTATTATCGAAATACGAAAATGACCACAGAGGGTTCCTAAATAAAGGTGTAGCAATTCCTACACGTCCACTATAGGATTGGCGGTTCTTCTGATGTCTCTTTGGCCAAAACATTTTACGCGAGTGTTTTCTCTCGGATATTTAGCAGCATTTTGCAACAAAGTTCCCTGTTTCGTCCAGTATTATTATACATACCTGTCCGAGCCGAATAATGCTGTTTGGACGAATTCAATGATAGTTTTCACTGAAATGATTATCCGGTATAATGCGCTGTTATAATATACGCACAATGTATTACGGTCGGCTGAAAAATACACTTTGTTAATATCGAATTTTCTAAATAATCGTTTATCGGTAGACTTGAGGATATTTTAGAAGAGCGGCCTGACATGACTACACAATAATATAATGAAGTTGTAAGTTGTATAGTGTATCTGTGTATAATACGCGGTGTACGACGCGCGAACATCCGGCAAGAGGTTAAAAAAAAAATGAGTTTTTGTTGCCCAACGCGCGATATTCTGCAGGCAGAACTGTACGGGAATTTTTTTTTTTTTACGACGGTTGTACGTCTGTTAACAAGTTAATTAGTTAGGTAACGATAAACATAATTATTAACTAGCGGATGTATAATATAGTTAAAAAGTTTATGAACAAATTAACTTTTTAACCATCTGGCCAATGCCCGCCATTGATTTTTTATAGGATTTTTTAAGGAACAGTGTTATTGTTATTTTATGCGAAAACATGTAATTAAAAAAAAAAAAAAAAAAAAACCACCAGTGAAATTGACCACACGTGACTAAAGGTCAATACAGACGAGTGTTGGTGTAGATAACCGCGTTCGCCACGTCTTGTCGTCTAAATCGGAATCTCCGTATAGGTATAAAATACAAAATGTATTCTATCGTTTTGAAAAAAATGTCCAGGCGGTCTCCGGTTAAGGAAAACTACGCGACCATGTCAAGTTGAACCGTTTTTGTCGTCCGTGGCAAACTTATATATCTACGACTTACCGCCACAATAGTATAACGTCTTAAAAAAAAAACGTTCGACTATACTCATATATTTTCAATACAAACGTTAATAATAACAAGAACAACACATGGCAGATATTTCGATTGTGCGCGAAGATGAGACTATTACGCGTAATAAGCATTTTTTTATTATGTTTTTTTTTCCCGTCAATAGTGTTTAAAAAATATAATAATTTTTAGACCATCGTGAAATACTCTTCAATTAACATCAATGGTAATATTGGATGACTAGTCCGTTCGTCGATTGAAAAAAATAAAACCCCCCGCGGCTATATAACTGTAAAAACAAACATTAGTTACAACATCGTCCAGATGTGACCGAGAATGTTTCGTCTAGAGAAAAATTTTACAGTGTTGTTTCGCTCATATTCTAACACTAAATTCTAAATATTTCAGCCGAAAAGACGCAGATCGAAATGGAGTTTTTTTTTTTTAGGAAGATGGGAGATAGCAAAATTTACGTTTCGAAACAATTTTAAAAATTACAACCTTTGCGGTGCGCGCATGCTGAATTAGACTCGAATTTTCTTAAATTAAAACGCCTATTTTTATCACCAAATTCTTTTGGTTCTTTTGATTGTCAAGCGACTTTAAAAAATATAATTTTTTTTTCTGTCGTAAAAATCTCCCGCTATACAACCAAAATATAAAGTCAATTAAAACGTATGATTTTTTTTTATTTTTATTATTATTATTGATTTTCATGAAATTTAAAACGTACGTTATTATGTACTATGCGGCTATTATTATTTATACATTTCCCCCCCCCCCCATAAAACTATGTAGTCAAATTTCTTCACTCATGAAGTCCACCGGCTGAAACATACCGTGTTACCATTTGAGTGAAATACACACAGGTATACCGTTCAAATGTATAATATGTTGAACATAATTTTCAACGTGTATATATTTTGGAGAAAATTACATTTTCAGTCACGTATTGATGTCGAATGTAAGAGAAACGGATCGCGCCGGCGATTATACCGGACACGCGAATAGATATTGTAAAATAACAGCGGTAAATATAATTTCGTTTAACATTTGTGTAACCGGCAGTTGTGCGAATTATGTTTGGCGTTTATGGAAGAAAATTAATCTGTACACGGCGTTTAAGCCGCGGGGTGCTCGCGTGTACATATTAATACATGTGTTGTAGGTATGCAAAAATGATCAACAGGTTTGTATAATTATAACACACCTCGGTTAAAACGGTCGGGCGGGGTGTATGTGCCGCGCGGGGCCTTAGCGCAGGGTTAGTTGAAATTAAATTAACTAAAATACGAGTATATCGGACGGAAATCTGCATCCCTTTGATGTACTTGCGTGTAAAACATGTGCGTATATATTATATATATATATATATATATATATATGTGTGTGTGTGTGTGTGTGTATACTAGCACGGCGTTACCCGTGAAAAATTGGAATTACCTAACTTTATCGGTCCTATCGCGGTTTTTGCGCGGTTAGGTTTTCTTCGCGGCATTTCGCTAAAAAACGAAACGCAATACGCAAAACGATCGTTTAACCGTTTGCGGTGGTCACTCTTAGGCAACCTACGCCGTACGATATATACCACCAAAATCCCAAATCTCTGGGTCCACCGAATTAGTCTGGACGTTGATCAGTGAGCGAACGAGTGGTATTTGGCTTTTATATCTGTAGAACAACGAAAAAAAAAAAAAAAAATATATATATATATATATATGTTTTTTTTTGGTAACTAAGCAACGATAGTTTCCCTAGTAACGTATTCATTATTGATTTGCGTATATATATACAACCCCTTTTCCTTTAAAAAAATCTTTAAATTGGCAATCAAAAAAAAAAAAAAAAATTGACGGTCACTTATCCAGATAAAAACTATCCTATATTTTAAGTTGGACCAAATCACACACACGAGCCGTGTCAGTTCCGATCTTATGAAAATTGGTCGTGTAGTATTAGAGCGCATTGCACGCAAAACCCGTTGTACGCTTAATTTTTACATATATAAAATATTATTTTTCGATATCGACGCAACTCGTGTTTTATAGCGCCGTGAGTTTATAAAATCTTCTTTGATACCGATGGGAATTAAAAACCCGGATGCGGAAAAAATCCAACATTTATTCAATAAATCGACAAGCTTTTCCTTGAAATTTCGCTGAAATTTACATAATTTCAACATTAAATTACTAAACGAACTACTCATCGTAATAGTATTAGTTGTATTTTTTTTAGCCAATATGGCGGATATAGCTCCTCCCTCCATTGCGCACGGCACTACTGGATGTGTAAGTATAATACGCAAAATATGTTTGCAACCCCCCCTCCCGTTGGTGGGTTTGTCGAAAACCGTCCCTGTAGGTAGGTATACGGTTGCCGGACCACCTGTTCACGTATTCTACTTGAAAAAATACTTTCGAAAACGTAGTATGAATAAAAAAGATATTGATCGCATCGGTCGAACGAAATTAATTTTAAAAAAAATAAGTAAAATATCTAAACTCCTTGAACTACATTATTTCTATAAAGTGGAACGGTCGAATAATAGATAACGGGCAATAAACTCTGTAGACGTGTTTATCGCGATACCGAAAAAACCTCATTCCCGCTCGCGGAAACGTGCCCTAATAGGGTAATATCTGGGAAAGTCCTGCTGGGGGATGTAATAGGGGCAAGAGCAGTTCTTGAGAACCCACAAAGGGGGGAGAGGGCGAAAATATTTTGATAAATTTCCCACTTATTTTGCCCTATTGTTTGGCACACGAGAAGTAATTACCGCCCCGGAAACCGCCAGTGATAAAAAGAGGTGTTTCTTTGACTGTGCCCGTATTGCGACTCTTTGAGATTTAGCGGTGGGATTTATGAGGGGGAAATCGATCAAACCCCTGATATTTTTACCCGTCGAAAATCGTTTTTTTTTTATTTCTAGCATAACGCGAATGTTTGTTTTCAAAAGTAAGTATTTTACAATTTTTCCCGTCCCTCCGAAAATGTTTCCTCAGTACCGTTACACTCTGCACATCCTATACAATTGGTTCCGTACAGTTACGACATTTTGTTTGTTATATTATTTGGATCGATGAAATAAACCGAAAATGATCCGACGAAAGAACCGTCAAGAAATGTAAACGCGAGACAGTATTATTATATTTCACAACAACCGTAAAACATCGTCTCGTACACGTTTTCGGTACGGCTAAAACTCGCTAAAATATGATCAGAACAATTATCCTGTCGGGGAACCGAACGTCAAATCCGTCGTGCCGAGAGGGGAGGGCATTTGCCGTCGGTGCGGTCGCGCGGTAAAAGTTGAGAAGTGCTGTCCGAATGTTTCGTACCACTACTATGGTACAACTGGTATTATAATAATAATAAAAATCTATGTACGAGACGGACGGACTACCGGGGCGGCGGCGGCGGCGGCGGCGGCGGCGGCGGCGGCGGCGGCGGCGGCGGCGGTCCGGTCCGGTTCCACTGTCTATTTCCACCGGGCCCCTTTCCCTTTCTACGGCCGCCGCCGTCACTCTCGTCACAGTCGCCGCCCGCCCGTCCGTCGGAAGCCGGCGGCGACGGACACGCCGCCGCGTGAAAAGGAGCCGCGCGCGCATAAGCATCGGCCGCTGTGACGCGTTGTGTAATACGTACAACAATATTAAAATACAACACGTCGGCGGCGGAGTAGGAGGCGGAAGAGGCGGCGGTGGAGGCGGAGGAGGAAAAAGGGGAAAATACTACGTCACTGTGCACTCTATATATATATATATACATATATGTAGGTATATAATAATAATAATAATAATAATAATATCGTTACGTGCACGGGGATCGCACGGGTAATACGGCCGTGCGCATGCGCGCCGAACCAGTTGCGTGTCGAAATATTACGCGCGACCGCGCGCGCCGCCTCTCCGTGTAGTCGACGCTGTCGCAGCCGACTCGCCGTAGTTCTCGTAGCCGTCGCGCCGCGCGTACGTTCGGAATACTATTATTATTATTATTATTATTATTATTATTATTATTATTATTATTATTATTATTATTATTCCTATTATTATTATCATTATTATTATCATTATTATTATTATTATCCGCGGCACTGCGCGCGGTACACGCGGTTACGGCCTTCGTCGCGCGTGTTGTGTGTACGCTCGCGGATTTTTTTTTTTCTCAAAAACTTCCCTCCACTCATTCCCGGTCATGTCTGCAACAAGATAGGTAATAACAATTATTCCTTCCGCCGCCGCCGCCGCCGCCGCTGCCGCCGTGCCCAGCGAGATAATAATAATAATAATAATAATAATAATAATAATAACAATATTAATAAAACGAATACGCGCGCGCGTGCTTTCTTTCGCTTAGAACACGGCCGGACGTACAGGTGTCCGTGTCTTGTCCGCGCGCCGCCGTCCCGTCCGAAGGGGTTCGTATCGTTTTATTTATTTATTTATTTTTTTTTTTTTCGTTTTTTTTTTTTTTTTTTTTGTGCGTTGCGTCGTGTGTAGTGCAGTGCGTTCGTGCAGCGCGGGGAATACGTTTTTCCGTCGCCCGAACGGAGGTATTCGCATTTTTCGGGAAAACCACTCGGACCGGTGTGCGAAAATACACGCGAGATAATATTGTTATTGTTATCATTGTCGGCGGTCCCGACGATAATAATAACAATAATAATAATTATAATTATAATAATAATAATAACCGCGGCGTGTTGTCGTTACGTATTGTACCCGTGCGCGCGTACGCGAGAGTGAGAGTTCGGCGGACTAGGTTCTTTCCGGTTATTATTATCCACCGGCAGCCGCGCGCCGCGCCAGGACCACCGCGATAACGATAATGATTCACGCCCACGGGAATCGACTGTTTGGATTACCATTATTAACGGTAAGTGTCCCGGCTGACCGTGTCTGCGGGCTTCCCGGAATTATTATGGGTATATTTTGAAAACGAACGATAAACGTAACGGTTTTTCGGGGGCTGGAGGTGGAACCCGTCCTGTTTTCAGAAAAATTACCGGTCGAGCCCGGCGCGGCGCAACAACCGCGGCAATGAAGGGCAGTGCCCGTCGTCGGGCCGCCGGGTACCGAACCAACTTCCGTGTCCCGACACTTTTTGCGTTTATGCTGTCCGGCAAATAATTACATTTGGTCTTTATACGGTTGTCGTTATTATTGTGCTACGTGCACCGTCTATAGACGTAATCAAAGTATTTTATATGGTATAAAAATATGGAACATAATACGGTGGTGCACGGGGGGCGCTCCACACTTCAGCAACGCGTCCGAGGGCGAAAAACAAGAAGAAAAACAAACAAAAAAAACTGCTTCTCCTATAAATTAAGTGGGTATTAATTTTAGGACCCCGGACTTGCCATTTATCAGGGTCTTATAATTATTATCGCGGCCGCGGCCACCAATAAAATCGGACGTAAGTTCCGTCGGTGAAATAAAATTATTATTATTATTTTTTTTAAATTTTATTTCTGTATATCCGAACGGCAGAACGTTTGGAAGATTCGAACGTAGAAGAGTTCCGCCGCCGCCGCCGCCGCCGCCGCCGCCGCCGCCGCCGCCGCCGCCGCCGCCGCCGCCGCCGCCGCCGCCGCCGCCGTCGCCGCGCAGTCGTCGTCGTCGGCGGCGGCGTCGCGGTCCGACGATTTCGAAAACGAAAGTGAATTTTGTTGGAATATTCGTGTCCGCCGCCGCAGCGGTCTGGACCTTTTTTTTTTTTTTTTTTTTTTTTTCATTCTCTCTATTGTATCGCATACACTACCGTCGGCCTTGTAATATATACGAAAAAAAAAAAAAAAAAAAAGAAAAAAACGATTGTAAGTATTATTATTAGTACTACACGGTAGCGCGGCGATGATAATCCGCACAGTCTGCGCGCGTGTGCGGTAATCGTTATATATATATATATATATATATATATATATATATATATATATTTATATATATTTGCATTTGTATTTGTATTTGTATTTGTATTATTTTTTTTTTTTTTTTTTTTCGGGACCAACACGTACATAATATAATATTATTTACGGCGGCGATGCGTAGGCTATGAGGCCTTATACGCGTTTCGGAAGTCCTTCGGGCTTAGGTTGTCCTCTCGAGAACTTTATAATATACGAGGCACGTTAAACGTGTTTTAATGTCGAAACGATACTCCCGCGCGCGCTCCTATGTCGTACGGTATCCGCCACCTTAAAAGCGCCTCTCGCGGCCTTACGAGTACGCGCTGAGCGTTCTTGAGAAGTAAATAAAACAGAAAAATAATAATAATAATAATGAAAAAAAAAAAAAAAAATAGTAATATTAATACACTTCCAAACTTCCAACAGTCACCTCCGACGCGCGCGTTCAACTCGCGGTCGGAGCGAAAAGAAATTGTCCGTTTCAAACGGCGGCGACGTCGACATAATTAAAAAACATTAAAAAAAAAAAATTACCAACAAATCACTTACCCTATTATTCTACGCGATAATATTATAGGCGATGCAATGTCTGGTCTGTACGCGTGTCCCTCAACACCCCCGGCCGACCAAAGGATTATCTTCGATTATCCTATTGTAACGAATAATAATATCGTCAACGATCAAAATCGAGATAAAAATTCGAGGCGATAAAAGAAATGCACATTTTTTTTTTTATTTTTTTTTTTGGGGGGCAATCGCCGAAACAGTCTCGGAGAGAAAGAGAGAGAGAGTGAGTGAGTGAGAGAAAAATAACCGCGCGCGTTTGTTCGCTATCTAATCGCACTGCACACAAACACACAATTGTGTTGACCTAATTCGTATAAATTCGATTGCGCAATCTGCAGACAGCGGCCGCGGAAATAAAAACTCGCGCCCGTTACGAGCAACGGAACAATAAAAAAACCAACTAATAATAATAAAAAAAAAAAAAAAAAAACTGCACGAATACCGAGATTATCCGAATATAACCCACCCCTACCCCCCAAAAAAAAAATAAATAAAATAAAATCAAAAATCTACAGCCCTGCAATTTATTTTAAGCGAAAATGTTGTGAATGTTGTGTCGGACGCATATTTCGTATATATTACCTACCGGTACCGATTATTACCGCGATATTAGTTTACACCGTTTGGTCGGCGAAAAACGCGATTTTTATTTTTCATTTTTTTTTTTTTTTTAAATTTATCTTAACTGCAATAATCGTCGTAATAAATAAATGTCGTCGTCCGTCGTAGACGGCCGAACAGTCGACGTGTGGGCAATTAGTCCGGAAAGAATGTTTTGAAAAAGTCTGACATTGAACACACTACACGCGCTCGTATAATATAATTATTATGCGATTTATGATGATATTTAAAATAACGAGTCTATAGGAACAAAAAAACGGCAATGCCGTTTGTGCGTCTGCACAAATAATATGGCCGCCCCGTAACTACTGGCTATACGATTATCGGGTGTCACCTCAATCCCGGGGCCCCGGGTGAAACTTATAAAATTATAATATTTAAAAAAAAAAAAACAAAAAAAAAATACATTGAAAATACAACGTTACAACAAAACAATTGTTATCCGCCGCCTGAATGCCGTCGATAACCGAAAAGACTCTTCTCTCGATCGCATTGAAACAAAATGTCACAAACATAACTCTCAACAGACGCCGAAATATTTCGACAATTGTTTTAATCGCGTCCGTATGGAAATCAATTGCCAACACAAGTACCATCTACGTATATACGTACCTGCGAGGTATTCGGAGACGAATCGATTATTTTTGACCGAATTACGTACTATACAAAAAAAAAAAAAAAAAACCACATATTTGATTTAAATTTTTTGTTGAGTAAAATATTCCGAGGAAAATCATAAAATTTATAAGCCCTACATAATAATATATACGCACCGAATGCAGACAAAATTCGCTACCAGAAGCTGCCTCTGAAGACGATGATTGGGGAGAGCACGTCTTCGCGTTGAAAGTTTGTTTACAGACAAAGCAAATAGCACATGTATCATAGTAAAACACCTATTACATTCTTCATCTAAAAAATAATTAATTATCGGTTATTTAATAGATTCTGAGCTTGTGGAGGAATATATTGGTTGTACTCATCAGCACAATTTTCGTGTGCTTTTATTTTGTGTATGCAGAAAACGAGTTTGCGACCAGTAGACTTGCTCCTGCAATAATCAAATTTAGAGGTTATGTCTGGTAGCGAGTTTTGTCTAGTTAATGCCCATTGAGGAGGCGACTGTTTGATTTTCCGTGTACTCTTCTTATATTATAATGATTAAAATACGGGATTAGTTATCAATGAGTTTCTGTTCATTTCGTTGTTGGTCAGTGAAAAATAATCGTGCAAAGATGAGATCGGGTACCGAATACTTATATTGACACGTTCTAGAAGCGGTGTAACTCTCTGGCGCTTTATGAATTATTTATATCTATTTGAAATAGGATTTTTGTATGTAGATTTTTTTTTTAGTTTTTAGATTCTGAACGTAGCGAGAAATGTATTGATTTTATTATAACATTTTTTTTTTTTTTCCCCGTCTGTGAAAAACTTTTTTACTAGAAATTTATATTTATATAGATCTTATCCATAGTGCGAAATATCTTTTTTTTGCTATTGGTTTTGTGTGAATGTGAAATCGCATTGACCCAGTAAAAATGCTCGAATATTTGATACAAGGTTCATATTGTACGATGCATATTCGTGGTGATAAAAAAAAAAAAAAAAAAAAAGTCGACCGTTATGTCGTTGTTTTTTTTTTTTTGTTTTCAATCATGGTGATTGAATTATTTTTACTGTGGATTATAAAAATCTCCACCCGGGATGAAGGCGTCACGCCCCGCGGTACCGGTTAAGAAGAAGAGCGGCCGTATCGACCCGTTCCGGCTGATTTCCGCGTTCGGAAAACGTTTTTTTTTTTTTTTTACGCCCCGCGTATAAGGCGCGCCGAGAATTTCCCTCGCACTTCCGCAGATAATAATTTAAAATGTAATCGCCGCCATCCGAGACGGTGTAAACGGTTTTTTTTTTTTTTGCGCAACATAAATACACCGCGTACGAATTTCGTCAACGGCGGTCTCCGGGATTTTTATATAGAAACAAATGGATCATATATGACGGTACAATATCGCACAGGGACAGAAGACTCTTCAGAAACGCCGCTCCGTATCGTATCATGCGAAATTCGCAAATCGCATTCGATGTCGAACAAATACTAAACGCTATATTATTATTATTATTATTATTATTACTATTATAATGTGCAATACAAACAAAATATATAGGATTTTTTTTTGTTTGCGAGTCAATCGTTTAATTCGATAATTATAAATTAAATCGACTTCACCTAACCTAAAAAAAAATGTTTCTCTTAAAACCCCTAATGAAATGCCTGATTTCATCTGAAAATAAAATAATGGTGTAATTGTATTTGTATTTTTTTTTTTTTTTTTGTTGATTATTTTCGATATTATTTTTTTATCTTATCTTTAAAACTATTATATTTATTTATAGTTAAAAAAAAAAAAATACAACTCTTAAAAATTATACTCCCGACTTTAATCATTTAAACAATCTGACAACAGATTGGGGAATATTATTTAACTCTAAGGAACAGAAAAATATTTAATAAAAAAAAAATATAACTAAAACACGCTAATATATATATATATATATATGTTTATACTAAAACGCGTTTATAGATTATTGTAGACGTGTTTAAACCGACGTTTTAAAACGTCGGTTTAAACACGTGGATCGTTTAGTTCGGCCAAATTTGCTCGATTATCGGCGTCTTCAATAAAAAAAACCTACGAGAACGGTATAAAATAATGTTTCTCTTTTTCGTGCGTTGCGCAATCGCGGTATATTTTCCGGGATATCTAATAATTTAATTTCACGTGAATCACCGGTCGGTACGCACGATGCCGCCGGCGTTGAAATAGGAAATAATAAAAAAAAAAAAAACCCATTTTATTTTACGTTCCATAATTCCTCTAGACTATAGTCTAGTCACCGCGTAGCCTCGCGATTCGGCGGACTTTTGCCGACACAATACCGCCAACAAGCATACAACAGGTGACTATTGTTCGTCTTTAATAATCGCGTAATATCCGATACGACTTTTCTGATTTCTCCCGTGTTTTACAACTAACTGTGGTTCTTCACTAACGACGGTTGTTCGCGTGTTTATAGGAGGACGCCACGCCGGTCTCTGTCTATTTAACGGGCAATAAAGCGAAAACACGCTTACCGCAGTCCGAGTACAACTCGCTCGACTTCGGTACTAGAGTAAAACAGTCACTTATTAAATAATTTAACGAAGAACATATTCCGGAGGGCACCTGGGTTGCAGTTTATTTCTAATTTTTTTTTTTTTTTTTATTTATAAAGTTACAGTCAATTAAAAAAAAATGTCGTAACGGTCATTATTTCTAAACGATGTATTGAGCGTTATAATAACGGTAATAAACGCAACGACGTACCCTCTGGTAACAGTATCCTGTTTTAATTGTATAATAAATGTTTTTACATTAAAAGCGAAACCAAGCGGGTTCTATCCGGTCTGATTATGTATGTTTTTTTTTTTGCTTTAGATGGCCCGTTTGACAGACAGACAGACACTATGCACATGCATTTTTAGTTGAAATGACGTAGAGTTAATGGAAATACATGTAGGGGTTAGAAAATTTATTTAGAAAACAAAGGACCAACCCTCGTACGGAATGCCACGAGATTTTCGTATGATGTAGATATGGATTAGTCGAGTCGTTTTCGGGACGAAAACGTTTTCGAATAAATATTATCGTGTCACGCCGTTTTAGCCTGCAGGCCCAAACCGACTATGTAATACACGCACCACTCGCCCTAAATTATCGATTTGTTCAGTATCTTTGAGATATTTGACTGGTTGTTATTATGGATATAACTTTTCAATAAACCGGTAGTAAATGGTTTAGATCATCGCTATCGATCCAATATATAAATTCGTACAAAACCAGTAGGCGGGAACCATTTTCCTCAACGAAAAAAAAAAAAAAAAAAACACAACAAAAACGTACTTTCTGTTTTCCTCCGACTAAAACCATGTCTTATTTCTTCCGATTTAATAATACCAAATATAGTGGTAATTACGAGGCGTATCCCCTGGTTGAAAAACAATTATTCACTCGTTTATGTGATATGGCGGGAACAACAGTTTGATAAAAAAAAATTTCTCGTTAGGAAAACCATAACATGTATTTTAATTGCAAGTTTTTACCGGAATGTGAAATATGTAGGTATACGGATTATTTGGAGAGTTTTACTCATTTTGGTAACGTAAGAAAATCATTGACCGTGAAGGATTCCCGTGTCTTACTTTTAGAGGAAAATAGCCGAAGACCGCGACCACACCATAATGCGAGGTCAAGTATTCGAGTTTAAAAACAGCATTTGCCGTTAGAGGTTAGGTATTTAATAAAAAATACCGGTGGGAGAGAGTGAGAGATAGAGAAAGAAACACAAAAAACCCGGCCAAAATCGAAATCGACACGGACAATGCAAAATAACATTAATCGTTTGGATAAAAAAGAAGTAAAAATAAAAACGCGGTATAATACTATCATGGCGAACCCAAAAATTGCAATACGCCCCCGTGTCGTCCAAATAATGTCGCGTTTTTTTGTTTTTTTTTTTTTTTTTTTTTTTTTTTTTATCAATATCGTTATTACGTAATAGCAAAAATGTCCGTGGAATACTATTTCGATAAATAAAAATTCATCGTCTGGCCCTTCGGCGAGTCCGTATTTTCATACCCTTTATTCCAACGTTAATTTTATTTAAAAATGTTTTTTTTTTTTTTTACTCCCGCTATAATTATAACGCGACCGTAACCTGACCGTGCCCCGATAAACGCCGCCACGCGAATATTATTATCATGATAATAATACCGAGAATTGGTTATCACGGTTTTTTTTTTTATTATTATTATTATTATACACAGAAATTATAATAAAATTCTCTTGTTGGCGAATTCACTCGTCGTGTAATATTATAATATTATAAACGCGCCCGCGCGATAGTCGTAATGACGATAATAATGTTTTAAGACGATAAACGCTTTTCTCGTAGTAATAATAATAATAATCGCTAGTGGCGGTGGGGTGGGCGGAGAGGTAGTGGGACGGCGGCGGCGTGTGGATGGAAACCGTGGCCTCGAACATCGTTGTAGGATGACAAGATCGCGGCGGCAGTCGCTCTCGCCCGCCAAGGTCGGCGAAACTTGCACAATTTTTCTTTGCACAACAACTATAATAATATATCATATCGGTGGCGTGTACGGTGGGGCGCGGGAAATGGTCGGATCGCCCCACCTTTGAATTTTTATTTTTTATTTTTTTCCCATCTATCGCGTCGTCCATAGGGTAACAATGATAAAATAATAATAATAAATTATCGAAATATAAAAATTATAGACGCGCGGTTTTCGCCCGTGCACATATATATATATATATAGTTTAATATTTATTATATTTATCCGGGTACTTTGTTATCGGCGTTTGTTACCGAAAAGTAAGTGATACCGGATTCCGGGCGATTTTCTAACAATTTTTTATCTGTCCATTTTGCTATCGTTGAAATGCGTGACGGACGCGCGCGCAAGATTACGTAATACAATTACATAGATAGTTTTATTCGGAAAAGTGAATAGGCAAAAGAGAATTATTATATAAAAAAAAAAACAACCGTTGATTTTTGTTTTTTGCCTCGCGATATTCTGAGGCGTATATTCTGACCCCGCCCCCCCCAGATTCTGCTCCAGTATATTATATATTAGGTACTACCTATCTATATGAAAAAATCGGTACGCGTGTAATAATATTATAAATTATTGTGTTTCTCTATTTCCATTTTTCTTTCGCGAGTAACCACCCCCGGGAACCCTCGAGAACCCGAGGTGCGGTATTTTTTTTTTGAAACGCCGCCGCGGCACACGGCCCGTGGATAAATTTTTATTTTCCTACTCGTCGGCGTGGACGATACTATTTGATTTTGTTTTTTCTCCGCGTGGTCAGACCCCCATCATTTCGTATTGTCGTTGCAGCTTGTAAGGTGTTTGGGTTACGCTTTAATAATAGATTACTGCGATTCGAGTCCCAAATACCCGGCTGTTGATGTAAATTTAAATTGCATGCAAATCGCGTCCATTAAATGCGCGATTGCCTCGATTTCGTTAACGTTAGGTTAGGTTAGGTTAGGTTAATTTCGCGTTGTATTATATTTTTTAAATGTTTATAAACCCGAATATATATGTACGAGAAGAACAACTTAAATATACTAATCAAACCATTGTTGAGTTTATTCGGAGTTAAAACAATTTCAGTTAAATGTTCACGGTTGCGTTTTATTGAAACTTTCAGCTAAACAATTATTATTATTACATTTTTTTTAAAATACTTACACGTTTATACGGTACAACGCCAACGTGTTTTGACGTGTTTTTCTGTCGGACGGAATTTACGTATGCACGTAAATAACGCGGGTCTCGACTAAAGCCGTAATTCCGAATTATCCGGATCAACTCAATCGTAAGTACATCCCACTACTATTAGCCGGGGGGCAGGGACATCTCTTCAAAATGCACGTCGCGTACCCGAAGATGTGTCCGTTTTGTTGTAATATCGTGTTCATCGTTTTAATATAATAAGTGATGAAATATCGTAACGAACAATTAATGGCCGAACCGCGATGAATGAGAAACACGAGGAGCGTGCGCAGAGATTATAGGCGTACGGAGTGCGGTCGCGACATTCGACAGGCTCGACCACTTAAAAAAAAGGGTTGGAATTGTCCTGACCAAACCTGACCGAAGCCGTCACTGATGTATTTATTGTTTTTTATTGACTTTGGTCGATGACGACGCGAATTCCCCCTGCTGCAGGCGTTGGGGGGGGGTATTTGTAACCGGATGACTTTTTTTTTACGAAAACTCGTAAAAAACCCACTATAAAACAAATGTTTAAAATAAACGTCACTACGCTTTAAATAAATAATTATGCGGGTACGTAGAAAACATAATTAGTTTATAAGTATTTTTTTTTTTTTTACGTTATTACAAAAACATTGTGTCTATTTCAGAGGTAGGTAATTTTTCGTATTTCCCGGTACCACTTATAAAAAGTGCTAAAAAGTGTAAAAAAAAAAAAAGATCCCATTATGTTGTTTAAGGCACACGCGTTTTAAATGAAATCTTTACGACAACCAAATCCGTACGAAATCGTTTTTCGATTTCACACAATAATTGAGCAGTAAAAATATTTAGTAAATTTATCAAAAAAAAAAAATAAAAAAATAATACGGTTTACTACGTACAATTGAACACACAAACGGTACTTTGTACAAACAAGTAAATGCAATTCTAATTTCCCGCGATTCAATAACATGGAAATCTCCGACTGATGTCGAAAGAATTCAAAAAAAATAAATAATTAAATAAAATACGTAGATAACATTTTCATTTTTAGTTATTTTAGTTTCCGAAATTTAATTTTTGAAATGCCACAATTTTTACATCGTGTACTAATTTATTGTGAGCAATTATTATAATCTGGACGAGTGTTTGAAAGCACGGTCTTATCACTCTTCAGATTGATCATATTATAAATAATTTGCAAGAAATTTCGAATACAAAAGTATGTTGGATAACGGAAGGATTTTTCTTTTTTTTTAATTGACTTGATTGGTTAACGACAATAAATACATACGATTTTTTCGTATATTAATTTTACTAAGATGGTGTATTTTTTTTTCTTCTAAAATCTGTATAACACTTTCGGATAGTAAGAGTACTCCGGTTTGTTCACGCCGTACCTTAAAAGATGCGAATTATCCGTCGAATAGTACTTTATTAAATACATTTATTGAAATATCCCACAGTTCCCCTCTAACCTAACCTAACCTGGATCTTTTCTGATAGTAATATATTTTTTTGTGTCTATACAACTTTTCGGACAGAAATCTTACTACATTTGTTAAATTTAGGGTTTCTCGGTATTTTGTCTAATTGGTGCATTGTATGGTCACTTTTTGATTTTCCTTATAGTTTTCTTAAAGGAAAACGACGGGAATATTCATTCAATAATAAAACCATTGTTTTTGTTATTTCTGATTTTGTTTTTTTATTGGATTTCAGTTAAAAAATAATCATAGAAACCTAAAACTCACCAAACACTTATATTAGCACTATATAGACCAGTGTTTCTTAACCTGTGTTCCGCGAAACCCTAGGGTTCCGCAAAGATCACTATGTTTTTTTTTCGGTTTTTTTCTCGCAAATACTTTGTCGGTTAGTAAAAATACTTGAAATTGTTTACATCGTACATAAATATATGCGGATTTTACATGGCTAATACTATAACCTTACCAGTTGACCGAGGTCCACCCAAAATCGTTTTATGATTGCAATGATTTATTTTAATATATCGTATAAATAGGGTTTTAATATTATGTGTGTTTAACGATTGCATTTTGTTTTTTTCGACTAACATAATACAATATTTATCGTCTCTCATAAAAGTTTTACACTTATTAAGAATTTACTCACGAGTCTTTGGTAAGGGATACGGTTTAAAAGAAGAGGTCCCTTAAATTTACCGACATTTTCCACTTTTAGATTCTGACCGTAGCAAAGAATACTTTAGTTTTACTATGATGTGTTATTTTTCTTTGTTGTGTCTGTAAATCACTTTTTGACCAGATATCTTGTCCCTATCATCAATTTCAAGGGCGGTATTAGGTAAAAAATGTTGTCTAGTTGATAATTGCCTTATAGTTTTTTTAATAACGGGGGAAAAAAGAAATATTATTTTAAATATAGTTAAAAATTTAACTGTGTTTTATATAACTCGAAATTTTTCACGGTAAGTTTGAATTTTAATTTGTAATAATATGCGTGGTTACTACATATTATATTTGTATTTGAAATATTTTGAACATATTTAACAAATAAAAGTACTAACGATTTTATCTATAAAAATGTAATTTATTCTATTTCGCGGGAATTATTTATGTTACGGTGGTAGGTAACACATTTTTGTCGTGCAGTTGAATATCGTAATACGTAAAACTACAATAATATTTTATTCTTGACAAATACTAATCATCTTATAAATCGACGGAACAAAATACAGTGCAATTGAGATTACTTAATAAAGTATTTTTTACTCAAAAATAGGTATTGTTTCAATGCTCTCGAAAAGTCTTATTCGCAAAATACCATGTTCAAATACAGATATATATATATAACATAAAATACGTATTTTATGTTCCAGTGATAGATAGCCTACAATAATAACAATAGGTAACATGCAACATTAATATAAATATAGACTATAATTATAATTCATAATTAATGATAGTTTTTTTAAAATCATTATATAACAAATTTGTTATCTTTTTTTTCTGACGTGCGAATTTAGGTTATTCAACTAGTTTTATATGTTACTCTGGATTATTCAGTACTGTATGGGGTCAGAATGGAAATTTACAAATTCCACGTGCTTCGCTTAGAAATATTGTATGGGTGCTGCTGAGCTGTTCAAAATATTGTGCACTTAGTACTTATCTATTTGCATAACTACTTACAGTAGTGATGCGAAACACCGTGTTATAATATTTATAAAATTATAATATTAATTTGTGAATTGGCACAGCTGGTGCAGCGCGTTGATAGTAATCGAATGTAGAAAGAACGTAACCTTTTTTTTTTTTTTTTTTCTAATATTACCAGTCGTTTCGCGATTAAATTGTAAACTATACATCAATAATATTATTAATCGCTCGAATATGATAATATTAAATAGTAATTTTGAAAAACATAATATCCCGTGTTGATTTGGAATTTGAACAGCGGCCAAGGGGAAAAAAAATACCTAAACATTATGTTTACTGAAGAGCTTTTTACTATGGACATTTTTTTTTTTTTTAACACCGGATATTCTAGTAGAATATCCATTACTAAATATACAGGATGCTGCATGACATCGACAGTTTTCCGTCGATACGTTAAATACGTTTGAAAATGTCAAATCGTCATCTCCGCAATCTGTGTCTGTACATCGAAATGTATTATTATGCCACAGACAGGTAACAAATAATAATCATTGTCTACACCTTTGTGTATGCATCACATCGACATGGACTAATATAATTATTAAAAGTATTATAATAATATTATACAATTGTGCAAGTCTTTGTTTTAATTTCTTATAACTAGGTTGCCATACGATACGACTATTAAAGTATTGACGTAGGACGTTAGGTATCCATAATGTCTTAAACCGTAGATCTGATGGAAATTTACTTGATAACGTTGAAATTTAGATTTTGATGAAACGTCGCTGAATTTTTGGAATAAACCCTAATAGTTATTTCATAGGTAAACCACTACAACAACCGTTTTACAAACGAATATAATTTCACTCGAAATGGAGGTAAGCAAGTATAATTGTCGTGTGCTGTAGAAAACAAATAATAAAAATAACGATGTTGAGTGAAAATATGAAAAAAAAAAAAAAAAAATCGAACAAAACACGACAACGCCGCGAACAGATTGATGATATATAGCAGCAGTGTTCGTTTAAACGCTTCTCGCATTAGATCCAAGGTCAAGGTCAGCTACAATATTATATAGAAAATAGTCCGAAGAATGTAATAATATTATTATTTGCACGTTAAAAAGGAAAAAAAAAAAATCCTCTTGTGAAAATACTGCGACCGGCCATTGTGCCGTCGTCGTGAACTACTGCGCTACATTATTATGATATATTTTTTTACGTTTTTACTCTCCCCAAAACATATTATTGTCCTCTCGAAAACCGTATACAATAGTATTATATTTTATACTTGCGTTTTGTATTATTATCCTGCCGCGATAGCTGCAGCAGTATATACATAGGTTAGTATTTCCTCTTTCGTAATTTTTTTCGAATGTCAATATTTGCGTTGGTTATTTAATATTTATCCGAGAGACGAGGCGGCGCTGTAGCAGACGTCGACGACGAATTAAGATTAAGAAGGGTCCCGTACGTTTAACAAATTGTGAACATTCACAATTACAAAAATCTTAACAAATAGGTTTTAATTTGTATATTAAGAAAACGTGCACCCGCATAAGTGCTATTACCGCCGTGTCACAAACGCACGACATAGCAAATTGGCGTTTAACAAGATTGACTTTGTGCCGTTCGTTTCAATATTAGAGTGAATTTGACCTATGATAAAACTTAAAGGTTTTCATAATTTATTAAGCCAGTTATAAAACTTTATGGCAAGAACATTATATCTGTTTCTTTCCGTCTTTTTTTTTTTCTCGAAATTTAAAATTTGTAAAAGAGTTATGTGTATACGAAATATCATTATTTAAACATTCTTATATCTCGGAGACAGCGTATGCGGATATCACGTGCTCTTAAGGGGCCTGCGCAAGGTCTGTTTTTTTGCTCAAAACATGCTTTACAGGAAAACTCTAAGATCTCGTCGAGTGATCCGGTTACAATAAATTGTTTTCCTATTGGAATAAACGGAAAAATTTACGGCAATAATGGTTCTATTATTTTCGACGAGGCCGGAAATGTACACAGAATATTAATATTAGCAGTTTTTAGACGTGGAGAAACGTTTAAAACATTCCGGCGATTTTCGATCTATTTAACTTGATGTTTTCGAGTTTTTTTTTTTTAGTTTTTATTTCGTCAATGTGGATAATATTGTTTTGCATGAGCCAGTAATACGCTTGACAATTTTACTCGAGATTAATAATCGTACGTAATAGTGAAGAAAAAATAAATAAGTTGAGCGTAAATGTAGTAGTTTTTGTTTATAGGCGTTTTAAATAACGAATTTGAATGGGAATTAATAACAGTTATGATTTAGTTATTTCGTTGTTGCGATTACGTGGTTTGAAATACAAAAAAAAAATAATAATAATAAATAAATAATTTAAAAAAACCGGATGTGCGGGCGCCAGCCTAACCCAACCCAACCACCGTTATAATATCGCGAGAGGAAAACCAAAAGTCAAATCAGCCCGAGGACGAAGAGAGAAAACAAATTCATCAGACTTCATTTCTTTCTGTCGTTCCTACCTCCAAATAATAATATTGTTACGTGCCCCACTCTAGCGGTCTTCTGCTGCTGCGGCGGCGGCGGCCGGTCCGCTACGTAATAATTTCTCCTGCGGGTCGCACGCCGCCGTGAGATGTCGTAACGGCTCCTACATAATATTCTATACTATTCGTATTATATTTCGTATTGTCGTTTCGTAATGAGAGGTGAAAATCGCACACGTGTTATTTTTATCATTTTTTTTTTTTTTTTTTTTTTTTTTTTTATCCTACGAGACGACATAACGATATGTAATAGGCATCGAACGTCATTTATTTTTTTTTTTTCCCATCCAATGAGACTTGCCGCCGCCCGGGCCCGGCGGGACAGCAGTAATAATAATTATAATGATATTACCGTATGCGTTCGATTAATACAGTCTTTAAATACTTAGATACTTTTTTTCTTTTTTTTTTTTGATTATGTACGTTCGTATTGGTTTTACTATAATATGTGTATGTGTGTGATTTTGTTGTCCCCGTCTGCGAATATACCTTTCTACCAGAAATCATGCTCCGGTTTCCAAGTGTAACGTCTTTCCTGATAGCGTTTTGGATCTATTCGGTGTTTTAGGGGGGAGGATATTTTAATTTTCGTCGTGATTTTCTCAATAGTTTGATTAAAAACGTAGGGAAAACGGGAACATTTACAATAACGGCTTCTTTATTTCTGATTTTTTGTAATTCGCTTAAAAAGGATCGTAAAAACCAAAAATTTCCACAGAACATTAATATTAGTTTTTTCCAAAACATTCTGGTGTTTTTAAGTTATTGTTTTTTTTATTATTTTTTTTACGAGCATTTAAATTGCAAATTTCGATGAAAATCGTAAGAACCACGGGCATTTGAATATTTTCCAAATCATGTGAATACAATTTGCTTGGCACTAAAATAACACACAACAATTCGAGACGTCGTAAAAACGCGGATAATTGTAATTTATTTCCTTTAGTGTTACAAATTAATTCAATTTTCAAATGTAAATAGACCCATTGAAAAAACCGTTATGTTTTTCTTTCTGGTCGGACGTTGTCTAATTGTTTCGTTGAGTACAAAAACGGTGTACAAATACGGCAGTCGCGCAGTCCATTATTTATAATGAAAAGTTCCATGACGGGTACAGAACGACTCGAATTGTTGTCACTGACGTGTACGAAATATTTAAATTTTCCCCGTGACCCGTGGCGGCCGACGCGGTGGTGGTTTTCGATTTGTATGTAATATTACGTACGCCGAGATTAATCGTTTTATACGGTTTTCGGTGACAAAATAACCCGTCCCCGTGTATTATACTCGTATTATTATTATAGGTGTGTTTGCCGATAAAAGCCGCAACACGCGACCTTAACGGTGGTCGTTTACAATATATTGATTCACTATGCGGACTACTCGACTGCTGTCCCGTATAATTAATAGTGTGGCTAATTATTATTCAATCGCGGTGTTTAATATACATAAATTTACACTTTCATCGCGGCCGCCGTTAATATTGTTCGCATTATCATTACCATCGCCGGCCGTCGAAAATGTTGTTTGTCACTCCGTCCGGCGTTGTGTTGTTCGCCAATGTCATCCGTGTCAAGAGTATTCGGCGATCGCGACCTTGTAACAGATAGTGTAACTACCGAAGTACCGACCACTTGGCTCGGTTTCCGATTAATATATTATTATTTTATACCTAATAAAAATCACGTGCGTGAAAGATATTTTTGTAAAAGTATACAAAGTGTACAAATACAGAGGTGTAATACGGTTTTTTTTTTTTTTTTTTTTTTTATGTATTTAGAATACGTATTCGAGTACTTCAATAAAAAATATACAAAAGAAATATTCAAGCACGAATCGGGATACTTTTGAAAAGTAATCAAAAATACTTTCAAATAATATTTTGCGTATTATTCTTAATATTTTTCGTTTGTTTTAAAAGCCGCATTAAACTATTAAACGAATATTATATTAGAACCATCATATAAAACCGTATAGCAAAGACAGCTTAAATTGCCGGAATAATTCATCATTGGTTGTAATTTTTAAAAAAACAAAAAATGTTTATTATCACGTATTGATAAACGTGCGGTTTGGTTTCAAATATAATAAAAGTATTTCAATTATGTATTCGAATAATTAAATTTGTATTTGTATTGAAATATTTTACATGTCTGACGTGCGCTGGTTATCTGCGAGACGTTCGAGCGCGAAATACTAATATCGTGTATTACGTCGTCGACGATTTCTGCTATCCCACTTAAGTCGTACGGTAACTTCGATAGACATAGTGATATCCGTGGACAATATGAAGGGTACGAAAAAAGTAAAAAAAAAAAAATGTTGAGCCAAAACAAGAGTGGCTTAAAACACCGTTGTTTAAACGGCGACCGGATTCGGATTCGGAAACGTTCGTTTCGAGCGGCCTCGAGTAATACAATATAATTTTTTTCCCATCTCGAAAATTACTCGATAGACGCTGAGCCGTATAATCGGTTTAAACGATTGATTCTTTCTTTTTATTGCCTCGATATTTGAAAAAGTCAACGACAATCGCACGTGCGAGAATCCCGCAGTTTACCGCCACGTGTTTGTAGGCCCGTCTAAACCGATCGATATCGTTCGATTCCGACAACAATAATAGGGCCGGGGGTATTTTTTTTCCCTGCCGTCGAATGTGCGCCTACTACACACACAACACACTCTATAAACTACAAAAAAAAAAAAAAAAAGTAAAAACGCGTTCGAATTTTATAAAGTTTTTTTTTTTTATATATCGCGGTCGGCACACGATCCAGCTGAGAGATTGTTGATTTGGACCGCGCGCGTGTATCGATATGCATATCGTTTTTCACGTGCAGTATTATACGAAATCCGGTCAAGGATTTACGAAAAAAAAAAAAAAAAACCCTCGGTAGTAGTCAGGTTGGTACAGTTGCGCCTGTATGAAAGTCTTTCGAAAAAAAAAAAAAACATATATATATATGTGTTATAATAAACGCCGCCGACGTATTGGAACCGTTGAATTTCTATGGCCTTGCGGCGCGGGTACGACTGAATGATAATTTTTGATTACGCGAACCTCGGAAACGCGTAGAGGCCGAATTCGGGATTTAATCTAAATAGGCGGGCGGGCACGTAGGTGAATCCGCGCGCGCGCGCGCGCGCATATATTACCGCGGCGTGCGCATATTTTCTCTCGATAATTGGATAATATTTGTCTGCTGGGGAGGGGGGGGGGTCATTTTTTTTGCGTGCACGGGTCGCGGGCGTGCGAGCAGCACAAGGGATACACGGCGGCGATGTATTCCGCACGTCAATACGGATCGAACCGAACATTTACCGTGTGCGTGTGTGTGTCTTCTCGCGACTCGAATTCGGGTCAAATCGGCACGTCGTGTCAAGGTACCGTCGTATTATTACAATATAAATATAGGTATAACAATAATACCGTGTGATGTAAACATTATTACCGTGCGAAATAAAATGGAAATATTGAAATTAAATAATAAACGACTGATAATATTGTACGATTATTTGAAAATAATACATTTTTATTATTTTTTTTTTCGTCACGGTAATATTGTTGTGCGTGTGTGTGTGTGTGTGTGTGTGTGGATTTTTTTTTTTTTTCTTGTCGTTACCCGACAACGATACGGCGTGTGTGTTTCGCGTGAAATATTTTCGGACAAAGATTGTAATAGTGACTTTTTTTTAAAATTTTTTTTTTTTAGGCGATACAATAATACACAGAACAATTTTCACCGTTGCGGTCAACGAATGCACAATGAAAGACTTTCTTAAGACCCGTTTTCTTAAACGGGTATACTTTTGTTGGGCATCAGATTTGACGAGTCGTATTTGCCAAGCAACATTTTGACTTTGATTTTTTTTTTTTTTTTTATCTCAAAAATCGCCCGAAATACAGTCGTCTAAAATTTATTTCAAAAAAAGAAAAAGGACTTTTTCTCGATTTTTCAAAACAATTAACATATGTTATTATGTGTTTGTAATTTCGCGACTGCTTTCTTGACTTGGAATTTCTTTCCCATCAAAACGGTACCCGACGACGAACAGCTAAAAATATATTATTTCGACGATAATATTGCGATACCTTTCGAAATTTAGTGTTTATGTGTGTGTGTGTGTGTGTGTGCATTAACGAAATAACACGAAAAAAAGTCCTTTTGTATAATATTTGGGTACCTATGACCCCTACGAGGGAGGTCGTATTCAGTGAACCGGATTTGAGCATATCTTTTTTTTTTGCACACGAAGCCTTGCTGCTATAGGTCCGTTTAAAATATCGATTTTCACTTTAAATATAGGCGGACTGCACAAACGACAGTGTCCATTCATAGAAATCATCTTTTTTTTTCTTCTTTCTATTCTATTCGATTTTCGTATATACTTCCGAATGGTCTAGCATCATCTTATTATATTATTATTATCCATTAAGTGTCCATACCTACTCGTAAATTATTATACCCATACAACGGAAATGTTTAAGGACGAGAATCGCTTACGCTTTGTTGTTATTTTAGGTAAAAAAAAAAAAAAAAAATTGGTAATAAATCAGAAAACATTTTACCTTTTTACCTTTATAATATATTATATCATTGTCCGAGTCGCCCGCCCCAGAGCGGGTCAGTCAGTCGGCAGTGTTCGATCCGCAGTACTGCGGTAACGATCCGATATCGCATTTTTGCCGTACCCGTGTGAGTTTTTACAAATTATTCGGAACGATTTCGAGGAGACTTTCGTCACAACGGGCACCACCGGCCATGCCGGGCTGATCTTTTCGACGTCTTCGGGTTGTTGCACACGAATTATTATTATTTTAATCCGCGGTTTCACAATCGGAAAAAAATAAAAAAAAATACGATAATCGCGACCCATATCCGTTCCCGGATAAAGAATCGAATTAATATATTTCGTAAACGATTGCGTTTTTTTTTTTATTTTTATTATTATTATTCACCGGCCGTAATGCTGTTATTTCGTCCAAGGCATTTTCGATAAGCTAATAACGAGTTTATTATTATTATTATTTTTTTTTTTATTGATCATCGTGGGCTATTTCAATATAATATAATATTCCAATATATTATTAACGAGTGAGTACATAACTATTAACTATATATATATATATATATTATAATACTGATATGGGATAATAATAATGGCCATAAATCAGCTCGCGTATTGTTAATAACTGCAGATTAGTATATTTTTTTGCATCCTTCGAATATTCGGCCTAAATATTGTTCTATAACGAGGACAAATAATAGACGGTTCTTATTTCGACCGGCGATTATTATTATTATTGCATACATAAAAAAAAGTTTTTTTTTTTTTTTTTTTTTAATTCGGCTGATAACATTGCATATTATATTCGTCCGACGGTTATGCGATTGGTATTTGTATTATTAAAGCACTGAAGTGGTCGCAGTAAAAAAAAAACTATTACAGTAAAATCGATTGCCGTATTGAAAAATACCGAAAATCGCGTTTAAAAAAAATTTTGTGGTTTTCGTAATGTTTTAATATTAAACAAATTATTTAATCATTAAACATAATTGTTTTCTTAAAACAATATTTAAAAAAAAAAAACTATATATTATAATTATATTAAAAACAGTAATTATTTAGTTATTATTTAATTAAAAATAATAGAATCGTGCAACGAGTGTAGCGACGAAGCTATATTAGTTTTACTATAAGATATATCGGAAAATACTTTTCGGTTAGTAAAAATGCTCCGATTTTTTCACAAAACACCTGAAAAGATGAACATTTTTCGCTCAACGGTACTTTATTAACGGCACATTTTCTATACAACCAATAGTTTTTTCTACAAAATTAATAACAAATGACGATACGTCGGTTTTGTTTTTGTCGATTTCTGGATTTGTAGGAAATGTACCCACGACTACATTGATTAAATGTACATGTAGTTAATCCTAATATTATAACTCCGCGCCTACAACAGTGACCTATATTCATGGTCCGCCCTTTTTTTTTTTTTTCTTTTTTAGATATTTTACCAAATCACCGGGGGGGGGGGGGGTAAGACAAAATAATATTTTACCGCTATAGGTACGTTATATTTTTGTAATTTTACCTACGTTACCGCGACTATATAAACTGTAATGTAATTATTACACGCTGTGCAATACGACCAAATAACCGAATGTTTAATATACCTATTTTTTTTTTTATTTTTTCTCTAAACGACACGAATCAATTTGACCTCATGGCTGTCGTGATTGATTTCACAACTTATTTGACACCACGGCTATTACGGAATATTACTGTTTCAATTTTCAATGTTGTTTCACGAAGAAAAAGAAAGTACCTGCCTACATAATAATTACTCTTTGCCGAGTTATCCGTTCGTGGGTTACTATCGTTTGAACAATTATTATGTTTTCAACGCCCGAGGCTTGTGTTATATTTTTTGATAATGTTTTTTTTTTTCGTGCAACACTTACACATTCAGTCTATAATATTCCATACTACCATTATTTTACAAAATGCTTGTTTATTTTTCAATATTCGTTAAGAGAACGTGAATATTGTCAACAGAAAAAGTTACAGCCACATTGTTTTTTGTTTTGTAATATCTGTAGCACAATTGTTGTGCCTTCGAAAATATTCTCGTCTTTAAATTTTGTAATTTGTGTAAAAATTCTAATTTCAACCTGAATGTTACAATTTTAATTTCAAGTTACGTAATTTTACTATGTTGCCCGTTAATGGGACTGAGAAGTCACTTCACGTACTCTTAACAAGTATATCTAAGGCTCTTCGAAAATTTTAATTATTATTATTAGTTCTCTCGATCCCACGTGCAGTATATCGATTTAACGGTCACACATTTTCATAATAATTTCTATTTGTTCTATATTATGTATTTAAATCCAAGTCATATATAAAATCTGACGTGCCCGGCTTTATAACTGTTTCGAAACGAGGCGTCATACTTACGTGTGATTGCTCATATATATCAATCGGTCCGATTATTGTCCCCGGACCCCTGCTTGCAACCGCACGGCACGTCGGAAACTCGAAAGTATGTAACGAAACTTACGAGAAAAAAAACTCACACATTTACCACATTATTATTCATATCTATAATGGATATATTAAGTATTGTCCACGTGTTGCAGGTGTCTATTGCGATCGCAATTGACTAATATTTGCGGTTTTCTCGGCCCGCAGCCTCGGACCTGCAAAAACGATTGACAAATTCACGTGCAACCCATTTAAATGTATAACATAATAACCAAGTATTAAAATTTCAACAAAACAAATTGTCGCGGATACTGCTCACGGGTGTATCACTCTTGTAGTTGGTATGTTTGGAAGGTGGGATATATAGGGGAATTTAGTTTATACGATTCTAAGTGGAGTTCGGCTAAACATGTTTTGATACTCAAAATGATTTTCAAAATTTGAACTTAAAGCGCTTAAAAAAAAAAAAAAAAAAACTCTAACATTACGTCGAACGGGTTCTTTTTACCATCAAATACAACTTATTATGAAACTCGTGTAAAATTTTCGTGCATTTCTGTTCAGCTGAAACAATTTGATCCACATAAAACCAAGTAAAAACTAAAAAACTGAAATATCAAATGCCTATAAATAGCTTAAAAATGTTTTGAAAACTTGTCTACGCCCAAAAAAAAAAAAAACGATAATATTAATATTAAGGTTGCAACGATTTTGCACAAGTGTGCATTAAGGTAAATTTGTTTTATGCGGTTAATTTTTTTTCTTTATATATATTTTTTCTATATATATATTATATAATAGCGGCATATCAAAGGGACCTATTAGACCAGTCGTCATTATTCCGATGTATTATATTACATTTGAATGTATTTACACATTGTAAGTTACAGCATAGAAATCATTAATAAAAAAAAAAAAAAATGTTTTGTGCATATATAAAATAGACCGAAATCGACAAAGAAAATGATTTCATCAATAACCGCCCAATACAAAAAAGTTGCAGTTTTACGTGCACAATATAATAAGGTTAGGTTAGGTTAGGTTAGGTTATTCTATACTGGGCCGGTAGTATTTCCGCAGGACAGTTCCCGGCCCGTCATCGACGCAAAAAAAAAAAAAAGAAAGAAAAAAAAAGGTTATTCTATACTAAGGTATATACCTTATTATACCTACTTATACCTACCTATTCATAGGTATCTCTATTATTATAGTTTAGTATTATTATAGACTTCAAACGATTGGAAAACAATAGAATTGTTGCTGCAGCAGACAAGTAATAATTTATTATATTCGAGTGAATATACCGTGTTTTATAAGTGCCACTCAAATATTTGTATGATTATAAAAATCGTCCACTTGTATAAAATTGTTTCGAAAAAATTGTACTTAAAAAAAATTTAAACGCTTGTAATGTCAATTTACTTTCACTTTTGTGTCCCCTCGAAGAAACATCAGGTCGCTTCTTCTCCAAAGTCTGGATAAAAAAAAAAAAAAAAAAAAAATTAATAATAATAATAATAAAAAAATAGACTTCGACAATCTATTTGTTTTTGCAGACTTTATTTTTATACAAATTGATAGTCAATTTTGTGATTGTCGGAGTGACGTCAGACTTATTTACCAGGGGGTGCCAACCGAGGGCCTATATAATGTTACGAGTCCGAAAACAAATTTAAAAATAAAACTCGCGTGAAATCGTCTTACTATTATTCCGGACGAATTACGAACGTAATAAATAGTAATATTTTTTTCTTTTTTATTTTCGATGTAATAATATTGCTGCACTCGGCAATAAAATATTTCGGAAAATTGGAGGGCAGCCAGCGGACATGGCTATACATCATATAGATTCGCCCCAGTGGCTTTGCAACAGGTGCCGTCCTCTCGAGGTTCTTAAACAATAAAATAATACTTTATAATATGATCGTAAACGTAATAATATATACCTACCGGTTAACTGTGATGATTTTCAATAATTATTACGGACGTCAACAGGTATATTATGTACTATTGTTTGTCAGGTTATGATCGTCATTATTATATAGCCTAGTGCGAAATCTAACCTAACTAAATGTATTTTATCATTTGTATACTTTGTATAAATTGTTGCTACTGTTTGTTTATTAACGAATACCGTCCCTGTAAACACGATGCTTGTTCGAGCGAATATATTATAATTTGATGATGACGAGGGCTAGGATTTCTATGCATTTGCATGTTTTTTTCCCTTTAGTCCAAATTGATTGGTTGTCAGATATGACCACGTTTTGGCTTATTCTCGGTTAAAGAGAACCATTTTTTTTTTTTTTTGCATATTTTTACATATTTTGAACATAATGCATATAATTGCGCATATATATATATATATATATATATAGATTTGTGGGACTCTTGTGAATTTCTAATGGTATTTATTGTATTTATTTAATACAATTCAATTCAATACAATCTGTTATATCACATCTAAACGACGAAGCATAATCGATTAAAAAAACAAAATAATTGTTTGAAGACAAACATTTTAAAAAATGATTTAGGTTTTTTGAAAGTCATTTTTGTTTTCTCACTGAAGAAATTAATAACCTAGAAAAAAGTACACTATCTTCTGATGATGTTTTAAAAATTATTTTAGATGTGAAAATAAACTGTCTAAATGTAACGGGAGAATAGCAGAATTGGTAAAAACTAAAATGGACTTAGTACTCAAGAAGATTATGTGATTCAAAACACTTTTAAAAATTCGTAGCATTGTAAATGGTGAATATGAAACGGAAGAAGAAAATGTTAATATTACTCTAACTCCGGGACAAATCGCGTCATTTAAATATCCTCCAATGACATCGTGTGATGCGGAAATGAGTTTTAGCCATTATAAATCCATTCTTCGTTCCAATCGCCGGCCGTGTTCATAATTGAAAATTTGAAACAACTTATCATTACAGCATGTAATATAAACTAATATTTAATGCAATCACAACTAGTTATAATTAATAATTCTAGAAATAGTACAAATTTATTTTTGCATATTTTGGTAAATAAAATGCATATTTTATAATTTTGAATTGCATATAAATCATAGCCCTAATGATGACTTATATGCGATAATAATAATAAAAAAAAACTAACATCGTTAAAACTGTTTTAGTTCGGATACATAAAAAAAAAAAAAAAATTGAATCTAAACATAGTAAGAGATTTTTGATTTTGAATGGTAGGTTAGGGCAGTGGTTCTCAACCGGGGTGACAAGAAAATCTTGGAAAAAGTTTAAAAATATAGACATTTTTTTGAAAAAAATCGTATAATTGTAACCGTTGTATTATTGAAAAAAAATTTAATAATATAACGATTATTGATCGTTATTTAAAACCACGAGAATAAAATATATTATTTTAACAAGACTCCGTCAAATCAAATATAATTCACCGATACGTGTAGAAACATTATTAAAATCCCGATAAGAAAATATAATTGTCTAATTTTAAAATTTTAGATTATCGTAATATGTATTCTCATTCCAGGTAACACCCGACCCGTCTTATATTAGGTATATTGTATATATAAAATATAATATACATTATCTCCTATAATTAGGGAGTTTCCACCATTTAACACTGGTAATTAATAACATTCATCATCAGAGTCAAACTTCTCATTAATTTTTAAATTTCATAGTTTATTCAATTATTATATATTATCAATAATCTTAATTATTTTTTTTCCAATTTAAAATTTCAGTGTTTATTTAACAGTAAAGCAAAAATAAAATGTGTAGTTATTATTTTTCTGCGTACTGTATTTTTTATAGGGCTTGTATTTTATATTATTATTATTTTGATGTTAGGGAGACGTAGTGTTGGGTTATCGTAGATGAGGGTGACATGAATCCAAAAAGGTTGAGAACCACTGGGTTAGGGGTTAGCCTAACTTTAAAAGATGCGGTAATTTTGCCTGGCGGTACTTAATTTGAAAAATGTTTCTAGATTCTCGATAGTTTTTTATGATAAATTAAAAAGTATCGACAACTAATGACGATATTGGTATTTTTTTTGGTTGATTTCTGGATCACCTTGGCTGCAATGGAATAAACGATTGTCCGCTTTTTTTTAAAACTCTTTCGACGTTTCTACTTTTGAGTATAATTCCTTTGGAAATTCAAAAACAGAAAATTTATACGATTTTTTTCAACTATTTACATATACTTAAACATATTTGTACACGCGTATTGTTTTAGCATACAAAGTTTTGTCAAAGTAAAATAACGACGTATATTTTTCAAAGACTTTTGAACGGGTATATATTATATAATATAACCCTGCAGTGAGGTAATGACGAATCGTTTCCGATTTTTGAGTTCTATACACTCGCTTTCGAAATCAGGGTCGGTATAATCACGGCAGTTTCATCACGCAGCAGTGAAATCCGGTCTGCTCTCCGGAATGAAATATTAAATAATTTCGCAATACGTTTCGTCATAATAATATAAAAACTCGGTGTTATAGTTTTGCGCGTCTAAAGATTTTCAACAAAAAGCATTCCAATTTCAAAATACTTCTCGTCCGGTGTACATACAGTAACTCGCGACCCTCGCGCTCTAATGAATAATGACAATAAATATATATATATATATATATATTCTTGTCGAGTATGATTATAAAAAAATAAAAATGCTCGTGTTCACACACGTGTTATTTTTTGATTGGGTTGACGTAGGTATTGTTAGTCAATGCCCGCGCGAGTAGCTGCAGAGTTTCGTCCCTGCAGCGCATAAACGCATCTGTTTAAAATTACCTATTATTTCTATGATTAATATTAAAAATATTAAAAAGCCGGAAATACGGGTGTATCATGAGTAGACCCCTGTTGTAGGTGAGAAGTTTTGATGTTATTTATATGCAGGGCATAAGTCAATTTAATCGATATAATTATATATAAATCTTTATAATCGTCATTCGCTGTCGGTTTTTTTAAAACATTTTTTTTTTTTTTTTGAGAAAAACTATAGGGAACCAGAAAAATTGTTTAAATAAAAGTAGACTATCGGGCAAGCCATGCGTTACCGATTGTAAAAATAGTTTTGCGTGATCAAAACCTACTCGAGCTATAGACCTATAATTATGAAATCAAATTTCCAGCATGGAAAAAGAAAACTTTCTTTTTAATGTATCGAGTATATTCCGTTGATAACAATTAATTAAATACTCGATACATAGACTAAAAAATGTATATCAATACAAGATACTTGATACTTTCCAGTACTGTATTGCGATACAAGTTACAATTGTATCAAAGATACTGTCCATCTCTGACTCTATTATTAACTTATTTCGCAGTAGTGATATCGAAAATCTAAAACCAACGTTGTACAAGGGTACTTATTATTTTTTTTTTTTTTTTTATAAGATGAAAATTGAATTCCATAATTAGGTTTACAGGTTCAAGTTGTTTTCGCCCGCGCGAACGGTCTATCGGCAAACGGTTTTTTTTTTCTTTTAATTTCAAAATTACACAATAAACACTAAAGATAATGGCGCGCGACTATTTTAAAAACGTATCCGAAAGTGAATAGAATTTGTTTTTCTTTAAAAATTGCCTACGTAACTTACATAATACACGTAACTCATCAAATACGTGAGATGGGTACGACGTCCTCGTAAGGCGCGACGATCACTGCGACTCGAACAATTTCGCGTGTACGTTTGTAACGTTTTCGCCATTGCCGACAGATATATTTTCCACGCGTTATTTTTGTAAAACTAACAGTTATTACTTATAGCTACACTGAAAATCTAAAAATCGTCGTCGTCGTCGTCGTCGTCGGCGGCGGCCGTAACGAGGCGTGTAAAATATTTACCGTATGAATAATATTATAATAAAAAAAAAAAAAAAAAAAAAAAAAAAAATCGACACCGTTGTCGTGTAACGTTGTGTAACAATATTATTCGAGTCGCGATCGAGAAGAATAATGTTATTAAATGCGCGATGCGACGATAATAATTATGCATACACGAGCGTATATTATTAAATGATATTTTATTTTCTATTTTCGCCGTCCGCCCGAAATTTCGTAGCGTATATATTATTATAATGCTCGTTACAAAACGGATTTTTATTGCGGCACATTAACATAATATTATTGCGTATTTACGAGTCGGGACGCGCGTTTACAGACTCTATCCGAGTTCGGTGCGAACGGCACCCGAATACGCAATAAATACTCTTCGTAGTTTTCGTCTGCAGGTTTGTCGATCATAATGTAGAATACTGCAAAATTAGAGGGGGAGGTTGAAATTTTTACATTCCTATTAAAATTCTTTCTTCATTTACTCATTTTTGTCAAATAATATATTTTTCTGGCATGTTGAGTTAAAAGTTTAGAGTTTTCATATTTTTAGGGTTTTGTTGATCATGAAGTAGAAACCCAGGACGTGGGTTTGCACCGCACGACGCCGATTTCTTCGGTTCGTTATCGGGTTCGGACCAACGGGCGCGTTAAATATTTCCGTTTCCCACCCGCTCTTTCCTAAAACCCGCGGTGGCTTTTCGCCGACTAGACAGTATAGGTTTTGGGTTTACACTTGAGACACACACACTGCCTTATCCCTCGGAGCAGTATCAGGTTAGGGCCGACAAGTAGACTATGTACTTATAAAACTACACAAATCACCCGAAACTCGTAAAATCAACGCGGAGTTTTACATACAACTCTGGATAGGGTCTGTAAATACGCAGTCGGGGACGGCCACTCTCTGCTACCGGATTTGGGGGCCTGCAAAATTAATATTACGTTCACTGTTTGTAGCGGTAAGTCTGGTTCACACGCGATGACGGTTATTATCGTAATAGTATCGCGATGATAACTATATCACAGAGAAACCGTCCGCAGAAGACGGTAGTAGAAGTCACGACAGTAGTGGGAATTTCGACACGACAACAGAACAGAACGATCTAATATGATAATCCGTGTGCATACGGTTTTAGATAGACAGGCTTGTAAGGAATATTTTTTTAAACTATATTTTGAGTACAATTAAACATATTACTTTGAAAGATATATTTAGAATATGTATTTCAGTACGAATACAGATAGTTTTAAAAAGTATTTAAAAATAATTTTGTACACACTATTATCCCATAGTCATAGACAACATTTTGTTTAATACGACCGTTTGTATTATACTGGTTTAATATCAATACAAATTAAAATGTTGAATACCTTCAATTTCCAACATTGTGTAATACGATGCACTTCAATTTAAATTATTAAAAACCATAATAAAATTGTTAGATAAGTATTCGATTTCCAATGCAAATGTGTTTGGAAAATATTTAAAATACAATACTAAGTGGTTTTTGCAGATGTATGTAAACTACATTTTCGAATAATGAAGAAATATTAGGATATTTCTATTTAAGTACTTTTACTCGTATATTTTATAAGTCAAGTGATATTTATGATAATTCTCGCGAAATGTAACCATCAAGTTATTTTAAATAGTTAGACAGTCGCTTTAATGATATAGTAAATATCGCCCTGTTCACATGACGGTGGTTAGATTTGGATAGATGGATTTCGCAACTGTTCATAAACGATATAGTATTATGCAATATTACCGAGTGGACCGGGGTTAAGTTTGGTCGGAAATTCGTTTAAAACTATTAATTTATATATATTATTTTCGATGAGAAATTCGGTTTTTGCCGAAAACCGTTTTTGGTCGCACCCTTCCCTCCCCCAATTATAGGTACCGTTTTATTTTTTTATTTATTTATTTATTATTTCTGTTTTTTTTTTTTTTTGACGCGAAACAGAACCAAATCGTAATAATATTTCAAACAATATACGCCCGCTCGTCTTGTATAATAATATATACATATATTATGTCGGTACTATTAGGACTCACCCTTGCATGCATAGCACCGAAAATAATATTTTATAACACACGATAATACCGTGTATACAGTGCGTTCCACGGCCGTCTCGGTAGTCACACGACAAATTATTTGCATCACCGTGTATGCAATATATAGTCTTGATGAAAAAAAAAAAAATGTTTTTGACGACTATTACTATACTTTTGAAGTGTTTGAATCGTTATTATTGTCGTATTGACTTACGGAAAATTCAACTTCCTAGTTTTCCTAGTTGCCGTAGGTCGGGATGATGGTTTCAGAATTTTAGTAACCCCCTCGAATTTCCTATTTCTAGACAAAACCGTGATTTCCGGAGACTAATTCACTGCGGGTAAACATTTTTATTACAGTATTCAGTACGATAAAATAATATAGAAATAATAAATATCATATATAGTTACAAATACCCAAAACAAATGATTTACAAAAGCGAATATATTATAGTGATGTTGAAAGTATTTCATCTGTATATACCAATAAATTACGACTACAACTTTCCACGGGCCATAGATTTTTTTCAGTAATAATAGTATTCTATCCCTGCAATTCCCTGCAATATCCATTCTATCACAACAACAATAATTGTTGTCCGTCATTCGTAATTTGTTACATATTAAATCACTAAGTAATATCAGATCAGGAGGAGAATATCATTTCGTGCTCTGCGAACGTTTTAATTGTCTACAATATTTGTGTTGCAAATTGCGTTCCATGATTGACTAGTTTATGTTTTTTTTTTTTAACTATTATATACTAACAGTTACCATACAGTCGATATTAAGAGAACTGATTGATATTTTCATTCTATTAAGATTAAATAAACATTAAAATTTTTTGTAAGCGTGAAAAGATTGTGCCTCCATGAATACATAGAAAATGTTGTCGTCATTAATTTGGTGTAATAATTTTTTGTTTTAAATTTATTATTAGAGCCCGAGTAGGAATTACGGAAAAATAGTTTTGCTATATTGTCCGTTAGATAGACAGAGACGGCAAATTTGACTGTGACGCCCTCTTAATGATGTTAATATTGATTAATATTTACCATTGTTGTTAATTTTTTGTGTTATTATTTTATTGCACAGAATATAGATAAATTCGTAAGAATAATATTAAGTGACATTTTCAGTATACAGCAATACCGGTCATCCCCAAGTTACATACGGTCTCGCTGATAGAGCAATAAAACCTAAATTTCACAAAATGAGGTTCTCGTCGATAATAATAAATTAATATTATAATTTTGGGTGTGTTTCTATGCCCACACGAAAAAAGTGTTACTGAAGCAACACGTAAGATGTGTTGGAAATATATTAGGAAAAATGATATTATAAAATGTAAGTACAGTATAACCTCTCTATAACTGAACCTCTATAAGACGGAATCATCTTTATAACGGAAAATGCCAATAGTCCCGGTTCAAATAGTTGTGAAATTCACCTCTCTAAGGCGGGGAACCTCTACTAAACGGAAACGGAAACATTTTCGTAATTTAATTAGTAAAAATATTATCTACGACGGGGGGGGGGGAAACTATTTAAAGATGCATATTATATGTAATGTATTGGAAATAACGTTATCTGAACTTTGTCATTAGCTCATATTTAGACGAATCACAAAAATGTTCAGCAATAATTTAAAATTCATAGCTAATAGAATTAACGACAAAGGCACGAGAATGTGCTGAACGTTAGTCACAAAACACAATCATATGTTCCAAATTATTTTTATAAAAAAGTTAATATGTAATAGGTTTCGTTGTTCTGTTAGGCCTTAATAGTTTTAATATTTTAGTATTATACACAAAACACATTTAAATATATACATTCATAATCATTATAATCATAACGTATAAATTTACGTTGCACGAAATACTTACATATCATTTTTTTTTTTTTTTTTTTTTTAATGCTCTCAATAACGGAAAAATGTGTTGGTCCCTTGGGATACCGTTATAAAGAGGTTTTTCGATGCGTATAATATCGTCGGGTGCGGCGAATCGTCCGGATGCCCTGGATTTCGTGGACCCGGAGGTGAACATCAAGTCGTTTGAAGAAATTGTTTTGGTTTTTTTTTTTTTTTCGTCGGTCGAATTGTGCGATAACGCGACCGCGGTGTATACACTGTGCGCACAATCGCGCGTACGATGTGAAAGTTCACGGAACGGCTGCGCGGTTATATAATCGCGTTACGGCGGCCCGAGGCGGCAACCGGCCGCCGCCAGTCGCCTTTCAACCTTTCTTCTTTCTTCATCGTCATAATAATCGGTATACGTATACGTATATGTATATATATATATATACATATATATACACGCACACACGAAATATTACGACAAATATCATCGTATAACCCCGGCAGCAGCCGCTATCCGAATCGCGAATCGGGGCAGGTCCGTCGTCAACAGTGGATCCCGGGGCCGTACCCGACTGTAGAGAATATTAACCGGAGCGATCGGTCCTAGCCCCGGGGAAAAGGGCGGCGAGTACTCGGCAATCGATTCGGCGGTAACTCGGAAGAAATATGCCTTTTTTTTTTTTTAATAAACAGTGTGCGCCTACCCATCCGCCTAACTTTTATCGGCTATAATATCATCATGAAATGATCGAGAAATGAGTGTTGGCGCCCGTTAAAACCCATATAGAAAATCATTCGGTTCGACGTTCGGGTACGAAATCCTCAGGCCGTCACTGCGGCGGCACCGCATTACCGCGGGGGCGGCGCGAGCGACGAAATAATTTATAGGGTTGTTGTATAATTATCCCGAAATGCCAAAGGGCGGCGCGAGCGACGAAATTACCGTTTTTCGTCATAAAAGAGAATATCTTTTGGTCTTTAACGAGAATACCGTATAAAATCCGATAGATTTCATAATAAAACATACACGCATTTTTAAAATATACGCACGATTTCGAGCTCAAAGACAGTGACGTCAGCAACTGATAGCACGATACGGTAATTATTTTGCATAGTATTGGCTCATTTAATAACTCATTTTAATAGCGTGATTAAAATACAAAGCGATTCGGGAAAAGTAGTTTTTCTCAAAACTGTTACAATGTTGGTTGTCCATACCCATTGGCACAGGAGGGCAGTCTAGTATAGATAGTTGTCCCAATAAGACTCGGGGGGGGGGGGACACTGTAAAACAGACTACATTTAAAGAACATCAATTAATTGTGCTTTTTATAATTAATATTTACATATCATTAAACGGTTGATTTTTTTTTTCCTGTAAAATTAAAACTCTCCGAACGCATTTGGCACACTGGACTCCTAAGTTTTCATTAATCCAGGCTCTGGTAAACCGTTGCAGATATTTTTTTGTATATTGTTTCAAAATATTCTGTTATAAACGATTTATAAACTTTTACACGTGAATGTAATCAACCACCGCGCCCAACTGGAAAACGAATGGTGTCGCGAATATATTATGGTAACCCGACGAATATCTCGGTGTATCAGACAGTTCCCCTACCCGACAAAAAAAAAAAAAAAAAAAGAAATTGTATTTTTAAATTTTAAATTTTTTAACACTAATATACCGAATAAATTAAAAATAAATAATCATTTAAAAAATACGAACATACTTATTCACACCATGGGCAAGCCGACGTTGTAGATGAGAATTTGGGAAGGTAGGATATAGAAGGAAATTTAATTTATATCTGTACGCAACGATAAATCACCGCAAACGAAAAACGATTCTGAGCAAAGTTCGATAAACCTGTTTTGATAAATTTAAATTTAAAATTGTATTTGTATAATTTAACTACAAAATCAATTACAAAAATTGTTATCCGCATAATACAAGACAAAAAAAGGTAAAATTCAAATTGTTATTATAACTGCTTAAAAACCGCCAGAATATGTTGATTATTCGGTGAAAGGTTCAGGTTTCTACGATCATTTTTCATTGAATTACAAGAAAAACACAGAAGAAATGTTTACAATTTCCGTCAAAATCTAAACTTCAAACTCTAAAGCAATATAACCGTGACTATGGATTTCCGATTTATTTATATTGCCACAAGAACTGTTTATGATGAACCTCGTCTTAAACGTTGAGAGGCCAAAAACATGTTATCCATATAAAACCAAATAAAAACTAAAAAAAAAAAAAATCAAATAGCTATTAGTATAACTTCAACAAAAAAAAGCCATAATGTTTTGAAAATTGTATCACTTCCAGCTAGTTTCGCGGTTAAAGTTTTTTGTGCGCTACTAAAATTTTACACTGAATTACAAAAAACAAAAAAAAAAAACATATGACTATACGTAGATCGTAAATAACAGAAACCGCCGTGTGTTATTGCGTAAATATTACCGTTTTTCTCCAGGTTTTTTTTGTTGTTTTTGTTTCCGTTAATAAGGAAACAATGGATAATCAGAAAAAAATGACCTGCCAAAACAACTAGATCCCGAAAAACGCTACGAACAAAAATGTAACTATATTATAAATAGTTTTCGAGGACGATTCGAGTTGTTTGCAGTCACAAATAATAATAATAATAATAAAAAAAAAAAATTAAAGTAAATATTGTAGTAAACCCAATATATATATTATATATATATACACACACATTTTCTCGCTATACGCTCAGAGTCTAAAACAATATTCAGGTCATACGCGCGCGCACACGCACCGATGCAGTAAAAAGAGTACTCTGTTTTTGGCCCATTACGTAACCCCGGCGAATAATCTCCTCCGACAATACTACTACTAATACTATTACTACTACTACTACTACTAATACTAATACTACTACTAATACTACTACTACTACTACTACTACTACTACTACTAATACTACTACACTACTATTTACTATAACTGCCTACTGGCTGCTATTATATTATTTTATCGTACTAAATAATTTCGACATAGCCCGTCCTTCCACGCGCGCGCGCGCGCGTCCGTCGTCGGTAACCTTGGGCGGACCCGCACGAGGCGCGACAGAAAGATAGGAAAGTGAACAGAAAAAAAAAAAAAATACAAAAATAAAGGTCAGAATAAAAGTGAAAATTTGATTTTACAATACGAACGCGGGCCGCGTGTGCGCTATCATATAGGTACGATATTGTATTATTTTATATAGTATTAGTAATATTAGAATATATGTATTATTATTATATACTAAAAAAAAAAAAAACAAACAAAATTTTTTAAGAGAACATAATATTCGTATTTATATATTTTGTCGACTATAGTATCTAACTGTTATCTACCTAAAATATCAAAGGTATATTTGGATGTCCTTAGGTGTGTAAATTAGTTTGTTTTTTTTTTTTTTTTTTTCCGTTTAATGATTTGCGATTGTAAAGTATATGAAATTTCGCGTAACGGATAAACGTATTATTATATCAGTCTTACCCGCCGAGTATACGAAACGTTTGAAATTTCATTTTATAAAACTTAGGCGAATTCCGTTTTTATGAACGTTAATCGCAAACGAAAATGCCGCGACAACAGGTGGTGTGTTGGTACAAACTTGAGGTGTGCGCAACAAGTTTACCATATTTGTGTGCGACGCGGCTACTCGTATAATAATAATTCCGCTCGTTGAATTTTTTTTTTTTTTTTATTTTTTTTCTTATGCGTCGCACACGAGTAGGTATAATAAATAGGGGGGAAAAAAAAAAAAACAAAAACGAAACGAACAACGTTCTCGACAATTTTTGCAACAAGTGCCGCCCCCCCCCCTCATACCGGCATGCGTTGTTGGTCTATATAGTGTGCGTGTTTCGTGATTATATCGGCCCCGTTTTTTTTTTCTTTCTTTCCGCTGGCGATAAGAGTTCTTCAATATATTATTATGCAATCTAGATACACATGGAAATTACTATAATATACGGTTTCAAGACCGACGCCGGTTTTTTGTATCCGTAAAATTGCCATCTTATAATAAAATAATCGCTGTCGGCTATTTAACAACACTATGGTAAACTAATAATAACAAGGGTGGGGGTGGGGAAAGTATCCCTTCCCATTGTCTGGTGTGTAGAGATTTGTATCAGAATGGCCGTAGTTTTTTTCGTTGTTGTTGGTCTTTTAACAATTCAGGTTAGTACGGGCGTATGTACAGAGCGTGGCGTTAACAAAATTGCTGGTGTAATTGAAAATTTGCTGACTCATTATTATGCCTATAAATGATAAAAAAATAATACATTTAACGATAATATAACGCGAAAAAAATTCCAACAAAAACGAAGAAATTAAAAGTTTTGCCGACCTTAAAATTAAGTCATCGTTGAATTCATGACTAGACGGTCTAAATTTCATAGTTTAAATGGGGGTATCGCCTCCTGATTTCCGGCTTTGCGTGCTTAGCTTTACTTATCGTTTAGATATCATTTTAGACGCTGTGCAGTTCCCGATAAGTACACGAGGAATCTTGCTGTATTAAAAAAAAAATACCAGAAAAAGCTCTAGTCTACACAACCGAAAAGTACTAATGGACTATAACGTGCCGAAAGACTAATTCGATGACGTCAACATAGTATTTATTATTGTATTTGTCAGCCGAAATAAACGAGTCTACTCGTACTTAGACTCGATGTAAAGGCGACGAGTTAAAAGCCTGCTGCAGCGCGGCTATTTTCGAATTCGATAAAACGTCTTTACGCGTTTTTTTTTTTTTTTTTTGTTTTGTCTCGGCGGCAGAACGAATGCGACACTCTGCTTTAGCCACGTGAAACATGTCACTCAAAAATTCCGCGACGACGCCTCGCCGTCATTTGTCGTTTATAATTGACGACCCTCCAAAATAACTGTTCAAACAAGATTCAAAGCGGCGCATTAGATTAATTTTTAAAAGCTCCGAATACCGTCTATATATATATATATATAAAAAGTTTTTGTTTTTTTTTTCTCGTAGTTTCCTAAGTCGACTGCGATAATTATTACTACATTTTATAATTAGGTTATACGGTGACCGGCCGCAATGGCCATATCAAATAACGCATGTGTTGTGTACTTCTGTGTTATTTACATAATACTATTGTTTCACGAATATGATGGGAAATCATTGATATTTCAATGGTTTATCGGGCGTGTAAAGCGAATTGACGATTTCGAATTATAATAATATACATATTATATTCTTCATATTACTCAGGCATCACGACTCGCATAATCGGCACTCGGTAGAAACTCGCGAGAGTGCAAAAGTTTATCACGCTTTGCAGACCCGTGGCTGGCTTTGACGCCACACCCCCTTTAAATAACTAATTAGTATTTTATTACAACGGCTACGAAATTAGTAAAATTACGTTAATGTTTTTATAAAATTAAAATTTCACGCTATGCTGTGTAAATGTAACCATTAAATTGTCTCAGTTTATGCGCGATAATTAGATACAAAATTATGATGCGGGTACACCTATTATACTATTTTTAAGTAGTAAATTGATTTTTATAATTTTGCAAAATAATACTTTTGTCCTATCGTGGGCACAACTGCACCATAATGTCGTCATTGATAACCCGTCAAGATTTTGTTTTTTCCCACCATCGACACGGATTTTCCACTCCTCGCAACCGTCTACTCTTTCTTGTCAATAATTCATTTCACCTAATTCGTCCGGGTCTTGTTTCACCTTATCCATCGCTCTTTAGACGTCCTCTATAGGTCTCTTTCCAGTTGGTCTCCTCCGCTCAACTGGCGTCTTTAGATTCGCTGTGTACAGGGCTGGTTTTAGCTCTTTCAGCGTTCAGTGCAAGAATTATTTTGGCGCCCCTCCCTCTTAAACGACTTAAACATATAATATAAACAGGCAAAATAGCATTACGTAAAAATTTAAAAAAAAATAATAAAATACCAACATTTATTTTAAATCGCACTTAGAAAATTTTTTTTTTTTTCTTCTACCAAGTAGATAATTCGAGTAGCCAACGTTGGCGATCAAATTTAATTCTAATTTTGACGCCTCTCATACGGCCTTCTGATCTTTGCGCCCCGTGCCGTCGCACGCGTCTATCGTATCTAAAGCCGGCCCTGGGCCGTGTACCTGTCCTCCTAATCACTGCACGTCCAAACCATTGGATTCCCCGTGCTTTGGCGAAGTCGTCATTTTCGGTACTCCTGTGCAGTCACATCCCGGAAATCTTTGCTTTTCCCTCAGTCCGTTGTCATGATATTTGATCATCCTGACCGTTCGTAAACGCGGTAGAGAAGGCACCGTGGAGTTCCACGCGGACGATGCGTGCTAGCTAAACGTAACGATATATTTTTTTTTCACTTTAACACGTCGTATTTACAGAGTTATTTATTTCAAAAAAAAACTCGACTGTATATTATTATACTCGACCCTTTGCATGTGGCGGCCGGTGTATCGTGGATAAAGCAAATACAACACACGAGGCAAACGATAGGTACGGCCGGTATGGGTATAAACTCGATAAGAAATTACAATATTGGCTACTTTCTTACGGACACACACTCGTATTTATATAATAGTAATATTTTGCTCATTGGCGTATAACGCAGAGCCGTGTATTGGTACCATCGATACAATATAATAATTATTATTTATAGATTATACACGACCTCGACTTGTTTTCGTTGGTAAAATTAACTACACCTACCTATCAATAGGTAGGAAGCCGTTAATACGATACATTTTAAGTAGGTAATAAACTCGACTATTCACACATATAATAGTATTTATAATTCACAGATATATGCACGTATAGTCAGTATTTTTAATATTATTATGTTTACATTTACGATTATAATTTACGGTATTATTGCAAGTACAGCCGCGGTGAAAATGCTTAAAAAAAAAAAAAGTGAAATAACACGCGTTGAAAAATATATATATATATATATATACACATACATACATATGATAAAAAACGACGCGTTCGTGTATCACACCTATTGTCAAATCGCCTAGTTTATAATATATTATTATATCCTGTGCGCGAAACGTTAGTTTTTTTCGAGAGTCTCGTAAAATAAGGCGATTGTGTATAATATTTTATATATTTTTATATTTGCATTTATGTCTATGACGTTCATTTATAATATTATATTGTACATATGAAAGGTGCCTATCTAATATATATTATAATATATCAAGGTTTCGATATGTAACTAGTTTTTTTTTTTTTTTTTTTTTTTTTTTTTTTAAATTGCATATATTATTATTATTGTTATTAGTAGTCAATTTCTACACTTTTTCCGTTGTTGCGTATACGTCCTTTACGAGTCATACGATTTGACCAATCGGTAGAAATATGTTATTATTATTGCGTCCATACCATTTGCGCGATTGAATTTTCATGAATATTTTATATTATCCGGTATAGATGCCGGACCGATGAGAATGCTTGACGATCGACTAAAACGATAATATTAGACCCCTATTTAAGTATTTTTAATGTGATCGTTTTTTTCCCTCCCATTCTATTTTAAAATACCGGGTGAATTACGAAGGTTTTGAATAAAATCGATTTTGGTTTTTTTGTCGGACATTAATCATTATGGTTATGATAATATTATCATAACCATAAAAACGAATATTAACTATTGATTTTCAACTATAGCAACACCCCCTTCCCTTTCAAGTCAATACCACTAACGTCAGATGTACGCCGTTTATGAGTTATAAGTTATAACCATGTTTCCGTGATATGAGAAGGAGATTAAAAGTAGTAAAAATCGAATACAGTTTGAAATTAATTGGACCGGAATGGCAGACAGAAATATGCATTTGCATACAGAAATATGCATTTATTGGGTGGTCAAAAAAATAGCTAGTCAATACCAAAATGCGTTTCATGACCAAATGAGTCTATATAAAAAATTGTATATTCAATATTTTGGAGTTTTAGGATTTGTATGGCATATTTCAAGGATTTGGTACAGGATTTGATAATATTTAGGATTTCGTAAATTCAACAATATTCAGACATTTTCAACTCGTGGGTTAATTAATTTATTAATAAATCCATAAGGTTAAATTATCGTATAACATAATATAATCTACATATTTTATCGTACCTATAAATGACTTAGATTTTATTTGAGTGATCACTAGAGTTGTGGTTTTTACTCGTGCGGTACGTTGAACTGATTGATTTTACTATTTTTGTATTTTTTTTTTTGTAAAACGCCGAAAGTGAAAACGTCAATACACTTCAAGTCGTATTAAAAGTTATATATCTGAATATAATGAAAATATATTTTCTTTGGGTGGGAATATATAATTTTGCAAAATACCTTTCATTATAATACATTCATCTTTTACTTCATCATATTATAATTAAAATAAATTTGAATTTTTAATTATTTTTTATCTTTCAAGAGTATACTTTATATTTTGGTAATTTTTTAGACATAATTGCGTACATATTTACTAGGTTAGGTTAGGTTTTATCTATATTTCTATCTGCCCTAGTTATTACCATCTAAACATAGATATGAAATTTATATATTTAAAACTCATTTAAGGCAATAGGAGTAGGGGTAAAAATTTTAAAATATTGTTTAAATATAGTTTATTGCATTATGATTGAAAAAACAAACAAACCGAATAAATCTATTGATAAAAAATTACTCTGTTTATCTTTTGTGCCGAAAGGTTGAAATAATATTGACAGTTTGGGTCAATAAAAAGCCAAATCAAAATTAATAAACATTGAAATGATCATTGTAAACGATCTATTATTTAATAGTTTTTCGATAGGGAAATATAAAAGTTTAATGGCAGTACAACGTCGTATCTGTGCGGAAGACTAGCCAGATTCAATAATTTTAAAATGCCCAAAGTATCTGTTATTGTATCGGTTTTGTGTGTGATTTTTGTATCTGGAAGACCTTTCGATTAGAAATCTTGCTCCGATCATCAACTCCAAGGACGGTTTCAAGGATGTGAATTTCATTGTTATTTTCTTTATAATGAGGAAAAAACGGCAATATTTACGCATTAACGATTTCTGTTATTTTCGATTTTGTTTTTTTTTTTTGTAATTTGGTAAATAAAAAAACCGCAGAGACCCGAAACTTACGTTTAAAATGTTCGAGTTTTGTTTTCTTTTATTAATTAATTTTTATTCGTTTTTAAACAAACGGCGATAAAATTCCTTAAAATACGAAAATTTGTAATTTATTTTGTGGTTTCAAATTAAATTTTTCGAAACACGTTTTACCGAACTTTGCTCAAAATCGTTTATCGTTCGTAATGATTTATTGTTGCGCGCAAATATAAATTAAATAACACCGTGTATAATGTGCTACCTTCCCAGCTACCCACCTGCAACAGTGGCCCACCAAAAGTGCGAAAAATATCGGTTTTATTTATTTATTTTTCTTAAAATTAGTTTATCTCTACGCATATTAGGCGAGTGATATATTCGTTTCGTGTGATTTATGAACCATTAATGATTTCACATATGTTTAGTGTTTACATACAAGTTGCCCGGTGATTCCGTTTTTCCCTTATTTTTCTACTTGTATTTTTTTTATCTGCTGGAATACCAGACGAGATAAGATAATAGAATAATTTCAATATCCGATAGAAGCTAACATATGTGACGCACAGTGGTCGGGAATATGGTTTCGGTTTAGTCGGTTTTCGTTCGTCGTTGACGGCGCGCGTTTTCAGTTATTTCATACAAACGCCGGGAAAATATGCCGAATGAAATACGATAATCTCAGACCGAAAAACCTCTAAAAAATATAATACATTACGGTATTTTAAATAGAATATTGTTCAACGCGGACGGTCATCATAGGTAAAAAAAAAAAAAAAAAAAAAAAAAAAAAATCGTATACGTATTAAATATTTTTTTTAGCACTTTTATTTTGATTGTATAAATGTACACGAAAATCCGAGCCCCGCTCGTCTGCCGTACCATCACACTGATTATTTTTTTTTTTGTTTGTTTTACAGCCACAATCAAACAATGTATGATACGGACTCGGAATGCGGCAACGCCGCCCCGCTGACGCTGCACTATGGCAACCACCACGTCTACCTTATGGCGGAGATCCAGCAGGCCGGCGACGAGCACTCGGACATGGAGCTCATGTGCGAACAGGGTGTGACCATCCGGGCCCACTCGCTGGTATTGGCTTCGGTCAGTCCGCTCGTCCGGCGGCTGCTCAAGGATGACAACGTGTGCATGTACCACAACCTCGTGCTCCAGTTCCCGGAAATCAAGGAGGCGCACATGAAAACCGTGCTGAACTTTATTTACACCGGCCAGGCCAACGTGTTGGTGAGTAAAACAAAGATGAGTATTATGAGTAAGTCCGACGGGAGGACGGAATCGCAGCTTTAGTCGTACTGAACCGGCGATAGAGGGTTTTAAAATTGTAATTTTCGATCAGAAGGGACAGAAGACATGCTCCGATCGCAATACCGTAATCGTGGTGTGGGTTTCTTGGGAAATTTCGGATCTAGTGTTGGGGGAGTCGTATTTCTTTGTACTTTTCTCAATAATGGGGAAAACTAAAAACAACGGAATACGGAAAAATGTACTCAACACCGTTTTCGCAACATTTTCGATTATGAGCTAAGCGAGGAATGAATTGGTTTTACTATAATATGATATGTAATTTTTGTCCGTCTGTCAACAAGTTTTCTACCAGAAACTTTATTTTGTTTTATGTAACTAATTTCGATCAGCATTTTAAGTTCAAATTTATGTAAAAAATCGTACAATATATTATTGCTGTTTTGTTGCTGTTGCGAGTCGTCTGCAGACTTTGTAAAATCATGACTTTCCCGGTTTACAGGAAAACGAATTTGACGAGGTAGTCAGTCTGTTGAACCTGTTGGAGATTCGGTCGGACACGTGGCAGCGGGCCCTGTTCGAGTCGTCGTCGGCGTCGCCGCCACCGCCACCGCCCGAACAACCGCCGTCGGCCACGTCGTCGGACGTGTCCACGAGAACGGACCCCGAGAACCTATCGCCCGCGTCCCGGTTCGTGACGCACCCCAAGAAACGGCGGAGACGGTCGTCCGTGCCCGTCAACCTGTCCATCGATACGAAGAACGACGAAGACACGGCCATCACTCAATCCAACTGGCGGGTGTCCAAGGTACGTGCAGATAACGGCCGCGCGCCCAGTGGTAGACCATTGCTGACGTCCACGGTGTAACTTACAACGGACCCCGGTCGCCGAACGTTTTTATGTGACGTTGCCAAATTTATAAATTCGATTTTTGGAAACGGAAATGTTTTTCAAACATATTGGTGGGGGTGGGGGAGAGGGGAAAATATGTTTTCAATAATTTTGATAGTTTTCGAAACAATAATCGTTATTCGATAAGACTATAAAAAATAATCGCCCTGTATAACACTATTACTATATTACATTAATAGGAGGCATCCGACAGGGGTATGTTCATGTAGGAATTCCGAGCGTATTATACGTAAACTCACCCGTACATTATATTATATCACGTGCGCAAACCGTATTTTACAAGTCGGGAGACCGTCTCTCGCATAATATATTATATAATTTACTAGCAATGGTACTCGATGGCCGAAATCCGGTTTAATTCTTATAATATTAGAGAAGAAGATACGGGAATTATTGCAAACTGACTTTCCTTCGCCGACACCGCCAACTCGTCGACGTTGCACACAAAATTTCGCCCGCAACGCGTTGCGAAAAACGTAAAACGTCGTAGCCGTAACAATAATCGTTCTGATTGTTAGAATTAATCAAAAAAAAAAAAATAATTAAAAAAATAATCCTCAGACTCGCGTGCTAATTGTCCAAACTGTCCGCAGCGTTTAAAAGATACGGTACTCTGGGAGTACTCTATTAGAAAAACGTTTCTAAATTCTCGATAGTTTTTCTAAAAATTAAAAATTACGGTTCCGTCGGTGTTAAATTTTCGTCGATTTCTGGATTACTTGGGCTCTGATGTGTGTGTGTGTGTATGTGGGGGGTCCTCCGCGGATCCGCGTGACGTTTATCCGGTATGGAACGATGGTTTCTAAACTGAAACTCTAAACTTTACTCCCAATTCGAGCACCGGTTATGCAGTTACGCATATACATAAATACGTGTTTATGATACAGCTGGGAGTTCAAATTGAATGCGTTTTTGAATTTCAAAAAAAAAAAAAAAATGTAAAAACACCCCCCACCCCACCCCCAGACTCGATCGTTCGTCTTCGACCCGCGACGGCCGTTAGATTTGATTGCGAGTTTATATTAACGAATCCGCACGCGTTCGGATTTTCTATAATAGTAATCGCTGTTTAGTTTTGATTAATCAACAATGAATACACGACACACCGGAATTAAGATTCCGGATTAATTCGGATTGAAAGTGTAAAAAAAAAAAATAATCCCGTTGCGATTATAACACACGCCGAAATCTTTTTAGCGCCGTTTCGTCGTCTGCTACTAAATATAGCGTACACGCACCACACGCGTCACGTTGTGGATATACACACGTAGTAATCGTACACGATAATAAGGAATTATAAATTTAAAAAAAACGACGACGACGACGACGACGTACTCGACAAAGACATTTATGCCGGGCGATTATGTGTTGAGCGTGACGCGTTTGAAAAAAAAAAAAAAAAAAATAATATAATTATTATTTCACAACGTTTCAGTCGAATCGACAACACGCACCGGCAGTAGTAAATAAGTAGTACTTTACGCGTCGTACACGTTATATTCCGGATTTATTTCCCGGGCAAAACTACGTCTCAAAATAGATAAACACACGTATAGATATTCCGATTTGCATAATAAAAATATATAATACTAATTAATTCCGGGTGTTCGCGTTGCGCAATCGAAATAGCATAAAACTGGTTTTTTTTTTTTTTTTAAATTTTTTTTGTTTTTAACGCCGGCGCTCGAGCTTGCTTTAGCGGATTTATACGAAACGTTCTGAGATCGGCCCGGGGGCCGGGATTTACCGGGGTCGAGGGTGGCCGTTGAAAGTTGCACTTTCGCCGAGGGGTGGTCCCCGGACAAAGGTTTCGATTCGGCATTTTGCACGACCTAATCTCGCGGTATTTCTGCAGTTCGACGAGAGCCACCGGAAGTTGCGGCGTCGGAGTAGTTCGCCGTTCGACGATTACGCCCATCACCACGACCGCGGTTACCACCATCACGGTGGTTTCCAGACGTTCCCAAAACGAGAACCGCACTGGGTGGAGACCGAGTACCGGAGCTCACAGATGCAGTACAGCTGCGAAGTGAACCTGCCGTACATGGACTCGGCCGAGCCGAACCTGGACCCCGAGATCGAAGAGACCAACGACTCGGACAGCAAGGACACGAGGCTGAACCCCGCCGACTACGTGGTGCGTACGAATATATTGTTTTGTGGTTAGGTTCTATCGATATTATTGCCGCGTCCGTATTTCATCCCGGTCTTATCAGAACCAAAGGTAAGGCTTCCGCGGCACGGGTCTCGTAAGTTCTATACTCTAAATTGTCTTCTCGATATAACCCCTTAGCCCCTTTAATCATCGTCATCTAATCCTCCTCCTCCTCCTCCTCCTCACCGTTTTTCCCAGAGTCCGGCTTTCTTTAACGCGTTGAGTTTAAACTTTGACACAATAGCGCTATTTTTTTTTTTTTTTGCAAATGGTCCGTTGAATAGCCTAATAATAATAAGGAAACCGCGAAATACAATACTATTACAAAGATTGCAGACCGCGGTATTCGTATACTACTGGGAAGCTATAGCTTCTAGCACGGTACCGCTTATTGTTGCGCGTCGGATTGTTTGCAAAATAATTAATACAATAGCATACGAAATTTTCGATTGGGCCGTCTTTATGGCGTTCGCCTACGTAAAGCATTTCCCCGGCGAATCGCGGTAGAATAATAATTATTATGTTTTTGTTTTATCATGCCTATAGTTTACGACCGGTGAAAATAATTCGCGACCCGACTTTAGGACAGAGGTGTACGATATCGTTATTGTTGCAGGTCACGCCGAGGAAACGCAAGAAACAGCCGGGTGGGTTCCAGAACTCGCCCGCTCAGAATCCGCCTTTCGTGCCCATGTACATCCACGAGATGGCGTTCCGGCACCAGAAGATCACGCAGTCGCTGAGCTCGTTCGCGGTGCACCATCCGTTCGGTCCCGGAGCCGTGCAGCCGCCACCGCACCCGCAGCCGCTGGCCGTGGAAGACGGCCGGATCACGCCGCCGTACAGGACGCCCATCTACATGGGCCGGTCCAGATCTCAGGACGCCGGCGTGTACAGGCCACCAACCCTGGCTCCGGACGAGAGTCCTCCTCCGCCGTCGCAGTCGTCGTCGTACGGATTTCCCGAGAACGGATCCTCCTGGAAACCGTCACCCGGTACGCATATAATCTCAGCCACCCGATTTCTTAGGATCTCCGTGACCTAGCCAATAACTGATCCCTGCCAACTGCAGGCTTTCAAACTGACATATGGGGCTAAAACATTTAACTTTCCCAAAACGGACGAGCAAACGTGGGTTAGCTACGTTTACGTGCTTACCAGAACGGTGGCATATTCTACCGTAATTTCGTTCTCATTTAACAACAAAAAAAAAAAAAAAGTTTTAGAAATCTCGAAAAATATTTCAAATATCCTACCGCTTAGCGGAAAATCCACATCATCGAGTGAAAGTTTTGGCGTATTTCCGAAAAAGTGATCACAGATGTAAAAAAAAAAAAAAAAATCCATATATCTAACGATTATCGCGGCCTATGCATTATTGTTCAAATAATCATTTATTTTACACGTGTCGAGTGAATATCATTTTTCCCGTTTCCCAGTGTAGATTTAATATTTTGTTTTGTTCGCGGATCCCCGAACAAAAAACCCCCGATAGGATGGTACCGCGTTCACCCCTTACCCGTCGTTCTATTGTCAAACGAGTCTGCAGACTGCCGAAACTCGTATATTGGCCAACAATTCTCAAAACGGGGGGATTTTTTTTTTCTTTCGATTTTCCCTTTTGATTTTTATTTTTACGCTCGACGATTTAAAATCCCCGCGTACTCGCCGTATGCGCATTTCGATTTGCTCGTCGTCATTATCGCCCGGCACTAGAAAAAACCGATTTATACAGAATTAACGAGCGGCGTCTACGTGTTTGCGGTGTATACCTACGTTTTGCATAACGGTAATAATATTATATTATATTATTAATGGTCGCCAAAACAGACGTGTTCCGGAGTGAAAACATTTCGACTGTCTAGTGGTTTTGTGCGATTTTAAAAAAAAAAAAAAAGGAAAAAGGAAATGGGAAAATAATACGCGTGAAAAGTTTTCGAGTTTTCCGGGACATTTGGTACGATACCATCAGTATAACACATTCACGGACGTTTGAGGTTAAGAGGTTATCCTACAAGAGTGTGTTTTCGTCGTTATTATTATCGTAATTTTCAATGTTTAATTTTTCTCGCGTTCGTGCGGTGGCGGTTATACTCGAACAGCAACGAGGGGAATGAAAATCGGTAAATATTCGAAATGTACATCTGAATTGACCGAACAGTCAAAGTCAAATTTTACGACTCGTATTATTTTCGGGCGAAATTCGAAAGGAAAACTGGCGAAGAGAATCGCAAAACGGAACGGAGCGGGCGGGCGAGACGGGTAAAACATCTGGCCGAAATTTTTGGTGAAAAAAAAAAAAAAAACATCTGTGTATGCTTGGATAATAATATTATTTTCGAAATACTACACAATTGTCGCTAATAAGCATACCGTTATTATACACGTTGCCAAACGTTTTTTTTTTTTTTTTTTTTGTAGAGAAAATTTAATGTAAACCAATAAATTATCAATATATATATATATTTTTTTTTTTTTGTAAATTTTCGTATGAAAATAAAATAACGAGTATTTTATCATGCCGGATACAAATTTCCCGTAGACCTTATCGAATAATAACCTAATAATATAAATATTTCATTTGCGATTAGAATCGGAAAAACGAATTGGGCGAATAGTCTGCAAAACTGTAACGACAATATAACGATTGGTACGAGAGATTTTCGTTGACGACACGAAACCAACGGGCAATAATATCACCAAATGGTTCTAAATCAACGGTGATTTTCGAGTCTGAGTCACCCGACACACGTGTAAAATGACTAATTCGATTACAATATTATTGAGGCCGAGTGTGGCGACTCGACAGAAAAAAACATTTACATAGTACAATGAGATAAGACAGTAATAATATAACAACGACGCAAAGGGTATTAATAATCTCGTTTTTTTTTTTTTTTTTTTTTGTTTTACTCGTCGTCGGGCCGCACGTGTCGCGTCCCGTTTTGTTTTGTTTTTCTGCGGCGGCCGACTTTATCGCCTACGATAACGACGACTTGTTGCATAATACAACTGTTTTTATTTTTTATATATTATAATGGCTGTCGTGTATATTCTGTGATTACACACGGTCGGTGGAAAAACATCGGCACATGACTCGGTAGCACATGGCTCTTGGGTACGGAAACATAATTTTATGTCCGCGATTATAATAATATTAATAATAATAATATTAATACGTACTTGGCCGATTCGGTTGTCACGATAGTTTTTTATTTTATTAAATTTTTTTTTCTTCTATTTTTACGTAATATATACAATCTGTACCCTAGGACATGATAAAGCTTGAAGGAAGAAGCCACCCCCCCCCCCAGTGATGACACTACCTGACGAATGATTTAATTAAAAATTTGGATAATATTTTTATTTTTATTTTTTTATTACTTACTAAGGACATCTCTACACCACTCGCTTTTTAGCCGCCTCGGTGGGTTGCCAGGAATCGATAGTGTGCCTAGATTAGATATAAGAGGATTGAGATGATAAAGGAGTTTTGAATAGTATGTTTTATAGGTAGGTGCTAGCTTCTTCAGAAACGGTCTTGATTTTTAAATCCCAATGGAGTGAGAAGTCGGACACTACGGTGGGGCGTTGGAGATTTTGCGTAGACTAATATTTTGGAGAGTTTGGATTCTATTAAGATTTGACTTTTTTGCGTTGCCCCAGAGTTGGAGGCCATAGGTCCACATTGGCTTGATCAAATTATTTGTAAACTTGAATTTTCGTGTTTAGTGGGGTGTGTTTATTATTAGTTATTAATGTTTTTAGCATGCGGAGTCGCGAGTTTCTTAGCTTTGATGTAGGGAGCCTAGGTAAGACGGCGATCAAGAGTTAGGCCAAGATATTTTACGGACAGGGATGAAGGTATTTGAGTGCCAAAGAGGTATACATCAGTACACTAGGATTTCCTGAGGGAGAAAGTAGTGCGGGAAGATTTCGATTAATTGACCTTAAATCGCCATTTCGTATACCAGTCTTCCATAAGAAAAAGATGGTTTTTGGAGACTTTTGTCACGATAGTAATAATATTATTACTATAACCTCTAGCTGTGCGCCGAAAACGAATGACGGGATTTCTAATTATTTATCGGAAAATTGTTGCTGATATCTATATTAAAACAACGGTCGATATAATATACCAACGCCTCTGTTTTCGCCACAGTCGACGACTACGGGCGCATATGGTTTTTGTAATTTTTTTTTTTTTTTTTTGAAGTGCAAATCATGATGAAAACCGTTAAAACTACGTCATTTTGCGTACTATAGCATACTGTTTTTCGATTAATTTTAATGAAATTGTTTTGCCCGGCAAAAATGGTCGTGCATTCGACACACGGTTCATTATAAATTGTACTTAAAATGAAAAAAGCGTAATACAACAATTTTTTTTTTTTTTTTTAATAATATCGTTTAAGTTAACATTTTAATGCAAATCGTACAAATCATGGCATTTCAAAACACGATTAAAATTTATTAAAATATTTAGATTTGTCTTTTTAAATAACTGTAACTTGTTTAATAATTAATATTTCAAAAAAGCGCCGACGGGATCATCTTCAAAGACGGTGTCGTCTACAAATGTCGAAATAGGTGTTTTATCTCTAAAACCTGGGTTTAAGGCGTTTTCGTTTGTTTTACGTGAACACAATATAGCTCTACTATATCGCCTGTCAGAAATACAGAGACGGCAAATAATGCCACTGTGACAGCCTATTAAGATGACGCGCAACCGCCTGTATTTAAGGGGTTACGTATAGGCAATTTTCACGAAATATTTACCGGGGGAAAAATAGAAATGTATCAACTCAAAAATATTTGAGTTCACTTCCGAACAAACGTTCAAGCATAGACCCAAGTCATTATCACAAGTATTTTTTACTTTTTTTTTTTTATATATAGTCGTGATATAAATTAAATTTTTTTTACGAAAAACATATGTTTAACGTTTTCCGTGTTTGTTTAGGAAGAACTTTATCTGCATCGTAGTGCGCCGATTATCATCATAAATACAATTAAAGTTATCCGTTAAACTTTTGGTCTTTTGCATCTGCTTATTTTACGTTATTGGGAATAGTGCTATCAAAATATAATTAGCGTGTTACGATACAGATTGAGTTCTTATTAATGTATTGTAAAATGTTTATTGTTCTACTATCAATACGAGTCTAATTGTCTTGAGCACAACAGTATTTTTACAACCTGGTGATATCACGTTGTTCTCTTAGGCGATTCTTTTTTACATTTTTTTTTTTTTTTTATAAATTTCGGTTTTAGATTCTGACAGTCTCCAACCTATAACCATTCGGTTATATATCGGTTTTACTTACTCCTGTTTGTGAACATGGTTTTAGATGGCTTATTCCAATCGAAAACCATCGTGGAACGTTTTTGTTTAGTATTTCGGAACCATATAGAACTGGAGGTAAATTTATTTAAATGCCTTTTACTGGGGAGCCTCCCACCGTCCATCTCATAAATAATCATTTATGTATGCGACGATAAATCACTGTAAACGAAAAACGATTCTGAACGGATCTCGGTTAAAAGTATTTTTTCCGGTTTTATTTATTGAGAATGGTAAATAGAAATGAAAAACATTCGTTTCCCATCCCCCGAGCACCAACAGCCCGAAATCCGCCAAGAACACATTATATCGGTAACATTCGTCGTTTCGCTCAGAATCTAAAACGACGAAAAGCCGGAAGAATTTAATAAAATTGTACATTTTAGTTCTATTGCGATTGAGTAGAAAACAATAATCGTGTACTAGATGTAGAATTGCACGGGGTGATAATATGCAATTGTCGGGGTTTTTTTTTTCTTCCGATTCGTGTGGTTGTGAAATGTTTATAATTGTGTTTTTTCCCTTCCGCAGACGGCAAACCATCGCCGGCTTCGACGTCTGCCGAACAAGCGACGGAGTACCAACACCAACACAATTCGTCGTCTGCCGCCGCGGCCGCGTCATCGTCCGACACGGAAGCGGAAAAATCTTCGAGCGGCGGCGGCGGCGGCGGCGGCGGCGGCGTGGTCGGCGGTACCGGTCGCGAGTACAAGTGCACGTACTGCGGCAAGCAGTTCGGCATGAGCTGGAACCTGAAGACGCACTTGCGCGTGCACACGGGCGAAAAGCCGTTCGCGTGCCGACTGTGCGTGGCCATGTTCAAGCAGAAGGCCCACCTGCTCAAGCACCTGTGCTCGGTGCACAGGAACGTGATATCGCCGGGCACCAGCGCCGCGGACCAGGAGACGGCGGCCGCGTTCAACTGCTGTTTCTGTCAGATGCAGTTCGACACGCTCCAACAGCTGGTCCGGCACTTTTCCGGGCCGCACAACAACCTGTTGCTCACCAAGAACCTGACCGCCTGACGTCGGCGCGCCGCCGCCGCCGGCCGCTTATCCGACGGGCGACACCGGCACCACGATTTTCGCCAGCCCCGTCGCGTTCGCCGCGTACAGGGGGCGGCCGGGAGCAGCTCGCGTCCGAACACGGGCTCGCCGGTTTTCATTCGACGTCCGTTAGGCCGTACGCGGCCGTTTTCACTCGGATTTCTCTACAATCATGACTATAATATTATCGAAACAACAACACGATGGTATTATTTATTTCGCTCGTTTTTGTGTAGGTGTACTACACAGCACGCGAAACGGGCGTATTATTGTTGTACAGGTGGTTATTATGCCCGTCTGTACAGTATCATTGTCGTTACTACGCGCCCGAAATCGTAATTTCGCGTACCTAAAACAACGTTAATAATTATTTTATTTTTTATTTTTTTTTTTTTTTTTTTTTTTTATATGTTTTGTCTATAAGTCCGTAGCGCGCCCTCCCCTCCCCCGGATAAATTACGTATATTATTGTACAACACCATCCGCGTCGGCCGCACACCAAAAATCGCATTAATGTTTTTTTTTATTAATTATTTTTAACGTTTGTGTATTATTATTATTTGTATTAATATTATAATCGGCGTCGTATCGTCGTTATAATATTATTTACCCACGACGATTTACAATACAATAATATGTTCTATTATTTTTTTTAAGGGTTCAATTTATACGTGTTTTGTTTTTTTCATATTTTTTCTCTCGAATTACGTTTGAACCTTATAGCGTAGGATATATGTATTCCCTCCGGTAAAAAACGCGCGTTGTAGAAAACAAAACAAAACAAAAAAAAAAAAAAAAAAAAATAATAAAACGATGTCCACGCAGGTTATTATTATTATTATTATATTATATATTATTTATATAACGAAACGAAAACGGTTTTTTTTTTCTTCTTTTTTTTTTTTTTTTTCTAGATTATATAATTAGAGCTGTGAGTTTGATGCACCGGTTAGACGTGCACCGAAAACCCGTCGACAATATATGCGCTTAACAAAACTCTTCAAATACGCAATAAAAAAAAAATCATTTTAATTTTTAATAATATAACATATATATATATATGTTTCGATATTACAAAATAAGATAACAACTAGTTGAATACATTTCGAATTAAAAACCGAAAAACGTTCCGTTTGGCAAAAAAAAAAATATATATATAAATTATTAGGAAAAAAAACGCGGATAAATCACGAAATTCGTTCATTTCTATGTTAAATATGCGGAAATATGCGATTTCGTATTTCAATTATAAATAACGCAACAGGAGGAGGCATATATACCGGCCGAACCCGGTTTTTAAGGGCAAAACGAAAAAAACGACCACGGGAAATCGCCATTAAATTCACAGCTCTTATTGCGATATATAATTTTATCGTTAGAACTAAAATACTATGTTTGTATATAATTATTATTAAACTTAAGCTTATCGATATCGTCGTCGCGGACTCGTCATTATTGTAATATTGTTAATATTTGCATATGTTGTACGGCGCGTTCCAACACTCAAAGTTCAAAAAGTATATATATACGTGTACTGTCGTTGAAAGAAAAAAAAAAAAAAAAAAAAACGATATAAACATTAATATTATACGGTATATAAATATTTATAGGGAAAATTAAGATCTCTAGAAATTAATAAACGTTAAGACGTGTTTAGATATTAAAATACAACCGCACATCGCAAATCGAGTCTTAATTTTATATTTATACATGTATATATCGCGCGGGAATTTCGAAAAAAAAACACCGTACCATATATATATATATATATATTGTGATTGTCGAATATATTATATATTATATTATCAATACACGCGGCGGTTTTTATTTTATTTTTTTATTTTTTTTTTTTGGCGTTTTAATAACGTTCGTAGCTCGTTGATATTCGTCAACAAGATCAAACAAAAAAAAAAAAAAATTACCGGTCAAGCAGATGACATGATCTCGTGGAATTGTCTATTAATAAAACATAGGAAAAAAATACTGTTTTTTTTTTTTTTTTTTTTTTGCACGCGTGTTAGAAAAACATAACAATAATAAATACTAAATAATCTTACACAAACCGCGTATGTAACATTATTACGTTCGGTATAATAGCAAAAAAAAATACGTTTATAATTTTATATAGTTTTAAATGTATTAATAGTGTAATATATTATATAATAACGCGTAATTGAAACTAGTCATAATTTATTTGCTAAGCATATTATCAGTGTACGCGCGAAATATGTGTTAAAAAGCAAAAAAAATAATGAAAAGAATAATAATAATAGTCCGTGTAAATATTTTATATAATTTTGTGTGTATGTGTGTGTGTGTGTGTGTGTGTGTGTGTGTGTGTATGTGTAAATAATATAGTTTACTAAAACATTTATATCATAAGTCTCTTTGCGTTTTTGATTTTTTTTTTTTTTTTTTTTCTATTGGATACCTGTACGAAAACCGCACGATTGTTTTTCGTAAACGGTCCTCTCTCTCTTGATGATCACTACGTATTTTGGGTTTTATTAGGACGAAGATTACGAATTTTAGAACGGAATTTGTAAATTACCTCGTGTTCGATATTGTCTTACGTGCGAGAATTGACAGTAATTTTTCATTTTAGGCAAGTTTTGTACAATTCGAATGTATTATACTAAATTTTTTATTTTGATTAGTAAAAACGCAAAAAATTGTTCCGGCTGGTGGTGGTACTTATTCACAAGAAACATTCTTCTAGATTCCCGATTTTCAAAAAAAAAAAAAAAAAAAAAAAAAAAAAACGATAACAAATGACGATACGTCGGTTTTATTTTTGTTGATTTCCGTGTCACAAGGGGGGTTGGGGGAAAGCCACCACTATGATATTAAATTTATAGCCAGATTGCCGAGCTCTCCGTTCAGAATCGTTTTGCCTTTTAACCGTTATTCTCAGCATATACGTACAAACTAAATTACCCTGTTCCAAATATCCTTCCCAACTTCCCACCTACAACGGTGCCCTATATACCGCCGACCAGGCAAATCCGGGGTTGATCCCGAAGTTTTTTACCCCAGCTCCGTGCGCCGGTACAAGCCAATTGGATGTTACTTAAGTAAGCGGTCATTGACTTTTTGTTTTATCAAATTCTATTCGAACACCATGGATAGCAATGCGTGCGTTTTACATTTAATTAAAACAAATCGCTTGTTTGCTACAACATTACTAAAAAAAAAAAAAAAAAAACCACGAGTTTCAATGTACAATATGTTAAATCATTTTTAGATGCAATTTTCGTTGCACTCATTGATCGTCGGTGTTTATCATCTCTTATTAAAAAATAAGGGTGCACACTACCTTTTGTCAACAAAATCCCAAAAATGTGCTTGTACTGAGCTTGCTGAGTATTTTTACACCCAACATGCCAGACAAAATTGGACACGAGATACGGATTTTTGAAATTATTATCAACTTTAAAATTACTAGAATTGAACGTCTTATATATCCCGGAACGAAAAATATATAAGAAAAAAAAAAAAAATTGTTATTTGAGAATCACAAAGACGAGGTCGAAAAAGTAATATTTGACAACTCGAATGACCAAAAAAACAACAATTTAAAAAAAAAAAATCATCGAAAATATCGGAATTGAATATAACAATTAAAGAGGAATTTGAGAAATATTGAATTGAACACGAGATACGGATTTTTGAAATTATTATCAACTTTAAAATTTTTTAGAATTGAACGTCTTAAATATCCCGGAACTACGAAAAAGACCGAACAGGAAAAGAAAAATAGAAATTTTTATTTAAGAATGAGAAAGATAGGGACGAGAAAAGAATAGTTGACCAAAAAAAAAAAAACGAGAATTAACAACAAACAATCGAAAATATCGAATAGAACTGTTACGGCAACAGTTTTGCCAGACAACGAAAAAGACGAAACGGGTAAAGAAAAATAAAAATTTTTATTTAAGAATGAGAAATATTAACCTCTTTGCGTACAAATCAATTCCCAGTTTCTCGTCTACAACAGTAATATAATAATAGTCGATAATGTACGGCAATCCGGTATTTGCCGTCTAGCGGGTAATTTACTTATTACGTTCTTAGATAATAATAAAATTATATTTGTGTTGAACCCGTAAAAACGGCGATTTTTTTGGTTTATCGTCTTTGTGGCACACCAACGAGATTTTATTATAAACCAAGTTGCCCGGCAACTGTTTGGAGGAAGAAAACCGGGGACCGATAACACCATAGTATAATCTCACGCTATTTAAACTTATTATTAATTGAAAATTATCTGTAATGAAAAAAAAAAAAAAATGTACACTTTGTTTCGTTTCGCCTTCCCGAAATTCAATGAACGCGAAAATTATTCTGAAATTGTCGTCGCCAATGTCCCAAAATAATTGCAACGTTTCGTGTCAGATGAAGGAGTTTCGGAACACGATAAACAAACAGTATTCAGAAATACGAAAAACCATCTCAATTCTGAAAAAAAAAAAAAAAAAAAAAAAACTCCTCGTGCAGCAATTCTCCCGGGGATGGTGGAGACGATACACTGGCGTAACTGAAAAATCGTTTAAACTTCAAATGCGAACGACCGACCCATATACAGTAAATGCGTTCCCTTGAAAACGTACGGAGGAGTCTGTCGACCGAAAACTGTTTGGGCTCAAACGTGTCCCGGATGAGTATTTTGACGGATGGCCAACGTGCAATCGACCCGCCGGCTATTAACACTGTTTTAACACATTTCTACGATTAATAACACCGTGCGCCGGTAAAAATTTAAACGCTCCGAAACCGTAAAACCCCCGGTTGTGAAAATAACGACTTTTTACCAAAATACTTTTTTTATAATTTACCTTCGGCGTACGCTTTAGTGGAATGTTAACGGATAGTTCGGCCCGCCGCGTGCCGTATAATATTTTCTGTGATTCCTATGGACGCGTCCTGCGACTGCTCCGAAATGTGTCGAATCCGCGGGCTGTGTGTGCGCGTGTATATTATACGTATTGTTTAGTGCATATTATACATTTTTTTCATATTTTTTTTTTTTTGAAAATGTCACGGTCAACACGAGTTACGGTTTCTCCAGAAGAAGACGTAAGACTAGCCGAACTAGTAAATGAACAGTAAAATTCCCGAAATTTACTCTCATCTCTCCACGAATGTTTTATTATACATATTGTTTAGTACATGTTATACGTTTTTTTTTTTGAAAATGTCACGGTCAACACGAGTTACGGTTTCTCCAGAAGAAGACGTAAGACTAGCCGAACTAGTAAATGAACAGTAAAATTCCGGAAATTTACTCTCATCTCTCCACAAATGTTTTTCAATGAGAATACTGAAGACGACACCTTCTGTTTTCACAGTTAAACACAGCTTATGTGCCATGTTAGATTTGTTGAACACTACCTACTATTAATAATTGTTTGTTCTTCGTCTACTTCTTGTAAAAGAAGTAAATTTAAAATTAACTTTTTTTTTTTTTTTGTTTAATGACATTTTGAAAAAGAAACAGATATTGTAAAATACGTGTTGTTGCTTACAGAGAATTGCTGCAAATGGTTCGCCGCGGTTCGTCTGCAGACGCGTCCATAGGAATCGCAACTTAATAATATTATGTAAATTTGTTTTGTCAATCATTACACTACACAACGGACTATCGGTACTATGCGATATTGTTATACACGAGTAATTTTTTTTTTTTTTTTGTAAACTACTCGCAACTGAGACGTAGCTCTTAATGATGGGAAATATCCAAAGACTTTATCCGCAATCCCGTGCCGTCGTCACACATGTTTTGATGCGTTCAAATTGCATATTAAGACGACATTAAGACGGTACACCGACTTTTAACTTGAGCTTAGATGAAAAATGTCCGGGTTGACTTGTAAGAGATAGTCCATTTAGCGCGGTTACTCAAATTGGATATATTATATAATATCCACACTAAGATATAAGTATAAAACGCCCATTCTTTGGATTTACTATGATTACTGTTTCTCTGTCATTATGTGAAATTGTCGAGTTGTTTTTTTTTTTTTTTAGTTTTGTGCGCTTAACAATTTCGCTATGAAACGTTCATGTTCGAATTTATGTGGAAATTCGTTACAAACACGAACAAATGTAATTTATTTCTTATAGTTACAATTTCCTATTTAAATTTATCGAACCACGTGTAACCGAACTCCTCTCATAATCGTTTTTAATTTGCAATATTGTATGGTTGCATATTCAATTATCCTATGTAATACCAGTAATACCATACATGTGAACCACCTCCATGACTTTTTTTTTTTTGTTGTTTCGTTTTAATAATATTATATTACGTTTTGTTAGATACTCTATCGAACATTATATTGGTTTAATTTTCGTTGAACTAGACCGCACGTATATAAAATGATTTCCGACCGCACTGATCAAAGAGACCCGCGCGTAATGTACATTGGGCGGTAATTTTGACTGTATTACAATAGTATTATATTATACGCTGGAGCCGTTCCGAACCACGTTTTCGCACAAGTGATTTTTGGGAATTTTTTATTTTTTGTACGCACCGCCCAACAGCATTCCAAATACAAGATCTAAAAAAAAAAAAAAACACCGCGGAGAGCCCCGAAAATTTAAACTGTACCGCCATAGTCACATCGCCATCAATAATACAATTGTATGCTATAATTGCTAGGGGAATGGGTAGGTATAAATAATGCCAAATGAATGATTATCGTGTGACAGAAATGCCGAAGCAGTAGGTATTTTATAATATTACAATATTTTAGCATCTAAACAATATTAAGAGTACGTTAAGTTGCCTACCGCCTGCCGTACGGCGGCGGTATTTGTCCGTTCGTTATACATTACGGCGATACTATATTTTTGGTAAACCGGTAGAAAATAATTAATATAATATTATATAATACCGTCATTTTATGTTTCTAGAGTAGTTAGGACGGCCAAGAGCGAGGTTTTAGGTCTTCGGACAAGATGAATCATTTCATAATCTACCTAGACGACATAATATAGTCGTTGTAGTGATGTTACAATTCAGATATTTTGCTATCAACAACACTGGAAATGTACCGTGCAATTGGAAATTATATGTTTCGTACAATTTTAATTTTTCTATTTTAACAATAAAAATGCGGGGGGTTTTTTTTTTGTAAAATATTAAACGGTCAAAAATATCTATTTTAGTAATAATATAAAAATTGATACATCATTCTAACATACCTCTATTCTCCGGTGAGTATAAATTAACTACGGCGATGAGAAAACTCTCAAGTAGAATCTACGGATTTAAAAAAAAAAAAACCCACGAAACGCAAACGTACGGGATAAGGACTAAACAACCTCTGTTCAGGAAATATTCGGAAAACCGAATATAAATAGTTGAAATCCGACACAAGAGAACTCTTAGCTCGGTCGAGTAATAAGGTCCAAATCAATAACGAATAATCTCCTAAACGGGACCCTACAAGGTGAGAAACCGACGGGCAGACCAAAACAGATATGAGATAAGTGCGATAAATGCGAGGAGGAAATATTAAGACAACTAGGGATAGGAGGTTTTAGTGAAATACGCGCTTAAGTCAGCGAGAAATGGAAACAAATTTGTTGCAGTAGCAACGGCCTCTAAAACGTTTTAAAAAAGAAATATATTTTATCATTTATAATCGAATGCTTTGATTTGATCACGCGGTTACGCGTCGGATGATCCGAAACGGCGAATCATATCGAACCATTCCCGCGAGTGCCTATATAGGAAAGAAATATTATAACATTTTGTCTTTTCGAACGCAAAACAGTATAATTTATTATTTTTTATTATAGTTGTCTCGGCCGCCGTGATATTTACGTAAAACTGTGTTGGCGGGCAAATTTGAAGACGGTCGAAATGTGTGGAATCGTACAGTATAACAATATACGAGTATATAGTGTATATACGGATTAGAATACTTACTCTGTACAGGTTTTTTTTTTTTTTTTTTTTTTTTATACGCTTTCTTAAAACGTTATTCAAAGCGCTGCCGTTCAAATCAAAACGAAAAAATTATACTGCGTGCTTGTACGCGGGCCACTGTTGTAGGAGAGAATTTGGGAAGGTAGGATATTATAGTGGGGAATTTAATAATAATTGATACCATTTTGGTACCGAATGCGATTTTCCTTGTAGCTTTTATGAACTTATTGTAAAGACCTGTCGAACAATAGGAATACTTATGCCCTTTTTTTTTTTTTTTTTTTTGTAATTCAATTAAAAATAATCATGGTAACCTGAAACTTTCAGCAAACACTTATATTAGCATTTTATTGACGTGGTACAATTTTAAAACATGACGTTTTCTGATTTATCTATAGCTATTTACGAAAGTGTCATCAGTGGGTGGCTTCTTTCCTCAAAAGTATGTAAATCATGTCTATTTGCTTGTTTCCCCTATCGCACATATACTTATTATGTCTTAGATATAGATTGTATATTTTCTTGTTAAAATAAAAAAAAAAAAAATCTATAGCTATTTGAAATTGTCTTGTTTTTTTTTTTTTTTTTTTATTACAAAATGTAATTAAGAATTTTGTAATTTACTTTTATCTGTGCCTTATGTTCAAATTTATGTTAAGATTCATTTAAACCACGAACAATTGTAATTACACTTGTAACTAGTTAAACAACTTGGCTTAAAATCGTTTTTTATTTGTATTTTTAGTTTAATTTTGGCCTGCAGATATACATTAAATCGCCTTATATATCCATCTTCCCAACATCCTACTATCAACATTGAGCCACCCGCGGTGTAAAGTGTTTCGGTTTTTTTATTTTTTTTTTTATTTTTTTTTTTTTACATTGTCGAGAGATGAGTTACGGTCCTCGTTTTGTATTATTTTATGTTTTAGTTAAACACCAATTTAAAATCGGTTGAATTATTTGACTATATTACTATATATTATAGTGGTTATATTTGCCTATATTATACATTACTTAATGTTGAAACAAAGTTTTTAAAGGTTTTTTTTCTAAAAACCGGGTAATGGATTTATATTCGTCGGGGATTGTAGCGCGTTTTAAAAACTCGTTCTTTTCGAAATAATATTACAAAATTTTTTTTTTTTAAAAAAACCTATTTAAAAAATATTAAACATTTAAGCCGCCAGACAATGTTTTTTTTTTTTCACACGGTAAACGGTTTTTTCTCGCGTTTTTTTTTCCTGTTCCCCAAATACTATTTTTTTTTTTTTTGTTTTTTTTTTTTTTTTGCGGCACACCAATATTAATAATTTATATACATTCTATAATAAGCTTATCTCGGATGCAATATCGGGTTTGTTATGTTTAAAATCAATATTAATTCGTCTGTATAAAATCCGTATACAAATATTATGTTATAGCTATTTTTTTTTGTTTTTTTTTGTCTTGGCTTTCCTGTTGGCTTTTGAGTCCAAGCGCTGTAGTTTTCAACTTTCGATAGTATCAATTTTGTCAGATCGACGCACACGAGGACAATTAACCTAATGACAACGACATAAATAGATTTAGGTAATTCTTCCAAACTAATTACAAATAATGTCAAAACGTTATCTGTAAAACAGTCCTGAGTGCCACGTAAGAATTTCTTTTTATTGGCCACGTATTTATTATTTATCTGGCGGACATGATGATAATGGTAATCAGGAGTCTGATGGTGATAAAGATGATCAGGACCGTGACGGTGATGTCTATAAGGATGATAAGGATGATAAACACATTTAAATATGACAAAAAATAAATCGGTAAAAAGAGGTGACTCTATCACCTCTAATTTACCGTGTTGAAGATGAGCCGTTACGTCAAAAGTATAAAATGCTAGGTAAGTAAGTAAATATTATGTGTCATAAAATATTTCCTCAAAAACAAAATATAATATAGTAATATTTAAATGAAAATTGACTGTCGTTCATTTTTATCGTAAGTATATGAGTTTTTTAAAAAAAAAAAAAAAAAAAAAAAAAAAGATATTTTGCTTTGACTTTAAAAGCAGCGAAGACCTAACCTGGCTCTAATGTTATATACTAACAATGTTCGGTATCTTGTAAAAGTCACGTGTTTCGATAGTTTTGAGAAAAAAAAAAGTTTGCGAAATTCATATGAAAGGTGGAATTACGCGTCCAAAGGGTTTTAAATACATTTTTTTTTTTATAACGCAACTATAGACAATTTTTATCATTTAAAATTAAGATCGTCCTGTTCGAAAATATAGCTGTATACATAACATATTCTTCTATAATGTTTGTTTCACAAATCTAAAAATTAAAACAAATATTGTTTAATATTGTTTAACACTACCAATATTCAAGGAGTTGCGTATAGGCAATTTTAGTGACGATTTTAACGATGAAAATATTTATCGACTCAAAATGATTTTAATTCAACTTTCATAAAATGCAGTTTGAAAATATTTATAAAATATTGTACAAAGCAAACTCGAATAGTTTGCGTATGGTTTTAGATAGTAAATAGTAAATTGTATCCCTTAGGCGAATTTGAAATTTGACACTTCTAATTCTTTGACGCTATCTGCGCGCTTAAAAGCCGGACAAACCCTTATTACCCTGTTGTTTATCCCTTTGGGATAGGGTAGATTTAGGATAAATAACGTAAGCAGATACAAATTAAATATTAGTTTAGTTAGGTAACTAGCTGGCTTGCGTTTTAGTGATTTGACCTTATTTAAAACTCAGTTGCGTTGGTTATTTTTTATCAACTAATTTTCTCTCGGTGGCAAAAAGCCGCTGGCTGTCTCGGTGTCGAGACTCATATTTTATTTTAATCAACCGACAAGAAAATATGATATTGAATATTTATTTATTTATTTTTTATCTAAAACGGACGAACAAATTGAAAATTGTAAAAATTGGTAAATGTTAAGCAAATATTACCAAGAGTAGGATAAAATAATAAAATCTTGACTTTTCAAAGAAAACAGGAGAAACGCGGACATATTATATCGATTATTAAAGCCTTTAATATCGTTTTATTTTATAAGTATTTTAGATTATAGAAATGGATTATTATGATAATAATATTATTGATAATACGAGTTTTTTCCACAGTAATTTACTCGTTTTGGAAATGGTTTGATTTCAAATTAACGTTTCGTCGAGTGGTATTATCGATACTCAATAATTCTTTTGTGGGTTTATTTTTCGAATAGTTTATAAAAATATATAGTAAGTAAAAAAAAAAAAAAAACTATTTGTAATCAATCAATAACGTTCGGGGTTTTGTATTTTGGTTTTTTCATCATAATAGATGTTTTTCAATTCATTTGGGAAGTATTTGAGATTTAGGAGAGCGTCGAAAAGTTTGGTCGTATTTGTGATTGCTTTTGTCGGCGGGTTTCTTGGAATGGGGTCCGTTATTGAATCGTGAACAGGTGTTTTTTTTTTTTTTTTTTATTGTCTGTGTTTTTTTTTTATTTATTTTACCTTGGGTTTTACTTCACTCGCCAAAGTTAAATGTATTATCAAACAACTTAGTTAAATTAAAAAAGAAATTTACCTAACCTAAACATTGGAAATCTTGTCCGTGTACATTTTAAACAGCTATAAAATATTCTCAAATAGTTATTGAAACACTTTTAAGTTTTAAATCATTTTAATGGTATATTAAGGAATATGACCAAGAAACTTATTTTAAGTTAGTTAACTGTACGAAATCCGATTACTCATTTTATGCGTGTTTATAGTGAATAACATATTTTATTTATTTATTTTTTTTTTTTAATGCCCCGTTTAGTGGCGCACGCTCGAATTTAAATAGGCGTGACAAGTTTTAATGTCTTGTATACCAACCATCACCCACCGACCAATACCGATTCTCTCGTAAAAGCAGACCCGCATGGTTGGTTACAAAAAATTACTTAGCTCGTATATTCTATAATTATTAATTTGTCGAATTGATTTTTGTAAACATTTTTTTTTAAAACATTATGTATGGGTATTTGTAGGCCACCGCCACCGCGCACACCACCACCACCACCACCACCACCACCACCACCACCATCCACTTAGAATTCCGCAGTCGAAACATATAATGCATACAGATATAAAATAAATTCCTTTTTATTTTTAATTGAAATATAACAAAAATTGTTTTGTCCGAATTTCGCTCAGACAGTAAGAAATTTGAAATGGTATATCATTGCATACAGTATATATACTAAATTATTATATTATTGTAATAATACAAATACAAATTCTAAAATTGTGTGTATATAATGTAGGTGTGTACGTTTTAATAAAACAAACGTCCCCTAGTGAATTTACGAGAAGAAAGGCTGGATGTAGAAAATATATCAATAATAATATAATTATCGATATGTATGTCAGGTTTCTTAGCTATGATCGTTGAAGAGTCCGATACATTTTCAGCCATGATACTTCTTAATTTATTTTTTAAAGCTTTGAAAAACTACTTTCGGTGGTTACACAAGCTATTTTTAGTGATATATAGAGAAGGAAATACTGTTGATAGACCACTTACAAGCAATACTTGCAAAACAGTGTCCAAATACTAATTCCATTTATTGGAAGTGTGCCCTTTTACCGGTTAAGTTTTTAATGTTTTTGATTGCGGGCCTGGTAAATTATTTTTCAATGAATATTATTGAATCCGATTTATTTTTGAGATTTAGTTGGTAAATCTTTTATTATATGTGTACGTTGGAAAATTACTTTTCAATAATCGAGATATCGTTAACATAGATAATCCCGAGATAAATTCTCAATAGAACAATAATAGAAAACTATTGATTAACTATTGTTACGCAAAAACTAGTCAACGTTTCGGTGGTTATCGCGTGGCGAGGAAACTATATTTCCAATCGATATATTATGGTTTTATTTGCGTGTATGTAATACAGATATGCATTGTCTATAACAGTGTTTCCCGACCGGTGGTCCGCGGTCCCATAGATTTTTTCTTCGATTTCTATTACAAATTAATTATTATTATTTTTTTTTTTTTTAAATAGCGAAAAAAATCACCACTTATTGAGGAACCGTATAATATTATACGGTTATCTTATCGCTGTTGCTGCTTGTAGACCGGTAAGCATTTTCCACTTTTATAAGTGTCTAGGTATCAGAGTAATACACTTTAAGTATAATTATATATTAGTGAAGTATAGTAACAACATGTAAAGTAAAATAATAAAAGTTAACATTTTTCGATACATTTTGTGTATTCTTGTTAATGAGCAAAAAAAAAAAAAAGGTATTCCTAGTTATCGTAAAATTGAGGTGGTCCGCGACCTATAAAATATTGTCGAAGTGGTCCGTGGTGGCAAAAAGGTTGTGAAACACCGGTCTATAATAGCATCGATTGCTCGTATTAATTATTAGATGTGACTGTTTACAACTGGTTGGCCGGTGCCTTCTGATTCAGCATTGTAGGTATATTATAATATTATTTTTGGATTTTTTGAATAGTATATGCATCAATAATAGTTTAATCGTTTTAGTCGTGATCTACATATCTACCGGAGTGACGGTCATATTACTTTGGCCGAACTGTAATGTGGTTCGATTGATGAGACGTAAATACTAATCACTAGTTGTATTTTAATAAATTTTATTAAAATTATTGTAGAAATTTTATTTTTACGACGAGGTCGAAATATATTTCAAACTAATTTCCCATCCTACTCGATAATGAGCGCATGTGTTTATGCGGGGGGGGGGAGAGGAGATTGTCTGAATAAAAATCTAAATGCGTAGTTCGTAAAAATAATTTAAATTATTGTATTTTGTTTCGTTTTTTCTCGTATAATAGTATAAATTATGAATAAATAATAAATAATATTTCTTAATCTCAATAAATTATATGATGTCGACGCGGAGTTTGTCGTTTTCGCAGGACTGCGGTGTGCTTCAAGCGCCCAAGCTCCTTCTCCTCCTCCACGTATTGTTCTCGCTGGTCTCGTTGGGCGCGGCTTCGGCGATGGCGCAGCTGTTCTGGTCGGTCTTGACGAAGAAAGTCTTGCTCAACTTGTACTTGTCCAACACTCCGTAGGCCTTTTGCATGACCGTGCCCGGAGCCAACTTTTCACGGGTCAATATCCACGCGTTTTCTGCGATATGCAAAACAAAACGCGAATTTATTATATCTATACACGTATTTGTCGAACCTATAACAGCGGCTCCAGCGTGTACTGTGTGTATACTTACGGGTGTTGGCGACTCCCAAAGACGAACACGACCACACGACGGCAAACGAATCGTAGTCGGTCTCCAAAATGATTTGTTCGGTGGTGTAAGGCACTGAAAAACGCACGTATCGACGACGGTTATTATATTTTAATATTATAATGTCGGTATCGGAAAGACATGGTAGCATTGAGTTATTAGAGAAGCTGTAAGAACACGACCGGATATCGGTAACGATATATAAATGGAAAGTAGATAACTAGAATGGGCAGGTCGTGGACAATGAACAGAACAAGACTCGGCGGTCATCAAAGAAAAGAAACTTGGCAACCGAGAGGGCCTGACAGACTTGGAAGACCGCGAATTCGTTGGGAAGGTTTTGCTAACAGACTTTTCAGAATTCGACCATGGGTATCGCGATATTTGTGCTACATTTTAGCGGATCGCCGGTTAAGTATCACCGGATTAAATCGCACCGACGAGGTGTAAAACAAGAGTTTTTTTTTTACATATTTCCAATTTTCTGTATTAAACCATATAATTCTAATAATATATAATAATAAAATTACCGGGCAGTGTCGAGTATTTGACGTTCATTTTGGATTCGGCTCCTTTGACGATCAGTCTGATTTCACCGTCCAACACGCGTTTCACCCCGGTGCTAAATTATATACGGAAATATTAATAACCCATGCGTACAATTTATAATACGGTATATATCGAGGCGACATCAAACGGATATCGGTTTTTCAAAAGTATATTATATATTCAATAATTCACGTACAATCTGTTCATGATTTCGTTGGAAACCAGGAATCTGCCGTCGACAGCTTTTGTGTAGTTTGTTTTTACGCAACGGGTTCCGATTTCGAAAATGTTAACGTAGTGTTCAGCTTCGTACCACGTTCCCAAATACTATAAAGAAACCACACACATAACAATATTCGTATATTATTGTAATATTCACGTTTGATCTCGGTTGGTAATAACAATAATAGAGGTACCCATATATATATATATATATTGCATTTTGCAGTTTAGCGTTTATATAATTTTATGGAATTATGAAGTCAATTATTCTAACAATATTATCAAACGTATGTTATAATTTTACAATATTACCGAGTAAAGATATTTTGTAACGTGATTTACATTGGTTTCGGTGTTAACGCGAAATAATATTTCAGTTATTATAATTTAAACATCATTAATGACAAATATATTGGTGAATAAATATAGTCAAAGCGAATTGATTCGCGTTGGAAATTTTTCGTTAATGTATTTATTTTATTTATTTGTATGATTTAATATTATTTAAATATTTTTTTTTTTTTTCTCCGACGTTATTTTCAATAAAACCTATACGTATATTAAGCGATGGACATGTAATATTCTATTTGTAAAATTAAATACAAAGACACGAAATATATGGTGACGATAAAAATGTAAAAACTGTTGCAATTACGTTTTTATGAAAGCAACCCAAACAAAATATGCCGAGTATTCCGAATTACATTCCGTATATAGGGAACTAGGGTATGCTTTTAAAATTTAGTCGCTGGCTCAGAAAAAGACAAGTAGCGATTTACCGGTCCAACAACGTACGATATAAGATATTGTGAATAATGCGCGTTAAGAGAAATTATTGGGGGAAAAAAAAAAAAACCAGCGTAATCGCATTGAATAGGAACTCCCGCAGACCACAAACAGTAGTCAATATTATGACGGACAATAACAATATAGGCGTATACTATTATATTAAAATTAAAATCTCTATCGCGACCAAGACCGTAAACACTGTTTGTACTATTGGTGACAGAAAGAAATTGAGTTTAAACTTAAAAAAAAATACGCGGAGAGAAGTTAGCTCGGCTAAACGTTCCACCGAGATATTGAAATTTCACCCGATGATGTCTAATAGCAACAAGACGAAATGGGATTTTACGCTTTAAAACGTTTGTATTTTAATAAATACATACCATATAGTGTTTATAATTTTAAAACGACGAATAATTTTTTTTTTATAATGATTTTTTTTTGATTACGGTAAACACGTGTAAATTGCAAGTTAAATCGGCGTCCTGCGCGGTTCGAAAATATATAATAATATTCAAAAACGGATAAACGAGTAATACACTAATATAACCGATTAGTGTCCCCCACGTGGCACCACCGCTCTCTCTTACTTTGTTCATTTCGAAGTCGGGTTGCGAATCGAAATCGGGACATCCGCCGAACCCGGGCACCTGGCAGGACACCATGGCGGCCGACGTCAGCACCAGCGACAGGACCAACTTCTCGTTGAACGACAACATAATGGCGGCGGCGTGTGTGGCTGTAGAGTTACGTTGAAAATGTCCCGTGTCTCCTTCCGGTACGGCGTACAAGACGATTGTGCGGATCTCCGGTGCGCCCGTCGCCGTTTTATACTATTCCCGTTCGTCGGCGGCGGCGGCGGCGGCGGCGCTCTTCCGGAAGCCGTAGGTCCGGTATATTGTACCGTATAATATTAATAAATCCGTGTATGGCCGCGCTCGTATAGGTCGTACCGGGTCACAATACCCGGCCGCGGGTATACGCCTAACGATAATCGTAAATCGTACACGGGCATAATAATAATAATAATAATAATAATAATAATCGGATGCGATAATAATAATTCAGTCCGGGTTCGGTTGTCCGGCGGCGACGGCGAAGGGGAGCGAGCACTGGAAGGAACGGCGAGGAGGAGGAGGAGAAGCGTGGACGTAAAATATTAGTTTCCCGGAGCCCGGGATCCGGACGGCGGCGGCGGCGGCGGCGGCGGCGGCGGCGGAGACCGCGAGAACACACCGGGCACGACACCGTGGGGGCGGTCGACGAACTCGGCCGGCCCCGGCGGAGACTGACCGGTTTCTGGGTTAGCGTTGCACGCGATACCTAACCTACGGACAACACATTTAACGCATTACGCAAATGTACGGCCGCAAAACCCCTCAACAACGCCGCCCCATCTATTATAATTATTATCATGTAAAATAAAATACGCATATGTGTCTTCGTGACCCCATAACGGGATCCGCGTAACGGGACCCCGAGACGACAGGATCCGTACGATATTCGCGAGCCGCGGGTTTTCCGCGCCGCGGTTCCTTTGTGTCCGGCGGGACGCTTGCGAGGCCTGTCGCCTGTCCGCCGCGCTACACCCGCCCGCGTTTCCCGTAACATTGCGCAAGGCCGGGCGAGTTGACGATTTTTTTTTTTTTTTTTTGTTCAACTCGTTACGTCAAGTTAATTCATACGTTAGTCAATTAAGTTAATTACTAACTCGGTCAATAATTGAATACGACATTTTTGTTGGCGACAAAGTATTCGTGAAAGTTTTCACTGCTTGACTCGGTCAAAGTGCGGGTCGTTACCAGACGACCAAAAAATTAACTAATAAATAATTTATTTTCGAAATATCAGTTTGCCTGTTCGAAAACGGGTACGTCGGAGACCCTTGAGCCAGATGAATACATTCGCAGATTGTTTTTTTTGTTGTTTGTTAAGTTCAATGCTTTGTAAGGGACAAGTGTAGCTACACAAAATGAAATATTGACATTTTACAGATAAACTCCAACAGATTATCGATTTCTCTAAAAACAGAAATTATTACTCGACATTTTACTGGAATTGTAGAGTTATCAAATGAAAATTAAATTATAAAATTATGAAAATTTGCCTTGAACCAAAACAATTTGACTAAACTTAAAATACACAAAATTAACTTGAAGTTAACACGTTAAGTAGACAAAAAATAAACTTATTAAGTTGAAAATCGACCGTGTAAATAAGTAACTCGTTAATTAACTTGTAATTTTAACGTTTAACGCGTTAATGCCCATGAACATTCGTTATCCACACTCGTGGTTTACACTCGTGTATTATATTCCGAAACGTGTCCAAATTGTTGCAAACGCGATTTTAGGACTTCGTCGGTCCGATTCAAATCCCCGAGCTTAGTTACCGGAGACTTGTGAATATTTAATTTGGGTTAGCATAACGTACAATATATTGCACTCTCGATCAAAACCAAAACCTATTAGTGTTCGCATCAGGTTCACGGCCTATTTTCGGATCGTGTACGTATTACGAACAAATTGCCTATGATAATAATCGTTTTTAACTACATACTTTGATCAAAAGCGTTTGGATTAACAAACAAAAAAAAAACATGATTATTGAAAATCTACTTTATAATTGTATATACCGTTGGTACCATTCGTTTTGCGATTGTACGTGCGAATAATTGTATCGTTTTATTGGCTCGTGCGATAGATGTAATGCGTTTGTCGTTTGGGAATTCGTACTTAAACAATATTAGATGGCTAGATCAAATACGAATAAAAAAAAAAAAAAAAAATATATATTTATTGTGTTATTTCGGCGGAAAATGATATTCGTCAATCTTATTCGTATCTGGCCGTCACTTTTAACTAACCGTTTTGTAAAAAAGATCTCGGAATTGATTTATTAGGCGGTGTGTGTACACACAAGTTTAAAAATACATGGTGTACATAAGTAGGGTACATTGCTGTAATATTTACTATTACATTTTCAATTGGTATTTATAAATTAAAATTAATAAAATTACACATAATAGTGTTTAATTAACTCTGTATCTACCCCAAATACATATTATTAAATACAATGAATATTGTGTGATTGTGTGAATGAATATGTAATGTATAATTTGTATTAAATTTCAATAAATTATCTCGACGGGTACGTATACTTGTACATGTCATCCCGTGTTCTTATATTAAATATTTTATTTTAAGAGAAAATTAGATGGAAAAATTCGATTACCCCGTTTGTAATTATTATGCATTTAACGATTGGTTTTAAAGGTATATTGAATTATTTTTTTAAGTGTATTGGTTTTATATTTTAAAATGTAAATATAAGTCTTTCAAAAATGTTGGGTTTTCTAAGGTTATTTTCAGGTTAAATTAATAGTGTAATTAAAACATGTTCAGCATTTGCCTAAGGTATGTAAATTTAAAAGAAGAAAATCATTTTTTTTTTTTTTTTTTTTTATATACGTTTTGAAATGTTTTTTCTTTTGTATACTTAGGATTGTGTATACTATTACAAATATATTATCATATTATATTATGATAATCTTATCAGACAAAAAAAAACCGTTTAGAAACTCGTTATAATCGGATTTTATATACATTTTTAGGTAAAAGCCAATTTATTTTTTGTTCTTAGTATTTGTACATTAGGAGTACTTTTGGAATAGTTTATACTTTATATTTAAATATAGGTAAATGACGTTCAGTTTTTTCTTATAATAAACCAAACGAGTTTACATCACTATATAAACGACAATGTACCCCTTAATAACAAAAAAAAAAAAAATTATCATCATCCGTTATAAACGAAAATAAATCTACTTGTATAATGACCATTGATGTATCCATATCAAGTTTATCTTTCCGAGACGATCGTATTTAAAAAAAAGAAACCAATTAAAAAAGTTTTATTAATATATACCTATATTATGTGTTTGAACGTTAAACATAATCGGTAAATCTCGTCTCGTAGTTTTTATTATTTTTTTTTTTTTTTATTACACTCGTATAATTTAACGGTGAGTTGTAATAGTCCTTTACCTTCAGATCAGTGTCCGGATAATATTATTTACTAAACGTCAGTTGACACCCACATATACCACTCGGTCACAACAATTCTCAGTTGACCTACAATATGTTTTCACCGATAAACTTGTTCACGTTATTATTATTATTTTTTTTTTTATTGTAATATTTTTATTACCGTTTTCTTATTTTTTTTTTCCACACACGTTAAAACGCTCCACGGCACAACTCCTGTGTTTCATACGCGTCCGTCGTCGTGTTCGGTGTTGTTCCTCCTATACAATCTCGAGTCGAAATAAAAACCCAACAATTTGGGTAAATTGTACACGAAAAATATAAAATCCCTATATTTTTTAAACTGATATATTCGACATATATAACATTACATTTAAAATTCGGAGTGTATCACATATGCTATTTGTGTAGTTGTACCAAGATATGTTGTTTTTTCGATGAGTAAAAATGCTTTTTCACGCAGTGCCATAAAAAGTGCAGAATTTCCGTCCAGTAGTACTTTACTTAAAAAATATTTTTGAAAAAGTTTATTCTCTAGATCCTTTATTTTTTTTTTTTTTTTGTTTTTTTTCTCGGAATACACTATTATGGTTTGTAGAAATTGTCCAAATTATTCACATCGTATCTCAAAAGATTCGACTTTTTGCCCAGCGATTTGTCTAGATTCCCCACAGTATTTATAAAATAAGTCTGACAACATATAATTATACGGCGGTTTTCTTTTTAGTTTTTTGTTGATTTCCTTCTGAGTTACCTTGGCTACAAAGGGTAAAAAACACGACTAATATAATAACCTTACCAGTTTACGCTCAAATTCGTTTTTTAATTGCTATGATTGCTATCGTTGTTATCAGTATATAAACTAAATCACCCTATATATCCTATACATTTCCAATTCCCCGTCTAAAACAGTGGCCTACGATCTATGGGTGGTTTTTTACTTTTTTAAATCTCAAACTAATAGCGACCGATTTATTTAAAACGATCGTCTATATATAATCAGTTTCTAATTTCTAATAATACGAAATGAAAAAAGTAAATTGCGTAATATTCAAACTATTCATTCAAAACACACAATCGACGTTTGTATTATTAAAATTACCAATGATTTTTTTGCCTAAAAGGGACGAAATTCGAATTGCATAAATAGAACTTTTGTTTAAAAAGGAAAAAAAAACATTTATAACTCATTTTATCGAATAAATAATTTTTATTGAAACTTTACTATTGTAAAACACGTAGATGTGACACTTGTGCTGAATGGTCTGACAGAACTTTTTTATTATTTACAGATATATTTTACATTTTGCAGAATTTTTAATAATTCTGTAGCAAACTAATTTATTCCTTCTATCAAAAAAAAAAAAAAAAAAACGATCGAACTTTTATAATAACTTTTTCTACTTATTAAAAGTTTTTAATTAATTAAAACTAGGTAACTACTATTTGTTCTTAATTCAAATATTTAACTTGTGTCTTCTTTTAGATCTCGGACAGAGCAAAAATATCTGTTGGTTTAGAGTGTAAATAAAAAAAATAATAATTATTTTAAACTGGAAATGATTCGATTCGCGAAAAAAAAACAAATGGTTTTTAATATTTGATACACAAATACATAAATAAAAATGCATTTAAACAATTTAAACCGTTAAAATTATTCTATGATTTCTCAAAATAAAATATTTGTCTAATTAGATAAGTTGAACTATTTGAATATTGAAGTTGACACATATAAATATTGATTTTAGCATAATATTACTCGACTATTTTCCTAAATAATTTGTTTTTTGTTGTTCAAGTAAACATTTGCAGTATAACCGTCACATATTTCGAAGGTCTTGCATATATTTTGATTATTTCCGAACTGCTGTAATCGTAATATATATTCTATGTTTAGAGAAATCCACTTTTAAATTCGTTTGTCTACAATATAAATGTCTCTACAATAATAATAATAATGCACCAAATATATATATTATACTTATCGAGATAGACGATCGGTTTTTATTGCTTGTTTTGAGCCGCCAATGTGTTTTTTTATACGCCGGCAGGTATATAGTAAGCTGTTTAATGGTGAATCCGAGAATTATTTTAATGTCAACACGTTATACTGGCACTTAAAACGAAAGCCGTTCGTATTCTTTATAGTTCATAATAATAACACTGCCGCAGCTATCACGTGGACGAGAGCGATTTGAATATTTCTGACAAACAAACTTTCTTTTTAATGGAAATAATATTATCATATTAACTGCGGGTATAACACGTACAGGTGGACGCATCATGACTGGATTTAATCGAACACAAATTTCTATTCGTAGGAAAAACCAAAGAACACAAAGTTTCAGCTATCGCTCGTATAGTTATTTGGTATTATATTTGACGTTTACTATAATAATGTTCTAGTCGTGTCGATAACTCTAGATTTTACTACTTTTTGTGTTTGTGTTTTTTTTTTTTTTTTTTTTTAAATTTACAATCTATATAATAATATGCGAGTGGCGTTAACACGTAATTTTCTACGTAATACAAACTCGTCAAAAAATATATGTAGATTTGATTTAATTGAAATTTATTTTTAGTATTCATAAAATATTAATGCGAGGCACTAGCTAGGATAAATTTGATTGTAACGGCCGAATAAAGTAATAATATTAAATAACAAAACAAATAATAAATATAATCATAGTAATAGTTCATATTGCAGGTTGTGACTAAACGTGATAATAAAACAAATTATTCGAAAATCGGTTAGGTTAATATATATTATTAATATTTTTGTTTATCTCGAGATTCATCGTATAATTTATTTTATATAGACTATAGAGCTATAATGATGGTTTTTTAAAAAAAAAATATATAATTAAGAACAGCTGTGAGCGATATATTTGCATGCTCATATGTATAGAAAGTGACAGCCAAATGGGTAGGTATACGAAATTTTTGAGCTATACAAAACTTGTCTTATACGCCAAGAGAGACCTGTAATTATTCATTACCAACTCGTGATAAATGTTATCGGTACTGTCGGTGAAGAGTAAAAAAAAAAAAAAAAAAATTTAAACCGGTGTGAATTTGAATATCTGCAAGCTTGCAAAAATTATTAATTCTTGGGAACGTTAAAGCACGTACTCACGATATATTTATATCCATCATCGACAGAATTCACGCGCGAAAGTAAACCGACCAAATTTATTTTGCTGTACACAGAGACTCTCACTTCTTCTCAAAATTCACCCTAAAATCCCGAACACCGATGAAACTTTTTTTCTTTTTTTTTTACTCGAACTTAACGCGCATAATGGTTATAAGTGCGTGGGTAAAATGAAGTTTGATTGTTTTTAAATTCTGAGTGAAGGGATGAATATATTATCGCGTGTGTCATCTTTTTTTTTTTTTTACATCTGTGAAGAACATTTTTATTAGAAATCTTACACCGATCAAAGAGTTTATTGTAATATTTTAGATAAATTCGTTATATTGAGGAGATATTTTTTTGTAATTTTCTCAATAGTGGTAGAAAATAGGATTAAACGTCAGGAAAACGGGAATATTTATGCAATAACGGTTTCGGTTAATTTGTTCTTTTGTTGTAATCCAGTGAAAAATAATCGTGACATGGAATTTTTGCCGAATATTAACACATTATAGACGTAATACAGTTTGAAAAATATTCTATCATTTTTTGACTTATGTATAGCTATTTAAAATTGTCGAGGTTTTTTTGGTTTTATGTGGACACAAATTTCGTAATTTATTCTTATCAGCGTTTCAAGTTGAAATTCGTTAAACTACTAACAATTGTTATTTATTTCATAGTTGTAAATTAATACAATTTTCATTTTAAATTTATTAAAAAATGTCGCTCAGAAATCTTTTTTCGTTGTATATAAGCTTATATCTTTCCAATTTTTTGAAGGTATTAATTAAATTAAATAATAATTATTGCAATTCGATATGTCTATGTTGTAGATGCGAACAAAATACGAAATTAATATAATATTATTTTACCGGCCAATACATGTAAATACGGCCAATATATTATAATAATTTATGAGGTTTTTTTCTTCAACTACGGTCAACTTGACCGACTCGCTGAACACGATCTGAAACTATAAGGTCATCTACCTTCGATCCAAATTTCTCGTTTTCATTATTATTCTAATAGTATTCTTAAGTAGGTATATTCTTTTAAACAATAATAACTGCGAGCAAATATTATTCAAAAATCGATCGTCGAAAATAAGTTATATCATTATTATTAATTAATATATATGCAATAAAAAACTAATTTATACGTGTAATAAACAAAATAAAAAAAAACTAATGAAATATTCACTATAAAAATATTCAAATGTTATGCAAATATGTCCTACAAAAAAAATGTTTGGTACTTGTTATATATGGATAGACCGTGATTTGAATGATAAACGTTAAAATATTATAACCCAAAAAACTATATTTTAATAAAAATACAGTTTATACGAGTGAAAAAAAAAAACCATAAAATTTAACTTTTAAAATAAATACTATTAAAACAATTAACTATTTTCACCATAACATATTAGTAAAATAAGTCGAATAATAATTCAAAATACCTTTTTTGTCTCAAAAAGTCTATATATTTTATAAAATAATACCCTTAACAAGTTTGTATTTTTTACATTCCTGGTGTTAGAAGTTTGCATATATGATATTATTAACACGGGTGGTCCATCTATGAGCAGTATCTTTTTTTTTGTTTCTAGTTTCTCAGAGTAGATATTTACCAAGAAATGAATGTATAGAAGTATGATGTCAATAATATCGGAGTAAATAACCAATTATTATCAGTCATGATGAAAGCGTTGCTAAACTATATAATAAATGGGACACTTGTTTGTTATTAATCTGGAATATTCATATGGGATCAATGTTATAGTGTTTAATTGTTATTTTTTTTGTACGTTTGAAAATGTCAAAGTATTGTTAAGAATTTTACACAATTTATTAAATATTTTTAATGTGTATAATAATTTAATAATATATATGTGGATCGGTATTTCAAGATGTTAGGTATTTGCAGTGTCCGACACCTGACGGAGTACCTAACGGTATTACCAGGTGGCGGGTGTATTGCCGATTTAAAAAAAAATAATAATAATAGTAGCTACAGTGTGTGACGGTTATAGGTAATTCGACCGAAAATTCAATTATATTTTTCACTGCGTCTTATTCGTAAAACCCAAAAAAGTTGAGAAGGAATGGGATACACTAATACACGTGGTATAATATATTATTTTATTATATATATTTAAACAGGCTGTACTGCTGAAGCCAAACAACATATTTTTACATATGTGTAATAAAATCGAATTAAATTGTGTAGACAAAAAAAATTAAACAACAACGAAATATAATTTATGAAGAAACACTAATGATATAATACTATAATATTGGTTTAATATGTACATTGATTGGAAATTAAATTTATCAAGCTGGATGGTATAAATAATTTATTGGTACCAATGCAGATAGTTCCAGATGAAACCTCAACATCAGGTGCATTAGATAATATTTAATCTAAAATAGAATTTGTACGATTTTTTTATTATATTAAATTGTATCAGATTATGATACGAAAAATTGGCTAATACGTCTGATTCAATGACTTTACCATAGTGAAATACAGCTTCAACACTTGTTAATAAACAATTGAACAGCTGGTGAATTATAATAACCCAATATATATAATTTTAGGAGTAGTTTATTGACATAATAAGTTATTAACAGTGTCACTATGATTATTTGAAACATTAACACCAGTGTGAGGTGGAATGTAAACAATACTAATTAAAAAAAAAATAGTATAACCAATTGATAATTTGACAAATAATTGCTCAATGCTGTTATTTTGGAGAAAAAAAAACCGCCCCCTCTAATATAATTATTGATAACAATAATTACACGGCAACTGTCACAGTAAAAAAAGTATCAATGCGTTTTTTTATTATTATTCAGGTGCTAAATTTTTAGGAGGTAATTTAATTTATATCTGTACACAACGATAAATCATTGTAAACGAAAAACGAGTCTAAACGAAATTTGGTTAAACATGTTTAACAAATAAATTGGAACCAAAATGGTGATAAAAATAAATGACAACATTTTTATTCACACAGAACAACAAAAAATTCAATCTCATAAACCACTAAAATATTTTTTAAAAATTACACCACGTCTAGAAAATGATTAAATATGATAAATATTCGGTGAAAGTTTCAAATCTTTAAAGCTATTTTTCACTGAATTAAAAAAAACAAAATCGAAATTAACAGATAAATCGGAAAATATTACGCAAAATGCCGTAATTTTACGATTTAATCAAAATTTGCCCTTCATCAGAATACTCTTAACTTTTTTTATTTTTTACCACTAAGTACAACTTATCATGAATCTTGTGTCAAATTGTTGAACATTTTTTTTTGGGTCCAAAAACTTTAATTTACATTAATCGGAAAATAGTAAGTACGCGTAATGATTTTTACGATTTCCGTAAAATCTGATTTCAAATACTTCTAAAAACAAAAAATGTGATTACAAATTTTCAATATTTTTATATTGTCGTGAGAAAAATTAATAATAAACTTTATTGTATCAAATTTTCGAGCAATTTCGAGATGTTAAAAACATTTTATTCACATAAAAACTAAAACAAACGAGAGAATTTCAATTAGCTGAGTTAATAACTCGAAAAATGCCAGGCTTTGAAAACTGTACCGAGCTTGAAAAGGACTAATATAGTGTCTTTACAATTATTTTCAACTGAATTACAACAAAACCGAAAATAACAGAAACTTTTATCGCGTTATTTCATTAAGGAGAATCTAAAAATCTAAATCCTCCCCAAATGCACCAGATAGATACAAAATGTCACGAGAAAGTTTATATTATGTTTTTGATTGGAACAAGATATCTGGTCAAAAAGTTGTTGACAGACCCGGGAAAATAAAAATATTAAAAAAAAAAAATAATAAAAATGCACACATCATAATAAAACCAATACATTTTACCTCGCTGCGTTTGGAATCAAAAAATTATTATTACTTATGTTGTATAAAATAAACCGAATTTATTAATCGGCATTAGGTCGCTTTCTATATAACCTAATAGACTTTAACCGGTTTCGTAGTAAAAAACAAAAACAAAACAATAATATTATACAAATCAGTATTAGGTGCGTGTACGTATATTATTATATTCACACGTGATGTATACAAAATCGTATGTAGTTCGTCGTCAATAATTTATTTTTAATATTATTATTATTACTGTAGTTATCACCCGGAGAAAACGTCGTCGGGTCGCGTAAAAATCTTTCAATGAAAAAAAGTCATGATAATAATAATATTATTATTATTATAGCAATACAAAATAATGTCGAGATGTTATTGGGGCGAGCGTTGAATCGCGGAGAGAAACATGCGCATATTAGATTTTTTTTTTTTTCTTTTTTCTTTCTTTTGTTAGGTACCATGAACAATTTAAGAAAGTCTGTTGAGCTTATCCTGGTGTAGTGGAGTCAATTGTAAAATAATAATAATAATAATAATAATAATTGTATTATTATTCAAGACCGAGGGCGATTATGAACACGGAAAACGCATACGTATGAGCAGTTGGGCAGCGAAATTATAATCGTTTTATTTGTGGCCATTTAAAATGACAATAATAAAGAAATATAATATAATGTGGCGTGTGTGTTGCAGGTATACAAAAATAAATAATATACGCAATAGGAGTTCCGTATTGAAAATTATTTGGACATAAAATCAATTTTACTATCAATAGTTCTATTGCAATAGTAGGCATAATACTATAGAAAATATTATTATCGGATTTATAAATATGCGCAAAATGTATTGTGTACAGCGTACACAGAAAACATTAATTTTTTTTTTTTTAGCAAAACCAATAAAAAAAATAAGACTAGAACATGGTTTTAAACAACTCGAAATATCATTTTTGGTTTTTTTTTTCTTTCTCGAAAACTGCTCTTCGGTTAGTAAATGTGTTCCGAATTATTCACACCGCAAATACTTTAAGAATTGCGGATTTTTCGCACAGTCCAATTTAAACAATTTGCATAAATTCCAAACAATTTTACTAAAAAGTTTTAAAATAATTGACAACAAACATATAAACGTTGATTTTATTTTTGTTACCTTGGCCGCAAGAGAAAATAAACTCCACTTGTACTATACCAATTACCAGTTTATACTCGTCTCCGCTCAGAATTTTTCATTGTTTTTACTATAAAAACTATATAACCCTATAATTTATACCTTCAAAACTTCCCACCTACAATAGTGGCTATGGAGGTAGAAGTATGCCCTGTTTTTTTGTTCATAGCTTTACAAACCGTATAGGCTTTTAGCTACCAAAACTAAGCTTTTCCAACTTTCTCATCTGTTATTATATGCTATGCTCCAGTCCACCTCTCGGGCCTAAGTAAGCCCCATCACAAATACTACTCGGACACTATCCATCGAACTCTTTGCTCATGTCTTCATGCCCTCTTCATCAGCGGTCTATTGTCCAGCCTATAACAAACGGATTTCCCGGCCGTGCAATCGTTTTAATATTTTAATTACGCGTACGGTCTATTATAGGCGACTCCTCTTTATCACTAGACACTATGTATCGGTATTTAATTAATATTTCTAGAACCCACTTTCATTTTTTTATTGCAATAATATATTATGACCACACGTTATTGTCCAACCTTATATTCCATAACACTGCGTGTTACGCACGCAGTTTTTATAATACATATCCCAATAGATGCGAATTCATAAGAAGATTTTTTATTTCTTTTTTTTTGTTTCTTTGGTTTTGATTTTCAATTAGCAACACAGCTACCAGTAATTCAAACAATACATGCTGGTAATAACTCATTAACAGTTATGCGATGGTGTTCATTTAACAAATTGATAATACGAGTGTACAAATCCGTATCAATGGCTTAGGCTTCAGAAATGTCAACACGACAGATTCTATAGTAACAATAATAATTTAATAGAATTAAAAAGCATATTATTTATCATTACGTTGTCAATAATAACTATTCAATATTAAACTTCAGCGTGCTAAATAATATTATATAAATCTGTAAGTGTATTTTATTGCCCAATTTCGCCACCATCCTTATAAAATAATAATAATGTATTGATTTCGTAGGAGGGAAAGAGGTAAACCAAAAGCGAGATGATTAGACACGTTCGGACGTAATAATGAGGACGGCTGGAGTACGTGTAGATGATGGGGTGATCGAGTCAAGTGTAAAATTAGGACCCAGGGGCCGACCCTAAATAGATGTGAGGAGTGACGAGTAAACAGAGAAAAAGAACTTTCTTTACGAGGAAATCAAATACCTATTTGAATTGTATTAAATTTTAACTTATTCAATATACCTTCACTTATTCTATAACACGTTCGTATTTTATCGGATCTATAATCACGGCGGCTTTACCGATCCATCACGAAATATAGTAAATCTGCTACAATAATAAAAAAATCCCCGTTGACTAACGCAGCTTGTTATAATATGAGAATTAAACTACTTATAGAATTAAAGTTTAATTCTCATATTATTTTGAAATTTATATTAGATACGTACGTGTATTGGACAATTTATTTCCCAAACAAAAATAAATAAGTATTTATAATATTTCTTGTAAAAAGAATTTTAATCTAAAACATTCGTATGTATTAGCAAGCAGACCAATTAAACGAGGACTCGGCTATTAAAGGATATACAGATTTAAACCAATAAGAACAGAGCACAGCGTATATACATTCCGAAGTTGTAGGCGATCGCACGAGACGATTTTCCATCGAACATTACCGTTGGAACTGAATAATATGTATAAAATGCAGAATCCCAATAATTAAAATAGACCAAAGTCCTGATTTATACAAATACCTAAGGTATTCGGATACTTATATATGTATACGGATTTTTCAGATACTACGTTGTTCTCGAATTTTCCCTTAAAATAAAGACTATTGCCCTGTATTGATATTTATATATTTACCTATTTCCAGCCACTTTTTGACACATCTAGCGGCTCCCTCTGGCTCAAACTCGAAAATTTGAGTTGTTTTGATTGAAGTGAAAAAAGCTGGGTTGAATTTCAATATAAATCTAAGAATGTTGTTATGTGGGATGGGAATGTAATTTTGGCTTTTAACACTCCTACAGACCCCCTTCCCCCAAATAGAACTAGAGGAATGAAATTGTATGTATGTAAAGTGTTAGTGGCAAGGATGGGCTTTTTGTGAGTTAAACTTTCAACACCCGCCCCCTCAATTTATATACTAAAATGTCATGTTTTCTTTTATGATTACACTGAAAACATCCAATGTTATCATAAAAACATTAAACGAGATAAAATCGAGAAAAATTACACTCTTGTGGCGGAGTTTTGTTGCGTAACACGGGTGTTTTTTTTATATATTACAAAATATTAGCTAAGTACGATAAACAAAATATGTTTAATATTTTTTAGACTACCTATTAAATATCACGAGAATCTATAAACCTTGTATCTGGAATACAGATACTGACGATATGTATTCGGATTTTTTAATATCCGAGTGTCCGGATCGTCGCAAAACTTACTGCAGCCCGTCGCCCAGCAAACGAGAACAAAAATTTAGTGTAGCCCAGTCATCTGTTACGTAATGTCAACAAGTGGCTATTTGATCTCATTTAGTGATTAAACGGAAAATAACAGTATCATATTCATAATGTTAGGTAATTGGTACGTAATCTATACTGGTCTTGGACGTAAATTATTGTTTTAAACAGAACAAAAGTTTTTTTTTTTTTTTTTTAACATATTGTAAAAAAAAACTCCCCAATACTTTTGTTTTATAACTAATAAGTTCATTGAAAAAACGAAAAAAAAGATAAAGATAATTTCGATAATAGGTTATTAGTTATTGCGTGGTTTTTGAGACTATTAAGAAGCCATGGTATAGCGGATAAGAACAGAATAGTTTTTTTACACGATTAGCGCTGCCCATTATTGAATAACTATGCTCCGTTAGGGAAAAAAAAAAAAATAAAAAAAATCTTTTTAGATACCGCGGCGACTTAGAATATAATATAAGTGACTCGGTGACATTTATAATTACATTACTGTAGTTTAGCCTTGAGAGGAGATACTGTATACTATTCAGTCAGACACTTATTATTGTGATTGGTTCCGAAAATTTCCTTTTTCAAGCTACTGTTTTATTCAAAATACATGCAGCCAGTACGATTAAACAAACAACTGTAGTAAATTCCGTTACACAAATAATCGGATTATTTTAGTAAAAACCAATAGTATTTATGGTCAGCTAACTACTAATGCAAGCTGTCGAATTAGTCAGTTTTACTTAAACATTTTGGCATAAGCGTTAATGGGGTTTTAAATTTGAGGGGAAAACAATTTTGCGCAAAAACTAATTTACGAACAAAAAAAAAAAGGAAAATGTCTCGATAGGCGTTTTTTTTTTTTTTTAAGCAAAATCCACAGTTTAGTTAAAAATACGAGTAAAATCCCATTGAATACCGTGTTAGCATTCTGGGGGCTAATCGGTTTATTTGGGGAAGATTTAACAATTATTTTTACAATTTCATCGTTTTACAATTATTATTGAAATAATATGATCGTTATATTATTCTGATCCTGAATTTTTTCAATCACAAATTTATTAGTACTGTACACATAATATTTTGTTAGGCCTATGGCAATTGGAACGTACTATACATTTGTCTGTTGTTACGTATAGTACTTACAAATTACAATATTTGTTATTTACTCAGCTATAAAATAATGTAATAATTTTTATTTCGTAGACTATAGGTACGCAAACAACACATGCGACACTCGTATCGTAAGGCCGTCGAACTCGAACTACACTACGAGTTTTTATATACTTACTTACAGAGTTACCTCTTCTTTACGCGTTACACACCATTTTCTAAAGGTATTGAAAATAAAATATATATATATATATATATATATATATATTTTTTTTTTTTTTGAAAAAATGGCTATACATACATACACAGACATTTTAAACACGTATTTATCGTGGCGACTCGCACAATATTAATGATATCGACCATATATTACAGTATTACAGTCGTGCCCGAGTACAATATATTATATTATGTAAAATATATCGTGCCCGGTTTTAACGCAAAAGATACTACCTAATAAATACTACATGCAGTAAAAGCATTTAATGACAAATATACGGTAAAGGTTATACTGGTTTTTTAATCTATATATACGAGTATATATAACTGTTCAATAAAAATTTATAGCATTTTACTATAAATGGCCGTTCGTCTGGGAACTTATATTCCGCGAGTCGTGCAGACGACGGACGATTGTGAACTCTATTTCGAAAATATAATAATAACTACAATCGTATGTTGTTACGAACGACATACAATTTTGGTCATAAAAAACCTGTAAGAGTGCTATGATTGGAGATATGCTGTTACTTATTTTCTCATTTTTGTGTATGCCCAAAACTAGTGACGATTTTTTTCTGATATTCGATATTCCCCGATATTTGCTACCGATATAAATCCGATAACCTATCAGATATTTGAAATAGAAAACCGTGAACCGATATTGAAATTAACTGATAACCTTAATTGTTTCAAATTCCAGAGACATTATTGACGTTTTTTCTCCAATAATATCGGATCAAATATTGGTTTTGAAAAAAAAAACCCCGATATCCTCAATATCGGCCGATATACGATATCGGTTTATACCGATACTTATTACTACCCAAAACAAAATGGATTTTTATTGGATCTATTTTATGGATATAATATGCTTAAAAAAATAATAAATTGTATAACAATTGTCTAGTATAGAAAATCATCAGCTGTAAGACGAAACGAGCAACGTTTTTTTATATTATCGAAGTTGGGAATAATTAATTTCCTTATAATAAATAATCGATTATTTGAACCGAACCCAAATTAACCTAATCTAATTCGTACCTAGCACACCATTATTGTAGAAGTTGTGCGTGTGGTTATGGAGCTATATAGACGGTGTGACAAAAAGATGTTTAGCTCTCTAAAAGAAAATCTCAATGAATATAACGTGTGTAATATAATTAATTATATTGAAAATTTGAAAGTTGGGGACCTACATGCTAAATAATATTTTATAGGAACATCGTATAATACGTATGTTACACGGGTCCCCCTTTTTAGATTTCGGGTTTTCCAACACCATTACTATTTACGTAACTTGTTTGATATCCCTTTAAACATTTTATTATTTCAGTTTTCAATAAATATAAATAAATTTAAAAAAAAAAAATATTTTGAATTTGGTTTTACGACAAATGCAACGTTAATTCCCCGTAACCGTTTGCATAACGTAAAACTAATTTTTTTTTTTTTTCTTCAAATTTAAGCCTTAGTTTTAATTTTAAATAATAAAGAATATAACAGTAAAATTATATTTTATTATTACAATACGCGTGATTAGTGTGCCGTCAAATGTGTCAAATATGTTTGTTGGATCTCAACAAATAGAAATGTACGTGTAAATTTGATTTAAAGTAACTTCAACATTCTTAAGCCCTAACATTTTAAGTTTTTAGATATATTTTATTTTATTGTTAAAAACCCAGTTTGTGTAACTCTAATTTAATGATAATCAAATCTTGGTTTGTAAGTACTCGCATTTAAATACAATGTTTTAGATCCAAATGGTCCAATTATTACTAATAACTGAAACTGATCAGAGAGTAGGTACTAATCACGTATTGTCTTATGTTATAAGATAATTAATATTGAAATAATATTTAAGGTTCTATTTTATGTATAATATTATTTCGTCGGCGATAAGCTAAGTAAAATGTCATTAAAAGACGATAAGCATAAAAACAATTATGAAAACCGGATATAAACTCAATATAATTTTAAAAAAAACATCAAATGTCAATGGGCTTTTCTAGCGTTATGTACGAGAAACGTTTCTAGAGCCCCGACCTTAGTATTTCTGTTTAAACGGTCGTAGAAAGTCCAAAAAGTTTTTAAAATATGTCCAAACAGATACAATAAACAAATGATGTACTTAACGGTGGTGGTATTGAAAAACCGGCCAAAATCCAAAAAGAGGGTGCCAATGTAATGCACGCACATAAAAGTAAAAATTTAATTCCCCATGAATTGAGAACATAGCAAGGCCGTTAAGTTCTTTTCTAAAACGAGATGAAATAATATTCCATTTGAAATTATATGTCTTTCAATAGTATACGTTTTTAGTCATCAGATTAAAAAAAAAAAAAGCCTTTTGAGAAGCATTTTTTTTCTCTTTCCCCACAAAAAATTACGCAAGTAAAACAAAACAATTTAATTCTTTCGCCGCAACCAGCAAACCACAAAAACCTATTGTGCCCCCCAAACAGTATTTACATTTTAATGCATAGGGGAAGTAAAAGGTTAAGTATTAAACGTATTGAAATTATTTTATAATAAAAAGTCCAACGAGTTGTCATTTTCAATTTTTCACGATTACAAAAAACGCAGCGTATAGTGACGTCATGTCACTGGGGGACACGGGTAAACACGGACACTGGCGGTGCGATGTACTTTGATAAAACCCGGTTCAATTCCTGTCCATAATACGCAGTTTATTCTCCCCAATCCCTTTATTTTTTTTCCGATTTGTTACCGACAACAGTGGAGAATCTGTGCGAAAATTACCACCACTCTGCAGCAATCGTTTATTTATGCAAAATAAATTACAAAAATACATTCGTTGATGGGAATGTGCGAGCGAGCCTCCTGCTACACCACCTTACATCGTGATCTTAACTTAACCGACGCTGTTGTTCATGATCTTCGCGACCAGGATAACTGAACCAGCCGATATTTTTTTTTTTTTTCTAAACCGGCAATTCCCCCGCCTCCCGGAAACTCCATGAGGCAATACTTGTGGGGGAGGGGTCGTCATCATTTATTGAACAAACATTATATTGCAATAATTTGATCAAAATCCCGTTTTCCCCATACGGGCAGGACGGACTCGCAAAATATGTACAATTAAATTCTAAACGAACTCGCCTAACGGAAGTGGGCAGTAACCACGCCGAAACCCGCTTGCTGCTCTAACAGCACAGGGGGGTGGGAGTTCTTCTTGACCGCCGACCAGTGGCCCCGCGCTCTAGGCGTCTGCGGAGCGACGAACAACGTCGGCGGCATCGTGGGATTGTTGCTGTTGTTCGGCCAACTCCTTTTCCGCTAGGACGGCCACCGCTTTCCAATGGTCTGGGGACTCTAGCACGAGCGACACCAAGTCATCCGGTCAAACAGACCGATCCTCCAGACTAGGAGCTCCCTTTTTCCCCGTCGAACAGCCGGGACTTGTTCTACGGACAAATCGGCAAGAAAAGTGAATTTTTATTAACTTTTTTCACAAATTTAGTACTTCCGTAACGAAGTATTTTATTGATAATAAAATACTTTTTTATTAATTATTAACAGAAAAATTAATTGTAAGCATTTTTGATTATGAATGGGCTTAGACCCTCCCCGGCTGCCCTAATTTTGTCTGTTTATATTATATGTTTAAGCCGTTAAAGGGAGAGGGGCGCCCAAACCATTCTTGCACTAGGCGCTGAAAGAGCTAAAGTCAGCCCTGATCCTTCGGGTCCAGACGTCGTCGTCCGCCAACTACATGTTACGATTGAAATCGTTTTACTGAACCGGCGACCGCCGTAACGACTAATAACATTATCATAGACACATCGCAATAACTGTTTAGGTATTTATTTAGGATTGTGATGGTCTACGATAATGGTGTAAAAACAGTCGATAGACTTTGTGACACAGATAAAATTATCCGTTATTATTAATATGATTAACTTGAAAGGCTTTTGAAGAAACTCAGTTTCAGAGTCTCCCATGAGAGGGCCGCCACTGGCCATGAGGAAAAGTTTGCTTTGTTAAATCAGCCCCCCCCCCCACACTGACGATTGATATTATTACTCCGTCGGTGGTAGAGCGCAATTCCAATATACCAGATTGGAGAAAAAAAAAAAAGAAATTAGAAAAAGAAACGGAAATCCCTAGTTAGGGCTGCGCGCTGCCCGAGGTCATGATAATATTAAATACCCGAACGACGACCATGGAGCACCATGTTACAACATAAGGCCGTGTCGTCATATTCCGCGCGTTTATCTGCAATATAAATGGAAATAATAATAATAATACGTCATAGATTATTGTCGCGTTAACAATCTGTGTAACGGCGGTCGTGGATATCACGGGCGGGCGTAGCCATTACATTATGGTTTTCGTCATTCAATGGCTCACCCCGGGTGTCCGAAAAGCCCGGGGAAAATAAAATAAAAAATTTAGAAATATTCTCCGTTACGACTATAAAGATAATTATTATTATTTTTTTTTTTTTTTTTTGTTTAATGTCATATGTAATATTTTTATATTGCGCAGCGCGCGATTATTGTGCATTATTAAAAAAAAAAAAAAAAAAAAAAAAAAAAAAAAAAAAAAAAAACAATCGAACCACAATTAAATAATAACATTGAAAAACATGTGGAAAAAACGCGTCGACCTAACCTCGCGGCGGCGGCTCGTTTCGAACGCGTTCCTGTCGCGAACGCGGCGCGCCGTCCGTTCTCCGCTTCCGTCCCGTCCCCGAACCGCACGCGCCCGAACAATACGCCGCAGCATATTAATATACAGAGCCCCCCCCCCATACCTCCTGTATGCGATTGCGGGCGATACGCGCCGCGCGCGTGTAAATAGTGCAAGGCAAATTTGTTTATCTAGAAAATTTGTACACGTTCGGAAGGTCTTTTTTTTTTTCTCTATTTTTTTTAGTTTTTTTTTTTTTTCCCCCATTGTGTTCAGTCGACGACAAAAACACCGCGGAGGAGGGATACGACGCGCGCGGCTAAAACAATAAAGCCGCCAAAGCTCTCGCGGGCCGTCGCCGTAATATCCGTCCGTCGATCGCAGTCAAAAGTGCGCGCGCGTGTTGGACCGACGCCGAAAAAACGCACCACCGGCCGCACCACCGCCCCGGAACGCAGCACCGCCGTACCTACGAACACGCACAGTACCGTCGATCTGCCGTCCGGTCGGCGCAACCGCGCGCGCCCACGCGCCCCGTACGCACCGGGGCATCGCTGTACACGATGGATCATCCGGACCGCGGGCCGGACGCCGTCGCGCCGTTAACTCTGCCCTACCGTCCCTTGGCCGCTGCGTATACAAGCGGATGCGTTACAGGCGCGTCGACCAGCGCGTAACCACGTCACCGGCCCGACCGCGACCGCCGCGATGACCGTCAGCTACCAGTCCAAGGTGTCGTCGTCCAGCAGCACCGGATTCACCAAACTGCTGTTCCTGTGGCGGGGCAGCCTGTACCAGGTGCTGCACAGGGAGCTACTGTTGTTCATGTTGGCGTTCGGCCTCCTAAGCGCCATGTACCGGAACGTTTTCAACGACCCGCAAAAAGAGTACGTCACGTCATAAACCATCGTGTGTACATTCGAGTACATTACCGACGTACACAAAATTTAGATTTAAACCATCGATATAAAAAAAGGCCCACCTAACCCCCCCACCCCCACCCCCATCGCCAAAAAATTCAAACCAAATACAATCGTTGAAAATATCGTTAGTCGAATTTCGGTGTGAAACTCCACCGAAAATATTATATTGTCCGCGATATTTTCCGCTCGTGTTCACCGCGAGGGGATGGCCGGTGCATTTTTTTGTTTTTTTTTTCCCCTCTAAACGCTTCGACATTACTATAGATATTATCGATAGGTTTTCGAACCGTTGGGAAAAATAAAACTGTCCGTAATTACGATTCAAGCCCGATATCGTAATATTTTATTAACTAACCCTGTACAGTTATGATTTTTTTTTTTTTATATATATTCAATATAAAACGAGATGGCGAATATTTTATACGACCTCGAATTATTATTATTAATTATTATGTATATACAAGTTGGCGGGTGGGTGATGATTTGTCGAACGAATAAATTGTGCCACAAGTGTGCGCGGTTGTCCCGGTACCGTTTGGCGCGCGCGGTAAATCTTCCGGTCGCGCCATTACGGCGGCGGCGGCGGCTCCGAGTGTGATTTGGGCGACGACGTAAAGCGTACGTTATTTTTATTTTTTTATTTTTTTGAATAGCCATGGGCATTTTTATTCAGACTTTCTATTTAGTCTTTATAAATACAGTGCATAACGAATGTATGCATATCAAAATAATACACGAGTAGTAAATATATATATATATATATATATATATATATATATATATATATATATATATATATATATATATATATATATATATGTGAATACACGGACATGTTCGGGATTGTACCAACAACGGTCTCGTTTCAAACGAATTTCTTCGGGAAAGTCCGGGGATTCTTAGCCCAAGTCACACAAAACTAAATCGTACGGCTTCGAGCGTTCGAGACGCCTAATGTATTGCGTTTTGTCAAGAAGTTGTTCAGCAGTTGCGTTGGTGTGCAGCAAATCTGATCCATTCGCACGTTTGTCAGCAGACTTTTTGATTTCGTCCCGGATGGATTGATATCTGTCCGTCGTACACGTACAGGCACGCGGTATACCGATATTACGTTTTGTTTAGGATTATTTTCAGTATTTTTTTTATTTTTTATTTTTTTTTTATGCAGGGTAACAAAACATATAACGACGGACATACTTCGCACCGTGGATCGGGAGAAGGTATAGAGGGGAACCGTACGCAACGTACGGTATATCATTATATTTTTTAACGAAAAACAATTCTCAGCCCCGAGTACCGTAAAAATGTTTTAACGTGTTAAAATTGAAAATGATATTAATTTATGTAACTACCGAACAAATAACAATTGTCCGTTTGTTTTTTCGCGTCGACTTGTTGTGTATTTCTATGGAATCCAAAATGAGTAATTTGTTCGCATCGATTTTTGAAATAGCAAAATTAAATTTTTTGACAATTGGCGTTAAAATTGTCAAGCATTTCGGAAGATCGGCCAATCGAATTTTATTGACATAAAAACAAAAAAATACTCGAATATGTCAAATGCTTATAAACAGCTAAAAAAATAAACCAATAGACTATCTTAAAATGTATACCGTGCTTAGAGAGGAGGGATATCAATGTTTTGTGCAATTTTCAGGCGTCTACGATTATTTTTAACCGAATTACAACAACAAAATCGAAAATGACGAAACTGTTATCGACGTAAATATTTTTGTTTTTCTTGTATGTTTTTCCCCATTAATTTAAAAAAAAAAAAAAAAAACCAAAATACCGACTGCAGAGACGACAAATGTACGTTCGACGTCCTCTTATATCTTATACCTTTTCAACTTCGCACTCTTCGACGGTGGTCTGCTCGTGTCACGAAGTACGTCCCGGCCTTTTTTCTCTTTTTTTTTTTTGTAAATAACATTGTTACGTTGCCCGTTAGTTGTGCGCTGCAGTAAATGCGGGTATCCGGTCGTCTTAATAGTTGTGTAGATTTCCTAAGGGCGAACTATCTCGTCCTCAACCCCGGGATTATATTATATACCGCCCAGTGCCCGTATATAAAAGCAAACCAGGACTGATGTGTATTTCTGTTTTATACGATCAATCTCGTGTCTTCGAACATTATTGTGACGGAGAGGTCCTCGACTGGTTTTTTTTTATTTTTATTTTTATTTTTTTTTTCAGGCCGTAACGTACAATTATTTCCCATCGAATCTTAAAATAACGCATATTATTCGTGCGAAATATCGACGTTAAACCCGTAACATTATAATATACACTGTACATAGGTATATTATTATATCGAATCAGGTCGTATCATTGTCGAATAAAATAAATAAAACAATGCACCGTTAAACATTCATTTATTACTGCCGCCGGCCGAGATAAAAACAATTATTTTCAATAGCCGTTTGTTGGTAGTAAATATTTAATGACCGGTTTTTTATGCGTCCAGGCGTATTATAAAAAAAAAAAAAAATAAAAAATAGGTATAGTTTCGTTGTAGTAGGTACTGAATAACTCTATTCGCCAACACCGCAATAATAGAAATACATTTTATTGTCAAAATACACGGACGTGTACAAACGCGTTCTTATTGCATAGGTATAAAGTTTCTTTTGTTTGAAACACGTATGGGTAAGTATTATAGTTTTCACAAGAGCAAGAGTGTGTTGTACGGAAATTTTGAACTTTGACGATGCCTGTATACGTTTGAGTATTAAATACGCGTTTTAGACAAAACGATCACAATGAAAAAAAAATGTTATAATAGGTAATAATTAACGTTTTTCAAACCGTCATACGGGTACCTATAATTCAATGATCTATGGACAAGTGTTGCGGTTTTATTCACACAAAATAACACGCCCACGCCTAATATGACTTGATATTAATTATAATAAAATACCGTGTTATTTCCTCATTTCCGTGTACTGTATAGTTATCGTATCCTATTTGGATTTGTATCTAAAAACCACATTTTTTTAGCTCCAAAAGACACTAAATATTGTTATTCTCTCTTAAGGTTCAGGAGTGATGCTTAGTTTTACTAAAATGTGTTTTTTTGTCCCTCTTGAAAAACACTTTTTTGGTTAATAAAAATGCTTCAAATTGTTCATGTTGTACCTTAAAAGATGCGTATTTTTCCTGCCTGACGGTACTTAGTTCGACAAATTTTGTACAGAATCCGAAAAATAAAAAAACTAATGGCAAATTTCGTTATATTGGTTTTATTTTTGTTAATTTCTTGTTCTACCTTGGCTATAAGGGAAAAAATCACGACTATACTACAACCTTACCCAGTTTGCCGAGCTCTGCTCAAATTGTTTTTCGATTGCAATGAATTATCGTTTCTTTCGGTGTACAAACTAAATCGTCCTGTATCTCTAATATACCTTCCCAACTTCTCACCGCCAACAATGGCTTCGCACCCATAGTGCAAAGTGTGTCCTATTTTATTTAAAAATATGTTTCTGTTTTTCTAATGTGATAATGATGAATTGCGAATAAAATATTCTGTAAATATACGGTACGAATTGTTGAGATTCTTCCGTTTAGATTTATAGGTACTATACCAACACGGTAGTATAATGTCTGACTATTGGTAACTACTGTTTAAAAAAAAAAAAAAAAACAACTTCGAGTTTGAATGATTTTCGTTATCTGTTCGATTGTCAATCATCAATGTGTGTCTTATAAATAACCAAACTAACCTATATTTTCTAAAATCCCATAGTTACAATGTTTTAGAATAATAAACTCAGGCGTTCGGCTATTGGGTACAAACATTGGGATTTCCGTAAAACGATCAAATCGTTTTTCCATGTCGTTTTGAACATTTCGTGTTCAATTTTATTTAAAATTATTGATTTCGATTTTATATTGAGTAATACTTTTAACTGGGTACGATAATGCGACTAAATTGTAAATCAATCGATTTCGAAGACTGTATTTATTATCGTACAACACTCGTATAATATTAAATTGTAAACATTGCCAATCCCGTAAACTCGAATCAAACGACTTTATACTTTGATCTTTTATTTCTGAAACGAACGTTGGTAAAACCGTATTTATTTATATAGCGTAGTAAAATAATTAATCCGTTCGGCTTGCTCGCAATTTATACGCAGTTACTTAATACAAATAATCGTAGGGCTCCCTATTATGTAATTAACTAATTAATCGCCAACTAATCGCGTATTATAATTAGCCAATAAGTACACTATAGATACTTTCGTGTATGCGTAGTTTTTTGTTTTAGTTTAAAAGTTAAATATTTTTGTTTATTGGATAACTGAATTATGTGAACGGTTTCAATTGGACTTCTAGGCCCCGTATAAAATATGAAAAATAATATAAAACGAAAGTCCAAATCGTAGTTACTGATAATAGTTCTATAGACGAAATAGCATTCGTTCAAAAAGTTCCGCACACTTCGCACAGCGGGTAGGCCACTGTTGTAGATAGGCACGTAGGTAGGTACAGGATATTAGTGTCATTATTTGGTTTATGTTTAACTGAAAACAAATATCATTGCAATTGAAAAATGATTCTGAGCGGAGTCCGGAAAACTGGCAGCGTTATAGTATTTGTGTTTTGTTTTAATTTGTAACCGAGAAATCGTCGAATATAAAACTGGTGTATCGTCATTTTAACAGTTTTTTTTTTTTTTTAGAAAAACTGTTGGGAATCTAGACAAATATTTCAAACAAATACTACCAAACGGGAATTCCGCATCATTTAAAGTATTGCGTGATAAAATCGGATCATTTCGAGAGAAAAAAAAATATTAGTATAAGAATAAATTTTAGTGGTACTAGAGTTCTAAATAAATTAGCAAAACACCAACATGTGTTTAAACGTGGGATGATTCGCTTCCGAACACCTCCTCCCCCCAATCCCATTTATAAACTAAATTAATACGCATTCAAATTTTAACAAATAATCATACATATTTTGCAAAATCTGAACTTTTATAAAAAAATGTTTCGATATTTTTGTATAGCCAAAATAACGACTTACGATGAACCTTGTATCAAATTTTCCAGCATTTTTGAAGATCCAAAATAATATAAACCACATAAACTAAATACCTAACAAAAAAAACTCAAATATTTAAAACAGCCATAATGCCATTATATATATATATATATAACTTAAAAAAACCCAGGAATTTTTTGAAAATTGTATCGCGTCTAGAAAGGATAATATACGTGTTCGGTGAAAATTGAGAATTGAGTATTATTATTAAAATATTTTTTAAAAATATATCAATATTAATATCAATTGAGAATACACTCAATAATAAATTAATTATTAAAAATTAACATTAAAACAATATAATGTCAAGAATGTCTGTACTCTGAATGCAGTTGCGTGGTGAAAACTGTTCTTTGAGACCTGTGTCACAACCAAAAATATGGGTCCTAATCTTACCCGCCAGTTATCAAATTAGGTTCTATGATTATTTTTAACTGAAACACAGATATAATATAGCAAATAGTAGAAACTGTTATTGCGTAAATATTCTCGTTGTATCCCAAATCATCAAGGAAACTACAAGGAAAATTAAATAATGACCTTCTCGATATATCAACTTGTTCCAATATGCAACAAAAAAACAGGCTTGTCGTTTTATAATTGGAACAAGATTTCCGATAGAAAAATTTGTTTCAGACAGAAAAAAAAACACATATACATCATAATTAAAACCAATACATTACTCGCTACGCTCGGAATCTATAAATTTAATAATTGTAAATAATTGTATACATGTTTAGTCATGTTCGATAAAAATACTAATACAAACCTATCACAAACAAATAATACAAAACAAACAATTTTTTTTTTCTCTATTCTCTAAGTTATATTTGACCCGGTACGATGACTTTTTATCGAAACCAATCTTTCTATTCAAATATTTATAATATAATATTCAAGGCTACACATTTTAGATACCGAGCGATACGACGAATGTAATATTTGATTTACTATGACGTGTGTTTTTTTTTTCTCTCTCTCTGAACAATTTCTCTACCAAAAAATGAAATTTTGATCCAATCATCAACTTCAAAGGTGGTTTCTGGTATCAAATTGTGTCTAGTGTATTGGGGCATGAGGAATTCATTTTTGATTTACCTTGTAGTTTTCTAAATAATGGGATAAAAACGTCGGAACAATAGGAATATTTACGCAATAACGTATACTGTTATTCAAGACTTCGTTTGTTTCTTGTTACCTGAAACTAGCGCCGAATACTTATATTAGCGTTTACTAGAAATGGTACATTCTGACATTTTTGAGCAATTTATAGCTATTTGAAATTGTCTGGCTTTTTTAGATTATATTTGGATAAAGCTTTGTTGGCTTCTCGAAAATGCTCGACAATTTGATACAAGTTTGTCTAATGGCAATATAAAAATATCGAAAATCAGTAGTCACGATTTGTATTCCTTTTTTTATAAATTATTATTAATATTAATGAAAATAATAAAAACTACGGTATTTCGGATACTATTTTCTGATTTATGTGCATAAAACTTATTTGGCTCCGAAAAAATACTCAACAATTCGAGAAAAAACACGAAAGACATATATCCTATATATATATATATATGCAATGATTTATATTCCCTTCTATATCCTACCTTCTCAACTTCCCACCTACAATAGTGGCCCACCCATAGTATGTTTGCTTTTTTATATTTAATTTTCATAATCATTTTTCAAGTTATATAAACGTATTCTAATATAATAAAACAAATATTAAAATTTCTACGTTGTAATATTTATAAAAAAAAAAACATGAGTTTTTAGATATTTTATAATTATTATTAAAAAAAAAAAAAAAAAAAAATCTTAAAAATTCATTTTAATTATAGGTGCATAATAAGTTAAAATATTTTCAAAATAATTATGTTAAGTTTTATTTTCGTCGACAAGTTTCCTAATATTTTATTTAAAAGTTTATCCGTCCATGCCTAATGAATTCATTTATTTTCGAATCTCGTACAAATTAACAAAACAAAATTGTACAAATAATTTAACAGTTAAAATAAAATATTGCTCTTTTTTTTATTAAAATAATACCTACCTACTGGACTTGTTATTTTATTGAGTATCATTTTTAAAATATATTTTTTCGTCAATACTGTATAACGCTGTTAATACAATTGTATACTCAATAATAAATTAATTAGTGAAATTTAATATTAAAAATGTCTGTACTCTGTAGGCAGCGGTGTGGTGATAACTGTTTTTTTGAGGCCTGGGTCATAACCAAAATTTATGGGTGGGTCATGGATTATGGATGGTCGGAGGCGTACCTATTACTGTAGAACCATAGAACAGTAATTTCAAAGTATAACAATTTAATTCTGATTTGTTCATAATAAGGGTGGTAGTGGTAAGTACAAAAAATTGCTGGACCATACACGCCATTGTCTGTAGGTATGATTTTTAACAATTTAACCCCGTATTAAATTGACGTTTAATAATTCTTTAAATTCCCATCATAGTCAACAAATATTTCTGTAAAAAAAAAAAAAAAAAATAACAACAAATTATTATCCAAAATTATTTTGACTTGAAATATTTTCATATTTATTTCAATTTATATATAACTGTGAATTTGTTTTTTTAATTTATTTAGTTATTTATTTATTTATTTAATCAAAGAAGTGATTTATTGCTTTTTACGAAATTGTAGATATATGACGTATGTTGTGTTTACTTTTTGAAAATGAGAATTGCAGGGAATATAATAAATAATATTAATAAAATCCCTTTACAGTAACTCGGAATAAATTATAAGGTGTAATTATTCAAATACTATAGTATAAAGTACTAAAATAATATTATTTCAACGGCTCAATAATAATAATCTTATCGTAGAATATTATTTATTGATTATAATAAAAATAATTTGTTTTTTTTGTCTCGTGTAATTACCATTATCAGTTTGTATTTTTCCCCACTCCTGAGTAGTCTTTACATTCAGAAATGAGCAATACACTTGATAAAAAGTATATAGATACAAGATATATTCGACATTTTCGAGAAAAAAAATAGATTTTTTTTTTAACTTTTAAATACAAGATACTAGATACTGTATGCATCTAAGATACAAAATACAAAATGTTAACGATTTCAATGTTATTTGTTTTTAACTACATAACAAAAATTAGTATTATTTTTGGAAATGTATGCCGTAAGGCAAATTTGTATGTTATTCGAATGAATCATGTATTATTGGTAATATTATTACTTATCCATTATTTATGTTTGATTTCAAAAAATAAATAAAAATCTTTACGCAAAAAAAAACTTAAAGGTACAAGACATATGAAAGAAAAAAAGAAAATAGATATAATTTTATAAAATGGCAAAAAGTTACAAATAAATACAAGAAACAAAATGTATCTAAGATATTGTCCATCTCTGTCTACGTTTCCGCACTTGCAAAGTATTTTTTTTTTTTTATATATAATTATTACCCTGTTAAATCCACTAATTGATGTGTAATATTTGGTACGTGTTTTACTTGTTACTCCTAATTGTTTTCTGCGATTGGTTTTATGCAAATATATTATTACTGTGACATAATGAGTTCTAATTTAAACGTATACGTAAAAAGTAGGTACCTACCTACATACCTATATTTTGTTTCCACGACAGTTTTAAGTTTTGCATAATTAATAGTAGGTACACATAGTAAACAATATACAATGCGGTGGTCTACTTAACATTTTTCAATTTTAACCTAAATTATAAAATACCGAATTGTAAAAGATACGTGTATAAAGCGGGTATACCTATTATACTCGTACATTCTAAACGTTTCGAAATTAATTATTTAAAGTAGTCCACTCACGAACGTAATCTGCAAAATTTAAGTACTTGCACGTAGGTAAATATATACTAAATAGGTACCAACCGAACGGTAAGAAAGTAAATCGTTAGGAGAAATAATATATATATAGGTTTTTATCCGGGGATAAAAAAAATGATTAAAAACAGGAAAGGTTCGTGTGCTCCGCAAGAGGTCTAATTAGTGTGATACTTGTTTTTCATATATTTTATTATAACTGGATGTCTTTTAAAGTCTGCCAGACCGGACTGCCTATGCAAATTATATTCGAAAATCCAGTTTTAACGGCAACGAACGTTTTAGATCCTGAGCGTAATTTTTATTAAAATGCAGATTTTTTTATACATATATATAATATAAACGTAAACATTTTAAATTCTGAGCGAAGCTAGTTATTTTATTTTCATAAATCGGTTAAAAATAATTATAGTGTCCTAAAAATTGCACCATATACTTAAACTACCTCTTTCTAGATGTGATCAAATTTTCGGTTTTATATAGATTACATTTTTTTTGGCTTCTCAAGATTCGTCATAAGTTGCCCTTTCGGCCATATAAAAATATCGAAAATCAGTAGTCACGATTTTTTTTATTTGTAAGCGTTTTGAAGTTTAGATTTTTACGGAAGTCGTCAAATTTTGCATACTGTTTCCGATTTATGTAAATCAAATTGTATTGGCCCAACCAGAAATACACGGAAATTGAGCATAAGGTTCATAAATCATAAATTGTACTTAATGGTGAAAAAGAACAAATTTGAGCGTAATGTAATCATTTTTTTTTTTTTATCGTTGTGTACAAATATGAATTAAATTTTCTCTATATCCTACCTCATCGGTGGCCTACTTACTAACACTATCCTGTACGAGGAGCGTAGCGACGATATACAAAACACCCGCAATGGAATGATTTTTTTATTTTTTTATTATTGCCTTTATAAACCTAATTATTATTATTACCTACACTAAGCCGAAGAAAAATATTTTTTTTAATTTTATTTTTAATGTATATTAAAATTGAAATAATTTTCTCGTCGTTATTTCGTAGAAAACTGATTTTTGTATTATAGGTACGAATATTCTGATAAGTATAATATTATCGATTGGTTCTTCTTTACCGTTAATCTAATAATTCAATACAATACAAATGAATATTACGTATCGATTGAGTATTTCTATTGTTACCTATATGTAACCATATGTTACCTATATGGGTACTGATTAAACTGCAATTATAATTTTATTTATTAATTGTTGACATGCATTTTATTTTTTAGACCCGTAAAAATCCTCCAAAATTTGATTCAAGGTTTATCGTAAATTTTCATTAGTGGTTTAAAAAAAAAAAAGTCTAGTCGAATGTCGTAATTAATTTTTATATACGTTTTGAGTTCAAATTTACGATAAAATCTGTATAAAAAAATTGTAATTTATTTTATATATGCAATTTAATATAATTTGTATTTTTAATTAATCTAAAAATATTTTACCGAACTCCGAACGGAATCGTTTTTCGTTCGTAATGATTTATTGTATACAGTAAATTACCCTGTTCTTATTCTACCTTCTCAAGTTCCCACCTACAGCAGTGGCTTACACATGAACGGCCGTGATCCTAACATTTTTTTTTTCTTCATTATTTTCTTATAACAATATATAACTTAAATTTCACTCCGATAATAATATTATTTATTAAACACGTTCTTATATTATAGTATTCGACGAAAACGGCAGTTAACGATAACAATATCGAATATATAGTAAACGCATATATAATAATATTTTTTAATCGGAGGTTGTCCGAATTCAACTATAATATTATAATACTGTATAAAATAGCACACCTACTATATACGTATTATGTATAGTTTTCACCGGCTGCTTTATGTAAATCACGATTAAAAAAACTAGTTTGAGGAGCTCGCCATTATCCGTTATGGTTTTTTTTATTTTTTATTTTTCTATATCTATAACATAGATTTATTATAATATTTTCACGTAAAGAAACAAGGAACCTATTTAAATTCAACCGTTATTTCCATAATATACTGCGTCGCCTATATTGTCATACAATAATATATGATCATTATTATTATAGGTTTTCAAAATGTGTTTTCTGTTTTTCTAGCGTTTATAGTTTCATATCTTTATGGACGAAAACCCATCAGGATATATTTTTTTTTTTTTTTGCCTGCGCTTTCGTCGCGATAATTTATATAGAATATTATTACCATATTGTCTATGACGTGATGGCCTAAAAAGAAGGTTTTTATAAAGAAAATGGTTCTATTTCATTATATTTAACCTAACCTAATCTAAATGGTACACGTGCATCCATTTCCCATTTTTCAAAACATGCGTGTATCAAAAAAAAATAACTCGATGTCCGTGGGATATCTATGACTTACTAATTTTTTTTTTTTTACCGGCAATACTCGCCAACTCCCTCCGGGTAAATTCCTCCGAAACTTTCCGTTGAGGGGGGCAGGTCGAAGGCGCCGCCATCATTTATTGAAAAACAGACAAAAGTACAAATGCAACGTAATTAACTAACAACTAAATTGCACAGCAACTCTTTAACCTAACCTTAACTAAGAAATATACAAAACTAGTGATAATAATACAACATGCTAAACTTTGCTAAACCAGCTAAATTTATAATACTGAGAAAACCACAACTTAACAACTAAGGAATATATAACGTCTAAACAACTAGAACCAGTCAGTCTATAACTTACTTTATAGGTTTATTGATTTATCCGTCGGACGTGTTACTTTTGTACTTAATTGGGTAAATGTTTTTTTACCAATTAATATACTCAAAGTATGAATATTTTATATTTATAAAAATAAGTTAGTATACTTATAAATAATAACATAATCTATTTATTTGCTACAAAAAAAACCTTACCAGTTTACCGAGCTCCGCTCAGTAGCGTGTTTTTATTGTAATAATTTATCGTATTATTTCAGTGCATTAACTCAATCATCCTTGTACCCTATGCCTTCTTAATATACCACCAACAACAGTTGCCTACCCGTGGTGCAAAGTATGTCTGGCCTTTTTAAATATTTATTTATTTTAAATTAATAATAAAATATATAAACATACATTTTCGATAATTAACTTATGTTTGTAGTTTGTCAATTCAAAATTAGATTCTGAGCGAAGCGATGAGGAATGAATTTGTTTATTATTATAATTTTTTTAATTCACTCTAACGAACTCTTATTAGTTTTTAATGAATAATTCTATTTTTAGTATTATATTATTCTTTACCGAGCCATTTTTTTTTTTTCTGTTTCATTATTTTGTTTTCTTATATACATATACAAATTTTAATCAATCACGACAATATGAGTAATGTATCGAAGTTACCAACTATGCTGCGGCAGCTGCTGTCTCAACTCTTCCAACTGGTTATAATAATATCTCACGTGAATATTCGAAGCCGCTTCAAAAGTTTCTATATATATATATATATATCGTTGTGATGGAGAAACATTAACTTTGAAACGTGAAACGGAAGTTTTTTCAACGTGAAAAACCCGAAGTATTGATTGATGACCAACTAAAGCATAAATTGCTAAATATAATATCTATAGCACTACAATAATAATATTAACATTTTAGATTCAAAACGTGTGCTCTTTTTTTATCTGTCTGTGAAAAACTTTCCTACCAGAAATCTTGCTCCGGCCATCAACTTCAAGGGTTATTTCTGGTAGCAAATTTTGTTAAGTTGGTGAACTGAGAGGTGAAATTCATTGAATTTCTTTGTAGTTCCCTTTATAATGGGAAAAAACCTAAAAAAAAAAACGTCGGTAAAAGTGGGAATATATACGCGATAACGGTTTCTGTTATTTTCGATTTCGTTTCTTAGATTGTTATTCAGTGAACAAATATCATAGAGACCTGATACTTTCACCGAACAATTTTCAAAATATTCTTGGTTTTTTTTTTAGTTATCATAATAGCTATTTAAAAACTTCAAATTTTCGTTAAAGATCCTAATAAACAGTACTTTTACCTATACCTGATAATTTATGAAATTGCTAAAATTTTCAAATACATTAAATTAAATACCTAACCTTTTATAATACGGTAATTAATTTAATGCAATTAAATATGATAAAAAATTATTTTAAATTAAACACGTAAATATTCTTCAAAAACTATCACACTCGCGTGAAAAAAGAGTATAAATAAATTATAAAAAAAGGCGTACATACTTCGGACCTTGAATGGGTGGTTACTGTTGTAGGTGGGAAGTTAAGAAGGCAATATATGGATAGGAATTTAATTTATATCTGTATGCTACGATAAATTGCAAACGAAAAACGATTCTGAGGGAAGTAGTATTAGTCGTGATTTTTTTTTTCATTGTTGAAAGGTAACCTAGAAATCAACATTAATAAAAACAATTATGATACCGTTATTAAGAAAACTATAACGAAAATCAAAAATACCTCTCCCAACGGTGCTTTGATCCAAAAGGCTTTCTGAAAATAAATTCTTCGCCTTGCTAAAAATTAAAAATATCAACGAAGTATAAAAAAATATAAAGTGTATAATTTAATAAATTTTTTAGCCATTTCTGATAAAAAAAGACAGTTAGGTATTATAAAATAAACTATTATTTTTTACTATAATTTTTTTCTTAGGTTTTTGTTCAATACAATTTGTTTATAATATTTGACCCAATGCTATGCCACTTTATCGAAACCAATCATTCTATTAAAACATTTACAATATACTATTCCAAGGCTTTCTATTTTAGATGCTGAGCGAAGCGAAATTAACTATTTGAAATCTTTGAGTTTTTTTTAGTTTTTATTTAGTGTTATATGGATAACATAATATCGGTACACTAAAATGATTGAAAATTTGATTCAAGGTTCACCATAAGTTGTTCTTAAGACATAATACAAATATTGAACATCTATAGTCACGATTTGTTATAAGCGTTAAAGTCGTAAAAAATCATATCATATATTTGTCTGTTAATTTAGATTCTGAGTGCAACGAAAAATATATTGTTTTTATAAAGACGATTTTTTTTTTTTCATTTTATTATTCGACGGCATTTTTTTTTTCAATTAGTAAAAATACTAAAACATGCGAATAATTCACCTGTGAATACCTTATTTGACAAATATTTAGACATTACCATTACTTTTCCCAACAAATTGCTGTTTATGTTATTTTTCAAAACAGTTTTTCAGCCCGTGTATCTGTCGCAGGCTTAATGTACTACCACTTAATTTACTCTATCGTGTAGGGGTATCGTTAGAAAGATGTTTAAATATTCAATAAAGTCTCTTATGTGACATTTTTTTATACAGATGATTATTTCGTGACACATAAACGCCTAAAGTTGATAATTATACACTTTGCTATCTAGTAAAAACCTACTACGGAACCCTAAGTTAATGCGTGTACGAAACGCACTTTAACGTTTTGTTGTTTTTTAGACAGATTATGCCATCTCAACGGTTAAAATTTATAAAAAGTTATTGTACTTTTAGAAATTTGAATGTTTTCGAGCACCTAGGTAATGAATTCAACTTAATTTAAACTTTAGAGAGAAATATCCGTTCACTGAAACCTACTTTCGAAAGGCCCATTATACACCATTATGCAATGCAAATGAACGTGTCAGTGTAAAATTAATTTATAAGAATATTCCCGTATCGTCAGCCTATCGTCGAAATAATATAATTAAACATACATTATATATTAAGTAATTTATTCACCCACAAAATGGTGTTTTATGCACTTTAAAAGAAAGTAAATTCAAAACATTTGAATAGCAACTATATTGTATAGTCTGAGAAAACAAAAAAAACATAATATTCACGGGTACATAACGAAGCGTGCAAAATAAATATCACCTTGAGCTATCAATAGTAAAGATTTACAGTAAAAAAAAATATATATATATGAAAACCACTTAAAATATAACATTATATTTTTATGTGTATTATTTTAATAAAACCGAAACAAAATATACCGGGTACTTACTTGTCGGTTATCGCGACTGACGCCGTACATAGTAAATACAATATCGGCCCGGGAATTTATTTGAAAATGAATTTAAATATTTTATAAATCGATGAATTTTTGTTTTTTCAAGTAATTCAAAATATTGCCTATACGCGACCCCGTAAATATTAGTAGTGCGGGTGTGTGGGGCCTCCTATTAGACAATATTATTAGTTATACTTTGAGATTAGTGAAACAGAAATGACTATAGAAGAATATGTGATACAATCTAAATGTGATTATATTCATCCTAATGTTTAAATGTTTAGAGTTTTCTATAGTTTAATTGTAAAAATACGATATTATAATTAATGTGTTTAGTGGCCTACTTTTAAAAGAATGATATTTAATTATTAAACTGTGACAGATTTTCAATATGCATATATACTAAAATAATTATTTCACTAATCACGCACCTATTCTATGAGGTGGTAGGAACTTTAAAAATATATATATATATATATATTAGGTGTATCAACTTCATTAAGTTTGTCTATTCATCGAAAAACAAAAAAAAAAAATAATACAAAATCGTAATAAAATTAAACTTAACATTGAAAACGGGGATTTTTCGGCACAGGTTCTATTTATATATATATATATATATATATATTATCACGGATCATAATTATATATATATATATATATATAGATAATAGAGAATCAATAAGATGTTAATATGTTATATTTAATATTTTACATATTACCGTATATATATATTTTTAATTCTTATAAAAACTGAATTGCCTACAAGTGGCGTGAATGAAATTTTACGTACCTATATTATAGGCTACATAAAATTGCACTTGAAAACAATCGCGTTCCCTTGAAAAATGAATTCAGAAACAATGGATTGAAATTACTAAAGTGCGCGAAATCGATTATATATAATATATGCAATAATAATATCGTAAAGTATACACATATTCGAATAATAAACTTTTCGCGACATAAACGCTGAACGGCATAAAACGAGTGTGTAATCGCAGGCCATTAAAAATTGTCACAGAACAACACGATAACGAGTTTTAAAGTTTTTTCGTACAGTGTGTACGTATTTTCTGGATATTGTACAGCGAAATATATATTATACTCGGGAAACTGAAATGCGTCACTTTTACCGGGATGTCTTTAGCTTACGAGTACCTCGTGTATAAAACAATTCATTATTTAATATCATTAAACTGTAACGTACGTATTATAATAATTTTTTTTACACTCGTCTGTTTTTGAAACTCGGCAAATTAAATGTTCGCACCAATGCCTATATGTGTATTAAAACTTTAAACTCGATTTAAATTTATCCGGTGCGTATAATACGCTTAGCGAATGCACTGTACGATAATATACTAGAACCTAGCACATAATTCGTTATAATAATTGTTTACGTCAACCGATGCGTTTACAAAATTTATGTCGTTTACGATATACCTATTGCAGTTTACCTCAAAAATTGTATTGCATAAAATAATATTAATAATAAATTTTAAATTTGACCGATCATATTAGTTATTACTATATAATTTTTTATGTAGGGTCTCCGTTACCGTAATCCATTTGAATTATTTAAATCGAAACGGTAGAAACCTGCACCGTAGAAAAATACACCACAAACGCTTTTTATGATTTTTAGATAATAACAAAAAAAAAAAACACGTCGAAAGATAAATAGAGAAAATGTTGGAATATTTTATTAAATTGGGCAAGTCGTCCGTTGCGAAAATACGTATACATATCAATTATCATGATTAGCACGTGCGTGATGTCGCGTGTCAAGTTATGCAAGAGACGACTTAAAAAAAAAAAAAAAAAAAAAAAAAAAAAAAAAAAAAAAAACTGTGCACGTAATATTTGGAAAATTGTTTATGAAATATAAATGATATGAAGAACGAGCAATACCACTCATAAATTATAATTATAATTTAAAAAATATATATTTAGTATCCTTTGCCCATTGGTTATTTATTATTGAAAATAAAATAATTTCAACTTATTGTAGAGCATTTAGAAAAAATATTGTAAAATCGTAAATTACCGTGTAATATTTATTTATTATTATTATATGGCACTGCGATATACTTATACTATTACATAAATCTTGTTTCGATCGACAATTATAGAACTGTTAGTCGAAACATAAAATACGCGTATACGCTATTCGAGAAATCAGTCTTTCTGCGGAAAACCTAGGCAAGAGGTAGCCCGATTCAAATTTTATTTTATTTTTTTTTTTTTCTACAAACAGCCAGACATTTTCTAGGTCCTTCTCGCATAGATACCGACGGCCATTTAGAAATACTATTTCAAAATAATATAACGATAATAACTATTAATAATAAAATTATGAATCTGTTATGAAAACACAAAACTAATATCAAAAAAAGCGAAAAATGCTTTATACCGCGCCGTCGACCAGATACTCTGATATTTTTTTTCTCTATATTTTTAACTAAAAAATCATCGGTTTTATCAAGAGTGCCGTGAGACCAAAATATTTGGGAACTGGAACGCTGCTATAGACCATTTATTGGGGGAAATCGTAGACTAACCATACTTGGCATATTATTAAAATGTTACTGAAAATTAGATAATCGCGTTGTTATTTTTTTTTTTTTTATGTAAAACGATACTTTTGGAAATTATTTGGTGTTTCAAGTGCGATACTTGCAACACCCCAATTACGCCACTGACTAGAAGATTCAATAAAATATCTAGAAAACTCTCTTGGTTGACTATACTGATGGTTCTCAAAGTGTAAACTTACATTAAATTCCACCAAAAGTAAATCAAAGATATTTAACTTTAGAAAATGCGCAAATCTTACCCTGGTACAAATCAACAATCAACAAACAAATTCAATGAAACAACAATAACGTCACAGTAAAACAATCATGAATACATCTAGACCTTAAATTAACCCGGACAAACTTAACCGTGGATACACAAGGATGAAAAATCTATATCTCTTATTAAATCACAGCTCTACTCTACAAATAAAATAAAGTGTTATCTAGTTCAACATAGTACTTTATAATAGTTTATACTGCAATAAGACGCTCTTAACCAACGCGTGCCCAGTGTGGGCTGCTGTAAGTCAAACAAAAATAAAATATTGCAAACTCTCCAAAATAAATGTCTGCGACTAGCAGACAACGCACCCTTATTAAACTAAATAAACAATTTCACAGTGAAGGAGGATTATACTACGTACGATTTTGAATTGTTGCCAATTTTCAAGTAGTGAGTACTTTTGGATTTGTTTAGTCTATCGTGAAAGTTTATGAAATGATCAACAATTGTACTTTCCAGTTCAAAATTGGTAAAAGACTTACTAAAAAACCACACCTACCTCAAAATATCTATGTATAACCAAAATTCTGTAACATCTAATAATATCATATCTGTAAATTAATATTGTAACTTTGTCACATCGTTAAAACATTCTGATATAATTAATGTTAATAAATATTTAAAAAAAAAAAAAAAATTTTTTTTATAATTATTTATTAAATCAAAACACAAAAAATTGTTTTATAAATTAGTAATTCGATAAAATATCAAAATTGTTTTTATTAACGCTATTATATTACCAAATGATGGTATTTTTAATCGAAGCCGGCCGTACTTACACTCAACTTATATAATAGTCCAGGCTTTTTTTGTTCTGTTACTACATTTTTTCATTACATTTGATTATACTTTTTTGTTTTTTATATTGTGTATATATTAACAAAAATGTTGATAATTATTTATTATTGTTATTATTATTATTATTATTATTTTTTTATATATATATATACGTACCGATCATTTTATAGTTGGTAAAAAATTAATAGTCTACCGAATTTCAACGGTGGCTACCGCGTATCTATACGCCATGCTGACATTATATTATACAAATAAATGCAGAATATAGTGGTGGAATATAAGTAAATACATAATATATGTATACCTGCTAGTGCATAAACAGTCGTAAAGATTGTATTTTGAATAACACATTAATCTGGGGGAAAAACACTGGGAAATGTTAACGACGTCAAGCATAAAGCAGTAATGCACAAAATGTAAAGTATTATTATTATTATTTTTACGGAATTTAATATACAAAACAAGAGATACGCAGTTTCCGTGTGTTTGTGATGTGAAAAGGTCGTTTTCCCACATACATACAAATATTTTAATGTTTTTATTTTTATGTATATCAAATGAGCTATAATATATTATTTACCCAGAGACGTATAATCCGTATTCCTATTTGTATTATAATATCGTCAACGTGTATGGTGACATTTTGACTAGACATGTTAATAATTATTTTTTTTTATAACATCAAATTATCAATACGAAAATTGTAAAAGCCTCTGTTGTCGACACAGAATTCAATTCTGTCCATTAAGAGTAAGAATTTCGTACGGATATATCGCAATGCAGCGAGTTGATAATATAATGGCTATTATCAGTTAATATATTATTATTTATTATTCGAAATTCTAAATTTTAATCAATTATCATCTAATCTGTTATCTGGGATTTATATTGTGTTACGTGCATTTGATCGTAGGCACCTTAATTACTATACGCGATGAAACTACAGCTGCGAAAGAAAAAGAAAAAAAAGAGGAACCAACACAATATAAATCCCAAGTGACGGTAATCATCCAAGATGGCTGTTATACATATATAATATACAATATATAGAGGAAGATTGAGGATTTTTCCCTATAGGGGAACGCCGAAAGAAAAAATTACCACTCATTATTTGCACGCTACATTCGAATTAAATCATTTTCAGGTCCAGATCCCCGCCCTATACGTTGCAGCCGAAACGCGTACCTCATATATGTTACGGTCTTTTGCAGGGGATAAATAATTATGTTTACCGAGACTCGACATTGCAAGACATATATAAATAAAAGCATACGGTAATTAGTCGCCTCGTCTTGTCACGTCGTAATTATTCTCGTTTCCCGATTCGTGTATTGTATATGTTTTATAACGATAAAAAATAATATATCCGCCTCCGTTTGTATATACAATACACCTATTGTATTATACGCTGTGATCGAATCGAGGATGGAGCTCCTCGTCTATTACTTTTATTTTATTTTTTTTTTTAGCGTTCCCTTACCAATTATTTATATTGTGGCGGGGGACACCTAAATAATGATATTTAAAAAAAATATATGTGTTTTTGTTAACTCGGGTACATTGTAAATATTTTGTTTATAATGTAAAATTATAATTATAATTCAGCAATAAATTATTACTATTATTAATATATTATCTGAATTGGACTTTTGCCTTGTCTGATAATTAAGTAAGTTATTTAACCAAAATCGAAATATTATCATTTGAAAAAAAAAAAGAAAATCAGAAACAATTTTATAAAAAAACAAAATAAATAAATATGCAATCATAAACTTGTAGCCTGTAAGAGTATTAATTTAAAACTCTGCCGTTTCGATTCTAACAACATACACGCATCATCATTAATTTCGACGCGCATAACATTATATTTATGTTTCAGGATATTTGAAAAAATGGTCAGATACTGCGATACGTTCATTAGTCAATTACCGCTGTCGTTCATCTTGGGATTTTACGTGACTTTTGTAGCACAAAGGTGGTGGGACCAATACTTGGCGATCCCGTGGCCCGACAAGTAATACAATTTTATCGGTAATCTCGTAATCGGTTTATAAATTAAAACAAATTGTTTTCAAGAGCGATGCATGTAATATCACTGTACGTAGAGGGAAACGACGATTACGGGCGTATGATACGGAGAAACCTAATGAGATATTTGATTTTGACTTTGATATTGGTATTGCGGTCCATCAGTTCGTCGGTGAAAAAACGTTTTCCCACATTAGAACACGTGGTCGAATCCGGTAAGTGTATATATTATATTCAAAACTAATATTTTATCAATTTTATCACCATACCTATAATCTGTACCAGTGGCGTGCGCAGGGAGGAAAGAGATCGAGGGTTATATACCCTAAATATTGGCTTAAAAATACAATAATGATGAGTATTTTTTTAGTAATATAATGTTGGAATGAATATATATATATATATAAACTAAGTTTGAAAAAGCTTGATTTATTGAATAAAAATTGGCTTTTTAGGATATTAAGGCTTTAAATGACCACTGTTGGGTTAGGTATTAAATACAATTCAACGATTTATTCATGGTTATTATTTACTAAGTCACCTAGCATTAACTATTTGTTGGCACGTCACTGATCTATAAAACTGTGAAATGATGACATACCTACATATATATTTTGTTTAGGTTATATGACACCGGACGAAATAGAAGTATTTTATTCGCTACCCAAAGTCGAATTCAATACGTATTGGGTGCCGAGCACGTGGTTTACTAGCCTGTTAAAAGAAGCCAGGAAGTCTAAGCGAATCGAAGACGCCGAGGGAGTTAAACTCATTATGGAGGTACCTTACATATACCTATTTAACGGATGTTAAACGTAATACACCACTATTGAATTACTATATAGGCATAGGTACCCGGATGAAAACTGAAAGGTTTTGTATAGCGTATCATATAATAAATGGGATCAGAATGATTACTTACTACTTTACTATAGGTAACCCATATAAAGATTAAAAATCACAGTATTATATTGAGTCAGTGAAATATTGCGCTTTCTCGATACAAAATATAGTATCAAATTATACGCGGGTCGGATTTAATACTGGTAGGTACACACGCATAGGACGAAAATATGAAAATTATTCGCTCGTTCGTGATACGACGAAACCGAAACATCCGCGAAAAAGAGTAGTTTTAATAAGTTTATTCTAAAAAAAAAGCCGGGCATTATACGCACAGAATTCGCACAATTTGAAAATAACAAAAACCTATACATATTGTATACATATTTCAGTTTTTTTCCGGTATTCCCTCATTATTAAGAAAAGTAAGTAGACCATCAAAAAAATCCCTACTCAATAATACACCATCTAGGTCCAAAGTTCGCAGCAAGATTTCTGGTCGAAAACGTGTTCACAGACAGAAAAATAATAAATGAAAAATAGTATAATAGTAAAATTATACATAACATATTAGATACCTAAATACCAAATGAAATGTTACATTATTCTGCCAACTAAACTTCTGTTATCACTATAGAAAACAAAATCTTCTCCAACTTCCCAAAAAGCTCGTAAAGTTGCTTTTCCTTTCGACTCATCCGAAAATCGCCAAACACGAAAAACATATCTTACAAAAACATCTGTTACCTACATCAAAATAAAGAAAACTATAGAGAATCTACAAAACCAAATGTGCTCAGAAACCAGTGATGACAATCGCACTGTTCTTCGATACTCCATTGACGCGTGATTCAAATAATTCGAGACCTTTTTAAACACACTTGTATAACAAAATCAACAATAAAAGTTAAAAAAAAAATATTGAAATAATTATTTGTGAACAGATAATATAATATATTATTATATAAACCCGGGGTCTTAATAATTTAATAGGTTCCGGTTCAAATTTGGTTCTTAAAATATTTAAATTTTGGTTCTGGTTAATTTTAAATTTCGGTACCGGTTCCGGTTCTTTTCGGTTATGTCACAAAAGTCATTTCTGCTGTTGGACAGTGTAATAATTGTTAACATTTTTTAGTATACCTAATAGAAAATTAGAGTATAATATTTAACACCAATATCGAAATGAGTTATCAGTTATGTTGTATGGTTGGTCGTAAACAAACAATAAACCCACAAAAGATGTAAAATTTGTTTATTTTCCAAGTAAAGTTGATTTCCGATATAACGGATATCCGGTCGGGGCCTATATAAATTAATTGGTTCATCGTAATAATATTTTTAATTTGTTGAAAAATATAATTGGTAGATGTGATGATTTGAACAAACAAATACGTTTCTATACGTATTCCAGACAATAGGTTAAATAACTTCTCAATAACCGACTAGATCCAAAATTTAATAAAAAAAATAAAAAATCTGTCGTTTTTTGATTGGAGCAAGATTTCGGGTAGAAATGTTGTTTACAAACAGAAAAACAAACCCGCATCAAAGTAAAACCAATGTACTGGTTCTCGCTATGCTTTGATATCTTAAAAAAAAACAACTGAATAATAGATCAAACCAGCCATATAACAATGAAACTATTGCACAGTTTGCAACTAAAATTCGTTGGAAAAAATATGTATTTACCGCAGCAGTATAATATTTATTTTATACGCGCAGCGTGTTATATTATATTTTGTGATAATATAACAATTGTTATATTGTACACGTAATACAATCATTTTTATTTGTTGTGCCGTGCACAACAGATATAATTCGCAAAGTGTGAATATTATATACACAATACAAACCATTTAAACTATAACATTTTGAAATCCATTGATTTTCTATAGTCAAATATTATATGATTCATCAGTTATTGGAATTGTATAAATTCGTATTATTTATCAAATAATGAAATATTAATAAACTATAAACCTGGCGGTCAAACAGCTTACACAAAAGTTACACGACGTTGTTCTGTGATGAGGCGTAAAGAAATATATACACGTATAGTTACACGCCCGTCAATTTTATGATGAAAAAAAAAAAAAAAGATAAAAAGACCTTTTCTATAACGTCATATCATTTCTTTAAACTCGATTGTTTCATTTTTTACTTTATATATATATTTCATAAATAGGTACTTGTGTTTAATTTATTGTAATATTTGTCTTTCAATCGTATTTCATATTACAGAAGCCAATAATAAAATTTACTTCTATACAATACACCGTTATAAAATTCCTTAAAAAAATACGTTCTATATGCACGGTATCAGTGAAGTGAATTACGATTTATTACAAACGTAATATAGGTATAAGTAATGTTTTCTTATTTGTATAGAAGTCAGCCACTCGTTGTTAAACGAAATGAAAAATATATATGAAATATCGAATAATAAAATGCAAAAAAAAAAAAACAACAATAAACACAGTCCGATGTTTAGTAGAGGTAGCTGGGGAAAGTTATATATATATATATTATGCTAAAGTTCTAAACTGTAAGTACTTTCTAGTGTTTTTCTTCTGCACTCAAAAATAATATGATGGGAGGGGGATCTATCCATTCGAAGTACTTAATAGGAATCACATCGATTTATATTTTAGTATAAAATTATTATTATTACTATTATTATGTTTTTCATTATATATAATCTGTTTTGGTATTCGTACGCAAATTAACGGATTGGAAACTGTAGTAAAAAAAAATGATAAGAGCTAAGTATAATATTTCACTGTGGACAACTACTCACTATCAAATTAAAATATCCTAATACCATAGTTTTGTATTATGGAGGCATATTCTCAAATCAATCGAAAAGGCTTCTCCATTGATTTGAGAATAGACCCCATAGTTCTAGTGCATTATCGTCTCACTATACAACTTTTCCACTTCAAAATTTGCCCTACCCGACGTGACACTGTACATTTCCATCCCCCACCCCATTTATTTCTACCCGACGTAGTTTTTCAACGACTGAAAGTTTAAGATTTTATGTTTTCACTTAATTAAAACACTAATCACATCTTTGAAGCAGTATCAGATTTAGACGTGGTGAATTTATTTGTCGACATCGATGTTGATGCAGGCCACTAAGGCTAGAAATTACAATGCCCTTATTATTATTCTAACAACCGGGTACTATCCGAAAATGTACACGATCGAATAAAATTACTAACTCTCCAACAAATACGTTCCAAACACCATGAATATATTACTTATTAGGTAGTTATATACCAAACATAGACATGCGCAGCTTATGCGAGAAGAAAAATTGGGCCCGTCATAAAAATATAATTTTAAAAATCACGCTAAGTTTAATCACGGTATAGATTATATAATTTATTGGAGTTTGAATTAAACTAATAGCAGACTAACAACCGAAATTTAAAGTATTTATGTTGAACAATTTTGAAGGACTTCTCTGTTAAAAGATTCTCGGGGGGGAGTATGTGCGTGTGTTATATTAATATTACTCGTAACTCAAAATTATACCAAAATGAATAATAATTTTTTTTAATCTGAAAGTGTTCCATGTTGTTATGTTATAGGAGTTTAACGAATTCAGATCGAAATGCGGTCTTTTGTGGAGCTACGACTGGATCAGTATACCGTTAGCGTACACACAAGTAATTGTTGTTTTTATTTTTCATTCTTCAAATAGCAAAGTAATTTAATAATAATAACACATATATATTTACTCAAGGTCGTAACCATTGCGACTTATTCATTTTTTTTCACCGCTGTTGTTGGACGACAATACGTCGAAGGATCGTCGAAAATGCTGCAAACAGAAATCGACGTTTATATACCGGTGTTTACAATAGTACAGTTTTTGTTCTTCATGGGACTTTTAAAGGTATGTTGAATACAAATACATTTTAATATATAGAAACCCGAAGAGAAATAAATAATTCAAAAACATCAAAAATGATACTGCACATTATTTGTACAAAAGAGCATATTATAGAAGGTTTCCCGTTTTTCTCTATTATCGTATTATTACAACGTTATATATTTGTGTATAAATAAATTAGAATTACTAATTATTATAAAAAATAATAATTAAAAATAAATAATTTACTAAATTATATTATTATAATACGTTTAAATGAGCGAGCACATTGGATCCGTTCACTTCAGTCGCATTCCGAATGTGCCGGGATCAGTAAAGATTTTGTCTTTGGCCGCACATTTAATCAGACCTTTCCGTTTAGACGCATATTTCGACGTCCGTCTTTAATTAATTGTGATAGTCGAGGTATGATGGACTGAAATTATGAGGACGGAAGGTCCATATCATTTCAATTACTTCCATTATTGCAATATCACTCATAAAAAAAAATAATTAGAAAAAAATATATATAAACCAAAGAGCTTACTTTAAAATTGACACGCGTTTTAGATCTTTGTAGATCGATTACGAATTACGATTTATTTCATCTTAAGTTTATCGTTGAAACTAATGTTCAAACAAGACCCCGATAAAATTGAATATTAATATTTGAACTATTATAGTATGTTCATGAAAAATTGTACTAATTTGCAATATTATTGTATACGAGTATTTAATTCAATAATTAATTATTTTTCTTCTGCCGGCACTTAATGCCTAACCTAACTTGAACTATTTATCTCCATTCATGTACTCCCATTTTATCAAGGTCTTCTTCTATAACATCCAGCCGTCTGGACCTCCCTCGAGGTCTTTTCCCCAATGGCTTCCAATCCAAAACTGCTCTACTTATGCCATCCTCACTCCTTCGTATTACGAGTTCCACCCATTGAATTCATTGTCCTCTTACAAAGCTAATGACTAATGCCCTCCCTATTTCTTCCTGTAGTTATTTGTTAAATTACCTTCTCCGCGCTCTTTGATCGTCATCATAAATTGAACCCAGTGGTCTACACATAATTAATCACTGAATAATATTATATTATTTCATTTGTTTTTTGTTTTTTTTTCCCCCCGCTGCAGGTAGCTGAACAGTTAATAAATCCTTTTGGTGACGATGAAGAAGATTTTGAATTAAATTTTCTAATTGATAGACACACAAAAGTAAATTCACGTGAAAATAATAATAATAATTTAAACTCTCGAGCTTATTTGTTATTACTTTAAAAATTATTAATAACAAATGATGTTCAGGCATCCTTTTTGGCAGTAGACTTTCTTGCCAAAGTTAACCTACCGTTGGTCAAAGATATTTACTACAACGAATTTGACGTATCACTTCCGTACACTAGCGCGTCCGCACCGTTCAAAAAAAGAAGTCACAGAGGATCCGTCCACAATATGCCGTAATTATACGATAACATTTAATTCTTCAAAAACTAAACAGTTAGGTCTCAATTGTATTCAAAGTAATTTATTATGCAGTGTTCCTGAAGACCAACACATGATGTTCCTGCCGGAAATAATCGAAGAAACAGATCCTGACCAGTTGCAACGGAGGACATCGACGAGTTCGAACAAGAGTGAAGCGAAATACAATCAAAACAAGGATAAATTCAACGATTCTTTAGGCATAATGCAGTAAGTTTATTTACATTTTATTCACATCAATTTATCGTAATGCGTCATACAAATTGAATTTTGTATTAAAACATGTATATAAAACATACGTTACAATAACACAGTATAAAAACTTGTACCGTTTATATATTTTAAATAATACTGGATTATTATAATCATTTGTATTAAACACAAATCGAGAATAAAAAACTAACACAGTATAATTTTATCAACGATTTAGTACCTATAGAAAATAGATATAACGCATAGATAAAACGAGAACAATACTTTAACTATTTAGAAAATAAAGTAATAGAAGATAGTCGAAGTAATAACTGAATATAGGAGAATAGCATAAGCAAAGAAGTATATTCAAAATGAAAATCAGTGTGATATAAAATGCTCCCTCAAAATGTACAAACAGAGAAATTCACTCCCCTTAAATATACTCAAATAGCATACGTACTAGTATATGTATGATATATTCGTAAAATTTTGGAAATAAATCACACTGATAGGTTTTGCACGGCGTTCCAAGGTAAGATGATTTGAAAGAGAACCATTGGTGGTGGCTTTGATATGCAAACAAATATTATAAGATACCATCAGCCCTATCTAAAACGGTGGCAAATTTTCCGCCTATAATTACGGTAAAAAGTATAGAAACAATACGATATTATAACGTCACTATTATTATAATAATATAGCGATCGGTCGTATTTCAAGTGTAATATTAAATTACGTAAAAAAAATATATATATATATATCATGTTCGTGTCAACATGACGCACGTAAGCACGTCGGTCGTTAATATTTTCCATCGTGAAGCTATACGTAATATAATATCACGTGATGTCATTACAATATACGATTTTATATATAATATTATAGTATCGATCTCGCATCATTGGTGGTATGGAAGGTGGTCGGAAATGAGAAAACAATGTGATCGGACAACCTCGAATTCCACCGATACTCCCGTAGAAAGTCTCAACAATGTTTCCTATACGAATTCCATATTTATGAATTTTCTTAAGAGCGAACGGATCACAATTGTGTTTTCAGCTCTATGCCGTCCGTCAATTTTGTTTACCACCGACGACATCTGTGCTCGTTGTATTATCAGTGTACGAATTGTGAAGGGTGGCGGAGTCCCTGTACTATTTTTTTTTTTTTTTTTCATACTAGTTATTTTTATTGAGACAGCAATACGCCTCTCTTTGCAAATGTTGATATTTTCAACAAATATTATTTATCTTTTATCAACTAGCTCATCTGTTGTAAATATTTTTCTCTTTACAATTTAATATTTATAGTCATAAATGATTGTTGTTATTACTATTATTATATGATCTGTATTAAACTTTAGCCTTGAACGATAATAAAGTATAAAGTAATTTAACCAAACTCTAAACATTATCATCAAATTTTTTCTTTTTCTACCAAAATATGAAACAATTTTCAACGGCTGATAAAAATAAATACATGTGCAAACAAAAACGTATAGCGTATTATGTGTAGGATTATTAACCCGGTCGTGGGGGTTTTCTTTTGTAAATATTTAATTATTCAATTATGTCTGGAAAGTGGGTTAAAGGAAGTGCGGGGGCGAATCACGCTAATAATTTTAAGTCTCGTAGTCCCTCCTCTTATTCTTTTATTTTTTTTTCCCCCCCAATTCGAACACTGTACATTATACTCTGTTACGTATACACCATACCAATTACGTAAACTCGGAGACACTACAGTTACGCGTATCGAGCGAATCGAAATGTTTGTTACACGCCTCCCGAAGTTCAAGCAGTGTACATATAACGATTTAATACACTATTTACACAGAATGCACACCAATTATTGGTCGGAACCAAGGGCGCCGTTTAGAGGAACCGTAGAGGCCAGTCCCCCGCCTTAGACATTTTACATTTTGATTTTTGACAGTATGCGTTGTCGCCATTCGGTTATTGTTTGAAGTTAAACAAGATAATAATATCAGCTGCAGTGGTAATTAATGGTTTTTTTTTTTTCCTGTAAAAATAAATATCGATAGGACAACCAAAATAATGAAATTGAACGTAAAAGATTTTATATTCATACCAGCTGCTCATTTATCATAATATGATACTACCTACAACCATTGGTAAGAATGACTGCGTTCCCAAATGGGGCAAGATCGGCTGTTGGGCTTGCACTATTGAATGTACACCGTGAATTTAATATCTCTGAAGAAAATATTATCAAACGCACTGCAAACATGAAACGCAGAAATTTAGAATTTGTAATATAATTTTCGTTATAATCATTTGGTAATATATTATTTAAAGTGATAAATAGTAAATGTTTATATTTTATGTACGTATTCATATATATATATATTCAATATATATACAGTAAAAAAAAAGGAATAATGAAAAATATTAGCTTTAGTATTGTGTGTTACTTGAAAAATTGTATACCTTATAATAAATGTTTACCGTGAAGTAAATTCAAAATCTTCACCACGTTGTCAGCATATCAAGCAAACAATTAAATTATTAGTTGTTGGTCCGTTAGTATTTGGTAAACATTTTAACCAAAAAAAAAATAGGTGACCCTTGAAAATATTTGATTTGGTTGTCGCCCCTACATAGGAACGTGCAAACTTATATAAGTACACATTTATGCATACCAAAATAATATTGCCCCCCTCCCCCATGGGCAAATAATCAAAACCGCCACTGGTCGGTACTGTGGCGTAACGGTTCGCATTCGTTGTTCAATTACACCGGTGATGTATACACCAAGTGTGATTGGAAAAAAAAAAAAAAAAAAAAAAAAAAAAAAAAAAAACGAAATAATAGATTTACTTTTCCGATGTACAAATTATTGACTTATCGCAGTCGGTGGAAAACTATAAGAATACAATACGGTTTTTTTGGTAATAAAAAACGATCGGCGGAATTGTTTTCAGGGTGGCGCAGCGTTCCAACGGCGGAGGCGGCGAGACCGGGACCGACAGCTGCCGGGAAATGTATCACCACCCGAATCCGGCGGCGGCGGCGGCGGCGCCCAAACGCGGCGGCGGCGGCAGCAGTGGCTTCAGAAATCTGTCGCAGCGCAAAACGGACGCCGCGCAACCGGTGGTGCTCGTGTCGATGACCCGGCGGATGAGCAACACATCGGCACGGTGGAAGCCGTTCAAGTGGAAATCTACCGACGATGGCGGCGAACAGCACACCTCCGGCGTCGAGATCCCGTCCACCGATCACACGTTTCAACAGCAGCAGCCGCAACAGCAACAGCAGCAGACAAACGTGGACATGAATGAAGACCAACCGCCGATGGCGCCGAAAGGACGCGACAACCCGGCGTACACTCCGGAATACAACAGGCACGACGTATAGTGTGTGACCTTTTGCATTCGTCTGTTACGTACCACAAGAAATGGCGCATAGAATGTTCCCCCCCCCCGCGCTACCGCCGCGGCGGATCAACCCCGTTATCTTGTCTTATATTTCGGTCGCGGCATTGTATAGTTATTTCTTTTTTTTTCTTTCTTTCTTTTTCCCGTTCTCCCCCTCGCCGCCACCACCATTGTCGTCGTCGTCGTTAACCTGACGTCCTCTTTTCCTTCCCCGGGAAACGAGATTAAATTATAACCTCCGATCCCCTTTGTGCCTACCGATTCGCATTCATAAAAGCAGAAACCTGAGCCGGGGATAAGCCATAAATATAAAACGGATAATATCGCGTATGTATGAAAAAAAAAAAATGATTCCACGACAAAATATCAAAAACTTTCTATTTTATAAACGCGATGCCGTTTTTTATTATCAAACGAATATGTAAAATAAACCGTGCGGGTACGTAATTGTTTGGCGTAAAAAGTAAACCGAATATTAAATACCACTATAGTATCCATTTTCACCGATTCATATTTAAACTCGGCTTAGCATAGCTAATTGTGTTACACCGTCGATTTTCAAGGAACACTTATAACTTCGTTCCTGACTACAGACAGTATTTATAATAATTTTGAAGTTAAGAAATAATGATTTTCATAATTTTCAACGACAAAATTATTTGTGAAACTATTGATAAATACCATATGGGGCACCCCATCAAATTTGGCACATTTATAATTAACGTGTTTGCTGGTTGAACAAAATCTAATCAATTTTATTTGATAATTATTGGAGTAACAGATTGATTGGCGAGTAGTCTACTCGGAATAGGTACTCCAAATCCGACTGAATGGCATTTAAAACGTATAGAACGGCATCTTTTGTAAGTCCTGAAAATATTTTCGAAAACCAATTCGATCTAACGAACCAAAGTAAGCCGGTCCAACTGTCCAAGTAAATCTGTCCGGGTAAAACATATTCCATAAAAATCAAATCATCTTCGTAGTTTCCGTGGTATTCCCTAAGGCGAGGTTCTATATGCATAACAGGTACAAACTCTTCGGCGAAAGGTAAATTAATATTCATACATATTAATTTGTTTATTATATCAAAAAAAAAAAAACTAACTTCGCTGCCAAAACTATCCGAAACACGTAGGTACGGACGCAAAAACGTGTTCATCCTTACGATATTATTGTACATATCGTTTTTGTAAATATTGTAAAATGTATAACATTAATATTAACGATAAAAATCTGTATTTGAAATATTAATAACGTAGGTATTTAAGGAATACTTAAGTATATTTAAGCCACAGTTGAATCACGGTTTAGTTTAAGCGTTGCTTAAACAGAGCCATCCCTAAAACGGGATTTAAGGGGCCGAGAAACCCCCATCCCACCTACCAAAGAAAACTCCAATCGGCAATCGAACTGTTATAATTTTGTTTATGGAAATTAAAAATATTATCATATATACATATATATATATATATAAATAGTAATATATAATAACTTGTTAGTTCATACATTTTTGTTGAATAGACGGAGAACAGCACATTGAATTTGAATGGAAAATATAAAATTCGATATTCAAATAGGTAGGTATGCAGTTTTATTGGAGGAGGGTTGAAACGCCTGTTTTTGCCATGAATATTCTTAGACGGCATTCGGTTGGTAGGCATTTTTCTGATTACCTTCCCCGGCCCCCACCAAATGATTTTCGTCACCGGGACAGCCCCTCACTTAAAAAACAAATTGTAAGTTGACAAATAATAGTGTCAGTGCGACAAAACAAGTAATACTTACGTTTTTAATGGAACTGATGCAAACGGGTATAGGTGTGTTCGAATTACTAGGGATACGAAAATGAATTTCGAAAAAAACGCGCAATAGAATTACGAAATTATAGGGAATGTCCTTAAATTGTAATATAACGCCGTCCATAAAGTACTGGATGCGGCAGAGCCGACTGATGAGTTTTGAAGAACTATAAATAACGAACATTAGAGAAAACGGTTTGTTTTATTAAAATTATTAGAAAATCCCATCTTTAAAATTGTGTTTTAAAAATGCTATCATCAAGATGGCGGTCGTCAGCGACAATACATTGCTGTAGGCGATCTCTGAAGTTTTGATATGGTTTTTGGCACGTTTCGATTAGTATGGCTGCGATTTCTTCAGTGATTGTCGCCTTCGGGTCATCTGTGGTATGGGGCCGATGTTTGAAAACCTTATCCTTAAGAAAGCCTCAGAGGAAGAATCGCACATACTTAAATCGGGGGAGCATGCCGCCAGCCTACGTCACCTCTCAAACGGACCAACCGCCCAGGGAACGTTTGTCGCAAAACAGCGAGCGAAATTCGAGTTGTGTGCGCTCTAGCCCCGTCATCTTAAAATCGTACGTCCCCCGAGTGATTTTCTTCAGCCATTTTCTCTGATCTGTGCTGCAAATAAGTGTCCAACGTCACATCATTTCCAAAGCAACCCCGCGTGCTTCCAGGCAGAGCGTCTTGGTCACCGCTCCTCAATCGCCTCTCTGACCAACTGCACATTTTCGGTGGTTCTCGCCGTTCTTGGTGATCCGTGTCCCACGTCCACTTCGGGTACATCCAGTCTTTTCCAACTGTTGAATCCAAAATTTAATAGTGTTAACACGAGGGACAGATTCTTTGCGTGGAATGCCATGACGTAGACGACAAGCCCTTTTGTGTAGCAATCGCATAATGATTATTTCCAAAATACGCGCGCACGATGAAACCTCGATGTACACCTGTCCAGATCGTGACTACGACTGAAAACGGGACATAACCGTGTATTTCAAAATAGACCACTAGTTTAGGATTATCTTATCGATAGACACGACATTAGTCGTTATGACCTCATTAAACTCCTCGTCAGTCGGTTCCGCAGCACCCAGTATATACATATTTTTTTTTTTTTTTTTTAATATATTAATATGCGACTTACAATGTGTACCGCTGAGGCGCAATAAGTAAACGAGATACGGATATTAAACTATAAATAAATTACTAAACCAAGTCTACTAAATTATACACGTCACAGGAAGATTTTTAGGAAAGCAGCTGACGCTTTCGTTAGAGTATACATATTAAACATATGTATAATATGGATAAGGCTTTCCTTGACGTGTTTAGGCCAACATATTATTGTGTATGCCGGAGAGAGAACCGAATATTTCCCACGGGCCCGGAAATCGAGAAATTTGAAATAATATCATTTATAATATATTTCGTCGCGGTATGTTAACGATCAACGGCAATAATTTAATAGTATCCGGTGTGTTGGACTTACGAATTCGTGTTCAATGGCCGTATCTGCGATATTATTACATTTAACGGTATTCTATTGCTACCGTACTTACTCGAATAATTTAATAAAAGTGTTTACATCCGTGAACGGTGGACACCGAAGTCCAATGCATTTAGCCGGGTGAAATAAATTTCAAATAGCCCCGATATGTCTAAATACGGTCCGTTTTATGGCTAAAATGACGGGCTAGAGTAGAGGGTTTTGTTTTTATAATGAAACATTCATTCTGTTTGGTAGCCAAACTCTGGCCCGAAATTAAGTTAACTTTTACAAGAGGACCAAACGTCTAAAAACAGTGCGTTTTCCTACATAGACCTTTTTATTTGCCCTAAAAAAAATAAAAAATAAAAAATGGCGTATAATTACGCCCGGAATAATTTATTTCGCAGTAGTAAGTATATGGAAAGACTAAAACCAACGTTGCAAGTTCTCTGGTGTTTTTTTTTTTTTTGTTTTACGGTAATTATTCGGTTCTTAAATAAATACTAGAAACTGTGGCACGCGACTACTTTCAAATGTATTTGAACGCGAATTCGGATATCGTCGAGTCGAAAAATGTTCGTATTTTTTCAAAAACGTCTACAAAATGCACATACACGCCCCACAGCGAACCCCTTAAATACGGGACGTAGCCAATCGCGTATGAGTTTACCACCTATAATTGTCGCCCGTCGCGTCTGCCAAATGAAATATATATTTTTTTTTTTACAATAATAGTTTTAATATTTTAATATTCGACACACACGGACGGCGTGTTCGCGCTGAACAACCGATGTTGAACGCCACACGTGTAAATATACCACTAACATTAAATCATATATTCTACTCGTATTGTACACGAGGTACACAATTCTCATATAATATTTATAACTAATGTACATTTGTATATACATGTAATAATTACGTAATTGTTTCTACCTCGTATTGTAATAATTATTATAAATACCGATTTCGAATGATATTTCGTTACACCTAAGCAAAATGACGAGTCTACGTTTTAATAATTACCCTAACAGTACTAGGACTCCGGGAAAACACCTGTTGGACGACGACACACACTGGGGGGGTACCTTAAGACTCCTAGAGGTATCCGTGGCTGGCTTAGTCCCAACACTCGCTACCTAACCGAACCTATCACTCTACCTCTATCCGGGAATCCGATTTCCTGAACAAGAAGCGTTGGGGGGGGGGGTGGAAATGCAAAAAAGCATTGTGGGATTTGAACCTAATATCTATATTTAGTGTTCCGTACCTATACATTTGCCTATTCGGATCCTAACCGAGTGTACTATGTATGCGCTACTGTGTTAGATATGTAATACAATTGAATCGTCTGTGTTATTTAAACACTTTCTTATTACTTTCGTATTACTTCTCTGAGGGTATGCGTAGAATTTCAACTACGGTTTTGAACGTCGTGAAATAACACCACCCCATAGAGTATACTCGCCATGTGCCCTACCCCCAACACCACCGCCCTCTCATATCGCAACACAATATTACTCTCACGACACACGCGGTCAAGAAATGACCTACCCGAAGCATTTTGCCCGGTACGTTGCTCTTTTGTCGATGTTCACAAGTCCTTATAAGGACACAAGTAGGATGGTCACACGGGAGTCCCAGTGCTGTTAGGGATATTATAATTATTTATTCGCTCGTACACGTCATTATTAACATAAATGTATTATTATAATTATTGTATATTTAAATAATATATATATATATATATATATATACCTATATACGTGTATACAATAGTTACATTTTTGTAGTCGAGTATTCGTTACATCAAAAGCGATTATTTTCAGGATTTAAAATTGATTAATTGCGATTAATCGTTTTTGATATTTAGATACAACGTCAAGATACTCGCCCTATCGTTATACTGAATAGGTAATCTGAAAGTATAAAATAATTGATAGAACTTATTACTGTCATTGGAGATTGGCACAAGTCACGATTTATTTTAAATTGTGGCAAAAGCGCACAACCACATCCATGTATCTTGAATAGATACACTCGACGTGCCCAACGCACAAATATAAATTGCAATACCTTATCGTTATCACTATCAAATTTGACATTTCAAAGTTTTCCATCAGTTCTTCTTTGTATATTATCGAACATGCTATACTTAATTGAATAAAATAACATATAATATTAATATTAAACACATAATAATGCAGTTTAAAAATATAAAAAAAAAAACCTTTTCAAAGTCAATATTGATTTAATTTGTAACTTGTTAATTTTTACTATCATAAAGCAAAAGAAGTATTAAAATGTACAGATGTCTAAACAATATTTTAATTAACTTGTTACTATTCAGTCTATTTGCATAGATATCAAATCTGTGTCAGAACGTCTAAAAGTATTCCCCCAGTCACAAATTTACCAATATCCTGCATATAAACAATCAACATCGACATTTCTCATTTATCAATAGTTGCCAATTTATTAAAGGATTTTGTTATCATTCACTTATTAAAAAAAAATAAACTCAATAATATTTATTATATATACACTTTATTTGAAAAATATTAGATTTTTAAAAACTATACATAAAAACATATGATTAATTAATTGCTAAGTTTCATCAGACTTTAATTTAAAACCATCGAGACAACCATATTCCTATGATGAAATTACCATAGCTTAATGATGTAATACTTAGGTATGTCTAAAAATAGCCTTAAATGTAAAAAAAAAAGATTAATATTTCTTAATACTGTATTGATTTGTAAAACAGAACATGTGAAACAAAAAAAAACCATGAAGACATGAAATTGTCATCATCCATTCTTTACTTTCATTTCAAAAAAAATTTTAATTTTAATTTGTTTAAGAACCAAATAAATTTTTATAATTTTAAATATTATTGTTCCCAATGTTAAGATAATATGAAAGTTTTATACTCACAGTAAGAAACCCTCATATTTAAAACTGAATATAATAGAACTAGTTAGATTAAATTAAATAGTATACCGACATTTGAATAACTAATTTCACTATGGCTGAGTTATAGTTTAACCATAAACTATTTTAATGGCTATAGGTATTAATTATTACTCCAGTTACAAGATTTCTGGTATGTAAAAAAAAAAAAATAATAAATAACATATTATTAAACTATTTATCATCAATCAGCAAGTTATAAAGTTTAATACAAACAAACATTTAAATATAAATTTACTGACAGAAATCCGCCAACTAATATAGTATATTCAACAAATTCTCAATACTGTAAAAATCTCCATAGAACTATAACTACAAGCACAGTTGGTGTTTACAAATTTGGTTTATCAAGATTAAAGTGAAAAATAAAAAAATTTAGTAGTAATATAATGAAAACACAAATTAATAAATTAAAAAAAAATTATTTTGATTGAATCTCGCATACTTCTGAAGTGAAACTTAACCGATTCTTTCTGATTTGTATAAAGTTGAATAAAATTTACTTTATATTATATAATAAAATATAAAGGAATCTTATATTGCTTCTTTTGCTATTATTATATACTCATTTAGTAGTATGGGATTCAATCGTTATCACAGTTTTACTAGTGTTATTCACTATTGCAAAACTCTAGAAGTGTGGATAACATATTCTGTACATCAATTCATATATGGGTATTTCCATTCAGTCAAAGGTACAAATGTTTCTTTTACAGACTGAGGTGATGTCCATCGTAGAATATAATGAGGACCACCAGCTTTGTCATTGGTTCCTTAAAAAAAAAAAAAAAGTTTTAATTAAAAATATTAATAGTAATAAAACATTTTGATGGTTTAAGGACTAACAAGTTAAGTTTTTAAATAATTTTTTTATGGTTAAACCTAATTTAAATTTCTCAAACACAACAAAAAATTTACATTTTGCTCTTTCATATTATTTTACCATTCATTGGAATAGACTATGTTCAATATTGAACGGGCCTTTTTTTAATTCCTCATGAGTATCCATTTTAGGAAGGTTTTACTGTATATGTAATTTATTATTATTATTTTAAGTTAAATTGATATTACAAATTACCTGACATTCTACTTCCACCGAATGGTTGCTGTCCTACAACAGAGCCTGTTGACTTATCATTAAGGTAAAAATTTCCAGCCGAGTATTTCAATGTTTCGAGAGATTTCTTCAAGAAATTTCTATACAAATATAATAAATCAATAAATAATTACAAAAATGTTTTTTTTATAAGGCTTACTTGTCCTCAGCAAATACAGCTCCCGTCAATGCATAAGGTGTAGAACTAAGAACAAGATCAACAGTCTTATCAACTTCTGAATCTTTATAGACATATACAGATAAGAGAGGTCCAAAAATTTCTTCAGTCATAATTTTATCTAATGGATCTTTAGACTCAACTATTGTTGGTTGAATAAAATACCCTTTACTAAAATGAAAATATTTTAACAGTAATTACTTATTTGTACATATTACATGATAATGCAAAACAAAGATTATTTTAATCACCTATTGTCATACTGTCCTCCTCCAATTATTTCTAAATTGGCAGACTTCTTAGCGTGTTCAATGTATCCAGTAATACGACTAAATGCTTTGTCATCAATAACTGCTGAAGAGAAAGAATCATATTCAGCGACATCGCCAATTTTTAATTTATTTCGAATTTCCAGAAGTCCTTCTTTAATCTGTATATACATTATGATCAGAAATAAATATAACACAATATGATCAGTTCCATTAATAACACAATATTACTTCAGGCCATAAAGATTGAGGAACATATAATCTGGAACAGGCAGAACATTTCTGACCACAATATTCAAATGAAGATCGAATAGTACCATGTACAACAGAGGTAACATTAGCTGTTGGATGTACAAAATGATAATTTTTGCCTCCACATTCACCAATCAATCTTGGGAAATTTTTATAGCTATTTATATTTTGGCCAACTTGTGTCCATAAGCGATTAAATGTCCTAAGAAAAAAAAACATTGTTTTATGAGATCAATAAACATAATTATTTAGTAACTTATCACCAGTGACAAAAATATAACATAGCATAGCATACGCTATTTAAGTATAAATTAAAAAAGATAAATCAATAATATAGATTTAACACAATAATGGTTTATTTAAAACAACAATAATTTGTATGTTATCGCTGAAGTTTGCAGACAAATCTGTATATGATATATATAAATATATGACATACATAACTTAACAAATTAGAAGAATATTTATTTCTGATTACTACTAAAATTTCATAATTTTTAAACAATATAAGATTTAAAATATATCCTAAAATAAATTATTTGTTGTTCTAAGATCGGATGTAAACAAATGTCAATCCATGGCATTTGCAACATGCTACTCTAGAATTAATTTTACATACTCAATTAAGGAATGCAAAATTGATATAGCAATACAAAAGACCCATATTTTTAATTAACATTGATCTGAATTTCTACTCTCACATTAAGGCTATATGCTGTAATGTGTTCAAAATATTAGACCCTCTAAATCTCACTTCTAAGAAATTTAAATGATCAATTTCTCTCAAAGCACTTTACTACTACTGATCATTATACTGAAACTGACTACTTTCAATTAGAGAGGGGTCAAAGGATTTTCTTTTTTCCTGCATTTCATATACTTCACATAACAACTCCTAACCAGAATTCAACATTTTGATAAAAAAAATAAAATTATAATAATAAAAATTAATATGTCCTATGTTATGAAAATCAATAAATTTCTTACGGCACTGATCCAGTAAAGTTAATTCCAGACAAATATGGAGAAGCTGTGATTGTATCACCAAATACCGGACCATCAGCAGGGACAAAGTTAACTACACCAGCTGGAACTCCTGCTTCTGTCATTATTTGATATATTACCCAATTTGATAACATAGCTGTGTCTGATGGCTTCCATAAAACAGAACATCCCTGAAAAAAAAGTTCTATAATAATATTATAAAATTAAGATATAATATTAAAACTTACAATATAATAATTATACATTATTTTCCAAAGGTGTTTTTTGGTAAAAAATTTTTTTCTCCCTTTATAATACTTAACCTTAATCGATAAATGATGTACCATTTTATAGATTAATATCCCCACTTTTAATGAATTTTAAAATTCACAATTGTACATTATATTTGGGCTGGATTTGTATCGCAATAGTAGGAATGCAACAAAAATCTGTTGCTAGAGAAATGGAACTCCTTAAATTTTAGTATGTCTACTGTTAGTTTTGTTTTTAAATTATTTTATACTGAATAATTGTTAAATGTTAACAAATGTGATATATTCACACAAATCGTGTTGTTTTTTTGTTTTTTATAATAAAATTAAGAAACTTATTATTACCATTAAAGCTGGAGTATAGGCCAAATTTCCACCAATTGCTGTGAAATTAAAAGGAGATACTGCTGCAACAAAACCATCAAGACCTCGGTAACGTAAACTGTTTACCGTGATTTTCTTATCTTCACTGATTGGCTGATATTTTGTTAATTCTTTGGCAAAAAATGCATTTAATCTAAAAATTTTAGAACATAAATAAATAATATTTTTTTCTGATAAAAAATTTATATTATTTTACTCATAACTAACTTGATAAAATCTATTAATTCAGCTGAAGCATCTATTTCAGCTTGGATAACTGTCTTTGACTGACCTAACATAGTAGCTGCATTTAATTTCATTCGATATTTTGTTGCCATTAAGTCAGCCGCTTTAAGCCAAATATTTATTTTTTCTTCTATCGGAACAGAATCCCATTTTATTTGGGCTTCTGTTGAAACTTTAATTGCTTTAGCTACTAAATCCTAATAAACACATAATGAAATATTAATAAAACAGATTATATTTTTCTAGCATTAATTTATACAAATACTAACAGTTGATGCATAGTAGAATTTTGCAATTTTCTTGCCATGGTTATGTGGCTAAAACAAAATAAAAATTCTAAAATAATTTTAAAATATACAAAAGACTACTCTTTTGTTTTGTTGATAATTTATAATACAACTTAATAGCATGATAGTTGTTTATGCTTTATAAATATATTACATTTTAGCACCTAATAAATAATAATAAATATAAATCTACAATTAAATGTCTTACCATGACTTGATATCTAACATTTTCAGTCTTGATTTTTTCATTCCCAATAATAATGGGTATATCTTCCACATTATCAGATAATTTCTTTAATTCGGCTTCTATTTCTTTACGTTCTTTACTGCCAGGCAAGTATTCTGAAAAATATTAATATAAAATATTACAAAATAAAAACTTAAAACTAGGTAATCTATAATTAACAAAACAATAACAATGTTAATTGTTAATATTTAAATTAGGTGTTTACTTTATAACTTAAAGAGAAAACAATTGTACAATAGTAATATCTGCAGACATTATCATTTTATGTTATTCAAACAAATTCAAAATACCAATAAATAATTAAGTAATTAGATACTATCTAGCCGGATTATAAAAAGTAATTAAGATATGAGTTGTAGTTTTATTGTTTATTTATTGAATAATATATTTATACGATAAAATTTGTAAATTTTTTAATTATTGACCTTAAATAAATAACTTAACCTTATTGGAATAATTATAATTAACTGATAATTTTTTTTTTCAAGAAAAAATATCTTTAATTTCATGCTTATATTGACCTCATTTATATAAATAATCCAGAACCATAATTGGCTGATAAATGTATTATTATTATTATATTGTAACTTTTAACCGATAGATTAAATATAGATAATAATTCATTATTATTTTTTTATAAAAAGTAATACTTTTTTTTATTAATTAATAACAATTGTGGAAAATAAAATTATTAGTTAAACTTACATTTGCTTACCTAAAAGTGGTTCATTTTCTACGGTAAAGTCCTTAATTTTAGGCAGAGAAAGGGATCCAATGCCTCGGCAACATAAGCTAAAAAATAAAAAAGGTAGATAATATTATTGTAAACATTATAATACAAAAACACGCATCAAATTATATATAAGTAAGCACACTGAAATTAAGTACCTATTATCAATTTTTTATAATATACCAACTTCCAAGTAGATAAATGTAAAAGTGATTTTATGCAAATCTAAATTGAATAACATTTATCAGTCTATTTTGATCTACATAATGAATGCTTTCAGTATAAATACTGGTGTAGGTTAACCAATTGTCAACTACTCATACATATTTTAAATAGATATCAAAAATGTAATTAATAAGATAATGTAGTAGTTTTCATGGGGCATATTATTTTATTTGATCAGCACAAAGTAATTTATAATCGCTTGTTCAGCAGGTGTGATAAAATAAAAGTTGTTAAATAATATATAATTTATAATAAGTATTTATGTTTCCGGTTTTAGAATTGGAGAGTTTGCCAGTACTGACAAATTCCATTATACTGCTATAGGAAAATATTCCAAAAAACATTCTTGTGAAAACAATGAAAACTATTATCTGTCTATAATAATTTAGACTAGGTAGTATTTTTTAATAAATGTATTATGATAGACAATTTTTAAACTATAATTACCCATTTATAAAAATGAATGCTTATTTTTTTAAAATTATTAATTTACAAAACACTAATATTATATACCTACATAATACAACTTTAATTAGCTAATTGCTTAATAAAACAATGACCCGTCCTAAATAATGTTTAAAATTGATGTGTTAATATATTTGACCTAGTCCCAAAGTAATATTAAAAATTAATAATTGATGTGTTGATATATTTGACCTAAATTAATAATATCCAGTAGATTTACAATCAACAAATTTAACATCCGGTAATGAGTTTTAGCAGATATCTACTTTCAATATAGATTAACAAATTAACAAACATTTCATATTTAATTAAACAAATATTTATCTAAGAACACCTATTAATATTAATCGCAAGTCATTTAATAGTTTCACACTAAATTTGACGATAAATCATTAGCCAATTACGATTTATTAACTGTACTCATATATATAGAGTTCAATGTCTAGTTCAAATGTGCATATTAAATTACCATTCATCTATACAACACAAAATCTTTAATTTGTGTAAACAACACCAACATCAATATTTTTTTCTTTTTTTTACACAATATCAGAATTACAAATAAAACCGCGACAATTAGCGATTTTCGAATTCAACGCACATAGTAAACATTAAAATGACACATTCTACTTAATAGCATTTTGATGCAAAAGAAAAAACGGTTTTAAGTGCGACAGTAATAATACCGCCTAATATTATTTGTTTATTATTTACTATGTTATATTAGGCGTCAAAAAAAAAAAAACACACACATGTCACACACGCGTTTTACACGGACATCATTGCCCCCGGAAACATTATTATTTACCTTTGAAATCCTTTGAGCGTGGCCGCCGAGAATCGATTTGCGTTAGACAACATATTCGCGACGTGTAATTATTATTCAACAATCGACGCGCGGTCTACGACCTAATCAACGGACAAACAAAATAAATTACAATTTTACGACTATTCAATTGGTTTTTTTTTTTTTTTTAATGTTTCATGTGGCTTGCACTATAGACCGTTTGATCCGACCGAGCGCGCACGATGAATTAAAATTAAATTTAAACGGCGTCCGACGACGAGGACGCGGTCCGCAACGACTAAACGAGTGACAACGCATTTCATCATCAGCTATTAACGCGTACGAACGCCGTGAAAATACATTAGCCATCGGGGGGGAAAAAAAAAAAAAAAAAATATTATTATCGTCGCGTACCTATTAGGAAAACATTAAAATTAGTCATGTAATATTATTATCGCCGCGTACCTATATATACATATATAGGTATTTTAAATTTGTCTCTTTTTCTCTGTGCAATTTTCGAAATGGGATTATTGTTTGACAGAGACGGATTCCGGTAAAAAAAAAAAAAAAAAAACAATAATAGGCGGGTCACGCGCAACGATATTAATAATTTATAATTAAAAAACGATCGAATTATCAACTCGTTATTTACGGTTTACATATATATATATATATATATATGTGTGTGTGTATGTATGTACCCAATATAATATTATTAATAATAATATTTCGTATTATTAATCCGCGTCGTTCGGTTTTTTTTTTATATATATATATTTCCCGGTCTCTCTTGACGTCGACACACAACCAGCGCCGCGGACGACGGCGGTCTCCTCTCTGACACACGGCCAACGACGCGATAACGAGAAACTGGGACGGGCGAGTTAGTGGCGACGACCGACGGAGTTGGTATTATTATTTTAGTATAATATTACGTGGGAAGCGCACTGTGCACAACAGCCGGCTGACCCCGGAATATTGCAATTTAAAAATATTACGCAAGTCGAACGGCAGCTGGCCGAATGAACACTGACTACTGACTTGGCGATTAGCGCCCGACGTCGCAGCGGAATATATTATTTTATAAATGGTCGCGCGGGCGGCCACAGTGGTCCCTCGCCCCGGCGACGAAAACCCGCTGCCGTACGCCCAGCTGTTGGTCGATCGCCAAAACGGGGAATAATAAAAGAAAAAAAAAAAACGAAAAACAAACAACAACAACTTACTACAGTCGACGACCGAAACACAAGTGCTGCCAACGTAACGGGCGCGTGCCGTTGTCGCGCCGGTTTCGAAAAACGCAAGATGGCGGCTGAAACACTAAACACGATAGACCTCCATCAATAATCTCGCATTAAATATACCGAAACTTATGAAAACAAATCAATTGTAAAGACAAAAAAATTATCGACCAAATACGCCAGAAATAGTATGTAATAATAAAAAACGGAAGGTATTCGTTTAATATGTGATCTACCAAAACAATACCTTTACATAGTGTCGTAGTGACAGATATCTATTATGTAAGTCTAAATTTTCTAAACGACACGCAAAGTTTATTACTAAATATATATATATATATATATAAGATTTGTATAATACGAGTAATTGTAAACATGTTATTTTTTTAATATTGACTCTATAGTCAATATTAGACTAATAGAAAGTCATTTTATACAGAAATAATGTGCATAATAATAAACATCATATTATGTCTTATTTTGTTTAATTATACTAATTATAATATTTTATATGTTTTGCACTTGTATTGTGTAGAGTCTACACCGTAGACACTATAGACTTAATTTCTTACCTAAAATTAATTTTTTTTTATTAAGTGTTTTGTGTAATATTTATTTTATATAATTTAATATAAACAATAATTTCTCAACAAATAAATTATTGGTTACCATTTAATATATGGTTAGATCACGTGATCCAACATTTCACATATAGAATGAATACCAAATGAAAAACATAGATTAAATAAATATATGCAATACAAATATAATTTATAAATCAAAAGTCAAAACACTAACATTTAAATATAAATAAATAAATAGATACATTAATGAAACCCTTTAAAGTTAAAATACATTGCATAATATTATGTTTACAGGATTATAAAACTAATAAATAAAATCTTATAACAACATTATCACAGATATTATATTACAGCACTAAATTATAATAAATAATAAAAAAATCTATATAACATAATTTTAAGCTCTTTTAATAACAAATACAAAATATCATACAAATGTCTTGGTATGTTTTAGAATTTAAACAGCAAAGTTCATATGAAACAATAACAAATTAGTTCACATAAGTTATGCTGAACTACAAGTGAATAGTATTTAATTATCTCTCAAAAACTTTGTATATAATTGGTACAGTATTTTGAAATAGATAATTTATAATAGAATTCTTAACTGTTCGTCTTTGGGTACTTTGTTAAGCAATAAACGACCATCATAACTGAGAGAAGCTAAAATCCATGAATTTGCAGCTGACCACTCGACACAATATACAGAATCTTCATGCTGATCGCATGTAGCTACAATTTTATCCTCAACCGAAGTTTTTGTTTTGATGTCTTCATTTTCAATTGCTGAAGATGAAATTCCAACTAAACGTGTAATGAGGACTTGACCATCACTTGAAGCTGTTCCAATTAATTCATCATGTACTGGGTTATATCTTAGAAAATAAATAATATATTAGAATATAACTAAAACATATTAAAAATGAAGATCAGGTTGAACAACTTGAATATTATACAGAAATAAAGTCAATTTAATATTGAAACTGATTATAATTTAAATTTCAAATTGGTTAATGTTTTTCATAATTTATTCAAAATAAATACATAATCACTTAAGTATAAATTAATAACTAGATTATTTAAGATTAAAAACTATTCATAATAAAAAGAATTTATTAGAACTTTATTAAAAAATGTGATCTTATTTATAGGTCGAGTCCCCAAAGCACTGGGGAAGTTCTTGGTGGTATTTATATACTAAATGTGATGCAACTGTTTTCTTTATCCTTTTGGTATTTATATTGATTTTTCAATAATATTAATGAATCATAGTAGTTAGAAATCATTAACATTTTGTTTTACATATATTTGCATATATTTGCATATTTTTTTTTTTTTTTAGGTATAAAATTAAAAATATATTCTATAATAGATAAACTTTCATATTTTAGTAATTTGTTTGTATACACTTAAAAAAAATATATTCTCAATATAACAATAATTAATTCTTACAAATTTCACCCCAAGTATTACTACACATTATTGTTAATTGAAGATTAATTTTAGTATAGTTTTATTATCTGAATATCCAAATACCGTTAAAAAGAAAAAATTCATAATATTTCAATAAAATTAAAAAAGAATACAAATTGTGACAATTGAACAAAATTTTACACTATGGTTGAAAAAACCAATTATTGCTATTTTACTTTTAGAAGTTATAAACACAAATATATTATAATAAAACTGTAGGAACTATAATATAATATAATCACCCTTTTTTATTTTTTGCGTTACATGTCTTTATGATTAATTATGATGTGTCATAATATAACAATATTAACAATAAGCTATTCAAAAAAAAAACCAGTATGAGTAAATATGTGGTGTGCTACTGCACTAGCATAAAAGTACCTAGGTACGAATCGCCACTGCTTTGAATTTGCCTGAGGTGTCAAATGTAATTTTTAGGAGTTTAAATTATGTGTAATACAGCTGCTAAATTGTTTAAGGGGAGTTCACATATCTCCATTTAAGTATATACATAATATGTTTTGTTACCTTAGTGACCAAATCCAATGAGAATGATCAGCACGAGATATTAGGGGTTGACTAGAATTACGTATATCCCAGAACTTGGAATATCCATCATCTCCACATGTAGCCATGTAATACTGACAATTTGGATTAAAATCAAAATCTCTAATTGTATTTAAAAAAAAAAAATTTAAATTAATAGCTTTATATTTTTTAATATTCTATAAATTCCTTGTATATAGTAATTTTTAATATTGAAAAATAAAATGTTCTAACATTTTGTATAGTATCACTGAGTATAAATAGTTATAAAAAGCAATTTTTTAGAAAGAGTTAGGAATTTCAAATTAATTACCACTGGGCAGAAAATCAGCTTCTTAAAAGTTATTTTTTTATGAAAAAAATCTAAGCATTTTTTAATATACTAACATTTGCTGTCTCTGTCTATCTAATGGGTAATGTAGCAAAAACATGCTTACGCAGACTGCACAGAACTCAATAAATTTTGATTTTAGAATAAAAGCACCTATTATAAAATTAAAAGAAGACAATATTCAAGAGGGCAAGCAAATCCAATTTTTCCATTATTCCAATAATGTAATGTTCAATATATATTGTTTAGTAATAAAGATTATTTCAACACTTTTAAATGTGTATAAAAAAAAAATTAATTTAAAAACAAAAGGTATCAACTTGCCTTCTTTTATTTTTATAATAGGTACTTTTACTCTAAAATCAAAATTAAGGAAATTTTATGCAGTCTAAGTAATCAAGTATAAGCTATGTTGCCTTACTTAAGTATAAGCTATGCTATAACCTTGACCGTTAGATAGACAGAGACGGCAATTACTGGTATGGCATTCTCTTAACTAAAAATGTTTTCTCAGAAAAGAACACACCTCAGTAATACTAATATATACATGTACAGTATATATATATATATATATATATATATGTACTATATTAGTATATAGGATTTTTTTTTATATTTTAAATATTAATAACTTCTTTGCTAAACTCAAATTTTAAAAACAAAATGAATTAAAAAATTTATTAATTTTAACCATACCTAATAATTTGAGTATGGACTCCATCTAAACTCCATGCAATTTTGGCTTGAGATCTTAGATCCCAAGCTTTTATATTACAATCATCAGCCGTTACAAACTGTAAATTAACACTTTGTGGGTTCCATTTACCAGTGGTAAATCTTGGTTGACCTATCAAACAATCATAAAATAAAATCATCAATATTAATAAATTGTATAAAAGACTATTTGTAATGGGCAATTAAAAGTCTACTGTAGGTAATCATAACAATACAAATTATTTTTTACTGCTAATGAAAAAACTTGTAAAATTACACACCTTTACCATCTAATACTGTGGTACACACAATTTTTACTCCACTTTCACCAATATCCCACATAACTATATTATTATCAACAACAGATGCCATGCAATTTTCATTTGTAGGATGAAATGTGGTTACCTAATAAAAAGGTAAAATGTAAATTATTATCAAATTAATAAATAATTTATTTAAACATTTAATATTTAGTACCTTAACATCAGTACCATACTTTTCTGAAGGGAAATTTAGGACATTTTCTAGTTGGCCATCACAATCTGGTAGCCGCCATAATGATGTACATTTTTCACAATCTCTTTCAGTACTAGCATAACAAGTAGATATTAATTGTTTGTCCATTGGAGAAGCTGTTAAAGACCATATTTCACCAACACTATGTTCGTATATCTAAAATTAAATTGATTATTTAGTAAATTGTCAAATTGTTTTATTATTTATTAAATAAAATAAACCCCATAGAATTTTTTTTTTCTTATGTATTACATTTATTATCAACAATTGATCTTTAAAGACAACTTTACATAATAAGTAATATATATGCTATTACGTTATTGGTAGGTAACATTTGAAAAGTGTGATTTATATTATTGATTTGTCTTGGAAATTTAACAAACCTTGAACTATGACCCTTAATAAATGTAGATTTGTTTATCATTATGTAAGTTTGTTTAAGATCTGGAATATATAATCCTAAAAATTGTATTGTGTTATTTTACTTTTGCAGAAATTAATGTTTTAACTAGGTATACAGTTATTTTTTTACACAAACATGATTTCTTTGGTGACATATAAAGATAACTAATCTTGCCACAATATCCTCTTAAATTATTTTTAATTTCCTACGTGTTATGGGTGATAATTATCAATACATACATGCGGAGAAAGTGTATTTGTCTCTTCTTGCAATTTAACAAGATGTACTTGATTGTTAGCTGTATTTAATGACTGTGTTCCAATTAAAAAACTGACTTGATCCACATCAGCGTGCAATGAACATAAAGATCTTGCCTAAAAATATACATTTAATTTAATTAAAAAACAATAGCAATTCTTATTGGTACATTATTGTTAATTACTTGAAATTCAACTCCATATATTAGAGGGTTAGACATTTGAAATTATTTTAAAATCTGTTTTCATGTAATCAAGTATAAATAATAACTAACAAATTACAAACTTCAAAACTTGAAAAAAGTGTTGGAATATTTACATTTATGACATTTATGTACTATCATAGAAGAGAGATTAACCGAGTATTATCTAAATTTCAAATAAACATAACTCTGAAAATTGTTAGTTCTGTTATCTATTGTTATAGAGTTGATAACAAATTGACAATTAATTTTGTTTTGTGTTTGAAAGGTTAGAGTATTTTCTATGTATATTCTATTGTAACAATAAAAAAACTATAAATCATTTGGCTCAAATAAAATATTTGTAAAAGTAAAACTGAATGTCAAATAATTGATTGTTAAAAATAAAATGTTGTATAAAAATATATTTTTTGTTTCTTATTGGTTTAGGAGTAAATATTGAAAAATGGCAACGGCATCGGTCTCTGTAGAATTTCAAAATCTTACCTTGTCTGAATGTTTTGATCAAGGATTGGCATCTTACGAAAGTATTTGTGAATCTGTTGAGCCAGCTAAAGAATCTGGAACACAGGTTAGTATTGAATTATTGTATTGTGTACCTTGTGTACAAATCCAGTGCTCAATTTGTAAACTAATACATGAGTAGATTAATTTTTATTTGATCGGGAGAGAACAAAGTTTTAACCTCCAGCCCCCAAAAAATAAAATATATTGGTAATACAAAATAAGAATAAGTAATCTCTCTTTGAATTAAGTAACTTCAATGATCAAATTTAAAACAATGTTATTACAAATTTTAGCAATCATAATAATAATTAAAAATAATAGTTTAACGACTAACGCCTTAATGATACATATAATAAAAAGATAAATTTATTATTACAAATATTTTCTATTAGACATATAATACAATTAATTTCTTTATGAATGTATAAATTATATAAATGTATAAAGTATATCCATAAAATACAATTTTGTTTTGGGTATCGGTATATGCACAAATGACAAAATAAGTAACTAGGTATATTCTGTATACCTTCCAATTTAGCCCTAGTTACCTCCAACTGACTTTAATGGATTGTTTAATTTTGATTTCAGTATAAAATAATAAAATGTATGAAAATATTGGAACATACAACACAACTTGTGTCTGCAGCTGGAATGTTCAGCAATAATGAAAATATCGAAGAAATACCTACAGCAGACATCAAATACATGTTATTGCCGTTCATGTTAGGATCTTTAGCTTTAAAACTAACAAATAACGGGAACAGATTAGATGTTGTTAAAACAGCTGAAGTTTATTTCCGTGATTATCTACAGAGGTATGTTTGTTTGTTTCACATTCAAAGTGGATTACACAGTTGTTTTGATATTATAGGTGTAAAGATTATGGGATATCGGACCATACATTGCCACCTGCGTACACAGATTCCGAAGAAACAACTACCCAAACAACAATGGATTTTTCTCTCATGGCTCGTAGACGCGCAGAAAAAATTAAAAATTACAAGGAACAAAAGTTAATGGAGTCACAGTTGCAGCTACTAAAGAACCAAAACGAATCAGAATCAGTTGACGATGAAGTGAAAAGAAAGTATATAGTTTCTTTATTAAAATATAATGTTGGTAAGTCTTTGGAAGAAATAGATTCACTTCAAGCGGAAATGAGAATATTACATTATAAGCTTAAACATGAGGATAAAGACAATCCTGAACAAGCAAAAGCACAAAAACTCAAACCAAAACCCCTAATGCCTATTATTATTACGAAAAATGAGTTGCAAAAACAAGTATTTGGTGCTGGTTACCCAAGTTTGCCAACTATGACTGTTGAAGAATTCTGTCAAAAACGGATCAATGATGGAATGTAAGTAAAATAACAATACAAATCTACAATGCATAATATTTTTACATTTAAATATACATTTTTTTTAGATGGCAATTACCTACTGCTGATAATACTAAATGTTTACAACAGTTTGTTGACGCACCAGAAAAGGAGGAAGAGGATAAGGAAGACAAAATAAATGAGGAGGAAGAAAATGAAAGACAGAGACTAAATGCCCGTGATGAGTATAAAGATGACCATCGTCGAGGTTGGGGAAATAGGCATAATCGGAGTTGAAAAGGCTGTTATAAATATTTTTAATGCTTTACATAATATACCTATATAAATATTACTTTGTATCAGTTTAATAGAACAGTTAAAAACAAACTAAATGTCCTACATCTATAAAATAATTCAAGTTTTGTAAATATAATAAACCTGAATAAAATAATGGTTATCTAAATGTTGTGTAATACTTATTAATATATTTCAAATGATTTTATCATACCTACATTTATCAAAGTATGAATAATATAAAATAATTTTGATATTCATATTTTAAAATAAATTATAGTTAATTGTGAAATTATGAACAATAAATATATAATGATCATTTTACAGTAATCTGAAAAATTGTTTAGTTTTATCGCCAAAAGTTTATGAGTTTTAACAGTAGGAACAAAGTTGTCAAGGAAAACCTAATAACTTTATTGAGAAATGTAGAAATCTATGGATTACTTTTTAAAGAATACGAACGGGAACTAATTCTTTTCTTTTAAGAATTGGAACGTATAGTATTGTAATTCTTTTTTTTAAGTTATGTTAATAATACAATTTAATTAATATTTGAACAACTTGTTATTTAAAAACAAAAAATGTGGAGGAACAAGACAAACTGATTTCTTTATTGTATGAATAAAGAATTTAACAAATTCCTTTTGCAAACTGGATGAGTTTGTAGAAAGATTTTCTTTTATTGTTAATGGAACGAATTGTTTTTTTAACAGGAATGTTAACACAGTAGGAATCTTTACAGCTTGTTAAAAGTAAAATGACACAGATTACTTCCTGCCTACCTATTTGAAATTATATTAATAAAATATACCAATAGAAACAAATTATAATCAAAAATAATTAAAAATTGATTATATCCAACAAATACATTTGCAGCGTTATTTATAGTTAATTTCAAATATGACTTATTCAGTTTTTCTGATTTAACACTGATGGGAGAGAATCATATTTGGATGATTAGTATTTCCTAATAGTATTATAAATGTTTTAAAATAAGCTAAATTAATATTTATATATAGTCTGTACCAAATAAGAGCGCACAAAATTTGGTCAAAAATCGCGCATGATAGAGTGTTACTGTCATTTGTTCCTGCGGTGATTGGTCATCTGTTTATAAAGTGTTTTGTATTATCACACCATTTTAACTGTAGTAGTTGGGGTTAGTCATTGTTAATTCAATTCCCCGTATTCACAGCAGCTAATACAACCGACTAACAGCGACCAATGTCAGAGCGAATAGACTCGGCCAGGGAGTCCAGACATTGCTTCACTATTCATTTGGATGCACCAACGCGGTGCACTCTTATTTGGTACAGACTATAGTTTTTTTAGACAACATTTTTTTAAAATTAATTTAATTTAATTGTCTCAATACACCAAGTATTTTTACAATATTATAAGAATATTATTACAATATACAATAATTGATAATGTTAACTATTTTTACAAAAGTATTTAGTCATAATATAATTAAGTTTTGATTAGCTTATAAGTCTATGTCAGAATCAGAGGTTGAGGTGTTTTCATTGGGGTCTAGTAGGATATCCTGAGGTAGTCGAGGTTTGAGTCTTAGGTTGGTGGATCTTCTACCGATTTTGTAGTGACGTGCTCCGTCAACTTTGTTAAGTTTCTCGTGGAAATTCTTAAATTGTTGTGTTATCCAAGTAGATATGTGTGGTAGGCCCGTATCGTTGTGTAGCTGTTTGTTTCTCATAAACCAAGGGGCCTTTAGGGCTATTCTTAGGAATTTATTCTGGAGGGTTTGTAATTTTTTAATTTTTTTTTTGAGGCAGCTGCCCACACTGGGCATGCATAGGTTATTAATGGTCTTATTATCGCTGTGTACAAAAGTATAGAGCATTTCATTTGTATGGTAGAGCTATGATTTAATAGAGTACAGTATTCGCAGCCTGGTGTACACTTGGTTTAATTTTTTGTTAATGTGTATTTTCCAACTTAGTTTTTCATCGAGGTGTAGGCCCAGGTATTTTACTGAGTCGTCTTTGTCGTTCCAAATGATTTCTTGATTGTTAATTTGTAGTTAAGTCGGATTTATGTATTTTCTAAGTGTAAATATTTTTGCTTCGCTTTTGGTTGGGTTTAGTGTTAGTTTCCATTTTGAGAACCATTGGGATAGCTCATCAAGGGAGCTTTGTAGGTCTCTTATTGAAAATTCTAGAGCTTGGTTTTGTGTTATTATAGCTGTCGTCCGCGAACATAGCTAATTGGCAGTGTTGTGGCGTTGGTATATCGTGGCAGTAGATGTTGAATAGAGATGGTCCTAGCACTGTTCCCTGTGGAACGCCAGCCTTTACTCTATATATTTGTGATATGTCCGTTCCTATTCTGAGGTGGTTAGGTTAGGTTAGGTTAGGTTGACATAAAAGTTGCTACACAACATTCTTAACTTAAGAATAGTTTTAATTATGATTTTGTGGATAACATTAAATTATTATAATTAGTCGCACTATAACTATAAGGTGTACCTAAGATTATAAGTTTCTGATGTACGATTATTAGATAGATATAAATAAAAACTAAACAGAAATGTAATATTAACTATTTATTATATTTGAACAAATCCATAGTATAATAAGTATTTGTATTAAAACAAATTACAAATTAAAAATAATGCCCACAGAATTTTTACATAAATAAACGTACTTAAAAAAACATGTAACAAATTTTAATGTTAGATTTTTTATCATTAATGGTTTAATAATTTACTTGTTTCAATATATACTTTTCATTTATTGAAATTGAGTTATTTTAGTTTATGGTTTAAAATGAAATAAATATCTTCCAGAGAAAAAATATTAAAATACATTTATTGTGGGATTTTTAAATTTTACAGAAAAGCTAAAACGAAATTGTATTAAACAAAGATTACCTGGTGTTTGTATACAACATTTTGCTTGATTAATAGGAAGTTATAGAAACGGAACTGTTTATAAGATAATTATTTACATTACATTCTAAATTAATTACTAAATTTTAATTTACACAATTAAGTATTCATAGTTAAAATATAAAAAAAACCAGTACTCTAATACTTTATTAATATTATTGTTTAGTATTCTTAGTATAAATTTGCCAATCCAATTGTTCATGTATTCGGTACTAATTTAAGTTTATTTATTACATCTTCTTTTGTTTGTAACAATAAATTGAGTAAATGTGTCTGCCTTAATTTCTCCTGTTCAATAAGTACTTTTATTTTATTAAATTTGTCTATTGTTTTCCGCTCACACTCAATCTTCCTCCTTGCATTATTTACCAAATCACATTTAGTATTTAATTGTTGGTCCCATGAATATTGTTCGAATTCGAATACATATTCATATTTACTACCAGGAGTATCAATAGGAATAAATGTTTCATCCATCTTTTTGTCTTCTATCTCCAAGTTAATATTTATCTTCCTTCAGTTTGTATATTCGGCAAATTAATTTTTGGAAATGGTTTGCATCAACTCTGGAAATGTTATAAATATCACTCGAATAACACGTTTGAAAAAAAAAAAAATTTAACTTGATATTAAATTTTAAATTGATTTATTTTATTAATTATTCCCATGAAGATAGATGAGTACTACGATTCAAAATATTAATCAGAGGTAGTTGATGTAATCACGATTAAAGTATTGTATCTAAAAACAGAAATGAGGTGTTCCCAAATAATGATAACGTGTGATTAAAAATCAATGTTAAATAACCTTTTCAAATATCTGTTGTGCCAAACGCAAAAAAGCTCTGAGGGAAATTTCATATTTTAAAATTTAAAACGTTGCCTTGAGCGTTAATGAACATAACCTCAAATATTTCAAAGTTGCTTTGTTTTAGGACTTCGGCATTATCCGTTCACAATCGCTTCGCCAGCGTACGTTGGAACTTAATCGAATAAAAAAAAACCCCATCGATTTGTTGTGCGAAACCACGTCGGGTAGGTTACAGGGAAAAAACGATTTCGTTATTCCGTGGAACTTTTAATTTCCGTTATCATATTTCTGATATTATATTTTAGTTATTCGGGGTTGGTCATACTGATAAAATTAAATCTCTATTGTCGTTTGAGTGACATAAATTGTTGGTCCTTAGATATAGTCAATATGTTAACCAATAAGCGGCCGTTACGTGGTTGATCACTCTCTTGCTATCGAATAATCCGCTAGTCGATAATTAAATTGAATAGTTCAATATCATTAATTTTTTTGGTGGTTTTTCGGTAATTCCCGCCGCGCCCGTGTCACTGTTATAATTTTTCTCTGTCCTTTTCGTGATACGTCGAAATGCGTTCACCAACAGAAAGTACCTTTAAAATTATTATTAGATATAAACTGCAACTATTATAACATTTGTATATGACCGAATTTTGTAGACAACCCGCCGATTGGAGTTTTACAATTTTCCTAAATAAGTAAAACAAAACAAAAAAAGTGTATTTTACATTTTTTTTTTTTTATAATTAATATCATTAAAATGTTGTCAAATAATGACACTACGTGTACTAAGCTATAATTGTACCTATCAGTTTGTGATAGATATAAATAATCATATACCTTTGGTATTATTTTGCTATTGGTCCTCCGGGCAACGGTTACATTAATAAATTATAATTAAAAACAAACATTGGTTCCGAAAAAGATTCCAATAATAATCGTTTATTTTTTTTTTTATATAGGTACTACAATTATAATTCTATTTACTATCGTATAAATCATTTAATTCACGATTACATAAAAAATATTACAATAGAATACAATTAAGACATTATTATTACTGTATAGTAGGTAGTGACTACTAATTATACAGTGTAATCAAATACATCTTATTATATAGTTTAATTAATAGCTGCGAAATATACAAAAAAAAAAAAAATGAATAATTAATTATGCAAAACCTATACAGGTTAATTTATATCACTTACGATTTTGTTTCTTAATAAATCCAATAACGTATTTTTTTTTTAAAAAAACACTACTTTTTTAAAATTTTTATTTCCATTAAATACCGTCATTATCACACTGAAAACAGAATAATGTAATAGACGGTTTTAAAAAGTATTGAATGGGTAGTATTAAATATAGACTATATACAGTAATGGATGTAAAATGTACTGCCTCATTATTTTATAAATACAAATTATACCTAAACTAATAGTTGAAAACTTTTTTCTACAAGTAAACAACTCAACTTATTTATTTATAAATATTAATTATTACAATTATTAAATAAAAGTCACAAGAAACAATTCTATTTAAATTAATACAATAAATACATAGTTGAGTATCTAAATATAATATTCGATATAGGTACTTAAGTTATACTGGAATAATTAATAAGTGTAAAATCCTAGAATATTAGGAAATTATTATATTCGTATTTTGTTTTGATAATTAAATTAGTAGGTATTCTATAATTATAATTAAGTAATAATAATATAGTCTATGTCAAAATTATCAAGAAAAATGCTTTGAAATTATATACAATTTAAAAATAGTACCTTACTTTATTTTTTTATAGATATGCAACCAACATAATTTCAATAATTCTCATCATTAATATTTAATATACCTAAAACCTAATGGAGTATGCTTATTATTAATGTTTTAAATTCTGAACAAAGCAAGGAATGTATTTTTTTTTATAGAAATACAAAATATTAGTTTAATCAATTGCAGATGTAAGATTCAACAAAAGATGGCAACTCAGCGTACAAGCCAAGCCAATATAATGTGCGGTGAAATTCAATTTAACAATTGAATAAAAATAGCAATATTAATTAAATCATTTTTATTTTGACTAAAATGTAGTAAAATGTGTTGATGCATCAGCATAATACAGAGTAATCTCTAAATTAAACAATCATTAAACAATCAATTTTCATCCCAATAATTCATGTTAAACGGTTGTTTAATTTCATAGTGTTAATATTTAACTTGATGAGATTTCTTCCAATTACAATTAGTGAAAAAAAAAGTTCAAGTTAATATGCCTAGAAAAAAGTATTGCAGCATACTTGTAGTCTTACGATTAAATTATTTGTCTTTTCAATATCGAACAAAATTATGTTAACTAGGAGGATGAATTACACCCTCATAGATTTACTTGTCCAAAAAAACCATTATATTATATGCTTCTAGTAGCACATATGGTCAAAGCAAAACACACTGATATACTATTACAATCATTTAATTTCTAATATTATTTCATAGATGGGTTATATTCAATTATTTACTTTTTTTATAGCATACAATGAACATCCAACTCAATAGATAAAAATATCAATGAGATTAAATGATTCCAATAAAAAAAAAAAACAATTATATAAATGAAAAAAGAGAATATTTATAAACACACAATTATCAGAAATAATTTTAAACAAGTAAGACTTTATTTAAATTAACATATAAAAATTAGAGTAATGGAAAATATCTGGAAACAACTAGTTAAATATTTTGACAGAGACCAAAATTGCTGTTGCTTTTAATCAGAAAAAAGACCATTTTTTATAAGCAATCATTTTTTCCTTGCTCTACTCAGAATTTAAAATAATTAAAACAAATAAATTCACAATTTTTTTAAAAAATAATTATTGATATTAATCAATCAAGATATAAGTCATAAGTTATATTTTTAATTTAGTGTTCATTTAATTAATGATTATTATTCGATACTCCATAATAATTTTAAATATATATACCCTTATCTTAACAAATTGGAACATAATAAATCCAATCTATACTTGTAAACTGTTATAATTATTATTTTTATTATGTATACACATAATACCATTATTTACAGCTATTTGCATGTATAATTATACGAAAGATATTAACATTCTTGAAACCCCAAAACCAAGTTTTAAATATAGATTATTCAAGATACACAGAAATTAATTAAGCCCAAATTAAATTAAATGTTTTTAATTCATAAATCTTAAAATCACTGTGGTTTAAAAACAAATAACTTAAATTGAGATTTACACTACATTGTTAAAATATATAATAATACAAATACCTCGTATAAATTATGATTTGCAAAAATGTAATAGATCATTTTCTTGAAAAAAAAAAAAAAAAAACTAACAGAAATAAGCGTAATATATTATATATAATAATGGGTATGATAAATATTATCCCCTATAAATGAATTCAACCTAGCAATTCAAAAGACATAGAAAGTATACTTACAATAATTATTATACTTAATACACGTTTTGAATACCAGGCAACTAATTCTAACCGAATTTAATTTCTAACTATGATTACATAAAGATGTGTTTATAATAGAAATAATAATAATAAAATAAATATAATACGGATTATATGTATAATTGATTAATACTCATGTTGTATAATCGGAGGGTTAGCAACTTTGTGGTACCAACCAAATGCATATTTTAGAATAATAATATGCATTATTTGATTAACACAAAACTAAATATAATCTTTACCAGAAATAAAAAAAAATACTATGGTAATATTTATCTTAAATGGTTAATACAATCCAAACTATTAAATATTTAAATATAATATTGAAGTTACATTTTTTTTTTTATTGCTATAATAAACATCAATATAGATAAGTAATTAAAATTATTCTGGGGGATAATATTTGTGTTCCCTTAATATTTGATCACGACGTTAACATAAACAAAATTTGAATTGTAATCTTAGCTGTTAACATTAAGATTTACAATATTCTTAAGTATCAGGTACAATTGTTAGAGTTTGTCAAAAATTTACAACTCAAACCCCAAAGAAAAAAATTTTCTTTCTTTTAAAATTATAAGAATATATCGAAGTATATAATAAAATATAATAACGATTATAAAAAATATCAAATTTTAAAAAGAAATAAGGATATATTTTTCAGTAGGGTTGAAGTCTGAATAGCTATTAAAAAAATTATCTAAAATATCAAGTTATTACTTTTAGGTTATGAAAATGATGAATTAAAACTATTGAGATATATTAAAGCAATGATTGGTACCACGTTTTCAGTTTTCTTAAGGACCACACCTAATATTATTCAATGTCAACAACATACTAGAATAAACCAACCAGAAAACAAAATATAATTAAAAGCTAATCACAATTAAAATTATTTAAGCTCGAGAATCGAAGAAAAAAATCAGATAAGTAGAGATTAAGTTGGCAGGAAAATTGGAATACAAACAATTACTAAATATGACTATAATACACACTTAACAATAATATTATGAAATATTTATTAAACAATAATTATATATTTTAAAAGAGGAATGCATTTTTCATTGCTGCTGTTGCTATTCGAAAAGAATATTTTCGATAAGTCTGTTAGACTAGAATTTTTGCATAACTAAGATACTGAAAGCGTCCAGGTGATGTCTAATTTTGATTAGAGATAAAATGAAGATAAATAGGTAACAAAATAAAAACTAGCAACAACAAAATTGAACTTTGGAAAATGTTGTCTATAACCTATTGGAAAATCAAATGTAAAAAAAAAAAATAATAAGATGACAAATACTTAAAAATAATTGTGAAGGCAGAAATATAAAATTAATTTTGTCTAAAGTTAATTAAGAGGCAATGATCGGCAAGGTAGGTTGTAATACGTTCTATGCCTAATATTAATTGAAGTGTAACACAGTAATAATTTTTTTTTCTCTTAATTTGGTATTAAGCAAAGTACATAACTTTCTTTGTATCTGCATGTACTGTAATAGCACGAGCCATTGCACCAGGTGTTCGATCTTCACTACAGCCAGATTGATGTGAACCTTCACCACTGAAAAATAAATAAAATACTAGTTGAATATAATACAACTCAAAAAATTTAAATTCTAAAAAAAATAATGTCTAAATAAATACATATTTCTATTATAGACTTAAATTAAAACAATGTAATTTTTTTTTTTCAGAAATAAAGGTTGTAGTATTATTTAAAAAATAATCAAATACTTAAGAGATAAATATTTCTCACTAAACTACGTATTCAAAAATACTCTTATCTGCTACCATTTAAAACCAGAAATATACACATTAGCATGTTAATACCAAAGGTCAGTAAATTGATTTTGCAAATATATGAATATTTGGTAAATCAAATGTATACATATAATTTTAAAACTATTTCGTCAGTCATTTGTGCTATAAAAAGAAAAAATGTCTCACACTTTTGCTATCGCTGGATGTATATAAACTTAACTATAATTTTAATACATTTTATATTGGTACAACAGAAACTTTAAACTAGATACAAGAGCAGAGCATATCTCTGAAATAAAATTCAAGAAACCTAATTTTAATTTTGACTGGCATGTTTTAGAAAATAGTCATAGCATTAATTTAATATAGCTAACAACTTATACTTTTTGGACAGTCAATACAATGTTTACATTAGTTTTATGTTGAAAAAGTTGTATATTAATAATGAAGTAAAATTGGGTTAGATTAAGGAAAGCAATTTAAAAAAAAAACATCTTAAATGTATAGCCAAATTTGAAAAATATATATGAATATATATATTTTAGATAATAAATAAAACATCTTGCATCTATGTCATCTCATTGCTTTTTTTACAATCTCATCTATTAAATTCCTCTAATCTCTATACAAATAATAATGTAATATTATCATATTTCTATATTCTATCACATTTTATTTTTTCACTTTTATTGTACCTGATGATTTTTAAATGAAAACTAGTTCTAAATAAAAATACACACAACCAATTATAATACTCTAGGCTATAAAAATGAATTATATATAACTACAAATTAAATGAAAAAAAAATTAAAAAATAAATACTCAATAAATATAAACACCAATCAAAATTATGCAATTTTACCTGTCATGTTCTTTTTCAACCAAATGATATCTAGCTCTAAATGCTACCAAATGAGCATAATAAGCGGGCGCAGGTATAGATACTGAACGTGTACATCTAACATATGTGTGACACAGTTGGTATGTTAAACATTGCAATTCATCAGACTCAAAATGATTGTCATCCCATAGAACATGATAATGACTTGGCCTACTTGTTCCCTGTTAAAAAAATTAAACAATTATGTAAAAACACCTATTCATTAATTTATACAAAATGATTACTTGTATTCCTTGATGACTACATAAGTAAAAATCAAACTCTGTAGGATGTGTTATTCCAACATCAACTGTTGTACCAGCTGGAATATTTCCAGATTTTCCAGATTGCTCCTTCTTATCAGCACAAAACAATCTAATAAAAAAAATATTTATTTAAAATTTGAGACTATAAATTTAAAATACTATCAAACCTAGTGTGATGACGTTTCTGAACAATAATAAATGTGATTCCTGGTTTGTAATCACCTTCTAATTTTATACATGCTTCACGGATAGCGGTAAGTTCATGTTGTAGAACCTATAAAAATTAAAAAATATATAAAACAAGTAATAACGTTAAAGATAAATATTTTTATTTTTCTCCTGCTAATAGTTTAACATCGATTGGAAACTCTACAAACTAATTTAGATTTGTGTTGTTGTTCAGTTAATGATATTAACGCACACCACATTGAACTTATAAACATTTTTCTAATAATTTATACTAAGTAATACATTATTTTAGATTGTTAAGTATTTTTAGAGAAATTTGTGATTTATTTATTATAGCTAACAGGCGCAGCAAATTAGTTAAATAAAAATTATAATAATTTTTTTAAGTTTGGAGGTAACGACTTTGAATAAATGCAAAAGTTCAAATATCTTGAAACCCTAATTGTAAAAATTACATGCATATAAAAATCAATGTCAGACTTGGAACTGCTAACTGATGTCTTTATGGAATGAATAAGGTATTTATAATAGTTATCATTGGAGAAAAAAAAACACCTTTTATAAGCTATAGCAGACTTGTGTTGACATTAAGTGTACCATATGGACAATAAGAAGCAATGAAGAGAATCTGAGATTATTTGAGAAAAAGTGCTTATGAAAATATGTGGACCCGTATTCAACAATGCCAAACGAAAATGGGTAATCAGGCATAACGGCCAATGTACAAAATTAATAAGAGAGAATGTTGACCAGTTCATTAGAAGAATATGATTAGAATGGGCTAATGGAAGTTTCATAAAGATAGTAATGATGGATAAGATGTTCAGGAAAATATTGAGAATAAGGTGGAAACACGGAATCAATGAGTTTTAAGAAATAATTAGAACAGATTGGGAATCGACATATGATAGAAGTCGATGAAAGCAAGTAGTTTCACAGCATAGTCTAAATGACACATAAAGCTCATAAAAATGATACAAATTATTAATAAATTCATCATTCAGTAAATCAGTATGAGAGATTATCATGTCTCACTGTTTCCATCAATGACTCAAGCACATTTAAAATGTGTGTCTTCTAAACTACAAGGTTAAAAATAATACTAAAATGTCAAACAAAAACATACATGAGGAAATTGTCCTTCAGATACTCCATCACGGTATAATATTATTCTGTGGGGCTTATATCCTCCAGTGCTCTTGTAAAACATAATTAGGAGCTCTCTGAAATTAAAAATAATTAAACATATAAAAAAATATCAGTGTTTGGAAATGTTGCATTCATTGAGAATTGCATTTCTTTTATTTTTAAGGAATGACGGATGAGAATACATTTAATTTACGCCGAAATGTGTATGCAAAATTTGCAATCTATTTTAATTACAAAATTAAAAAAAAAACCTTTAATCATAGACTGTAACGAAAATAAGTGTGTTAACAATGTACAAAAGAAATTGATTAGGACTACCTACAGCAAATATTTCTGTATACAAGGTAATCAATTATAATAGGGTGATCTGTTTAGCACAAGGGAAAATATAAAAACATTTTTTTTTTAGAATATTTAACGCATTTCAAATTGTAATGAATGTGAAAGTACTTTTTAAATTAATTTATCAATCACTGAAAAATATTATAGTAATGAAATACACATCATACCTGACCATAGAACTAAGTTCTTGAATAATTTCTTGTCTGTGCTGTTGGACACGTACTGTTGCTGCATATCGACTAGGATGTGCATCCATAGATCCAACTACTGCTGCTATAGATGGTTTTTTATTGTCACCTGCAGGTGGATGAGTAACATCTGCCCCCAAAAATATGACTGGTTCGTTAAACACCTTTATTAAATATAATTTATAAAAGTTAATAAAGTCTTAAATATTTTTATTTTTAACTATTTGCATACTTTAGGTCTGATACTTGGTACCAGAATGCTGTTAATGCCACCCAATTTTACATTGATTTTTAAGCATAAATTGGACAATGTTTGAGGTGACGTTTTATTAACATTTTTAGCTTGAACACATTGTGTAGCCATTCCCAGAACAGTATCGCCCACTCTTTTGACTTCAGCTAATTATAAACGAACACAGCATTATTTGTGTCATTATTTTTTAAATTTAAATAAATATATTATATATTACCATACACTGGAGTTTTTCCAGGTAAAACAACAACTACTAGTTGCAATCCAGTAAATGTTGACTTTAAATATCGGAACATTGGTTCAACTTGATCAGGTCCTGTGGCATATTTACCTTAAAATAATTTTAAAAAAAAAATTACTTTAAAAAAAACATAATGTTTTAATTTTACTTACAAAAACATGGCTGGCCAACAATTGGCATACCAGCATCACTACTTATTTTTTGAAGCTGTGTTGTAAAATTCCTATATAAAAAATAAAATATTTAGTATATACATAAGGGTACAAAATAAAACCTAATTAATAACTCAATAACCAAATTTTATATTGGGATCAAGACATGCACTTGTAAAAGGTACAGTTATGATTCCTTTATGGTTAACCATCTATTTTTTTGTAGGATTTATAATTGAATTTTTACCATATTTCTAATATTTTAAATCAGTATAAACTTGAGATTTTATTATTTGAAAATATTATCTACTTGAATAAATAATATTTTTTTTTTCAAACTAATTTTTACTCCTTAAAAGTATATCTAATTCACCAAATATACTCTTAAGAACATTACTAAGATAATATATTGATTATCGTTGAGTAATTACTTATATTTAACTGAATAATATAACAAAGAAAGTTTATCAATATTTCCAGGTTTAAGATATTTTGCAAAAAGCATCTCTTATAAATAAATATAATAAAAAGCATAATTCAAAAATTGAAAATTACATTTTTTTTTCCCCTCTTAAAAGATTAAATTCATCAAATGCACATAAATCCTCAGAGAAAAATTCTGGTTCACAATAAAAGAATCACCCTGTATACTTTAAAGCAATTAATTGTAGAGGCTGTATTGCTGTGGGCTAATGTTGTACAAGTTTATTATTATATTAATACTGATAACTGTACAATATGTAAAATCTCTCTATTTAGTATGACTAACTTTACAAAGATATTGAATTTGAATTAAATGCTTTACAATAAAAAAATTATTAACTATATAAATAATAATTATAATTAATTACAAGTATACAAAAAAAAATACAAACATAATCTTGTCACAGGTTTACATTGTAATACATTTAAAATTATTCACAAATGTAAATAACCCAAGAATTTAAATTGGTTTATAGTGTACAACAGTTGTTGTTAAATATAACAATTATTAATCTCTCTTAATCAATCTCATAGCTTTAAATTAATTTAAAGATATTACCAAAACTTAATTTGAGACATTATATTTTTAACCAAACCTATTTTTTCACATAATTCAGCCCTATAAGTTAGAATAATTAATTTGCTTATATTTATTTGTATAATCTAGTTTATCCCGTGCAACTGAACATATTCCTAGGCCTTTATTATTTTTAAAACTAAATTTAAATTAATTTGGTTCACTAAAATACAACAAGGTTTCCATTTTAAATAGTTATAATAATTTATTGAAAATACAGAATGACAGGAATCCTCTCTAGTATTGTATCTAATTTAAAAATCATATATAAACTTCTTACAAAAACAACTTTTTTTTTTAATTATTTGTTTTATTGATTAACAATAAAACAAACAATACATTAACTAAAATATTAATATTACTACTATTTTTACTTTTAAATTTTAAATTTACACCCAATTCAAAATAATTACCATTTTTACTATTGACAAAATAACTTAATAAAGATTTTACTTATTATTATTAAATAGTTTACATTAAAAAGATAAATAATAATCTAGAATTAGGAGTCTAAAAAACATAAAAATAATCATTGTAATTTTTACTCTTAATACTTCTAAATTTACATTACAAACTAAAATTTTTTGTTATCTTAGAGATTTCTTTTAGGCTTTGAAATTGATGTAGATGACAACTGCACAAATTTCTAATAATGGATTTGGAATTTAATTTGATAGGTTGCGATTGATGGAAATGTTGCGTAAGAAAATAATGAAAACTACACAACTTTTCCAGCAATCGGTACCTATCAAACATTTCTCTTCTTTACCTCCTATAGCAATGCAGATATATGCCCGGTTTCTCTTATAATATATTAAAACTGGTCTTAATACTACTACTTTATTTGAATAGCAATTGTTACTTAACATTTAAAATTACTTAAAATTTGAATTTAATTTAATTATGATTAATATTAATGATTAGATTATAATAAGTACAAATAAATAAGTTATTACTAGCTATCAAACATAGAATTGTGTATACAACTAAACCACATTTTATAATTACATAGGATAAAGGTACTATTATAATCTAATCTATAAATTTTTAATAAAATTATCTTATTAAGAGGACCAAACGCCTGCATTAAATGTCATTACCTTATATACATGAATCACAGAAAAGTTAGTTTTGTAGTAAATTCCCAGTTAAAATTAATCTATATAATATATGACCTTTCATAAAATATATAGAACACATTTTCAAAATTATAAAATTTATACCTTAACATAACCAGATTTTGTTAAAAATATTTTGTATTGTTATGAATTATAAAAGATCAAAAATAGATAGTTTAATTTCTTCTAATTTACTTCAAACACTAAAAAACCATCTATGCTATTACCTAATATTCTCCTCTGAAAATTAAAATAACTTATTTCCTCTTCACCTTTATCCTACACAACTACTCTCACCCTCACTTCACACTACACGGTTTTGACCGTACGGCAAAAAGCCGAACGTCAACATTTTGTTAGAGGCGCAAAGAAGAGCATATACGCTTTCATATTATACGGTCACAGCAAAATGCCGTCGCCGTGCCGTGCAGTTGCCGTCTACTGCCACTACAGTATACGGTAGCCGGACGGCGCGATAAGCTTAGTGGCGTACGTGACCAAATGTACATTTTCACATTATACGATTTTATTCGTGCGGCAGAGTTCGATCAGTCACATCTGTCCCTTCGAGACACGAATAAACTTAAACTTGTAATACATCAAAAGAAGCACATGGCATACGCAAATAATTAAAAAACTTATTTTCATCATTTCGTAAGTCACCCACTTCTCTCCTAGCATTAATAGGATGTACCCAAAAAACACGATTTTTCTGTTGTCTTTAGCGGCGACGATTGTATAACCATAGTGCAATAATTTGTTTGTCGTTCATTATAACAACGCGCGACTTGAGTGTTCTTATAAAACTAAACCTGTACAAAAGTATACTAAGCATAGGAACCCTGCATAAATTGTGTTTTATTGTACGGTCAAAACCGTATAATGTGTAATGGAGTCACTGATCCGGTTTATGCTGTCCGGTTTTTTGCCGTACGGTCAAAACCGTGTAGTGTGAAATGAGCCTTATTCTCACATATCTATCGATAACCATTTCTTTATATACTCGTCCTGATATCTTCCCTAATAAATTCAATCAATAAATTTCTTTGACCTATTTCTTCTCTGGCAATCATTTACACAAATCTTACTGTATCTCTTTCTTTCAACATACCCATATCATTTCCTGGTAAACCCCATTACTCCTTGACTACATCATAATATATTCATTCTTAATTCTTTTCAAACTTATCAAACCAAACGTACACGTTGGCCACTCTTATTTCTATTTTATATCTTTTATTCAACGCCCAATATTCAGACCCAAACACAATCAATAACCTCATACCCACAGTTTTATAAAAACCAATTTTATTATGATATACATAAGACTAACAAAGCGAATGATGTCCTCTTAATATAGATATACAATATTTAATAACATGTTTTACCTTAGTGCATCTTCACGGACAGTTCTCTGTGGAGCAAAACAAGCTATTGCCCAGTTACGAATTTCAACACCTGTAAAAAACTGTTTGCCCCTCATATCCCAAACTCCTTGGTTTGGCAATGCTTGTTGTTTAGTTTGCTGAACATTTAACCCAACCTAAAATAAACAATATAAATGAGTAATATAAATATTTAGTAATTTCTAATAAGACAATTTTTTTTTTTTTATACCTGATTAGGAAGAGTTCGTCCACCATACTGTAACTTTGGTGGTGGCAGAACACGACCACGCACTTCCATCATACTATTAGATATAGTAAGACCAAACTCTTGAACATATGAATCATTGTTGAAATCTGCTCGACGAACCAAAGAATTGATCTCACGCTCACGATCTGGAGCACTTCGTGCAGTGGCTTTAATCATTGTCGATGTTTGCATATCAGTTAATTTTTTAATACACCTTTGACCCGCCACTATGTTACAGACCTGATGAAAGAATATTAAAATTTATTTACTATTCTTAACACTGGGAGCAATATGATTGTGCGCGTTTTATTTATTATTATAAATATTATAACTATATTATTTGTTAGTAATAGTATAGCTGTACACTGTCTTTTACAACACCTCCATCAGCCCGCTATCTGATATTTCAAAATTTATGCTCTTTGTGTACTAATAAATCTGTTTTTTTTTATTTTGAACTTATAAATCAAATTTAATTTTTAAAATATTTTAGAAAACAAAAAAAAAATTTGTTTCATTACGAAAAAAAACACTGACCAACCCAAACAACAACATTTAAAGAAAAGAATATTTTTAAGAGCTGTATAGCTTTTTCATAAAAATTGTCATACATAAAAACTACATATTTTTTAAAAAAAAAATACAATAACCAACTTGACTATAACTATTTTGTTTGTAGTTTTAAAAGCTATGCACAGTTCTCAGAAATATTCTCTTCTTTAAATTTTATAATTTGCATTCAAATATTGAATTTAACCAAAACACCACAATTTAAGTTTTAAGTAAAACATAATTTGCTATATAGCCCATTAGAAACACAGACGGAAAATGCCAGTGTGCCATCCTCATAAGGACCAAGTGCAATCATACTCTACCGGTTAACTACCAACATGCAAATGTATAACATAGTTACTGACATGTGGTCTGCCATTATACTTGTATATAGTGTAAATAAAACACTCTTTAACATTTTTATAAAGTTTAGCAAAAAAATAACAATAAAGAGGTACACTTATTCACTAACAAAAAAATGAGAAAAATAATTAATTAAGTAATAAACAAATATTTAATGTGGTACTTGCAGTTAGTAATTAAGGTTTAAGAAGATGCTATACTGGTTCTTGTCATTACAGTCTATCTAACAAGCATTATAACAAAAACATAAATATGCAGTAAAATTTAACTTTAACTTACTTAATTTTAGTTTTAGAGAAAAATCAACTATGGTAAAATTAAGAGTTAATAAATGTTGAAATAGTTGTTATTTCTAAACAATGTATTGAGTGTTATATGTGGAAAAATGGGAAAAAGGTATCGAGGCGCACTCTAAAATATGACTTAATTTTTCATACAGTGACAGGCAAACACCAGTATAGTATCCTCTTAATACATTTATTTAAAGAAATAAACAAACCTCTAAAGGAAGATATGTATGTTTATGTTCCTGTCCAACTTGAAGACAAGGTAAATGTGGATAACGTAGTTTCATTTTGTATTTGTCCAAGAAATATTTTGCTACTGTGCATTCTACTGTCTGACCATTTTCTAATTGCAATGGGAAGCTAAAAAAGAATTATAATTAAATTTAAATTATACTTTAAGATGTATTGTCTTACGATTGCATTTGAGCTGGTCTTCTTGTGACATTACACACTCTGTATTTTCTTCTCATTGCACCACAATGTGTAATTTCTATTTTTAAACCTTTTATTTCTTTTGTAAATTTAACTCTCTGCGAATCTGTTAATGGTTTTCGTTGTTCACCAATATCCCTAATGTCCAACACCTCACACATAAATTCTATTACGGGTTGAGCTTTGTAAAAAGCAGTTGCTGACACTATATATTTTTATATAAAAAATAAATAATTAAATACATTTTTTTTTGTTATTTTTTTCTAACGACTTACCATCAATATTTAGCATCATTTTCCACTGTGACGGTCGAACAGACTGATGAAAGCCAAACCAAACTTCTCTACCACCACCTAGCGGATGATAATATCCTTCAGGCGAAGAAAAAAATGATCGACCAACTGGTGTATAGGTCATAGATGGAAGATGTCTCATGACTACATCTAAAGCCTATTAGAATACAATTAAACAAATTGTAATTAATGCAAAAAAAAAAAATGTTATTTATCAAATTAAAAACAAATTAACTAACCAAAATAGCATCATATGGAATTTGTCTTGTGCGGCCTTCTAATGCTTCTTCCAAAGCAAATAAAGATACTTGCGCTAGCCATTTAATATTCACACGAAATACTCTATCTTTACCTTCACCAGGCAATGTTACCTAAGGTAAAAGAATAATTAATTGAATGTTATAATAATAGTTTTTAAATAACCCATACTTCCAATTCCATTCGATCGTTTCCTATAGGCAGTGGATCTCTTGTGTACAAATTATTGCGGCCATCAAATACTGGTCTAAGATTACCAAACAGTTTACTATATGCATGGACCATAGTTTCGATAATTTCCCGGTTGACTTTTCGTGGACATTTATCAGGTTGAATGTTAATGTCATAATGATGTACATAACCACGTGGCATTGAAATTTGGAAGTGGTTAGCACGTAGTACAATTGGCCGGCCTTCTCGGCCCAAATTTGGTCGACGTGGACAATTGAATACTATTAATAAAAAAATAATAATTTAAAATTACAGCTCATTAAACAATCACAAAACAGAAAATGTGCTGTTTAAAAAATGTTAAACCTACCAGGAACGTCAACCAATTGTGGTTGCAATGCAGGAGCTTGAGGTTGAAGAACACCCATTGCTCCGGGTACACCGACTGGCACTGGGGCCACAACAGGTGGCGCTGGTGCTAAAAATATTAAATTATGAGTTTATAGATAATTTAAACATCTTTTTTTATGACAATCTGTTAGTTATAAGTGTACATAAAACTTTGACCTTTAAACTTTTTATATAAATACATACCTATAAAATATATAAATAGGTACCTAATTAAAATATTAAAAACTTTCATCAAAATATATAACATACACAAGGAAAAATATTAAATAGTTAATAATTAATTAAATAAATACTTAAACAAAATGCATATATTACTATAAATGTACATAATACAAATAGTCAATAGAATAATTCAATATTCCAATTACCTATTGCTAACTCTTTTACAATTAAATAAATATATAATTGGGGATCAATATAATAAAAATAGAACTAAAATATATGTTATTTTCAACAATTTAGGTACATTAATTTAAAGATATATTCAGACTGGTTAAAAAATGTAAACCATCTGTAGAAATATTAGTGTTTTTAAAAATAAGTCAATATTTAGGTATTTTAATTTTCTATACCTACCATTATTTTGAATGTTTGTCATTATTAAAATTGTTAACATTTATTATGGCTCTACACATTGAGTACCACAACCAGTGGCAAATTTAAGGGTTTGAATATAGTTGGTAAATCCATATAAAATGTATTGATAACATATACTATGGTAAATAATATTGCAGTTTGCAATATAAAATGTATTATTTTTTTTTTTAGGTAAAAATTAAAAAAAAGTAACTATATAATTTAGATGGGGCCCAGTACACAATTTAGGAGAGGGGCTTTGTCGGTATTTGCTAACTAAACGACCGGTATGTCTGCCACCAACCACAACCACATTCAATTTTCTCTATTACTGGAGAAATTAAGTTATATTAAGGTAAACAGATTTCTTTAAAAAAAAAACTCAGTTAAACCTTGAGTTATTTAAATTATAAAATTATGTTTAATTAATATATAGTCAACTGATTGTTGGTTTTGATAAATGTGACATGTTTGACAATCGTATAGTAAATCTGATGAACTTATAAAACTGGTATTAATAAACGCTATTAAATTAAAAGACGTATTAATAAGTTATTTCATTGTTAATCGTTTAATAGAATTATACGTACATTAAAATTGTTTCCTATTTAATTTTATAGCCATTACTTTTTAATTCTGCGTATCAGGGGTAAAAAAGCAAAAAATGTTATAATAATATCAAGGAATTTGTAAAAAGGCAAAATAATTTCCGATCATACAGTTTCCATTCTCGGGAATACCTGAATTTCTGTTCACGTTTCTGTTAGTTTGGGTAGTTTCATCTTTAATTGCAGTTACATTCATTGGCGCCTGTGGCAAGGGATGTTCACCCCCCCCCCTCGGAATATAATAAAATATGCTAGTACCTAGTTTTTGCAACTTAAGTTTATATAAGCGCTTTAAATTGTTAACTGTTTTATATTTGTGATTGTCTCTTGACCACTTGACCAGTATAAAAAAAAAAAACCCAAAATAATTTTATAATATATTATGTTTGTTGTATTATGGTTTCATATTGTCCCTCCTCCAACAATTATCCCATGGGCGCCTTTGGTTACAATTATGGTCGCAAGATTATTTTTGGTTAGGTTAGGATTTATTAAAAAACGCAATTTTTTTTTTTTTTTTTTTATAGGTATTATTCTAGCAAGTAAAAGCGAATCAACTAAACTCAGGCCGAAACTAAATAGAGACAAGACAAAAAGTAATGGCGAAAAGACGATTATCGATAATTAGCGCGCGAAACCAATTTCCACTGATACTAAACTACAACGTTTTCTATTTCATTTGATAGGATTTACGGCGACGATAAACCTGGTGTAAATGAAAACAACAAATTTTATTTTCCGCAGCATCGCGTGCAGTCACAAGGCAGTGCGACTGCCATTGTCGTCGTTCGGCGAGCGTCCGACGATGGGGACACGGTGGCGGGGTTGGACACAAAATGGAGGGATTTATAGCCTTAAAAAATCGTCAACTATGAATACCCAGCTAAAGACTGCGGTCTCGATCAAAAACGAAACGGCAAAAAGACGGCCCGAAAAATTCAATTAACCAAAGAAAAAAAACCGATATAATCTAAGAATGGAGGTCATTGCCTCCGTTGATCAATTACACACAAAGCTACGGCGGCGCAAATGTGGTGCATGTACTCACGTTGTCCGACAGGATACATGATTTGATCAGTTGTTGACGGTGACGACGCAAACCTCTCGACGTTACAAACAACTGGCGTTGGACATTAGTAGTGATGAGGATCAACTGAACGAATACATTTTTATAACATAATAATTATTAAACTAAAGGCCGAAAGGCTGATTACGAAGAAAAAAAAACCCACAACAAACTACACACGTATATCCAGGCGCAACGACCAGTGTTGCCCAACTGGATACGTTTGCTCTATCGACTAAATAATAATAATAATGGCGGACGGTCACCGGAATCGTGGTATGAAACATGAAACATAACCTCAATTGTGGGTAAACGGTAGTGTAGTATCAAAATTGTTCGCACTGCGGCGGAGAATTATATGTTCACGCAGGGATTTTATTGATTACTACCCAAAAAAGAATTACGTGTAGACTAGCCGCTAGGAATTATGTCTCTGCCATTTTCCGGTTCGAAATCAAAATCGTCGGGTGTAGTGAGTGCAATAAAGAAACAATCGTTGTTGTTGAATCTCAAACCAGTGAAAAAAGTATTGGTAAAGTTTGATCCTTTTACACAAAATGCCGTCACGACCAGGTAATTGTTTTCAAACGTATTAATAATACATTGAAATCGTTATAGGTTTTTTTTTTAAGTAAGAAGCCATTAATATAAAGTTTGCAGTTTTTAATAAAATACTATCCTAAATTATGTTTAAATAATAAATATTGGTAATGATCATTGAGGATGATTGCAATTCTTAATTTGTATAAAAATTTTAGTATTAAAACATATTTAAAATACTACCAGTTAAAATTGAAAATGTGTATATTATAATGTTAGATAAACAAATTAACAGTGGACTTTTAATCGTAATTTATTTTATTTCCTAACTACATGCAACATTAATATAAGTATAGTTAATGTTACATATACTAACTGTACGAGTACAGTCAACAGAGGAATTAGATTTTATACATATGAGGTGCTAAATGCTAATGAACTTATGTTCTTTATTATAATCTAATAAATGCAATTATAATTAAAATACTTACTTCCATTACAATGTCCATTAATGTTTTCATAAACTGCTTTATAATTAATTTGATCCCTTGGTATTATAAAATTGGCTTCCATGACTAGTTTGTATTATTTATCCTGAAATAATAAAAATAAGGTTCTTGCAATATAAAATTTATATATACTATTAAAATTTGTATTTTTATTTTATTTTTTTAGAAACTTCATGTATTATTTATTATCACCTAAAATAATCAACACAAATCCTCTTTGTCTTGTAAGAGCAGAAGTTGTGAACAATAGAAGTGAACCAACAGTGGAAGCTTCTTTAGGTAAAATATTTCAATTTTGTAATAATAATATTCATAAAAGATATATTTATTTTAATGTGTGTTAGTAGTGAATGGTGAATCAGTGTTATTTAAATGTAATAACTTGACTGTATTGGAAATATTTCAACAGTTTAATAAACACATAACTCCATTAGCGCCTAAAGAAGAATTGGTTGTAACTGCAACAAAGATTGATAAGAAAAAAGGAAAACGATAGAAGATGTCTAAAAAAGAACATTATACTAAAACAATCATCAATGGATTCTATAATCAGTTGCCAGCTTTTGCGGATGTGTTTGATGAAGAGTCATGGTATTTATTTGTAATATGTTTAGTGACATTTACATTAATAGTTGTTTACATTTTATCAAAATTCATAAGATTACAACCTGTAGATTGGTAATGTACTATTTTTTTAGAATAAATTAGTAATTTAAAATGATTTATAAGTTACTTATTTCAATATGTAAACACTTTGTAACTTATTTAGTTTTAATAAAATGAACTTAATTAAAAACTGTTTTTATTTGTATATATAAATAAAAATATAAAAGAAAAAAAAACTAAAAGCATTATTATAACAATTAATAATAAATCAATAATAATTATATTAGGTAAATGTAATATTTTCCTTTACATATATTTATTTATTTAAATTGATTAACTTAACTTATGACTCAAATCATTTATCTTTTATGATATTTGATTACTTATTAAACTTTTATTATACATTAATGAAATCCTAATTTTACAAATGTCATTAAGTAGTTAAATCTATTATAGATCTATCTTAATGACAGTAGTATATAATATGTTTTTGTAAATGTCCAAAATCAGTTAACACCAGAATTTACTAGTAATAACTATATAGTTAAGGGTACTAAGAATGATAAAAAATAATGTGTAACTATGGATATGTGATATAATGTTACTACCAGAAGGACAACTTATGAAAAACTTATGTCAGCTGCTCTTTCCGTGAGGCCCATATTTATACTCTACTTTACATTTTTATAACTCAATTCCAATGTATATATTTATATTATTTAAGTTTTCATCTCTGTTTATATTTCTATAATATTGTATAAATAATCAATACTAATGCATATAGTTTTCAGTTTACTGAAATTAAATAGGTACATGTTTAGATATACTATTGATTTGGATTTATCTATATTGACAGATAAATTACAACAAAATAAGAATAAAATATGATTAAAGGTACTTATACTAGTTGCCGAAATGTACATAATGTTGACTAATCATCACTTGAAACTACCTTTCAAATATTGTTTTACGTTTTGTGGCAAAATAACCTTGTTAATATTGATTTTCTTCTTCTCAACTATAGAACCTTATATGGTCCTTTTTTCATCCTGATAATTTACCTTTATGTTATTTTTTGTTCAGCGATTATTTAAACCATTAAAAAAAAATACATATAAATTGCGTTATTCGCCTAAAATGGCTGTTCGTGAACAAGTCAATTTTTTTTCTTATTGAAATAATTATGGTATTCTGACACCTGTAAAAATAATCTATTAAATTATGCCTCCAAGAAATATAAAAAATGTTTATCCACCCTAATGGTATACAATATAAAATACTATAATATTATATGTTACATATTATGAAAGTTATAATAAAGTTTATTCAATTATGATACTACATAGGTACATAACATAATGTATTATCATTTTGTACTATCATAATTAATAATATTGTAATTTATTTTATATTCAATTAGTAATTCTTAATTATTTAAATTTAAATTTTTTTCTCCTATTTCTTTAGATGTTAAGTGTATAAAAAATAATTTATCTCATACTGTAAGTAACCTCCTTTATTATTTTCACGTTGAAGAACAAAAAGATCACTACAGAGAATCAAAAAAAATATTTTTAGAACCGACATGAATCGGTAACGATTTCATGAACCATCTATATCAGAGGCGGTGGAAAGAGGGTAGTGTGAGCAATTTAATAATATAGAAAGGTTTAATATTAATATCTGTTAAAATGTTGAGTCTTTGCATTGCTTTTAACCAAGTTACAATAAAAATAAAACAAAACCATTATTGCCGTATATCTTCCCGGTTTTTCCCAATTATTTAAAACTACAACGGAAATCAAAAAATAACCCTCCCCCAATATACCAACTAGATCCAAAATGCTTAGTGTAAACATTACGATTTTAAACCTAAAATAGATAAAATTATGCAATAAAAATTTTACACTTTTTAATTAAATATGCAAATGCTTAAATTTCCGAGCCTTGATAATGAATAAAGTATTATAATATTTTATTGAATACATCAAATAATTTTAGTAAATAATATAAAATGATGTACAAACTAAATTTTATTTAATATCAAGATAAAAATTTGAGAATATTTCTTTGTGGTCTCCTTAAAAATTATAAAGAGATGGCGCAACAGTATAAGTTAGGCTATGCTTAAATTTATTATTACTAGTAGTTAGTTATATTTGTATTGTATATATATTTTTTTTTTTTTAAAACATTAACACTAAAATAATAGGTTTTTAAACTGTGGGTATCTACCTAGTTGAAATAAACATAGGTTAACCTTGAATTAAATATATATTAACAAATATTTTTTAATGTATCAATAACTCTTTAACAGTTATATAGTTTTATCCTTGGTCTTTAAATAAATTTCCATAGGTATTTTTTAAAGTTAAACTAATTATTATATTACATTTTAACATTTACTACTAATTTGTACTATTTTACTTTTTTTTTTTAAATTTGTCTGAAAATATATTCATTAAATTAAAGTGTAAACATAATAATAATAATATTAAACAGTTTTTAATAATTTAAAATGTATTTTAATATTTAAATTAAGTTTATTTAAATGACACAGTTTTTTTAATAATCAATTTATAATACAATTGTAAAAACCATTATTTTTACTTATTTTTTTTGCAAAGTTCTTTGATACTTACTTATTGTAAGTAGAGCCCGTATATTTATGTTCTAATAAATGTTAAAATAGGATGTTTTTATGCAGTAAAAATATAGGGAAATATTCTTTTATATTCTTTAACTCTTAAATATGTTTTTACAAAAAAAAAAAAAATGACCTTTGGTAGGTTTTTACCATTAATAAACAAATTTTTAATAACATCTATAAATTTAATATTAGAAATTAACAAAGAAAAAAATAACAAATCAAAATAAACAACTTGATCACATAGTAATTAACAAAAAGAAACGATTTATATATATAAAAACAATTACAATCATTATGTATTTAGACAATTTATGACTATATACTTCTCTATGTTTTGCTGACATTATTAGTTCTCCTCTCAGTTAAAAAGATTGTGTATTTATTGAATGATCTCTCAACTTATAAATTACAAGTAAAATAAGTTTGTTGTCTAGTTTTTTCTTTTTCTTTACCCTTTCAATTATCGTTCCCAGTACCATATTAAAATTAGAAAGATAGGTGGATAAAAAATATTCAACAGTATATTGGAGTATACATTTTTTAATCAAATTTAATCACTAGTTATATATTTAAAGACCACAAAATCATTAACCCTACTATATAAAAATAATTAAACTGTTCAATAAAAAATTAGAAAGGTGTATTCAGAAAATATTATTATTTAATTATTATAAAAATAATATGGCAGGTAGGTTAAATATGTGCACATTTGATTACTATTCAGTGTTTTGATATTTATGTAATGTTTTTTTTTTTTCCGATCTCTGGTGTTGTGAATTATTAAATAATACAATTAGAAAAAATTTTATTTTTATTTTCTTAAATTGTATAAATGGTTTTTTTTTTCTAAATTAAAATAAAAAAAAAAAAAGAAATAATTTGAACAAAACTTTAAACAGTTTTAAATGTATTTTTAATATACGGACTATTATAGTAAAATAAACACAATTTTATTTTTAATAATTAAATGTTTTACAATTTGGATTTTTAAAGATTTGTCTAAAGTAATGGTGTGTTTAGTTTTTAATATTTATTATTATGCTAATATGCCGTAGAGGATTATTTACAATCCTATTATAAATTACATTAAATATGGAAAACGAATTTTGTTTTCAAATGCGTCAATTTTGTGATTTTAGCAACGCTTATAGCACAAATTCCCCCCCCCCTCACTGAACGCAGATTAGATGTCGTGTGCTTATAAGATAGAGACAGTGCACATGCCGGGTAACTCGTCCTCTTAATAAAGACACCAAAGTACGTTATGACGATGTCGTGAAAATCCACCACGATTATATAATATACCTATTAGTAGTATTATTATTTTAACGCGGTCGATTTTTTTGTTTTACGCCGTATGTATAAATTATTATGCGCGAACAACACAATACAATATATGTGTATTGTTTCGGAACGTTTAAAAATATCGAGCATCTGAAATGTATAAACATTAAACATACACGAATAATACATTTAATATTGATATTACTGAAATAACAATATAACGACACAGAAATTTTCTGTATTTATAAGTACAAATATCATAACGGCGTGGTCGTATTTTGTTCGTGATACAACTAATAAAAAAATCCAGACATACCTACTTCTTACGGATGGACCATATATACAACAATTGTTGTAGGTAGGAAGATGAGAAAATATATATTTATATAGGATACCTAATTGTGTTAATATATCTGTACGCAACGACAAATCAACGATATTAAAAACCGATTCTGAGCGAACATTCAACAATTTTAACATGACAATTGAATTAATTTGTAATTACAAATACAGTACAGTAATTCGTGAAAGAATTCTGAAACCAGATTTAAATTTGTCGTCAAGACTACTTGAGATCGACTTTTTTAAATTTTATTTTTTAATTACTTCTTTTTTAGTGTGGATTTTTAGGACTTAGGGGGTAAGGTCGATTTCACGTAAACTTGACGACAAATTCAAATCTGTTTTCAGAATTCGTATCGCTTCACAAGATCAATAGCGGTACGTTGGAACAAAAACACGTCTAAATTCCTAAGTTGCGGGTGTATTAGACAAAGACGGAAAATCACCGCTTCCAACCACTTTAAAGCGCAGATAAAGTTTTAATAACATTTTTATCTACATAAAATCCAAAAAAAAAAAAATACTAGACAATTTTAAATAGCTATTAACACGAAAAACGGCAGAATGTTTTGTAAATTATACACCGTCTAGAAAGTGCTCACATCAAATATTCAGTGAAATGTGCAAGTTTACGATTATTTTAACTAAATTACAAAAAAAAAAAAAAGAAACCTAGATCATTATTGCGTAAATATTCCTATTTTTCATTTGTTTATCCTCGTTATTAGCTAAACTACAAGAGGAAAATCAAAAAATAACTTCCTCATCAATTACCAACTAGACAAAATTGATGCCCTTGACGTTGATGATTTCTTGTGGAGAGTTGTTCACAGGTACAAGAAAAATTCAAATAAAACTCACACCTTAGTAAAACCAATACCTACAGGCAACAAGTGAAAAATAACCGAATAATATTACACCTACACTTGTGAGTAATAGTAAAAATAAAAAATTGTACATTATTAGTAATGACGCTTCGTGCGCATAGATAATCTGCGAAGCGCATTGCCAACATCGTAACCATTATCGTAGGTCGTAGAACTAGTGCGTTGTGCAATATTATTGTTGTCGGTCAATTTGCAATTTCGGCGCTTCACTCCCCGTCCAAGATAAAAATGATTATAGTAAATATAATATTATAATATAGTTAATATAATATATGATTACACTAACTGAAGAAGTAAAGCGTTTTGGAAAGCTTAAGTATAGAATAATATTTAGACGTATTAAAAATAATTATACCTACACCTAATTACGATAACAATCCTACATATTTTACTATTGTAGCGCACAACACGAATTTTAATACACACATAATACGGTGATTTTTAATATGCGGACAAGATGGCCGAATATCATGACATAATATTATGTATATATGCATTCTTCAACTCGGCATGTATAGATTTTATACACCTAGCCGATTCGCGTAGTTTTTTTGTACGTTTTGCTGCAATAATAGATACAAATTGCATCACGATCGCTATCGTTTACGGGCGTTACGGTTTAAGGACCCAATATGAACAATACGTACGTGGTGCTTAGGGATGATGTGTTTACGACGTTGTGGCAGGTAAACGACGAGCGTCGTCACTGATCTACTGAACTGTTGTCGTTTCAAGGTCAAGGTCTCGCGCGTGCATCATCGTTTTCTCCGGCACTTGCAGTAGCGGACCGTGTAGCATACGACGGACACTATCGGTAGACCATTTTTTTTAAATTTTTTTATTTAATCAGGCTTTCTATTATTTTACATCAGGACCGTTCGACGTCTTGTGCGCGACTACTAAGCGAACGACGACGACGGCCAGGCGAAAGTGATCGGCGCGGGCCGTCTGGGAGAGAGTGCTGTGGCGTCGGAAACCGGGAAGGTTTACTAAGCCGGCCGGCTGTTCAAGACGAAAATCATGACAACGGACGCTTAAATCGTCAACGAGTTTTATTTTGTTTTCGGTGTACCGACCACAAGATAAACGCGGGAGGTTTTATCGGGACGGCCGAACGCGAACAGAAAATATAATATATATAATATAAAGCCGAGCGAAAAAATAATAAAAACGAAAACACTCCGGCGGCGGCGGCGGCGGCGGCAACGACGATGACGATGATGACGACGACGACAACAACAATAATAACAACACACGCAACGCGCGCGCAGCACTGTCTGTTCGTGTTATTCACCGCGTCAGTACGTAGTTACACCGCCGCCGTCGCCGCCGCCACCGCCACCAGCATCGCTTTTCCCACCGGTGTAGCGGTATATCTACCATCACCACCACCACCGTTGCAGACGTGAACAATTCCGCATCCCTTCGAATGACCGTCAAAAAAGAGGCTCGACGACTATAGGGGTGGACGGTCGAAAAATAATCGATAGACGGCGGCGGGGCGTCCTTTGTCAGGGTCACACACCCGCACGTCGTCGTCACCGTTTCTCTGGGGCTGAGGAGACGTATTGTGACGTGTCGGATACGTAAAAGCTACGCCTGCAGAAAGGACAGTAGTCGACAAATCGAAAATATTTTATGGTACAAAATTAATAGACGGAATACACGTTATGATGTAAACCTTCGCGAATCTCGTCGCCATCCAAATAAAATGTAGTTAACGCATTGCAGCTGCAGCTGCTGCTACTGTCGATGCATAGCATGGTATTAAATTGTCTAGTGAAAAGTAAATAAAATTTAAAAAAATGCAACCACATGGCTCTGCTGCCAGTCCGTATAGTAAAATGATGCGCACGCACGCACGCCGCCGTCGTACCTGTCCCGGTCCGTGTATCGAGGAGCAGACGGACTGTTGTTATTGTTGTTGTTGTTATTATGGCCGTGCACGGCGCGCGGGGGAGACTCGTAGCCACAGACGTCTCGTCTTGCGGATCATTATGCGTGGGTAGCGACGACGGCGACGTTCCCGGCGAACGCCATGTATATACGCACGTTGTCCGGGGGTATATATACCGAGTGTTTCAAAACGGTTCCATTTTCACCACAAATTATTATTATTTTCTTTTTAATGCCGTATAATATACTAATTCCGACCGGTTGTGTTATAAAATATCAATTACTTTATTATTGACATTGTCTTTTATCGCCCCAGACATTGGCTTTTACGTGGGCAATTATATTCGCATTAAAAGTCGCTTACAATAATATAATATCATTGTATAATATTGTTTTCTAAACCGAACACGATACGCGTTTCACACGCGGCTAGGCTATAGTCTACACTAACGCTACGTATCGTTCGTTTGTAAATAAACGCAACCCACGTATCTACCGACCGAATATATGCTCGTTTGTGGCAACCTGTTGATCACTACCCGAGTCTCGTACAATTTAAATAATTTAATGAAAATTTTTTAGTAATATAGATAGCTGTACTTAGCATAAGTGCAAAATAATAAAATTATTACGATACTTGGAACATATTCGTTTAGTTTGAGATTTTGAACACAAATTATAAAATTTATAGAGCCGACTATTTTCGAGTACAGCACGTTATTATTGTTTTTCAAAAATATTGTTAAACAAAAGTTATAGCAATTTAAAGAAAAAAAACCCTAATACATTTCATATTTCTCTACCCATCTACAATGTAATTATAATTTCCATTCTACATCTACATTAACTTAACCTTAATACCCTATCTCATACCCTGTTAAAACACTAATAAAATTTCTATCTAATGAATTAAAAATTAAAATAACCTTAATCTAACCTACTTTCTAAATGTTTTTTTTAATTTTCATATCAATAATGTATGGACAACTATAATAAACTATGAAGTATAATATATATATATATATATATGATACGTTTAACTTACATATCTAATCAAAGACTACTGAACTGTTTTAAGAAATTATCTATACTTTTTCGTTAAAATTTTAAACAATTTAAAGGTGACCCCTAAATGTATGTTTATTTTATAAAGAAAATATTTGATTATATTTAGACTTGGAAACAATGGTTATTATTTTAAAAATGTCTAGCTTATGCGATAATAATAAATTGGTAAACCTAATATTTAAATAAGATACCTATTAATTATAAACAAGTATTTTATATAACTACAATAGGTAAATATTTACTATGATGTTATCTTAATAAAGAAAAAAACTATAAGGGCTATAACTCAAAAATCAAATTAGTATAGTCATTATTGTTTTACATATATAAAAAGAAAATAATTTTTAATTCAGTTTAGAAAAATACAACTATTATTATTAATAATATTGATTATGTATAGAAAATAGATACTTAAGATTTTAAAATAAAATCGCTCTGTATAATCGCAAATAATGAATGTCAAAAATATTAGCAGAAAGGGAAGAGAGAGCTGGTATCTACCTACAAACACAATTCGCGAAAACGCGTGTCGTAAATTCTCACTATTACCCATTGTTACAGGTATTTTCAGTAAAATACCGATTAGTTATTGCAACAAGACCTTAAAAAATTATTCGTATAATGTATGAAATGTAAGCTATAACATATATACATATACTCGGTACTCATATATAGCCAAACAATTTTTTGTTCAATAACATTTCAAAAAAATATACAAAATGTATATATGTATAATATATTAATTTAATGCACAATATAATAGCGTTTTCGATTTGACGATTATTATTAACGTGCACTATTAAACTGCATGAGTGCAACACTTTCACAACACTATATGGATTTTTCATACATCGAATACAAACATATTATGAATTGTGGTTCAGAGGAAATTTATTGTTTTAATAAATAACATAAGTGCTTACACCAAAACAAGGTTTTATAATAATATTTACACTATCGCAATATCAAAATATGATGGCGATGTAGTCAGTGCCACCAGTGCGAATAAATATTTGATTGAATATTCTTAATCTTTAAAAATAGTTTTATTATTTATAAACAATTTTAGAATTAATTTTAATGTATCGAGTATCGAGTACTTAGTATTTAAATACATCAAATGTAAGTATTGATTATCTTGTATTTCAATACATGTAAAATAAGTATACGAGGTCTGTTCAAAAAGTACCAGAATTTTATTTTTAAAAATTACAAAAAATGAATATTATTATTATTTAAAGATATCTCCTTCGAAATACTCTCGTCCTCATATCGGACGATATGCGATGGTCCCAGCGACCTTGGTAATTTTTGAAAGTCCGTTGGAACTTTTCCAAAGTAATAGCTTTAAGTTCTGCTGCCGTATTCGCTTTAATTTCCTCTACATCTTGAAATCGTTGTCCTTTGAGCGCAGATTTTAGTCTCGTATCCATAACTCAACATCTTGTCACCTGTGATAATGTTTTTTTATGAAATTTACATCATCAGAACGATTTTTAAGGTCTTGACAAATCGTTAAACGATTTTCCTTTTGCTCCAAAGTTAACAATCGCGGAACGAATTTGGCAGCTACTCTCTTCATCTGTAAATTTTCGGTTAAAATTTCATGACAAGATCCAATCGAGATTTCTGCTTCATTTGTTAACTCACGAACGGTTAATCTGCGGTAATTTCGCACTTTTTCGCTAATTTTTGCCACAACATCATCGTTGCTAGATGTCGACGGTCTTCCAGAACGTGGATCGTCTTCAGTTGACTGTCGACCATTCTTGAAACGTTTAAACCACTCGAAAGTTACGGAACGACTTAAGGAATTATTCCCAAAAGCAGTTTTAATCATTGCGTACGTCTCCGTTGCATTTTTGCCAAGTTTCAAGAAAAACTTGATACACACATGTTGTTCGTTAACTTCGGACAGTCAAAAAGGGCGCACGGAACAAACTGACTGAATTTAACCATGTGTAATATTAAATTGAGATAAGATGGCGACTTCGGGTTTGTTTAAAATATTCACTAATACGTGGGGGAATAAATCTATATATAATTTAAAACATTATCATGTGTAGATTAGCCATAATGACATTTGTCCTGATACTTTTTTAACAGATCTCGTATTATACCTAAATACTGAAAATCAATGTACGTAATCAAGTATCGAATATTTAGATACTCATTTAGAAGTATCTTGCCCATCCTGTCCCTGGGGATTTTTTTTTTTATAGACCAAAATACTGAATAACACATGGTTATAATTATACCAATAAACTGAATAAAGTATGGAATTATCGTTATCACTTAATAATATTTATTACTTTATTAATAACATTATCCTAATAATTACTATTTCTGAAAAGTACGGTAAATTATTTCTTGTTTAATACTTTACGTAGATTTATTATTCCTTATAGTTTTATTCCTATGTGATACTGTTACCTTAAAATAGTATTCCATTAAATTATTATTCCTTGATAGTACGTTACTTTTGAATATTTTCCCGATTATGATAGCCCTCCATAATTACAACTGAAATTATTTAGTTATTGAAGTTTAGATATTGCCTACTCATAACTCCGTATTTAATATTCATTATTATTGGGTAATAATTATTATTTATCCAATTGTATAATAATTGCCGCTGACATTAAAAAAAAAAAAAACAATAATAATTTACATTTAAAAATTGATTTTGTCTTTATTTTCTTAATAGACATCATATCAAATACGATTATATTTAATTGGATAAATTATCGCATTTATAATATATTGTTCAATACAATAATATAAGTGTCAATGAATAAAATATTCTTTCTATTAAATATCGCTGATATCAATATGTTTTAAATTAAATCATAATAATAATATTCGGATCCCCACTTATAGCGTGAAACAAATATTTGGTGGTAAAGATGTAACGGCGCAGCGAAATAATATATTATGCTATTTTATAACGTTACATATTATTATGTATGACAGATTTCTGGCATTGACACGAGCTAAATTTATTGACATCAGCTTCTAGTCTCCTTGTATGACATTTCCGATTATTCCTTAAAGTTAGGTTAGGAACTACAAGAAATTTCACTAAATGGCGTTGTACCGTTCAAATTTAATATGTCACAAAAAATTCCTATGAAGTGTTTGATTGGAGGTAGTCTTCAGGGGAATCACCCAACCTCCCGATCGCGATTTATCTACACTGTGCTTGTGGGTCCAACATTTTAGGCACCCCAAAAATTACATTAATAAAAATTGTACATAATAATGTACATACAGTTAGGTGTGTACCTACTTTTTCCACTAGCTTTTTTTTTTTTTTTTAGAATGCATCTTCCCTTATAATTCAACTCTGGATACACCACTGAACTCAACTAAGTACCAACAAATAATTGTATTATCTTCAGATTTATATATTTTGCAAAATAACCTTCCAGTAAAAGGCTTCACGTTATAGTAGATTTAGACATAATACATTTTGCTTGCATTATTATATTTAATTTTAATTCACTACGTTTAGCCCAGTACCCTATTGAATAATCCTGCGTACGCCACTGGACGTTAGTATTCAAAAATAAAATGTCTGCAGTTACTCTATTGATATGTAGTATGGTATCTATAGGTAGGTACGAACCTATTTAATGCTATTGACTATTGTAGGTATGTACGACTTGTTCAAAAATTAATAATTTAGCCATTCACGTCCGCAAGGATACAACTTTTATACTAAACTACTACTATTTGCGGATGCTTACCTAACTATTAACCTACTTACTTATAAAAATCTATTCAATTTCCTATACATTGATGTACGCGAATTTGCATACTAAATACTAAATACTATAAGAATATATTGTACTGACCGTTTATTTTTGTATAATATGCTGCAACCGGCGGCGCATAGAAATATTTTAGCTTTCCCCGGATATGTACCTAGTTCGTTTTGGAAAACATAACGTATTTACATCTCGGTGTACATACTGTAACTGAGCGTGTCATAAAAACAACATAATATTGTACTTCTTAATTTGATTTCAACACTGTCTTTCGAATGTTCACAAATAACAATAAAAACGACTATAAATAATTTTCTAATATTGTTATTGTCGTATCTTATCGACATTTGCCATTCAATTTATTTTAACTCTCAGTCCGCTAAGAAGTCAACAAATTATTACCATTAATAATAATTATAATTCAAATAACTCACTGTAAAACTAGTTTGGTCACCACTGCACTATATTATAATACACAAAAACGTTCACAATTAATAATTGCATTATACTGTAAAGAAGAATATAATAACGATAACATTATAGGCTGTATTACTTTGTTGATTGAGTACTGTGCAGTTAGATGTGCACTATATAGATAATAAAAATCATATATTATACGTATAGTAAACAAAATATACACGTGTTAACTTCATAGAAAAGTACATAGTAATCTTGGTTCCTTAACTGTTTCAATTTTCGATATTAAAATCGATCACCTTTTCCGTAATATCAATTAAACATTTTAAATAATTTTCCAATAATAGAACAAAAAAAAAAGAAGATAGACATACTTCACATCATGATATAGAGGGGAATTTTATTGATACATATACGCAACGAAAATCGATCCTGAACAAAGTTTGGTTAAAATATATTTCACTTAATTTGTTGAACATTTTTATGAAGTCGAAAAAACGTTCTCCACATAAATCGGAAATATAGCAGGTACGCAAAATGCTGTGATTTATAATCTATGTTGTGATTAATGCTGTGTGAGTGTCATTAAAATATGAACTTTAAACGACAATAAAAAAATTATTGCATTACGTTCATTTTTTTTTTTTTTTACCTCCATATGTCCAACTTCTGATTAACCTTGTGTTAAATGTTGGTACATATTCGATGAGTCAAATAAATTTTATTCACATAAAACCAAATGAAAACTAAAATGACTCAAAAATGTTCAGAATGTTTTAAACATCAACCAAATAAAATCGAAAATAACAGAAAACCATTATTGTAAAACTGTTTTTCCTCATTATTAAGGAAACTACAAAGAAAATTAAGAAAAATCCACCAACTAGTCACAATTCATTATATTGATGATCAAAGCAAAATGTGAACTAATTTTTAATTAACAAAAAAAAAAAACCCACAAATCATTGTAAAACTAATACATTCCTCGCTTTGATCAAAATTAGAAACAATTAGAGTAATTGAAAACTTCAAATTAAAATTATATTCAATAAAAATGTGTGTATGTTTACAGAAAAAAGTACTATTTTTTTTTTTAAAAAATTTAAAATAAATTATAATTTTACACCAAATCGAATTATATTTAGAATATTTTAGTTTTAGGTTTATTATAGAAAAGTGTGTACTTACCTCACACTATAGAGTTAATACTTCCACGATTTCTTGACTACATTTTTATTAGATCTCCAAGTTATAATTAAAATTTTTATTTAAATCCTGAAAAAAAAACTAAACTCAAATCATGCCACCCTTATTAGGTTATAATGTAGTATGTTGTTCAATCATTGATTATCAATAACTTGACTACAAAAGTAAGTAAATAAATACCATATTGGTGAATATGTTTAGTTATTTATTGGTTATTTACTTAAATTATATAATTGTTTAATTATTTACATTTGTCTAAATTTGCGAGCATAGGTACTTATTCAAATAATTTAAAATAAAATATTTCTTACAAGTTACACTTACACAGTATTTTTACAAGCAGTATTTGTGTTATTTTAATAGCTATAATTCTTTGGTAATAATATAATTAATTTTAAAATATATAATATGAAGTATATATAATACAAATTAAAAAATAAACTTATCCTGGAGCATGGGAGTCACTATAGCCTGAGGTGAGTTCTTATTACAAATAGTTTAAACTATTCCTAGTTAATACCTATCTTATTATTTGTAATTTAGCCACTTATTTCAATTTCATACAGTTGGTTTTTTCCTAAAATATTATTTATACTATATATTTAGGATACAAGATTTGAATAATACAAATTGAATACAATTAATAAATGTTCAAAATTCATTAATTTGTTGGGATAGTAAAAGTACTTCTCGATACCTCTTAGTGACGCCTATGTCCTGGAATATTATAAAGATTATGTATTTACAACCGGTTTCGACTGAAAAAATCATCATCAATTAATAGCACCACTATAGTTGAAATTTATTTTATTGTTATTTTTTGAGTATTAACCTTTAAACAATTTTTATTTTATAATTCTTTGTAGTAATTTACATTTTGAATATTAGATATGTTTTAAAAACAATATCTCTATCTATTATATTATAAATACTTCTGTTTTAACAAATTGACATATTATATACACTATAGACAATGATACAATTCAAATTATTAATATAATTAAAATGTTTTATAAAATTAATGTGATAAATTAATGATTATTAAAAATAATAATTTCACGCGTTTTTTTTTTTTTTTTTATTAAATAAATACTAATATAGAACATACAACATTACAACAAATACAATACAGTATATATATAAATAAATGTTTCAATATACATAATTTTTTAGCCAACTAACAATTAGTTTTGTTGTTAAATTCATTTCCGCAGTCTTCTATTTCATCACAAAGTTTATTGATTTTTACACACCGGCCATTTCTGGAAAAGAAAAATGTATCATTGAAATTGTATTTTATTTTATTATGGTTTAACTTAAAATTAATTAATTTGTACAGTTAGTAGAGTAAGAGTATACAAAATTAAAACAACAAACTAATGTAAATATGGTTATGTTAACAATGTGCAGGATTTAGGTAGTATTTTTTGAAGTTATATAAATAAACAATGCAATCATCAAGTATCCATAAAGATAGCTCCAAAGGGCATTTATAATTTGGTCGTAAAATCGAAAAAAGGTTAGACTATAGTCGTAATAAAAAAAATAATGTTAGTTAAATATCATCACATTCTAGACTATTAAGTAGATATCTGCAAACATGCGTGCAAATTGTGCACAAAAATAAAAGCAAAATTGTTTTTTTTTTCTATAATAATACAAATTAATTGTATTTATTTTAATTGTGTAGTCAACATTTTTATTTTTGGGAGACACCTGATTTTATAAAATATGAGACCTATTTTTTAAAGCATCTGGTTATTGAAATTTAAAACGATTTTTCTAGGTAGATAGAGAGGTAATACAATTATAACAAATCTTAGGATGGCCTATAATGCTCTCCCAATCAGAAAACTGATTATAATATTATAAAAGAAAATAAATACAAATATACTTTCTTTAAACTTACATAAAATCCATAAAACAATATGCCTATTTTAAGAGGATTTAAAATTAAATTTAGTATAATAAAACATTTAAAAAAAATAGATTTGACTTTAAACAATCTTATAGTAATAAGTGTATTAAAATTATAGATATCAAAATATTATTGTACTGTTATAATAAAAAAAATATATAATTGTAGCCACATAGTCTCAAGACTATCACAAATAAGCCAAACATATGGATTATAAAACAATAGCAGTAAATGACTAATTTGACTTTTAGTCGTTACTCGTTTCGACATGCTGAATAACTGACTGCACATTCATTTGAAAATTCTAAAATATTCTGGTGCTCAAGAAAACAAGGAAACTTGTGAGAAAATCATTCGGTTGATGCAATATCTACCTGCAAACTTTCTCATTACTTCTGCAAGGCCCTTCACATCCTAACGGTTCGTCAGACTTGTCTGCACAGTCTGCGTATGCATCACAAAAACGATCAGACCTTACACACTGATCGTTTGAATTACAAGCAAATTTACCGTCTTCACAATCTAAATTTTGTTTATGATCGTATTATATAATATTATTTTTCTATTATAATTGATTAATTTGTATAATTGTAATAATACGTAATTAATAATTCGTAAATTCGTAGAAAATTTACTCACGAGTGCAATTCAGTTCGTCATGCCCGTTCCAACAATCAGGTATACCATCACATATTTTTGTTTTGGGCAAACACTGAGTACCACATTTGAAATGTGTCTCAAGATCACATGCTAAAATTATAAAATGTATTATTAATAATAATATGTATTATTAAAATATATATGTATATTTTTGTATTATGATTTGGTATACTTACGACAATCCATTTCGTCTGACTGATCTAAACAATCGTTTATACCGTTACACTTTGCCTTATCTGACACACACATACGGTTTGCACACTCAAACTCATTTTTAGAACATGGCGACGTATCTACACAGCTAACATAACAAATAATTTATTATTACTTAGACGAAATTCCAAGCTATTTAAGATGAGTACATCGTACGATTTTCATTTATGACATGTAAAAATAACTTTTATAGATGCGTATTTAGTTTCAATTGTGAAATCAGATCTTTGACACCTTCGTATAATTTCATATGCAATGATTATTGTTTATAACTACGTTATGATTTTACACGTATACATATTACATTTCAAATTAAATATTTTGATACAATGCAATTTGATTATGTTAAAAACTAAAATATCGTTAAGGTAATTTAAGCGGGGTCCCAGCATGTTGATATGATAATATTATAGCAAACAATAAAAAAAAAAAAAATTAACATTTCGCCGGGAAATATATAAAAAAAAAAAAAACAATTTCGTAAAAGTAACGAGTCAGAAGCAAACAAAAGTTGTTAGTTTAGAAATAGACGAATTGGATTGACATTATTAAATAGCATTATACTAACGTTAGTGGTACGACCGGTACGAGAATGAAATTATGTACGCAAGAATATATAAAACATATAATACCTATAAATAACTGCAGATTAATACGAAAATATATACTTTTTAAAAAAAAACTATTACCTATTCAATATTGACTACCTATTGTATAATAATATCAAATATAATATCACTTTTATACCTACATTGTTTTTAAAAAAACCAGTTTGGAAAATGATTTCTGTATGCATTTGAATGGATTCACAGTGGCGTATAGCATATCCCATCCCAGAAACCAGTTTAATTTAGTACTTTATATTCCAATTAATTTCCTCTAATAATAGTAATTAAGTAGCGACTACCGAATAACCAATTTTAATGGAATTTCGGGATGGAATGTAGGAATTCGAAAAATGTACTGTTTTTCCGTACTATTATTTATGATCGTTCATAGGCGACGAATCGGTCGAAATCATTAATTATATGATAATTTTTAAATAATTATAAAAAAAAAACAATCACTTACGTATACGCGTTCCTGTGGATATTTTGACAATACTGAGTGTTTATACCACAACGGCCACCGCATCCAGTCAAATCCTTTGTGTCTAAACTTGATAAACACTGCAGAATCCCTTCGTCGCGATCAGCCAAACATACTTCGTCATCCTTGCATTCGTCACAAATCCAATTGTCTTCAACTAAAATATAATTTTTGTCAATTACACGCGTAAAATGAAATAATCGGCAGATTCGAAATGGTTTCTTTAATGTTTGTAGCCAAATCGAAATAAATTTACATTTTGGTTAAATTTCAATCAAACTTAAGGTCATAGTCAAAATTTTTTTGATAAATTAAGATTGAAAATTGTATTAATTTGTAACTACAAAATAAATTTAAATTGTCCATGTTTTTTCGTTTCAATATTTTGTTTTTTTATGGAACCAAAAGTTTTATTTACAAAAACTGGAAAATAATAGCGCAGAGATTTAAACAATTTTCATCAAAATTTTAACTTTACACGATTATAAAAAAAACTATTATATTACGCTCAGCATATTTTTTTTTTTTTGTGACTATTAAGTTCAACTAATGATGGACCTAGTGTACAATTTTCAAGCATTTCTGCTTGACCAAAACAATTTTTTCCGTATAAAATCAAATTAAAAAATTTAAAATGCCTATAAATAACTCAACAATTGACAGAATATTTTTATCATTTGTCCATGCTTAGGCTAACATTAATATTAATATATTACGCCGGGTGCAAGAGGTTTAAAACAAATGTTTTATTAGTGTCGTTTTAAAAACCAAAGCTTTGAGTATGAATGATAATTATTATAACGAATATATTTCGTTACCGTTTTCCGTGGCTTTGTTAGTCGGAGTGTGTTCGATTATTTCTTTGGTGGTGGACGTAGACACCGGCGGCGGAACCGTGAAATATTCGTCAAGATCGGAGTTTTGCGACAGATATATCCGGCAGGGCATCAGGTCAAGGTCGCTCTTGTTACCCGGTATGAGCAGACACCGGTCCACGCTGGTCGGTTCTCGGGTATCCCGAGTTAGACATTTTCGCGTCCTCGTGGCCACGTAGTCGCCGGGATCTTCACAGCCGCTCCACTCGGACCAGTCTGTCCATACGCCCAATTCACCGCTCACTGTTTCACCGAGCACAATAGATTATTAAAATTATGTTTAACGGGAAGCGATATATTATTGTATTACTATCTATATTCCCTATACAGTGTTGAGAAGGCACGCGTTCTTTTCATAAGAACGAAGCTTGGAACGCGTTCCTTTTCAAATATAGGAACGAAGAACGGGAAAGAGTTCCTATTTATGAGGAACGTAAACGCAAATTTTCGTTCCTCTAAATATGAAAAAAAATTGAAACACACGTTATTTTAATGATAATATTGTCCAGAAATTATTTAGTGCTGGTATTACTTCGTCTGTTACTAATAAATGATTACAATATATTATTGCAATAATGTAATTCCAACTTTTCCATTTTTATTAACATACAAGGTACATAATATAATAATATTAATATAAACCACGGTATACTTGTATAACCGTGATATAAACGGTGTCTTGGTGATAGTGATTTAAAATGTTAACAAACAATATTATAACATACAATAACTCCTTAGTGGATTCAATTAATTAAAATTAATTAATTGGTATTTAATTTGAAAGTTGGCCTATTATTTCTGGTTGAAAAGTTGTCTACGAAAAAAACATCATTGACAACCGGTCAGATTGTAAAAATAAATTAAAAAGGAACGGGAACGCGTTAATTTTTCACAACAGGAATGAGGGACGGGAATGAATTACTTTTTCACAACGGGAATAAATTCCTTTTTAATAGTGACTTTTCTAACACGACATCTGTATAATATAGACGGTAGGTATAAGTATACTCACTTTGGAATCCGATCGACTGTACGTCCACGCTATAGTTGCCCAGCCAAGTGTGTCCGTGCTGTATGCGAAGAGTTTTGAGGAACGCGATACCGATCTGTCCGATGCCGATTGCGGACTCGGGTTCCTGCGAGAATTTGATCTCGCACTGTACTTGGACACCTTTCGCCTGACCAGGACTCAGGTCGGTCACTTCACAACCGTCGTACCACGGGGACAACTCGCTGGTTTTGAACGTATCGTCTAACTATATTTTAAAATATAAACAACGAAAATAAATTAGCTATTTACTAATATCTTGATATTCGGTATCGGTATACGTATACATAAAAAAAAAAAATAATAATAATAATAATAAATTAATATTAAGCCGGTATTAATATTTACCTGAGTCGTGATATTGTTACTGAGAGCTAAAAATTCCGTAGAATTTCTATTCACAAAGCCTATCGTGTACGGAATATTCGTAATCTGAAATTCTCCTTCTACCACTAACGGGAATTTTTCTTTGTGTGGAACTGTAATAATAAAAATAAAAAACCGTATAAATGAATAACAAATTTTTTTGTTGTATTTTATACGTTTACTTAAAATATATTTTATCGACTGTAGTATAGGGACGTGCGCAGGGATTGGGGAGGTTTGTAATCCAGTGTGTTTGGGAAGAACGCTGTAATTACGATACAAACGTGAACGATTTTTTTTTCTTTCATTTTATACTAAAGAAATATACGTCTGGATATAATGCATATCAATAATCAAATTACAATGAATTGTTCCGTGGTTTATCACTTGAAAATAAATTTCATCAAACCAAATTTGATTACTATTTCTTCTTAATCTGCCCAATGAACGCGTTCGTTTTTAGTGAACGTTCCACACGCTGGTTTTATCCCCTCTTCTCTCACATTTACTTAAAAATTCAACAACTATGGTTATTTATTAAGTAATGTTAAATCTCGAAATGTATTTTTTTTTCAGTCAAGTTACAAGTAAAACTCGATTTATCGAATTCAAATTGATTATTTTCGATTCGGCTTTTAAATTCCCATCATTGTCAGATGAGCTTATATAATATAGAAGAATATTCAACGTTTTGTTCGTGATTTTTATTTACTACATTCCTTCTCGTTGAACATTTCTGGGCACGCCGTTGTATACTTAAATGTACAACAGCGAGGTAAAGTCACTCGATAATAAAAATATAATAATAATGATTTTTTTTTAAATTTTAATCAACATAATACGTATATATTATATAGACGGGAATACCTTAACTTTCGCGTCAAATAGGTTTCGTAGAGTTTGTATTATATTATTATTATTTTTTTTATGAACGATGATGATATCCATATTAATTATTATTTTATAGTATCGGCGGAATACCTCTCTGTCTCTCTCACTCTCTCTCTCTCTCTCTCTATATATATATATATATATAAATAGGTACCCATCATACGATTATATTACTATTGGTTTTTCGACGGGCATATTATATAGTGTGTACGTGCTCGTCAAAAATTAATATCCTATACTCGCCTGCCTCCGGGCAATGTGTTCAAAGAGAGGCTCGTATATTAAAAAAAAAAAAATAATAATAATATCTCTATAGTATTAGAATACTATAAAACTGAATGTTCCATGAGTGGTTAATAAATAATAAAAAAAACAATTTTAAAAACACGCCGGAGATCCATAGTTCTTTATACGGGTAATTTATTTTAATCAATAGAATTATTATAATATAATAGAGATATAGATATTATTCATCTTCAAATGAAATTACGGCCGAAATCGATATTATAACGTCTGAAGCAGCGATTCAAAAATTGTTTCGTCCCACAGCGCTCTTGACAAAACTGAAAAAGATTGTATTGTTTGGTTGTATGTTTAATTGTGCGCTTAGTCGACGGCGCGGCGCACACTTTTGGAACCGCTGACCTAAACTTTTTTTATTATTATGTTATTGTTACCTATCGGAAAAAATACAATTATGAACCTTATATACAGTTGTATACAATTTAATAATAAACCTGAAGTGCTATCCAAAAATCACAAAAAAGGTACCGGGAGACCAGACGGCGCGTGTCAATACCGACCGACCCCCGTCTGCCTGGCAACGGTTGTCCTTCCGAGTGAGATTTATCGACGAAAGCTTATGGTCTCTTGGTACACAGTTTTCGAACATTCCTCAAAATTAAGAAAACTGTAATTTTATAAAACGGAAGGGGGTTACTTTTAATATGTAGTGCCCGTAACAGTCCTATATACACTAGTGAAGATCCCATCCGCCTACGTTAAACAACACCCGATTTATGGCGATTTATTAAAATTCCTTAAAATGTTTTAATTTTAAGGAATATTCGAGAATTGAGTACCGGGAGATCAGAAGCTGACGTCGATTATTTGCGCTCTGGAGGACACCTGTCGTGGACAGCTGTTGCTATGCAGACGGCGATCTGCCGGTAGAACAAGGGAATCATACCCCCAGGATAACTATAACCCCCCTCACCAGTACGATTATTCTAGGATATATATATACTCTCTAAATTCATAATAGGAAAACCATACTACTCTGGGAGGTATGGAAATTCTTATTCCTTAAATCGTATACAATTATAGACCGGAGTCATCTGGTAATGACCCCTCCTTTGTAAAGACACCGCGGCGCACACTTTGGGAACCGTTGGTCCTAAGTATATCCAACCTAAACGCGACCGTCCTACCTACACGAAATGTATTATAAATATTATAATACAATATAATCTATCAATATTATTCGGTATCGCGTTCGATCTCGACGAGTCCCCTCCCCATATGTCCAATCTGATTTTGATCTACGGTATATAATATAACATGAGGTATAGGTATACCTACGTCTATTATACAGAGTGCGTGGTGCGTTATGATGTCCGTTATTCCGTTCGCCGTGTCTATTGTGTTGTCCAATTCGAATTATTGTAATACACTGCGCGCATTGCGCATTCATGTGCTCCGATGATGCATAATATTATAATATATACAAATGTAATACGACGGATACGCGTACCTACGCCACGGCATAAAAACAAACCGTAAGGGCGCCACATGGGTGGGCGCGGGAAGTGACCATCACGGCCCCCGCCGTCTTTGCGTACACGTGCGCCGCGCAGTGATCATCGAAAATAAATCGCGACGAGGAGGTTATATATTTTGTTCTCGGTCGGACGTACATTTACTATAGATTCGGCGAAGTGAGGAGGGAAATAAAAAAAAACCAAACGTTTCCTTTTGAAAACTATAAACGATTACCACACGACGTACACCATCGTATATATATATTTATATATTATATTCATCTGGGAAATTTATTATGCTTATAAATAGCACGCCCTCGCACACGTGCTCCCTATATAAGCGCTCGAGATGCGCTGCGCGTGTACATTTATATAATAATATTATTATTATGTGTGCCCACCTTGTGTCCGAACGACGTAAAGCAGTACGCTGGTGGCTAGGCAAATGAGCGCCGTGAAAAACAGGAACGTGTACAGTACGAACATGTTGGTGTGGCACATGGTCCTGGGCGGCGAATTGCATTTATGCAAATGCGGTATGTCTGAGGGCGGCTGCCAGCAGGTACACCTCTTGCCGGGTTGCGGCCGAATCGGTTGGAATGTAACCGGCGTGGGCGTCGCCACCGACGCGGTGGTGCTGGTACCATAGGCGCGTGGGTCGTAGATCGTGGACACCGCGGTACCGGTACCGCCGCCGCCGCCGCCGCCCGTGTTGTCCTTCCCGGACAATAACCTTGCGGCCAAACACTCGTTGGCCATCCGCTGGCCCTCCTCCGGGTTGTAAGCCGGATTTTCCATTGCTATAATTATAATGCGTCGCGCTCGAGTCGCACGATATTATAGTATAATATGATTTTGGTATATTATGATATTATAACGACGCGGCTCCACAGTGTCACTTCAGCACGAAGTATACGATAATCTCCGTCCTGAAAAATAAATAAATAATTTTAACGGTTTTCAGTAAATAACAAAAAAAAATAATTCGACGTAACGCGCAAACAAATTAGGACCGTCAATATATATGGCACGGTTTTATTTTTCTTAAAAAATAATTAAACGCGTATGAAATAGCGTGTATAATGCCTATAACTAGATACTATACACATAAATATACAGATACTGAGGAATACAATAGTAATAGTAATAATAATCGGACGTGACGTTTACAACGTTCACGTGCATTGTACACGCGTATAATAATATTATGTGACGTATAGATCTGCGGCGAGAGTTCAGCGGACTCTTAAGATTTTCGATACATAATAAATATACAGGATGTTTCTTTTATCGCATGAACCATTTTATAATAACGGATGTCTACAAATAGATTTTCTGGTTGTTTTTTTTTTGTTACATTTAATCATATATTTTATAGAACTGTGCCCAAAGCTGGACAAGTCAACTATAGTTTAAGTTTAAAAAAAAATATATATATATATAACTAAGTCAAGTTAATTTTAAAAGATAATCGAATTTCAGTGACTAAGGTTAAGTTAGTAAATTTCAGGAAAAAAATTAAGTAGTTAAAAGTTAATTTTTTAAAATTAATCTGTGCTCTAATATGTATACCTTATATAGACCAACTATATTACACGACTCGTATGAGTATTATGACTGACGTTCGAGTAAATAATTGCAAAAACATACATCGTAAATTAGAAATTTTTTTTAGAAATAACTAACAAAATATTCTTGTTCTGAACGTGAGTTTTAAAATTTAAATTGTCATGTGAAAATCAAAAAACCAATATTGGTACCAGTCTATGGTACCTACGTGTTAAATTAAAACACTATTCTACGATATACAACGACTAAAATAGAAATTTGTCTCAACATATTCGCATATAAATAGGTCGATTAAAAAAAAAAACCCCTGTATGAACGGTGCGGGTAGAAAACGAAAAACTATAATAATATTGTGTCTATTAAAACGGCAACGACGGCGCCGCTGATGGAAATTTTCGTTTTGATAACCGCGGACACGGCGCATTGTGATCGACATGAATGAAACATCACGAAATAGAAAAAGAAAAAAAAAAACACCTATTGTCGAGTTTATATTATTATTTTCTTTTCAATGGGTCATTAAATCCTTGCCGACCAGCATACATACATACACACACATATATAATATATAGTCATAAAACATGTGTCGACCAGAATAATGACCGCGAGTAAATATGGAATTTTTCACGTGGGCGTGTGATCGCCGTCTGAACGAAAACATCACAATAATATATACATATAATATTGTATATCTACTTATATATATTATGCCCACGATCGTATTATACCATAATGCCGGTCTTATGGCGTGTTGTTCATGGGCAATGTCCAGGAGACGTCGCGATTTGCATAAATAATACATTTACGAGTCAATATATAAATATATATGTATAGGTACCTATATGGAATATACCATACCACTATAATACATATATATATATATATTATAATATAATAATATACAGAGCTGTTGTTTTTTTTTTTTTATATTTATTTAAATTGTTGTTAAGGATATTCATTAAGCGCCGAACACGTTTTGACTTTTAACCGTGTGTCCGCAAATTAAATAAATAAAAAATCGAAAGAATGAAAAAAAAAAAAAACACTGAGACGAGACGTTTGTTTTTTTTATTTTATTAAGTGCCGGTCCGTTCAAATAAATATTTTATCGGACGTTTATTTAACGTGAACATTTTAACTACCTCTATATATCCCTTTATATTTAACGACACAGGTATAAAAATAGTAGGTAAGAAAAGAATATATACACACACACACACACACACACACACACACACACACACACGCAAAACCGTAAGTCTAAAAAACATTTTAGGATAAAAATAAATGACTAACGATGCCGAACGTGAGAAGACATTAAAATACTAAAATGTTATTTTTTTTTTCTCCTATAAATTATAACGATTAAAAAAATAATAATAAACTAACGTATTGCCTTTAAGAAAAGCTATATATATTATATGGGACCAAATAATTTATGTACACATGTAAACCGGTGGCGTAGTTACAGGAGAGATAAGGCGGGCACTTTCCCCCACCTCTCCATATCTTAAAATAAAAATATCAACTATAGGTAATCTCGTGATAGTATTACAAATTCAATCATATATAATCGTGATAACAGGCCTATGCGACTCCAGTCGTTAAACATTTGATAGCGTGGTGGCCGTCATTGTCGGGATAGTATTCATTTTTTTATAGCTACATTTAAAGCGTGACAATGTAGATAGGTATGATCACATTTTTTCGATGCGCACACCCCGCTCATATATTTCACCGCTTCGCCTATTGTCGAAGTCCTCCAGTCCTTATTGTCCAACATTAGCATTGCCGATAATTGCGGTGTACTATGACATCGGCCGGGGCGTGGAGGAGATGCGCTACTGAACGAAAACGTGACATACTATGATCATACCTATCTATTTCGTCGTGATTTAAAGTATGTAGAATTTTAAAAATATTCCCCGCAATCCAACTCAACTAAAATTCCTGGCTACGCTAGCCGCCACCGATGTTTAACATGCACAGGGATGGGCAAAATACTTTTAAAATTGTATTTAAATTAGTAATCGGAAAAATCCGGATTTGCCGAAGATCGAGAATCCGGATTTTTGGATTCCGAAATTTGAAATCCGACATTTATTGTAAGCCGGATTTCGGATTCTAAAATCCGGGTTTTTATCTGAATTCAAATTTCGGTTTTTAAAATTGTGATTTTATATTTTTAAATTAATTTCACGTAAAACTATTATTGTTATATTATTGTTAATATCATTAAATGTGTAAAACATTAAATACGTTTTTACAATAAAAAAATATCACAAATATAAATTTATTTTTAAAAAAACTAGTACGAAAAAAAAAATGCATACATATTACACTCTAATTTATATAATATATTACTAGCTGACCTGACAAACGTTGTTTTATTCATAAAAATACAAAATTTCAGATTTTGGAATTCAAAACATACATTTTTGGATTTTAAAATCCTAAATCCGGATTTTTTGATAACTCGGATTAAATCCGTCACGTCACTAATTTAAATACTAATCGCAAAATACACTTTAATGTACTATGCGTAACATCCTGCAAATTAATTGCCTAGAAGGAGATAGATAGACCTATACCTACGTTGCTCCAAATAATTAATACGTGGCTTAATATTATTATGTATTATCCTATATTCGAGGTAGTGTTGGTTAGGTAAATACGACGATTAAATGTAAATTGTATACTTAATATGTGCAGTGGCGAACATTCGTTTTTTTTAATAGGAAGGATTTAAATATAGTAAACTAAAAAAAAATCCAAATGCCGGTTTTATGCATATACGTTAGATTTAGATAAACAATTATACGGGACGCTAATTTATTTCAAATCTCATAATCCCTCTTATTATATTTGTCTAATTCGAGCACTGTAGACAAATCAACATAATATATCTTGACCCGTAGCAGATTTAACTGTTTAGTCAGTATATGCCGCCGGGGCCCCTCTCCTAAATTGTGTAATGGGGCCCCATTTAAATTATAAATACAATTTTTTTAAATTTTTACTAAAAAAAAATTTAAAAAAATGAATACATTTTATATTGCAAACCACAATAAAGTTTACCGCAATATATGTTACTGATACATTTTTTACGAGGCCCTATACATTTTGTATGGATTTGCCGACTTTATTCGAACCCATAAGTCCGATTTTGATCTGATATTGACTGTATTTTATATCTGCCAATACTGAAAATATTTGATATTTTTTTTAGAGCCACAGCGACCAGCCGTGTTTAAGAGTTATTCAATTTATTTTGTAATATTCCAAATCTCAAGAAAATAATAAACAGGCGCATAATATTTTGACGTACATGTTATTTATTTCACGGCCTTAGAAATATTATGTACTCATACGCGTTCATAAATCATCTACTTTTATTTCAATATCAAGTTATTTACAACTTAAAAATCAACTGAATACTTGATAATATTATTTTAAAATATACCTATGCCTAATAAAAAATAAATACACGTTCAAAATAGATAGGCACCAAAATAAATGTTTCACTTTTAATACATTTATATTACCTATAGAGAATATATATAAAATATATTCCTTAAAAAGAGAAAACGAAATTGTTTTGAATTTGTTTGACACGTTTAGATTTACTACACTGCGTGAGGTTATATATATAAAAACTATATCATTTATTCTATTATAAAATACGAACAAAATGTTATATAATAGTTACATTTCTATAAAAAAAAAATATTACTTCACTAAATTTTTTTTACAGAATTCGATACGTTTTCAAATTGTTTAAAAAAAAAAAAAAAAGGTAAAATATGGTTTTTTTTTGTTTTGTTTATTTGTTTTCTTTATAAACTATTTCATTGCAAAAATATAATGGAGGTAGTCTCCAGGTAGGTCAAGATCCTATACAATATTATTGTTCTCTAGATTTCACACGCTAAACCTATGGGATCATAAGTCATGAATCGTTAGAGACTGACAATAATAATAATAATAACGGTAAACTTCTCATTTTGACCGTAATGTCTTCTAAGTATACGTTGTACACCACATGCACAGAATTGTGCAATACAATGGCATTAAAAAACCTACCTACCAACTAGTAAGTAAAAACTAAACAATTGTTTATACACATTTAATCAAAGACATTCGAAATAATATTATAATGGTTAGGTTAGAATATTGTTTTTTTTTAATTTATTGTTATTATTAAATCACAATAAGATAATTTTAGAGAGACCATCTAGTCTCTCTAGGTATAGACACTATCCCTATTTGAATTTTAAAATCAATACATTCCAAGTTTCGCTCAGACCTCAATGACCTCAATGCATCAACTAGATCCAGAGCAGGGCAGGCCCAGCGTGTTTACCTCAAAAGGCTGCCAGGATTTTAATAATTTGGGCCGCTAAGCCGAAATGTCTCTAATTTTTCTTTTTTGTTCAATTTCACAACTGGAATTAAATTTGCTGAACCAGACTTACAATGATCTATTGTCCCCGGGATATTTATATTTTAGATATTAGGCCGGTAAAATATTGAGCACGACTGACTGAAATCGCCCAATCCGGCCCTAACTAGATCCAAAATACTACAAGAAAGTTTCTATAAAATGTTTGATTGAAGCAAGATTTCTGGTCGAAAAGTTATAATAATATATACATTACTCTATACACTTAGAATCTAAAATAAGTGTTAATAAAGTAAAAATAATTTAAATTATAATAAGAATATCGTACTCTAAGTACAGATAAATATAATTTAAAAAATGTGTGTCTTAGTTGCATGAGATATGAAATTTTTGGGGATCGATTGTCCGTATATCTGGGTTTTTTCATGTGAATCAATTGTCTTGGATGCAGATGACAACTGTAGTATATTATTTTATAGAAGAAATCATGAAACGGTGTCTGTTAACTATAATTACTAATAAATAGATATTTTTATAAAAATAAGTTGTTTAGGTAATCAAAAAATGAAAATATGTTAAATAACATTAAAAAAAATCGTTAGTAGTCCAAATTCAATTATAGGTAACATAATAATAATAATAATAAATACTTAGAACACCTAGAGGAGAATTTTTCAAAAAACTAATTTTTTTAATTTTGTTAGTTTTAATCACGTACTTATACTTTATACGTTATAGTTTTTAAATATTGTCTAATAACAATGACAATAAAATATAAATTAAGAGGTACCTCTCTATATTTGTATTATTTAAACAAAATTTACTTAAATTGGTTATAATAAATTAATTCGTTGTATCTTGCATGATATTAAAATTAAAGATATTGTGATACAACCAGGTAACTCAACTTTTTGAAATTGTACAGGAGCGATCAAAATCTTTTTATTTTATCGGATTTATCTGAGTGTTGCACCAAGATATAAAAAATTGTTTTCTTTAAATTATGCCGTCAAGAGTGAATTTCCGAAAGAAAAAAGTTATTAGGTTAATGCACCAAGGTCTACAAATATTAGATGTTATTAAAAATAAATGTATTCGTGGGCCGTAAGTCCACGCATATTATTTTTATATGTATTGTAAAAATATAGTTACATGCAAATGCTTTGTGATTTGTATTACATACGGTAATCGATAATTAAATAGGTATGTAGGTAGGTAATACTTTTATATACAATTAGGGTTTGTCAATTATTACAGTTAGGACGTTATTATTTTTATAAGACAATAAAACGTAAAAAAATGTAATTATCTACCTACTTTGTATTATCATCACAAACAATAGAGCAGTGAGAGCATATTTTTCAATTGACTCCACGAAACTGGTATTATCAATAAATTAATATTTTTCGAAAGTATGAATAATTTGTAAAAAAAAATAATAGTAGTAATACCTAAGTAGGTTTATATGTAATTAAAATACCTACCAAAAATAAATTTACTCTATACATTGTAGTAAGAATATAATAATAATATGCAGGCAGTTACAATACATTAAAACATTTTTTTTATATTTGTTTTGCAGTTTAATAACACGTTTTTCAAAATGTATGTATATTAATACATAAATACTAGAATGTACTAGAAAAATGTATATACTTACATATTATATTATTTTGTATAAAAATATTGTAAGTATACCTTCATTTAGCTTTATTATAACTATCGATTGCAATTGAAACTGTCACTATAACACTAATAAGTAGATAATAAGCAAAATGTCAACCGCGAATTATCTATAATAAAATTAGAAAATTTTCATAAAATGTGATTTTAAGACGGTACCATTACCTTTTTTCCTATTAAAAAGATTGGATTTCTAACAATATAATATTTTAATAACTTATATTTATGAAAATTAAATCAATAATAATCGCTTTTGCACATTTACTACCCCTAACCCATTTATACTCGTAGAATACAAATGACGTCATTAAGCACAACTCAACTATAATATGTAACTATTAGCAACGAAGAATGATAACAAAAACATGTTTAATATAATTTATTTTTTATTTCTTCTAATACCTAATATAGAATTAATTAATACTATACTTAAAAAGTCAAAACGAGACTATATAACACGTTACCATACAATGTAGGAATTGATTAATTTGTTTAATATATTAGATATGTAAATTTAATATATAGTTTAAGAATGAACAGATTTGTATTGATTGTCTAAATTTTATTAGTAGGTAACTATGCCAACGCAAAATTCAATTTTATACAAATATTTCGCTGACGTATTACCTAGCTGTATAATTTCCGTTTAATATTATTTTAATTTTGCGTACTACTGTTGGGAAATCGGCACATATATTGGACGTATTAGGTATATTTCAACACTTTTGTCCGCATATTTCAGGGTCGTTTTTTATACCACTGTGTATTTACAGCCCTGTTATGAACCCGAACACTATTACACTATTCCCCACTATTATTATTAGGTGTTATATGTTTGTATAGTTTATATGTTAAATCAAATAGATGGCGGCTCGAAGGGGTAGGTATATAATAAAATCACGCGTTTCAAAAAACATAATAAATAGGTAAAGTGGAAATTATTTTTCGGAAGAGTTAAAACAGTAATCGTCATCGATAGCGGTGGCGCCGATGATATCGACATCAATTTATATTACAGGATTATAAAATCGTATGCAACACCGCACCACTATGATTATGTTCGCAAACCAGAAAAATATTCGTTTTTCCCACATAATATTAATAAAAAAAACCTAAAAGGAATATCGAGTACCAACTACCAACACAACCCACCCAAAACTAGTGTTGCAGCCCCAATACTTGTATATAGGTTTCGGCGCCACTGTTAGTATATCGTATATATATAGGTAATTATCGTAGTAGTAGTCGATCATAATAAACATACCAGTGTAATAAATAATAATGCAGTAATATTATACCTAACTATTACGGCTGGGATTTCGATGCACTTTACATTTTATTTTCTAAAACTTGCTGTGCGGTGCTCGTATTGTCATAAATCCGTTTCATGTACTTTTGAACGAGAACAAGAAAGTTCATTTTTGAGTTTTTTTTTTTAATTTTTTAAAGCATTAGGGATTTATAGAGCATTTTTTGAGTTTTTGTATCCAAAATTTGAATTTGAAATTTTATTTTTAAATGTTTACACGGAAACATGATTATTATTTATATGTTTGTTTTATTTTTCAACTATTTATCAAAATTAATACAAATATGATCTAAATCTATTAAAAAAATTTTAAATTTACTGAAATAATTTTCCCTAGATAAAAAGAAGACCCTAGTTCAATGAATCAAATTTAAAATACAATACGTACTTAATATCCATTGATATTGATAACGGTCCGCTCGCCACACAAAGTCCTTGCACATTGGACTAGCAAATATTTAAGTTGTTTATTAATTCGTTATTAATATTGTAATGGGATAAATTTAACGGGAATAACGAAAAATCAAAATATTAAGTACATATTTGAATAGGCGGGTGGTATACAAATGTGTGATAAACTAGTTCACGTCATCAAACTATTCAAACGTATACGTTCCTATTAAATATTTCATTTTTCGCTCTATAAAAATGTTGATTATGAACATTCGTTTATTTTCCAACGCGTCTACTACATAATGTTACGGCTTTACAATGAATTACGAGTCGCGCTTTACGTGTTTAATCTTTGAAACACATTATCTAGAGAAAATAATGGTTTCTATTCTATAATGACGATAACAACTAATTTTTTTTTAATTTCGTTTTATTTAATGTGAATTAATTAAAATATATAGCGATTGTGATGTACTATGTACTTAATTTTATTAACGAAAAGAAAAGAAAAACAAATCTTAACGCTATTATAATACCGTGTGTATTACAGGCAATTAGGTAGGTATAGTGAATGTAAATTAATTAATTTAAAAACATTCGAAACATCGCACATTTTATTAAGTATTAATAATTGTTTAAGACTAGTACGGTTATATATAATTATTACTATAAAATTGATTAAATTTTTAATTACTTTTATAACAGAATCTAAGGTAAACGTGTTTTTTACAAAATCTCTGTATACTAAATCTGTATATTAAAATAATAACACATGGGTTCTATTATAATAGCTGATGTAAGCGTATTACATGACACGACATGAAAAATATTAATATAAAAAATGAATACGTTGACTAACAAAATGAAATGATTCAGACATTCCACCGTAGGTAACAAACATGTTGAAACCTGCGTTAAAAAATTACGAACAAAATATATTTTTCCAAACACAAACTCTATTTCTACCACGCTCAGACAATCTAAACGCATATTTTTACGACACATTAAACGCATAGACACGTAGGCATAACAATACCGCAATGTAAAAGGTTATATTATGCACATCTGTGTGTGCTGCATAAATAATAAATAATTTATCATATTTATATTACTATAAGTCGAGAGATGACTGTATGATTAATTATTACAGATATTGTTACGTATTATATATACTCTGTAAAAGTATAAATCCTAATACTGTTAGAACATTTTTTAAAAGATATATTAATAAATAGTAGTTTTATTATCGTTTAATAATATATTAACTTACCCCGCTCCGTTGAGGCGGTGGAGGATCATCAAAGTTCGCAACAGCGGTTACGAAATAAACGTTTGGGCCTCTTCCATGATGATAACAGAAATACAAAAAGGTAAATAAATAAAACCACTGCGCACTTATTGGATATATATCGACTAATACCTATATAATTCTATGATATTATTATTAATACTACGTTACTAATATTATACCGCAAACCGTTTCGAAAAAACACAGTAGGACGTGACGGACTACGTGCGGAGTATGTGCGCGCGGAACGTCAACGTAGTTGCGATGTTGCGGGTCGTGAGTGAAATAACCAACTGAACCGAACCAGCCGCGCACCGGATGGAACTACCGCCGTCACCGTCACCGCTGCTGTTGCCGCCACTCTACCGCCCTTGTGCAACGACGGCGGCGGCGGCGGTTGGCTCCTTCGTAGAATGTTATTAATGCGTTCCTAAATATGACAAAACACCTGTGTATATTCAACACACCACCTGGCACCCCCCGCCCACCCATCGCCCTCCGCGTCTCTCCCTTCACCTTATTCGTCACCGACGATGACAATACTATAGGTACCTTTTCGGCCGGACTTAGGCACCGTTCGCGCGCGCGATTATTTATAGCTATTATTATACGATATTTAAGTAACTATATATAGGTATTCAATAATGGCATGCAGTTTAATGGGGTTTATTATACGATTTTTGTCCGAAACGATTACCTCACCGTTATACAGATGCATACCTATTATAATAATAGACCGTACTTACACAATTTGTGTAGACGATTTATGAGCGGCATCGAAGCCGGACGTAGGATACCTCGAACTATTCGAAAAATTGACATTCAACATAAAACATTATGAATTGACGACGACGACGGCGCATAATAATAAATGTATATGGTTGTAACGATATCGACGCGCGAAACTGTAAGACTTTTAAGGCAGAAAAACGACAGCGGGCATATACGAAAAGGATGAACACAATCGCGTATCAAAACGAATATCTACGACGGATCTGTACCGCCGCTGACGACGATTCTTGTGCGAACGTCGCCCGAGGCGCATATAGTCATAACACGCTACCCGATTTCCTGTGGTGTCCACCGGATGTTCTTTTGTGTCCCGACAACACGACAGCGGCGGCGGCGATGGCGGCAGCAGCCTCCTCTTCGTCGTCCGCCATCACCCTCACCTCCTACTATAATATACATCGCTACGAATTTATTTACAACGAAGGAGAAAAAAAAAATCATATAGGTATAGAGAGAGAGAAAAAAAAAAATAATAATAAAAGAAATTACGTGCGTATGACTCAATGACTGTGGCGGCGGCGGCTGCGGCGGCGGTCCTATCCGATTTCATCGGTGCGCAGAGAATCCGAAACCGATCATTAGGCTCCGGCGGATCGTGACCCGCCGCCCCGCGGTAAATATAGTATTATATAGAAATGAATGGGATCAGTGCTAAACGCGCGCGCGGCATCGAATCGAAATAAGCTGATTTGGAGAACACAGGGATTTACGTCATTGTCTGCAGCTCCCCACCTCCCCGCCAGCCAACGCCGACCGTCTATTATTGAATTACCCGTAGGTAGACCGTATAGGTATATAAAGAAAAAATCGGGAAACAATCATAAATAACGCACAAATAAATAATAACAATAATAATAATAATAATACAGAATGCTACGTGTGTGTCATATTATAAAGATTCATTCGCGGGGCGTCGTGTATTGCACAAGCGCGTGCGTGTGTACAATTAATGCGCGGAAACAACTGGAGTCTGATAAATCGTGCAGTGATGGAAAAGTTCTTTTTATAAAGAACCTCGTTCCCGTTCACCGGTCTTGTGAGAAATTAAAAATTTTAAACCACTATCACCAAGACACCGTTTATATCACGGTTATACAAGTATACCGTGGTTTATATTAATATTATTATATTATGTACCTTGTATGTTAATAAAAATGGAAAAGTTGGAATTACATTATTGCAATAATATATTGTAATCATTTATTAGTAACAGACGAAGTAATACCAGCACTAAATAATTTCTGGACAATATTATCATTAAAATAACGTGTGTTTCAATTTTTTTTAATATTTAGAGGAACGAAAATTTGCGTTTACGTTCCTCATAAATAGGAACTCTTTCCCGTTCTTCGTTCCTATATTTGAAAAGGAACGCGTTCCAAGCTTCGTTCCTATGAAAAGAACGCGTTTCTTCCCAACACTGAAATTATGTGTATATTATTACGTATGTGTAATGTAGTTTTACCTTTTTTTTTTCTTTTTTCTCTCTTTCTCTCTCTCTCTCTGTTTCTCCGCGTATCCGAAAATTAATTTCTCCTATAATAGAAACCGCGAGATGAGTATGGTACAGCAGTAGTCACTACGTTAAGTGCGTGTAACATTGTGTACACGGCATAGAGGATAATACGTAGTGTCTAGTAGACCGGATAACAAAAAACTGCACGTACTCGCAAAAACAATTTTTCCACGCACACGAGAAAAAAAAAAAATAGCGACAAAAACAGTTTTCACCGTTACACATGTGCTATTATTATTGTTATTATTACAATGCGTAGTATATTGTAGGTCGTATCCGTTTATTTACCGTGCACATTATAATATTATAATATTGTATCAGTGTGTATAGAGTGTGCTGTGTGTGTACTACTGTACTGCAACGTTCGACGTTTATCCTTGTTGTTATTGCAGGCTTTTACATATTATACTTATTATTACTTACACACGGTAAAGAAAAAAAAATTAGTTCACACGTGTGTACGACTTATAAGACGTACGTAAATTATAGTAAGTATAATCTCTTGCCTGTGCACGTAAGAATTTCATCAACGCTGTCTTGCCGTGGTCGGTCGTATTAACAACGGTCTAATTGGTGGTGGGAGGGCGCAAGGGGGGAACTTCTCGTACTATTTTTTCCTATATTATTATTATTTTTTTTTGTGTGTCCCTTACTGATTATTTCAATTTGGGACGGAGGGGACGCGGGTATATTGTAAATATTTTTTTAGAATTAAATATTTATCATTCAGTCGGAAATCCTGATTATTATTATATTTTCCGTATTCGTATTACGGCCAATTGTTTTGATATTTCGTCTTCTTTATTCATATACTACCGTTTCAATATTTTATAAACTGGACTTTTTAAGATATTTTAATGCATTAAATTCAAGATCGAATCCAGAGGATGGGGGAACACCAGGCGAAAATGCTGTCCCCGTTATCAAAACAAAATAAAAATAAAATATTATTAATATTAATATTATCAATTCCATTATTATGTTATATTAAATTACACAATCAAAACCATAGTCAAAAGTTCGGGATGGCTAAAGCGGAAAACAATTTTGTAGATCTATAGTCGCGGTTTGGGGGGAGGGGTTCTTTGCAGTTTAGCCCCCCTAATTGCGAATACGGCAAGTGACCTGACCGTAAATGTGGGTGGTGCTGGATCCGCCCTTGATTAAATGCACTAAATGCATAACTAACGTTCTACTAGTGCTCTAATTAATAGAGTAAATATTAGCTAGGGCAAATTAAGTTGATTAAATTTACCGAATTGGACAATCATATCGATGATAACATAATCAAATGTCATAATATTATATACCCCTATTACTCGTATTGTTATCCTATTTATAGTAATTTGTATCTAATAACGCGCCGCGTGCGTGTCAATGTTTTTCATTCACGCACGAATCGTAGGTAATATATCGGAATGTGTATTACGCATACGCTATACAATATTATAGTAATATATCATAGTATTACCGTCGAAGCAACGCAATATAAAAACGGACACCCCATTCAGAATACGTATGTACGTGGTATAATATGCACCGTGGGGGAGGGGGTAGTATTTGTGTTATTGTTATTGAATTATCGTATCGTATCGTATCGTGAGATACACACACGCTCCATTCATAAAACGCGATAGCGATATCGCGTATATATTTTAAACGCGTGTTGGTAGGGTATACGTCGAAAGTGTGTGTGCGCGTGTGTGTACCAATAACAATAATAATACGACGAGTAACATCGTAGGCACGATTTCGGAAATATCAATTTTCGCACGGATTTCGAATAACTATTATAATACTTACAACCATAATATTTCCACGATTTCGTGGAAACGTCGACGATTTAAATTGTACAATGTTATAAAATATTATGTATATTATGCACGCGCACAAACTCATTATATATTATATTTTGCGTTATACTAGCGGAGGCGGGGCTAAGATGGCTATAACCCAGAGCTCATTGAAAAAAAAACCCTCCCCCAACCCCCGAGGAAAATTTTGTAATTGGAATTGTTCATATTATGTATTTTATCTAATCGGCACGATCGAAAAAACGGGGTTCCCAACAGGATAACACTTCGGTAGGTACAGTGATGTAATATAAATCCGGATTATCCGAAAATCTAATAAATCCGGATTTCGAAATGTATTTTTATGAGTAAAACAACGTTTTTCGGGTCAGCTAGTAATATATTATATAAATTAGAGTGTAATATGTATGATTTTTTTTTTTTTTGTGATACTTGTTTTTTAAAATCGATTTCTATTTGTGATATTTTTTAAATTGCAAAAATGTATTTAATGTTTTACACATTTAATGCTATTAACAATACGATATGAATAATAGGTTTATGAGATATTTGGATTCTGATAAAAATCCGGATTTACAATAAATGTCTGATTTCAAATTTCGGAATCCACAAATCTGGATTCTCGATCTTCGACAAATCCAGATTTTTCGCATCACTAGTAGGTAAACACAGTGTCTAATATAGTTGTAATTTTTTTCATTTAAATCACTGTCCACTACAGCCCCCCGGAAAATATTTTCTGTATACGCCACTGATACGTGTGGCAACGGGATATTAACGCGAATCAAATAATATGCATTTCACCCATGAGCGTAACTTGGGCAATTTTTATGGTGGGGGGAGAGCAAACTAATGAGAAAAACAAAACAAAAAAATTATTTTCATACACCTAGGTGGTTCGTAAGTGTAACTTGGCAATTTGTATGGTGGGCAAGATTTTCGTTTATCTTTTCGATTTCCGTCGAAACGCGGCGCGATCTATCGCTGGGCAACCGTGGACGTCAAGGGGACATTGCCCCGTTTAATTTTGACAGGGGGCAACTGCACTCCCTTAGTTTATGCCTATGAGTTTACACCTATATATATATAAATATGCGCCTAAACACGTTACGGCGGATAGCGGAGACGGGATTCTGCGAACGAAATATATAATATATGTACTGTAATATCGGTTGTCCGCGACGAGAATACACACGAATACACGATAAACCGGCGGCGAATAACAATATATTTTATATGTATCTAATATACCTAATAATATATAAATATATAACTACATAGTATATAATATATATATATATACCTTGTGCGCGCTGCGTTACGTACCTACGAGCGCGTTTGGGGGAGTCTGAGTCCGTTATGCTTCACGGTTCGGATACCACGGACCAAAGAGATGATGCGGACTCTGAACCGTATAGTGGTATTTTTTTTTATATATTTTTTTTATATATATTATCCCCGTCGCGTCTCTCGCCTGCTGGCTGTGAATGAAATGAAAATATATTATATATATATACCTAAACTGAACTATAAAATCCAACTGCCCACGTAAAATGGACAAAAAATAAAACGACGAACAGAAAATATGATAAAAAAAAAAAAAAAAAAAATGAAAGAAAAAAACCCGCAGTCGAACCGCCGTCCCGCATTCGTTCGACAATAATCATCCATAGTGCTTCTTGGTCCGGAAAAAAAAATAATAATAAAACACAATGCCGCGGTGACGGCGTGTCGTCGTGTACAGTAGGTACACACTGTATATATCGTATATACTTACCAGTGTAATGAAATTAAAGAAAGCATAAAGATGGGGTAATAATATTATACCTGTATATCCTTTTTAGTGGTCATTTATTATATATACGCGACAATAACGTCGTTATTCGGAATCACATCATCCATGATGTATAAACGAACACTGTTTTCTATAATAGTTTTAAGACAATAATTAAAAAAAAAAAAAAAACTCTCAATATTATTAATTCGACGTACCAACATAATATTATATATTCCTTTCATAAAATACAGTAACCTTGATCGGGCCGACAATGATACGGATAAAATAAAAAAAGATTTAACAATTTTTTTTTTTTTTCGAAGCGATTCGTTTTCACGCATTATCTATAATAGTACGAAGATGCAGATTGGTGAATTTGTATTTAAGTATTTAAGAATTAAAATCGAATAAAACGATGTGTCTATAGAAATATTCGAATGAATTTCAGAGATTTTTTTTATTTAAATATAACATTGTTTTAAATGCAAATAAAAAATTATTATAAGATATTTTTGAAAATACTTATGTTAAATGCATATAAGCCCCGCGTGGCCGTAATTATTTAAAATGTGCTAAAATGTATTATAGTTTTTATAGGTCTGTATAGGGGAACCAATATTAAAATATTATAAAATCTATATTTAATCAAATTAAATTACCGAAAATCATTCGATTAAATATTTTTGAAAGTTATTCGGACACAACTATATACTATTGTAATACAATATTGAATTTAGATTTTATAGATAACATATTATTCAGACAATTCCCTACTCTTGTATAGATGAATTACAAATAAAACAAATACAGACTCCATTATAATAATATTCTTATCCTTCGAGGTGGGCGGGGCGAACGCAAGGTGGGGTTTTGGGGGTTCAAACTTTCCTTGAAATATTAGGAATAATAAAAAAAATAAATTAGTTGACCGAAAAATTTAATAGTTATTACAGTTATTTCATTGTTTCCCATAAGACTACAAATAAAATAGATTAATATATATCTATAAATGTAAAAATCAATTTCCGCATGTATATAAAATCATCAATTGAGAGCGGCTTGATCGATTTGGCTGATTATTTTATTATTTTTTTTTTGTCGTAAAGATTTGTATGAAAGAAAATTATTGGAAAATCCACCGGAAAAGTCGAAAATTTCGATGTGCGGGGCAGCTAGACGATTCTGGATAATCAACAAACATGACCCGAGCAAGGCCGGATGATAGCAGCTAGTATATATATAACCTACCTAAAGAGTAATAAAGTATGATATTTATAAACATTTTTTTAAAAACCACCTTTGAAATGTTTTTCTGCGATCGCCCCTGGAGGTGAATACTGGGTAGTTACTAGTAAATAAATCTTCGATTTTTCCAATCCCGTTAATTAAGTACGAGCAAAATATGTTTTTGAACTTTATAAATAACATTGGACACACGACATTTGCAAGTCGGCTAATTAGTTTTATTGGCCCAAATATAAGGTTATATTACGGTGTCGAAACACGTATGGTGTCACCCCCTATGTTTATATATTTATACACCAACGCTGTAAAGGGATATAATTTGAGTATCCTCTTACCACCATATGGCACACATAAGCTTATTGCGAGTTCATAATATCAAATATAATATATAATATCTTCTGGACACGTGTGTATATTATATTAGACACAGCCTACTCAATTCCTTATTCAACCAAATATACTCGTAAATTATAGCAGCTATATATAGTAAACACTTCAGTGGGCTATAATTATACACAAAACACACACTTACATATACACAGTTATAATACTCATTACTCTATAATTACTTCTAGTTAACAATGCGTAACACCAGTGGCGATACCAGAATTTTTTTTTATTCAGGGTGGGCCCTATACCCTTCTCATATTATTATCATATTTTAAAATAACTTTAAAAGCTTTTATACATTTATCAAATATACAGACTAGTTTATTTAAAAAAAAAAAATAAAAATTGGATAAACAATGAGTGTAAATATTAAAATTAATCGATACCTATACTATACAAATTTTAAGCGATACAAGGTACACGTGTCTTGTATTCAATAATATTATAGACAACCATAAGAAATATTATCGAATTTGGACAAACTGACCAAGTAGGTATACTAGGTATAGTACATAATGTTTATCGTTGTTGGTTAATTAGTAATCAATATGGGTTTCATTATAAGTTATTACTCATATTAAATGTCTGAATGCGTAGGGGTACTATAACATTAATATGGATAACCAATTTAAATTTTAAAAAAGTCTGTGCATCGCTGTAGTTTTACTAAGTAATTTTAATTTATAGATCCGAAATGCGCTACGTTGGCTTAAAAATTAGCATAATATTATTATGTTCCAATCCACCGATAAACGCGATAAAAAATTGAATATATATATTTATTTTTATCATAGATGATATCGTAATACAAAATACTTTTATAGTTATATATAATACGTATATAATTTGTTTAAATAAAAAAATCATTTAGATAATTATTATGTTCCTCTTGATATCTTTAAAATTATTTACTACAGAGATAACTTCTTGAACAGTATATGTTTGCGACCATGTTTCCCGGGGAACCTATGCCAATTTTTTTAAAGACAATATCGACTTTACACAGTAGACAGTAAAGTACCTCAATGACTAACTAAGAATAATAAAAATAACTAAATATAATTACTAGATAATAATTAATAATTTAAAATTATATTATAACTTAATGTATTATTATGTGTTATACATAGAAACTGCCAGTGTCGGACTGGCCCAGGGTGCTAAGGTGCAATCGCACGCTGGGCCTTGACTTAATAATTGTAATAAAGAAAAATTAAATGTATGACAATAATTATGTGTAGATGAATTGTACCTTTAAATATTAAACTATTTATTATATACTACCTATATGTGTACTATAAACCTATAAGCAATTAAGGTTTCAAAATCAGAAAAGTCCCTCAAAATGTTCTACACCCCGGGTTTTTTTAGTCTCAGTCGGCCACTAGGTACTACCGCTACTATAAAAAAAAAAAAATGTTAGTGAAATTAACTATTCTGAAAACTCGGCTAACAAATATTATTACGCAAATCATGATGCAATGGAATGTGTGCGAATTAGTTTAATTAAACTAAAAACTGTACCTATATATAGTATATACCAATTATACCTGTTATAACTATACGAAAATTATTTCACCAGATCATCATATATTTTAACACATTTTCAGTATAAATACGAAAATGGCGTAAATTGGCAAGCGATAAGACCGGAATAGCAGCAACACGCCACTATTAATGCGAATAACGCACAAACTCGTTGAAAGGCGACTAAAAAACTATTCACTATATAGGTACAGAATATACTTCTAAACAGACTTATAACTGTAGAGTACATACAACTCTATAGTCGATTTGTTATGAATTATTACAAAATAATAATTATTTTAAATATGAATCGATAAAATTATTTTATACACACGATTTTCATTGCAAAGTCGTGTTGATAATTTAATATATTAAATTATATTAAACTATCAACGAAAACAAAAATATATATATTTTTTTTAAGCGCGTAACACAATAATAATTATACTTGTATATAACAGTTATAAACTGACATTGTAATAATCATGTCAGTTTGGTAAAACATTAAAAAATATTGAAGAAAAAAAATATATCCTGGAATACAGAATAACTATATCGAGTAAAATATTAGAAACGTATTTAACGGAGAAACCATCATTATAATATGAACATAATATTAAATAGTTATTTTTTCAATATAGTGGAAAGTAAGATCTTAAATCTTACTTGCCAGTATATAAGAGACAGGTTATGCGTTGTACCTAATATTAAATTTATGACTGCGCTAACTGACTAATAATATTTACCAAAAACGCGTCACGGTTAAGCCTCGATTATTTAAGGTTATTTTTTACGTATTATAATATAGGCATACCGAATGCCTTGTCATTAATACGATTACATGAACATTAATCATATTCAATTAGTCGTTAAAGTATTGTGCTATTATTTATACACGAAAATTAATACAAATACGCCAAGCTGTATAGTACGTAATCGCAAAATTAATACAAATTCATTTTTCATCTGCCGGTATTATTGTTGAAAAATATTAAAATTGCATGCTATACGGTTTTTATGTACAACATATATTATTATAACCGATGAAACGTTTACTCTGTAGTAAACTGATTATGAAATTGATTAGTGTAGTATTTAATTTTTGGAAAGCAATATTGTGATTTGACATACCTATATATTATTATAATATATAATATATAATACAGCAGATGTAAACTATTATTTACTTTCGTGTATATTCTGTTTAGTCAATTAATTATAATAATATATATATGTACCTACTGCACAAGTTAATTAATATACCTACCTATATCTTAGTTACAAATATATTTTCATTGAGTTTAAACTTGATAAAATTTCACTTCGGCAACATTAAAACGTATACAAAGTTTATTATATAGATTAGTACTATATATTATATAAACTATATATACAACAACCACAATTATTACAATAAATCAAAAACGAATTATTTCAAACTTTATAGACTTTTGTAATATTTGAGCTGTTTAATATCGTTTTTTAACATTATGTGTTTAATACTGGATTCAATTAAACCCACCTACAAAATATACGTGGAGTAATAATTTATTTCTCAAAAGATCGTATTTTTATTGTTCTTGTACTATACAAACGAGTGTAATATATTACGTGTATTTAAAAAACAAGTTTGAATTCTGCATAACGAACTATAAATTATATTGTAAAAGTCAGTAATATATAAACAATCATATTAAATTAAATTTACTTTCCGTGTTTCAAAACTTATTATTTTATTATTTAGGTATTTAAATTAAAAAAAGTTATATATGCATTTCATGTTTAATATACAATTCGGTTTTCCTGTTTAACTGATTAATGATGTATGTTTGATAAAAAATGTCTTTAATTTTACTTATTAAGCTTAAATCACTGGGGTGTTTATAAACCTATTAGAAATGATTAGAAGTATAAGATATTGTGTTGTATGAAAATATAAAAGTACCTAGGTATATGTTTTAATTAATTATAGCGGAGTACTTAATTTATACGTTTTGACGCACCACTATCAGGCGAAAACAAATGCAGAACATGACGAATATCATTTTTTTGAATAATAATATTTTATTATGAAAGTATAAATGAAATTAAATCATTATATAACATTCAGGTAAAAATGATTTGATAGAAGTATCTTTATTAATGTAGCCATACGTATATCCACGTCCTACATTTCAATCAAATTATTATTATTCGAATGTAAGTAGCACGAGCAATTTTGTGTTATTGGGTTAGAATACTAACATTTTTATTTTTTATTAATAATTATTTTAGAATTAGACAAATTACTAAACGAGAGCCTATCTAAAAATGAGTAACGATTATTATTAATTCATCTGTAGAGCCAGACATGTATTATAACTAGGTATTCTATTTAAATTGTAATAGCTTGCAATCATATTAGCATTTTAAAACATTAAGAAGTAAAAAAATTTTGAATACATTCGTAATTGATAGTTATTAAAATGTTTAAATATTTATAAATAATATTACATTAATATTTATTTATAGGTATATGATTTGAGTAATAGATAGGTAGGTACAAACTACAAAGGTACCTATAATTAAGTTATATAATATTTTTTTTAACACGTCATGCATAACTTAAACAATTTTTATGATTAATAAGTAATAATATTTCTGTATATAGAAAGAGATATAGGTATCAATGATACAAATTACGAATTACAACAAAAAAATAAAATCGAAAATAACAAAACATGTTATTGCGTACATTTTCTCGTGTTTCCGCCTTTTTGTTCCGGTTTTTCCAATTATTAAAAAAAAAACACGGGAAATAATAACTTCACCTCTTTATGCACCAATTAGATAACATTTTGTTCTGGTCGAAAAGTTGTTTACAACTTAACAGACAAAAAAAAAAAACACATTCCTCGTTACGCTTAATAAATAATAATATTGTATCTGATGGTGGTTAATCGAAATTCAAAATGTGCTCTGATATAGATACAGGTATCAAAATATATAACAATAAGTCGTACCATTTAAATATTTATCTTGTTAATTTTATAGGTTCTTACGAAAAGTATACTCGTATAACTTAGGTACAATATTTTAACGAAATGTTAATCTCAATCAAATTATAATCCCAAGTTTATAGAATTATTTTTGTTGTTCACAATTGACTATAGTCATGCGAGAGTTTTTCCCTCTATAAAATATTTATCATTTAGTTAACCACACAATGCTGCGTGATGAAATCCAATTTATAAAAACGTTTTCATATGGTCTACATGTTCCATGTTTAAAATTAAATCTTATCGCAGACATTTCATTGTGGTGGTGTTACAAAATACAAAGATATTCAATCATTATATACTATAATATGTCAGTCTTAGTATACGTGTAATATATTATAACTATGTATGGTTTCGTGTTATAAAGAGTGAAAACGCAATTTTGAATACCTCAAGTTAGTCAATTGCGTAATTTGGGCTAGGTCTTAGGAGGAAGGGGAACGGCACTCCTCATCCCGAAAAAATAATATAAACTTCTAATTTTAATAAATTGAAACACGATTGTTATCCAAACCATATTAAATGCCGACTAAATTATATTGTCATACGCAGTATCAACTATCAAGATATTTCCCCCCCCCCTTATAATTTCACCTATAAACGCTCATTTGCGTATTAACAATATGTAAATATTAATGACAATATACCGCAAGAAATTGAAAGAAAAAAAAAAAATGCCAAAAGATGACGTTAATAAAATGGCTATTATTGTATATACTTATGAGCAAACCGTATTTATCGGTCAGGTCGATCCTAATCTTATAGGATTAAGAAAAAAGGGCGTTGGGTATACAGAAACATATATAGTATTAAAATATATGTATATATAGGTATCTACACATTCCCAGTCGAATTAAAATAACAATCACACGACGGAGATGTCAAACCTAAACGTGTAGAAATTCACTTTTAACGATTCCATGCACACTCACAATACATAATACGATTTCGTGTATACGAGAATAATATAAATAATATGGAAACGCGTTTAAACTCGAAATATATATCAAATCGGGTGGATGAAACGACGCATTTTATCGTCGTACGTACGTATTATACTCTCTCGTTGTATGTTCATCTCTTTCTTGAAAACTATTTCACACCCCCCACGGCCGCCGCCGCGGCGGTCGTTTACGTATTTTTGTGAATGGTCCACATAGTCGGGTTTCAAAAATGTACCTAAGCCACCGCTATTATTAACGACGGAACCTCGCAGGGATTTCTTGGCTTTATACATACATATATGTAAACATAATATTATTATGTGTGCGTATACGTGCATATGGTTCGGAAGATGAAAGGGGGTAAACATCGGTGGAATGTGCGCCGTCTTCCAAAGATAAATAATATAAAGGAAACGTGTAAATCGTCGGTACCATAACACGGCATAGTAGGGTGATAAAAATTATATACAGTGTGTTCACGCTAAGAGGTTCACCATTAAAAGTAATAATAATATTTTAGCCGGATAAACTTCGTTCAAAATATATAGGGATTTTTAATGATGTGAATTTACATTCGACTTTTTTTTTTTATGAAAATAAAAAACTACATAATAGCCGTATATCGTATATACGATTAAACTTTATATGGTTGTGTTTCGAACAATTTTTTAGATCGTCCGCTAAGTTGAAACTTTTGGTAAATCGCCTCGAGACGCGGGGATTCTTTTTTTAGGTATACCTACCGTCTCTTTATTTAAGTCTTCTTCGAAAATTGACTAGGCCGAAACATAATTCAGTTGTACCTCCCTCCTCTAGCGAGAACACCCTGTACATGCTATACCAAAATGTGCCAAAGAAATACACACGAAATAGAGTACTGCAAGCGCGAAGGTTTTTCTTTTTTTTTTTTCTTTCTTTTTTTTCTGGTTAACCTTATAACCTATTATAAAGCACGGCTGGCGAGTGTGTGTGTGTGTGTGTGTGTGTGTTCGTGCGTGCGTACGTGCACGTGTGCGGTCTGCGGTAAAAATAAAAAGAGAGACAGATGGCCGTAGCGACGAAGAGTGGTCGAGGGTCGAGGGCGCGAAAGACCCTTCGCATCAAATAGACCGTACGCACGCACGAACGACGCGGCGGTGGTTAATAGTGGTGGCGGCGGTGGTGCTGGTGGCGGCGAGAAAAAGGTTGATTATATACTTATACGTCGTACACGTCGTAGTATTTTTAGACCGGTTGAATGGGCAACAAAAAACGTCAGGACAATATAATGTATAAACGAAACGCCAACAACCAGCATCCGGTATCCCGTGCAGCGCTGCGGAGGGCTTCGGAATATAAGCGGCCGGCCGGAAGTAGGAGGAGGTAGTATTTATTTATTAATCTTTTTTCTTTCTTCCCTGTTGTATTACTACGACTACTACTACTACTACTACTACTACTACTACAATATTATTTCTTGGCGTTTACCCGCCATCCGTCAATGCCACTGCCAGGCCGTCAAATAATACAACAAATAATAATAAATAATAATAATAATAACAATAATAGGTTATGTTGACGGAGTGCTGGACAATTATGTGTGTATGGGAAATATGCGCCGATGAAAGAAACGGACAGAGAAAATAAAAAATTTCTTGTGCCAACAATTCATTATTTCACAAGTCGAAACCGGCAAAACGTACAAAGAGTACAATATACACACAAACATTTCTAAATGCAATTTGAATTCCCAATCTCCTTGAAAATGTCTCGAGATGAAAAAATATTAGGTACCTAACAAATCAAACAATTCATGAATTGAATACATGTAGGATTTCCAAAGAGCAATTCAAAAATAAAAATGAATAATTGAATGAAAGAGAATTCGCCAATATAATAATGTCCGATAATCGGAAAAAGTAGTCCCAAAAAAATGCAATATTTGTATAAAGAAATAATAAAAAAACCATCCGGTACCAAAAAAACGATACACTTAGGACAATACTATAGAAAAAAGACCCATCATCAAATTAACAAGCCACATTAAGTACATTCTTTTACGGTGATGATCAGAACAATTACTACGGAAAAAACAATTAAAATAGACTTGTGTGGGGGTCCAAACCAAATTTGTTGGCGTTAAATCCACTCTCATCAAATCTCGTCGAGATATGCTCGATCCAAAAATCTAAGGGTAAAGGATAATTTTAATATGAAGTAAATTTAAAGGGTAAGTATTTTTACATTTTAAATGTCATAAAAAATGTTCTATAATATATAATGTAGGTGGTAGGTATACATATTGTAACTTAAAACTTATTTAAGTTTATATAATATAATAATTAGAAAATAATAATATATGTAGTTAATAATTTTAATAATAAGTCAGTCCTTTTTTTTTTATATATATATAAACACTGATAACTAATGCTTAATATGTAATACGAGTTGTAGCTTTTAAATAACGAGACGTTCGTTATAAAATTGTATAATAAATTAACATTTTTCCCCTGTCTATATATTCCTCTCCGTGTTCGACGCATCGCTGCATAACCGTATTTTCCACGGGTTGAAACAGTATTGGAAATCCTTTTTTTTTTTTTGTAATCCCTTTAATACCTCTGTGTATTTTGTTTTTACAACATCAACCGATTCAAAATATATTCCTTTTAATGCGCTTTTTAATTTTGGAAAGAGCCAAAACCGGACGGGGCACACACACGCAGACACTTCCCCTTATAACAGTTGGTATTATCTATTTAATTTAGTCGTACCACCGGTCTATTTCACCAGCTCTACTTGGCAGCATCTGATCTGTCCGTATCGGTCGATATAGTGACACTTTATATAAATGATGGGATTTTTCGTAACTTTTAGTGAATCGTTCCAGTTCCATAAAAGGAGCGATTCCGAATGAATTGTTCCATTGTTTCTTTCGGTACTTTTACTATCATTGCCTACCGACTACAGACACCGAACCGAACTAGAGAAAGTGATGGGAAACGCATCAATGCAGTTAGGTAATTGGTAATAAATAAGATTATTTGCAGCGAAAAGCAGCAAGTAGGTACAATCATTCCGATTCATTCCCTCTCTGGACTCGTATGAATAGTGTGTAATCGATGATACGAATATGGACAAATTTAATTTTGGACCTATCGCACCTAAAAGGAATGAGTAGGTGGAATCGTTCTATTTCGTTTCCCCTCAGGACTCGTTCCAAAGCAACGGTTTGTTTATGAACGACCCATCACTATTTTATATACAGAGGGCAATACAAATTACTATTATTTAATTTTATTTCTTATTGACAAAAAAAAAAAAAAATATATAATAACTTTTTAATAAAATAAAAATAACATTTGTGTAAACTAAATAGGTGCAGTAAACTTTCGATTATCTGCGGAATTGGATGACGCGGCAACAGCAGATAATCCGAAATGAGCCGAAAACCAACACAAAAATGCATTTTGCATATTTTAATAACATTAAGTTATTATTATTTACATTTTTATTTTTACTTTATTTTAAAAAAATCTGTTAGTCAGTTTTGTTTTTCGTTTCGAAACACCTCTTCTTTATTTGTAACTGAAGATTCTTTAATAATATTTTGTCACAAATCGTTGCGTCGTATTTTCCCTCTATATACTGAGTAAGTCCGTCAATGTGTGCCGTCACGGCTCACTCGCTTTTAGAGCTAATCCACTTATGTTTCCAAAACATAAATGCTTCGTTAATTATTTGTTCATCAGTTAGATGTTCAAATCCTATGTCGTTGGCGTCACAATCCTTTTAACATTTGGTAAAATCTTCCATAACTTGATCGTATTTATGCCATAAATGCCGTCCAGAACCTGCCAAGATCATATTCCCCCCTTCAATCCGTTTTTTTCAACAAGTTTGTTCTGTATTTTTTCTTCGTAAAAGCAATTACGTCTTGATCTAAGGGTGGATGTTAGCAGTTATGTTGCGAGGTAAAAATTCGGTTATTCCGTGGAGGACAGCGGATAATCAAGTTTACTGTATTTGAAATCGTAAAGACAATGGTGACTTGGGCGTACTTTAGTCAGAGACGTAATTTAGGGAGGGTGGTATGAGTGATTGCCTCTCTGGCCATAATATATTAAAACGAATGTTTCTTTAATATGTCCCCGTATTTTGTTTATGATACCATGAAAATAGTTATACTGTCATTGGGTTTGCCTAATTTTTGATTCTTCGTCGGCGCGAACATATTTTTATAACCTTGTACAAATAAAATTATTTTACGATTGTTTCAATAGCACATGGTGTTTGAAGAATAATTTATGGTTTTTAAGTACACCAAAAAATAACGAAATTTCGTAGGACTGGACAATTTAATTTTAAATTACTGCACTCCCTGGTAATTACAAATACCGTAGTCATGGTGTTCAAAAGACATGCAAATTACAACTACCGTCATTTTTTTTTGTAAGTTAACTGATTCTGTTTTCGCAAATTTCCTATCTAACTTATAATAAAGCTTCCGGACAAAATTAGAAAATTAAAATTCAGGTCATGACAAAATGTATACTTTTTTTTTTTTATCACTGCCTACGTTCAACTTAAAAATATTATAACAGGAAAATCAACTTTTGGCGTCTTAACCCGATGTCTAATCGCACTTGTGTTAAATTAGTTGACTGACAGACATCGCCAGTTTTAATTGCTATGAATAACCTCAATGGTTGTTTTAAAATAAAATAAACGACTATGCACGTTTACTAGACTACAAATTGGCCCAGAGTCAAAAATTCTAACTCTCCGTTTATCGTCACAGTTTAGATATTTTTTTGTTTTAAAACACGTCATTCTATTTTATTAGAAAATATTTTTCGAGCTTTGTACTTTAAATACCACAGGCCCGCAACGCTTAAAAATATTACACCGACCTTCAGCCAAAAACTGCATTTCAGATTTTTAGCATAGTACAATCTAAAAAAATTCACTATACTGAAAATATAGTATTCTTTGTAGAATATACCAGTGGCCATATTTACACAGCAAAAACCAATTTTTTAAATCTAATTAAGGTCAGTCTCCGAGGTAATTTTTTATCTTATTTTAAATAAAGTAGAATTTTTTTTTTTTATATTTTCCCGGTTTACATACCAAGGATTTGCGTGTAACAAATATTTATTATCTTATTCAACTATATATCGAAACAAGAATAGAATAGTAAGGAAAAAAATGTATAGGAAGGCAACACATAAACAAGCTGTATCAAATTATAGTAATAATAATCTATCTACGACCAAATATATATGTATGTATGTATATATATATATATAAATTTAAATTAAACAAATTGCAAAATAATAAAAGTGCATCTTATACAATTACAATGGCTGCTTATACTTAAAAAACGAAAAACTTGTATCAATGTTTTAATAAATTAAGTTTATACCACATACATTGTATAAAAATTTTTTAAAATGGAACACTTATAAATATATCAATCAATATCATAATTAATCAAACTTTTAGTGAATTGTCAGGCCGCGCTTTAAGTAGAAAGGTTTCAAGAGACTGAGAACACAGAAACAAAAAAGCGATAATTTGATAATTGATACGAATGCAAACAGTTGTTCAATTGAACAAACGATGATTTTCATTAAAAAGATAAATAATTCTATTTAAGTACAATAACAATTTGAATAAATTAAAAAAAAAAAATATATATATTAAAATGAAAATAACGATGTGAGCGAGGGAATGGAAGTCGAAATCAGATGAAACGACTATAAACTAAAACCAGTAAGAAACCACTATATTCATTGACTTGTAAAGATAGAAAAATCACAGCAATTAGAAACTCAGCACAATGTTATTATTACAACAAATTTTTGAGGTTTTTATAATATATATAAAATATAATTATATACATATACATTATACATACACATATAAATATTAATATTATAATAATAATATATATATATATACATATACATATATGTTTATAATTATGAACGAATTATGAGAGTAAACATTTTTTTACAGATATTAAAGTTATAAACCAAAAAAATCGGTTTCAAAATTAAACATATAAATCATTTAAACATTATAAACGGACGGTCAACACGAAGAGTGCTGGCAATAGTTTTACTAAGAAGTTAATTTGATACTTTGCCTAGATCAAGTATAATAAATATTAGATTTAAGAAACATTGATATCTAAATAGTTTCAATAATTACCAGCATCCAACATGTTAATTGAATAGTATAACTATGACATACTTCCAAAATGTATTTATATATATAATATATATAAATAGTTTTTATTATTATTGTATTAACTCTATATAATAATAGTTATAAACATTCAATAATAATTAATAGACTAAAGAAAAAACGTGTTTATTTATTCTTATTCAAGTTTTCTTGTTTTAGAGAACAGGTATAAAAAGAAACCAAAAACAAAGAGCGTGTCGTGAGAGCGCAGTTGTGTAGAGGGTGGAAGATGAGGGGGCGCAGTTTCTCGCGGAAGTGTGAAAATGTTTGTTTTGCTTTATTAAAAATTATTATAGTTTTTTTTTCTTTATATTAAATATTTTTAGTTAAAGAGTTAGTTGTCTCCAGTGGCTTCCTGGGGCTCATCGTTGTCTTGTGTGTCAGACGTCCATAACGTCAAGTTATCACGCAACAACTGCATGATGAGAGTTGAGTCCTTGTAGCTGTCTTCGTTCAATGTATCCAGCTCAGCAATTGCATCATCGAAAGCCTAAATACAAATGTTGTGAATTAGAAAGGAAATTTTTAAGAATAGTTATTCCAAATATAATAATGATATAAAGCGTTAGTTTTACACAATTGATAATCTTGATTCCCAGTAAAATGTAAGTTCAAATTTAGATGGCCACATTATTATGTAACTCAAATGTAATTCCAATTTTAATAACATTGGGAAATTAGTTTATTGTAAGATATAAAAAAAAAAGACCAAGAAACAATGGGAATAATTAAAAATATATCTATTAAAGCAAATAAAGCATAACGGGAGAATTATTTATACTATAGTTTACATTGATTCATAAATCATAACTACAATCAATAGTTTATACAAGGTTAGATATTAAAGAAGCTCCAAAATTAAACATGTTAAATTTTTTTTTTTTTTAAAACCAGTGGCGAATAGAAAATTTAGATTTTTACGTTTATATACAATTTATCAGTTAAAAATAATTAGTGTAAACAAACAATAGATGAAGCAATTAAAAATGAATACTCCACCACTGAAAACAATTAAAACAATTTCCGGACTCATCAGGAAGAGATCAAGGGTACCTGTTTGGCCAAATGACAAGCACGAGCCGGGGAGTTTATGATTTCATAATAGAAAACCGAAAAGTTCAATGCCAGTCCAAGTCTAATAGGATGAGTGGGTTGCATTTTTGACTTAGCAATATCAAACGCCTCCTGATATGCTTTTTGTGAATCATCCACCACCCCTAAATGCCAATAAAAACAAATATGTTACACTTTGTGAAATAAATACCTGTTTTGCCAGTTGGCAAGCTTTGTCTGGTGAGTTTAATATCTCATAGAAAAATACTGAGAAATTTAACGCCAGACCCAATCGGATTGGATGTGTTGGTTGCATTTTTGCTTTACTGATCTCAAATGCGTCCTGGTAAGCTAGTTGAGAATCCTCAACCACAGCTATTTTATCACAAAAAAAAGTTAAAAACAAACTTCCATTTTTTTAAAATTTTTTTTTTAAGTGCGTACATTTGGGCAATCATACACAAAATTAAAATTAAAAACTAGTGATTGGCACCAAACAATTAGATAGTTTTTCCAAATACAAGTATTTTGGAACAAATATTTGACAGTTCATTCAAACTATTAAAATATATCGATAGGAAAAATTATTCAAGTGCCAATCACTATTAAAAACACAAAAAAACTAAAATACATTAGGAAGTTGATGTATTAATTAGATGTATTACTATTTATTTATTAATATAATACCTGTGGCTAATTTATTATTGTACTTATAAATTTTATTTTACATATATTCTATTTAGATTATTATATTATCATCAGCAAATTAATATTTTTCCTCAAACAACTTCAGAAGAACGAAAGTTATTTATTGCAACATCATTTGATCTCAAGTTTAATACTGTAGAATTATATATTAAAGTCATATTAATATTGTGTACATTTATTATAAATTATAACTAATTTAAAGTATTTTAATTGATATTTAATGAAAAATTAAATAATTCGTTAATTAAAATAAGACAAAATAAATAATATTATCAATTAGTTTTTAACAGAAACAACTAGGTAATTGTTGTACCACCTAACTAATGAATTGTATTAATTATCCTTCATATTTATTCTAGTTATAATATACTATAATGTATTATTCTATATTTGGACTATTCAAATTTGTTCACATAAAACCATGATATAATTACAACAAATAATTTATATAAACAAAATCATAGTAAATACAATATTTGATATTAATCATTAGTTCTAATTAATTTAAGTAATAAATTGTAATTGTACTTTTGTTTAAGATAACTATTTAAAATTATAGAATTATTCCTAAAACCAATAAAGCACATTAATAAATTATTATTGATACATAATAGCTTACCATCCCTTGTTCCTCCAGTAGCTACTTCCGCCAGGTACCTGTAATAATCACCCTTCATTTTAAGGTAGAAAACTTTGCTTTCAGCATTACTCGCTTTGGGAATTAGGTATTTATCCAAAAGGTTCTAAAACAAACAAAACAAAATATTTTTAGTAAATAATTAAAATACTGAGTCTATAAAAACAATTAATTAATTATTGAACTAAACTATAAAGAACTTACCAATACATCATAGCAGATGTCTCTAAGTTCCTTTTCAACCTTCTCACGGTATTCTCTTGCCATCTGTTGTTTTTTTTCCGAACCTTCTGTTTTTTGCTCAATTGAAGATATCACTCGCCACGATGACCGTCTAGCACCCACAACATTTTTATAGGCTACCGAAAGCAAGTTGCGCTCTTCATTAGACAGTTCCACACCAGTTTCGGTTACAGATTTCATTGAGCTAGCCATGTCGTCGTACCGTTCCGCCTGTTCGGCCAGCTTGGCTCTCTGAACCGAATCCTCTTTATCTCCAGACATTTGATATTTAACTTTGCCAACTGACTAATTTAACCTGTAAAAACAAGATAATAATTGTTGAAAATTGAATATGATATTTAATAACCTATAATATTATAAAATAGATTAAGTGGTATAGTTGTGAAAGAACAAATTTTACTGAAATTTATGTTCATTAAAATTAATATGGTGTTATTCATATTCATGCTAGTTGGCATGCCAAATAATTGTGAAAAACAGATTAAATTTGTTTGAGAATACACAATTTTTTTTTTTTCAATATTTTAAAGAACAAAATATAACGTAATAAACAATATAAAAATTAACTATCCAATAGAGTTGAAACATAATAAGTTATTTAAAACTATCAGAATAATATGTTTACTGTTTATTATTTTTGAACATTGGTTGCACAACTTTAACTATGGTAAATGATTCAAATTTATATTATTAATGTTTTATTTGAATTAGGTATTTACGAAAAACACGTTTAATTATAACTATTAATTGGCTATAGATGGCTGAAATATATTAATAACAAACAAAGGAACACCAAATAACTAGTTCAATTTTTTTTTTTTTTTTCATCATATACAATTTGAAATGATGAATAACAATAATAAAACGAATAATTTAAGAGAGAAAGCCCAACAATCAACGCCATCGCTAGAGTCCAGAGATAAACGGTTTCAAGATTCCACTAAACCTACATATTGGTGGTGGTTCTTACGAAAATTGACAATTTATTATATTCCATTGCATACGGGGCCGGTTATGGTACTCACGACACATAACAAAACTATCGCTCGTAAGGAACACGATATTGGTTTAAAAATTAGGTTAGATACTCCGGAACGCGCGCCGCGCACACCTCCAACATAATATTATGATGGTCGGGTTCATAATTCGGATTCGGGTTATATATAGATTTATAAATGCACCCGCCGCCGGACCGAGTAACCGGATATTTCCAATCGGAACGCGATGTTATACAACACCGATATTATTACGTCGTTGGTTCCACCACACACACACACACACACACACACACACACACAAAATGTATAACAGAATTTATTTTACGCGAACAACGCGGCGTCGGACTATGAGGTTATTTATTCGATACGAAACTCTATATTTGGAAATCGATAAAACGAAACGGTTTTTTTTTTTTTACATATATACATACACGGGTTTCACGCGGTCGATATTATATCATGACAAATTATATATTTTCAGACAAGCTGAATTCGTGTCGATCAATTATTCTACCGCGGCGCGAGGAAAGCCAACTCTCGCGGTGGGGTGGGGTGGGGAGGGGGGAAAGAAAGGAAAAAACCTCCAAATTTACCAAAAAAACGTAAGCTCTACCTGCGGTCCCGGTTATCGGTCAGATACAGTGTGTACGCCAATTGTGGGAGCACGCGCGCGCGTGTTGGCGTGTATACGCGAGTGACACACAGTCGTGGAATGCGAATGCTGCATTGTACCTCCCCACCCGCGAGGCGTGTTTGCGTAAAAACCATGTGGTGGCGGCCGGCCGTCCGTGAAAAACAACGGCCGTACCATACATAACCGTGAAATAATAATTTTCACAGGACGCACGGGGAGAGGGGTAGAGAGTATATGGGAAAATAAAATAAAAGGTCCGTTAACACAGGAACGCTGAACAGTTAAAACGGTAGATTTCAAACAGTCTAACCTAACACGGTTCCCGGGACCGGGAATGCGCGCGCGGTAAAAATAGATTACACACCGGCCGGCTGGCTATGTGCGTTACTCACCTATAATGGATGTAGACGGCCGATGCGACGGAAATATTGCGCGGCGGCGGACACACTCGCGGTTGCAGACACGGTCAACTACTATACAACTGAGCGATACGACACGAAGACGAACTCGGTAAGACGAGTTAAAATAAAAATATCGTTATGAACGTCGGACAACGAAAAATGTATATATGTTTATGATTTGAACGCTTACGATAAAAATATTATTTTGTACGGATCGACTGCGTGTGCACCGACTATGTGTGTGCGTGTGTGCGTACCGTGTGGGAACAACGCGCGCGCGCGCGACTCGCAGACGGACGAGATTGAAAACGAAACGTTGTGTGTGTGTATATGATAGAAGGGCGGCGGCGCGGCGGTAAAAGTCGACGGCGATGGAGCAGAGCGTCTGCTGGCGCGGTGGAACGGGCAAAGCAAACGCGCACACACACGGCCAACGACGCGCTGCGGACGCTGCGTCCTACCCCCACTGCGCCGCCGCGGTAGCCGGCACAAATGCACAATCGCATCGCACGCCACAATCGATTGTGATTGATCACCACGATACGCTACCTAGGCGTCGATTTTTATCGTTACAATATTACCGTTGGACGCCACAAACAACGCGCAGAGATTTTTAAAAACCCTAAATCGAGAAAAAAAAAATATAATTACCACCGGCACGCTATCCGCGTGTGTGATAAAAAAAAAAAACTAGCCGCGGCAATTGGTCGCCCGACGATAGAATATTATTATTATTACTCGTCCATCCGATATACTATTTTCACATTGTAAGCCAACTCTATAATAGGTATACGCTGAAATGTGCACGTCATCGGTGTGCAGTGAAACGGACATCAATGACGATTCACACAACAATAATTTACGGTCGGATACACGAGCCTAAAACAAATAGAATTTAGATAGTCTAAAAACCGAACGTGACACGTTTTCGGATTGCGCACGGTTCTCCGGAAATGGAGCGTACCTGGAATTTTTCATGCACAGAAGTTGTTGTACATTGTACGACCATATTGTATTGTATTATCTATATATATATTCGAATTTCAAAATATATCATATCGATACAATAGTGAATATTTTTTACGGTGGTCTGAATAATACAAAAATAAGCGAGAGCGCGCGCGTGCGCGCCCCCGTAACGAGTAGTGGTGTGCAGGGCGCATGCGCATTGCTGGGCGTAAGTAAACGTGAATGCGGCGGGGCGTTCGATCGATAGGTATGTGTGTGAACGTCGGCCTCCGGCGATCACCGCCGTACGAACGTGACGGGCGCGAAGGCGGACAGGCAAGCGGAAAAAGCCGCGGCTACCGCGCGCGCGCGCGCTCGCCGGATGGTTCGATGATGAGATATGGCAACAGCGGTTTTGTTTTCGTCATGGATTAACGTCCGCCGCGCCGCACGGCAAACCGGACAATACATACAGCTATATATATATATAAAATAACGATTTGTTAACGCAAGTGGCGGTGTCTGGCTGCGCACGATAGGAATCGGACAGGAGTGGATGCCAGCACAGGCGCTGCTACGCCCCTCGACGAAAGGAGTCCCCCTTTTTCAGCATAATGGAAAAATACGCACGAGCATTTACACAGGGTAGTATATATATATATATATATATATATACATACATACATACACCCTCCATAAAAATTGCGAACAAATATTGCAACATCCAACCCCACTGTTTATACTACTCTTCGACGACCACAATGACAAGAATAATGCAGAATGACGACATATTTGTATAATATTGCAATTAGAATAGGTTTTCTATCAAACTATTGCTATACTACTACTATGAATAATATTCATAACATAATATATAACATATTTTTAATCCCATAAAAGAGAAATAAAAAATCAAAACGATGACAAATTTATAAATATTCAACATTCTTCAGTAATGTGTATGAAGAGTATGACTGCTGGTCATAGATATTTTTACTAGGAATTGAACGCGCGTTAAACATATAACAAGTCGATATACATTTTTATGGCCCACGAATGGGATGCGGTTTTTTGATCATAACCACAGTGTACCAAACGATTATTAATATTACATATCATTCATTATGTGTAAATTGGTATTGTTCATCAAACGTGCATTATTTATGTAATCAAGCTACATACTTTTTTTCTTTTTTAGTCTAATAAGAACTAGTGAATTTAAAATAAATGTAAAATCTTAATTTTGTTTTAGATGTAATAATTGTTACAACAGAAGACTGATCATTTTAAACCCAGAAAAAAATAATATATTAATAGCTAGTGCATATAAGATTAGGACTGTACCCTCCTAATAATACTAGTTACTTATTACTTATTAATCAAATCAAATTAAGGTATTCATATATTCAAGTTCTTTGCTTTAAAAAATATATAATTTAGTATACTTGGAAGAATTTTGAGCAAGTAAAATTAAGAAAACAATTTATAGCATGAATTGTTCAGACCCAAGAGTAATTATTATCAGAGCATGAACATAAATATAAATGGAGGTCCAGGACAACATAGAAATTTGGTATCCTGGATTAGTCAACCTTTGCTAATAAAATTATTTCTTTATTGAAAAGCTAGTTTAAAAAAAAAATTGCAATCATCCTAACAAGTGTTCATTAACACAATTAAATTAAACAAGTGATATTTGCCTACAAAAAAATATTGGAGAGTAAACAGAACCAATATTTATTAAACAAATAAACAATAGGTATATTATAAGTATTTAAAAATACTTTTGATTTTTTTTATTTACGGTACTTTAACATTTTTACCTGTCATAGGTTAACTTTTCAACTTAATAAAAGTACATCAAATAACAGTGTAATTATCTGATTTAATTTTAACAATTATGAATTCGATAATGTTTTTATACATATTATAAAACTTAGATTTTATTAGATTAGGTCATTTTTTTTTTAAATAATAAAAAAAATATATAAGATAATGAATAACACAGCAGTTAGAGCGAATTTATATGTTTGTAAATCCATATTCTTTAAACTAAAAAATTATGTTATGTTGTTTAATGAGATTAAATATATTTAATTCAATAGTAGCTATTTTAAAATTATAAGAATAAACCTAATTGCATAAACAAGGTGTTTTAATATGAACAATGGTAAAACAAAATTATAAATTGTCATTAATTGTGTAATTAATATTGAATAATTCATAGGTAACAAATAATAACTATGTAATATATATAAAATTACAATTTTAAAAAACATTATTTTCCAAGCATTCAAAATATACATAATTATTTAAATTATGTTTTATATAATAAAATAACTAGAGAATAGATGTTATCATAAATTTAATTTTCAATTTTCTTTTTTCTTTTAAAAATCTAGATAACATTATAACAAGAAGTTTATAAAAATTATTAAGATTAGCACGAATAAATAATGTTTGGATGTATCCCTGGTCCTCGAGTTTTTTTTTTTAAGCATAACTGGACTATCTGCCCAAGCTGAAACATTTCCTTCCGAAGTATATCATTTTTTTTTTTTTAATACATAATAATAGGGTTTGAAAATAGATTCAAAGTCCTTCTATTAATAAGGTTTTGAATTATAAAATAGGACTACAAGAGCTTTCCATAATAATTTAGATAATGATGATAGGTTAAAAAGGGTATGTGAAAGTTTTAAATTATAAAGTGTCTATGTTTTTTGTTTTAGCTAAATAATCTTAGGTAATAATCATCGGTATAAGATGACCACACAATGGCACCATATTTTATGTACTACATGGGCTAAGGTATTATAAAGCGCAAGTAGACATCTAAGTGAACTAAAACTAAATGAATATCTAACAAAACTTAGAGCATGTAATGCTTTCACAGCAATTTAACAATGTGAGGGTGAAAATTAAGTGAAGGAACAAACAAGATCCTGAAGTCATGGACTTTATCAAGCCATTGAATGGCCTACTGTCTAGATTACAGTTAAACTTAATCACTAACCATGTGTGATAAAAAGTTGTTATTTTACTCTTGGTAATACTCAGAGATAATTCAAAAGTATTAAACTAAGCCAGGGATTTCCAACTGCTGTGCCGTATAATTTTTGCCTTATTATGTGTTAAATATATTTTATAAAAAAAATTCCATTGACTAGAAAATTAACTAAAAATAAAAATTGATAAATATCCAGATAAAACAGATTTACCTTGAGAGACGCTAGGCATTGATCCAAAGATATTTACAAACTGTCTATAATCAAAAAAAAGAACATTGAATTTTGCTAAAGTACAAGGACAAACATTTTACCTGGAAAAGGTAGGTCTGTAATTAGAAACATTGATGAATTCCTAGACTTAAGAACAGGCATTACTTAATACCTGTACTTTTAATTTTTTTTACGGGAGAAACATACAAAATGTATGTAATGTTCTTCCAAATTAGTATTTTTAAATATATATTCTAAACAATTTTTGCTCAAAAACTAGCTTTACAAAAAAAATAAGCTCGTAGAATGGTCAGATTTTGATGATTTTTTTTTTTTTAGAAAGAGGAAGACTTTCTAAAACCTGCATTAAAGCCTTTTCTGGCAATACACCTGTTACCTAGTAATACCATTAGATTGCATTAAAGCCTATTTTAACCTTTTTAATCAATTTTTTTTTAATATTATTATTTATCGCCCTCTTACCTGGGCACCCCACATCAAAGCTAAGATACTCGCCTTGAATGCGCAACTCTGCATGCTAAAAACATTAATTACAAATAATAAACATGAAACTTCAAGTTTACAAATCTTTGATCAAGCCAATGTGGACTTATGGCCTCAAACTCTGGAGTAATGCAAAAAAGTCAAACCTTAATAGAATCCAAATTCTCCAAAATATTAGTCTACACAAAATCTCCAACGCACAACCGTGTGTCCAACTTCTCACTCCATTCAGATTTAAAAATCAAGACCGTTTCTGAAGAAACTAGCACCTATTATAAAAGATACCATTTAAAACTCTTTTATCATTCCAATCCTCTTATACCTGATCAAAACACATTATCGATTCATGGCAACCAACCGAGGCGGCTAAAAAGTAAGTGGTGTAGAGACCTTTTTAATAATAAAAAAATTAAAAAAAATATTATCCAAATCTTTAATTAAATGATTTGCCAGGTAGTGTCATCACTGGATGGCTTCTTCCTTCAAGTTTTATCATGTTATTTATATTATTTTATCACATATTCTTATTGTGTCCAGAGCACAGATTGTATATATCACGTAATAATAATAAAAAAAATGATACAAAAATATTTTGACAATAATTTGTCTGTAAAAATGGCTGTTTTGTGTATCAGGCAGTAGGTTAGTGGAAAAATTGTATAATTCGTGTAGTCATCAAAACATTGAAAATAATTTTTGAATTTTACAAAATTTGGTAAATAGGTGTCGGGTCAAAGTCAAGAGTTATCACAAATATAAATTTTGAAATCTGATTTTCTAAGAAAATCCTTGATTCTCCTAATAAAAAACACACATTAGTTACATCAACAGGTTAAATTATTAGCTTAATTATCCATTTATTACACAGTTAATTGATTCATTCTAAATGCGCAAAAAGAGTTATACAAGATTATACACGATAAAAAATGTTTGATGAATACTATCTACACCAAATATTAACTATTCTTTAACTACTTTTTTCTTGTATCATTATTAATTAATTGTTCTTTAACTCAATTAATATTGATGCATTAATATATCTAATAATACAATATTCAGAGAGTAAATCATTAACAGAAATTAGTGTACAAATGTTAGGTAATCTTAGAGAAAAAAAATTGTACAGGAAATCTTGGTAAAATTGTGGTATTTTGGAATCTGGTGTACACAATATTCATCAGTGATCACCTTTGTGAAAATATTGGTGTTAAGAATTGTTTATTTGAAAGACCGAGTTTCTTAAGGCATTATTACCCACAACAACATAAATAATTACAACTGGGTATTTGTACTAAAATGTGTAATTGTGCTATAAAATAATGCTTGAAATATTTATTATAATATTACAATATTATCTTGTGTCGATATTATGTTCTTACATGAAATAAATAGTAGTAAAATAATAAGATAGGTACCTATTATGTTTTGTTATCAGAAGTGTTAGTAAATACATTTTTATGTAGGTATTAGGTAGCAGGTACTTCCTAAGTTTTGAAGTGAAATAGCTAAAAATACTATTATTAGTATAAAAATAAATTTAATGATTAGTTAATTATATAGTGGTATATATAAATATAATGGGTATTTAAATTACTATTGGTATTTCTTAACCAAATAAACAAAACGCAAAAAAAGATTTAGCAAATGAAAAACTGTTTCGAGGAATGTCTATAATTATTGAACACTAACAAAAATTATTATCTACGGGATCAAATTATTAATAATAATGTTTGTCGTTATGCATAATATATGCAAAACAAATTTCAAATACAACAAAATGTCAATATAAAGTCATTAATCATTATTAACGGACGTAAATGCATAATAAATTAAAAATATTTGCGAATAGACAAACTTAATACCTATTAGAAAAAATGCATAGACACCAATACATCATTCAGTTTTAAACATGACAGGTGTACAGAAGATGATACATAATATTCTTATCATTACAGTTCAGAAAAGCTCAAATATAAGAGTGGTAAGTTAAGTAAATGTATGGATACTGTTATGCTACTCCAATCCAATAATTAATTGCTACAAAGTAATGTATTATCATGGAACCTTGGGGGTACCGAGCAACCTATATTGAACTTACAACATAAGAGCAAACGTGCATTGCAAAGGGTGTGATCAGTATGCAGCAAAAGAAAACAATCAATTATTTTAACGCGCACACGATTAGACTTTTTTTTTTTTTTTTTTAATACTGATCTTTGGTAAGAACACAGTAACGAACAGAATCGTCAAGTTATTATTATTAAGTAAACTGTGTGTTCATACCTGTACGGCAAACGTTTGCCAAAGCCGTTCTAACTAGTCGTCTAATTTCAAAGACGAATTCAATGTATCTTTAGCCACGTTTTCTATGCCCAGAATGTGTAGACGATTACTCTGTTGTTGAATGACGCTGCTATTGTTCCCGTACCAGCGACAACATGAAACAATCGGTAATATTGCACGTATTGGTTAGCGGTTAATTTGTTGTACAGTACAATATAATATTACGAAAATAATGTGCACGACAGTACAGCACGTACTGCAATAGATTTGCGGCAAAACAGTACGCGTGCACGTGTACGAGAAAAATGCAAAGGAAAAATAATTAATGGTGGAAAAAAAAAAAGTCAATCAAACCTGCTGTTTTAAGTATGCGTGACCGGAAGCGTAGTGCGGTTTTAGTGGAAAACTATTCATTCGTCGGCCATGTTTGGTGGAGTCGTCGTAGAACCGGCGTTACGCGTGTGAGGGCAGCACTTGTCGGGCGGTCGTGGTCGTCGGCGGTGGCCGGTGAGTCACCCGCGGTCGCGGTCACAATTGAGCACGCGGTGGTGGCGGTGGGGGGATGAGTTGGTGATGGGATGGGGGTAAAGCGAACACTGCAGAGTCGCCAACGTGACGTCGGTTAACATCGGCGGTAAAACGTTGATATTATTCACGGTTTTACGACTTCTCTGACCAGGCCACAGAATCACAATTAATATCTTATACCGTGCGCACGCGATACGCCCTAATCTGGCTAATGGCCAGACGACACCGTCGCGCCGTCCTATTTCCACTGATAACGGATAATCCTAAAATTACACGATTTGCATACGTAATTACGTACAATGCTAATTTAAAATATTGTACAATATATATGTAAATTTTCTCTATCCACACGGGCTCTAGGTTTAATACAGCCGGATTGTGGAAAGACCGCGTGCAAGCATATTCCAGAGGTTTAGCAATATTTTTTTTTACAAAAGATACCCGGAGTTTTCACGTCTATACAAACCAATACGGCCCCGCTAATAGTACAATTTAATCAATCTATTCTGTTATATAACAGCTGCCTTCACACATTTGTGGGTTGCGTAGTCATAATCGAATAATATAATAATATATGATATATATTCGTGTAGGTAACGTGCACATGGGCCAATATAAGCGATATAATGATAATGATAATAATACCATAAGGGTATAATATTATCCGCGTACTTCATTGTTGTAATACGGATGCATAATTTGATATATTGATGTCTCGTGGTTATAATATAAAACAGCACGGCCATAATATAATATACTTGACCATTTGTACACTTGATGTCCTGCGTACATAATATAATAATAATGATATACCGTAATTTTATTGCGTAAATATTGTTAGTAACAACGTTATGGTTAATCGCCCTGAAATTCACGGAAAATAAATAAATATCCATTAGTGTTGTTAAAAATGATAAAAGTAGATAAAAAGTAGATGTCTATTCGTAGTGTAAGTACCAAGGTGATAAGTATACCAAGTTAGCGAGGATAATACTATTATATAGCCGGTAATCCATCAAATATTTTGTTAAGGAACCATAAATCATAACTATTAATCTTATATATTTTTAATGAAGTTTTATGTTAGTTATCTATCTACTTACTTAAAATAATAATAATTACAGTACGATTTTTTATTTTATTAAACTTGTTTATTTGTACAAAAGTTTATAAAAAAAGAGATGAATCCATAAGTAAAAAAAAAATCAAATTAACCTAGATATATATCTTATTTAATAGAACGGAGAAACGTAAGGGACAAGAACGTATTAGTGTATGTAAATCTTATATTTAATTCAACATATGACATATGTTGAATACATATTTTACATTGTAATATACAACGTCTATTGATGATTATATAGTTTTTAAAAATCTAGACAAATTTTGAAATATTTTTTGATGAACTGAGACTTTTTACTTAGAGACACTTATCATTCTAAAATAATGAAATTCGTTATATTTGTCATATTAAGTACCTATTATATTAGCGCGCAAGAATATTATAAAAAACAAAATATAATATACAGGTACTATAGTTATTTAATATAAGTAAATAACGTGTTCTAGTAATTATATTCAATTAAAAATAATTAAATATCTAGATGTTTTCAAATAATATTACTAAGATATTAATGATACATAAAAGATAATAAATCGATAAAAAAAAATCATTAAAACTATGTACAATATGATTGATAATTATTATTAAAAAAACTAAACAATTTCAGTTTCACTTTTCATTATATATGAAGAAATTGTTTTAAAATTTATTTTATTTCGAAAAATTCAATACTCTCATTGATATTGTTCTTAATCGTATATAACAAAAACTAATATAAATGAGAAAAAGTGACTTTAGAGACATCTTGATTAAAACAGTGACTTATACCTAAAAAAGACACCATAGAAGGGTAGCAATGTAAATAGGTAATTGACCTAAAGCCGTAAGGTGTAAATATATCATGATTATTATTGGAAATTTTACAAGATAATTAACAAGATTAAATTAATTCACTTTTCCCTTTTAAGAAGGTCTCAACTTAATAATACATATGATGTCTCCTTTTATTAGCTCTGAGATTTTGAAAATAATCCAATTATTAAATGCATAGTCTGAAAAGAAAGTAGGCAAATCATAGTTGTGTTTACTTCAATGTTTCAAGTTAACAGTAATTTGCAGGAAGCCTGTCATAATAAAGTGATAAGCACTACACTGGTTATCCAGTGTTCAGCTAGGTAGTACTATAGTAGTAACCATGGTGCAGTGGTCTCCTATAACGATAGGCCTTGGGGTCATCCAAGAGACAATGAATGTTTTTCTAAATGATACCTAATAACTTAAATAGTGCTCCTCCCAAAAAGTGAATTATCATTAGAACCCCAAATGCTCGAAATTCTTTTTGAAAATTGCAATAAAAAATAGTCTAAAATGACCTTAGAAAAGGATTTTTACTGCAAAAATTTTAAATCATAAAAATTTGTCTTTACAAAAATAACAAAATGTACGCGAATGTGATATAACTGACAAAATATTTGTTATATGTCAGAGTCTAGGTGATGTTCCACAACTATTGATAAAAATATTATAAAAATCATCAAATAATTCAGTATCAGAGTCTGTATTGTAAAACTCAAAAATCTAGATAAGTCGTGTAATGTACAAATATGCATTAAAACAAACAAAATGGTAAAAAATTTGAAATAAAAGTTTCACCTTCAGGTATCTGTTACACGTTGTCTAATATCACTAAAAAAAAGATGCACTTAGCATTAAATTCAGGGTCCTAATTATAGTATACCTACTATAGTTATCTACAGTTGCACTCTTAATATATTTTATTTGAATCTAAATTTTTCTATCAGTACTAAATTGTTTTAAAACAATAGGAAAATTCAAAATGACAATGGGTTGTCGTATCTACAACCAATTTGATTTTGTTGTACCTTTACTGTATTTTTCATTCTAACATGAAACATTTTATATATTACTGGCAAAAATAAATTTTGTTAGTATTTGCGGATGATACAGTTGATAACAACTCACTCACATATTTATTTTTCTATGAAATAATATGAAAAAAAGAGATAAATACTACTAAAAAAAAAAAAAAACTATTCATGAGAGTACACTTAAATATTACTAAAAGGAAAGATAAACATAAATAAGTTTATTTATGTTCCTATTTAAATACAATAATAATGGATAAAAATATGATTAATTGTAAGGAGTTTTTCTTTTATGGAGGATAAGATTTTTTAAAACACATATAGTTATTAATGATAAAATAGATTATAATTTTTTTTAGTACTTAACAATATTTTAGATGAACATATGTGTAAGTTTTTAATATAAATAATAATAAAAAAAAAATGTTTTATTAACAGGCATAGATGACAATTAGTTATCAAGTGTGTAAGCATATAAATTTATAAAAAAAACTTATACAAAAAAAGTATTAATAATATTATTATGAATTCAATTATTTTATATACTTAAAATGTTTACATAGGTCTTCCACGTCCACGACCAGGTTGTTGTTCGTCACCACCACCAGACTTAGGATTTTTAATTGTTTGATCTACAGACAGCACTAGACAAGCAGCTTCAATAGCAGCTGCTAGAGCATTTTTCTTAATAATTACTGGTTCCCACACACAGTTTTCAAAATTATCCACTACATGTTCCCGATTGATATCCACGCCAAATGCTTCACCTCCCTGAGCATGTTTCTGGCGTAATTTGTTCAGTATATTAGTTGCATCAAAACCAGCATTGTCACATAATTGTCTTGGAATAATTTCCAATGATTTAGCGATAGCAGCAACAATTAATTGTTCTTTGCCAGCAATTGATCGAGAGTAATCACGAAGTACTTTACTAAGTTCCATTTCAATAGCACCACCACCTGAGTAAAAAAAAATAAAAATAATAATAGTTAACCTATTCAAATAAAATATTAACTTATTTACCAGCAACAATTGAGTCATTTTTTACAGTTCTCCGCACAATCATAATAGCATCATGTAATGAACGTTCAGTTTCATCTAATAAATGTTCACCACCACCGCGTAGAATGATAGTACAAGCTTTAGCATTAGGACATCCAGAGAATATGTTGAATCTATCACCTCCAATTTGCTTTTCTTCAAATGATTCACATTTGCCAAGTACCGAATCATTTAAATCATAAGTTGTGGCCACAATAACACCACCACATGCTTTCATGGTACGTTTTAAATCTTCTTCATCAACACGACCAGCACAAAACATGTCTCTAAATTATCAACAACATGTTAAAACACAACTAAAAATAAGCAAACAAATGTATCATATATTTATACCTGTCAGCAAAATATTGAGTGGCTACATCACCAATTGGTAGTTTAGACAGCACAACTTGAGCTCCACTTTTATGAATATGTTCCAATTTCTCATATAAAATATTCCACTCGGTATCTACTACTTTTTGGAATTCCTAAAATCAAGCATTAACATTCTATAACAAATCAATTGTAGTTATTTTGAAATTATACAGGGAATTTATAAGGGATTTCATTATATATATATTCCCACATCAATACATTTTCAATATTTTTCTCTTTATTATAATTTTGTTTTTAATGGTAATCTATGGTTATCTGAAATTGGTAATCTATAACTATTTAATATCAAATGATGAATGTAGTATTTTAAGTATACAATAATGTAGTAATGCTGATTGTATAATTATTCCTTTTCATTCCATATCAATTAAACAAACTTTAATTGCTCATTAATTTTAAATAATATAAATAAAAACTGTAGACTAAATATTTGATGTTAGTATTTTCTGACTTAAAAAATTATGACTACAACATAGTAGGCATTGTAAAGTCAAATGGAAAAAAAATTTAAAAAACATATACATATTTAATTTACCTCAACTGTGTTTACTCTAACTTCAGCATTAGAACGTTCAGCTTTTAATTCAAGCTCAATATTGAGAAGTGCGATTTTTGGAGTTTTGTAATGTTTTGGCTGCATTTCAAAACCAGCATATGAGAATGTTTTTTTGAATGACACTCCAGTAATGAGTTGTGAATCCTGGTAATAAAACAAACATATTAACAGGTTTTTTTTATACATTTAAAAATAAAAACAATTCTTTTAATTATATAATTTGTTAACAAAATATATTTATTTTGTATATACATAGATATTACTTATTAAAATAATAGTTTATCTATATTACAAATATGTCAGATTTAGAGGAGCGACAATTATCATAAAGTTGTCAGAATTACATTATTATTATTAACCCTATATTATTTGTCTGTTTCTACATAGGTAACTTCTATTTAAATTTGAACGTTTTATAAATCATATACTATATAAGGAGTGCACATATTTCAATTATAAAAGATACACTAATAAGTTTTAACAAAGTATTTTTAATTCAAATTTTATTGTTAAGGAAAAAACTTTTTAAAATAAAAGTGAAAAAAAATGTGTATCGAGTTAGGACTACAATTAAATTTGTATTTACTGGAGTTGCATGCCAAATTTTTGACAAAAAATAATTCAATTAAATTATACAACTATTGCTCTTTATTTTGCATGCTACAATAATAAATTCTAAGTTCAATAATATAAGTAATTTGGGCAGTGTTACAACTGACTACAACTATTTAATATGTAATACAGATAAAACGCAGCCAGGCCCTCTTTAATATGATATTCTTAAATGGGCAGTGATGTAGTGATTTTGTTATTCTCCTAACCTAACCTTATCTACAAGAGCGTGTGCTCTTTTACAAAGTTAATAGGCCACCAGGGTTTATTAGACATCTAATACATTTCAATCATAAATAATCTCAGACTACACTATGTGTTTTTTTCTAATAAATCCATTATTTTGTTGAAAAAAGTTTACATCATATAATAATTACACATAACAATGAAATTAAATATTACTTGTAATCCACCTCCTTGAACTTTCTTAATACCAATCATGTTTAAAGGCAATAATTCATCTAATAATAATACTGCGTCAACAGCTATTTTAGAAAAGAAATCTTTTTCTTGATGAATAAGTTTTGAATTGAGAGCAGTAGCTGCACACTTTTGTAGAAAAACTCGGTATTCTCCATCATTATTAAACTTCATCTAAAAAAAATTATGTATAATATATTACTAAACATAATACAGAGTAGTGTGCTTAAGAATTGTTAATGGGTGGGTAGGCAGTTAATAATAATCATGAATAAATGTTAGAATCTTCTGCACTTAATCCAGTAATAGAAATTTACAAGCCGTATCAAAAAATAAAAAAACTGTTACTTGAAACTTAGCTGAAGTGTATAATTTTAAAATTAAATTAGGTACTAAATAAATACATAGTTGTTTTTAAATCCAGAGGCCGGGGATTACCCCCTAATCACCACCTCCTGAACCTGCCACTGATAATATACACATTTATATATTAATTACTTTATAAGCGATTTGATCAACTCTGTCTTGAGCAATTTTTAAAGCTTTACGCAATGCTTTGATGATAATTCTTGGGTGCACTCCTTCCTCAACATAAGGTTTAACTTGTTTTAGGAACTCGCCTGCGAGTAGCACAACACTGGTTGTACCATCGCCAACCTCAGCATCCTGAGATTTAGCAATATCAACGAGAGTTTTGGCAGCTGGATGAATTATATCAGATATTTTCATGATTGTTGCACCATCATTTGAAATGGTTGCAATGCCACGACTGTCTACGATTAACTTGTCCATTCCACGTGGACCCAAGGTAGTACGAACAGCTTCAACAACTGCTTGACAAGCAGTGATGTTGGACAGAAGTTGTGATTTACCTTGGCTATCTTCAGTTCCTTCTTTAAGTAATAAAATTGGAGGACGCTAGAAAAAAAAAAAAAAATAATGCCCATTATAATAGATATACAAGTCTATAAGGTCGGTAGCAATCGCTATTACGCATCAAACAAAAATTTATTTACATAAATTAACAATACAAAATACGAACAAGTTATAATAAATTAAGATAAATTGTTGATACATCGAAATGGATAACAAGAACGGATCCAGATGATAAATATAAATATCATTTAACAGAAGTTACTGTTCAAAGATGTATTTCGTCTCAGTTTTTAATTTAAGGAAATGCTAATATGCTATGACGAATGATTTACAAAGAATTTGAGTTTTTGGTGCTCATGTGGTGAGTAAATAATGAGTAGCTATTTGATGTATAGCTAGTGTATAAAAAGATATTATTTAAAAAAAACAATAGGTACAGTGTTATTTTAGGAAGAAACTTTACTAACCATTTTGAAGATTTGTTGTGAACTTTTAACTGTTTTTGAAACGAAATCAAATACTGTAGGTTCGGATAAATACTGCCGATTTCAGCATTACATTACACAGTTCGAGTAGTTTTATTATATTTCTTTTTTTTTTTACTAACCTAAAATATTGGGAACTGCACCTGCACACGGACGGCAAGGAGGTTATACACATGCTCCCATTTGTTATCAACTATAATTCAATTTCACATCAAAAGATAATAAAAAAAATGGAGTAATTGATATTACCAGTACATTATAAACATTAAATTGACACAAAATAAGTGGTGAAAAATATCTTGTCAGTGCCCTTCGAGATAGTGAATAATTTGCCCCTTGGTTAAAAATTACCGCTTTTATTACTAAATTATAGTAGTTGGATATACTTATATGTTAAATCGTTTTTATTACCACGGCTATTACTTAGCCGTGTTTGTAACATATAATACTAATATAATATACTTATACGCACAGATAGTCATAGGTCAGGCCTATGCTTATAATAACGTACATAATAATCAAGGTTAAAATCTATAAAGCTTGCAAAATAATGTCTTCTATTATCTATGGGTCCTATGGTGATGTAACTATATAAATTGTATTTAATTGATTTCCCATTGGCGGCAGCATTGATTGCACCACCAATTTCGAGGATGCAAATATTACCTCAGAAACTAAAATTATTGTTGACATGATGTATCATATTTTTGTAATTTTTATTTCAAGTTATTAAACCTAGTAATAAATATTAACAAAATACTTATTTTTACTATATTTTAGCATAATGATTTATGTTTTTTTTTTCACCTTATGTTAAATAGTATTATTTAATTACATTACATATTAATAACATTTAGGAAAAATGTACTATGTTGATAAAAGTGTTATAACTTTACATTATGGAAAAAAATAATTTGATGACAATAAAAATATAATAATTAATTGGTGAAACGTAATAAATAGAATATGAAATCTATAAGTAAACAATAATCATATTGAGTTCATTTTTAATTGAAATTTCTTTAGTCATTTCTTGATATGGCGTGACTATAAATTATATCATACACATCTAAATGCCTTTGTAATTTTTTCTGTTTTAGTTGTTTGTTTAAAAATATTAGCTTGTCTAATGATGTAATACACTCTAACACAATCAACACAGGTTAAGGAATTATAACTAGATATATTAACATTAATAAAAGAAGTCTTGAATTGAAAAATAAGGACTATTTAAAAAGTAAACAACACTTGTTTAAAAACCTAATCTTTACATTTATAAACTAATAACAATCTAGTTAAAATATATACATGATTATTATTTTAGTTTTTCGACAAAACATAATCATCAGGGAAATCTATAATTTTTGGATACTCTTCAATTTCCTTTTTACTGTAAGATTCCAGAGGTTTAGGTATGGGTCGTAATGGTCGAATTTGGTTGGTTATATTCTCCATAATCTCTTCTGGTACATCCGAGTCAGGGAAAATGTGTAAACGTTCCATAACCACTCTTCGAAATAGGTTGCCTTTCATATGATGATATACAGCTTTTCTCAATATCTAAAATAAATATTTAAAAAAATGGTTAAATAGAATAGATAATAAGGATATAATTTTTGTAGTGTAATATTTGAAATTATTTTAATTTACAAACATTTTATACAATTTAATATATTAAAGCAGTTAGATTGCACTAATATACTACTATTTTTTTTTTAATGGCCATCAAGTAATAACAATTACTATAAGTGTTATACTATGTGTTTTCATCTCTTTTTCCCATAAATTTTAAATGTTTAGATTTTGGTTTTTAGGATTACAGCTGTTTGGACAATATTGCCCCCCCCCCAAAAAAAAAGAAAGTATTTTTCAAAAAAAAATAATAGTAACCAAAACTTAACTATTGATTGTGTACTATCTACTCGGCTACATTACCTTGATCAAAAATCAGAATGATTGTGTCTAGTAGGGGTATATGGATAATTTTATAACATAATAAAAACTGATTTTTGGTTATTAAGAAATTCCTACATGAATTGGGTAGTAACTTTTCTCTGTATATACATTGAATTCAATGGTGTTTTCTCGAGGTGTGCAAATTGTGTGTTATATATTGTGTAAGACGTTAATGTTTTGAACAACGACTCGTGATATCTAATACCTCATAACTATAATTTGTCGTGATATTGTCGGCTAACTTCAGCACAATGTTAATACTAGACCAAATGTTGACAATGGAATTAACTAGTGGACCAGCCACTAGCCTAGTGGTTTGTTGCGGGTTACCAGCATCTATAGTATTGTTGATTTCCGTGCATCAGTTGTTAGTCGGTTCTATGGATTTTTATTGGGTTAATGATTACTAATTGAAGACTGTGAGGTATTAATTTTTGTTTAAAATACTCTAGTTACTATACGTGTTTGTAGTTTTATTGTATAATTTAGTATAAACTAAACTAAACTTATTCCATATAGACAATATGTATAATAGTAATGAAGTTGTAAATCTATTAAGAGCAAACAGAAATAAGTTTTATGAAGATATAATAAACAAATGTATTGAGAGAGAGAAGAGTAGAATTTGAATTCAAGTAAAAATCAGTTTTGAATACATTATATTCATTTGCACCAAAAAGTTCTATATTATATTTAATTTTTATAATTTATATACAGTTTATAGATGTTTTAAATAATTTTAATAATTTGTTGATAGTTGATAAGAATTATTTTTCTATAAAGAGGGTTTTCCTAATCAATCACACATTAACACCTAACGCTGAAAGTCAGGAAATGCCACTGATTAAGTTCTAAATAATAATGTATAAACTAGAGGTTGTGATCGTACACAGGTATATAGTACATGTGTACACAGATCCTGGGTACATGTACTATACAAATATTAATATTTATGTTTTTAATACATTTACCCATATTTATTACATGTATATTGAAAACCCAACAACCATGTAATTATTAATTTGGCTATATCTATATATATATATATATATATATATATATATATTAGTTGACGTATGAACAGAAAAAAAATTGAATTCAACAAAGTTGCTTGAAAAAATAAGACTATTAGAATTTTGTGCTAAAATTAAGTATTTATATTTAATAAAATGGGTCAACATTTTAGTAATTAGTTCAAAATATGTATTTTGTTACTCCTGATTTTCCCGAAAATAATTGATTTCAATGTATATTATATTACTAAATAACTGACAAATATTTGTTATTTAAATTATTCAAATAATCAAATAAATTATTTAATTATTGTCTGTTAAAATATTTCTTTTTTCCAGAGACTAATTAAAGATATAATAATAATACTATACCATAGTTGGATCTCTGCCATGTAATATCCAAGCTGGAGTCCAAGACGCTCCACGTGAATATCCAGTATGATGGAAATAAACGCGACGACGCCACTCCTCACCAGGAAATGCAATTTGTTTACTGTTCATGACCACAACATGATCACCACAATCAACTAGAAAAAAAAACTTATTTAATGATTTATGATTACTGAAGCGTTTAATGGTTCAACAATATTAAATTATAATTTAAAGAATCATTGTTCTTCTTCTCCTTCAGTTCTATTCACAGCTATTTGGGACCAGCCACAATATAGGTTAATATAATACGATGAGTGTTTTTACATTTATTTAATTTTATTTATAAATATTCATTATATAATGTAAGTTGGTAGGTATTATGTTTATAATGTATCCAGAGAATACACTTTTACATAAATATATTCTATTATACATAATCCATATCTACTATGTACAACTTAATATGTTAAATATATTATTATAATTATAAGCAGTGCTGTATTTAGCATTTTAAGTTTAGACAAATACATTTAATTTGCATACCCGTGGAGGACTACCCCCCCCCCCCGCCACGAGTGTGTATTTTACACTATTATGAATCACCTTAATGATCAATTAATACTTTACATTATAATTTATTAATTTTTATATATTAAAAGCCATTAGGAAGATCTATCCTCGAATCCACCTTCCCTCTAAATACTCCACTGATTATACGTAAAATGTTGAAATATATTTTACTAGCTGTCCCGCCCCGCATTGTCTATGCCACTTTTTCGTTGGCTGAAATGTTTTAGCAGTATTTCATTTTTTTTTTTTTTAGAAAAGCTTAAAATGTTTAAAGTTAAGTCCACACGAAAATATGATAATATATCCAACATAATATTGAACAGAAAAAAAATTAAAATATATTGATGGGTTTTCTGTATATCATTGTTTTCATCTCGTACCTATCACAATTAACTGTTACCCGGTAATTAATTTTTTAAAGAGTACTTCCTTGTCCCTGAGATCTTTAAAATATTTAATTATTTTTAACTTCTTTAATTTTTAAAGTAAAATGTTTTTACTTTTATTTGACTGATTGTTTAATTATTTTTTTTTAATGTTTATTATTTATTTAAGTCGATAAAACTTTAGGGTATATAACATTTTGATAATGAAATCTTTAGGAATAAACAGGTTATAAAGGTTTATTTAATATTGATAATTACCTAGTGGATGGTAAATCGGTTTGTTGAGTCCTTTTAAATACTTTTCAATTGCTGGAGCACACTCCAAAGGGTTTTGCCAAGTAGCATCAAACAGATGCCAACAACGAGCAAAAGTGTTCCATTGCTTTGTAAAATATATACAAATGTAATACAATATATTTATTTAGATACAACAGAATGTGTCATTGCATAGAAAAATAATTTACAAATACCGTACAATTTAAATAATATGTTATAAAGTCAAAATCACTCACCTTTACTCTGCCTAACTCTGACATTGCAAACCAAATAAATGTTGTCAATATTTATTAATTCAAGTGATTCTAACAATTTCAATTTAATGGTTATTCATTCGAACATGCTAATTCTAGTAATTTAGTAAATTTTGCTCTGATAACAAAATGTTGATATTAAACACATGGATCACAATCATAGACCTGATAACAAATTATATAGAATGATTAAATAATTGTAAGACACTCATTAATACAGAAAGTATAAACTTTTTTTGTATGTCTATGATACACCCTGTGATCAATTAATATCTTTAGAAAATCTAGACCCCCAGACTGCACTGATTATACTGAAGATGCATCAAACAGTTTAATGATAATCGTTAGTGGAATGTCCAGGGGAAGTTAGAGCTTATATCCCCCCCATTGACTTAAAAATACATTTATGTGTATGTACATAGAAATTAAATTTCGAAATGCATATAATTCAGTTAAGTTATATGGAAATGCATGATTTTAAAAATAAAAGTTGGCTTTTTTGAATATGGTTTTAAAATTCAAATTGCCGGGTAAGAATAGAAGATTCTACAATTTATTCATGACTATTGTTAAGGTACTACATTTTCTCTTATTGAATATTCCTGAGTATGCCATTAAAAATTGTACCGGTGCAAGAGTATACTCCGCGCCACGAGAGAAGTAACCCGTGTCCCGACCAAAATGTGATCGTTTTCGCGCATCCCCCACTTATTTGACATACAGATGTTGCACGATCACAATCGTTAACGGTTGGGAATGTTGTATAGTGTGTATCATTGTTATTACACTTGATATAGTGTGTTAATATGTTTGTGTTACTACGTTTATGAACCGTACGATTACTTCACTCCGATTACTGTTTAATTTTTTTACTGTTACTTTGACTGTTTATTTTTTTGAAATGAACACTTCAAACGAATTACCATCAACCAATCAGCCTACCACATCTGCTGAGCCAAATGTGGACTCTGAAAAAATATCTTCACCCATTAAAAAAAATCAAAAAGGACGGGTAAGAATTTTTTAATTATGATAATTATAATAATTTGATTTTATTTTTATATTTTATATTTTATACTTAATACTTAATATTTTACTCGTAGAAAAATCTTCTTATACTTATGTGTTACTTAATTCGTAAATTCTAAATTATGAACGAATCAAATAATTTTTATTTTTGAACGTTGTATAGTTTTTAAATAATTTAATAATTATTGTTTCAGTTTGTTGGAAAAAGGCAAAAACTGATGATTGTCAATCTGTACAAGGCGAAAAAGCAACTACAGCCCGACATTAAGTACAAAGAATTGATGGCGTCTATTTCAAGTGATTCTGGGATTGGAATGCGTACAGTTATAAGTACAATAAGTGAATACAAAAACACGGGTGAATGTAAGTCACCACATAAAACTAAAATCCGTCCTACAGTTAATGATAAAATTGACGATTTTGATAAATATGCGATTCGACAAAAAATTCATAGGTTTTGGTTTAAAAATGAAATTCCCACATTAAAAAAAATTGTTCAAGCCATAAATGACGATTCACTTCTTCCAAATATTCCTTGTACCTCTTTGCGGCGGGTATTAAAAGAATTAAATTTTGAATTAACAAAAAGAAACCGTAATAGCGCTTTAACAGAAAGAGCAGATCTTGTGGTGTGGTGACAAAAGTATATCGAGGACATAAGGCGTTATCGGGATGAAGGTCGTACAATATATTTTTTAGACGAGACATGGGTAAACGCAGGCGAGTGTAGCAGTAAAGTATGGATTGATACTTCTGTGAAATCTCATACAGATGCATTCCTGAAAGGACTGACTACAGGTCCAAAAAATCAGTTAGGTAAAGGGAAGCGGTTAATAGTTGTCCATATCGGTTCAGCAGATGGTTTCGTCGATGGGTGTCTATTGTGTTTTGAGTCAAAAAAGAACAGTCGACTACCACGACAAAATAAATGGGGATACGTTTTATGATTGGTTTTGTGGAGTTTTGCCCCAATTGAAGGACAATGCTTCCTACCATTCTGTCAAATAGGATCCGGTTCCCACAAATGCATGGAAAAAAGAGGACATTAAACATTGGTTGAAGTCAAAAGATGTGGTTTTAGACAAACCCTTGATCAAATTTCGATTACTTGACATGGTAAATGAAATTAGACCTCGCCATGATAAGTACGTAATCGACGAAGAAGCCTTGAAATCAAATAAACTTATATTGCGTTTGCCACCTTACCACTGTGAACTGAATCCAATAGAACTTGCGTGGTCTGTTGTGAAAAATCACGTCAAACAAAACAACACAACGTTTAAATTAAACAATGTTAAAAATTTACTGAACGAAGGAGTCCAGAAAGTAACGTCTGAAATGTGGGCCAATTTTGTTAGTCACACCATAAAAGAAGAGGACAAATTGTATGACATCGACATAATTTCTGATAGAATGATGAATGATGAAGATGAGCATATAATGACAATAACTGGTGACACTTCGTCTGATTTTTCTGACGAGTAATATTTTTTGTTTTATATTTATATTTATGTAAAATATATTGTTTATATATATATATATTTTTTGGTTTTTTATATAATTGTAAACTATGTTATTAGTCTTAACATACTTAAATTAGTTTTGAATATTTCGAAGGATGATATTATTATAATTATATTTTGTTTAGTATTATTTGTTGACCAATGTTTTTTGGACATCCTTATTAGTTAGACGCCTACAATATAATTACGTGCAATCAAAAAAAATAAATTCAAATTTAACAATTGTTTTTTATAAATAATAATACTTAAAAAAAAATTGATTTAAATTAAGTTGTTGGTGTGTATGCGCAAAATATATGAGTTAAAGACATAAATTATAATATAATATAATCACTCTGTATAACACATATTCCACGCTGTATGCACGCCACAGCGCGAACCGTAGAGGTCAAAGTGGGGGAAACAGAGCCGACTACCGCTAGCTGCCGTCAGTCTGCATGCGCGAAACGGGTTACTTCTCTCGTGGCGCGGAGTATAGATGGAACATTCCATGACAAATATTTAGCCAAGATTTGTACTACGAACGAGTCATGGGGTTCGCGACTTCTTTATAACTGTATATTATGATCTGCGATTAGAATTGTATTCAAATGCCATTATATTGTATTCTTATTTTCTAATTAAGGCGACTAAACATAAATATTATTTGAAGATTACTTTGGTAAATTAATTATTTTGTTTTCTCTATTTATATTTATTAGGAGTACTAAATATATTTAATCATTGTTAATTTATCATCAACATATACTATGTAATATGTCGATGATCATAAACTATGTTTACATGGTACAAGATAAGACAATTAACCATGTTTTAAAAATATGAATTAAACCAATTTTATAATGAGTTAATTTTAACTACTTGACTTATTTAGATACATTTTCAGAATGAGTCTTAATATGTTTATTTTTAAAAACAAAAAAAAAATGTAACATTTTAGTTCTTGGACCGCGATAAGACCACAACAAAAATCAATTATCTTATTTAAATGTAAAAAACACCCAGTTCTTATTTGTTTAAACTATATATTTGAGTGTCCATAAGTAAAAACGGTTTATTTTATTAAGTCATAGTGTGGCCTACAAATTTTTGATATTATTATTTGACTAAAATAACAGTTAATACCTTTTGACCTTGTGTCAAATGTGACAAACCAATTAAGAATTTATGAATACTTAACCTAACCTTTACAAATACCAATTCAAATTAAAGCATTTTCTGCTATGGTAATATTGACTTTTGATGTTAACTTTATTTAAAGAATATATAAATATAGTGTAGATGAAGAAATAGTGATAAATATAATAAATCAAAAAAAAAAAAAAAGATATCATCAGAAAATTGACTAATAATGATAAGTATTGGTATTACCTACACTTTTTATCACATCAATATAGGTCAATAAAATATTAATATTAATTATTAAAATGGTATAAATAATTAAAATGATTGACACTTATATTCATATTTGTTAACGGAAAACAACAATGTATTTTATTCATAGGTTATACATATACCACTATATACAAACAAGGTAGTAGTATTGTTTTTCAATCTCATTCTTCTAACAATAATTTAAATATTAATATATTACAAATAATAATAATAATAATAATAATAATAATAATAAAAAAAACAGCAATATGATAATTTGAGATTTGTGACTTCTTTTTTTTTTTAAACACCAATCTAAACATCGTACTAATTGTTGGATTTAAAAACTGTTGAAACTAAAATGTCATAAACTCATAATGAAACAAAACTAAAAAACGGTTTTTATTTTTCTAAACAGTGAGTTTTCTCTTTATTTTCATTATTGTTATTTAATATTCAATAATAATAACTAATAGAAATAAATTTAAATACATACTTTATGCACTTGTTACATAAAAAAAAAAAAAAAAAACTATATTACAATCAAATTATAACAGTGAACCTTAATGCAGAGATCACAGCCAAAGAACAAATTTTTTTTTCTTCTTTTCTTTCTTATTTTTATTTATATTATTTTTACAAGGAAGGGATTCATATACAATGCAATAATATGTTTAGTGAGTCTAAAAACTTAAAAATGATATATACACAAAAATAAAAAATAAAATAAAAAAAAACCTTAAAATACTTCCTAAAATATTTAGGTTATATTATATTATAAATACATATATATGTAAATGTGTGCATATGCAAATAATATATATATAGACACATAAACACAGAAATATATAAATTACATGTTCACATATATACATGCATAAATGTTATATAATATATGTGCATGTATATATGTGCACAAACATATCAATATTGACTGTTAGAAATTAGTTGAGCAAAACACATTTAACAGTAGAATACTTTATGTACACTAGTGTTTGGGATTAATTTTTCGATTTCTTATTTTAATTATATATATAATATATATACGAGTATATAATGTAATGTATACGTTCTTATTTTTATTTTTTTATTTATTTATTTATCCATTTTTTTTAATATTTTTTTTTAATTTTTTACAAGCATTTACATAATTTATATTATATTAATTAAATATGTCAAAAAACCTTTAACTCGTATATGTATCAATTTTCTATATAAGTACATAAACACATTTTACCAAATAATACTGTCTGTTTTAAAATTACTTGTTTAATTATGATAAACACATTATTTCATTCCACTTAATAGTATAAGATTTGGCTGTTTAAATTATATCAACAATATGTATTCTATTAATGTAAATTTAAAAGTCTACAACTTATTGGCTACAAATAAATAAATAATAATAATAATAATAATAATAAAAATAATATAATAAAAAATCGAGATAAAAAAAAGTTAGAATTTTTGAAATATAAATAACAAAAATTTTTAAATAAAAAACAATTTTTTTATAACTCCTAATATTTGTACAGTGTTTATCCTCTTTACATTTCTTAATTTAAATATGAAAACTTCTTAAATTATGGTAACCAATTTGAAATCATTAGCATTATTTTTCAATAACAAATTGTTAATGCGTACAAAAAAAAAAAAAAAAAAAATATATATATAATAATAAAAAAAAAAAAAAAAACTGTTAACAATAATTATCATTTATAAGGGTTTATTTAATGATTTCTTTTAATTAACTATAAATTATTAAATTTATACTTTGTGCACCTAATGCGCTAGAAGAATATGAAATTTGTACTCATTATAGAATATTTACACGGTGGCTATGACAATTATCAGATGCGCTATACCTGCTATTTCTTTCACCAATTGTGGGTGAACCTCAGCTAGAATAGTATTTATATAATCACATGGCGGGAACATGTGCACTATATAAGCATTCTGAAAAATAAAATTGGTATAAAAATACTATAATTTTCAAAGAATCAAGAATTTGTCTAATAATTTAATATTAATAAAATAATTAAATACCTGAGTGCTTCCAGGTGCTGTGATATTAATGATGCCCGCTGCTTGTTTTTGTTGTAAATAAGTAATGAAACCATTATGTAATGTACAACTCTGTCGATTCCATTCTTCTTGACTCATACCAATAGGCACAGCGATCAACACACAACATTCGTCTTCAATCTACAACAAATAAATCAAACATTTGTTAAAATAAATAATTTTATTTTTTTGAACATTTATACGTGTTATATATTAATTATTACAAATTCTCAAATTATTATAATTTATTACCTGTAACTTGCGTGTAACACCATCTAACTGAGTTTGTTCCAATCGCATACGTTGAGATAATTTTAGTTCTCCATCTATATTTCGTTGTAAAGAATGTTCAGCTACAGCCGCATTCCCAAACAAATAATGCATTTCTACAAGTACTTTGTCATTCTTTAGGGCTAACGTCCCTTGCCAATAGATAGGGAAATCCTAAAAATACATTATTATCTTAATCATATTGGTTGATTATATTTTAAATGCATGAAAAAAATTGTAGAGCCCAATTGGTGAAATAATAACTTTTACAGTTACATACCTTTAATAGAGTATGAATAGGCCGGTAACCATAATTGAGTGGTAATACTTGTCCAAAAGGAAGACTACCAATTGGACGTGTATGTTGCTGTACATTAATAATTTGTTGGGTGCCACTAATGTGTGGTAGTTTGTCGGTGTTACTTTCATCGGGAAGCCTTTTGCGTAATTCTAATGGTGGAGGAATATTTTCTTCGACTTCTGGTGCCACTTTAACATTTTCTAAACGTCAAAAAATTAAACTTATAAAACGTTCATTAAATTTAAAAGTATTTTTTTTAATCTTACTAGTTGGAATAAAAGCTCCCATTGAATCCCTGAGGTAGTGCGGGTAAATAAGTTGTGGATGTATGAAATGATGAGCTGGAACTAAATTTATCGGTGTGGAATCAATGCCTGCCTCAAATGGCAAAGGTTGGCCTGGTAACACAAGTGGGGATGGTGGACTCCTCGTAACAATACACCTTGAATTCTCCACTTTAGAAGGATCAAATCCTTTTGGACGAATTACCTAAAAATAATAGATAAATTTATAAGTACAAATTGCTAATAATTAATTAAATTTAAAAGATAGTTTAGAATATGGTATTTACATCAGGTACAGCTGATGAATTGTGTATGATTGGTGTTGATTGTTGTAATGGTGGTACGGTTCTTGAAGGTGGACTCAGTAATCCTCTTGATGTAGGACTTAGCACACCTCTAATCGGTGAATTCAACACTCCTCTCAACGGGGGGCTCTTTACACCAGCATGTACCAACAGCGGTTGTTGTGAACATTGAGGTGGTGTTGAAGGTGGACATACTACTACTGAATTCTGATTATTTGGTTCCACTGACTGTGATGTATATGCTTGTACAATGTGTCCTTTAGGGGACAATAATTTAGGTAATGGTGGAGTACGATTCACAGCATTTAAATGAGATTTTATTGGTGGTGCCATTGAAGAAATTGGAGGTTTGCAAATTGGCTGTTGACTGATTACATTAGGCGATATTTTTTTCAGAGTTGTTGATTGGGTCTTGAGTGGTGGGGGTGAAGGTGCCATGACAGCAGTAGACTTCACTATGTTAGTAGGAGCTATGACAGAAGCAGTAATGTTGGGCTTAACAAGCCCAATAGGTGCAGAGCTTGCTATTGTCATAACACAAGGAGTTTTGGCAACATTTGACATTCCCGGAGTAACTGCATATGTGGTGGTAGTAGCTGGATGTATATTATTAGGGGTAACAGCTAAAGCTGGAATGGTAGTGCTGTTTTTAGATGTGGCTGTTGATGTAACAAGTGTTTTCTCAAAGCGAGCTTTTTTCTCAGGTGGTTCATCTGATTGCAGAGATCTTTTACCCCTATAAAAATAAACATGTGTTTAGTAAAATGAATAGCTACCTTAAATTTTAAAAAAAGTGCTCCAATGGGCAATTTTATTTTTAAAATGAATGTAATACATTTTACAATTATATTATAAAAAATAATAAGCCTAAAAAAGATGACACTTATGCAAATCTAGTTTTATTTAGATTACAATGAAACTTTGCACACTTAAAATTCAAAACAAGAGCCTGCTGCCTACTTTTTGTCCCAAAATTTAACCACAAAACCCTTTTGAGCTCATTCTGGCTCACACTTCATTTTTGATATTTCAATATAAAAAATTTAATTTTGTTTGTTTATTTCTGAGGTATCTAAGTGAATGAGATATAACACAGTTCTTATTATTTAAAACATAATTATGCTTTTAAAAATAGGGAAATAAATTAATTGGCATGGGCAAAGGCGATGGGATAATTTATATATTTATATATAATTTAGTATTTAAATAAATGATTGCACAAGAAAAAAATATGCTTACAAGTAAGACAACATTTTTTTTTAAAGAAAATTGAATAATATAATCAATATGTTTTTAAATATTTGTTTAATTTTTAAGACTTTCAACACATACCTTAAATCTCTGTTATCTATAGGCACGTATTGGCCTTCTTCAGATTCTTGCATTGGAATAAGCAAGCCACTAACTGGATCAATTAAAGTGGTCGTCTCTGAAGAAGATGATGTATCTAGTGAAGGTGTTGGAGTTGATAGTTGATCTTTCTCATCATTTGGTTCGTCGGTAATATCAATAATTTCTGGTTTAGACATCGGTGGTGGAGACTCAGCTTTTAATTTTTTCCCATTAATTTGTTTAGTTTTTCGTGGAGATGTTTCTAAACTCAGCAAAGGTATTGCTTGTGGCTTAGAACGTGTAGTTCGTCGTGTACAAGGACCTCGAGCGACTTCATCAATGGTTTCTTCTAAAGTGCTTTTACTTCCATCTTTTTCCTATTATAAAAAAAAACCAGATTATGTCAATAAAAAATTATTGGAATAGGTTAAATTATGAAATTTACCTGTAGTCTTCTAGATTTTCTAGTTAATGGAGAAGTGCTAACTACCACAGCACCAGTTAATGGAACAGATGGTACAGTTGGTATTACACTTGTAACTTGCGGTTCTGGAGATTTGCTATACTTTTGGTTAACTTTCTCATCCTCGTCCGTAAATTCATATACATCAGTTAAGGTAGTTTGTTGAGGCACATTTGGAATTACAATATTTTGTCGAGTACGTCTTGGAGTCACTATAGTATGGGTTCCTCGAGATCCACGTCCTCTACCACCTCTCCGTCTTCCTCTTACAGATGAATCTAAAAATGAATTAAATATATTGTTAATAATAAAATAATAAAATTATAATAATATGAAATTATACCTCGTTCAACAATTTTTGGTATAACTTTAGTGAATTCATCATCCTTTTTGATTCTAGCAGTATCCAATTCTTTAGGTTCACAACTACTTTCACCAGGACTAGCGAATACTTCATTTTTGTCTTCAATCTTTGGTGTCAATGGCGCTACAACCATATCTTCAGGAGAATCAATATCAACTATTTTAGATTTAATATCTAAAACCTCTATATTAATCTCTGTACAATTTTCATCGTTGTCTTTTAAAGTCAATGACTTTTTTAATGGCATTATTCTTAGTTCTCTTGTCAAATTTAATGCACTTTCATTTGCTTTAGCTCTTATTTTTTCATTTATCTGTTCAACAATTCGTTCTAGACCTTTTGCTTTAGGATGTTTAGGCATCAATTTGTCTTCAGCATTAATAGGTGTAACATCCGGAACAGGAGGTGGTAAAGGTTCTTCAAGTATTGAAACTGGGGTTAGAATTTCTTCGGACTGTACTTTTTCTTCAAAAGTTATTAATTTTGTTGCAAATGTTATTGTTGTTGTTTGGTTATTAATTGGTGTTTCTTCAAGATGTTTAGGTTCATCGAGGACCTCTGGTTTTTCATCTGGATTTTCTTCTAATTTTTCTTCTAGTATTTCTTCTGGTTTTTCTTCTGGTTTTTCTTCTTGTTTTTCTTCTGGCTTTTCTTCTTGTTTTTCTTCTTGTTTTTCTTCTTGTTTTTCTTCTAGTGTTTCTTTTTTAGAATCTAAACTTGGTTTTTCAATTTCTGGTAAGCTGATTGGTGGCGGCGGTGGTGGTAGTGGTGGTGGTACTATACAGCTTTGTACAATTTGAGTATCTTTAGTATGTTGTAAAACGGATGGATGAGTAATTTCTTGTATTGGTAAAGAAGCTGGCGCACATGATATAACAGACTGTTCTTGACAAATGACGGTTGGTATTTGAGTAGTTGAAAATTTTACTACAGAAACATGATCTTCAATCTTAGGTTCAGGTTTTAAAACACTTTCAACAACAATTATTTCAGGGATCTCTTGAGATGCTAATGGTGGTGGTTTTACTTCTGTTAATGGTTTAGTATAATTATTAATATTCAGTGGCCTTATGCTAGTTTGTTGAATGACCATTTGGGGTAATCTAAAATTGTGACTTAATGGTGACTGTGGTTTTGTGTCAGTATGTTCAGCAGGTGCTTGTAACTCATGTTGAAGATCAGGCAACTGTGGTTTATCAAGAGACTTTGGTTCATCATCTGATTTTATAGATATTAATATTTTTTCAGTACAAACTACTGTTACTTTTTTCTCTTGTTTTTCAATCACTTCATCATCATCAACTTTACCTAAGATTCCAGAGCTTTCAGAAGAATCCAGGATGTCATTCTTACATTCATCTGTTGAACCTGTACTATCTTCATCGTCTGTATCAATTCGAAGTTCACTATCTGATACTGGAGTATCAGGTTTTGCAGATCTGTCAGAATACGAAGAGTCACAAAAATCTTGACCAAACGAAGCTTCCAATAATAAAGCCGCAACAGCTCCTTCAGTTTCTTCTTGAGAAATTACTGGTGTAGATTTTTCTTCTGGAGAAGACATTTCTTCAAGATTAGCTTCTTCTATTAAAGGTTCATTTGCTTCAGATATACTCTTAACAGCAGTTTCATCATCCATTTGAGATCCAAAACCAATGATCTCTCTTTTAATCGGTTCAAATGTATTAATGGGTCTAAACAATAGCTCTTTTTTCTCATCAACTTTTCTAAACATTACTTCAGTTTCAACAGTGTCATCATCACCTTTGAATATTGTAATTGTCTCGTCTTGGGGACCTTTTGAGTCGTCAAAATCAAAAAATGTTGAAAATACATCCCTATTTGGAGTAATTGAATTAACTTTATTTGCAACAAACTCTTTGGGTGGTTTTTTCTTTGATTCAATTATACTTTGAAGATTATCCATGACTTTTATTTCTTCATAATGCTTAGATTCTCTATGTTCTCGACATTCTTTTGTTTCCCTAGATTCTCTAGGTACTTTTCTATCTTCGTGTGTTAAATTTATTATTCTATCACTTTTCATTTCTTTTGACACCTTTCTTTCGTCGTGTGTTAAATTTATTATTCTATCAATTTTATTAATTTCTTTTGACACCTTTCTTTCGTCGTGTGTTAAATTTATTATTCTATCACTTTTGAGTTCTTTTGACACCTTTCTTTCTTCGTGTGTTAAATTAATTATTCTATCACTTTTATTAATTTCTTTTGACACCTTTCTTTCGTCGTGTGTTAAATTAATTATTCTATCACTTTTATTAATTTCTTTTGACACCTTTCTTTCGTCGTGTGTTAAATTTATTATTCTATCACTTTTATTAATTTCTTTTGACACCTTTCTTTCTTCGTGTGTCAAATTTATTATTCTATCACTTTTGAGTTCTTTTGATACCTTTCTATCTTCGTGTGTTAAATTTATTATTCTATCAATTTTATTAATTTCTTTTGACACCTTTCTTTCTTCGTGTGTTAAATTTATTATTCTATCACTTTTGAGGTCTTTTGACACCTTTCTTTCTTCGTGTGTTAAATTTATTATTCTATCACTTTTGAGTTCTCTAGATACTTTTCTTTCATTTTGAGTGATATTAACTAATCGATCACATTTTATTTCTTCAGGCGTAATTATATCATCGCCTGTTAAATCTATTATTATATCATCTTCAATTATTTTTCTATCATGTTTTCGGTTTTCTTTAAGTTCTATTTTACGTTCTTCTTTTCTTTCATCTCTACGATCCTCCCTCCGCAGTTCTTCTCGTTTTTCTTCCTTACGATCTAGATAAACATCTCTCCTATCATCTCGTCGTACTTCTTTATGTTCATCTCGACGTACTTCTTTATGATCATCTCGACGTGCATCTTTATGATCATCGCGTCTTGCTTCTTTACGGTCTTCCCTCCGTTCTTCTTTGCGGTCTTCTCTCCGCTCTTCTTTACGGTCTTCCCTACGTTCTTCTTTGCTTCTTTCTTTATCTTTCTTCCTTTTCTTTTTTTTTCGAGCTACTTCGTCAACATTATGTGAAAGTGATTTCAACACATCCTTACCAGATTCATTAAACTTTTTAACTTCCATTTTTGGTTTATTTTCTTTACGTTCATGCTCTGTATCTGAATCAGTTCCAAAAACTGCAGCAACATTCCATTTGTTGTCTGATGGTTTATTATCTTTATTATGAGAATAATCTGATACCTTCTCATTATGAGAATAATCTGAAGTCTTATCATTCTGAGAATAATCTGATGTTTTATCAATATCTTCATCTGTCAAAGTCCCAAATATATCTTGCATTTTTACGCTCATATTAGATTTATGACCTATTGAATGTTTCTTCTTTTTCTCCTTAATTGGCCTGTAATTACTATCCGTCCCATTGATGTCTATTGATTTTCTTGAATATTCATTTTTTTGTTTCTTCTGTTTCTTTTTCTTTTGGTGTAATAGACGACATCCGGGACCGTGCACATCATTTTGTATTCTGTCAAAAGTAAATGAACTTTTACGAACACGAACAAAATGATCATCACTGTCACTGCACTCGGATTGTATTCTAGATTTAATTTTAGATAATCGTTTAAATTTTTCATTTTCTGAAGAATCTGATATAGTTCTCTGTGATTTTAGCCTTTCAATTTCATAAGAATCAGACCGTCTTTGGGTAGTTTTGATTTTATTATTTTCATAAGAGTCAGACATGTTTCGCTGAATTTTCGGTCTCTCATTTTCTGACGAATCAGAAATTGGTCTCTGATTTTTTCGACGGAAATAGTCATCATCATCATCTGAACTCGAAATAGGCAATTTAGATGAACGTCGTAAACCACGATCAGAATCTGAATCTCCGTCGTAAGATGTTGATCTTTTCTTTTCTTCTCTTTTTGCTCTACTTTGTTTCAACTGACTAAACTTTTCTTTAAGTTTTTCTTGCCTTTTTTCTTCCTCTTGTTTTTGCATATTTTTAGTAGATCTGGCCTTAACTTTATCATACATTGAAACATATGGTTCGTCTAATACAACTTCAAATATAGAATGATTTTTTCTCCTTTCTCTGGCTTCTTCGTCTTCATCATTATCATCATCATCATCATCATCGTCATCAGTTTCTGTTTGATTTGGAGTTTTGATAGCTTTTCTTTCATCTTTTTTCTTTTCTATTTTTTTTTCATGGTGATCTTTTTTCTGTTCTTTGTTTTTACCATCTAAAATTTTTGAAATGAAAGAAATATGTTTATCATTAGTTTTTTTATGGTTCTTGTTGTCCTTAGAATTCTTAGTATCTATTTTGGATCTTTTAGAATCTTCAAGATTTTCAGAACTATCACTCATTCTTCTTTTTGATGAACGTCCTGTTGAGCTATTACTGCTTGTACTGTTTGTATCGACTCGTTTGTCTTTTTTAGATTCATTGTCATCATTAAACTTTGCATCAGAATCAGGAGTAACAGCTTTATGCGTTTTTTCTTCTTCTTTGCATTTGTAATGTTCTTTTGACCTTTTATTTGTGCCTTCATGTTTGTGTTTATTATTTTCATCCAAACTCTTTTTTCTTTCTTTATGCTTAGGAGGGTCTTTATCACGTTTATCTTTCTTTTTATCTTTTACTTTCTCAACTTCATCTTTTTTGTCGGTTTCTTTAACAATATCTTTTTTCTTATCTTCTTTTCTAGATTCCAGTTTTTTTTCTATCTTAGGTACATCCTTTTTTTTATCAATATCTTTTACCTTACAATTTGTCAAAAGTTCTTCTTTTTTCTTATTATTGATTCGGTTTATTTCAAACATATTAAATTCAAGTTCTTTACTTTTGTTGTTGTTTTCACATTCTTTGGATTTAGAACCAAGACTACTCTTTTTTGGTTCATGTTCTTTCTTTTCTTTAACTTTAGTGTGATCAAATTCTATAGATTTCTTTCTTTCGTGTTTTTTTATAGATTCAATAATTACTTCTTTCTTTTTCTCGGTATCTGAATGTTTACTAACTGATTCGTTGGAATTGATTCTTTGAACTTTACCTCGAATTTCTTCAGGATCAGTTTTTTTGTGGAATTGTTCAATGGATGATAATAAAATGTTTGCAATAGTATTCTCATTAGTAATGAAATCTATTTTGTCTTCATCAATATTAGTTAAATTATTAACTGTAGGCGGTGGTTCTGGCGGTTTAATTTCTTCTGGAACCTTTCTTATTTCAATACGTTCACGTTCATCTCGTTTTGAAATTTCTTCAATCTTTTTATGTTCAGTTAGTTTTTTATGTTCATCAATACTTTTTTGTTTTTCTTGAACACCAACAAAAAATGGACTAGGATGAACAACTGTCTCATTGGAACATTTTCGCTTTACAACAAAACCATCTAAAAGTTTCTGTTTATTAATTTGTTCACTTTTTAACTTTTCTTCTTCTTCTTTTCTAAAGTCGCAAAACCTCCGACGGTCATATGGATCAACTAACCTGTAGGTTGGTTCATTATCTTTTCGGTCAAACGTATGCAACCAATTTTTAGTATATTCATCCCGGATTTTACTTCTATAAAATGCTTCAGGGCCATCTTTAATCTCTGCGTCTTTATGTATAGGATGTCTAGGATCCTTGGTATTAAGTATATCAGGAACATACCTGTTATCATTTATAGTGCAAATATTTTGTTTAGTCAAAAAAGATCCTCTTGAATCTGCCGATAATCTAGGGTCAGCAACAGACACCCTCGGATCGATCAATAGTCTGGGATCGGAAATCGGCATTCGAGGGTCTGATGGTGAAGTCCTACAATTTTGTGTTATTGTAACAGGATGAGGATGACTTGGAAAAGAATATTGAGTTTTAACAGCAGCTGGAGAAGATGCTGGGGGAGATTTTGATGAACCACTACTCGATGGAGTCATTGGTGAAAAAGAACCTAATTGTTGGTGTCGGATATTTGGTAAGTTAGGACTTGTTCGAGACGGAATAAACTCTTTAGGTATATATTTTTCAGAAAAATTTTCAAGTCTTTTAGTGTCTTCGTCAAAAACACTTGGTTTGGCGAGTACAGACTTGACAATATCTGAAGGTTCTAGTTTATCGACAGTATCTAATAACTTATACCTTGATCGAAGACGAACAGACGTATCAAGTTTCAGTACACTCGTTCTGGAACCACTCCATTGTTCATATTTTTCGTCAAGGCTTCTTAACCTTTCTTCAAGACCTGGCGCACCAGGATCGGAAGCTTGAGAATCATCAGAGTTGGACGACTGTGGCCTCCTGGGGGAACTTAGAGGTGGGCTGAGCAGAGGATTGGAGACGTGCACAGCAAATCTGGGCAACGGCAACGAGATCGGTACATGAGATCTAGGAACTTGAGTCGGAGGTGTGAGACTCTCCGGTGGGCGTTCATCAATTAATGGTGTGCCCGGGTGACTTTTGACTTGCTTCCCTTTGGTGGAATCATTAAGAAGTTCATCGCCGGAGCTGTTGCAATCCTCTAACTGTTCCAACAAGGAGACACGTTCCTTTTGTAAGTTGTGTATTTCTTGAGGGTTAGGAACAGAAATCAAATTGCTACGTGGTTCTTCAGGATTCCTTGGGTAATTTTTGTCACCTGCAGCACTACTGCAAGAAGATGATGGAGTTTCGAAACCTCGAATAGTAACACCATTTGTACTGCCAGGTGATAGTTGAACAGTATTGTCGTGTGTTTGACTAGTAAACCTAGGACTAGATTCACTAGATAACTTATCCAAGTGTTCATAGAATCCTTGTTGACATTCTCTAGATGCAAAATCAACTTGAAGTTTTCGTCCTTTCATAATAGAACCACGCATTTGAGTAACAGCTAATTGTGCGTGAGTGATCTAAAAAAAAAAGAAAGATATCCGTAAAAAAAAAAAAAAAAAAAAGTAATATTTACAAAATCAGTGGGTTTCTTTAAATAATATAATAATCTAGACTTAATGTTAACCAATTATTGTATCTATACCTAATCAAATTAAATATAATATACAAAATACAAAAAAATGTAGAGTTTATTAGTTATAGTTAAGGTAAAAAATAGTAGTACTTATTATAATACTTTATTTATTTATTGATTAGCATAAAAATAATTTACAACAATGGTATAATATTTGTACACAAAGGACAAAGGGCAATGTAAAAGAAGTTATTTAAATATTAATTATTAAATCTTTTAAGTTCTAGTTTACCAAATTATTTATAGAAAAGAGACTGAATTGAGACCTAATGTAGGCTTAAAAAGATGCCCATATTTGAGATTCCAAATTCTTCAAACAAACCAAAGACAAAGCTTGAGTGCTTATGAATAAACGACATTAAGTGAAGATGTTTTAAGCTAATTAATAAAATATTATTAAAAAGTTAGTTATTATAATAATTGTATATTGTACAGTCTGAAGCCCAAACGGAACAACTAAGAATAAAACAAATGTAACAACAACTAACTGAAGTATAAGGAAATACAAATTAATTTAATAAAAAAGTGAGGGATCTCATTTGCTAGTTGAATAATGCAGTATGTAGGTGAATTTTGTTGATAGTTAGATGAAGAGTGGGAAATTGAGAAAGGAAAATTAGATCTCATACAATAATGACAGTTAGTAATATACATGTCTTTCCAAAAATTTCAGAACATATTCATTAGAATTAAAAGTTATAATAATTACTCTTAGATAATAGAAAATTTATAATTCTAAATATTTACCTGTTGAAAAAATACTAAAGCATGATCTCTTGACCTATCAATTACACAGTGCGTTACACTGCCAAACTGATTGAAATGAGATGCCAGATATTTTTCACTGACTGATTCAGCAACACCGTCAATCCAAACACACGTAGTTGCTAGCGACTTTCCGAAACCCAGATTTATACGACTTCCTGACAGAAATTCACCATCCATCGTACGCATTGCTTTTACAACACTGGATATATCAATGTATTGGACAAATGCATATGTCCCTGTTGTACTCCCATTGATGTTATTCCCTTTTTTAATATCAATTTCCTATAAGAAAAATAATTACATTATATTTTTGTCTGCTATTAATAAATATGTATATATTTATGAATTAAAACTTACAATAATTTCACCAAATGTTTCAAATGTTTTCCTTAAATCGGCAGCAGATGAATTACTATTTAGGTTACCGATGAAGAGAGTTCTAGTTGCCTTGGAATGAAACTCATCAACATCAGTTTCAATCGGCCTATAATAGAATGTTTTAATTCTTATTAAAAAAAAAAAAAAAAAATTACAAGATGTTTATTTATTTACAGGAAGTAAATAATTAAGCAATCATTAAAAATTAATGAAAGAGTAAAATTAACAGAAATGCAACTAAGCGACATAATAGGTGATTATATAATGTATTACCGGCTTTCATTGTCATCCACATCCTTGTGCCCCTGGTATGTGGAAACTTCGATTTTAGAACCAAAAAACGATTTGTCATGAGACACTTGCAATGCTTTTTCCACATCTTCAGTCTTTTTAAAGAACACTAAGGCGTACCTATCGCACCCTTGGCCTACCACTTTAACACACGTCACTTTGCCGTGTCGTTTATACTCGTGGTAAAGTCCGTCTTTAAGACTAGTATCTAATAAGCAAAAAATGTCAGATTAATACAACACTACAGTTTTTGTTGTTGTTAATTTACCACTTGATCTTAAAGGTAGATTTTTTATACAAATGGCAAAATGCCTTTGTTGTTCAAAAAATGATGTTGGACTTTCTACTTGTGGTATCTGCACGCCAGAGGCGTGGGACGGACCAGTATTGCTCTTCAAGCTACCGTGATGACTAAGAGAAAAATATATAAAATAAAATTAATAAGTATATTGTAAAAGTATTACTATTTTAATTTATTATTAAGTATCAGATACTTAAGTGTCAATAGTTTAAAACAAGTATGTGTACATTATAGTTTAATAGTTTATTACCTGTGACTCGAAGAAGACTTGTCAGACAACGCGAGACCTGGACTAGGGCTGCGTAGCAGCTGTGGTGTAGGGCTAGGTGACGAGGACGAACTACAAGAACTGCTCGCCCCCGAATGACTTGCAGCCGAACTAGAACTCGTAGGTGAACCCGATCCACAACGGTCCTCACTACAATCCCTAGACTCGCTGTATAAATAATCAGAACATAAAATAACAATAATAATAAAATACACAATAAAATAAATATTTATTTAAACCCAACATACCCGGACGGTTTTAGGACTTGTTTATTCCGGACGATTATTAAACTGGGTTCCCGTACTCTATCCTCTGGGTATGTCAAGTCCGGGGAACTGTTTAGGTGGATACCGTATCTGGAGCCGTTGCCTTCATAACTCCAGCTACCTACACGATGATGGTGACCTCTGCTAGAAGTGACAACGCTATAAAACAAACACACAAGACGTTGTTATTATACCTATAGTCGGGTGAATGAAAAGTGGCCGCTGGCAAATTTTTTTTTTCGATAAGCCATGGGTTCTCAAAGTGAATCACGTAAAGCGCGATTGATAACAACATGGGCATCAGCGGCCACTTTTCATTCACCCGACTATAGGTAATATCATGTATCACGATTGCCACAATGTTGTATGACCTGTTGCTATTCGAATGAAATAATAATAAAAAAAAAAAACTCTACCCACGAAAACACGAAGCAAAGTTTTTATTGTGTAACATGACGTTCGCTAGGTTTGCAAGGTAGCAAGTATTTTGATAATAGTATAAATCGGGCGGCGTAGTTGTGTTTTTTTAATTTTTTTTTTTTTTACCTCGGATTAATTAATCCGAGGTAAAAAAAAAAAAAATTAAATAAAAATATTTAAATTTAAAACGCACTAGTATATATTATAGTAAAATTGGTGAAATAAAAATAATATTTAACGTATTACAGGAGAGAATATCGAAAAATGATCGCGTCGTCATCGGTCCGGCGGTGTGCACACACTGCTGTAGCGTACGAAGAACCCCAGGGAACTGTTGGAATACTAATGGGGTTACAAGAGCCCAGGACTTTTCTCCCTTCCGCCCTCACGCCCCCTCAGCGCTATCGCTCGTGTCGTAAACACTAACAAATCAATACTGCTATGGTACTACACACAGTGACAACCGGCCGTCCATAAACGCCGGGGAAAATTTTTTGATATCCCTCGTTTATAAAAATAATAATTATTATTATTACTATTACACGTCGAAAAATGGCAACGATGGCGTAATATAATAATATGCGCCGGCGAATAATAGATTTCCAAATAAATCGTATCGATTTTATAATATGTAAATATTTTAGAAATTCCTAGTGTAGCTATTATTAGATCCGATTTTTTTACGCGGTGGTATTTAGTACCAATAACAAATTATTTATACATATACTTTAATGTTGTTGTGAACCCATAGATTCGTTATTTTGTGGCGTTTAGACTAAAATTAAGAAGACATTTACCTGCGCGACATTTTAAGGGGAAAATATATATATATATTTTTTTTTTTTTATAAAGGTTATTATTATATTTTAAGGATTGGTCAAATAATTGATATTAATTACTTAATTATAATATTATTAAATTTAAAAATTGATCTTTATTCCCATTGATATGTAACAATTCGACATTCAAATCAAATTGTTTAATTAAACAATTAAAACTGGTATATATTACCTATTTAAAAAATGATTATATGTAAAATAATAATTAATTTCTTTTAAAACTAGATGTTTTAAAAATATAAATCACTATAAACATTATCTATATAACAATTTAAACCATTAAAGCCAATATGAGGTATTAAACAAGAGTAAATCAAGATTGCTTGTATACTATTAATATTATTTAATTAATTAATTATTTAAATATAATATTATCAAATAAATATTCTGGTCAATACATTATAATAGTGTACATTTTATTTGTTTTTAAATTATATTGTGAAAATTGAAAAAGATTATAGAAAATACATTTTTATTGAATCATCTGAGACTTAATTGGTATATATTACATAATATACAGTAGTGTATCCATAAATATTTTAAAATTATCTTTCATATTAAGTATATTATATTATTATAGCGTAACACTAATATTTTATAGTGCATTGCTATTTTTATTTCGACCAAGTCAAATAATATAATAATATATGTTTGGTATCGTAGTCTGTAATAAACATTACAATATAATATAAAATAATGTTTTATACTCGTAGCACCGAAATAAATTAGTAACGTTAAAACATAATATTTCATTAAAAAAAAATATATATATATATTACTTGTGCGTATTAATTTCCGTTCATTTTAATTTTAACAATAAATAACTAAAAGTATTAAATTTGTGGCTACAGAAATATTAAAAATATATATATTTTTTTTTTTTTTGTACAACATTGTATAATATAATTCGTATATTCAATAATTATTTGCAACTAAATAGTTATCATATGAAAAAGTATCAAGAAAATAACATATGTCGGGCCGACAGTATTTCCGTCGACAAATATATTATAGCGATTGGCTACCGTTGGAATTAAGCGTTTTATTATATAAGAAGTTAAGAAAAATATGGTCCTGTTAATGTATTTGTCCAATGGTAGTTTTACGCGCTCCCCGTAAAAATTATAAGGAAAGACCACCCTGATGGACTGAGGATGTGATCCGTACGAAGAAATCGAAAAGGAAAGCAAGTAAGTAGACGAGAAGAGTGGAGTATTGTGGGTAAACCGATCTTCAGAAGATATTAATAATAGGAACGCTGTTACACACGTGAACGAGATACAAGAAACACTAGTGCCGCGGTGTAACGATACAAACATGGGGAAACTCGCAAGTAATATTTTTTTTTCTAAAATAAAATTAATCCTGCTCGAATATTATGTCCATCCTTTGTATATTTTGTTGTGTTTTAAAATAAAGAGTATACGATTGATCGATAATAATAATAGTAAAAAAAAAAAACGTTCGTTCATCACTTTCTTGCGGAACCATTATTTTAAAACAAAATCGCCGGCTACTCCCCTTTCTCGTGCCCGAGACGATAATAATGATAATTATAACGATTATAATTATTACCTTTCGAGCGGCGGGTACGCCCTGAAGACGGTCCTGTCACGAGGCCGGTTTCGAAGGGGATCGGGCGATCCTTGGATCGGCGATACGACGTGGTAGCTTGGGGCGGCCGGTCGTCCGCGGTAGCCAGCCTCTCGTTCACGATCGTAAAAATGACTAGAACGTTCAAAGCCGCTGAGTTCCTCTAGAGGAGACCTGCGGACAAAAAATAAAGCACAATATGGTCAAAACAAAGTTAAAAAAAAATTAGAATCTAGAACGATTCGTAATCTTATATTATAGTTGCCCAAAATGTAGTTTTAACGGTAGGCATAAACGAATTACTTACTATTTCAAGGCCAAGTATTCTTTAAAACAATACGTTTAATTATGTAATAAATATACATATATATAAACTATACACAATATTCGAAACTAAACATTGAATTTTGAGTTAATTAATTATTATTTCGATTGTATCGTATATTTTTATTGATTTTTACATTTAAAAAACACTATAAGTAATGAATACGTCGAAATAATATATGAATGACTTAACGATTTCGATTTTTATTTCCGAATAATTTTCTAAAATTAAAACCACATACAAATAGAGTATTTACAAACTAACGTCGTCGTTTTTCGTTTTTTTAGTGCATTTTTCACAGTTACACAGTTTATAATTATTATAACTACACTACGTATAATAACATAATAGGTACGTAATAATAATAATATGCTTTGGTCGACGAAAATCGATCGTGAAATGTAAAAGACAATAATTATAACCACAACACGACTTGCTACACGTAAAAAACAATGTAGAGAGAGATTAATATTCAATGATGGTCTAACGAGAACTCCGTAGAACTCCCACGAATAAACTCTATGTACATTTTGAGTGTAAAATACAATGGTTTCAAAATATTATGTATTCGCATCGCAATCACACGCGTAATTATATGGGAGTCAAGTAATAATATCGAAGGCGTTATTAACGCATCCGGCGAGAACCCATACGAGAGAAAAAAAATCACTTTTTTGCCGGCTCGTAACGCCAAACCAGAGGACAATGTACCCAGATATCAAGACCCCTGAATGGCATTATGAGTATAATTTTTATATATATATATATATATATATCTCTGTTTTTCATCATTCATTCGTTTTGAGCGAAGCGAGGATTGTATATCGGTTTTACTAAGAGAAAGAAAAACGGGAATATTTACGCAAAAACGGTGTTCTGTTATTTTCGTTTTAATTTAGTAAAAAATAATATTAAAGACTTGACATTTTTACCGAATATTAATATTATCTCTTTCTAAACGTGGATAAATGTGTAAACTATAGATAATAATAATAAATACTTGGATACATTATAAATAATTAGATATATAATAAGGAATTATAAATTTTAAACGGTGTTATTATTAACATTTTTAATTAAATTAAGAGGATCTCAAAGTATCGAAACTGATATTCACAAACAACTCTATCGAATATTGGATATCAAATAAAATCATAGTTTATTCCGTGACATGTTCAGTTATATCATACATTGTTAATAATATTGATAGAATATGTTTTAAACATACATGATAACTTGTTGAATTAGTACCTACAACAATTGCAAATTTGGGCATAATATCAGAACTCGTACCGAGTACTGTACAAATTAAGGATTGTATTATTTCTATAGATGGCAATATCATCCTTACAGAAGACAGCATATTAATAATATCAGAAATGATAATTGCAGACAATATGAGTGAAGAAGAACCGACACGATGAAGATTATAAGTCGATATACAGTTTAACATATGAAGAAGTTCGGGAAAAAATAAATAATTAAAAAAAATATAAAATACGATTGGATTATCCCTGGTAACCAATTTGTAAATCCATTGTGAAGAACAGAAAAAAAAACTCAAATTACCGATTTTGTTGATTCTATATAAAAATGACCCAAATAATATTTATTTATTTATTTTAACCACGTATAAATTCCAAGTCTGTATTTTTATTTTTTTAAACGCCTAAACAAATATAAAATCACAACGTGTACCTGTATAATATATGAATTTTATTATTTATTGTGTTTGGGCGGACAAATAAAAATTACGTTTTAAAAATAAAATCAAATAAAAGTTTTATAAAACGGTTTTGTAAACAGTAGTATAAGTAACACGTACGACAATTTGGCACATACAATGTTAACGTAGTTTATATATAATATATGTGTGTATGTGGAAATGCACAGACTGGTCAGGATTATTTTATAAATTGCAATTATTTTACACATAAAAAAAAAAAAAAAAAAAAAAAAAAAAATAATAATCTTATAAAATAAACTACGATTAATAAGTAATATTAAGATACAGAATAATTTTTTATTATTAATAAAGAATAGCATAATTTATAATTATGTGTGATATAATGCTGCGACTATGTAGTATTTATTTAGATATATGTATATAAATATTAATTTAATTTATTGTTATATTAATGAATTAGTATAGACTTAAAACTTAATTAATTTTTAGTCAATAAAAAACTGCAGATAATTTAAAAAATGTATATTTGTTTGGTACTATAAATTGGTTCAGTTAATAAATATTTTTGTCAAAAAGGTATTTAACATTTTAAAAGAAATAATTAACACGTTTGTTACTTGCATATATAATAAGTAGGCGAGTGAGATATTAATTTCTACTTATCAGTACTTACGACTATTCCATTTATTATTCCAATCGAAGGATGAGGGTGGTAGTGTGGTCTCATAATTTTATAAGTGTTCTACCGCTAAGTAATATTAAAAAACCTAAATTTAAATCACTATTGGGGTTTTGTTATATATTTTAGTTTTTAATAAATAAGTAAAATATTATATTTTCAAATAAATGAAAGAAAAAAACAATCTACCGGATGTTACATAGATCTATAATAATAAAATATTATGTAAGCACCTTTCATTTATATATTATTATTATTATTCAAATATTATATATATCTTTAAAATAATGATTTTCAAGTACATCTTATAATAGTATTCTATAGTATACTTAAATCGTACAGTAGGTATAGTTGCATTTAATTATAATTAAGTATTTTTACTTATTTGATCTGGAATACACGTCACAATTTAAGAATATACAATAATTTTAATTAATAACTTATTGTTATTATGTAATAGTTCTAAATGAAGCGATAATATTTAAATTTAATAGTAAAATAAAACGAAAGACGAAATATTCTAGATAACCTAACACAACTAACCCTTGATAATAATAATGATAAAATCGATTATTGTGTTCCTTTTGATGTTTTATATTAATATGCATAAATGTTATTAAGGATATGATGTATTTTTTTAAAAATAATATGTATATAACTAATCTGTATCTCATCTTATTGCGCCCAAGTGGTATAGATTGTAGATTGCATTTAAAAATAAAAAAATATTAATATATTTAAGTATAATATCGGACAAACAAAACAATTTTATTAAGATTAAAATGTTTTTATAATAATATATCCATTGTAATACAAATTATATTTTTACGACTCAACCCGTTATAATTTTAGTTTCTTACTGAAAAAACGAAATATTTAATAAAAAAAAATGTATGTTTACTTCCTTGTAATGCATAATATAAAACATTAAAATAGTATACGTCCGTGAAATATCGCGTTATTACCACCTATATTATATTACATATAATATTAATTATACCGTATTTATTTGGTTTGCGGTGTTTTAAAAAAGTTTTAATGAAACATTTCACAATGTAAATAAATACCGACCGCAATTAAAACCTATAAGGTTATATTTATATATATATATATATATATATATATATATATATATATTTGAACGAATCATATAGTTAATAATGTAGTTATTCAAAGTTTAAAACATTTATAATTATTTGATAATAATGATATTGTATGAAATCAAGTTAATTAAAAAATATACCAACTAAATCATTGTATTAATGACAAATTCAGATAAAATCAAAATATAGTTACAAGGTAAGAATAATAATTGTGAAATAAAATCAAAGGAAAAAATAAAATAAATATATATTCGAATTGCCCAAAAGATAATAGTTTGCCCTAATTTTCACGTACACGCAGAGATGACTAGTGCCAACAACTTATAATATTATTAGTAATACGAAGGTTAATAATGCAAAAATAAAAACGTATTTCAAATAACAGATCTAATAATATATTTAGAAATATTCGAAATATTACATTATGTTATATATTTTTATTTTAGGTAGATACGTTCCTGCGAGATAATAAAAATCATATTCAGAGTAAATAAAATAATTTTTTTTTTTTTTATTTAATCAAAATTAATAACAAAACTATGCAAAATAATATAAAACACTTTACACAATACAAACATTTTTTTCGAAATTAATATGTTAGTTAAAGTCAAGTAAATTATTATATAAACGCAAACTAGTCAGTTTTCGTAAATTGTAATAGAATAATAATATACAATTGGAACAGCTTAATATTATTGTAATGATCCGGTTATCATTTTTTTATTCGATACGAGCAAATTAATATTATTGAAAATTAAAGTCCATTGAATAAATATATCAGACTAGGTCTTTGGACGCCGTCTTCAATATTATTAACCCATCAACAATCATCGATGTACATTATTATAATGTAGACTCGTATAATATACATCAAAGAACATATTATATTCGAGTATTGACGACACAATATATAATACTGGTGTTGAAATAGTACGCACAAACATTAAAAATAAATTGTATTATTATTATTTTAAACCGACGAACTATCGAAAAAAAAAAAAAAAACGTTAATTAGGCCGTCGGGTGTCTTCTAGATACGTCGTTTATAACGCGAACAAAGAGCGAATAGAAAGAAGTAAAAAAATCAAAAAATAACATCTCTTCGGGTCCAGAGAATTCTGTGTACGTACGTACGCACGCACACAGACACAAAAGCCATACGCCGTGACGGACGGGAAAAGAAGTATGGAAAAAAAAAACCGACGCCGAGAGGACAAGAAGTCTTCGCTCTTATTATTCTTAGTATACAGTAGAAAATGTATGCACGGCGACGACGTTCGGCCGCGAACGCATTGTGTTGTTGTATAAATCGGTCAAACATAGTGGGGAGTCGGGTGGAGGGGCGAAGAGCGCGATCGAGAAGGAATAGAGAAGAGAAACAGAAGAAAAAAAGCAGGAGAGGCGACGCGCCTACGAGTTTCCGTGGGGGTGAAGTGGCAGCGAGGCGGTTGCCCGGCGGTTTCGCGGGCAATGAGTAGTAGAAAAAATAAATAAAATAATAATAATAAATATAGAGAAAAAAAAACCGCGTGACGCGTACATTGTACGAACCGCCGACGACGGGCAACTCCAACAAACCGCAGCGGCGGGTACGGAACCCGCCGTGCCGGTCGTTTGCCCCCGCCGAGAGCTCAATGAATTTGGCAACGTCTGCGACGACGCCGCCGCCGCCGCCCGGATTTCACAAAGTTCGAGCAGTTTGCGGCACGGTCGTGCGACGGCCGCAGTCGCAGTCGCTGAGCAATCGTCGGGTCGGCGATACGCGCTCCGTCGCCGCCGTCGCCATCACCGTCGCCGTCGCCGTCGCCGTCATCATCATCACCACCATCGTCATAATCGTCATAATCATCATTATCATCATGCATAATTATTAATATTTGTAACAAAAATAAATAATTGCAAAAAAACAACAACTCCGATCGCAAATAATATTATTATTATGTTCACAACCATTGTCATATAAAACAAATGTTAATGCATTCCGCGGACGACGTTAGTTGTTTAGTAAAATATACTGTCTACAACGTTGTCGTCGTTTTTATTCTATCTCGCTATGATAGAAAATCAAAGGGAAAAAAAAACAAATTAAAAATCCATCGACGAATCGCGACAGACGCGCGCGCACCCGCGTGGCGGTGGAGGTGAAAGCGCCGCGGCACAACCGAGCGCAGCCGTCGGGCGACAGTGCGTTTTGCAATAGGGAAAGCTCTGTCGGGTTCAGTGTACTCTCTCGACCGGCGGCGTGCGCGTGCGGTTCGCTAAAACAAATAAATTCGCCGGCATCACAGACGATTCCGAGAGATCTCGTTATTTCCCTCCGTAGTTGACAAAATAATAATGTATCGTGTTTACGTGCGCGACGACGGTGACGTGTTCGAGCGAGGAGTGTTTACACAATGACGGGCGAGATTCGTACGCACGCACGCACGCACGCACAGACGGCACACAACCAGCGGTTCGGTAGACGCGCCCGATTTCGCCGGCACGCGCGGGGCGATTCGCGTGCACACCGCCGTCTACAAAATAATTTTTTTAATTTTTTTTCACAGCTCAATATTGGGAATACGGTTCGACGACACACTGCCAATACTCCTCTATATTGCTATCGTCGATATTTACCGGCACAATAAAAATTTATATAAAAAAAAAAAAAAAAAAAAAAACGTAAAAGATAATTTTTTTTTCTCTAAGCGGGCTGTACATCATCAGTTTTTATCCTAGTCGTCGATGTTTGGTATATATTTTTCATTCTGAACCCTTTTATCCACTCCGTGTTAGTTACACGTTTGTTTGTATTAATAATAAAAATAAAAATAAAAACCAATTGTTTACCTTTTTGTTTACACACTTCTGGGCTTCTGGCTTGTAAAATTTAAACATATGCGATATAATATTAGACATTTATTGTAGAAAAAAGACAAACTCATACGATACGATTTATAATATTGTGTATTATGACTGTAGAACGTTTCAATTTATAAATAACGTTATGTATTTAAATTAATTTAATTAATTTAATTACATAAAATAAGAGCATTTTCATTTTTAATTTAAAAATAAATCAACAGTTTTCACTACCGAGATAAAAAAAAATCGATAACATCGCTGCGGCACAATCGCTCTCGTTGATGATTAATAATAATTAATCTTATATCATATTTTGTTAGTAATTAACGCACACACACTTTGTAAATTAATCTTTTCCTGTGATGAACAATCGAGATGCAGTGCACCATTACGTCTAGAAGTATAATTATTCGTATGGCGGCGGCACTCTTTAACTTAAAAAAAAAACCTTCGTATATCACAATTAAAAATAAAACTAATAGAAAATGATAATAAAAATAAAATAAAAATGTTTTATATAATCAAGTGTTAGTTATTAGGTATAAATAATATTAATACACACTAGGTAGAGGCCGTATAAACAAATATTCTTGGCGTGAACATTATACACCGTGAACAAAAATGTACAAATGTATTAATTCTAAATTATATTATACAATAAACAAACAATGGCATAAAAAAAAAAACCTGTATAAATATTATCATTGCTTATTTTTTTTATTATTTATAATAAAAATATATTCCCTTAGACTATCTATAGGGTATAAGTATTAATAACTATATTCGGTTAGATAGGCAAACGTCGAATGAAACAAACACACGGATAATAATAATTTTTATAAATAATATTGATATATAGGTAAATTGAATATTATGTTCGTATTGTACAAAACAAAATTTTAATATAAAAAAATATTACAACTGTAATAGCTGCTCTAGTTAGTATCTATAATATAGTTGGTATAATGGACAAGTAATAATATATACTTGACGTGAATGTCGTTCAATCAGTTTTTACGACTCGAGTTTGACATAAAAAATAACAAGGACAACGACGCAACGTATATATATATATATATACATATATAAAAATATATCGACTTATTGGATAAAAATACAGATTTTTATCTTTTTCTGACTATACGTTGTTCACGCGTTCGTTATCTATAGGTACCAACCTGTTCGATTTAAATATATTTAATCAGTAAGAAAAAAAAAATGCGCGTTAGAACCGTTTAAACTTTGAAGCGTAAATTAAAAATAAGTATACATAATAATAATTCAAGGACAAATTTGTATACGAGGCACGCACATTGTGCTTTAGGTATAAAAACAAAACCTATAGTATGTATAATAATAATAATATCGTTATTTTTATTACGATGAATATCGGTCTGACTTTTTTTTTTCCTAAAACCTATTACAGTAGGTAGGATACATATTATAATAATATTCAGAATAGAGGTTAATTATAATAAATTATTACTTGTTTTCGTACGTGAAGGTATAAAACGCTTGTAAATAATTCGTTATCAAGTTATTCGTTTGGATGGTCGAGTTATAATAAAATAACATTTAATTGAAAAAAAAAACTGAAATTTAATGTAATTAAATATACAATAAATCGGCGCATTAACCTATTTAAAATAAAGTTTTGACAACCTTTAGGAATAAAAATGTTACGTTAATGATGATTTTTGTATTGTTAAACAGGCTTTGTATACGTTTTTTTGTATATTCCCGTTTACGATAATTGTATAGTAATAAAATGATTAAAAATCCGTCAATACCGCAACGGCAAAAAAAAGGGATAAACTTAAATAGCATAATTACCTACGGTTTAGGAACGCGTATTATACCGATGAATGACACGGCATAAATAACGGCAAGTTTTTTTTTTTTTTTTTTTTTTTTAGCAGTTGAAATAATATTATTTTACGTTGACACCGTTTTTGCTCAATATATTTCAAAACTATACCTATATAACTATTGTGTTAAATATTCAATTAATTAATTTAGTTAAGGTATATGGTATACTAATACCTACTCAAAATGTATTTATAATTGGCCACCATAAACGCGTTTAATCCGATGGGATTCCTAAGGGAATCCGTTAAAAACACATCAAATTCCGTATTTCAAAGACATTTGTATATTATAATAGACCTACCTATGTGTGGTATAAATATTATAATATGTTTCCTGAGATTCATTTAAGAAAAAAAAATTCCTGATTTGCAGGTTTTCATAATCACCGCGAATACACCACGTACAGCAGAAATTATTGTAATATTTTCAACAACTGCACTACGACGACCAACACCGATTTAATTATAATAATATCCTGTCGAATATTTGTCGTGTGTGCCAAACAATGAAGATTTGTTTGAATTTATTATCAATTCATGTAAACCACTGTACTAATTATAGAACATGAGCTTTCCGCAAGGATTTAAGTGATCGTGATAGGTTAATAAAGTTAATTTCCGAATGTTTTTCAAGTGATGATATTTCGAAATGTCTGCGCGTGAATAATCTTATTAAAATTAAAATAAATATAATTTTATAATATTTTGTATTCTGATCGATTTTGCAAGAATATTATTAATGATTTGTATATTTATTAAATAATTTGTATATCTTGTCCGAGGGGGGGGGGGATTGTTCCGTTTGGGGCGAGGAGACTTCCTAAGATCCGTTATATTCTATCGACCGTCCCCGCGAATTCCAAAAACGTTACTGATATATTCGAATAGATACTATTATAGCATTTTTTGCAAACTGACTGAAAACTATTTTTGAAAAAAAAAAAAATATATATATATTATTTAACGTTTAGATGGGGTAAACAAGGGTACGTCAATAATTATTTAGACACAGATATACAGAGTTTTCTATATTAGGTAATAAATAATAATTAATTCTCGGGAGACTTCTGCGGCATGGTTAACGACGAGAGTTATACTATTATTTTTTGTTCGCCACGCACGACTGAAAAAACAACGGAGGCCAAACATAATAACATACGAGATCAACACTACTACTAACAATAATAATAACAATAATAAAAGCTGAACACAATAATATAAAAATAATAATAAATTGTTTTCATTTCCGCGATGATTACATTACGGTACAATGTTGCCGGCAACTGCAGGCTCAAGATAACGGGGACATAGAAACAACACAAACTCCGCGGACGGACGACTCGGAGACGTATTTTTATCACGGAATGGTCCGTTATCATTATTATATTATTGTGTTTGTGTTGATATTCAATTTTTTTATTTTTTTTTATATATAAATAAATAATTGGATCACCATGACATAAATAAATACATTTAATATAGTCGATATACGTGCAATAATTACGGTTATTACTATTCCGTTGACTTTATCGCCACCTGTTTGTTTACTGAACCGTATGAACATAATTTATAATATATATAGCATGATACGTTACACGGGGTGGGGGGAAGAAGAAGGTTTTTATTGTATTTTATTTCAATGTTACCGATTTAGCCTATGAACCGAATTTATACGGTAGTGTTTTTCTTCAACAAAGCAACTTACAACTGCGACTTCAACTCCAGTTCTATATTTTGGACAAATTATATTTACTATAGCTAAATTATTTCAATCACAACTCTTAGAAAAAAAATAAAAAATAAAATGAATTTTCGTTGTTCCGTATGAAAATAAAATAAGCTGCAGCAAATATTTTATTGTTGCCATTCGGATCAAATCTGGAAAAATTTCACGGTTTTTATTGCAAGAATATCTAATAAAAATAATACAAAAATATATGGCATTTTTTTATTTTAATATAATATATATTATTAAGTAAAATTATATAATATGATTGCAGTTTACAGCAGTTTTGCAACTTGATCACGAAACCGCGACGAGTGTGCCTAACCTACGCGGTTGCAAATATAGTAAATTGTATTGCAAGCGAGTTATTATTGCCGCATGTTGCTTTAATATGAGAAACTACCTACTTAATTATATACAAATATAATATGTATTATACAAACTTCGAATATATAATATATAATAATAATCTTCAATAGATAAATTATAAAAAACGGTTTTTAGATATCAAATAGCATTTATACGACTGTTACAAAATTACAAACGTATTATTAGGATTTATATTCTCTACAAAATATATATAAAAAAAAATAATTAAAAAAACCAATTTTTTAAAACTACAATTTAACGAAAAGAAATTATTCAAAAATAAAATAAAATTATACCTTTCCTTTCAAAATTAGTAGAAAAATAATTTTTTACAAATATACATTTTATTCTACAAAATAGGAACATAATGTCATATTTACTAAAAGCTTCAGAATATATTAACCTAATGCTAAAACGTAATTTTTATCAGGATAGTATAAAATGTAATTTCTATTTACTTATATATTTATAATTATGTTAACATTACAATATAAAAAGGCATATGCACAGTATACATGCATTTTTAGGATATTAAAATTAAATTAAATGTCTTAAAATTATCGTCATAATCTAAATTCACACAGCGATCGTTGTTTTAAATTTGAATAGCGCTTTGATAAAAAAAAAATAAAAATTATAATTTATGCAAAATCATAATTTGTAAAAAAATAATAAATATATCATCAAAATTTACGTAAATGATCATAAAGGTTAGGTTCAAAAATCACGAAGAAATTAAAAAACTAATTGCCGAATGTTCAAAACATACAATTTAAAAGTGAATATTTTGTATTATATAAAAATTAATCGCCAGAAAAAATGTTGAAAAGTCTTTGAGATTAGTTATAAAATATATTATAAATAATTCAATATTTCTTTAACAATAAAGTACCTAACCGAAACAATTTCACTGTTTTCTAGTGGATTATCTATTACATAATTATCAGAAAAACTACTAGAAGGTATACAAAACATGATTTCGTATTCTATAGACATACGACTGCTGAACCACCTGTACCCAACTGTTAAATTATTGAATGAATATAATATTGACCGTACTCAGTTCACATCAACTGGCTACGCCGCCCCACTGGGGACTATTTAGACATTTTCAAAGAAAATAGTTCAAATAAATAATTATTTTTAAACATGCATAGAAACCCGAAGCATTGTAGAGCTTTTACGCATTTGTCACAGAATGTAATAGTAATAATAAGCAGTTTCTATAAAAAAAAAATAAAAAAAAAGTAATATCTCAAAAAATAAATGACAAAAGTTCACAATAATAAATACACCTGTATCGGTAATTACATAGAAAAATGTTTAAGGTATGCAACACAAATCTTTAGAAATGTAATTTTAAATTATATATCGTCATGTGAATCACGTCTATAACATTATATTAAATCCTCAAACATTCTTATTATACAATTTGTTTATAAAGCGTATGCATTAAAATAAGTTTTTAAAAAAAAACTATAGAAATTCTAACAAAATTCATAAAATCGTTTCCATTATTTTCTTGACTGTATTAAAATCCCCACAAAATTACCTGGTTTGTGGTAACTGTTTTTTTTTTTTTTTTTTAATTTTGCGTGTTCATTAAAAGAAAAATTTAATTTTAACTAGGCAATTTGTTGTAATAACATGCTATATTATGTTGACACATTTTATATTAAATAAATATCGATTACAAATAAAAATTAAAAACAATTAACACATACCTAAATATATATATATAATTTTTGAAACAAAGCAATGTCGCGAGTAAATATATTATTAGATAGATAAGTATAAATGTAGCCATCATCGTCAAAAAAAAAAATATATATATATATAAATAGTGTGCAAAACAGTAAATAATTTTAAATGGGCATAGCAAAAAAAAAAATATGTCATTGTGTTAATTCGCGTTTAATTACATAGGTGTTATAAACCAGGGTTGATAATATACACGTATAAAACATTTTATACGTATATAATGTATAAAACGTATATGTTTTCAAACTTCGTTCTTAAAAAATTAAAAATACTTCATGTTTTAGATATTAAGTTAGATTTTTAATTTTTATATTTAGTATAAATATATTAGTTATAAATTATACATAAAAAAAAAAAATCAATTTGTTTGCAATTTTATTTTATCATTAATGAGTACCCATCTAAAAGAAAATAATAAAATACTTTTTATTTTATTTTTGTAATTCAAATTACATACAAATTATTTTTTAAAAACTGTGTTGATAATATATTTATTTATATTTGTGTACTTCGCGCGACGAGAACAAAACACAGACTAACTAATACACTATAATATACTAGTGTATAATTTAGTAATATAAAAGGGTTACAATACAGTTACGAGTACAATGACTTATAAATACGTCCGCGACAAGAAAATCATAGCACCACAATTTATAATTTATATTTCATTATTGTATAGTAAATTTAAATTATAAATTTATTTTTGTTTATTGAGGATTTTATTTTTATACGGTATAAAACGTATATAATTATGTGTTTGGTTTTTATAAAAAAATTTACATAAAAATAAATAAATATTCTAACAATACAAATCTATGCATTTTTTTTTTTATTCAAAGACTTAATCCAGCAGTTCCCAAAGTGTGTGCCGCGGTGTCTTTATAGGGGCGCCGCGTCGTCGACCAGATAGCACTGGTCTAAAAATATATATTGTTAAAGGAATAGGGAATTTCAAACTTCCCGGAGAGGTACGGTTTTCTTATTATGATTTTGGGAGTATCTAAACCCTAGAATTTTGGTTCTGTCTAGTATAATTATATCCCTGGCGTATAAATTTACGGGGTATATATATTCTAGCATAATCGTCCCGGGGGAGTCTACAATTGTCCTGGGGGTATGATTTGCCTGTTCCACTGGCCGACCGCCGTTTGCATAACATAGGTGCCTACGTAGGTATACTCCCGAGCGGAAATTATCTGGTACTTAATTTTCGAATATTCCTTACAATTTAAACACTTTAAGGAATTTTAATAAATAGCTGTAACTCCGTTGTTGATTAACGTACACGGGTTGGATCTCACTACTATAGATAAAATTGTTACAGGCACTACATATTAAAAATGACCCTTCTTCCAATTTTTTGATCAAACGTATCTAGGCGGGATTCGGTGATAGCAGAGTGGTTTTAACGTCAACAATTAATTTGGTTCAGACACCCACACAAGTCCTTCCCATAGTTGGATATTATCATAAAATCCCTTACAATCAATCAGATCAATAACTACGGGAAAAGCTCATTGGAAAAAGGGCATCAGTTTTATAAAGGGCGCTATGAGACAACCTGAGTTTCAAAAGGGTGCCGTGAGACGAACAAGTTTGGGAACCGTTGACCAATAATCAAATGGCGTGAAAAAACAACGAATGTCCCAAACAAACCGATATTTTCGCATAGATAATTTTTTTATCTGTTGTCCAAACGTTGGACTCCGAAGGACAACATTCTGTTGGTTTTGTACGTTTTCGAGTTATTTAAATCCTCGCATTTTGTCGATTATTTATTTATCGATTGATTCGAATTTATCAATGCGGAACTAAGAGAATTATGAAAACCAATAGTTTGCCAATGGTAACGGATGAAAAAAAAATTCGTTATTTCGTTAGCTAAAATAATATTAACAATTCAATAAATCTAGGAGTTTTGTTTTTTGAATACGTATTTTCATCGATAGACTATAAAATTACTAATAATTGAATCTTACTAATTTAATATTATATTTTGATAATGACCCGGGCATTAACCGAAATACAGATGAGTTGGTGACTAAAGTATGTAAAATTTACAATAGTAGTAGTAGTAACAATAATAATAATTGTTTTCACTTATAATATATTTGTTTAACCTTGGGCGTCGTTTCTTCTTCGTCGTCTAAATATATATATATATATATTCGAAATATTTATACAAATAATATCTTCCTTAATTAAGACATTTATTTTTTTTCTAAACGACTGTATATTGTACGACGGTTAATAATTTTATTTTGACACGGACGTCCTTTTTAAATAATATCTTTTGTGTGTGTCTTGTGTGCTTGACATTTGAAATCGTATACGCGCGTCCACGCCGTACGACTAGTGCAGTTAAATGCACAATAATAGAGACGAGAGGGCAGACTATAATAATATACTCTCACTTTACAGATAGCAGCGACGACGACGACGACGACGCATTCCGTTATAATAATAAATCACAATATAACGCGCATCGACGATGACGACAACAGAAAAAAATATAATAATATACTACAACTACTACTGTGTTGTAAATTGATACGAATTACGCGATTAATAACGATCATATCTTGTTTATAGCTGGAAGGAAAGTAAACGGGGAGAACTGTACGAAACGTGGGAAAAAAAATTATTAAAATTGTACGTGTGTCAAAATCGACGATAAAGATCGTTTCAGGCAAGCAAACACACGCGGGCGCACCCGGTTAAAGTTCGAAGGCGATTATTAATTTATTTAAACGTTTTGTCCTATACGCGCGACAATCACACGAATACGAACATACGTATAGTACTATGAGAGCAGCAGCGAGTGTCGAGGTGACCGACGATATATAATAATATAAATATAATAATATAATCGACTCGATTTAATTAGAGACGGCGACGACATCTGGCACGGTATCAATAATACCAAAGCGCGCGGTATAAAAAAGAAAAATAATAAGCGACGCGGGGGTGGTGGCGGCGGCGGCGGCGGCGGCGATCGTATAAATTACATGAAAAAGAAGGCAAAATAAAATATAGATATATATACTATATATATACTTATATATATATAAATATATATCGGGCGACTTACCCGTGAATATACGGCCTGGCGGGGGCCGGATACAGATGCGGAGGTATGGTCGGACTGGCCGACGGTATGGCGGCGGGCTCATGATACTCGGTGCTGAGGCACCTGTCGTCCAACTTTTGCTCCACGTTGTGCGCTTTCGAGGCGGACTTGATGTCCATGAACGACACTGTGGCACACACGCCACTGCCGCCCAGCGCCACCTCTTCTTTCGATCTCGACAGTATTTTAACGCTCTGCACGCGCCCATACCTGCGGCGAACACAACAAACAAAACAACACGTCGGAATTAGTCATAATGATGTCGAAAACAATAAGTAATATAAAAATATGCAACGACGGCGGAACGACGCGAGACGAGTCACACGCGAACAAAATTATTACGAGTACTTAAGTTGTATTTATAATAAAAATAATAAAACAAAAAGAACATAATAAGTTATATTATTTTTAAATACATCATAGTTATTGTTTAGATGGCCGTGTAGAACAATGTTGTGCGAAGGCGGCGGCGTCGGCGTCTTGGTCGATGGCGGCTGCAGCGACGACAGTGGCTTCGGGCAGCGACGATAGTGGCTGCGTCAGTGGCGGCGGGTAGAGGACGATGAACTACTATTCTACGCACTACTCGACTACCGGGCGGCGAGAACGCGCGAGATGGATTTTGCGGAACGCGCGCGAGGGATCGGCGACGGTGACGGCGACCGTCGCACCGGGTCGGGACACGCGCAAAAAAAAAACCAAACGGCGGGGCGATGACGACGACGATGACGGCGGCGGCAGCGAGTTAACTCGACACGAAACTCGCCGCTCGAGTCGTGTCAGTCAATCAGTGCGCGGCGGCGTATTTCGTGCACACACGTCAAACGGCAGGCGGGCGACGACGACACACCATAATAATAATAATAATAATAATAAAATACGATGCTGCTCTTCTGTCGTCGGCCAAAAACTAATGTAATAATACATTATAAGAAACCGATATTATAAATATAATGTATATATATATATATTTTTTTTTTCTTTTATAATAAAAGTCGAGTGTGCGTAATAATTCACTACCCACCGTGTACCGAAAAACTGAGGAGAAATACAATAACTCCTATCCCTGGGATCCCCGGAAATAATAATAATAAAAACCCGGACCACAGCCGCCGTCCGTTTCATCAATTTAATAAATGACGCGTGTGCGCTGTGTGATTCTTATCGCCGGACTTACGACCCAGCAGAGCTCACACACCGCAGCGTTTCGTCATACAAACTATAGACACACCAAAAATACCTTCCAAACCGGAATGACCTAGGGGTCCGCCGGTAATACCGGTATATACTGATTTCAATCTGGCGTACTGGTAATTTTTCTTTTTAAATCGATAACGTCGAATCGCCGGAGAAATTATCTAATAATATACCGGTAGCGTCCGTCGAATTATCAAACAGAAAATACCGTAAATAGCTGGTATGGTTATTTCGACATACGTCGGTCGACTCGTACCGGTTTTTATAATAATTCATATTGAATAAAATATAAAAATTAAATGACCGCAGAGTTCAAACACGCAGTAAATACATTTAATTTTTGTGATTTTTTTTCGCCGTAGGATGGAAATAAAATAACAAAATACTGTGTGTTCTTGTGCGAAATTGCGTGTGATTTTCAATGTTTCGTGTATACGGTCAAACATTAACTACTTTAATAAAACCATGTAAAACAATAATTTTAAATCCTACCACCGTGCGTGTACTGAGTTTTTATTGAAAAACATATTTTTAACTCCCGAGTGGACAGGTTTTTTTGTTTAAATATTATTTCTAGAAAAACACTTTCGCTTGATATTATTTTACTTAGAACATTATTTTTTAGAACGAAAAAAAGGACAACGAAACCGGTGTATATTTGCCATTTTTGTTATTTTTAACGATTACTTGTTTTTCTAGGTTACACTAATAAAAAATAAAAAAATAATAAGAAACATATGGTTAATAAAAACCGAACATGCTTCGTGCCACTGTTGTAAGTTGAAAATTAGGAAGGTCCATGAACCTAAAGTAATGATAAATCATTGAAATTAAAAATTCATTTCTGAGCAGAGATCGGTAAATTTATAAAGTTAAAGCCGTGTTTTTTCCCATTGTGTAACTCAAAAATTTGTTTTTTTTTTTTTTTTTTTTTTTTTCTTAACTGTCGGCAATCTAGTAACATGTTTTTCAAATAAAATAACACTGGTCGAAACACACACATCTATTAAGGTACGATGTAAACAATTTTTATGGAAAAAAAAAAAAAGAAAAAAAAAAGGTCTAAAGAGCAGTGAACTGTTAGTGAATCGAAGAAAATATTTCAAGTAAAATACCACTGAGCAAAAAATCCGCATCTTATATGATTAGACATGAACAAATGGGAGCATTTTTTACTAATTGATACAATTGTTTAACCGGAAAAAGAAAAAAACATTTTTTGTACCTTATAATACTTCTAATACTTGTTAGCTACATTCAAAATCTAAAAAATGATAAAGTTGATCAGAAAGCACATATCGGAATCATTATATGTTTGCAATGGTTTTTCGTTATGTAAACACAATCGCACGAATTCAATATATGTCCGACTTTATAAAATTAGTGTATAGTGTAAGTAAACATTTATTTAAGTTTTCGGTTAAATTCAATGTTTTATCTATTATAGATTTGTTTTAGTCATTATTTGGTTACCACGGTAACTACATATCCACAGTTTTATTATTTTTTTCCATTCAAATTCATCATTTGGTTGCCGAGGTGAATCATCAAATCATTCAGGACATTGGACAAACAGATAGATACGGAGATAGACCGATTTAGACGTTATCAGGTCTTTGTTCATGTTTTGGGGATCTCTGCGGGTACCAGCACAGTCAAAGCAATACGCCAAAATAAAATACTTTATCGGAGGGCAATTCGAGTTATTCCTCATTCAGCTGCTTTTCTATTTAATTTTTATTATATAGATTTCAATACGTTAGAAATGAATAAATCCAGTTTAGTCACACAAATATAAATCCTGTACATATAGTTTCTTACATGATTATTAATAATAATATATTATTTTTTTTGGCTAGGTAATATATTTTCATGGCGTTTTTTGAAGATAACTAAAAAAAAATAATAGGATACCGGTCATGGCTAGGACAGTATTGTAGGTAGGAAGTAGGGAAGGTAGGATATATAGAGAAAAATTTAATGTAAGCATCGAAAAATTATTGCTAACAAAAAACGATTCTGAGAGAAAATTGTATGAATATTATACATAATATTTTGTAAGCCATTGAATTGAGCTAGTATTATTTCACGTGTAGATTAACGTAGAGATGTAATTAGAATACAATAATTATATAAAATGTTTTTAGAGGAATCCGGAAATGTACTAGTATGCATAGAACTTAAGTAAACATTCGCTCTGGTCATATTATTTCATTTTATGGACGGAGACGACCAATGAGTAGTTCATTTTTGTAAACTGTTGTTACACCTGGTTGGTATATTTATTGTTGATAGTCACGGGGTACACATCTGCGACACACGTGAGGGGGCTGCTAAGTCAATATATCAATTGCTAAATGAAAAACACTTTTATGATCGCCTCCCTCGTGGTTTTTTCCATACGATCATCCTATGCTATTATACGACGACAAGAAAAAATATTAATCTTGGTTAACGACAAAAGTTACTCTGCGTAGTTTTACACGTCTTTTGCATAATTTTCTCATTCAGACGTCCTATAAATGGCGCCCCCCGAAAAAAAAAAGATAAATTGTTATTTTATCGTTTAAAAAATAAATAACGATAACTGTAGATACTCGCACATAAAGCAAAACGTAACGTTCTAAATTTAGACTTACGAATGTGACATAATAACAATCGGTTTTTAATCATTGTATAAAATCGTTTAATTGGTGTGTATTTTTAGAAATGACTAACAATATAGAAATTAACAAGAATAATAAATCACACACCATCACCGAAATTATAAATCGGCCACAAACAAATGTTTGTCACGTTCAATTAATTGTACCATGAATGTGAAGTTAATTCTTGACCTTCTCAATAGTAATATTCTTTTCAACAAAAGTACCATGCCCACAATTATAGGTGATTAAATTGAACGCAATGGCGTATTAGGTCGATCTCCAAATTAATATTTTCAAAAACTAATGGAAAAAAAAAAAAAAAAAAAAAGTGATATTTGTGTGATATTTAACAAAAAAATCCATTTCTGGAGCTTTAAAAAATTGGATAATTATTTATAATGATTGTTAACAGGTGGTAGGTGCTCACGTTTCAATACAGTTCCACATTGTATTTCATTCCTACCAAACGTAATATACAGGTATTATACTAATATAGGTTTAATCATAATTATCATAATTATTTTATCAATAAAACCCATTGGATTTATAACTTTGTAGTTTTCGTTTAAAAAAACCTGAACGTCAAATGTAAAAGCTAAAATTAACCAAACGCGATTAAATATTATTTTATAGTCTTTATTATTTTAAATAGGTACCCGTAATTAGACTTACTTGGGGGAAATTGATCAAGTGAGACGACAGGTATAAATAACCCAGTAAATAATGTAGTCCAATTGTTATTTTCAAAATATATTTTTTTTAACAACAAATAAGGGATGATATTATTCTCAAATACCTAAATAAATATAGATTTCTGACGAAATATACAAACATTCCAGAATTAAATTATTTTAAAAAATTCAATAATCTTGTTAATTATTTCAAAACGGTCTAGATAATGAAATTAAATAGTCCACGTTTCCCATGTTGGGGAAATCTTCAAGGTAAATAAAAAACCGACAAAAGAGAAACTTTTCCAATTTTATTTTTTTATTCCGTGACCATGAAGAAAAAAGATAAATTCTTAGCATTTTCAAAGCGTTTAAAATTACAATTCTAACTTGTGTAATAACCGATATAAATATAGAGAAAATAATAAGGGCCACAAAATTTGAATTATTTAAATTTCCTGACTTCCGTGTTTTTTTAGACAATTTTTACGAATTTTCCACGCCCAGCTATGATAAAAAAAAATGTGTACATATTATAAGTATTTTCTAAAATATAATAGGTTATACACATAATTTCAAAAAAAAAAAAAAAATAATAATTTACGAAAATTCACAATAATAAATGCACCCACATCATGAATTGTATGAAATAAAATACGTTTATTTTTTTTTAGAAATTCCAGTAAAGATCACAAAATCCCTGACATTTTCCTGACATAATTACCGAAAATAGAAAAATAGTTTTACATCTAACCTACCTAACCTTACGACACGCTTATACGCGCATTGTCCGCACTACGTCATCGCATAATGATAAGGTTCAAAAATAATACGTCCATTGATAATTCAAAAATATCGACTCGTTTCCGATAGTTATGAAAATACAAAATAAATTTCGTCCAGGCTGAATTCAATTTTTTGGTAGATTTCCAATTAAAACACGTCGATATTTCCACGTTTCTCTTAATCCGGTCAAGTAGTAAAACTGAATTTTAAATTATTTTTCGATCTACTATTAAGGGGAATATTGTCCTGTGACGACACGTCAACAAATTGAAATGTTAATTTTTGTTATACCTAGATAATTCTTTTTTTAATGTAAATTTTATGCTATGTATAAAATATGATGGCCGACCGGGGCAGACATAGTTCTAAATGACCGTTTCGATACATAAAACGTCTAAATTAACTTTATCTTCTTTTACACTATCAATTAGAATAATAACATTATGCAGGTATATAGACCGCGTTTATAGGGATAAAAAACTATTTCCTGTTTAAATCTACTGTGGTTAATTAAATTAAAAAAATTCGAGTCATAGTCAACTCTACTAAGCAGAACGAAACGTTTTTTCATTTGTTTCTCGAGAGAAATCGTCATTTTTAGCAGTATAAATGCTCACAGAGTTCCATCTGAGTAATCGTTCACGTACATAATTACTAGGCGATAATAATTATAAATATAATAAAAAAAAAAAAGAAGAAAATCTGCTTTTTCTGTTGCATATATTTGTTTTATAATTACGTCTTACGAATCAAATGTACTGTAGTATTCGTCCTATATAAGGACCATTTAGAAAATATTATTCAATTACCTATATCTTCGTCAATATAATTAAATAAGTACAAAATAATGAAATTTAATTGATTTATAAGACGCAGACAAATGGGTAACGTTTAGATTGAATTTTATGCTGAATCATCGTATAATACAAATAAATAATACTTGTATGTCATAAACAAGCAATACCGAGTTATAAACCTTAGTGCCTAATAGTACTTATAAAACAGAAACGTAATGTATCTATTTTTTTCTTTTTAGGCGAGACAAATTTACGTTTAAATAAATAACTTCTCTATAGTTATAATTTATTATTAAATTAATTTGATGACAAGTTGCACTGGATTAGCAATTCGTATAGATAGCTTATAACTTATCAATTAAGTACACGAATTAATACAAAATTAAATCCAAAAATACTTGATACCTAACCTACGAATGTATTCGTAACAACAAAAGCGTATTTTCGCGCATATATTTAAAAAAAATACCCGAAAAAAAAAACTATGGACATTTCAATCAAGCTACGACACCACGCAGTTTTTTTTTTTTGTTTTTTAAATGTCATAATTATTATTAATTGCATACGGCTGTTTTCGACATCAGATGAGGTACATTTTTTGAGATTATAACGTCTGTAAATCATTATCGTTTTACATTTAATACGAGTAATAATAATTAACAATATTTTGTTAGCTCGTAAATTATCACAATGACCCAGTATCTCGAATTGTGATTGCAGAACAACCGTTTATTTCTTCCAGTGATTATCAGTTATCATATTATACACTCGAAGATAAAACATCAGCCAAGCGGAGTCAATTACAATAAAAAATAGTGCGCGGATTATTTATTATCATGTATATAAAAAAACACATTTTTAAAATGTAAAATTGTTTAAGAGGATAACAATCCAGTAATAATGATTATAAAATATAATCTCGGAAAACCAACCATTAGAACGGAAAAGCAAGAAACCCTAATAAATACTCGAAATCGTTCGGTTTATATTAACACACAACAACCGGGATACAATAATCAAAATTTAATAATCATATTTGGGGGGAAAAAATAAATAAAATATACCGTTAAAGAATTACATCAACATCTGGTAGTAATGAATATTGTTTCGAGCACCTACCACCTATACGTTTAAATAATACACCGTATAATAATGTTTTCCGCCCATGACGCATACCCGTTATTTTTACGTACGCGGTCACCAGAATAATATTATTATAGTAAAATAGTTGTCACGCGTTTTTCTTTTTTTTTTTACGCGCGCGTTTCTGTGTGGTGATAATAGTAATACGAAAAAGCAAAAAAAAAAAGCCTTTCGTACGAAGAAATAATTTACCGGGCAAGGAGATACCGAGGAGTTCGTGAACCCACACTATAATATTTAGCCGTTGTGTACGGCGGGCAGGCCACCGGGCAATCTTATATAAAAAAAAAAAAAAGACGAAAATCCGGTTATCCGTTAACAACGAAATATTATAATGTTATTATTATGTTATAAGAACAGCACATTTTACAGCAAACCAAGGTATTATAATTATTTGTTGACCTCGGGTCATACAAAATATTGCCGGCCAGCACACACAAACAGGCATAAATAATAATATTTATTTATTTATTTATGTTTTCGGTCATTTCCGTTGGATCGATCGGAAACAGAGACAAAAAAAAAATATATATATTTTTAAAATACATAATAGTAAAATATTGTAATATTATCGTAGTAGTATGGGTTGTGTGTCAACGACAATATTATAATTATTAATACCTCGGCAATTGAATTATAATAAATCAAAAATAGACGACGGAAACACGTCATACACTGAATATTATTTATTACAATAATTATTATTATTATTATTATTACGAGAGCACGACAAATGTAATCGGAAAAAAAAAAAAAAACGATTTCGCTGACGTTCAATATAAAATTCGGACCGTATACACACCGGAAAACCGTGAGAAATTCGTCCGATTGATAACCGGCGTATATTTACATAAATTTCGTGTTGTTCGTTTGTGCACGCGAAATTTTGTATATATTTTTTTTGGTCATAATTTCTCGCCGCCGACATTGTTTTTCCGCGCGATCACGCGACAAACGCGGATCGCACAATTGTAGAGAAGAGAACCGAAACGAAAAATAATAACGACGACCATGACGGTGAAAAATACACGGGTAAAACCGTCGAAAACAAGAAAACCAAAGCGGCCTGTCGGCTCGGTCGGCGGTTCGGTTCCCGAGCATCGCAGGCAGCCGGACCCCTCCCCCGCGCGCCGTCACCTTCACCATACCGTGGAACAGCGCATGGCGGCGGCGGCCCGGCAGCGGAGTTCGCCCACCGACCTAACGATTCAAGCACGTCTCCGTGTGCGTGCATGTCCAGGCTGGCCCCGAACGCAATGTTGCCTAATCGTGCGCGCGCGCGCACGCGCAATAATAAAACTATGTGCTCCGGCGCGGCTTTCACATCGATACAAACACAAACACGCGCGCACAGACCGTCGTCGCGGCCGCGGTCGACAATAACAACAACAACGCACAGCCACTAACACTGACGACCGTGGTGGCCACCCCACGAAAAGTTGACGCCACACGACAGACATTCGTTTATTATTATTTTTCACGTTTTTTTCGGCCAACAGTGTCGTTCAACGTAAAAATATTTTATTTATACGTTCGTCAGAAAATATTACGTTTTCAATGAGTTGTTGTTTACCACCGTATGGGAAAACAAAATAAACGTTAGAAAAAAGAAAAATTAAATTTTTAAATATAAAACGCCGTCTTTGGACGTAAGTATTCGAAAATATTAATGTTTAACGATAAAATAATTTTGTATTGTTAACACATATTGTGATATTAAAAACGAAATATTTCAACAATAACATTTGATAATACTTACAATCAAAGTGAAATGTGTAGCACTAAAAAATATTATTAAAAACTACAGTAAATCGAAAAAAAAAAGTTAAAAAAATTCGAACACACCACGAACAACGTTTCAGGTAAATTAAAATATACAAAACGTTTATGGGGATTTTCAAAGATTCGGTTGGAAATAATAAAATGGTCGACCGACAAAACGACGCACAACAGAGGCGTGCCGCACAACAGTGGGATTTGTGTTTTCTCGTAAAGGACGTGCGCACGACACCGCGGCGGAAACTGGTTTGACGGGATTCGGCGGGATCTTTTCTTCGCACGACACAACACAGACTCTCCCCGTCATCTCCGTCGTGTGTCCCTTAGCGGTGGCGACGACGACGACGCGCCGCACAGCGTGCAGAGTGCGTTTATAGCCAATAAAGAATCTTTACAGCAGCCGGAGAGAAAGAGAGAAAGAAAAAAGAAAAAAGATATAGGCGTGTAGTGTCGGTATAATAATTCTCGTCGAACGGTCTCCGATTTTATTACGTGAAAAAAAAAAATAAATAAATACACGAGACGCACACGTTATATTTTATATGACGTTATAATATATTATTATAATAATGTATCGCGGGGGCTCTTGCGACGTTGTCGATGAACGCGCTTTATTATTTTTTTTTTTATTATCGTTCCACGGTGCACACGCACATATTATTACTACGGTCGCCCGGCGAAGAGATGTTGCGAAATTTCACCCGAGTACACACCGTTATCGCACGTATGTGACACACATTCCTATTATTTTTATTTATTTAATAAATTTCCCCGCTACACCAGCCGGTGTGTAATTTTTCTCGACCTATACAGACACACACACACAAAAGTAACGATGGGAAAATACCCAGGGCAATTTTACCGGGTGTTATAATATATAATGTTTTAAACCGTTGCGGCGTTCTATAAACAAAGTATTCGCCGATAATTGGGTGGAGGGGGTTGAAATAAATAAATAAATAAATTTTTTTTTTTAAAGAACCTAGTCGTGCGATAAGACATAACGGGAGGTGTTTTACCTCGGCGGACACAGCGACGCGCCGATGTATTTTTAGTATTGATTAATTTACATATACATAGGTACGATTACCGTACGTACAGAACACTCGTTCGTTGATCGTTTATAAAAAAAAAAAAAAATTATTATTATCGTGTAGTGTTGTTATTTTACTCGCCCAAGGGTGTGCTCTCAAACCGAGTTGGCGGTGGCGAAAACTCGTTTTCGTACGTTTAAAATGAGAGCGGCGGTTCATACCAACACCGCCAAGCGCGAATTTTACCGCAAGACGTGTCGCCGGCGATAAAATGGATTTATAAACTGGAAATTGCAGTCGATTACCGATTATTATTATAATATACACGATATATCGGTATTGTAGCAATAATAATAATTTTCTAAAAACATAATACGTACATAATATTTATTGTACAAGTATTGGTAATGTTCGTTGAAAGTTTGCGTTTTTTATTCGGACCGGAGAAACAAAATCAGTATCTATCCAGTTTTATTATATAATATTATGACCGTTCCTGACTATAAGAACACTGGGAAAAAATAAATATAAAACTACGAAATAATCATTCTAATAATAAAATAAATAACTTCCTGCCTGTCATTTGCCGATCGCTAAATTTTAATTTACAAACGTAAATTTGACAAAAAAAACATTTAATGAATGATTTTCTTTTTATCATTATTACGTAGATTTCATAAAGAATAGACAACGAAATTAATTTTCGATTCCTAATTATAGATATTGTTGATTTTTTTTTTAATGTAATGCACGACGACTGCACTTACGGGCATTAGCAGAAACAATACCCAACCACGACCGGTTATAACCAAATTGGTCCCAGTAAATAAAAAAAAAAAAATGTCATACGAGGACAATATTAGTCCCCGTTATGATTTTGTGTCCCCAGCCAATTTTTTAAATTTTTTATTGAAGTGATACATATTGATATTTTTTGTTCGCAGCAACAGCATAATACGTTAAAAAAATGTTTAATCTAGTCGAGTATCAATAGTAGTAACCAACTGTCTCGGTATAGCTGAAATACAAATAACGATCATACGACATTTTTTAGCAAACTATTTTGAAATATAAAGAGAAAATGTCAGGCCTTAAGATTTTTTTTTTTGAACCGAATTACAAAAAAAAAAAAAAAACCGTTATTGATCGAAAATTGTCCTTATTTATTAAAAAAATACATTACATTTGATAACCGGAGCAGAATTTCTAGTGTTTAGTCGTTTTTAGACAGAAAAAAAAAATTTAAACACACATCGTATATGAAAAGCATAAATTTAATTAAAATATCGACGACAACACTTATTATTTTGCCTTTTTCCCAGATTGTTATAATATATTGTCGAACACGCTACAAAAGAAATCGACAGATTTCACAAACGTTTAAAGTCTAATGAAAACATCGAAGCGAAAATAACCGGGTACGGTCAAGGGTGCACTATGGCATTTGGGAGTTCCCGGGGCAGCGTATGTTTTCTCTCTCTGTGCACCCGGTAATATAAAATCGATAATGGCCTCTCCTCGTCATCAGTTAGTGCAATGTGCTGATTTCACCATCGTCGGTTTCTCAAACACCGTGTACAGAGAAAATGAAACGTGAAAAAAATCTATTACGTTTGCAGAAAAGAAAGAAAGAAAAAACATACCTTCCGTTCATCAGAATACAAAGCGATTTTAAGGATAAAACAACCACTTGTAACAGAATAGAGATAGAAGAGCACAACATACCGTACTCAGAGGCCCAGAGGGTCAAATCCTAGTCCGAAAAACTTAACTTCGGTAAAGATGTGCAAGTCTGAGCGATAATTTATAATATTTAATTTTTCAAAAAAATAATTTACAAATATCAACAGTATACAACGAAAAAATCTTTATATTATATCCCGGATAACATACACAATAATAATTCCTTCAAAAATTAAATCATAAAAAAAAAATATTACTTATTTAACATTTTTAACCACGCCCGTTAACACAGACGGTCCTGGGCCTTTAATAAGTGATAAGGAAAATAATGGGGTTTTCAATAATCATTATACTTGTATTCCTATTTTAGACATGGCACTCGGTTTACTCGCCCCGATATTTAGAAAAGACTATATTATTATTATTTTATTTATTTTTTTTTTTTTCATAATAATACGGTTTATTATTTTATCTGTAAAATCTTTACTTTGCGCGTAAACACGATTTTACCGGTGAATATATTTGTTCTTTTATTTTCTCCATGTTGCTGCCCGTTTCGAAAAAAAATGACGTAGATGGAAAATGTCATCGGCGGCGTAGCTGCCGTAATGAAAGACAGAGGGAAAAAAAATGTAAATCGTATATTACGCGCCCGCCAAGAGTCGTTGTCGTCGTCGCCGTGTCGACAATACGACGCGCAGCATTCGTATAATATTATGGAGGTTATAATGTAGTAGTGTATGACGACGACGAAGAGAAGAAAAAAAAACGAACAAAAATAAAGGACGGTGGTGGAAAAGAAAGGAGGGAAAAAATATATACGAGTGTATAAGGAGAACGAGCGAGAACAACTACGATGATGACGACGACGACGACGACGATGACGACGAGTACTATGACTTACTACTACTACTACCACTAATACTCTATGGCACTACTACAACTGCCTATATATATATATATATATACTACAATATCACCGCCGGCAACGTGGTACTGTGTGTGTGTGTGTATTATTATTATATACGTGCGTGCGCGCTCCAGTGGTGCGGACGAGGGGGAAACGAGAGAAACCGAGGATCGGCGGCCGCGGCAGTTGTAGTGCGGCGTTGCCATTTCGGTATTTTGATCCGTGACGGTCGATCCTTACTACACAACACCGCCGCTGCTATAATACTCGTATTATATACGCGCTACGACTATACGCTATTGCTGTTGCTGTTGCTATTGCTGTTGCTGTTGCTGCTGCTGCTGCTGCCGACACCTTTAACAGCGTTCCTGCTGGGTTATTCACCCACAACAATTATTAATTTAGAACGAGAACGACCGCTTACGTACACTCAATATATATATATATATATATATATATATATATATTTACACCAACGTCCAACTCGATGAACAACAAGAACCGACGAGGCGATGAAATAAATTATTACAACAAAAAAAGTGTTTATTATCCGCTGTTTTTTTTTAAATTTTTTATTTTGTTTCGGTTCCTACCGTAGAAGAAAGAAATTCAATGAAAAGCGCCACCGCGTCTCTAATTTTAGCAGTCTTTATTTTTAATGATTGTTCGATCCTAGTCTATTTCCAGAACCCCGATTTATAGGGCGACGACGTGAAATATAAATAACTGCTACCGCCGATAATATGGCCCACCATCGAACGACCTGCCGTCGCCGTTGCTCCCCGCTAGGAGCGGCGATAAAGCAGCCGGCTGGCACCCTCGCCCCCCAAAGATGAAAACTTTTATAATAATAAGTACGCGAGACGGCGCGCCGGTGCCAGTGCGGCAGTGCTGCCAAGCGCGCCGAGGCGATTGCATTTCGCCTGGACAAGCATTTTACCAATCCGTTAGCTGAGCCGAGCCACGCCGCGTGTTCTCGATTCTCGCGTAACAGTTTTCGTTTAAATATTACTGTTACGTCTTACAACAATAATAATAATACGTACAATGACCCACATTATAAACGTTTTTACCGCAATTCGTGAAATATAAATGCGTTTTTCAAAGACAACAACAACAGCAATATATTATTATATATATATATATATATATATATATATATATATATATATATATATATATATATATGCGCATAATAATATTATTATTATAACGTTTGTTCAAATGTCGAGTTGTTCTCCAATTTGGCACGTTATTCATTTTATTTACCGGAGTACCTTACGCGTCAGTACGAGTTCCAAATAACTGTCGGCGAATTATTATCAGTGACGTGGTGAACGACGATTCCCTACTAATACAATTGTTCTTAGCCCTAAAATTATTTTAATATTTAAAAGCACAGGAACTCGATTTAAGTTGGTACGTAAAAACATATATATATATATATATTTTTTTTTTTGATAAAAAATTCAACTTCCCCCTCCCCGTGCATGTTATTTTTTTTACAGAAACCTTTGATTATAATATTCAATCGACTCAAAAACCGATGCATCCCATTTACTCGGAACAAAGGGGCGCTCCAACTTAAGGGCGAACGAGTTCGTTCGCTTCACGTCGTGTTTATTGTGTTGTGCACGCGTGCAGGTGACCAAAGAGAAAGTACGTGGGAATATATTATTACTATTATTATTGTTATAAAGGGAATTTGCGTCGTTGTGGCGTACACGAAGCGGCGCGTCTCTCTTGCACGATCGCAATCGCGATAGCATCCTGTGACCGTTGCGTAACTCGCTGCGTTATTATTACGACCGCGTCGTATGCCGGCCAAATGTTATTTTCTATACGTATTGCTCCCACATCTCTGACCAACACCTGTTTACTACGTACGGCGCACAGGCGAACCCCGGGAGCGGGTCGTCAAAAAAAAAAATATCAAACATTAAAATAGTGAAGAATATCGACGTAAAAACAAAACAAATTAAATTATCGTCGTTTGGACAAAACTTAATCCGATTGGAACCGATCGCCGACCACCGCTCACTTATTCTGGACTCTCTACGCGCCTTACGACGACGACCTACGTCAAAACCCGTGGAAACCACGAGAGAAAACCTAAAACCTTTAGTCGTCGAAACACCACGTCACGTTTCGAAATATCACGTGGCGGGAGATAATGCACACGACCCATAATACCGTAATTACGGTGTTACGATATTTCGAAAGAGAGAACGACGGTTGGCAATAGTGAAATATTGTACCCGATCAGATCAATTGTCTGACAACTATAGCAGTCTTGACGGCGACGTACACTAACTCCGAGACACGGTAATAATATTATTATCGTTATTATTTATTCAGTTCAAACCGAGTGCAGTGGTGTTTCGGCGATTATACACCTGCTGCACCCACCCGGACCGATACCTGCAATTATATTCATATCCGAAATTCTAAGGTTTTTTTTTTCGGTTGGCACTGCTCGTAACTTGTGTGACAAACAAAACGTAAGATGGTCTTCTTTCTTTCTATCGGTACATCGACGAGACGACATCTGGTCGTATTCCAATTTCCTTGTCCGTCAATTCTTCCGCCGCCGTTGTCGCAGAAGAAATAATAAATAACCCGTCATTAACGACAAAGAGTTTGTTTTTGGAAACGTATTTTTGTTTCGCTTCACACCAGTAGTTCAACGGTTATTGTTAATTAGATGATAACAATGCCAATAACCGGGCGGAGCACTTCAATTGCGTCCCGTAACGAAAAAGTGTACACGAATTGCGCGTCTTGCTATTTATCGGTCAGATAGTATAAAATCATTTTTATTCGTTTTCAGGGTTCTCCGTGTGATGTACTTACGAGGGGCTCTAGATATTATGTTTTGAGATATACAGCAGGTCGTATCACGGAGATTCGACACGTTTTAAATGTTATTGCGAAGCAAAATTGTCAGATTTTTCTGATGATATTACGTAATGTTATAAATTACTATTAACATGGACGTTAACATAAACATTTTGTTCCCGATTCCCGGTTGATAAGCAATAACGAGCAAGTTGTCGCTAATCGCCATATCACGGCCAATAAAAACTCGGCATATATACTATTATATTCTAAGTTTCGAATTGTTCTAGATTTACCAAGTCTATATAAAAATACTTGATTAGGTATAATGTAATGCATATAATTAACTGAAATCGTATATATCGATAACCTATATTATATTATTGACCGTATTGACTTTTGATTAGATATAACGTATATTTTTAGATTATGAGACGAAGTCCCTGATGATTGAAATACACGAATTGCGTCCCGGGTTTATTGGGACGTCGCAATTCGTGCACATGCCTATTTTATGGGACGCATCTCATATCATGTCATTTTCGTTATTACAAAATATCAATACGATATTATCATTAACGTTTTTTTAGTTTATTCAGAATACATTTTGTATATTGATAAAAAAAAAAAAAAAAACCAGCCGTTACCGCCGAGTAGCAGGCGTGCACGTCATCGTTAACAATAAAAAAACGCAATATTGATTTTGGTTAGATTACGAACGACGTTCGATTGACGAAAGAAAACCATAAATATGAGACCTTGTAATACGGAGTAGGAACGAAGAAAAAAAAATACATTTTAAGAACTCGCCATAAAATAATCCGTATTATACACGATTGTTGTTATGATTGTCAAGAGATGTCATTAAAAAACTAATCGTGTAATTATGTACGATTCTACGACAAATAGTACCGTTTAAAAAAATCTGGAAAATTATCCGGAGATATTTGTCGATTAAAATTGTACAGTTTTTTTTTTTTTTTAACGGTTTACCAGTGTTATTCAATTATTTGTACATTACTACAGAGATAGTCGACACGTCGACAAATAATAATTATATCATTAAATCGAATTACATTCGACACCTATTCCCGACAGTAAAAAAAAAAAAATACAGAATACTACACAAAAATACAAGGTGTAAAAATTGTTTTATTATTATTATTGTTATTCGTACGTTCGTTTTGTTACTAAATATAGTATACAGTAGCTGTGTAGTATCATATTTATAATTTATTTCGTGATCGAGTTTTAAACATACTTCGGCGATTTGCTACCCTTCTCACATTTCGTCGTGCAATAATTACTGCCTGCAGCGGTGTAATACGAACACGCCGCAGCAATTTTGCACCGTTTGTCGACGCACACCAGTCAACGACGTCGCGGTCATAATAGTAATAATATGATGGTAGGGCAAATATATAATAAATAATAAATACAAATACGGACATACTTGACATGACGGGCGGGCTACTGTTGTAGTCGGAAAGGTAGAATATATATATATATATATATATATATATATATATATATACAGAGAGAGAGAGAGAGAAAGAGAGAGAGAGAGAGAGAGAGAGAGGAATTTAATTTATATCTGTACGGGACGATAACGAAAAACGATTCTGAGCGAAATTCAGTCAATCGTGTTTTAAACTGCCGTCATTTTTAAGATTTCCATCAAAATTTACACCTAACGAGCTTATAAAATAGAATTATTACCTTCAATATTTTGTTCATTGTTTACTAAAACTTGTGTCCAACAGTCGTAAGCATTTCTGGTTCGGCCAAAACAGTTTTATTTAATTAGTTCAAAGAAAAACCAACTTAAAATGTCTATAAATAGTTCAAACCCGGTCAGAATATTTTGAACATTTGTCCGCGTCTAGAAAAGGTGCACTATATATATGCTGTGAAATGTCTAAGCGATGTTTTAACCAATAAAAATAAAAAATCGAAAATAAAATGAAACCATTGCCGTACATTTTCCCAATTATTAAGAAAATTACAATGAAAAAAAAAATGACCTCTTTACACTAACTAGATGCAAAAAATGCTTTCAGAAAAGGTGCTACACTTAAAAATCGGAACAGGATGTCTGGTAGAAAAGTAATTAACGGACAGAATAAAATAGCATTTAAAAAAAAAAAAACACATCGTAGTAAAATCTATTACGAATAAAAACCGCGCGCGGAATTCTAAATTTGCGATAACAATGCTAAAACACGGTTCTGTAATATACAACGAAACTTTGAAAATAGAAAAAAAAAACACCGGTCGGATAACTACACGCGGACATTTTTCTCTATTGAGTCTGTTGATTAATTAAATACTTATTTTATAATATTGTCAACCAAAGGAGATAAATTTTATTTTTTTAACGCACGCGCTTGACCGACATTGTCTGAGAATTATCGCCGTTAATATTATTACCCCCTCCCATCACCGGTGTAAACAAATACATATTAAGTACTTGGCACGTTTGCAATATAGGTTGTTGTAAACTATTATATTTGTACGCGAAATGAAAAGCTTCGCATTTTAAGGTTTAAAAATCGAATTGCATTCGACTGCGAATAACATATTATAATAAAATTATTAACCACCGTCTTGTACGTGTTGTTCGATAATCAGACAACATCTGATGAGCAAAAATGGGGTGTTGTTATGAATGAAAAAAAAAAAAAAAAAAAAGACTATTATTTTTTTGGTTTCCACAAAAAGCATTGATTTATTATTACGAAATAATACCGTTGTTAATACACGACTTTATACGTTATATGTGATCAGGACGTAAACACAAATTCGCGGCGATTAATCGACGATTATTATGGTTGGGGGAACAAGAAATAATTTTTTTTGCCCACCTGAACGCTCCTTATCCGATCATCCAGTCCGACTAAATTTCGCTCAAGACGCAGTCCACTAGTAAATCTACGCAATAAACGAACAACGAGCGGACTAACGCAATGTTTCTCAACCTTTTTTTCCGCAGTGATCACCCTTAAATATATATTATTTTATACGCTAGCAGTTAATAATACGATACTCGTACCAAACATCAGTATTGCCGTTTTTAACTGTTAAAAACCCGTTTATATTGTTTTACCGTAAATATTAATTATATTGTATTATGTATAAAAAATCTCCATAGTTTCTCTATATAATAACTGTCGAAGCCCCAAACCCGAATAAAATTAGATTAAAACAAATAATATCGTACAATATTATTATGTGAACAGTATGTTTTGTTTGTCAGTACTCAACGATATATGAATTTGATATTCGATAGTGTAGGGCTAAAAAAATAATAATTATTATTTTGTTGAATATAATTTAGTAATTATATTTTATATTAATAATAATATTTTTTACGTTTACAAATATTTAAGAAATTAACTATTAGGAAACCTAAATAAAAATGAATATCTATTTCAAACAATAAATTAAATACAGTTTCATCAACGAAAATATTTTAAGATATTTATTGATAATATCACCAATACGATAAAACTATCGTTTGATCATTACCTATTAATAAATGAATATTGGTTAAGTTTTAAGTCCTTCGATAAAAAAAATATAAATATATTTTTTATCTAAATGTTAAAATGTTGAATGTGCTTATAATCAGGGTTGAAACGTATAAATCGTATGGTGAACTGGGACTGCTAGATTAAAAACCTCTTTGAATAGTACTATTCAATATAATAGTGTATTAGTTTGTGTCTTATTCTCGTCGCGCGAAGTACACAAACACTAAGTAAATAAAAAATTATAAAATATTTTATTATTTTCTATTTAGATAGGTTAGGTACTCGAATGAATGAGAAAATAAAATTGCAAACAAATAGATTTTTTTTTTATAATTTATTACTATTATATTTTTACTAAATATACAAATTAAAAAACGTAACTTAATATCTCAAATATTAAGTATTTTTAATTTTTAATTTTTTTTACATTGAATTTCAAAAACGTTTTATACGTTACATTTAATACGCATATAATATCAACCCTGCTTATTGATTTAGATAAGAATATAAAAGCTCATTTAAGTATCAAAATTGCATTTATTCTTGAAAATCGTTAGAAAATGCAAACAAACGCAGCGTCAAATTTTGTTTATTGATGAAATGGGGAGCGCCTATGGAAAAAAAAAACATTAACGCAAACACTACAAATTCCTAGCCCCGGTTATCAACGTGATATATTTATTTATTATTAAGATTTATAATTGTTCGTATTTGTGGACACGCATTACTAAATTCTAACCGATATTCGAGTGTTTTCAATAAGACGAAAAATTGTTGTATATTTTTGATCCGGCCGACAATGACAGGACCGAAAAAATGAATAATTCGTCCGCTAGAAAATTATCGAGAAAGCCTACCGAAAAACGTGTAAATGTATTATATTGTTTGTCGTCGACTATGATGATGATGATGATGATGATGATGATGATGTTGGTGACCTACTCTATGAGCACGAGCACTATATTTTATAGCGACGACAGCGGCAAAATTTCATTTGCAATCGTTCGTTCGCCGTGTGTATATCGCGTATTGTCTCGGCGTTATAATAATAACACAGGTATAATTTACTACATTTTTTAAAACCCGTGTTTTAAGGCGACGCACACGCCGAAACGATGATGATTTTTTTTTTTTTTAAAAGAATATTATCCGAGAGCCGCAGCCGAACACAGACACTGCCACAGGCGGACAATCTTCTATAGGTAGGTAGGTAACCAGACAAAGTTCGTTGCCCTGTCACATAATGAACACACACGCCAAATAGACGATAGTTTAACACCGCAACACATTGTAACTTTCTACATGCGTCGTAATCCTTACAATAAGAATAAGAATAGTATATATATATATATATATATATATATATATATATATTACATTGCCCTATTTATACGTGTATTCGTACCGCGGCAGCGCGATCGAATTGTAACGAGCGCGCGTACTGACAAAAAAAAAAAAAAAATATATATTTTACTATATAATTCGTTTTAAAATTTAAATACCTAATGTAGAATGACAGGAAAAAAAAAAGATAAAAACGCCGGTCGTCGTTAAAAATAGGTAAACGGTATAAAAATATAAGTACAATCTTATCGTTCGTAAACGCACAACCACCTGAGAATATTTTTAATCTAATAATATTACCCGATACTCACGTACGCGCAGTCTACGGATATTAGATAAGATAACTATAACACCGTCATCACTCACGCAAGATCGACCGCCACAATATCTCGGCACTCGTGAGAGATTTATTTATTTTTCGTTTTATTTTATACGTATACGCATTAGGTAGCAATAACAATAATTGTCTATGGATTATATTATTAGTAATAGTTTTTTCAAGGCGTTCTACCGGTGCTTCGAAAAAAATAAATAAATAAAAAAATTGAACACGTTGCCATTAAAAAAAAAAAAAATGTACACGTATACCCAAACCGGTTTAATTTATTTTTGAACCAGTTTGTGAATCAACCACCACCGTCATGTCGTGCAACTCGCGATTATTATGGCTGCAGCTTATTATAATGTCTACATTGAACTTCTTGAACACCTGTTAGTATACCTAGCCGCAGTATTATAACCGTATAGGTACTGGAAACCAAAATTATCGTTCCTAACCAGAACCTACAATTATTTCCTGTAACGAAAAAAAAAAAACCAACACTACTATATAATTTTTGACGTCGTTTGGTGCATACAGGTTAAATTAATAGGCGCTGATCGAACAACACGCGCGCGCGTCGGGCTTTTATATATCTGGCTACGGTGAAAATAACTTACGTACAAATTTTTATAAATACTGTTGTGTTTTTGGCACTAATATACAACCACCAATTCTAATTTATTGGAAGCCACCGAAACAACAATGTGTGTACATTGTACACCTAGATATATATATATATATATATATATATATATATATATATATATATATATATATATATATATATGTGTGTGAAATAGTCATATAAGTGCATTTTAAGTGACATAATAATAATAACATGGTTAAATTTATTTCAATAGTCAAGTGTACAGAAAAAAAAAAACGAACCGAGTGCCTATCTAAAATAAACTATTAATATCTACGCCTTTCGCGTTTAATATGATAATTATGAAAGAATATCGATAAGACGATAAGAAACCAAAATTGCTCATCCAAGAGAACTCAAGTAACGGAAAAAGATTAAAGTCATCGTGATAATGTTATAGGCGTACCTATTAGTTTTGCATGCTACCGTTTTATTAAATTAATGATTTATGGTATTATGAAAATTATATCATAGTATAAAGGTTATTTTACAATAGATAAACTGCGTTGACTTCATTTATATACACGAGTATATTATAAAACTGTATTTTAATCCGTTAAAAAAGAAAAAAAACAACCAATAAAGATGAATAAAATAAAAAAAACCAATATTACGAAAAGAAACGCGGTAGATTTTAATAATTCAAAATGTATAACTATGGATCTAAACAAAACCGTTATATTTTAATAACTATTTAACCTATTTAACAATATAATTCTACCTAAAAATATAATATGTAAACGTAATTCTATATTATGTAATTTATCCAATTTGTATTAAATTCAACAGAAATACAACAAGAAAATAAATTTATTAATGATATGGGCACCTACATGTATAAATTTAGATCTAAACTAGGAAAAACTTAGTTTAATCTAGTTTTACAAAATGGAAGGTTAATTAGGATTTTTTTTATTTAAAAATTAGAATATTAATATTTCAATTAGCTGCAGTGTTTTGTATTTTAGATTCTGAACGTATTGGTTTTACTGGTAATTATTGAGCTATTTATAGCCATTTGAAATTTTCGTTTTTAAAATATTTAATTGGTTTTATGAGGATTAAATTATTTGGACCAGCAGAAATACACGAAAATTTGACACAAGGTTTATCATAAATTGTATTTAATGGTAAAAGAGAAAAATAGTTGAGCGTATATAATACTTTTTTTAATATATATATATATAAACGTCAAAAGCTGCAAATTTAAATGAAAATCGTTAAAATTACGGTATTTTGGGTACCTGCTATTTTTTCGATTTATATGGATAAAACTTTTTTGGCTCTATAAAAATGTTCTACAAATTTAGAAGAAAATACAAGGACAATTGTAATTTATTTTGTACCTAGTTACAATAAATTGATACAATTTTCAATTTTAATTTAGCAAAATATGTTTAATCGAACTTCGCTCAGATTAGTTTTTTGTTAGCAATGAATTATCGTTTTGCGTACAGATATAATAATTAAATTCTCCCTTTGCAATAATTAGCTCTCCGCCTATCATAGTGGCCCCACACCCATGGTTCGAAGTATGTCCGTCTTCTTTTTTTTTTTTTAGTTAATTTCACTATAGTAAGCGCATATTTTATTATTTATCTAAAAGGGAACGAATAAGCATAACTTATTACTAACATGGTTATTTCAATTTTCTATTATCCGTTAGTATAAAGTTATTAGCACACGCGATTTTCGAAAGGTTATCATAGCAAGTTATTAACTCAAAAAAATTATCTACAGTAAATTGATTAATAACGTTAATATTAAAATTGTGTTTATGTACATGAAAAAAATAAATATATTATAGTATACTTAATAATATTCAATAATACCCTACCAGTTGTGTATACCACGAAAATCTAGTGAAATTAAATATTGTATAGGTTAGGTGTCATTTATCATTTAACATTCATAGAAATACAAAAAAAAATACAAAATTGGTCGTTAGTTAGATTTAAAGAATATATTATTATGGTCTCTTGAATTTAAATAAAACTATTTTACAACACAGTAACCAAACGGTTCAAAACGTATAGGTACACCTATTTAGATACACGTGGTAATAGTACAATACATATTTAACCCAGATTTAACCTAAATACGTATTTCAAAAAATAAAAAAATAAAAACTAGGTTGTAGAATAACATAACTTTTTTTTTTTTGTGTTAAAAAATTGTAACGAAAATCGTTTTATATTAATTTTTAAACGAACACAGAGGTTTTTGATTTGGAATATTGACTAGTATAGGTCGATAATATACTTAAATTAATGATAAATGTTGTGTATTATGTATTTTAATATTCATATATAAAATTATCATAATTTGCCAAAAATTGTACGAATATATACACCAAACGTACCTACCAAACCGAAGACGAAATTAAAAAAAAAAAACCTTGTCTACCTATTTAACAGAATTGCATATCGTTAAAATCTTGACAGATACACAGTAACACGCCTATGACATTTTATTAATGTTTAAATTGTAACTGCATTTTATAAAAATACATTTTTTTGTGTGTTCCTACAAAGTTGAGAAAAAAAAAAATTGTATTTAAACTCGGTGATAAAATAAATAATCGTAACAAATTACAGTAATGTTCAAGATTTGATCGATTTTCATCAATAACAATAAATAATTAACTCATAAGAGATTATTTATTAAGGTCGATTTTTTTACGTATAAACGAACGTATTACATAGTAACACAATATTATAGTATCCGAGTGGTAAATTTGTAGACATCATTAACACATGTGTCGTACACCGTTATCCTTTTTATGATCATTAAAATTTCCATAATCGAACCAGAGTATTTAACGAAATAAAAACGTTCAATCGTTTGCTTAATTTAAAAAAAATAAATTGCTGTTAAAATTGCAAGTATAGAAAAAAAAAAAACGCCGGATACCCACATGTTTTAACAGTTCGGCAATGGGTTTAAACACTATGAGATTATATTGTACGCCATGTCGTGATGGAACCGTATTAATTTCAATATTCCTAAATCGCTCAATTATATAAAAAAGTGGCTAGGCGGCCGTGCCTAATTATAACTAGTATAAACGTTTACCAAAAAAGAAATATATATATATATATATATATAGAAATATATATAGAAATATATATAGAAATATATATATATATATTTGTACATAAATCAAATAAAATACTATATTATTTATTTAGAGAAAAAAAAAACTAAAATTAATTAAGTACTTAATAACCTAACTGCCGATAGTAATTATTAAACCTAAATACATTTATCTTTTGATTAAACACAATAATTATCGTTTAGATCAAATATATAATAGTTAATAATAATAATAATAATAATAATAATAGAGTAATAGTATAACATATTTTAATAACTAGGTATTTATAATATTCATAACGCTGTGATCTTTAGAATCTGTATAAAAAAAATTAGGTAATATAAAACACGAATACAATTTTTATCACAACTATAGTACATGTACATGTTTGTCTTAAAAATAAATAAATAAATAATATTGAACTGATGAACTTTTATCCGTTCGAGTTAAAACTATGAACTTATTTCACACAACGTGCTGCATGCATTATTCTACAATATAACCAAGGCACTACGCGTACGGTACAAAAGCAGCTTTGTTCGAAATACTAAAATAACATATTATAAATAATATATAGATATTATTGTTGACGTTCAGTATTTTTCATCTTAATATCGAACACGTGAACAATATATATATATATATATATATATATATAATTTGTAATATAGATTAAGATAGTACTTGTATTTTAGTCGGGCATGCAGACAAAACAGATTGTTATTTCGAAATAAAAATAATAATTAAATACAAGTACCCGCAGGGTTTGTCGGTAAGCGAAAAAAAAAAATTCGCTAAGTATTGGTATAAATCAATATTTTTTTTAATTTTGCCCACTGCCTAGTGCAAATGCAGTGGAATGCTCGCATGCAATTTATAACACAGATGGAAACAAAACTAAAATACTAAAGCAAAAGGCACACAAGCCACGGGGGGGATGGGTGGGGGAGGGGGGGGGGGGCGAGACACTATTATAGTTGTAGGCATGTAGGTCCTATCGTCCTATCATATTATTATATTTTTTTACAAGGCCATCTCTCTCGTTATCGCACAACACTTGACGAACATTGAAAATAATATACAACAAAACCGAGTCGGATTTTCGCACCATGTCGTGCATACGCGTGTGTGTGTGTGAGTGTGTGTTTAGAATGGAACACGACCAAGTACTGAACAACGATAATAATAATAACAACAACAACAACAACAACAACGACAAAAAAAACAACAACAGAATCATCTTCGGTAAGAGAGAAATAAAACCGCGTATACCTAGGTATAATAACAATAATAATAGAATAATATTAAACCGACCACGGCGATATTAGTGAAAAATCGTCGGGGCGGAACGGTCGAAGGCTACGGTATATTATTATTATAAGAACAAGCGGCCGCCGTTCTTACAGAAATTTCCGACAGTCGTTAAAAAATGTGAAATAACAACACTACGACGAGAAACTTGTAGATAGAGAGAGAGAGAAAATGAAAAATAATAACACAACAATCATAGGCAGGTATATAACGACGAATAATAACAGTGCAAAAAAAAAAAATTGAACTGATCTAAACTAAAACCTCGAAACACGTTTGCGGGACGCACAACAGTTATCGAATCGTTTGATAAAATTATAAATATTTAATATTTACCGTTTGTTGAATACGAGTTAATAATACAAATGTATTACGGGCAGACGGGATTTTCGGGTCGCACAGAAGTAGTAAACGAAAGGGATCGCCCGCACGCGCACACACACGGCGGATAAGTACGAAGTCTCCGGGCGATGCGATGGGGTGCCGGCCATTCTCTCGTCACCTCGCCATCGACGCCGATGCACGCAATACACACACAGGGGGGAATCGTCAAGGGGGGAAATGTGTGTGTGTGTATATGCATATATATATATTTATATATATGTTTTGTTCTTTTATAATGTATAATACAACGTGGGGTTGTTGTAGTGTGTCCTCTCGTGCGTCCCCCGGCTGCTACCCCGTGGCTACCGCTGCTGTGTCCCGCCACAATACACATATACACACATACACACACACTCATACACACGCACATTACTCACTCGCTCACGCACGCGCGCTTTATATACGACACGACAAAAGCGCGCTCTTTTACCATTATACACGGAAGCGCGCTCCTCCTCTCTTTCGGCTCAACAGAAATCAATAGACGTTATCACACGGACGAGAGGACCCGACACTCCCCGCCCTACCCTCCTCACACAAAACACCCTCTCGGACACCGCCGTCGCATATTTGTTTCGACCTGTAAATTCCACGCCGTGAACCGCGGACGAGACGAGACCACCCCTGCAGCTACTGCCACTCCTGCTCCTCCACCTCATCATCCTGCTGCTGCTGCTGCTGCTGCTGCTGCTGCTGCCGTCGCTCCTGCTGCCGTCGCTCCTGCTGCCGTCGCTCCTGCTGTTCACTCGTCGTTCCCGACGGGGGCCGGCGGCAGCAGCATCCTCGGTATTTTTCCGCCGATAATAAACAGAGAAAAAAATAGGGACGAATATAAACGAACCCGGGACCCTACCGCTGTTGTGTATTGTTTAAAAACATGTACCGGCGAACGCAAAGAATCGAAACGACAAAAAAGATTTAAAAAAAAAACGATTCGCAATCAAGACGAAAATCGTAAAATTTAACCGCGAGACGTTGTCAGTTTTTCGTATACAAAAATACGACACCTGGAGGAAAACGTTTCAAAGGGTTTTTTTTTTTATTATACTGACCGAAAAGGTGGTCGGACGTAACAAAAAAAAAAAATACCCGATTCGACGCTAAGAATATAAAATGCATAAAAAACAAAACAAAAACTTCACTCGTACGTGTACACGCCGCGTAGAAAAAAAATAACACGTACACACACGTATGACGTTAGGGCGTTGTAGTACAGAGTCGATAAACAAACGCACCCGCAGCCGTCCGGCATACGGTTTTTATTATTACTATTATTAAGTATTTTTAACAACGAGTATTATCATGACGAAGACATTGCATGGTACCGCCGATGTGTTGTAGTTTATTTTTTTTTTTCTAAACGAAGATTCAAAAACCGGAAACCGTCAAGGGGGGGAAAAAACGAACGACGATAAACAAAAGACGAAACGCACACACAACGGCAACACCTGCCCGCCGGCAATACTATTGGCTCTCCTATTAAATTTTAAAAAAAAAAACACGTTAATAGATCTCGAACAATTACTGGAAAAAGAAAATTACCCTCGTCCGTTTCACAAACCGAAATGGGAATGAGTGAGTGCACCGTCTCGTGCTCGAGTTTTTTTTTTTTTTGTTGTTATTATTATTATTATTATTTATTAATATACATTTACGTTTATCTAGTCACAAACTTGACGTGCTATTAGAATATTATTATAGGCACCTCTTCACGAATAAAAAATATATAAAACCAACCACCGTGTGACCTCTCTCTCCGTCCGTAATAACCGATATTTTTCGTCGGCGTGGTATAATAATACCGTCTGAACCGTACGAAGAGACCGTGTCGTCGTCGGATCGAAATCTATTATCATAACCTTCGTTACTTTTTTTTTTTTTTTTTAAACCGTGCTGACCACGGATACCGCCGCACCAATAGAAAATGTTTGTTTTTTTTTTTTAAATTTACCAGAACCGAGAACACAAATAATATCAACAATATACATACCACCTCCGCCTAAATTATTATTTTCGGACGGAACAAAAACAAAGATGGTGTTTATTTGTGCAATTTGAAAAAAAAAAAAAAAATAAAAATAAACACAGTCAACACAGACGTGACGACGTCACACGTATTTTTACCTACCGATTTTGGCATCAAACACTTATTGTCAGAGGGGAGGGGGGACGTATGCCGGGATAGAAAAAAATAAAATTAATAACTGCTCGTTAAAAAAAAAATAAAAAAAAAAAAACCGGACGCCTACCGTCGCGGCGTCAACCGTAGCGCGGTCGAACCACATAACAATACGACCGTTAAAAATACGTTAATACGCTCGACTTTTCGTTGTTTCTATTTTCATCGAGTACACTACGTGTGTAGCAAGCAAAATAGTAATATCAAAAACTTACACGTGCGAAAAAAATATGCTTACGAATTAGATTTTCTTCATTTTTTTTTTTGTCCGCACAAGATATCGTTAGATGATTTAGACTCGTGGCCTATATAGGAAAAAAGAAAATTAACACTTTGATTACACATACACAAGGATGATGTTTGTTTTGGTTTTTTTTTTTTTTTTTTTAGTTTTTTATTCTCATACCGTTTATTGTAGCTCATACAACAGTTGCATACGCATCCAACCAACAAAAAAAAAAACACCCGAACGCGTTTTGCATTGATCGCACGTCGTCGCGGCGCGCCGAGTGCATAAGGTACGACGGACGAATAATATAACGCAAAACACACAAATAATATTATTTGTTTCTCGAAACAAAACCACGAAAGAAAAAAATAAAATAATATTATTATTCCGTCGGTTTCTTCGATTTAATTGTATCGTTGTAAGCGTAGACCGGCGGTTAGTGTCGGAGCTGGACCGTACCGTATTTTCAGACGAAAAGGTTTTCATTTTTTATTATTATTGTGCGTTTTCTCGACCAATATATTATTATTATTGTCGGATACGTACGGTCTCCCGGGAGACGGAGGCTAGAGGAGAAAGAGAGTGCACGACGACGCGTTTTCTAGTCTATATAATCGATTTTCGCTACGATTTCAAAGCCGAGCAAACAGGTCGCGTCCGCCGCGGTTTATACGCGCAAAAATCGTCGTCGTCGTCGTCGTCGTCATCATTAGCCCGAACACGTACACGACGCACGCACACAACATACGCTTCAAAATAATAGCAATCCTAATTTTCTTTGCGCGCTTTCTTCTCCGCAAAAACGAATATAATACAGTAGGTACATTAAAATAATTTCAATGGGGAAAAAAAAAAAAAAAATTAAAAAAACGCATACAACAAAAACTGCGACGACGACGACGTCCTTGTCGGCGGTGAAGAATTCAACGAAACGTAGTAACGAAAATATTAAGTACACGCGACGCACCCGAGTCGTTTTAACGGCGGCGGCGGCGTGTTTAAAATAATACGTACGTCTGGCTAATAATAACTAGTTAATAAAAAAAAATAAAAAATGTAATAAAGTAGGAGTCGGGGTCGTGGCGCGTTCAGAGCGATCGCGGTCGGTCGGCGTAGCGGCAGCCCGCTGCCGTCGCTTTTCCGCACGCACACACGCGGAACAGGTTAACCTCGCGGGCGGGCCGGCCGCCGTTCGGACCGCGCGGGTATAAACAACGCGCCCAGAGGAGCCCCCCCGCCGGTAAACGCGTACACGGCCGTCGTTTTATAAAATAAAAATACAACGGACGAATGAAAAAAAAAAATAAATAAAAAAAAAAATCCCCCTATACGACGAGGTACGGGCCCGTCGTTTTCGTCCGCTAGCCCGGCGCGTACGTACCTATTATTATCGTCTCCGACACGAAAGGGCTAAAAACTATATCCGCGCGCACGTCATCAGGTCCCCCTCGGCTCGGGGAAAACGGGGAACGAATCGCGTGCGCGTTTGTTGGGTGCCCACAACAAAAGGGAACTCGCGCGCCGCTTCCCGGACGACAGCCAAAACCAGGGGGAGACTCGGGGAAATGTTTTATATAATAATGTCTATTATTATTATTATTATTCACGTACGACGTGCGAGGGGCCCGAGTATCGATCGGTTTTCGAACGGGTCGTGCGTTTTTGGGATTATTAAAAACGAGTACGTTCGTGTACTTGCTAGTATGATTATCGCACGGTCAGTGTGTGTCCGGGAAATGCGCACATACAATCACACGCACACGACAGACACTCACAACAGCACACGTAACACAATAATATAATATTGTAATTATTGTGGTATTTAACGTGGAAAAACGACCTTGACATTCGAACACATTTTCCCTTCTATTCGTCCATCTACCGGCGCACCACTACTACTGCGAAACTCTCGTATCGATAATTAGCGGAAAATCCGAATTGTAATATTATACGAGTAGTGGACGATCAAGAAAAAAAAAAACGATAAAAAAAATCACTTAATCCGCGATTCCGGAAAGGCACGCGGTCGGGCGCGAGGGCGTCGGTACGACCGGCTCTCCCGTAGTCCCACCGCGGTTTTTTTTTTTTTTTTTTTTTTGGCAAATGCATTTTAACAAACATTAACGACTGCAAATAACGAGAACGTGTGCAAAAAGAATAGAAAAAAAAAATACGCGCTAGAAGAAAACGTACTTGTCGTTTAAAAGCGGATATTTAGTTTTTATTTTATCGTCGTACGCACCCGATTTGGACCTTGAAACGAATTAAATCGGCGGGCCAAAAGTTTTACCATCGACGACTCTTACATTCTGGGTGATATTGTATGTCCAGTATGGCGCGTACGCCGTATACACACACACACGAGAGTCTGAACAAAATAATTCGAAAAATACACAAACGACACAATCATCCTGGGTTTATCTATGGGTACTCGCGAATCGTATTGTCGGCCAATACGAATCTCGTATCCGGAAATCCGCGGATAAGCGGTTTTTCTTATAGGACTGCCCGTGTTCACATCCGTTCGCATTATTAGCCCTCCGATCGGTTACTAGGTTTGTGGAGTTGTAAATGAATGAACGAAGATTGGATAGGGGCACAATGGCGTATAAAGGATTTTGGAGCCCTGGGGCAGTTTTTTTTTCTGGTGCCCCCTCCTTCCATACCGAAAACTCACCAGATGAAGTTTTAAAAATGTATTGAATTAGACGATTCATAGGGTTGATATTGTTTTATTAATTTCACACAATTATACAATATAGAGTAATTTATTACATCTGTCGGTTTTATAATTGCTTCATAGTCAATATTTTTTACCGATTCGGGGTGGTTTTTTTCAGCAATTGTGGATTTTGCATATCGTGTCATTATGTTTTTACAATGCAGAGAAATACTGTTCTACTACTACTAACTATTGTTTCGACTACTATATTTCCCATAAGTTGTATAAGGTTAGATTAGGTGATTTATTTATTTAATAATGTTAAGTTAACATCGGTAATTTCATCCGTAATTTCCTAGCGCCCCGGGGTAGTTTCCCCCAATCACCCAGCGTATACAAACACGCCACTGGACACGGGAGACGGAAATAAGATCAGCCGACCCATGAAACAGGCGGAAATATGAGATAAAAAGAAGAGGATTTAGATTCGAAGAGGAAGAAGGTGATACCGTCGTGGATTGTTTTCGTCCTGAATGTCACCTCTTACACGCAAGCACACACACACACACACACACGCACACACACGCATACACACACACGCACACACACGCACACACACATACGTGTTACGAAACGATTAATGGGTAGTACGATTATCGTGCGATAAGTGGGTAACGACGATAATAATTATTACAATATTATCGTATCTGACACGTGGTTAAATCGACAAAGTTATCGCGCGCGCGATAAAAATACGACGTCGAAGAAACGCCGCCGGTCGCGGGAGTTACTGAAACGGCGCGAAGGGAGGAGAGGCGGTCGGTTTCCGCGTGCCACAGCCGGCAAATATATATAAAAAAAAATTTTTTTTAAAAAAAACGTTACCGCACACCACCGAGGCGCGCGCGCGCTTACTATAAAATACTAAAATAAATACTAATTATTGTTATTATTATTATTATTGTTATTAATTCATTATTAATGCTAAAATACTACGTTATAAACCGCTGTTTGCCAACAATATTATTATTAATATATTTACTCAGACTAGATATATAATATTATTATTATTGTGATTATTGTTATTATTATTAGAGATACAAATACCGCGGGTCGCGGCCCGTTTATTACTCACCTCTTAAAGTGTTCGCGTATTCTCTCTTCGCGTATATTGTCCGGCAGGTTTCCGACCCAAAGATGGCGAGTCTCCCTAACCATTATGTCGCCAACTCTTCATCATTCGGGAACACGCCCAAACGCACTCGTTCGCGCACACGATTCCGACGGGATTCGATATGCGGACAAACGATCATAAGAAAAAAAAAAAAAAAAAAAAAAAAAAAAAAAAAAAAAAAAATAACCACAGTACTCTAGGCAAGCATAGTGGCCGACCGAACTCGCGCGCACTTTCGAGCGACGGTACCCGCGCACGGTCGTCAACACGACGATGGCATCATGGCAGTCGGGCGCACACAGCGGTACACAGGCGCGTTTTATCAAACGACCGAACTCGACACCAAAACCGAACTTCACAACACTTTCGGACGACGTATCACATCGGCACGTCCACGGTTTAGACGGCAAAAAAAAAATAATAATACCTAGAACGCACGAACATGAACGCGCGGTGAAAAACCAAAATTTCAACAACACCGAAATAACACGATAATATACGTATTTATTTATATAAGCATATATATATATATAATTATTATTTATCGTATATTACGTGTATAATATTACTATGTAGAAATTTATTGCTATAAATATAATATATCGTTGAACGGACAGCAACATAAAAAAAAAATACGCGACTAACGACGCGCTCGTGTGTATCTCATCGGCGAATGCCGTGGATATCATTGCTCCTACGAGTTCTACGGTTTGTTGACGGGGCTTTACCCCTTCCATATGCCCCACTACCGGTCATAGTACCGTCTCGGCCGCCGCAGCCGCCAAGCGCTGACGTCACCGCAAGCTCGCCGACCGCCGCCGCAGACGCGCCGTAGCGGAGACCCGACGCGTTAAGTTGTGGCCGCCAGGCGAGACTTTTAAGGGGGGGCCGGTGCCAGGTCGGACGGCGCCCGGGGGGGACGGGACGATCGAAACCGCACGAAAACTACACTCCTCCCATTTTTACACACACGGTTCGGGCGAGTCCATTGTCGGCGTTCCACGGGGTACGGGAGCGTTTGCGGACACCAGTTTTTTGGACGTGACTCAACATCTACTAGGCCACCACATGGCCCGTTCTCTCACTCTATCACGGTCTCGCGCCCGACTCGGCGTTCACTCGGTCTCTCTCGCTCTGTCGGTCGGTCTTTCCACTAATCGTCGTAAGGTACGCACGCAGAAGAGCCGCCACCGGTATGATCCTACCCGCCGACTCGGTCGTCCCCACCCCCCACTATACGTTCCGTAGCGGGCCTCCCTCGTCACGCCTAAAAAAGGACGCAGCCGTCGAGTGGCGGGGACCGCCGCCGCGCTATTTCGTTGCGACGCCAATCGGTTGAGGCCGCGGCTGCCGCGTTCACCGTAACGACCGCCGACGCCGCCGCCGTAGTCGCCGTGACCGCTCTGGCCACTGCGTTTGTATTCGGCGATCATTCCGTTCGTTCGTTCGTCTCCGTCGCTGTCCGCTTTGTTACACCGTCGCCGCCGTGCTAGCGTGTTCGCACTCGCACGCACGCACGCTACACAATGGTACGCCGCCGCCCCTGTAGTCTTACTACACGGACACTGTGACGTTTACTTGCACGAGTTTCGCCCATAATACTGTTGTTCTAGTGTTTTGGATTTACACGCTAGAAATCACTTCGTCGCCGCAGTTCTCATTTTGCTCACGCCGCCGTTCAACGATTTTTCTTCTTTTTTTTTTATGATTTTCCGTACTTTTTGTATTACAATAAATTACAAAACGATAGTCATTTTGTTCTATTATTATATAAAGTTTTTAACGTATATATTTTACAGCCAACGACCGGCCATCTTCTTTTTCGGCGTCGTCGTCGTCGGGTCGAAACGTATCGTTTATGTTTATGTACACGATTAGTTTGTTTAGTTTTTCATAAGAGTTGATTTTTTTTTTTAAGGGTAAATCGACTGTATAATATTATTGTTGTCCTTGGTGAATGGCCCCCCCCCGGACCGCCGACGTCGCATATGGCGCGGGCAAAAATATGGCGACGGCGGTCACGCGACCACACTCTTCGAACGGTCAAAAAATAAAAACAATATATAAAAAAAAATTATGGCCGCCGACGTGTGTAGGTGTGTAAGTATGGTATTTCATGCGATAACAGGTTTTTTATTTTTTTATATATATATAAGCAACCTATACCCCCCCAAAATCTCGGTCACGGAGACGGCATTCCTGTAGGAAAAACAAGACACCGCCGGCCGTTCGTTCGGTAGGTAACGTCCGACGATTGTTCCGTGTTTTATGCACGGCGGCGGCGGTCACGGTGTAGGCGAGAAATGCGTATAAATTAAATAAAAATAATAATAAAATGGTAGGCATACACAATATACAATAGAAAAACGTGTTTTGAAAAGAAAAAAAATAATACACGTCGAATATTGACACCGACGGCGTTTTAGTCGGGTACGGGTACGCCGCCCCGGACGGACGTAACGATTTTTCGAAAATCCTATCTAAATTATGTAAATTTTAACTTTTTTTTTTTTTTTTTTTCCATATAATAAATACAAAAATAAATATTGACTACGGTACCGTAAACAAAAAAAAAATCGTAGATGCAGACGGCAGGCCGACGCTTACCGCGCCGGTCGGTTTTTTTTTTATTTTGCGGTTTTAAAAATTCTCGGGGGAGCCCCGTAAATGTTTGTTCGCTCGTTAAGCACCCGACGTGTTACGTATACGAATTACGTATTAACGTCTACACCGGCGCGAGTAGGCGTTAAATTTTTCCAAAGATTTACACCGTCTCAGACAGGCCGTCCACTTACACCCATAATATTATCGCATTGCCTGCCGACACACTCAATAATTTACGACATTGTACGCGGTTTTTCATTCTTTCAATTTTTTTTTTTTTACCGTTTGTCGTCGAGCGTGTCGCGCCCGAAGAGAAATTTTTTTAACCGTTTAACCAATACGCGGCTTAAAATAATATGTAATATTTTATTATTCTGTATCGTCGTGTATATAACCAAATCTAACCTGGCACCGTCGCATTACATATTATATTTACATTGTGCGTATTTCTCATACGAATACGTTAAATAAAAAATAAATAAAATAGTTATTATTATTATTATTATTATTATTATTATTATTATTATTATCTATAACGGGCGACGGCCCCTTTCTCGTATAGGTGTCGTACGGCGTGAAAGTTTTTCTGCGCGCATTTTCTGCACACTGGGAAAATGTTGGTTGTTGTTACCGTTCATACGGATTCACTCGACCGTAAACAATAAACATGATCGTAACGATAATTATTTACGACAACGATGAACGCGACGGTCCGTACCGTACATGTTGTGTATCCGGGCAGATATTCAAGAGGAGATCCTCCCCCCCTGAATTTTAATGAAACCGTATAAATTTGTTTTAATAGATCGACTAAACGCAATATAGAAAACTATATAAGTCGCAACTAGCGGCGGTTTTTGGGGCGTAGAGGAGGTGCTCGAGGGTACAGTAGCACCCACGACGAATCTCCCGAGGGGGGTATAAGTATCATACTTTGCACACACCCCTAACAAACGGACGTTAAATATTAAAATAAATAAAACTTGTGTATACATATATATCACTATAAATTATAGTAATTATAGTAATAATCATTGGAACATTCGAAATAGGATTAGCTAAGAGTGTAATACGGCTAATGATAAATAACTGTATTAATACCGATAATCGACATGTGTACATTATTATCATAGACTGTTGCAATTTAACGGTTACGTTTTAGACAGCATAACGTTAAAATTATAATTCGATATAACCATTAATATTACCAATTTTGCGGTAGTAATAATGAAATATTAGTCGGATATTTTAAGGGGATATGAAGGGCAAACAAAGCGTGAAATTATTATGCTGCTTATGCATTTAAACCCCCCTATCCTTATCCCAAAATACGTCCTTACACTACTAGAAAAATGTCTTAAAAGTTTTTGTATATATATAAATTAGTTATGCTCCAAATCGCAAATCAAAAAATCAAATGCAGATGACTTTGACGAGAAAACATACTGACCGGTTTGCATTTTGTATTTTATTAGGTATTTTTGCTAAACAAATTACCAAAGCGGGCACTATATAACGTCGTTTTTATTTTTTATTGTTTATGGCTTTGCGCCGTATAACTACACGTCATAACTACGAGGTATCCAATTCCGTTTTGATAACGATAACAAGTAAAAAAATTATTATTCCACAATGTTAACATGAAAAAATACCTATGTACAAATATATCCAATTTAATTGTCGTGCATAATACATTGTTATAGAAACCCTCATAATATTTGAGGTGCATAAAAACGAAATAAATTATGTTGACGCCAGTATATTGTATAGTTAAAAATGGGAAATAATTGGATTTTCGCGTGCCGCGTTTGCTTGTAATAAAATTGTAACATACACGTTACTCCTTTGGGCGGGTGAAACACAAAATTAACAGATGGACGTTCAGACCTAATATCGAAAATAAATGTTATTCCGCAATAAGTCGCCCTTCTTTGAATTAACACGGTTGTATAATTACTATTTACTACAAATAATAATTGTAATAACTATATAGTTTAGTGTGTAGGGTGGTAAGATCAGCGAAAAACCGCAGACGATACTGGGAATCAACCGATTATTATTCGTTTTATTTTAACGCTTTTAAATATCGGTTTGGGGGAGAAAAATAAACCCGATATCGATTATCCATTTATGTAACGGCGCACCCCTACTTATAAAATTACCAATATTAAAGTGACAATATTTGGACTTTTTTTCTAAAAAAAAAAGTGACTCGATCAACTCATTATAGCAGCGGCCCTGCGACCTGTATAAAAAAATACCATAAACGTAAATACTTCAGTGAAGTTGACCCCCCCCCCTCCCCCACATGGTCCCAAAGACTTCAAACTGGTATCAAAACTTTGCCGTTTCTATGCAATTAGTTGGATGTCTCTCGAAAAAATGTACAATTCTTTGTGGAACCCGTAAAAACCAAAATACTGTGTGGAGGGTGCAAGTCACGCCGCTCTCCCACATAGTCCCACAAACATAAGCATATTTTAAATTGCAATATTTTACATACACTCGTAACTTGCTTTACAATTTAAATTTATAAAAAAAAAAAAAAAGTAAAAACCAACATACAAACGTAGATATGAATATTACCGTAAATTAGTTAAGTCAACTTAGTACAATATGTATAGCTATCAATGCCCAATAAACTTATTAGTGAAATACATATATTTTTTTAACGTATTCACAATGAACAATCTCCAAAAAGATGATAAGCTGCAACATTATACTTTTTATTTATTTATTTAAACGTTTATTTGAAAATATATTATCTGTAATAACAGTAACAATAAGCATACAAGCGTAAAAAAATGTTTATATATATATATACAAGAGATGAAAGCTTGAGGAAAATAGCTACCCAGCAATAACACTCACATTTTTTTTTTTATATAACGTGAATAAATATTTGTAATAGTTAATAAAAAGTTTATGCAAAATAAACAAAGATATTTAAAATTATTATGCACGTTTATAATAAAATACGTAAAAATATTTCCTATTCAAAATTATAATCCTACACTGCAATACTTGCAATAAACTTGCAGTATTAAAATTATTAATTTTCCATTTTCGTGTGCAAAGAACTAAAGCCAGTTTGAAAACTGAGGGGCCATTTGGGGGGGACCAACGTCACGGACGAAAATGTACTCAAACTAAAACAACATATTCTCAAATTTATGAATTGTTTTAATCAGGGTTGAAATGTATAACATATAGTATAAAACATATTATTATATACGTTTTATACCGTATAAAAAAAAAACCACAATAAACAAAATTCATTTATAATTTAAACTAACAGCAAAATAAGGGAATATAAATTATAAATAGACAATCGTGGGGATTATCTTATGAATTTCTTATCACAGACGTATTTATAAGTATTTATTGTACTTGCGATATTTGTAACATTTTTATATTATTAAATTATATACGAAAAATAAAAGTATATTATGCTATTTAATATTTACTAAAGACTAAAGAGGTAAAAGGAAAAGGAAATAGAAAAGGCCTTTTTATTTTATATGAATACAAATATTCCATAGTATTAACTTAGTAACATTTAACCTTTACTTTAAAATATGCATATATTCTGTGTCTGTAGTAGTATTTTAATATTTATTATTTAGATAGATTTTTAGTGAAATAATGAGGAAAGGAAATTACAAACAAATAGATTTTTTTGTAATTCATAACTAATGTATTTTTACTAAATATCAAAATTAAAAATCTAACTTAATCTGAAGCATGAAATATTTTTTAAGAATGAATTACAAATTATACATTTTATACGTGTATATTATCAACCATGGTTTTAATATAGGAGGTTGCTATTCGAAAATCAAAAACGGGCGCGACAATAAAAAAAAATATAGGTTTTTTTTTATTAGAGCTTTTAATTAAAACTATTAAGTCCAACGTTTACATAATATTACAGTGAAGGTATACAAAAACCGAAAGAACAAACAAAATTAAAATAAATATACAAATTTAAAATATTAAAAAAAAAAAAAAACGAAGAAAAATACATAATAAAGAAATCACATGAGGAAGCCAGCCTCAAGGACAAAGGAAGTGATAAGCGCAATGATACCAACGGAATTAGAATTTAGAATAGCTGAAAGATTAAATTTAAAGAGTTAAGAGAGTTAAAAAGGATAAGACGTTTAGCAGATAAAGAGTGATAGTCAAATATTATAATGTGGGATAAATCGAAAATACTGTCCTCCGTATGAAATATACACAGAGGAGAGTTATTAAGATTAATTTTGTAAATATGGGAAGGAAGAAGACTATGATCAATGCGTAAGCGATTGAACTGAACAATAGAAGATCTAGGTAGATCAAGATTGTGGAACCAAACTTTGTTCGGAATATTAAGGACGATAGACGATATCGTTAACGTAACATTTTAGAGCCGTTAAAATAAATTATTGTCGGGGAAAAAAAAAAAATCAAAAAAAGTGAACACTCTCCGGGACGACGAGTGTTTTGCACACGTCTAATCGTAGATCGCCCCGTATTGCCCACGATAATAATAAGTATACGCCGTAAATGAACAAATAAATAAAAAGAAAGGATATCCTTCGATATATGAGAAAAAAAACAATAATAATACTCATGACCAAAGCGTAAAATAATAATTATGAGTGTGTGTGGTGTGTATACTCGTCGCTAACAGATCCATACGTAATACATTATTTGTGCGTGTGTGTTATATAAACGTGAGCTGGGTTCTGGTATAGCGCAGTAGTACAGTACCCTATATACACGTATATATCAGTGAATCACGATTAAACGTGGAGGTTATCGGTTATAAAAAAAAAAATATATATATACAGACAATAATATTTAGGTATGCGACGATTGCGGGAGTCGGTTACATAACGCATTAAAGTATAATACAGTACAATAAATATTTTATATTATTTAACCGGGTTTTTTTTTTTTTTTTAAAAAGAATATTAATCGTTCGATACGGGTACACAATAAATTCACGTTCGCGTGCAGTGGCTATGGTAATTTTTACGATAAATACATAAATTACATCGGGTAATATTATCGTATTGATTATAATATACGACTAGTGCAAGTAATAACAATAATCGCATTTCGCCTTTGGACTCGAAACTAAGGGGGGAACGAAAAAAGACTAACATCATCCGCGCCATGGGCGGCCGAAGGCCGTTGTAGGCGGAGTCGGGAAGGTATGGGATATAAAGGGGAATTTAATTTATGTCTGTACGCAACGATGATCATTGTTGCTGACGAAAAAAAAACTGTTCTGAGCAAATCCGTTCAGTTAAATCGTGTTTTGAAATGTCGTCCAACGTTTTCATCAAAATGTACATTTAAAAATCAGAATTATTAACCTTGTGTCAAATTTTCGGGCACTTCTGTTTGGCCGAAACGGTTTCAGTTAATTAATTTGAAGAAAAACAACAACTTAAAATATCTATAAATTGCTCAAAAAACGGCCAGAAAGTTTTGCCCGCGCCTAGAAAGGCCTAATATTATTATTCCGTGAAAACTACGATTCTTATTTTTAACAGAGTTACAACAAAAATGAAACCAATGCCGTACATTTTCCTGTTTTTCTCGATTATTAGGAAAACTACAACGGAAATCAAAAAAATAACCGTTTCTAATGAACCAACTAGATCCAAAGTGCTTTCAGAAAAGATGCTACGCTTGAAAATTGGAGCAGGATGTCTAGTAGAAAAGTAGTTAAAGGACAGGAAAAAAAAACACAGTAAATGAATAATGCGATAAAAAAAAATTGTCACGTTGAAATTCGTAAAGCTATAATCGAGTACCTAATTTTTTTACTACTATACAATCATATTGTGTTAATGGAAAATGATCGTATACAAACGACTATATAAAGAGTGCCAACAACAATAATATTATATTAAGTATAAAAATAAAAAATTTAAAAAACCACAATCATTAAATATAATTCCACGGCGAATTTCCAAGAGTATCGCGTATATAGTTACCGTTAACATGAATCAATGTAGCGTACCCGTGAATTTGTAACGACACTTCTTCTTTATACCTAAGACGACAATGGGAATTTAAAAGCCAATTTGTATTCAACAAACCGAACTTTTCCTTGTAACTCGACCGAATTATATACGATTAAATTACTAAATAAATATTTTTAAAAAAAAAATACAGATTGTATGTATTCAAATAAATATTTAAAAAATAAATAAATAAATATTTGTTGTATGTTTGAGCCAACATGTTGGTTTATACATGTATTAGGACTTTACGAGTAAGATAGATACGTGTAAGGTACATATACCTAATTAGTAATGTAATTGAGATTTGTACAATTAAAAAAATATAGATACCAACAACCGTTGCCACGGTTAAATGGAGTAAAATAATTGGCAAAGCGAATTTCTATTACCTATAATATAAGAACAAAGAACGAGGATTAATTTATGTATAAAAAAAAAAAATACTTTAAATACTAATAAACCTACCTATTTTTTTTTTAATTATGGCAATGTCGTTTAACATGGCATTAAAACTACTATAGTTTAACAATAGTTCCGGAAGGCAGGGATGGAAATTCAATAAGAAATTACAGGAGAAAGTAGGGATGGCCCTATTTACAACTCACAAAGCTTTATAAAAGGTCAACGGTTAACAATTGGAAACTAGGAGGCAAGCGGCGACTCAGAGAGGCCCAGGAAAAATATTGTTCAGCATCAGGAAAATAGGAGGGAAGTAATGTTGGAAGCGAAAACTCTTACAGAAAATCGAGTTTAATAAAATAAATAAATAATAGCTAGAAAAGAATTATTAATTGTATGAAACACACGCGCGCAACGAAAACTATTGAAAGTATTTCGATTAACTGCAAAACGATATATTATAAATAATAAAAATGTATTTAACGACTACAGATTCCTAAAAATTATTCTATTAGCTAGTTATAGAGCAAAGGAATAAAAATTATAAAATACACTTTTAATTTAGTATTGGAAATGTAGAATTAACGTATATGAGCAATACGAGTGAATAAAAAATTTAGATTTTAAGTAGGTATTTATAAAGAAAAAAAAAAACGGGTGAAAAAATCGAACGGAATTTATATTATTTAGAAATGATTCTGAAAATAAATAAACATTGTAGTGACCCGTTTAGACGAACAAAAAAAAACAAATCGCCTTATATAATAGGCTGCTCAGTTAGGGGTTCCGTTTTTACCGGGATAATATTAAATTGTATACAAAATGGTATGCCATACAATCCGACATTTTATTACGGTTCTCGTAATGTCCGGACTATACAGAGAAAAAAAATAAACATCTGCAGACAGGTGTTTGTTTTGGAGGGAATCCGACAATGTTGGACCCATGTATGTTTCTATCTAATTTCCACGTCTGCGGCGAGTGTGTAATATAATCTCATAAATGGAACGCACAAAAACCGTAGCACGTGGTTTAAAAAATGTTTTATTTATTTTACGCCATTCCGGATAATGAAAATAAGAGTGAACACCGCGCATATATCCGTATAATGTAATATAAATAAATATTTTCACCAGAAAAAAAAAATTAACGTAAATACAGCACAAAAATTACAATCGTTTTACGATTGTGTACGGTGTATTTTTTAATTAATTATTCCTCCTGTTCAACGAGCGCGGCATACAAATGTTTATTGGTACCCGGAAAGAAATAATGTTCCGTCGACCATTCCTCTACGTTAAAAATTGATATTTTTTTTTTTAGCGTCATTGTTTGTAGATAGAACTTCTTGGAAAATGTTTAACACTTTGCTCTTAGTCCAGTTTCACGATTTATGAACATATCGAGTTAAAAAACGAATCACGATTAAATAACGTTAAATATAATTAAATTTCATATTGATAAAATTATGCAATTCACATAAATGTGACGTCAATCGTACAGTAAATACGGAGCTCCGGTGATTAGATTTTTGTGGCATACAATACGCGTACAATCGAATAATAATGACTAATGGTAATGATATAATGTAATTACTGTATTACTCGGCATACTTTCGTATAGATTTTAATAGTTTAATAATTTGTGTTTTATACATTGATCATTCGGTAAAATAGATACAACATCGCTATAAAATAAAACTGAATGATTTCCAAAACGTTTTTACATTGCAAATGAAACTAAAATTATTACCGAAATTTCAATGTTTCGTGCAAATACATTCATCCACCACAATATTATATTATAAGTATTGCCGTTTTGAATTTAGAATAACCAACTGCAGGAATTCTAATATATTTATAATTAATAATAATTCAATTAGGCTTATAGTTAACATTATTATGTTCCCAGTCAAGTGCCATTAATGGCTGGATTCTTATTCACAATTTTCATGGCAATAACATATTTTTTTTCACATACTCTTATTGTACTAACGTACAGATTGTGTATTTCCAATTGTAAAATAAAAAAAAAAAAAATATTAACAACTGCAATTTCCATTTCCAAGTATAAGTATCTACGTATAATCATTTTTATTTGTATCTCGACTTAATTATTATAAACGTTAGTTTAGTACTTATACGATATCTCCTAGTATAATTATTATTACTATAATTTTACACTTACAGTTATTCGTTATAATGTTACGAACGATTTTGTATTTTTTCCAAATCAATATGATGTGATGTACCCACTCGTTTTCGTTTTACTGTATATTAAACATTACGCACGACACAAACGACTGCACCACGGCACTAGTATAACTAATTGTGCATACTATAGATAAATAACTAAAATAATTTAATAGTTGCCGTGTATTATAAAATTAATCTGAAAAGATAGCTATCAAAGTGTGTTGCAATGTGACCATATGAACCGATATTTTTCGACGAAAAATAATTTTTCACGCAAAACGTGTAATATGATTAATTGCATTAAGAGCGGGTTGCATAACAAAAAAAAAAAAAAAACAGTCTGTAAATATATTAACGACACTTGCAACTATAGATTCTATAATATTGCAATACCACCGTAACGTGTAAGTATTAAAAGAAGTGTTGCATAAAACAATTTGTTATTTAATGCTAACCGCGATTAACGAAGAAAATAAACCACACGCTCTATTTGATAGCACTGAACAATATTTTAAATAGATAATAGTGTTTTGCTTTTATCTGTAACCACGGTCTTAGAAGAATTAGAGGTCGATGACTGTCTCAAATTATTTCGATACTATCGATATTTCGTTGGCAATATCGATATTCATGGGTTAAATGATAAGAATATTAATAACGATTAGTAACAAACGAGCGCCAATTTAAATGATTTAAAAATCTACGGATTTTTTTTTACAAGCAAGATAATACCAAATTTAGAATACACACAAAATATGATTAGTAATCAAAATACATTAAATCCAAAGTCTTCTAGTTCAAATAATAAATTATTGACATACAGTTTAGATGTGGACAAATTGAGTTCAATCCTATATTGTCTTTGTACACATCTTAAAAAAGTCTGATAATAATATTATATTAATTGATATTGTATTGTTTTGTCTAAAATTTAGATTCTAAACGATTGATACTGTTGACCTTTTATTTATGACATCAAATTTGTTATTATTAACGTAGGTATTTAAAAAATACATTATCATATTAAATAGTTTAAACTTAAAATCCTATATAGATAATGAATTAATTATAGTATAAAAAGTATTTTAATAGTACCTAACCTTTAGTTTAATACTGCAACGTCTGAATACATTTACTGTTTTGCAGTGGCGTGTTATGCGGGGTCAGAGCCCCGCTCACCAACTATGCTCTGAAAAAGTTATTTAACCCCCCCCCCCCGATGAAAAAAAAAACTCGATAAAACTAGAAAGTCGTCGTCCATATCACTTTGAAATAGTGTCAGGAACATAGGATTACTATAGAAATGGGTATCACTAATTTATTCCAAACTTTCGTTAGCCCTAAGTGTGATTAACATACGTATCAAATATTCCATAATACACATAATAATAATAGGGATGGATACACGGGAACACAGAGCACGGACCAAAGGTCAAAATTACGAACGCAAACGCAACGATACGCGAGTAGGTAGAAAGACTAGAATGGATATGTCTCTCGTGGGCCTTTGCATTCGTCGGCCGTCTGTAAAAACCAAAGACATTAAATATATATATTCTATATATACATCTATATATAGAATATATATATATATCTATATATAGAATATATAGATATTTCTATATATAGAATACATACACACACATATATATATATACATAGATATACATATATATATACATACAAAAATAACAGATGATAATCAAGATTTCCAAGGAATCCGTAATGATACGTATCAGTTGTTTTGTTAAATACGACCAGAAATAATTACAGTCGCGCACCGAAGTCTAATCGCGATACGAGTAAATACCGTACCGATTTTTGTCGTAATGAAAACTCCTAACAGGCTGAAATTTATATTGATACGTATCATTTTGTTCCTAGAAAATTTTGAATATCAGTAATATCGGTGCATCTCGCTTGCGCAGTAACCACTGTCTTTGTCGCACGGACTTCATGCAAGAGAACCATCGTTTTTCTCTCAGTTATGTTGACAGTAAAACGTACATACGTGTATTACAGTTAAACAGCCACATCCGTGTTTAAAATCTATAGTATTATCTGTGTATATATATATAAAAAGAATATGTAACGTGAGAGACATCGTATATCGATACAACATCGGTCGTTTTTTGTTCGTACGGATAAATGATATTACCCAATGCCGGTATCATAAGTTAAGATCTTCAGTGAGCCTAAGGTAGTAAGGTCAAATCATCTCGGAGAATGTTAACTAACGTATATGTCTACTGCACATGCGCAAGAATGGCCGCCACCTGCACCCGTAAAATTGAAAAATGCCATCAACATGATGCAGCATAAAGAAATGTATCCGCGCATGCGCGGTAAACCGATGTTTAGACAGCGCATTATACGGGCGATATAGGCTGTGCATCCATGCATTATACATGATCTATAAATCTTACACTATATAGAACAAAAGTGTCACACGTAGTTGATTCTAATACAAAACCTGTCTAATTCGTTATTGTAGGTACTTACAATAAATAACAGGCAATTCACTCCACTTGCCCCGATGTTGCCGTCGCCGACTCTATGTTCTTCACGATGGTATTTTTTAAATGCAAATAAATAAACTTTAACAATTAAAATATTAAAATTACGAACGGCACACGTGTATTATCGACAAACATGAAAAAAATACAACACAATAGATATTGTTTGAAGCACACACAAAAACTTAAAAGTGACTTCGTGAGAGAAGAGTTACAAACCGCGTCTCGACGAATACTAAAGAAGCGCGAAGAACGGTGACTGGGACGCGGACGCCAACGGACACAACTGATGTGCTTTGTTGTTGTATCATGGAAGAAAAAACAAAACGACACACGGTATGCCAATCGCTTGTTTTTTCCATGAATTCGGAAACGAGTCATGATTTCGCGAAAGAGTTTGCGAAAAAATTGTGTTTTTATGGTTTACTCAAACGATAAAAACGCATCAAAATGTATGTAAAAAATAAAGTCCATTTGAAAAAGTTAATTTTTTTCTAGTTACAAAACAATTTAAATAAATGAAATGTTTCGAAATTGTAATATTTTTTTTCTTACTGTAATTCAAAGTCAATATGAATAACTAACATCTTAGAAACATCATCAGATTTAAAATCAAAAAGGCTAATCTATCATTTAATTAAGCCAAATATTAAAGTACTAGTAGGTATAGGTCTTATATCATATAATCTAATCAATTCTAAGGTATAGGTGTACTAAAAAAAAAAATAATATTAATTTTTGGATTCACCTAACTTAATATTAACAATCATGAATTATCTACGTAGTAATAATCTACAAAGATACAATTGTATCCTGATACATATTTTTAATGTATCAAGTGTATGTATATTATTTTGGCTACGTGTACTAATGTAAGATACTGCTATCCTCACTTTGAGTTTAATTGCAATTATCTATTTTAAAAAGTTGTTTTATGCAAGACATACAACTGTAAATATCCTATTGTACAATAGTGAATAACAAATATGGTTATGTAAATAAAATATAGTGCATATGTATTATGCACAAAAGATGACTTACAAAGAAGTACTTTTAGCGTTGTTGTTGAGTCTTTTACGTAGGTGTGTAGCTTGAAACAAATTTTAAATGGAGTTTCATTGGCAAGAAAACAGGATTGGTCATAGATGGTGATTGGCATTTTTATAAGCAACATGTAACAAGTTGTCATTAACGAGTAACACTCGCATGGACATTTAAAAAAATTAACTTTAATCATTTGTTAACATTTTAATGCGCTATTATTCAATTGGAAAACAGTTTTGAAAAATATATATATATATATATATTTTCAACAAATAAAATGGAAATAACAGGATTTAATAAGATGCAATGGACAATATTTAAAATAAATGCAGGTTGATTTAATATTATGATACAAATAATATAATAAAAAATGTATTTATATTATTACAATTTTACAATTAATTATATTTTATAATTTGCTATGAATATATACAAGTTTAAGAGTACATTTAAAAAAAGATATTATCAATTGATCATTTATTATAAAATTAAAATATACAATATTTGGTACTAAAATTTCTGGATAGGTTAATCACTCGAAGGCTGGGAATTATACCAATAACGATTAATCACACTATATTATTTTCAATACATAATAGTACTGTAAATGCTAACATTTTTTATCCTTAATATAATAGAAAACTTGTTAACTTTATTAAAAAAAAGAAAATCTAAATCATACAAATAAAATTTATTACGATTTCAATAAACAAGTACATGTTTAACAGGATTATAAACATAAAAAAATTAACTAGATTTCTGGCGTAAGGTGTTAAATTTTATTTATTTTTACCTTCTAATAGTATTTTTTTGATAATTATTGATTAGAATCGGTACGTATTAAATAATAGTACTTTAAAACCAATAGCTTTAGGCATATAATAATGTAGGTACATTATAGTGCATTAGAACCATCAATCTTAGACCTTGAAATACTTTTTAAGTTTCTTCCATTATATATTATTTTGTATTCTATTATATTTTCTTCTAAACAAATAGTTATTTTTTTTAGAATTTCAACATCACAATATAATTAAATAACATAGGTACGATAATTTTACGGGGTGTCTAGACCGGCTGGTACCGTAAACCTAGTTGCAAAGATCATGAACAGTGTCAGTTAGGTTAAGATCACGATGTATGGGGTGCAGTAGGAGGCTTGCCTGTGCACCCTCATCAACAAATGTATTTTTGTAATTTTTGTTTGCTTAAATAAACTATGGTAGCAGTGGGGTAGTAATGTTCACACGGATCTTCCACTGATGTCGGTTACAAATTGGAAAATTAAAAAAAGTACAATAATTTCAAACTAAACAAATATTTATTAAACGTCGATACTACAGGCCTTTGTTGTAATATCCTATTTTCGAGTTAAACTTTTCTGCTGTTTCCTGTATTATTTAATAAACATAAATATCATATTTAATTAGACGTATAAAGTGAACAATTACCTAACACCAATTAATAAAATTGTATTTCATAATTTAATCATTTGTAGGTACATAAAATATGTATACCATAGGTTAATATTTCATCAGTCTATATGTAATTATTGAAAGCGGTTTAGTAAAACAGGAAATTATAGATATACTGATTCTTCCAAAGGTAAATATTTGTATTGCATAAAAACTATACCTACGACTATACCTCGTATATCATCTATTTAAACATATACAATACAAATTATTCATATAGCGCAATTACACTTATTCCTATATTTAAGATTGACTTTTATTAATTTAGTCTAATTTAAAATATCTAAATTCATTTATGGAGAAATAGTTTTAAAAACACAATTAGGTAATTATTAGTGTATACTATAAACCAAACATAACCAGGATTTTACGATTTGATAAAAAAAAATACTGTAAAATACTGCACATCCTTACTGGGACAAATATTTTTCAAAATTAAATTTAAGTTTTTGATTTAAATATTTAATAATTTCACTATATAGATATCTACTTTAGTACTGGATACACAAACACAAATTTTTATTTAAGACATTCTGTACCTGTAATTTGGGTTCAAGTTTTTTAATTGATACTGGCGATATTTGTGGATATAATGCACAACACATAGGAGTAGCAAAAGTCAAAAAGAATCCGCACAACGCAATTTGTAATGGTGCAGGAGCCCATTTTATATTTTTTAAAATTCCTCTTCGTTCGATCGCTTCCATTATAACAGGTGTTACAACTTAAATCAAATAGATGTATGAACATTTACTTATTAAATAAATGGTAATAGCTATTAGAAATTTGCATAATCCTTACCCATCCCTGGAGCGGACATTATAATGCGACTTAAGACAACAGCTGAAATACCTGTACGAGCCGCTGATTGAGATTCACCAAGAAAATTTTTATTCTCATCATACACCTCAATTCCGCTATCCAGCTCCCTACATTAAAGAGTAAAACATGTTTTACATTTTTTAATAGGTAAATAATAATAGGTAGGTGGTATTTATACTTAATTCGCATTAAAGGTATGTTAATGCAATTAGCCGCGGCAACAGCTGCGAATGGTACAAAACGACCAACAACAGTTGGTAGTCTCTAAACAAATTAAAGTGAAAATGAATAAAATTTATAGTTATAACAAAAGTATATAATTTTAATTATACATACTTAAATTTATTCTTTGTTACATTAATTATTTTATAATAAATTTGTTTTCTCATAAATAATATTATTTTATTTTGTACACATTTTATTCTGATGAATTTATATAAATTATAAAACTAATTTAGTGTAGAGAAATAAATAACAACATAATCAACAAAAATGTTGAAATAATAAAAAGTAACAATCATTACAGTTATTATTATATAATACCTACTTGATACTTACTTTAACCAATCTGTTCAAACCCAATGCTGTAATTAAAGCACCACTGGTGGCTAATACATATGACTTGGCTACTTGCCTTCAAATACAAAATAATATACAATAATCATTATTTAAATAAATCAAAATAGTGTATGCAAACTTTAAGATATAAAACAAATATTGAATAATGAAATAGATTTATATACTCAAGGGGCATGGGCGAGGTACCGCTTCGATTAGTGTAGTTTACCAAGGCGTTGAACGATTGATTGCACCATTGCCAAAAAACAACTGCCGGCGTAGTTCTGTTTAAAAGTAAAAATTAGAATTACTGTTAGTACCCGGATGGGTGCCCACTACCTATATACTAGCATATATACCTGATAACCTCTTATACTTACAATAATTTCAAACAAAAATTTCCAGAAAAATCCATTAAATAATTAATTTAAAAAAAACATAAAACCCTTTATACATTTTTAAGGTTTTACTTAATTTTACAACTGGCTATTTAATTGATATTTAATTTTTTTTTTTTTTTTTTGTTTTAGTTTAAATAACACAACTCTAAATGTATTGCTATTAACGAAATATTATTATCGTTATAAACTACTTAACTACTTACAATGGGAGGTATATAATATGGATATTATTGTATTACGCACTCACTTATAAAACGTGACCATGCAGCCGGTAATGAGCATATTCATGGGCACTTGGGCAGACATTCTACCAATAATGATCATTTTTTCACCCGTTTCCGGATGATACGCTGAGTCGACGACGTCTTTGGCTTTGTAGACGTCATCCAACGTCAATCCATCGGGCACATCTTCGCCATTTCTGCGGGATCATAAAAAAAAAACCCATTTCAACGTTCGTTTCCTTTTTTATAGACTCGAAGTCCTTTTACAGTCGTGTATTATAGAGGTTAGGTAGAGGTACTACTCACTTATAACTGTTGACAATCCGATTGCATCTCTCCAATTCGGAATCGGACTTGAAAATATTCATCGGATTGGTAGTGGTGAGAAAGTACAAGACTCGGCCCCAATATTGGGATTGATCCCACCGGGGTACGTCCAAGTCTACTCGTTCGGCCATGGTTTGCGTTCGCTGCGGTCGTCCGATTATTATTACGAACAATCAAAATACGTTAATAAAAATACAATTGCGTATATTATATTAAGTTGTCTATAAAAACCAAACGCTGTGTGATTGCATTTAACGTTCGCACAATAGTGTTGTTTCGCAGTATATATTCTGTAACCGTGCCTATGTATAATAGGAAATATAATCATAGAACTGTATTACGTTGTTGCACGAACACACTGAACAGTCCAAAAGATCACATTTAATTGTGTTACTATAATCGTAGGTCTTTTGATAATGTAATAATTTTAATGGTGCAATTGTACACGTCATTAATAATACGCTTGCGTTTGTACGAACAGAATAGTTATCGACTTATTATCGACAAATTGATGAAAAAAGATTCTCGCAAAAATGCCCGTTTACGGTTTATCAAACAATAGTTATTAACGTGGTCCATTTAACGTTTAACGCGCGCAAAAGTCATAAACCATCACAAACTATTTGATTACGCACGAAAAATTAAAAAAAAAAAAATGCGCATGCCATCCTAAATATAACAATATGATAAAAGAAAAAACCCATTTCAAATTCCTTGGAACCTGGAATTTGAAGTATTTATGATACAACCCATATTATTGTATCTTCGTTCTCCACACAATAGATCACATCCTCCGTTCAAAAATAATAAACGGGTATTTTACTATAGAAATAATATTACAATATACGAGTATGTTCTATAACGGGTAGGTTACTTCACCTTTTTTTTTTTTTTAAATGTTTTTATTTCTTTTCATATTTCATTAGCAACGAGTTACGAAATGTTACAATGGACCAAAATAATTACCTATCTGGTATAATGGTTTCCTACCTAGTACATTGACTGGTACGAACAAATAATATAAAAATAATAAAATTGCATGGTTTTTATAGTTTAATTACAATTTTAAATTTACGACAATTATTCATGATCGAAACGTACCTATTTATTAATAAATAATATCGCAGAGGATAATTTATTTTTATATTCGGATAGAATCCCCCCAACTGTTGATCGATTTACAACAAAATGTGTACGAATTAAAAATCATCAATTAACTATTTGGGTTATAATTAGATATTTTCAATAATATTACCGATCAAATACGTTCGAATAATACAAAATAATATAAAATCGAATCAACGCCACAAAAATAATTATATAGGCAAATAACATACAACGGAGAAACGTTGTTAATCGCGTTCCGATACAACTTTTCTTACTATACAAATAAAATTAAACTAGAAATATCGCAGAATAGTATCAGTATGGCCGTATCAGGGAAATAATATCCAATCTATACGGCCCACCGACCAAGAATTATGCAATTAAAATACACATTTATTTTGTAAGTAAAAGTCAAAAATATAAAGTGGCCCACCGGCCAAATTTTCCAATTTCCCGGTGGCCAATCTGTTCCCGACCGTACGATAATTTTGCACAACTAATGCTAATATTGTTAATTGTATGACTTGGCGAACGAAACTTTAGGTAAAATTATATTACACATGAAATACAGTTTCAAATGCGTTTGGGCCAATTTTGTAGGTATAACGCAGTTGACTTTGTCTGTATCGTTGAAATTTTAAATAATAATCTGAACCAGTGGCGCAATCAGGAGGGTAGGTGTCCCCCTTGAGCCGTATATATATAAAATTGTATATGATAATTTGTAGTACGTATGTAGCAGATTTTTTTTTTCTTCAGTTTAATTGTCTATATATTTCAAAGTATGGACCTCTCCTTAACCCTTAACCCCTTTACCCTAACCTAACTTTGAAAAAGTTCTGGTTAAACAACGGTTTCAAGGGTTTGAACTCGATCGTTTCGTATGTCTGCCAACATAGGTTTTCAATCAGGGGGGCGGAGGGAAGTAAATTAACACACAATTTTTTATTTTTTTTTTCAAGTACTATTATTTATATTATAGTTTAAAAATTATTACAATGTCAATCGTTTACGGAATGCAATTTTAGGCATAGGGGTGGGGCAAGTGTACCCCTCCCCGCCATGCCATCACTACACCCAATGTCGACCAATAACAATGAATAATTCGCTATTTTACTCACGTAATTTTGAACGACGACAGACAGTGGACACGGACAGCTCAAAAGAAAATTAAATCATTTGAGTAATAAACAATAATCAGTGTTTGGGTTTGTATATATTTGACGAAAAATTCGATTTTATTTTCAGATTGGCGTGTGGCCATTATTGATTACGGCCAAGATTATTCGTGTGGGGAAACCCTTGGTTTACCAAATTAATTATTTCTTATCTCGTTTTCTCTTCTGTGTAACAGCCGATTCTCATCCTCTCCATTATAAGAACGGCTTGACGGAATTATAACCCCCCCTCCCATCATAATGTAATTAGACCGGAATAGGGGGGGGAAACTAATTCTAGGAGTTTATTTATCATATCAATTCGATATTATTAAATTATTAATGTATTGCATACATTATGTTATATTTTATTCTATAACGAATACACAGACACAACAAACCATTATTATTATATAACCGTATAATATTAAATTAATTCGAATACGAAATATCACCTGGGTACATAATATTATTATTATTATTGATTATTCGACGTACGGAAATATTATGAACGGTTTAATTAATCTACATGTAGAAAATACTGTTTTAAATTCAGAGCGGAGCGGGGTTATTATGGGTTTACAATGATTTTTATTTGTATTTTTTGTCTATGAACACTTTTTCTACCAGAAGACTTAATCCGATCTATACATTCCTACGTTGTCTCGGGAGCAAATTTTGTCTTGTTGGTACTTTAGAGAGGTCATTTTTCGATATACCTATTAGTTTATTAACGCGACAGAAAAAACTACCGAAAAATGACGAAATACCGACAAAAACACCACTTCGTCAAATTCGAATTTTATTATTTATGTTGATTTCTAGGTTACCATGGTGACAATGAAAAAGCACGACTAATACTACTTAGCTCGGAATCGTTTTTCATTTGCAATTTATCGTTGCACACAGATATAAATTAAATTCCTATCTATATACTATCTTCCCACTTCCCACCTACAACAGTGGACCCACCGTCATGGTGTCAAGTATGTACGTCTTTTTTTATCATATAATACCTATATGTAGGTATTTTAAAATAATAATTAATTAATTAAAATAACTAAGGCATGATGCCGCCCTTAAGAAAATGACCAATAATTATTTTTTAACGAAACACTTATTTTATAAAAAGACTCGTATTCATACTTGGTGATTTTATTTTCCCAGTTTCTATATTAAAGTATAGGGAAAAAACATTAAGAAAAACTCATTGTTATCATTGTAACAAAATGTATATAATGTTGTCAACGTATATTTATAGGATATTAATGTAATTTTTAATATATATTTGTCTCATACAGAGTGGCGGCTTGTTGATCTTAGAAAATGGGAGGGCGATTAAAAAATATTCAGTTTTGAAAAGCGTAGAATAAAATTGTGTACCAATTTATAAGATATTTATTAATTAAAAATTAATAAGTAACAATTTTACCATAATAAAGATTATAGAAAAACAAAAATATACAAAAAATAAAACTCAAATGTTTTTCTACTTAAAATCTAAGTCTATCTTTTATTTTACTAAACATATTACTAACTTTGTTGTTAAAGTCACGAGAGCATAAAGAGCACAAAGAGCACGCAACCTTTCCTCTTCCATTGTGCTTCGTAAACATGTTTTTATTCGTTAGAACGTTGAAAAACATCTTTTCGGTTTAGACGATGTCATAGGAGTTGTTATTAATATTTTTAACAGTACGAAGACTTCTTTAAAAGTATCATACATAACATTTGCTAGTATATATTTAAAAGTTGGAATTACACCATTCAAAATTCGAAAGTCATTTTGAAAATATAAAACTTCAAGTTTTGTTTTTAGGCTTTCTATATCAAAGAATGGATAGCATTCAATTGTACGTTCAAAATATTGAATAGGAAATATTTGAGAATATTCTAAATATTTATCACTCCAATATTATATTAGTCTAAGAACTATCACCGCCAAAACATATACAAGGGAAACAAAAACCAGCAAGTTTTATATTGCAGACACATAACCCCACTTGTGTTTTGCATACAGATCATTAATAAAATGACGTGTATATTCAATTTAACCTTTTTTCGCTTTAATGATAAGTCATTTTAAATCAGGCGTTGGTCATCCGAATTCGGGTGATAATGATTAAGTCGTGGTCCGCGCCTAATGTTGTGTTGGGAACCACTGCCCTACACAGTATACGTACAGCTATTACCATCTACATTGGCTATTTTATAAACTCCGAGTTCCGTTTTCACGATAATTAAAAACTATTAGATACATTGGACAATTATACGTATTATGAAAACGCGTTACGTTGTAAATATAAATAACTGTCAATATCTCACTTGTTTAATAAGTAATTTGTTAGCATTTTAGCAGGGAGGATGACTACTCCTACACACGAGCCGTCACTGCATTTATGCACATTAGTCAAAACTTTGTCGTCCCCCAAGTCACCTAACACTTAGCCGCCCTAATGCAATTGTTCCTCTCCCCCCCCCCCGCCAGTCGGACGCGGCTCCGAAATTGGTTCTCGTATTGTTCCGTAGTCCGGTAGGTTCTGTTATAATACGGTCAACACATATAACCTACGGATAGGAACACTGGCCGATTTTGGAATTTTTTTCTGGAGGGGGGTCTTTTGATATTATCTTCTAATAATATATTTAACATAATACAAAATGGGTTTACCTGTTCATTGATTTATAAAACGGTTAGTTCACCGCCCAAACTCGGAACCTGGTGTGGTCCAGACACTCTAGAACGCTCCCCCCCCTGTAAAACCTTGACGCCGTGTAATTTTTGAGAATTTTTTTTGTTGAATTAAATATTAATGGTATGTATGTCTAGGGGAAAATCTACCTAACCGAAATGTTGGTCACACTGCAAAACTAGATATTCTTATCTAAAATTTTGTTATCTTTTATTATACAACATTCGAATGTTTGTTTTATGTCTAAACAATTTTATTAACAATTTTACACATTGGTTGTTCAAAATTGATGTGAAAGTATTTAAAAATTGCTTTTGCGTTTAATTTTATTAACGATTTTTGGTTTACGCTAATTAAAACGTTATTCGATTTGAAATTTGATATCAATGTATTTTATACGAAAATTGCTAAATGACTGACATTTTTAAAGGTAAGGAATGGGCGTTTTTTTCTCAAGTACCTATCTATACTTGTATAAAGGCATTGGCGTAAATTGTGGAGATGTTAGGGGTTGGAGTGATGTTAAAACTGTCTAGGCACGTAGCCAGGGGTGGTCCATGGGGTCTGTCTCCCCCCCCCGAAATTTTTAAATTTAAATCAAACTAATATACCTAATACGCCTATTAACTATTTTGATGTTTTGTAATTTTTGAAAATAAACACCACCCCCAAAATTAAATCCTACCTTTGCGCCTGAAACTGCCCGCCTGATATTTATATTAAAAATAAATATATTATTGATAAGGCATTTTGGGTTTTTGTAGAAATTATTCGACTTTATCTGGGTAAATATTGTCAAATGATTAACTAATAATTTTTAATAGGTGGTATAGGTCAGGTTCAGGTATATTAAAATATCAATTTATATGACGGATAATTTTTGGACGGCCTTGGTTTAGGATTAATCAGGAAAGGGTGTGTTAAGCATAAACATTATTATATAATATTTAGATAGGTTGTATTATTGGTAATTATTATTATAGTCATCTAATTCAGATCAAGCTTCTAGCTATTGTGTTCTTCTGCTGTATATTTATTTTAAAAACTTCATTAAATATTCAGAAGTATAGTGTTTTACGCGCATAGTGATTAGATTGATTGGAACCTAAGTTTATACTAATATAAAATAAACATAAGTAGGCATTTATTGTAAAATATTTAAATTAGGTAGATAATAAATAATATTTTTTATGTATAAAATAAATATATATATATAGGTTTTTATAGTATAGATTATGTACCTATATGGGTACATAATCGTATGCAGGAATAAACCGTGCTAACTAACTGTGTTATAGTTACATTAAACTAAAGATAAAAATAAGTCATAAATTCAATTTAGATAATAAATAATACCTTGCGAGTATTGTTAAGAACATAGCAATACAATTATCCACAATATAACAATTTTAAAATATTAAGAGGTTTTTATAATGAAATGTACCTTACAATATGTTTATAGCATTATAAGCTAATGAAGTATTATTCGATTTTTAGAGGTTTCATTATACTGCTATATGCTACAGGCATTAAAATGTAAATTGCATTACACAATTTATTTGTACATTACTCAATACATTTAAAAATATTTTTTACTATTTATATTAACTTATTCCAACTTATAATAAAAATATTTACATTTAGAGCTCTGACTGACTGTTAATCATAATTAAATTTTTTATGTAATGAAACTTATAGTGTATGCTATTTTTATATTTGTAATTTATATTTATTTTCAGATTTGAGTGATATCTGGGAAAGGCTGTTTAGCCATCGTCCATTTCTGCAAGGAGAAATCAAATATTTTTTATCAGAATTTGATGTAAAATTTACTTAGTTGTATATTGTATATTTATGAATGAATAATAATAATTTATTATTATAAATATTTTTCAGAAAAAACTGTATAGAGTTGACGAAGAAAATCTTAAAAAAATTTCTGAACTTATTGTTGACTTGAAGGAAAACAAAATTGAAAGATTTTTACAATCGAGTGGAGAAAACTTATTGTCACTGAATTCTACCATTAACAAAGCATTGGATTTAAGTCAATCAATTTTGGATCAAGAAAATAAAATTATTTCGGTAAATTTGTATGACAAAAAAAAACTTTAAAACAATTTCTTTTATATTGTATCTTTAAAATGTTTGGTTTGAATATTTGCAGGAAGAGGAATTGAAAATTAAAGAAGAACTTCATGAAAAACGTCAAAAAGAATTGGAAACATTCAAGTCTGATTTGAAAATCAGATATGAAAGTATAGATAAAGACATTGAAGATAAAGTAGAAACTATTAAAATAAATTACGAAGAAGACATTAATAAATTAATTGCTGATAATCAATAAAAAATATGGATTACAAAATTAAAATTAAAACAGATTCCCAGATTTTAGAATTGTTCGAGAAAATCAAAAATTCAAAAGTTAATATACCTACACATATCAGTGAATGTTTCTCTGCGGAAATGTTGGATTTAGAGGCTCTTAAATGGTTCAAGGAAAATTTGAAAAATATCAATGGTCCACCTTTCCACACATTAATCACTGACGATCGTTTAGTTTTGCCCAGTCCAACAATTGTCGAGCCAAGTCCAGAGTATAAAGAAAAAATTAGCAAATTAAAGCAACGTCTGAAGAATAAGGAATATGAGACTATGACAAAAAATGTAGATTTCCGAAGAGTTAGACTACCTGAAGATACAATCTCTTATCAAAGTAAATACATTTTATATATTTAATTTATTAAAAATATTTAATTATTAAATACATTTTAGTATGCATAAAAATTAATTTATAATATAGTAAATACATTTTATAATTTTAATGAACAAAAATATTTGCCTTTCATACTGCCTTTAATGTTTTTGAAGTTGTTATGCAATTAAAGCTAGTGCACACAGCAGACTTTTAATCGGTCGACAGTTTGATCGGATTGATACAATTGTACGAAAGAGTGTTCACACACTGACAAATAATCGGCCAACTAAACTATTAATAGGAAGTAGTGATTCCCTTTTGATTATAATATTAAGCCAAACAATTATTGGCTAAATGCGTAATAGATATAGGTAATTAATATAAGTGCACAGACCACAAACTAAACAATAGGCCAAACTGCATTTGGTCAGTTCAATATTACATTCATTGTATAAAATGCAAAACAAATTTTTGTGTAATTCAATAGTTTTGAATGCAATGTATGAAATTGTTCAACGAATACAATTAGATGCACTCAATATTTTCTTTGTTTCTTCTTATATCTTTTGGTTTTGTTGATAATTGCACAAACAATTAATTTTTTGGAAACTATTATTATGTGTATCTAGTAGTTTGTAGCCATTGCAGGCCAAACAATAGTAGAAGTACTATTAAAAACAATGAAATAAAATTATAAAAACTGTATTATCTAATAGTGTGTCCACCGATAATAAAATAAATAGTTTAGTGTGAGATAAATTTGTGTTGCTGAATGATACTGATCAATTGTTGGCCGATGAAAAGTCTGTACACATTAGTCAGTAACCATTCATTGTTATAGCCTATAAATAGAACTGGAATTTGTATGCATTTACATATTTTTTTCTGTTTGATCTAATAGTTGTATGTTTCAATTTGTATAGATTAAAATTACATAATTTCTAAGTGCATATTTTACAGTTTTAACAGCATGATGTTTACTCTTGGGAATATTTTGTGATATAATAAAAAAATATACATTTTTCGAAAAGTTAAAAAAAAAAAATTAAATAATATTTAAAGATTTCAAACAATGAATGTTATAAGTGTGCAGTAGACTCCGTAATCCGGCACATATCAGATCAGAGAACTACAGGGTTAACGTAAACACAGAATTAATGGAGGTTCACATAAAAATACATTTTTACTTATTGAAAAACATTAATTTATTTTATTAAAACATAAATAATACATACATACTAATTTATTTCTGTGTTTAATTAATCTTTTGATGAGACAGATATAAAAAAATGATCAATTTGTTTTTGTTTGAAATTATGCTTTTACGACTTTTTCTTGTAGTCGTTAAAGCACCAAAATATACATTGCAGATACTCCATTTCTTCTGCCCATGCAATGGACGTAGGTCAAGGAATCTATTCCAGCGGTATGAGTTATTGTTTAAACAGTTACTGCTTCTCCCTTATCATTATTATTCCTATCGTTATCCTTCTCTCCGGCCATCACTTCCTTGATTATGTCGTCATTTGCCATGAACTTGTGGTTTTCCTCTTCCGCACTGTCTATCCACTTCCTTATGTCGTCTGTTTCGCTAGCAAGGTTCACTATTGTAATTTGTCACTTTTTTTTATTTAGTTTCTTGATTATAATTAAAGTAGTATGTTTTCACTTTCTTTGTTGCGACATTGTAATTTAATATGTAATACAACACAATAATTAACCAATATACAATAAACACACACAACACGTCAACGTTAACTGAATAAAAATAAAATATCTAATTGGTTCATTCGGATTTAATCAGTTAGTTTTATTGTTTACAATAATAATTTAATGGTTATTATAACAAAAATAAAAATAAAATATAGCCGGATTACTGGACATACCGAATGGTCGGATTACTGAGAATTTACTGTAATGTGGTAAATATTTTTAAACTAATATTTTAAAAAATTATTTACAAATAATAATGTTGTTTATTGAATTTGTATTTAATGATATATATTATACTTAGTCATGTCATATGTTCTGTCTCTATTTATCAGTTGGTCAATTTCAACTAATGTTCATATCTACAATTTCTGATTAATACGAGTTTTTACATCACCTAGTAAACATGGAATGGGGTCTAAAGGAGAATCGTATTGCTATAATCTGTTACTTCAACATTATGTAAAAAATGGCCATTGACAAATCCTCTTTATAGATGAAAACATTTTTACTGTAGAAGAAAAATTCATCTATCAAAATTATGTTTATGGATTTATGCTCATACCTCTCGGGGGAAGCTGTTAAAGAAATTCAAAGAATAAAAGGTAAAAAAAGGTATTGAAGCCTTTATGTCATGTGTTGTTCAAAGGAAAGCACTGAATCTTTCAGCAAGATTTAGCATCTGCACATAAAGCAAAACTGATGGTTGGAGGACAAATTAATGGAACTCATCGTTGTTCATAATTGGCTCTTAGGAAGTCCAGATCTAAATCCTTTCGACTAACGATTGTGGAGTATTTTAGAGGAAAATTCCTGCTGTTAAACCCCATCAAAATATTGAAGAGCTCGTTGATTTGATTAAATCAGCAGCCTCAATACCGTTAAAAGTGGTGTGTGCGGTGATAGACGAGTGACCAGATCGTTTGAAGAAGGGTGAACTAAGGGTTTGAATAGTATGCAAATTTTTTTAGTTACTAAGTTAATAAAGAATAAATGAAATCAGATTTTTTTTTATTTATTTATTTTGTTAATTATATATACGCTTTTGAATAAGAGACAAAACTTATGGCATGACTAAGTAAACTATTACTAAAACACTATGAACAAATATATAAAATAACAATACTTATGTTTTTAGTTAAACAGATCAATAGACAGTTGATAGCAGTTCTCCAATTTGTGATTTCGACTGCTGCTGGATTTTTATTCGGATTTATGGGCATTGAGTTGATGCTCAGCTCTACCTTTGATTTAGGTTTCAAGTTATTATTGGGAATCATATGTGCTCTAATTATTGCATTAGCTGAAATTTACTTTTTAGCTAAGAAATTATCTGAGGAATATGAACCAGTTGTAGAAACAACTGTCAAAATCCATAAAGATTAATTATTATTCTTAAAAATGTGTTAAAAAAATGAATATATACTTGTTTTCTTGCCGACTTAGATTCTATACCATAGTTTATATATATTTTAAGTTACATATTTTACTCATGTGTTAATATGTACAAAATTGTTTAAATTTTAATTGATTAAAGACGACTATTATTATTTTTAAATTTTTTGGTTGGGAAACAAATTTGTTAAATGGTCATAGTTAATAGTTAAAAATGTAAAATATAGTGTTAAAATTTAAAATTATTTGTTTGTTTATTTTGTACTAAGATGGTTTCATGGACTGATTTTCATTAGTATTATGTTATATTTCATGATATATTTTGTTTTCAATTGTTCATTACACATTTTCTTATTTAGTATTTGTTATAAAATTAAAATTATTTGTAACTAAACAGATTTGATGCGTCTTTCGGCAATTGCCGAATGGGTTAAAATAAAATTAATCATAATAACATTTTAATAAATTACGTACATTTAGGATATAATATTACTTTGTATAATTTACAATTTATATTAAATAATTACATAACATAGAATACATTGTGTATTATATTATAATTTTTTTTTTTGAACTGTATTTTATATAAAATTTTAAAAACCGTTTGCTGTAGGTCAACAGTTCTCAACAATTTTATATTCAAGTACTACTTGAACGTAATAATCTTTTATTTTTTTTTTTCATTTAACAAATAAAATGTATTTTACACATATGATGACTTTTATTATTAAAATTTGTTTTTTTTTTTCACTAATCAAACAATTTTTTTACATACCACAGGTCTGGAACCGCCTACAGATTATTATAGGTAGATACATAGTGGGAACCGGATTCATACCGAGAAATTTAAGTTTATCCAAGCTACCCAACTATTCTTCCCGATACAAAAGGTACCGCGACCCAAACACATTTTTCTGGCTGTACTTAATTCCATCACCCGGTGATACTCTATTTGACAATTTTTTTTAGAATCCCAACAGTTTATGTAAAAAAATAAAGATTTATTACTATAACTAAAATAATTGTATTTGTTAAAATCAATGTAATATAATATCTCCGCAATGCACCAATTAGACAAATTGCTACAACATCTAGATTTCTGGTCAAAAATGTGTTTACGTTCATAATAGGTATAGTACTGTAATTGGATGACGAGGAACACAACTTGGAAATAATATTGGGCTAATATTAATATTAGTAAACGGTAATTACTCTGTGATGTGAACATAAAATTTGTTTATTCGACATTTGCATAACCATTATAATCACGATTGCCATCAAAAATCCGTACATTTAGTAGTATCTCTTAACGTAAAAGGCGTTTTATATCTCTGATAAAAATTATTATAGTAGGAGATTTTTCGCCACATAAGCAAAACTTAAAATATCATAAGAATCTTAAAAAAAATGTTAATATATTAATATTATTAAAACGCATGAAATTAATTTTATTTACTTACTTCTTATCGCTTTGAAGTTTAAATCAATTTATTTTGACAATGTTGTATGTGCACGTATCTACAGAACATTATTTCTATGATCTTATCAGTACATTTTTGAAGGAATTTTCACCGGGTGACAAAAAAATATTCTCATATTCTACAATAATAAATGCATTTTGTGTTTAATATTGATAATTTGACCATTATTATATATACCTACAAATGATTTATGCGGATAAAAATTTTTTTGACTCAGTAAAAATGCTCAACAGTTTGAGAAAAAAAAAAACACGGACATGTGTTACGTACGCTAGCAGGTACAAAATAAAATGTAATTTTCAAAACGTATGTTTTAACCGAATTTCGTTCGGAATCGTTTTTCGTATATTTAATGATTTATATCGCACAGATATAAATTCAATTCCTTTCTATATCCTATACTATTCCGACTTCCCCCGTCTATAATAGTGACCCGCCTATGTTGCGTGTAGTACGTCGGCTTTTTCTTTTAATGTTTATAAAATAAGTATTTTTTTAGCAAGGGTTTGTATAATATAATAGGTTACGTTGAAAATTTAATATCCTCGAAACAAATGCGTCAACAAATTATCGTCTCTCGTCACCGAGCACTCACCGCACTTATAAGTAGGGCTGGTATTTTGGGAAAATGCAAACATGCCTTAATGAACTCAAAAAGTGCACTCTGAAAAGGCCTTTTCGTTTATTTATAATAGCCTAAACAGTAAAAAAAAATGTATTACAAGTTACTTTTTTTTTGTTCTTTTGTTTTTTAAATAATATTTCACACCATTTGGTGGATATATCTTAGTTTAGGTTAGGTTATCTACTTCTTAACCATTCATACAGAAATAATAAGTTTTGAAAATATATTTTAATATTTTAAACTTTTTTTTTGTTTTGAAGCCGCTCTTGGTGCAGGCGCGCGTTCAAATGCGGATCCACTTATAATCGCAAATTTACGTTCACTGTATTAACAAATTGTAAAAAAAAAAAAAAACCGCTCTAATAACCATAAAAAAAGTGCCATAAAATCATCAAAAATGCATCTTAAATTAAATTTGTGTGAAAAAAAAAAAAATGCAAAAAAGCCAATATAAAAATTACACTGAAATAATCAGTATCGCCCAAAACACATTTTCTATTTACGGACCTACATTTTGGAACACCGGAAAAAAAGATGCTACTGCATCAAAATCCCAGGCCTACTTATATAAGAAAATAACAACGCTCCCCATATATATCCCAATAGATTGGCTGTCGATGGTCACCTTTAAATATATTTTTCTATATTTTTATTACTATTTATCTTAGTTTAAAAGTCAATTGTTTTTATTTATTTTATATTTTAATTGTAATGTTTAATGTAATTAAGTTATGTTTTCCACCAATATTTTAAGCCATATGAAATTTAAAAAAAACGCTTCCATAAGCAACAAAAACGATTCAGTTAGAAATCGTGTTAACGGACGGAAAATATTTATTCGATTACATTAAAATTTGAAGAGTTACATAAGCGATTTACATTTTGGGTCATTTTACGACCCGACGATAACAGTTATAGTTACGTGAATACAATTAAGGATATCATCATTTAAGGGTAAGTATATAAACTTATTACCTCCTATTGGGAGGATGCGGGGCAAAGTTCCCCACGTTACATTTCAAGTTTTCTCAAGCGTTTATACTAAAAAAGAAAACATTTTACGATTGCATCGCATGCGCATAAGTATCTAAACGCATCCAGTAGGCAGTATAATATAATACGTTAGGATATTTTAGATACTGAGCGAAGCGAAGAACGTATTGGATTGACTATGATGCGTGTTTTTTTTTTTTTTTTTTTAACTGTCCGTAAACAATTTTCCTACCAGACATGGTTAACTGGTCCGATTTTCGAGGAGTGTAGCATATTTTCTGAGAGCATTTAGGAACTAGTTGATTTAGGGGTAATTTTTTTGATTTGCGTTGTTGTTTTCTTCATAATTAGGAAAAAAACGTAGGAAATACTGTAAAATGTACGGCAATAATGGTTTGATTATTTTCGATTTTCTTTTTTCGTTGTAACTCAGTTAAAAATAATCGTAGGGACCTGAAATTTTCTAAACATTTTCGAACAATTTATAGAAGTATTAAATTTTATTCAAATTAATTGAATACAAATTTCTTTTTGTAAAAAAATACAAAATTTTTTTTTGGCCCAACAGAAATGCACGGAAATTTTACACAAGGTCCATCCATAAGTTGTTTCCAGACACGATTAGCTGAACTTCGTTCAGAGTCGTTTTATCGTTAACAATGGTTTGTCATAGGTATATATTAAATTCCCCTCTATATCATAACTTCCAAACTTTCCATTTACATCAGTGGCACACACCCACGGCGGATAGTATGCCCGGGCATTTTTTATAATGGTGTTCAGGTTTTAAAATGTGTTTGTTCGTGCCGTGTCACACGTTCGCATCCGTTATGAATCACACAATCGTTTCGTACGTTTTCTAATCGTATCGACGAGAAAGAGTACAAAGATCGTTATTTTCACGCAGTATGTGTAAATCGATTCTCACGTTTGGACAGCGTTTATTTAGTTTGCCGACCGTGTCATTTTTTTTTCGAACCGCCAAAACAATAAAAATAATTAACAATTATTATCGACAAAAAGCGTTGAAAACACTTCTGTGTGTACATAGCTACCACCGTAAATAATATTCAAGTGTCCAATAACTACCGCCGAAGTGCTTTCGAAACGAGTTTTAACCGTTATCGCCAGAGTATACCCATAATCTATAATATTTATATTACCGTTTGTTGAAATTTATATTATTATTATTATTTTTTTTTCGACAATTATTGAATTAAATAAATAGTTGAAACCCTAACGTCGAATTATCAATCGCGACTATAATAATACTATATTAAACGATCACGCGTAATGGCCGCATTAATTAATATATTTTTTTTACGAGGCACTATTTTTTTTTTTTATAATAGGTATTTTTAATTCTAACACACCTTTTAAGTTCGCGATAATATATCACACTGTTAGAGGAACTATTTATATGTTTACCGATCTTAAAATCGAAAATAAATATATCTATAGGTATATTTATATATTATATATTAAAAAAAAAAAAAATTACAAACTAGTTGCTTTAGAATAATGCTAAATTAAAATTTCTTTTCAGACCAAGTTTAGGTGATAATTTTGTAATGAACACATTTTTATTTCTACCATCATTATCGATATCTAAAGGCAACGTTATGTTGAAACAGCCATGACCATTGGACGTCTTCCGTTTCATCTCGTGGAAGCTGCAGTTCATAGTTGCACAGATATCTTTAAAGTAAAGTGGCCTGGGTCTACCTCGAGGTCTCTCTCCCAAAATTTTTTTTTTCCTTTGTGTTGTTCAAGTAATTGTTATGCCATATTTTACGTCCAATTAATTTAATTTTTTTTCCCATTCAGTCAGTTTTTGTCATTGTTCTTCGCGTCCACATTTCTGCTGCTTCAAGTCTCGCCTTCTCATACCGTCCTATCGCCTACGTTCAACATCCGTTCAATAAAACACACCGCACAACGGAGTCTCGGTAAACTTTTTTTTTGTTTTAATACTTCTTTGTGAGTATTTTTATATTATAAGTCGGATGAGGTTGTATATTAGATTATAGTGCAGTCGTCTCTCGTCACTCTCCCTTTCTCTTGTCAGGAAAATCTGTACTAAAACCGCTTTCGGAGATTAACACATAACTCTCACTGCCAACGTCCCTCTTCCACCTCGGACCCCGAAGAACGACGCGGGGACCGGTGACGTTAAAATATTAATTTCCTCTCGTCCCGTTGCCCATTACACTACCACACTTTCCAGACTTTTACGAAAGTGAAAAATAATGCAATACGCGAAACCGCACGAGCGATAATAAGGCGCTAATTTTCAAAGTGTACTAAACGTTTCGGCCGCGAGTTTTTAAAGTTCACGGTTTCGCCATTAAACGTACTCGCTGTATTTCAATCTACATTCAATTACATTAAAGTGGCCCGCGCCGTAAACATTATGCACAGGACCAATTGATAATAACTACAGCTAGTTGATAATAATTATATTATTTGTGAATTATTATGTCACAAATTGTGCCTCGCGGTAACAATATCATACAATAGGTTATAATTACACTGATTATTTTATGTGGAGTATTTGTTTTACTGCCGCAGTGTATTTAACTTCTAGAGGTCAAGGAAGTTCCAAAGTCTAAACGTATACCAAGTGCTCGTAAACCGTATGCTGTTAGTCGACGAAACACGACATAATATGTATGTTCGTCTTGTCTATTGGAGGTTTTAAACGCGTATTATGCAGACTTGTAAAGTATTCGAATACGTATTTTAAATACTCGAAGAAAAAAAAATGTATTCTTATTTGAAACCCAATAAAAAAAAATTACTACTAACGATCAATTTCCAATAGTTTAAACTATTATTATTATTCGGTTTTATATATGACGGTAATCGTATAATAACGGTTTAGTAATTTAATATGATATTAGAAAATATATCTAAGAGATAATATTATGGACAGAGAAAATTTGTATTCGTACTCAGATAATTTATTAGTAAAGTACTTAAATACGCATTTCAAATATATTTGAAAGAAAATAATCTGTCTTTGTACTCTGAATACTTTTAGAAAGTCTGATATTATGTTATAATAGGTGTTCCGTTTTCATAATTATTCGTCTTTTAGTATAAAGATGGATTTTCGTGTACCGAATCTGTATACAACGCTTTGTGATTCTATACAACCGTACGCTATAATATACACCGCAGGGGCGTAATTAAGAGGGCGGGTAGGTAAGGGGATAAATCCCCTCAAAGCCTTTATTTTTTATTTTTTTTTTGATAATTAAACATGAAAATCTTATATATGCATATATGAAGAAACGAAAATCTCAAGTCTGTAATATTCGTTTATTAAGTTAGTATCTAAAAACAAAAAAAAAAAATGTTGCCTGGGTTTTTCTTGCCGATTATGTTTTCGGACACGGTGGTCCCGAATACCACCGGCGGTACGCGGTTAACGGTATTTTCGAATAATTACAATATTAATAGGTACGTTTTATTGTCGTCTGACGCCCGGACACACTAATTGTTTCACGTGCGGCCAACACATTCGAGTCGACGCACACGGCCATTAATTGCAATGTTTTCCCCGACGTGTTTTGGAAACCAACGCATGCATTATCGTCGCGCCGGCACACCAGCAATATATTATATCACATCGCCAACCTATAATACAATATAATATTGCACGTAGGTATACGCACGTTCTACACACAAACATATTTCGCGTAAAAAACCGTTTAGTGCCGACGACACCAGTGGCGTATTTACGGGAGGGCGATACGAGGCATAGATCCCCTCTACCCTCCCCGTGAACTTTTTTTTCAAAACTATTTTCCATCCCCGGGAAACATAATATGTTCATAGTTTGAGTAACGCGCACAGGATTTCTATCGCAGGGTGGTGGATTGTGCGTATACGGTAACGCAATTTTATATTTATAGTGTTATAATTAAGTCATTTCATAACTAAGACAATTCGGAGGGCGGCGAGGGGATCAGAACCGGTGACCTCTGGATATAAATGCACATATTCCCCCCTCTCGAAATCCTAAATACGCCACCAGGATGACATGATAATATTGTGTTGGATAAGTTATGATTAATGCGAATTTTTAACTTTTATAGTACTCGGTTTTATACTACGGCCTACAGACAGTCGAGGGCCCTGCGGTGGCAGCTGCTACACCAGAATTTTAGGCGGTAGCCTAAATATAGGCCTATACAAATTATTTTTAATTAATTAATAATTATAAAATATAACTAAGGTAATTTTCTATTTTTATAACTGACGAACAACAAGTCCCGCGTGTCTGCTTTTGTGAGACGAATTGGTGAGCGCGGGTGGTATATTCGAGCCATTCGATTTAATTTTGAACGTGCGCTACTGTCCCGTGTGTTTGATAAACCGGAAACAGTAATATGGTGAGTAGATTAAAAAAATTCTCGTCATTTTAAACCGGAAATTGTTGTCGAAGCGGCGAAATCGCATCTGTCGAGCGGTTTTATTTTGGCGAGTTACCTATATACGTACGTACCTATGAAAAAAAAAAAAAAAAAAAAAACAAAACATTTTCTACACGTTTCAACGGCAATCGATAAAAATGTTATTTTTCGAGGTGCGGCTAATCGAATAGTTCTATAAAAATATAATAATTTATATGCGGGTTACGCGGTAACATAGAACTAGTGTGGGCACAATGAAATTAATTCATTATAATATCGTAGACAACAACAGCATACAGCTGTACAATTGTTATTTATTTTCAACAATACTCGTGTATAGGTATGCCAGTAAAAAAAAGTTTGTATGTACATCGATAATGATATTTCACACGCCGGTTTATAATTTTTTTTATTGGTTTTTAACCATGTGTTTTTATTTATTTTTTAAAACTTTTATTTCTATTTTTTTCCGACTGTCGACAACTTTCCTACCAGACATTCTGCTATTCCGATTTTCAAGTGTAGCACCTTTTCTGGAATCATTTTTGAATATCATTGGAGAGGTCTTTTTTTTTTTAAATTTTGTTGTAGTCGGGGGAAAAAAACGTAGGAAAAACGGGAAAATGTATGGCAATAATGTTTTCACTATTGTCGATTTTTTCTTTTTATTGTAACTCTATAATATCTATTAGTATGTTATGTTCTAAAATCAGTGATCGAATGCGTTATTATTCTCGTGATGAAAACTCGTCACTATATATAAATATATAATGTTTAAGTACTTAAAACAATTAGAAGTAGTTTATTCATCATCAAATTCAATTTGGCCATTTTGAAAATATATAATTTAATAATTTATTTACACAAAACAAATCAACGTACTTCGTATACCTACATTAAAAAAAAAAAAATTTACATTAACATTAGTTACAGATCATTAAAAAATAAATATTTATAGTAGTAAAAAAAAAAAAACAATATAAATAGTAATATTAAAATATTCAAGCAAAATGTACATTTACAAAATTGTTTTTGCCGAACTATAAAAATAAACGGATATGTAATAAAGTATAATAATATGGCGTTTTAATTATGTCTAATTAACATATAAATATATATATATATATATATATAAACCGTGTTTAACTATATATAATTTCTATAAAAGACGAACGGGTTGGCCAGCAATTATAATTTATAGAATAATTGACAAATAAGCGAGTAAAAAAAAAAAAAAAAAAAATCGAATCGGTGATGTATAACGAGAATAATATTAAACTATTATTATATTGGCTGGAGTATTATAGGTGAATTCCACACACTTGTTTTTATGCCCCAGGAAGCAGTAGTCGTTTAAATAGTTATCTTGTTATACACCAGAAACGCGATCCGTGTATAATTCCACCATATTATCATACATATAATATTCTAAGGTCCGGGGATAGACGTAAACCGAAATAAAATCGTTCGTTTGGAGAACCATTAATGGGCATAATATTTATTTATGTAAACCGGTAAACGTACATCATGTTATTACGGATGTTATGTTTTGGATATGTATTTTCCTCGCCGGCGAGCGCAGTGGTTGTTTTTGTTTTTTTTTTTTTTTATTATTATATATTATTATATAGGAGCTACTTTGCGTTTCTGCCGCGGAGTATACTTAGTGAACGTTATTAATAGTTATCGGCTTGGAAGCTTTGGGGATTTCGCCCAATCTGACTATCACTCTGGTCGGCACCTCGGCCTTCGGTGTCGTCGGCGGCCGCGGGTCGTTGTTGCCCGGTTTCGCCGCGTTCCCGATGCCGTTCGACAAACCGTTTTGCGGCAGACCGCCGTTATTGTTCGGCGCGACCGCGGCGGTACCTTCGTGTCCGTCACCGCCGTCGCCGTCGTCGTCGTCGTCGTCACTGCCATCGCTGCCGCGGTCTCCCAACAAATTCTCCTCGGCCGGGTTGACCGGCGGCGGCGGCAGCGGGATGTCCTCCGTGTTGGCCGCCGAGTATTTAATCTCCTTGAGTTCGACCACTTTGTCGCTGGTCATCGAGTTGTGCCGCCTCGACCGGCCCAAACACACGGCCTTGTACACGATGGCCACTATCACCACGGCCAGTATGACGGCGGTCCCCGTAATGCCGACATTGGACTTTAGGTACTCGGCCACCTTTTTCTGGACGTTTTGCTCGTCCTCGGGCGCCTGAATCGTCAGCGGCACGATCCCGCCGTCCGCGCCGGACCGCGTGGTGGATGAATTGTTGTCCGGACCACCCGGGACCGTGGGCTCGACGTTAACGATTACATCGCCCGCCGCAAACGTGGAAGTCTCCTCGGTCGTTTCGCTGAACGGCGACAAGTTACTGACCGTCGGTTCTGCAGTAGGAGTCGTTTCCACTTCCGTTTCGGTTGAATTAGGCTGAGCGAATACTTCGGTCACGTTGGTTTTAGTGATTTCGTCAAATTCAATTCCGTTGGTTAGCGTAACGTTTTCTACCGCATCTTCTACCCGCGTAACGTTTTCTACCGCGTCTTCTACCCGCGTAACGTTTTCTACCGCGTCTTCTACCCGCGTAACGTTTTCTACCGCGTCTTCTATCTGCGTAACGTTTTCTACCGCGTCTTCTACCCGCGTAACGTTTTCTGCAGCGATTTCGACTTGATTAGTGCTCGTTTTCACTTCTTCCGTCGATTGTGTAGTAGTGATTTGTACGTTTTTCAAGTATAACTCGCCGTCCCCGCTACCGGAACCTGAACCAGAATCGTCAATTTCGTCCATCGATTGAATGGTATTTTTATCGATTTTTAATAAGTTATCCGCTTTGTATATGTCGACGGGGTCGTCGCCCATCATTTCTTGATCTGTACATATTTCTGCCATGTCGCCCAATGATTTGCCAGTGTGTTTGCAAGTTATGGTATTTCCGAACGCCACTCCTCTGGCCGTCAGTTTCCTATCGATTTCCAACAGCTCGCAAGTACAATTTATGGGATTTCCGGTCAGGTCGATCGTTCTTAAACGCTTATACGCGTCCAAGTCTTCGTATACGTTTTCGATGTAATTATCCGCAAGGTTTACGTACTTGAGACCGGGCGGGCCGAATTGCGACCCTAGACTTTTTAATTCGTTTTTCATAGCGAACAAATATTTTAGATTGGGAAGGCTTTTGAAATATACACTTTTCAACGTGCCCAGAGCGCACTCGGACAGGTCGAGCTCGGTTATGGATTCAGACACGATGAACGACGGGGCAATAAAGAGTCTAGGGTTGTTCTTCAACGACAGAAATGCTAGTTTGCGGTTATTGGCGAACGTGTTGCGGTGTAGTTTTCTGATGGCTGTCCCGACGAGGTTGAGTTCGACCAGGTCCGGGAGTCCGTCGAACGCCGAATTTCCCACGTACTGCACGGTGCCTCCGGTGATATCTAGTAACGTGAGCTGGGGGAAATGTTTGAACGCTCTGTTTTTCAACATGATCGGTGACGCGCGAGGGCTCTCGAAGTGTACTCGAAGAATTTTTTGCGGCCACACGGCCGTTGTCTGATCCGGCAAGTCCGTACAGTTGGCCGATTGTATACCGTTCTCGGCGGCGAAACATTTGCACGGGCGTGGACACAACGTGGCGGACGCGCTTGCCGCGTACAAGGCGCACAGGATCACGAGCGCTTGCATGATTCGTTGTTGGATCATTGCTGCATTTCTTCCTGTAACACAAGGAAAAAGGAAAATTTAGACGATTTTTTTTATAGTAGACGGGCGAGGGAAATATAATAACGATTTGTACAAAAGCCTCAGTCACAATCAATAAAATCGTAACGTTACAGGTACAGGAGGTAAGAATATGATGTTTTCTTTTGTTTAGTGATTTCCGGTATATACCGTGGGAATGTTTTTGATAATACGTACATATTATCTAGTTTTGAGCAAACGGCGGTTTATCGTATAGGACGTATAAAATAATATTACAATGGATACTGCGTGTAACCTATGTATATTATGATCTAGCGTAGGAAATGTTATTTACAACGCGTCGATATCGTTGATAACAATAATCATAAAAATAATAATAATAATAATACACTACAGACAACAAGAACAAAGTGCATTGATGATTATACCGTTAATTAAACGCGCGTGCTTATAATAAGTGACAAAGTGATTATTAATAAAACGACAGACGCGATAAAATCGAAAGGAATTTTATTTGAACGGCGCGTGGTGTACGTGCAGTGCTATCCATTTCCTCCATATTCTATAACAGGGGTCACCAACTAATTTCTATGTGGGTCCGTTTTGAAACTTGCCAAACTTCCCGCGGTCAAAACCATAATAACTTTTTTTACGATTAATAACAAATACACATTTTATTTTATATTGAATGATTTTTGTTAATATACTAAATTACAATTGCAAAAAAAAAGAAAAGAAAATATTAAAGTATGTTTTAATTTGAAAAATTACATTTTTTAGTTTTAACGAGTTTCTTAATATTTGGAGTAGAGTTAGGGCAACCAATATAACCCATAATATTGGAAAATATTTTTATTCACTATTATATTATACAAATGTAAAAACTACTATATTATATATTTTATAATTACGCGACCCTTCTTCTATACCCTATTCGTCGTATATACGAGTATATATACATTTCGATTAGAATAAAAAAAAATATATATATACAAACGAATGATAATAAACTACCTACATAATATATACGTATAAATATAGAGGTTACTTTGTACAGCCGATTAATTGTTATACTGTTTATAACTGGTGATACCAGTTGTTTTTTTAGAATAATAATAATAATAATAAAAATAAAAAAAAGATGATCGCGACGGGGGATTATGTACATTCTCTTAAATTCGATTTTCTCGTTTAAACAAAAAAATCCTTTTTATACACTGTTGGAATTGTAAATTATATTTTAAATGTGTATAATTTCAAATACAATTCAAACCATACCTATATAAATATATAATATATATTTATACCGGTCTATAATAATGCGCCTGTCACAGTATTTAGTGTCGAGTTTTATTTTAGGATGAAGTACCCATACGCACGTGTACGTGCGTAATATTTAATTAGTAATTATATATATATATATATATATACACCTTGATAAAAAAATATTAATTATACAAAAAACACGTACGCTGCAGGTTGTCTATACCGTGCAAGTTGGAATCCACTTAGTGGATATTTTAATGCATTTTTTTTCCCGACAAATTTTTTAGTATTAATATGATCGCGTAAGATAAAGGCAAACGAGACGATTAATGACGGTCAGCATAGGTGGATATTTGGTCACATATTTGAGGAGGGGGGCTTTACATGATAAAAAAATGATTGAACAATTTGTTTAAAAAGTTTTGCTTATTTTCAAAAATTATTATAAGTGTAGTAGAGAGATTAAAACCTTCCGGGAGGGGGGGCTTAATAACTTTCTAAGGGGGGAACTAAAACCTTAAAGTCCCCCTAAAATATCCGCCACTGACGGTTAGTTAACTGACTGTGAATTAAATCCGAACAACAAGCAAAATACATACTGATAATAATTCCATGTATACTGTGAAATATTAAATCATTATATTTGTTTTGAATATTATCAAAAAATATTATGATTATGTACACTAAAAATAAGAACGATGAGATTATATTTGGTTATACGCATCTCCTGACTATTATACGAAATTGTATAATTCATAAAATAAAATAACTGTAATGATGGATGGAAAACACCGATAAAATATTTCCGACATTTCATTTCCACATGTCAACCAACATAATATTATTATTATAAGTATGTATAAAAATGTTATCTATAAAATATTTAATATAATCCAGATGGTAAATGTTGAAATTGTATTTAATTTTGTATAATAAAGTTAAATAAATTAAATGATTTAATAACATCTCAAAATAAATTATTTCAATTAACTTAAGTAACAAAGAACATATAATATAGTAAGTTGTATTAATTGAACTAATTAAATAATATGTTTGTGAATATTTTATAATAACTTACTATAAAAGTAGTTGACATTTAATTCATTTTTTTCTTATGTAAAAACTGTAAATTTCACAAAATTTCTCCACGTAGTTTTAAATAAAAAATAATAATATCTGTACGTTAAACGATCCAAATTGTATTGCAATAGTAACTACCAGTATTATGTTATTGTGATTATGTTATACGAAATGTTCTAATAATATCACGATAACATATAGTACGAGTGGTAATACATAAATGATTTGTATTTATTTTTCGTTTGGTTAATATAAATCTAACAATAATATATAATATATAGGCTTTTTATATTAGAGGCATCTTGTTTACGGCCACCTGTAGAACAATCAAGGAGTTTGCGAGTTGTTAATTCTAAAAAAACACGAACCTATACGTATGGTTAAATTGATAATATAACAATATGATATATATTAGTCGTAAATTTATAAATAAATGTTATTGTTTTTCGTTAAATAATAATAATAAAAAAAATGAATATCGGTTACATTATTCACTATTTAAAAAATAATAATCCGGGCCTATAGTATTTCAGACACAAGAGAGGAGAACATTAAAAAAAAAAAAAAAAAACCCGAAAAGTTTAATAATGATATTATTAATTTAAGTATATATGGGCGGCGGTGGTTGCGCGATTAAATTACACTCGAGAAAAACATTTTAATGTTGATAACATTGAGAGAGAATTTAATGTATATAACGCGCGTTATTCCCTCGAGGCCTCCGATGCGTATATAAATTATATACGAAATAATAGTATAATGCCGCCGCTGTTGTTTCCTTTAAAACGGTTGTTGGCACTTATTTCCAAGGCGAGTATCTATAATAATATATACTCGAGTAGATAAAAAAAAAAAAAAAAAAAAAATTAAAACAATAATTCCGTGTATTTTTTTTTTTTCCTCCTCAAAGCGATTGTGTGCAAATGGCCTGGCACAAAACTCCCGGGCACGTGCAGCAGCGGCAAAGCTAGCGAAAAGTGAAACCGGTATAACCGACGTGAACCGATTTCTGTCAAACCCCCCCCCCCACCCACCCACCCCATCGCCGGTAGATTTGCATCTGGTCAAACACAATAAATAATCGGATCGCCGACAGACAAATAGGTCGCGTGATGGTTACGGGCTCGCGTGTATCCGACAAACCGAATGCGCGCGCGCGCGTGCGCCCGTACGTATTATACGTACGTTTCAAAATATCGACAAAATTTTCGATTGCGCAAAATCTCGGCGTCCGGATGATTCGAATTTCACCGACGTGTCGTATAAAAAAAAAAAAAAAATAATAAAATGTATTTATATATATGTATCAAAAACAGCGTATTCGGCCGGTCGACCCCGATTCCGGCACGTGTAAGCATAATATTATATATTTTCGAACATAAATTACCGACGGGTAATCGGATATCGACGGCCTTCCGGCTATTAACCCGCAGCATATTTAATATAAAACGTCTCGCGAACGAGCCATAGATACGACGGCGACGGGCAAATATATAATAACCTAACCTCTCCTACCGTAAATAATAATAATAATAATAATTATTATTATTATGTGATGACTTCGATAAAATAATAATATATTTCATTTCTCCGTCCCGACTTTGCCGTTTAAAATGTAATTAGACGTGCTTTATTGCTACATACGCGCCGTACACGCGCAGCAGAGTCGGGCGGCGAATAAGCGTAAATAAACCGAAAATAAATTAATCGTAAAATATTTTGGACGAAAAATAATTTAACCGACACACACATTTCCCTCCCCTCACCCCTCTCGAGTAGACCGTAAAAGAGCCGAAAATAATATGGCTGGTTGTAATATACGTACAATAATGTAATGTTGTATAACATTTTATGAATGTACGTATTAGTGAGTTTTTAATAATATAAATCGTGACCGAGTAGGTAATAAAAGTTTTAAATTAGCCTTAATATTCAACATTTTCGGCCGAATTTTCTGTTTTTCCGGGGCCGAACCTAACCCAGTCTGCCACTGATGGCACCCACAGCTTACTTTTTTTTTATCACTAAGTACAATTTATGATGAACCTTGTATCAAACTGTTAAGCATTTTTATTAATCCGAAATAATTTCGTTCGCATACACATGGAAAACATACGAGCGGTAGAACGTGAACAAATATTTTGAATGGAACACATTCGGCTATTATATTTTCGGTTTTTGTATAGCTCTTCGTCTCATTAACCGCATTTTGTTCGTGGTTTATATTTTTTTTTTTCTCGCCCGGAAAAGATATGCTGCCCTGCTAAGCCAAAGAGTAGTATTTACCTAAGCGATACAATTTGAACAATTGCTTTTCCATATTATAAAGTAATCGCCTTTTTGGTCCTCGACAAAAAAATTACAGTAAATTCAATGGATTTCACAATAAATGCGCGATACTAAGCAAAAAATCAATATCAAACATATACTATACGGTAATTTTTTTGTTTAGTATTGGCTTGCATTGATTTTTAAAATTAATTTTAAACCTTTTCTCTAAAAAGAAACTGGTGCAGAGATCTTCTTAATGGTTAACAAATAAAAATTTTATAAAATATTCCTAACCATATTCATGTTTTAAATTACTGTAGCAGATATTCTTATTATGCCTTTGGGTATAGATTGTATATTTTCTAATAAAACTTAAAAAAAAAAAAATTTTAACTAGAGAAGACGCATTCATTTTCCTTGTCGGGGCGTTAATTTCCTTAAAGCCGGCCCTGGGATACGATTACCAAAGGTATTCTAATAAGATTATCGAAGATTTCCGTAATTACCGCATATATATTTTGTACACCTATTGCTAGTTTAAAATCAGTAATGGAATTTTTATTTTTATTTTTTTTTTTAGACAAGTATAATATAATATACATTTTCCACGATAATCGCATTTCCGGTCGTCACAATATGTTTTTCTGTTCTTATACGCATTTCATACGATAATATTATTATATTTCTGCAGATTGCCCAACGTACCACGTGTAACTCATATTGTTTCTACAACATTTATTGGATTTATTAATGATTATTTTTTTAAATCTCTAGTTTTTTTTTTTTTTTTTGAACAATATTCCACAGCTAAATTATTATTATTATTATTATTAAGTCTACGGGTTTTATTATTATAATACAGACGGCGACATGATTTTTTTATTTGTCTTTGACCAAAGTACTTAGACATATTTTAACGGTATTACACCATTCGTATACAAATATATTTATTTTTTTTTTTTTTAAACTATTTTAAGCTATCAGAGATGGCTGTAAAAAAAAGTACAACTAAAGCTAAAATATTAGCTTGCACGTGTTTATACTATTGGACGCGTGTTAACTGCTGTTCCTCTGCCAGCATAAAATTTATACATATATGAGAATTTTCAATGTTCCTTAAAGTATAAATGTTTGACAATATTTTTAAATTTCGTGAAAATTTAACATAGTAATATAATTATAATCGTCCAGCGTGCAATGTAAAATATAAAAGCTGTATATAAATAAATATCAATTAAAACATTTCCAGGCAATATATTATGTACCAGTAGCTACTCGTACTACGTGTTACTGCTTTTTATTGTATTTAAATTAGTTTACATAGTAGAGAAAAAATGTATCTATAGCATATTACGATATTATATTAGAATAATAGTCGAGATGTAAAAACGTGATTGAAATAATAATAATAAAAAAAAAAAAAAAAAATAATTTTTATAAAATTATAATAATATACACCTATACTGTTATGACGTGCCACAACTCATTATTATGGGATAATAATACCAATACGGGAATGGAACATTAATTAATTTAATTCTATAGACATTAAAAAATTACATTCCTAATTGTGATAATATCGGGACTTTTAATAGGAAATTTGATTAATTAAGTATAACACATATTTTCAACGCGATAGATAACCTTTGAAATAATGTACTTATACGATTTTTAATTTTGTGTTCACCACAACCTAATTTTTTTGAAATTGAAGGTTAGTATAAGTACAGTGATTCGCACTAATTTATTATACGAACTGTATTAGGCCGTATTCCATAACTAGGCATTGTCAATCAAAATGATAATAATATAATATACTCGTTCCGAAATTCAACTTTTTGATAATATTTTATTGTTGAATCTTGTTCCAAAATACAACGTTGCCCAACTAAATTTCCGTCCGGTCCAGCGTTCAATTTGATCAATTGTTCCAATTAATGATATTTCTTATCAGTTCTTATTTGTCACGATTTAAATCCATGCCAATCGTACATTTAATAAAATACGAAAAATGTTGCAATCGTACGATTATGTTCCATTATCCAACGTATATTCCATATTCCAATTTTGGAATGCAAGTTTATAATATTATATAAAATAGTTACCTATTGAATTAAAAGCATTCAGATGGTTTATCGATAGGAAAATATTGGCAACGGGTCAAATAAATAGTTTTATTGCAACTTATAAAACGTAACATGACAAAACCAACATTCAGTCTTTAAATGGTATCTATAATATTTAAAAGAACGTTTGAAATAAAACTCGAATCGTCATTTTTAACAAACCAATATCATATTCGACGCTTGATATATTTCGATTAGTCGTATTTTATTACGGAGTACAATGATACAAATCAAAATTATAATAAAAAAATATTACTCATTAAAAATAGTTAAAAAAAATAATGCCAGTAAACAAATCGCACAGTGTAATAATTGGTCCATTACAATAATAATAAAGATACGATTTCGTCAATTATTCTGTAATAATATACAGACGTGCAACAGGATCGTCTAATTCGGAAATAATAATATACGATTGTTTATTGTAACTCATAATTTAAGCGGTATGACGAACACGCAGCAGCTACCTTAGTATTAATTGTAATGTATAATTTACTCTCGACGTAGGAATTTTAATACGCTTAGCTAGCGCAATGTTTGCGTTGTTCGAGTATATACAGGGAGGTTATTTATCCGTTTCTCAACAACTACTATATATATATATATATATACTTGAGTACTCCAGTCGTAACCATAAAGTCAAACGGCGTATTATTATATTGTTATGGGTACTCTCCGCCGAGCTGCGGCCGGCGGGCGTATTTACACGTGCGTTACGCCAAACAAAGTTAAATCATCATTTTTCTTTTTGTCATCGGCCAAAAAAACCGCACAGACTCCGCCCACTGACATACTTATGGTAAACCTTGGTCGCAAGTTATAATAAGTGTCTTATTAATAATAAAATACTTACAAAAGTACGTAGATATGGCAGTAATAATAATTATTATTACACCTATACCGTACGTATATAATATCATCGCGTAATAAATTGTTTTGAAATTTCGCGGTTTATTTTCCGAGACGGACTCGTGTACATACATTATCAATATCGTCTGCAAGATAATATTTCCATAGACGAACAAAAAAAAAAACACATGCACATTATTTCTCTTTTTGATGTGGATTTGAATTTGGTGCGCGAAAGTGAGAAATTCGTTCGTAAAACACAGAATGAACATAATAATCGGTAATTATTTTCCTATTCCAACGGAAATTTTCGTTTCGACGAAATATGTATACGTGCGCGAAGGTTAAGCGAGGTATGTATAGAAACATTAGAAACCATGAAGTATTTTCGTACAACGCTATATTATTATACTATGCTAAATACTGACCAACTCTTTTCGGCAATAGTCCCAAAGTCTGTTCGGAATTCATATACATTGATTAGGAATAATATTCTAAAACGTATAATTGAAATTTAGTTTAAATTACGAAATATGATAAAACCGACAGACTTCTCATTATTGTAACCGAACTCGGTTGGGTACTAAATAAAGGAAAATTTACAGCTATTCCGTTATTGAAATCGAAAAACTCGCCCGAAAACAGTAGGTATACCTATACCTATATAAATTGCTCAAAGGTGAGTATATTAACTAGTTAAAAAATTAAAAAGTAATTTTTTTTAACTTTTTTAACTTAGCTAGTTAATTATTTGAAGACGAATGATTTATTCGAAATTCAATATTAATTGACTGTTGGTACTATGATTTATGTGTTCCGTATACATAATGTTGATTTAAGCGAAAAAAAAAAAATATATTAATATATTTTTTTTGCATTTTAATTTTAACTAGGTTAAATTTATGTTTTGTTAACTTTTGACTAAATACGTTTATTTAACTTGATCAATTTAATTTTCAAAAATTTAAATTTTCGTTTCCTTTATTCTATATACCTGACAGGTGTTCGACACGCGCCATACTGCAAAATGAAAATATTATATATAGGTTTCAGGAACATTATAGGTATGTACCGGTATATATTTTCGCGAACCGTCGATATTATTTTTTTTTTTAACGAGTGCCTACGTATATTTTCTAAATTGACCGTTTGTGGTAATAATACCTAACCTATATACAATTTGCGCGCTACCTCTATACAACTGTTTCTCCGATATAATATTACGCACACCTTAAACCGACCGTTGCGCACATACCATTAGGCGGGTATTTTTTTTTTTATGCGCGTGCACAATGATGTGAAAGTCGACCCCTAAAAAAAAAAACTTTTCCCATTGACTAGTAGTGGCGAGCGAGCGCGCGGCGACACGATTGGCGGGTATGAAACCTACGCGAGCACGTGTGCGGTTCGTCCGTTCGCCGGGTTCCGAGAACCGAATATTTATCAATGTCGTCGTATTATTTTCGCGTCCAACGACCACAACAACCGCGCGCCGCCGCGATTCCCCATAATATTATTTTATACTTTACCGGGAGCGTACCCGCCGTGCACCGCCGCAGCAACACTCTCGGCCAGTCTGCCCGCGTGTGTACCGCCGGGACCCGTCCGACTGGTTGGCGGCAAACTTCCTAATTGGGCATATATATATATACATATATACGGGGCCCGGCTATAATATTACGAAGAACGAGCGTTTTTTTTTTTTTTTTTTTTGTTCCCCTTTCCCCCCCCTTCCCATTCGGACGTATTATATCGTTACGACAATATTATTGTGTACGTATGTACCGAAGGAGCAGCAGCCGCCGCCGTTTTTTACATTTTGACGGAGCGAAATTTCTACGCGACACTACAATACAATAATATGTACACGTTCTTTTTATTCGTATTTTCCGTTAGATGTCCAGCCGGGGAGAGGGGGGGTGAGGGAGTGGGAAATAGAAAAAAAATTGTTTTGTACGCCCGCATACGCGGTGGGCAGGGGAGGGGGGGACGGGATCGATAAACCACGACAATTTTTCCTCAAAAACAATAATACGGTTAACAATAAGTAGTGGGTAGGCCGAACAAAAAAAAAAAAAAAAACTTATACGATGTACACGGGGGGGACCTTGAATCTCATTATATATTGTTTTGTAATCCCCTTTTGTCGAACGCGAGCGCGCGCGCGCTGTTCTATTATAACGCGCCGGCAGCAGTAAAAAATTACGCTGGCGCGTTTATTCTCGACAAATTCATGTAGGCGCTATTGTCGCCGCCAAGTTCGTTAAACGCACATTGTACGAATTTCCATAGATCCGCCTAGATTTTGAAGTTTTCGTAGGAAAAAAAAAAAAAAAATCATATACGCGCGCGATATTCAAGCAGCCCATTGTGTTCCGCTCTAAATTTGTTCCAGGCGCGTACCCGAGTCCGACCCGAAACGACAATAGATAGACGCGCTTCTTTTTTTTTTTTTTTTTTTGATTTATATATTATTATTATACACGTCTGCATTTCGGATTGACGGTCTTAAGGCACACCCATCGTTTTGTATAATATCACGGCTATATTATACGCAACGGATTTTTGCACGCAATTTATTTATTATATTACATAATTATTACGTTTTTGCAACGGTCGGTTGTTGGGTTATTAGTCGAACGAACAAAAAAAAATTAAATATATATATATTAACAATTAAACAGTTTTGGCGATTGGCGATGGATTTCGAGTGCATAAACCTCCGCGGTGTTCCGACAAACGCTGATATGTACGTTTTTACAACTTTCGGTGACATTATATTATTATTGGATTAACGAGTAATATCAGTTTCGGTCTTTGCTCGTAAATAACGTATGAAATATAGGTGTGACATACCGTATTTTGCCACAAATTGAAACATAGTTGATTTCCTAACTATTCAGGAAGTATTGCCGAAATACGAGAATCCGGATTTTTTGATTCCGAAATTTGACATCCAACATTTATTGTAAATCCAGATTTTAAAATCCGGATTTTTACCTGAATTCAAATTTTGGTTTTTAAAATTGTGATTTTATATTCTTTAATTAATTTCTCATACAACTGTTATTATTATCTTATTGTTAATAGCATTGAATGTGTAAAACATTAAAGACGTTTTTACAATTAAAAAATATCACAAATAGAAATTTGTTTAAAAAAATAAGTACAACAAAAAAAAAAAAAAAAAAAAACGTACATATTACACTCTAATTTATATAATATATTACTAGATGACCCGGAAAACGTCGTTTTACCCATAAAAATGTCAAAATTTCGGATTTCGAAATCTGGATTTGTAAGATTTTCGGGTAATCCGGATTTCATCACTACTATTTACACGATAATCCAAAAATGACAATTCCAGCTTCTGCCATCACGGCACAGACCTATATAATATACAAATGTTTAACTACAGTTATTCCGAAACGGTATGTAATGAAATTTCTATATAATATAACCCGACCGACTATTATATGAACAGTGGTATAGCCAGGGGGAGGTTTCCGGTGTTTATCCTCCCCTTCAATTTGCCCTTTAACTCCAAAAATGTATTGTATAATTTATACAATTGGGTAATATCGTTAATCCAAGTTAAACCTATTTATAGTTTAATTTATACTGATCATTGAATAATCCTGACTACGCCACTGAATATATAGTAAAGTCATATATAACAGTGATTAGTGCAGTATTGTCGGGTAGACCGTAAATGACCCGCAACGCGTGTGCTCGCGGTTAACCGAAAAGTGTGCAGAATAATATTATTATGTTGTTTCTTTCTTAGAGGTTTCGCCGACAAAAGACCGGACTCGCTAATGATTTTCTAAAAAAAATAATAACGAAATTCTCGCGGATTTAAATGGTTTATATATTATTTTTCCGGTTCGTGTCGGAAGGAATTTTGCACAGTTAATATACCCGCAGGCCCCGGTATTTAAGGAACCGCTCCAACGGGAATTCTTCTCCGATGCCGGCGGGGCACTTTGCGAAGGATTGACACATGTTACTCTAATTATTTTGAAAATCAATTTTTTATTCAAGTTATAATTATAGAAAGCCACCTATTATAATAATATATAGTGGTGCCTCGTGGCGCAAAATTTTTTAATTCGATCTTGACCTTATGGTATGTTATTTTTTTTCTCTATAAAGGTATATCATAAATCATTACCTATGATAATTTTTTTTTTTGACGATTCGTTTAACGTTCCGTTTTCGAAAAAAAATGTAATTAAACCATCCGATATAGTACTGTGTGTTTTAACTTGTAACGTATTTATACTATGAAATCTGAAATTACGGTCGAAAAACGATAATCTAAAATAATAATTTATCTTTAATTAATATAATATTACTATAAAAATAAACGGAATATAATAGTTTTATGGACATGTAAAATAATTAGTTTTCGACTACACACGTAGATAGCGGGGGTATCGAAACAATTAAGCGGTTTGTTCGGCGATAAATTGTTTTGTGTAAGTCATTAACAGTTTTCGCAAAGTCATTTGTGGATAACAATAATAATGTGTACTGTTATTATGGTAGTATAAAAAAATTATAATATATTATAGTGTCGAGTATCAAAATAATTATTTCGTAAGTCTATAACGTGTTTTGAATTTTTTTCTGTCCTTCGGAACTTATTTTAACGATTGAGGCTGGTCATGGTATATATATATATATATATATATATATATATATATATATATATATATATATATATATATATGTATATAAATAACAGAAAATACGTACGATTATATTATATTATATTTCGAATAGAGCAGTTATACGGATATACATGCATTGAAAACGTTTTGTTTTCTTTTTTCTTCTGCTTTTACAAACGTATCTAATTGGACATTGTGTACTTCGGGATGTTTCGGATATAATAATATATGTAATGTATGGCGGGAACAAAAAAGTATTCCAAAGTCAATAAACGCGATACGAGCGTATAAAAACACCGTGTAAGCGAGTCGTACCCGTACCGTTAAAACATAACATATGACCGTAGATTATTATTATTATTATTATTATTATTTTTTTTTGGTAGCACGTCTTAATATACGGTATCGAAATTCCATCGTCTAATGTATAAAGTGGTAACTCGACAACGTACGTATCCGAGTTTCCCATATAATAATGTCTAACCTAACCTGTAACCCCTTAGAAAAAAAAAACCGACATTATTCTATAACTCACAATTGGACCACCTAGATTGTCAGCGCATCTACAAACATACGCACGCGCATGCATATAATGCATTATATACAACTCAGAAAAAAAAAAAAAAATAGAAGACAAAATTGGAGAATAATGTAAAAAAAAAAAAAATAATAATAATAAAAAAAATAGGAGCGTTTTTATTATTGTCTTTGTCTGGCCGTCGTCGTCGTCGTCGTCATCGCGGTAAAGAGAGGGCAGCGGTCGAGAAGACGAGCGTGTATATTATAGGTACGTCGCAGTATACCAAACAGGACCGGTAACCCGGTAACCGGTTGTCGGTTACGTCGCTAGCAGTCGGGTAGCTGTCATACGCGTATTATACGGGCAATAGTGCGGGTGCGTCACTCCGTTAGTAATAACTGTCACCACCTCGCCAGCCAGGGGGTTTAATATCGAAACCCGAGATGGATTCATAAATACCAAACCGACCCGGGGGTGTTCAAGGTTTCGTGTGGTTTTATTTCTACTACTTTTAATATGAGTATGCGACTCAAAATCGGTTAGAAGAAAAAAAAAACGTTTATGCAACAATGTCCGACGATAATCGTCTGAGGTTTATATCATAGCCAACTTGAATTGTTCCAATACTATCATTAGAGGGAGTGAAGGATTTTTCACGAAGATATTCCAATTATGTTACAATATTTACTATTACTGCGTGTATACGTACACTGGGTACCTATATACTTTCCTTTTACATTCACACCGTCCTCGGGGCAAATACGCATTTGCGGCTTCGTTTTGATATTTTTTATTGTTATTCGTACCGACCTGAGGCTAAAATGGGGAGAGGTGTAGATAAAAACATTTTGCTCGGAGATACTTATTATCGGGAGAAAATTGCGTTGCTCTCTACAAGAGTGCGAATACGTATACAAAAAACATCTACACTGCCTCAAGAAACACTAATGCGGTAAAAAATAAAATCGACAATATTATTATAGTCGATATTATGGCTTATGAGTAGATCACGGATTTCTATCCACTAAAAAATATCAAAATATACCGTATAACTAACATGTAGTGAAAATCGTGAAAATATGCAAGAAAAAAAAATGTTTAAATTCGGTAATACGGTAAAAAAAAAAAAAATGCACAGAACAGTATGTGGATAACTGACTGACGCAGCAATACCGATAAACGATGTACAATAATCGTAATCAATTTCTTATTTATATTTCAATTACAATTTAGTGCCTGGAAAATTTATTTTTGAATTTTCTACTTGACGAAATATTATACCTTTTTTTTAAAAAAAAGAGTTTGCCATTAATTTCAAACCATCATTGATGAATTATGATTACTGATAAAAATCCAAAAATATGTAAAAGAAAAAATATACAATTACATACAAATCCGCACTCTGGTTATGAGTTATGCCTATACAAATTTGAACCCATAGTAGTGGCGTTTTCATATTATGCACGATTGAGAAAAAACCGGGATAGCGTATAATGTGCATATCACTGGCTAAAATTACACGTCCGATATTATAAGTGCATCTTTCACTAGTATAATGGTGTGTATAATATAATATTTTGATGTAAATGTATATTGTAAAAAAAAAAAAAAACTATAACTAGTATAACTGGTTGATAAATTCGGTTTGTTTATTAACATGTATAATGTATATTGCTATTTATATGTTTGATGGTTTTAATGAAAATTAAGTGTATAAAATGTATGTCAAGGCAGAATCAATGTTGTACAATATACACTGTAGTGTATTTTGTATGTAAATAGTAATAATATTATGACGTTTTTAATTGAAACCGATGAATATATTCATTGGTATACTTATAAAAAAAAATATTTACTCGTACATGTATTAAACGTAGTTAAAAAAAAAGACATCTCATATTCGAGGTTCAAACTGTTTATAAATAAACAAAATAATTATCGTATCAGTATCGAATTTAACGGAAAAACAGTACATTTATAGAAGTTGACATTGAATGTCGAACCAATTTCCCTTTTTTTCAAGGGAACGAAATTAAAAATGTAATCTGTAGAATTATCCGAGTTTTTGGTATATGCTTATGCTTGTATTTACATAATAAATATAAGTCGAATAATAGTTAAAAAGTCAATTTTTTCTTAAAACCTTTTATTTTAACTAGATCATATTAATTTCGCGGTTAGTTAACTAGTTTAGTTTAATTTTATAAATTCAAATTCAGCGGGATAAGTACCTAGTTAATTGTCATAATCATTCGGTTTAGTTAACAGGTTGATTATGATTACGAAACTCGAATTTGCAATTAAATTTAACCAGTTATACCGCGTTATATACAGGAGTTATATAATTGCAAAATATATATATATATATAATACAATATATTTAAATAGGTAATTTTAACGTTGAATACACCTTTTTAGCGAATTATGTTACGTTTTTTGAATATGAATTCTATCAATATAACGAGCCAAATTTAATTTTGTATTAATTTTTAACTGAAGGTTCATTTTGTTTATTTAACATATCTTAAGCACGTTAATTATTATTTGCATTGCCCACCTTTGAAAATCAACATAGTACCTATAGCATCTACAGTGTATACGAGCAAATGTTATTTTTACGTATATACAATTACATACGGTTTGAAATCTAAACATTAGACGAATTATATAATACATTATATATTACATCATATATATATATTATTGGTGATTTGAGAATTTCTTTTTGAAAATAGTTTAAAAATTGTTAACACGGAAGTACACATATATTACAAATAGTCTGTTAGGCATTACCAATAGTATTTATAAATAACAATTATTCAAAATCCTTGTCATATTATCGAGTGTTACTATAAAAAAAACCTATATACTAGGGTGTCCCTAATTTTTGAACTTTAATTTTTTGAACACATACCCTCTAATTTTTTTCTGATTAATCTAAAACTATCGTAAATGAAATATTTCCCCCCTAGAATAAAGTTAATTTGTGCCGAATCTTCATCAAACTTGAATATACACGAATGTAGTGCTTTCCGATAAAAAAAGACCCATTCTTGGGTAAATGCAAATGTCTCTTGGCCATAACTTTTGATCGATTGACTTGAAATTTTTACCAGGTTTTTGAGGCATAAGTACACAAATAAAATTTTTAAATGTATTTAACTTTTTGAATGGACTTTTTAACCTATTTCTCCTAAGTTTATGAAAAAAAAAAAAATTACCTAAGATTAAAAATATACATTAAATTTGTTTTTTCAACATTATAAATTCTCAACGAAACTATAAATAAATTTAACTTTATGTCTCATTTGCCAGTTAGCCGATAACATATGTCTTATAACTTTTATTGTATTTTTTTTCTCTTATCGTAGTTTCGTACGATAAAATTGCTTCGGTGTTGCACGATTTATGTGGCCAGTGGTCATCTGATAATCGTAATATATATTTCGTACAGTATTGGTGAGTTTCGTGTTCGTTTATTTAATAATTAAATATGCCAATCTTACGTAGTGCTAAAAAAACTAGTATTTTTGGTTGGTGATTTGAATCATCAAATTTTCGGAGCTATCTCCCGTCTAATCGTCTAGTGGTGGCTGTTTCATTGTAAACATACGTGAAGTAAAATTTTCTGTGAGTGAAAGTGCTAATTTAACCGTTCGCGAGTGCAATATATTTTGGGTGAAAGCCCGAATTCCAACAAAAGCTCTTCCCAATAGTGTAAAAAATCTCGTTAAGTCATACGACGATTGGAGGAATAAGATACAAATAAAACTCAAGAGATCTTCGAGTGTCGTAGACATGATTTAATGAATATGCTAGATTGCATTTTTGATATAGCACTATTATGTATAAAATAAAAAAGTATTCAATTGATCTATGTGTTTTCACATTTTCTCCAGATCTTCGTCAATTCTTCACAAATACCTAGTAAAAATGTCTAGTTGATCGGTCAAGAGTTAAGGCCAAGGGAAATTTTTAGGTGTCCCAAAAAATGAAACTATTTTAATGGAACCACTAGAATTCACATATATCAATTTTAAAGAGATTTCGGCACGAGTCAACGTTATCCCAGAAAGAAAATATTTCATTTACAATAGTTTTAGACCAAAAGGAAAAAGATTAGAGAGTATGCATGTCGATTTTCTAAGAAAAAATGTTTTATTCATATAAGGGACTAATATATACCTATTGAAATTCTTTATCGATATAATCGAATATATTTTTTAATATTGCTTAAAAGCATTTATACTTTAAAAAATAAATACATAAATACCCAGTAAAATACCTATATTTAATATCGGCCTGCGAATAGTAGATTTATCGTATAATTAGTTTGTGTTGTCGATATCACAACTATATTTAATAACTATTCACTGTGTTTTAAATAATATACATTTGTTTTCTTTAAATGTTGTTAAGAATAAGTGCTGAATATCTACGTCAATAATATTGACATAAATACACTGCATACAAATTAAAACTGCAATTTGCTACGAAACCGAACGCTTACATCTTAAGAATTTTTTTCATTTTCCGTATTTTGACCCTAAGGACAAATTCAAGTAGTTGTAAAAAATATTGCTACCTATACTTCAATAGTATCGTATAAGTTGTTATTCCTATAATATTGTTTTATTATTCGTTTCTAGATTTATATTTCAAAAAAAGAAAAAAAAAACATCGACTATAATAACGATTAAATAATAAAACCACGACTGCCTGATTGTTTCTTAAAAGCTAATTATAATATATTATCATTTTTAATCACCTACATAAAAATACATGTTGTTAATAATACTTTAATTTTTTTATTTTCGTTTATTATACGTATATAAATAATATAATTTATTTATAATTAGGCACACTGCTAAACAAGGATCTAAAATTACTTTGCCAGTAACACGATATTACATAGAAAGAATAAAAAGAAAAAATGTTCGTTCCTCCATTTATGCCGCCCTTATAAATACTCCTAAGGCAACGTTTAACTTACTTATTTTAGCCTAGCCATGACCCCGTATAAAATACACCACATTATTCTTTTTATTATTACATATTAATCGCGCTTACACTGCAATAATTAAAATTGATTTGAATAATAATAATAATTTTAGTCTATATTTATGTTAATATTTTAGATGGGTAGTTTCGGTACCTATGATTAGACTTCTTGAAATAATTAGATCGTAATATAAATTCCAAACTATTGTTTAATATGATCATTAATGAAATTAAAAAAATAAGATTGACTAATCTCGAATTTGACCAGCCTAATAAAATTTCATACGTAGATTCAAGATAATTGAATAATAATAAGTTGAAAAATTATTACGAAATCAAAGTAAATTATAATAGGCTACGATTTTTTCCGTTGAAGGTTTAGAAATGTTTTTATGTAGGTATATTATTATTGCATATTTTTTATTTTTTGGCCCGGGTAATTAGACATTAATCATTGTCATGATATTTGTCATTATATTAGATATTATTATCAGGAGTATGTTACCGTGCGTGCGTATTCACGGCATTTCGAATAAATAATATCAGGACGATGTCTTTTTCTCAGTGATAATAATATTCGTAGTGATTAACGTTTTGTGTATGGAAATAATATTGTGCATTAATACAGCCACGCCGCTGCCGTCGTGTGGTTTTGGACTTGGGTGTTATATCTATAATTACATTTATATAACTTAATAATTGCATATAGACATATAGGAATGGTAAATATTCTGTTTATGAACAATTACCATTTTAACAATTATAATATAATGACGACGTGATGGTTTTTGCCCAAGGTGTCGCCGTGTCGGACGTCGGTTGGCGGAGACATTAGGAGTTTTAATAACGATGTTTGTACACTCGAAGTGTATATAAAAAGAGAAAAATATTTACTATAGGTATGTTTACTACTGAAAAATATAACTTTGACCGGTTGATAACGATAAAGGTATATAAGAATATTAATTTTTTTTTCTGTCGTGTTAAAATTTGTTTTGCGCTAGTATTTATTTCAAAACATCAAAGAAATACGCGGGTCAATAATCAATATGTGAAAATGTAAGCGTCTAATATCATTAAATGGCGATATTTTATAGAAAATAAAATGTGTGTCGTGTATGTATTATTAAGAGGTCGGATTGTCGCAGACGCAAAAAATAATGTGATAAACGTAAAAAAAAAATACGTAGTAAAAGAACAAAACAAAGCCTGGAGTATTATATGAGTTATGTGCAAGTACGACCGGTTTCGATTTAAAAAAAAAAAAAAATCATCATCGTCAGGTAATAGAACAGCAAAAGTGAACATATAATACGTTTTAACTATTTAAACACGCGCTCCGATTTTAAATAAAGAAAACGATTTTCAATATTATAAAAGTGCCTGTTAAAAATAACTATTAAATTTCAAAAACAAATACTTTTGAAAGATATATTTTCACTGATTTATTCAAATATTTTAATAAAAATTTGTCAAAAGTCTATCGTTGTGACACATTTGCCATCTCTATATTTCTAACGGACAAAATATCGAAAATATGTTCACTTATTACAAACTAAAAGCCCTTGAAAATCGGATTTAGGTATAAAACACTTTTTATAATATTTTGAAGACGAACTCATTAGGTGTACAATTCTTTAAATTAGATAGAAAATAATAATACATATCGAAAAGGTTATTTTCAAAATTTTGTCATCTAAAAATTGTATAATAGGTGTTTTATCTCTAAAACCGATTTTAAAATCATTTTTGTTTGTGTTACTAGACACATTATTGACCGTTGGAAAGACAGAAACGGCAAATGCCTTGGGTAACCACTATATACTTGATATACACTTAAATATTTTTTCAATATTTTATTAGGAATTAAATTATTGTTTTAAAATTTAAAATGAATAGAAAAATATCGAATGCACTTATCGAAAATGCCGTACGTAACGCCAATATATTATTTTATCAGTTGATTATTTTAGATAAGCACGAGAAAACGCTAAATTTAATCAAAATTCATAACAATCTAGTGAACTCTGGTCATAATAATATTATGTCATTATTATTATCATTCGTGATTATTGGATTTATACAGATCATCGTTCATTTTCATATCAATGCCTTTTTAATATTGATTCTATATTTTTATTATCAGGGTATTAAATATCGTTTGAAGGTAAAAACAAATGTTAAAACGACTGTCGTTTTAATTGAAATTGTATAACCTAGAGTCGTAACAAAATATTATGCCGATAAACTGGATTACAATTTCTAGTCGTAAAATATATTGTATTGCAGCAACGAGACATTTTTGCTTTCACTTAACGCATTCAACAATAATGACGAAGAAACGAGCATTTTTTGCTGCTGTTGTTGTTGTATAAACGCATAAATGTATATTAACAATAAACACACCCAAAAATGTTGGTATTTTTTTTTTAAAAATTCTGGGTACCTATGGGGTAGTATAATGTGTTTGGATGAAGAACTGGTGAGATATACTTTATCGATATATTATTGTATTATCGGTAGGTATCCGTAATAGATGCTAGAAGCCAATTTTTAGTTTTTACCGAACAAAAGACCACATGTGCACGCGCGAAACAATATAATAGTACTGTAAGGTCCGCCCCGCATCGGGGTCCGTTTTCCAATACATATATATAATATATGCGATTCAATAGGACAACGAGGGTTTCCGAGTTAATTGAATACTTTACACGACCAGATGGTAAATATTTTAATGCCTACACTGGCAGTATAACACACGTATAATATGACGATATGGAACACACAAACTAGGTGGTAACGACGTAAATCTTTTCCCGATAACCCAAAAGAAATACATAAAAGGTCGAATGTCATCGTGTTGCCGCTGCTGCTGCTGCTGCTATTACAGTTGTCGTCGTATTATAATCCGAGTAATATACACACGTTATGTATATACGCTTATAATATACGAACGTATATTATAAATAATATTAAAACTTTGGTTTGCTACGAGTAGGTATACGGGAATACGTGAGAAAACCCAATTGTGTGGGATTCGATATATTATATTATGCATATATATATTTTTGCTTATATAATAAATTGCCGTACAGGGTGACCCGAAAACACGTGTTAATAAGGGCCCGCCTTATGAGTTTTAAAAGGGCACGATTGCATATACGAGTATACAAGTGTATATTATATTGCATAGAAATATATTATGCGTGTGCGTGTGTATGTATCCTGTTGTAAATCATTTGCTCGTTTCCCACTGTTGTCTCGGTTGCCCGTGGTCTATAAACACTTGTTTTTTTTTTTGTTTTTTTTTATGTCCGTACACCGCACGTTATAATTTTATATATTATTATATATACCGTTCGTTTATAGATAAATTGAACTTCACATTACTTAATCGTTCGTAAGGAAATTCATTATCGCTTTTGTGCGGTGAAAATGATTACAAAATTATCATAACCTCAACCGCGAAGACAAGAAGAGATTTATCCTATATATATATATATATAATACTAAATGCGATTTTTGGTTAAAAACCAAGCAATTTTCATAAATCACGAAAATTATCGACTGTGTCGATTTCGAATGGAAATTGTAACTTAAGAAAAAAGTATAAAAAAAAACAATTTATTTTTGGACATATCAGTTCTACAATAAAGGTTCAATATCATCTTTCGTTATATTAAGATTTAAGGAACTATAGGCAAAAAAACAAAAATGTTCACTTTTTCATAAAACTTTGAAGCTTAAATCGTGCCCTGTTAATTAGGTCCGATTGAGCTCAAATTTTGCGGACTATATTTTAAGATGTATTGGAAAAAATTTCCGGTCGGCACTCCCTAAAATTTTTAACTTCAAAAATAACGGGCACCCTAATATATATATATTATTTCAACGGGAAGGAAGTTCATTTCAGCATGATTTATACGTTTTTGAAGTGTACAACACGCGAATTCGAATAACTTATAATACAAATTTTGAAAAGAAAATTTTCATTTTTTTCTAATGAAAAATATTAATTTTTCTCGGCTATTCGTACGATCAACCTATTATCAGAGATCATACAATCGATAATATAAAACCGAGACAAAAAGCAAATAAAAAAACGTCAGGTGTCCGTATACGACATATTATTATTATATTTGTATACCGCAGGACGGTGTAAAACACATCGTCACTTGTTTATTTCGTCATTGATCATTACGGCTTAAGAAAGAAAGTACGGGCGTGCGCGCGCCTATTATTCTCCAATTACCCGATAAGATAAACATTGAACAAGTATACAAAAATATTTATTTCTTAATAAACAACGATGAAAAAACACACGCACACACACACAAGCATGTTTGTAATATTTGTTACCTTGAAAAATGCATATGAAATTGTATATTATTTTAATTGCGCAATCAAAGTTTGAAATTACTTTCCTCAGATTCTCGTTTTTTTTTTTTTTTTTTGTGCCTTCGGTTTGAAGGATTTTGATCGTTTGTTACTTATATAAGATAAAGTAAAGTAGATAATAGTTATGGAAATATAATATTAATATTGAACTCGTTTTTTAATATTTAAACAGCCGCCGGACAGTACGGAGTAGTAACGCGGAGGTGTTTGAACGTTTAATCGTCCCGAATGTATTTACGAGCTGCTTAAATCAACTACGGGTTTAATGATAATAATATAACACCTTATGGCTACTATTATGTTCGTAGCTTTTCCGTTATAGAAATGATTTAATTGGCAATGCAATTTAAAAAAAAAAAAAAAAAAAAACGAACGTATTAATTGCACGCGATGCGCTGTGCCCCGCGGTAACCGCGATGGCGGCAGGGAGATGGCAGATGGGATAAGGGGGAAAGTGACGTCCGTCATAGACGACTCCGGGGCACGTGTCTATTATGTCAATTATGGGATTTTAATTAAATAACGCATGCTACATTGTCCGGGTTATTAATATATAATCTGCGTTCACCTGTTACTGCGGATTGACAGGTATCCTCGAGGGGTGCCCATAATTGACGCGATGTAAGGCGCGTTAGCTGCACTGCCCCCGAGCGCGTCGCGACCCAATCGATTTTTACGACAATCACGCACGTACTAAATCGGCATTACGAAAATACGCGATAATTTGAATTTATCGGACATTTCGCAAACGCGAAACATACGGGCGCGTGTGATTGTTTTATTTTCTACGTCAAATTTGTCGTTCCTATAATTTCCGTAGGTATAAATTTTCGTCATTATTTCGTTTTACCGATATCGCACGACGGCGTCAGTAGGCAGTGTTCTTAGTTCACAGCCGACGGAAGAAATACTCGTATGTTAAATTTATAATTATTTGAACGGCTCACTGGGTTTCGACCCGGTGCACAGTGGTGTTCGAGACCCCGAACCGGAATATGTATGACTGCACCTATAATATAGTTTTTTTCTTTCTTTCTTTTTGAAATATTAATGGACAATACATATATATACATGTATATGTATCTCGGGTAGACGTATCCCCCGACGACGCGCGTTATTTCGATACGAAATCAATAGGGACGCGTCCTATAAAAGTATAAAATATGTCTCTAAATAATATTATATACGTGTTTATATGCGTATACAATAGAATTGTAATAATTTATTTTACGGGGGGTAGACATGTATGGCGTCACTTTCATCCAAAGACCGACGAAGAATATTGGGCGTGACTACATCAAAACGTACCTGTTTATCTTTTACTCGCATGTATACGTATAAATAAATACATAAAATACACAAACATTTTTCGTATGTTTGGATAATGATTATGTTATATATATTATACGTGTAAAAACAGGATGTTTAATATAATAATAAATAAAGGGAGTTATTTTTTGCAAAACGTGAGGAATTCTAATGCCAATACGTCAATATTGTAGGTTAGTTAACTTTAAAAAAAAATAAATGATTTTTAAATTTTAAAACCGCAGCGACGATGAATATTTGAACACTTACAGTGCACAGATTTCAATCAAAGCATCCGGGCACCAAAAATGATAAGAACATATTATATTTATTTAACCAAAGTATTATTCCGAGTTTTGCGTTATAGACTTTTTAGAATAATATTCTAAACGAATTCGATTAATTAAATCTATTACATTTCGTGTTGATCAAAACGAGGAAATTATTCGAGAGGCAATAATTGTAAATTATTACTTTTGATAATTGTCGACATTCTAGATATCAAGTGGACCGTGGATCATTTTTGCGACGTATTTATATAAAGTAACTATAATTATATAAATTACCTGTATATTATAACCGGGGCCGGAACAAGTTATTAGAAAAATTACTATAGGTGTCCAATCGATGTGGGGGTATTGAAAATGACAAAATCAACCAGATTGTCCCAAACATATTATGAGTTTTGTAGGTTAAAAATTGGGTTTGGTGCTCATACGACTTATTACGTCTTTAATTTAATTGAAAAAAAAAAAAAGACACTATCCGATTTACAACCATCATTACCTAATATATTGTTGTGTTTATTATTAAATAGGATTCCACACGCAGTTAAACATTTATAATAATTGATAGGAAAGTGGAAATTATATTAGGTAACTAGTAACAGAGCGAAATAATGGCGCAATATAAAAACGAATATTGTATAATATTCTGCAAATCGAACTCTGCGAACACTGGACAAACGATCAAATTAAAATCAGCTAAAAAAACTGTGAGCACGTCAAATATTGCAATACATTTGAATTTACATTTTTTTTAAATTCGATTGGCTCGCATGAAGTTAGTTGGCGATAGTTTTGAATTTCATTAATATTATATTCTATATTCGTTTTACATAGTACATTATATCAGGCACAATAAAATGTTAATCGTTTACCATACGAGTGTTGTTCTATAGGTCAGAACTCCGCGAATGATGTTGCAATATATCGCGTAGAGTATAGACAATCGAAATTCGCGTACAGAATGGAAGTGAAAAATAATCGTCCGGAAGTAATACGCGAGTTTTTTTTTTTTTTAAGAGTACAATAATTATTGTATTGTATCCGTATTATAAAACGAAATTAATCGTAGGAACAAAAATAATAAGCGACACAAGCCCATCGCGCGATGACACGACGTAACCGAACAAGTCTCCGCCGACACATACGGCGAGAGTTTTATATTACGCAATAATACGATTTTATTAAACGTGAATTTCACGCCTATGCATAAGTCTAAAAAAAAAAAAAAAAAGTAAAATATATAAACGTTTGCGATGTGTCATAATACTAAGTGCGTGGGTATGTAAATCGGATTATGTAGCATAATGTATAATTATTACTAGGGCTGTAAACATGTAGCGAATTGCATTTTTTTTTTTATACATTTAGCTTATTTTAACATATAAGTAACTTTCTTAGGATAAAGTTCTTACTACGACGAACTGGGATTTGACATTTTTTATTGAACTTTTATAATATAAATAAAAATGTTGTAAACTTTTAACATTACAAAAATTAAAAAATATATACGCGTATTCAAAAAACACAAGTTTTTGAAAACGTCGCATTTCGGAAATGTTCGCGAATCTAATACGTTTTTATGGTGTTCGAATTGCTTCTTTTTATCCCTCTTTTTTTAGTGCAGTATAAATCTACAGCTCTAGTATTATAATACGTAATTTACTAGGGGGCTTGGATTTTGTAGCAAATTCTTCTTTTAATGGTAGTGTGATAGAAAGATAATTCTTATATATAAATACGTTTTGAATCGTTCTAATTTCAATGAAATAAATCTTACTTGCTTTTTTCCCCATTTGGTTCTTCTTTCTTAATTTACGTGAAAATTTAACATATTTCTATGTATATTATACTTCGACTATATTATTATTGCCAGAAATTATAAAACCTAGAATGATCAGTGTGTGAATGTTGTAAAAGAGCTTATAAAAGATCAATCTTTACATTAAAATCATTTAAATACATTTAAATGATTTAGTTTATATGGAATATACACCAATTACTTCAGTTGATACGGAAAGGTAGTTTTCTATGTATAAATATATATTAGCACCCAATAAAATGAATTTTAACGAAAGTAACTTGACCAAATATATGGTCGTAAATTCCTTTGTTAATGTGGCATTTAAATTTTTTTTTTTTTTTTAGAATTAAATTTAATAAATGTTTTTTTTTCTTTTTGTTGCTTTTTTTGGCTACTTAGAATGATTTTTTTTCTAACCTAACGGTCCATACACATTATCGTATAGACGTTGCGAAAATTATCTATACGACGGGGCAAAATACCGCCGTTTGCACGAGTATAATAATAATAATAATAATAATAATAATAATAATAATGTTATTAACAAGACACCACTTTATCAGAAATATTAAATGTTGCGCGAGAGTGTACCCCGTTGAATTGTCGAATTATGCCGTTTTATACCGTTTCGCGTGATCGCAACATAACACGGATTCATACGTAATAAATCCAGGGCGCGTTTAATCGGAATCGTAAGCTCAAAGTTAATATCGTTTTCATCGGTATTGCCATTAAAGTTCTCTGGAACGCGCGTAAGATAACGATTAGACTGTACGGTAATTACAGTCGCCTAAATAATATGGAATTACTGCAATATAATAATAATAATAATAATAATAGTAATTGGCCGTATAGACTGCAGTTGCAATGCGCTGCGCTTTATCACGAACTGTTTTTATAAGATTAGATAAATGTGCGTAATTATTATTCTACAATAATATGAAACCAGTGTTTCGAGAAGTGCGCGTCGCACGAGACAATCTTCCAATTTATAAAGTTCCCCGATTTTATAGATTACAGGAAAAAAAAAAATAAATAAATAAACCAATAATGATTAATTTTAAAAACGCATACACATTACACGGTATTAGAGTACAGCCGACTTTCGATAATTCGAAACTTTCGTTAATTCGAAGTAAAAGCGCTCGTTCTCTTGAAAATCTCGCGGTAAGTCGAATAAAAACAACTCATTTAACTACACTCGGTAATTCGAAATTAAATTTTGTGAAAACTGGCCATCTAATACGTGACAATTCGAAATATATTCACCAAATGTAATTCTTATAATATTTTCGTTAATAATTATTTTATAAAAATTATTTTCGATAACTATCTATCTCTTGTAACTTTGAAAGAAGCCAGTTAGTTCGTTATTGGAAAAATTACGTAACTTTTTGCTCCAGTCAGTAGTCGGTGCCGAGGTTTCCGAAGCAGAAAACAATTACTGATTTCTTCAAAAAATAATAATCTTTTATAATGATAAATTAATATTCATACCTAATTAATTTAATATATTTAATAATAATAATAATTTTATATTTACATTTAGAAAACAATGAATAGCTGTAATACCGCCTAATTTGCTGGAATATTTAATAATTATAATAAAAAAACAAAAATTGTTTCATAACTCTCAGTAAATGGATTTTTTTTTGCTCTCACGATATTTCGAACTAATTAGCAATTCGAACTCTCGGTAATTCGAAATTTTTCATAAGTCAACTTCGAAATATCGAGAGTCGACTGTATATTATAATTAACGTGTAATCGTATAATATATATATATTTTTTTTTTATAATTATATAATTTCCATAACTTCCACCGAATACAGGAGAAGTAATTTTTAAAAAGCCGGACGTTCTCTTATCTGTCTTTTCGCACCCTGGGTGGGTAAAACGACGGTAAAATTCTGAGCGGAGTCGTGTTTTTTCCCTCGTAATCAATACGTATCGTATTTGTTGACAGTATTTTTTTTTTGATTTTATAGAAAACCCAATAGTCGAAAATCCGTTGATAGTCTAGAAAAAGCTAACAAATAAAGTACCATCGGGTAAAAAATTTGCAACTTTTAAGGTACGCCATGAAAAAATCGAAGAATTTTTAATAACCGAAAAAATGTTTTCCAAGAGAAAAAATTACACATTTTAGTAAAACTACCGTAACTTTTTCTGCTACATTTAGAATCGAAATTTAATATTTAAAAAAATATTACCAGCAACTAATTACAGAGTTAACGGCGTTAACAAAAATGGATAAAAGGGTATGATTAAAACTTTTACTGACTTCAAAACAGATTTTTCGTTCTTTGATAATAAACGATAATAAATTATAAATTTTATAATCGTAATAGTGTATTTAAATATCGAAAAAAAAACAGCAAAGAGATTATTAATTTTGCCGACTTTAAAATCAAATTATCGTTAAATTGTCGACTCGGAAGTTTAAAATTTAAAGTTTTGAAGTGTGCGTCCCCTATCACCGGCCTTGCCTAATTATGCAATATATATTTCCAAGGAGTTTAAATTTAATAAGTAATGTTTTTTTTTGTTTTTTTTTTTGTATGTATTTGATGCGTGACAAATAATTATACGATATAATAAATATGACGTATTCGTACTAATTTTCGACCATAACAAATGTAGGAGACTGTAAGAACTTTATATAGTATAAATTATAAAAGTTAAAAACATATTGTGGGCCAACCTCTGCGGTAATAAATTAAATATCGCCCGGGAGCGTTGTTCGAACGTACAATGACAATGACCACAAAAATATTATAATGACGGACGGCGGTACATAATTAATAAATTCCGATATTTATTCGTGAAACGGGTTTGCACGTGAAACAAGGTTAAGATCAATAATTTTCTATTATTGCGGAAATACATAAGATACCCCCCTCCCACTTTAGACATACGATTTCAGTATACAAATTATAGATAATACACAAACTCAACTTGACCATAACTTTGAGTTTTTAAGAATTTGGCACGTCGAGTGTAATATAAACCTACAAAAATCTCGAAAACGCGCGAAAAACTATGAAAAAGTACGTGATTAATAAAACGAAAAGTGCACTAAAAAATATGACTTAGAGTGAGATATAAACGAGTTGTTAAAAAAAAACAAAAAAAACCCCGGTAAATCGATCGCTAGTTAATGTAGTAGAGGAGTACGTATTAATTTCGTTTAATGAATGGCATACTTAACATTTTTGCGTGTCGAACAGTTTAATTTTGGCACCATTTTCATCTCACAATCGCCGTCTCGCAATTTACCGCTGCCGATTTATTAATATTTTAAGGCGTACATAGAAATTAATTATAAATCATTTGTCATAAAATCTCCTAGTTCTTAAGAGGACACCATAACAGAGTTTTTTTTTTTTTTTTTTTTTTTACCAGCATTTGCCGTATCTTTCTATCTACACAGAAAAAACATGGAAAACAACGCAGACTGCACAAAATTCACTTAATGTTGGTTTTTGAGAGTTTTACTCCTATTGTGAAATTAAAATATTATAACGTTAGATACACATTGCTTAAAAATAACGACCATTTCAACGTTAAATGGTAACTATAACTAATTAAAAAAATTAATATTTTTAAAAAACCGCACCGTCTCACCCTCCGGAATTATTGCCTGCTTTTAATTTTATAACAGACGTTTTTATTCTAAAACCGAAATTAAGCCAATTCTGTGCAGTTTGCGTGAGCACGTTTTTGCTATGGCGTCTTCTTGATTATAGTATTGTTTCGGTGTGGTAAGCAAATTGCCACAGGTAGCTGCGCTCGCTTTTAGCTATTCACTAATAAATGTTATAAAAGCGGGTTTTTTTTTTTTTTTTTGAAACGTTAAAAAGTTAGTTTTTTATAGTCGAAACGATGATGTACGTGCCCGTATGCTGTAAATAGTTAATCAATTAATGTTTAACTATAATAATAATCGTTATGTTATAATATATTCCTGTAGAATTCGCGAAACCGGAAGATAAAATTCGTAGATTGTAACTTTTCCAAAGTTTACCTTGACCATGATAAAAAGTGCCAACAATTGTTGTTGGCTTATTAATTCGCCCGTTATAATTCAATTCTAATAATAAATCTGTCCCAACAATGTGATGTGTTGTAATGTAAGAAAGTACAAGTTACTCAAAATGCTATAACGGCAACATGACGCGTATTTATTGCAGGTAATTTTTTTTTTTTTTTTGACAGTTATAATTTTTAATAAAGTTATATATATATATATAGATTTTTGGCGAATTAATTTACAATATTTAACAAAGTCGGACAAGTTAACTAATTTTGTTTAACTAGTTTGAGTTGTTATCCTGCAAAAAAAATATCTAAGCAAAGTTAATTGTTATTTTCAAAATGTAACCGCATTCGAATAACTGGTGTTCAGTTTCGCATTTTCAGAACTTAAACTTAAGAAGTTAAAAGTTACTCATAATAACGTATTTTGTACCCTATACAAATAATTCGAATTTTATAGACTTACTATACAATACCCATTTGATAGGTCATGTTGGATATTTTACTATTTTCAAGTAAAAAATACCATAATTTTTATTTAAAAAAAATTTTTTTTTTTTACAAATAATTTGTAATTATTATTTTGAAATAGCTTGAATTTTAACAAAAAAAAAAAAAAATAAATAAAACCGAGTCGTTGGCTAAATCGTTTCTTTTCCTTTCTAACTATAATTAAAAGTTATCAAAAGTAACTTGAAAACGAATTGACTACTCTAGTCACTGCCCGGCATTGCGATTAAACTATAATGTGGAATAAAAATTATATTGCGGAGTCAAAATAAAAAAAAAAAATGAACAGAAAAAAAAAAGTACCTCGGTCGTAAAAATAACCGTTGCATCGGAACGCGTGATGTAGGTATACCCACTGCAGCGGCGGCGGCGGCGCCCTTCGCGCCAACCGATTGACGGGCAGCGGGTGGGTAACAACAATCCCCGAGGAGTATAAAATGCCAAAAAATTCGCGGGCGTGGATTGGTATTTCGCGAGAAGGAAATCGACGGGATGATGAAGGGGGGTAGGGTAGGGAGCGCCTAAAAATATCGCCGCACCGTGAAAATATATTTGTATTAATTTATTTATGCGTGTATTTATTTATTTATTGGGTTGTCATGCGTATGGGGAGGGAAGTAGATGAAGACTGAAATGTTTTTACTCACCGGAAACTGATGTTTTCCACGGACCGTGTTTGCCAAAAATCCAACGTATACGAAAATAAATAATACGAGCGCCGCGTACGGTAAATAATAAGCGTAGGTTAGTGTCGCGCGAAATATTTTATACCGGGCGGAAAAAAAAAAAAAAAAATAGAAAACCCCGCCGATTGCCGGCGGACGCGCCGGGATAATATTAAATAGTACGTAAAGAAGCGTGGTGCGATGGTGCGCGGGCGCCCGTGTGCGTTACTATGCGTGTGCGCGCGTGTACGTGGTGCGGGCGCGTGTGACAGACAACGCACACACACGCGCTATTAAAACTATAATATTTTTATACGAACGCAGACGGACAGACGGACGGACGGACGGACGGACGGACGGACACACACGCGTGGCGCGACGGGATGCGATTGTTCTGACCCTGCAGCGGGCGGCGGTATCGGTATGAAACGGCGGCGGCGGCGGCGGCGGCGGCGGCGGCGTCGGCGGCCGGGCGGCGTCGGATACGGTCGGGCCGGTCGGTCGAGCGCGCTCGCGTCCGGTACGAAAAACGCGAATCAACCGGTGGTGCGGCGGCCGAAAAATACGTCCGTTTCTATATAGTACAATACTACAACAATCTCCCCGGTGGACTGGGCTATAATATTATAGTAACGGTGGCTGACGCGCGCGCGTTATTTCGTGTGTGTTTTTTTCCTATACGGAACCGGCGGCCGGCGGTGGCGGTGGTGGCGGCGGTGGCGGCGGCGGCGACGATGACGACGGCCAAGTAGTGTACGCGCGTTTTTCACTCCCCCTGCAACTGTGTAGGTATTGGTACAGCCGACTTGAACTGATGTGGCGGCCGCAGCCTGTGCCGTCACCGGGCGTCCGCGACCTTCGCTGACCCTCGATCGCAGCGCTGTCTGTTGCCTTATCCGTTTTCTGTGTCTGTCGTCGCCACCGCCCGCGCCACTATACCGACGACATCGCACCACCACCGCCATCACCACCGCCGCCGCCGCCGGAAAAAAAACGACGTTAAAGTTTTCTCGTGTTACACATAAAATTCGATTATAATAATAGTATTGTATTCGCCGTTGAATTATTATTATGACTGGCCTACGCGCCGTGAAAGGTTAGGTTAGATTAGGTTGTCGTCTCTGTCGTTTTCCGACAACTTTCAGTACGGGATGATACGGGTACCCCTCCCCACACCGTTCGTCACATTCCAACACGACATTATCGTTGTTTCCTTTTTTTTTCTTCTTTTTTTCCCTATCTATCCATTTTGTTTGTAAAAATAATAAAAATACCTTATCGAGTGAACTGAACACATCTACTAGACCCGGTGCAGAAAACTTCAATAGGTTAAATTGCTGTTGTACAACAGCTGTACGAAATTCAATTTCGAATCCGAAATTAGACCGCAGGTTTTGCTGTATTTCGATTAGAAAACAACTTGGTTTTATATTTAACAGTTCCCGATTAAAATGACATAAACGTTCGTTTATTTTAATGAATCCAAATTAACATATATATTATACTCTAATAAATTATTCAATTTACTGAGTCCAACTGTGTCACAGTTAGGAAGGGAAAGTATAGCACATAATATTGTTGTTAAGTTAGGTTTTTTTTTTTACGAAATTGAATATGTCTTCAATATTAGTCTGAAATATCAATTAAATTTTTTTTTCTTTATATTTTTATTTGAATATCAATTTATATTAAAAATGTTTTACAAAATAAAAAAAATATTAAAAATAAATTAATCGTGTTATTTGAATTTCAAATATCTTTTTTTTTTTCTAGTTAGATAAGCTAAATTACTTAAATTTTTTTTCTAAACAACTATAATTATGCACCGGGTGCTACGCATATAGTGTTTATAACGATAGATTATATTACATTTTGTAGACAGTGTACACAATAGAGTATATCATACCGCTTTATAACATAAATTAAAAAAGTTATCTATAAAATATAATATATAATCAGGAAACTAATACGTTTGGGCTATATTTTTATATAAAATCAACCGACATACTAAGTTGCTGATGATACAAATAATAATATTACATATGCATTATCATTAATAATAAGATAATATAAAATAAATTCAAAATAATCACTGGAAAACAATTATTATTATAGTAATATTGAATTTTTATTTATATCAAAAGAAAATAATACACAAACAGTAAAACGTATAAGTATAACCTAAAGTTTTTTTTTTTTTTTATAGAAATGCGAAAACCTAATGTATCAGTATATGATAATATAAATAATATAAATGAATAAAGAATAATATTGAAAGTATTTTATTATTATGTAGGTAATAAATTGTTTTTCAATAACGATTATTTTTTTATTCGATTACCTACCTAATCGTTGGATATAGTTTTTATCACTTTCATAAAAATATAATATGTTTGTTTGATTATTTTTTAATAGTATAGTTCAAGTACTATGAATATATATATATATATATAATATAATAGATAAAAATATTTAATGCCGGCCAAAGATGGCGATTAGAAAAAAAAAAAAAAAAAATAGTTTTTACTTTTCTTTGCCCTGTAGCGATTATAATATGAAAAAGAACATCGATTGCACTTTATAAACTGATAGAATACGATTTATCGTCTAGAATGTCAGGTTAACGTATTTTACCGTGACGACTATGTACTTCGTACGATATGATTTGTATGAATCGTAGGTTTGATTATGAATCAATCTCGTTTCGAATAATACACGACTTTTCTACTTATCAAGATTTATTTCATTCGTTTGGAAAATTCATATTGTAAAACCGCAATACAAATTGACGGATACAAATTTTATTATAGCCACGAGGATTTGTGGTAAAGTAAAGACTTACTTAACAGGTTTTACATTTTTGACTTTTTTTTTTGTATATATATATATATAAAAAAATAATTATTATAAATGTATTGCTCAATGTATTTAATAATATTACAACGATGTTACATTTAATTCGAAAAAAATCCTTAAAATTAATTTATAAACCTATCGGCAGTCTAGATAGTAATAGTACATTTTAATATAATTTTCTAAATCGAATTATAATAAGTTATCTACCTAATAAATGTATTTACATAATTTTTTTTTTATCTATATATATATATATATATTATTAGCTGTTTACAATAAATTATAACTTTTTGATCTGAAATAACGTTATGTTAATCGATCAAAATATTACAGTTATACGTTAATCGTAGAAAATCATTTTTCCGGTAAAAACCAATCTACAGTTACGTAATTGACTAATGTACGTTATGGAATTATAATTATAAAAAGGTCGGACATACTCTGCATCGAGGGTAGGCCACTTTTGTAGTTGGGAAGTTGTGAAGGTATACGATATATGTATAAGAGGTAATTTAGTTTACGTGCTGAAAGCAACGATAAATCATTGAAATCAACAACAACAAAAAAAAAAAGATTCTAAGCGGTAAACCGATAAGGTTAGTCGTGTTAGTCATTTGTCGGGAATCTGCAGGAAACATTTTTCAAATAAAGTACCGCTGGGCGAATAATGCGTATTTGTTAAGGTACCGTGTGATCAATTTAGAACATTTTCACTATCTAAAAAAATGTTTCTCAAGAAGAAAATAATACTATATAGGTATATCATTTTTTTTAAACTGCTGAAAACAAACTTTCGAAAATGTCAAATAACGTTTTGAGTAGGGGTGGGCATATTCGGATTTGTCAAATCCGGATTCCGTGGATTTCTTCGAATGATTCGGATTATCCGACCTAATTCTGCTGAGCTAACTAATTATTAGTCACATAAAAAAGCAAATCCATATATCCGGATTATTCGGATAATTAGGCGAATCCGGATAAAAATTCATTCAAATCCCGAATTTGAGTATCCGAATATTAGGATAATACGGATTTCATGCCCGACCTTAGTTTCGAGTAAAGTAAACCTGCATATTTTAACGAATTCGTTTGTCTTATTATTATTGAATATTTAACATTGTTTAAAATCGTGTCATTCTATCATTTACCGACAGTAAAATCGATATTTTGTAACGAGATGAAGAAACAAAAATGGCATTCGAGGTTTCCAATGTTAGTTTTCATATAAAATAATAGGAACACCTATTTACCTGTTATGAAAATATTTAGTATCACGTACGGTATATGTGTAGTAATTTTAGAGTGTAGTCCTTATAATCTTTAAATAATACGTAAAAAAACGATATTATTTTCTAATAATTCTAAAATGGCACAGCGGTTTTTTGGATGCAACACAACAAGTGGCTACTAATTAGTAGTATCTGTTTTGTTTGTTTACTTACGTCAACCTATTCGTGAACAAATTTTTTTTTACACAAGCGGAAAATCAGCCGTTTCTGAAAACATTCACGTTACCGGCGATGACGTCTTATTATTAATATGGCCACAAGGTCGGATTTGGGCAAGAAATATTTTCACCAGTATTTTTATTTCGTTGTTACACGTTTATTTTAGATTATCAGCGGCGGAGTAGCTATATATTAGTTTTACTATAAGGCGTGATTTTTCTTTTCGATTAGTAAAAAGTGCTCAGATTAAAACTAATGACACATAACGATACATTTGATATGGGTTTTACTTATGTTAATTACGAAAGAAAAAAAAACACGACCCAATATTATAACCCGTCTAGTTTACCGAGCTCCGCTCAGAATCGTTTTTCGATCGCAATGATTAATCAGTCGGTTTCAGTACGTAAACTTAATAACCCTTATAACCCCGAAACTTTTTTCGTTTTCGTAATTCATGATACCTAACACCAAAGAGAATTTTATCCACGTCTATAAAATCTAATATTTTAATGCGTCGATGTATTCTAATAGATCCAGCGGTACTGTACTAATGTACAATAGACAATTACCATTGTTTATAGGGTTAATTATCGGTCAAAGCAACAAACATTGCTGCATCAATCGTTATGCGTGAATGAAAATTACTCTGGTTGCAAACGATACGATTCAAAACACAATGCAATCTCTATACGTTAGAAAACGCATTGTACGCGTCTCATATACTAATTTGTACGTGCATAATGCGTCGTCATATTATATTTTATAATCTTATTACTATAATACGAGAATCGCTTACCTTATATTGGTATCGTGAATGAATAAACGTTAAAATGCACACGTTAAAATAAAATAAAATTTAAAGTAGAATACGATTTCGATATAAGTATATGAAAAAATTCGGGCGAATTAACACAATTTTTATTAAAAACCGTCGACTGATGAGTGATTAGTGTCTATACTGTTGGTTCACCACGGAAGTGTTTTCATTTTTACAAAGTCCTTGCAATTCGAAGCGTCCAAAGCGCGATTGTCAACACGGGACATAGATTGTAACAGCGGATTAGCGACGCATTATGCACGTACAAACTCGTATACTCGACGGCGAACAATCATTTACAAAACTTTGTTCGTCGTCGAGTACGTTTATCGTACATTAATTGTAATTCAATATATTATTATAATCGTATTTAATGAACTACGATACCTCCAAATGGTTCTGCTAGTAGTTATTTGAATATAGGTACGATTAGTGCGAATACATTTTACACCGGGTTTATGGGTGTTGGTCGGTACCTATGTACTATAATTTGTATGCTCCGCAAGAGTAATACTGGTAAATAATTTTTAAGCTTGTTATTGAGCTATCGTCCGCGTATTGTTAATATATACCTTTGGCCATCGTTACTCATTGTATTACATTTTGCTAATTGTCGTTTAAGTATCGTAGATCGATCGAATATACATATATGATTTGTATTTTAATGGAGTTATTTTTGTTAGTTTTCCAACATGATAACGGAAGAAAACAAAACTATTAAAAACCTAATAGTAAAATAAGTTGACTTATATAATAAACACGTTAAATTTATTAAATAATAAGCAATAATAATCTAAAAAATTAGACTATTGTAAAATATTTTATTTATTTCATCTAGTTTTCGAGAAAATTTGAATAATTATTGAACATTATCTTTTAATTTTTTACCGTATTTATTCTATACCTAATTTGAATTTTAGTTTTTGATTTTACTTGGTTTTTTTTTTACGGTTTTTCTAAAAGTATATTACTTGTATATACATTATGTTTTGTTATATATTATATATAATAAGAGCACGTAAAAGTATCTCTAATATCCTACGTCACAATTTTTATTGTAGGCATAAGCGTTTCAAGGTTACGTTAACAAGGTCAAATGAGATGCAAAAAAACCTCTTATATTTTTGTTTTTATAGACTTGTCCATTTCAAAAAAAAAAAAAAAATACTACACCTAAAGACCCAATGCCGTGCTCTCAGTGAATTTCCACCCTTCAAAGGATTCCTTTGTTTTCCCATATTCACACTTCACGCTAATTTTGTTCTCTTTTTCACGGTAGTAGGTATATACCATTTTTTTAAAAACATTTTATCATACATTCTATTAATTTTGCCATTTTATTCTTCATGTCTCCAATAGCTTTTTTTCTTTTAGAAATTCATTTTTTCCTCGATAGAATGCGTTAAATTCAATTAAGGTATTTATTTGTAGTTATATTATTTGTATTACACTGCACGTACAAAATAAATTACTGGAGTAATGAAATTTATTCAATAGTTTTTATAATAATAATAAATGAACAACAATCTAAACTAGACAAAATATTTGTTTTTCTATTTATTTCATAATAAATATTACCAGGTCACGGTATAGATTACAAGTAGACGACTTAGTCTACCTCGGCAAATCCATACAAAATGAATCGGTACATATACTACGGTAAATGATAATGTGATTGGCGATATAAAATTTATTTATTATTATTATTTTTTTGTGGTAGAAATTGAAAAAAATTAACTATAAATAATTTAGATGGGGTCCCAGTACACAATTTAGGAGATAGGCCCCGTCAGAATTTGCCGACTAAACGACCGTTAAATCCGCCACTGGTTTGTACTTATTTATTAGGTTATAGTAAACAAACAACGTCGAAAATCGCTATTTTTTTTTCTTCAAAATGTCTTCTAACATTATTAATACTGTTAAAAGTTGACTTTTATTCAACGCATGTGGTTTTTTTATTATGTTTAACCTGATAGTGCAGTCGGTATCGAATAATTCTTGAGTTATTTATGATGAATCATATTTTTAATGATATTACTATAGTTAAATATTTAAGCTCTTTTTGGCTTTTTCCGCCAATGCTCAGAGCATATCGTAAGCTTATTAATTATTATTGTAATTGTAAAATTACGTTAGACGTGGCACATTGAAAAATACTCGAAATAATTCGCGACGGCGGTTCTAAAATATAGTGGTAATCGTGGTGACTTTAATAGTCAATCCTAAATTTAAAAGTAAGTAAAATAAATTATATAATCACGGAGCCCGGAAGCGTATATAATTAGTATGGGATCCGTTTCGGCACCCGGTCGTTTCGTTTGATTGGTCGATTTGTATTTTAAGTCCGTACCTTATCATACAGATCGACACTGTGACGGTGTCTCGATCATTATAGTCAACGTTTATCCTTAACTACGAACCCGACGATCGCCTAACAAATTTGTCGCATTTATTATTTCGTCTTTTTTTTCACTGTTTTATCTGAGCCTGACAAGTTTTGGTTTTTTTTTTTTTTTTAGTGTAACACTGTTATAAATTTTACCAGTTTCTTACTGCAACAACATCCCCAGTATACAAATAACTAATAGGATTATAAAAAAAAAAAAAAAACAAAAAAAATTTTACCCAGTCGTTTAAAATCGTTACTGTTGCATTTAAATATAATATATTTAATATATACATTTTATACAATATTATATATTTAAAAATATTATCGAGTTATTCTATGTTTTGACCTCCAAATTACATTTGATCGTAAAATCTGAATCAACACGATATAGGTGTACTTCAATTTTAGCTAAACTATACGCGTTATTTGCATATTTAATTTTTTTGTAATTTTATGTTTATAATACAATTTAAAATATAAGTATAAGTATCTACTCAATGCCTACTCGTTTAGTTTTATTTCAACGTATTCGGTCGATTATGTGCGGTTTGTATAATGCGTGAAAGTTATTTATATTTTTTCTTAATATTTCAGTGTTAAAATATTTTACGAACACAACTTCAAAATTCGTAAATTTTTATTTAATATAATGTACATATCTACCTTGATTTTAAATTATTAGATTTCTTGGATGTACAACAAAAACGTTTTCTCAAATATATATATATCGGTACTGTTGGCTACGATGTTGGTGTGATTTGCAATAGTACTTATGTGTTTAATGAGACAGTTTCTTAACTTAGTACGTGATTATAAAAACTAATAAATAAGAATATTTTTTTATAACGTATAATACTCGTAATTATTTTTGAAATAATATTAGTAAATATCATAATGTTTAAATTAATTAATTTTTCGAATTAAAATATTTTCGTGTAGGGTACCGTTTTTTTAATTTTGCTTATGTTATATACTGGCCATTTTTATGGAGTTTTTAAATGTAATTCTTTCGTAACACGCTAATACGATTAATTATTTAAATAGTACTTACCCGCATTATAAATGATTTCTGTTGCAAGTAATTCGATATACGATTTTCTAAAAAGAACACGTTATCCTTTTTTAATATTTTTTTTTTTTTTCATTTACGGATAGATTTTATCTGACTATTTCTTTACTAAACCGGTTATTGTAGATAGGATAATTATCATACACTTGCCTATTTAAAATTAAAACCGTAACTGGTCTAATTTTTTATTACACAATACATGTGCAATGAATGTTTTACTTACCTAAAGTAAGTACTACTCTCAAGTGTGGATAATTCGAGTAACCTTCTATTTATTATTGTTACTGTAATTGGCGGTTCGTTTGTTCATTCGTGTTTTAAAACGCTTATTTTACCCGAATAACGAACGTATTGGTACTATTATTTAATTATTATTTTTGGGTAGAGTTTATTGTATTTGTTTTTAAATTTGCATAGTTAATTTATCTTTTCTACAAATTATACAAACTGGAAGAAGAAATATCTATTAGTTTCATCGCCATAGGGTAATTTTATTATATATTTTTTTATTGGTCGGCACTTTCTAGGTTGGTAAATACTGAATGGTGTTGTTTAAGATTCAATATAAGTAGGTATCAACATTCAACATTATGTTGTAATTTGTAACATGTTTATCGATTTCCCAATTTCAACAACATAGATTGTTATGTACCTAACTTTTTAATTATATAAGTATCGCTAACATTTGGAATTTTAATGAAAAACTGGCGTATTAGGGAGCGAAAATATTTCATAAAATGTATCTATCGGCCATTGATCATTTTCAATTAGTTTGTAAAACTCATCTAGATTAGTTTTGGATTTAATTGCATAGGTAATTATTTTTCAAAATCCAATATTAATTTTGTACCCGGGTTATTAACATTATTTCCAAATGAATTGTTGAAATGATTTTATTTTTGGAAAATATAACACGATGAATAAAGCAGTTAGTTAATAGATAAAATAATTATGATTGAAATTAAATTAATAAATAATTTATAAATATAGAATTAAACCAGCATATTCTTCAACGAAAAATACAATTAATTTAGGAGGAGGTGTATTTTTATAGTATTTTTTTTAAATAATTTAATAATATATTTTAAGTATTTTGCCTTGTAATTCTAATATAGATAATTAAAATTGTACAAATGATACTTAGTCCTAGTATCCTATTGGAGAACCTAATTAATCATAATACGAACATTTCAAAAAGCTATAATAAATAACTCTGAAAATTGTACAACGTCCAGAAAGTACTAATATAAGTATTCGGTGAGAATCTCTACAGTTGCTTAAATATTCCCGGTTATTCTACACTATTAAGAGAACTACAATGGGGGAAAAATGACCTCGATGCACCAACTAGATTCAAAATTCTACAAGAGAGTTTTTTTTAAAGTTTTTGATAGGAGCAAGATTTCTGGTAGAAAAGTTGTTCAGCAGACGGAGAAAAGTACCTATCGTCAACGCTCAAAATCTAAAAAAGAATGAAATAAACCACTAAACCTTGGCTTAATATTAGTGTGCTCTTAATTTCTGGATTTTAACATTTGACATGAGTCGTATGAAAAGTTTATTATGAAATATGAGGACTTAATAAATTTCATTTATAATAAAGTCATACGAGCAATGCTCAAGGACACATGAATTAAGGTATAATATTTTCGTTAAAAAACGGTTTCGAATAGGTAGTAAATATTCATTTATATACGTACAACGAAGAGATTGCGTATAGAAAAATAAATTGTTTTATTAAAGGATATAACGTTTTTTTTTTTTTTTTTAAATGTAAAAATCATTTTATGAATCAGGTTACTTAAAAAATTCTATTTGAATGAAAAATGAAGTATAATTGTTATTGGGTTTAGTTGTTATAGTGAAATAAATTTTGATTAATTCAAAAATCTATACGAGTATAATATTTGGTGCTTGGAAAACACGTCCAGAATTTAATGTAAATTGTATAAAATGTCCAAATTATTTTAAGAACGTTTTAATCACAAAAAAAAAACTGCTTATCTATCTAATACATATTTCAATACTTTTAATCATTTTTAATCTTCAATCATTAAAATTCATATTTCATTGTTTAACGTACTGTGGTCAATATAACTATTTATTAGTTATGTTTTATGTTTTTAGACGTGTTTATAATGTACTGGAATTTTTTTTTTTGACATTTTAACCAGGAATCTAATAATATCGAATAGAAAAACGAGCAATAATAATTCATAAGCAAAGTTATAAATTAATAAAGCAATAAATATTATTTATACAAGTCGAGTAAATCGAAATATATGTTTATTGATTAATGAAAGCGGAGATTTTTTTCGAAAATCCAAGGAGTAATTTTATTATTTTTAATAAACGATTTTAAGGAAGCAGAAACCATTAAAAATAATGACGCGCATATTGTACCTACACCTTTGTTAATTCATAAAACGTGTTCTGTTATAGTGGTAATTTTTCTTAATACGAAATTCGAATACTTTACATTCTAAACATCATTTTCAATGCGTTATTTTTGTTAAAAAAAAAAAAAAAAATAATAAAAATGTTAAAGAATACATATACAGGTAGGTACATTTACGTACACGGCCATACGTTGTTCGGTCATCAGACACTGGCGCCTAGGTGGCGATAAATAAGCAGGGTTACCACCATTACTATATAATGGACAACAGGTACAATAATGGACGAACAATCATTTTTATTCGACCCCATATTCCCTGCATACCTGACGTCCCGCTGGGTTTTGTGTACGCCGCCCGGATTTCTGCGGCAGAATCGTTTATATACGAGACCCAAAACGTATACATTAAAATTATGTCGCGTTATATATTTTTGTATGGTTTTCTTTCGTAACAATTACCGCAAAACGAAATCTGTACAGAATTCGCGTATTGTTACACAAACGCAGACGCAACAGTCATAGGTATTCTCGGACCGACAAAAAAAAAAAAAAAACAACTCATTCAATTCCTCCAGCAATGTCGTTTCGACGCCGAGGTAATTCGATAGCGTCGCATATTGTCGTGATTTTGTGTTTCGGTATTGGTCAGTGCCCCCTGTCCAGTGCCTATATAATTACCGGCGAATTCAAATTGTATCCAAAAATGATATTTTGTCCGAGTTGCATAGGCGGATTTTGGGAAGACTTTGAGAGCTTTAGCCCCCCCGCCAGAACGTTTCAAGTTCCCCCCCACCCCAGATGTGATCAAATTTCCGCCTAAGTTGAGTTGCGTCCGTTATTTGTTCACAACACGTCCGAGTTGCGTCTCCGTTAATAGTATATCGAGGACTGTCATTTATGCAAATTATGTGGTTAAAAATATGTATATTAGTTATTAAAAATTAATTAATATTACGTCGCAACTTATCTATGTGAAATGATTTTTTTTCCGATTTTATTAAACCGGGTAAATTTTTGTACGTCTATTTTCGAACGAACCAAAAAATATATTACGTCTTGGTGTGATATATTTTTTATTTCAAACTGAGTCATAGTGTTTTTAATATAATCTTCATTTTCTATGCCCTCTCTTCGTTTATTTGTTAGGTTTGACTTTTGTATTTGAATATAAATATCAGTTTGAATATTTGTCAGTACTTTTAAAAACTGAAAAATTTTAGGATACGAATAATAAAACTAATTTAACTTTAAGCGAAACGATTAGCATGTATTGTTAGTACGCATTAACGAGTTTGAGAACTCTGGCCCATGTTGGCCCATGTTGAAATTTACCTCTTGTGGTTAGTTCACGCACAGTGTTGGGTAGTCCCGGATTAAGGGTCAGGCGAGCGGGGCCCACGCTCAGGGCCTCGTGCCTTACATTCTGGCGATGAGCAAAAAAAAAAAAAGTCTACTTGTTTGTATACAACTATTTACAGGTAAAGTTATAAAATATGAATGAAAAAAAATTGATTTTTTTTTTATTCGACCAATTATATTATTAAAAAAAAAGTCCAATTGGCAGACTGATGTAGGTTTAGGGGAGAGAATTCCTCCTTTTGTTTCGTCGTTGCTTACGTGTTCATGTGAACAAAAATGTCTGTGTATTTGTATTCTATACTGCGTTCATAACGTCATAAATTTAGTTCGGAGCCACAAGAACAACTAAAAGTAAATCGTATGGACTTTGCATTATATTTACAATCAGGAGATGAAAAAGATATTTGTGCCTACGATTTAATTGAAGAACGTTTGATTTGCCAAAACATGGTCGAAAAATCAGTAACTCCTATTGAAATACTTAATTTTATAAAAATGAAGAGCAATGTAGTTTTTCCAAGCTCAGCCGTGACTCTTAGGATAATGTTAATTATTCCAATAACTTATGTTAGCGCAGAACTTTAGCTTTCTTGAAGTTTAAACTTATAAAAACTTTGAGATGTACTATGTCACAAGAGCGTCTTTCTGGCTGTAAAGTGTCTGAAAATTTAAATTATGAAAAAACCATTGAAGATTTTGCGGCTAAAAAATCTAGAAAAATTAAATTCAAGCGATGTTTAAGTAAATGAATTAAGTAATGTAATGGGGATTTTTTTTTTTTATTTTGTCGGAGTAATAAGTAAACACTACGATTAACATATTTTAAACACGTATCGACTTTTTATTTATGAATTTCAACTGTATCTAATTTAGTACGATTAAAATATTTTACTGTTAAATAACCAATTATCGAGTATGAATAATTTAAAACTAAATTTTACTATAACAATAAATACCAATCATATAATTAAGGCCTCGCGAAACCTAACGCCGGCCTCGGCCGCGGGTTATATTATAGACAACAGATATTTTATGCCTTAATCCGGTAGGTATTTTACTTTGACGCGCATATCCGTACCGTAAAATAAACGTTTTCGTCTCGACTTCCGGTTATTGTTATTTGTATTTCGACGGCGACTACAGTACGTAATAATAATGTAATTTATAAGCGACCGCCGCGATATGTAAACGAAAAGAACGGGTCACGATTATAATAGATATTCCACGAGTGCAACCGAAAGGAAGTTGTCTACTCAGCCTCTTAATTCGGGTGTACGTGAATTTTGCCCGGGCCGTACGTATGGCGTACAGTAAACATGTACAAGAGAAAAAAAAAAAAAAAAAATTACGTATACACACGACGCGTACGGTTCGGTGTCCGGGTATACGTATTGTTAAATCAATCGATAAATCATAACAGAAAAAAATCCTATACACTTTGAAAAGTAAAGACATATTAAACAGCTATGAAATATTTTGGTCTACTATTTTAATTTATATCTTTAGATTCTGACTTTTGAGCAAAGCGACCAGGGACTGGAACTTAAATGAAATTTATCGGTAATGGTTACGGTTTGGTCCTTAAAAAAAAATAAATAGGTTCCTGTTCTTAAAATTATAAAATAAGGGTTCCGGTTTGGTATTTACCGTTTTTGACGAAATCTTTTAAGCTACTAATATGAGTAAAAACATATTTAAAAAAACCTAATATATATATAAAAAAAAAAAAAATGCATTATGTATAAAAGTATATAGGTTCGTACGAAAAGTTTTTAAATATTATAATGTTAATTTTTATTGTATATATATATATTATTTTTTTTTTTATAAAACGATAATTTATCATTTTTAATATTGTACGAATATAAAATATTAAAAAAATAACCAAATAAAATACGTAGTAGACGTAAAATATTATACAGTATTTTAACCTATATTGATGACTCGCACTACTCGTAGCAGCTTAACTATTATTACTATTATCATTATTATTATATATAGTGTTAAAAAAAGTGTTTACTCAACTACTTTATTAATATAATTGAATGATTGGTAGTTTAATTAGTTTTTATGGGCAGTTTATGTGCAATCAAATCTTAAATTAAAAAAGAAAATATATTTATTTTTAAATGGCTGTTGTTAGAATAATAATATGTAAATTACGATTCTATTAAATATATGACGTTTGAAATACCTATATTGTCCTTGGCTATAGTTGACTACAGTAATCAAATATAATTGGGCATAATAGTGCCGTGTAGAATTTAACAAATGCGTCGATGTATCGTAACGTAGATTATAATATGCCTTATTTGCGACAGAATACATTATTGTTCTTAAAAGAAATTGGAAGAGCAAACTTGTATACTTTATTCATATTCTTAGTGTACGTGTAGTATATTTTATGGTACGTACGTTGAAAAGTAATTTTACGCACGTTGGTTGACTATTAAGGCATACGTAATAATTATTATTAAACGTTTATAATACGAAAAAGTCGCTTTGACAATGCGATTATAAAGGTTGGGCCAGGGAACCGGAACATTTCGATGTAACTTTCACCAAAGTAGATATAATGGATTTTTATGTTTTATTATTAAAAACGAAAAGTGAATTGCATGCCACTAAGGCGAAAAATTTCGATTTTTGAAAACAACGTCCATACAAGTCGACATATCCCCATAACTCCGAAGATCACCCGGCTTTATAGGCGATTTTTTCTCATAGGACCACTTTAGAAGTAAAATGTACAGCATTCAAGAAGAAATTGCTGCTTCGATTCCAGGTGTTTTTAGAACTTGACATTTTTCGTCTTGGTATGTGTTTTACTACTACGTAAGTACAAAATCTATTTGGGTATTCCACGGGATATGTCGGGTATGCTTTAGCACACCCTAAACATTTACTGTCTAATTTGTTTTCAAATTGAGGCAATCTTATTTTTAATTTATTATGTCTATTTAAAATGAATGTCTAGCCAAATTAAAGAAATAAATTTAAATTGTCTACAGTTATTATGTGTATTGACGACATTTCGTAAACATATTAAAGTGTGCAATATGAATCGTCCGGTCGTCATTATTGGCGATATCGCGATATTGCAATTGACAATTATTTAAAGCAATAAGCAATAACTAATAATACATAAGTACACAAGCAGTGCCATTAAAACAATGACGAATAAGTGATATGCGATTTCCCGCAGCCGATTTATCAATTCATTTCACCTATGACGAAAAATTCCGTTCATCTTTCTCACATTTAAGTTGTGGTTTTTAAGTTTTTTTTTATCTATTTTATTACGGAAAAACGTGGAAGTTTATTGAATTATATTACAAAAGATATATTATAGTTAATAGTTAGGACTGCTAGTGGCACACCCTAAGACTAATGTCTCGCTCCGCCTATGGATATGAAATAAATCAAAACACCCGTCTTGTTCGAATTTCGTTGTAACAAATCAATCCCATTGTGGCGTAGATATTATAGTAAATGTAAATCGAACGCAATAGGCGCACGCTTGGGAGTATAAAATAAAAATAATATTTTTTATTAAAGTCTGAAAAGGTTTAGATAATTTTATTTAAACTACGTACAAAGTATAATGATATTCATGTACAAATTGTTAATATAAGCGTATTGTGTGTTATATGTCCATAATATTGAACCCGACGGATGTAACCGCCGGATGTAAAATCAAAAAGCCTCTTCCGGGTGTGTGTTATATCGAGAAATCTATGATGCATTATAACTGAACAAATATTTTTATTTTCCAAATATATGTGTTAAATGTATTGCATTTGCAACGCTTAACAAGTTTTGTAATACCGTCCAAATAAAATTGTTCATTTTGAGCAGCAAAACCACCGTTATACTTCAGCTTTAATTTTAACATTAGAATCGAACTTTGTATTTTTAAGATGTTCTTTAAGTTCGGTAAACAAAAAAAAAAAAATCACACGGTACTATATCCGGACTGTAGGGTGGATGGGTGCAATTGCTTGCATTGTGACACGGCTGCAATGAGGCATTGCATTATCGTGCTGTAGCAGAGCTTGATTGACATTTGGTCGGATACGTTTTATTCTTGTTTTAAGTCTTCATGATGAAATATATGATGAAAAATATCTTTTTACTTAATTCTTCGATTTGCTTGAAACAAATCATCGATTTTTTGTTTATAAATTTCGTTTGTGACCGTTACTGGCCGTCCACATCGACCATGATCGGAAAGAACGGCTTTTCCGACTTCACTACCTTTAATCCGTAATACCCAACGACAAACAGAACTGATTTTTATAGTTTTGTTACAATAGCATACAATAATATAGAAAAAAATTGTCTTTATAATTTTGGTCATGCTTTTTTTCTGCTTATTTTAATATTTTCAATTGCTTATCATAAGGTATTTAAGAGCTTTTTTTAGCTCATATTTTGATGGTTATAAGTGATTTAAGTCCCGAACCCTGCTAATAAATAATAGCATTAGCTATTGAATGCTCCACAAACGACAATCTTATCGATTAATTATATGTTTAAAAATAGTTATGAGATAAGAGGCATATCAGCCCACCCTCGTATACCAAATATACAGCCACTGATTCTCTCTTATCTTAATGTTGCGACAACGCGCGTCTTTGTTGAGTTATTGATACGATATAATATTCTGGGCGTACAAATAAAAGAAGAAGAAGAAGAAAAATAATATTTATGTATATTGTTGTCGTTATAGATTATTGTATTTGAATGCGTCCGTGATAAATGGGGGGAAAACACCGTTTCCGGTCAGCTGGCGGTCCGGGTGTAAAAAGGACGAGATCGTCCCGAAGGATTATAAGGACGAGGGCCAGATGCGGACGACGACGCGGCCGGTGCGCAGCGCTCGCGTGCTCTTTCAAATGCCGCGCGCCGCGCGACGATAACTCCGCCAACTGTAAAACTCATTGCGGCAGGTTATCCGAGGCGGTCGATATCAATGACCGTGCCGCCGCCGACACCCGACGACGCCCCGCTGTCCGACGGCGGCCCGTTTTACTATGTAGAGCGCGTGCGTATTTTTCTACATTACGCGCGCAATATTCTTATTGTTGAGCTAACAACAACCGCGCTCTATTATTATTCGTACGTACGAATATTGGCATTTTATAGCCAGGACTCGTATACTCGTATGACCTGGGGGGCAAACCGAGGTTCCCCCTTTCCCCCCTCCCCGCGAGATTTTTCGCCAAAGTATTTTTTTTTTTTTTGGTTTTATTCTCAACCGTATAGAGGCGTGCGCAGACTCCGATTTCGGGGGGTCGAATAATATTAACGTCCTATATACGAGGACGGTGCGATACCATATCGATACTTTCTTTTCGGTACGAGTATTTTTAGTATTTTCCATTCGACATTATACTCGTGTTCGGTATCGAATCAAATGTACAATGTGTTTCAATATAACTCATCCGATTTCAACAAATTATATTTATTTTAAAACTTGAATAATCAGGTTAGGATAAGTTTTCTAAGTAAGTCGATTACGTTAAGTTATAGGTATGTTATATTTACAAACGTTCAATGTGACCTCCCTTACTTGCACGGCACACATCTAAGCGATATTCAAATTTTTCATAAACCTGTTAAAGCGTGTTGTCTGTAATCAAGTTGATGGCGTCTGTAATGCGACTTTTCAATTCATCAAGATCTTTTGGAAAGGGAGGTACGTGAATATTGCTTTTTGTGTAACCCCCCAAAAAAAAAAAAATCATAGATTTTAAGGTCCAGTGAACCACGGCGGCCAAGAACAAAATGTAGCGCCATTAGCACAACAGCGACCGATCCATCGCTGTAGTAGCTGATCGCTAAGAAATTTGTACGGTTTATATCTCAGACGTTTCCGCAAAACACGCCAAACCGTTGTCTGTGAAATAGCAAGTTCTCTGGATACATGACGAACTGATTTTTGCGGACTTCTTACGAACTTTGTCGAATTTGTTCAACATTTTCATCCGAAGATCTTGGTCGACCCAATGACTTCTTTTTGCATAAGCAACCAGTTTCTTAGAAGGTTTTATGCCATCTTCGAATACTCTGGGCTGTCGGAGGTTCAATGTTAAACTTTCCATGCAGAAGAATAGCCGTTGAAATTACGAACAACCACCGGTTATCAAGTTGGTATTTAATTACTAAACCGTGATTGTGGCGTTACCCATACAGACTAATAAAAAAATACCTATAATAGTTAGTTATCGATGACATCGCAATCGGGTCGATAAAACGGTTGGCTGTTGCTGAAACGACTATTGTCTTTTATCCAATCCAATGAATAACGTTTCTCGTCGGTTCGATAATCCGAAGGCTCAATTTTGGTTCGATATAGAGTATTTAAACACAGTCCCATAACTTTATTGTACCGATCACGCAAAATATAACCTAACCACACCGGACTGACTGAATTCGGGATCTATTGGTTGGTCCTCGTGTAACTTCTGTAAATACGCCGTCACCCGGTATATTAGTATCCGCGTGCGGGCCACGTTGTTCAAGACTGACGGAACGTAATCGTGAATTGTTTCTTTGAAATCCAACGTTTCGCCGCACGCGTTTACCTCGAAATCCAACACGTGCACGTGCACATTTTTTTTCTTTCTTTTTAAACAACGTGTTATCGTTATTTCATACAGTACATACTAATAATAAAACGTTTTATAAAACCCACATACTTCGCTCCACAATTGTTGTTTGCGGAAGTCGGGACGATCTATGATTTCCAACATAGGGTAAATCCAGTTGAGAATTGGATTTGTTCGTCACTACAAAACTAATGACTATAATTCGCGGGTTGATAAAGATAAATTACACCATTGTTATCCACATAAAACAAAAGTCATCGTATGCATGGGCAATAATCGCCGGTTCATGATAAAACAATCGCCCTGTATGGCTGCAGGGGAGACCAAATTGCGGCTCTCGTCGTACTCATGGTCATGCGCGGCTCGTGTCTTATTTCCGAAAACAAAAACTTACTTATGAATATTATGACATTTTTTTTTTTTCATTTTTATTTAATCAATAGACGTGTACATTTAAAATTGTATAAAAAAATATATATAATTATATTTTTATTGTACAGATAGATGTTATAACGTTTAGCTAATAAATATGTTTTCGTTATTTTTCATCTTAAGATCTGGTTGCATTGAGATGGCCATCAGTTAAATAATTTGAACGATATTCGGACTTGATAATTTTCATTGTTGAATAAAATGATTCGCAAGAGTACGTCGTTCCAAAAATAATAACATTAAGCTAATATATTTGTCGTCTGTTGGCTATCTTTATTACTTTTATGTTTTTGGCTCTTCGTATACCATTGTACTTGTTCGTGCTGCCCGCAACCGTGTTTAATATTCACGTTGGCTACCCCTGCCGTATACGCCTGGCACGAATAAGAGAGGATTAACGTCGGTCACCCCTATAACCAAACTGTAATATTTATGTGCATCGTACATCATGTTTTAAACCGACTTCTGTCTGTAAAAGTAATGCATGATGGACGATTTTGATAATTTAATAACGATTATAACTCATAAGAATGCAGACGAGGGATTTACGACGGGCCGACGTGACGTCATTGTCGATACAACAACAACAACAATAATAATTCTTCTTATGATATTCTTTTTTTATTTATTTATTAGCATTCCGGCCCAGACTGTGCACTGCGGCTGCAGACCGTATAGTAATATAATGGTTAACCGATTATAATTTTAAATCCGTTCATCTGTATTTTTGGACCGATCTAGTGAACATATATACGTTATATTGTACGGCCAGGGTCATTATTCAATATACGAGATTATCTGTTAGGAAAACCACATTATAAAAAGCAGTATAAAAACGACGTATTTATTTTGTTATTAAGTTTAGATTTGAAAAAAAGAAAAGAAATAATTATTCTCTAACGCGTGAATAATAATCAACACGTTTGGTAATGATATTTTCAATTAACTCGTGTGCGTAGCAGTAAATCGTGAACAATATAAAAAATAATTGCATTGAGCATATTTTACAAGTAGTGATATTATGAACGAACTCATATTGATATAGTTCTACGAACAATATAGCTAGTGATTATATTGAATTGAATTCGTGATTGAATGCAGATATAATATTTTTAATTAGACGGCCACAAAAAACTGTATTTAATACATTGTTTGTAATACTTTTTTGTTGTTTGAACATATTATTATTGACTAGTTTGACCCTTTCAGAACCGGATTAAATCGAATTTAGTGCCAAATCAGTTAAAAAATAACGGCAGGATGATAAATAACTAGATATAGTTTAAGTAATATAACGCCGTATGAAAAATAATATAATTAAAATTCAAATGTACGTTCCGGTTATGATTGGCGGTCTGTCTTATATGGTTTCACAAATAGTATACAAATAAAATCAATTTTGATATTATACGAATTTATCTTAAACAATTTCTGTATAGGAAAAGTTTAAGCAATTTAAAATACCCAGCGATACTAGTCTTATGAGAAACAAATTAAAGAATATAAAATGTACATATTTACAATATATACAAAATATATATATATTACAAAATATACAATTTTTAAAACTGAAATTTGGATTCAGATAAAAATCTGGATTTACAATAAATGTCGAAATCCAAAAATCCGGATTCTCGAACTTCGGCAAATTCGGATTTTCGCCATAACTAATTTCTAGAGTAGTCTCATACATTTCTTCGTCTTGGCTTATTAACGTCTCCTACACCTGTTCTTAATAGATTAGATACGGGAGAGGGTGTAGAGGATTTACACCCCCCTTCAATCAAAGCCAATTTTTTATTTTTTGCTAATGGTAAATTGTGGTCTTAAATGTTAATTTTATTGTATTATAAATAGGCACCTGTGTCCATCGTCTTTCGTCGATAAATCTGAGATAATACATAGCTTTTTTTTATAGAAACGACTTAGATAGTACGAACAGGATTTTACTGTACATGAATATTGAATACACATAGCGTTCCTCCAATTTGTTTTCTTCTTATAATTGGGAAATGGGATTTTTGGAAATATTTAATGATTATTTGGATTTTGCCTTCGGGTACGGAAACATTACGGTTCATTTTGAAACTCCTAGGGAAAAAATCGTATTTACACCGCTGCCTGTTCTATGTCTACTCATGGATTTCCAACCCGAGGGCCGTGCAACAACTCATTTTTATAATCGTTTAACGTTTAGATTTTGATGAAAATCGTATAAAACGAACAGTGTTTCAAAACATCACGATTTACCGAACTCAGAATCGTTTTTCATTTGCGATAATTTATCGAACCCCCACGCGTTTTTTTGTATGTTTGTTTTTTTGTTGTAGCACTCTTAACACATCGCTGCATTATATTATGCATGGGTACGCCTACGGTATGTTTGCGAGCGTGACTAAATGTCGTTTTGTTCTCGGGGAAGAGTTCTCCGCCGACGACCACGTGCAATAAAATATAATATTTCGGTATGATTAATGGATACGACAACACGGGGTAGGCATCCGTCCTTAAAATATTCACACACCCCCTGTAGCTGTATACCCAAGTATAATCCGTTCATTCGAGGAATGTCTTCTGTCTATACGCGCGCGCGCGCACACACGTGTTTCAGAGGACTACGCAAGGAAAACCGGAAGAAATAATTGTTCGTTCCCAATGGAAAATGACACGTGAAACACAGCGGTAGTGAACAAAATCACAAAATCTCGCAAAACACCTAGTGAACGTTATACAATATATATATAAATTGCGCGCTAATTATATAGAACAGTGATAAGGCAGTTACATATCTGTCGGAGAATCGTCCACGGTGGCAAACGTTGAAACGCTAATAGGTGGCCATACACGAGAAGATTTTATGACGGATTTGTTCTCCAGCGGATTAAATCCTCTAAAATTCCTACCGTGTGCGGTATCCAAGGATTTAATCCAACAAGAAAAATATTCGGCAGATTTAGTCCAACGGATCAAGTCTCTCGGTGGTTCTCCACTGATAAACAGACCAGACCTGACGGACCTATTATTATTTATTATCTATTTTATTATTATTATCATAAAATAACATCTGTTTACCTATCAATAGTTTGTGTACGATGTTTTTGTTCGATTAACATCAAAATAGTTGGTCTATTACTAATGAGTTAATTGAATTATATCAATCTAAACCATGTTTATGGAAAATCAGTTCGGTAGAATATAAAAACAACAATTTGAAGACCGTTGATAAATGCAACCGTTACTACTGATGAGTTTCCTAAAAACTAAGTTAGTTTTTCAAATCGTTTGGTTAATTTCCGTTCAACTCTTGTAGTAATGGCTTATGACCAAACAAGTCCCTTCTAGTGAGACAGTTTTTGACCCACTTACGCTATCCTTTCCTTTTTTTTTGTTGAGATATAATGGTACCCGATAAATCCTGCAGTGGCTATCAACTTTTTTTTTTCGAAGATATATTATGTTTATTCATTATTTATTCAACTATATATTTTAAATGTATGAGTATAAAATAACATTATTTACTTAATACAAATTCGTAACATAACAATGATAACTGTTAAATCAGCTGAAATCCGTCGTATAAATCTGTAGGTCTTTCAGTACGTCTTGATAGACGAGCGGACTTGGTCCTAAGCATAAAAATCAACAGATTTCTTCCACTTACTTGCGGATAAAGTCCGCTGGAGGAGACGCTCCGCGAAAAGTAGCGGACTTACATTTGTACGTTAGTGAATGGACATGATTAAAGACCTAGTCCGACGGACCTCGATCCTAACCTAAATCCATAGGACCAAATTCGTTATGAAATCCTCTCGTGTATGGCCACCTAATGTGATGCGGCAGAAAACCGTACGACAAGTTTATAAGTCGATCATGCGATTACAGCGATACGCGTGATCGATTGTATTTATCTACCCGATTACCGGATGGAATCCGCTGGTGGGCTCTTCAAGTGTGATAGTGAGATCGGCCGCCATTTTAATTCCAGTACTACGTTATCAAATGGACGATAGTGCAGACGAACAAACCGATTTTTCCGTTACCTTATGCTACCGATGTAATTAATTTTTTATCGGTGTCCATTCCGTATTATCCGTATCGACGAAATAAATCTGGACCGTAGTTCGATAACGCGTCGCCGACCCGTATAATATGTTCCAAATCGATTACGGGTAAATTTCGTGTTTCCAAAATCTACTTTTGTCCGGTTTTTCGGGATGCAAATACTCGCACAGGAGTGCGCAGCCTAACCTAACATAATAATAATACACACACTCCTCGTGTGCGTGTACGGATACGCGTATTTTTATGTGTACGAATTATAATATAATATTACGCGAGTTTAGCGTACAGTTCAATTGAGATGCGTTTTTAATAAGGATGTGATGGATGAACGTGTGTGTGTGCTCGCGTACTCTTTTCGCTGTCACGTGACCGTGAAACCACAACAACATAAATAAAAAAAAAGAGAAAAAAAAAAAAGGAAGAAATGTATTTAAGTACCTATATACAAACACAATATGCATACGCACTGTTAAATTGAATTGGGAAATAAAAAAAAAAATAAAAAAATATTGTTAACAGTAGTTCAAGGTAGACGTCACCGTCGGATAATTATGTATAATAACGCGCGCGCGTCACGACTCACGATAGTTTCGAGGTTTATTATATTATATGTACGTAGTATGTATATTACGAGTTTGAAAAAATAAAATATTTTGATATTTTCCAATGACGTGTTATACCGCGTAGGTTAGGTATCCGCGGTTCGAACCGTTCGGGTTCAAACCTACGTACACGTACGCGCGGTTTTGTCTTATGATGGAGACCGTAAGCCAATCTCCTTTTTCGCAGTGCCATTGTGCCGTCTGCGGTTTATGTCGCTATGCGTTCGTGGCGTTAGTGGCGGGTTTTTTTTTTTTTTTTTTCTATACATACATATATATATATACGTTTTAACAGTGGGTATTTTTTATTACGCTCTTAAATGTATAAAGTACGTAACCTATACGTCCGGCACAACCGCATAGTAGAAAATGCGACGCGAACTCCGCAAGAAGAAAAAAAAAAAAAAAAAATTGTACCTGTTTCAACTATCGCGAGTTCCCCGGCTATAAACTCATCGTATAACTATTATTATTGTACCGTGATGATTTGTAATTTATAATTATCGTATTCCGTTTTATACAGGCATATCGTTGACCGGGGTTTTTTTTTTTTTTTTTTTTTTGTCGACTCAGTCCAATCCCTATAGTATAATAACATTACGAATTCGCTACTTATATAAGTCAGGATTTTTATTTCCATTCCGCTGGTGTTGGATTGATACTTATTGTCATCTCCCATATAGTGTTTCCGAAGCATAAATCGAAATAATTATCATTTTTCATTATATCCGCGGGAATGAGAAACAATAAAAATAAAGAGTACTTAGGTAATTAATTTAAATATTCGGAAATAATTATAAATATTATTTTCTTTTTTTTTTTTAGAAGTATCTGATTTTTTTTATTCACATGAAATTATTATTAAACACCTACCTAGTACATCAATAATGATATATATGTGCGTGTGGTTAACTAACCCAACTACCGAGGCCGATTACTCGTTTTTGTACGATATAATATTTTGACAATCGTTAAGCCGCCGGGAGTATTTTTCAACATTTCAATTTCGCAATCAAAGGATATACGCGAATTTAATAATCGATCGTACGAGGAAAATACTTTGCTATCCTGGACACCTACCGACAAACAATACAGTTCTAAAACAAATATAATAATACGAATTTGTAGTAAATACAAAACGTCCATTCTGTTGTATAATTAGGTTTGTATAGATTAAAGTATTTGTCCACACAGAGTCCGGAAGTCCAGACGATAATGATTTTACCGTCAAGTAGTTTACCTAACACGTTTCGGTGTAAAATTCGACAAGGTTCGTCGTGTGTAATAAAATTATTATTTGTCTTATCGTGCAGTTGCCACTATAGGTAGGTAGGTAGGTGTAGTCCCATTACTATTATAATGACTGTTTTTTTTGTTTTAGATTGTTTTTATATATTTCAACCGTTTTTATGCGTCGTTCGATTCGAGGTAGACGAAAAATAGAGCACTCGTTATGTAGATGGTTGAAACATCAACGTAAAATTAAAAACTATACCTACACCTACTGCGCAGTCGTCGTAATGCCGAGTATTTTTTAACCGACGTTAATGGACAAAAAAAAAAAAAATGAAAACGCATTTTTCATTACGAATTTAAATTAATGGCTCGTATTAAAATCACTTACTCTGATGTAGACAGACTAATACGTGCATGTAGCCGCACAGCACGACCATCAGGACATTAAAACATTTACAACACGTTTGTATAATGCGTATAGGTAACATATGGATGCTCGTATTAAGGGGCGAGCACACTGGATCCGTTCGGTTTACGTAGTTGATTTGCAATTCCGAATGCAACGGATCCGCAGTTCTGATTCCGACACTGTAAATCAGTTATTTCCGGTCAGTCGCCTTAAACACGTGATTTTATTTGTTTCGGTGTCCGTCTTCGTAGTAAATGTTGCTAGTCGAAAAGCAGTGGCGTAGTTAGGAATTTGCTCTGGCAGTGCCGAGGTTGTATGATTTCTGGTAAAACGATTTATGACAGTATAATAACTATTGTAGGTCATAGTAATAAATATAGTTATAAAACTAGATACAACTTCTTGGGTCTTTTGGAAATATCATTACTAGGGCTAGGGACTTTTAGTGTTTGCATATTTTTTCTTTTTAAAAGATTAAAATAATAGCAGGGTCAAATATAAATACTTTTCGCGATGCAAGCAAATTTTATTTCACATATTTCGCTTATTAGAGCATATTTTAGAATTATACGGTTTTTTTTTTTTTTTTTTTTTTTATTAGTGCCAATTTGCATTTGTTTTAGAGTTCTAAAATTAAATTTGTACCAAACTCTATTTTAAGTGAGAAGACAATACAAGTCGTTGCTTAGAAAACGATTATTACAAGCGTACCTTATCGTTTTTTTTTTTTTTTTTTTTTATACGATTTTATGTTTGATTGGCATTATAATTATTTTATATTGATTAAAATGCCATAAGCCAAAAAAGGTTACGCGGTTGATTTTTCGCCCTCACCCCCCCACCCTTAAATACGCCACTGATCGAGAAGCATATATAAGATAAGTATATTTATACTATTATACTGATTTGGACGGAATAAGTCGGACAACTAAACTGAACGAGACTGAACTGAACTGAACTGGTTCCCGGTGTGCTCGCCCCTTTATACAACATAGGACCGTTAGAGCATTTGTTTTTTACATTCAGCCCAGCGTTTTGCTATGGTAGTGTATAATTACTGTTTACTCGTAGCGAAGTTGATTATTTAATTTATTTTGTTTTTAGCGTATCGTTATAACATAATTTCATATAATATACTGTTCGTCGTTCTGTAAACGTCGAATTTTAATTTTCCCCTGAAAATACAATACAAATTAATATTATAAATTACAATAATAATTGTGTTCACCGTATTATTTTGATGCAATCGCAGACCATATGTACTGCGCGTTTCTCCATTACCCTGCCCCGGATTGCTTCGGGTGCAGTGTCGTATTTACGGGGGTCAGGGGGTTCAACCCTCCCCCCATGGGCTGTGCCACACTGTCATTCGGTTAATCAAATAATTATAGTAGATCACTTATAATAATTTAAAAAAAAAAAAAAAAAAATACGATGATTACATTTGCAGGAATAAAAATAAAAATATTATTATATGTGTATTCGCGTTGGCGTCATTTGCCAAAATAATTTAAACGAGTACGCGATGCATACAGTTATAAATGTATAACATAATACACATGCAATATATAAATATACATTAATAATTCGAAGATGACGTCATTTACAAGTATCGTACTCCAGATCATAGGTATGAGACAGAAATCGATACATATATATTTATACTGTAAGTATTTGTTTTATTTTATGATAATCGTATTTCACATTAAATCCTTATCAATCCAATATTCTAATATCCAATGTATTCTCAAATAATTTTTAATTGATTCCCCCGTGAGATGAGGTCGCATGGTCTATCCATTTTTCCATTCATTTATCAGTTGACGACGTTTATAAATGAATTAGCAACAAAATGTAGAAAATTAGATTTTGTGATATATATATATATATATATATATATATATATATATATATATATATATATATATAAAAATAATAATAAAATGATTTTGTTTGTTAAAATATGTTTAATTACTATGCACAACCGTGTTTCTTTACCACAGTCAAAAGATGAATGCCAAGTCTAGCACCAGTATTTTTGGAGTAACCAATAAGTAACTGGAACTGAGCTGTCCAAAACATTTTATGCCTTATTTTGATCTAGATGTGTGATAATTGGGGAATGTGGCGGGCATAGCTCCCACATGCCTACGCGATGGCAGAATTATCTCAATTCCTATCTTCGCCCCCACAATGACAAATTCCTAAATACGCCACTGCTATAGTGCAAACACTGTTAGAAAGAGATAATAATGACTAATAATACCTGGGCATATTATGATAGCTGGACTTGGTATAAGCCGGCTATGTAGGTGTTCGATTAAAAAGCATATATTTTAAAAACGTTATCCGCGCCGCAGTAATATTAACTATATTTATAGCGTTTCGTTCGGTATAGGTCAAATCGAATTGTCGCGGTTTTAACGAAATTGCACGGTCAAATATCCAATCGTTTTCGTAAAATTCAATATTTTATTTACCGTTTATTCGACGTGATACTAAGCAATTTAATAAATTGGCACTTATATAACATGAAATAGTACTGGTGAACTCGAAAAAATTAATTTTTATCTCTCGACCAAAGGTTATTTTTTTTTTAACGACGCTAGTCGTTGCACACGAGCAATAATTTACGATTTTCAACAAAATTTGCAATTCGCTTCAAAAATGTTTCCCGGTTTTTATTCGGTTATTAAGAAAACCACAACGACAGATGACTGCGTTGGGAAATCGGAGCAAAATCTCTGTTAGAAACGTCGTTCACAGACGGACAAAGAAAACTACGTATTATAGTAAAACCTATTGGTTTGATTTTGCCCGGAATCGAAAACGTATTACAAATAATAATATAAATAAATACGCGCTTACACGACAAAAATAATTATCGTCCTAATTATTATATATAATATGGACATAGTAGTTAGTCGCTTATTAATTTATACGGCGTCGTCGTCGTCGGCTATGCGTATATTATTATAAGTTGTTGGACGAGTATCAGGAAAAAAAAAAAAAAAAAAAAAATTGCAAAAGAAAGTCTACGGGGAGTTTTACATAAATTTAAATTTATACGAATTCATATAAGGTCACTTATACGACATCAGTTTACGCGTACTTCTCTGATGATGCGTGGGAGCGATGACTATCATCGAGTTGACTTATACGGTCACACATTTTTTTTTTTATTTTTTTTTTTATGCGCAGATAGAGACGTGTCGTCGTCCTCTCGGCACAGACTTACTTGCCCGATTCCAAATTGCGTTAGCGGTTTTTTTTTCAGACGAATATAATATTTTGCAAAGAGATCGCCGCCGCGTGTCATATAAACTCCGGGGACACGGCGTGCAATAAACGGATATGACAAGTTTCACTTTGTACATTATAATACAACTCGCACATTCGTGACAGACTTTTGTGCCCGCGCGCACTTGTATTCTAATAATAATAATAATATTATTTGTACATAGCTGGGTATTTAATAGAAAAAAAAAAAAAAAAAAAATCACTAAAAATACCTATATTTTTTGTATTAATTATTATCAAACACGTTTTTATCCACACGTTTTTTGCATAATACAGGTATATCTATTCAATGTTGACAATATTATATCCACGCGAACACCATGCCTACCATCTATAATACTACCTGCAATATTAGAAAGAGAAAATTCGTTTTGATATAGTGAAATTCGAAAATCGACCACGGTGACATGTAAATACTAATATACGTATACACACGTATATATTTTTTTTATTTACAAATAAGGCTCAACGCCTATAAGGTTATTAGCAAGGCTCTGAACTTTATGTGCTAAAAAAAAAAAACAACAACAATAAACTGTGTGCGCGTGTATGCGTTTAAAACCAGACAAATGTCCGGTATAAAATGCAGGTTGTTTGATCTTCGAATAGCCGTTAAAAAACATTCAATACAAATAAAAAGAAAATTAGGAATACATATTTGTAAAATGTATTGTTTGAACTTAAAACGAAGAAAATATAAATTGCAAAATGTATAGGATGTACTCGGTTTTCTGATTTCGTCTTCTGTCGTGTGCATCTTCTTTAGTTCCTACAACAAAATGGAACTGCCGACGGAAATCGCTGACAACTTAATCGGATATTCCTCCTTAAATTAAACAGGTATCGTTAGAATTCTAGAAATTAGTATTCTATAAATGGTCTAACTACGCACCGAACAGAGTACATGAAATCACTAACCAACATAACGACTATTTTGTTTACCAGTTGTCCTCGGTCGATTGTCATTATTTAAAAATATAAAAATAACCACGATTAAAATGGATGTCGGTTATACAAGTTGTTTTGTATCGGACGTACAATACAACTGATTTGGATAAAAATTGTTCTCTCTGTAAATCGACAAAATACGCAATCATATCGTAGGTTCGTATAAACCTGAAATACGCGGGTCGAACCGAGAATCGCAGTATGCACTTTCCAAACGAATATGAAAATGTATCCCAGGTACATTGACTATTACTCTAAACTTTTCTTAAAAAAAAAAAAAATAGGGTTTATGACTTGTGAATTAAAAAATCGATAGCGCGGATTAGAGAATAGGCTGTTACGGATGTTTTTTTTTTCTTTTCATTAAGGGCTTGTCATAGTGAAGTGGGGTTCTACGGCAATTACCGCGCATCGGTGTAATCGGGCCAATAAAACAGTTGATAACAATAATATGTTAGGTTAAGTATTCTTGACTTATAGAATTTCTCTGCCCATGTCACGAGTAGGTGTTGGTTTATTGCTGATAAGGCAAGCATAGGAGTGCCTCAAGTGCTATTTTAGTTCGAGTCCGTGTTAGTCTTCATCTCTTCCGGGATTTTGTTCATTTTTTTACTCGTCGAGTTTTACATTTCTACGCTTGTTAGTAGGAAAGATATATATATATATACCAATTGTTGTTCTGCCGAGTTTCCGATGTTTTATTCAGGGTTTAGGATGTTGCCTATAGAGTTTATTTTTGTGGAACCGTCAGATTTTTCATTCTCAGATATCCCACAAATATCACAAATATTATAATATACCTAATATTAGACTTATATTTTACTATAAATAATAATTATTGACTAACTAACCAATTGTACCTTAGAGGTAGACAAATATTTTTGTGTGTTTGTAGAACGTAGAAAATATTGAAATGAAACTTCTAGGGAAATTCAATAGAGGCGATTGAAAATTAAATTTAATAGGCGCTATTAAATTGATAACTGATTAGGATAATTGATATGTAAAAGAACAAAATATGGAATTTGTCCATATAACTGCCCCATACATAATGATATTATATACACGAATACCGATTATTGTCTGTGTTTTATTTTAATTTTCAGTTTCATAATTAAAGCCGTTGAATTGTACGTTAAATAACGTATATAATTATTAATTGTCGTTAAAACAAGAAAAACGTATAATAAATTATAAAAATAAATAATCCTTTTGTTTCTATTGTTTCGTTAAAATTTAATATTATATAAATACGTTTGAAACCCAAACACAATAAAAATGTTCTCGACAAATGTTGTCCTACCGTGGGCGGTCGTATAGCTCATCAGAACCTAGTCAATTTCCGAGTTGTATTCATAACCCGAATGTATAACTATATAATAAACAATAAATCCGTTTTTATGTCGAATATATTCCAGAATAATATGTTAAAATTTACGTTGTCATTGATATACATAATTTTAGATTCTGTTCGGAGTTATTGGTTTTATTATGGCGTGTGGTTTTTTGTCCGTAAACAACATTTTTACCAGACATTATGCACCGATTTTCAAGTGTAGCGTCTTTTATATGAAAGCATTTTGGATCTAGTTGGTACTTTAGCCAGGCCATTTTACGGATTTTCGTTGTAGTTTACTTGATAATTGTGAAAAACCGGGAGAATTTACGGCAACGGTTTCATTATGACAAATTGATATTATCTTTTTATTAGATTAAAAATAATCGTAGGGATCCAAAATGTTCACAGAATATTAATATTCGGCTTTTCTAGGCACGGACATATTTCCTAAACATTCTAGCTATTTTTGAACTATTTTTAGGCATTTTAAGTATTTATTTCAAATTAATTGAATAAAACTGTTTTGGTCGAACAGAATTAATGTACGGAAATTCGACACAAGGTTCGTCGTATGACTCTAACCTAACCTAACTGAATGACGAAAGAGAAAAATGCTGAGGGCAATGCGTAATAATCGTGTTTTATTAACGTGTAGGTTTAAATAAGTGTAAATTTTGATGAAAATCTTAAAAATGAAATGGCGTTTCAAAACGTCGCTTACAGATATAAATTAAATTCCCCGCTAAATCCTACCTTCCCAACTTCCCACCTACAACAGTGGCCTACCGGCGGCGGTGTGGAGTACGTTAGGTTAGGTTACCGTGTCTCAGTATTTTTTTTTTTTTTTTTATCGTGTACGTGAATGTGAAATCGCTTTCATAAAACTTATCCATGTACGGCGTTTAATATCCCATTTATTTCGTCGGTGATTATTATTTTTTTAATTATTGTCATTTAGCTTAAACGCGTACCTACACATTTATACCAAACGGTTTTTGATAGAAAAAAAAAAATGTTAAACCGCATGCCAACCCGATGACTCGGAATATTATCGACGACATATTATTTAGAATATCCGTCGCGCATCGTTAATATAATTCCTACTGAAATATTTCGATTTTATATTATATTTTCACGTTAAACGTGATTGCAATATACTACAATACGGGACGCGTTTAAAACTGATCGACAGTGTAAAATTATTATTATTAATAATCATACAGTCCAACGAATTTAGTTATTAGATAAAAATTCATCGAAAAAACCGTCGAAAGTCCCGAAAAATCAGCTCCGAATGCGTTCAAAATTTCAAAAAAAAAAAATGTTTTAATAAATTTATTTTAGTAGTATTTCGAATAAAACACATTAACAAACAAAAATAAACAAACAGTATATGTTGAAAATATCATAAAATTTACATTATGACATATAATAATTAACGCGTTACGTTATATAATTATATTTCGCGTTTTTTCTATAAATTCGCAGCCCTACAATGACGGTTGCCTAAATAACCAATTGTCGATATATTAGTATTAAAATTGCCAACTGTAAAATTGTTATTGTAGAACGTTAGTCCGGTTACTAACTTAGAAATATCGCTGAGTTTTAGATATCGAAAAAACAAAACAAAAAAAAAAAACCAAGTGACGTAATATAATATTATATAGGTACCTCCTATACGTTATTACTAATATTATTTTTTTTTTTCCCCGCTGCGATTTCGAGTTTGTCTCGATTACCTGTCCCAAAGCGTGTATCCTTGAAGACTGCTGAGTGTTCTATATATTTCGTTAGGTATTTTTTTTTCCCCGCTCGATTTTCGAATTATTTATACACGAAGTGATATGGAAAATAATATTAATGTACACTGCGCTTAGCTGTATACAGGATGATCAATCGACTGTGTCGGGTGTACTCACAGTTATCTCGGAAAGTATTCGGATTTTATTCAGATTTTTATTTTTGACAATTTTACACCCGAACGTTTTTTGCCACCCGAATATTCGGTGGCCACCGCTTTTCATTTATATACGGCAACATTAAAAAAAAAAATTTCCACAATTGACGGAGTTTTCGGTCAATACACATTTTATTGTTGAAAGTGGGCAGTGGGGTTTTTCGCCCGAAAATAAGGTAAAAAAAAAAAAAAAAACCGTTAATGTAACGTTTTAGAGGTGTTTTGACTTCTCAAAATCGTGTAAAAAAGAAAAACCGAAAAAAAAAAAAATCAATACTTTCCGAGATGACGAGTGTCTCAAGGTTAATATTGGAGGCTACGATTTTAGACGTGCATTTAAAATTCACGTTTACACGCAGTTCGTGTATTTAATGTACAAGTGTATTGATTCGTATAATATTTTAAATACACGTACAGAACAATATATTGTTCGATCAAGTCCACGGTAGACTATCAAATTAATTTTGTGTAGTAAAAGACAATTGTTTGACATTTAAAAGTACCTAGTAGTTATTATAGTAGGTAACTAATTATATTATTTCGTCAATAAATTCAAGTATTTTAGAGCTTTACTTCTTGCCTTCAATGCGTCTTAAGATCACGTATGGAAACAATTATACTTTTTGTTAATACACGTGACGATATCGACTAATACTAATGATGGGAAAAATATATATATTTATATATTAGATTTTAGGATAATCCGGATTTGCCGAAGTTTGAAATCCGGCGTTTATTGTAAATCCGGATTTCGTATTTGAAAATAATTGTGATTTTTTTATTTTTTTTTTTTAGTCAATTAAAACTATTATTATTATCGTATTGTTAATAACATAAAATACGTTTTTTACAAATTGAAATGTATTTAAAAATATAATACAACAAACAAAACCGTACGCATTACGCAGTAATAATTTATGTAAAATATATTACTAGCCGACCCGGTGGTAGACTACGTTTTACTCGTAAAAAAATAGAAAAATTTCGGAATTCGAAACATAAATGTTCGTATTTTGAATGCCTACAACCGGATATATATATATTAGATTTTAGGATAATTCGGATTTATGTCGCATCACTGTGACTAATACACGCGTATACGGACCACACGGATTACACGTGCAATAGAGAGATATCGATCACCCTGTAGTCGGGGATAAATCGTTCATTCGGAATAATATCGACGTACCAATTCGACGAGCGTACGTACGGTACAGAAATAATATTATATACGTGAACGTGTCTACGATGATAGTAGTAATAATAGTAATAATTTATGTCGATATTGCGGATTACCCGCAGTGCCGATATTATGCGACGCCCGAAGATAAACGAGGAAATGAATATAGTAAACGAATGATATTTATACTGAATTAATAGAAAAAAAATATTTAAAAAAACGCGTTTAGAAAAAAAAAAAAAAAAACTTTAGGTGTACAATTACACTACGTCTATTGCCGTTCGGTTTAATAGACGTAATTAAACACTCGACGGCCGTGCCGCGTATAGGGAACTCTGTAAATTAATACTAGAAAAAAATAAAAAAAATATATATAAAAATTCCGATAAAAATTAATTACCCAATAATCTTGTTTTTTATTATTATTATTATTTATTTATATATTTTTTATTTTTTAATCTTTTACAATTCGCCGACAACGGCGAAGACGCGTGTTTAAAACATATTCGCGTACGCCCGTAATACTACAATAATAATAATTTTATCGTGGCGACGGTAAATTATTCCACTACGCCCAAGACGAAAATTACAGCCTGTAAATATGCGACAGCCGTGTACCGGTTCGCGATGTCTCGATAACAAAAAAAAAAAAAAAAAGTCAACTCGCGTTTACCGCAATAGTTCGATTATTATTGCACAAATATTATTGTACGAGCGACTGAGCTCGGGTAGAATACCTATACTTTTTTTGCAATAATATGTCGAAAATAAATAACAGTTAATCAATAATTACGTGTACAGTTGGGTGGTGTGTGTGCTGGAAGGCCTCAGGATTTATACAAGACGGGTCCCAGCCACCCGTGGTTCTTATTTGAAAAAAAAAAAAAAAAAAAAAAACCATTCATATCCGCACACGTTACTTCTACAAAATATTAGCTTTGTTTTGAACGTGGCGAAATAATATAATAACAGTTAATGAACCGAAAACGATAAGTATTGAATATTAAGCACGTTCAGACATTGTTGCACCATACCAGAAATTTACTGACAATTCCCAAGCGCGGAAAAATAAAACGGCACTTATCGCGATCGTACAGGTTTTTGCGATTTTTGTATGACATTATCAAAACGTTATAACTTACAAGACGACAAAAAAAAAAAAAAAAACGATGTATTTTAATAAATATTGCCGGTAATTGTATAACGGACAATTTAAAGAAATTAAAAATTGAGAATATAATACGGCGAGAGTCGGCGTTGCTACCAGGGCACAACCAGGGCCGCCGAACACAACGCGCTATTGGCCCACCCTATAAACCACTGGCCCACCTTATAAACCACTGGGCCACCTTATAAACCACTGGGCCAACCTATAAACCAGTGGCCCGCACAGACAGAATATCCCGGGGTGCCCGTCACTGGAACCATGTGTCTAATCGGTACCGGCTCTGAGCTCTTGCAGCGCCCAGCGCGAGAATTATTTTGGCGCCCATCCATCTTAAACGCACAGTGTAAACGGGCAAAATAGCGTCAAGTAAAAATGTAAAAATAATAATAATAATAAAATACCCGAACTTATTTTAAATCGCATTTGTGAAAATTATTAATTTTTTTTCTACCTAGTAGACAATCGGAGCAGTCGGAGTTCGATGGAATTTAATTCTAATTTTGGCGGCCCGTGCCGTCGCAGTATGAACACGGGGGGCGCCCATTGCGGCAGGGGAGGGGGATGGTGCAAGGACGTGACCTGTCGCCTGTCCCGTCCCTCCGCCCAAGAAAAAAAACGATCGTAATTAAAATTTTTTTTTTGTAAATATTAAATTAATTTTACCGACGATACCAGTGTACCCAGAGAATAAATTTAGTATCATTTATCCCGTGATAATACGATAGTGTACGTGACTACACGACACGCATTAGAGGTTATTAGAGCGTTTTTTTCGCTTAACATCGCCGTGCCGTTGTTTTATGTGAAAAAAAAAAAAAAAGAAAAGATTACCGTTTTTGTTACACACGTGTGAAACCAACGGCTGCAGTACTGCCCCCCCCCATATGACTACTACAGAGTGCATCTGTGCACATTCCGTGCTTCGGCTCGATAATGAATTCGCGTTAGATGCACGTCTCAGCGAACGCGGTGAAACTACACTCACGACACCCGGGTGTATTCGTTCCATCCGAAATGATACGAATCGACGAAAAACCGTTCAGACTCACCACACGAAGAGGTTCAAAATCATTTTCGGATTGGTAATTTAACACCGCGCTGTACTGGCTTGGTACGGTTTCGGCGAAAATAATTTCAAATACAAACGAGCTCGACAATTTAAATATATCCAATTTAATAAAAAAAAAAAAAAAAAAACTGCGAATTATCTTTTGAACGCTTCCGCCTACAACTTGCACGGTAGAGTGACCATCGGGCATCTTAAGACTTGGACTACGAGTACAATGGGGATGTATAGGTCGGATGGACTGCGCATGGTCGGTGTTCGCAGGGAAAAAGTTCGTCGCCACACAAAATTTGTCGAAAGCGTAGCCGAAAGATATTTGGTTTGCCGAAACGCGACTTTCCGGTTCTTGTTGTATTTGTTAACTTGGTTTTATTAACTTTGTTATTTTTTCACTTTTGCGATTCGATTTTAAATTGTAATATAAAACGTACGTTTGTTCTGTTATTTAATAAAAGCAATAGCAATTTTGTCGGTTTTTTTTTGTTTGCTACCCCCCTTACATTTTGATAGACGAGCGCCCTCGGGTGAATGTCGAATTTTCGAAAACCCGATGTCGTCCGGTGTTTCGATGCAAATATTCATCGCTGTTTGATCGGTTCGATCGAAATGAAAATGTCCGGACTAACACGTTTACAAGTCTCGCCAGCTGCTAAGTCATAGCCTACAACAGTGGTCTTCGACCTTTTTGGACTCGCGACCCACTTTTTTAGGCTTACATTTTTCGCGACCCACGTGAGCTTTGTAAAAAAGCTAAAATCGCTTAATGCTTTGCAGTACTATTATTAAAACTTAATCGAAAATGTATAAAATTCATATGAAAATATAAAATAAAATGAAAATATGATACAAGAATTTTAATGTGAACTTTGTCCTTGACTGTTTTCACATAATAAATTCCACCTTGGCTCGATTTGACTAAGCGCGATCCGTAAATCATCTTCAGTTTCAAGTCTATTTCTTTTTGACGTTTTCAAATTTGCCATAGTAGAAAACGCCTTTTCGCGTAAATAAGTCGTTGGAAATATTAATAAAATCGAGATGGCTTTAGTTGCTAATTCTGCGTGATTTCCCGTGCATAAGTGTGCCCAAAATATTTCTAATGAAGTTTCACAAAACATTTGTTTCAATTTGTTATCAACACGATAGCTCAATTAATTGATTTTCAATGTCAGTAGACATATTTACTGTCATTATGTCTACTGCGAATGGTTGTTCAATCCACTCATAATTTATTCGAACATCCTCAGGAAAATATTGGTTAAATAATTTTTCCAAGTTTGTCAAATGTTCGTTTACTAATTCAGAAATGTCTTCAAACTTGATTGAAGAATATTCTTCTAAAAACTTCTTCTAAATTTTATAAATTTAATTTTTATTTTAATAAGAAGACTTATCGCGACCCAAAAATGGGTCGGGACCCACTGGTCGAAGACCACTGCCCAACAACTACTCCTAGAAGTCCGACAAGAACGCGTATATTCTGTTTATTTTCTGTTTAGCGTTTTCCGGAGACCGCGACCGACAGTGACATAGATGGCGGTAGTTATTTCGTCGGCGAACGTAATGTTATTAATTATGTATTTTATTTACGCGAGAAAACTCGACGGAAAAAAAAAAATAAAAAATGTGTACATATACATATTCATATTTATTTATTATAATTGAACGTTAGTTACAAAAAAAACTACATTTTCCATTTTTTAAAATAGGTAAACAATATTACGTTTACATTGTTTTACTGAATTAATTGGTGAACTTACCATGTTATTTTAAATTCGTCTTATCCGTTTAACGGGATATAGTAACGCAATTTATCGCCAACAAAGTATTATAAATTGCCTATTCGTTATTTACAAAAGGGGCGTGGCTAAAAAAGTCATTTTTTTGCATTTCATCCGGTACTACTGACGGTGGTACCTGGGTGATTTGAGTGTTTTGTTTTGTTTTTTTTTGTTTTTTATTCTAAGATTAATTGACCATTTAAAAAAATATAATGAACCGCAATATAACCACCGTCAACATTAGTATGAAATATCAAGTTTTTATGAATCGCTATTATTTTGTGTTAGGCGCATGAAACTACAAACAGGAACACGCCGTTTTGATATTTTTAAACGCTTTATATTTTTATGAAAAATCCTTTGTCTGAACTATTAAAATTAGGTACGGTTTATAACAATATAAATAAATTTTTTTTTTTTATCTTACTATTGTCCGACTCACTGAGCATTATAAAAAGTAACTGCGATAACAGAATGGAAAAGAGTATTAAAAAAAAATAAAAAATAAAAATAATAATAATATTTATCGGTAATATTATTATAAGACGGACTTACTCCACACGTGTAGGCCACTGTTGTAAATGGGTAGTTGGGAACGTCTGGGTAATTTAGTTAATATTTTACTGAATGTAAACGATAAATCATTGTAAATCAAAAAAATATTCTTAGCGGAGCTCGGAATACGGAGTTGTGTGATTATTACGCTTGTAGTCAAGGTAACCTAGTTAAAAATAAAACCGATTTATCGTCACATGTTGTTAGTTTTTTTTTTTTTTTTTTAGAAAAACTGTCGGGAATCTAGAAAATATGTTCAAATAAAATAACACCTGGCGAAATATCCGCATTTTTCAAGGCACGACGTGTAAAATACAATTAAAGTTAATCGATATTTATAATTAGTTTTATTAGTGCAATAATATAAATCATTTGTGATTTTTTTTTTTTTTTACTTTCCACTGCGGAATATTATTAGATTATATGTCTACATAACGACCCGCTATGTTTCGTAAATATTTACGAATGTATCGCGCCAACTCGGAGTTCCTTTATATATATAAAAAAAAAAAAAAAAAAAATTCAGATTTAAGAAAATCGTTCTACGCGAGAGATTCCGCGTGAAAAATAGCGAATAAATTTGAAAGTTTTTTAATAGTATTTACAACACTATAATAATATATCTAATAATTTTCGTATCTCGCTCGTCTGCAGCAGTACTCCTCGTCTGTTCGGTCAACTCACTTAATACTATTATATATATATGGAGTTTAATATGAAAACGAAAACGTAAGTAGGTAGTGTACGTAAGTATGTATTATAATATAACTCGGCCAAAATATTATGGTAATAAAAGACGACGACGGCGAGGATTTAAAAGGATAACATGATAAATACAATATAAGAGCCGCTTAAAATAGCGTATCTTATTAAAATTTTCGAGTACTTAAATAATAAAAGTTTACTAAAACTGTACAATAAGTATTATATATTATAATATATTCGCGTTTAACTCGTGCCTACATAACGCCCATATAAACGTTGAAAAACGCGTATTTCAATATAATTTATTACTACGGCGCGTTCGGATAAGAACAATAATGATATCAGGAACAACATTTTTTCGTGACGAAATGGAAATAAAAAAAAAATTTGCCGCCAAACACGTTTATTTAGTACATACCGTACAAACGCCGCTAGTCGCCACACAAAAAAAAAAAACAGAAAAAAAAACCGGTCAAGTTAGGCGTACATGGCCGAACTCTGATCGGTGTAATTTACTTTATTTGATTAGTAAATCATACGTTTACATTGATGATTTTTCTCACAATAGGGCCAGTGTGCTGTAGATCTACGATCTATGAGATCGAAGATGTTTAGGTTGGGTACAGTGCCGGTTAACTACTTAATCACCGGTTAAGACAAGGTCGGTAATCAACTGTTCACGGGGCACGGACGCTTCAACTCGTTCCTTCGCCGGATCGGGACTCGAGCTCCGTCCCCCGGGTGTTCTCACTGCGGATTTCCCAGTGAGGAGAACGAGGTGGATGACGACGCTCTCCACACCCTGGATGTGCGCTGAGAGACGTTTGACGGGGACAGGGACCGCCTGATCCAGAGGAGGATCGGTCCGTTTGAACCGGGCGACTTGGTGCCGCTCAATGCTGGAGTCCCCAGACCAATGCGAAGCCGTGGTCGACTTCCCTGTCATCACGGAGAAGGAGTCGGCAGAACGGCAGCGTCAAGCCCTCGACGTCGCCGCCGTCGTTGATCGGGGCCCCGTAGTCGTTGGACCGCCGGCAGGAAGAGTCCTCCCCTGCAACTTGTGAGGGCAGCACGCGGGCTCCGGCCCAACTACTGCCCATCCCCATGGTAGGGCAAGATCTGCTGTAACATACTTATGCGACCCCGCCCCGCCTTGGAGGAAAACGGGGTTTTCATTTATGTATTAATTGTTTTTCAATTTTCAATAAATGATGGCGACCCGCCTCCCGAAGTAGTTCCTCACGGCGTTTCCGGGAGGCGGGGATATTGCCGTTTTACAAAAAAAAAAAAAAGAAAAGATAAGGTTGGTAAGTTAGGTCAGGTGACGGGTTAGGACCATTCGAGGTCGGTTGAACACTGATTAGTTAATTTGGAGAAATTATTTCACGTTATCATTAACATCGTCGTTATCAATTTATTATTTCAATATAATATAATATATTTTTTTTTCCATGCGTTTGATTTTGAAATTTTGAAAAATCAAAACTCCCGTGTACCGTTATATTTTATTGCAGCGGTTCCCAAACTGTGAGGCGCGAGCCGCGTGGTAAATATTGATATTTTTAAATCAACAATAATTTTGTTGAAATGTCATAACTATTCCAAACAAATATTTCATTATTATGTTAGTATTACTTAAAGTCGCGTTATACTCGTACAATAGTATACTTGATTCGGGGATTTCCGTAAATGTCGTTACAGCATTATCGCATTATCGATAACCCAATATTATTGCGTCTACCGAATAGTGTTGAATTGTAATGAGTAATGACCAATATTAATATATTTGCACGGCAATAGCAGTAATAGTCGCGAATGAACCGTACGTAAGGCGTATACGTCATTTTCGAATTGTGCATTATCAACTCGTGTTTTATATATTTTCTGGACAAATGGAAAAATTTCTCAATATTAAGAGTACCATCAAGCGTTTAAATGAAGACAACAATAAAGAAGAAAATAAACGTAAGTTCAGAAAATTCGTTGATAGTTATTTAGACATTGGTTTTACTTACATTAAAATAGACAACGGAGAACGTCATAAATGAGTTATTTGTTTAAAAGTATTAGCTGCACATCTTTACAAGGTAAAGAAACTCGTATTCTGCAATTATATGACAAAGTGGTTGCTTTTATTAAGCAGACACTTATCGACTTATGGCAAAGGAAACTGACCGAAGAAAACGGTAAAACCACGTGTTTTTTCACTTTTAAAATTTTTTCTTGAAGATAATGATCTTGAATTACCAATGAGCTCACTAAAAATAATTTCTGATCATCTGATGACTCTTAAAAATCATTTCGAGAAATATTTTCCAGAAGACATCGTACAATACAATTGGATTAAAGATCCGTTTAGTGAAAAATCATTATCAAATTTCACAACTACTGAAGAAGAACAATTAATCGATATTCTTCTGATTTCATCTGATTCTTCGTTACGAATGACATTTTCTTCATTTTCACTTTTAGGATTTTGGAACAGCATTAAAGATGAATATCCTGAAATATCCAACAAAGCTTTGCGTGTACTACTACCATTTGCGACATCGTATTTATGCGAAGCAGGCTTTTCTGCAGTTGTTGTATTAAAATCAAAATATCGATCAAAACTTAATATTGAAAAAGAAATGCGTGTGGCTGTCACAACATTGCTACCTAATTTTGAAGAATTATTAAACGGAAAATAAGTACATTGTTCGCATTAAGTTTAAATATTAATACTCATTGTTTTTTTTTTTTTCATAAAAATAAAAATATTTTGTAATACTTTAAATTGAAGTTTAATAATATTTACTGTTAACTTATATTGTCATAAAAAAAAAAAAATGTTTGTATATTTAAATACTATAAATTTGTAATTTAATTTTTTAGGGGTGGCGCAATTATTTTTTTTAATTTTTAGGGCGGCGTGAACTAAAAAAAGTTTGGAAATCGCTGTTTTATTGTGTTTAACTGATTAATATATAAACATATGGCAATGTTATAACAATGCGCATCAGTTTCAGTTGCCGTACAATTCGCTGTACGCGTCACAATTTTGATTTTCGGGTTCATAATTATTTACAGAGTTATAACTCGTAATTAAAATGTAGATAAATAAAATTAAAAAAAAAACCACGATATGCACGATTATGGTATAATAACCGACATTAACGGATGATTAACATGACATTAACAGTTTTCACATATATTAGTATCAACCGTATAAATGAAAACATTGTAAAATAGACCAAATAACACCGATTGATCACACCTAATCCGCTCACTGTACAACATCTGTGATAATTATCATAGATAATCAATGATTAATTTGATTTGATCGTTGATTCGCTAATCAATGTTTAACCACGAAACGGTACAACTGGCCCATAGTGTCGTATCACACAGTTAGGCTGTGATTAGTTAATCGACATCACTGCCCCATCTTCCAAGGCTGCGGATAGTATTTTACGCCGGGCGTGTTAGGTTTCGTACGATATATTCGTTATCTTTCGAACCGGCTGATATTGACAAACGCGCAAAACAGATTTTAAATGAATTACGTTCATAAAAATCAAAACTTACGGTATAGAAAACTGATCTGAGACTTGCTTCGTACTATTGGCTATTGTCTTTTTCTTCTTGTCTGAGATTTCGGTTGTCATGAAATTTTCCTTTCTGCACTTAATCGGTAGTAGTTGCTCTGCAAACAGACGGTCTGCATCTTGCACTTCACCGCATTCACGTTTTCCACCCCCTTTTATTCTTATATTACTCCATAATATTCCATATTACTCGTTGTCCTTCCAGTTTCGGTTCGTAATCTATTAAGTGTCTTCCAAGTCGGCTATGGTAGGTAACTCCCGAGTGGCAAACTTTCTTTCGGGTCTTTCCATAGCTATGAATTGTACCCCTTTATTTTCTCCTTCCATAGGACTACTGTTGTCACTTTAGGTGTCTGTGATAGGTTACTTGTGGTTTTAAAGAAGTTTTTCCTGAATTTAAATCCGCTCCCCATAAAGTTACCTCTATATAAATGATGTCTAATTGGCTATTGTAATACTGTTGTGTGTTATTGTATTATATTATATATCATAGATGATAGTGTTCAAATTCTTCGTCTTCGAAATCCGAATCGTTTGTGTGTCGTAATATTCTAAATTCATATTTTTCCAGTAATCGCGAAATGAATTACAAATTCTTTTTCTATAAAGTAATACAAATCACAATCATCATACAACATTTAAACTACTAATAACGACGATAATAGCCCAACAATTAACCAATCAGTGTTTAACTGACCTCGGGCAGTCGATTAACCTATCGGATCTTTTTAAATTAATGATCAAGAAGTTAACGGACACTGTACAAACGTGTTGGTCTTTGATTATAATTTAATCGTGGTTTAATCACGAACTGTATAAATGGCCCTGAGAGTTATCTAGCGAGATCACGGCTAGTTCTTAGACCAGGGTGATCTCCCTCGTTAGTCGTATCTTCTGCGCGTTGACACGGCTATTGGAGACGGCATAACACCTTCTCGCGGTGCTAGATGTCAGTAGGTACCCGGGTTTTTCCAGGGCAATGAAACCAAGATTATGCAAATTCTGGAGTTGCAGCCAGTACCCTGACTTGCCCACCGAGCTTGTCAGGATGGGGATGATAGATTACGAGCTAGTCCCCCGCCTGGATTACTGAAGGGCTTCTCGCATTCGAGCATTCGACCGCGGGATGCCTCCCGGTAAACCCGCTCCACCCGGGAGACCGGATAGCGTTAACAACGGCGAGTCGGTAGTTCCCCGGGGTCATTCGGATTCATTTTTGCTAATTCACGTCTGAGCCATGGGAACGCAAAATGTCCGACCCTTGACTTTTATGACAGGTAGTACGGGAGATTACTGGCCCACGAAGCCGGCCACGCACGGTTTCGAACGTTAATCCTCGCCGCGAGTCACGCGTGTCCTCACCACTGCGCGTGACTGCGGCGTGTGGTTGGTTTCATATGGCCTTCGTGGTTTTCACTAGTTAAGATTATCTTGTCAGTGGTGACCGTTCTGACGACGGGGTCCGCGAATTCGTTAGGTGGGCAGTGACCACTGTTACCAGGCCACTGGGGTTTCTGAACTTCTTGAGTAGCTCATGTAACTAAAAGAAAGCGTCCACCGGTTGTAGGCGTAAGGCACTCAAACCCGGATCTTCACTGGCCCTAAGAGTCCGCGAGTCTGTGGACGACTTTAAACGTATAACATTTATAGTAAGAAGTTTTAACCGCCATCAGAAATTATCTCGACTTAGTATTACCAAAATTTTGATAATGTGTAAATTATAGTCAACAAAAAATTCTGCTACGAGCGCCAGCAATATTATTTTTCTGTATTTGCCGGATTCGTATCGTGGTGGTCGTCACAATATCATAGCTCTCTGGGCGACCATACTATCCCTACTGTACAAAACGCTAGGAGGTTTATTTTCAAACAACAAGACGCTAAAATTGCAAGTATTCCCATGACCGCAATAGAAATGTCGACGGTCGTGTAGTACGTAAGCTCGCCCCCGCGGCGTATATTGCAATATGAATGTAATCGATTAAATTAATAATCCCAATAATGTTTTATACTGCAGCAGTAAAGTTTATGACTCGAACGGGTTAATATTGATCCTTCGTTTGGTACCTACAGTTATTTCCCAAACACCTAGAACTTTATCCTTTGCGCCGTCTCGCTTAAAAGATTACGACAAAGTACTCGCGAATGAATTTCACTCAACTCGTCGAAGTACAATCCCGAGAACATCGTCATATTACAACAATCGTATATTTTATAGTTATTTAATCACGGGCCAGCAATAAACAATATATCTGGCGATTTTGAGCACATTTGATTTTGGTTTTTTTCAAAATAATGATATTATACATCAAGTATATTATTATTGATCTAACAATCTCGTTTACAACGTTTTCAAAATTTCACTCTACTAATTTTACTATTGATTTCCAAGTAGCAACTCATATTTTATAAACTCCTTAGAATACTTTTCCACCAGAAATCACGCTCCGATTTTCAAGCGTAGTTCAATCTTTTCTGAAATCATTTCGGATCTAGTCGGTGCCTTGAAGGACTCATTTTTTTTGATTTTCGTTGTAGTTTTCTTATTAATTGGAGAAAAAAAAATCCGGGAAAAATGTAGGAAAAACGAGAAAATTTACATCAATAATTTTGGCCTTTTCTAGATGTAGACATATTTTCAAAACATTCTGGCGATTTTTAGGCATTTTGAGAATTCGGGTTTTTTTTGGTTTATATTTTGTTTTACATGTGAATAATATTGTTTTAGCTTAGCAGACATGCTTGAAAATTTAATCGAGGTTTGTCATAAATTTTACTCTGTAGTCATAAAAAAAAAAGTTGAGTGTAATGCAATTACATTTTTTTATCGTTAAAATATTAAATTATGATTATAATGTATAACAGTACCTATAAACATTATATAGTTTCATAAATTAAATTTATTAACGATAAAAAATGGTTTCTATTATTTTTAATAGGAACAGCTATAATAATTTGGACGAATTCTGTTGGTGAATCTCATTATAGTTAATTCTATTAATTTTGTAATAGAATATTATATTTTAAATTTGCCGTTTGTTTTTCGTTTATGTAAGTGTTCGTATTTTTTAAATTTTTTTATCCTACATGGTTTTATTGGTTACGTTGTTTTTTCTTATTCTAATCGATCGAAAAAATTAAATTAAATTAACTTTTTTGGATCAGTTAAAAAAAAATAAAAAAAGTTCATAATCCTACCAGATTATTTTAAAATCGTGCAACGCAAAATCGAATTGACTTTTTCGGTTTAACTATACCTACCTTATCATTATGGTATGGTTGAGAATAATGACGAACATTTTAAATAATTCACCTATTTATACTATTGGACGAGTAGTAGTTAGCTATACACAAATAATTCATTTTTTTTTGAACGTGACATTTTTATAAAGTATGTATACTGTTTAGTTGATTGCGTAAAATCTACTACAGAAAACACTTCGTTATAATGTCATAACGAACGAGTAAAATTTTTAAATTTTCAACTTCAAAATCAATAGTCTAAAATATATAACTAAAATTACGAGAACCACGAATCGCGACGAAATATCATATTACTCATATGAGATAATTCTATGGTTACTATCGGAGTTTTTGTCGATTTAGAATTGGGCATAAATAAAATTGCTATTTACTCTTTTTTTTTTTTTTTTACTCTTTCCTTCGGATACGAAAACTGCTTTCAAAAGAAGCGGTACACAGTTTACAATTACAGCGAGTGTCACAATTAAATATTACGTTTTATCCTGTAGCTTAATCTTCACCGACCCTTTAAAGCAAAGTCCGCGGGTGTGAGGTTAGCACCGCGGCACTATCCGCCGCATTAACTGCAAATAAAATAATTGTTAGTCCGAAGTTTTTAATTGTTATTAAATATACCTAATAATATCTACTAGATTTGTAAGTATTTTTTAATAATTTTGTTGGCTTTTCCTTTCCCTCCGCCTACTATGAATTTGATTTATACCGATATTTGATTTAGTCTACTTTTACTTTAAAATTATTTTTTTTCCTTCTTCGATATTAATATTTGTGTTTTATATAATGTGCAGTCATATCAGGGTCTTCAATTCGGGTTGCATACGCAATACAAACATGTATTTTATACAAATATTCATCATTTAATATCATAATATATATTACCTATTCAATTTTAAATTACAAATTGTTTATTTTTTAGTGGTCATGTTTGGCTAATTTTTTGTATTCGAGATGATGTAATCGTCAGCAAGTTTTCTTGGCGAGCGTCAGTTAACTGAATCAATTTTGAAAAATAAACTCACCTCAGTAAGCCAAAAAGCCTCTTGGTCATCATAAGATGTTTATAACGTTTCGCGTTTTACGTATTTAACTGTAGGTATAATATAAGCTCACAAACGACACAGGCACACCGCATGTATTGCGTATTTAGGTAATTAAATTAATTTGAAAATAATATTTTTTTTTTGTTTGTGAGAAGGGAAATTGTTTAACAAAGGAATATTTGAGTGTGCAGTAGCGAATACCATAAATTTTAGACACTGTCGTGTTATCTTCTTTGTACTTTTATACTGTGTTTTCCGGACTAGCCAATCTGGCCAATATTATCGTAAAACGGAACGCGTCGATTAACGATGTCCGTACTCACGTCTCTATACGGTCTATTCTATTTTGAACTATAGGTTTAAACTCCGAACCGGGTATTTAGTAGTGTTGGGTAATATATTCGGATTTTTTTTTAAATATTTGGTTAACCGAAAAATTAAACCGGCAAAATCCGAATATACTCGAATGTATTCGAATATCCGTAATACTCGGATATCTGATAGTATCGAATATACTCGGTTATATTTATAGTACTTGGATTTCTGTACATTCAGAGGTTTTAAAACATTTATTTTTATTGTGACTCATCTCATGAATTTTACGAAACTCTGAATTTTACGTATTGCAAAGTGGTTATACAAATACATTAATAGTTATAAACGAGATATCTTAATCGCAGTGTCCACAGTCAACGTTTAAATCCAATCGTTTTCGTGTTTACATATATTTATTGTTTAGCGTTTAAATATACCTATTATTATTTTGTTAGTACCTGATTTTTGTGGATTTAATACTTCTTTTTGATACGTGAGTAACCATTTATAACCCAAATGTTCTTGATTACATTCTTGAATTATCGATTAATAAAAATATATCTGAGTAGTAAATATATATAGGTACGTATATTACGTATAATACCCGAATAGTACTTACAGATATCGGAATTAAATTTTTATCCGAATTTTAAAATATCCGAGTATCCGGATAGTGCCCCGGTACTTAGTATTTAGACGTGTGTACGCTAATCACGGAAGATAATGGGAATTGGACTGATCGAAGATCGAATGAAGATGTCTAAAGAAAAACGCACACTGATTGATAGGCTAATGAAAAGAAGATGGCAGATAATATGGCACACGCTGGTGAATTACATAGTTTAACAGCTGAAGGAATGATCGTGACGGGATCACGGTCAAGAGGAAGACATAGAACGAAGTATATCGGACAAACAATGAAAGATGCCGGGGATATCACGTCTTACGGGGAACTCAAAGATATGGCGTATGACAGGGAAAACGGGATCTATTGTAAATGAATTTGTTAAAAACCAATCTCTGGATCGAAAAAAGAAACGCGCTATACGTGTATAGAGGAGGCACAATCTGCCGGGATCTCCTTTAGTATATCTCTCCTTTAGTAACCCCTACGAGAACCGTATCCGTTGTTGTTGTTTGCGTAGTGGTACCACTGCACCGACGCGTTTCGGCGTTCAGCCCCGAAATGAGCTCCGCGTCCTCCCCCCCCCGCCCCGGTACCGGTCCCGTCGGCTCGGCCGCCGCACACCTACGTATACATACAAAGTGCAGATCGCGGCGGCCGCGCCGCAGTCGTTGTCGGGGCCGAAAGCTTTAAATTAGCGACCGAGCATAAACCAGTGGCAGTAAATCATATCGTATAATATCGCGCGCGGTCGGCGGCGGTGGCCACGGTGGCCGAGCCGGGACGCGGGGTGCGGCTTTGCCGCGTTAGATAAATGGCAAGTTAATTCTTAGCCAACTTGCCGCCGCCGCCGCCGCCGCCGCCGCCAGGGAAGCCGTGACATAAACAATCATTTTTGATAGCACACCGCCGCCGCCGCCGCCGTGGAGTTTCGCCTATAAATAAAGCCCGGGGTGTTTTAAGCCCGGAGCGCGCGCGGCCAAGTTTCTCGCGTATAGGTAAGTCACCTTTATTTATGTCTTATTACGGATTATCGAAGGCCGACGCTGCCGCCGCCGCCGCCGTACCGGAGGTACGCTTCCGAGATGTGCCCGTGGCCGTTATTTTTTCTTCCTCCCGCACCACCGTCCCGCCGTAGGAGGTACGCCGGGCGAAAAGTTAATTACTATACTTTGCGAGACGAAAATTAAACCCATCACGTACTCGACCGAATATAATATAATAATATATAGACGCGTTTTAGCGGTTTTTTTTTTTTTTTTTTTCCCGGGGCCACGTTATTTTCCTCCAATACGCCGTTATTGCTCGAAACGCGCAAAACACACGACGCACCGTAGTAGTAGTAGTAGTAGTAGTAATCGACGATAAATTTTTATCATTCCAGAGCCATGTTTCTGATTGCCCGGATACCTACTGCGCAGTATATAATATTTATTTGATATTATATAGTAATAATACTAATATGTACGTAATACGCGTTTGTGTGCGAGATATCGGTGGCGGATCCACAGCTGCTATGAAATTGCGGGTGGGTCGGCTATTTTCTCTAGAGGCCACTTATAAAGGCTAAAAATTAGGATCGTCTATATACGAGGCGTCATCAAAAAATACCGGGACTAAAATTATATCTGAGCTTAAAAATATACGTATCGGAAATATACACATATCACATAAAAGTAGAGATAGCACTCAATTACGTTATTCAAGCCACGAGTTAATATTATCTTTTAGTAATGAACGACAATTCGTGGAAGTCATATACTTTTGTTGTGTCTGCCGTTTTGTCATGTCAAATAAACTCGAGCAGCGTGATTGTGTTGAATTGTGCGTTTAACTCCGCAAATCAGCGACTGAAACTTTTGAAATTATTGATAAAAGCATTTAAAGATGAAGCCAATGAGCATTTGAATGGCACAAAAGGTTTATTGGGTGTCGTGAAGCCATTAACGATGACTCCCGTGCTGGTCGACCTTCAACACCATGTTGATTACTTTTTTCTATATTATAGGCCTTATTTATTATAAATTTGTTACAACTGGTCAAACGGTTAATCAGACTAATTGCAAAGAAGTTTTAATTAAAGAAACGTTCAGAACAGACCACGACAACGCGCCTGTTCATTTGCCTTATCAATCCGTGAGCTTCTAGTTGGTAAACAAATTCCAGCTGTACCTCACCCCCCTTACACACCGGATCTTGCTCCTTGTAATTTTTTTTTTTATTTCTAAAAATTAAAATTGACCTCAAAGGACAATGATTTGATGATATCGAAAAAATCAACTCAGACCACTTAAAGTTTTTTAAGGTTAAAGATTTTAAACATTGCTTCAAAAAGTGGCAGAAGAGATGGGATATATATTATCATAAGCATAACATTAGGCGGTAAATACTTTGAAGGAGACTAATATTAAAAAAATTATTTGTTCATTTAAATTTTTAAATAAAATAAAACCCCAGTATTCTTTTATCACACCTCGTTTATATATATAAGCCAAATACCCCACTCACTCGTTCACTAATCAACGTCCAGACCAAACCGCCGGACCTAGAGACTTGACATTTTGGTGGTATTTATCTCTTATGGTGTCGAGGCGCGATAAGAAAGGATTTGCGGAAACTCATTGCCTAAAGGGGTGCCTCACGCATAAATTTTGCCGAAAATTGAATTTCTGGGTTACTTTGGCGACACGGATGAAAAAAAAAAAAACAGTTGTTATTATTATTTAATTGAGTTGTCATGGACAAAAGAGTCCTCTTTGACTGACTAGGAAGCATACAACTGTTAAAAACTAGGTATCAATATCTAGGTCTACGTATCAGAAGGTAGGCTAGGCATGGTTAAACTTTAAATAATATAGGGTAGTTACAAACTCAGTTAAAAACTATTTAACTAATTCAGCTAGATATATAATAATATGTACCTATGTATTGTACGTAATATGCGTGTGCGTGCGATATATCAATACGGATCCAGAGTTAGGAAACTGTGAGTGGGTTGACTATCTCTCTTATTGGCCACTCTCTTATTAAGCTTAAAAATTAGGACCGTCTCTACTTTTAAATAGTTATCTAACTAAAACTTACTAACTAAGTTAATAACTATTTGTAGTCGTCATTGAAAACACTGATTAACCTTTCTATTATCTTTATTATACAAAAGACAACGTTAAAACGTACATACGTCCGAATTCTAGGGCCTAATAAGACGCCAATTTTACGAGACAACATTAACAAGGTGACTTTATCGAAAAAAAAAAAAACGTTATTATTGTACATTTTCCCGTTTTGTCTACGTGTTTTTCTACGTTAACTGTTTCTAAATTTTCACTCGTCGACCTACAAAAACTCAACGGTTTCCGTAAATATTCCCGTTTTTCCTGATTTAATTCCACTGTCCAATTTATATGCCAACTGGGCAATATTCGATATCCGCAGAAACCACCCCAGAAATTGAGGATTGAAGCTAGTGCTCCGGTCGTACATTGATTTAAACGCACATCAAAATCAGTAAACATCATAGTAAAACCAACACAATCAAGAATCTAAGAAATAGTGTTTTTTTTTTTTTTTTGTAAATATTTCAGTATATTTTATTTAATCTAAAATTACAGTGTCGGGTTAATTTAATTTCATTATATACGATATTAAACGAATAATTCATTATTAGAAAGTGGATGTGCTTGAACAAATAGGGCTATTTAGAATTACCTTGTCCCTGATATTACATCTGGTAGCGTGGCCGAGCGGTCTAAGGCGCTGGTTTAAGGCACCAGTCTCTTCGGAGGCGTGGGTTCGAATCCCACCGCTGCCAATTTTTTTTTGTTTTTCCGGTACACTTCAAATCTAAGCGTATTAAACACGGTAATAATAATAATCAATCATTTTAACGTTGACCGGTTAATTTTTGGTTTTGCTACTTATTTGTTTAGGGCTTACGTTCTAACCTTATACGCCCGTCCTAATAATTCGTAGCTTCATATTGTTTCGATATTATGTCTTGTTTTAGATGCGTAGCAAAACAAGGAATTTATTAGCATTGCGATTCTGTTCTTCTTTTAAAAATATTATTTTATGACGAATAAAATTAACTTTATTGATATAATATTGTAACATAATATACTTTGTTCCCCTTTATTGCACGACTAAAAATTATAATGCGATATTTTATAAATAATTTAAAAAAACATGACACATAATATTTAAACCATTTGGTTCTTATAATAAATAAGTAACTATTTATAATAAAACATTTTATTGAAACCTTCGAAATTTAGCGATTTTCAATGGTGGGCGATATATATATTTTTTTTTTGTTAACGACATCCTTATTTTATTTAATTCCGTATTCTAAAGGAAAATATTTATCAAAAAATGTGTATAATATACAAAATATACAATATTCATTCATACCTATATTATTAGTTACAAGGATGGGCGTTGACAAGTATTTAACTCGAGTTAAAATTGAATTTAAATATAATTTTAACAAACTCCGGGTTTAAGCATTTTCACTCTGAAAATAACAATTTTACAAAAAAAAAAAAATAAATAAATAAATAAATAAACGATTCAACGTGAAAAATTAACTTCTACCGTGCTCACGCCGGTGCGTTTTTCAATTCGTTTAATTTAACCGAGTTAATAATAAAATCATTCATTTTGTTGGCCGGCCTTGATTATTGTTACATTTCAAGTATTTACCTAAGGTCAGGACACCGGAACAGTGCGGTGGCAATAAAGGCAGGTTTAGAATCGTATAATTATTGTTAGCGTAGTTCCCTGTCTCTCTCTGCACTTTCCTCCTCTCCATCTAAAACGCTTACGTTTTCATAATCGACGTTGAACCTATTTTAATATACGATATTATAGCGATGTTGACTTTTGGGTAATACGTTTCGGATTTTGAAATAACAATCGTAAAATATATTCGTCGTGTATACAAGCCGTAAACAAAAAAAAAAAAAAAAAAAAACAATAAAATGCAAATACGCAAAAAACGAATTTTAAACCATACGTAAAAAATGTAATATAACCAGTATACGTATACGTTATGAGTCCAGAAAACACAAATCGTGTTCCGAGTCATGGCCGCAGGGAATCAAAACTAACGGCAACGGGGGAGGGGGCATGGTCATAGATTTACAAATTTATAGGTTATAGGCGAATTTTGTTTTATTTTTTAAATCGAGAAGACTCCGAGAGTCAAGTATTAATTATTCCAGAGTCGAGTACATTCGACTAACTATTTTTAAAACGTAATTGTCGAGCAAAAACTCATAATTTCGGTTTTTCAATCATTGTTTGCGGTTAAAACCGGGAAAATGTACGGCAATGGTTTCGTAATTTTCGTGTTATTTTTTTTTTTGTCTTTTTTTGTTATTGTAACCCAATTAAAAATAATCGTAAAGACGTGACATTTTCACAGAATATTAATATTAGCCGTTTTTTTTTAAAATAAAAAAACATTCTGGTGATTTTTGAGCGTGGTCGTTTGAAATGTTCGTTTTCCATATGCTTGAACATTTTACACGACGACCTTTATATGTAAGCAATGTAGTAGTTTTTTTTTTAAAAATTTTTTTCGCATTATTAACTCGTTTTGAGTTAATATTTTAACGGTAATCGTAAAAAAAAAAAAAATTACGGCGGCGTTTAAATAAGTCGCGGCGTCGAAGTCGGCGCCTACCGCTGTAATTGTATTACCGTCGTTTGTCGTTTAATCCGCCGGGGCGTTTAACGAGGCGCTTACCGCGGCCAGGGGATAGGAGAGGCCGTGGGCGCGCGATAATAATAAATTAATATAATACGGCGGGGGCGCGGTGATTCGCCCCGCGGTCCGGACGTGGGGCGGGCGGGCGTTGCAAAAAAAAAAAAAAAAAAGGGGTTCTATCTCGCGACGCGGTAATAGGATTGATACTGTACCGCGGGTAACCCGGGCAATATTTTACACCCCGCGTCCCGTGGTCTGCGGTGGGGCGTACATGGGGCGGTAAGAAAAAAGAAAAACTCTTCGACTGCATGCGCGCATACACACATAACCACCACTGCAATAATATTATATACATTTTAAACTCGTCCCGGTGTTGTTGTATTATACGCGCACGGTCGTCGGCCCCGGATGGCGGGTTGGCGGCGAAGAATACGCGGTCGTCGTCGTCGTCGTCGTCGTCGTCGTAGTCGTCGTAGTCGTCGTAGTCGTCGTCGTACTCGTCGCCGTAGCCCCGCGCGGTATTGCCGGCCGGCCGGTCGGCGGTGAGGCGGCGGCCGCGGTCGTCGGGGCGCTGCTGTGCGCGCGGCGTACCCGAGATAAGCCCGTTACCATATAATAACGATTTCTTAGCGTTATATCATAATAATTCGCCGTGGAAGATTCGCCCGAGTATATACGTGTATATATATAATATAATGCCTTCGGGCCCGTAAATCTTAACTTTGGGGGGTACGGCGGCGGCGGGACGGGCGGTCCGTGGCGGGCACGGCAGGCGAGTGTACGGCGGCGGCGGCGGCGGCGGCGGCGGCGGCGGCGGTGCCCGAGGATTAAAGATTAGTAATCTTAATGTTGGCTGCCGGTTTGAATTATAGCTTTCTCGCGCGCTTTATATTATTATTATTATTATTATTTGAGAGCTTTCTGCCGCACCCGTATATATACTCTTGCGTGTATATATATATATATATATATATATATATATAAATATTTCGCACACATAGACGACCGCGGTGCGAAAAAGGAAAAGGAGACGGAGCAGGAGAAGGAGAAGAAGAAGAAGAGTTTACTGCACGGTATATTATATAATATATATATATATATACCGACACGCTCCGTGGCTCGTAAATATATATATATATATATATATATAAATATACACTCTTATATATTTATTATATATATTATTATTATTATTATTATTATTATTATTATTATTATATTTTCGCGTTTACTCCTCCTCCTCATCCTCCACAACCGCCGGTAAAGAGCTTTATTTTCGGCGTTCGCGTTCGAGTGAAATTAATTTTGTCACTTTTTAGTAACTGTTTAATATAAGGATATCGTCTCCCCCGTCGCCACCGCCGCCGCCGCCGCCGCCACCGCCGCGGTATTACGCCCGCTCCGCCGCTTTTATCCGCTTTTACACGACCCCGAATTTCCGAATCACGCGTGCACCGTTCCGCAGTTGTTGTTGTTGTCGTCGTCGTCGTCGTCGTCGTCGTCGTTGTTGTTGTTGTTGTTGTTGTTGTTGTTGTCGTCGTCGTCGTCTCCTCCTCGCCAGCATTGTATTTATTCGGGGGGGTAGCTACTCATCGCCACGTTACCTACGGTTCTCACATTATATCATATTCCATTATTACAACGGCCAGTAAAATATTTTTTTTTTTATACCTAATAAGGTGCCAGTAACGGAAATTTACGATCGTATACAGTGACAAACTTCCATTTGACGAAATATTTTTGAAAACCATGACCTTCGTTGTTAATCACGCGTACATTTATCTCTGTATAACGAATAAACTATTTCATAACAAACCTGTTTTTGTAAATATCGTCACTATCAAATATTAAATATTGTTCTAAAATACATACAATTTTATTGTATCTCATAATGATAAGACATTAGTATTTTTTAAGCCGGTTAAATTTACTGCAGTGCTGCACTTCCAATTTTGACGTAAACACATTACGTACGCACAAATTTTCTGTCATTTTTTCTATACGTAGAAAATAAATGTCGAAACGTAAATGTTTATCGATTGTCAATAAATTTGAAATTTGAAATAAAGTCAATTAAGGTGTTAAAAAAAAAAGGATATTGCCAAAAAATATAGTGTTCTGACAAGTTCTCTTTCAACCATATTGAAAAATCGTATATAAGAAAATTCTGGTGAAAATTACGAAAAAGATGACGACGACGACGGAGAGGAACATGCAGAAGATCTATCAAACTCATATAAAAAGAGATGCTAAACGCTTTTTCGGTCGTGAGAAATGGGTTTAGATAACAAGCAAATATTCCTAATGAAATTTTTTTTTAAACTTAATGAAATCGAAACTTTTTACAAAAAAAGTACACTTTATAAAAATAATAAGCAATCGAAACTCACTGATTGTTTTTTTTAAATTAAGATTAAAAAATAAATTCATTAAGTTTAAAAAAATTATACTTAATACGTACGTATAATATGATATTTGATGTTTATTTTTAATACAGTATAAAATATAAAATATGTAATTAAATATTAAAAATATATAATTCTATTTGACGAATTCCTCTATATTACGAATTTTGTTTGTTTCCTATGAGACTTCGTTATATGGAAATGTGTATCGATAGAATATTATTAGCCGAAAAAAGTCAGTTTTTCTCGACCTATAATCTAACGTAACCAAGGGTGTCGTTTCAGTTTTTTGTTAAATGTTGATTTTTACCAATTATTGAAACAAATGAAATTTAATATAGTCAGTAAACATTTTCGTTCGAATTCGCATCCGGTAAACTGAGTCCGAGAAAAATGGTCGACATTCTAGATCAGCTTAACTCGACCAAGAAAAATACATTTTTCTTGATTTCACAGGATATGGTAAATGTCAAGAACAAAAATAAATCACGATTCCGGTTTTTTTTTTTTTTTTTTTTTTTTTTCATAAAGTTTCATTCAAATGTTTACTTTGTTAATATTACAAAAAAAAAAAAAAAATAAAAAATGGAAACATCATTTTTAATCACGCCCGTTAATACAGACAGTAAAAACAATGTCGATTGTATAAAATCGAGTAGGAAAATATTTGTGTTCCTTTTTTTTTTACTAAGCCTTAGTTTTCTTCCAACTTTTTTTGGAAACCGGGGCTCGGTTTGCTACCGACGACTTCTTCGAAATCTGGACCCCGGTAAAAGAAAAACGGGACTCGGCTTACCAACTCCGTTATGCCAGTATAATTCTGGCGATATGACCGCGGGCGGTCGTTATATAATAATATATACCGTTAAATCACGTGTTTCCATTCTGGTTTTCTTGAATTCCAATCGCCTGTATTTGGATCAATTAGCCCAAATTAGCCGAATCCCATTACCCATATATAACTCTATTTGCGGAATGATATTATTAAACTGTTTAAATTGCGTTGTATAACCTAACCAAATCGTTTAAGAGTACATAAATGTTTTCGCGCCGCAAGCGAATAGTTTCATCAAAGTATCCCTCCCCCGGCAGTAGAGTATGTTTTAACATATAAAGCAGTGGCAACCCATTGAAAAATTAGTGCCACCTAGTGGTTTCACGGATGTGCCTCGCGTTCACAGAACCCTTAAGGCCATACCACGGTCCCGGTCCCTGGCCCGTTTGTGAAATACAAATCAAAAACCTTTCCCATCACCAAATTCACTGTCGTATTATTTAAATTAGTAATCGAAAACGATTTGAGAATAAAATTTTTGTTGTACATCGAAACCAGATTCTTTTCGACCGATTTTTGACCGAAAACTGTATCGTTTGTACGTTTGATACGCGATGATTATCAGTAATTGTTTTCGTTGTTTTTTCCTACTCGATCGTCATCGGGTAGTTAAAAAATAAAAATTATTATAAAAATAATCATTATCGGACGAAAAATACCAATCCAGACAAATCGATGATAGTTTTATAGTTTTATACTATAACTATATTGAAATACATAGGTATAGTACGAGCTAATATTTCAAGTGAACCATGAGGAAGGGCACGTGAACACGTTTTTAAGTAAGTCGTAAAACTATAAAGGTACTCGTGGTAATGCAATTGGTCCTCAGTGCCACCCAGTAAAAATTCCTTAAAATATGCTCTGCCCGGTATTTTAATGGTGATGGTTCGATTTTGTATTCGTTACTGCAAACGTCACGTTGGTGTACAATCGATTTTTCGTGTTACGTAATTGTAACCAAACATTTTTCTTAAGGAGCGTCCGAGGGAATATTTAGACAGAAATCGTACAAATCACGGAACATTGCGTACTATTTCCCGACTTGTGTAAATACAACATTATTCGGCACTAAAAATATTCTCAAATAATTGAGACGATAAAACACGAGCAGTTGTAAATTATATTTATAATTTATAATCAATACGAAATTGAGTAGCAATGATTAATCGTCGTTTACGGAAACAAACTAAATTACCCTACACGTCCTACATTCCCAACTTTCCACCGTGGTACATCCATGTATATATTTTATTCTCGGTTTTGATTTTTTTGTGAGCATCACGATTTTTATTTCGCTACAGCCGGTTGTGGTTGTATACCGTATAATAATAACGGGAGATTAGTATGTACAGTGTTTAATGTATTTGTTAAAAAGGAACGCCTCAATCTTGTACGTATTTTAATGAACCGTCTTTATTGCTACTTGTAGATTGGCTAGGGGCGAGAGCAGAGGACAAATCGTCAGTTTCACAAATCGTGTAATTATTATTGTGCGTTTTGTTTTGAGATTCTTCTGCACATTATTATAAGTACACGTTTTTTGATTGCGCCGTTTATAACGACACACAAATTATTATACTCCTACGAACACATCGTCATTATTCGTTTTCGAAATAATACGTAAACGAAATAACGTAAATACACACGCTTTTGTTTCACACGGATGAATTTAGACGATTCTGCGGGTCCGCTGCAAAACATTGGACCAACATTTGCAAAAACTGCAAAATGTCGAATAAATATAATTCTGACAAAATCTTGAAACGTTTCACGCGGTCCGTTGTAGGGTTACAACGCAATTGCCATAAATATAATACAAAGTATTTTTAGTAGTAAATTACAATGGATCAAATATATAAAAGTACGAGAATGTTTTAATTGGACGTGTGTCAGTAATGTATTAAAATATAAAATTAATCGGCCGATTCAGAAGTAGATACCTGATGGCTAACGTACTCGTATAAACTTGAATCTTTCATACTTGGCGATACTTTGGCTAGTTTATAAACTCCATCTTCGCCTACCGGTAAGGCTATAATAAAGATAAACGTGTTTGTTGTTACAATCACCCTGGAATGCCATCGACGGAGGGCATAAACTTAAAACTATAGAATTGCCACGTTCCTGTTTCGCTCTGCCGATATAAGCGCCAATTTGAAATTTTAAAACGCATCTGATCAATAATTGATCGGTAAACAATATTACTATTGCTGTGTTCACCTTAATGCAGTGGCGTACTCAAGGGAGACGATATGAGCGATGCCATCCCTCCTCCCAGATCCCAGGGCATATATTTTTCTTCGTCAAATATTCGTTACGTACAATACAAAAATACAAAACATCAAGTGTGAAACTCGTCACATATTATCACTTTGTTGGTATATTATTAATGTTACCTATAGGTGATGGTGATAAAGTCAATGTACGGACACACGGTATTGTCAGTCGTGAACCTAACGTAGGTATCGTGCGAAATCGACAAATTTCCGCCGACGATTATCATGGAAAATAAAATTTAAATATTAATACAATTTCGCGATTGGTAGCTTTGATTTTGATGATTGGTCCTCGAGATTTTTCGTCGCTGACATAAAAACAAAAAAAAAAAAAAAAAATGATTATTATTGTGTCCTTTGTTAAGTCGTCTTTTTTTATGGTGTATTTTGCCATTGACGTATTTTTGTGCAAGTTAAACCGTTGGCACACATCGCTCTACACGCACGTTTTGTGGGCCTTGTACCCCATTTCCGGGTGCCACTGCAGCTTTGTCCCTTCAGTCCCTTTGTCCCTTAACACGACGACAGGTTTCGAAGCCATTGTCGTCCGACTACCCTTCGCAATTTATCTCTTATTTCCGTGTTTTCCCCGCCATAATCCATTATCGATAACCAGCCCGCGTTATCCGTATCCCGTAGCCTGTACGAGTCGCGTGCGTGCGTGTGTTACCGTAGGCACACTCCCGTTCGTTTCGGGAATAATTTGGATTTAGAGTATACAACGCCTTGTATAAATATATTGCCGTAAAATTGTAATAAATTTCGGGACGTTACACTTATGTTACGGACTATTGGATAATTATCAGTAATGCTGGACTTGTAACAAGAATGCTCTGCGCGTCATATGATAGGTGCGCGCGTGCGTAATTTGTTATACGAATTTTGAGTCAAAACAAGGCCGACAAGCCGATTAGAATAAGAACTTGACACGTGCATGCATTGCGCGTGTGATTAGCGAACAGGGCACGAACGGCGAGCGGACATTTCGTCGGTCTATTAAGTCCGAGAGCCAAACACTACGGCCACCACCACCACCACCACCACCACCACCACCACCACTAGCGGACCAGTCGAAACCGACTGTTTAAGAGCCCCGGCCGGGAGCAGGAGGGCTATTCGGATCCAGTCAGCCAGAGTCAAGTCCAGGAAGGGACGTCCGCGTTTAGCCAACCCATTCGCGTCATTCCGAAACGCTTATAAAGCTACACGAAATGGCCCGGGTCCGGTGGCTGATTGTATTATATTGTAAAATAATCTAAACGCATACCGGTATAAAATAAATAATCAACGCCGAGTTAAGTCTCGCATACGCATTTTTCGCCAGTCTCCGTACCGTCTCTAAACTGGCGCGCAACACTTACACTAGGGGGGCTGTACTACGGCACGCTTACGACAACACGCCCGCCGTCGCCGTCATCTCGTTCGGTGTTAAACAGCGCGCGCGTAACGAGGCGGCGGCGGCGGCGGCGGCGGAACGTTACGCGCGAACGGGCTCGCGAGCCGTACGGTAGAAATATACGTATATACAACAATAGACGCGGCGCGCCCGGAATCCGCGGGCTCGGCATTAGCGACTACGGCACGGGGATAAACAATATAATAAAAGCCGCCCCGTGAACTGCGTCTAAGTCGATTTTAAACGAGAACTTTTAAACCGCTCCGGAGCGGAGACGAAGGCGACGACGCGACGACAAGAATTCGTCGAGTATAAAATAATAATAATAATAATAATAATAATATACCTGTATATATTCGTACGAATATTCCGTCCGAACGGTTTATTTATACGCCGCTACGCGCGCCCGCCGGTCCTCTCGTCGTGGCATAACGAACGACACGTACAGGGCGCCCACAAAATAACGTCCGTGGCGGTTTTGAAAGGGTTTTTGTATTTTCATTACGAAAAATAGATTTTTCTTAGCACTTCAATGCTAGGTACATAATAATAATAATAATAAATTCGTAGGCGTTTTTCGTTATCAATGACTCGTATTATCGTTGCGTACCGATACAAATTAAATTCCCTTTTATATCCCACCCATAACGATGGCCCGCCCATGGTGTTAAGTATGTCCGTTCTTTTTTTTCTTTCGGTTTCCTTAGAAAATCAACATGTGTTCTCGGTGAATATTTGTTGTGCTATTTCAAACGAGAACATTTTCAAGACGGATTTTTTTAACAGAATACCCCGTCAATTTAACGGCAATTCTTATTTGGATTTACTTTAGAAACTATACAGTTGTATCCTAAAATGCCAGAGTATTCCGGAAAATTTTATATACTCCGACAAGATGTATCTCGTCGTCACTGTACACGTCTATTTGTCCGTTGTCGGTAGTGTCGTTTCTAATGGAGCCAAAAGGAAAAAAAAAAAAACGTAGGGTCTTATTGGCGGTGGATTTCTGTACGTGTTTACGTTTTGAGAATATAACTTTTAAAAATCCGGCCAGTTTCATTATTATGGGCGCCCTGTATAGTATTTATAATAATAATATTATTACGTTCTCTACACGGAGTCGCGGTGTCGCGGTCGTCTTCCGTTCTGCGGTGGCGGCGGGCTGTTCGCCGCCCCGGTCCACTCTGGCCCGCCGCCCCCGGCAGTTGTTTGAGCGACAGGTTGCAGATCGTTCTCACGGCACGATTATAATATAATAATACGATACGCTATGTTTAACAACCAGTGGCGTATTTACCACTGGGAAGGGGCGTTGGTAAGGGGTGAATGGGATCGACGCTACAAAATCACGATTTTACGACGATCGAACCGCCGTGCTTAGAACAACACGGTATTTATTATCAATTTTCGTAAAGTATCTATAATAGGTTTGGCAATTGGTGTATTCACATTTGATTTGAACATTAGTTGTATACGGTTTTTTTTATAAAATTTGTTTATTGCCACGGCTGATCTGCAGTGCCGCCCCATGCGTAATTGTATGCCGACAAGAGTGTTTATCAAGAACGTATTTTAACGGAGATGTAAAAACAAAAAAATTGTTGAATGACATGTTGAATCGGGTCGGCCGCACCACGGAAACGCCGCGCTGCGGCAGCACTGCTCTGCTCCGGTAGATAAATAGGAAGCATAGAATATGTGCACCCGGGATCCGATAGCTACGACGACGTAGTGACATAATAATAATAATAATAATTATTATTATTGTCGTTACAAGATTAAGTCGGATATGGACGCGCACAAAAGACGTCAAACCCGCGGGCGGAGAGGCTTCGGGACGGCAGGCGGTCTGGACGAGGAAACGGTTTGACAGTTTAGGATATTAACACGGCGTGCCGCGAAAAAATAAAATAATAAAAACGATCCGGTTATATACAGTGGCAGCAGCAACAGCAGCACTTAGGTCGTATTATAATAATGTTACGTTTGTATAGAGGTTTTCGCGATACGCCAACTTGATATTTAAGTCCCTTCCTTCCCCGTTTCCGATACGTCTTCTACCGCCTACTACCGGTGACGGCACAACGACAACAGTGATATACGTATACTTCCGGCTTACATCACCGCCGACGCGAAACTTGTTCAAAAACGTCCAACTAATATTATAATAATACACCTAGTGGGTACGATATGACAGTGTGTGTATACGATTGGACGAAGATGTTACGGTTGTGTATTCGAACAATAATTTGTTTGTGCGTTTTTTATACAATTATTTATTGCGCGTTTTCACCGTTATAAATAAACACGAGGGTGGGCTGTTAAGTAACCACCTCATAACTATTTTTAAATTTCCTGTTAAGAAGACTATCGTTTGTGGAGCTAATGCTATTAGTTTAATGTGTGCCAAGTCGCGATAGTGTGACGTTTTATAGTTTATTCGTACGCAATTTTTAATAATGACCTCTCATAGACGTTTGCTCTCGGTCTATGGTAACGAAACTCTAGATACCAGTTTTGTTCGCCGTTGGGTATTACGGATTAAAGATAGTGAAATCGGCAAAACCATTCTTTCCTATCAGGATCCATGTGGACGGTCAGTAATGGTGAAAGACGACGTTCATAAACAAAGAGTTGATGATTTGGTTCAAATCAGTTTAGTTCAAGCAAATCGGAGAATTAAGCAAAAAAAAAAATTTCATCAGCGTTAGGAGTCTTTAGAGAACGTGTTCAGCACCTTCTCATTTAACCTGGGTACCGAAAAATTTCGCCAGACGGGCTCCAAGAATGCCTCATTTGCAGCCGTGCTACAATGCAAGTAATTGAATCGCTGGGATTTCAAGTTATTCCTCATCCACCTTACAGCCCGGATTTAGCACCGTGTGATTTTTTTTTGTTTCCAAAGCTTAAAGCACATCTTAAAGGTACAAAGTTCGATTCTGATGAGAAAATTAGGTTTGTTGCTCAAGATGAACAATTTTATTTGGACGGTATTACAAAACTTTTTAAGTGTTGGCAGAAATGCATTGACTTAGAAAGAAGTTATATTGAAAAATAATAACACGTAAATAAAGATAATTGAATTTATTACACATGTGTTTTTATTTCGTTAATTTATGTTCACTAGCTTTAAAGTCATATGTAAAAAGGCATTACTTATCAGCCCAACATCGTACTTCGACGAGATAAAACAATTTACAAAACGAAAAAAAAAAACGTACAAAAATATATCGTGCGAGTGATGTATGTGGTTTGTGTGCAGCCATAGACAATATATAATTGATAAGACAACGTGTGTATACCGGTTACGCAGAGGCGAGAGATAGTGGACATCAAAATCATATCTTCTAACCTACTCAATAATAAATTGACTTATCATCCATGAATTATTTTTATTGGTTCCATGCGTATAGTATATTTCAGTTTCGTGGATAAAATGTTTAAATGAAGCTTTATTGGCGAGGGAGACAGAAGATTCGACAATACGTCTGATAATCCAATTAAACATTATCTATGCGTGCGGTATGTAATGGAAAGCAACTACGGGTAAAACATTTTTGAACCGTATAACAAGCTTGCACTACAATATTAATATTATGAACATTTAGACAAACGTTTTGAATAAATAAAAATGTTGGGAAGGCGGGATTTATAGGGTAATTAATTTTTATCTGTACGATATTAATTCTGTAACTAGAAAATACATGTTGTGAATAAAAAAGTTGTTTATAGACAAAAAAAAGCAGCACAGTTACGGACTCTGGTCTCTTCCATTAGTACTATATAATCTTACAATAAATGCACGACCTCGGGGCGTATTCCCGTTGATAAAAACGCCATCGTCTATTCTAGAAAACATTATATTATGATGGTATTATGTACTCGTAATAAACGCGACAATGTACATGGGTGTTGCTCGTGTTAACATACACGCATAGTCAGCACATCTCCACATACGGGTAAGCAAGTAACTTAAAAAGACCAAAGGGCACGAGATTAGCTACCGTTTTTAGCAACAGGTGAACTTTGTTCGAGGCAGCTGCGATATTGAAAATATATTAGTCGGTGTTTAAATTAAATTGTTTTCTAAAAAAAAAACAAGTGTTTTTGAATAACGAGAGTGGGGGGGAGGAGAAATTGGATATATAAGGAAGCACCCCTCCCCCAATACCGTAAAAAGAGACGAGTCTAACTCGAGTAACCGAAAGCGCCTCCGCGCTACTTTGTATCAGGAACGATTGCTTTTTTTAATTATAAGTGTAAAATTAACTTTTAACCTCGGTTCGCACAGAACCTAAATATTCTTAAAAAAAAAAAAAAATAAAATAAAAATATCGTATTACAAAACGAAAAAACAAAATTACCTAACGATAGGTTAAGGGGGAGTTCAGCGTGGTGCGGATTTGTATAAGCTTATTTTCTACAATGCCTACACGCCGTTTCAGTTCAACCGGTAATAATTGGTTTTGCCAAGTGTACTTTTGATAAAACTTTGCTCAGGAGTATATTAAAGGGTTTCTTCTAACATTCAAAAACACTCGTAGGTATTTCGTATTACTTTCAAAATGATAATGTGTATCATATTTTAATAACGGCTTGAAAAAAGAGAAAACGGTTAGCCTTCTACGTTTGTTGTACAGTGCACCGAGTATAGAACCCGAAACCCGGTGTTACCGGGTAATTTTGTAATATTATTTTATTTCATATTTTCGTTTTCTAGAATTGACGCCATTCGGCTTTTTACAACGGAAACCATACAAATATAACGCATATAAATATAATAATAGATAAGTAGAAAAATAAATAAATATTTTTTACTCAATAAATAAACAAATTTAGACAATCAATACAAAATAAAATAGAATTCGTAACGGGGGAGTAATGGAATATCGAAATAAATTGTAGTAGATGTAATGGAGAAATTAGTATTACCAATTGGGGGACAAAATGAACCCTGAAAGGTGTTGCAATGAATAACAAAAAATTAAAAAAAAACGTAATCATAAATGTACTAAAATAATGTATTTGGTGGTGATTGTCGTCGGTCGGTCAACATAAATAATTATAGTAAATCCAATTAAAGAGATTCGAAACGGAACGGGGTTTTTCTTATCTTTCTTTGTCTAACACATACGGAGACTAGCAAATTAAACCATTTTTTTGTCCATCGGTCCGGTATAGTAGGACGATTAGAGTTTCGAAAACAGAACTATATGAGAAACACGAGCTTGGCGACGCCGATTTTTCGAATTTCAATTTTAAATCTCGAAAATTTGATTTGAAAACGTATAATAAAAAAACTAAATTTAAAAAAACTCGCTGCCTTTCAAATGTGTTTTCAGAACTTGTCGTTTCATTACACCGAGTTTGACAGAGAAATGTGTCGATTACGCCTCTCTATGCTGCGTTCGCAAGTAAAAATAGACACAGGCCAATCACGGGATCCCAGATCCGTTTTTCTATTCCTTTGACATCCGTGTCGGTATTATAGGCGGTTGCTTTTATTTCTACATGCCGTTATTATTGCCGGTAGTCGAATAATATATTCTCCGGGATCGAAAGCGCGAAAATATTTCAAAAACAATACCGGACGATCGTCATCCGAATGGCACGCCGGATGGTATTACAATCGTTCGGTTAGCGGGGCGTGTCGGCGCATAATCTTCAAGAATTTCGCACCACGGCCACGGCGCGTTATAACTAACGCTAATTCGACCAGAGACAACTTATACGTAACAATACGCGTCTGTGACGCTGTGCGGGTTCATTGCGGCGTTTAAAGGGGCTTTGACGGTGTGCGGTTCACGATCTTATTATAATATTATACACAAGTCGTCGGGTATATTGTCCTACGCGTGCGCGGTGTTTCACTCGAACGGTAACGCGAAATATTTCAACCGGACGGTTTTTTTTTTTTATCTCTTCCCGCGGATAAAACTCGAATAATATCGTCGGATATAGTACAATATCGTGGACGTTTTCGTTAATGCCGCCGTAGACATTTGATCGGTCGTTATTATTGTTACTATGGCGGATATTGAATTATCACGCCGAAGGAGCACCGACGAAAAACATTGAGACGAAAAATATAACGATGGATAAAAGTAAACGGAATTCTCTAGACGGTTTGCAGACGGCGTCGCTAAGATAGCAGATAGTTAAGACAATTTAAATAGGATGACGCTATTTGACTTAGGCAAACCACTGATACAGGACTGCAATACGAAAATGAACAAGACCTAGTTTGTGGCGGACAACGAGTAGACACTAATATAACAATAGACAATATCAAACTGGAAAATGTGAATAGTTTTACACGCCTTGGAAGCAAAATTACAAGTGACCGAAAAAATACCATAGATATAAGTTGTAGAATAGTGCGAGTTAAATCATACTCATTTCGAGATTTATTACAAAATAAAATGTATTATTATTGTTATTTGCCGTGTTCTTAAATCGTCCTATTCACTTTGTCTTATTATTGAATTATAATATTATTATTATTATTAATCACCTGTTTATGTGATTTTAATATGGAAAATGTAAAAAAAAAAAATATAATGCCGCTGTATTGGCCGTATTCGATAAATAAGTAAAATTACGCAAGCTTAGATTCACAGCTAAACCATAATGTTGTAACACTATATATTTTTTGTAAATTATTTGGTTCTTTTTAAAAAAAAAAAAAAAATCTCGGGCGGAAATCAATGGGGGTTCACGAGAAGCCATAAACGAAATAGGATTAAAACATTGTAATGATGCGATTTTCGTCTTTGGTATTGTCATATATTTTCTGCAAAGGTAAGAAATATAAAAGAATCATAATAATATTCTTACAGGGGACCATCGTCGTAAATAATAAGGGGACGTTTTTTTTTCGGTAAATTATTTTCTCACAAATGATTTTTAATTCTAGTAGAGGGATTGAAACTTTTATGCGAACCACCGTCACGTCTGAAGACATACAAAGATTTTATATTGGAAAAAAAAAAAGTTGTAATATTATTATGTCAGATTAATTAATACGAAAAAAATACAAATATAGTAGTAAAATACAGTTTAGTATACAAAAGTGATAAAATAGAGTTAAATTAACATATAAAATACTGCGGATCGTGAGCGACGACGGATTCAGATGAGAAATGGTTTTGGAGTTCTGGAAAGGAAAATAAATAAAAAACTCTTGAACCGAAGAAAAATTACATGATGAGGAAATCAGGAATACTGGAATCATAGGATTCCTAAAAAGTACTATAGGCCGAGACGGGGTGTAGGTACACTAGGGTCGTCCTAATTTTTGAACTTTTAAATTTTTGATAACTTATCCCTACGATACCTTAAGTAAGTAATTGTCTAAAATTTGGTTATGAATACTCATCTTCTTCACGTGCTGCATGATTAAAGAGGGTAGTTTCTGTTTTATTGATTTAATTAAAAAATAAGACATTACATTTCTTAAAATAAAGGTGTACCTGTAGAGGATTACTCAGACAAATGACGAGATGGAGACCAGATACCGAACGGCAAAGTTCAGACGTCTCAGACAACGGTGGTCGGACAGAGTAAAGGAAGATTAGGTATTTCCTGGGCGTGGTGCACGACGAAGAGACAGATGAAGAGGACGGGAGAGAAAGACGGTGACAGCATTTTGTCGCGCCAATGGATCTATATGGGCTCTGGAAAGCCTTACACGAATAACTGTTTACCTGAAGACTTCGTACACCATAAAATATAACTTATGTATTACTAAACTAGCTTTATTTTGCTCCGATCGTATTGTTATTACCATATTGTTATATCACAACAAACCAACTATAGCTGAAACTAATTTATTAATAGTATTATATATTACGCGCATTTCGAATTACTATTCTGTGTAATATAGTACAAAAGTTTGACCGGAACTTAACTATGCACTACTTAAATACCATATATGTATTTCCGGTACCTTGGATTTGTATGTCTCATGCTCATGCATATATTATATGTTTGGACACCATTTAAACAATATCGCATTAATAATATCGAGTCTGAAATTAAACTTAATATCGAATGCAATAAACAAATGGTTAACGATTCGGGTGGTTTCCCATACACGTTTCACTACGTTTGAATGCTCCCGGATCGTATTTTCTATTTTTTTTTTTTTTTTTTTGACTCGTTGGGTGTTTTTTTTTAATTTTATCTGTTCGTCACACCCTCATAAGACATTTACATTTACTACCGTGCGAACATTTTTGGATTTGTCCACTACTCCGGAACAGGGAGAAAAAATAAATTAATATAGCTCACGTCTAAAAATAGTTCGACCCACTCAAAATCAAATGTTGAAAGTAAAACTCAGCGGTATAGGTACGATTCATGTTGATCGCGGGAAGTATCAAAACGTTTAATTTGACCTATAGAGGACAATAAATACGGCGCCGCGGTATGTTTAGTAGTTTTTATTCTGCCATTGAGGCGTTATCTGATAATGTGGAAAATGGCGCGAAGTTTGTAGCGAAGTTTGATTAGAAAACGGAAGAAAAAAAATAAAAAATAATACCATATACGTGCCATAATAATAATTTACATTTCTAGCTTGATTTGATCCGTACGAATTCCGTTTGAATGTAACGCACACTATTTTGTTTTTTCGATTTAGGTGAATTAAACTTTTTTTTTTTTGGCCACTAACAGTTCAAATTTTGACGAAACTTGTTAAAAATCACAGACAATTGTAATCAGTTTTTAGTTAAAAATTAATAAAATGTTCGGTTTAACAAAATGCAATTTTTACCCAGCTCTAGAATCGTATTTCGTTTGCCTATACTCCGTGAGCACCTAACCCTTTCGGTTATTTTTTACTGAATATTTTTGCATTTTAAGTGTTAAATTAAAAGTCAAATATTAAAAGACATTTAATTTTAAAAATTAGATATTTCTAAAATTAGGACAATTTTATTTATTGAAACAGTACGAAAAACGATTCTACACGGAATAAAGTAAGATATTGTCAAAAACAACTAGGTCGTACTATTTGATTTTTTATAGGTTTTGGTATTCATTCAAAATAACCAGGAAAATAGTTTTGAAAATTACCTCTACAGCATATTACCCATATACAATTTGGTGTATTTTTTTCCGGTTTCAAAAATTGCGTTTTGACACAATATTAAAATCGTGAAATTCACATAATTTTAATATTCATAGTATCAGTAAAAGTATAGATGCTGTTTTTGAGGAATATTGAAGCCCAATTTCAATTATTTTCTGGTTTTCGCCGGCAATATGTCACAACATAAAAAAAAAAAAAAAAAAATACTTACTTGTTGGACTTTATACGGTGTAGACTTTATACGTGTTCCATTGTACACACGATGCGCCCGTCTGCAGTACACCGGCCCCAAAACAATTTTACAACACTCGTTATTTTTTTTTTTTTTTAACCAGAAACTGTGAGAACGAAAAATGCACAATATAATTGAAATGTAGAATTTATTGCAAAATAAACGCTGTGCCATTTCGAAAAGTCAATGACAAACATTAAAATTATATCGATTTGCGCCGTAGCGATACGAATAATAGCGGTGGGAAGGTTTTCACAACGCGCACGTCGGATTCGGATTGGATTCAGAAAAGTCGCTCGAAATTAGTTTCAAAAACAAATAATGAATATAGTCATTCATTTTTTTCCCCCATGCAAATAATAATACAAACCGTGTCTTTCGTTCGATTTGGGTTCGGGGGTTCTTTTTTTTTTTTTTTTGTTAACAAACGACAAAAAATCCTTTAATCGTTTGCTCGGAGCTTGCACGTTTCTTATTATTTTGCTGGGTCTCGTGGCGGAGAAAAAACAACAAGTTTTTCACATTTCTCAAACGTTTGTGTGTGTGTGTGTGTGTACATACGGAATTCTACTAAATAAATCTCGGATTATGTTTTTAAATTGCATTATTACTAGCGGGCGACCGCCGACACCACTACCCTCGCACCTCTGGGCTAATTTTTATTTCTTAAACCTCTTGGAATTAAAAACACACAGAGTGGGAAGAAACAAGTAAAAAAAAAAAAAAAATAATTTAATTAAATTGGCTCTCGGTTCTCTCATGGCGGCAGCCCTTTCGGATTTGTAAACGTCCCTCTGTTTTTTTACTTCTTATTTTTTGACATTCAATGAACAGACACAATATATTATACTATAGGGCGACGGAAATAGTACGGGATACGGAACGACGGGTTTAGTGGAATATAATTGAATTAATTCTCGTTAAAATACGTTCAGTGTATTACGAAATACATATAATAATAATAATAATTAATATAGGACTTTAAAATAAATAATTAATAATAAAGTACGATTATTTTATTTTATAATATTGTAATAAGCTAGTAGAACAAAAAAAAAAAAAAAAATACATACATACATACATACATACATACATACAAAAAGTAATAATAATAATAATAATAACGCTTAATTTTTACCAACAAAACCCTAATGTGTAACTATATAGTAAAGTAATCGAAAAAAAAAAAAAAAAAAAACACTTAATCGTATATATTATAATAATTATCGTAATAATATTGTATAATACAATAATATTAATATATATTTATATAGTCGTCAATAATAAATATTGTATTTAAATAAATAAATTAAAACGAAATGCGTACCGTATAGAGGGGGGGGAGATACGTATAATATAATATAATTTTCCTATACATTATTATTGAACATGTAAATCTTTGGTTTCGGTGACGATGTAGATAACTTAACACTGCCTATATATATATATATATATATATATATATATATATATATATATATATATAAAAATTGCGGATTCCGGACGATTTTCGCCCGGAAATACTTACGATATACATTTAGCGCCGATACCTACTATATTATACAGAATAATATAACAAGTTCAAGCGTATACTGCGAAGGCAATCCGTAAAAGTAGTTTAAAAACTATAAACAACAAAAAAAAAAAAAAATAAATAAAAATATATATTTATATTATATTATAATATATAATAAATAATAATAATAATAATAATAATAATAATAATAATAATAAAAAACCAATAATAACAAATTAAAAAAAAAAAAAAAAACCAACAAAAACCATAAGCAAGAGATCAATATTGGTCCGATCTACAGAATATCAATATTATATCGAAATCGTGTCTCCGAAGAATCAGTGCGTGACTAAAATAAATAATAATAATAAAAAAAAAAAAAAAAAAAAAAAATACATATTATTATACTTACTGCTACTATTGTGACACGTATAATGACACGAGAAACAATAAATTTAATTATTAACGTATACTTATATTTGTGTTTATTATTATTTCTTCTAATAATAATATTACGCAATAAATAAAGCGTGCTATAGAACATTTTTTTTTCTCTCTAAATTCCATAAAAAAAAAAAAAAAAAAAATGGGCAACGAAATACTGTTGCCAACTGCGAAATACGAAAATTCCTAAAGCAAATTTGAAATTCCTTGTACATGTGTATTTTGTGATTTTCGCGAGTCTTCCGAATTATCGCTTTTTCCGCCCTCGGGTGACCTGGGTGCCCGACGTGGTTTCGCATAACGATAATAAATCGAATGTGTAATTTTTTCGATAGAAGTTCCGACACGGTGCCGGGGATATGGCCGAAAGCCCGCAGACAAAAACAATTATTATTGATAACGGTATTACGTTGGCTTTATTTGTATTTAGAGGGTAAATTCCAAAACCCTGTTCACGTCGGTTTCCGGAAGAATAAATTTATATACGCATGCCGAATTTGGCGAAGTGTTAAAAAAGCAAAAAAAAAAAAAAACGACAAAGTGTTGAAAAATCGTCGGAATTTGTTTGGATCGCTCGGGAAAACTTACCGTATCCCGGCAGTAGTCACCCCAATATTTGTATTATTATAATATTTTACGGCTACATGTTATATAAGACTAAAAACACTGTACAGATATTGTTCTGCCATCCTACACCCATGGGAAGTAAGCGACATTGTAATAGTTTTCGAGAAAAACGAACTTTTTCCGAATAGCTTTGTTGATGTCGATCGCATAATCAACAGTCGCTGCCTATTCGCTCAGTACACGTTTTAGATACTTATTGCGTTTTCGCTATTGGACGAAATCAATTGGATTTACGGTATTTCTGTTGACGGCCGAATAAATTAAAAGTACGAATATTTCGATGCGGAACGGTCGTTTTTCACATTTTTTCGCTTACCGCCCAAGGTTGGCACAGGAGAGCAGCGTTTTTTAACCCCGCGCTACTCGGGGTTGGAAATTTTATTACGCGCGATGTGCTCCGGGACGAGTCGTTTCGGGATGGGATTTCGCGACCTGACCTAACTTAACCGCGGGATATCCTGGTGGGGGAGGGGAGGAAGGGACAGGGGGCTGGCGAATGCGTTTTGTAATCGTTTGTCGTGCGGAGAGGACGAAAAGAAAAGAAATTAAAAGAAAAAAATTCTACAAATAACAACGGTTTTTGACTAGTAGGAACGACTATTATTGCGTAGAAAAATCTAATTGTGATTCGGGCGTTCCCGTGACAGGTAGGTGAGCGGACGGAGGTCGCGGAGCACCTATAAATTCACACGTACGTGTTTTTAATTTAATTTTTTTTTTTTTTGTTTTTTTTGTTTTTTTTTTTTTGTCAATTTGTTTTTAATACACACGAAATTCACATAAAATTATTGTAACGCGGAGGATCCGCGCGTTAGACGTTTAGATATTGTAAGTAGTAGTGGTCGTACGGCCGATCATATCGTTGTAATCGTGTTTGGCCGCCGTACGTTCGCCGGCGACGGACGTCGGGTACGAGGCCATGGAGAATTGGTCTTTAGGCGACATGGCGTCGTACAGGGACATTTTCAGCCGCTTGCACTTGGCCCGGCGGTTTTTGAACCAGAACTGCACGTTCTTGGACTCGAGCCGCGGGAACTTTTGCCGGTACGGCATCCGGTTGAGTTCGTCCGTGTACTTGGCGATCAGGCTGTGCGACGGGTGCGTGTTGTGCTCGAACCACTGTTCCAGCCGCGGCACTTCGCTCACCGGGTCGATGAACGTCCGGTTTCGCTTCCGGCGTTCCTCGGCCAGCGCCGACAGATTCAAGCCCACCGCCGACGACACCTGTTGTCGACAACACGCAAACGACAAAAAAAAAACAAAAAAAAAAAAGAAAACATTTTACAAAAAAAAATATTTCACAACAACACACAGTTGGTAGCCGTTCCCGTTAAACCCGCCCCGGGTTCGGGCGGCACTGATCGTATAATTAAATTACGGTGGCAATATCCCGTTTAAGAAACGTGTACAAATATAAGTGTATAAAATATTTGAAAACGGTTTATTTGCTATGTAATTGGTAATATCGGTTATCCGACGTTATCATACTGCAGGGGGCTCGGATACCTTAACAACGATTGCATATTTGTGCGGAATCTATTCTAATTAAGATAACAATTCACGTTTCGAGGTCATCAATTTTTATTAAGTTATTTATTTTGCGTATTGTTAATTCATTAGTTCGCATTTTCAAGTGCATATTTCGTTTATATAGTCACGCGTTTAATTTACGGTTTTATTCGCGTGTTATATACAAATACAAAACTAATTCGAATTTAAATTATTATACAAAGAGTCCTATCACCATTGGATAGTTAGCTTCCTTACTCCCCGTCACCAAATCAAATATTATTTATGTTCAATTGTATTTGTTAGTCCGTTTTCAATATTTTGAACGATATTATTTCCAATTTTAAAAGAATACATTTAAATCATTTGTTAAAATTCATATTTGTACTTGTAAATGATATAACTTTAGGGGATTAACGGCGTTTACCCTCACATTCCCGACCATCGCAATAGTAAATAACCTCGTGTTTCGCACACGAAGAGCGTAAAACCTATTGGGTACCCTACCGAATGACAAAGAAAACTACATCAAGTCGTATATCCGTAACGGCGTTAATTTATATTTACAGATTAATCGCTTAAAAACGATGCGCATGGTATATATTTTAGAAACCAATCGTTATATACGTTCGGATTATCATATAGGTAGTAATAATAGTGTTAAGTATATTGTAAACACTCGATCCATTATACTTAAACTGTTGCGAAATATAAAATATTAGTCATATATTTTGGTTAAAAAAGTGTTTTTTTTTTTTTTTTACAATCCTCGGAACACGCCTGTACATAAAAAATAAATAAATACTACGACGAAAATACTTTTGACTGCCTAAAGATAATCCGTAGATAATTCACGCATACAGGTACAGTATAGTATTTACATATTTCTACAATAAGATAAACGCAATTAAATACGAATTTTAATAAACGCACGATAAAATTGTTCGTTCGGACCCCCGCCGAATCACTGTTCACCTCATATTGTTATATACCATCACTCCAATATCGTTAAAATTCAAACAAAAAAATAATATAAAACTTCTCGAATAATTCTGAAAATCATATCGCTATAAACTCGTTGTAACCCGTTCTCGTTTTACTGATTTCACACTCGAGTACAGCTAACTAAATATTGTACCACGATGTTGATACAACGCGCACTCGTTTTAACAAAATATTGTAAATAATTTTTGAAGATTCGAGATTTCTACAGTGTTTCTCAACCTGTGGTTTGCGTACCTATTCAAAACAAGTGGCTCACGGCCGAACGTGTTCGGGATAATTATAAAACGATATTCCAATCTAAACCCAAAACCAACCAGTTTGGTATTTCGAACAACACAAAACGAGCAGAGTATTTCGCGCGGGAACTTTACCGTTGCAATACGAATGCAACTTTCGAGATGTCAGAATCGACAGTTATGTGTGAGAACATTACTGCCATGGCCGGTATCTATAACCTAATGTCGGTCATTCGTATACTTTTTAGGAACGTTTTATATCGTAGCTGTTTTTCCGTTACATAGGATCGACATAGGATACACATGGTGTTTCAAAATGATTCATCCGATTTTAAATAGATATTATATGGTTAATTGGATAAATTGTATCTTATCAAATTATACGTATGTCAATTATAATGTATACCCAAGTTTTAGAAATGTTATTAAATCGCGATTTTAAAAATTATCGATAAGTTATTTTACGCAAATATGTCGACCGGACAGCATAAACCGTTTTGTGTGTTGCGATTTTCGTAGGGTGAACCGGTAATAACTGTGCAACGCTATTTTCACTGACTGCTCAGAGCCCACGTCGATGGTAATCAGTTTGAAGAATTTGGGGTGTCTGTGTAAAGAAAAAAGCACAGTGTGGAAAACATCATAGCAATACACGAATTTGTTCCAAAGACGTTAAATGCATTAAAAAAAAAATCCATGAAATGACTTAAAAAGTCGTGCATTTCGACCATGTTGATGCGCTAATATAGAAATAACGTTACGACAAAACATGCGTTCGATGTTTAGGAAACCGCATGGCTTCAAAATGCACGGTGGGATTTATAATACGTTTCCGAAATTCTTACGCAACATAAATGGCATGTCAAATTAAATACGATTCAGACGTCATAAATAGAGATGGTCATATTCGGATTTGTCAATCCGTATGTCACGGATTAACCGATTCAATTTTGCTGTTCATGGCACCATTTTTTTTTAAAATTTTTTTTATTCGATTTAAATTGAATTCGATAACATTTTTAATTATTCCATTAAATGCCCGATCCTAGTCACAAATACACAATTGCTCTATTTTGCACATTTCAATTTTAACGGCATTATATAAAACGTTCAACAAGTATATTTGTTATTTACCATATTCTTCTCTCGTTCGACCTCGTTCTGTTACTTGTGCCCAGGCGCATAGCAAAGGCCGGTGTTTGAGTGTTAAAACACTCCCGCCCCCTCCTCGACCGTATTTAAGCCACGAATATATTAGGTATATGCAAAATAATGTTACGGGTTTTTTCTTCTAAATTTTTATTTAAAAAAAAAATGTGTAGTTATAGATGATTCTATATCATATTTGATATTATTATTGTGGATCGCGAATATTGAAGATATTAATGCATACCGTATACCGTTATGGTAACCTGTGGAAGCACCAACAGCTTCCGCATTTTCATCGTTAAACGACGTCGCGGACCGTCTCGAAAATTCTAGATTTTGTTAAGTGATAACGATCTAAGAACCTCGCCCCCCTCGAACACAAGTTGTATTTAAATTTAAATCCGAAAAACTCTTTCCCCTACTTTAAAAAATCCTGGCCGCGCGCCTGCTTGTGCCTACCTATCTTGGCTACTGTTATGCCCTTCGCGTCTCAACTCACGTCCCGTTCTTGCTCGTTACTCACCCGGACCACCACCCCGGACGTAGTATGTTTATTACAAACGACGGTCACAATAATACATTTAAAATTCGCCAAATATAAAACGTATATAATGCTGCGACTGACCTGCGGCTGTTGGGAATGCGGTGGCGGCGGGGTGCCAGTCTGTGGCCGGCGGACCGCGTTGAAGCCGGACAGACATTGGCTCATGTACATGAAGCTGTGGCTGAACATCGGGTTGGGAACCATCGGGAACCCGGGCCGGACCAGCGATTGGTGCAGGTCGGCCGCGTTGTTGTGGTGGAAGAGCGGCGGCGGCGGCGACTGTTCCGGCTGCAGCGGCGGCGGCGATTCCCGGTGCGCGTGGTGTCCCGCGGCGGCTGAGGCCTGGTCGTCGGAAAGTCGCGGTTTGCAGCGGCCCCCGTCCGACGCGTCGTCGTCCATGTCCTCGTCGAAATCGTCTTCGTCCTCGTAATCGTTGTTGTTCAGCCCGGTGGTGATGACGGACGACTTCTCCTTGTCTGGAGGTTCCTCTTTGATCACCATTACCTTTAGACAAAAACAGAAAACACAAAAAAAAAAAAAAAAAAAAATGTAGAAAAAGCATAAAAGCCCGGAGAATTATATAGGTTATGATTTTTTTTTTTCTTAAACACAAGGATTAAAATATGCACGAAATGACCGCCATTGCCCCACACTTTATTTTTTATACCTAATAATTGAGATTATCTACCGACTATCGTCAGTTTTAGTTTTGATTTCTCGTGTACAAAGGCGAACATCGAAAATACGAAATTTATCTAGTGAGTTCATATCTGTTTCGGAAATGTAAATCCGCAGTGACGGAAGTCGGTATATACCGATATAGGCGTGCGCACAGGGGTGACGGTGGAAGCAGCTGCCAACCCTGCTAAATTTCCAGCCAAAGTATTTTTATTTTTATATATAAGATATGAAATTTTTAAAACACATTACATAATGACAAACGACGCGTGAAAGTTCGATCTAACGCATTTCAAAACGTTTAAATCGTCATTCATTTGTTGATATCATAAAAGTAGAAATGTACATTTGTTGGTTTATTCTTTATGTATTTTGTTTTTATTAAACTCTTTCTATCTTGGCTTAACCTAACCTAACCTGAGCTCACTATATAAAAAATAAACGCACCCTTCTAAACTCGAGGCAGAAATCACTTTGCTACTTACTCGGTAATCGATCTAGTCGTAACTTAAAAACAAAATTGCTTATTTATAAAACCCTCTCGATGCCTATTTGGATGTACGGTATTCAAATTTGGGGTGCGGTCAAAAAGTCAAATACAAACAAAATTCAAACATTTCAATTTACAACACTTCGAATAATGATAAATGTTTCACCCTATGTCCCAAACCACACACATCATACAGACTTAAAATTAAATACAATAGAAGAAACTGCTAAAATCCTGTACAAATGATTCCGCCCCCGATTGTCAAATCACGCAAATCCACTAATATCCGCTCTAGATTCTGACACAATTCCTGAAAATCCATCTCGCACGCTAAAGAGGAGGTGGTGTAAAGATTGAAACATCGTCTAACCTATATTCTAGATCATATCTAGACTAATCAATTTGTAAAGTGTCGCCATTGGATGGGTGGCTACTTTTTTCCATGTGTGTCCAAGTCACTAAACTACATCAGCACGCAGACTTATTATAATAAATAATTACCGATTGTTTGCTTTATAAATAAAAGTTAAAAAAAAAAAAAAAAAAAATGTATTTTTTTGAACTGGACTTATTTCAAACAGATATATTCTTGTTTTATACCTAACCGTATAACGCTATATATTTTTTTTTTTTATGAAAATCGATAAAGCAAAATATGTGTGTGTTTAGTACGTATTTTATCCATGATTTTGTGTAAGGAATATGATTTCAAAAATGTCTGCTTTCCCTGCCGACCGGAACCGCACACGTTTACGTCTGCCTATGTACGTTTCAAGGGGTGTGGAGGGTGGTGAATATATATATTTTTTGAAAATTTAACGGAAACACGACAATAAATCTACAAAACGTGTTTACGACACAATGATGGATTATACATTCACCGAAGACGTATTAATTTACGACTCGCACATTTACAAGACCCGTATTATTGTTGTACTGGGTGTACAACAATAATCATTCTTTAAAATAGCCGTTTACGGTCCCTCTTAAAACCCAAGTGAAATTATACATGCCCCTTAATTTTGAATTTAAAACAATCCTAGACGGCAGAAGAAAAAAACGGTATGTAGGCATCGGTATTACTGATGACGATCAATCCTCTGTAAGACACTCATTGTTTCGGCAAGTATTTAAATGCTATATTGCATTTATTTTATTCGCCCTAATATTTTTGGGGATGACACCATGTGTTAAACGGCATTAGTTCTATTTTAGACTAATTATTCGATTAGTAAATATCACTTTTAGATTCCCAGCAAAAATTCCGATATTTAGACTGATAATCGAAGCGATTTTAGAGCGGTATGTTTCTCACATTTAAAAAAAAAAAAAAAAAAAAAACGGTTAACGTTAATGTTTTCCGTGAAAAAATGAATATCTTAAGGAGGGTTGATCAACCTGTACAATAACGCGATATCATTTTTTAAGGAGTAAAACATCAACAACAAAATATTTAAACGTCGTAGACAACTTTTAAAACAGTTTATTTACTGCGCACAGCACAGCGCCATCTATCATTTGAGTCGAGCGACCACATGGATTTAATGGAGAAAGCTTTCTCGGCTACTCCAGTAATATTTTTCCCGTATTTTTCGGGACACAGTTTTATGAGATGTTATACGGTAATTTTTTTTTTAGATTTTCACCTAATCGATCGAACATGATTTATTACTACAAAATACTTGTTAAACACTCGCCGAAAGAAATCTTAATAATTTTTTTTTTTTTTTGTTTAATCCTCACGAAGTCTTTACGATCAACACAATACGCTCGTTTGCCACAGTAGAATTCAAGTGTCGAACGGAGAAAATCCGTTAATACAGTTGAAATAATTGAAATCCACTATTTTATTCCGGTTTTTATTAATTTTTTTTTAGTTTTTAAAACGATTAGAGGTTTTAATATATTAAACGCGTTATAAACAAGACTATTAAACAACAACAACAAAAAAAAAAAAATAATAATTTTACAAATGACGTTCCCACGGCGGCGATCGTATCGAATATAAATATTCGTATTCATTCCGATAATATATAATTCGATACACGAACATTAATTTGTAATTAATAGGGCTCGGATTTTGTAGCAAATGCTTCTATTGATGGGATTGTGATAGGAAGATAATTCTTATATATGAATACGATTTGAATCGTTTTGATTTCCATGAAGTAAATTTTATTTTGTTATTTCCATAACACGTGCTTTGTTTTGCTTTTTCCCCACTGGGTTCTTTTTTTAAATTTTTACATAATTTTCATGAAAATGTAATATATTATGCTTCGATTATATTATTATTGCCAGACATTATAAAACCAGTAATAAATAGATGTCTGATAAAATAACTGTCGTTATTGTGCCGAAATTGTAGCAAAAAATATAGCGTAGAAACCTTTGGGAAAAAATATAGCTATTGTGTTAGAAGCAAAACACAAATTAAATGAAGCTAATGGTCAAAGTAGCGAAATTGATATTAGAATAGTGCAATCGTGTTTTTACAAAAAAATAATAGTTGAGTATAACTTCAAAAAAATCAATAACATTCATAATGGCACTGCATTAAACATTAATGCGGAACAGTATGATTTAAAGGTAATTTTCTATGTATACATATATATTAGCACCCAATAGGATGGGTTTTAACGTAAGTAACTTGACCAAATATATTTTCGTCGTAAATTCCTTTGTTAATGTGTAATTTAAATTTGTTATTTTTAGAATTAAATTTTCATAAATGCTTTTTTTGCCTACTTAAAATGCTTTTTTAAGGATTTATTTTGCTACAAAATCCGAGCCCTAGTAATTAATATTTTACCGACCAAAGCCCAGATGTCGAGTGATTATCGATAAATCGACTAGTGGTACCTAACGTATAAACTTTTCGGGATGTCCGGGCGGATTATTCCTGAATTTATACGATATTTGTTCGGAATAGCCTTTGTAAATATTATGTTGGATTTAACTGAAGTGTGCGGCCGCCGTGCAGTACAGTATATAGAATACGATTTATTAAGTGAGCAATTTCCGTATAAAGATAACGGCGAACGTTACGAGAGAGAGAAAAAAAAAAATATAGCTTATACGTATACGCGATAATCATTAATCAGGCGCAGTGTACTCGTATAAATACGAGAATATTTAATTACGAATATATTATATTTTATTATTATCGTATATTTGAGTTTGTTTAATTTGTTTTCGACGCGATAAAAACGGAATAACAGTATTATGTCCTCTTGAAATAAACCGTGTCGATGTCGGCGAGAAAAAAAAAAAATGAATATCGTAGTAACGAAAGGGGCAAATGGTTTTGCGACATTTATTTGAATTATATTGTTTAAATACCCAATGAATAATAATTATTCGGCGGTGTTAGTGGTGTTGGGAAATTGTAAAATACTGTAGTTTTCCGGGTTACCACGGCTACGGAGGGGGAAAACTCAAGTAATATATCTTACCGAGCTTCATCCGGAATTATTTTTTGATTGCAATCGTCCGTCGTTGATTTCAGTGTATAAACTAAATTACCCCATATCATAATATACTTCACTCAAAACACTATTTTTTTTGTCCATTCGACATTTCAACTGAATTATGTTCACAATATTTGTTTCCCGACACGCTACAAGTTAGTACTAGTACGTACGCGGGAGGCAGTACTCCTGCTATTGTTGCGCTCACCTTGTGCAAATCGGCGCTCTGTTCCGAGTCCCGGGACTGCGGTCTCGGCGACGACGGCGGTTCCGCGTCGCCGTTGCTGCCGCCGAACCGGCCGTGCGTGGTCAGCGACATCGGTTGTTCGGCCGGCGGGCTCATCACCGGTTTGGCGTCTTCGTCCTCCCGGCCGTCCTCGAACTCCTCCTCGTCGTCGTCCAACTCGGCCCCGCTCACCGAACCCAGTCCGCTGTACGACTTGCCGCCGTGTTCGCTCGGGCTGCTGCTCTTGCAGTACCCGTTTACGTTGCAGTTCCCGTCGTTGTTGCCGGCGTTAATCGCGTCCGCGGCGCCTATACATGCACACCCGGTATAATAACAATAATTATATGACGTTAGGTCGGATAGTCAGGGCCCCCCCCCCTGTTCTCGAATCGTCGTGATATTTACGATTAATCGCGCCGGATATCGTCGAAATAATCGTCGTTCGGCATATCCCAGAATTTCCCATTTACGTTGACAATAAAAACGATAAATCGTCCCCGGGCATTTTACCGTGCGAGATAATGCGTTATTATTATTTTAATAAACCTCTCTAGAATTTATGGAATTTATGCAAAAATGAAGTTTGATCAAAAGAAAAAACAACCACGCGATTATAATAATGTCGTTTAAAACATATTCCGGTCGACGTAAGGCGTTTTACTGTGGGCCCGATAAAACGATAATGTTACGAAATAAATATTCACATTACTGACCTGAGTTTGAGCCCCGCACTTCGGCCCGTTTCTGCGCCGCTCTGGCGTTTTTGAACCAATACACGACGTTGTTGACGTCCAGCGGCTTGCGGCCCTTTCGCGACTCCAGGTTGTTCAATTCGCTCACGTAGTGATGTATCTGTTTTGACCAATCGGCAACAATTAATATCGACAACAGTTTTCCGGTACTGGGAGTAGGGAGGGGCACTGTGCAAAGTTATAACCGTGCTCTTACTTGCTGTCTGCTCGGGTGCGGGTTCTCCGCGAACCAGGCTTGCAATTTCGGGAGTTCGAGTTCCGTGTCGAAGCTGGTCCGCATGCGCGTCTTTTGGCCTTGGAACTGGTTTTGTGAAGCGGACTGCGGCAGGACGAACGCGCGTCAATAAAACATTTTAACCGGAAATATAATAATAATAATTATATATTACCTGATGGAGACCGTGGGCCTGTTGCTTGGCGTCCGCTTTCAGAACGGCGCAATTCGCCGGGTTGTCTTGGATGTTGGGCTGTCTCGGCGACGAACCGTTACGATAGAACATGTCCCTCACGGACACCGACGGTTGCATTTTGGGCCCGACCGCTGACGACTGCATGATCCACCACGTTTCGAATTTCTTGTACAATTCCTCCGGCAAGTCCGGGCAAGCCTGCCCGACCTTCATCATCTGCAATATGATCGCTTCGTCCAGCGGACACCCGGACGCGGTCAATTGCGTCTGGCTCTGGACCAACAGCAGTTTCAGCAGTTTGTCCTTTAAATCGGAAAACCTGGTTTTCGTCTCCCTGCGAAATTGGAAGGTCGTGATAAACGGTTGGTTATGTTTATTACTGTATGTGTACGTACCGAAACACGAGAATTCTGAGTGTGGCCAACGTGGTGAGTTCGCCGAGAACGTCGTTCACCGTCAACACCGGGTCTTCAGCGATCGCTTCCAGATCTAACGGCAACCAGTTCTTCAGCACGACCAAACCCTTCGATGCCGCTGCCGTGTCTTTCGGGTAGCCCAAACGCACCAGTGCGGCTTCCGTCAGGTCCCTGAACGCAGTGTTGTTCGGTATGATTACGAACCTGTCCAACTCTACGTGTCCTTTGGAACGATGGAGCGACGGCGAGTATTTTTGGCTCCACTGGTACACGTGGTTAATCGATTCTACTACGCAATGCACCGGAATCGATTTCACTGGAAAATTACAGAAATCTCGAATCAATTACGTTCGCGATCGCAACTTTCCTTAAATATTATAATTTAGCGACTTATATCATAACGTCGGTGTAACGGCGAAAATGTGCTTTTCAAATGCGATTAATTATGTTCAAATGTAAAATCGCCGTGTACTTTTGATCATCCGCTACGTTGGTATACATAAAGAAGCTAAATTTGTACCGAATTGATAGGAACTTGGGTTTGTAACTACTGGCAATGTAGTGTCAGTAAGCACTAAATCGGATGTGCTTAGTTTTCGACAAAATTATAACGAACCTATAATTAATTCACGGCATTATTTATTAAACGACAATGCATTGTCGGCGTCGGTTTTCTAATTCGTTATCGTTACTTTTGAGCGATGAAAAAAAAAAAAAAAAATTGAATTATTGATTTTTTTTTTCTTTCTATATACGAGAGTGCAGGGTATTTTAGTTTTATTTTGGCCAGTGTTGCTGTTTTTCTGTTTATACGCTCCGTCAATTATTATCTAATAACTGCGCGTTTATAATTGCAGTATTCAACAGGTAAGACATTCGCCGATTCGTTTGTACACTTGCGGCGGTGTTCCGAATAGTTACTTATAATATTATAGGTTATTAAAATATTCACCGGGATTACTTCGGCGGTGTATTTACGAAATAACCCCTGAATACGCCACTGAATTGTGTACGTATACAGTTACGCGTTTAAGTTAACCCTCGGTATAAAAATATAGTCCGGAATTCGACAATTCGGCACTAAATACGATCCGTGTTAATATATATATATATATATATAAGATCAACCTGTATTCCAAAGTATGCGCGTTATAATTTTTTTAACATACAGACAGCATTTGAAAGAGAAAAAAACAAAAAAAATAATAATAATAATCAAAATCTACAATTAACAATAATAATAATAGACGATACGTTGTTATATTATAATTATTGACGAAATTTCAATATTCTAATCGGCTCTCGAGCAGAAGTGTAATATTGAAATTCAAACGTTAAGTAATTGTAATAAAAATAAGCTCATGATATCATCATAATTTCGACGTGTAATTTTATATTGAAACAAAAAAAAAAATATAATAAAAATGAATAAAAAATATACACGATATTGCTATTCTTCGTAGCAAAAACTTGTTTAAAAAACGAAAACGAAAAAAAAAAAAATAGGTGAACGACACACGTTTATCTATACGGTTAATTACTACTTTGCATTTGTCGGTTTTTCGCTGAACGAATCAAAATTGTATAAGTCACACGAATACTTATTATTTTAATTTGTTCGTAAATTAGTCCAAAGAGAAAACTGTACGAAAACTAATCTTTATATAATTGAACTGGGAACCGATTAAATATAATATGCTTACTAATTTATAATATTTATTGACGATTTAAATTTTAGATGATTTTTTTATCCGATACGTAAACAGGTATTTCTACTAATTCGGTGAACATTTCGATAATTTATTAATTTGCGAAATTTCACAATATTCCGTAGTTCGCCGTCGTTCGATTTGTGTAATAATATTTCGCGAATTATAGTTTTAAAATTTTGACGGCGTTGATTGTTTTTTTATTAAAGATTTTTATATATATATATATATATATATATATATATATATATATATATATATATATATATATATATATATATATAGTATTTATTCATATTTAGAACTCAAATAAATTTGTTTATAAACACGATACGTTTCCGGCGGTTTTGAAATGTTGTCGAGTCATAATTCGTATTTGAACGGAGCCAAATAATTGTTTCGTCGGTACCAAATACGAGTACTTTTTCGACGTATAATACCGAAATTACATCATAACTCGTATAACAAGTGTTTTTCGTTTGTTGTTTTTTTTTTTTTTTTTTTATCTTCAGTAATTATACCGCCGACGGGGTTTATTCTCGGAGGGCAACACAATATGACACATCTGGTCGAATTCTACCCCCGTGATAATATTACGGGCGGACACGTGCACTGTGCACTATTACACAGCAGTGGTTCCTGGCCGAGCACCGAGCACGTCACCTATCTGTGTTTCACGGTATAATAATAATAAACGATTGTGTACCGCAATAAATTAAAATAAGTCCGACAATTCGACCATGTGAAACCATCATAATATTAAATCCGAAACGTTACCGGTTGTACCGACAAAACCGATTTGAGTTTAATAAAATAAAACGGACTGAAACGGTGGCCAAGTGTACGGACCCGAGTCGGTACCCAAGTCTTTATATACCTCACCACCTATCACAGAACAAAATTCAGGGGCGGGAGGGTCTGCAAAATATAACTATGAATATACCGTTAATTGTTAATGGTTTTTTTTTTTTTTTTTTTATCCAAATAATCTTCAAATAATCTTACCTTGATATTTATCTAATTTTGTTCCTTTGTTGTACATATTAGTCGTACGAAAATATTAATTCTTCGATAGAAAAGCAAAAAAAAAAGAAAAGAAAATCAGGGGCACCGAGAAAATAGCCACTGTATTTCAGGTGGGGGGGTGGGCAAGGCAAGTGCACGTGCACTGTCCGCATTCGCCTCTTAATCGGGGGCCTGCCGATCGAAGGAATATTCGTTTGAATCCGCTATACACGGCTGTTGGACGAAGTAATAAAATCCTCTTCTTAAATAATATTATATTACGATAAAAACAGTGTACGTCTGAAAATTTATTAACATTTTTTTTTTTTTTTTTTTTTTTTTTTTTAAATCGTCCGTACGCCGCAGACATACACACACGCGCACATTTATATAACGTTAATACTAATCCGGAGAGTTTAATATATAATAATTTATTATTCTCCGACGACTAAGCTTTAAGCCAGTCGAATCCATATTATATTATATTCGTTCTGGTTAATCTAAAAACGGGTTTTAGACACAGCGTTCTTAGGCCAGAGTTTTAAGAACGGATTAAAGTTTCATTCGAAACGCAATGGAAACTATACATTTACACACACCCGACATACAGTCGTCGGTGGGTCTCTGCTGCTAGTAGTCTACTTATTATATTCCGCGTAATCGCGTCTCGGTCTCGAATAAACCTACCGGCTACGTTATACGTTGTTTTTTATTCGTTTAAAAAAAAAAAAAAAATCCAGCGGCACGATAAGTGAAAATAAAAAAAAAAACACAACAATATTACGTACAAAATGTAAAATTTAACGCGCGCGGCAATAATATTATTATACGTGTTCAATGTGTAAATATTACACGCACTCTGGATAGCACTATGCACGCTCTCTAGAGAGCTGATAACCGATAAAACGATTTTTTTTTTCCTTCTAAATCGTACATCGTATCGTTTTTACAAATACTGCAAGACTGTAATATTATAATACGAGTATCGTGACGATATTATATATATTGTTCGAATATATACGACCGCCGTAAGAAACATACACAATAAAGATATGGAAATATTTCCGTTTGCATAATATAAACGATACGATTTTAAGACCAACGTTTTTAATATACACGAATACTCGAAAAACACAACGGCGAGAGAAATCATTTTATCCGGATTTCGTAATTTGACGGTGAAATCACATGAGACTGCAGCGAGTACGAAACGATACTTCCACAAAAATTGTAAAAAAAAAAAAAAAAAAAAACAATTTATACAGTTACAAATGGTTAAAAACAGGAATACGATATCGGAGCGTATTAATAATGAATAATGACGAACGGCAGTGTCTTTGGCCTGGCTGCGAAATACTTTCTATTTGTCTTTATGTGGTGTCATAGCCGGTGTCCGGAGAAATAATTTGTTCCTGATCGGCTCTCACATAAGTTTCATTAGGTTGGATTAGGTTATAATGTAATATTGTAACCGTGACCAAACGGCAATGTCAGCAAAATTACCCGGTTTTCCGTTACTGCGCATATTCCCCAGACTTGGAAGAGACGGTACAATAATCATATCCACTGACACGGGTGGAAGAATGGAGTAGTAAAATTTTTAAAAGTGGACTACTGTCCATTTTTTAAATTTTGAGATAGTTATACCCCCGAACAATTCAAGCGTTCCAGTCAATGTGCCTTCGTCTAGTTTCCTCTGCACCCTGGTAATGTAACTAACAACAATATTCACAAAGATCTTCGAAGTCAAACATTTAGAGCCGATTACACCAGATTTCACAATAAACTACAATCGCATACAAATCCATTAAACATCAAATTGTCATCTAACGCTCTTCCCGATAACCCGCGCCGCCGTAGACTAAAAAAAAAAAAAAAAAAAATGGCCCAAAGACCTTAAGAAGGCTTTTAGTACGTATTCAAGCAACACAAGTGCTGGGTGTTATCCACTGGGTAACACCTCCCCGATCTTAAAACTCATTGTTAATTACTATATTCTACAAACATACTTATTGTACACAACTGTATTGATCGATAGATCACTTAAAACAAATAAATACAAAATAAGAGATAATAATACCACCGTTCGGCGGTGTTTTGAGACTATATCCGATCAAATTCGATTCGAAGGCTAAAGATTGGACGTTTAACTGGTTTTAAATGATTGTAGTCCATGTGGTCGTAGAGACGTATTGTTCCGCCGAAACGGACTACTTCTGTCACCGTGCCCTCCGTATACACACCTCAGTAATCCGAATCAAACGATTTATTTCCCCGCGGTTTTAATCGTTTATTCCAAGCCTGGGTTGTCGGAACAATTTTTGCCTGACGCACGCCCGTCCATTTAGTTTCACGGTTATAATATTATTATTCGGCGTGATTATCGTTACAAATTATATTTCGCTTCGTGTCTCCGTATAACAATACCAATATTATCCGTCCAGAATATAAAATATACAAATACGTCGACTATTAGGCACTGCAAAACGACGCGCCCGCGATTTTAATATATTTTATAATTCCTCGCTATTTATTATTTATTACGCCACGTTTTCGCAGCGGGTTTGAGGAAAATGCGTAAACGAGATACACCGAGAGATTACACCATAAACATGCCGTATAAAAAAAAAAAAAAAAAACCGCCATTGCAAACACTCTCGATCGTAAAAAATTGCGATATAACACACACACATACAGATATATACCCGATTTTGAAGCTATAAGCAATAAATATTTTTTTAATCTTCCGGCTTATCCGGTAAAATTCAATTTAATGCTATTTATATTGGTTTCTTCGCGGTCTGAATTCTATAATATTATTAGTTTGTGATATTTTAATAATAGTATATAAATTCACTGGGTAAGATGGTGGGGGTGCAGGAGAAGGCGTATTATACCTATAGTAAAGTAAACGCGATCGAACGGATTATACGAAAATCAATACCTACAAAACTTTATAGTGAAACGCACGGGTTACTCATTTGGTAATCGCGTTAGAAATTGTTATTTTTTTACTACGATATAGATTCCGGGCGATTTGAAATCAAACCAGAAATCGATTTATTAGTTCGGTCGTCACGGACCAACCGCGAATTATCATAAATTGCGTAACTATACTGTTTCGGTTCACTTCGAATTCCCGAATTATTGAGAATACACCGGTAATAACTAACAATTCAATCACTGCCGTCCACTGTATTCCGTCGACTATACAATAAAATCAATAAATTATTCGATTTTAAAACTGTAAAAAAAAAAAAAAAACTATTGACATTGCCGTCCGTATAATAATCGATTTTTTTTTTTTTTCAATATACAAATCGGGCGATAATATAATATAATATTTCGGTGTCGGGCGGCCAACCCTGGTACCCAGTGTCCTCGGGGCGCCGTCCGAGGTAAATTGCGAATAACTTCGGAATGGTTTGAGAACAAACCGAGAGAAACGCAACACTAACGAAAGCCCGGGGGGGTTTGTACTCGACACTTTTCAACGGACGGTGCACGATCCGCGGACACGGACCTGCCAAAATCGTGAAATCGCCGTCAGACAAGAAAAAAAAAAAAAAAAAAACAGTAGTAATAATAACAATAATAATATTGTCGTCGGACTGGACGTGTTTGGTTAAAAAGGGTCCCCGGCCGTCGTCGATGACGCGCGCCGTTCGGCGCAACACACCGGACGGGAGAAAACCTTCACGTCACGATTGCCGGCCGGTTAGGGAAAAAAATTAAAAAAAAAAAAAACTAAATTTTGTTTTTAACTATAAAAAGCCGTCCGTCGTTCGCAGTTGCTATCCTCGGGGGTGATGGGGGGTGTGGTTGTGGTGTTGTACGACCGCGTCGGTCCGATAACGTCTCCGCCGGATTTTCCGCTAAAACGCGAAGAGATGACACTTTCGGAAAAACTTCTGGGGAAAACCGAAAGTTGACGGGCCCACGGGCGGCGAACACAATGCCCGTTTATCGTACGTGTCTATCTCCGACACCGCCGGTTGGCGTTTATCAAATTATTATTATTATTATTATACAGTACGTGTATAAATAAGTGTTTTCCATTATTAGCCGACGACGACGACGACGACGACAATAATCACAATACTCCGCTCTTATCAGTAACCCGCCGTGTGCGGTCTGTACTCTGCGAACGCACAAATAACCGGATCGGAGACGGCGGCGACATTTCTACCCCTCGGCAACGAACGGAAATGAAAAAACAGAACCGACGCCGCCGATGAGAGAAATGGGGTTTGTGTGCGAAAAGGAAAAAAAAAAAAAAATAAATAAATATAATAATAATAATAATAATAATAATATCCAAATGAATAAGAAAGGGGAGCGGAAAAAACCTCGTTATCTGCGGCTTTTAAGAAGAAATTTTTACCAGATTTAATAACCACCTTGTATACGTATACACTGTCGCGTGGCTTTGCCGAGCGCGGGTCCGTTATCTCGTTCGTTAAACGCAATATTGATTTGTTGTTACGCGCGAGAGAAAAACGAATGTGGTGTTCTTTATGGTTGCAAACAAAATAAAAAAATAAAAAAATGAAAAAGAACCCGTCGTCGACTTACGTGCATTCAATTTTCGCCGGGGACTATTGTGTTAAACGCCGTGGAGATTTGATACCGCCGGAAACGCGCGAATCCGGTGCGTAATGTGGAATGTACAAATGTCGTCAGGATGTGTGTGTGTGTGTGTGTGTGTGTTTTTTTTCTCATTTCCAAAGGGAACGCTGCGTTTCGGTTTAAATATATAGGTGTTATTTTTTTATATTATATATATTTTTTTTTTCTAGAATAAAACACGTAGGAATATTACATTATATTCTCTCCACGAATCGATACGATTTCGTTATGTTATTATAATATTTAGTTTTCGCCCGTCGACATTTTAATACAATCAAGCGGGCCAACGTGAGTATATAAACGAAGCGGTAAATAAGCGAACAGGGACTGAAACTTTAATGGTTTTATCGGTTCTGGTCTAGGTTCGGCTCATAAAAAAAAAAAAAATAAATCGGTTCCGATTAGTACCAGTTCTTAAAAAATGCCTAGTTTCAAATAGCATTAGGCTTATTAGACATTGTTGTTTTTTTTTTTTTTTTTAATAATAATAAAACTACCGACAAAATAACAAAATAAATATTTGATGAAAATTATAAACTATTCATTCTAGTATTATTCACTCTATATTATGTTCAATTTCAAAAAAAGTGGGAAAGTCATTTTCAAGTAAACTTTATAAATTCATAACGGATTCCAGCATTTTTTCAGTAGTTTACTCGGGCAATCGGTACAATTATTGACATAATACAGATCTGTTTTGATATAAAACACAACCGGTATCGAATCCTCTTAACTAGTGTATCTTAATGTATTTTTATCCGTGGAGCCTTTTTTTATATTCACTTTTATCGTGGAACTCCTACTTCGTTTCCATAGTTTTAATGCGACATTTTATATAAGGACTATTTGCAACAAAAATTACAAAAATTAAGTGAAATTGATCTTTGTAAAAATGCCGCTTAAATAGTCAATTTTAAGTTGCCAAATTTGAACAAGTAATCAATCTTTTAATTCGAAATTGTGTCCAAAAAAAAAAAAAAAAAAAAAGGCACGCACCTCGTTCAACTCAAAAATACGTGTTAGTATCTTTCCTCGATATAACTACCTGACCTCAGTATGTAAAAGAAGATAAGTATGTACACTTCCCATGTCCACACATAAGATTTTGAATATACGACTAATTCGAAGCCGAGATTTTATGAAGTTTATGATTTTACGACCTCACCAAGAGCATTCTTATAACTTTTTTACAGCGAGTGTATGCCTACGTATTATGCAGTGGCCACTAGAACAGTTATTGACAATATTTTTATTACGCTGTACAGCTCCATTAATTATATCACTCGTAGTATTTTCTCCATCGGTACATATATCAACACAATTGTCCCATGGTAATTTTTTATTTTCGAAAAAAGAATTTAGAAGACTCAATATTTCAACTCCAGTAGTACGTGTTGGTAGAGATTTGAATATTTTTAAAAAAAAGCACTTAAGTCTCGCGGAACCTTTAACACAGTTTAAGAAACACTGCTCTTAACAACTAAATATTATTATTCACAGGTATTCCCGTTGGATAACCCCATATTCGTAGTTCGACCCGAATGTTTGTACTATTTGTACTATTTCGAGTTAAGAATTCCATAAAAATATTATAAATTATAAATATAAAAGAAAAATATTTCTATAGACAATTGACAGTTGTATTTATTTGATTAAAACAAAATCCAATTTAAATAAAATGTTCAGTTATTTGTTAGAACCAATAAGAACCTAAAATAACCGAACATATTTGTATTTTATTTAAAAGGTTCCGATTCCGGTGCCGGATTCTTGAGTTGAGAAATATGAGTTCCAATAAAGATTCCAGTTTTACACATTTCTTCAGAAACCGGTTCTTTTGGTTCCGGTTCCAGTACCTGTGAGCAAGTGACCAGAGACGTGCTCGGGGGCATATTTTTTAATATAGACCTTAGGTTTAAATAAAATATTGCTAACGAAAACGAAAGTCGGCAATTGTACACACACATGCCGTGTTAGTTAACCAACGGGGAGGGTTCAAACCCCATGGCCATCCTCCTCCCTCTCTCCTGAGCATGACCGTGCGAGTAAGTAAGTATAGAGTCTTCATCCGCGTGCACTTATTTGTATTATACCTATAAGCATTCGAATGTTAATAATAATAATATATACGTACTATCAACCAGTCGTAATAATTTAGACTTAAGCGATACTATAACTGCCGTAACGTGTGCGATAAACGTTTTATTTTCAAAATAATCTCGTATTATTGTATATTTTAGTCTCGTTAATATATGGAAACGTATACTGCGGATCGTACGTTGCTTAGTACATTCTGAGGATTAAGTGAAATATTTTAAATATTTACATTGCTACTGTGCCCTTAGAAAATCTTTGTTACGAATATATAGTTGCGATTACAATAATGTGTTGTCGTGTGTTGGTTTTCTGAAAATATTATCGTTCTATAGGCGCCGGAAATCAAATAAAAAAAAAAAAAAATTTTCCTAAAAAGAGATACTCAACCCCTCCCCCCCGCAAGAAAAATCAACAGCTAAAATTAAATATTATAATTTTAGAATAGTCGCCGATGACCAAACTAACCCGGAGAACACATAAAAAATTATTCTTTTGTGTTTCATCAAGAGCGTTGAATTACGTTTTACGAGAGAAATAATAATATTTGAACACGAATTACAAGATATTGGACGTAACGACATCGAAACACTGAATTCAAGTTATAGGTATAGATATAATAATTAATACGAGTGACTTGGTTGTTTGCCGAAGCTTTCGAAAACTGATTATAGTTTTGAAAAATATAACCATTCTAGCATACTTAGGCGATCGATTACTTTACGAATACACTTTCCGCGAAATAAAAGTTCTTGATTTTCCAGTCGGAAACATCACGAGAACACGGACATAATAAAGTTCAGGATATTTCTGAATTATATTACAATACGCTTTATTTAACTGATACGCCGAAAAAACTTGAAAATACGGCCAATTTAAAAATTATCATATAGACGCGCAGACAATTGAATAATGTGTAGGTATATAGAATGCAATAATAGACTTAAAAACCTCTTAAACATACCGACATATTCCGGTGTAGTAACTATTGGAATATTGATGAAACCCCTTCCTCCACAAAAAAAAAAAAAAAAAAAAAAAAAAAAAACAATAACAAATCGCGCGCGACTCGTGTTGTTGGTTCGTACAGGTGTATAATATATACGAGTATGGGAGACATGTAGATATGCAAACTTTAGACTTTACTGTACTTGGTTCGAGATTCATTTTAAAAGCACTGCAGCGTTTGTAATATAAGCCGATCGTCGGCGTTAAATCGCGATTATAAAATATATTCGTATATACGGTTATACTCGCGGAACTCGCGGAAAACGGGGTCGTAATTTCTAATACTGTTCATGTACAGGTATAATGCGTATAGTACGTAAGACCGGCGTTTTCGTAAAACTATACGCGATCGTCAAGGCAGCGGCTAAACGGATAGACGACGGCGACGACGAGTGGTACATATTATATTATATTATATCGAACGGTTTATCGCGGGATGCTGCACGAGAGGCATCTCGAAATTATGCGACGAGAGCGGTAGGGCACCGGTGGTTGTATATATACTTATTAAAATAATATATATATATATATATATGTGGGCAAATATTAAGCTATAACGCTTAAATCGGTCGGTAGACAGAGAGAAATTAAGTCTGAGAGAGAGTGAGAGAGAGCGTGGGAGACTGGCGATGGGCGATCTGATGCGATCTTTGAAAATATTGATCTTTTTCATATAAAAAAAAAATCGATTTCTATGTGTCGATCTTTTTGCGGAACCATCTATTCGGAATGCATTCATTTGGATCGATCTTTTGGAGGAATCGATTATAGTTACTAGTTACTAGTTAGATAACGGTGGTTCACCGTTTGATGTTATGATAACGTTGTTATCTACATATCCGAATCGATTCATTGGATCGATCTTTCGGGGGGGGGGGAAATCCGGATTATAGTTAAATACAATTAAAAATTAGTAAAACAATTTAATTAAACATCCGAACAAAAAAATATTAACAACACACAGAATTAAAATCGATTCGAAGGGTCGGTTCACTATTGAGAAATGAGAATGGTCAACAAAGATTTTTTACTATATATCTACTTTTTTTGTTACCGTTTTAATATAAAATATTTCGTCACGACAAATTTAAGTATACTAAGAAAATGGTCGACTTAAATCGCACATTGGACTAATGGTTTATGCATGTAATATATTAAATAAAATTCCGATTTTTTCGGTTTGTTCTCGAACGATCCATTTTCGAGAATCGCCCAAAGATTCCGATTCTTTTATAGATCGATGTTTATTTTTCGGTCTAGATCGATCCACTTTCGAGAATCGACCATCGCTAATACGGGCTCTGCACTCACAATGATCCGATACCGATTCGTGTACATAATATTATATAGTCGTTGGCTCGGCAAACCGAACGTTCGGACTACTACCTATATATGTGTGTATATCCGGTCGGCGTCGGGGAGGATTTAAAAACGGTAAAAAAGAAAAAAAAATACCGGCCGGGAGTGAAAAAAAAAAATCCGACGCCGCGGAAAAGAGAGATAGAATGAGAATGAGAGAGGGATAGAGTGATAGAGAGAGAGAGAGAGAGAGAGAGAGATATAGGTTTCGGAAAGATTATAAACCAAATTTATGCATACGCCATAGATTATATATATATATTTATAACACACGTTCGTACGCTTCGGAGGATTATCGGCTGCAAAAAGACAGAGAGGAAGAGAGAGAGACAGAGAAGGAGAAAAAGAGAAATATAGAGAAAGAGATAGTGTGATAGAGAGAGAGAGAGAGAGAGAGAGAGAGAGAGGGTGAGTGAGAGAGAGAAGTATATACTTTACGGGCAAAGGGTCTCCATAATAATTCTCTGTACCCGCGGCCCCGGAGGTTTAACACGTTCTCGCGAGCGAACGAGCGCGTATAATATTGGACTCGGCGGCGGGCAGGAGAGGCAGTTGCATTGTTAAAACAATCCCCCTCGCCGCCTTACGTCACGCATTCCCACCCATACTCACCCACCCACCCCGTCCGACCACGGGCCCACCCTACCGCGACTATTCGTAAGTTGCACGAGGTTAAACTTACCCCCCCCCCCTCTCCCCACCCGCCTTACGGAAACGGACGGGGAGGTGGGATTAAAGATCGAGGGGCGAAAAAATACCGCTAAACCGATATTGCCGATTATATCCAGTTCAAGTTGTTTGAACGATACCTACGCGGGCGTATACGTAAGTCATCGGCGGCGGTGGCACGGTAAATATTACCCACCTAATATTATAATAATGCAGTATATCGGGAAAAAAAAAAAAAATAAATAAATAAATAAATAATAAAAAAAAAATAATAATAATAATAATAAAATCTCGGGGAACGGATCCTACTCGGTTCGGTTCGCAAAAACTGCGGGGGGGGGGGCAAGGCGAAAAGACGTCAAAAGTATTTAAATTAAAACGTATATTTCTCTCTCTCTCTCTCGATATTTTTATTTCAATGAAATATGTTAAATAATACGCTTCTAAAACTCATTGAATATTTCTAATTTGTATTTGTGACTAATGTAAAAAATCAATTTTGTGTTTAACACCAAAGAAGTACAATTTTTTTAAATTTCGCGAATTTCGTACAACGCTATTTTTGTCGTTAAATATCTATATAAAATCCGAGATTAGATTTAGAAAGACAAACGAAATGACATTTACTTGTATCAAATTAAACGTCCACGTAGAGTCGTACGTGTATACAAAATGTATGTATTAAAAAAAAAAAAAAAACACCTCGTGTTTAATTGGTGACTGGACGGAAAGGACAGACAAAATAATGCGATATCAAAGTTTTAATCTCGACCGATCCGTCACGATCTCAGTGTTCGCAATGCGACTGGACTGAATCGAAATTAACGGACCTAATAGCAGCAGTGTATGTTGTTTTCTTTTCTCACATTTCCTACACTATTTCCCCGTTAATTTATTATTTTACCGACTGAACTTCCGAAAAGAGTACACTTTGCAGATTTATTTCCAATGTTTTTTTTTTTCTTTCTACACAACGTACCCCATAAAGCACATTACATTACGAGCGGTTTATATGTTTTTCCAAAATGTAATTTCTAAACTTAAACACGACGGTACGTACGTTGAATTTCGGCAGAGATATATTTTTGTCGACGACGATTTTGAATAATTTAGCGATCGCGAAAGTCTGATTGTCGTGAGTGGACACAATATCATTATTACGTATTTTTGATAAAGGTTTCATTAGAAATATATAATATTGTTTTTTTTTTTTTTCAATCAGTTTTCCGCAACTTATATACTAATACTATTAAATTAAAAATGTCTACTTATTACTATAATGTCTTCGCTTTTTATTATAAATATATCCCGTACAAACACATAAATCCATCACCAACAATTGATGATTTAAACTATTTCGGGCTGTGCCCCTGCAACTCAACCGTAATCCACACCATACCGGGCAATCGCCCTGTAGAAGATTAACGCGGAGTTGGATCTTTAGCATTCGTCATCATTATATACATAATTTTATTTAAAAATTATTCCGTTAACAACTTTAGAAGGAAAAAAACCGCTTGATATTGGAAATTAATATTAATCAAAACGATTTTGGAAAAGTTGCAATTGTCAAACTATAACTCACCAGCTGGAAAAAACAATGTTCTGGACGACCCCAAGAACGAACTTTATCACACAAACCCTCAGGACCTATAAAGTTTAAAACATGTAGACTTAGATAGTTAAACGGAGGAAAATAATGGGGGAGAGATACGGAACTGCAAAATATCACGTTGAAACACTGAAATACCAAAAAAAAAAGTAGAATACCAAAAAAAAAAAAACAAAAAAATCACGACCATATAATATTATCGTAAAATCAATTCGTTTGTAATCCGACGTTTAGTTGTATACGATTACAAATAAAATCTCTATAATATTATAATTATTTCAATATTTCGTTTGTTTAAATATTATTTTTTTGTTGATTATTATTAACATTTCCAGATTTTTTTCTCGCGCGCAAAGAATACCGTCGTATACGAACACCAACAATAATAATATTATAAGAAAACACAATGTAATCGTTTGAGAAATATAAACGAGCTCTCAATAAAACAGTAACGGTTAAACACAAACGTGCGAAATGTGATAATCTCGAACGGTTAATGTTGTAATTTATCGCAATTCCAGTCCATTTTTATTGCCTATTAAAATAATATTATCCATGCAAGCGCGGCGTTTAATCGACCTTAGTTTTAAAATGACCACCTAGGAATTCGTAATAAGTATCGAGTGTATCATTTTATAATATCGAATTACTATACATTTTTTTTTTTTTTTTTAATTTAAAGGTAAGAACGTATTATCTGTGTTTGTACAGGTCGGTTGAATTCGATATTTTATTTTTTCAACTTTAATAAAGCGCGATATTTCGCATACTCGTTTAAAAACCGTTGGGCATTATGTTCGACGATCGGTCAAACGCGTACGCGACTAGATCCAAAAAATGATTACAGAAAAGACGGTACACGGGAAAGTCGTAGTATGATTTCTGGTAAAAAAATTGTTTGCAGATAACAAAAAAAACCACACACATACACACTAAACAAATGTTTGATTGAATACGCGGATGTTATCGTCGTGAAATCAGTCGTACGCAAATCGCATGAAAATGAAAAATATTCGAAACCCGATCGGTTTTGGCGGATATCAAAATGTACCGTAACACCGGGTGTACGGTTATGCGGGTAACCACTGTGACCAGAATCACGGCTTATCGCGGGAATCTTTGATTGATAACGTAACCAAATACCGCATATTTCGAGGCGAATCCGTGTATAACGGTGACGTCGCGGTGTCCTCGTACCGGCGTATATACGGAAACCGTAAAATATTATATTCGGTTATTGTCGTCGGTAAGACGCGTTTGAATTCGCGCCAAATGCTAAAATAATGAACCGAAAAAGAAAAAAACCCGATGATTTCTCGTCCTGCAAACCTATACTATTATTTACGGGTTGGTGAGTGGACGGGACGGTAGGGGGAAAACTGTCGACGACCCACCCCTCCCGTTCGGTTAATGGCCGGAAAAGGCGACGCGGGGAGAAAATGTCCAAGTGGCCGTGCGATAATCTCCGGAAAACTCGTGAAATATTTTCACCATTATTATTGTTATTAACATCATCATAATCGTCGTAATCGTAATAAATCATCGATTCGGCGCGCCGTTGAGTGTTAACGTTCACGGCGATTTACATACTTGCCGCCGCACGGAAACGTCATCGTTATTTATAGGCGCATTCCTCGATAATCTCCGGGGTCCGCGTACCGTAAAACGCGTCTTGGTTGTACGCCGTCACCCACACGGGCGGGCGGGCGGGCGGCGAAAACAGTGAGGAAGAAGAAGACGAAGAAGAAGAAGACGAAGAAAAAAGTAAAACAACGGGGTCTGAAAATTTCATCAGAATACCGCCGCGGCCGCTGTACGGGCGTACCGCCGTCGTCACGCGCGCAAGAGTTCCGCAATCGCCGCCGGTAATCCGCCCGGAGTTTTCCGTGGCGTTTTTCGTACCGGCCGGCCGCCGTTTTCACGGTCGCCGAGACGCGTGGAACGCCAAGGTGAGACCTTCCGCCGCGCGGCGACGCCGACCTTCGCCGTCCCGGGAGCCGCGAGCGCGCGCGCCGTACAGCACCGGATAGCGCGCGCATTCCTGGCCATCACGTTCCGGATGGCCTGGAAAAACGACTAATTTTACACGCGACTATTATTATTATTATTACGTACAATATTATTATACATATATACTATATTATAGGTATATTATTGTTGTTATTGTATACAATATAGTAATCGTAGGCGGACCCACGCGCATTCCTGAAAATCTCCGAAAACGCGTTTTTCGGTGTTTTTTTTTTTTTTTTTTGCTTTCGTACGAATTCCGAATTATCCTCAGTCGGCGGCGCGTCGCGTTCCGATCTATTAGCCGCGCGCGAACGTCGTCGCCGGCCGTGTATTGTATACGGTTTTATTGTGTACAGGGTGCTTCGGAATTCAAAGTAACATTTCGATCCGATTTCGACGTAACACCCCGCCATATAGGCTGCCGATGAAAAAAAAAATAAAAATATATATACGTACACAGTGAAACTTCCATACAACGAAGTGTCATGGGGAACAAAAAAAAAAAAAAAAAAATCGCGATCAAGAGGAATATTCGTCAAATGGAATTACATATGTTTAATATTTAATTACATATTTAAGGTATTTTTAATCCGTCCTTCACGCCATAAATATCAAATTCATCGATTTCATTTATTGTTCAAATTATCTAACAGATTGTGGAAATAAAAAAACGAAAATTACATATTTCATATTTTGTATTGTATTAAAAACAAACATCAAATATCATATAATTATTACGTACATATTAAGTATACTTTTTTTTTTTTTTGAATTTATTTTTTAATCTTATTTTAAAAGAAATAATCAGTGAGTTTCGTTTGCTTATTATTTTCTCGTAAAATGTTTCGATTTCGTTGGGATTATTTGCTTGTTGTCTAAACCCATTTCTCGCAACAGCAAAAGCGTTTGGTATCTCTTTGTACGTGGTTTTGGGTAGCTCTTCTGCATGTTCCTCTTCGTCGTCGTCGTCGTCTTCTTCTTCTTAATTTTCACCAAAATTGTCTTATTTACGATTTTTCAATATGGTTGAAAGAGAACTTGTCGGAATACCATATTTTTCGGCAATAACTTTTTTTTTAACACTTTTATCACCTTTATAATAAATACATATATATATATATATATATATATATAAATTAGACGGTTTTACCGTATTACGCAGTTTTTCGTTTGCAAATTTCCGCCATTACATAAAACGACGGACCCGAACGAAACATTTCCGTATTTAAGATAGATTTGAATTAAACCATAGGGAGGAGGGGAAAAACATTTTTTTGTTCCTTTGGAAATTTCGCTCCAAATAGTATTAAACATGCACACAAAAAACAACCGGTTTACAAAATTCGTATTACTCACGGGCATAATAGTATAATATGTAGTGGCCTATATCTACCTCGCGAGAAGCGATCTTTTAGTTAATATTTTGATGCATAAAAAAATCAAAAAAAATCACACGCCCTACACGTATTTCGGGAAATTTGTCGGCGGGTGTCCAAGACTTTAAAAGACTCCGTGGACCCGTGGTGTGTAATATTATAATATAATCCTGTATATTATATTGCGTACCTCTCGTGTAATTTATGTGTAATTTAGCGTTAGTAACATTTATTGTCTGAAAATCCTTGGTTTAAGTGATCGGATGGAATACCGGCACGATTCTATAAATGTCCGCCCGTCCTCTCTGGGCTCTGACCGTACAGTTAGCGGGTTAGTGACTTTTTTTTTTTTCCACGATTTCAAAAAAAATATTCATTACTCCGTACGTATGCCCGCGTAATAGTTCTCTGGTATTCCTTATATAAACGTCTGCCCGCTCCGTCGTGTTGTCCTTTATAGGGCCGCCGAAGATTTTCTCGCCGATTCCGCACGCCCGGTGTATATCGGTACAAATCGGCCTCGCCGGCTAATCATCACGTATTTAATATACGATAAAACACGGTATTATTGGTCGCGTTTCGCACGCGGGCCGCCGATAATTAATTAATTTTTTTTTTTTTTTTTTTTTATATATACACCGTGTAAACGTGATTAGCATATTCGACGCCGGAACTCTTGATTTTCGTTTTTAATTGTTACCCAGACGAAGGCGGCCGATTCGTTTCCGGCGCGGTAGCTCTCGGCGGAGGCTTATTGCTCGCGTATTATGCGTACGTGTTAAAATGGAAATTATAATAAAAAATAAAATCGTTTTTAATTGAATAGTTTTTTTTTTTTTTATTATTATTTTTTTTTATTCCTAGCCGAAAAGAATATTGTAACACTGTTCGTCGCAAGAGAGGATTGAGAGAGACGGAGATATAAAACGCCGAAAAATCACCCTTTCATAATATATAACGCGTATTTTCATTCCGATTTTTTTTTTTTTGTTCTCCCCCTTTCATTCTGTCTTCATTATTAAATCTTTTAAACAAATTTTAATACTCTCGCGACGGTTATATTTTAATAATAATTGAAAAATCGGTTTTTATTATTATTATTTTTTTTTTTACATTTTATTTAAACACAATAATTTATATTATAATATATAGGTACCTCCTATACTGAACAATATCCCGCCGCAGCGCGCCCCGTGTATAATATTATAATCAGATTTCATTAAAGCAAATCGATTTCATATTATTATTTTATAATTCTGTATTATTATTATTATTATTGTTGCCGCTGACGGTAAACTGCGGGCGTATTAAAAACGATCAACGAATTTATTTCATACTTTTCCGCGGTAAACGTCTTATTTTACTGAACGGTAAGTATTAATATAATCATTTCGAAAAATGCAATTTTGAATTTTATAATTGTGTGCCAACAGAATGCGCCGGTCCGCGGTTATTTTACGCTTCGAGAGTTTGAATACGTTTTTGCCGCGAACGATTTTCCGTAGATATACACCTGAATACTTACGAGTATTATCAGGGTTGGGATTTTATAACGTTTGTAAATTTCTTATAAGATTCATAAGAAAATATCATTTGTTTCATAACTCAGAGAACTTAAGTTTAAAATTTGATCTTGCGTATTTTTGCGATTGATTAGATGCTAGTGCTGTTTCTTGACTGTTTGCATTCTTACCGGTTTTTAAACAAAGTTTACCATATTTTATCTAATTTATTAATAATAATTAATAATACTTATTATAGTTTATGATAAATCAATATTTATTATTAATAAAATAATAACATTTTAATAGACGCGTTTTTTTGATTATTGTTTATCGAATTTATAAATTTATAAATTACTAAACAAATAATAATTTACTGTATTTTTTTTTTTTTTGCATATTTTGTTACTTTTATTGTATATTTTTAGCATATATTTATCCCATATTTATGGTAACATTAAAATGCACATTTATGCAATTGTAAGTGCTATGAAATTCCAACCCGGCTTATTATACTAGGGCCCGGAACTTGGTGCATTTACATTTATTTTTTTCATTTACGCTTATACATAGAATGCGTTTCTTCTGGCATGGATACTCTCTAAGAATCTCTATCTTGCAATGCCTCTTTCCAGTCTTCGACTCATTGGGGTTTTATTTTTAGATTTCCCTCTACCACATCAATCCATCTCTTCCTGGGCCTTCCCCTATGTTTTCTTCTATGTGGTTTCCGTTCTGACTGTTTCGTTATTTCCTTTTCACATTATGCGGCCTAACCATTGTACCCTTCGGACATTAACAATGCTATTGTTACCGGTGCTAGTCCGTCATATCCATGGGCGCCAAAGGTGAAATTTCAAAAGAGAAAGGCGGGGGGGGGGGGTAAAATAATTTGATAGTTTGTTATGTATGAAAATGTAAAATCTAATCAGCAGATTTCTTATGTGTGACCATACAAAAAAAAATATACTTCCAAATACTTTACTAACGGAAGCGGAAATTTTATCGGTTTGTCGCCACTAGTAAAAACATTTCAAATTTTTCCATTCCGAGTTCCGCGCGGACGGAGACGCGTATAATAATATTATTGCACTCTATACACTTTTTACACGATTTTTTAAACGGGGGGGGGCACACAGGTTTAGTACTATTACAATTATATGAGGATACCCTTTTTGTCGTTCCGCGCGAGTTAAGGTGGCAGTAGTCGTATAGAAATCGCGTCTATAGCCCCGGCGAAATCCCATTTAATCCAGGCTGGCCTTTGCTCGACCGGCGAAAATGAATATAATTTAATATATATATATATATATATGTACGTATATGGGAAGTACATCCTGCTTTGATTTCATACCGATCGCCCGGTCATGCCGCCCGTCGTTTCTGCCACAGCAGTAGTCCCGCAAAGGACGTCTTAGTTTATTTATTTTTACAACCGCCGCCCGCACCACCGAGTGTCTATTTATACGCATACTGTATACGTATACAGGGTGCCCGCGTTATATATATATATATATATATATATGTAGAATGTTTCCTGGTTTCGAAGGGCTAATATAATATTATTATTTCCAAAACGGAAAAAAACCGTCCCACCCGCCGAAATGGCCTCGTGAAGTTTTTCGTTCGCTAGGAAATATGCAAAAGCATACCACTGCGGGTTCGCGATGAACGTTTTCGAACGGGACGATTTTCCGGCAATTTTTTCATCCAACGTTATCCCGACATCCTTCGGAAACCGACCGCGCCCTCGATGTTAAAGCGTTCCAGAAGATTTCACATTCAATCCAAGACGGGGATCTCCGGTCACCACAGCCATCGGGACCACTCGCCGTGCCCGTGGCCAAAAAAATGATAAATTAGGTTCCCGAGTAGATGCAATTCGCATGCTACCGGAAACCACCTCCGAAGTGGACGGTCGGAGTATTATTTCTGGTAGAAAAGTTGTAATGATAACGACTGCGACGATCCGACTCTCGAGGCGGAATTTCGCGTTGCAAAAAATCGAAACGGGTCGTCTCTTCGAAACCCGGGGACGACGCCGTTTCAACGGGCACCCTGTATGTTATTATATTACATACGAGCGGCTCACGCGAACCGCCTCGGCCTTTTCCGCGTTCTCTGCGCATCTAAAAGGTTTTCGCGGAGAGACGATTATTACGTATGCAACAGTATTTGTATTGCATAATCTCGTTAGCGGAGGTTCTCGGGGCGCAACGACGGTTTAGCGTATAGACTCTCCGCGTCCTGGCCGCCAAATCCTTTTACTCGGATCGGAGCCGCTGCCGGTGTGCCGCCTATAATATGCGCAAGAAGAGGGAACGGGAGCGGCTCTGCCGACGGTACTGCGGGAGAGTGTATACGTATTGTATACGCGAGAGGAACAGAGAGAGAAAAAGACACAAACACACACACACAGAGACGCCCAGTGTCTTTTGATATACACGTTTCTACGGTTTTATTCGGTTAATGTTGCTTCTGTGAGTCTGTTTTTGTTTTCTGGAAATCCGTAATCCTTTGATGACACTCCATTTGCATGCAACCGCAGCGACGAACGAGTCTGAGCTTTGCCCCGTCGCGTCTAAACGGATTTCGGTAATATATTTTTTTTTTTTTTTTTTTGTATTTTTTTTTCGCTTCTTCTTTTTCTCGATTTACTCCCCGTCGTCCTCGTCCCGACCGCCGTTCCCCGTGTCCGAATCTGTATAACTTCTCTATAATATACGGTTTCCCCTCGATTTTTGCGCACGTTGACCGCCCCCCCCCCAAATACCAATTCGTCGGCATTACAGTACGCCATCAATTGACGGACAAATGCATGGGAGATAGGAGAACCTTATATTCCCATGACGTTTAATAATTACACCAGCCTACCAGCCCAAAAATTAAGTTCGAGTATAATATTGATAGAATTGAATTTAACCGTGTCCAAATTCCATCTATGTCAATTACTTATAGAGTTATAGACCACAGACGTCACTAAGGGGTACTTTTGCTACCCCCACTGCCAAAAATAATTGAATTTTGAAAATTTATATTCGATATATTTATTACTCGAGTCCTAATGGAAACGATTTGGTTTACAGTTATAATGTGTCACGTGAATTAAAAATATCATGGCGAAAACAATTATTGACTGTTGATGTATACAAAATAATATATTCTATTTTTTAATGAGAGTGCGATGAGCCAACAAGCATAGAAGAATACTCGGTACCAGTACATGCCCTGACGTGCAGTTTTTATTCAAATTTTAAAATTAAAAATTTCAGTTTGAATATTGACAGTATTGTAATTGCACGGAATAGCTGTATTTGAATATATAGTGTTTAGTATTACGGATGAAAGCTAGCGGCAATTTGTTTGCATTTTTGACAAATAAACAGAACGTCCTTGTTTTGTTGTTGATATTTTTTCGCTATTTATTTGACTGGCCTATATCATTTATGGTGTAAAAAAATGATACGCTTGTTTCGAGTTTCTATATTCACCTGAATGAAACCTATGCATTTTAGCAACGGAAGCGGAGCCCCCGGGGAATTTCGTCACTACGATTGCGTACTTTTGACAAACCGGTTCGTTCCTATTTTTAAATATTTTTTAATACAGTTATGCAGGAAGAACAAACTCGTAAACAATTTTAAATCAGGTTTTTAATTTTTTTTTTTTTTTTTTGTACCAATATGAATTTTTCTATCGCGTTATGAAACCACGCAGAATATATATAAAGTTATTTATAATTAATGATGTCAATTGCTGTAGTAATTAAATATCTGTATACATAAAGATAAAAAAAAAAAAAATAAATAAACGAATAAATAAATTAGGTACAATTGCGAAAATAATATTTTGCGACTTATTTCGAGTTTGTAGATAAAACAACTATCTACATAATATTGATAATATTATGACTATTAATTAATATCATTGTAGGTGAATAATAATAATAATAATAATTGATTTCTTTTGTAAATCTTTGTAACATTCATTCGTCTCACGTGCAAAATGTAAGATTGTTGAATACAAATATAAAAAAAAAAAAAAACGAAAAAATATGTTCACAACAAAGAGACAGTCGTCGTTTTTATACGACGATTATGAAATTTTTGCCGTTGATTTTAGGTTCTGAAGTAATGCTTCGAGTTTTATTAAATGGTTTTTACTCGTTATATCGTTTTTCGGCTGGTAAAACGAGGCGAGTTCAACCGATTTTATTAGATTTAAAATATTTGTATTATTTTAAACTGTCGACTGTTTTATTAAAACCGCTCAGAATCGTTTTTTAATTGTAATGATCTATCGTCGCTTTCGGTGTATAAAACAAAATACGAAAGGGGTTTTTTCAATAATAATTACAACGGAAAAAACGATTACCACATGCGTTTTTATAACACGAAATACGAATAACTACCAGAATTTATCAATATTATTATAGGAAGAGGTTAAGCGAATTACGGGTTACAAGTTACATAAATAGATTACATTACAAGTTACAAGCTACATAGAAATTATTATAAAAAAAATACGTGAATATTTACAATTTTAACTATTATTCTATACGGGGAATAATGGATTTGTTTAGAGATGATAATTAAAACAAAAAATATTTGTATTAAATGCCGACTCGAGGCGATTTTCGTAATTTATTTGGTTACTGGTACGTGCAATTTTTATTACGTGTCACACAAGTAATCGTAACGAATTATGGTAAAACATTGTATTGCCAATTTTTGTGTTTTACGTCCGAGATTATTTTCATAACGGTCCGCGTAATCCGAAAGGGCCGCAATTATACAAGTAATAATAATATATAACGGTCGCGAATATATACGTAAATATGTTATAATCTTTTTCTTCAACGTCGTCGCGAAATCTGCAATATTTTATTTTCATATATATATATATATATACATATTCGCTATGATATCGACGACGATGGGTCGGATATAATATTATACGCCCGTCGTAATAGATATAGCGGAATCAATTTCGTATATTATTATTATACTCGGACCGATTTCGCATATCTTTTTTTTTTTTTTTTTTCTCGTCTTCTCTCCTTCCGCGGTCTCCGCGCAAAACAATAATATGTGGGGTTTAGCGTTTGTCAAACGAGGTCTTATATATATATATATATAATACGGGACCGGGACGCGGGGGTAGACGTTTTCAGGGACCGGGGACGGTGGCCGCGGAGACCGGCGGGCGGCGGGAGCGGTGGCCGCGGCGGTGCTCGGGGGCAAGTCAAAAGGATAATATTCTCCCGCGGGGAAACGCATTCGGCGCGGCGGCGGCGGCGGCGGCGGAGGATAACGTCCCGACTATAAGACCTCTCTTCTCCGCGGACCGCGCACGTGGTGGTATAGGATGAGCTTAATCCCTTCGGTCAGCAAGACCACATCTATTTAAGCTACACCGAGGCTACCACGGTTTTCAGGCTTTCCCGGAGCATTTAGCTTTATCCGGCTTTCGGGGCTTTTAATATTGTCCGTCGTCCTTTTGTTTGAGTCGAGTAATACTTTCCCCGCGCTCGCCGCCGCGTACGATTCTTGGCTATATATACTGCCGTTCGTATGACGGTCGGTCGAACATATTAAAAAAAAAGAAGGGAAATATATTTTATTTTTTTTTTTTTTTTACAAAAACCACTCGCGCGCACGACATAGGTTTAGGTTTGATAAGAGTTGGTGCGCGCGTCGATAAGAGGACCAGAACGTATCAGTTTTGAAGACCGGCTGGCCCGTAAACCGGGTCGTGGAAATCATGAACACGGCGTCGGTTAGATTAAAATCACGGTGCAAGGGGGTGCAGTAGGAGGCTGGTATGCGCATCCCCATCAACGAATGTATTTTTGTACATTTTTTAAAATAAAAAAAAGGTCAGATATGAGATATGCGGTATCCGTTGATCGTATACGACGGATAGAGTCATACGAAAAATCTGTAAAACCAACATAACTGTAGAGCCACGCCGTGTCTTTGACGTTTTTATTCACTAAATAAAAAATAAAAAAACATAGTTGCGTATAAATTATAAAAAAAATAAACGCGACAACTGTTAATTGCCGGGAAAACAGAATTGAAAAAAAAAAAACAAAAACGGATTGATAAGCAGTCACGCATGCGACAAAAAATGCCAATAGCCCCCTCAAAAAATGTTCTGTTGTTTTTCCTGCATTAATTGTTTTGACGATTATACAAAAATACGTCCGAACGAGGACCGTATTTTTTTTTTTTTTTTTTTTTTTTTAGCGACCAACAGAACTTGTTGCACTAAATACATTTAAATTAATAATGCCTAAGTATTTGTGCGTGTGTAATATGCGTAATGTAAACTATAGTTTCGGGTAAAACTATTATAGCGGAAATCTTTAAAATTTGTAGCAAGTTTTATTGTAATCGGGTAATAGTAGTGTAATATTTGAGACCTAGTGTAGAGATGGAAAATTGTTTCGTGTTGTATACTTCTGTAAACACTTCACGAAGTGGCCTCCTCGAATCTTAAACGTTATTCGCGCCTCTAGTCGTGACTCTCTATCCGTTTTATATGATCTAAGCGATTGATATTATTTTCATTGAATACTCGCATCGTTTTAGAACCAATACTATTTAGAATCGTTTTCTGTCTGTGTAACCGGCGATAAATAACGAAAATGTGTCCGCGGGAAACAAACGAAAAGACCTTCAGAATCCGTTTTAGTGACAAGTCGCCGGATTATACAATTCGTAGATTATAATATTTTGATGTGAACCTCGTTGCCGTTTAACGGTTCTCGACATATCCGATGTACGGTAAAAAAACGTATTTTTTTTTTTATTTTTTTTTTTATTAACCGTCACTTTATCAAAAATAATTAATATTTCAAAAAACGCCGTTGGATAGACAAAGTCGCCGAATGCCAATGTGCCGGCCTCTTAATACTATTATGTACTTAAACGATTTTTTTTTTTTTTTTTTTGATTTTTATTATTATTATTCCACTATACGATTTAAAAAGCCGAAACGACGTATAGAGTCCTAAATGGGACTCGCACTCTAAAACGGATATAAACGGATATCCGGATACTTTATTTTTTACATATATATATTTTTTTTTTCGTTACAGTATCGGATGTTCAGTGTCCGGTTTACGAATATAAACTATAGTATTACACAGATAGTAATATCCGTAGCTGTGTATAATATAGGAATATTTTTTATACAGGGTGATTTTTTTCTTAACAACGTTTTCCTTTTTCGACGTTTTCGCGACGAGTACTTACGTTTTACGATTATTGATCGTATTATTATTAAAACCATATTTGACCACTATTTAGATTGTCAAATGTCCCCGAGATTTAAAATGCAAATGTTTTGTCGTACGGAAATATATTAAAATAAAAAGTTTATTAGTAACCTTTAACACGCAAAATTCAGAAAGCCAACCTAATACACTTCTTCGCGCTAGAGATGATGGGCCACTATTGTAAATGGGGGGGTTAGGAAGCTGAGATATATAGGATTATTATTTTTATATCCGTACGAAACGATAAAATCATTTCAAATGAAAAACGATTCTGAGCGGAATCAGCAATGTTTTAAAATAAATTTAAATTTAAAATTGTATTGCATTGCAACTACATAATAAATTACAATTGTTCGTGTTTTAAACGAATTTTAAATACATAAATTTGATATTAAAACGCAGATAGAAATTAATCATAAAATGTTTATTCGCATAAAACCAAAAAAATAAAACCTCGACAATTTTAAATACTTATAAATAACAAAAAAAAAAAAAAAAAAATACCAAACGTTTTGAAATTGTTTACCGCGTCTAGAAAGTAATCGGTAAAAGTTTCGGGCCTCTACGATTTTTTTAACTGAACTATATTGAAAAACCAAAATCGAAAAAAAAACTAAAAACACTGTTGCGTAAATTTTGTTGCGTTTTTTATACGAGAGATAGATCTTATAAAGTTTTTTTTTATCGTAGGAAGATTTCTGGTTGTTTGCGGACACGAAAATAAAAATAAGCACATATCGTAACAAAGCCAATACATTCCTCGATACGCTCGCGATCTGAAATATTATTTCGAGTTAATAATAATAATAAAATAAAAAACAACAACAACGACAAAAATGCATTTCAAAATAACCACCGCTTGCACTATATTGAAATTACCAATTATTTCAGTCGTGTCGTGTCGACGGCACTACGATCAAATAACAATAACGCCACGGAGTTCCGTGTAAATATTAATACATATTTTGGGAAGTTTTTTTTTTTTTTTTTTGCGTAAAATTGTTGGGTGACCGATCTAATATGTCTGTATGAAAATAACTCACGTATTCGTTCGGTGCCAAAACTCGGAAGCCAACTCACGAGTGGACACAGCAGCAGGAAATATTATATCGAACGAAATATACGCCCTTGCAAAAAAAAAAAAAAAAAATGAAGAAAAAAAGGAGAATAAAATGTTCACGGGATTTGGATAAAACCCAATTTATCACATCAAAACGATTTATTTTTGAAATTATTATTAGGAATATAATATATTATATTATAATAAAAAAAAAAAATACTTTGAGCGTGAAACTGTACTGCGCGCGTGGCGGCGGTTATCGGCTGCCCGTTTATTATAATACGTTTGTTTCGTTATTATAACAGGAGCAAAATAGTTTTCCGATACACCGAGAGTTTTATTTAACGCGATTCGTACCAAATTATCGATTTCCGGGCGGTTTTGTAATTAAGGCAAACGGTTTGCCGAGTTTTCCTCAATTTTCTACAATTGAAAATTATATTTTACCTTTGGACGACCGCCCAAATGGTAAGACTTTTCCACTTATCTACTGCCCGATACCCATTTAAATGGAACGGGCCACCTTACAGCGGTTCGATTTGAAAAATTAAAACACGTTTGAATCATTAAACTAGTTTGCATTGCATCGGTTGGAAAACATTTTTTTGGATTTATCAAATTATTTTTACGACAATGTGAAACGTTTGAAATTTTTTTTATAGATTTGTTATAGATTATCAATTTTCAAATCGATTATAAATTAAATTGAAAAAAAAGAAAAAAATTTAATATAAAAAATACGCTTCGATCGATGCACAGGTTACCTTGTTTATAAACTCATACATGTCTTTACATGTTTAATAAAACCGAACCGCAGGAGAAACATTTTCGTCAGGCGTTTAGGTCTTTTAAACGAAAATTTCACGGAGTTTGCAGTTGGGGGTGCCTTGAAATAAAAATGTTTGCGATTATATTCGATTCGTACACTGTCCGTGTACATATGCCCACGGATTATTGCATTGTACTTATTGCAAGAGGCGATATATCCGCTTCTAATAATTCCATTCGGATCCGATAATACTGTGCGCTGACCGGGATGTGCCGTCGGTATTTTTAATGTACACATTATACGCCATTATCAGTGGCGTTTTACTTGGATCGGTTCCAAATCGTTGTGAGAAACACGTGATGATTGGTGCGAAAAACGTGATAATAATATATTGTATCGAATTATTGCGCGCAAATTGTATAACGCCCGTTCGGACAAAGTGAAATAAAATAATTATTCGATATTAAAATTGTCGCCGTCATAGAAAAAGTGACCCGTAACGTCCGGTGTGTCCGTCGTCTTCCTAACTTTTTTTTTTTTTTTTTTTTTTATATATATATATATATATATATATATATACATAAAATTAAGTTAAAATCATTTTGCTCTTTCGTAGATTATCGCGACGACCGGACGGGGTTTTTTTCATAACATTCCAAAAGCCGATTGGTAATCGTATTTTATAATATTTTAGTTGTACAATATAATACTATTTGGGCTACGGGATAAAGCGGGTTATCTGCTTCCGACCGACAACAGCCTATAATAGATATTTTAATACGAAGCTGCAGCTGTTCGTCGTATTAAAAAAAAAAAAAAAAAAAACCGAAAAATATTATGACGCGGCCGAATTGTATGCATGTCCTTTCGACGACGGTATTGCAACGCTGTAATATTTCACTCGGCGTTCGAATTGGAAAAAATTTTTAAGTATTAGTTAAAAAAAAAAAAAAAAAAAAACAACAAAAATGTCCATACCGTTAGATACGCGTAAACGTCTCTGTGTCCGTATATAAAAAAATTACAAGGGGTAAGCTAAACAATTTTTTTTTTTCTCTAAAGGAATGATATACTCCGTATAAATAAAAATATCGACGGCGGCACACAATTGCGGTCGTTCACAGTATACCAACAATGGGAACCCGGAAGCGTCCCGATTGCGGACAAATATTTATGTGACGTTGGCGTATTTATGAATTCGATTTTTGAAAATCAAAATTCGACGAAAAATATTTACATTCGAATCTAAAAATATGTACGTTGATAAAAAAAAAAAAAAAATTAGTCCATTTAATATAAACTCGGGGGAAAGAAAAAATATTTCCAAAAATCTCGATAGTTTTCGATATTATATTATGATAAAAAAAAAAAAATCGTGTTCTTCGGTGATAAAATAATCGCCCTGTATACGATTACTGTACCAAACCAATACAGACACTCGATATTGAAATTTTTTTTTATGGGTATTTCGAGCCTATTGTATACGGTAAACTTACCGTTTTTATTATTATTTTTTTTTTATTTTTATTTTGCCATTTGTTATATTATAATGTTAATCGTATTTTACAAGTCAAGGAAGATCATCTCGCACAATATAACAGTATACAATTCAATTCGATTCTATACAATTCGTGTCCGAAATCCGGTTTCGTCCTATTCAATGTGGTAGGAGATTAGGGAATTTCATAGTGACTTTCCTTCGCCGACAACAAATACCCGGCAACGTTGCACTAAATTTCGTCAGCTACTGGGCAATTTTTCGGGCATCCGAAATAATGGCTTTTGTCATACAGTGACCTGAAATTGTGTAGCGACAATGATAAAACGTCGGCAATCGTGTTTTACCGAAAGGAAATATAAAAAAAAATACAACAAAAAAAAAAAAATTACCGCCAAAAAAAAAAAAAAATACACACACACACGTTATAGGTAACACCAATACATTATTCTCTTCGCTCAGAATCTAAAAGAAAAATAAAATATTATATTTATACAAGTGACTGTTGACGGGCGAAGTCGAACTATTTGGGAATAAAAGAGCTATTGAGTTTATTAATACACGCCGGGTTAACTTATTTAAATGGGGGGGGGTTACCAAGGACACCCAAAAATCGACAACGAAAACAAGTGAAAATTCCGAAATTCAAGGTACATTTTATATTGTTATGAAAAAAGAAAAAAAAACCTATAAGGAATTTTAAGGAAAAAAAAAAAAAAAAAGAAGAAGATTAATCTTACTTCCCGTACGCACCACCCGTCGTCGGTCCACTCGAATGGCACGTATCTTTCGCAATATCAAACGTTATTCTTCTCTATTATTTACAGACATGGCGAAATAATAAAAAAAATAAAAATAAAAAATAAAAAACGACGCCTCGCGGTATAGGTACACACGCGGTCTCGAGACGTTTAAATGCACAAGGAAACGATTTTCCTCGGGGAATCCGACGATCGTACAAATCGTGCGCGCGGTTTCGCCGCTAATAAGTTTCGCCACTTGTTGCGGGCCGGAGAAAAATGACGGGCCCGCGATCGCCGGCGGATCCTCGCCGAAAACGGTTTCCCGTACCGTGCAAACTACTTGAAAACTATATAAACTACGCGTTCACTACTCATTCGGTACGAGCGAATTTCAACGGTCGTCCCGGAACCGTGGGATTTTCTCACTCGTTCTACAAACGCGCGTGATTTTTCAATTGACCTCTGCGCGACGCGCGCAAGTCTAATCCGCGTCGTGTGTTGCGGAATGCGGCGGCGGCTGGTGGTCCGGACAACTCCGGAATATTAAAATATTACATAATTACCCGTGCAATTTGTGTATAAAAACACATTAGACGTTACATATCAATATCTAAATACCCAGTACAATAACTGTCGGAGATTAATAGTAGGCACTTGATATAAACGAAATTTAACAGCTGCTTATACATGGTTTTTCTCTTTTTTTTTTTTTTTTTTTTTTTTTTTTTTTTCTCCCGTCTTAATCGGATTTACATACTACCAATTTCGGATTAAAACGCGGTACGTGTAAAAAATAAATTCGTTAAATATTGCATTGCTCACCTTCGGTATCGTCGAAATCCGACGACGACGACGGTTCCATGACAACGGTTCGAGAACCACTGTCAAAAATGTCCCTGGGGCGGCACGTGTTTTTTGTCGACAAATGTTTACGACGGCTATTATATACGATACGGCCGCGGCGGCGGCGGCGGCGGGACAACTACGACGACAGTACCGTGCGGGATGTTTGACCGACCGAGACTAACGCGCGCGCACACACGCGCACACACAGGAGAGTCGAAAAACCCGTCCGGCGGCGGCGGCGGCCGCGGCGTGGCGGGGTCCCTCTCCCTTCGCCGTTCCCGGTTCCCGTCGACGGGTTAGGCGTGTGTGCGTGTGCAGGAGCAGGAGAGATAGGAGCAGAGCCGCCTATTGCTGCAGCTATAGAGGGATTAACGTGCCGGGTTCGGGGCAAAACTTTGTGTGCCGCCTCCGCCGCCGCCGCCGCCGGGAGGAGCGCGCGCGCGGGGTGAGATTAGCCGGGAGTATAGCGACGACCGTCCCTCCCCCCCCGCAGCCGCCGCCGCGCGCGTATAATCCGGATTACGGTGCGGCCGCCGCTGCCGCCGCCGCCGCCGCCACCGCCACCGCCACTGCCACCGCCACCGCCTCCGCCACCGCCGTCACTACCGCGCCGCCGCCGCCGCCGCCGCCGCCGCCGCCGCCGCCGCCGCCGCCGCCGCCGCCGCCGCCGCCGCCGCCACGTCCGCCGACAGTCACGCCGGCTATAACTCCGCGCACTACTACCCGTGACCGCCGGCGACGTTCCACCGTACGCTGCAGCGTCAGTGCCGCCGACCGGAACCCGAACGTGCGACTACGGTGTACTATATATGATATTATAATCATAAGCGGCACTTGGTGGAAACTCAAAAGGATGCGAAAATTGTTCGTGATTCGCACGCCCATTTAAAATGCCCGATTAATATTTCATTACTACTGGCCACACAAATTATTAATTTTACACGTTATGCCGTCCCAACGTATCCGTACACAATTGTAACCGGTTTATGATAACAATATACGCAGGACACAGGTTATAGGTTATCAATATTTCCGGTATCACTCATTATAGTTTAACACTCTTGTGTTGACGTGTGGATGAACCTATTATTATTTGTACTATAAATTGTAGACACCTACACTCCTACTGTAGTTAGGTTAGGTTAGGTTTAATTCATTATATTTGTCTATCACGGAAGATGCCTCGTGGGTGCAACTGAACGCCCTCACGCTCCTTCCCCAAATGCCGCCACTGTGTATAATGTAGTGTTTTCGTTATTGTTAAGGCGATTTTCCAAATTTTGTCGAATTTGATATTTTCGTTTGACATTTTAACGACCACCGTAATGATAAGACTTCTCCCGACTATACAGAACCGACAACTGGCTATCTTTTCTAAAAAATTTAAGTCGTTCTCGTTCTGTAAGTACTGATTTTACAAATGTGTCAACAAAAATAAGGTTATTGAACCGACAGGTTGTTGGACTGATATCAGTTGATTTGTGAAATGCCCAGAGCCGTATAACCGCATTTAGTTATATTATTTTGTTATCACGTGTCTTTTTATCGTGGCTTTAGTCCGTGCCGTGAGCCGTGACCATCACTTATAGTTCTAACTAAACATATCTAGGTATAAATACAATATCAAATTTCATTTTCGTCACGTACTTAAAATTGAATTAGCTCATCGGAGCAAGAGATATAGGTGCTGGGAGGGGGGCTGAACTTCCGAAATGTAGACTACCGAGTCGACAATTCAACGGTAATTTAATTTTAAAGTTGACAAAATTAATAATTTCTTCGGTTTTTGTTTTGGTATTTTAATACGTAATTATCGTTATATTATTATCGTAAAACGTATAATTTATAATCATTTGTCAAACGACGAAATAATGGGTGAAAACGCATATAAATATTTTTTGAAGTCTGCAAATTTTTTAATCACACTCCTCCGTTTATTTTGTGTTAGCGTCGGCTCTGATTATTACAAACTAAATTATGATATGGATATAATATTTGTACCGAGTAAGCGGTTATAACCATAGATACACGGTTATGACATTTCTATAGATTGTCGTAAACCAACGGTTTACATGCGACCTGGCATTAATGGGGACCATCGCGTCCTATAGTCTGCGTATTTTGTATATTTGTTGTGTAAAAGATACGTGCGGCAGAAGCACACATACGTTAGAATATCCAAAGACGTGACGAGCGAATTATTTGATCGTCATTGGGATATATTCATATATTTTTTAAAAAAAAGATATATTTTTATTTAGGTATATTCCCCGTCTTTCTCGCACACGAAGACACTATCTCTAAGGTAACCGCGGCTTCAGCTATTTCCGAGCGGCCACATTTTAGTTGTTCGTGTTTATTATCTATTGAAAACATTGAACGCATTTTCAATTTGTTTTATACACAAACGATTCGACATTCGAACGAATACCGGACGTATTCCGGGGCTTAACGACAGGCCGATTTGACCGGCAATAATTAACCGTGGGCCAGAAGACTTCGTGGATCCTCCTGGATCGCCGGCTCGGTACATCATTCAATATTTCTACAATCGCTAGTACATATATATATATATATATATATATATATATATATATTTTAAATGTCTATATAGAATTCGCGGTGAAATAGTATTGGGTGGGCACGTAAGTATTATAGGTGTACCGCGGCGGGACGGACGAGAGGCGGTCGTGAAAAATAACAATAAAGAATACGTACGTACGTCGGCTAATCCGTTTCTTTTTCCTATTTTCACACGCCGTATAATAATAATAATAATAATAATAATACAATGCCGCGATATTATTTGCGGACGGACGTTCGCCACGGTTAGTTAATTCCGTATATTACGAGGTATCGTCCGTGTTCCCGCGTCGTCGTCGTCTCCTCCCAGACGGACGACGACAAAATGGAGCGAAATCGGCAAGCCAGAGCCATTAATACACCGCGGTATATTTATTTATTTTTATTTATTTTTTTTTTTTTTTTTTTTTTTTAGGCCTGGCGACTTCCTATACTTCCGGTCAGCACCCTCGTACACGAACGAATATCGGCAATATATATATATATGCCCACGGGCAGTAGACGTAAAACGCGGCGGGGCGGAGACTTAGCGGGGCTTAGCACTCCCTGAGCCGTCTCAAACCCTACGTCGAAAAAAATATTCGGATTAGTTCATTCTTTAATATTTATATTCTATTAGTTATAAATAACAGTGTATTGTACTACATTGAGTTTGCAATCGATTCACAAATGGTCGGTTACCTTGCTTTTACGCGGTTTTATCTGAAAACTAAAAATTCGCGTGGCCAGTGAAGACTACAAACGGTGGTAATAATTTCGGGCGAAGCGGCCACAGGACATCGATACAACTGTACGTACGAAGGGGTGCCAACCGTTCCGTATTTTTTTTTTTTTTTTTTTTTACGTTAAAACCTATTTTAGGGCTCCAGACACTGTGAATTTCCGGACTCGATTTACGTTTATACCCCGCGGCTCATCAATTTCGGACGAGACACGGGCGCCCATTGAGGCAGGAATGATATTCCCCTCGGTTCCCTTATAATACAATATGCTGATATCGTGTTTTAGGGACATTTTAAGTTTATATAAAATCGTACAATACGGTGTTTTTCGTGTTTGGGGTTTTTGCTCAGCGTTACCGAGCGTTGTTGCTATTAATTTTATTGTTTCGAGTTTCGTATTGTCGCCTCCCTAGAAAATCGCCTTACGGGCCTAGAGAACGAAAAAAAAAAAAAAAAAACATTTTCCCCGCGCCGCTGCGGCGTGTTTCCGGTGTATTTACCTTCGATTTTCGCGGAGACGCCCGAACCGGACGCGGAACCTACACGACGTATGCGTACGACTTCCGTCCGGTTTTTATATTCTCGCGTGTGTGTGTTATGCGCCCGTCGCCGCCGAGACGAATCGTTATTGCTACCGCGACGTTTTACGCACCGCACCGGCACACAATAATATTATAATCCGCGGCGAGAAAATGGAAAATATTACAATCCCTATGGAAACGCGCAACGACTAAATGGCCGAATGACTGATCTGCGGTATTCGTAATTTGTTTTATCAGCTTGCTAGCTGTGCGATGGTTCAAACAATGGTAGCCGGACTCGGTAAGGGCGTTTTTATCGTTTCGGGGGTATTTTTTTCCCCGTCTTTTTTTTTCCTATATATTTCATAGGTACGTATTATAACGTTCATTCGAAATGTATATAAAAAAAAACACGATAAACAATTTAGAAATCCGGGAAATCGAACTTGACCATGTAGGGGAGTAAAAAACTGTTGTAAAAAAAAAAAAAAAAAAAAAAATAATAATAATAATAATCGACTCAATAGCCGTATATGCATGCGTGCGATTTTGCATCAATCCTCAACGGTAAAAACGGACAATAGGCATTAATCGTAAAATCACTTAAAAAGCTTTTATATGATGCGTGGCGGAAATACGATTGTGGAATATTTATGAAATTTAAATTTAAAGCTTGTGAAAAAAAAAAAAAAAAAAAAAACCGACTACTTTCAAACCTATACATGGGTATTATATTTGATTTTCCAAACGTACGCTTTATGGCCATCGGTGCATTTTATTTTCACCGAAAATCCACTACTACGCGATTTTTACTGGAATTTAATTTAGAAATTTACATCCTTAACAACGTTCTAATGCCGGAATCGGAATAATCGGTCGTTCCGGAAATAACCTCCTACGACCAAACTTACGTACAACTTTTTAATACTGTACAAGCAAAACCGTTCTATAATGAAATTGCTTGGACGCTGAACAGTTAAAAATTGTTTAAAATTGTATTAACAAAAAAAAAATACACGTATATTGGGTAAATATTTTATACAACGTAAATTTATATTTTAAAATTAAAACGTATGAATTTGTATTTAAATTTATAACGTGTATAATATTAAGAAAAAAAAATGTACATATTACCATTTTTATATTTTATAATTAAGATATTAATCATTATACGTTTGTAATATTCGATTGTTTTCTACGATTAAGAGCAGCGCGTTCGACACATTGCCGTGCTTATGGTTTTGGGTTTAAACAGCCGAGTTTAAATTCGAAACTGTGGCTGTGAAACTTTTGTATAGATTTTACTATTTTTCTAAAAAGGACGCCGGAACCGTAAGTTTGGCGCGTCTCTAACTTTAACATCTTCAATGTAGGCCATAAGGCACGCTCTTTATTCGTTTTTTTTTTTTTTTTTTTTTTTCAAACCGTTTTCTAGATTGTACATCTATATCGGTTACGTTATTCGAAAGAAAACGTACTTTACGAAAGCAGTTTCGCACACATTCCGGTTTAAAAAATTGTTGCAAGCCAACTATACCCGGTTGATTGCACCCGAGCGACTTATTGATTTATTGCGAACTGGTGATCGATTGTTATCCGTTTTACTCCAACAACTGTCGTATTACCAAAACAGTTAATCTTTATAGATAGTTTTATTTTTCCGCCACGCGGAGAGTTTGTTATACCAATTGGATCGTCAAAATATTTCCCTTTTCCGGTTCATAGAGGAGGTTCCGGTTTATGTTAACCTAACTACGTATTCGAATCGGGACTATTGACGTTTTCCGCGACGAGTAAACATGATTTTAACGTATCCAAACATGATTTTTCCTTATAGAATTTCGTGACCGCTGTCACAAGTACCGGAATTTCCGTCAGCTACGATTGCGTTCAGTAAATAATGTAAAACGTCCAAGGGCTCTTGCTGTCCGCGACGGGCGTGGGGAGGTAAAAAAAAAAAAAAAATGATTTTCGAAACATCGAAAAACCTAGACGTTGTTCGTAACGGAAATAGTAGAAGACACATTCCGAAGACAATTTCGGCCAGGCGGCTAATAGTTACGTAACGGCGTGAAATTTCCGAACACGGGGCCCGGCGATACAACGGCACCCGGTGTCGGTATAAAACAGCCTAATGCGCAGGACGGCCGGATTATACGAACGCGAAATATAATACCCGTGTATATATATATATATATAAATACGCGTGATAAAAACGGAGCTTGTTTGAAAATCGGATCAAGTCGGAATATTTTGCCGCCGGAGAAATATAAATCTGGATTACGGCCCGCGGATTATATTATTATTATTATTATTATTATAGTCTGCAGCTAATACGACGATTCCCCCCGGCGCGGCGGATTAGCGACGACGATCCGCTATGGATTACAATATGCCCCCCCCCCCGGGAGCCGTGCCTCGCGGAGGCGGTACAATTATTATATACCCGCCGCGCGTATTATTTATAAAATAAATATATAAGTGTATTACGACATATGCGCGTGGCCGTAGGTGTAGATCCAGGTAAATACAGCCTGGGTTTCCGGTTAAAAAACATATATTTTCCACGTTCGCCGACCGACGGCCGAGCGCGGGCGCGTACAGTTCTTGTCTAGCTGCGGTCCGACGTGCCCGCGGTCGGGGGGGGGGCCGCATTCGACGAAGTCCTCCGTCCGCCGACCGATGTTTCCACCGGGCCCGGGACACGGAAAACGCGGAACGGCGCCGGTCCGGGCCGCGTTTAAACCGGCATCCGTTTTTACCGAGTGCCGTTGACAATCGTGCACGGTCGACGTCTATTATTGATAATCTTTTCATATCGAACGTTTTCTTCGATTTGTGTGGCCCTATTCGATTCGGACACGCGGAAATATCCGTAAAACTTTTGTTCGCCATCAGTTTTCGGCAAACGTAGTCGTTTATATAATCTAAACGGTTGCGCCAATCGATTTGGTTATTATTGATTATTTTTTTTTTTTGTGCGTAATTCGGTAAAATCTATCTGACCGTTTGTACATTTACCGAAACAATATGTCATTCAAATTTCAAATGCGAAAAGAATCGTAACTCAATTGAGTGTTGGGCCGCATCAAATTACCCGCGGGACATCAGCATTTGTCCGGACAAAGGATAAAAATCCGAAAACAAAAAAAAAAAAAAAAAGAACTGCTGACGAATAATAACTCAAAATTTGCATTTATATGCAAAATAAAATTACAAATCTAGCATTGTCAAAGCGTAACGCGTATTTGTCTATTATTACTATGCTATTTTTTTTTTTTTTTTTAATCGTGCAAAACAAATATGCAAATGCTACCAGTTCTCTGCCCTAGTAATCACTCAATAGTAATACGCACCCATTGTACGCGTACGTTAACAAAGAAATAATAAAAACAAAAAAAAAAAAATACCAATTCCGTAAAATTGTAGAAAATGTAGAACAGGTTGCACAACGTGTATTACGTCGCCATTTCTCGTGTTCGGCTCTTATCGTTCTCAGACAACTGCCCCTTGACCCGTTATTATTCGTTTGTATATTTTGTAAACGATCGTTTTACGGTTTTAATCAAATCGTCGTTTATTTTCCGGCACCGGGACGATTTTTTCACACCGTGGGGTCTGAACAATACAATGTCGAAATGATTATGGAAAATCACGTAATTTAAATAATATAAAAATTATTTCAAAAATCCATTTTTTTTTTTTTTTTAGCGGATATATTAAAACAGTTCTGATAAAATAATACGATTTTTGTTGTCAGTCTTTCACGACAAGTTTATTATAATCATAGTTTCGGTTCAGATCATGTTCCCGTATTTTCACAACGTCCTCTATCCGATAATTTCGAGTTTTGTTTCAATATTCAACACAATACAACAGATTTTAGGCGAATACAGAAACCTATATATTTTAACAGTGCCCTTAGGGGATTTTTCCCGCGGTGGGGGAGGGGGGGGGCGGGGCGATTGTCGCTATTGCCCCCGTTGGTCCTGGATCGATTCGTACGGGCGGCGACCAGCTCGTTGTCTTTCTAATCCGATTGCCCGGCAAGTCTAATGAGAGTCTAACCTATCGCGGACACGCTTACTCGAAAACCGAAGGGCGCTTCTTTAAATAATAATTATTCGCGGGGCTTTGGACCGCGGCAAAATGATGTTCGATACCTAATTTATGCGGGCGGACCAATATCCGACGGCGGCGTTTAGACGACACGGTCTAAAGTTAGTTTCAGACGTTTACGAATCGCTGGCATTAATATACGACGACGACGTGACACAAAGTGAAAAGCGCGGTGGGTCGAGAAAATGTGTTTTCGAACGTACCCCGTTATGCCAGGGCAACGGGCGGCCCGTGGTACGTTTTCAAATACATCTTCAAACAATACTATACGAATTTTAAGGAATTCCGTGTTGCCAAGTTATAAAAATACATACAATTGGACGATGAGTTTAATTTTGAACTCCTCTACCCACTCGGACGAATTAATTATTGTAGAATTTCAAGATGTTGATTTGAACTAGTGTGTCCTCAAACGCATTTGTTTAATAATCCTGTGGCCGTTGAAATTGAAAAGCAAAACATGTTTCACTTCAATTAGAACTTTATGGGTTTCGAACAGATCCGTTTTTATGTAGAAAACAGATCGACGCGTGCTTTTGGAAAAAAAAAAAAAAATGATTAATTTGTATTATTTGTATGTAAATTTACTTTGCTCTGTAAAAACCATACAAAATAAACGTTAATTATAGATGGTAATGTGTTTTTTTTTTTTTTTTTTGTTTCTTTGCTTCTCTATGCTCCGGCCCGCCAGATTTTAGAGTACTAAAAATCGGCCCTCCAGTAACAACGAGTCGCCCGTCACCGGCTTACGCGATATGTCCGGACGTACCCATACGTAATGCGTCCGCGTCGACGACGTAAGGTCGATTTTTTAAGTTTTTTTTTTATGTATATATATATATATATATATATAAAATTAATAGTAATAATATCCCCTCGTGGCGTGTTTGTACGCCACAGCGACAGGGGCTGTGAGAGAGAGAGAGTGAGAGAGAGGGATTATCGTCGCCCGGATTACTGGCGACCGACTCTCGCGAGCATTTCGGTCGGCCGAGCACACTTGTCCGTCGTTGCGCCGTATATAACGTAATCCTCGTGCCGGTCACACGCACGCACGCACGCCGCCACCGCCGCCGCCGTATTATCGAAAATTGGGCTTAATACTTTATTGCGATTACAACAGTCGATAATACCGCGCGTTTTACTCAAATATATATATATTATAAATTAAATATATAATTTCCAGGTGGCTCTTCCGACGGTTTAATATTGGCGCGGCCGCGTTGCTCGGTTTAACGGACGTCGTCGTCGTCCGCCACGTTACGAAAACCAACTCGCCCCCGGTAGGTTCCTGACAACCGTCGCCGCCCCCGGAACCCGTGCCGCCGAATTCAAATTGTAAACCCCGACACCGAAACGGCACACGACCCGTTTTAGATTCACAGCAAATCCTGGCGGTCTTGTGGTTTTACAATCATAGTTATTTATTTTTCCGACAAGAAGGCTTCATCCGATCTATACCGTTTTCCGTAGTAAATTTTGTCTGGTTGGCACTTGAACCCGGTCGGTTTTACATATTCCTATTAGTTTTTTTTTTTTAACGACCTACGAGAAAATGGAAAAAAAAAAAAACACGATTCCGTCAAACTCGAGTTTTACTATTTCTATGTAATTCCGAAAATAATTGTTCTAGAGACTTGTTCACATAAAACGTAACATTGTAATACAACGGCGTGAAAAGAATTTCAAAAAACGTATTTTGATTTTGGGCTATTTATAGACATTTTGATTTTTTTAAGGTTTTAAAGTCTTCAAGTGGGAAATTTTAGATTTTGAGACCTGAACATATTTTTGTAGGTTTAATTTACTTTTCATAACCGTTTAAAATTGTTCGATACATATTATTCCGGTACGTAATATATTCCAATATAAATACGTAAAACAATTCGTTTAAGTCATGTCACACTTTTTATAATTTCATCGTACTAAACAGCGTATAAACATACGCTGTATGAAATTGACAATAATCGTCCTATACATTACATTACTGTGGCTCTGCTCAGAATCGTTTTATAAAATTAAAAATGTGATTTATGATTTCTTTCGAATTCAATACATCCACCCCGAGAGTAACCTACGCAACGAGCGAAATGCCTTGAAAAATTCCGGTGGCGGGGGGGTTTGAAATAACGCAAAATGTTTATAAATACCATACTTTATTACTATTGGGGTACTCGTATACATACGTATATATTAATCTGTTTTATTGGTAAATCTCACCGGGAAACACTGAGATAACTATTACATTTGTAGGCCGGGTAATTTATTTTTATAATTTTTCCTGATATTCCGATGAGGAGTGTGGGGGGATTGAACCCCCAAAACCCCCAGCGTTCGTCCCTGGAGACCATCGCGTTCCGCCGGCAAAGCCTCTTCCGAAGTCTTCTCTCCATACAACGCCACACGCTTCCGGTCTAAATCGCCTGGTTCCTCTCCGGAGATACTCGAAAGGTTCCCCGCTCGATACGAATCTTCCCAACGCAGCTTTGGCCTACCCCAGCGGCCTGTTGCCTCTTGGATTTTCTCGGCATAATTTGTTTCAATTGCGGATTCTCGTTTCCTACACGCGCGTCCTGCCCCGGTTCTAGCGTCTTTTTTTTTTATTTCGTTTATTAGAACGCCCGACGGCCGTTTTAACAATTCGATTACGCCTTCACGTTCAACTCTTGTGTATTCCGACCGGACCGCGGACCCCCGGTAATAGTATCTTATTATTATTATTATTATTATTATTTTCCAATATACGGTCCGCCTATTTCGATTTTCCCAAGCGTCCGGCTCCGCGCACGACGATAATATATTACAATACGATATAAATGCGATTAATACGTTTCCCGGCGGATTGACGAATCTGTATAATACCGTAGGAGAAATATGTGGTTTCTCACCGACCGGGGTTTTAGGTTTACACCGGATTCGGGCGGCGGTCCTGTCGAATCCCAGCACCGCGGTTCCCCGATTCGGATTCGAATCGCCCGGGGGCCTCCGTCGCGATTTTCGCCACCGCACAAACTTCGCACGGTTTGAACATCGCGCGAACCGCACGCGCACATAGACGATCGTTTATATTATTATTATTATTATTATTATTATTATATATATATATGTGGTCTTTTGTTTTATTTACTAGGCGTAAATCTTATAGGTGTGTGTGTGTGTGTGGAAGAGGTATTTAGTGTACTGCTGCGGAACGCGCGGCGGCGGAGGCCGAAAGGGATTTAAGCCGTTATCCCCGGCGTTCATTAGTGCGGGATTACTGGGTCGGCCCCCGGGCAAATACGCCGACGCGCGGGCAAGGGCTATTAAGAAACGGATCCGGCAAATCCGGATTACCTCGAGGGGGCGGTCTGGCGGCCGCGGCGGTGGCTCGTAGTGTATATATAGCCGGGCCCGACACGAGTGCGCACCGCACCGGCCGAGGGGCGGCAGGGAAGAGTGTATAAGGGGTCAAGGGCGGGCGGCAAGTTTGGACGAGGAGGGGGTTAACTCCCGTTAAACCGTGTGTCCGCCACCGGCTCTCGCTCGCTCTCTCTCTCTCTCTTTCTCGCTCTTTCTCTCTCTCTATATATATATATATATATATATATTTTATATATACGCAGAGATGATTTTTCTCTTCTTTACCCTTTGGCTGACAAGACTCTTCCGATATACAGAGTGTTCGAATTCACGTACAATGGTATTACTTTTATTCGGACGGACGATCTTGGAATTTCGATCGTCTGTGTTTTTAGAAGGTATTCAAATCTGCGCGCGCGATAAAACAATATTTTCAATTACGGAATTGTATTTTTTTTTTTTTTTTTTACTTTTACTATTTTAATGTTGTTTTTTATATCTCGAAAACCGAGAACGATCTAAAGCGAGGGTAGGTGGATGGGGGTGGGGGGAGTCGGCAATTTGCGGACCGGAAACAAATGGACCGCCGAAAATATTCTACATAAATATGTGTTTTTTTTTTCTCTCACTCGTTATTTGTAACAACAACAACAACAACAACAACAATATCGGAACGCCATTGCGTATTTATTACACGACGGAAAACACAGGCCCCGCCGTTGCCTAGCCCCGGGCACGTGCCTGCCTCGGCCACGCGTCAATCCCGGGGCTGATAGAAAAATACAATTTAATACGTACTATTTCGTGTTGCCGTGTCATTTGAACACGGCGTATAGGCGCGCGCACACGTCGCCGCGTCACTTACATACCGTACACACCAATTACACGACCCGACCGCCGTGCGATATAATACTATAGCGAATATTGCTATTAGTTCCACTAAAACGGCAACACAGTGCGCCTGTGTTTTTTTCACACAATTCACGACTGCACTCCGCTCAGAATCGTTTTTCGAATGCAAATCAAAATGAAATTAAAAATAAATAAAATTACCCGGCGTCCGCGACGCGTAACTTCACGGCGAACCGCCCACGGCGCGAAGACAAACTCCGTTTTTTTGTTGTTGGTTTTTTTTTTTTATTATTATCTTTATCGTATTAATTCATATGGAATAACCGTGTCCCCCCCCCCCCCGTATGTTATAGAGCTGCGTGTCTAAAATAATCCTACCCTCGAGTAGGTACGTATTAAGATTTTAATTTCTGTTTTTTTTTTTTTTTACTCGTGCGTTCTCGAAGGATTTGATTAAATGAGCATTATATTGTTCGGCCGGTCTCGAGTGGCACGCTAATTCCGTAATAACCGCGGTTTTCACATGATTTTTTTTTACAATATATTAAATTATCGAAATTATATAATATTCAATTGTTGCGGTTTTATTGATATGCCGCGGGCGAATCTGTTGGATTACGCGTAAAAAATGTTTTCAAGTACCGTAATTTTATTCAAAACGCGCAAATCCGTTTATTATATCTTGCGGATTACTATTACAAAGCGAATACACCACCGGGGTGGATTACACAATATCGCCGGCCATAAACGCTAAAATATTTAATATTATAAACCTTGGACGTTTTAATTAATTTTTCGTTTGTCTAAACGAATAATTTTACGAATTATTATTATCATCATGCTGTTGTCAATTCGAAAACCGAACTAATTCGCATTCGACCTTGATACGAGATAATATAACTATCACAGTTGCGGCGGCAATAATATTTATTACACATTGCTAAATTCTATCGGCTCGGCTGTGCGTACGTATGTATAGGTTTTGTTGAAATTATTTTTATTTTACCGATATCACCGCCAAGTTCGTATACTTAATTTAACCCGATTAACGGTCCAACATATACGTAACCGCCGGTGCCGCGCCGAAACGGCGGCGATATTGTTGTCGGCACTATCCGAGACCGCGATTTAAAACGACGTGACTCCCCCCCCCCGGGCGAATTAAAACGACGATTCCGCCTGTAAAACATCGCCTAGAAAATAATAATATTATAAAAAATAAAATAATATTAACAATTTGTACGCGATTTGTCGTTAACTTTCCGTGCGTTTCAGGCGACGTGCCCCCCCCCCCCGGTAGAGGCGGGCGAATTCTCCCACGCCGGCTTAACGATACGGGGCGGCATTATTTATTTAGCTAATCAATCTCGAAACGCGTGCGTCATTCGTCGGCTGAACGCTATAATAGCGCAATGCTCGGATTTGTCCAAATGAAAATTCACATGTGTCGTCCGTCCGGTTTTTTCCCCTTTGTTTTTATATCCACATTGTCGGATTACGATGGAAGAACATCCTGAGGTTTTACTGTTCGTGATTGTCGTCCGGGTACGCGCAGACAAACCACGCACCGTTGACGCTAAATCGAAAATGAGAAATGGACGTACGAACGGAATCGGAACAATTCCGATATACGAAAGCGGTTTCTCGCGGTTTTTTTTTTGTAGGATTTTCTGTACAAACCGCCGGACACGAACGCGTTTACCAACGAAAATATTCTTCTTCTTCTTCTTTTTTCTGTTTTTTCTTTCTGTTTGTCTACTAATATGCGTGACGCGAACATCTGCAGCGAGGTCAGTTTCGGTATTAGGAATTTACAACCCCCTTTTTTTTTTTTCCCTCTACTTTTTCTCCGCCGTGAAGGTCTCTTCGACCGTCGTAAACCGAGAGGGCAATAATAATGGACATATTTTCTTCGTCAGTTACTCGGCGGGTAGGCACTAAAACCGTTGGATATTTCACGTCATTGGGTGGGCCGGGGAGGGACAGGCCAAAGTCAATTGTCAGATTTGACGTTATTATAGCAACTAAACCTACGTTTTTATTATTATTTAGCGCCCCTTTTATTATAGTCGGTTACTTACCCTATCGTAAATGTCGTTTTGACGCATAATATTAGTGTATGTGTGTGTGTAAAAGAGACGGCAGACTCCTATAAAAATAATAAAAAAAAAATAACCTCTCCCGAAATATTTACAATACCTCTGTACGGAAATCAGTAGTATAATATGATTTTTACAAAATCTAGACCCGAAATATAGCGATTTTTGCGATTTTCTTGCCGGGGTTTCCAACTTTTTTTTTTTTTTTTTTAACTTATATGAGATATACGCTTCGGCATCGCGGGCCAAAATTTTTGTTAGAGAGCTATTTAGAGGTAACATAAGATAAATAAGAATTATTTTATTTAACTATAATTTTACAAAGGAAAAAGTTGTTTTATTGTTATACGTTACTTAATGAGAAGTTTAGAATTGCTCGTACTTTAAATTTACGTGGTATTTTGGATCAAACTTGGTTGTTCCAACCACCAGTGGTCTCGCGTAAATGTTCGTCACTCAAGTTAGTCCTACACTTTGATTTGACGTATTTAACTATTTGAAAAAGTTTGCTCACATAGGTGAGTAGAGCTGAATATTGTAATAATTTCACGTGCACATTATTTGAGTTTTGGAAAAGAGTCCACTGGCAACATGGCGTAAAATGTTTGCAGTCTGGTTGCGTTGAAACAGTTTTTAAGCTGGTTGTTTGATGCGAGCTCGACAACTTTAAGCTAAAGCTCCGCTGGTTAGGTTAGGTTATCAAAACATCAGTTTACTTGGCGGGTCGGTTCAAAAAGCTTGACGGGCCGTAGACTGGAGGAGGCCCCCGCTTGTAGACTGTAACCTTACCGTAACAATAGGCGGGCTATTTAACAATAGTTAAAAACTGAATTGAAAAAAAAAAAAACGAAAATTGTACACAACTATGGACAGGATTGCTGCTGCGTCGACTCGTTCTTTTTTACAATCCATTTAACCGTCGCGTCCGTGTATAATATTTTGACAAATATTAAATGGTGGTTTAATTATTATAAACTCCGTACTGTTTTATCTAGTCGTAATACCGTATTATACTTCACCCGCGCAAAACTATAGTACTATCTGAAGTTATTATTATTGAAAATTCGTTATCGTTTCGCAAGATAGGTAGCAGAAATACTTGAATTATATAGGTCTAGAAATCAAATCTCTCGTTTACCGAGTCGTTGATCGTTGTGCAAACCCCGTCGGAATGTATACAATAGATGTTTGAATGGTCTTATGATATATAGTACAAAATAAATAAAACTCGAGTACCCACTACTGCAAAATCAGTGTACGCATCGTCATGCTATAATACAGCCCCGCCGTACTTAAAACAATAATTCTCGTATAAATAGTACAAAAATATAACAACAACAGTATATAAAATTGCACTTTTATCGACTACGAATACGGTTTTTACAAACGTAAAATATCGCCCGCAGCGCTCGTATTCCGTAGGATTTTTCTAATAACATTATACCGATTATCCGATTAGGATACAAACAAAACAAAAAAAAAAAAACAAAAATAGCAGAGTGAGCTACAAATACGTTTTATGTGCGTCGGAAATTCCACCAAATATACAATATTTTATATTGGGTATTTTAAACATTACAGATTTTCACCTCTACTTTCTGAGTCTTGAGTGCTATTATTTTTCCAATACGCGTTAAATACGATTTATTTTGTGTTTTTCACATAAATATCGTTTCAATTTAATGCGAAGAGTAGAAAAATACGATTATATACATATGATTTTGCCTACGATATTCTATTTGAGTAGGTTATTGAAACCCAGTCGCTCGTTACGCTACACTCGGTATCGCAATAATTTTCCCTCGGGACCTACCCCCGACGTGACGGTTTTTTTCCTTTCCTCTTTTTCCGTTTTCGTTTTTCGCTTTATCCTAAGCCCGTCGACTATCAGGACACTGACTTCCCCGGATCTGTGTCGGGTCAGGACAAACGGATCGCAAATGCCGATATCGGGTGTAGCATAACGAGCGACGGGTTTTATTTCGTTTTACACTGACGGGCCCCCCGTCTTAACGCGCATTATATCTGACCGTTGATCGTCCGGAACAAAACATTGCCGTCGGTATTCTCGAAAGTGCACTCCGTGTTTTATTAATCATATTAATTATATACGTATATTGTATTAATCATTTATCTATCCGATTTACCGCTAGCTCTTACAGGGGAACGACACAGAGACCAGTGAACAAAGTACAAAGATCTGTGAGTTGCCGTTGTTGACGATAGGCGAACCCGCAAATCCGAGGGGCTTTAAACATTTCAAATCGAAACCGCGTCGAGACAAGGGAACTTTAAAAAAAAAAAAAAAATCGACTATTAAAAATTGAAAATAACGGATAAGGCAAATGAACGGATGTGCGTTTTACAATGCCACAGTGCACACTAACCCGACCTGTTGAATCGAATAATAGTAATACAATATTAATAACGACCGACTGTACGAGAACGATTATTTCGGTAATTTTTTTTTCTATTTCCTACGATTGTGATTTGTCGGATTTACACACCGACTATATTGTATTTAGGAGATTTTTTTTTTTTTTTAACCGCAGACACGCAGAGTCGCTTTGCAGACAATTAATTCGAATAGTTTGTGGGTATTGGTGGTGGTGGTGGTGGTGGTGGTGGTGAAGGCTATGGGAGATGTCGAGGTGCCCGTATAGTGTTTCGTTAACGTCCGGTGATATTTTTCAATCGAAAATCGATAATTTCATTATCATATTGTGTTTGGACGTATTGCCTGTAATAATATAATATACAGGACGTTTTTGGCCGGCGACAAAAAAAAAAAAAAAAATTATTATAATAACGCGACGACGTCTGCGAGAAAACAATACGTCTCGCCATCGGGGGGGAAAATAATAAAAAAAAAAAAAAACCCGATAATACGCGACAATAATAATAATAATAATAATAATAATAGGGAGGTTTTCGTATAGTATTCGCAGGTTGTAGGCGTATGTTTCATTATTTTATGTACGTATAGTCGTCGTTACTCGACAATATAATATACGCGATAATCGTATTATCGGCGTTAATGAGGTGCGTCACGGGCGTTTCGTTAAGTGCAACCAGCAGCAGCGTTACGATAACATCGTACCTATCCGTTTGTGTTAGCGTTGTTGTTGTTTTTTTTTTTTTTTTTTTTTTTTTCACTTTGCCCGATACTCTCGACGTTTGTATTACACGAGGCGCCAAAAAAAGAAAAAAAAAATCGTAGTCGGCGTGTGTACTATTATTATTATTATTGTACGAGACACGTGACTGAGAATTTTAATACGAAAATTCCACACGGAGGCTCCGCGCCAGACTAGGAAGAAGTAGTAGAAGAAGAAGAAGAAGTGCACACGGGCCGGGTTGACGAGTCGGGGAGACAAAGTAGAAAAATAAGAAGGAAAAAAAAAAAAACGTAATAATAATAATAATAATAATAATAGCATAATCGGTCGAGAAAATATGACTGCGTCGCAGATGACGACGACGACGACGAATATTATTATAATCTTACACACACCACGCACGCAATGCCCGGGCGTCGTCGCCGTCGGTTTCACGCCGGCTAAATACGCGAAACAATCGGCCGGTATATTATTATTATTATTATTTTTTTTTTCTTTCTTTCTTTCTTTCTCGATATCTATACGGACGTAAAGAGTAGAAAAAAAAAAACTCCCGAACACGGCGCGGATCTATACAGGTGTATTAACAATATAACAACAATAATCGGTGCACCGCGACGAATGCGCGTCATCGTCGCCGGGGCCCCGTCCATTGTCCGTCCCGGCGGCGGCGGCGGCGGTGGCGGATCGCAGACGTCGGGTTTTTAGCGCCGCAAAGTCGGCCCGGCGTGTATGTGTAAACAATGCGGAATTAACCTTGGCCAGGCGTCGCGCGCGCGAGCCCAACAACTATCGTATAATATAAAATAATACTATAAACGAGTCGTCTAGTCGCAGTGGCCCGGCGTCGTCGTGGTGAAAATGAAAAAAAAAAAAAAAAAAAAAAAATACGGAAAATATAATAATAATAATAATACGGAATATTTATAGGAAAACGAAAAGAAAGAAAGGAAAAATAGAATAAAAAAAAAAGTGGCGTCGCAGACGGTTAATAACAATATTATGTCGGGTGGCGGCGGTCTGTCGGTCGCGGATACGCGCATTAGAATTCCTTATCACGACCGCGGTATGCGCGCATACCTGGGAAACATCCTTGGCGTGTTTTTCCGAAGCGACGGCGGTTTTTTTTTTTTTTTTTTATTTCTACTACCTGTTTTTTCTCCGTTCTCGTTATTTTATTAAGTCTTTCTTCCCTCCCCACGCCGCCCGTGCCGCCGGCCGTTAAAAAAAAAAAAAATACCATCCCGACGGCGCGTCACGTGTTGCTAGCCGCGCGGAATTCCGAGCCGGGAAAAACTATTTTTACGATATTATAAGATTTCCGTGCGTCTCTGTATGGGTAAGACGAGACGAGATATAATTATGAATATTGTATAGTTTTATAACGGTATGCTCAATTGGAAAAAAAAAAAAAACCAAAAAAAATTTGTCATATTCGAAAATCGGTTGAAAAGAGTTTAATGGAAAAATGCAATTTTACTATTGCGTCGGAACCGTAAAATAATATCTCGTGACGCGCACTGGAACCTTAATGATTTTATCGGTTCCGGTTTCAATTCTAGTTCTTAAAATTATAAATTGACGATTCCGGTTCCGGTCAAATAGTTTAAAACAACATAACCTATTGCTTATTAGGCATTTTTTTTTTTTTTTTTTTTTTTTTTAATAGTAAAACTACCGATAAAATAACAAAATAAATATTTGGCGAAAATAATAAACTCTATTCTTATTTACTCTATATAGTGTTCAATTTAAAAACAGCGGGAAAGTCACTTTCAAGTAAACTTCATAACGAATTCAAGCATTTTTTCAGCATTTTTATCCGATTACTAGGACAGACGGTACAATCGGCATAAATGAACATTCCAATTTGATAGAAAACACAACCGGTATCAAACGCTTATGACTATAAATAAGTAAATATTATTATCCATAGGTATTGTCGTTGGAAAAACTGATAACCGTTGTTTGACTCGAATGTTGGTACTATTTGTAGATATAAATCGCTGATGTTTCATTATACGAGAAAATGAAAAATATAAAAAAAAAAAAAAAACAATTCACCTATGGACAATTTAAATAAAATATTCAGTTATTCTTTAAAACCGATAAGAATCAAAAAGAACCGAAAATATTTGTATTTTATATAAAAGGTTCTGATTTCGGTTCCGGTTTCTTGACTTGAGACATATGGGTTCCAATAATGATTCCAGTTCTCAAATTTTCTTCAGAATAGGTTCTTTCGATTCCGGTTCCAGTCCCTGCCGCGTGATCTGCGGGATGTCCCGAATATTCTGAGGCACGCCCTGCGACATGTGTAGGGCCCGTAACAGGAATTCAAATAGTCAAAGAGGAATAATTCAAGTACAAAAGGTATAAACGATTTTTACATTTTATTATTTTTTATGGATACAAATTGATATTGTCGCGATATGAATAGAGTCTATTAATACTCTTATCGAGGTCAGCAGTGTGTCTGTCGTCCGTGAGCTTATATTATTATTTTTTTTTTTACCATCTAATCAATGTTCGTACGTACCTACTAGTGTTGGGTCGTATATTCGGATAACCGGATAATTGAAATGACAAATCCGAATATACTCGGATTTCTGTACATTCAAAGGTGTTAAAATATGTATTTATATTGTGACTGGCGAGATAAATTTTAAAAGACTCTGAATTTTATGTATTGCGAAGTGGTTATGCAATTTCAATATAATAGTTATAGACGAGATATCGTAATCGCAGTGTCCAATCGTTTTCATGTTTACATGTATTTGGTGTTTTGCGATTTCTCTTAATTATAAGTATACCTAATATATATTTGTTTAGTACTTCGGACGATTTTGAGTGGATTTTTAATACTTCTTTTAATACGTGAGTAACCGTGTATCACCAAAATATTCTTGATTACATTTATGAATTATCGTTTAATTTAAGATTTATTATATTTAAGATAGTGAATGTAGATAGTGTACGTATATGGCGTTTAATACCCGAATAGATGTACTACCAGATATCCCAAGGCATCCGGATATATTCGGATTACGTATATCCGAGTTCGTTTTTATCCGGATCTTATAATATCCCCGAATGTCCGGATAGTTCCAACACTAGTGCCGACGCAGAGACTTTTCCGGACATTACCGAAGGGGTAATGGGCGAATTCCAAGTTCCGCTATGTGTTCGCGGTACACAAGATTTCGGTTATTTTTTTTTTTCGGTTTTTAATAATAAAGTCTGGGCGTGCGCGGTATATGAATAAAAAAAAAAAAACCTCGGCTACTTATAACATATATATATATATATATGGAATATGAGTCAAAACGCTACTGATCTAAGTACATACAGACAACAATAAGTAACGCGCTCCCGCGCACCGTGCGCCCGAGTACACTTGTCGCGCGGTGCCGACGATTTAATAATTCCGTTTTATACAGTCGCGTTTTACAATAGCGCCCGCGAGAATTTTTCCACTCCGCCGGCCAGCCGTAACCCGGTTATCGTCTTTAATAATAATATTATACGAAGGTAATAAGAAAACGGTTTTACGTATACGCGTTCGCGTCGTGTAAATATTGTTGCCGAGAGTCTGTTTGTTGATTTTCGGAATTTATTACGTACACGCGATTAAAACGCGAGACGCGAGCCGTAAAAACAAACAAAAAAAAAACCGATATTTTCTCATCGTCAACAATCGACATCGGGGCGTATGGCGGTCGCAATAGTGAATGTTCGGTGTCCAAAAACGGCATCTCGTTTCTTCCGTCGCCCGTCTTCGGCGACCATCTCACCACCCAAACCACGCAAAACCCGCCGACCCAATTTCCTAATCCTCCGGACCCGATTTTTCCCTATAGGGACTCCCTCGATCGCCTGCCATCTGATGTTTATTAAACTATATATCGGGCCTTGGGAAATCGATTCCGAGTTGTGTAATCGACTCTATTCGTGTCGTCGGTTTTTCTGACAACTTTTCACTCGGTTCATCCGTTATCCGCTATAGTCGCATACCTCGACTATGTTTTATCCCGTGGTTGTAATCCGTTTCAATAAAAAAAATATGACATTTTTATTTATTTTTATGCATCCACCTCAGCAATACCGTAACTATTATCCCACCGAGTTTTAATTTATCCATCTAGTTGGCTAGGTAATTGCCGGTGATATCGTGTTGATTTATATCCGAAAATATTATAGTTATGCGCATTTGATTTAAACTGATATTTTTAATTATATATTTTTTACAACCAACCGATCGATGTTATCAAAATGATAGAAAAAATTTTTTTTTTTTTTTTTTTATTAACATCATATATCCTTTTAATTATCGGGCACACTTAAAATTAATGTTTTTTTTTTTTTTTTTTTTTTTATACGGAAATAAGTTTATTAGGCTCGGAAAACTAATTAAATTTGAACAAAATTTCAACAATGTTCAACGCAAAGTTATCATACGGGAATTATAATATAAACCTAATACAAACATACGAAATTTTATACGTTATTTTCGAAATTTAAATGCACCTTGTAACGGATTACAAAAAAAAAAAACTTCACGCTTATGTTTTTAGCTTTTTACAGTAGCGTTTAAACAGTAAATATTATAGCGGGACACTGCGTATTAGTACGGATGGCATACAATTACTAACTGCTGTTTAAAGTTTGGTCTTAAGGCGATTACAGTTAGGCAACACGGTAACCCGCAACGTTCTCTCGTTGTAACGATCCGAAAAGATCGTAGGATTAGCGATATACGATTTGCGTAAAACATTATCCGTATTGATTAATTGAACGTTGCGGCGTTCCGAACAGTTTGTACATTACATTTTTGGTGATCGATTAAAACGGGCATGGCATCGTTGGTCTAAATAATAATTTTCAATTAATTTAACGTTATAATATTAATGCTGTGTGTACGCAGTAGTTTCTTTAATTAAACAAGCTCAAAATAGTAAAAGTGATCGTTTTTTTATATTTTTTTTTTTTTTTTTTTAAATTAATTAACTAGTTATCGTGATCGGTTCGCGGGAAGACCCGTATGCGGTTAATGTCCGCAAATGTATATATTTTTTAATAACCTGATTAACGGCATTTAAAATTACAACGTGTTTTTTTGTCTGGAATTATTGAGCTTTTTTTTTTAAGAGTTAAAATTTTTTTCTTGAAAAATAACACGCGAAATATCGTGATTTTATATTATTTTCGTCAAAATTTGAATTTTAAACGCTTAAAAAAAAAAAGACTGCTTTCGAAATAATCATTAATTCTAATAGACGATACAACTGGAATAATATTTTAAACCAGTATATATTATCATATACGTCAGTGGTTCCTAATCTTTTTAGACGGCGGTGCCTTTTTTTAGATGGAATTCAGCCGCAGTGCCCTCCGCGAAGAAAACCCTGAAGAAGTTTGTACTTTTTAAACGGTTATAAGAAAAAAATACCAACATAACGTCAATAGAATTTTTTTTTTTTTTTTTTTTTTTTTTGTAACCATTCGGTACAATTTATGATGAACCTTGGGTCAAATTTTAGTGCATTTTTATGGGACCAAAATAATTTTTATTCACATTGAACCACAATAAACTAGAAAATGTTAAATAAACAACTTAAAATCATCCAGAATATATTGGAAATTGCACCACGTCTAGGAAAAGCTAATATAAGTATTAAGTGAACATTTCACGATTATTCATTAATCAATTAAGACAAAAATACCGAATTGAAATTAATAGCAACCGTTTTCTGTTTAATTCGGGTTTTCGCCCATTTTAAAGAAAAGTGTAAGAAAAAAAAAAAAAAATCAAAAATTGGCTTCTTATTCAACAAACGGATTGAACGTTTGCCAAAAACTATCTCTGATGATGTTGATGATTGAAGCAAGATTACAAGATGGTCGAATAGTTAATTACGGACAAAAAAAATGCACACATCATAGTAAAACCAATACATTGTTCGCTTGGGTTAGGTCGGTTGAGGTTATTGTGAATATATATTTTATTTTTCGTATGGTATCACTGGAATGTGCTCTTGGTGCCCAGTTTGGGAACAACCGACATACGCGGCGGTTTTCCGCGTAATTATTATTATTTTTTTTTTTTTTTAGAAATCTGCACGATGCGAAAACCGAACAGGTGAAGTTATTATTTATTTTTATTTTTTTGTTGTTGTTGTAATCGCCGACCAACGTATTTGAAATATTACTACCGTCGAATGCCTATGACCCATTGCAGCAGTACACCAGATGCACGTACATATATATATACGAGGTGTGGCTATTAAATAACGAGACTATCTACTTAGCGATAAGGCATGAGTAGATAAGGGTATAATGGTAGTATATTTGTAATCTATGAATATCAGTGCATCGAACAATACCAGTTTAGTCAGTTTCCGTTTTGTAATCTATGTGTAAGCGTCGTTTAAATTGACCTCTTACGTGTTGAATGTCGAAATCATGCCGGACGAAAAAATTGAACAACGTATTAATTTAAAATTTTTAGTGAAACTTGGAAAATCTGCGACCGAAAGTTTTAATTTATTAACTGAAGTATATGGAGATAGTGTCCTATCACGACCACGTGTTTTTGAGTGGCACAAACGATTTCGTGAGGGTCGTGAAGAAGTTGAAGACAATCAACGGGTGGGTCGTCCATGCTCCTCAAAAACTAACGATAACATTTCAAAAATCAATGAAATTGTGCGAAAAGATCGACGTCTGAGTATTAAAGTACTTCCTTCAAGTATTGACAACACTCAGAGAACGAGTAAGAAGAAAGCGGCCTGAGTTGTGGGAAAATGACTCTTGGATCTTGCATCAAGACAATGCGCCGGCTCACAGTGCCTTATCTGTAAAGCGATTTCTAGCTAAAAATCGAACTCCAGTGGTTCAACACCCCCCCATATTCACCAGATCTCGCTCCATGCGACTTTTGGCTTTTTCCAAAATTAAAAAGTGCGTTAAAGGGCACACATTTTGAGTCAGTTGAAGCTGTAAAAACAAAAGCGACAGAGGTGTTAAAGACATTGCAAGAAAAGGATTTCCAACACTGTTTCAACCAATGGAAAATTAGAATGGAGCGATGTGTCAAACATGGAGGGGAGTATATAGAAGGGGAAAAATGTTAAACCATTAAAAAATATAAATAAAAAGTTTTTACAGAGAAAATCTCGTTATTTATTAGCCACACGTCGTATATACAACAATAACAATATTACGACTATACACAGGATAACCACCACACGGCGTCGGACAGTTCCGCTGCATTTCCGTGTCTATATCGTTCTATAAACGGACGTCGTGTATATCGAACCGGAAACACGTTGATGTCTTGAGCCGCGCGGACTTAGCGTGTCACGGCGCTGGGAGACCGCGAGGCCGCGCCGCCGTATCGCGTCGCGACCGAAATCCCGGCGGAGTGCGGAGATACACAACGGTGTATAGGTGCGTGGCCGGCTAATATTGTATTAAAATATCGGAGAATACACTCGGAGTTGTCATGCACGCGGCCCGCGAAATTCAATCAAAACGCCATCGCGATGGCCGTGGGGTTGGCGGTCATTTAAATTCAGATAAGCCCTTTTGGACAAGACGTTATTATACGGGAAGACCGTCCCGGGGTCCGTTTACACCCCGCCGGACAATAATTATTTATCCCTGCGCCCCGCGACCGACACTGTACTTATATATAGATGAGCTGACCGGGGATACCTGTCGGTGTCAGCCAGTGTTTCCGAGCAAAGCTTCCGAGTCTTAACCGGGTGTCCGAGTAGAGAAGGCCCGGGTCCGAGTGTACATCACAATAATCCCGTTACCACCGTCGTCGTCGTCGTCGTCATTTGGGGATCGGCGGCCGATCCGGTGCTGCAGCTGATAACTTCGTCAGCGGCAAAGTCTTGTTTCCGACGTGGCGCCGGACTACGGTGTTACGTACAAACAATATCATATTTAACGAGGGAAAAAATCCAAGTTTTGGAAACGCTTGTCGGCGAGGACGCAAACATTTTGCGGTTTTTTTTGTTGAGAAAATCCAAATTTTCAAATAGTTTCCTAGGGGTAACACAAAAGTGCGTCTTTTTTTTTTTTTTAGGAGGGCCAACGATAATTCAATTTTACAGGTTTTGTCTAAATACGAGCTGAGTATAGGTGAGGCCTAGACAAAATATTGAGGGGGGGGGCACTTGTTCTCCTTGGCCCCTATAGCAAGAATGCTAATTACAATGGCTTTTGAGAACAATATGAGGGCCGGTTTTTGACGGCGGCGTTCAACTGCTGGCGTAAAAGAGAAACGTGGAAATAAGAGAAACGACAGCGGTGCCAGACGAGTCACCCAAAGGGGCGAAGACTTTCAGTGGCTGTGCGAAATCACGCAATGCGAAAGGAGGAAACGAGCCAGCGATCGAACGGAAGCCAGAAAAAACGGTATAGGTGGACGGAATACAGCGAGGCGTTAGAGTGTTTGGATTGAGTGACAGAATTCGATTATTAAAAGGGCAGTGACAGTGGCGATTTAAAATTTGTACATAGTTTCGAGGCCCGTTTATAATAAGACGGTGATAATATTTTCACAACACGATTTTTGTGTGTGCCTAATTATTTTCCGTGTTTTTTTTTTTTTAATTTTTAATTTTTGTTTTCGTTTCGTTACTACTGCACGCAACATTGACCGCGGTTGTTTAGAGATTTAGATTAAATAAATCCATCGATTACGTTTATTTTATAAAACAGACCGTGTATATAGTAGTATATTATTATTATTGTGTACGCGTGTATATTATACGTGTATTTATGACCACGGAAACGATGCAAACATCCGGTTCCGTATCGTCATAAAACCGACACGACGCCATAAACTCGTTCGACAATATAAAAATCGCTTCGGCGGCGTGTACGTCTGCTGCACGTCTCCAACGAACCCCAATTCCGTTTTTTTTTTTTGTTTTTTTTTTAAGGAAAAACAGAAGAAGAAAGAAAAAAAAATATATATCACAGACCGCCACGAGCCAGCGCCTAAACGAAACTTCTTTACCCGCATCCCCGTGCGTATGTTATTCGATACTTGTATCGTCGTCGCTATACTATCGTAGTGACCGTATTTTTTTTTTTTTTTTTTACTTAACAATGCGTAAACAATTTTCTCTCGTCTAAACACACGGCTGTCCGCGCGAGAATTACACGTAAAGACGGTGGAACACCGCACTATGCAGTTCTTAATTTAGACACGACGAGTATTTCGAAAATATATATTTAGGCGTAACGGTGGATTGCAAAGCAAATGCATATTTTTTAAGCCGTTTTTGTACGACTTTTTTACAAGTGATCTTTGTCTATATATTTTTTTTCCTACGTATTTTTAATGCATTCAATTCACAGTCCCCAATACACGTACGCTAATAGCCGTATGTTAATATTACTGATGTAGCATTATATATTGCGCGTGTATAGGCGGAAATAATAATACAAGTATAAGCGTAATCGGTTAAAAAATAATAACGATAATGACGTCGTTAGTTTGTTTGTTTTTTTTAATCTTTGCGGTTATATTTTTTATTGTCGACAGGCCATTATGGCTGCTGTAGACATCCGAACGATGATTATTTAACCTATTGACGATGTTCACAGAACTCTATGGATACGACCTTAGAAATTACACTCTAAACAGCGACATCGTTTAGTCGTCAATATAATAATATAAGCGGGTGCACAATCAATAAACCGACCGCGGCATAATATTGTTTATACTGTAGTGTTCACCGATGACGACTTCACCTATAGCTAGCTAACATACCGCACACCGATCGGTTGACCGGTCAACCAGGACCACCGTCCTGGGATAAGACAATGCAAACACAGTCTCCTGCACGGTTCGACGACCTAATATTCTTCGGCGTACGTATAAACGATTATACACAGGCCTGATGTCGGGGGGGGGGGGAGCACGGAATTCAAAGGGTACGAAATAACGGTATTTTCCGAGTCAATTTTTTTTTTTTAATTTTTATTCTTTATTTTGAAATGACGTTTAAATTATTGTAGCAGCTGGGACTGTGTGCAACTGTGTACATTTAAAAAATTGCTACGGAGTTTCGATGAAACCTGGGAAAATCACAATAGAATTACTATAGAATAGATAAATCAGTACGGACACTCGTGCTCTTATCGCGAAAGTCTATACGGGAACGGTCTCAGGCGTCCTTTTTAAAATTAAATTTTCAAGAAAAAAAAAATTCAAACTTATGAAAATTAAAAATCTCAAAACGTCGCCTGGCCGATCTCATATGGAATTCTGTATGCTGAATTCGAATCCGTTTTCATAATAATTATTATCACTTCATTACGTCGATTGCAGATAGTTTTTATCCTACAAATCAATCGGTATCCAATCGCCTTAAAAACTTTATACCTACTCATAATAATAAATGTATGTTATTAATATATTATATATCCTGTGTATATGTGTCCTAGTGCACCGCGGTGTCTTTGCAGGGACGTCACACCGTTGACCGGATAACTCTGGTTTAAAAATATATATGATTAAAAAAATAGGAATTTCAAACCTCCCCGGGAGGTATAGTTTTCTTAAGATGAATTTAGGGGGTAAATAAATCCTAGTACAATTATACCCCACCGTATGAATTTCAGTGATATATAAATCCTAGTACAATCGTACCGAGGGGCTATAGATATCCTGAGGGTAATGATTTGCCTGTTCCACCGGCCGACCGCCGTCTGCATAGCAACAGGTGTCCTCACGAACGAAGACGTCAGCTTTTAGTATTCGATTTTCGAATATTTCTTGAAATTAAAACATTTTAACGGATTTGAATAAATGGCCGTCACTCGGTTGTTGTTTAACGTACGCGGGTGGGATCTTTACTAGCATATATATATATGTATGACTGCTACGGGCACTGCATATTATAAGTAATTCCTCTCCCTTCCGGATTTCCGGATCAAGTATATGTCGGCGGGATTTAGTGATAGCAGAGTGCTTTAAACGCCAAAACGATAGGCTCGGAACTCGGCACAAGTGACGGTCATAATCGGATATCAGAAAATCTGTCGCCGTACTTTCACGGTGATAATCACATCAATTACTACGGGCAATGTCGATTGGAAGGGATTTTATGAAATCCATCTACTTGTGTAGGGACCGAGCCACTCTCTCTCTCTCTCTCTCTCTTTTAGGTATTTGGGAGTATCACCTAATCCCGTCGTGTTATACTTGGTCCAGAAATCAGAAATGGGGAGGGGGCTTTTAATTTGAAGTGCGCATAATAGAACACTAGTGAAGACACCCGCGTACGTTGAAAAACAACCGAGTACCGGTTACTTTATTAATGTCGTCTTGTATAATTACAGTTTTCTTAACTTTATGAGATGTTCAAACATTGTGTACCAGGAGATCATAAGCCGACGTCAATAAATCTCACTCGAGAGGACACCTGTTGCCAGACAAATCTAACCAAACGTATTCGACATCTGAAATTGAATTCAAAACTAATATTTGTTCTTGTTTGTCTGCTATCTACTTACAATTCTGCCACTTAGATAGGTATTGTGTTTACGTTCAACATGCAAACCTTTATGTTTAAACATGTAAAAAATCCGTGGATTTAAACCACATTCTATTACAGTTTATAATATTATAATAAATACACCACGCAATTGTTATATAACTGAACGTTCGAAATAAATAAGTGAATATATATTTTAACAATACGAAGTACTGTTACTAATAACAATGATTAGAATTAAATTAAAAGCGTATTTTTCGCGCTCTAAAAGATTCAAAAACCATTTCAGATCACGTCGTGTCCAGGTCATTGGCAATTTGATTTTCAATTGAAAATTTATAATCGTTCCCAACAATATTAAAAACGGTCTTTGAGATCTTTCGTTATCTGCCAGACAGATTTTTACTATTATTGAATTTCGAAAAGCTCCTCTCTCTATTAGTGAAAATCACAGCGCTACCTATGTCCGATATGTTGGGCGAATAATTCTATTACCGGATTGTCGACTCTACAAATATCCAGTATTTCATGGAATAATGTTTTTGTTTTTTTTTTTTTGTTTTTTTTTTTTTTTTGTCCGCTTATAATACGGTTTCACCGGTACGTATTCAACTCGATTTTCCCATTTTCTTATCGGTGACCAACCCGCGCTAGCGTTATCGTACGTGAGATATCTTACCTGGTCCGGATTGACCATCGGCGACGGCAGCGGAAACCGGTGACGTGGATCCTTGTAAATGCGGCGTCAACGACATAGATTGGCTCTGTGCGGAAAAAAAAACCAAAACGCATACATAAATATCAATTTTAGCGTTTCCCGACAAAAAAAAAAAAAAATCAAATCGTAATAATTCGCGTGCGTGTACACGGTTTTATGAATAACTACGTAGTAATAATATCTAATAATAATGATGATGCGATTTTCAGTTCCCCTACCCCCCTCGATACACGTACACGAGCGGGCGCGCGCGCACACCGGAGCGCTGCAGCAGTTTATGAATATGTTATAAATTCAAACGGGACACGGGTTATTTTCTTTCGCGTTTCCCCTCGCGGCGTAATTTATTATTTTTTTTATTATTTTTTTTATTATTTTTCTATTATTATTTTTTCCTTTCTTTCTTGCTTGCGGCCTCGGCCGACGACGACGACGGTGGCGGTGGCGGTCGGGTGGACGTGTCTCCCCAACGACATCAATCAGTCAAAAGGGAACCGATGAACCGTTGTTTCCTTCCTTTACATTGTCACGAGGATTAACGGCTTCCTATCGGCAATCGTTTTTCTGTACTTGCGTCGATCGCGCGGTTTCCGATAAACACGGAGTTTGTCACGGTCGTCTGTGGGTCTTTATCGGGGGCGGGGGGGAAAAAACGCGCGTAGTCGTTTCCGGCGACCGAACGACAATAATAATATTAATATTATTATCGTTATTAATCGTGTGCACAAATAAGCCGCGGACTATATTAATATTAACGCCTAGACGGGTTAGGGGCGCACCAAAATTAGTTATTATATCGTTGCTATATATTATATGTGAAATGGTATTTTGTTGGTCACGGGGAATCTCCAAAACTACTGACTGAATCGGTCGACTTGCTTTTTTTTTTTCTTTTTTTTTTTTTTTTAACGATAGAGTACATCGCGGAACATGTTTTAAGATTAATTCCGCTTTTGTAAGTGTATGAACTGACGAATAAAATTTATTTTTTTTTTTTTTTTAAAAGATCGGCAAACACGCTAGAGTTTAAATATGATAACGATACGAAATAGGCAACCAGCTAAACGCCAAACGGAAGTCTAGAATGATTGCGAATCATTATTCTTTGTAAAAGTACCCGATTGAAACTTACATTTTAACTGGTTATCCTCCTTTCAAATTCAAACGCCTGAAATTTCCCCTAAAACTTTGCTTTGCAAAGACTTATGCAATAAAACATAAGGTTAAAATTAGTAGGCATCGACAATTCAGATCCCGGCTTCGATTATGGGCAATTTTTTGTCGCATGTTTTCGAGTTAGCTCAGAAAATAATTTATATATTAATTTATTAGAAAAAAAAAAAAAACGAACAATATTGTATACTTCTTGAGCATTATAGATTTTATATAATATATTATGTACAAAAAAGTATTAGAATTCATAAAATTACTATCAGTAACCGCGTTGAACATTTTTTTCTAACTTCGAGTGAAAAATCTCTCAATAAATTTGAATTTCAAATGTAAAATTATTATTGGTGTTTGTGTTGAATTTTTTACCGAAATTCTCGAATTTACAAGTTTAAATATTAAAATGTGTTCTATTCATTGATGCCCTAAAAAAAAAAAAAAAAAAAAAATGATCAGGTTACTCGGGTAAATTAGCTAGTAATATTATAATTTTAAATACATATGTGTTTTTAAACGTTTACGCAACTATTATACGGTATTATAGATGATTTGTAATTTTTTCGCAGACGTGATCTATTTAATATAACAATTATGTCAATATAGTGTTATTATAATTTGGATCTAACGGGCTAATGGCTGGCACTCCGGTAAACGAGTACAATATATTATATTTAAACAGTAAACACGTAACAGGCAATTTATTTATACGATCAGTAAACTGTATACCGTGATTTCAGCTGTAAGTTTATTTGATAATGTGTATAAATATTAAACAAGTAAAAACAATAGCACCGTGTACATGCCGGTTAAATGGTTATATTGTGCAGTAAACTTGTATGTCAACAATTCAATGTCTATTCTTAAAGTTATTATTATTGTTATTATTTTTCTTTTTTTTTAGGTCGAAGTATAGTTGATTAACGATCAAATGAATGGCGTACGTGGGGATTCCGTTCGTTTTGGAAATCGCTTCAAACCGACAAAATTGAAACCCAAATGATATTAAATACGAGAATACGCGAAAATCCAGACGGTACCACGGGCGGTTTACTCCGTTGTAGGTCGTGAAAGTCGGGATGGAGGTCTTGGGCACGGGATAATGTTCAGATCTCGAAACTAATAACGAGGTCACAACCACGTTTCGAAAAGACCAATGGTATTAAAACCATAAACGTGATAAATTATCGCAGAAATCCAAAAGGCATGGCCGGTATCAGTGATGCGAGGTTGAAAAAGTCTTAGAGGCTGTTGAAATCGAAATTTTTTGAAACTTTTCATCATAAATAACGTTTTTAGCTATTCACAGTTACCCGACGACCGTAAATCGACTAGTATTTATACTATCCAGTATCTTATGGTATTAGAATATTATCGTGATCATGCGCTAAGTCAAGATTTTTTTTTTTTAAAGGGGAAGGGTATTTTAATTTAAATACAACTTATAGCGGTGGGGGGGGAAGTCACACATCCTTAGCGCTTCTAAAATTCTAGAATATTCGAGACGGTCCGCGACGTCGTTTACCGATAAAAATGTCTTACAACAACCGGTGCTTCCATAGGTTACGATCGCGGTATACGGGTATAGAATATATCCAAATGACCACAACGAAATATTTGATATATTAGTATCTTCAATTTTCATTAAATAAATATTAATTTCATATACGAAATAGAAAATCATCTGGTTGAAATACGGCCGAATAGAGGGTGTTTCACAACCCAAAACACCCCCACTCACGTTTTGGGTACGCGCCTGATCGTGATAATTATCTACGATTATCAAATATAGTAATTGAGTAGTTTATTACTGCGGTTTTTTTTTTTTTTTTTGTTTTTTCGGTATTATACTACGTTTTTACTGTACGCGCTAAAAACAAAAATATATAACGTTGTTTTCGGCGCGTGTATCTCGTACGCTTTTTACGCGTTAAAAAACAAACGTATAGGTCGTAGGAACGGAGCAAAATGATAATTTTTTTGAAAAAGTTTCAACGGGTCGTCGAAAAAATCGTAGAAACTGCACGTCTCCCCGGGCACGGGTTTACCGCGCCACGGCCGGTCTAGCGTACGGTCGAATAATTATTTACGCCCGACGGCAATTTGCGGAAATCGTCGAATTCTCCTTTGGCCATCGGACCCGTCGTGTCGGCGCACATAATATTATATTATTATAATAATAATAATAATAATAATAATAATAATAATAGTAATAATAGTAATAATATGGCGAGAGTTGCGCGCCCGAGTGAACCCGCTTAATGAATTCGACCACCATTATGGGACGGCAATAAAAACGAGTTAATAATCCGCGCGGTCCGCGGCGATAGTTTTTTTTAAACCGGGGTTAAGTGATGTCAACCACTAGAGGCCGAATCGGTCGTCGATGTCGAGTCTTCTTCAATTTTTCTATATATATATATATATATTTTTTTTTTTTTTTCGTTTTCTCTCTCCGTTCGCCACACAGTCGACGAGCTAAACAAATATACACGTATAGATCGTATAGATCGTAGCTGCACTACTATACCATTATAAAACACGACCAACGTTAACAGTCGCCAACACGAAATGCTCGCGAAATCGTTTATAACACATTTTTTTTTTTTTTTTTTTATCGTCACGCGGGTTGTTCCTTCGCGGTGTCAATATAACGTACCGTATTATATTCGCACTGCGCTTCTTCTATTTATATACACACCAGAAAATAAAAACAATAAAACGTTTAATAATAATAATAATGTGCGCAGTAGTACGAATATATAACAATTTTTTATTGGTACGGATAACACCTATACGTATATAATAATATTCCAATATTTCTGTGCGATCGTAATAACGGGTCTCACGGGTCCGTGTAAAATAAATAAATCAAGTAGGACGCACGTAGAGGAATATAGTTTGTCAAACGATAAACCATAGCAGCTAAGGGTTTAAAAAAAAAAAAAAAAAAAATTTCGTTTCAAGTAATATCAGTTTAAAACGTAATGTATTTATGTATTAATTAAATATAATATACCCGTAATAGAGACGTCGCGAAAACAATATAATGTCGGCAGTTCGACATCATTTAGTATTAAATATGTATTATGTATTGTCGAATAATATGCTAGGTCGTAGGCATACATATGGTTTCTTCATGAATTTTACACCGGTAGAAATTTGGGACGCGAAAACGCATATTTTTATGTAATACCGTACGGGGATATGAATACAATTTTAACGAAACAGTCCCGATAATAATTGATCCATAATGCCCTAGGTATTGCAACATTGCAAAGTGATGTCACGTAAAATTTTTGTTTTAATCGTTGTAGGGATGTTATCAGTTATGATATAGTACTGGAAAGTCAGCTGCTACAAAAATAACAGGTGAACAATATGCAGCACAAAAAAAAAAAAAAAAAATGCCACAGACATATTTCGCACCCATGATATGTTTAGACAAATTTCAATTGGAAATTTTATCATTTATGTAATTACAAAATACGTAATTTATAATTGTGTTCGCGTTTTTAACCGTAATTAGTTTTAACTAAAACACGCTGATAAAAATAAATTACTAAACTTTTATCCACATATAATACAAAAAAAAAACATCAAAATTAACAAACAATAAAATGTCTTGAGTTTTACGATTTTCAAATAATCTGAACTTCAAACGTTTATAAAAAAAAAAAAAAAATGTCTGATTGAAAAGTTGTTAACAGACAAACAAAACAAATCACACATAATAATTAAAACCTATACATTCCGGGAGGGGAGGTGGAAATTAAATGGAAATTTAATGTTCACTATATTATATTACACGAACCGTGCAGTGTCCATCGAGCAGTGTTCTCAGATAAACGTTTCCAATAGGATTTGACTAAAATCACGTCAGATTATTTTTTTTGTAAAGGTAATGTATTGCGTAATGTATTTTTTTTTTTTTCCTCTCGAAATTCGCGATCGATAATAATAAATAATAATAAGAGAATGTGGGCGCGCGTGTATTACGGTGGCCGTAATGATGTGGAAAAAAACATAATCAACACAAAAACGCTTTTAAAAGGAACGGAATAGAAAAAAATAAACAATAATAAAAAAAAAATCGATTACCAAACACACGCGGCGCAATATTATAATAATAAATACACGGTATAACAGTAAATCGCGTGTTATTTTATAGACTCCGGCCAATATACGTACCGGCCGGAGCAACAAGTGTCTGACACCGCGCACGCGGTTTTTACGCAATTCCCGCGGGCCGCCTACGACAATCCGCGGAGAAACGATAATACGCGGTAGTGGTATTACGCGCCGAAATCGCGCGCGCGTCCATAATAATAGTACTATGACAATATGTAACACAATCGTATTATTATAGCACCTATGTGCCGCCCGTTATCGCCATCGTGTATATATGTACCGTCGAGATTTCGAGACAATTTATTGGTATCCGATATAATACGGTATACAGGGTGCCCGCCCGCGAAACAACGTATCCGGGTTTCGGAGAGAGTAAGGGCCGGGCGCACACGTAAAGAGCAAAACTTTATTTGGCAAAATTCCATTCGCACTGACAAAACAGAACGGAACAAGGCACAATAATTCATTTTTGTTATTAAACACCGGTCGTCTGATTAGATGAGTACTGACGAAGGCGACGTCATTGTGTCGCTTATGTGGGAATTTTTATTAAATAGCGAAAGCAGTGAAAAAAAAAAAAAAAAAAAAAAAAACGCAAAATTTGGACGCATGAAATAAACAAAAAAACGGTTAGAAAATAATACGATTTTAAATTTTTTGGCCGAATTACCCGAAGACGAGTTTAAATTAAAAAATTTCACTCGCAATAATCATAGATCGATTTTCTTAAAAATACTACATTTATCAATTTCTCTGGATCGCATGCCATTTTAAATTGAGATGATATTATTTTTGTATTAAAAAAACGTGTTCGGCAATGTACTAGTCGTAAAATAAACAAGTGACTTTGGTTTTTGTATTTTGCTCGGAGAAAAAATAGAACCGGACCGATCAAGACCGAACATGTTTTGTTTTGTCTTGTCGTGCGTTGATGTTGACTGATATTAGCGTGTCAATTACTTTACACATGTTCTAATGAAGGCCAAACAGCTCCGAGATGCTGCTCGGAGCAGTTTTGCTCTTTAGGTGTGCGCCCAGCCTTAGATGTCTCTCTGCTCATACATATGTTTTCGAAACCAACAATATTGCGAAAATCCGCCGTCGGCCAAAACGCGCTATATTTATATAAATACGTACTTTATCTAGGTTTTTTCTTTTACGGTTTCGTTGCGACGTTTCCAAACGATATCGGAATCGACACCAGTCCCGGGATAGGCCCGGCCAGTTACCGAGTCGAACTCGGCGGACCGGTACCGTATCGCAATTCAATGCCGTAAAGTAATTCAACTGTTTCAATATTTCCCTCCGCACTATGGGAATTGACCCGGGGAGACGCCACCGAGACACAGTGTAGATGAAAGAAAATCCTAAAACTCGGTCGGCATTCGTCCAGAGTTTGTCGCTCAAGTACGTGTATAGACGTCCGCCTGGATGCTTCGCGAAATCCCAGAAAAAAAAAATGTGGGATGACTCGAGGTGTCGAGTCGCGTGCGACCTCGGGGGCCAGAGCGACGAGAGGTCGTGCAGAACACCGGAGGTAATAGGTTTTTGCGTGGTGAGCGCCAGCGGACGGATGGACGCCGGAGATGGGAAAACCCGTCTTGTCGGAATATGAAATCTCCCGGGAGACTTTGAAATCGAAGAAACAGCCCGCGCGTCCTACTATACGCGTATCCGGATAAGAATTATCGGCGACAGTGATTTCCGCGATAATCCGAACGCTTTCCCGTCTGGAATAACGCGCGGAAAAAAAAAAAAAAAAAAAAAAAAAAAAAAAACATTCAACGCTAACGAATTTCCAAAGGGCGACCGGAAAAACAAAAAACCCAGATAACGTTTAGGGACAATTTCGGTTGGTGGCGAATAATTTTTTTTTTTTATATATATAACCCGGAAATTTGTCCGCGAGCGCACCCTGTATAGTATATACGGTATCGGGTTTTCTTTGTAAAATTTATAAAAAAAAAAAAAAAAAACCGCAACGAAATACGTCGGATCGGCGGCGGCGGCGGCGGCGACGGTGTGACGGTTAGCAGCACAAAAGTGCCGGATGTCGGACGTCCGGCAACAAGTGTTGAATTTTCCGACGCGACTATTAAATGGAAAATATTATGCCCATATTATCCCGCGGAGCTGTACACAGGGGACTCCAGGCGCTTTTCCGCCGTGAAAAACAATGATAACCGCCGAAATTATTTATATGTATATATACATACATATATATAAGATAATAATAATAATAAAAAAACGATTACGCGCAATTTCCCGTTTCGTTTCGCGGGAGTCAACGACACGCCGCCGTCGCCCAGGTAGCGAAACAAAAAAAAAAAAAAAACAAAACAAAACAAAAAAGAAAAAAAAAAAAATCGTAAAACGATCTCGCGACGATATTCCCAATATGCGTCCGTCGTCAATAATGAACCGCCACCGCTATTATTCGCAGATACTGTATTATATAAACGGGCGTGGAATTATATTATTATTATTATTATTATTGTAATACCCGCGCGGATAGACACGGTTTTATTATAGGTTGAGATTTTTTTTTTTTTTTTTTTTAGCGGGGGAGGGAGGATAAAAAGAAATAAAACGTACGCCGCACACCCGCGGCCGCGAGGTGATTGCACCGGCGATAATCGGAGGAACGTTCTCTCGGTGTAGATAGGCAAAAAAAAAAAAAAGAAAAAAAAAAAAAAAGAATCCGACGTAAATCGTTTTGGCGGCGATTGGCGTGCAGATCGCCCGGTGAAAGGAACGCGAGGAAAATAAAATGATAAAGAACGCGAGTTGGGTGTATAATACGATATTAATAATGATAATAATGATGATAATAACAATAATGATACCATTACCGCGGTCGCGGTATACGAGAAGAGTGGCAAGCCGTGCGAATGGAGACCGCGGATGATATTTCCAGGACGAGCGGATTTCGAACGCGGCGGCGGCGGCGGCGGCGACAGCGAAAAACTGGTTTCCCGATATATTTTCCCATGGAATTTCCACGGCCCAATAAGACGGCCGGATCGGCCGGTGGTCGACCGCTAGGCCCGCCCCGCCGCCTCCGTTCGGCCACGCCCGCGCACCCAAAAAATCAGGTTCACTGTACCTAATAAATACCCGTTCTCCGCCGTAACGATATAATACGATAATAGTGTAGTAATAGTAATAATAATAATAATAATAATATCGTCACTTGTAATATTAAAACTTGTAATAAAATATAATAATACGCCGGATCGACACCGTCGGAATCGTCATTATATTATTATTATACTCCGTTTCCACGATACGCATAATATAATATAATATTATCGACGCCGCGGGATTTTTTTTTTTTTATTATTATTATTTTTTTTTTCCCCTCGAAAATTGCGAGGTGGACACGGTGACGTATAATAATACGATAACGACTCGTCCGGGTTATGGTTTATTTATTATTATTATTTTTTCTTTTTTTTTTCCGGTATGCGCGTGATGAACACGTACGTACGTACATTGTTGCGGTACAGTGTCGTACCTCGATGCAATTTACCGCGATAATTCGGGAATACAACAGTGCAAATACATTCTTTAGTGGGGTTCGGCTAATAGTGCGGGCGTTTTTTTTTTTTTTTTTTTTTTTTTCACAAACGCGTCGTATTCAGTACCGGATTACGGAAAAATGCGCCCGAACGCAAATAGTTTTTTACTACCATCGGTCCCAGTACCGTAAATTGTTTTTGTGGGCCACGGCGCCCATACACTTGGACGCTTACGCTAATTTCAACCGGTTACCAAACGATATTGAATACCGTCAAAGTGATAACGATTGTTAACCGCGGTTTTAAAACCATGTTGTTAACGCACACAAATAATGAAAACAGATAGTAATAATATTATTGTCTTTTCTCAATGCAAACAAAACTGCGTTTAGATAAAGAAGCATATAGATAAATTTTAAATAAAATTCAATACTAAAACTGTAAACAAATATATATAGTTATATGTATATATTGACTGAGATTGTGGACTTGGCGCCTTTTGAAATTTAGTGCTCTAGGCACTTGTCAATACTGCCCATACGTTAATCCCCGGCCCCGGTCGTATTATCGTATTAAACTATACTCACAGAAGCACAGCTTCGACGAGTTAATCGTAAACCCGTTCGAGTCGATTAATCCCAAATAAATAACTAACCCTAGTCTGAAATTAATTTTGAAATTTAAACGAATTCTAGTCGCTTTTTTTAAATTTATCTCGACTATTACGTGCATAAACGTATTTCGAGTTCTAGTCGTTCTATATATATTTTTTTTTTCAATTATAGTCAAGTTACTACAATTTATTAACAAAAAAAAAAAAAAAAACAACAATAATATAATGCAATTCCGTGTGTGACTTATGTACTTGTTTGTAGAAGATTAGAATGATAACATTGGCGAGGAAAATAGTGACGAAGAATTTTAAAGAGTACAAAGCAACAAAACGAATCACAGATATGAAATGTAAAAAAATGAAATATATATATATATATATACTCAATGTTATGATGTTTGTGTGAATTGACCTATTAATACCATCTGTGTTTGTATGTCCATTTTTTTAAAAAAAATTTAAGCTAGTTATATACATCTTTCAATTGTAACATTTCACAAACTCGTATTTTTTAATTGAAATATCGACACAAACCAACGTACATACACCGATACCGTTCTTGTCTTTTAGTTTGATAATAGAGATACAGTCTAATAAATACTTACAATCAATGATAAAAACCCACGGCACAAAATTGGTGAACGCAAATTCGATGATGGTTGCGATGCGTTTATAAAGACGAACGTCCTCTATAGATGAAATTGTATTCAACATAACAGTCTTGATGATTTCACAATGTTATGAAATCGCTTATATTATGTACAAGCTTTTGATTGAAAAAAAAAAAATCAAACTCCTGATGATTGCGAAAAATAATAAAAACTGCCGAATTTCTGGGGCGCGGGAGGAATGAACGGTAGGAAACTGTTCTTGGTTGTCGGGTTTACCGCCCTCTCATAATCCCCCTCGGCGACGACGTCTCTTTGATCTCGCCCTTTGAGAAATCATGTACACCGTGCTGTTTAGGCGTAGGTCGATTTGTCATTGAAATCGAACGGAAAAAACTTAAAAAAAAAAAAACCCCACCGCGAGAAAACTCTGTGAAGACGAAACACATTTAAGACTGCCATCGCCGCGATGTTTGAGCTCCTCGGCTCGTTATAACATCAGCTAACCGTCGTGATTATTATATTATTGTCATTATATTACCAAATTATAATACCATTCGACATCTCGTTATAACAATATTCCGTCGTCTAACATTCGAGATTATATCGCGTCTTTTTTATACGATTTTTTTTTTTCACCTTGCCGGTTATAAATAAAACTTTTTTCGTCGTCCCCCTCCCGGTGGTTAGCATACAATTATATCAAAAACCATATTGTTAACATTATTATTATTATTATTATTATTATTCCGTACCATATAGCACGTAAATCAAATCTTCTGTGTCGTTACCGTTTTAGTTAGGTGTATACAGAGCGATCTGAATTTTACGTTGCACACATTAAATACGCGGAATAGAGAAGCATAATATAAAAGTTGTATTAAATTAGTATGTCATCTACAACTATATATGTGGCTATAAACGTTTTAGACGCCTTTTTGGGGGTGGATCTCTTAAAATTCAAACGAGAAATTATTATTATTTTTTTTTTTTTGCAAAGATATTTGTCTTATGAATTTTAATAGTGGTCGAAAAACATATTATCAATTCTAACGCGAAACTCTTTGTTCGAGACCGACCAAACGTTTTATAAAAATGTATCGCACGCGTATGCGCATAAACAAAACGGTTTGCGTTAAAATATGTTTTTCGGCCCCTATATAAATTCATAAAAAAAAAAAATCAAATACATGTTCTCATTTGGATTTTTAAATGCGTTGACCACAAAAGGGCGTCTAAAAATGTTCAGCCCGCGTATCATTTCAGATCATACTATAGGTATATTAAATAAAAATGTTTCGTCGTACGTTTTACTCTGTTTTGCATATTAATACGAGAAAATTGGTGTAAATAAAATCCTGATCGTTCTGTATTTATAATATTTATAATATTATAGACACACGCGTCCGCCTCGATTCGACACGTGCGGTTTTTTTTTTCCCCCCCCCCGATATAATTTCTCTCTATTCTGTCCTCATAACCGTGCCGGGACGACGCGTTCAATTATAATTCGTATAATTTATTCCGCGGGGTTCCGTTTCATATTTATTGTTAATTATTTCTCCGCATAATAAAAACACCGGTAGGGGGGCAGGGCTAGGAGAAACAGTTTAAAACACTATTTAAAACAATTTTACAACATATATATTTCTCGCCGTATTACGAGTGTACAATATATAAAATAAAACCGTGCGATTCGGACGCGGAATGAAAATATATAAAGGGATAACATTTATACCGGGGAATTTGTTCTTTTTTTTCCGTGTTACGTAGTAATCGCGCATCGCGATTCAGACAACGTTGCGATTGTATCGAGTGTAATCCAATACAATTGCTGCAATATGTAATTACACCGTACGTTTATATTATCCGTCCGATGATTATACCGTATTATAACTTATGAGGTTCGATAATTTATTAATTTTTTTTATTTTTATTCAATTGATTAGTTTCTATCTTGAAAATAATTCACGAGGAGTGTCCGGAACCTTTGACCTAAGGCTACGGCCCTGACTGTATTGTACCGTTTTCCTGTCCGTCTCTGTCGGGCCACTCGAGCGGACGTACAATGTATTTCTACAGTCCGCAGAGATTTTGCAATGGATTTTGTTTGTTTCAAAACGGCTGATTTCGTAGTTTTGTACGTGCGTTAATCGCTGCAACATTGTAGTTAACGTATACGTACGTACGTCTAGGTGTAGAGGCAATTGCGCGTTTTGGGTTGATAACCTAACTGCTTAACCACGGCAAACAACTCACCGGCCACGTGTACCGTGCCACCGGAAAACACTCTAGGTAAAAAATAATAAAAAATACCTATATTCGATTGCCATATCTATGTAGATAATAAAATGCTGGTCGCAATTGCTGTTAAACGCGTACTATAATATTTACGACGGTTCGCATCGAAAATACGGGTTATCCTATGTCAGTTTTTTCAATCTTTTTAATGTTTCCGTCCTCAGACAGAGCAACGCTTTGCCCCCCCCCAACCATGCGAAAAGTTCGTTATTAAGAATACAGTAGGAAAAAAAAAAAAAAATGGTACGTTTTAAAATTATTCACTGTCGATAAAATTGAAAATTATTGAATTAATAACCAAAAAATAATCTAATTTTATACTGGGAATTAAGAGGATGCCATGCCGGTGTTATTTTTCTCCAGATATAACGTTCAATATATACATTGTTTAGAAATGACGACTACTTCAACATTTTCTCATGAGTGTAACTTTTCGAAAATATTATGTTTTCTTAAAAAAAAAAAAAAAAACGCAATGCAATATTTCCCTCTCTTAATTTTATTATAAGTGCTTTTACTTTAAAACCAAAATCAAGCGAGTTCTATGCAATCTGCGTAAGCTTGTTTTTGCTATGTTGCCTGTTAGATCGACAGAGATGACAGAGAGATGGCGGCAAACGCTGTTTTCAGCATACATAAATTATTGGGATGTTGGATATGGCCATTTAGAGCCATCAGTTTTATCAAGTCGATTCCTCTATTCTGTAATTAGATTCGCCGCAGTACTAAATCTCGACTCGACAAGATTGTAGGAAGTATTAAACATTTTTTGACGAGAATCCACAGTCCAGAATAAGGGCGACTGGTGTTAGCTGGAAGCAACAATTCTGTGAGCTGATTACCGTCCTTTGAGGCTTGCTAACCTAACGTCTCGTTAGTTAAAGTTCCGATTGATTCCTCTTGAATCTGAACCTTTGCTGTCAAAATATTCACAAAAGGATTCGTCGTGGCCCGTTGAGGAACGTTCCAGGGACAACATATCCTCAAAAACGATCAGAAAATACGCCCAGCGTAATATTTATGCACCAATAAAAATATTATATTGAAGGTAGTATAAGATTATTAGATTAATGGGTTTTCGGTTATTGATTTTAGACCGGACCGATGCTCTAACCATAACAGTGGAATGCAAAACCGTGCTCATCGGCTCCCTATCGTCTAAAACGTACTTACCACCCAACCTACAGACGAAAACAAGTTCGCCACCCTTTAGCACCCCACTAATAAATATTATCACGACTTATGAGTGTATATATACACACACAAACCTATATTTTTTTAGAGTAACGGTTTGAAAACGTCCTATTATTGGGGCGTACACGTTATTATTATAAACTGTCTCGTCTCTTGTAATTTATATAGGCATCAAATCGAAATACGCGTATATTATATAATAAAAAAAAAAAAAAAAAAAAAACGGGTTTAAATTGTTAAGTATCGAAAAATTTGGCGTTAAATTCGTGTTTATTCGACGGGGTTTTTTTTTCTCTCTATCTGTCTTTCTGTCTCTGTCCGTTTCTTTGGATCGTCGCCAATAAATATCTGTATCGAATCGCCGTCGTCGGCGCTGCACGGATGACAAGCGACGAGCATCACGTACTCAGAGTCCGAAAATCCAATAAACATATTTCCACCGTGATGCGGCAGGCACATACGCGCGCGCACACACACACACACACACACACACTAACACGATGTATTTTTTTTTACCATCATAATCAAATTGTCACAGACGTTGCACCAAACACGCACAAAAACATGTTCCATATATAATTGTTTTGGTGTTTTTTTTTTTTTTTTCCCGAAGCATTCCGTTACGCGAACTCTCCGCGGACGGTACCCGTACACGCCGCGTATAATATTATCCTCGTAGATATTTCTACGTTATTATTGCGATAATATGTTTCTTTCATTCGGGAGTTTTTTTCTCGTCGGGCCGACAAGAAAACGGTCGTATCCATTGTTTATCTGCTGTATCGGACATTGGCGGATAATTTTTTTTTTATTTTTTTACTATTTCCCCCCCCCGCACACACACACACACATACACACGACACGCGCATACACACCGTCACCCGCCTGTTGCCGCGGTCGGCGGCAATCGTTTCGAAACGCGCGCGAATCCCATGGCTAAATAGGCGTACAATTGAGGGCGCTTTTGTGTCCGGCCAATATAATAATACTTATAATATAATAACGTGTATATAATAGTATAAGTGACTATATATATATATATATATCCGATAGTATCGTCGCTTATTTGCCGGTCGACCGTACTGTATTTTTTTTTTTATTATTTTTTTTCGGTCGGAAATGGATTTATACAGCCGTATACCGCAAACACGACCGCTGTGCCATTATAGGCGGTGGAATACAATCGGCTATGGTTTTTTTTTCTCCTCTCTCTCTCTCTCTCTCTCTCTCTCTCCGTCGACTTCTTCTCCTTTTGCCTTTACCATTATTATTATTATTTATTTTTTAGTTTATTTGTATTGTATTCGCGGCGGCGTGATAACGGTACGCCGCCACGCACCCGCCGCCGCCGCCGTCTTCGCGGCAACAGGTGCGAATAACATTTGACGGTCAGCACCGGTGTAAACGACGACGACGACGACGCCCGGGCAGCACTAGAATATAATACAATAATATCATACTCGTATTATATTATTATAATAATAATAAAATGGAACACCGCCACCGAAACATCACGGTTTCCGCCGAGGCAAAGATGTTTAGAAGTGCAAATACCGTATCCGCGCCAATCAATAATGCCTATGTCTAATACCTACAATTATAAAAATACAATTTTTTTTTTTATTTTTTTAAACAATCAGTATTCGTACCGTTTCGATATGGTCACGGGTCGTACGGTAATGCACCCCGTCACATTTCCGACGCATCTGCAGTGTAAAAAGTTAGAAAAACCCGGGCTTTGCATAAACCCGAATAAACTCGTATTACAAAACCGACTGAACAAAAGTAACACCCGAAACGATTCGAATCAGCCCGAATATATTCACTATATTATAATTTAATTAAACAATCGCCGATTAAATAACGTCGAGTATCGGTGTACCATGAACTAATACTAAGGTACAAAAAACAAATATACATATATTTTTTTTTAAATTTCAGAACAATACTTTACGGTTCGCGGAAAGCCGAGTATCTGTTTAAAGCCGGGTCAGACGTTTCAACTGTTTCGGCTGATTTTTATTTGTATTTTAATTATTAGTACGTGACTTTTTTTTTATTTCTGTCCTATTATATATTTTGCATTAATTATTTTTATTCATCTTTAGTGTTACAATATAACAATTTAGAAATTAAAATCTATGTGACCGTCTTAATCGAAAATAATCACAACGGAATTATAAGTAATTCAAATAAGTAACGAACGAAAACTTTCTTAAATAGAAAAAGAATTATCCGATTAACGGATAATAATAATCATTTTAAATGTATATTTACCATTGCGTTTACTTTTAAAATAAAATCCAATAACTATATTAAATTCGTATTGAAAATCTCATGTTAATTGGCATAAAACGTGGGGTTTTTTTTTTATTATTAACACCCGGATTAACTAACCGTAATTAACCCGAATACATTTACATTTTATCGTAACCAGAAAATTCCATTAATCCGGAACCCGAAAAAAAAATGATTATTTTCCATACGATAATAAATGACAAGTAAACGCAAGAGTAGGCGAGTAAATTAATAATATTAAGTATCAGTCACGTGGAATTGGCGGAAAAAAGTTAACGAGTTAACACGTTTGTTCAGTGATTGTTTTATTCGTTGAGCAATTTGAGGAAATAAGGTTTTAATGGACACAATTTGTGTAAACTCGTACGGTGCACATATACCGTTTACTGCTATACTAGCTAAAACATAATTTAAATCATGTTCATTTTGTTAAAAAAAAAATATTGGTTTTAATTATGATAAATCGATATAACAGAATATTATAAGGTCAATAATATAGGAGATTACGATATTATTTTGGGGGTTATCTTTTAAATTCAGGTAAAAAGGTTATACGCGTATGGGGTTATACGTGCGGCCTGTAACGGTGCCGTAGACATAAATCTTAATTCAAGGGGAAGAGGGAGTGGGGGGGAGCACTCATTTACCGTTTTTATTTAATGATAAAATACACAGATTAATTAGTACTATTACTCTTATATCTTCCTCACAAATATGCGCGTTAGCGATATATTCTCGTGTACCCGCACGGAAATTACTAACGAAACACACTGAACGATTACGGTTAGGAGAGGTGGGAGACACGTGCCCTGGGTGATGCTCCCTCCCCCTCGCGGCTACGGGGCACTGGCCCGGTAAAGCGAAGACCACGCCAGAAATCGAGGGGGGAACCGCCGCCGGGGAGTGGATCGTATTAAATATTTTATTTAATTACCGCCGCGTATTATATTATATTATATTATAATCGACCTGTGGATTTAGGTACTGTTGTAATAATACCAAGGTTTAACACAAACGGGCGCGCTACAATTACTTATAGTAAAACATAATATATATATAATCGCGCGATTTCCCATTATAATAATATAATAAATATATACGAGTAAAATGATTATGATTAATTTATTGTAAAATTATCTTTATTTTTTTTAATTTTTTTTTTTTTTTATCAAAGTAATATTATTACGTTTGTTTATTTATGATACGTTATCGGTGAAAAAACAAATAATACGTAGGTATATAATAAATACATATGTGAACGTGTATTATTTAATATTTATAAGAGGTTCACCAATATCGACAATGTTTGTTTAGCTTATATTATAATATTAACCTTTATAAGTAGGCAGGTGCACCTAACGATTATAACGAATGATTTTATTTTGATTTAATCAAACAAACGTATATACAATTATAATAATTTATTTTGACGTATCTCTCCACACGCGTATATCAAATCGATTTTGTTAAATGTGTTCGAATGTTACGATTTTTCATATGCCCGTACCCGTGTGCGATTAAACTTTGGTCGATTATAAAACCAAGACACGATTAACTATTTATAAGTATTTGTTATTTATAATATTTTTTTTTTTATTTTTTTTTTTTTTTTTGTAAAACAGATATGTGTTCATTTTTTTTTTTTTTTTTTCTTCAACGGGGAAAAAATATACGTTCTCGTTTGCAGACATCGTCAATAACGCGAGTGAAGAATGCCTGCATATTTTCCATATAATTTTATACAGCACGTGCGTGGTGGGTGCACTCGAGAGACCGGTCACAGTGGCGTTCGGCACTTTTACAATTCTCCTAAATATTCGACCCGTAACAACGAAACAAAAAAAAAAAATCTTTGGTGTTTTAATTATTTTTTTTTTTTTTTTTTTAAATAACTGTAACTTTTTTTAATAATTTTGATATTTTTAAAAATGCGCCGACGAGGTGGTTGTCTACATAATATCGTCATCAACAAATCGCTAAATTACACGTTTTATTATTATCTCTAGAACCGCGTTATATGAATTGGCATTTTCGATTATTTTTTACGTGACCGCATTTTCGCTAAATTCCCCGTTACAGAAATTTGACAAAATGCGTCCCGTCGGCTCAAACTTTTTAGCTGTGTTAAAATACAAAAAAAAAAATTCAGCATTGAAAACACATTACAAATAAAATAATAATCTTTGTACATTTATTACGCTATTAAAACTCGGCACAAAAAAATTGTACTACACAATTATTAATTATGTACCTTGCAAAATAACATCAAGACAAAGGCGTTAAATAGTAATTTACACGTATTTTGCTCGCGTTATTATAAATAATTTTTTATCTGTTTTATGTTTAGCCCCCCTCGCCCATTGAAAATCCTGGCGTACGCCATTGATATTATATAATCAAGCGGAAGTACACATCGTGATTAGGCCAATGAGATAAAACTAAGGGGCCGACGGTATACCACGACAATAATTCTTGACCGATGTATCGATTGCATGAAAAAAAAAAAATAGTAATTGGGTATTTTTCTTCTTCTTTTTTTTTTTAGTATAATACACGTATACGAAAACCACCGATGATTTTAGCTGTTTTAATATCCTTTAAAATGTTTAGTCCTTTCCGTTTTTCCAAACTGATACACACTTTTGATTTAAAGGATTTAAAGGATTTTTCAAACTGATTACCAATAATGTTTTTTCTATAAACAAAATATTATTGCTCTACTAATAGAGAATACTACTAAATTAATATTATATTATAAATGTGTTGATTTAACATTTAAAAAAAAATATGTATTTGATTTTGTATTTAGAAATTTTCCGGTAGTAATTGTTTTTTTGTATTTGACGACTTTTTTCAATATGTATTTGAAAAGTGGTTTAAACACTTTATACAGGACTGTATCTCTATTTTGAATGCATTTTAAAAATGTCGTTTTCATACAAGATACATGTTGTTCGGTTATTCGATTGAGAGTTTTGCATGGTTACGCCGCGCCTCTCATTCGCAATATGTTTCGCGAATTTTTTTTTTTTCTCTAGATCGCATAGATCTATTTTATTGATTGTTGTTGTAGTTTTAAATCGAACGTACTACATATTCGGTGGCCATTGGCCAGTGACATGCGCAGGTCGGGGGAGACGTTAGGGGTTATAACCTCCCTCGCACCCTCTTTACCGATTTAATTATACAACAACTACGGGTATTCAATAGCTTAGTATTTCAATTTTGAAACCTATAATAATATCTATGTGGCGTGTAATTCACGATAGTGATATTATTATGAAACGTAGGTACATAACATAATTTATGTAGCTTTGGTGTTTTAATAATAATCGCAACATTCTTCATTCATCTTTACCCGTGTGGTCAATTTATAATACTATAATAATTGTACGCTATTCGAACGATTATTGCGCATTTATGATTCGTATACACCGCGTTCGCATAAACCAGCGGTTCCCAAACTTTTTTTTTCCTTCCGTACCCCTGTAAACTAAACATTTCGCTCAATTGTACCCCTCATTTATAACTTTTAAACATTTTTGAATGCAGTTTAAATAACAACAACAAAAATGATAATGTATATATTTTTATATTTTCTATTAAAAAATATAAAAAGTTTATTATTTTACTTGCTTGTTTTAAGTTATATAGGTTTTAAAAAAAAAAAAAAAAAAAAACCAGGTTAAAATGATGCAAGATATAATCGTAAATCTGGAGCAGCATTGAGCTGTATTTCTGTATTTATTTTTGATAAAGATGTACGAAGAAAAAACTCTCTCGACTGGCTAAGTACTAATAAACGGCAATAGGAACTCAATTGCCTTGTCAGAGAGTCGCTCACATTCGTTTCTAATATCTATCCGAAAATTAATAAGTTGTTTTCTTTTAAACTCAGTTTTTAAAGTTGCGTCACTTGAGAGTTCAATCAAGTTTTTTTTTTCTACAATTGATAAAGAAAGCCGTTTGAAATAATTTTTCATCAAAAGGATTTGAAATCCAATTGACTGTGTGGAATCGCAAAACGAACCGTTTTAAATAAACCAAATTCAACATTTTCACCGTACACCTCCATAATATGAGTATTGCTAACACGTTTATTTATCCGTTTCCTGTACAATAGCATAAAATTTAGAGTAGTCGAATTTTCGATAATATACCCAACAATAATTTAGTTAAATGGTCGGCGACATTTCTAATACTGATAACAGTTTATTTCCAGTATGACAATAAAAAAAAAAATAGGATTATTTAATATGATTTGCAGAGTATAGTGTCACGTAAAACAATCCGATAGAAAAAAAAAAAAAGTTATAAAATCCGACTGCGTAGGTATAGGTACTAATTATTATTGTCCGGCCGATTGGTTACAGGCCAGTGCTTATACGCAACGCGACAGACGGACAAGGCCGTTACAAAATGTCGAATTGAATATTTTATTAAATAATAATTTAAAAAAAAAAAGATAATGCTTATCGAAAAATAATATAATATAGTTGCCGAGTTTCCGGAAAAAAAAAAAAAAAAAAAAAAAAAAAAAACGATTCCCTGCGGCGGCGGCGCTGCAAAGTCTGTTTTACCGCGACTCGTATAAAATGATTATCGGTAAACTGCTGGTTTCGTAATAATGGATCGGTTCTGTAAAATCACAGGTATTGAACAGATTATTCGTCTCGTTAAAGTATTTCATTATTTGTACAGCATCGACGTCCTATGTACATATTATCTATGGTTTAAACACTTACTCCGGTTATCGGTGATGACACCGGCATTATATATTTATAGTTTAATAAGAACCACAGACTACGATAGTGGTAAGACCTAAGCAGAACTTAGTAGTGACGAGACGTAATAATAACGTCACAGTAACGAGAAAATCGTTTTACGTTTTTACGTGATAACGAAAATATAAAAATTTAAAAAAAATTTATACTACGGTTGAACACGGCTCTGGGACATTTATACAAATCTGAAGTAGGTTCAATAAATTATTATTATCGATTCGACGGCCTTGTTTTTGATAACATTTTATTAAATTTACAGCGCGGTTTTCAATTCTACATGCCAATTGTCGAATTATCAATTACCCGTACGCAACCCGGAATAGTTCCGGTTCGAAACGGAAATTCTAAAATAAATCACCCCTCATCATTACGCCGTGCCTGTATAGCTATTGTATAGCTAAATGTGTCTTTCTCTAAGTGGACGCGAATAGGTTCGGACTCGGAAATAAGAAATACGGTACGTATAATAACAAAGATGGCAATAAAATTTTAGAGCCTTTGTCCTCAAAGCGGGCGAATTAAGTTTGAGAACCCGTCAGCTAAATTGTCGCGCGGGACGTTTTTAAACGAGAAAGTTTTTTTTCTCTCGTAAACGCCAAGAACATCAAACGAAACGTAATATAATCGTATTATCGTAAAACTAATAGCTACGGCGTTCGTCTGAAACGTATAAAATAAACGTTTTATATTTGAATACCGTAATGTATATTATGGTATATTATAAATTATAATCTTTATAGAATGTTACACGCGACGAGTATATTATGCAGAAATAAATGACGAAAATCCTGAAATATTTCGCATCAAGGGTTGGCCGCTGTTGTATAGGTGGAATGTTCCGATGGTATATGGGGATATACGTGGTAATTTATAGTTTATATATACTGAAAGCAACGATAAATCAGTGCATTAAAATAAAAAAAATAAAAAAACGATTCTTAGCGGAGCTAAAGGTAAAGGTATTATAGTCGCGTTTTTTTCCACCTTGTAGTCCCGAAAGTAACCGGGAAATCAAGAGAAATAATACCGATATTTATCAAGGGGAGGAGGCGAAAATAGTAACTTAACCACACCCTTAAATAACTTAAACTAGTATAAACACGCGACTCTGGACGATTTTTGATTAAAATGTACAAAGAAAATCGGGATCACAATGGACAGATTGCGAAAAACGGGAAATTTCTAATGTTGCTCTTTGGAAATGTCATTACGTACGGATTGAAGATTGGTGCGGGTGTACGTTGATTTTCTTCAAAAAAAAAAAATGCATTAAAAACGTGTTGCGCGTTTGAAATAAAATGTTTAAAAATTGTACTCGACGATGTTCAGATGGATTTATCAAAACGAATATTTGTTATCTGCGGCGAAACTAAGGAAATATATAATTCCAATTTATGAAACTACGTTCCAAGTGGGGCGGCCACCTGTCAACCCCCCCAAAAAAAAATTAGTTGCCACCGATATATAATAATACGCCCTGTGCGCTACAACACTATTATTGTATTAATAAATAAATGTACAAAATAACGTATCCACGCGACAATAATAAGATAATATTAAAATACAATACAATATGGTCAATTTTTCACAAAAAGATATAATATTATTAAAATAATATGATTTTTGCGATTCTCACGGCGCGAATATCTACCTTGTCGAATATATTGTAGTATAGATACTATATTATTATATTATAATACGAAGACTAAATAATAATAATAAAAAAAAAAAATTACTCGTATATTATATATATATATATATAATATTAATATTATATTATTGGGCACGTCGGTCGGCGCGATTACGGTTCATTGTCGGTTTGTTAGCCTCTCCGACGACGGAGAATCATAATATTTTTCGCGTTCTCTCCGCGAGTATATATAATATTATATCGAAAAAAAATAAAAAAAATAATAATAATAATAATAATATAGGCATACAATAACCGCCGGTGATAATAATATTAAAAGTATATGCACGTCTTCGGTGCCTAAGGCATATAATGTAATATAATAATATAAAGCAGCACAAAACACCGCGAATAATCGCCGCCTCCGCGCGGAAAAAGACGAGATGGCGACGAAACGGTGTATATACGTATATATATATATATATATATATATTAAAAAAAAAAAAAAAATAATCATAAAAAAAAAAAAAATCCCAACTAATTTGTCATTGTACACCGGCCGCCACCGCCACCGCCGATCGTGTGACGGTATTTTTCATCCGTTGCCATTTTATTATTATTATTATTATTATTATTGTGTCGTTTTCTTGTTTTTTTTTTTTTTTTATTATTTTTTTTTTTTTTATTATTATTTTTCTTTCACTTCGCACAGTCAATTTTTTTTTTCTACGCTGCGCTCGTTATAAGGTATTATTTCTCTTCTTTATAATATAATATTATATATATATACGGCAGATCATGGTGGACCGATCCGAATCAACCAACCAAGGAGAGGCGATTTTGAAACGGAATAATCGAATACCGTAAATTGTATTTTTATTTATTAGCGTCGCCCGTCGTCCTACGCCGGCAGAATAAATATCTCTGTCGGTTAAGAGTAATATATATATATATATATATACATTTATTATCTATACATATATATATATATATATATCACCACGACAATGGTTACGACGGCGAAACGTTGACACGTTTTTTTAAAAAAAAAATTTTTTTTTTTTTTTTTTATCTACTATACAATGTCACGGTGTTGCTATTTAGTTCCGATTTACGCGCGGGGTTTTCGACGCCGCCGCCGCCACCCGCACACCTGTTGCTCAGTACGCTATCGCTACGTGTATAGCCGCCGCTCTCGTTAATATAATTCTCTTCAACAGATTTGCGTTCTTCTCGCCGACCACCGACCGATACACTTTCATCGTACTCGGGATTTTTGTACTCGAAATGGGATGGTTGGGAGGCGATGTGTATTTGTCCGGTGGTCGCCCTCGCCCCGTATCCCCCCGAGGTCACTCAAACTATAAAAATACTAAATACGTCACGTGTGCGCAAATTGTTATTAATACGAGGTGTGACAATAAAATAACGAGACTTTTCGAATAAAAGTTGTTTATTTTAAAAATGTTATAATTTAATGATTATCACCTTCAAAGTACCTTCCCTCGGCATCAATACACTGTTGCATACGTCGCTGCCATTCTTGAAAACAGTGTTGCCAATTGCTTTCATTCAACCCTTTTAGAAGTTCTGCCGTTTTCATTTTTACGTCATCAACTGTTTGAAAATGGGAAAAGAAATAAGAAGGAAATAAGAAGAAGTCACAAGGAGCAAGGTCTGGCGAGTACGGGGGATGTTGAAGTACAGAAATTTTTTTTTCAGTTAAAAAACGTTGAATTGAAAATGCACTGTGAGCTGGAGCATTGTCTTGGTGAAGAACCCAGCCATTTTTCCATAGATTTGGTCGCTTCTTTCTGACACGTTCTCTTAATTTAATTAATACCCCTTTATAATAATATTGATTAATTAATTTTGTCGATTTTTTCAACGTTTTCGTTTGTTGAAGACGTGGTAGGACGTCCATAACGATCATCGTCTTCGACGTCCTCCCTTCCACTACAAAACCGTTTGTGTCATTCAAAAACACGAGCTCTTGATAAACATTCTTCACCATAAACTCCGCATAACATACGAAACGATTCCGCGGCAGTTTTTTTTAATTTAACAAGAAATTTAATGTTAACACATGTTGTTCGATTTTTATATCTAACATTTTTCGGCAGTATAGTCGAACTCGCACTAATAACAAGGCTACTAACGTATAAGAAAATGAATCGATGCCATCAGTGTTCATAGTACTTTTAGATAAGTGTTTTCTAATCATATTTCAATAATCGTTTTATAGATAACGTTAATAGTTTAGGTTATATTTAGAATGTCTCGTTATTTTATTGTCACACCTCGTATATCATAATATAGGGCGCCTCGAAAAGAACGCTGGATTTAATAAGGCCACCACCATTTTTCTTTTTGGCAGCACTGTTTTTGCTTTTTTTTGTTATCTGTTATCATTGAGGTTTTGTGTTGATAATCGTTTTTGGTATTCTTAGTCGTTGTTTTTGTTGTATCACCATTGTGGAAAAGTACAGTTAGAGGACAGCGGGTTTTGATCGTGAAAATTCATTACCAGAATGGTGATAGTTTCGAAGTTTAGTGACTGTACGAAAACGCCGTACAATTTTTGGACATCACGATTCACCGAACGAATTAACTGTTCATCGGTTGATTAAAAAATTTGAAGAACATGGTTCTGGTACAAGACATCAAAAGCCCTGGACGTCCTCGAAGTGACCGGAGTGAAGCAAATTTTGCTGTTGTGCGCGATTCTGTTACCGTGAGTATAGGAAAATCATATCGTCGTCGTGCACAAGAAATGCGCATGTCCATAGCAACAGTGCAAAGAATATTAACAAAATATCTGCGCTTATACCTGTACAAAGTGCAGTTACCACAGTAACTTAAACCAGCGGGCCACGGAAAACGACGGCAATGTTGCGTGACGACCAAATCTACTCACTTCGATCTTGCGATTTGACATCGTGTGATTTTTTCCCCTATGGGAATACACTAAGTCAGGTGGTTTATCAGAACAAACCGCGAAATTTGTTAGATCTTTAAGAAGAAATTCGACGTGTTCTCTACCAACTTGATGGGACAATATGTGATCGGGTGATGATGAAATTCATGGACCGAGTGATCACGTGTAGGGCTAGTAGGAGGAGGCCCGATATTATTTTTTATCTATAAACTCCAACCTCTTCTGAAGAGAATGACATGTTTTTTGTGTTGTTTTTATATAAATAAATTTGATTTATAACAGTTTTAAATCCGGCGTTATTTTTGAGACACCCTATATATTTCCTCAAGACGCAAAATAGTGAAAAGGTCATGGGTGGGCGATCCGTCCCGCATATCCACACATCCTCCCTACGCCACCGCGTCCTCCGTCACATATCAATCGTAATTCGACTTTTTTTTAACTTGCTTAAAAATAATTTGCTGTTATTTTTTTTTTTTTTATTGTCTTTTTTTTTTTTAAATCGCTCTTTTGGAGTTTTATTAATGTAAAATGTATATATATATATATATATATTTTTTTTTTTATATATAACGTGATATATGATTTCGAATAACTTATATCTACGTATCTGAAATATGTGAAAGGTTAATATTTTTAATTTTTATATTGTAATGTCAGCGGAAATGGATCAAACCGGTTTTAATCAGTTATCACGTAATATTTGATATAGCCTAACCTAACCTATACGATTCGGTGCAAACGTCATATTATATTTTTGTGTTTAGTGTTTTTATATATGTATATATTGTAATTTTTTCATTATGTCGTCATGTTTTTTTTAAACATTTTTTTTACTAACTGTAATGTGTAACAGTTATATTATCTGCGTATACATTAAATTAAACAAATAAAACCAAATTAATAATGAGTATTTTTAAAAAAAAAAATAATTATTAGTGCTTTTTTACGATTTTTACTGCTTTATTGCTTTATTTCAAGGGCTTTGTTTTTAGTGTTTTATTGAGCTTCCGATTCGCAGATTCGCCGCCTTAAGCTTCCGCGTCGAATTTCACTACGATTTCCCAACTCATCCCCGGTTTTCCCGATTACAGTTTTTTTTTTCCCAATCGCGTTTTCTGTTCCGGCACTGCCAGTGGTGGTAGTCTAGCGCGCAGGTTTTGGCTTCTCCGAGCCCGTCTTCCTATTCCTATCGATCATCGCTATAATATCATTTTCTCTAAACGCGTTATTACTGTGTAGAGTTCACGGTTTTCCCTACTCGTATCTGGCGGTCAAGTCATCCTTTTACCGGTCGAAAGATTTTCCGTGGTATTTTTCATTCGGGTGCCAAATCCATATGTACTAGAGGGGTACTAATCTGTTATCGATCGATAACGTTGGCTGTTGAAGTGCGGAACGAGAACATCGGCGAAATCCAACGATATTCAAAGCGTCGTAAAACGGCCGTTAGCAAAATAAACGTTTATGATTTAGTACCGTGGAATAATACTCCGATGATACTCTCTGCCCGGCGTGGTTTTCCATTAGCAAAATCGATTATATTCAAATTTTCGATCGTATAACAGTTTTTCGGAATTTCGGCATTCGAATTTACGGGTCGTCCGAAATATCCGAATCTGTTATCACAACGGAACAAGCGCCTATACACGCGGAGGATTTCGGGTGTTCAAATCGCCCACCTCCATCCCGGGAAATTTCGGTAAAACGTATAAGTACGTTTCAACAGATCAATTAAACACGGGCGTACGGTATGAAAATCGTAACCTTACCCGCCGAAAATGTGTGTGCGAAACGGAACAATAGCCGACCACCACCACAACCCAAAACGGTAAACGCGATAACAATTATAATCGCGAAAATCCTATCGTGTTCGGCGTGCCTAATACGCGTCCGGTCTCTTTCCTTTCATTGCTTCCTTACGCCTGGCCGACAACGCCGGAGATGACTTTAGAAAAGAAAAAAAAAGAAAGAAAAAAAACGCGAAAAAATACAATTTATCGGCCACTGTGCTGTGCACCACACACGTCGTCGTCGAACGCTTTGATTTTATTAAATTACCATCACGAGTTGACATATTATTATCGTCGCCGTCGTCGGTTTCGTTTTCACGCCGGTGAATACGCGCGTGTATATATTATACACACATTATATAATCGGTGAATCATAAAAAAAAAAAAAAAAAAAAAAACACACATTGTTATCATAAACGGCATTCAACCCATTGACCATAATATTAATATAATATTAGTGATTGTTCGCCGAACAGTTTTATTATCGACTACAACAATTGAACGACTACGACTACGACGACGACGACGACAACGACGACGCAACAAACGAGATTTAAGATTAAGCAGCCCGATTTGACTCCGTATAATTAAACTGCGACCACCTGCTATAGAAATCCGCCGTATTTCAAATATATACTCGCGTATAAAATAATATTATCATTAGAAGTATCATAAGCTACTCATTTGTTGACCATCCGCTTACACACCCCCAGAGGTTGCCTTAAAAAATATTATACGAAAAAAAAAAAAAAAAAAAACGTACAAAATATCAGAATATTCAAATAAATATTAATACACTGATAAATAAAAATTTGTATGAAATATTACAATTATTTTATAATTTTTCCGGGGTAAAGGACTTCTTCCGGTCTAATTTTTGACACCCCCATAAAAAAAAACTTCTAAATGTCACTATAACACGACCCTCACCCACGTTTACGGTAAGACAGAGAATTATAATAAAAAGCCCTAAAAACGTATTAACTATGCAGTTATTCACAAAAAAAAAAAAAATTTAATATTCTAATATTTTATATTATTAATTTTTTTCTGCCTAAAAACGAAAATGTTCCATACATTTTTCTAGTGAAAACAATATTAAATTTTCACTTAAAAACCAAAAAAAAAAAAAACCGGTGCCTATGATGAAATCGGAAACCCATAACAACCCGTTTGAGCGAAACAGCGTAATAAATAACATTTCATCTGAACATCGGATCAATTATTTATTAATCTCGAGCAATGACTGATTTGTAATCGATTTGTTGAGTTATTAAGACGAGCACTTTAGTTAACTTATAAAAAAAAAAAAAAAAAAAAAAAACTAAAATATGCCATAGAAATGAAAAATACAATTTGTTAGGTCATCGCGACACACGTTTTTGTATATACTGTATATTTTTTTAGACGAACCGATAAAAGTATACGAAATCATAGAGTAAAATTGCTGATCTTTACGTGAGTAATTTATCGTATTTAAACGTTTCGGGTACTGTTCAAAACGATAAAACTGTATGTAAAAATGTTAATCGTGTTTGGTGTTATTTTTTCTTCCATATTGTCCGTTGTGATAAAAAAAAAAAAATAATATTAGAATTTTAACGTTGTCGAATCACAAATGACGACGACGAGCGTACGAATACAAAATACAATTATACGATGATATTAATATTTTATTTATTATATTATAATAATACGCATGCCATACAGAAGTACAAATATTTTTTAATCGAGTTTTCTTCCCTGGGCCGCTCCTCGACTCGCGGTAAAATCCACCGGGGGTTTTTTTGTTTTTTAAAATTTATTTCTTTTTTTTTTTTTGTGAAATCGAACCACGACGGTATCACATGATCCTCGTTCCTCATTTTATTACACGCAATGCATATATATAATATTATGCACGTATATAAATCATATTTCTTGTTAAAATATAATAAAACACGATGTTGATAAACTGTATATAGTATTATTGTCCGGGGTCACTCTCGCGGCTTGTATGTTTATATATATGTATAAATAATATAGAGACGCAAACGAAAATAGAATACAAATATATTATAATATACGGGCGTACTGTACAAAAGGGAGGAATCGGCATAGGGCGGCGGAGTTTTTTCGGCGACGAGTTTATCTATACTCGCCCATCGGCCGCACGCACCGCGGGTCTGCGAATTCTCGTCGTACAATCGCCGAGCGTTTTTTTTTTTTTTTTTTTTTTTTTATAATAATATCATATATATATATATATATATACGTACAATAATAATAATAATAATATCGTGTTCGTATTATAATATTATTATTATTATTATTATTTTTTTTTTCTTTTTTACGAGTGTATAATATCTGTGTATTATATAAAATAAACTTTGATTTACGAGTGGCGCGCGTGCGAAAGTCGGCCGGAAGAAAATTCTTATCGGGTTTTTAAGAGAAATTTATGACGTTTTAACCATATTTACGTACGCACTCCCCCGCATCACCGAGAGAGACCGCGTAACAACCGGCGGCGGCGGCGGCGGCGCGCGGTGTAATAATATTATAAACGAGTAAGTCGACACGTGGGTTTTTACCCCTCCGCGCGTTATTAAAATATAACCTCAGCGGTGGCGGAGCTCAGCGGGAAACAAAAAGACTGCGCTCGTGCAAGCGTCGTCGTACGCATACCGCTAGGGTTTTTATTATTATTATTATTATATTTTTAATTATGAAAGCAAAAAAAAAATATATATACATATAAAAGACAATACTAAACGACGTCATAATTCGAGGAGTCCAATAACAATTTCGTTAATTTATAATATATACATATATGTGTGTGTGTTTTTTTCCACGTTCTCGGTCGCCCGGATGTATACCCGTAAAGCATTTCGAGTTAATGGATTTTTATAAAAATATTCGAACAATTGTACTTTGTACAAAAATCACTTGGTATTGTACTTTTGTGAGTATTTGTATTTGAAATCGAATAAAATATTTTTATTACTATTAAACTGTTGGCCCGAAAAAAATCGATTAACATTAATCGGAAAACAATACGCTTGAACACGACCTTGCCTTGAACTTTTTCGATTTGCCCACGTTTTGTCTACGGTTTTTCTCAATTATTAAGAAAATTACAAAGAAAATCAAAAAATGACTCTCCTGCCCCCGTTTTGTCTGCCCAACTTAATCCAAATTGCATTCAGAATAGGGCGCTATACTTGAAAATCGGAGCAAGATTTCTGGTACACAGACGGGAAAAAAAAACACACACATATCATAGTAAAACCTATACATCCATGACACGGACAGAATCTAATATTTAATCTGACCTTAGAACGATAATTTAAAATATAAACTCGTTCAAAAGCTCAAAAGCATAAAATCGAACAAAGCTCATGAACTAGTTCATATTTGTTTTTTAAATTAACTGACCATGTTCAAATTGTATTAGTAAATGAACTTCAGTGGCGCCCAATATCCAATAGCAGGGTCACTATTGCGGGATAATCATCGATTAAATAAACTATATTACCAAAAAAGCTAGCAAAATCGTGAAATTATTGTTATTATTATGTAATTATAATTCAATATTGTTTTAAGAATTCTTAATGTAAAATTCGGGATCTGAACTGAAATGAACGATCCAATTAAACGATAAAGTTCAAAGTAAAAAAAAAAATATGAATTTAATTCGAAAGCCGATTCAAATGAAATTTGAACTTAATTCGTGTGCCAAACATACCACTTTGAACTTTGAAAAAATGATCAAGTTCATTTGAACTCGTTCATTCTGAGGCCTGTGTTTAATCAATATTAACCTTTAACTAGCGATGTGTTAATTTATATTAACATAGTCACTCACATGTGGTCCGCCAGACCGTGCACTTGTACGTAGTGTAAATAAAAAAAAAAAAAAAAAAATACTACGGATGGCCCACTGTTGTAGGTGGGAAGTTGGGAAGATTGGATATATAGGGCATTAAAATAAGTTCATATAACACCTACACGAAAAATGATTCGGAGCAAAATCCGGTAGGAAAGGTTTTGTTAAATTTAAATTATCCATGTTTAATCGTCTCGATCTGTTGACGGATTATATTAAATTCAAACAAAGTTTTGTCCGCGTAAATCGTCGAAAAACGATACGCAATATTCCGCGAGTTTTTGTGGTTTTCGTAAAAATTTGAACGACGACAAAAAAAAAAAAAAATAATAAAAATAAACATCGCAAAACCGAAAACAACAGAAACCCTTAAAATATTCCCGTTTTTTGACGATATTATATATATTTCGTCGAGAATGATAATACGGTGGGAAATATTTATTCCGAATTATCGTTAATTGTTCGTCTAACCCCCGTCGACGGGTTTTCCGCTATAGCCGTAAAATTAATACGAACGTGCGAGCCGGAAAGTAGCGCGGTGGCGCGTTGGTTTTTTTTGTTGCGATGTGTGTGTGTGTGTGGGCATACAAAATATAGAAATATTGCGAGAACAATGACGGCGACGAAATCCGAGAAATGGAATCAGAAAAATGGAAAATTGTAGTCATTGTCATTAAAAAAAAAAAAAAAAAAAATTATAATAATAACGCAAATACGAAAACATCGGCCGATTTCAATAATCGCGTTAGAGACTATATTGTAATATACGTGTAAAACGTTTTCGGGAAAATCGGCACTTATTCCGTGTGCACGGGCATCCGGCATGAAAAACCGCCCGACCATTGCGTTGTTAAACCATTGTCATCATTAAGACGCACGACAATTATTATTTAAACACTTAAAATTATAATAATAATAATAATAATAATATTATTATTATAACGCTTTTTTTTTTTTTACGAGGACCGGGGGGTAGCCTGCGACCGAAAATATTGCACTCGTATTGCCCGCGGTGTACAGAGCGACCGTCATAATAACGCGTGAGAACAACATTGCGGTTTTCGCGGGACATCAACCGGAACTGTGCAAAGTGGAATTATTATAATAAATGAAAAAAAAAACGAAAAAAAAAAACAAAACAAAACGAGAAAAACAAATCTCGATACACTATATATTTATCGAGAAAAAAAAAACCCGATTGTCATTGTTGTTGTCGGGCACATCCGAAACAGCTGTGCAGTTTGTAACAATACGGTAATTTAATAAGTAGGTAAAGAAGTATAGTATAAGTGTATCGAAATAACACCGGGAAGTATTACTATAACGATATTATTATATTTTTTTAGAGACATTATTAACACGGTGGAATGTCCTGTATGCCATTCGGCGGCTATCGCATTTATTACTAAAAATAGGCGAAACTCGGCCCATTCGGCGTACGTCAAACTTCAGAACTTCAACTATTCTTTTTAGACATTTTTTTTTTTTTATGGCCAGATTTGCCAATAACCCTGCCGCGGGATTACCGGATTTTTTTTTTTTTTTTTTATATTACGGTCAAATTGCGTTCCATCGGCGTTAATATTTTTCAATAGAATTCATCGTGCTCTCTAGTAACTCTACACAGAGTTAACCGAGAGTTAATTCGGACGAGGAAATTAAAAGTTAGCTCTAACAAACCACTCCAATCGACTGCCGTACGATAACGCGGAGCTTTGTTCTCGGGATTAACTCTTGTGACCTCAGAAACCTCGGAGATCGTTTTAACTTTTACCGACCAATGATAACGTTTATTATCATGCGACACGGTAACGAGTGTTATATAATTTTGTTTTTATCAATCGTATTCTGGCGAGCAATACCTGGAAACCGGCGAGGATAAAAAAAAAAAAAAAAAATGATAACGACACACGTATCGTATTTTAGTGCAAGTATAAATTATTGTTATCGTGCAGTCACAAGTCACACAATAGAAGCGCCCTCTATCTCTGACCATCCCGAGTGTAAAAAAAGGGCCAGTATAAATTACTATTAGTCTAAGGTCTGCGAACATGATATTCCGTCGGGTGTACTATTTACGGTATAAGATATAAAAAAATATAATACAAACGAGTATATTATATATGCGGGGTGTCTCACGAAGTTCCGGCATTTTATTTTCATTGTTTTGGTTTTTTTTTTTTTTTAGTTTACAGCAAAATCGCGTACTATTTAATAACGTAGTAGTGTTTTGAAATATTATCTCATTTCGTTTTCTGATAATAAATTTTGTTTATCAAAGCACTCTATTATGTGATATCGAAACACTATTATGATTACTACACAGAATTATTAAAATCACATGGTCAATAAAAAAAAATGAAAGTTGAAAGTTACAATTTTCTGAATAACAAACGTTATAAAATGGTTTTTATTTTCCTTTTTAATTTTTCACCAAAAGCATATGAATATAACTGATATATACTAGTAGGCATTTGTAGTCCTTGTAATTGCCGCGAGTCAAAAAAAAAAATTTTTTTTTTTTTGAATTATGTAATATTTTTTTATTTTAAAATATATATATTTACAATCTATACACAGAGTATAATAAGTAAGTGTGGTAGCTTTTAATTTGACGTTTATATTAAGAATAGGAAGGCTCCCAGCAGTGCCACCTGACATGAGTTAAAAAAAAAAATTAAAAACAAATAATAAAAAAACAACGGACTTTGATTATCTTCATTATCTCGGGAGATATCGCAATGGGACACACTGTATAAGGTTATTGTTTTTTTTTTCGAAATAATATTATACAACAAACCGGTGTTTCGGTGATTCGACGTTTTAGTTAATTTTTATATCCGTTTTAAACAAAAAAACATATCGCAATTTGTTTTGGTTTTTCGATATTTTTTTCCCTCTGTTTTTCTGTTTCCTCGAAACACTCTGCAAACATGATCAACATAAACGTGTAAATATATATATATATATATATATCTTTATTAAATAGATTGTGTCTAGAATTAATTTGTTATTATCGTATACCTAGGAAGCGTAATATTATGTGGTTACTGAATGGCTGACAAGATCGATTAGCATCAGATTTTTCGCACCGATCACGTGACCGGATAATACTTACGTATATTATTATAAAACGTGCGGTTTTAAAACACATTTCCTGGTGCCTAATAACGTATTAAACGATTTTCTCCGGTCAACAGTCCGTATAATAGTATAAAAACGTGGCAATTAAACACGAAGTTACCAGTAAGAAACGAAAAAAAAAAAAAAAAACAACTGGCTGCTGAGCATACTTCGTTCGGTCCACGGGTGGGCCACTGTTGTAGGTTGGGATTTTGGTATGTAAAAGACATAGGGTAGTAATTTACTACCCTGTAGGCGTACTGAAAGCGACGATAAATCACGGCGAACGGAGTAGTTATATTATTAGCGTGCGTGGTACGTCTGCAACCGGGGTAAACCATCAGTGATCAACAAAAATCAAATCAATGATAAGCGTCGATGGAAAACTCGAAATATCGGAGCGTTTACACTAACCGAAAAAGAGTTTTCCGAGAAAAAAAAAAACAAACACTTTTAAGATGAAATGCATTTTAATAGTAAAAAAAAAAAAAAAAAAACGAATAGATTTTTCGCTGACACGCGGAATCTAAATAGTGTGCCGCGGGTATAAGGTATCGACGAAAATTCAAACGCGCAATTATTCTTAATATTTTATATTATTATTATTGGTTTAGAGTTTGAATATTATTATTATTGTTGCTACACGCACGCAACAAACGAGATAATAATAATAATACGATGATGGTTAATCATCGGATTAAACATTCCTAGTCACAAAACAACTGTACTGACTGCGAACGTTGTTAATAATATTATAATTACTGCTATAACGATATAATATATCAGCGGTTCTCAAACTTTTTTTTCGTGGAGGCCTTATGTAGTTAAAAAAAAATTCACGGACCCCAAAAAACCAGAAATGCTCATTTCAAACCACAACTCATAAAAAAAAAAAAACAAAATTATGCACGAACGATTTGCTTTTTAATTTGTCATTTTGTAATACGCACAGAACGTAATATTTTATTTAATTAATAAAAAAAAAACATTCTATGAATATTTTAATAAACAACAAATTATATAATAAGAATATTATTTAGTAGTTTATCAATTTTAATATGTACAACGTGATATTGATTTTTTCCATTTAGATTTATTTTAAAATTTGGCTTTATAGAAGAGAGTTGAATGCACATTATCTGCTTCGGCATCAAATTTGTCGCAGTATTTTGTCTCCGTTGATGAGTAAATTATGAAAATCCAGTTTCACAAAGATATGTTGTTGGAAAAATAAAAAGTATTCGTACAGGTTTTTTAGCCGAATATCTGTTTACGGTATTTCGTCAAACAAAGTTTTTAAAGTTGAATCGGTGGTAATTTTTACAAATTGTTTGCACTCTGTTACAGAGATTCCTTTTAGTTTATTTATTTAAATTGAAAATTACAGTGATACATCTTCACTCACAGGAAAATATTTTCCTAACGAATTTCGTTGAAATGTTGCACTATTTCATCGTATATTTTTTTCGAATTGTTCAATATTTTTTATTAACCGGTTCTGAACGTTCTTTTAATAAAGTAAAACTATTTATTTCCCGTCTGGAAACACACTCAGCCCGAAATTAAATTTAAATAAATATACACCGTAAACTTTATAGTAATATATTTGGATTTATTTCAGGTCCGCGGAGCCCCTGGACAATTATCGCGGAGTCCCAGGGCTCCGAAGAGCACAGTTTGAGAACCGCTGTAATAAAATAAATCCAATATAATATATAATGCACCTGTATATCGATCGGTCTTCGTCGAGCGAGGGACGTTTATTTCGTATTGACCAGATAGGTATATTATATTTCAAACCTCGGTGCAACAGCGTCGGCGACTATTACCAAATGACGCATCGAAAACCGATCGCGTTTTGCTGCGGTAATTCTTTAGGCATATTTACCAAAACGAGATAAAAAAAAACACGTCTCGGACGCGTTACGATACGCACGCCGGTTTAATATAAAACAATACTACGTAGAGAGGATAAGAGCCGACGGGTTAGATTAATCCGAACGTAAGGCAGTGGTGGTTGTCCGACCGGGTCAATTGTACCAATTGCCATATTGTAAACCCGTGAAATATTTGTTTTGTGCCCCATAAAAATTGCGTTTATCACGTGTTACGGAAAACACGTCAAAAGTCGTTTGCACGATTTGCATTGCGCAATTCGCTCTCGTCCGTAGATGGACTCCCCCCGGCGTTGCTGCCGATTTCGTACCTCCGATACAGTCGGATTGTCTATAGTTGTTTTATACAGACCGACGGACACGAATTATAGTTGTTTCATACATATCTACGGATACGAATCGGTTCGTATGTATTATGCATTTACACACAATGAGTCCCGGACATTGGACGCACGGTTTACCGGAAATATAATATTTTAATTAGTGGCCATGCGTTATTGTTGCAGTACTGTTGCAAAACTCTGATCTCGTGGTTTTAAACATCATTGCGATTATACGGATATGTAGCAATCCGACGAAAAATTACCACTGCTAGAGCAAAATGAATTACTATTATTATAGATATGATATATTACGTTTTATATAAAGGTCACGTGGAAAAGTTTTTAATACAGGCAACGCGATAATGGGCATAATAGAAAACAAGAGTATATTAACCTTTTTTTTTTTTTTTTTTTTTAATAAGTATGTTAACTATACAAGGACGCTTAAAAACTATTAAAAACATGCGATTGAATCGATCGCGTTACTTACCTAACCTACGCGTACCTTGTGGTTTCGTATATCGAATAAAAATTAATTTCAATTATTTATTTCAATATATTGGTTTTTTTTTTTTTTTTTTTTTTTTTTTTGCTGTTGTTGGTGCTGTGGTATTTTTACTATCACAAAATGCGGACTGCTTATATTATTGTGTATCATAATTAAACCGGATGTTGTTTTTCGTGACATTTCGTTTTTACGAGATTTTACCGTATCAGTATAAATACTAAACAGCGTAGGCATACAGCACATTTCGTTGTAAATTTATGCAGCAAACGGGTACGGCTCGTTTGCACGCATTCGCCTATATCACGACTTCGTACGGGACATATGTTTTATTAAAAAAGCGCGCAAATTCAAAAAGAATGTCCGATAGTTTTGCTGTGCGCGAACGGATTGCAGTTAAATTTCGACGGGTCACCAGACTAGTATCTTTATGAATATTGATACTCTCTTATCTTCCCCGTTAGAATAAAAAAAAAACATACACACACACAAACGAAAACAATAATAAAAAAAAAAACAAAACGATTTCACCGTTGAGAAAAACTTACATTCGATGCCGCGGCGCCGTTCCGATTGAAATCGCCAATTACTACGTATGCGAACACGGAGTACACGTGTACACTTGAATGAAAAATTTGAACTCACGTTTACTAAATACATGCGAATCTACTATTCGTGTTCACGTGTTATTTACATATTCACGGATATTTGTCTAGGCCAGTGGTTCCCAACTCAACACTGGGCATGGACCACTTTTGTACATTTTTCACCGTCACGGACCACCGCTTATTTATTTTTATTTATTATCACCTCCCCCCTACCTCTCCCCCCATACCACGTATTTTTTTTTTTATACTTTTATGGTTTATAATTTATATGTACATAATAAAATCATAAATACAGATTATAATTTAACTTATTTATTGACAACAGACTAATTTAGTAAAAAAAAAAAAAAAAAGGTGATACATTTTGGTATTTAATCAACGTGGAAATAAGATTTTACAAACTTAAATAAATTGATTTTTTTTCAATGTGTAAAAAATAACACAAGCGTAAATTAATATGTATTTAATTAATGTGACTTATGAGCCCATTAAGCTTATTTATCTTCTTTGGCCAGTTGTGGGATATATGAATTACGTACACTAAACCGTAAATAATATCAAATTTAATTTCGCTCATTTTTAAAAAAAAAAATTTAATTTAAATTTATTCTTAAATTTTTAAATTAATAACCATGAAACGAATTCTCTATCATCGCGGTCCACTTGAAATGAGTCCACGGAACACACCGGTTAGTAGAACCACTGGTCTAGGCGATAGCGTACTGCGGTTGGTGTCTATTTATTATTTTTGTATAATTTGAATATATATATTTAGTTGTTAAATAAAAATTTGTTAACAACATTATGAACTGTTTAAGTAAATATTAGTACGCGAATAATTACACGCGTAGACGGATTTTTCAAACACACGGTTTTATAGAATCGAATGTTAATTTCACGTGAATACGTGTAATCGTGTACACGTGAAATAACGAATTCCTCTAGTCTTCTCCAGCTAGCAATCATCAGTATTGTGTATATTGCCGCAGTTTCTCTATAAAGTGCATCTGTTCATTGTGATTATATAATATATATATATATATACTTAATAGGTATACTTTAGAAAATTAAAAGTATAGGTAAAGTTGTCGTTCCGAGAGAAAAATAAAAGAGAGATTGTTATATCGTTGAACAATAGCCAAAACAGACAAAATAACGTCTCCGGAAACGTATTATATCCGTGGATTTTGAGAAACGAACTTGACGATAAACACCGTTGGGAAACGCGTATTTTAAAAAACTCAGTATTGTGTTATTGTAATAACTCGCGGGCTTGATTTACATGGCCAATATATAAGTTCAAATACCGCGTAAGCCGTCAAATAACATAAAGCGGATTACGATTTTCGAGATCAGAACATTTTTGCGGAAATGATTATTATCGTTTCAATGTTTCTACCTCTGAAATTCGTTGTTAAAAATTAATTTGACTATTAGTTAAATACCCAACAGTTAACTGTTAATGGTATAATATTTATATTGATTATACATTTTTACATTATTTATAAGTTTTTTTTAATACGAAATTGATCAGTTACTGTAAAAATAAATATTCTTAACCTAACATTCTGACATATTTCTTAAAATGTTTACATATATTGAAATAATTTGCGGATTGCGAGCCACGGCGATAATAATAGTTTTTCGTCATGAATGCGATTTTTGTGCGTATCATTTCGTTAAAACTTGTTACTGTTATATAAAAAGATTTACCAAAAGATATGATAACATAAACGCGAGTGACGAATGAAAGAGGAGGCGCTATCGAAAAAAAATGCTTAAGATTCACAATGGATAGAACGAGCTAAAATAACTTGGGAAGTATACTAAACAGAATAAAGGGAAAACGAAAAGTCTGTCATAGAGCATTGGCGTAAGAAGAGACAAAAATTAAATTGGAACTTTTGCGTCGAGATAATATGATTTGGGAAAAAGCGTCATCGTAAAAGGGGGCGTATAGAAACGGCCAATATATTGGAAGAAGCGGAGAACAAATTGTGAGAGCCGGTTATTCGCTAACGAAAATCGACGGAGGGGTGTGATTAAAAATTTGCCTACCCCATGCCCCCTCCCCCCCGTATTTCCGGTAAGGACGATATAATATGGTTACAAGGATTTAAAGGAATCAAGTTACGAAAAGCGAAAAGCGAAGAGATCTGGAACGCCTGTCGATTTAAGACGAGAACGATAAATAATATATTATAATATCGTCGGTACAGTTCGCGTAGCCAGGATTTTTTTTTTTTTTTTTAAAGGAAGGGTGAGTTTTGATTTTATAATTAAATACAATATCCTTGGATATTCACACATCCTTATCACTTAACAAATTCTAGAAAATTCTAGACGGTCCGCGACGTGGATTATCGATAAAAATGCGGAACCCGGTGTTTCCACAAGGTTATCATCACAGTGTACGGTACAGAAGATAACCAATGACCATTATATAACTAGTATATACAGTAATATCTTCAATTTGCACGACAAACAATAGCGGCATCAAACACGAAACAGAATCATTTATAACTACACATTTCATATAACCCCTCCTCGGAACATTATTTAGCATATATCTATTATATTTCTGGCTTATACGATACCTAGGATACGGGTATAGACAACAAAGAAATGGGCGAGCCGCGACCGTAGATTATATCACATGGTTACTATTAAGTGCCTGCACGGGGGCACTACATTTTTCCTTCCATAGTTGATACATACATTGATTTTCCCATACCTAATAATTCAAAAATAATAACAGCAACGCCGCAATTGACTACTGTTCAAACGGTTTCAACGTCGTAGAAAATCAAACAAATCGTTTCGTCATAGATCTACGCGTTTTATTCGAAATAAAACGAACGACGACGGCGCACACAACAAACATCATTGACGATAAAATGCCGCCGGGAAATAAATAACATAACCTCAAAGAGATTGCACGATAAAAATAAGACCGCGTACTCCATACGTATAACTGATAATATAAAGACGTGTCCCATCCATAATACAATAATTACTAAACAACACGATAAGTAATTGTTCCGTGGTAATACTATAAACAAAACAATTTAATACATTTTAATTATGGACTGGTTAAATACATTTTATCGTTGAAAATGTTCCGGGAATCGATAATTTACAGACGTTTTGATGTCGGGTTATGTGGTAAAATTCAAAACTAGCCTTACCTAATTATGAAATATTATTTTTTTTTACCAGTTTGTGACAAACACGACAAATACCGTTTCAATAATGACAATAATATTTATAAAACGATTGTAAGGATTGTAAATTCGTATGGTTATTCAAAACCAGCGCGGAATATAAAAATGCCGTATACACGATAAACATTGACAGAAATAAGAACATTGAGCCTGTACAAATCACGGTTATAATAGTCGCAGAAGATTAAAGATTAAAGGTGGTCCGAGCGTTGAAAAAATATAATTTTAACAAACGGCCTCATCAGTCTCTTATCGGTTCGGGACCGCGAACATAAATATTATAGTGGCCTCAGAGTTGCGGCGATGTCCACCATCCATAGTGTTTTTTTTTTTTTAAATTTTTTTTTTTTTATTGTTATCTACGGCGTTAACCCCGCACCATCGAGACGTCATAATAACCGCTAACGATTAGGATAAGGTTTAGGTGTGGGTAATTATTAGAAATAGCGAAAGTCCGCGATAATACGATAACGAGCGATTAATCGAAAACGTGGCAAAATGCGTTTTGCATATTGGTAATATCAGCAGCGGCGTAACCGGGAAAATATTTCGGGTTACATTCGATATTCTCACTCCTAATAGAATATTATTATTATTATTATTATTATTGATTAAAAATTAAACAAACATCGTCTCAAAAGAAATATATATATATATATATATATATTCTCGAAGAAATTTCGGGAGTGGTTATGGCCCCCTAACCCGCCACCCGCCGGAAACACCACTGCCAATACACCGTCGGGCGATGACGTTTTCGAACATACGAGTATGCATATCCTGGTGATATGCGATTTACCGAAATCCCGTACGATGTCCAACAATTAATGTTTCGGAATATATTATATTTATAGTCAGTACAGTAAACGTATAACGCGGTTTCTACACCGCGAACCTAGGAAAAAAAAAAAATCAATAAGAATTCCCTATGTACAAAAAAATAAAAAACCAACGACATTTTAGTTATGATTTCAGATTCCGACGCGTGCATTTTATCTGCCCGTAAATTACTTTTCTTCCGGAAATCTGGCTCCAATGGTCGACTTCAAAAGTGGTTTCCGGTAGCAAATTTTGTCTAGTTGATGCCACATTTTTGATTTTCATGATTGCAGTTTTCTTAATAATATAGCGGAAAACGGGCATTTTTGTTGATTTATTGTAATTCGGTTAAAAAAAAAATAATCCTGAAAGAGTTTCACCGAGTTTTTATCATTAGCACTTTCTAGACGTTGTACCATTTTCGAATTATTATCGCGTTTAGTTTAATTATTGAAATGTTCAAGTTGTCTTTTTGTTATATGTGTGTTTCTTTTTTTCGTTAAAAACACATTCGCAATTTACATTTATCAGCACCCGTTTTACCGAACTTCGCTCAGAATCGTCTTCGGCTTCCAACAATTAATCGTTACGTACAGTTATAAATTATATTACCCTATATATATTTTTACGCCGTCTTTGTGTGTCTTGAGAGTGCGATTCGTTTATATACACACGTAATTTGTTTTGTATACACCGTGATTCGACAGTACAAAAATAACAACATAGGAAACGCATCGCATACACGTGTATCAGAATTTATATTACGTCACAGGTTTTAATTGATTTTTTTTTTTTTTTTAGTTTATGCGTTTTGGCACGGCATTAGATAATAAACACGATATGGATTAAGCAATTTTTAAGATATTATAACGTATATATATATATATAGTCATTTATTATAGTGCGGTGGAGGCACGCTCCATATGAATTATTTTGTACGGATTCTCGAGTTAAAATAAATACTTTAAACTGCACCGACAAAAAAAAAAAATAATCGAAGACTTTGAAGCTGCAACAACCAGATAACTCCGGTATTTGAAATTGTCCAGGAAAAAAAAAACAAATATTTATTATTCTATTTGTTAAGATTGTTGCGCCAAAATTATTCTAAATCAAGATTACACCGATTAATCTAAATTGCAGTTGCACCTAAATGTATAGAATATTTTTTTTTTTTTCTTTAAATTGTACGCCGTCAAAAAGTGGATTTTCGAGAGAGAGAAAAAAAGGAGTTATCTGCATTGACGTGCCAAGGTCTTCGATTTGTATATTCGGTCACGATAATAAATAATCGTCAATTCAAATGATTAAACGATCAACCAAATGACTATTAAATCAATACGATAAATGTGACAATCCAACAGAAACAAGCTAAGTTGTTAGTCAATATTTGATTTTCACGTTCATATTACAATTACACTGCGTAACTTGAGCTACACGATCGCAATAATCATAATTAACGCGAAAAACAGCTACGGGATTTATTAATACTATCGATCGAACACATAAAACCGATTTATTAATATACGGTCCAATGTTTTTTTTTAGATTTCGAGCGTACAAAGACTTTTTCGGTTAGTAAAAGAAATACAAATTCTTAGCGTCGTATCTTAAAAGATGCGGATTTTTTACCCCGCGGTAGATTATAGGAAACAATTGTCTAGATTCCCAACAGTCTTTCAGTAAAATTTAAAAAACTGACATAAATTATTGTCGCTACAACAGTTTTATTTTTATCGATCTCTGGGTTCCATTCGCAACAAACTCGACTTATATTACTCCGCTCGGAATCGTATTTCGTTTGCATTGACTTGCAAAACACCGCCTGTGGTGCAAAGTAGACTTTTTTTTTTTTTATATCAACAATATTATATGAAAAAAAAAAAAAAAGACATTTTTTAAGAGTACGGGGCAACCACCCTGGAGGATTAAGACCTATTTAAGGGGTTGCGCAAAGACGATTTCAACGGAATTTTCTATCAGGCGAAAAAAAGTATAGTATAGTATAGACTACCGTGTCATAAGTAACGTGAGTATTTATTGTGTAATCAAATGAAATGGATGAACTAAAATGTTCACAGTAAAGCTGTTCCGCGCAGGTGAAATAAAAGAACTTGCAGTTGTTTTTATTTTTCCGATAACACGAAATATCGTAACCCAGTTAAGTACGAAAAAAGTCGTTTGAGTTTAAAAAAAAAAAGAAAAAAAAGGAATTGATAACGATCGAGTTATATAACAACAATTTTTTTTTTTTTTTTTTTTTTCTAAGGTGGAAATTGAATTTTTCCGTTCGCGCAGTGAAAAGCGGTTTTTCGCATACTATTTCAGGGACACATTCCACGCGCTTTTAAAATTCCCGTCGTATTTAAAAACTACAGTTTGGCCATGGAAATATTATTGTACTGGAATATTAGGCACTGGTTTAATAGACATATGTGCTACTAGTTTTATACTATTACGCGGCGTAAAAATAAATTCTGTGCTGCGCGAGCGTATCGTAAAAAATAATATATTTTATGTACAGTTATTATACGACGTTTTTACGATAATTCTGTTACGCACATAACCCACGCGACCAACGGTCTGTTGTGCGGTGATAGTAATTTTAAATTTAGTAAAAACGATGTATTCCTCGAGTACACCACACAGCACCGACGTCATTTAGAGATGACCGAGAGAGGGGAAAATTCGGGCATTTGCTCCGGTATGACTTTTAGCCATTTTGTCTCCGCTCGGGTCGGCAATTTCGGTCCGCGGGCTTTACTCGGGCCCGAGGGGCAAAGGGGCGGGAGATGCAAAAATGTCCACGAATTTTTAGTACGTTCATTTTTGATTCCCCGTAGATAATAAGCAGTCCCCGCGACTCTTATCACGATATTACACTCGATACAACGCGAAAATAAATACGTATGTGATGCACATCTGAAATAAATTAATATATACGAGTAATTAGATCGTTTCCTCGGCGGACGGCAAATTTTAAAATGTATTTTGTTCATTAAAATATTAAAATAATAACAGTTTTTGCCACGCACGTTTTAAATTCAAAGGGTTTTGTCATAAGATGCGCGGGTGCGCATAAAAAAACCAAAATTTTTATCCCGAAAGTAATTTTTCGATTAGGAGAAATGATCCGATTTCTACGCGCGTTACTCGCAAACGCGCGGGTTTTCTGCCTGACAGTACTTTTGGAAACATCTCAACACCTCAATGTTTTTCTATAAAACGTACAAAAAACGGGACAAAGGATTCCGGGATTAACATCAACGATACCTAACCTAGTTCGCTCAAGTCGACCAAACCTAAAACTTTTATTTCTACGATTGTGTTCCTAAATTATTTACAATACATTTGAGAAAGTTCGGACGAACGTTTTTCTGTAATAGTTCTTTAGCGGTCATCCGGGGGTATTTATATGAGTTTTTTATAAAATAAAAATATTTTACCCGGGTCCGGCTGCGTATTGCGTATAAATTATTATAAAATACGGCGGCCGGTTACTATAGTTATATATATATAATAGTCCAATACATAAGTATTAGCTCTCGTTCAGTACACTCGTTGTCCAGACGAAGAACGAGACGATATATACCGAAATATAAACGTACGAAAGAAACCACTCGAAAAGCTCAAAACCAGTTGGCGGTATATTTTTCATTTTTTTTCACCGCGCGTTTAAAAGCTTTTTATTACTATTATACAATATTCATATTGTATTCAAGTGCGGGCAATTATTGTTTTTATAATATAATATATTACGAAATATAAGACGCGGAATAATAATTTCGGATACCAATATTATACTGTGTAATAATAATAATAATATTATACTCGTATACGGGTATAAGACAGAACGTATATAGTAATATATTCATAAAGCACTCAGTCGAGTGTTCGAGTGTATAGATTTTTATTTTATAATGTTAAATGTTACCGTTTAAAACTAGAAATCCGTCGAGAACTGGTTACCACAAATCCCTTTCGTCACAACCGGTATTGATTAGTTAAAACTAGAACTAAACTGGGTTCAACCTACTTGTTTTAGTTTAGAGACACTGTGTCGTGTCCGAAATAAATTAATGAAAACTACGATTATCTAGGGGAAAATCTGGATTTCCGGATGTAATTTTTATATATTGTTAATAATTTTTCAACTAGGGAAATGTAACAATTAACCACGTATTACAATATAAGTCCGTCAAATGTAGGCATTCGTTTATGTTTGGAACACGATAATCTAATATTTTCATTCGTTTCGGTATGGTTTACACTATCTCGACGTTTAGAAATTACGCAGGATATGATTTTTTTTTTTAACATTAGTTTCGACCGAGTTGATTATAATATTGCAGTTAACCGGTCAAAACCAGTATTGGAAAAATAGGCGTGTGGAGGAAACTAGTTCCGATGGATTTCGCGTTTCAACTGTAATTGTAATATTATTATACAGACAGTCGTACCCTTTTACTCGTCGTCTCTTTATCCGGCACTCGCGGCCGCGTTTGTAGCAGATTAACGTGCGCGAATCGGCTCCGCCGCCTCATCCATCCAGCCCCTCATCGACTTGTGTAGTACTTTTCGCGAATTAAAATCGTAATATTGTTGCGCTCGCCACGGTATTGTTGTATAACTATTATTTATTTTTAACGCGGTTTTTTCAAAAATAATTTTAGCGGGGGCAAACTTTTAAACCACCAGTTGATTGACTCCCGCCGTAAAGGCATCATGTCCATTTGTTTGCGAATATGCGTTATAAATTATAATAATAATTGACGAACGACGATGTTCGTTCGGTGTTTTTTTTTTTTTGTTTTTAAAATCTGAACGTAGCGATTATTAGTTTAACGTTTGATTTTTTTTTTTTTTTTTTTGTGTATGTAATTAACTTTTCAACCAGAAAAAAAGGCTCCGATCATCGACTTCAAAGGTGGTTTCCGGTAGCGAATGCTGTCTAGTATGGGTTCGTTGAAGAGGTCGTTGTTCGATATTTCTTATATAGTTATCCTAATAATGGGAAAAGGGTCAATTTAACGGAATAATGGTTTTTGTTAGGTATTTAAAAAAATTTAATTTTAGCTTCTTAAAAATTATACAAGGTTCAATCGTAAGTTGTTAGTCTTATGGCAATATAGAAATACCAAAACCCCCGTAGTCACGATTTTGATTTTTTTTTTATATAAGTTATTAATGTTATGATTTTGACGAAAATCGTAAAAATTTCAGCAGTTTGTCCGTTTTTTTTTCGCTGTAGTTTAGTGAAAAATAATTGTAAAGACTAGAAGATTCCATTGAATATTATTTATTAACACTTTATAAACCTATAACTATTTGAAATTGTCGAGATTTTTCGTTTATAATAATTAATCGTTGCGTGAATTAAATTATTCTACCATCCTCAAAGTATGTCGGCTTTTTTTTTTTGTTTTGAATGTCATGTAGGATTTAATGAATTCAAAATGTATTTCAATATTATTCAATATTTGTATAGAAACCCGCAACGAACCCGTTACACCTATCGGGTTTTATGTTCATAGATTTTGTTTTCTTTTAATAAATCTTATTTTATTTATTGTATTCTTTACTTACTCTACACATATCCCTACCAACAATGACTCAATGACCGCTATGTTTGCTGACGATAAGGTAATTGTAACATCTAGCAGGGACCAGCTGACTGCGACTAAGAACTTACAAATCTCAATCGATAATATCTTTAACTGGACGAGACGTTGGAAAATTCAAACCAATAGTAACAAGTCAATACACGTAAACTTTACTTTGCGTAAAACTGTGAATAGCCAAATATCGTTGGGTCAAACAATAATGCCACAAAAAGATTCGACTAAATACTTGGGTATGCATAGGGTATTCAAGATGCATACCTTGACTCCCGCCTGAATTGGAAACATCATGTCCGTTAGAAAAAATTACAAACCAAAGAAAAAAATGCGCGAATTGTATTGGCTTGTTGGAAGACATTCCAAACTAGACCTTGGTGACAAACGTCTCCTTTACGTAGCCATCATCACACCGATTTAGACTTATGGCATACAGCCGAGGACGACTGTACAATCAAATCCAACATCGAAGATATTCAACGTTGTTAAAATATCGCCCTTAATACCATTGTAGCAGCATCCCGGATTGATAGGTACATGATATATCGCGATCTGAAGATATTATCCATCCAGGACATAATCAAGAGTTTTGCTAACAAACATTCGAATAGACTAGAGCTACACTCCAACGCAGCTGCCAAACAACTTCTTGACAACTCGCAAGACATTAGGCGCCTCAAACGATTGAAGCCGTACGATTTAGTTCAAGTGACTTAAGCTAAGGATTGGGGCTACCTCATTGCTGGTGTACAACCCCAAACATGTTCACGTATACATAATTATTTATTACTCATGTATTATTTAATATTTATAAATCCATTATGAGTTGTATTTATAAAGACTAAAATCGTTTAAAGAAAATGTTGTTGAAAAAAAAAAAAAAAAAAAAAAAAACTAATAACGAATTACGAATATTATAAAACAAATATGTTTTTGAACGTGAATGTTTAACTATTGTTTCTTAGATTTTAAGCAAAGCGAAGAATGTGTTGGTTTTACCGCAGATTATATAAAACCAGATGGTGCACTCCGGAATATCGCGGAAATGTAAACATACCGAATCTACCTCAAAGCTACGTGACAAATCTTAGACAAAAAATAATAATTTTTTTCTTCTATGATATTTTTACGGAACAGTATCACTGAATATCGTTTTGACAGGTACTATTTTGTTTAAATTACCACAAACATTCGAATAATGCAAACTGTTTGTACGGTTTACAGGATTTTGATGATATTTTATTGTATTTTTTTATTATATTCAGTCCCAGATAATTTAAGCAAAGAAATCCAAAAAATTATGTTTCTTGTATAAACCCCTTTTCAAATTTCAAACCGGAATTGCCGTCGGATCTAAAGACTATAGGGCAGAATCAAATTCTAATAAAAAAATAGTTAATTAACTATTGGAATTTAAAACTAAATACAAGTTTTCCAATAAATTAATCTAGTTGTGTCAACGGTGCCTATTCGATTAATTATTTAAAAAAAATAAATAATTATTGATGTAAAAAATATTTTATACTCTAATTTACCGGCAAAACAAACACTGTTTAAAAAAAATATGGATTCAAATACAAGGTTTATATAATCTGTGGTTATACTAAAAAGTGTGTGTTTTTTTTTCTGTATGCGAGCAACTTTTCTACCAGACAACCTGCTCCGATTTTTAAGTGTTGCATTTTTTCTGAAAGCATTTTAAATCTAGTTGATGTATTATAGAAGTCTTTTTTTTTTTCGTTGTAGTTTTTTAATAATTTGGAAAAACCGAGAAAATTTACGGCAATAATGTTTTCATTATTTTCCGTTTTCTTTTTGTTTTAATTCGGTTAAAAATAATCGTAGTGACGTGAAATTTTCACAGAATATTAAAATTGCGTTTCTCTAGACGGGAAATTTTCAAAACATTCTGGCCATTTTTAAAACTATTTATAGGTATTTTAAGTTATTATTCGAATTAATTAAATAAAACTGTTTATGCTGAACAGAAACGCACGAAAATTTGACTCAAGTTCCATCAGAAGTTGATCGTAATGATGACAAAATAAAAAAATTGAGTGTACCGTTATAATTATGTTTTATAAGCGTAATGTGTGAATTTTGATGAAAATCTTAAAAATTACGGTATTTCAAAACATGATTAAGTGAACCATTTGCTTTTTCATTAGCAAGTGTTTATCGTCGCGTATAAATGTAAATTAAATCCCCTTTTATATCCTACATTTCCGATTTGCCACCCATGGTGCGAAATATGTGTCTCAGATTTTTTTTTTTTTCTTCTTTAAAATATAGCCGTGTAATATTTACAATATATTAATATGGGTTAAGTTCTCGAGCTATACGAAGATGTCATTTTTAGATATATATATACGCGGAATCGCATAAATAAAAATACATTTAGAGTAATTTAATTCGATATTAGGAATGAAAAAAAAAACCCCCCTATAGTAATTTAATACATAGGTGCCTATAATGATAACGATTTTCAATATGTTCGCGATAATTATTATATTATGACGATAAATCATCGCGAACAAAAACGATTCCGAGCTAAATTCGAACTCAGTACATCGTATCAGTTCGTATCAAAAACTGTTAAAAATGCCTAATACAAAATCGAATTGCGACTGTCCGACTGGTTTTCGAACGAACTATTTTAACACGCATAAATATTTGAACTTTAAACGCCGATATAAAAAAAAAAAAAGAAAAAGAAAGAAAATTACAACGGCCGTAGCAAGATGATTTCTGGTAATAAATTGTCGAATAATAGAAAAAAATAGAAAGAAAAAAGGGTACCGTAGTAAAGCCGCGACAACAATAGTTGTTATTTTACGTTCAGAATACAAAATCCGACCCGGTCTGTGTAAAACTAATATATATATATCTATATATATAATTTTGGAAAAAAAATAAAAAAAATCGCGGATATTGCGGATTTCCGGTAGAAAAGTCGTTTAAAGACAGAGAAAAATAATAAATTTTAAATTAAAAAAAAAAAAAAAAAAAAACGCGCATCGTAGTAAATGTTTTCTTCGCATCGCTCGGGAAAAAAATCCGTGTTTTTTTTTTTTCTATTTTTCTTTTAACCCCAGACGGTTATTAATAAATCATATAAACTAAAAGAAGAAAAAAAAAAAATTAATAAAATATTATTATTATTATTATTATTATTACACGACATAGGCTTGATGAACCGTACCGTGTACTCGGTAATTCGAATACGGTCCGGAGTTGACTACTCCGGTTGACGTTGAACGATCGGTTTTCGACGTACAAACGTATTTTCGTAGACGTAAAACTAATATGAACGTAACTCGATATTTTTTGGTGCGATTTTCTATCCCGTATTGTAACGGTAACACAGTTTCGCATTGCACATAAATCCGCGCTTTATTTATTATAATAATAATGTAAGGCCGGTTAAAGAGATCGCATTATTATTATTATTAGAAACCTATCCTTTCGGTCGGGTAAAAAAAAAAAAAAAAAAAAAAATAAAGAAACATTACGAATATTATTATTATTGCGTACATATTATATTATATTATTACACTCGATGTAATACCGCAATAATTACGTAGGTTTAATCGTAAAAATTTGTTAACGACGACATCGGTCGGACGCACTCCGCGGTCAAGTGCAGTAGCCGCCGTCGCCGTGCACGTTCGGCACAGATGACGGGCTACGGGTATTGCGAAATTTATTATTTCGGGTTGGTATGCTTAAAAAAGGTTTTTTTTTTTTTTTTTTTTTTTCCCCGTTTATTATTTACGGATTAGGTTTTCAGCGGCGCGCGCGCGAACGTATTAAAAATACGGTAAGGAAACAAAAAAAAAAAAAAAAAAAAAAAAATATATAAATCGTAATATTATAAACGTTTTTCTCGGCCTTCGCCCAGCGCGTACGGCGTAAACGGTCGCGGTTTTATTGCATTTATTATTTTGAATTTTTTTTTCCCCCCTTCTTTTTCGCTCGTACACGCGCCGTTCGCGTATACATTTAACCATTTTGTTATTATTATTAATATTTTTTTTTTTCAAATTAATAACCTAACCTAACCCTCGGGTTAGTATTATGTTCGTAGGGTATTTTATTATATTAACGACGGTGGTGGAAAAAAAAAAACCGAAAATTGTACTTTGTAATATTATAAGGTGTATAAAAAAAAAAATTACTATATCGTAAAAAAATAAAAAAAAATAAACAAAAAACCTACCTGGAAACCGTTGATGGGCGGCGGCGGCGGATACGTGAAGGTGCCTTTGGCGCTGGCCACCACCCACGCCTCGGCGAACGTTTCCATGGCGCTCTGGAAATCCATGGTGGCAGCGACCCACCTAAGCGGTTGGCCTCCGGGGGCCCCTGTCCGCTGTTAGGGGGGGGGGGTGACGAGGGGCCAAGTGCGCGTAAATAACAATAATAAAATTAATAATTCGTATTCGACTGTCAACTGTTCGGCGTCGCTGTTATTGGCGTCACGCCGTTATCGTCGCGCCAACTCGATTAATAATTGTTCAATTTATTATTATTTTTTTTTTTTTTTCGTCTAAGACGTCGTCCCGTTGTTCCGTATACGCGACTCGCGAAGAACGCTTGGCTGGCGGACTGGTGGGCGGGCGGACGGGCGGACGGGCGGGCGACCGGTACGCGCGGATGCGGACGACGGGAAAGCAGCAGAACACGTGGCCACGCGGTCGCGTTCCGGAGCCGACTGAACCGCGGTGAAAACATGTGCCGCGGCGACGGCAATATTATTATTCGCCGCCGCCGCCGCCGCCGCCGTCGCAGCCCGAGGCGTCTTTCCGCTTCCCGCCGCAGCCGCCCGTGCGAAAACCGCGTGCGGCGGCGTCTTTTGTCGGCGCGCGCGGAATACACGGCGTTTAAAATACGCCCTCTCCGGGACCCGCCTTCGAGTCGCCTTTTTTCCCCCTTCGTTTTTCTCCACCCTCCCGGGCCCAGCACCCACACCGGCTGCCCCACCCGTCGAGACCGTTAAAAACGCCACCTCTGCGCACGAAACACCGCAAACCGACTTACGCCGACGCCGTGTATTATATAATTGCTGTACCCTCCACACGTATACGAGTGTTTCTTCGCGGATTAAAAACACATTTTTTTTTTTTTTTTGTCTAAATTTAAAAAAAAAAAAAATAGGTCGCAGGCGGGGAGTTTAAAAAGTAGGAGAACAATTTAATTTACATCTGTAATCAACTCGATCAATCAATAACCGTCATTGCTAACGAAATACGAGATTCTGAGCAAAGGTCGGTAAAAATATTATTTTCATCATAAAGCCAAATATACACAATAGTGGGAAGACTAATAACATTAATAACGGTGAGTATGAATAAAACAATAACATTTCATTTTTTACAATTAATATAAAACAGTAAAAAAAAAAAAATAAATAAATAAAATATATTGACTTTCAATGTATAATCGAATTAATATTTAATGTTGAATTTAACTACAACATTGTTAATAGTGAACGTTAATTTACAAAATTCGATGAGTATAATTATAGATATTTTACGAGTTCAATTCATTCTACGCATTTATTAATACGCATAATTTATTCGACCAATAGTATTTGTTGATTTTGGCTATAAACTTTCTTAATCCAATAATATATTTCTCAGACTAACAAAACGATTGTTATTTGAACATACGACCGATTTGTCGACAAACGAATGAAATTACGAAATTGACTTCAGCCCTACTTCCACGGGGTCGGCCTAGACAACCGCGGTTTAACGGTAAGTATTTATTATTTTGTCCGGGCACATCGATTTCCGTATGCCCTTCGTAGGCGCATCACGAACGATATCGAATAATAGCGAACGATATACGACACGGCACATAATAATACGCCTATAATACTTTTTCGTTTTACACCATTGTCTGCAATCTGGATTAAGATTGACGGTATTATTTAACGCATATTGTAATACCTGCGGATTATAGTGAAGTGAATCCAATGCTATCTTAATCCGGACATATCGTATATAATAAGATTCTTTTTTCGTAGAACACGAGAATACAGCGAAAAGAATATTATTTATTTTCATTGGAATACGTTCCGGATTGTTTATTGAAAAATTACGCGTATTGTCGCTATGAAAAAATCCGTATAAAACGCGGCGGGTTCTTAAAAAAAAAATAAAATAATAATAATAATAATAATAATACCGTGCACTCGTGACGGTGCGATTCGAGATTTAGGCGAATACAAATCCGATAATTTACTATATTAATCGGGGATTTGGTGTATAGGAACGCGATTACCTAAAAATGTGCTACGGTTGAAATCCGAAACACGTCAAAAATAGTTTCCGCAAACCCCTCACGTCGCAACTTTTTTCGTCAATCGATTTTGACTGGTTACGACCGGCTAGAATTAGTAGCGCAGACCCTCAACGTTAAAAAACGGGGGTTTAACGTACTTTTTTGTTAGTCAGAACTAGTTGTTAACTCTGAGATGATATACTGATGGAAGCTAGAACCAAGGGAATGTTTCCAAAAGTAATTTTTACGCCGTTAGTTTATAATAGGGGAAATTACGGGTTGACTACATATTGGAATAATTTCGGTAAATATATATAGGCGTTTATTAACGTTCGGAACAGGACAATGTAACACTGTTATTCGTTTCGGGCCGGGTAAACTATCGTGGCGTATGGAATTCTGATTATTTTTAAAATCAGTTAGCGCGGTTCGTTTCTAGTTGTTAACCAGTCGAGAGCAGTTTTGACGGAATTCCGGGTTTTAAATGTAACGCGGATAGAGAGGGCTACGACTGTGGATTGTCGCGGACGTAACTTTCCCGCCGCCAAACGCCCGCCACCCGGACTACACCGATTTGTTCCGCGGAGTCGGCAACGGTCCGGTTCGCGCCACAGTCGGTCGGGCCGGATTTTTGTCGGCCGCCCCCCCCCCCCACAGCAGGGAAAACGAAAAACGTCTCCGGTGTAGTTTTGTGCGTACGGGGGGCGCGCGATCAAAAAAAAATACCGGCACCGTAATTATATCTGCGCTAAAATTAAACGTATCGGAAATAAACGCATATCGCATACAAGTAGAGATAACACTCGATTACGTTATTCGAGCCACGAGTCAAATATTGTCTTTTAGTAATCAACGACGATTCGTTGAAGTCGTATACGTTTCTTGTGCCTGCCGTTTTGCCACGTCCAATAAACTCGAGCACCGTGTTAGCAACGTTCAACTCGGTAAATCAGAGTCTGAAACATTTTTTTTTTTGTTTTTTATTTAATAAGAACAATCTACGCTACAAGGCGTAATAAGCAAATGTGAACACATACATAAAAAAATGTTTATAACCCCGAACACATGAAGAGTGAGGCCGTCCAGTGGTAGAAGCCAACGTTATTTTATTTATTTATTAATTATTAACTTAACATAAATTAAATTAAAATTAAATGGTTTGAACATTTAATAAATCACGACACCATTTTCTCTTTAGACGGCGCGGGGGATTATTAGGAAGTGAGTTGGTAGCGAGTTCAGCGGTTAAAGGGTTAAAGTGAGACTGTAATTTAGAGTGGAATTTTTTATAACGTTTTGTGGCATTTACTGTTTCTATTTTGAAGTCATTTTGTAGTGCGGAAACATTTTAAATGATTGAAAAAAGCGTTTGAAGATGAAACCAATATGAGCAGATCCAAAACATTCGAATGGCGCAAAAGGTTTATCGGCGGGATGGTGGGGTCGCGAAGCCGCCGTTAACGGCACGACTCCCCGTGCCGGCCGACCTTCGGCTTGGAAAAACGGTGGCAAAAGTTCGAGAAATTCCTCAATCATATTTGACGGTACGAGGAGAACTCCAACAGAGGACGGTACGTACACGGACATCACGGGGCACTTCAATCGTAACGGCTACGGGCAGTTTTAATGCGATTTAATGCGTTATAGGTGCCCCTGCCGATCGGTTACGATATGGGTTACGGGGGTACGTTATATTGTTACGTATATTATTTCTCGGGCACCGGCGGCCGGTTCCCGGCGCGATTGCGATAAATCCGGATTACAGGCGTACCGCCATCGCCGTCGCCGACAGTAGTTTAATCCCGGCCACGGCTGATCCGATTAATAATAATAATAATAATATATATATATATATATATATATATAGATATATACGTACGTATGTATTCGAAAATGTCGCGCAAAGTTGCGCCGCGCGGCCGTAATCCTCCCGGCGATTATCGTTATAATAAAATACGCGGCTGCGGGTTAGTTCGCCGTCTGTATACGGTCGCCGCCGCCGCCGCAGTTCTTCGCCCGCACGCGTCGACGGTCGGCCGTTTAGAAAATCCACTTAGAACCACGCCCGCAATAATGTTATATTGTTTTTCACGTGTAATATATATATAGAGAGAGAGAGAGAAAGAGAGAAAGCGAGAGGCGCACTGATATAATATCCAGTGTTCGAACACTTCATAATTCGTATTATTGTTTTTGTTTTAAAATAAATTACCGTGCAAAAAACAATTGCATAACAACTAAAATCGGGTTCACTAATTTCGACGGTTTTCTTTTTTTTTTTTAATTTTTTTTTATCGTGTTTAAGGATTGTAGGCCGCGTGATTTATATCGGGACTTGTCTATTCGCTTCTGAACCGTGCGGCATCGTATTGCATCGCGCCGGATTTCTACCGTTCGAAAACGGCACACGCAAACTGTTCGGATACGGATTTATTTCATCATTGATGAAATGTAAAATTGTAATTATTGACCGGGCGAAGCTCAACAAAACGGCCTCCTCGACGCGCCACCCATATCCAAAATGTTTCCAAGGAAAGATAACGACACGCCGGAGCAAGATTTCTGGTTCGAAAAGTTGTTCACGGACAACCGAAAATAAATTTAAAAAAATATAAAAAAAATAAAAACAGTAATCCGCGAATAATATCGCGTACTTTGTTTTAGTAAACACAAAGTGATTTTTTTTTTTTTATTGTTGTTGTACTATTGGAAATCAATAATTATTTCATAAATCACAATCAACGTGTGTCTGATATTTCTATAACATACAAGCGTTTACTACGGGGTGGGGCGGTACTCGTGTGTTTGTACTTATCACTTACTTAATGTTAGATTATTGCGAACGATCGATGTGGGAATTATTGACTAAGTATATTCGATTAAGTACCTATAATATTTCATATACACGTCAAATGTATCAAATGTGTCAATGTGTGTCCGTATTTCTAATCTTATTCGGACACTTATTGATAAGTGGATTAGTGTATTAAAAATACAAGTGCGTACCTATTATAGGTAGATTACGTAAAATGGAAACTTTTTTTTTTTTATATATATATAAAGAATAGGATACCAAATGGTGCTCGCCTATTATATTTGATATTGAAATTATTTTAAATGAATAATATCAATAAACTGAATATTATTGTTAAGTATTACATTGCACAGTACTGTGCGCGACGTGCGTGTAGCGCGTGAACGAAATAAAATTGATTATTTTGGTTTGATTTTCAAACGAATCTATCGATTTTTTTTTATGAAATATATACGTAACCGGTTTAATACTAATGCGATAGTTTTATACAAAGAAGCGTGCGTTTTTCGAATACATTTTAAAACTGTTTTAAGTTTTACTCAAATTATAGATAGATATCATTTTTTTTTTTTCTTACAATAATTAATAATTCACATTGCGCCATACGTAATGTTATAACTAACAATAATTGCGCAGCAATCGAATTTATCAAAAACCTAGTCACCGGTAACTTACCAACATTATTTTATAATAATGCCTATAGTGTTAATGACGTAACTTCATCAAACAATTAGACAGTTTCATCAGTTATAATATTACGCATTTTAAGAATATCGATATTTGTAATCATTACGAATCTCTAAATTCCACATAGTTCGGTAAAACTTGTTTAAAAATTAATATCGAAATTTACAAATGAATATTTCGCTGTTAGCTCACCGCCACGCCGTCCATCCGGCGGTCGTCGCTTAACTCTCCCGTTCGCGAACGAAATATTAAACAAGAAATCGGGAAATTTAATTTAAAAAAAAAAAAAAAAAAAAAAAAAAAAATGGTTATGAATATACAAATTATTAGTGTAATTTCTGTGGATTTTTTACGTTGGTTTACCGTATTACTTGACCATTTCCCTTACGTTATTATTGCCCAACTATTTAGGCAAATAATAAAATCGCATACATGGGGATTATTACAATATGTTATGGTTGTATAGATTTGTTTTTAAATTTAAATTACTAAATTACTGATATCGTATGCAAATATATTAAATAGCATTGTACCAAAATTAATAATTTTGCTTTGAACTCATTTACACCACAAAGGCGGTGGGCGAAACCCCAAAATACTCTTAGCTTGATTTTCACCACGCGTGTCTTGTGCGTTTTAAAAATCGCCCCCTTCGTTTATCATATCCGGAATCCGCCCCTGGTAGTGCAATATAAATAAATATTATAAATCGTATGGCGAAACTTACCAGTGTCGTATTTTATTTCATCATTTCCAAAGAGACCAAAATATACAAATTTTCTTTAGTTTCTATATAAACACAATGTAATAATATAGGCGCATATAGTATAATACTTGTATAATAGTTTGTACATAACTATAGATTATTGTTTCGTTCAAACGGATTTAATCAAATAATCTAATAGGCACATTATTTGTTATCAAAAACCAATGTTTGGAATTTACTTGTGTAGTTTCAACTGTTCGATACGTTGAATTTAATTCAACGGTCAACCAAAATCAGTACTGAACTTGTGCTCGACCTAACTTATTTCATATTATTTCGCCCGGTGGTGTCAATAAAATGAATGACGTGTATAATGCAAGTAAGGCAATCGAACGAAACAGCGCGAGTACACATTGGACGCCAATATTGTTGGCGTATCGCAGAGGCATATTGATCGAGGCGGCCAACGATTGGCCACATTAATCTAAATCCCATAATTAATAATCACCGCGGATTACCACCTCGCGGATGACAAAGCTTAGACTCAACGAATTATTATTGAAACAAATGTACTAATTCGTCGCTTAAATACTAGAATTATATTAACGATTATTGTTATACGTAGATAGTACAGGCGAATGATAATCTGCGAACAATGCAAACAAACATTCTATTTCGAAATAAATAATTATTCTGTTACATAATATTTTTGCGAAGGCTCGAAGCATTATTGAAAATTCGTATCGAACTATTGCAATAGATTTATCGGTAACCTATGCGGCGTATGTACATAATTCGCGGCAGCAGGCATACCTACGAATCGAAATGTAATCCATAAATCCACAATGGTATCTAATACGAAATATAAATATTGAAATCCGAATAATCGCATTTATATCGGCCGTAGATATTATTATTGTTATATTATTATTCGATAATACTAATATTACAGTACGGGGAGCTCGTTGATTTTTCTAGGGGACACGCTCCATTTTCGTTGTACGTTACCCAATACAAACCCCGAAAATTATTTTTCCCGTGACGCCGACTGGTAGCGATTGTAAGTCAATGTCAAAAATCGAAATATAACCGTACGGTTTGCCGTGTGCGTTTATGTATTTTTTTGTAATTTTCAATCGACAACCGCAGATCTCGTACCACGAAATGTTGGTGAGGCGACGGGATGGTGTCCCGTAACACGAGGTAACATTATTATTTAACTATTGTCATCGTATTTTTTCATCCCGTAAGGGGGTTACTGGTTAGTGTGTATCAACACACATATGCGGAATTTTTCTAATTTTCAGGGACCAATGGAATGGAATAAAATATGGTCGGGAACAGTGGCTAGGAGGAGACGGTGCAGCCATGGGTGGAGGCGTACACTAGTTTTCTATTTCGTGGCGTGCGCGTTGTCTGGTTTATTGCTGGTCGTTATTTTGGGTATTTATGATTTACGGATATGATAGTGTAAGCTGCCTATAAACGGCTATTAAGTTACTTGGGCGGCGTTGCGCTACAAAATGTCGACGGTTGCCTATTTAGCCCCTCGAGACATACGTATGTTTAAAGGGGTTAGTATAGGCAACCCGCGGCGAAATGTCGCGCAAAACAGACAACGGGGTCGGCGAGAAATCCATCGAACGTCCCCCGGTATTCCAATATCGCAGTGTTCGCCATTATTTATAATAATATGCGCCTAACAGTTGGAATTTCACTCTTTTCACTATCGTATTATAACGCGTGCTTGTCGTTCATTACGCGTTCAAATTCGCAGACGTACAAATACGACTCTGCAACACACACGATAATATTTATCTATATATATATATATATATTTTTTTTTTTTTTGGTACTAAAGTAATTGGCTGGTCGTTATCAACAACGCCAATTAACGCGATAATAGAAAACCCGGTCAGTTTAAACTATAGCGCCCATTTAAACACGACCATAACAGACTAGAAATCGTGTTATAAAAATGATGACACGATAAGATACGGACGACTTAACGAGTTATAGCGGATATGGCGGCTTCAAATTTTTGTACGGTTAGCATTGGGTGCCTCCTAGTAATCTAGTTTATTATCTATAGCTGTGACGGTATCGGATATCGGTGGACTTAATCTTCTGAAACCGTGGCGGAATAATGCGAGTTTAATATTTGATGTCACCCAAACTGTGGTCCTCTAGAAGTGTTGTTATCTTAAAATCTCGTGTCAACCTAACGTTTCTATCAAGTGTATAATCTTACAGTTATATTATTGTTTTTAAGGTTTCGTACATTTCACATGGCGTATATCATTTCAGGGATATGTCCACAATGGCACTGCTGGTGATATGTAAATGCCAATAATTCCAACACAATAAATTGAAAATAATACACAGGCGAGACAATAGAACAAGAATACTTTTGGTCGATAGTTTATTACCCTTAAAATTACGTGTATAGGAACGGGGCACGTTCGTAGAGCAAGGTAGGTATTTAAAACGAACACATTCAAAATACGAATCGACACGTTCGGTGTTTTTGCGGTTATTCCGGGCATCGTACAACCATGCAAACGGAATAGTATTTCTATTTTGATGAAACGTCTTTATTATTATTGCTTGTTCCCGGAGTCGAGTGAAAAACGTACGCTAGTACGAGTCTTTGCGAAATTTTATTCTCATCGTTCGGTTCTACGGGCACAAACATTGCATCAGTAGGAATACTGTGCGATTGTGATTGTGTGAACATTTAAAATCCTTATGGAGACCGTGAGCGGTGCTGCAGCTGATGACGGACGTTATACGTGATTATTATTGTTTTTCGTTGATCGGGGAAAAACTTCCCATGGGAAAATTATCCGCTGTATGAACACGAATAGACGAAATCGACCACTAAAAATAAGAACGCCGTTTCCGTTCACACTCGGTGTAGTAACCGGGTTACGGGTAGCCATACGTACGCGCACAATAAATCATTGTTTCGCGACATCATGGAAGTCATTACAACATTTTAGTGAATACTCACATACACACGCACGCATCTAATACGGTACATATTAATATAACACGTACGAATTCGGGTATAATTTAATAATTAGAAACGGTATAGTAAATATAAAGAATCGCGGTACGTGCGTTTGTGGAGTCGGGTCTATGCGGTTCTAACGGTTTTAGTATTTGTAGATAGATTGGTCGTGAATTGATCATTGGTCATCCGTCCGATTATTATTTTTTAGAGGAATAGGAATCGTCTCTAGTGAGTTACGGTATATTCAATGGCGTATGCAGGATTATTCAACGGGCAGGGGCACGAGAGTTAGACAACTATAGGTAAAATGTAAGGTTAGGTTTGAAATAATAAAATAGGTACACTCCTAATACTGTTATTACTTATTATAACTCACGATACTGTTAAAAATATAAAACATATAATATAAGTGTATTACAATTTTCATTATTTTCTCCTCCAGACATGCTGTTTTTGGTGAATTATTTAAACATTTGTTTATAACTTCAATATTTGCCGACTCTTATTTTTCGTTTATGTATCTTTTTTTTTTTTTGTTAAATATAGAGTTAATTCGTTGAGATGTTCTTCTGCTATGGTATGTCTCAAATATAATATTATAAACGTCTCAACGTTGAGAATAAACATTTTTGCAGGTGCTAAATAAGAGTGATAGTCCTATATGATATTAACATCATAATTGTATGTTGGTAACGATTTAAAATAAAATTGTTTACACCTAGCTTAAGACTATATTTTTACGATTTCTGTCAAATTCTGAACTACAAATGATTATAAAAAAAAAAAAAAAAAAAATCGTGATTACCGTTAATCGATATTATTTTATTGCCTTAAAAGTAACTTATGTAATCTTGTATTAAAATGTCAAGCATTTTTGAGAAACCAAAATATTTCTAACCACATAGAACATTTCAAATAGTTTAAATAAACTCAAATAACATCACAATGCTAATATAAGTATTCGGTAAATGTTTCAGATCTGTAATTTTTTTTTTCACTGAATTCAATAAAAAAAACAAAATAAAAAATAACAGGAACCATTAAATATTCCGGTTGTTTTTACCATGAAAACTATATGGAATATCAAAAAACGGCCTCTCTAATGTATCAACCATTCAAGATTTGTTGCTGGAAACCGCCCTTGAATTGACCATTGGAATACGCTTTCTGTTAGAAAATGTATTCGTAGACGTAGAAAATAAGCACACGTCACAGTAAAATCAATACGCTCCTTACGCTGAAAATCCAAAAATTAAGATAAAATAGTATAGGGTGTCTTAAAAAGAACGCCGGATTTGAAAAGACCGGTAATTTTTGTTGTCTATTATCATTGAGGTTCTGTATTAATAAGTGGTTTTGTGGTTCTTAATGATTGTTGTTTGTATTGTAGAGCAATAGAAAGATACAGTAAGAAACTAGCGTGTTTTTATTGTGAAAACTCACTACTAGAATCGTGAAAATTAGCCGGTGTCTGTACGGACATTTCTTGTGCATCACAATGCACCAAACAAATCATTTTTTCGTCGGTTGATCAGGAAATTTGAAAAAATTGTTTCGGTACAAGACAACTTGCCACACTTCAAGAGAAACAATCGCTCTGGTGCGTGAGAAGTTCCCGGACAGACTAATCTCGTTGCGGAGACCAAACCTACCCACCTCGATTTTGCGACTCATTACCGTGTGAATTTTTCTTATGTGGATAAACTAATTCATGGGTTTACCAGAACAAAGTCCGAAATGTCTTGGAACTTAAACAAGAAATTCGACGTGTCCTCGTCGAACTTGATGGGCCAATGTGTGATCGGGTGATGGTCAATTTCCTACGATTGCCTGTATGGCTAGTAGGGGGAGGGGGCGAAGATCATATACCCGATATTGTTTTTCACGTTAAAACCTACATTTTTCCTGACGAGTATGGTGTGTTTTATTTAGAGAAATGAATTTGATTTATAGCAGTTTAAAATCCGGCGTTCTTTTTGAGACACACTTTATATTGAATTATGTGTAATTTTTACTAATGTCGGAGGGTCTCGACGAACGAACAAAACGCACGATGTCAACGGATAAAATGTAATATTGTGATTTAATTTGCTACTGTATAGTTTAATAAAGCGAGTGTAGTGACGTAAATTAAATTTCCGAACTTTATAATAATTGTCTATCTCATACTCGATGAAACCGTGCCACATTACCGACCGCTCTTGCCTAATAGCTACGAGCATTAGAGTATACATTACACATCATTATCCTAGAAATATGTATCGGCTAAATAGTTTAGTCATTCAAATTTTATGTTATACGAATTCCCCGTTACGAACTTATGATAAGTTTGTTTTCGGTATCATTTATTTTGCTATTAAGTAATACGCAGGGCTCGGAAGTTGTAGGCACTAAAATAGTTAATTTTTAGCGTTTAATAAAAACGCCAAAATTACCGCTATAAATGGCACTTAAAATTGAAAAATATGCAAAATAAAAAAAATAAAAATTCATTTATTAAAGAAACGTTTGATTTTTTTTTTTTATTTTTAAATTTTAAAATGTTTTATTCGAATATGAATATACCTAGCAATATATACAATATGGCGGTCTTACGAAATAGTACACGCGAATTAATTGAGAAAATATTAGTACAGACATATGTTTGGAGACGATTCGATGAACGGTTCTTTGTCTTTGGACATCATTATATCAATATATACACCGTAGAGTAGGTAGAACACCAGAAAAACACGGTCAATCTTACACGAAATACGTTTCGATGACGGCCGAACACTAAAATAAAATCATTGTGCACGTTCAGCCACTTGTAACTACTGATTCATAACGACGACAACAGCGTGACACATGTGAATACGACGAATCCTAATCGGATTATCCGACAATATTGCAGTACGATGCGACTCGCACCGATTTTAAAAATAACCAAATTATAAAAAAAAAAAACGAACGGAATTGCCTGATAAGAACGACGGTAACAACCGAATACGACCGTTTTGTACGAATGCGCAAAATCGTACTATTTGAAAATCAAAATTGTTCGACAATATCAATAAATATTTGTATTTATTTGTGTCTATCTCGTTTAATGTATAAAAATATGCCAAAAGTAGCACTTAAAAGTCTAAAATGTGTGTAAAAAAAAAAAAAAAGAAAAATTTCATATATGACATCGAGGATGTATGAAACAAATTTGCGCTTCACTCAAAATGCTCTAGGTGTTTTCAAAAAAAAAATTTCGCATTCGCTACAAATTCCCGAGCATTGGTTATAATTCACAAAGCATAGACGAAAGTCTTTATCAAAGTCATTTCGAGCAACTTAATAAACTAATCGCATGCAATACATATTGCCTATACAAGCACAATTTAAGGATTTAATTACATTTCATAGATTTACATACCGGAAATCACACAATGTACAACAAATAGGTTAGAAGTTCGGATGATAGGGTCGTTTAGATATTATTTAATTATTTACGCGACTGTAAATCATTGCGATCGAATAACGATTCCGATTTTCGGTTAATATTTTTTTTTTGTTAAATTTCAATCGCCAAACGTTATTAATTTGTAATATTACGATTGTCCGCGTTTTCAACGAATTGTGTCATACGTTTGAAAATTCAAAACATTCCACTGTGTAATCTCGTTTGTGTTATGTCTTTTCGCGTTACTACCATATATACGTATATTCAAATATTTACGAATAAAACCAAAAAAATAATCGTTATAGTCGTTTTTGAATCGCATACGAATGTGTGCGTATTCATGTAATTTCAAGTGCATAAAACATCCTAGCCCTAATAATAATAATAATAATAATATAGTCGGATACGGTATGGGAAGCAGATGATTATGATCAGGTATACAATTCGTACTATCACCGCTACAATATTATATAAAAATTACTATCCAATTATTATAATTATACGTGCAATTCGATTGTTGTTTATTGGTAATTTATCGTTTTAATCCGTGTTATGTATAATGGACTCGGCGATTTTTTTTCGTTTAAAAACCCATCACGTTTTCGTGAAATATGGAAAATATTTAAATTTTGTACGCGATCACGTATTTTCGAAGCGTCTGAACGACGTTGTATAGTGGCCGGTATATAAATTACAATATTGACTAAAATAAAGTGCCAGCGAGAGAAATCCGGCTGACAGGCGTCGGGTGTGGCAACTAAAGTTGCAGAGACGCCGCCCAGTCGGCGGACGCGCCACACGAACAGGCGTCAGAGGCGGAGCCCCGTCGCCTGTTGCCGGTGGTAACCCCCCGAGAGGGGGACAAAAAAACTGACGTCAACGTTTATGCATCCCCCTCCCCCTCCCAACACGACAACATAAAAAAAAAAAAAAAAACACACACACACACACAGTACGTATAAACGCGTCCCTTAAACTCAATGGAAGAAAAAATTATAATAACAATAAATAAAAAAAAAAAAAAAAAAAACTCAAACGATCATAAACGAGCGAATTACTTATCGTCCCACTACCAATAATATCGTATCATCGGTTGTTTTTGTGAATATAAAATAAAGACGCGCACGCAGCACAAACGTCGTTTGTCGTTCGTTCGAATACTCGCTGGAACGCGCTTAAAAAAAAAAAAAAAAAAAAAACACTTTGTTCTCCGACACGATTTCCCGGTTTTATTCAACAAAATAATTGGACATGAGTTTTTCTGCGTACAGCGACTTATATATATATATATATATACCGTGTTTGCCGTAGCCGTCCCCGTCTGCGTTTGTCTGTCGGGCTGTCCGCGCGTCAGTCTCCTCGTGTAGGAGACGCCTCATTGTCGAGGTTTCCGTGGCTACCAATATAATTGTCGATAGAAATAATTCGCGACGGCGACGGCATTTATGCGCGTCAAGACTAATAACGTCCGTTGGTGTACGCGGTCGGCAACGCGAAATATTTCGACCGGACGGCGCCGGCTGTTTATCGGCGGGGGGGGTTATCGAAATACATGCATTTTTAATGCATTTTCAACGTCTTAATCCATGACGTTGGCCGCACGCGCGATAAAACGTACATTGTCTTATAGACTGTGTTTTTTCTTTATAATATCAATTACAATGCGATTTATGTAATTTAATCCTTTAGCTACCTTTTTTTTTTACATACAGACATAATAACACCGGTCGAGAGAAAAATACAGTAAACCGTGGAACATCTCACGGTCAACGAAGACCGGACTGCGCGCATATGTTGCGAATCTGTAACCTAAGGACAGACGTACTTCGGATAGTTCCGTTATCGAGAACAGTTGTTCCACGCGATATTATTGAAAACAAATGAGAAATATTAGGGGGAAAAAAAAAAACCATTTGAAAATGTATCGTGTTTTAAAGTTATTGCATTAATAAACGGGCCGCGGTTTCGTCTCGTGGTTTGTGTAAACGCATTTGTTGAAAACCGATTTTCGGAAATAATCTCCGAGGAAATTTTCGTGCAATGCGCACACGCGGCGTACCTAATACGATTAATATATATATATATTAAAAATAAATTAAGATAGTCGTCGGGACAAACGGTCGTCGGCGATAAACTCTTATTATAAAATATACAGTATAATATCGCTTTGTAACCATTGTAATCGATCAATAAAACTAATCCCGTGTACTATTGTAGTGCGTTAACAAAAAAAGAAAGAAAGTCGCACGGAAATTATAAATATTAAAAAAAAAAATTATACGGATAAAAAAAAAAAAAAAAAAATTAAAACAATAAATCGAATTACGGCGTACCGCCGACGGCAATCAATCGGCAATAATTTTTGATCGGATCGTTGTTTGGCGCGACAGATTTTATTTCTTGGACATATTATATATTGCAATGTTACAACTTTTTTTTTTTTTTTCGTTAATATTTATTATCTTTTTGTCTGCTGTTATGGTATCTATCATAAATCGTTTCGGCTGAATACGCGTTGATAAGAACTGGGTTAATAGGTATTAACTTTTTATCATTCGATACACCATAAAAAAAAAATATATATACCGCGGCAACAAAACTCATGTGTAAATACTTCTGTGTAAACAAATGGGTGACGCACGAAAACGCGTACGACGCCATTATAGCCAAGATAAATATTTTTTTTTTTTTTTAAAAAAAACCCCATAAAATATTGAACAAAATTAATATTTTTATGTTAATTATAATTTTACATCCTCGGTGTACAGCGAAGATGGTTCAGGATGGGGTTTTACTAAGATGCGTCTTGGTTTTTTTGTTGTTCGGCACTTTATCGGTTGGTATAAATTCTCCGATTTATTCATACAGTATATCATGAAAAATGTCGATTTTTCGACCGGTGGGATTTTATTTGTAAACAATTTCTAGGTGCTCAACGAGTCGTTTAAAAAATTTAAGAAAAAAAACCAGATAACACAATATTATGCTATTGTTGATTTTTAGTGTATCTTGGCTATGCGAGGGCGTAAAACACGACTAATACTATTTCGTCCGCAGAATCGTTTTCTGAGTGCAATGATTTATCCGTTGCACTGAGGATTTAAACTAAACTACCCTATATCCTTCATTTGTTTATACCTTCCGATCTTCTCACCTACTACAGTGATCCACCCGTGGTGCGGAATACGTCCGACTTTGTCTTTCATTATTATCCCTCAAAGTATCCCGTCTATAGAGTCAATAATATGAAATCCTCTATGATCGAAAATAGTTTGACAAAAACTCAACATTGTGCAGTGGATCTCGACTGTGCCCTAGATACCACAGTATGATTTGACGAACAATGGGAGGTAACAAAATACAAAAATTTAAATTTGACCATAATTAAATAAAAAAAAATAGCGATCGTGTAAAATTTTATTTTAGACAAATTTCAATAGCTAATACTTTCGTGTGGATAAATTTGTATTTGTTTTCCATGTTATTTTCGTTAGTTTGTGAAAATGTAAATATTGCTTTTGCGCCTGCAGTTTGATACCAGGCTGATAAATGAATTTTATTCCACGATGCAATTTTGAAGTATTGTTCGTAGCGATCACACAATTCTATCATGGAAAAAACCGGCGAATTTCACTAACTTAAAATTAAAACAAACAAATCCGTTAAACATAAATTAACCACTTTCAATAGCCTATATCGCTGAGACGGCCAATCTTATAAAATACACGACCGATTTGGTCGATTTTTTGTTGTTGTGTTCGTAACCTTGCCTGGACAATGTTTTTACGAAAGAAAATTACTGGAAAATCCACCGGATAAGTCGGAATTTCGGAGCTCCTTTTTAGAAAAAAACATTTGTTGATTTACCATGTAAACCAAATCTATATATATATATATAAACGTTATTATTTATTTCAAAAATTAAAATTATTTATTAAATAATTACGTTTAGATTTTTAAATAAAACAAAACAAATTTGTTAAATATTAATGAACGCATATAAGACTGTACGGGTCTTAACCATCAACACGATTCTAAAAATCGAATTTTAAAAAATAGCAATATTAAATTATAGTAAAATATTAAAAAAAAACCTTTCGATTATGTAATAATATTATAATTCGTCGGATAATTTTCGATTATCCGGACGCGGAAAATACATTGCGATTAACGCTATAATAGTGGCGTTATAGTAATAATAATATAAATATAGAGTAGTAGTGCGACAGTTAGGGAAAAAAAAAAAAATAAAATATTAAAAAAACCCGAACAGCTGCTACGGCGGCGGACTGTTTTAATATGCATAATCATTTTTGTTCGGTATCGTTTTAATTTTTTTTTTTTTTTTTTGCTCATTCGAAAGAAAGCAATTTCCTCGGTCACGTCATAATCCCCGGGCAAAGTAGTGCAGCCATTACGGATTAGAAATAAATAAAAGAAGAACCGTCCCCTTGGATGGGCCGAGGTTCGGGCGGAGGTTCGCGCGCTGTACAGTGTGTATATATATATATATATATATAAATTAAAGAATCGAATGTATAGGGAAAAAAAAGCGGCGGGGAAATATAAAAATATCCGCGTATAAAGCGGGTCCGCGTGCATTTCGAATTCGCCGGGATTACGGAAATGTAAAGAAAGGGAAAAATGCGTCCGGTCAATTAACGAAGCCGGAGGGGAACGCGATTAAAATGAGAGGACTCATCAGGCCAGGGGGATTTCCGATGTTTTTTCTTCGGCCGAGGAAGGAAATAATAATAATAATATACGTATATAATATTATATAAATATTCTCCGGCAGCAACACGACATCGACGTCGCAAATTAAGTGGCGGGATTAAAAAGTAAACGCGACGGTAGGGGGCGGTGGATGGGAAGATGAGAAAAAAAAGAAAAAAAAAAATACAAGCGATGCGCGCGGGGCAAAAATGACTGTACACATATTATAAAGTGCGCCGCGTACGGGTCGGCGGCGGTACTGGGAGTGAGTGAAGGGAGCGCCGGTGGAAAGGCGCGAGCTCCGCGGCGGCGGCGGCGGCGGCGGACGGGTCGCGGAGTAGTCGAGTGGACGCCGCGGCGGACGAACGGCCGGGGCGGGAAGAAATGAATACTATACCGGCGGGGTTTATGGGTTTTTTTTTTTTTTTCTTATTTTTTTTTTTTATTCGTATTTTTTTTCGTCGTATATTTATTTTACTGGGGGGATCTTTACATTAAGTGGTCGGCGGCGGCGGGAAGAGAGAAAGACATTTTTTTTCTCCGTTTATTTTCTTAATTATCGAGTTAAGACGAGGATTACTGTTTCATTTTTTTTTTTTTTTTTTCATTTTTTTGCTTTTTTCATCCCGTCAATGAGCACGTACTATACCGCCGCGCATAATTCACCGCTGGGTCACGTGCCCGCGCCCGCCGAAATCGTACTATTATTATAACGCACGCCCCCGAAACTCGAGTGTCCCCGTATACGCGCGCGTCTTAAGCGAAATTAACTGCGGCAATTTGTTTTTAACAGCGTCCGCTTAATATTATAGAAAATATAAGTAGTATATATATATATATATATATATATATATAAATTATTACTATCTCGACATATTGTATTACACTAAACGAAATGTACAAGAACATTTCTTCCGGATAAATGGGAAATAATAGAGTTATGTGGTGGTTATACGTGTTCGTAAATCGTCCGGATACGTGTAATTCGTTGAAAATAATGCTTGGCAAACCATTCCGTTCCGTATGATTTCATCGCATTTATAAATATTGCAAAATCTATAAAGTCACATTCGATCAGACATCTAGTATTATAAATTTTTTTTGCTTTTTTTTAGAGTTTTAGCACTTGTAGTTCTCGCCTAGTTTTAGATACGCGTATACGTTACGCCGGCTCTTCTCTCTCTCCCCCTGCCCCCTCATCCTCGGGAAAATTTGATTTATCACAAATATTACTATTGTGCAAATTCACGCGAAACACGCGCCTACTAAATATTGACATGATTTTATTTTTATTTTATATGATTACCAACGGCTGTTCAAACATACGTGTTTTGGGTGATGGTTAAAGGAAAATTTATAATTTTTCTCATTATCTAGATAAAATGTCGCTTTGTCTAGACAAGTGGTTCCCAATGTTCTTAAACGGTGGTGCCTTTTTGTAGACAAAACTGAGCAGCGGTGCCTCCTGTGAAAACCACGAGGAAATTTAATCTAAAAAATCTTATAATAAAAAATAACGGCACAACGCTCAATTTTATTCTTTACCATTTAGTACAACTAACGTGACATTTTTGTTCATTTTTACGGGGCAAATAAATCGAAAAAAAAACTCGAATATTCCATTTTTTTTTTTTTTTTTTTTTTTAAATTACACCACGTCTAGAAAGTGCTGAATTAAAATAAAAATACTGAGTCGAAATCAACAGATACCGTTACTTTTTTGATCCGGTTTTCCCCAATTTTAAAGAAAAATTGACCTCCTAACCTACCAACTAGACAGAATGTTCACCGGATAATGTCCACCTCTGACGATGATGACGTTTGGAGCAAGATTTCTGGTCGAAAGACAGAATAATAATGCACACACCATAGTACACAACCAATACTCGTACATTCTTTGCTTAGGTTAGGTTATTGCAAATATATATATATATATATATATATTTTTTTTTTTCTCATAGGCCACGGTGCCTCTGGTATGGGCTCGTGGTGCCCCTAGGGCACCGCGGTGCACAGCTTGGGAACCGCTGATCAAGACAGTTAAACTGTTATGCATGTTACTTATCTTTATCACTACTATCAATTTATCTTGATAATTTTTCGAATGACTATACTATCTATGCTTTACTATCTCGTGTCTATCTTTATCTAGATATTTTAAAATACGTATTTTTATACAAAACTGACGAGAATACATACAACACTCGTATTATGTGTATGGGCTATGTCGACTAGGCACTACTAATTCGATGCTTGTAATTTTGTTTCCCAATATTCAACAGTAGCCGATTTTCTTCACATTTAAAGTCACGCGTTTATTTATTTATTTCTTCTAAATAGGATTATCAATATCCAAACGTAGTGTTTACAATTATCCATGTCTATCCGTTTAAGATAATGTAAATTTTATTGTACCGCAACGGTGAAAAAGTTGAAAATGTGTGTACCTTGATTTTTGGTGCCACCGAACATCAATAAAAAAAAAAAAAAATTTTATTTCGATCTAAATCCGTAACCTACATATATAGGTATATAATATTACATTGAGAGAAAAAAAAAAAAAAAGAGAAAAACCGTTTTCTATTATTATAGATCTAATTCTGTCTGTTCACTGTTTAAGAGCAACCGCGCGAGGCGAAAATATACGAGACTGATTCGTAGACCGACTTATTCTTATTCTTTGCTCTTTTAAACACGCTAATATTGTGTTACGTGTTACTGTTAGTGTGTTAAATAATATAATATAATTATACGCATAATTAGTTTATTATATAATGTTTGCTTTTTTCAAACAGTGACATTTTTTTTTTTTATCATTTTTGTAAGCGTGTCATATATAGGTACCTACACGTACACGCTATCAAGCCAGAACGCTTAAACCGCGTACTATCGGGTTTTTTTTTTTTTTTATTAATCTCATTTCCACGTGAATCTAAACACAATTTTTTTTGTCAGTTACGCGTTTAATAATATATAGCGGGAAATATCGTTTTTGTCGTGTAAAAATGGTAAAAAATGTAATCTTTTAATAATATTTCGTCTAATAACTTGAAGTTTATTTATTTTTATTTCAACATTGTGTACTGTTTTCGAAACTATATATAATACGATAGACAAAATTAAATAATAATAGCTAGTTGTACGTTAAACAGCCGCCTACTGAATTCCTGAGCCACCGATGATGTTATTTTACGAATTGGATTTTCTAGTTTGGGATTTTCATCATCGCCAGCGGACGTTTGATGATTCCCACCCAGAATTTGTAGGTAGATAAATCAAGTTGCTTTTTTTCTTTTTTCTAAAGGTTCTGAGTAACGTTGTGTGCGTTTTTTTTTTTTTTTTTTTTGCATCCGTTAACAACATTTCCTACCGGAAATCTTCTTCCAAACGATTTTCTATCATTTTGTATTTAGTTGGTACGTTTACTGGTAAAACTTTCGACATTTCTGAAAACTTCTGGTAATTCAATTTTTACATATTACATTAGTCGTGTAAAAATCGGAAATATTTTATTAAAAATAAATCATTTTTCATTCAAAACAGTAAATCGGTTTGTACCGTACGCACGTACACCACAATACAAGTATATCGCACCGATAAATAATAAATATATAACGCACGGATATGCAAAGTACGCAAAAATCAAATTGTCATGCGTTTACAGTATTTAAATATTATGTACAAACCGGCCGGGTTTAATAAATTGATCGCGGTGTTATAAACGCGGTTTCGAACTTTTAATATTGGACCCGTGCGTAGACGAGGTTTCCCATTAATTCGACCGGCACGACGGTATTCGCGAGAGTTATCACTTGTTAGGATAAAGAATTTCGCTAAATAATAATAATAATAATAATTTATATGATATTACCCGCTCGCGCACGAATAGAATATATTGCATTACTCTCCGGTTTTGTCGAAGTACCTTTGAAGTGGACCTTATGGTCAACCGAATTCGATTACTCTTCAGATGAGCCGGGCCTCTATATAGACGTTAATGTAATCGCCGCCGGTGCCGAGTATAACCGAGACGGCTAATATTCGCCGGTCCATTAATCACATCGCCCCGGCGGTATTGGTAACTCTATTAAAGCTACCTGTATGCCCGTACCATATAACAGTAATTATAATATGATTTCTGGAAACCTTTGATATTAAATTGAACGTATATCTTCTTATAAAAACAGCCCCCCTCACCCCCCCCTCCACGGGTTAATACACGAGTATAAGGTCCGCCATCCAGGAGATGCATTATGTTTATTATTTGATCAGTTTAAAACACAAATAATTTCGTTGGTTTCAGTATTGAAATACCCTCTTGATTGTAAGTGATTAATGTGAAAACCTTTAATACACTCAAAAACAGTAAATCCGGAGGGCGAAGTAAATTAATTTCAAACAGTATTAAGGCAATAACTAAGGCCGAATACCCTCCCGTAACGCCGGACAAATATTTCTGATATAATATTACATCCCTATATTACATGTTTCTTAAATCTTTTATCTTGTACCATAGGCTCGGGCTTGATGCTTCTTTTTTCTGTACGAGATAGAAGTGTCATTTTTATACATACACTTGTTTGCATGTAATTCTGATTCTAAATAAATACATTTTTGCTTTTTTACCGATTATTCCAGTTTTGGCATTTTATTAATGCTATTGTTCCTTAAAAATAAAACAAATTTAATTTAGTTAACGAGAAATGAAAAAAATACGCTTTTTACATTTGTGTGACGGTAGGTACAGCTCCCAATTGACACTGAAATTTCGGGTAAATAAAATGGCGTTCCGTCAAAAAAACAAAGGCTGGAAACAATTACAAGACATTAACAACATACTGTGTGGTGTTTCATCGAATATTAATTTTCATAGATTTGATGTAAACGAAACAGCACGTATGAAATATCGAACTAATCACTTCCGTAGATGTAGTCCGTTTGTTTTCTATGTATAATAATATTTTGTCTGGTTTGGCAATAGAAAATCTGAATAAATTTATAGCCGTTAATTCATTTTTAATTTTTCAATTGTTTTATTTAATTGTATAGTTTAAGTTAATTTTTGGTCATGCATTTTTTTTTTTTTTTTTTTTTATAAATAATTGCTTTTTTTTACTTTTGTTAAGCAGTCGTTTGTTTTTTTTTTTTTTATTATTATTTATTGTGCTTTAAAGTCCGAGTACTACTTATATCTCTTTTGTGTTATATACTCTCGGAATATTATAAATACGAAACGTAAAAGATAATATATCAAACACTGTAATATTATAATTATATGGTGTTATGATCATCGTCGGTATTCAAACCCGTGACCCTAAACTTATCTAATCTAATGGAGTTTCGTTAAAATATGAACTTATCACGTTTATGAAAAAACCAATAATATTACGTTCAATTTTTTTTTTTTTTTTTTTTGTATTAATCCCGTGTAAAATTTTGCAAGCATATCTGCTCAGTCAATACAATTATATCTACATAAAACCATTTAATAACTTGACCTAAAAAAATGACCTACTCAATAAATACACCAACTAAATCCAAAATGATTTCAGAAAAGGTGCCACACATGAAAATCGGAACAACGAGATTTCTGGTAGCAAAAAAAAAAAAAAGAAAAAAGAAGCGCACGTCATATAGTCATACACCAAATCCAATCGCTTTGCCCATAATCTAAAATAATAAGCCGGGCGCCATTGCTTGACCTGTGTGAGTAACGAAGGACTAATAATACATCAATATTGATACACAATCATGAATATACACTGATTTAAATATTTGTTTTGAAATATTATCAAAATATAAAATAGATAAAAAAAAAAAAAAAAAAAAAAAATTTAATAGGTACGTATATAGGCACCGACATGTTACACAATATTAATATGTTATAATGAAAGTAATATAATTGTGTTATCACAGAATAAACATTTAATTAATATATCAGGTTTTTTTTTTTTTTTTTCATTATAATGAAAATATTATACAATTTTTTTTCTTGCCAGTGGCGTCTCTGCGGCAAGTCAACGCTGGGCATTACACTCATCACATCGTCCATGTTGCCACCTATACAGTACTTGTCCTACATAATATACATTGATATTAACAGAAAAAAATTTTGGGGGGGGGTGGGTGGGGCAATGGTTTGTGTTATTCGGTGGTTTAAGTTTTTCAACTCGGTAGCGACAACGACCCCGACGAAAGGTATTGACTGTCATTTTTATTTGGTGTTGGGGGGGGGGGGCAGGGATGAAATTAGGTTTAAAAAAACTCCGTGATTTTTAATCAATTATCATAAAGATTTTCGGTTTAAAAAAACTTTACTTTAATTTTACTCTGGATAAATGAGTAACCATTGCGTGTTTCATTTAAGACAAATTTAATTTTTGTTATATTCGGTTTATAATCGAACTGAACGTTATGTATAACATTGCAAATGTATTTTAGTATATATATATATATTCAATAATAAGCTTGAAACTTAAAATGTATAAAACATTTTTTTAAGTTTTACAATTCAACTTAACCACATCGTTTATCGAACTTTTAACATTGATAAATCCCATGCGTAATCAGCCAGACCAACGCTGTCCATTTTGATTACTGTAGTAGGACTAAAGTCCAGTAAATGAAACTCAGCAAATAATAATATAAAATGTTGTAACCAATGTCTATACAAATACGTTATCATAATTAAAGTACCTTTCCAATCTTATTTATTACGTATAAATAAAATGATTGGACAAACGGAATATCATTACAGTTTAGTAAGTTGTATTTAATAGGTTTAATGAATTAATAATCTGCGGCCTTCTTGTAATTATTGTAGTTTTTAAATTTAATCAATTTTTTTGTGCTAACATTTTTTACCCTTTTAGCAACACAGACGTTTTTGTCGGACAGCATTATGGTAAGAATTTTAGATTATGGGCATTTCGAAATTAAAAATAAATTTCTATAGATTAAAGTATAAGGAGTATATATTCGTATAAAAGATTCGCCGTATTAATATATTTGAATAAAATCTTAAGGTAAAACCTTAACTTTAGTTAAATTTTCCAAATGTAAATTGTTTTACGAAATTAAATTAAATATTAAACCGCTGAGTAATACGTACTATAATGTATATTTATGCACAGAAGATATACTAAAAGATTTTATATACAACCACCACTATATGAAAATAATTGATGCGACCCAAGTGCGGTGTCTTGCGTGAAAAATTAATTACAATACAACTAGTATAATGTTTGTCTACGTATTAAATTAGGTTTGGTTTGGTTAGGTTAGGTTAGGTTAAAAAAAAAAAAAAAAAAAAGATTGTAAATATTTTAGTTTTTTTTTTTTAGGTTGTAGTAATTTTTAGCTAAAAGAGTTGTCTTTATTTTTTTTTTTTTTTTTTTTTTTTTTTTTTTTTTAAAAAGAATGTACATATTTTAGTTTGTAAGATTTTGTAAATACTTAACAGTAAGCACTAATGTGAGCCCGCCCCGCGAAGGGAAAAACGGGATTTTATACCGTGTATATAATTATATGTGTTTTACATTTTTCAATAAATGATGATGGCGGGCCGGTGCATTTCCGCAAGGCCCGTTCCCGGCCCGTCATCGATGCCACACAAAAAAAAAAAAAAAAAAGGTTAGTTTAGGTTAGGTAAGGTGATCAATATTTGATAGAAATCAAATTATCGACGTTGATTTGGTATATAGTAAATGTACAAGGAATAATAAAATAAAATGTTACAGAAATAGTTTGCGAACAATTAAAATCTATAAATAACCAAACTTCAAACGCGAGTAAGACGATTGAAAAAAAAAAAAAAGCGATGGATTTTTCTTATTGTTAACACAATTAGAAACGAAGATAATATACGATGTCGGTAAATGTTAATTTACATAATATCGGCCTTATCGTATAAGTATTAAGGTTTGGGTGTCCTTGCCGTTATATTGCTCTGTACTCCATAAATAATAATATAATACCGCAAAACGCAAATGATATTTCAATATACGATTAACCGGAATTCGCTCGGGATTGTTGTTCAGAACAGCAGTGATCTATTGTTGCGCGCAGATAAGAAATAGCTTGCCTATTAACACTATCCTGTACGAGGAGTGTAGCGATACCCGTAAAGGGCTAGCTTTTTAAAACCATATTAATTATAAATATATTCATTTAATATACTGGAATATACCGAGGTCGTGTTATAGGGTCATTATCAACGTGGCGTCACAAATGTCTGGTCTGCGTATACGTTAATCCAATATAATGTATTAATAACGACGTCAGACTCAGTGTCTGGTCGCGTCACATATTATATTTTGTTATAAATTAGGATATTGAATGGTTTTTAAAAATCAGTAAAACCGTAATAATAAATTTATTGTCCACAACTAAATTGTTAATACTAATATCGCGGTCACTGTCTATAGATTAACTAACTGCGATACCTAACTTAACCTAACCTATCTATATGGCGTTTTTTGAAAACATTTTTTTTTTTTTTTTTTTTAATCGGCAATATACCCGTCTCCCGGAAACGCCGTAAAGCACTACTTCGGGAGGCGGGTCGCCAAAATGTATTAAATTAAGCCATACAATTAATATTAATATTAATTCATTAAACCTATTAGGCCTAACCTAACAGGAAAATCGTCCATTGCGCAAAAATTGTTCTACACTGAACTGGTCTACAGTAATTATACTTATCTTATGTTATTTTTCTTTTAGTCCATTTGGTTGACTGGTTTGATGGTCTTGACAATTGCTAGTGATTTAGTTTTAAGCGCACCGACATTATCGTGTAACAATGCGACTGAATCCGAATTCAATAAGTTATTGTCACAATACGTAAACAACAAATATCCACTGACAGAGCCAATATTGAATCCGGACGGCAGCATCAAGTACCGTATAGCCATTGTCAGTGACCTGGACAGGGCCTCGATAAGCTCCACGGAATCTTATACGTGGATAAGCTATTTCAAGCGAGGTTACCTCACTTACAATCCGCAAAATAAAAACGTCTCGATAGAGTGGGATTCCGTAATTCAGAAGGATACGATAACGTCTCATTATTCGATGAATGGCCGTGGTTTGGAACTGTCAGAATTGGTCACTTACAATGGTCAACTGATAACCGTTGATGACAAAACTGGTTTGGTTTATATAATCAATGGCAACCATTTGATACTGTGGCCGTGGGTGTTAGTTGTCGGTGGCAATGGACGTCAAACCACTGGTAACTATTACAACAATAATAATATGATAACTATATAAGGTTTACAATAAATACTCGTACTTTATCGATTGTCTATTTTTATATTACATTTTAGGCATACTAAGCCTTAAGCCCGTTTATTCACGTTTATACGGTATCGTCTATTACTATTATGTATAACGAATATTGTTTTCCAACTTGATAGTTTTAGCGAAATAATTTGTTTTAAGTGTTATCGATTAGGCGCCAACAAATATTAAATGTATTGGATTGGTCGAATTTTTGCAATGCAGGTAAAATAACCGTATGTAACGCACTGGCGGTTCGAAGTGAGGGGGTGATAGATAGGTGGATAGATCACCCACACATTTGGCCTACGCGCGTGACTATAAAGCCGTTCTAATACGAAATATATGTAATGTAAACACTAAATTGGGATGTGTATGTGCATGGTGTGGTGCACTCGATTGATGTGTTTGTTTTATTAATTATTTTTTAAATTATGTTTTATCTTCAAGATTGCGGCCGTCGGCAACAATAAAACGTTGCTGTAGACGATCCCTAAAGTTTTGGTATGATTGTCAGCACGTTTCGATCGGTTTAGCCGTTATTTCTTCAGATTTCCTATGCTATGAAGGCATTGTTTGAAAACCTTAACTTTAAAAAAGCCCCAGAGGAAAAATCGCACAAACATAAATCAAGGGAGCGTGCCGGCCAGCCAACGTCACCCCTCAGGGAAAGTTTGTCGCAAAACAGCAAGCGGAATTCGAGCTGTGCGCGCTGTAGCTCCGTCTTGTAGAAACCATACGTCCCCCCAAGTCATGTTATTCAGCCATTTTCTCCAATATGTGCCACAGATTAGTTTCCAACATCACAGCATATTGAATGGAAGCTTCCGGGCAGAGCGTTTTGGTGACCGTACAATTGCCTCTTTCATCAACTACACGTTTTCGGTGGTTCTTACCGCTCTGGGTGCTCCGTGTCCACGTTCACTTGGGTTTTTTTTACAGTATCTTCCAATCGTCGATAACAAAATTTAGTAGTGTTGGCAGAAGGGCCTGATTCGGTGCGTGGAGTGCCAAAATGTAGACGAAAAGCCATTTGTGTAGCAATCACAGAATGTTTGTTTTCGAAATACGGGCACATGACAAAACCTCGATGTACACTTGTCCAGACTATGATTACGACTAAGAACGGCATAACTATGTAATCCAAAATAGATCACTGATATAGGCTTGTGCTTATATTATCTTAGATTAATGACTTAATTAAACTCGTCACACCCTGCATATTATGCAAAATATGTTACCCCTCCCCCCACCCGGGACTTGTCAAGGACGTTTTTGTACTCTGTTAACCGGAATTGTTATCATATGTTGTATTTTACAGGGATGAAGTTGGAATGGGCTACCGTAAAGGACTCTAAACTGTACGTGGGCACGCACGGGATAGAGGAGATGGCTCCGGATGGTGTCACAGTCATCAACCGATCGCTCATGTGGGTAAAAGAAATTGACAAGAACGGCGTAATCAACCACCTGGACTGGCAGAGGAACTTTGAAAAGCTCCGGGAGGCCGTCGGCGTACAATTGCCGGGGTACGTGGTCCACGAGTCGTGCGTTTGGAGCGACGTGCACGGCCGTTGGTATTTTTTGCCCAGGAAAATATCCAAGGAAAAGTACGACGAACGCACCGACGCCAGCCAGACGGGCGCGAACGTGCTATTGGCGGCCACTCCGGATTTCGAAGACATCAAGGTGTGAACGTTGAAACAACACCCCTTAAAAAATTCCAACATTATGAAAAAAAAAACACATATTGTTAGTGCCCCGGCCTTGACCGCTTACAAATGAACAAAATCAACGGCTGATCCCCTCCCCCCCCCCCCCTCACACCCGTAATAATAACGTATTGTTCGTATAGACCTATACCGAATCGGATCGAGTACACGGGAATACAATAATATAATTAATTTTGTGAATTGAATTTAGGTAACGCGTATCGGTCAAATATTCCCCAACCACGGTTACGCCAGTTTCAAATTTATTCCCGGCACCAACGACACGCTGATCGCTGCAATCAGTACGCAGGAGGAAGGTGACACCACGGCTACGTTTATAACGGCATTTACCGTCGAAGGAGACATAATTTATCCGCAAACCCATGTGATCGATCAAAAGTTTGAAGGGTTCGAGTTCATATGAACAAAACGAACGTGTTTTATTATTATTTTTTATACGAATACGTATGCCGAACGGCGTTATACCAAATAAATTGTACGATAAAAATATTGTATTGTGTATTTTAAATATTTTATTCTATATAAGGCCGCCTATAAAATTATTAACTCAACTGTGCTCAGAATCGTTTTTTGTTAGCAATGATTTATCGCTGTGCGCAGATATAAATTAAATTCCTCTCTATATCTCATCTTATCGGCTTCCGATCTAAAGCAGTGCCGCAAACCATGGTGCGAAGTATTTTTATATTATTTATTTTTTAATACGCATACCTTACCTATAGTGACAAAATCGTATATTCATTTTTAGATATTCTGTCTGTAAACAATTTTTCTATCAGACATCCTGCTCCGATTTTCACGTTTAGCACTTTTTCCGAAAAAGCATTTTGGATCTTGTTGGTGCTTCAATGAAATCATTTTTTAGATTTTCTTAATAATCGGCATAAACCGGGAAAGTGTACGGTGATAAATTCATTATTTACGATTTTTTCTCTTTATTATAGCTTAATTATAATAATCGCAGAGACCTGAAATTTTCACAGAATATAATGCTAGGACTTTCTAGTGGTGGACAAAACACGGTTTTATATTTTATATTGAATAAAACTTTATTGCCCGGACAGAAATGTACGATTGTTTCACAAAAAGTTCGTTTGTAAGTTGTACTTGACAGCGAAACGAAAAAAGTTAAACGTATTTAAATAATTCTGTTTAATAAGCGTATAAAGTTTACATTTCGATGAAAACCGTAAAAACGACGGCATTTCAAAACACGATCAACCGAACTTTGCTCGGAATCATTTGTCGCAATAATTTATCGTTGCGTACAGATATAAATTAAATTCCCTTTTATATCCCACATATAACAGTTGCCCAACCGTGGTGCGAAGTTTGTCCGTGTCTTTTTTTTTTGTTTTAATATAATATATTAGTTTTAGATTTACTCTTTTGGAACACCTTCCACACGCGCATCAATAGATACAACTATAGTCAACGAAGGAAAAAACAAGACTACTAACCGCTTCGTATAATATTATCATACGCACATCAAATATCATTTTATGTTATAATTCGCAATGATTTATCGAGATATATATATATATATGGTTAGGCATATATGTACGTATTAAACTAAATTATCATGTATATCCTATTTTTCTAACTACCTATATACAAGTCAAGTTATAGCAGTGGCCTACCGACATTTAGTTTATGGTAGGTTGAGTATGGTTTAAGTCGGCGAAATGGGATAGGGCAGTATAGGAATTCGGTAAAATCAGTTTCGGCGATATTGGATAACGCACTAAATTCGGGATAATGATGATATAATTATCATCCACTATATTCGAAATCGAATAGAAAATTGTTCCATTAGAAACGCGTAACGCGCCGTTAAATTTATAATAATTGACGAGTAAATTCCATTACAAATTACGCCATAAATCTTAAAAAATGATCACTTCTTATCACACGAGAGTTTTAAATGCGTTATGTGTTATGCTAAACATAACATTAAAATTACCTACTAATAAAGTCGATCAAATAGGCGTTTCGCCTGGAAAATGTGCACATGTTGTACCTATTTGAGCAATGGATAATGACAATATTTAATTTAATTTTTTTTTTTTTCAGCAATCAAAGTGTACGGATGATGATGATTTTTATGTAAAGCGAACTCTGTATTTTGTTTTTAAATTATAATTTAAAACTTAAATAGACTAATTGAATTTTTTTTTCCCCTCAAAAATGGTGAAATATGCAACAACTAATTCAGTTGTATTATGCGTATTGGTATAAAGTACATTTGTACATTTCGTGGCTATGTTTTCGACAATTGCACAAATATAAGCAAACCTTTAGAAGTCCCTAGCCCTAATTATGACTTATACGAGCATATAATGGAAATACGACCAAAATAAATAAAAGTTGCGGTTTAAAAACAATTGTGAAATGCTATTCGAAGGGTTATTCTTCATTATTATGTTTTAATAAATAATAATCAACGATAGGTAAACAGATGTAATTTAAGAGAGTGTCGCACACACCATTTTTAAGAGATTTTGTTTAGGCAATTTAAACGAAATTTAAAAAAAAAAAAATTTTAATTCACTTTCGAATAAAGGCAGTCGTTTGCAAACAACATAACAAAAAAGAAAAAACACAATGTGATCATACGTAAAAACTCTGTTGAGGATCTAATATACAAATTATATTCATATTAAAATCATTTGCATATTGTGCCTTATAAATGAATGTATGTTATTTAATTTTAAATATTGATTCCGTTTATCTCAAAACATTAAAATTATAATTGAAACCAACAAATAAGTAGGTATAATATGTTCTAAAGAAAATATATACAAAGTTAAAACTTATAAATAATATTATTACTTATAATTTTGATTTTCCAGAATGCTACCATGTTAAGTGTTTTAACATAAGATTATAAAAATGCATTACAAACATAAAGTCGCTTTTGTAGTAAAAACTAGGGAAACAAAATATTTATTTAGCACTGTTTTATAGTACAGTAAACACAGAAGTGATTACACCTAACCTAACTTAAAAACCTAAATGTACTGTAATATACGATTTATTTACAATACGTAATTTATGATTTTATACGTACAATAACAACACAAATACAGATTTGTTCTACTTTGTTTAATATCGGCATTTATCAAAATCGTTTTGTATGCACCAGTACCACATGCAGGGGTGAATATAGCGGGTGGGCATCACGTCTTCCAATACATTTTTATATTTTTCCAAATATATTCATAAAAAATTACAAGATAAAAACGATACATTTGTACGCGTTGTACATGCACGTATTACCCGAAATCACTTAACATGTTTTATTTAAAAAGGCTTAAATAAAAACTTTAATAAATGCTGAACAAAATGTAATAAACAAAAAAAAAAAAAAATTTATTTTGTAGAAATTAGAAAAAATAAATTTGATAAGTGATAACGGATGTTTTCATGATAATAACTTTGTACTATAATTAACAATAGAAAATAAAATAAAATAATTATCGAACTGTTGTGGGAATGCGTTATCAATATTCTATCGATGTCAAAATAATAATAGTACATAGTATAATAATTTATATTTTATCACAGCTTGAAAATGTTTTTATAACGTTATACGAGTAAAAAAAAAAAAAAAACTATTAAAATAGATAACGGTAAACAGCTATATTAAACAATCACAGAACAAAATGGTGCAATAATTTAAAATGTTGGTAAAACAAAAAACAAATCGATAAAACAACAAATTTAAAAAAAAAAAAAAAGAGAAAACGAACAAAAATCGTAAATTAATAAGTGATCATAAAAGGTTATTATTATTAATTTTCAAATCTATCTCGTATTGCGTTTACATAATCAACATTTACATTTATAGTTTATACACGATTTCATGAACTCCAAGAATAGCTAATAGTTTTTTTATTTTTTAAATTTGTAGGTATCTATCAAACGAACACTATTATTTCACCACCAACTATTCGCCGCGAGTCCTTTTTTTAAAAAATATATGCCAATATATTTATTTCTAATTATATGCCATCCCTTAAATTCATTTACGAGAATCTATAATTCAAGGTCATACTAGGGGTGGTAGGTGGTGCAAAAAATACGACAACGTATTATCACTCTGAGTGTATCAAAGAAAAAATTTGTTTTGTTAGGATACGTTTTTTTTTTTTTTTTTTTGAAAAAGACTTTTTAGGTTAGTAATAATGGCCCGACTTTTTTATGCCATAGGTTAATAGATATGATTTTTTTCCCCCAGATGGTACTTTGTTTAAAATTAACAGATTTTATATGGAATTAAAAAAACTGACAATAAATGTCCGGATATTACACACTCCGCTTAGAAACGTTTTTCGATTAATCATTACTTTTTAGTATGCAAATTAAATAACCCTATATCCTATACCGTTCAATCTACCCAACTATAGGTCACATGGCCTACATGGACGTCTGCAAGGAATAACCAAATAACAAAAAACTATATGTACAAAAAACCATTGCAGTCAATATAAGACACGGGGGTCCTAGGAGTCCTAAGAGCGGGCATTCGGATTTCGGGAGGAGCTCCGTGAGATTTAAAATGCTGTTAGAGAGATGTCAAACGTCTCGCGGCGAAATGAACGGCAACAAAATGACCTAGTACCTCCATCGAACAAGTATAAATATGTTTATTTTTAAATCCTAATCGGGATTCGGTGGGGAAGGGGAGGTTGGAGTTACCAAAAACATAATAAAAAAAATAATGGGAAATACATGTTAAAAATAAAATAAATTAATACCGATTCACATTTCGAGAACCAATCAGAATTATAGATAGATTCATTGAACTATAAAAGTGTAAACCAAGTTGTTGAGTTAAATTCCATATGGAATGCAATTATTTTCGTTTATTGGTATACACTTGAAACATATCGATTCCGGCCAAGTGCGTAATTTTAACGTTTTAGATTATCTGTAGCTAATGTTTAGACAATTCCGAGAACTTTGAATTACAAAAATAACTAACAGTAATTTTTGCTGTACAAATATTGACAGACTGATCCTGCGAAATAGTTCGTGTGACTATCAATTCGGCCACTCCATAATGCCTATCGTAATTTTATATAGGGTAAACCTACCTATAATATACAATGATTTTTATTACGCGCCCGGTGCAGTTGTTAAATATCACTTTAAAAAAAAAAAATTACGTCTAAAATACGTAATCAATTTAAATTTATAATTTAGGTATAAAAATAGTATGCTTACACTACGCCTCGAAGTAATTCCACGCAAACGACATACACAGTCGTTCTACAATCTAACCAGATTGCAGTAGCTTATATTATGTTATAATATAAGTGATTTAATTACCTAGGTACTTACAATGACGACGTGCGTCGTTATTATACAGGTGTACTCAGTGCTCGAATTGGAAAAACGAAAGAAGTGTGGACTAAAAGAATTAAAAACGATTGCGTCTCTTGCAATTATTGAAGTCAACCCATGGGTTAGATTCGACCCTCCCGTTTCCTTCACAACACTCATCATACACAACTCAATAACTATAACTAAATATTTACAACGAACAAATATCCAATTACGCTCCTGCAGGCTCAGTTCATGCTTGCATTTTATATCATGTTTAATATAAAATTATTTATTGTTTTCATAAAACAAAAAAAAAAAAATTATTATCTTAAAACGATAAATTTCATTCAAAATATGGTTTTGGTCAATTTTCGAAAAATATGTACCTCTAGGTATACTTAATGTTTTTAAATTTATAACATAATTATTGATGCCTAAAATTATAACTATACGCATATCTATATAAACATCCCATACTTTGGGAATTTTCAAAATAATCGCTTCTCCACATAAAAGGCACACAAGCCTTTCTTTTAAAGGTAAATCACGAAAAATGTTTGTTCAGTAATCTTGAGTTGAAATGAGATTTTCAGGAAGTAATAGTGCGGTCCATGAGTGATCATAAACACCACATATTGCATTATAAACATTTTAAATCATTCGTAGCACGATAACCGGTGGGGGGGGGTACATTTTTCTTTTCATCCGAATAGAATTTTCTTTTTCAAAAATTGTTTTTCTTTCTGAACACAAAATTTTCCACCTTAGGTACAATAATTTAAAATCCATATTTTATTTCTTTCATTTTTCTCAAGTCAATTAGATGATTTATTTATTAAATTTAGAATCTGTTTTTGACAATTATGAAAAATGTTACATATGTATCAAATCATAAACTATCTTTTGACAGCTGTATCGTATTTGTTATGTACTAAATACGAAATATCGACATTTATCACAATAAAAGATGGAAATGTAACATTTCAAAAAGTTAGTTTATTGGATAATGAAAACGTGAGTCTATGCTATTTCATCTTGTTTATAATCACTTCGAATAAAAATTAATTTATATCCTGTGCACACAAGATACTATTGACTATCAAATGGCAACCTATACTAAGAATTACATAAATAATTGAAGTTTTAGTAAAAATGAATTTCGGTGTTGGATTTTTAAATTTTTGTCAACCAGTTGACGAGATATTCAATATATAACTGTTTAAAATTTTCAGTAATAAAGCGTATTAAAACAGCTAGTGAAAAAAGCTGCTTAAATTGTTGAAAAAAAAAAAAAAAAAAATCGAGAAAAAAGGTAATACTTTCCGATATAATGAGTTTCGTACAGTTAGTAAGTTTACGTCGGATAATATAATAAATAGGTTATTAGGATAGGGTAGACATAATTTACAATTCGGTATAATAAAACAATCATCGATTTTGATTTACAGATTTGTTTGTCTCAATTTTTTTCCCAAAATTCTAATCGACATTTATCATAACCATTGTGTTTACCGCTGTAAGTACTGTATGTACACGGTATAAAAATATACGGTATGAATGGGTATTCTAAATGTACGCCTGGAGTTTTCTAAGATAGTTACCGGCGGGCCGTCAGGTGACCATAACCGTAATTTACGAAGGCAATCCGCGACAATGCGTACGTTAGATAGACGCACAGCATCTAAGTACTATAATTGCGTTATTCCTACATGTATCGATTTAATTAAGTTGTATGCCCATGTATTATTAGTAGTCGTATATCCGAGTACATATTTTCGGCGTACAATAATTCTACACACATTGTGTTTGTTACGATTATTTATTACACGTTTGACAACGCCTCGAATAACGGAACACGACTGTGTTGACTGTACTATATAAAAATAATGTTAAACAAATATTACGACTACTGCGTTTTTCCTGTATAAAAGCAACAATATGATTGTCTCTATATTTTTTATTATCTTTTATGTAAAATACTAATCTTGGTAACGTTCAGGAAAATCATAATGGTAAGAATTAAAACTATTTATATATTTTTTTAATTTTATACATTTAATATGAGGTCGATCCTATAATTAAATCATATATTACATTTTATTATATATTTCCGAATAATAATTTAGGAAATTGATTACAAAAACTATATAGAAAAGTTCGAATCCCGAACAAAAATACTTTTATTAGAGATTAGACTTTATAGTAAAATCTTATACTTGAGTTTTTATTTTATTATGTAAATAAAATACAAATTAAAAACTAAATCACATACGTATTAATGTATAAAGCATATAATACCCAAAACGATTTGGGTAAATCATTACGTACGATCACAAAGTGTTATTTTGATTATTTTGTGTAGATTCTGAGCATATCGAGAAATGAATTGGTATTAGCAGGGATAAATATATAGTTTGTCAGTTAGAAAATAGCGCGCATAAAAACATGGTCTTCGCCAGTGGCGAACATAATAGAATACAAAACTATATCACGGAATATACAATATTGTAGCCGAAGAATTTCGTCGTTATCATACAAACACTTGATAGCAGCATAATATCAGATGCAATATGGTCGACACTGGCGATAAGTGCTCAGTGATTGTGTAATTTAATGGTTTTTGCTGACATGCCTGTATATCACGGTTGTAGATAGTAGGTTTAAGCAACGTGATAACCGTACACAAATTCTGGGGAAAAAAATTCTTCCTTATATTATCATTTTCTCGCCATCAACTAGCGCTCTCCTGGCAGTACCAGACAACTACTAACTAGTAAGACGTTTACTGTTCTCTGATAAAAATTGAGAAAGCTTAAAGAAAAAAACAGAGAAACAGTCTTAATACGGTACAAAGTTGGTTTTTATAATAAAAAGAACTTAAAAAATTAGCACCCATCAACATGTAACTGCCCGAAAATAATTATTGTCAACAAGATAAAATATTTAGGACTATGTAATTTAATATAAAAATGTGTAACCCTTATTTATTTATTTTTAATTGAACATAAAATACATCGATGACTAGGCCATTAGTAAGTGTGCATTTGTGATGTTTACATCTTGTTATAGTAAATTATACAATTAGATTTTTTTTTTTTAATTAAATTAAGTTCCTCGTATCTTGTGGGTTTGGTACTAGTGCTTGGCCGATTTGTTCAGAGATGTGGAATTGTAGAAAAAGAAACGAAGTGACCAGAGTTAGCAATATATTTAACTATTATTAATACTAATTTTTATCTTTTACACTCCACTTTGAAACTATTATGGTCCTTATACTGCTATGGACACCATATTGTCTAATTTTTTTTAAAATTTTTTTAAAAATATCTAATACCTATTTTGGGGGTCTCTCTTATCGGGAGATTAAAACAAGAAAATGACCCTTTACGGATCATGCGGTTTCGATTGACGAAGATATTATGAAATCAGAAATAGTTCCTGAAATACATGCGTACAAACTATTTTCTACTCTTTGGCTTTATATACGGGACTATTTGAATAGATAGTATGATAAATGTATTTGTATTTTAATATATTTAGTTAATTTGTCCAATAAAGTGTACTCTATGAGTTATCTCTAATATAATTATTAAATTAATAAATAACGTAACTTTCAGCAAGCATTTAAAAGAATATAACATTCGAGGTTCATAATTGTATCTGGGTCATAGGTATATTGGTTAGATATAGTAACCTATGTAAAACGTTTATTCATAGAGTTTAAATATTGAAGTTTGTTGTCTGGTTTTCCATGCATTTTAATAAAAATACTGCCAAAATGTCGCACCGAAATATCAGTGTCCCTCTATAATCTTTACTCCCTTCAAAATTGTGGCCTATCCAATATGTGAACTAAATCAGTGTTTTTTTTTATTTTTATAAAATTAATTTGATCCATTTATTTTTGTTCAGGGTATTCAATGGTTAAGTCTGTTGGTTATGTTCGCAATAATTAATAAAGTATTTTCCGCCATAACGTTAGCTGCAGAAAATGAATTACCGAAATTCAATGAACACTCTGAGTACCCACTTAGTGGGGCTATTATCAGTTTAAAATTAGCAGTTTTCAGTAACTTGCGGGTCAATTCAAAACGAACTAATGCGGATAATGAAGATATATGGATTAGTCATATGAAAACAGGAGTCATAACTTTAAATGAAATGAAGAAAATAGTTATAATAAAGTGGAATGTTGATGAATATGATAATGAAGATGTTTTGGAACTTATATCCACAAACTCTAACGAAAAAGACCGTGGTTTTGAGTTGACGGAAGTAGTCAGTTACTGCGGCATTATAGTATCTTTCGATGAAGCAACAGGATTAGTTTATTTATTAGAAACTCACAAATTTTATTCGTGGTTCGTTGTTAATGCTGACTCCTCAGAATCGTGTCAAGGTAATAGAATAATTAAGGCCACCATATTACCCGTTAATGAATAATTTTAACTTAGTCAAGTTCATTTAATTTTACCCAAATTAACGAATAAGCACGGTAAAGGTTAATAATTTTAGATAAACTAATTCATTTAAGTTAATTCATTAACATCATTTATCACTTATCATGATTAAAATGAATTAATCTTAAATATACTCCTTATATATCTATCATAACCTACGATATTATATTCTTTAGGTATGAAACCGTACACGGTTTTGGCGTCTTAAATAATAATGTATAATTAAAAGCGACGTGTCTTTGTTATGTAGCGATGCCAATTAAATGGGCATTGGTTAAGGATTTGATGGTGTACGTGGGGACAAACGGCGTAGACAACTCTAACCATGTGGCCGTATTCGACAAAGAGGGAAATGTTAATTACGAAAATTGGGATGAAGTTTACACCAATATCAACAAGTCGCGAAAAGATCAAGATGGTTCTACTTTGGTCCACGAAGCAGTCAGTTATGGCATTAATAATAATTTATATTACTTTTTGCCCAGATATAAAAGGTCATCGGACAACTCACTTAAACCTCAAAACGTAATGTTCACCGTGTCGAAGGACTTAAAACAATTTGAGGTGATTACATACTAAAAATATTAATGTTAATAATAATAATTATGCTTTACCTATCAGATATAACATTTACAAATTTGAGGTGATTACATAATAATATTAATAGTTATATTATACCGATTTACTCTTTGCTAGGGACATTGATGTATGCAAAAGTGCATATTTTTGGACGGTGTTTTAGTAATTTTGCAGCGCTATAATTCAAAACATTTTTTTTCTTTTTATATAATTATTATTATTTGTTTTATTTTTGCACTTATTCTTTCCAATTTTCAAGCGTAGCATATATCCTGAAAGCATTTTGGATCAAGTTTGTACAATAGAGAAACCAATTTTTTAAATATTATTTTCGTTGTAGTTTTCTTAATAATTGGGTAAAAAACATAGTTATGCGGGAACACTTACGCCAATAACGTTTTATAATTTTTATTTTTATTGTAACTCTGTTAAAAATATTCATAGAAACCTAAAAATTCGCCGAATAATATTAGGGATTTCTATTATAAAATAAGAGGGAGAAATACATTTTGTTCCATTTTTTTATTAGAAAAACCTAGGTACGCCACTGCGTCGAAATTACATAGATCCATTGCGTGTTTGATGGCAATAGAGCATAGAGTGTATCTATTGCTACTCGTTGATATAACTTTTAATATAATCATTAATTGGACTGTATTTTGTTTTGATATTCTAGGAAAAATTCACTATCAGCGAAAAACACGAAGATCGTAGCTTTACTAGTCTTAAGGTTATGCCAGGAACATGCGACTCAGTATTAGTTGCCATACAAACAGGAGAAAAATCTGAGGAGTCGTACATTACAGCATTCGACAATAATGGAATTGTTATCTTGACGTCGACTTTAATATCATCTACTGTACGTTATAATTCAATAGAATTTATGTGATTATGGTTAACGTTACTTTTGGATCTATGGATAGATATTTCTTTTAATACGTATTTTTTACTGCAATTGGTTTAATAAAAATCTTTGCATATTTCTATATATGCCATTGTACTTTTTTTTTTTAAATGAGAATTAACTTTCAAAATTAATATAATGTAGAATGATTAGTCATATTTAAAACTGAATACCTATTAATTTGTATAATAGTTTTTATTATGTATGAAAATAAATAAAACAATGTTTAAACATTTAACGTATTTGTATTGGTAACCCCTCATTCAAATATTTTCCTCAGAAGTAGACTGTGTGTTTATGTCTATATTTCCATAATAGGTCCATTTTTAACGTAGATACCGTGCCTGATGTTCTCTTGGCACGGCACCTGGGCAACGCATCGTTCCTTCAACCGTACATACGGTTACTCCAGCAGCTTTTAAACTTACCGCTAGGGGCGTATGGTGTATTTAAGGGAGGGCTGCATAGTAGAGTATTTTCCCTCAACTCATAATATGACAAACATGAAAATGGAAAATCCCACCAACGGATTAACGAAAATTAACTATTCTAACATCAATTGTTTTAACTAAAACTCCATTTATATATGGAACTTTTAATATATACAGGTTGTTATTTGAAAATCATAAGTGGGTGGATTTGTTTTGCCCTGTTATGTTTAATAATAACGTCGAAAAATTTGGTGTCGGTCGATATTGTCTTGTCCATCGATTGTGGTGGGGTTGGCGTGGTCGATTTTCTATTGCCAATAGAAATTAGTTATTAATAGAATCTCGCCTAGGTCAGGTATCCTTTCTGTTCTTTGACACCGTTGTTACAACGACTTACAATAAAAAATACGACTTCCCGAAAAGACGTTGTTATAAACTGTTTCCAACTGACCCCCATACCTATTTCCTCTTCTTATCCTTCCTCCTAATATTGCTAGTCTTTTTCATTTTACTTTTAATACATTTAAACATAGTAAGAATAATAAACGTTTATTTTATTTTAATATTTTGTTCTGTGATAACTTTTATTACTATACAAAGCAATTGGGTCTTATAAATATATTTTGTATAATATTGGTGTTTATTAATGGAGACAATATATGCCAAGGGGTCCTAGGATTCCTAGGAATGGACATTTGGATTCCGGGCGAAGCTCTGTGGGATTTCTAATGCAGTTTGGGAGTTGTCGTACGTCTCGTGACAAAACGAACGGTGATGAAATTACCTATACTCTCTATAAGATTATGTATATTCTTGAATCCTTATCAAGTGTGTGGATCTACCTATAATGGTTTTTATTGCGCAAACGATGCTGGTGATAAATATCGCAGTAGGTCACCTGAACTATTTGTTGGTGAGCATTATAATAACGTAAAAAGAAGTAAAATAAAATAAAATTACGTGTATCTAAAATAATTAATTTATAATTTATGTATATAAATAGTATGCTTACCCTAAGCCTCGATAGAATTCCACGCAAAAGACATACACAGTCGTTCTACGATCTGGCCATGATGCAGTCGCGTATATTCTTACATAATATAAGTGATTTAAGTACCTAGGTACTTTTAATGACGTCGTGTGTCGTTTTAGACAGTGCTTGAATTAAAAAACTAAAAGAAGAGTGGACCATGAGAGTTAAAGACAATTACGTCCCTTGCAATTATTGAACTCAACCTAACTAATGGGTAATCTTCGCCCCACTAAATTCTCCTTACACCATCTTTCAAACATAATTCAATAATTATAACTAATTATTTATAATAAACAAATATCGAATTACACTTCTGCAGGCTCAGTTCTTGTTTGAATTTCTTATCAAGTGTAATATAAAATTGTTTCTAGTTTTCCTAAAAAATAAAATATAATATCTTAAAACGATGAGTCTCGTTCAAATTATTATTATTCTTTTTTTTTTTATTGAACTAAAGTACTTCATCTACCAAAGCTATTAGTACACAATAACATTAGTTACATTATTTTTACATTTATTATTATTATAATATAATGAGATGGTATAGTTTAATACCTTTAAGGGAGTTAATTATGTTTTTGTTTGCCTGTAGATCGACTGTAAGGCTTTACCTAGTCCCGGACACCGCGCCGTCAGTCTCGTATCGGCGGAGCGGCCGCCGTGGCCACTCTGGTGGAACGCCTGTACTAGGCAATTACAGAACGACACGTCACGGCAACCGGGCACGTCCCCAGGTTACGGATAGGGGAACGGCCTTCAGATCTGAAGGTTAGCTGCGATATAAGTCAGTACTGAACTGGGTGAATAAGCAGTCGCGGACAGCGCACAAATAGGGTAGGGCTTGCTCTTTAGCCTTGGCTGGCAGCCGCCCTAGAGGAAAGAAATCCTCGATAAAAAATCCCCTGGCGGTAGGGTTAAAACGCAAAGGCTAGAATTTGCCTCAAAAATCAATATGGAAGAAATAATCACAGCTACTGGGGTTTCGGATGCCCCAGAGCCGGCAGTTGGGGGTGGCTCGTCCCAACGGTCGTTATCGTCCAGCCATGGGAACCTAATAGCAACCGAAAGGAAATCCGCACATTTGGAGAGAAGAACCGGTACCACACTTCTTACGATGAAGCCCAGCGAGGGGACGGCGGCCTTGGGAAAACTTGGAGCCGTTCTGAATCGAATGGTGGAATTCACCAAGGCGCATCGCAATGCGCACGTCGTCCTTAAAGACGGCGTGAGCGAGGCGCATGCTCTCCTTCGTGTCTTCCAGCTTTCGCTGAAGATGGAAAGCGGCGTTGCTAACATGGGTCGTGCTAATAAGCCCTCCCTCCGGCAGGCGAGCTGTCAGACCGACTCGATGTTGCAGCCACCGCTGACCGGGCCCCAGTCGCCAAAAACAGCCAAGCCAAAGAAGCTGAGACAACTTCGGATTCAGCCGCTGGTTCAGAGGAAACCCAATAAAACGGCTCTCCCCGAGACAGCTGAGTTCCCGCCTCTTTCTGCGCCTCCCGTGTCGACCGTGGTCAAGTGGAAGGTGAAAGTCGAGCCTAAGGCCGCAAAGCGGCCGGCGACCGGCACTGAACGCGAGCCACGCTCCACGAAGGAGGCGTTGGAGAAGCTGAAGAAGCGGGTGCCGAAAACGGAGGTGGTAACTGTCCGGGTCGCCCCAGACTCGGCAGTGACGCTGCCCGCCATCATGAAAAGGATCACCTCGGAAGTAGATCTTAAGACCTTGAAAATCGAGGTCTTGAACAAGACTATCTGACAAAAATCCCTTCTGCTTTGATCAAGTTAGCTTAAACGATTCTAAATCTATATCTTTTAAGCTAACTTGTAAGTTAATAATTTTTTCTATTATTTTTGTCATAGTATTAAGCAGAGTTGTTGGTCTGTATCCATCTATGGAGGGTTTTTTTTTTTACCAGGTTTTGAAATTGGGATGATTATACCTTTTTTCCATTCGATAGGAATTGTTCCTAACCTAACCAAACCTTCAAATCATGTTGTATACATAGACTAGGTGGTTTATGGCAATGTTTTCAAGGTTACGAATGAAGCAGTAATGTATTTCGTCGGGACCAGGGCTTTTACCCGTACATTTGCTGAGTGCTATTCCCATTACCTTTAAAGATATAGATTTAGAATCGTTTAAGCTAACTTGATCGAAGCAGAAGGGATTTATGTCAGATTTTATGGTATGTTTTCTGAAATTGTTTTTATCATCTATAGATTTTTGCTTGTAAATCGTGTCATTGAAGTTATTGCGGATGTGGGTGCCGATTTTTTGCGCAACCTCTACGGAATCGGAAGATGTACCGAACTCGTCGGTAATATTTATCTCCTGGTCACGATTTAATCCTTTAACGATCCAATTCTAATCTATATTATAGATGAGTTAGTTTTGCTGTTTATGGTACTGTTAAATGTTTTAAATAAGAACTAGGATTTGGCTCTTAATTGTTTAAATTGGATAAAGTTTTCTAGGGTTTTGTTTTTTTTTTATATATGTGCAATGCTTTTTTTTATTTTTTAAAGCTACTTTTATTTCATCGTTCCATTAAGGGACTTTAGGTTTGGAATTTTGGTTTATGTATCTACCAATTGTTTTTACTGCTGTCAGAGTTATTATGGTTGAGACTGTTTCAACCATTTTATTGGTGCTTTGTTGAGTGTTAGAAGGAAGTAAGGAAATCAACCATTTCGCTATATAGTGTCCAGTTTGGTTTTTTAAGGTTTATCTTTTGGTTTTATTTTTGTTTAAGTAGCCTTTCCTTGGAATAAAATTGATTTTAATAGGAATATGGTCACTACTGAATATATCCGATGGTACATTCCACTCGATTCTGTGAGCCAATGAGGGAAAGCAGAGTCGATTATTACAGGAGAGGTTACCATTTGCTATGTTATTATAAGTGATGTTAATATGTGTCATTAAGTAACACGATTTTATTCTTTTCCAGTAATTTTTCAATTTCTTTGTCTCTGAGGTTGGTTTTGATAGAACCCCATTTTAAGCTGTGAGTGTTAAAATCGCCTACTAATAAGAGAAGTTTAGGAGTTGTTGAATGATGTGATCTATGTCCTCGGTAGTAAATTTTGTTTAATTAGGAAGATAGCATACGGTGGTTATTTCTACCATCTCAATTTGTACCGCTAAGACTTCTAGTTCAGTGTGAATATGTATAATTTGATTTGGAATAAATTATTTGATATAAGTTGAAGTGATCCGCATCTAGACAGTTTTTACTATAATCTTTATAATTTTTGCTAGGGGCGATGTAATTTTCTTTGAAATTTGATTCTTGAAGGCATATTACTAGTGGGTTACATTCTTGTATTAAGTGTTCAAGTTCATATTTTTTTTTTTTTGAAGAAACCTTTTATATTCCATTAAATAATATTCAAATTTGTGTCAGTCATATTTTTTATTTTTATTATTTAGTGAAGAAGTTCGTAAACTAATGAGTTTACTAAAATGGGGGGGGGGGTTGGAAAGTGGGTTATTTATTTCTCGGAGGAGTGGATGGATCATCGGAGAAGGGTTTGTCTAGAAGAAAGTTACAAAGTCTTGATAGTCTGTTTTTAATTCTTGTATTCTTGATTTTAGTTGGAATGATATCAATAATTCCGATCATTTCAATACATGTTTTGTTAAATGGTTCTAAAATGGGAACAGAAACGGGATACTGAGTGTGTTTTTAATTATATTTTTAAGCTGATCATAGTTGATTTTTATGTTGAGGTTTTCTTTGAAGCATTTTTTAACTAGTTCAAGAGTTTCATCAAGAGTGAACACTATTTGTTCAATAGAATTAGATCGTTTAGGTATTTTGAGTGATGGTTGGGGTAATTTTTTTGGTATATTATTAGGCTGGATAGTACCGTTAGTGCATGTGATTTGGGACTGTGATAAAGGTGGAGAACGATTAATAGTTAGACAAGATGATGTCGAGGATATGGCCGGTCTTTGGTTTGGCTAATTAATGTCATATCTAGTACATTATAATGATGTGAGAGGTCAAATGAAATGGGAGGATGCCGGTATTTTGTAGATAACTTGATATAGTTGTGGCAGTCATGCCATTTGAATTTAGTCCGTCCTTTTTATTTTCTATGAAAATATCAACGGGCATATCGTGAGAAACTGCTTGGGCATCTGTGTCCCGATGGGTGGAGGAGAGACCAGCATACTCGGAAAGGTTTAGATTATTGGTCATGTGGACTTCAGGAGGTGTATTCTTACATGTCTTAGTGGTGTTGCAAGTGAGCTTGCATCTATAGCAAGAGAACGTATCGTCTGTTAGACAAATTCTGTGTGGTGTGTTATCGTCATTAATTAACAGTAAACTCGGAAGTTTGGAAAAATCGTCAGGGTTGATATACTTGGCGTCTGACGCTAAGGATATGAGCTAATTCTTTTATAATGAAACCAGCATTAAAATGTGTGATTTGTGATAGTAGTTGGATATTGTGATCTTGAAGGAGAACTTTGGATATTATTATTAGGTATAGCGGATGATACATTAGATATTATGATTCGTTTCGCTGGGTTTATTAAACGTCTGATTTTGATTGATATGCGATCCTTGAGTATAATACTGGAGCGATTTTCAATAAGAAAATCAACATCATATTAATTGACGAAGTATACACCAAAATGGTTGTTTATAATACGGAAAACGTATTTGATATCTTTTGGAGGTACCTAATGATAGTACTGATAGTCGTGACAGTCGATTTGCGGTATGTTGTCAATTGAGTTGAAAACAATTGCCTAATCTTTTTTAGGAAAGGTCTCGTTGAGTGTAGTCTCGGCACATTATTTTTTAATGTGTGTATCACCATTGGTTTCTGAGGGCTTATTTTTATTTGAAATAATGTTTGTAGTAATGTTTGTAAATAGTGTTTATAAATAATGCTCTGTAAATGATTATTGTTCTTGTTACTGATATGAGAATGTTTGATTGTATTATTAACTATGTAAGTATTAGCAATGTAATCTGGTAATTGTGCGGACTCAGATAATGCATTCATTACATAACCTGCCGACGTGGCGGAGTCGTCAATAGAAGTTGTGACATTGTGTTTATCAATAGTATTAATTGAGGAGTCTAATAATTTGTCTTACCACCAAGACATTTTTGACTGGTGGGCTTGTTGCCGATACTAATCAATGTGCAAAGTAGTAGGTGGTATTGTTTAATAGAATATAGAGTAGAAAAAAATGAGGAAAAAAAAATATATATCCATATTACCTGGACACTTGTTGAGTAACAGTATGCTATACTGCATAAGCAAATAAATCATGACGCGGTACGAAAACGTGGTGCGCAGACGAGATTCAACACGTAACTGCGTTCAAATTATTGTTTTAGTCGGTTTCCAAAAATACTAGGTCCCACTAGGTATACTTTATAGATTTAAATTTTCAAAATAATGACTGATAGTTTACTGATACCTATTATTATAATTATATATCTAAATGAACATCCCCTCACTTTGGAATTTTCAAAATATTCGCCTCTCCTCTTAAAAGGCTCACGAGCCGCCACTGGTGGTTTATTTTAAAGGTAAATAATGAAAAATGTTTGTTCAATAATCTTGAGTTGACATGACATTTTTAGAAGGTAATATGGCGCTTAATGAGTGATCATAATCACTACACATTTTTGTACGTTTTAAACATTTTAAATCTTTCGTAACACGATAACCCCAACCCCCCTACGTTTTTCTTCTAATCCGAATGGAATTATTTTTTTTAAACAATATTATTTTCTTTCTAAACTTAACATTTTCCAATTTAGGTACAGTAATAAAAAATCGAAAATATTATTTTTTTTTCATTTTTTTCAAGTCAATAAGATGATTTATTTTTTAAATTTAGAATCAGCTTTGAACTGTTTTAAATAATGTCACATAGGTACCAAACCAAAAACAGTATCGTTTTTATCGTGTACTATTTATGAAATATCGACATAACGATTATCACTGTAAAAGTTGGTAATGTAAAATTTTAAAAAGGTAGTTTTTGGTTAAATAGATCGTCTTGTTTATGCGGTATTATATCTTAAGTGGGTTATTGGGTTAGGGTAGACATAAATTACGACTCGATATAATATTTGATTTACATCGAATTTGATTTACAGATTTGTTATTCTCAATTTACTATAGACATTAATCATAATCATTGTGCCAAACGCAGAAGCATTGTGTGTACACGGTATTATAATATACGGTACGAGTGGGTATTCTAAATTTACGCCTGGATTTTTATAAGATAATTACCGGCACGCCGTCCGGTGACCATAACCGTAATTTATGAAAGCAATCCGCGACAATGCGTACCTATGATAGATGTACAGCATCCAATTACTAAGATTGCATTAATCCGTGATGTATCTATTTAATTAAGTGGTATGCCCATGTATTATAGTAGACGTCTATCCGAATAAATATTTACGACGTGCAATAATTCTACACACAATTGTGTTTGATACGATTATTTATTACACGTTTGACATCGCGTCAAATAACGAAACACGACTGTGTTGACTGTACTATATGACAATAATGTTAAACAAATACGACTACTGAGTTTTTGCCGTATAAAAGCAACAATGTGATAGATTGTCTCTATATTTTAATTGTCTTATATGTAAAAGACTAATCTTGGTAACGTTTTGGATAATCATAATGGTAAGAATTAATATTATTTTATATTGTTTTAATGCTATACGTTTAATATGAGTTCGTTTCTAGAACTTGTTCATATATTACATTTTATTATACGTTTTTGAATAACTATTTAGGATATTGATATGACTAGATGAGAAAATCACCGCATTCGGAACAAACATATTTTTATTAGATATTAGACTTTTTATTGAACTCCTATTATACTTGAGTTTATATTTTAACAAAAAAAACCTAACAAATAACAAATTTAAAACTAAATCACATATATATTAATGTATAAAGCATATAATTCCCAATACGTTTTAGGTAAGTCATTAAGTAATGACACGTAGAGTTTTGTTCTTTTCTGTAGATTTTGAGCATATCGAGTATTGTATTGGTATTTCCAGGGTTAATTATATAGTCATGTCAATCAGATAATAGTGCGCATAAATGCACGGTCTTCGCCAGTGGCGAACATAATAGAACACGAAATTATATCATGTAATATACAAAAATATTTTCACTTGATAGCACTTGATATCAGATGTAATATGGTCGACTCTGGCGAAAAGTGCTCGGTGATAGCGTAATTTGATTGTCTTGCTGACATGCCTGTATATCACGGTTATAGTTAATAGGTTTAGGCAACAGACTATGTTAACCGTATACAAGTTCTGGGCAAAAAAAATTCTTCCTCAAATTATCATTTTCTCGCCTTCAACTAGCGCTCTCATAGAAGTGCCAGACAACTACTAACTAGTGAGACGTTTGCTGTTTTCTGGTAATAATTGTGAACGTTTAAGGCAAACATCAAAGACAAATTCTTAAAACAGTAAAAATTTAAAGAAAACTTAAAAAATTAGTATTCAATAAACTGTAATTACCCATAAATTAATATCGTCAATAAGAAAAAAGATTTAGGATTGTTAATTGAATGTAAGCTCATGTGTAATTCGCATATTAACAATTTAATAGTTACGTTTTGTTCGGAATGGTTTAATTTTATAAATTAAAATATATAGTTTTACGTCATACTTTAGAGTAAGTAGATGCTTTACAGTAATATTCAGTATATGACGATGCAGTGACGCAACATTTTAAAAAGAACCTTAACGACGTCTTATTACATAACTGTAACCCTTATTATTTTTTTTTTTTAATTGAACATAAAAAAAAATTGATAACTAGGCCATTAGTAAGTGTGCATTTGTAGTGTTTACATATTAAGCAGTTCATTGATTGTTATAGAAAATTTGATTTATTTTAAAAATTAAATTAGGATTGGTGTTAATATATCTCTAGTGGGTGTATTATTTATTATTTAAGTGGGGGTTACACAATTTTGTTGTTAAGTTCTTAAACAATATTGTTAAACGATTTTTTTATAAAAATGGATAAAAGTTTATTTTTGACATATAAATTGAACAATAAATAATAAAATAGAAATTTTATTAATTTCTTAAAAATGTTTCATTATAACTATACCAGCTATACTGCACAGTATTACCTGCGCACAGTAGAAAATGAAATTTTTTTTTTAAATTATAACGTGTTCCCTGTGCTTTATGTGTTTCATAATAACTGTGTGACAGTGGAAACTGTGAAACTGTTTAAGTAGTATTTATGAACACGGTATGCATTTAACTATTTGAACGCAACATCCAGTATTTTGGTGATAACAAAATTTAATTTGTTTTGACCAACCTATATTTCCGCAAGTAAAAGAAACAATGTGACCAGAGTTAGCATCATAGTTGATTATTATTAATAATCATTTTTATCTTTTACACTCTGACTCCGCTTTGCAACTACTATGGGTCCCTATACTGTTATGGACACCATATTGACTAATTTTTTTTAAAAATTTTTTTTTTTATTTCATTCATATCACCAAGGTAACTTATAAATCAACTAAAATTATTAAATATGCGTACCAAAAATATCTAATACCTATTTGGGGGTCTAATCGGGAGATTAAAACTAGAAAATGTTCCTTTACGGAGCTTGCTGATTCGATTGACGAAGATTTTATGAAATCAGACTGGTAGTTTCTGAATTAAACGCGTACAAACTATTTTTTACTCTTTGGCTTTATATACGGGACTATTTGAATAGATAGTATGATAAATGTATTTGTATTTTAATATATTTAGTTAATTTGTCCAATAAAGTGTACTCTATGAGTTATCTCTAATATAATTATTAAATTAATAAATAACGTAATTTACAACAAGCATTTAAAAAAATATAACATTCGAGGTTCATAACTGTATCTGGGTCATAGGTATATTACTTAGATATAATAACCTATGTAAAACGTTTATTCGACGAGTTTGAATATTGAAATTTGTTGTCTGGTTTTACATGCATTTTAATAAACACACCGCCAAAATGTCGCACCAAAATATCAGTGTCCCTCTATAATCTTTACTCCCGTCAAAAATTGTGACTTATCCAATATGCGAATTAAATCAGTGTTTTATTTTATTTTTATAAAATTAATATGATCCATTTATTTATGTTCAGGGTATTCAATGGTTAAGTCTGTTGGTAATGTTCGCAATAACTAATAAAGTATATTCCACCATAACGTTAGCTGCAGACAATGAAATACCGGCATTCAAAGAATATTTTTTGTACCCACTTAGTGGAGCTATTGGCATTTACAAAATAGCGGTTATCAGTAACTTGCGGGAAAATTCAAAACGATCTAATGGCGAAGAATGGATTAGTCACATGAAGCGTGGGAACGTTATCTTAAACAACGGTAAAAAAACTATTACCGTAGAGTGGGAAAAACCAAATGGTAATGAGAAAGAAGATATGGAAATTGTAACTAAAAACTCCAATGAAAATGGCCGTGGTTTTGAGTTGACGGAGTTAGTCAGTTTGAACGGCGTTCTGGTATCTTTCGATGAAGCAACAGGAGTAGCTTATTTGTACAATGAAAAACAGTTTCAATCGTGGTTGGCTATTAAAGCTGACTCCGCAGCATCGACTCAAGGTAATAGAATAATTAAGGCCGCCATATTACCCGTTAATGAATAATTTTAACTTAGTCAAGTTCATTTAATTGAACCCAAATTAACGAATAAGCACGTTAATGGTTAATCATTTTATATGAACTAATTAAGTTAAAAAATTATTATTTAATAATTACACTACTTTATTCAATTTATTAACCTGACCTAACTATAACATTTTTTTTTTTAATGTTTCATGATTAAAATGAATTAATCGTAAATGTACTCCTTATATATCTACCATAACCTACGATATTATATTCTTTAGGTATGAAACCTATGTACACGGTTTTGGCGTCTTAAATAATAATGTATAATTAAAAGCGACGTGTCTTTGTTGTGTAGCGATGCCAATTAAATGGGCATTGGTTAAGGATTCGATGGTGTACGTGGGAACAAACGGCGTAGACAACTCTAACCATGTGGCTAAAGTCTTCTTAACGGGAGAAGTAGATTACGAAGATTGGAGTGAAATTTACACCAATATCAACAAGTCGCGAAAAAATCAAGATGGTTCTACTTTGGTCCACCAATCAGCCGGTTATGCTAATGAAAAAGGGTTGTTTTACTTTTTGCCCAGATATGTAAGGTCATCGGACCTCTCAGTTAAACCTCAAAACGTTGTGTTCTCGGTGTCGAAGGACTTTAAAAAATTTGAGGTGATTACATACTAAAAATAATAATAATATGCTTTACTATCTAATTTTTGCCAGGGAAATTTACGTATGCAAAACTGCATATTTTTTTGGACGGTAATTTCACAGCGCAACAATTCATCACATTTGTTTTATTATTATAAGTATTTTTTTTATTTTTTTTTAATTTTATTTTGCGTTTATATTTTATATTTGCATAGTCAAAAATTAGATTAAATTTAACATGGCTATAAAATTCCATATTCTGAGCGAAGTGAAAAATGTTTTGGTCTTACAAAGTTGTTTTTATTTTTTTCTACGTCTGTCGCCATCATTTTTAACAGACATTCAGCTCCTATTTTCAAGTGTAGCACGTATTCAGATAGCATTTTGGATCAAGTTGGTGCATTAAAGAAACAATTTTTGGAATTCTATTTACGTTGTGGTTTTCTTAATAATTGGGAAAAAACGTAGGTTAGCGAGAAAACTTAGGCCAATTATTATTTTTTATTTTAATTGTGACTGGATTAAAAATATTCATAGAGACCTGACATTTCACGAATAAATACGGGGGATTTTTATTATTTAATAAGGGGGGGGGAATACATTACGCTCCATTTTTTTTTTATTGGAAAAGCCTAGATTTGCCTCGGCGTCGAAATTACATACATCCATTTGTTATTTGATGGCATTACCGTGTCCCTATACGAGTTTGTTAACACAACGTTTATTGTTATCATTAATTGGTATTTTTTTTTTTTTTGATATTCTAGGAAAAATTCACTATCAGCGAAAAACACGAAGATCGTAGCTTTACTAGTCTTAAGGTTGTGCCTTTATCCCACGACTCGATTATAATTGCAATACAAAACTCAGAAAATTCTAATGAGTCGTACATTACAGCATTCGATACTCAAGGAATTGTTTATTGTAAGTCTAGCGTAATATCATCTAATATACGTTACAACACAGTTGAATTCGTATGATCGTGGTAGACGTTACGTCCGGATCCGAGGATTGATTTTTCTTTTAATACGTATTATTTACTGCTATTGGTTTAATAAAAACCATTGCATATTTTTATATACGCCATTGTGCTTTCAGTATTTTAATGAGATTTATCTTTCAAAATTAATATAATGTACGATGATTAGTAATATTTAAAATCGAATACCTGTCAATTAGTAAAATAGTTTTTATTATTTATGAAAATATATTAAATTATCGTTTAAATGTTCAACGTTTCTGTATTTGTAACCTCATTCAAATAGTTTTCTCAAAAGTAGACTGTGTTTATGTCTATATTTCCATAATTGGTCCATTTTTAACGTAGATACCGTGCCTGATGTTCTCTTGGCACGGCACCCGGGCGCCGCATCGTTCCTTCAACCGTACATACGGTTACTCCAGCGGCTTTTAAACTTACCACTAGAAGCGTATGGTGTATTTAAGGGAGGGCTGCATTGTGGAGTATTTTCCCTCTACTCAGAATATGACAAACACGAAAATGGAATAACCCTCCAACGGATTAATGAAAATTAACAATTCCAGCACTATTTGTTTTAACTAAAACTCCATCTATAAATGGAATTTTTAATATATGCAGGTTGTTTCTTGAATGTCATAAGTTGGTGGATTTGTTTTGCCCTGTAAGGTTAGGTTAGTATTGTTATTAAACAATAATTACGTCGAAACGCTGGTTGTCGGTCGATATTGTTTTGTCGATCGACTGACGGGGTGTCGGTCGATTTTCTATCTCCCGGAGATATCAGTTATCGACAGAATCCCCCACAATTCCGATTTCCTTCGTGTTCTTTGACACCATTTGTCACAACGACTTACAATAATAAATACGACTTCCCGGGAAGTCGTTGTTATAAACGGTTTCCAGGTGACTCCCGCAATTATTTCCTCTTCTTACCTATCTTCTTAATACCGTTGTTGTTTTTCATTTCACTTTTACTACAGCTTTAATACATTTTAAACTAGTAAAAATAACAAACGTTTATTTTATTTTAATATTTTAATAACTATACAAAGCAATTGGGTCTTTTAAATATATTTTGTATAATATTGGTGTTTACATATTATTTTCTAAACCCCCCAATGATCTCTTTCTATATCATTTGGCATAGTATTATAATTAGAGCCCGGATTATATACGCAATTGCATATTCTACTACAATAATTAGAACAATATTAATTAATAATGTCGATGTTTCGTTATGTGTTGATTCTATGGTAAATTTGTTCGCATATTTCTGGATAGTTGCACACATATTCCATATTTTACTATATTCATCAAAATGGATTTTTTGATATCCGAACATTTTGTATTTTTATGAGTGAAACATCGTTTGCTGGTCAGCTAGAAATATATTTTATAAATTGTAGTGTAATATGTTTGATTTAATTTGTTGTACTTGTTTTTTAAAATAAATTTAAATTTGTGAAATTGTAAAAACGTAGTTAATGTTTTACACATTTAATGATATTAACAAAAATATAATAATAATAGTTCTATGAGTAATGAATTTAAGTGAATATAATGACAATTTTTTAAAATAAAAACGAAATTTGGGTTTCATAAAAATCCGGATATTTAATCCGGGATTAACAATAAATGTCGGACTTAAAATTTCGGAATCTAAAAATCTGGATTCTCGAACATCGGCAATTCCGGATTTTTCCCATAACTAGTGTTATACGCTACGAATTCTACGTTTTTGCGTTATCTTTCATATTATAAGTTGGGTATTGTAATATTGCGTTAACATTAAAATTGTGCGTCGGCGGCGTCCGATAGTTATTTTGATAAACATATCTTTTAATTTTGCAACGGCAATTAATTTTGTAAAACCCTATCTAGGGCCGTACAAAATATACAACATCTTGTATTTTTTTATTACACAAAACCATTATTACGTATATTGTTGCTAATGTGTGTGTCGCGATGTCTTTGACCTGATAACTCTGCTCTAAATTGTATATATATATATATAAAGGAATTTATATCTATTTAATGGAATAGCAATTTCAAACCTCCCCAGAAAGTATGATTTTCCTATTATGATTTTTTTCCCCTTAAATAAATCCTTGAATTTCGATTTGGCCTAGTATGGTAGTTCTAGTGTTATCAAACCCCCATATGAATGTTACGGGCACTGCATATTAAAGCGATCTCCCTTCCGATATTCGGATCGAGTATATCGGCGGCGGGATTTGGTGATGGCAGAGTGGTTTTAACGCCAAACAAATATCAGAAAATCTCTTCCCGTACCTTTACAGTGATTATTAGATTTTGTCTTATATTGATTTTTTTTTTTTTTTTTATGATATCCTTCTGAGGCAATTCTAGAAGAAAATGATTATAGCTATCTAACCAATGTAGGACGAGAAAATTCGAGTGAATACATTTTCTAAAATTAAGTACTTATTCGAAAAACCTTTATATAAATAATTTCATGGTGTGCCCATCATATTTCTCGCCTCCCACCTACAACAGTGTACATCCGTGGTATATACACTACGAAGTATGGTCGGCTTTTTTTATTTCCACTACTGTAGTATTAAATCTATTCATATAGAACATTTAGAAGATTGTTTTTTAATTTCGTAATTTTTATTACAAATTATTATTCCAGTCTTTCCTCAAATATGCATGCAATTTGCGGTCAAATGCAGAATATACGTACTGATTAATATTATTGAACATGACGAATAATTAGTTTAGTTACATTAATGAAATCGTGTCATTTCACTATGTAGTAAATTATCCTTCTAAGGACACTCCTCACAGATGATTTCATTATGTTGACGTGCTTCTTCGCTCTTTCTTTGGTACCGTATTCAAAGGGTCTGACTCGATTGCTTTTGGTCGGCCTCGAGCGTTTAGTTTTGCGTCCTCTGATGTAATGTAATCGTCTATACATCTTATTATTTACATCCAGAATAAAACTATATCGGTAATATACTCAGCATATTGGAATATGCTTTACAGAAAAGCCAATGTTATCAAAAATCGTCAAACATCGTATTTTATATAATTGTATCAATAAACTTAACAAGATTTATCAAAAATGGGCAACTATGGATAACGTTTTTTTTTTACCGGCAACGATATAGAACATTTAGTTCTAAACATTTATTTATGGGAAAACAAACACGGCATTTCTTTTAATGAGTTAAAGAGTAAATTAATCACAACACCGGTATTAATGCATTTCAGTGAAGACGCGGATAAAATTTTAGCAAAAATGCCTTAAAAATAATTAGGTCTAAGCATTGATGATGAGAACGGTAAACATTCATTCGTTTTATTTTTTTTTTTCGGTGCAAAAAAATGATTACCTGCACAAAAATACTGTTCGGCACTAGGATTAAAGGCGTCAGCTTAAATATTCGGATGCACGCATTTTCGGCAATATTTGATCAGCAAACAACTTACGACAGGGGCGCTTCGGAGGGGTGGTAGGTGGTGTAAATCCACGGTCTGAGAAAATATATTTGATAATACGGACTTTTTAAATAAATAACAAAACATATAAAAAAAAATCCTACTTTGTTAATTTATTTCCATGATTATGGCCAAATAGTTAATACCAATATTGTAAAATTAAAAGTTAAAATTAACTTAACTTTTAAACTATTAACTCGTTAAGGCTCAGCCTTGAGGTTTACTATAGTTTATGCGAAATCTGGTACGTAGGATAATTACTTTATGTATTGCGTGCAACAATAAATTATTGCAAACGAAATATTGTCCTGAACCGAGGTCGGTTAAAATTGTTTTATACATTTAAATTGAAAATGATATTAATTTATAGTCACAAAATAAATTACAATTGTTCGGTTTTGTTTTTTTTTTTTTTCAACGAATTGTATTATAAATTTAAATTTGAAATGCTGATTAAAAATAAATTACGACAATTACGTACAATTTTTTTTTGTTTAACCACTATAAGTACGACCAACATAAATGGAAAATATACCAGTGTTATTAGTAGTAGAAATTCTACAACGTAGAATCGCGAGCACCGGCAGTAATGGTAAAACGTACCAGAGATATCGGGAATAGAAGCTAAAAAAATAACAAAAAACCTTTTCACCACCACCGCAACGATTTCCCAGTATTCCGCCCTCCTACACTCGCGTCCCCCTGTTATTATGTAGGTATTTATAATAAAAACGGAGACTGACATTAATGAAATTTAAACGACATCCTTCATCATCAACCCCATCCTTTGGTACACTGCTATATAGTAATCCTCCTTCATAATTGATCCCTCCGGCGTCTCTCCTGCACACCGCCGCGCGTCTGTTCAAATCTTTTACTTGTTAATATTTTCCACCGTTTTCCATCACAAAAGCTCTAAACCCACGTCTCTTTTCTTTCACCCCCCCTCCCTCCTCCCCCACGCCATCCCACCTCCTCCCGCTATCATTTCTTCACCCGTCCGTCCCATCCCATCCCGGTTGCGCATTCATAATTAGAAGCGCGTGACTCTGCCGCCGCCGCCGCCACCGCCTCCACGACCATTCTCCCACCGCCGCCACTTACCTACCTACTGGCAGTGACGATGGCAAATCATAATTTAAAAAAGTCTCGGAGCTTAAAGGGACTCGATCTGTCTATTAAGAGCACACCTTTTTATGTATATATTTTATATATATATACATCTGTCTCTTCGTCTTTCGCGGGGCTTAGCGTGGCAAGAGATACCTGACAAAAGCATCTCAGAAGTTAAAAGAGCTTGTGTATCGCTTTTGTGCGCTTAATGCTGCCGGGCCAATGTTATTTTCTTCTTTTTTGAAAATAAAAATAAATAAATCAAGACGTCTTATTATTATTATTATTATTATTATTATTATCATTATACTACTCCTATTATATAAAGCGAAAAAGAATCTTATGTGCAATGATGAATTGACTTGGACTTAAGCGTCGGTGTCACATAAAAGTAGTTTCGCGATCCGAAACTTTTGAGTAAACGTGGCTTAACTGACGGAAAAAATGGAAATGGTATACATTAATTATTTATTACGTTTTTGTAGAACACAATCATAAGAAACAATTGTTATTATTATTTACGGCGTACAAATATAATTAAAATACCTACCTGTGATTTCAGAATAGTTATCGTTTTCTAATCTCAAATTATTATTTGCATACTATTAACACTCGTATAACGGTTTTTTTTTTTTTTAAGTTTCTTGTCTGTCGTCTGTTTGTCCCGGTTAATTTATTGGAAACAGCTGAATCGATTTCTGTGGGACTTATACCAGTAGCAACAAATAACGGTTCTCCAACGTCAATACGATTGATAAATAATTTCAATACGTTTACTTCATTAAAACAATGCGTCCAACAATTGCTTGCAAAACAAATAAATAATTATTTCAAACAAAAAACAGAGGCTGGAGACATTGATACTACTTTGCACCGTGCGAGGACCACTGTTGTAGGGGAAAAGTTGGGTAGACAGGAAAAAAAAAAACAGAACATAAATACACACTCGTCGTAGTAAAACCAATATGTTCCTCGCTACGCTCAGAATCTAAAATTAAATTTCAAATTAGATTGTTTTCATCGTTCAAAATACTTTTCACGGTGTACGTATCACATATGGTGTAGGTCCATTGTTGTAGGTGAAAAGTTGGGCTGTAGGTTAGGTTTAAAAGAAAATTTAATTTATATGATACCTACTGTATAGAATTATTATTGCGAACGAAAAACGTTTCTCATTAAACATATTATTAATTTGTAACGAAAAATAGATTATACTTGTCCAATCGAAAAATTTGAAATTTATCATACATTTGAACTTAAATAAAACGCTTATAAAATAAATAAGATTAGATACAGACACAAAAAATCAAAAAAAAAAAATCACAGTTATAAAACTAATGATAGTAACTTCATCGTATTGTTCAGAATCTAAAAATATTGTTTCATATAAGTAAGTAAATTGAATTTCATAACAGATATTATAGTATATTATTACATTTACTATAACAATTTATATATTTTTAACGTTAATATAATTTAATCATTGTATTCGAAAAATAATCTGTTTTTTATTTTATTATTATTATCTAGATTATAGGCACCGGCAACCCGCGGACCGCGTAATTATTTTCTGCGGCCCTCAAAATATATATCATGGTATTTGAAATCCTAATTTTTTATCGTATAAATATTTAAAGATATTTAAGATATTCTAAACTGTAATAAATAAATGTGTTTATTTTATGCTTTCAAATCGTGACTATTATACTTTTACGAATACAAGCTAACATTGTTCTCAAGTTTCTAAACAAAACCTAATCGATAATAATCACAATATAAGTATATAAAGTATAATGTACATTAGATACAATTGGATTACGACAAATTTCGTTCCGGGTTATGGTTTTAGTGCAGTTCGTTTTGAAACATGCTAATGTGCAGACATCGTATAACAATTTTAAAGTTTAAATTTAAACCACCCGAAGTTTTTTTATAACCACAATACAATGTCAAAAAATGTAAAATTTGTGGTGAACGTCCTATATTCAACGAATCGTGGACGGATTTATATTTATGTTTTTATGGAAAATCAAGGTAAACTGTTCTGTATAATTTGTCAAAAAAAAACTATTTTTATCTGTAAATGAGTATAACGTTAAACGTTTCAACCGGTCTCACTGTTGATCAGAGACAAATTAAAATAAATAATTTAAAAAGTTCATTAAATAATCAAAAAAACAGTTTCAAATTATAACATAATTAAAACGACTTAAGTATACGCGTTGGTTATATAGTCATTTTCCGAATTCCAGTTTATAAAAAAAATGTATTTAGCCATTGTAGATGAAATATGCCCTGGGGGAAAAAAAAAAAAAAACAATTTGAAGACATCAGCCCCTCAGCTAGGACCTGTGTTGAACGTACCGAAGAGTTAGGTATAAATTTAATTTTCAAACTGAAAGAATAAGTTTTTACATTAGATTATTTTTCTAACGCGTCTGACGAAAGTACTGATATTTGCGATACTGATCAATTATTAATATTTATTCGAGAAATTGGTTTGAATTCTAATGTTTCTGAAGAAGTGACTATGTAGTTTAAAGTTTAAACTACTACAGGAGAAGACTTTTTAAAGAAATTGACAAAACATTTAAATAGATTGATTTAAGTTGGAAAAATCATGATTAGTGTTACCACAAACAGTGGCAGAAATATGAGTGGAATAAAAAAATGCAAAAATGACGTAAGAAAAACAAGAATACCTATGATATTTAATTGCATTATATATCATGAGTCATTATGTTGCAAAGTATTAGCATGGAAAGATGTAATTAATATTGTAGTATCGACGATTGACTACATACGTAAAAATGATTTGGCACATCGTCAATTTAAAATACGCTTTTGGAAGAATGCAATGCAGAATATGGGGATGTAATATATTTTACGAAAGTAAAGTGGTTATGTAGAGTTGTGGTGTTTTTATTTTACGAAATTAAATAAATATTTTTATGTTAAAAAAAGGGTACAAATGTACCAGAATTACCAAATGAAAAATGGATACGTAATCTTGCATATTTGGCTGATGTAACAACTTTAATGAATGAATTGAATACAAAACTGCAAGGTAAAGACAAATTATTGTCAGATAACGTGTTTAGATATAAAATCGTTTCAAGTGAAATTAAAATTATTGCACAAACATATTAATGAACAGCGCTTATTTCAGCGGTCGTTTCGTATATTATACAATAACTGTAATCGAATCATCCAAATTAAATTCATATTGGGAAACAAGAAAAAAAATCTACAAAATTAATTTTTAATACGATAATTTGACTTTTACGCACACGAGAAAAAAAAAATCAAGTTGTTTCAAAATCATTTTTCTGTTGACATTGACGATGTCGATTCTAATTTACATATGTAAATCATAGAATTGCAATACAACAATGTTCTTAAAACTGCTTTTATAGAAAGTAAGGTAGCTAAAAGATATTTTATTCAAGTCTTTCCGAAATAGATTTTCTAGGTATTAAAAGTTTTGCTAAAAAAATGTTAATTACTTTCGGTAGCGCTGCTCGCTGAGCAGACAGTTTCACTAAATAAATAGCGAACAAAATAAATATTATTCCCGATTAAGCGACGAACACTTGAATGCAGTTTTAAGACTATCAACATTCATCATATTGGATGAATGCGGAATGTAATAGAATCAGCGGAAAATATTCTACCTCAAAAATCACTCTAGAAACTAAATATTTATATTCATTTTTCGCTTAAAAATGATTTTGTTTTATTTAACGCAATCATAATATAATCGTTTTTTTTTTTTTTAATTTTTTAATTTTCTCCGCTAATGTATTTTATTCAAAATTAGTTAATAAGGACAACCGATCAATGATACTCATAATATGCTTATTGATATCCATATAAATATATATATATTAGTATTATATGTTAATATTGTGTTTTTAATAACGTTTATTATAATTTTGTATGCGGCCCTCAATGAAAAGTTGATAAAAAATATGGACCGCCAGTGGCACACCCAGTGGGGGGGAGGGGAGCTTTGAAGCTGAAGCCTCGCCCCCAAAAAAATAATTTTAACATTAAATTATACATTATTATAGCATATGGTCACAAATATAGTATTACAATAATGGATGATGTGTTTTTTCCAAATTGTATTATTATGTTAAATACACATTATTAGTTATAGTGCACATAATCCAACAGATGAACAAACTTCAAGTTTTAAAAATCTTATCGAATTTTATGAAAATGATAGGGAACAAAATAGTTTTTCTGTCGCAAAGGTCGAATTCAAATTGTGCTATGAACAATTCAAAAACTGTTGTTATAATTTACCATTAAACGCAATTGATTGTTTAAATTTATGTGGTTTAAAAATATTTGGATCAGTGTTTATACTTTTGAAAATATTTGCAACGTTACCAGTGAGTACGAATACGGCTGAGAGATCGTTTTCCACACTACGGCGAATCAAAACCCACCTTCGAAACACAATGGGAAGACGGTCACGTTTAAACGGACTGGCAAATCTTCACATACATCGAGAATTAATTTAATTACGCCAATTAAAGATTAAATCCGAAGTATTAAGAGTTCTTTCCGAAAAGAGACCCAGAAAACTTAAATTTTAAATAGATTTGTCGTAATATTTAGTCATTAATATATTTATAAATATTATAACCACTATATGGTAATAATAATAATAATAAAAAAAAAAAAAAAATGATTATTTAAAAATTAGTGGTAATTGTTTACTTGTGTGTAAGGAAAACAGGAAAATGTTTAGACTACCCCTTCTCCCCATCCCAGCAAAAATCCTGGGCACGCGCCTGTGGCCCAGGGTAGAAAAAGTTATAAAGGGCAATAAAATGTTGCCGATCACTGATGCAAATAATTTTAGTTCAGTTTATCTTTTACCCTTGTCTAAAAATATTTTCGGTATTTTATATTTACCTGGATATATTGTAATTGTCCGTGTCTGAACACTGGCAAAGCATCACTTTATTTTAGAAAGGCGATGAAAGGCGATTCAAAAAAAATATACAAAAATTAAAATTCGTTTTGCACACATATAATATATTTTATTAGATTACACGATTCGATTATAAAAGATCGATATTGTCGAACAAACGCATATATATACTACTATATAATATAATTTTTTAATAATACAATAATAAAGACGTATATTGAGAGCCTGTAATAGAGAGTTCTCGAGTAAGAGAGGACGGCGCTGTGTTGTGTAATTTTTCGTCGTCATCGGCCTGTGCTTAATACTAGTCTGCGGTTATCGGTAATTATTTTTGCTCACCAAATTATTATGTTTAAATATGTTCGGTGCATTTATTAAAACGTTTGAAAAGCGAAAATCAAATTAAAAAATAAAAAACAGCGAAGATATCGACGTAAAATATTCGACAACTAATCGATAATATTGATTGGATAAAACATTTTATCACTGATAACGGGAACCAATCAGAAATGGTACAAACGGTGGCTTACTCTCTTATTCTAGGCTCTCTAGGCGTATAATACGATACGATCGGGCTTTTCCGCCGGACTCAAAATCGCCAATAAATAATAAACGTCACGTGTACACATAAAATTTTTTTATACACGGTAATAATAATGATGATGATGATGATGATAATAATAACTATTGTAGAACGTCGCCGTTAGTCAGTGTCCGTTTTATTTGGACGACGACGACCTGGGATTGCCGTAGGCGATTGCGTGACTGGTGGCCACCCCGTGCCGGCCGTTGCTCACGCTGTTTGCGATCACCGTCGTTCCCCCCGACGACAGTCTCTCGTAGCCGTTACCATCTTGCTGCTGCTTGTTCCCTTGGCCCTGAGCTTGCCCTTGGTTGTTGCTGTTGCTGCGGTCAGGGGACCCGGCGCCCGTCTGCTGGGCGGTGCCCGGAGAACCGTTGGGGAAAACGCCGAACATTATCGGGAACCACGCGTTGAACGAAGCTTCCGCGTTACTGCTCGGACCGTCCCTGCCTGTCCGGAAGCAAACGATGAAATAATTATTGTTCAAACGGTATACCGCGTGGGCTGTTTTCATAACAGTTGGGGCTGTCTCCGCCCCAGGAAGTCCACGGGGCCGAGAATTTATGCTTCTTCTCCGCCACCTCTTGTTTTCCAAACCCTATACATTTGGGGCCCAGCCATCGCCTTGGTCTTAAATTTGGTCTCCCACATCGTTTATATACACTCCGGTGGTCCTCGTATCACCTTAAAATCTTGTCGAATCGCCTCCTATTCGGTCTTCCTCTCCCCTTCATTCAATACACAATAATGCTCAAAACTATCCTTACGGCCTCTGAATCACAATTTTTTTTTTCTTCAAATTTGCGCGTCATCCGTTGTTACAAGAATGCTGAATTTGATAGCACACGGCACCACCAAATCATATTAATTTTTTTTTTTGGTAGAGGGGAAAATCGTATTTGGGGGGCTGGTGAAAATAATGTACGTCGGAACCGCCATTATTTTGTATGGTTGCGCGTACCAGAGTTTTTGGATATAATTCAATAATATTACGTCTAGGGACGTGAAGTTACAGAAATTGCACTGAGCTAAACTTAACGAGTTGTATGATATGAGTGTATATGTGATTTTCGTTTCATATTTTAATTCTCTGTGAGTTATAGCTCACTATTATTTATTAAAATCGTATTGCTAATTATTGCATAGGCGCTTACCTTTGTATTGTTTCTTGATGTTGTTGCTGTTGTCATCAGCCTGTTCCGCGCTGTTGTTGATCTGCTCCTTAGAATCGGCCGGCACCACGCCGCTAGGTTTCGGCCCGGACTCCTGTCCGTTTACGTCACCGCCGTACGGTTGTTGTTTCTTGGTCGGTTCGACAGCCGGCCGCTGTTCTGCGACGCCGGACGGCTGCGGCCCGTACGAGTCTTGCGCCGCCTGTTGCGGGCCGTACGTGTCTTTTGTCACCTGTTGCGGGCCGTACGAAGAACCACCCTGGGCCTGTGGCCCGTCATAGTTGTACGGGTTGTACTGAGATTGCGGCGGTCCGTAGTTGGTGAACATTGGGTACTCTGCCGTGCCCGTGAACGCCGCCATCTGACCGTTCGGATTGAAACCGCTGAACGAAAACGATCGCATCGGTTCGGCATTGCGCTTTAGCCGCATCACGATCACTGAGCATAGACAAATGACAAAGTGAGACAATACCTGATGTTGTTCGCCAATCCCATTTAAAGGCATTGCCCCACCCCTGGGCAATGATTTAAGGGGCCTTACTCTTCCGAAAATGTTCAACATATACAATTATTTTACCGATAAATTATAAATGTTTTTAATTATCATGGAAAATGACTAAATGATAAATATCATGAACTAAGATAGAATGGACTAGACACGGTGGATGGGTGACGGGGGATCGTCCCCAAATGCATCCTATGTTATCACAACACTGCAAACCAAGGGGTTTTTCGGCGGTTTAGTTTGGTGTCATGTTTTAAACGATAATCGCATTACATTTATGCGATGATACGGATGACGTTGTAAATCGTTGGTCTATACTTCGACCCCTCTGGGGGGTCATTTTTGAAGTTTGAGTTTAATGGGGCCTACTAAGTGTCTGGTGTATCGAGGCCCAATTGATCCTTAATCCGGACTTGCTCGTAAGCTACCTACGTTTTGAATTTTATTACAGACACTGGAAACTGATCATTATTATGGAATGTCCACGATTCAAATCATTCTAATTAAAGTGGCTATAAAGTTAAAAACGGCTCCTATACGTTTTTATTTTTTGATAGACTATAATGCAGATTTGTCATTCTCGTAGGCTGCGAATGTAGTCGACGGAGAAACTACGAACGAATAATTAACGATTGATTCATTTGTCGGCTATAAATTACAAAAACAGTTGTTTAATATTGTTTCTACGATGTCTATTTGTGTTTTTTTTCATTTTAGTAACAGGTACTTAATATACGTTTAACGATTATAAAAAAATATACATTATAAATGTATAATATTTATATACGCGTGTCCAAAAATAAAATGGTATTTTTAAGGCAAACGTTGAACGATTTAAAACCATAGGAAATCAATGGTTTGATGTGCATATAATATTTTCTATTTTAATATAATATCTATAATTGTTGATTCTGCACGTTAAAGTTAGTATATTTGTGACAAGGTGTATTTCTATACACGTGTCTGTGTAAATGTCGAATAGTTGTCGAAACTATTGTTTAAACAAGAAAATGTCGAAAAAAAAACTAAAATTGGAAATCTCTGTGTTTTCCATACGTACGTCGTCGTCGAATTTTTCTAATCTATAGAGTTTAGGAGGAAATTGTTGTAAAATAAAATACAATTTTCGAATAGTTTGAAGGCATGTGGTAGTTTTTACTATACTAATTATTGAGCTCTACACAATGTAGACAATTTTCGGACGAAATAGAATACATTTAATTTGCAATATAAATAGGTACAAAGTGTACTATAATATAATTCTGTCACGTATAATTTGAAAAATGTTGTATTACCTATATAGTGGAGTTTTTGTATATACCTCGTCGATTCGTTAATAATTTTTTCGCTTTTAAACAACTTAAAAAATGTATAATTGTATGACATATTTTTGAAATTTAATTAAAATTAAAGCGTAGCACCTATTCTGAAAGCATTTCGGATCTAGTAGGTGCATTGGGGAAGAGGTAATTTTTTTATGTTCTTTGTAATTATCTGAATAATTGGGGAGAACCGCTTTGGAAAAACTGCTTGACAACTAGAGGAAAACACGATAAATAAAGTGATTTATCGTAGCGTAAAGATTATAAATTAATTTTCGTTCTATATCCTACCTTCCCAACTACCCGCCTACAATAGTGGACTAGCGGACTCGGCCTAAATGGTGCGAAGTATGTCGGCCTATTTTTTTTATTATTATTATTTTATTTATTGACATTTGTTAATTTCTGGGTTCTTGGTGGTCACACGGACGAAAAAATAAAACAGTTTCCCCAAAACTTACCTTGTGGCTCCGTTATGAAGGCGGCGGTGGCCATTTGGTCGATGACGAGCAGAGCCACGACGGCGGCGGTGGCGGCGACGGTACGGCTGGCCATTGTATGAGTGTTATTATTGCTGCAGCAATGGGCCGGCGAAGCAATGGGCTGTGCGGCAGACGACGGCGGAATGGGACGAGTGACCGGTCGGGATCCCGTAGATATAGTGCCGTCCGGGCGGCCAACCCGTCATTGGTGGACAAGTGGCGGGGGGGTAGCGGACCCGTACGTGGTCTGGGCGGGGGCAATCGAGGGACCGGCCACATGACCGCCACCGTATAATGGGTTTTTTTTTTTTATAGCTCGTATAACGACAGTGGCCCGCCATTGACAGTTTTCGCGAACATAAACGGCCGCAACTGGCCGATTAATATGCACCGCCGTCCGTCGACACTCGCGCCGTAGCCGCCGCCGCCACCGCCGACGACGACGACGCCGCGTCCGGGTTCGCGGGTACGGTCGCGAGTTGCCAAAACGTACGGCGGAACCCATTAAGAATTCACGCAACGCTCGGACAGTTATAATATAGATGAGCTGTTTTCGTGCACGGTGACAATAAACGTGCGGTGTACGAATGCGCACAGCCCGTAGTTGCACACGGTTATAATAATATTATAGATAATTGGCATGCGTACGGAGCGTGTCGAAGCGTAAAAAAAATACAAAAAAAAGAAAAAAAAAAAAATGTTTAATTAACACAAAATGTGTGACAACGCACTTTCGATCGGGTCGGCCGTGGAAATTGCATTTAGGTTTGAAAGCTCATCGAGCTGGCACGAGTGGCACGTGGCCCCGTGAAGTCTTTCCTTCGCCCACGCTTTGCGTGCGAACACAATTTCGTTACCGTACACAGTTAGGGCTCGTAGGGTTGACGGTAAATGTGGAAAATCGATTTGAGTTCAAATATACCGGTTGGTTAGTTAAGAATTATTGAACGTATCCAACGTACCCGGTGACAGTACACAAATTAATAGTACAATATTGTTTGGTCTGTCATGAAACGACACGAAATGCCCAAAGGGAACGTGTCATAAATACAGTGGCGTAGCCAGGATTTAACGTCAATTTCTTCAATTGCATTTAATAATATACCTACTAAACATAATCGATCGATGAAATATTTAAGTAATTTGTTATAGGTACATTTGGACTCGGTCAACTTAAAGTTGAAGGAACCGGCAAAAATATTCGAGTTATCCAAAAATTCTAATGAGCCAAAAAAAAAAAATAATAATAAAATAAAATTGTAAATGTTTTATTTAAAACAGTACAATATTTACATGCATAGTATTTATTATATTTTTTTTTTAATTCATTTTTCGTATCGTCAAATTTATAAAATAAAATAAATACAAAAGAGTATTAATTTTTGTTTGGTGTTTTTTGTCAATTTGTCGCAACATTCGCTGTGAATCGTTCGATTTTATTTAAAGCTGAACAAAAATTCATCACTGACCTCTTGTTGGTTTTCGAGTAATAGCTTCGATTCATTATAATTATGGTGACCAGAGAGAAAAATCCCCAAAAAAGTACATTTTGAAACTTAGCTCCTCTTTCATAAGAAAAGAAACCTCTCCCTTAAGAGAATTGACCAAAATATATATATATATACCATTTTACCATTTTGCTCATAGGCGATCTCCATCTGTATAAATTGGTTTCTTTAGCCGATCACTCTATTATTTCAATTTCTATTATCAACTATGTTAACTAAGGTATCGACGATATCGAGTTAAAGAAGTTCGAGTTAACCATGTTCGACTGTATTATTATTATACTTATAATCTGCATCTATAACGACGATCACGTTCTGCACTAATATTGCTGTTGATAACGATAATAGATTATGTTCCTAATCAAATTGCCCGTTCAAAGTAACACAATCATGAAACGATTTAACGTTTATGATAAAACTATTTCAAAAATACGCTCAATAAGCCACCGGTATACAACCACATAGAGCGATGCGTCGATTAATTCCCAATTTATTTTGTTTAAAAATTCTTCGATTAATTCGATTAGTTAAAATTCATTATTGAAATAATATTGTACTGTACTCAATCGGACAAACAGAATAGATACCTATATTTTGGGTTTAACGAACATTTTTTTTTTTTTGTACGTATAATTTCCCGAGAAAACATTTTCAGTTTTAATGTGCCGACGAGCACATCACACCAATCTCCGATCAGATATGGCCTAGGTATATAATAAGCGATATTCAAATAATAATATCCACCCGACTAGTTCGTCAAATTAAAATATTATTCGGTCGATAAAAATATTTTCTCTTGTGGCATTTAAAAAATAATCCACTTAAATATTGGCATAATAATATAATAGAACCATATTTTTACCTTCGTTTTACCAACGTTATATTATATACGTTATACGAATATTATACTAGTAAACGCGTATTTCATCTTTACGTACCTCATTGTGTGTATCTATTAGATAAATATATATATATTGATTTATTTTTTTATTTTAAGTACAAATGATTCCGGAGATGGCATTTGAAGATCGTTTTTATTTTTATTTTAGTATTTCCGACTTAATAAGCTTATGATTTTTCCTTTGTGGCAATAAATTATATTTATTTCGATAAAACCATACGAACGCAGGTATTACGAATGTGGAACATAAAATATCGGTATCTTAATGGCCTTTCAAATAATTAGAAAGTATAATTATTAAATCCAACTGAAAGATAAAATGTCGGAATGGTAATTTGTTGAAAATCCAATCAAACTCGTAAGCTAACATTTTGGTGAACGTTATGAAATACTGATATTGCTTAAATTGATATTGATAAAATACAGTCAAGACGGTCAAACACGCCATCTGTCTGCCATAAAAAAAAAAGTCTTACGAAGTGGGTGAGAAGGGTTTGGCCTATCGGGAAATTAGGGATTTCCTAATTTCGAGTTGCTACTCGCAAATAATTACATTAATATGTAATTTATAAAATAAATATAATTAAATGGTGTTCTTCTGCATGTTATGTGTATTAGGGTTTCAGCGGTATACAATAATATTATGCAGTCAGTCGATCAATTGGAAAACAATAGTAAGTATTGATTATAGAGAACTTATGTTATTAAGCAGGTTCAAGTATTTATTCATTGGTCGTTTTAAATAGAATGTATTGTTATTTAGGCACAATTAACACAATAGGTAAGCACGCAAATAAATTACTTTAAAATCATCTACTGTGGATTGTATTTGTTTTTATGATCAAATCGACTAAGAAATGATATCACAAAGAGAATTTTGTTAAAAAAACAAAATTTACTAATTTGTATGCCTTGTTATTTGCAAAAAAAAAAAAAAAAAAAAAAATGAATATTTTTGGCATGATTACAGATGGGGAAGGACGTGCTTAAAACTCCCAATTTTAAAATTTGCATTCACAGAACTATATAATGTCTAATCATTGCAATACCTGTTGACACGAATATGTAGGAAATTTCGTTGAAATTTGAATGTGTGTTGATTTGGTTGATAAAAAGGGGGGATTGGAAGCCCCCCCCCGCGGTTTTATTAAAATAAAAATTTGTATGTAATTTTTTTCTTTTAGCATCATAAAATGTCTATTCTAGTCGTGCCTACGATTTGTGGTTTATTGGCTTTCTGCCTATGACCTTAATAATCATCCATGTACAATTATTATCAATTATTATGTGTTCAACAAATTAGTGTTCCGATAATTAATAAGTAATTATTGGTGTGACAAAAATAATAAAATATTATCTTGTTTTCGGATTTAAGAGCAGGGGCTGTTTTATTGGTTCTGGTTCCAGTTCGGTTCTTAAAAAATACGGTTCCGGTTTTTTTTAAAAATGTATAGTTAATGCAAATAGCTTGCTTGTTGCTAATTGGGAATTTTTTTTTTTTTTTAATAATAACACTATCAACAAAATAAATATTCGGTGACAACAATAAACTTTATTCTTATTATTGTTATAGATTGTGTTCAATTTCAAAAAAAGTGGGAATATCATTTTCACGTAAACTACACGACGAATTCAAGCATTTGTTCAGATATTTTATCCGAATACTAGGACAGTCGGTACAGTTGGCATGATAAATGTCCAATTTGATAGAAAACACAACCGGTGTCTCGAATCTTCATAACTATACGCAACTAAATATTATTTTTCGTAGGCATTCTCGTCGGAATAACTCATTATCGTTGTTCGACCCGAATGCTTGTACTGTTTGTAGATAAAAATCGTTCACGGTCGTATTATTATTTCGAGTAAAATACCATTTATGTGTAAATATATAAAAGAGAAATATGTTTTATAGAAAATGGACACTTTTATTTATTTGATTAACATAAAATCCAATTTAAATGAAATGTTCAGTTTTTTCATAGAACATAAAGGAACAGCAAAAAATTTACATTTCATTCGAAGTGTTCCGATTCCGGTTCTAGTGTCTTGAATCGAGTAATTTGTGCTCCAATAAATGTTCCAGTTCTCAAATTTATTTCAGGAATCGGTTCCAGTTCCTGTTTAGGAGTATTATTTTCCAAAAAAAAAAAAAATAATAATATTCCTAATAATCATTTTCCGACTTACTACGCACTCCCGGATCAAAGTGATCAAACAAAATTATTCCCATTCTTCTTATAAAATAATCAAATTTTTTTGTTTCTATTCTAAACGACAAAATTCATTATAGTACGTTTCTGTGGTTAGGTTTGGGTTCTATGAATAAATAGTAACATGTACAAAAAAAATTATGGGCAAGCAATAGTTAGTGTTGAATTTATTCATCGTGAATGTGCGGCCGCCGCGGTGTTACAAAAACTACTATAATTTTATTCGTATTCGAACCTTGAAATATTCTGCACGCCCAGATAACAAAAAAAAAGCTGCGCTTTTCCTTATTTGTAATAATATACATACGTGTAATACGCTGATTACATATTCGACACGATGGCCAATAAGATGCGTTTTTTAAATAAGTTTTATAACCGAAATCAATATACTCCCACTTATCGTCGGTTTACACTCGTCGAGGTATTACGCTCCAAAAAAAAAAAAAAAAAAAACATTTTCCTGATATTTCGATTTTATGACGCGTTCAGCATAAAAAAAAAAAAAGTTTTAACAACAAAATATTACACCGGAATGTTTAACGACAAAGGAAATAAGTCACATTTATCCATTTTAATTAGTAAGAGTTCTTTGAAAGTCCGGTAGACGACCGTACATATTTGTAATCTTCTTAGACATTCATTTCGGTATTAATTATTAACAATATTCGGAATTTCAATAAACTCCCGAAACGTTAGGTGCCCACTCCGAATAATAAACACTTGCTATCCCACATGGTTTTGTCCGTGCAAAATATTGAAGGAAAAAAAAAATCAAGATGTACTACCCGTTTTCAACCCCGTTTCTCTCTCTCACTCTTTCTCTCTCTTTCTCTCTCTCTCTTTCTCTCTCTCTCAATTGCAGTTGACCGTTGTTTTTTTTAATTTTTTTTATTAAAGGGTCGGTGACAAATCGAATCGATTATCAAATAACTGTTTTATTTCCCGAAAGAACCATTTTCGATTTTCGTATGAAAAATTACCAAACATCTGTACTGGTCGTGAACAGTGAACACTGCTGAACCAAGATATTCATATTTATTTTATTTTCAATACGCGCGTCTATCGTAAATAAAAATTTTAAAAAAAAATATAAAAATATAGATCCGGTTTAATTTTTGTAAATGGTCCTCACCCCCTCCTTGAAAATTAAGATCTGTATTCGCCACTGTACATTTTTAAGTATTATAGGGTTAGGTACTTGACCTGTCAGAATCTTTTATGGTCAGTCGACCAGATTTTCACAAACATTTTGGTCAATTTCTTTTTATTTTACACGTATATATTAAAACTAACAATCGGTAAAAATGATCAATTTTTTCACGGTCTGAAATTTATTCTGTCGTGTATATCGGTGACGTTAACGTACCGAGGGGGAGACAATTCCGCCAATTGCCCCCTGGATTTTTAATGGGGTGTATAATATGATTTATTAAATGTTGAGAGTTTAAAATTGTCGTTTATTTTTCAAATAACCTTTGTCCCCCCCCCTCCGTGTATGTAAAAAAAAAAAACATTTATATAAGCGTTTATGTTGTTATTAAAATAATATTTAAATATCTAACATTTTGAAAGTATATTTTATTTTCAGTTTTATAACGTGCGGTCGAACAATTTCTTTCGCGGAGTGATGGAATTGAATTTCCGAAACATCTCTGACCTCCGCCAAACCGTGTAAACGTGTTCTGTGTTTTTTTTTTTTTTTTTTTTCCATACGTGTTGTTACGAAACATGATATTTTCAATATTCGTATTTTTTTTTTTTTTTTTTTCCTTTACAATGGCAACAGCAGCGGCAGTAGCTACAAGACACACGTGTGCTCAGAGATCGTAACGCATCGTAAATATATTAGTACGATAAATAAATAATACAATATAATTATTATTACTATTGTGTCGGACGATATTTTAGGGCGAAGTCGGCCGGCGGACGGTCGTCGTGAATACCCAATAATCGCATAATATAATGTCTCGGTTATAAGTAATAATATTACAGTTGGAGCCCGCCGGGCCGTGCCTTGGGTCGGCGAAAAATTCCATAATACAATAGATTTATAAATCGCATATTACGAGCTAAAAGTATATAAATACAATACGGCCGTTGCCCGTGAACGATCGGAATCGCCCGTGGATCGAACCCCCTAACCCTCGACCAACTTTATCGGTCCTATCGTGGGTTTTTTTTTTTTTATTATTCTTTCTCCTCGCTAATCTTTTTATCGGCGTTGATCTGAGTGAATGAGTGAGTCTCCCCCGCCCCCACAACTCACTTTATTTGGATATTTGGATATATATATACAAATGGGGATGTCTGTACGAGATTAATAGATTCAAAAACTACCGGAGTGATTTTTACGTGGTTATTCGCAAAACGTTCCGCGTTATCCGCAGAAGGTTTATTAAAGCTATTAAAATCCATCCCCTATTCGGTTTTTAGGAATTTTTAGTACAAAAATCGAATTATTTTTGTTTGTTTACGGGTTACCTTGGTAACACGGATGAAAAAAAAACTTTTTAAAAATTTATTTTTGTAGTGCAACCCCTGTGCTGTGCGGGTATCTATGGTAATAAGCGAAAATACGTAAAGCCATCAGCCTAAACCTTTGTTTACGTGCCAGACAACAAAACGAAAAATGTAGTGTATCATAAAGCATTGCAATGAACGAAATGATTTTGTCACAGCAAAAAAAAAAAAAAAAATATTTGTTTGACACAAAATTGTGATTTAATTCAATTGTGACTTAAATTATTTTTGTTGATTAGCGGTTGAAATGACAAAGTAGAATACATTTAGTTTGCCGAAGATGGACTATCCACTTTCCACTTGTTTTTTTTTTCTTTTAATAGCGACATGGGCAGGACAATAATACATAATAGCATTGCTGGGTTATCTAAACTCTTTTAAAAGACTACTTTCTTGCCCGTGACAAACCCAATCGAATAATAACAACAATCGTTTTTTTTCATCCGTGTCACCAAGGTAACCCGGAAAATGTGCGAGCACCCTTTTAGGGGACAGATTTCCAAAAATTCTTTCTTATCTCACCCCTACACCAAAAGATTTATACCATCAAAATTGCAAGTCTTTATGTCTAGCGGATTGGTCTGGGCGTTGAGCGAGTGAGTGTTATTTGGCATTTATATACATATACAGAATAACGAAAAAAAAAAAAAAAAAAAAAAAAAACGTTCTATGGTAACTAAGCAACGATAGTTTCCCCAATAACGTATTAATGTTTTACCCGAAAGGGAGAATTTTTACAAAATTATCATCCGAATGTTCGAATTTTCCTTTTATAAAAACCTTGTCCTGACAATTACGAACGCAACAAAAACAAAAAAAACGTCACCAACATATTATCGATTCATTTCTATATATATATATATAAATATAGATATAGTATATATTGACGGTCACTTATCGAGATAAAAATGGTCCCTATCTTTTAAGTTTTAACCGTACAATACACATTTACAAAATGCCATCAAAATCGGTTAAGCGGTTTCGGAGATTATCGTAAACGAACATCGTGACACGAGATTTTTCTATACGTATATAAAGAAGATAGATATGGCGGCGAGTATTATTATTATTGTTATAATAATAAAATGAATGTTTTTTTTTTTTTTTTTTTTTTTTTTAAATCGGACGTGCACTGATTTTATATTTGAATACAACTTGTGGGGCGCGTGTTTGTTTCGGTGACGTGGGGAGGTGGACGGTTCACGTGTCCGTATCACATAATAAATTCTAGAATTTTCGAGACGGTCGGCTACGTCGTTTATCGATAATAATGTTAAAATAGCAGCCGGTGGTTTTATATCTATTGGTTACCATCGCGGTGCACGGTATCGAGTATTTGATATAGTAACGTATACGTATATCTTCGATTTCCACGATAAATAATAATACCGAATATGAAATGGAATCGTCTAACATTTAGACATTTTATAAAAAAAAAAAAAAAAAAAACGTTATTCAGTATAAAACCTAGGCGTGAAGAGGGGGGGGGTGTTTTAACACCCTAAACACACCCCCTAGTTATTCGCTTGTTACGTCGTGTTGGTTACTCAATGGAACAACGGGGTATCCGTAGAATAATTAATGTTTTCCGATTAGAATCCCTCGGTCGTAGAAGATATTTCGCTTCTTTATTCCCTCTCTGCCCCACGCCGTTTTGTCTTAACCCGTCGACTGTACCGTTTTTAGGTTCACGCGTAGGAGACACAACAAACTTCTCTGGAACATTGTCGGGTTCAGACTAACGGGTAGATCAAATTTTTTCCATTCCCCCTCTGTTAGATTTAAACTAATTGTGGTTTTTCATTGACTGGGGGGGCAGTCCTTGGAGCAGCGTGTAGGTTTTGGACCGACAGTGTACTTGACAGCAGAGTAGCGTTTTTAATATTGCTATCATTGTAATGATACTATACATTTGCGGGAGCAGTTAAACAGCCAATCATCAGACGTGTCTGTGGTTCCCCTCAAGAAGGGACATCGTTAATCGGTCATCTCGGGGAGGAATGTGGCCGGCGCACGTCGTCTAGTGGTTTATTTCAAAACATATGCGTAGGTCGGGTCGTAGGTACCAATAATTGGTATTAGTCGCGGCAATATATTTTTTAATAATATTTACGGTGTGAAAATGTAAAAAAAAAAAGTGGCTAAATAGGGTTATAAGAAGTAGTGGCGTGACCAGAATGGAAGGTTAGGGGGGTTATAATCCTCGTCCCATTGGCTTGGAAATACAACGGTTATGTCTCATAATTTATGAGTATTTATTTAATAATTTAATCGTGAACTAAATATAAACGTGATATATCACACGTAGTACTATGTACAGTCCTAATAAATATATCGCATATATATATATATATATATATATATATATTATGTACTATAATAAAACAATATAGCGTAAGCGTATAATTATAGAATAGTGTGGCACAGTTAAACAATTTTAATAAAAAAAAAAAAAAAAAAAAAAAAAAATAGTAGAATAATAAAATCGATTAAACTATAGAAATTGAAATACGTGTAAAAATGTATACAAATTTGTAGAGAGTTGGGAAAAATAATAATTGTTATATGAAAAAATAAAAAAAAAATGTACTTTGCACCATGGGTGGGCCACTGATGTTGTTAGGAAATTGAGAAGGTAGATTTTAGAGGGGAATTTAATTTAATATCATATTTGTACGAAACGAGTTCGGTAAAAATGTTTTGATAATTTATTAAAATTGAAAATTGTAATAACTAAAAAAAAAAAAAAATTACAATTGTTCTAGTTATTTTTTTCGTCTCAAATAATTGTTGTTGTGTATTTGTATAGAGCCAAAAAACATATATTGAAATTAATCGGAAAATAGTACGTTAGTACGCAAAATGCGTAATTTTTACGACTTTTATCAAAAATTGCCCTTTTAACACAAATAAAAAAATGTATTGCAATTCGCTCAACATTTTCCTTTTTACCATTAACTACAATTTTTGATAAAACTTGGGTCAAATGGGTAAAACAAATTATATTCAATAAGTTCGAAAAATAGTACGCGAAATGTCGTGTTTTTTTTACGATTTCCATTGAGTTTTAACTTTAAACTCTTATTATTAAAACTACTACATTTACGTACAACTTTTTGTTTCACTGCTACGTGCAATTTACGATGAATTTCGGCTGATACAATTTTAAAAAACCAAATAAAAAATTGAAATAACTCGAACTTTTCATACATAAATAGTTTAATAATAATCGCCAGATGGTTTGAACATTTTTGCAAATTTAGAAAGGACTAAAATTAATATTCTATAAACATTTTAGGTCCCTACGATTAGTTTTAACTAAATACAAATTGGAAATAAATCTTTCCGTTTTTCCTACGGGTTTTCCAAGTTTTTCTGGAAAAATGGAATCATTTTTCTACTCAAATGCACCAATTAGATCCAAAATGCTTTCAGAAAAAATGGTACCGCTTTAAAATCGGAACAGGTTTTTTTTGTAGAAAATTCGTTTACATAAAGGAAAAAAATAACCACACAATTATAAATCGTATATTTATTCTAAAACGTACGAATCTGTAGTTGATTTTAACTTTTAACTTAACGATTCTAATTTGCCTATAAACTTTTAACCGAAAAAGGTTTTTGATAAACTTTCAATTTAATTTAGTTAATTATTTTCATCGGCTTGCCGGTTTCTAGCGAGCCTTCGCGGTTTTATTAAATAAAAAATTTAAAAAAAAAAACCCGCACACAATATTAATATACACGCCTACGTTTGGCTATAGGCTCCGGGTCGTCCGGGAACGTCAAAATATGCGTTTTATTACGCGGAGGCAGCTCATTCATAATTGATGAACGGCCGGTTAATAATGGCGATGTGACGCACACGCTCTAGTACCCGGACACCCGAAGAAATTTTAATAACTAATAATATTACACTGGACGAGGCGCGGCCATATTTGTCGTCATATTTTAAACAACAAAAAAAATATCTTTAGACTATAACAGATCGATAAAATAATATTCGATTGTAATTACTATATACAATCATCGGTGATATTATACAGTTGACTCGATCGGCGATTTTCCCACAACACCGGTCCCGCCATATCCCGTTCCTCCTGTACCCGACAAGGGGAATAACCAAACCCAAATTAACATTGTGTATGCGCTTGTGTATATATCAGTGGCGTATTCACAAACTTTTTTTCCTTTTTTGTGTGATGAGGGGATGGGGGGGGGTCATAAATATGAATTAGTTTTAGAAACCAGTAAAAAAAAAAAAAAAAAAATACATCAATTTTATTCTGTTTTTATGTCGACTAATTATTAAAGAATCGCAAATTATACCTAATAAACTCTAGTTTTTATTCGTCAATAACATAATCGATCTGAACATTTAAATCTCGATGAACGGATAACGTGGCAAGGCGCGCGGATGACGAGACCGCAGTACGTCTCCGACGTCGTGCCGTCGTCGTTCGTCGGGAATAACATTATACCCGGGTAAAAATTGGATAATCAACAAAGATAGAAGTCGATAGAATGAATAATAATAGTTATAATGATAGAGATCCGATGACCAATGGTGATCGTTCTCAAAAATGACTTGTAGGTAAATTGTTTTCCTACGAACTCGGTAATAGCCCGTAGTATTCCGACCCTCGCCGGTGCACTGGTTTTATTAGAAGTTTATGGAACGGTTTTGTATAATATTAATGAAATCCAACAAATGTTAAAATGGTTTTTATTTTTTCATTATAATTTACAAAATAAACCATTTATAACTATATTATTGACATGTTTAAACATTCTCTGGGGGAGAAATCCCCTTGCCATCAACGTCCCTCCCACAACCCTTTAATACGTCACTAGTACACCTATCAAAGACCACCATTATGTATTCATACATAATTAAAATTGGTGATTGGTGATTTATAATACACGGCCGACTGAGTGTCTGTTGTACGAAAAATATCTCGGGCGGTCGTTTTTAATCTGTGGTCGGCATAGTATATTTTTGAAACACTTGGGCGCCGCCAGAGTAGTTCATTACCGGACATAAACTTTGAACTCGACAAGTTCATTAAAAAAATATGAATTAGTTCAATTTTACACTTCTAAACAAGTTTGTAAAGTTTTTTAAATGAATAAAGAACGTAGTAATATATTCGTAAATGATTTTATTATGATGTGTTTTTTTGTTTTGTCTAACAACTTTTCTACCGGAAATAATGTTCAGATTGTACTCCGAGGGCAGTGTCCCCCGTAAAGGTCTGTTGTCGCCCTCAAGAAAATTACATATTTTTTTTTTAACGAAACACTTATCTATAAATGATTTATCGTATTCATACTTAGTGTGTAATGAATTAATTCCCCCTGGTATTAAAAAAAAAAAATTACGAAAAACCTATCTTTGTTATCTTTGTAACGAAATATGCGGTGTAATGTGTCGTCGACGTATATTTATAGAATAATAATATCGTTGTTAACTGTTTATTTGTCCCTTATCTATATATTAGTCAAACGTTTGCCGCGCCCTAAGTCGCCTAAAACGTTGCCGTCCTGGGGCGACTATCCCGCGTCGCCCCATCCGCGGCCTGTTTGGGCGGCCAGGTTACCCGAGACCGAAACCTTTAAAACCAAAACCGTCAGTGCACTCTCCGGGGCGTAAATTGCTAATTCGCGATAAACGAGAACCGTCCTGTATACGGTGTATGTTTATAGGTACGGCCGACGGATAAATGTTTTGAACGTCGGCACACACCTGTCCGGTAAGGAACTCGTGGTAATAATAATAAAAAAAAAATAATAATAAAATAATAATCATCGTCATCAATACCGTCGTTCGTGTATACGATACAGGCGAGACGAGCGTCCGGGTGTCCGGGGGCGACGACGTCGGGTCGCGGCAATCGTCGTCGCGGGGGTACGCGGCGCACTTGGCCCGGCGGCGGCGGCGGCGGCGGCGGCGGCGTCGGCAGCGTACGGGTTCGCGGTCGGTTGCCAATATTCCTCCGACGTCGCCGTCCCGTCCCGTCGTCCACGGTTCGTTCTTTTTACTACGCGCGGTGGCACACATAATACCACACAATATAATAATAATAATAATAATGATGATGATGATGATAATAATAATAATATAATATTATGTTTACATTGTCGTATTCGTCGTTAACAATAGGCTTGAGCGGAGCGCGTGTAAGAAAAAAAGAAAAAAAAAAAAAGAAGAAGAAGAAAGGTGAGGGAAGCGGCGTGGAGGTAAAAACCGTCGGAAATTATAAAATATAATATTGTGCGTCTGATAAACGCGGGTCACGTACCCGGGTTTATACACTAGCAGTGCACGCCGGGCCGTGAATATCTTATGGCCCGGACGACCAGCTGGCCGCAGACGTCGTGGGAAACACGGCCGGGCCATTATAGAAATAAATATGAAACCGTCCGATTGCGTTGAACAGAAGAGTGATCGACGACGTTTATCGCGGCGATTCTCGACTTTTAAAATAACACGAAAATATTCATTCGCCGTAATTTTCGCCATTATTGGCGAATAGGCCGTCGAACCCGTTACCGCATTTCGATGTTTGAACGGTACCGTCAGATTTCCTCGCCTGTGGATTTATTACCGTTTTTTTTTATTTCTCGTCCGTCAGTAATATTCACCGTCGAAATTTGATTCGTTTTATAATATATATATATATATACCCTATGTTTTACTAGGTCCCGCGATAACTAATGGTGACTAATTTCATTAATATTTAGACGGAGGAACCCCGGTGTGAGACGAGCCATTTAATTTTTAACTCCTTGCTGAATGTTAATGGAAAAATGCTCGATTTACATAATGATAGCTAATGTTCCTAAAATATAAAATATTGCACTTTTAAATATTTAAATAGCATTATTGTAATGAAAAACATGGTATTAAAACGTAATGATTAAGGTTAGGTGACTAATGACTTTAAAAATCCACGCAAATATGCTCAATAAATATCAAAATATGCCGTTGAAAAAAATCAAATACGACATTTAAAAATTTCATTATTAACTATAAAAATATACTCGTAATATTAATATCCATTTTTTTTTTTCTTTTGTATCAGAGATAAATATTTGCGCTATTTCTTTATCTTGAGTCTCTTTGCGTCCCTTAAATATTTTGCACTTGCTCTATGTTGTTGTTAAGTACATTTGTTTAAAGATGCAATTTTTACTCCACATACTTTACGCAATAACACTAAATCGTCTGTTGAAAATACGCCTTCGCCAAAGTCTAAAAACAAATTACGTAGTCGAACAGCATTGGGGACTTTTCATTTTGGGCATTTTTTAGCGAAAATAAAACACGTTTTGTAGTCACTATGTCGGATTGACATCATCACTCGATCACGAATATCAGTCGTAAAAACGATTAATAAACATATTGGTAGTTAAGATAATATTATAATATTTAAAACTAACCTATGGGTTTATATAATATATAAACACCAGTCGACTATTACCGGTATATTTATTGATTTTTGTCATCAAAACGTGCCATTGATTCATAAAAATCCACATATATGCAAAAAAATATACAAAATAAAATTGAATGCATCTGATTCAATGCTATACGAAACGGATTTATAACTTGGTCCGCTATGTGCCCGATTAAAATAAAAAGCCATAAACATCCTAACCACAGTAATGATCATGAGGTAAAATAGGACAGATAAATGTCCAATACATTTTTTTATTTAAATATCTCAACATATTCATTTGTAATAATTATACGAAAAAAGATCACTTATATATTAAACAAACGCATTATATTTCGTATCCACAATTTGGTTACATTTAAGCAGACTATGTTACTCGAAATTAAGAACAACAACGTCTTTATGACGTTAATATAAACGAATAAATAACGGCCAGTCTAGAATATTTCAAAATTAATAATAGTACAATTGTTTGATATTAAAAAGTTACATCATAATGCGTTTAGTTGCATACAAGTGTATTTTATAGAATTGATTCGCCTGTATCAAACAGTTAATTTAATAATTATTAATTTGGTAATAACTACGTTTTAGAATATTTTAACAAATAAAATTGATTAAGGGCAAAATCTGACGGACTTACCACTCATTAATTGTCTCATAATGCCCCCCCCCCGCACAACCCAAAGGAATACTGTTCAATTGAACCTATACTATTGAAAATGCAATTAATTATATTACACAAAACTAATCTATAGAAATGTATAAATATTAAATATTTTAGAATTGTGTTCGTTAAGTATTAATAAATTATTCTTGCCTTAAAATAGCGAAGATATTTTTACGAAATAACCAGCAGCGAGACGAAAAACTAAAAACTCTGATATTATGCCATATTGGTCAGTTATCACTGAAATGTTATCAAATATCATCCAAAATATCCCAAAGAGGTCGCGTACTCGTCTTACCCCGGGTTCCTCTACTTATAATCTAACGGTTTATGTTATTTTCGATTTTGTTGTACTTTTGTTGCAAAACCGTTCTGTCTTGTGTTTGTTCGGCTGCTGTTCACTAATCTACAAGGCGTGCCGAATAATTTCTGTAATTTCACGTAACTGACATGTCCTCTTATGTCGTATCGAACTTTAATTCGAAGTCACACTTAATCCGTGGTAGTGTTGATACCAGATCATTATCTGCTGTATCGGCCACCTCTAACGATGGTTTGATGAAAATTGTCTTGTCCTTCAGATACGAAATTCTTGCTTCTAATAAACTCTTTCTGACTCCCAGTCGTCATGGTTCGAAATTTGAAGAGTTATCTTAATAAAGTAGCAGCGCAAATCAAGGGGCTCAACGAAAAGGAATCTCAAATTACAAGTTAAAGTAGATACCTTGAAGGATACAGTTTCCTAATCAGTCTTGAAACAATATTTACTATGCTTAGACAAAGAGATTTTTTGATATACGATATATATTTCCCAGACAATCTTTTCATACTTCAAAATTTAAAATTTATTTATTTTTTAATCTTAATAAAAAAACAAAAACAAAAACATCAGAAAACATAGCAAACAATGTCGTCATTCATTTTTTTTTATTTATTAGAGCTTGAGTACAGTTGGAAGTACGAAAACACATGTTTGCTATATTGTCAGTTAGATGTACGAAGACGGCAAATATTACTTTAACGTCTTCTAAGTTCAAATACTTTACGTTATAAATCATTTAATATGTAGGTTATGAGGTTTGGGTAGATATAATTTATGACTTGATGTAATAACAACCATATACAGATTTCTATTTTTTTTTTTTTTTTACTTGATTTACTATCGACATTTATCAAAATCGTTTTGTGTACTTTAGCAGTTACATGCTATTATAATATACAGTGTAGCATTGTTGTAAAGTATTCAAATAAAAGTTTTTTGACTTTTAATACTTTGTTTGTACTCAATATACTATTTTAAATATTTTCCGTGATAAATACAGGAGTTCATAATTTAAATATTTTGGATCCTGTAGCACGTTGCGAGCTTTGTTTTCTGTCCGATTGTAACTTTTCCACCAGAAATATTACTCGGATAAGTAATTAACTTTTCAGGAGTGATTTCAGCTGATTTGTAAACGATAATTTTAATAATTATTCCAAGTACAAATGCAGATTTTTTTATTTTAAATGTACTTAGATTGCGTATTCGAGTACTTCGCTAAAAATATATTTGAGTGCGAAGACAAATACTTATAAAAATATTCACAAATACTTTCAAATACATTTTTAAACACAATTATTATAATATGTATATCATATAAAACCGTGTACCAAGAGGATTCCATAAGTTATCGGAGATTGATCATTGTTTGTAATTTATTAGACATTTTTGAAATTTAGTAATTTGTTCACATTTTGAGAAAGTCTAAAAAAAAAAAACTTATATACCAAAAAATGAAATTGAAAACAATCAATTGTTTTTCGAGAAAACTTAACTTACAATTTGCTAAATCAAATCTATGCCCGTAACTTTCTTTAAATTGAAAACCATAATAGTTATAATATTAAATGTATTGGATGATTAATTAAAGTAACATTAATAAATATAGGTTTCCTAGATTATATTTATATATGTAGGCCATTAAAACTTGAAGATAAATTGTATTTAATATATTATAACCGGGGCCCGGAACTTTATGCATTTGAATATTCGTTACAAATCTGGTTCGATACGAATTCGTTTTATTGTACATACAACCAAAATACAAAAATTGTATAAAAAAAAATGTTCCATATTTTACTAAATTAATGCGCATTCGCATATTTAAAGATTTTATGCATATCAATGCGTGTTGATATGTTTTTAAATCGACAACAAACATATTTTCAACTATAGAACATTTTTAATTTAAAAATAAAGGGCCACCTTGGCCCATATTTTGAATAACACTATTACCGGGTATTGATTGCAATTTGTTATGAACGGCCCAGTCTTAAATTTTATTGTTAGTATTAACCGAGAGGTCATTGTTAACGTCGCACACCGCCGTATCGTTATCACTAAGAATTTATTGGTTGTAATTTGTAATCACGGGGCGTTCTATAAAGCGTAAAGAAGACCAAAACGAGACCAAAAGCCAACCATTAACACATGAGCTCTCGTCTAAAAAGTCAAAATTTACCATAAGCTTAATGTATAGCTATGGTCTCGGCTAATTTAATACTTAATAAACTATCAAATGTATAGATTTCGGAAATTTTCGTAAGTTTATTTTGAAAAATATATCGAATAAAACAAACTAAATTTCCTTTTTTTTTTTTTAACAATAATAATGCATTTTTGAAGTTTATTCCCGTATAAATGCATATTTAAATAAAACTATAATAGCATATTTAAGCTTTTATTACTGCATAGGTATGCACATAGTCCGTTGTTTTTTAGTGCCTAACGTTCCGAGCCCTGATTATGACGTTCATCGTTTATAGAAGCGACGGTTTTTTATTTAAAAAATAAACGAACAATATTATTTTATAATTTTAAACACACTATGAACACTCCGGCAGTCGATAGATGGCGTTGTTTCTCATCGAATTTTGCGATATTAACAGAACACAATCGCACTGATGGCTATACCGTTTTGCCGCAAAATGTATTTATTTATTCATCATTATTATTATTATTTTTACATTTTATTATTGGTTTTCAATATATTAATAATTATAAATTATTAAACATTTAGCCCACAAGAGTATACTTTTCCTGTATAGTATCTATGGTTTTTACATTTTTACAACTGCAAATAAACTACGGATGCAATGATAAATGCTATTCGGGGTTTAAAATGTTACCTTTGGTGTTGATGAAACCCCCTACGCAAGACTGTAACTTAAAGCAGATTTTTTGGAGGAGGGGTAACGTTATCGACCATCGGTAAATTTACGACAGTTTGTCAATAACGTTGTACAACACAACACGCAAAAATAATGTAAAATGAAGTTTGGTGTAAACTTTCACGTAATAATGCCTAAAGTAGAAACTAGTTCAGCATTAAAAAAAAACATAGTGTTGGAGTTTGGTGAAGAATTTTGTTCAACAGATAAATAAATATATATTTACATAGTTTTTTGCAATTTATTTTGCTTTAAAATTCTCTCCCCATATATGTAGTTATATAAAAATGTGTAGTCTAAAATAATATAATTATATCTGTAATAATATATTTTTAAATTGTTCATCATTTTTTTTTTTTATTTTTACAATTTAACTATAGTTTCATAGTTAATTACCAACTATAAATTATATAGTAATATACCTTTTTCAAGTTTGCATATCAGAATAAAATACTTGTTATCATGTTAATCCAAATGAGAGGAAAAGTAATCACATGTATTACAATATTTGTGTGTAATTATAATCATCACAATAAAGAGAATACAAATATTTTAGAAAAAGTAATATTCGTTAAAAGTAAGTTTGAGGCATTGTCATTAGTGAAAAATCATAAGTGTGGTGTAATGTTTAAAAAGTAGTATATACACATGGAAAAATTCAATTAAAAAATATTCTAAATGAAAAATTGAAAATAATAAACGAAACGGAAAATTTAAAAAGTAATTTTAATGTTCAAATAAAACGATTTATTTTTATTGTATTTAACCTGGTATTTTACATCGTATCCAAACAAATTTAGGAATTATAATAAAACACGAATTCAAAAAAAATAGATGACTTTATTTGAATGGTATATGTGGCGGTGCAAGTATTGGTTTCTAGGGCCAATAGAAGGCCATCGGTTATAAAGTCGGGTCGTGCAAAAATGAGATTTCAGCCCTCTAAAAGAAAAGAAACCCAATTAATACGGGCCAATTACTATAATTCAAAACTGTTTTATTACTGTAATCCCATTATTTTATGACACTAATAAAGGTTTTACTGTTTACTAAAAACTATTTCAAAAAAATTGTTTTAATAATTAGTGATTTTCGTGTACATTATTACATTACCGTTAATTAATTCATCAATATCTGTAGTGATTGTACCTACGGTAATGAACTATTACATTTATTTTTGTTTTAGCCAGGCATTATCTAGTAATTCAAATACATATTCTCGGCGTATTCCATAAAGGTATATAACATTGTGTTTTTTAAACGTTATTTTACGACATCGCGTAAAATAACAAAACACTACTGTGTGTATTGTGCTTAATGTCACGCTGTCACGGTGCTAAATAAATATTATTACGACAACATTAATTTTTTACTATAAAAGCTACTCTATTTTTTTGTATTTTTTTATTACTTTATGGTAATACTTGGTAGCATTTTGGAAAATAAAAATGGTAAGAATTTGTACTATTTACCTATATTGTTTAATTTTATACATTTGATATGATTTTATTTCCATAAATAGGTCATTTACAATATTTCCTTATTTATATTTTATTTCCAAATGGGCAGTATTCGTTTTGCCCACGTCCTCTTTTCGCCCAAATATGATAAAGTAGCTACAGAATTCTCTACTCATCATTTTGGGAACCATGTCTCGTAGGTAGGTATACATGTTTGATATTAGCTCAATGATTTTTTTTTATTTTGCTCTATTGTCTCGAGATTGGAAAGTTGGAGTTGTTTAGGATTCGTTAAAACTGATCGGTTTGTTTATAATAATTATGTTCGTGCAAATGTGGCGTTTAGAAATATTAGAAATTTACGGAATGAAAGAGGAGGAGTTTTTGTTTTAGAGATTGTCGGTGATGTAAAATGTTAGGTGATAAACCATTAAAGAGGGAGGGGCCTAAGACTTTTTAGTAACCCCCCGTAGGTGAGCTCTTAGGCTCTACTTATTTATTAGTGAAGAAAATATGTGACCAGTAGCGTCACCGGCTGTCAACATGAACATCGAGGTATATAAATGCGGATGACCGAATTAATGGGGAGTCTTTGATCATGAGATTAAGAGTGTTGGTGGTAGACTTGATGGAAAACACCACTATAGAGGTTATTGAAGAATAAATTGAGATTTTTCACATGTCGGACCATTGTTGGGCAAAATCAATTTGAGCTTCTTGACAACCGAATAGAATAAGAACTAAAAAGCATAAAAATAAGCGTCGTCCGCAATGAGTCGTATTTAAATTATATTGTAGAAACATATCGTTGATATTGACGGGGAACAGATTAAGGGAGAAAGGAGCGTCTGCACCAATGATGGTCTTTGATGATCTATGATGGTTGATGATTTTTTGGGAATTTCGGATCTTGGCCAGGGTTAGGGAGCATTACGACCGTTGCCCGTTTTCAGCTGGTGGACAAATATTCTAAACGTGTACAGCTCTTAAGAACTTGGCAGACGAGGAGAATTAATATCTTGATACAGTGATTGTTAATATTTCTTAATTCGTTAATAAAAACGTGAGATATTCTATATACTATATACATCTATAAGTCTCATATTAGTTTTAACTTAAATGTTTATGACATAATATATATTTTTTCTATTCAATAACCCATAATTATTATACTTAAATAGAGTACATAAATATTACAAAAATACATCAGAAATAAAAAAAAAATTAATTAATAACAAAATATCAAACATACATAATTTTGAGATTTTGATTTACGAAATGTTAAAATTTATCGTGTACGAAGGAAGAACAATTATAATTGGGCGAAAAGAGGAAAGCTCTTTTTACACAAAACTTGTAACGCTCTTCCAAATAATTATTCTTGTATTCAAAAATAAACATATATACATTTGAAAAAAATCATCAACTCGGAATAGAAACATTATATTAACCATTCATTTTTGTTCAGATTGTTCAGGGGATCGGTTTGCTGTTATTTATGTCAATGCAAGTGATTGCAAGCATAAAAGAACCAACTCCCCCAACTTACAAATTCCGCATAGCTATGGTTAGTGACTTAGAAGAAAAGTCGAAGAGCGATACGGAATTAGACACGTGGATCAGTTATTTTAAGATGGGGAAATTGGATTACGATTTACATCTTAAAAAAATAACCATTAATTGGGACGACGAAGGCAACGGTGAAGAGCATAAATCTCATAACTCGAGTGATGATACTGGCCGAGGTTTTGAACTGTCGGAATTAGTTACTTTTTATGGCCGTCTAATTACTTTCGATGACGAAACAGGATTAATTTATTTGTATGATGATAGCGAATTTAAAGCGTGGACGGTTATTCAGGCCGACGCTCAAAATTCAACTACAGGTAATAATTATATACGAGTACGTATATTTTATTGTATGAGTTTTTTATGGCTTTGACTTATATTATTTATCACTTTGATTTTTGAAATGATAACATATTAACATAAATTCAAGGATGGATTTTTTGTTGGACAGGGATGAAGATAGAATGGAGTACGAATAAGAACGGGCACTTGTACGTGGGGTCGACTGGCAGAGACAAGTCGTCAAGCGTGGTGGCCATAGTTCACAAAAATGGCAACATAGAATACTTGAATTGGGAAACGCACTACGCCAAACTTCGGAAGTACGTCAACATGCGATTGCTCGGGTACGTGGATGGTGAGTGTTGCGTTCGGAGCAATGTGTACAGGCAGTTCTTCTTGCCCAGTAAAGTGTCCGAGGCAAAGTCAATACGATCGGCCACAATCGAAAATGACCAAAAAATAACACATTTGTATTGGGAAGACAGCGTTGGTGAGGTGAAGTACATAACTCATGAAGCGTGCATGTGGAGTGATGTGCACCAACGGTTTTTCTTCTTGCCCAGAAAGGCCTCAATGACAGATTACAACGAAAACGAGGACGATTACAAGGGCACAAACATACTTTTGTCCGCCACGGCTGATTTTAATGACATTCAGGTGAACATAATATAATAATAATAACAACGGTAATGAGTCTAATAGACAGTAGTTATAAACAGCTGTGTTCATACTGGCTTTTGCCCTGTTGCTTGCTTCACTATCGCAACCAATCAAGTATATGTCAGTTCATCACTTTATATTATTACTCTATGGTGCATACTCCAATATTGAATAATAGTAAAGTTGTGTCCACGAACGATAAGATATACTAACAAAATAAAGACAACAATAAAAAAGATCAGTTTAATTTAATGTAAGACCACCTTTGCGGCGATTTACATAGACCCTAGAAATAAATTTTAAAATTATAGCCCCCAGCACAGCCCCCCCCCCCTGGCTACGCCACCCGGTAATAACTAATAAGTTTACCAGCCAATTTAGTGGCCAGGAGTGCTCGACGTTAACACACGTGGTATAAAACATGTACTATAACAAATAGTCGGCATATATATATTGTATAATTATAATTAATACTGTTACACTAAAGTGTTATTCGTTTTTCAATTTTAGGTTAAAACTATCGGCCGTATTGTACCCGATCGTGGCTATTCTAGTTTTAAATTCATTCCCAAGACCAATGATAATGTGATTGTTGCAATACTTACGGCGGAAAATATAGTTGAAACGAGTAACATAACTACCGCACCCAAAACCACAGCCACATACATTACAGCATTCACCGTTGATGGAGAGATTATTCTTGAGCAAACCAAAGTGTCCGATGTGAAATTTGAAGGATTCGAGTTTATATGAGTACATTTTTTGTTCCTTCTCCGTTGATTGATTTCTATTTTAATAAGAGTATTTTACTAAGAAATATTTAATTAAAAATGTCTTGTATTTTTATACTTTTATACATTCTATTGTACTTATTCCAATATTAATATTAAAAATCTTCTTTTTGTGAGTAACTTCTTCAATGACTATTTGGAGTTGAACCTGTATTTTAATAAGTTTTGATAAGTGAACAATTCATGACACATCGTCGGTCAATTTTAAATTACAAAACGACAATAGCACATCACACAGTAGACGATTGTCTGTTGAATGTTTTTTTTAATTCAAGAATTTTACGGTCCGAATAGTAGTTACGTTCCGAGGTATTACAGCCTCTCATCTATACATATATTTAATTTCAATTCACTATTACGTAATAGTTTAACATAATTAAAAAATTTTTTTTTCTATTTTGTATAATTATTCATTATTCCAATGATTATTTCTATTTTCCATGTATTTAAAATATTATATTCATAGGTGTATGAATATGATAAAATAATTTTTTTTTTTTTTGTCTTTATTTATGTATTATATAAGTAACTGAATTGTTCTATAATTTGATAAAATTATTATTTTTTTTTTTTAACGTATATTCAATTGTAATTAATACAAATTATAAATATTATAACATTAATATGTATGTGATTTATGACGAACGATTCATTGTTAGTGTTAATGTTAGTACTATCAATATATTACTATATTTTACTATTCGTAAAATATTTTTATAATATAAATTATGCTGAGTGAATAATTCTGTATTTATGAATATCATATTACAATTATAATTTTTTTTTTTTTTTTAAGTCTTTAATAAAAAAAACTGTAAAATCATTTGGCAAAACAAATAAAAACAAATTTTATTCTAAATGGTCTTTTTTGGAAAAAGTACTTACGAATTGTCAAAAATTGTTACATTTTTATTCCAAATTTAATGCAAAACGTACTTATTTCCTGATAAGGCTCGTTTTCCAAACAAACGATTTTTGTAGATCTCAACAAAAAAACCAGTAAAAAATAACTAAACTGGAAAATAATGAATTTACAAACAATTATGTTTTTTTTTTCTTTTTGATCCTTGAGGTATGGTAAATACCAATTAAAAATACCATTAATAGAAAACCTGCTCTACTGAAAAATGGAAAAACTACGTTTTGAATTGAAGGCCCTCAATTAGTAAGGTCTTGGTAAACACGCCAAAATGTATCTACTATGATAAAATGATCTAGTCAGAAAGAGTATTTCCACGTCACGATATGTTAAATACCCCCTTAAACCTTTTTCCCTTCTTATAACCTTCATAGTACGGTGGTAATAATATTATCAAAGGCTAAAAGTACCTAAAAATTAAATTAGTACTTCTATCAATGTAAATAAAGGGAAAAGAAACATTATTTGTTAATTCAAACACTGTAAAAAAATAAAAATTGATTACTCACATATTTTATTAAACACATGAAAACAATTAAAATTAAAATGTACATACATTTACCGAGTACATCCATCTATTCATTATAATTCCTTTTCGTATTTGGCCAATTCCTTATTACATTGAGCTAATTCCTTGCAGTTCTTTAAAATGGCTTACTATATAGAGGCAATTCTTCATCTGAAGCGCCAATTTTTCTCCTGATATCACCCCCCTCCCAAAGGAATTTTTATTTAGGCCACTGCTCCAAGAGCGGAAAGGAGCAAATTGTTATATAGAGCCAAAAGTGGCGTAGCTACACATTAAAACGCCCGAGCAAAATACTTTTTCGCCCCAATATTCTAGAATAAGTTAGTAAATATTATAAATAACGGTATTTTTGACAGAGTAATCGTGGTTTTTTTGTATAAAAAAAATGGTAACATTATTACATTAAAAAGGTCGTTTTAATCTTAAATTTACATTTTTATCATACGAGTACATAAGTATAAATTAGTACTTTATATTTATATCTATATTTTTTACATTTCTTTAAAAATATAAATGTAAAATCAATTTAAATGAAAACCTAAAACCTGAAATCCTTTTTTTTTTAAACTTAACAATGGAAATTAAATTTAGCAATATATTATTAATAATTAAATAATAAATACATTTACATTGTAATAAAAAAACATACAATTCAGAATTGTTTTTTCGTGCTTGTTCACCGGCAAAATAAACCTCAATTAGGGTATCAAATTTTAATGTCTGCGCCCTATAAACTGATAAAATTATCAGCTTTTTTAGTTTGTCACTGCGGTTGACATATAAACAGAAATCAATTAAATTTACGTGAACAACTAAACAATAATTGGCTATTAGGACTGTTTAACATGCACGTTTATATTGATTCAATATTAACCATAAAATGTCTATCAAATACTTAACAATCATTAATTATCGCCCATATATAACATATAAGCGCCCCAATAATTTTGACACCCGAGGCAACTCCATCGGATGCCCCTGTGGTAGCTACTGAGGGCCAACCACCATTATATTTACGACTACATAGTTTGAAAGGTCATTTGAGCGACGATGCATATATACCGCCTAATATAACTGAAAATTGTTTGAGCACGTTTTTCAAGCCTATATGGGGTAGGAAATTGTTTGAACGCAGAAATGAGAATATTGACAAGTCAGTAATTTTTTTTTTTTTTTTTAAGATATATTTCGTAAATGAGGTTTTGATAATGTGATACTGAAAATGTGAAGAAAAAAAAACAGTGACATTTGGTCTATTATGAGACGAAAAACGAAATTTCCATATAGGAAGGGTTTTAAGGACAAAATGCAGTCATTGTTTTTTAAGAATCTAATAGTAAAAGTGAACACGTATGTTTATTTTGTGGTTTTAAGAATAATTCTATGTACGACGAGCAATATTTTATATGTACGTATACGTATCAAATACAAATACTATTTGTTATAAATCATATATGTAGGGTTATTAGGTTAGGATTAACATAATTTATGATACGATATAATAACAACCAAACACAGTTTTTCTTTTTAACATGATTTACTATTGACATATATCAAAACCGTTCTGTGTGCTTTGGCAGATACGTGGTATTGTGTCTGTGTACTATATGATTCTTCGAAATTTGCGTTGAAAGTATTTTATAGACCCTGATTCAGGAGACCATATACATATAGTACGAAAGAGATACGCGTACCTCGGATAGATATAGTGTATCTAATATATTTTTCGTCTTATTTTTTTAAGCCTTTTTTTTTAGCCTTTACAACACTATGGACGTTATTGCCGCCAGCACCACGGCATGTCGTCTAACCCTATATTGAACCAAAGGTTGTAACTAATTGTCTAATCTCTCAACATAGTAAAGTCTATAAAGTAGCTAATTTAATTTATCTATCATAGTTGTTTATGATCATGGTAAAATTTATATGTATTGGGAATCACAATACATATTTTCGGTGCACACACATTATATACGCCTTGTATTTCTATGTATCGTGTTTAAAATATTATTTACAATTATTTATTATATGTTAAGCCACGCGTGGTATAATGAAAAAGTACTGTGTACACTGTATACTGTACTACATATCACAGTGCTAAACAAATAGTAATATTTGTTAATAACGACTACATTTTTTACTGTAAAAGCAACTATAATTTATAAACATTATCTCAAGTTATAATTTTTAAATTAGCAAAACACTTCAGAAGTGGCTGAGTTCATTCATAGTGATAGTAGAGTTGTATAAGACTTTACTGTTCTGTGGTGGGAGGCCTATGACAGGGGACTTCTCGATTTCATTTTTGTGTTTAAGGAAAGTTTCGGTTGCTGTTGTTTGTTTGAAAATGTTCAGCGAAGACCCGGGCAATGTCAAGGTTAGATTTGGTATCCTCCCCATTGTATTTCATGATGTTAGGGAACGAGTTGAATTTATTTCCTTTGAATGTTTTGATTTTGTTCCACATAGTAGTAGCTAAGATTTATTGATTTATTAAGGAGACAAATGCTTTCCAGGCAACACATTGCTACTTTTAGTGATAAATCTGGATTCTGCCCTAGCTTTTTTTAAGCGCTATGTAGTCATAGGGATTTTGTTTTTTCAAAACGGTTTAATTTTTTTTGTAATTTTGTACGGCTTCTTTGCATTCGGGATCCCACCAAGGTACTGTTTTGGTGACTTTGGAACGGGAAAATTTTCCTATGGAAACATGTGCTGCGTTTAAAATAATTTTAGTGATGGAAACAACTATGGCGTGCTCATCCAGCAAGCCGTAGATGAACTTCTCAAATGGTCAGCCTCACCATCCAAAACCCATAGTATCATCTTTCACAAAAAACGTAACGAAAACATATCCCATATCAAGCTAGATAACAATATCCTACCCTATACAGACAACAATAAAATACTTGGTATGACATTTGACCACAAATTAAATTGAAACTTACACCTAAAAAATCTCAAAATTACTGTAATCAACAACATGAAAGTTATGAAAATTTTATCTCACCTCACTTGAAGGCTCAGGAAGAAAAACCTCATTACTATATTCAAAGCAATTAAATTGGAATACGGTGCAGTCATTAATTACGCTGCCAAACACAAAATTCTTAGTATACTGAATCCTATCCATAATCAAGATATTATACTAGCCACTGGCGCCTTCCACACAAGCCCAACACCAAGTATTATGTGCAACGCTGGAGAACTTCCACTCGAGTTCAGGAAGATCAAAAGATATTAAAATTTGCAACCAAATTATTGAATAATATATTTCAAGCTCCAACCAGAAAATTCCTAAATTCACGCAACACTCCTCGCACTATTAATTACATCTATAAATCTCTATCAGACTAAATAAAGTTCAAACCGCTCACATTCAGCAAAATTTCCTTTCCGTCATCTCCACCGTGGTTGTGGAATATTAAACCCAATACCCATCTACTCAAACTGAACAAAAAATTTTCTCCAACCTCAATTATACGAAACAACTTTTCAGAAATAATTCAAGAAAAATACCCTCACCATATAAAAATCTTTACAGAAACTTCAAATGGAACTGGTTTCGTCTTTGTAGAAAACAATAAACCTTAATGTTTAAACCTCCTCCTGAAACTAGCATTTTCTCCGCTGAAAGCCAAGCCATCAAAAAAGCAATTTCGCATGCGGCGGCTTTAGTGCCCGAAGGACTATTTTTACAACGTTATTGACGAATTATCGCAAATATACGGATGGTCAATAACAATTTCATCAAATTATGAATTAAAATAGTAATTTCAATTTGATTACGTTTTTATTTATATATTATAACAAACAAATAAAATTAAAATTATTTATACTAAATTTAATTATTCATAAGATGAATTTTACGTTTGGTAATTATTATTAAATGAAAATAGAAAATTACTTGATATTCACAATATTTTTTACCTTAAACAAAATTAAATATTTATTAAATATAAATATGTATTAAAGTATACAATTTGTCTTATATTCGTAATACTTGTACAAAAAAGGTCGTTATACGGTAAATGATTGCTTGCGATATAATTGGATGGAACGAGGTACTAATAGCATAAGTCTAGTGTCTGTTATGATCCTTACCTCCCTCGAGCCACCTGATCGATAAAGGGGTAATTGTCGCTATAATATCCATTCAATGTCAAAATGCATATTCCAAATTCGTTTATGTTGTAGCTGTTATGCGAAGAATAACATGATTATAGATAATTTAATACATATTATAATAAATCTTGAATATATATGTATATATATATATTACAACAAACAAAAAAACTAAAATGATTTATACCTATTTTTAAAAAAAAAAATTTCTTTCCAAGGGTTGTTTGTAATAGTCTACTCATGTAGAATAGATCACAATTAAAACACTGAACACAAATTCCAGCACCTAGGAATTTTAAACCAACTTCACACAATGGAAATTTGTTCAGATATTTATATTCTCATATTGAGCCAATTCCTTATAGCTTCTTAATATTCCTTACCAAATTAGGCCAATTCATCATTTGATGTGTCTAATTATTTTCCTGATATCACCGCCCTCCCCGAAAGAAATTGTAAATACGCCACTGCTCCAAAATCGGTGAGAGGTGAATTAAGATTCAAAAATTTGGCTAATTACCAGTGGTAATGGTAATATACTAACGGTATATTTTATATCCAACGTTTACAAATGGATTCATAGAATATATTTTACAGATTAAATATTTTTAATAAATATATAAAGTTTTTAAGTACCTATTTGTTTGTAAAATCATAACACTCAACACTTTCTTTTTATTAAGAAACAATGTCCTTTATGTACTTGTTCACGTTGCAGAAATAATTCGATTATTTTATCGTTTCATTGATCCTTAATTGCATACGCATACACACACAATATATAATACTTCTCTTAATGATAGAACTTGGATTGATTAGTGTTATCCTCTATATTTATGGCTCATGGCATACATGTCTAATATAAATTTATTGGTTAAAATGTCTGATGTCGTATGTGTTTTGTCTAACGTTCCATCTGGAGTCCCTTAGGCTGGACTACTAAGGCTGGGCTATGGCCACTCGAAGATTTTTAATGTCCGGCACTCTGTCGAGAACACTCTTTTTAACTACTTACCTCTCTTACAAAAATCTCTCCCGTACAGCTAGTAGCTTATTACTGGCGTTCGATTATTTGTTATATTGTTATTTATTTACTTACCGATACTGGTTTATCTGAGTTGAATAATTAAATTAAAATATTTCACAACGTCCGTCATCTCAGGGACACGTGAGGACATATACATGTAAATCCTAGCGATCATATTAATAAGTAGGATACGCCCTCTTAATAGCGACACTAGAGCAATCACGGAATTTATGACTCCAAAAAACAATACAAGATCAGTGGTTTTCAACGTGGGCGATATCCCCCCCCCCCCGGTGGGCAGTGAAGAAATTCTGATGGATAGTGAACTAGTTTTTGGCGGTAGCGTGGCGATGAGCATAATATATTATATATTACAGCTCTTCATAAATCGTAACACCCCTGACATCGGAGCCACTTTAGTACACGTTGATGACGATAGGAACGGTTTTTTAAACACCGATGCATCTATAATGGGACTTGGTTCCTATACTAAATAGGCAACCGATGGCGGTATATTACACCCTTTGTAGGATACACATTGAGATAACATTCAGAAACAGAAAAACATATTTTTCCACCACTATAGAATTACTTGGTTTATGCTTCAACATTACTTATTTTCGCGAATATCTTTGTGGGCGCAAATTTACAATATTTTGTGATAACATGTAATAGAGCACGCGCCTCCAAAAAGACCCTTTTCAGGGCTACTATAATACCTCTCGACCAATGAGGAACGAGGATTGCGAAAGGACGTTTTCCCGTCCCCCATCTAATTGCATAAACTCGGGAGTAGAACCGTTAGAAAGAATAGATTTCTATTAATAATAATATACTCGACTCGAAGTTATATTACAAACAGAGCCGCAGCAACGGGGGTGGCAATTACAACACCAGCTCATAAAACTTCTTACTAAATACCATTCTACCTATAGAAGAAACTACACCAACAGTGACACCTACGGATAAGAGAGATCGTAACCTAGCGATAGACACCATCCCTGAGACCCTGACATCAACAACGGCTTGAAGAGAGGAAATATACGGGAAGAATTTAGCACGCCTGCGCCGTTAGACAAATCGACGGTTTATACTTGTCGGTAGGGCGTGCAGTATATGTATCGTACACAATTACGTCTTAACACACTCGTTTTCATTCTCTCCTCATCTCAATACTTTCATCAAGAACGAGAGCCGGAGAACATCACCGACAAAACCAGTGACGAGTATACAAATAATAAGTTTACAAGAAGCACACATCCCCGTTCATTCAATCAAACAAGGATTGTGTACAAAAACGTACACTACCAATAAAACATATTCAACAAATGTAGACAACAAAAATGACCAATATGAAACTCAGACCTCCAAGTCATATCGGCGGTCAACCACACCAAGACAAAAGATATCTGATATCTCTTTACAATTCAAAGATTCCAAGATTGCAATTCCTAACGTTCAACTTCCGACTACCCTAATATAAAATTCACGATTATATAAAAAAATATAGTAATAATACAGATTGTATCACAGCCAAGCGCACACATGTCCTCTGTTAATATGTTATGCAAATGTAAAGATCAATATCGAAGATCTAGTAAAAGAAAATAATGCGGTAACACAGAATAAATATACCATTAAAGTGTAAAACACAGCACGATGGAGACCGTGAATCTATTAGGTTTCAGAATTGAAAATCAAAGTAAAGTTTTCATAAAACATACTAGATCAAAATAAACGTTAAGCCTCTACAAAAAAGTTCTTCTATAAATTCCCTCCAATAACATACTAAAATCATTTTTTTTAATTTTATAATCTTTGATACTAAGTTGTAAACTTTCAACATTCAAGATACTTAAAATTTCACTTTAGGTTACAAATTCAATACTCATTTTTCTTTCACATGACACAAATGTGTCACAAATGAGGTTGTGAGAACAAAACAAATAAAGTCTAAAGTGAATGTAATGCGCATGCATAACATCAGCTGCAGACGAAGACAATTATTTATGGAATTATTTATACACATAAATGTAACTAATGGATTTGTAAAAATCAAATATTTGGCATTCAATTTAATTAATAAATCACGGATATGGTGTTCGTGAGAGATCTATACAAGTTACAGCATTCGTTTTCAATCGGATATCGTTTAGTTTAAAGATACCGCCGGTCGGTTTTCTAAAGAAATAACCGTTATTTTAATTTTAATTATATAATATAGATTCGTGTCGACGAAGACTTTTTTTTAACGAAATCTCGCATAGTGGATCCTACACATAAAGGCCGGCAGTGTCAACAAAGAATATATTTTCCCAGGGTCAAGTGACACGTACTGGAAAGGACTGGTCCTTTAAAAATACGAGAACACTCCTTTTAATTACTTACCTCTCTTACAAAAATCTCTCCCGAACAGCTAGCTCCGACTTTAGTAGCTTATTACTGACGTTCGATTATTTGTTATATTATTATTTATTTACTAATCCTGATTTATCCGAGTTGAATAAATAAATAACAAATATTTCACAACGTCTACCATACGTCTGACACGTGAGAACACATACATGCAGTATACCCTAGCTTTCCTACACCGTGGACAGGTAATATAATTAATTAGTCTTCTCACCATTCTTGGACTCACGACTCTGATACCCTCAGAATATCAAGTGAAAAGTAATAACACAAAATAATTCATATCATCACCATATCACTTTACATACTGTTTTACCAATTTTTTCTATCATTTCACAAACCAAATCCCCCAACCATATTCCTTTTTACGTTTGTTCATTTCAATGCCATATTCTTACACCTTATACCCACCTTTTTTTATTTTTGTGTTATTAAAATTGACAAGTCAGTATCAAATGTATATTTCTTAAATGAGGTTTTTTTGATAATGTGATACTAAAAAAGTGAAAAAAAAAACGGAAACATATGGACCTTTTTGAAACTATATACGAAATATACATGTTGGAAGAAAATTAAGGGCGAAATTCAGATATTATTTTTTAGAATCAGATAATAATAGTGAACACATTTGTTTATTTTGTGGTTTCAAGAATTATTCTATGTAAGACGAGCAGTATTTGATATGTACGTGTAAATAACAAATACAAATACTGTATGTGATCATATATGTAGGTTATAATATTGGAGTAAATATAATTTATGATTCGATGTAATAACAGCCAAACACAGATTTTTTTTTTTTTTTACATGATTTAGTATCGACATATATCAAAATTGTTTTGTGTACTTTGGCACTAACGTGTTATTGTGTCAGTGTACTGTGTAGTTATTCGAAATTTGCGTTGAAAGTATTGTTTTGACCCTGTTTTTAGAAGATCATATATAAAAGAAATACGCATACCCCAGATATATATGGGGTATCTAACAAATATGTCTTCTTATTTTTCCTATTCAATTTTGTTTAGCCTTTACAACACTCTGAACGTTATGACCACCAACGCCACGGCATGACGTCTAATATACGATAGTTGTTTATCATCATAGAAAAATATATATGTATTGGGAATCACAATACATATTTTTGGTGCACACACATTATATACGCCTTGTATTTCTTATGTTTAAGGAATTAATTACGATTATTTATTACATGTTTGGCATTGCATGAAATAAAGAAACAGTACTGTGTACACTGTACACTGTATACTGTACTACATATCACAATGCTAAACAAATAGCACAACTACATTTTTTACTATAAAAGCGACTATAATCTATAAATATAATCTTATGTTGAAACTTTTAAATTGTTGAAATTTGGAAAATCAAAATGGTAAGAATAAATTAAATTTATATTTTTTAATTTTATAAATTTCTCAGGAGCTAATTTCCATTATTTAACCTAATAATATAACTCTGTTTTAATACAAGTTTTGTTTTGAAGTATGATATAATTGTGTGCATTTATTTTTGTTCAGAGTGTTCAGTGGATCGGTTTGGTAATTTTGGTTGTGATAACTAATGAAGTGTTTTCCATCATAACACTTACTAATAAGAATTTCTTGCCGAAATTCGAAAATCATAAATACCCCATATCTAATGTATTACTCATGGTACGATTCGGTTTAATCGGTAATCTGGACTACAATTTGAAGAAAGATAGTAATAATGAAACCATATGGACCAGTTATATGATTAATGGGAAAATAATACTTAATGACCCTGCACAAGGATGTGGAGTAGTTGTGGACGACAATAGCACCGTAGAGTATACCACTAAAAACTCGAATGACAAAGGTCAAAGTTTTAGGATTACAGAATTAATTACATTTAACGGAGTATTATTAGCACTCGATGAAAAAACAGGATTGATTTATGTACATCATAATAATGTATTTTTAGCGTGGATGCAAGTTCCGGAATTCAAAGGCTCGACTATAGGTACCACGTGAACAATTCGTAACTATACGTATAAATAATTTAAACATATAGATATCATAGTCGGAGCCTTTATGTTCAAGGGGTAAAATATTTCTGGAAACTCCGCCACATTGTTTTATTATATTTATTTTATGATATACTCAACAGCGTATATAAATAATTATATTTTAGTAATTCAATTGTTATTTTATACCTACCATCATTTACGTAAACTGCTTTCACAAATGCAAACTATTTTGTCTTAATTTTGTAAACGTGCACAGTTATATGCGATATGTTAAATAACATTCTTAGAGTGTTAATAAATTTTTCTTTGCGACCGCACAAAAGTGTCTTTCGAAATGAGACCTTTAATAAAGTAGTTTAAGAGTGTCCCGTATACCCTCCCACCACTGGCACCGCCTATGATAGATAGTGAATATATATATATATAAAATATACATTTTTTTTAGGACGTTGACGTTTATTTTTTAGATATTATATTATTACCTATTTTGGTTATATTTATATTGTATACTCATATAAATCTCGTAGACGTGTTATACGTTTTTATTAGGTTTAATATATATATTTGCAGCCTTATGTATTGTTGATTTATCGGTAACATGATTTTATTCAATATTTTAGTGATACGCAAATTGTTGCCTGTAATCGTTTGAAATTATAATAACACGCACAGCCTTTAAAAAGCTATAACTCATAAGTAATTGATGTCATTATATTAAACACACCTCGTATGGTGCCTAGGAACATAGTGCTTTTAAATATGCTCATCGCTTAATTGTTATTGAATAACTAATAGAAATAGATGGCCTACCCGTTGAGCCGCCCCACTGCTAGTTACGCTGCGCGATAATAATCGGATGTCGCTTTAAAGCACAGTTGTCGCCTGAGTTAGGGTGCTTTCGTGTAGCATGCTTAAATCATTTCCCGAAAGGAAATTTAAAAATCGTAATCGGAAAATCTAAAATAAAATACAATGATTTTCAGTTCTAAGGAATAACTGAAAAATTAATTTAAATTGGATTTTCTGTTAATCAAATAAATAAATGTGTCCATTTTTCATTCAAATATTGTAATTTCATATTTATAATTTATATAAAAAATAATTTATTTATCTATGGTATTTTTAACTCAAAATATAATCATATTGCACGACCGCCAGCGATTTTTATCAACAAATAGTACAAGTATTCCGGTCGAACAACGATAATGGATTTTTTTTAACTAGACTGCCATTGTATAAAAATATTTAGTTGTGTATAACTATGAGGATTCATTACACGGTGTGTTTTCTATAAAAATAGACATTTATTATTTCGATTGTACCGACTATCCCAGTAATCAGATAAAACTTACTTGAATTTCTCATGAAGTTTACTTGAAAATTAAATTCCACTTTTTTTAAATTGGACGTAGTATAGAGTAAATAATAATAACAAGAATAGAGTTTATTATTGTCACCAAATATTTATTAGTTATTGTGTTGTAAGTTATATTTGTGGTAAAAAAAAAAAAAAAAAAAAAAAATTATTTATAAGCAATAGGTAATTCTCATTGAAATTACAAATTTTTGAGAACCGGTTTTAACCGGGACCCTTATTTTTTAAGGAACCGATTTTCATCTTTTTAAGAACCAAACCGGGGCTAGAACCGAAAAAATCATTAAGGTTGCACTCCCTAGATTAAATACACCCCCGATTCTCACGCTCACGCTCACGCCTATATACCGCGCATTCATTTAGAATTTGACATAAGTGCTACTAAAGGAGACCACCGCGAATATGTGCATTGGTTCGCGATCGTTGCAAAATTATCATCTGGCAATCGACAGCTGATAATCACTTCAAAAATATTGTAACGTCATTATATTTCAGTTGAAATAGTTTTCATTTCATTTTGTTTCCATACAATGTTCGAATATTATGATCATGTATATATTATTGTTTGCATAGTTGAATTCAATAGCCACAAAGCAAACAAATAATAAACAATTTATTTATTATTATTATTGTCATAATAACGATGACGTGTTTTGTTGGACAGGAATGGAGATAGAATGGGCCTTCGTTAAGGACAACAAATTATATGTAGGAACAAACAGCAAAAATTCTACGTGGGTGGCCGTAATCGATATGAAAAAAAACATAGAATTCGTGGATTGGAAGATAAAATATGATGCGATCAAAAAATCAAGTTCAGTTGATACAAATGGGTACATAGTTCATGAATCGGTTATGTGGAATAAGACACTGCAACAATATATATTTATACCCAAATCGAAGTCAAATTTACCATCCAGTGATCCAAAATCTACTAAGTCTGAGACTAGCTTAACTTCTATTATGTTCTTAGACGAGCAACTCCAATATACGGTGAACACATATAATTAAATAATAATTATTATTTAATGAGCCATTGCCAAATATTTATGCGTTTGGCGTATATTATATACTATGTGTAATGTTTAAAAAGAAACAAAATGCAGTATGGCGTTAAATAATCCATATTTTTAAAAAAAAAAAACGTAACACGGGCTTTTGTGGGAGTGTTTCCCAATTCTTTTTTCTCCGTTTTTTGTTTTTTTTTTTTTTTTTTTTTTTGCACCAACCCGTTCGCTAGACTGACTTTATAATATTTACAGGATTATTTCGATTTTCCGGCGTCCCATTTTCACTTTAAGCGATCCAACTATCCAAGTAGATCCCAACACGTTTATCCGTTCACCACCGATTTCGAGGTTACGTTTATCCGTTTAACGTGCTCAATACACGACCCGATCGCTTCGGATTCCGGTTTCGTGGTTATGTTTTTTATTAGACGCCGTTATCGGGTTCCCGTTATAAATGTCCGTAATTCAAATACCCGCAAACGATGACTGTATTCTACGTTCAGTGTTGTCCAATACTTACGTTGATTAGGTTAGGTTAGTCTAGGTTACTCGGATCGACCCCGGATGACGTCAATGCCCGACCGGCCGAAATTGTTTAAGTTTTTTTATTTTTTTTTTATTTTTTTTACAACGACGACGAAATAACGTTTGATTAATGATCGAAGGATAGTGTGCGAACGGTAAAACGCTAGAATGTATATAAGCCATAATATTCAGAAAATGCCGTACACAACCAGATCATAATATGTTTGCTATATAATCAAATATATAGCCTTGGTAAGGCTAATGTAAATTGCGTCCCGAGTATTTTTTCGTAATTGTTTGTCATGCGTATTATCGATGCTAAAAATTCTCCACCTCTAATTCGTGATAGAAAATAATCGTCAATTACGACAGTTCAAAATCCGCATACATTCTTAAATAGCTGATTTAAGGTATTTTTTTTTACATTCTCTCACTAAATGTTAAAATGCAATTATATACTAAATTATTGACTTCGATGGCAGTAAAAAAATAAACAATTGTTATTTAAGAATTTTTCAGTTCGGTATCTTTAAAAAAATTTTTATAATCTTTAAATGGTATATCACACTCTTTCATGTCAAGACGACTATTTCAGATAATATTTCATAAATCATGTTCATTAAAACTTTGACTAAACAATTATCATTATTCAATTTTACAAAACACTTCCGCGTTTATATGGTACAACTCGTTCAGTTGCATTTTTTAAAAAAGTAAGACACCTAAATTTGTAGACAACAGTCAATTTTAAGGTTATATTTTAATTTCATTATTAGATCACGTAAATAACATGGGACGAAAAAACGGCATAATGTTATGGATAATTTATTAAAACTCAATTTGCTCGATTCATGCTCGAATATCTCGAATTCTTGAAGTTCTTTTTATTGAAAAAAGTCTAGTATTTTACTTACATTTTTACCAGATAAACGTTACTATTTTTCATAACACTAATAAATCGGCCATTGATATGTGTATGCTTTTTTTTAAACATTATGTACTTTGAATCGTCATTGAGTAACGCGAATACGATTTTTTCATCTATGAACGTTCCTACGAAAGTATACAAGAATCAACTGACTTAGAGATAATTGTTAGCTCGAAAAGCATAATTGAGAAGAACCGGGAAAAACAACGACAAAACGGGAAAATTTACGGCGATAACGGTTCTTAGTTATTTTCACAGAATAATTAATAGCCCTTTTCTAGACACGGAACAAAATATTCTACCAATTTGTATGTTTTCTATGGATATTTAAAATGTTCGAGTTGTTATAGTTTTTATTTGGTTCAAAAGCTTTATGTGGATATAATTGTGTTGGTCGAGCATAAATGCTGGAAAGTATTACACGAGGTTCATCATTTATTGTACCAATTAAAAAAATAATAAAAAAAAAATTTGAACGTAATTTTATTTTTTGTATAAACGTTTAATGGAAATCTTAAAAAAAACACGGCATTTCGCGTACTGTTTTTGGTTGTTTGTAAATAAAAATTGTTTAGCTCAACGAAAATGCACAACAATTTGACACACACTGTTTTTTTGTTGTTATCAATAATAAAAGATCTGTTTAAATATGTTTTAAGTGTAATAATAATAACTCGATCGAAAATGTTGTATACATATCATTAATTTCGATTACATTTTTAATGGGTTAAAATGTCAATGTAATAATCAATATAATAATAGTAAAAATTGTCCGCATTTTGCAATCTACAATTTTACCCGACCGTTTCGTATTTCTAATGTTCGACCATACAACGTGACCTAGAACCCAGAACACCAAATTAAAACTATAAACAACTTAATAATTAAAAAAAAAGCTATAGATTTTCAAACAACAAAAGAATGTTTAATAATGACACCGCGTTTCGCGAGTGTAAATATATGTTCGGCGGAAATTCAAGTAGGAATTACAACAAAATCGAAACCGTCATTGTGTAAATAATAACGTTATCCCATTACAATTAAGGAAACTACAATCGACTTCATCCAAAATGCTACATAAAAGTAGTTTGTCATTAACACAACTATGTTTTATTTAATGTTTTAGGAAATAACAGCGGACGTGGATTTAGGCAACGGCATTAGTAGTTTTAAGTTAATGCCGGGCACCGGTGAAAATGTAATAGTTGCAAATTATAACAAGACGTTGAAAAATGGCAGTTACGAGACGTACCTTATAATATTCGACGTACGATTTAATATATTAATGCCCAGTGTATTAATAGCATATCAGAAGTATGAAGGATTCGAGTTAATATGAATAAGTTAAGGGTACCGATACTTACTATTAAATTTGATGATCGATTTTTATTATAAAACGAATATAATGCTGATGAGCGTTAAATTAAAACCTTCTCGTATTTGTTTATATTTCATCGTACTTATATAAATGTAATTTTTAAATGATAACCTTATCAATAAAATGTAATGTGATTAGTATATGCATAAATTATTATTTTTTTCTTTTTATCAAATTAGATCTTTAGTTATTATTATACGAACATATAATAATTAAACGTTTAATATATTTGTAGTCATCTATACAACGCCACAAAGTAGTTCTTCTAAAAGTAGTTCGAGTGAATAATGTCTCCTACATTAGAAGTGTTTATTTTATCCTAGACATTTTTTCTTTATTTTCGAAATATACAATCTCTTAAAAAAATATCGAAAAATACACTTTTGGTTTAAAGCTTTTTGTGACGACAGTATAAAACAACTTATAAAACATAAACTAATTCTAAAATACATTGAAGTCCTATGGATATTTTGACGTTATATATGTATTTCAAATATCATATCGAACATGATATTTAAAATATTTAAAAAAATACATTCACGTAACTTTGGCCCTAACTGCAAGGAAAGCAGCTGCTTAGGTAAAAATGTATCTATCTTGATTAAATTAACTAATCAGATTAGAGTATGTAACATATCGCACCTTTTTTCATAGAGAAATATGTGTCGGTTTGGACGAAGCGTTATATTAAGTGCTTGGTTATAAAGTTGCCAACAAACGGTCTACAACCGGAGGCCGGATCACATAGGATTTTGTATTTTGTACCGCTGGACAGGGTACTTCAGGAAATAAATAATGAATATAGAAATAAAAACAACCATTGCATTTAGGGTATATGACTGTGGAATTTATTGTAATCATTTAAAATATAAACAAAGTTAGAGTCGAAGAAAAGCTTTTAAAACCTTTAGCTTAAAAGCTTTGGGCATAAAACCTTCACCCAATAAAGAGGGTAAAATAAGCAAACACAATAAAAGATATCTTATAAAAGAAAAATAGATAGGGGATACCTGCCAAAGATGTCCATATGTGCCGTTTCGGCTGCACCGAGGAACGAAGTCGGAGTTAGCCGGACATGTTGCGTTAACGGCAGCAAAAACAAGACAAAGTCGTCGGCCGTCGTGGACCGGGTCGGTGGAGAAGAATTCCCAAGCGACGCGATTAATTATCGGACGATTAATCGGCCGATATCCCCGCGTAGTGATCCCAAAAGAACAATTATTAATACTATCGGGGAGTCGGTCGGAGCTGGTTATCAAGTGTGAAAAAGCTACGGTTTTTAAACATTACAACGATTTCCACATCACGGTGAGTTAAATACTCCACTTAAAATGTATTATCACTTATTACCTAATAATTACTAAAGTATTCATAATAGGCGCTACAAGAGGTGCTTATCGCACCTATGAGAGGTATTATCAGAAGCTTCCCTGTGTATTCAGATTGATTAAATACCATTGTATCCATATAAAACCAAATAAAACTAAACGAATCGAAAACATCAAACATCCCTATAATTAGGTTATAAATCGCCAGAATGTCATGAACACGCTGGAAAGGGCTTATTATAATATTTATTAAAAATGTCTGTTCTCTACTTATATTTTTAACCGAAACACAACAAAATGAATTATTTAATATTATTAATAAATTAATAAATCGAAATTAATGCCATATATTTATCTGTTTTTCTAACGTATTTTCCCAAGTACTCAGAAAACTTTAACGAAAATCAATAAATGTCATTCGCAACGCGTCATCTTGTAGATCCGAAATAATTTCGGAAATGGTGTTACACATGAAAATCAGACACGGATACGTCTGGTATTTAATTAGTTTACATTGGGGGAAGGATTTTATTAAAAATCCTACGTGTGATTTACGGAATTAAACTCTACGATTAGCGCGAGACCGGAGCGTCAGACCCTGTCTGCTGTAGACTACGACGGCAGCAGTATTGGACCGACGCCCCCGCGCACGAACAATCGCCGTCAATATGGAAAACGCAACACCAATAGTAACGATCTGTACGAATACGTTTTCAATTTTTTTTTTTTTTATTATTATTATTATTATTATTCATTTAACTATTATTATATTCCGCGAGAAATGGCTCGATTGGCCGCCGTCTGCGCGCTGATGCTCTTCCGGTTATTGGTGACCAGATGTCTCTGCATACCACAGCTATAAGCCAATTCTGTGCGAGACGTCATCGACGCCGACCAATCCGGGCGAGTCAACTGCAAAACCTTACGCAACGTAAATATTGTCCTGTTTCGACCGGCCTTACTTGACCTTTTTTTTTTTTTTTTGTTTGTTTGAACCGGCAATACATCCGCCTCCTGGAACCGCCGAAAGGCATCACTGTGGGAGGCGGACCGCTATCATTTATTAATGAAACAGTATAATTATTAAAAATAAAAATCCCGTTTTCCCCCCAAAAGCGAGGCGGGCTCACATAAAAATAAATTACAAGCAATGAGTTCGGTGGGAATGGTCAGTAGCTGGGCCGAAAGCCCACTTGCTGCCCTCACAAGCTGTAGGGGGGGGGCACTTCTTACCGGCCTCCCGGCCGGCGGTCTAGTGACTACGGGGCCGCGATCAACGACGGCGGCGAAGCGCTTGAAGAAGGCGCACGCCGACGAAGTCGAGGGCTTGGCGCTGCCGTTCTGCCGACTCCTTCTCCGCGAAGACGACCTCGGCAAAGTCGACCATGGCTTTCCAACGGTCTGGGGACTCTAGCACGAGCGACACCAAGTCGCCCGGTTCGAACGGACCGATCCTCCGGACCAGGCGCTCCCTATCCCCGTCAAACGTCTCGCAGCGCATCAGGGTACGGAGAGCGTCATCATCCACCTCGTTCTCCTCACTGGGAAATCCGCAGTGAGAACACCCGGGGGTCGGAGCTCGCCCGATCCGTGCCCCGTGAAAAGCTGTGTGAGGCGGTAAGTCATAGAGCCGTGCGGTCTTGTAACCCACCGCACCAGCGCGTCGGGGGGGAATGAGCGTACGAGTTAACGCGCGCCCACTCCCCTCCGGCGCTTCCGTGGTTCGGCACCGACGCGCCCATCTGGTCGCGATCCGGATCTTCGTACGGAGCGCTGACGGGCGGGGTACGTCGCCTGCCGTAGGCCCCAACGCGCGCAAAGTGTCAAACGCCTCGCACCTGCGAGAGGCCAACAGATTAAGGCCTTACTTGACCTAACTAGCCTGTTGTAACCGTTAAGATATTATCCGACCCCCACACGGATATAGTTATTATAAATCCTAAAATTGATTTTTTTTTTTTTCCTTTTCTTTTTCCCTCCGCCGCCGGCCGACAGTGCTGAACACGGGCTTCGACGAGATCGTTGTCGAGTCCAATCTGCGAGTGCACAACCCCGTGGGATCCAAAAACACGTCCAAAATCATGCTGCAGCCATCCAACAGTTCGTCGACAATGCCGCAGACCAACAATTTGGCCAGATCGATGCAGGCGGCCTAACGCCGTCAATAAATTATTATTGATTAATCACTCGGCGACGACCGTTTTCTTCACTTGTATATACACGAATCAGCGTGGTTGACATAATATTATTATCATCATAAATACTGTAACAATGACCATCTATTTAAATTATAATTTCGATAAACACCGCGTAATTTTTAAGTAGGCAACTATATATATATATATATATTCAAATTTGAATACAGCTAATATGAGATTGTTTTAATGTAGGTACAAATCGGGGTTTTTAATAAAACTATGTAGTGATAATAATAATACTATTATATGTGTACAGTTTTGTTTTGTTTTAGAAATAATGGTTTTTCATACATTATACTCGTGTTTAATGCATACATAAATTAAAGTTTTAATCACTCTTGTAAAAATTAATCTTATTTTGTACTTATTTATTCAGAATACGTATTCGAATAGTGATATGATATACAAAATACATATGATAGAATATGAAAAGTATTCACTTTTCAAAAATTATATTCAAAGTAATTATTCGAATATTGGAAAAAGTGTTCGAATATTTTTAAAATATATTATTTTCCTGCTAATCCTGCACAAACCTACTTATTTCAGTATATCAAAATTTGATATAACATATTATGTGAACGTATAAAATTTACGATTTTAAAAGTAAAAGTAATATAAAAATATTAAGAAAGTAATATAAAATCTGTACTTGCGTAGCATCTACACGAAGTCTATTATGAATATGTGAAAAGATAAAAAAAAAAAATTGTGATAAACATAACGGAAGAAGACTAATCTTCTATTAGTGACACTTCCAATAATGTACGATTTAAAATTACAAAAAAATGTCTTCGTCACGAATATAAAACAAGATTTCGGGTTTAGTAAAAAGTATTTATTTATTTTTTGTTTTGGTTTCCGACCTGTAAGCTATCCTTTAAAACGAACTCTTCTCTATCCCTCAGAATTTTTAGCCGCGTTCCTCCAATGAACACCTAGGTCAACCACTTCTACAACTTTACTTACATAATCCTTAGGTGTATTAGGTTTTCTATTTTTAATTGACCTACTTTCATTTTCATAACAATAATATCCATCCGGTATACATGATAAATAGCTTTTTGTTGAACTAGTTACTCCCAGTGAACGAGTTCTATCCACTTCCAGTCCGTTCATTTCAAATCTTACTTGATCGTGAAGTTGAGATACACTTTTATAATGAAGATTTATTTTATTCTGTTATTATTCCTGCAATAAAAAATAAAACTTTCGGGCAGATATGGATATGTATCCAACTGCCATACCAATATTCGTATTTCGTCGTTATTTTTAAACGAATTTGTATATGGGTTTATATGAATGGAATTCAATTTTAGTTATATTTGTCTTTGTCATGTAACGAAAATCTATATCCAAAATATCTCTATCGGGCATTTTGTTTTAATGTGTAACTGAGTGCCCGTAAAATATTTTTACTCTTAGCCGTCAATTTCGGCGACCAATGTTTTTTTCGTGTTGCCGGATGAAGATCAAATTTACCACTAACCGAATTTTGTAGCTGTACAACCTTTATACCTCTATTTTAAAATGTTAGGCCCATATCTACAACGCCTGTTATGAAAAACAATTGTTATTTTTTCACGAACATTTTGATTTTGATCAACAAGTTCTATCTTTATAATCTTGTGAATTACTGGCGTATTTAATCTGTAATATATCAAATATGCCGGTCTTACTACTATTTTGGAACCAATTACACTTGTAGGGATATATTAATGCATCGTGTGTGACGGTTAATTGTTGCTGAATGAGTCATGAATTATATTTCATATTATTTTTATAGAATTCATAGGGTATCGGCCGTTTTCTCAGATATCAGATATCAGTTATTCCCGAATCCAAATATTGGTGTTATACTGTTTTCTACACCCGAAATCTACCGAAAAATTAAATTTTATTGTGGTCGAGTATGTGACCTTATCAAGTTTAATTTTTAAATCAATTTGTTTAGTTGATTTGTGGTGTTTTTTTCTTTTTTACTTCTTAGATAAATTCTTCAAAAGTATGTGATTCTTTAAGTCATTCAATTCATAATACCCAATTGGGACTTTTATATTCAAAATTTCATCTTTCCTCGTCATTTGAAACTATATCATGGTGGAACAAAGATTGTCAAGAGGCTATTCAGAACTACAAAATAAATTAAATCGCTTTAAAAAAAACTAAAACTACTGAAGACCACATACTCTTAATAAAGGCGAGAGCCATAGCCCGTCACATAACAAAAAAGAGCAAAAATTTATCTTTGCAAAAGTTAATTTTCTCTATAAATCAAAAAATCCCTCCTAAGATCACATGGAATAAAATGAATGCAATCAAAGGCAACAAGTATAGCACCATTCCTGACATACTTCAGTACAATAATGAGCAAATAACATCTACACCTAGTGCTGCTGAAACTTTCGCCCACTTTTTCCAAAAAAAACAACAGCGACGAAAACAATAATCCTGATTTTTTTACATTCAGAAATTCCAATAAGCACATACCCGAAATATCGCACCATCAAAACAACGAAAAATACAACATACCTTTTGTTATACTAGAACTCTCCTCATCACTTCGTTCTTGTAGCAGCAAAAGTCCGGGTCTTGATAACATACCACACATTTTCATAAAACAGCTACTATCTATAGGGATGAAAATCCTTCTCCTTATTTATAACACCATATGGACACAAGGATGTTTTCCCGACCAATGGCACATTGCAAATATTGTCCCCATTCCCAAACCTGACAAAAATATTTCTTCTTATCCAAGAACTTATATCGACTTCCAATAAACTTATTTCATTAATTTGGGTTCCCTCTCATATTGGGATACCTGCTAATGAAAAAGCTGAAAAAATCGCAAACGAAGCCTCCATATCTTAAATTGCCTTAAATTTAATCCCAACCATATTCTCAGAGACACTTAAAATTATTAATATCAAGACTGCAGAAGCATGGCAGAAATACTGGACCTCAAACAATATTCCTCTCTCAAACAATATTCGAACCATTAAACCGTCTATCCAAAAATGAAATCTCCCCCTAAACCTCGAAAGAAGAGGTCAGAATAGTACATACCCATCTAACCCATTCCTTTCTCATCACCAAAGAGACGGCGCCAACATATCACATGTATAGTCGTCTTATCTATCGATCACATCGTGACCAAATGCCCAAATTACCACGAAGCACGAAGAATCGTCTCCAACTCGACCTCACTCCAACAAGCTGTAAACGAAGATAATACAGTGGCAATACTCCAATTTGTCCACAATATAAATTTAAGCAAAAGTGTGTAAATAATTATAAATAATTTGTAACTTCTGTTTTTCTGTTTTAAAGCTAATAACCATTGCTGTTTAAGCCTTAACTTCTAATAAAAAAAAAATAATAATATAAAAATAACGACTTTTTTCTGGGTTTTATAATACTTTCCCTCGCTTGTTGTAACTGAATCTAACAATTTGGGTATTTTTATTTTTTTTATTTTACACCGCCTTTTTAACCTTTTTTGAGGATTACCAGGAATATTTGCTAATGCCAGGCTCTTTATTAAGAGATTTGTGTGGTTTTAAAGATTTAAGTTAAATCGTTTGTAAAACGTTTTTGCTACATCTTGAACAGAGGAAATTCCAAGATCATTATGTAGGGATTGGTTTGAAATATAAAAGGGTGCTTTGGTTATAGCACGAAGAGTTTTTAGATTGGAAGCGTTGTATACGATTTATGTTCGATAATTTTGCAGAGCCCCATAGTTGTATACCATACGTCCATATTGGTTTGAGGAATAGCAATTGTGACTTAAATTATTTTTGTCGATAGCGGTTGAAATTACAAAGTAGAACTAAATGTGTTCATTTAGTCTGTCGATGGTACACACTTTTCAACTATATGTTTTTTTTAAATAGTGGTACGGACAAGACAATAATATATTAAGATCTAGAAACAGTAATACCAAGCAATAGCAAAACATTGTCGGGTCAGCTTATCTCTTAAAAAAAGAACACATACTTGCCCGTGACAAACCCAGTCTAATTTTAATAACAACTGTTTTATTTTTCATCTGTGAAATTGAACGTTCAAAGGTAACCCGGAAATTTTATAAACGAATAAAATGTATTACTATTAAACCTGCAATTAGTTTATTATTATAAATCTTGTATCAAGTATAACCATACTAATAAAACGTAATGACACAAACAAAAAAATAAAGTAAACGAATAGTGAAGAAATATCTGTTTTTTTTAATTACTTATTAATTTATTTATTAATTTCATCTGACTAAATTTATAACTAAAACCCGTTCCGTGATGTCTTCTTCAAATTAAAATAACAGCATGACAATTAGATAAGTAGTTTCGGAGAAGACCCATAACAATGGTTTACACGTTCGTTTTTATATTATATATATACGGTACGATATTTCTATAGGTGAAATATTATTTCGGCAGTATACACATAAACCGTCAAATGATTAAACCAACCCAACAACAATCAATGAATAACGATAAAAATCAATAAAAGCCGTTATGCCGAAAACAATAGAAAACATATATACGCAGTCCGTATAATAGCGCTGCAGTAGACACACACGTGCTTTATACAGCCTCGCATACTACCTTACACACAGAAGGCAACTGTCGAATAACGAAAATAATGTAACTGTACGGCTGATAAGGATAATGGCCGCGGTAGGGTGTTGGTTGGACGCCAGACGGCGGGAGAGCACGACACATGTGCCGTATCAGAATGTGATTGTATCGTAGAAATTGTATTAATCGAGTTATATTAATAAATTATACACATAGATGTTCCTCGGTTAATTGTCTATCTAACAGTGTGAACAGCAGCGGAATCCATTGGGCCATTTCAGAGTTTATCACAAACAAAAAAAGCGACTTGGTTGTATACGGTCTATTGATAATAATTGTTCAACCGATATGGACGATTCAAAATTAAAATATAAAAATATTTTGTTTATGCTGCAATCGAAGATATTACGGATCGATAAAACACTAGAAATTAATCAAGGTAAATAAATGCCAGTTTCATTTATTTGTGATCGCGGAATAGTATAAATATAGAATACATTCATATTTTTAATTCATGAAGTGAAAATGGTTAAAACCAAAGAAATATTTGCGAAGCTAATATTAGAAAAACGAAAGATAAAACCAAAAGTTATGAACATGAAAATAGGTGTTATAGATGCTGAACTGTCGTTTAATGAAACATTTAAACAAGATTATTACAGCACTTAATTTAATGGCAGATAAAAAATGTGAAAAGGTACGAGCAATATTTGATGTGTACATGTACATATCAAATACTTTATGTTATAAATCATAAATGTAGGTTATTAGGTTGAGGTAAATATAATTTATGATTCGATATAATAACAACTAAACCACAGATTTGTATTTTAAACATAATTCACTATCGACATATATCGAAATCGTTATGTGTACTTAATCCGGGTCATTTGGTTAGGAGTAAAAATATCCAGCGACAAATGATTCTATACGATTTTTATTACCCGAAGTAATTACCCCCAGTATGCACGTCATGGCGTCGTCATTTAAAAAGAATGACGGGGAGAGTTCTAATTTAGATTCCTTAATTTCTCTCATACAAATGGGATGACAACTAAATAAAACCATTGCAAATTGCCTCCGTGCAACATTTTACCTGGTCAACCTTTTTTTCATTTTCGTAGGTATCTAGTTTTAAAGTATTTATATATTATGAATATGAATATATATATATATTAATTTTTAAATTTTTAGTTTCTAATTTAGATTTGTTTTGCATTGTTCGAGTTTTTACCTGATATGTATAATATATATACAAGAAAATAAAATTATTTTCACTTATCAAGAAAATTGTTTTTTTATTTCTAAAATCATCAGGGAATGACCGTTATTATTCACGGTTCGAATATATACAGGTTAATTGCATTTAGAATTATATTGTACATACAATATAATAACTAAATAGTTATTCGATGAAATGGGAATAATGAAATTACGAACTCCTAGGAGGGTGTGTTGTTCTGGTGATTTGATTTCATATACAACTTGTGGCGTATAAGGCAAACAGTGGCGTAGCTACACATACCCGAGCGAAATATTTTTTCACCTCAACAATATAAAATAGGAATTATACTCTTTGACCTTTGTTATTGAAACAATACTGTGGTTATATTTCTGAATGAATAATCGTGGGTTTTTTTTTTAGGGGGGGGGGAAATAATGAAAAATGTATACTTAATATTAAATTGGATAAATTTAAATTTTCCTCATACAAGTACATAGGTAAATATTTGTACTTTATATTTTTGTCTAAAACATCTAAAACATTTTTAAGAATAAATGAAAACCTAACCTTTCTTTATACTTAACATAAAAATTAAATTATTATTAAAATATTATTAATAATTCAATAATAAAAAAACGAACTAATCAAATTTTTTTTTTCTTGCTTTTCTCCGGCAAAAACATCAATTGGGGTATCAAAATTTAATGTCTGCGCATTTTCAGCATATTATCAACTTATTCAGTTTGTCGCTGCGATTGGCATATAAACCGCGATCAATTAAATTGGCGTGAACAAATAGCTATAAGGCCTGTTTTACATGCACGTTTTTATTGATTAAATTTTAACAATAATTTGTCAACCAAGTATTTAACAAACACTAGCGCCCCTATTATACATATAAGCGCCCCCCAAAAAATAGTACGCCCTGATACCCCTGCGGTAGCTACGTCACTGAGGGCCCAACCACTATTATGTTTAGGAAAACATCGTTAAAAAGAATGGCATTTGAGCGCCGGTGCATATATACTGCCTAATATAACTGTAAATTGTTTGAGCGTGTTTATTCAAACCTATTTGAGCTAAGACCTGGTTTGGACGCAGCAATTAAAGTAGTCAGTATTTTTTTTTTTTGGACATCTATTTCTTAAATGATGTTTTGATAATGTGATACTAAAAAAGTGAAAAAAAAAAAAAAACATTTAGACCGTTATGATACGAAAAACAAAATTTACATTTTGGAAGGAATTTATGGACGAAATTCAGACATTCACTTTTAGAATCGGATAATAACAGTGAACACATTTGATTATTTTGTGGTCTTAAGAATTATTCCATGAAAGACGAGCAATATTTATTATGTATCTGTACATAACATAAACAATTACTATATGTTATAAATCATATATGTAGGTTATAAGGTTAGGATGAATGTAATTTATGATTCGAAATAGTCACAACCAAAGACAGTTTTTTTTTCTAACATGATTAACTATCGACATATATCAACATATTTTAGTGTACTATGACAGTAACGTGGTGTTATATCAATGTACAGTATGGATATTCGAAATTTGAGCCAAAAGTTTTGTGTAGACCCTGTTCTCAGGAGACCATATACATAAAATATGAAAGAGATATACGTACTTCAGATAGATCTACGTTATCTAATATATGCTTCTTCTTATTTTACCTATTCCTTTTTTTTTTTAGTCTTTACAACAACCTGAACGTTATCGCCACCATATATAGCCACGGCGTGCCGTCTATCCCTATTATGGACCAAAGCTAGTAACGAATTGTCTAATCTCTCAACAAGAAAATTCTTTAAAGTTGCTAATTTAATTTAACTATCCTATTAGGTAGTTGTTTATCATCATAGTAAAATGTATATGTATTGGGAATCACAATACATATTTTTGGTGCACACACATTATATACACCTTGTACTTTTTAGTATTATGTTTAAGGTATTAATTATAATTATTTATTACATGTTTAGCCACAAATAAAATAAAGAAACATTTTTGTGTACACTGTACACTGTATACTGTACTACATATCACAAAGCTAAACAAATATTATGACGACTACATTTTGTACTATAAAAGCGACTTAATTAATACATAATATCTCGTGTTATAACTTTTAAATTAGTAAAATTTGAAAAATTAAAATGGTAAGAATAATTTTAATTTATATTTTTTAATTTTATGCGTTTCTTAGGAGTTAATTCCCATATTTTAGCTATGTAATATAACTCTGTTTTACACATATACAAATTCTTATTTAAGAGACTAATTCCTGAAACTATTTGTAAAAATCACGAGTTCTTAACCAAAATACTTTTGTTAGAATATATTATGAATAATATACCAGTAGGTATACAACCTAAATACTGTATTCGAAAACAACTTTCAGGTTAATTTTATTATAATACCTATGTTAAAAAAATCATATTATTAAAACAAATAATTTAAAACAAAGCCAGTATCCCTGTGGACCAGGCCACCCCAACAATTTATTCATGTCTATTCCAAATGATTCAGCAAAATTGTATGTTTCCAAGTTACAATATGCAATAGAAATTTAAAATTAAATAACTCATGTTAATGTTTACAATTTATTTTCAATATCTAGCCTTTTCCTTAGCATAAGAACAAACCACCAACAATTATTAAAAATGCAGAAAAATTGCTGATATTCCAAATATCAGCATACAAAATTTTAGTTATTTTATATATTGTGCGTTACAAGTTATGTTTTAAAATATGATAATATTTCAAATTTTATTGTATACATTTATTTTTGTTCAGAATTTTCAGTGGATCGGTTTGGTAGTTTTGGTGGCGGTAACTAATAAAGTGTTTTCCGCCATAACACTTACTGATAGCAGTTTATTGCCGACATTCCTAGATCACAATAAATACCCTATAAGTTGGATTGTGTACACATTCCATTTCGCTTTAGTCGCTGACTTGGAGGAAAAATCGAAGACAGTAAATAGTAATAATGAGACCGAATGGATCAGTTATATGAGACGAGGGGAAATAACTTTCGGCGCCACTCTTTCCGTAACTACAGTAGTAATGGACGACACTCCGGAGGGCACCGTCAAGTATACCTCTAAAAACTCGAATGATAAAGGCCGTGGTTTCGAGCTATCAGAATTAGTCACCTTTGGCGGATATTTGTTGGCTTTCGATGACGAAACAGGATTAATTTATATACATGATAATGGTGCATATAAAGCGTGGCTGCAAGTTCCGGCTTACGAAGGAGCGACTACAGGTACCAAATAAATAATTCATATCTATACGAATAATTAATTAATATATATAGATGGCATAGACGGAGCCAGCCTTCATGTTCAAGGGGTAATATATTTCTGGAGACTCGGCAACATTTTTTTTTATTTTATAATATACTCAACAACGTATATAAATAATTATATTTTAGTAATTTAATTGTTTTTTTTATGCCTACCAATATTTATAAAAAATACTTTTAAAATGCAGTACGACGTTTGTGGTCATTAAAATCTTCAATTTCTGCACCCATACCGACTTAAATTGCCAACTTTTGTTCTACGCTTAGAAACGTTAATGTATTCGACTATCTAACAATAGGATAAGTAAGAGTATTATTTTATCGCGTATTTTTGGCTTAAATTTTTAAACGTGCATAGTACTTTTGCGTTAAAAAAAATAACATTCTTAGAGTGTTATTTAATTTTTTTTTTTTTTTAAACCACACAGAGAAGTCATTCGAAAAAAGGCCATTATTTAAGGAGTAAAGGAGTGCCACCGCATACCCTGCCACTCTCCCCTGGCACCGCCAATAGTGAATAGTATACGTATATATTATATTATGTACATAATATACATTTTTTTAAGACGTTGACGTTTATTGCATTGATTATATTTTTGATAATTGTATTAGTTATTTTAGTTATATTTATATTGTGAACTCATACAAATCTTGTGAACGTGTATACAATTTTGTGCGGTTAGGTTAGGTTTATATATTTTCAGTCTTAAGTAATTATTTGATTGCCTTAGTTGATTTATCTAATTATATTAGATAAACACCTCGTATGGTACCTAGAAATATAGTGATGCCTATAGATGAATTATTATTGAATAACCAATAGAAATAAATGGCCTACTCATTGAGCCCCTCTGATAGTTCGCTTCGCGATTATAATCGAACGTTGCTTTAAATCACCACTGTCGCTAATAATTACTTTAAAAAAAATTGTAACGGCATTATATTTCAGTTGAAATAGTTTTCATTCCATTTTGTTTCAATAAAATATTAGAATATTATGATCATGTATCTATTATTGTATTCAATAGCCGCAAAGCGTACAAATTAGAAACAAGTTTATTATTATTATTGTTATATTTACGATGACGTGTTTTGTTGGACAGGAATGGAGATAGAATGGGCCTTCGTTAAGGACAAAAAAATATATGTAGGAACAAACAGCAAAGATTCTACGTGGGTGGCCAAAATCGATAAGGACAAAAAAATAGAATTCGAAGATTGGAAGAAAATATATGACACGCTCAAAACTTCCCATTTACAAACTACAGATGGGTACATACTCCATGAAGCGGTTGTGTGGAGTGAGAGACATAACTATTACGTCTTTTTACCCAAATCGGCAACATTGAAGGATAGCAATATTGCGAATGGTGTTCAGAATGAAAAAGTCTTGAGTACTATTATGACCTTAAACGACCAATTCGAATATACGGTGAATACATATAATTAAATAATAATAACTGTTTAATGAGCTATTGCTAAGTAATTATGCGTTTGACGTATATTATATACTATGCGTAATATATAAATAATCCATATTTTTTAAAAAAATATCGTAACACGGGCTCTTGTGGGAGTGTTTTCACTGTTCTTTCCCTCCGGTTTTTTTTTTTTTTTTTGGGGCGCCCACCCGTCTTCTCATTATAATATTTCTGGGTTTTTTCCGACTTTAATTTCAGCGATCCAACTATCCAAGTAGATCCCAGCAGCGTTTATCCGATCACCACCGAGTTCGAGGTTACGTTTATCCGTTTAATAACGTGCACACTATCCAACCTGATCTCTCCGGATCTTCGTTTCATGGGTATATTTTTTATTGGGCTCCGTTATCGGAATTCTGTTATTACTGGCCGTTCAGTGTAATCCGATCCTTAGGTCGTTTAGGTAAGGTTAGTTAAGGTTGCTCGGATCGATCCCGGGTGACTTCAATGACCGCCCAGCCGAAATTATTTACGTTTTTTTTTTTTTTTTGTTTTGTTTTTACGACGACGAAATAACATTCTGGAATTCCCGTTCGAAGACCGTATGACAAATGGTAAAACGCTAGAATGTATAAAACGATCAAATTCCAAAAATTCCGTACACCGCGAGATCATAATATCATGTTTATTGTATATTTGTCTATATATCGGTAAGGCTAACAGAAAGTTGCATCCCGAATCACGTTTCTGACGTAAATTGTGGCCAGGATCTTATTTGGGTACATATAAATCGCGTCTCGAGTATTTTTCTTATATGTATGTCGTGCATTCAATAGACCAGCAATTGGCGAACTATCAAATAAATCAGTAATATAGAATTTACTGCTCGTCTTTTAAAAATAATATATTTGTTTTGACGAATTTTCCGTTGGACGCAATTTACTTATGCACGTAAATAACACGCAATGCAACTAACGTTATAATGTTCTGAGTGCCTTTTATTTGGAACGCACGCTGCTATATCCCCTCGAATTTCTCGAATTCTCGTCGTTTGATGTTTTATGTGGATAAAATTGCTTTTTCCGAGCAGAAATGCTTGAAAATTTGACACAAGTTTAACCTAGTGTCTTACATTCCAAATAGAAGAAAGGTAAATTGCATTGTTATTATTACCACCAATATAAGTTCTGTTAAAGTGATAAGAGTAACTCGTTCAAAAATATTGTATATATATATATCAGTAATTTAGATTAAAATAACGTTAATGGGTAAAAATATCAAAGCAATAACAAATATAATGATAGTAAATAGTGTCCGCATTTTGTAATCTACAATTTTACCCGACCGGGTTCGTTTTTTACCGTTCGACCATACGAAGTGACCTACAACCCAAAAAACCAAATTAAAACTATAAAAACTTAAAAAATCAAAAAAATCTATAGATGTTCAAACACCATAAGAATATTTTAAAATAACACCTCGTCTCGCGAGTGACGATATAAGTGTAGTATATTCGGCGGAAAATCGGAAAAAGTCGGAATTACAACAAAATCAAAACCGTTCAGTAAATAATCACGTTTTCCCGTTACTATTAAGATAATTATAATTGACTTGGTCCTAATGCTACATAAATGTAATTTGTCGTTAACACAACTTTGTTTTGTTCGATGTTTTAGGAAGTAATTGATACCCTCATTGAGCCAGGGATTGGCTTTTCTAGTTTCAAGTTTGTACCGGGCACCGGTGATGAAGTAATCGCTGCAATATTTAGCAAGAAGAAGAATGATGGCAATTACGAAACGTACTTTATAATATTCGACATAAAATTGAATGTAATCATGGAGGAAGTATACGTCGGACCTGGAAAATATGAAGGATTCGAGTTCGTATAAGTAAGTTAAGGGAACCGATACTTCTAAATCTGATTATCGATTTTTATTTAAGTACGAATATATTGCTGATAAACGTTTAATTAAAACCTTAACGTATTTTTTATATTTTATTTTACCTATTATAAAAGTAATTTTTAAATGATGACCTTATAAATATAATGTAATGATAAATAAAGATAAATATATATTTTTTATCCGAATAGTACAATAAGTATTATTATGCAAACCTACAATATTTAAACGTTTAATGTTTTTGTTGTATTCTATACAATGCCACAAGGCAATTTCTCCGAGTGTATAATGTCTCCTACATTAGAAATGTTGATTTTACCTTAGACGTTTTTTTGATAACAGTGTAAATTAACTTATAAGAGGTATACCAATTCTAAAATACATTAGATTAAAGTCCTATGCGTATTTTTGGTGTTATATATGTTTTTAAAATTTCTTATCCAACATGATATTTACAATATCTAGAAAAATACTTTGGCGGAAAAACTCGCGGGGGAAGCAGCTGCCTAGGCTGATTCCCCTGCATCCTCCGTGCGCACGCATTATGCTTCTGGTGATAAACACGGTAATCATGTATCTATCGTGATTATACGAGCTAATCAGAAAAGAGTATTTGCGCATCACGACGAGTGATGAATACTCCACTTAAAACGTATTATCTCTCATAACGTACTAATTACCAAAGTATTTGGCGCCTCTTAAGGCGCTACAAGAGTTGGCTTGAAATGAGAGGTGTGTTACCAGAAGCTAATCTTGTGTTGTGAATTTTTGCTTATAAAAATGTATTAAATATACATAGCCAGATAGTGCGAGTTTTCAGGCGTTTTCGTCCCATCAATACTATTTTAACCATACAAAACCAAAAAAAAACTCGAAAACCTCAAATTCCCCTGTCAACAATGGTCATAAATCATTAGAGTGTTTTGAACACGCTGGCGGGGGCTAATATTAATATTCAGTAAACATTTGTGATATCTGCGATTATTTTTAACCGATTTACAACAAAACTAATAAATCGAAAACAATGCGGTACATATATCCGTTTTTCCGACGTATTTTCCCGTGCATTCAGAAGACTTCAACGAAAATCGAAAAAATGTCTTACTCAACGCATCAACTTGCAAATTCGAAATGCTTTCGGGACAGGTGGTACACTTGAAAATCGGACGTCTGGACGCCAGTTATTTCTAGTTGTTTACATTGTGGGGGGGGGCAGGGGCGGCTGGGGAGACACACACATCATAGTAAAACCAATACATTCCTCGGATTCTAAAACTAACGTCACCACCATACGACAATAATGTCAGTTTCAAAACATAAAAACGCTCCTAAATAATAGTAATAATAATACGTCGTAGAACATCGTTATATTGTTGTAATCGATGAGACTGGGCGTAAAGGCCGACTGACTACATGACGATGTCAACGACCTGCTCGGTCGCCGACGAAACAGGTTTGGCTCGTACACGGCGCGTTTCGTTAGTTCGTCGCAGCACAATGGTTCGGTTAGCGCAACAGACAAAGGGATTGTTTCAACAGGTTCTCTTTCGTCGCTCATCGGTTTTGACGGTTTGTAGTCGATGGCCAATCGGCCGCGATTGTCATAGGCATTCTGAAAACACAAGTACGAATGAATACCGAACGCGAACGGCACGTCGGGTTTCAAATGGTAACGTAACGTCGTGGGCACCGGTTACATCACAACATTTCCGTATTCGTAATTGCATAAAAATCAACGCACCGCGGAGTATACCTAGTATACCGCGAGGTACAATTCACAACATAACTTATGTATGTTGCCTATATGCCGTATGTACCATGTGCCAAATCAGTTGATCGGACGAAAATGTAAAAACGTACAGAGCAAACTAAGGCGTTTACAAAGCGTTGTCCGCAGAAATCTGATAATGTGGGGTTCAAACAGACTTCTCGAAGAGACAAGAAACAGCGTTGGCAACTGTGGTTTACTGTGACAACTAGTACGGCGGCGAAAACGGCGAGTCCCTGGGGAATCACGGGGATAAGAGTATTAATTTTTTTTTTTTTTTTTTTTTTTTACATTCAATACTGTGTGCGGGCAAAGTCGCGTGGAGGCGGCTTAATTAGTTTAATTTATAAATCTATAAAAAATCTTGAAATATTTCGCGGATTGACGGTATATTTTCAATATCTGTACGTATATATTATATATTATCATCATAATACTCGCATAGTATTTAAATGTTTAATGCATTGGCAGGGGGTTTAAGACATTAAACTGATAAGATTGTAAAAATGAGTAATAGGTTAGATGAGGTTATTAGGTTGTGTATTCTGTATAAAATAGCATGTTTTAAAATAATTCATATTGCTTTTCTTCATTGTAATAATAACTATATGCTTTAAACGTTTAAAGTACAATATTATTAATGCAAAATAATAACCTAAAACGATGATTGTTATAGATGCACTAAGTGTGTTTTATTAAAATGTTAAATATTTCTGTATAGACTCGGGTTGATATGGTTTTATTCGGGAAGATCAGTTGTGCGAACGACACAATTTTCACCATTTTAATTTTAACCGTTGCGATAAATCACTTACGTTTTCTTAAGTAGAATCACCTATGTATATGATTAGGTCAGTCATATTTTTTTAAGCATTTGCGGTTATGACAATTTTTATTTATCTCAAGAATTGCCTGAAATACAGCTAGTATACTCGAATTGGGGGGTGAAATGAGGACGAACGCTGGTTCTAGTTTAGAAAAACAACCGTTCCATAGCAGCTAGATAAATATTACAGTAACTTCCTCCCCATAAAACGAAGTAACGCAAATGATTTTTTAAGTAGTAACAATAATAAAATAAAACACTCAATCTTATAGTTTATATTTTATACTTCCTGTAATGAAAAGGGATAAAATTTGTATTAAAAAGAAATTGCTGATTGATGATTAGTAAGAACAGATTTTCCCGATGGGCGCTGCCAGGGCCGGAGTTAGGAAATTTTTATGAGCGGACGTACATTATTATATATATATAACGTATTTTGATATTTATGAGATAACTCATTGTGTATATTGTGTAACTGTACGATGGTCTTTACAGACAATTATTTTCCCCCGTAAAACAAAAGTCAACAATTGTTTGATAATTCGAGAAAAAAAAATTATACCAGCCGATTTTTAAGATGGGAAAAACTTTTATTAATCAAAGTCAGTTGCTCAGCTTAGATATATAGGACTATTCGAATCTGATGTTGAAATTAAATGTTACTATTTAAATAAAAAAATTGCAAGTTTTTTTTGTCCGAATTTGAAAATAGACTCTAAAATTTAGACACGTAACATTATTTAGTTGTTCAGTAACCCCTCCCTCCTCCCAAAAAAAACTACCAATTTCAAAACAATTCACCCTGAAAGTACTATGAGTACGTTTAGGGTAGCAAAACTTCTAAATCTGATGTTCAATTTTTATTAAGATACGAATATTTTGCTGATAAACGTTTAATTAAAACCTTCTCGTATTTTTTATATTTCATTGTACATATTATAAATGTAATATTTAAATGATAACCTTATGAATATAATGTAATACGATTAGTATATAAATAAAAATATTTTTATTTTTTTTTTTTTGTCTGTATAGTACTTTAGGTAATATTACGCAAACATACAATATTTAAACGTTTAATGTTTTTGTTGTATTCTATACAACGTTACAAGGTAATTTCTCTAAAAGTAGTCCGAGTGTATAATGTCTTGTACATTAGAAATGTTGATTTTACCTTAGACGTTTTTTTGATAACAGTGAAAATTAACTTATAAGAGGTATACCAATTCTAAAATACGTTAAATGAAAGTCCTATGCGTATTTTGGCGTTATATATATATATGTTTTTAAAATGTCTTGTCCATCATGATATTTACAACATCTAGAAAAATACTTTGGCGGAAAAACTCGCGGGGGAAGCAGCTGCCTAGGCTGATGCCATCCTCCGTGCGCACGCATATGCTTCTGGTGATAAACACGGTAATCATGTATCTATCGTGATTATACGAGCTAATCAGAAAAGAGTATTTGCGCATCACGACGAGTGATGAATACTCCACTTAAAACGTATTATCTCTCATATCTAACGTACTAATTACCAATGTATTTATAAGAGGCGCTACAAGAGTTGGCTTGAAATGGGAGGTGTGTTACCACACAAGGTGTCTTGTGTGTTGTGACACTTTGCTTATAAAAATGTATTAAATATACATAGACAGTGCGGGTTTTCAGGCGTTTTCGCCCGGTCAATACGATTTCGTACTGAACACGAAACCGAATAAAATAAACTTTTGGCGAGTAGTCCGCTTGGAATATTTCGCGTGACCGTTGCCGGCGGCCGTCGGGCGTAAAATTATCGTCCGTACGCGGGGGACGGACCTAAAAAGAATCGCGTCGGTGGCCGTCGGGCAACGCGGCAACCACCACATCGATTGCGCGTCGTAAAACACAAATAAAACTATGCGGTAAAGCCATAGTGTCGGTATTATTACTTTCACCGCGCGTTTTACGCTGTTACGTCGTACACACACGTGTACCATATACCCGGTAATCGGTATACTGCCGGTATTTATCGTAGGTGTATACGTACGGAAAACGTCTACGGCGCGCGCCGGACCGGAGCGTCCGACCGGGTCCCCGGGGCGGCCACTGCGACGGCGGCAGTATTGGACCGACGTCCGTCGCGCACGAACACTCGCGCCGTATACGCGGAAAGGCCAACACCTCCGACCGTACCCGACCCGTACGAATACGTTTTCGAATTCTCGCACTTCTTTTTCTTTTCTTTTTTTTTCTCTCAGATTAACAATTATATTTGTATAATTGTAATTGCGCGAGAAATGGCACGATTCGCCGCCGTCTGCGCGCTGACGCTGTGCCTGCTGTTGGCGACCGGATGTCTGTGCAGACCGCAGCCGCAGCGAGCCGACTCGGCCGGGCGAGACGACGCGACGCCGACGACGACGCCGACCAATCGGGCGAGTCGACTGCAAAAGCCCACGCAAGGTAAACGTCGTCCGGTTTCAACCGGCCGTAAACCGTTAACATTATTATTATCCGACCCCTGACACGAATATAATTATTATAAACCCGACGTTTTCGTATTTTTTTTTTTATGTCTTCCGCCTCCGGCCCAACCCAACAGTGCTGAACACGGGCTTCGACGAGATCGTTGTCGAGTCCAACCTGCAAGTGCACAACCGCGTGGGATCCAAAAACAAGTCGAAAATCATGCTGCAGCCGTCCAACAGTTCGTCGACTACGCCGCAGACCAACAAATCGGCCAGATCGTTGCAGGTGGCCTAACGCCGTCAATAAATAATTATTATTAATCGCTCGACGACGACGGTTTTCTTCGCGTGTAGATACACGAAACGCCGTCGAAATCATAATTTTATCATCATATATATATATATACTGTAATAATAATTATCTATTTTATGTTATACTTTCGATTAAAACCGCGTTATTTCTAATAGGTCACTAATATATATATATTCAAAATGGGATACAGCAATCATATGAATGGTTTTGTGTAGGTTTTTAATAATAAAAAAACCTAGTTGAATTTTATCGGTACTATACGATTGCGCAATATTTACATTTTTACCCGCGAGAAACACAATCCGGTCCGCGTATATTTTACCTTTTCGTATTTCAGAACAAACGCACGATTACGCACCGTTTCAAATACGAAACTCATAGCAGGCAGTAATAATAATAATAATAATAATACTAATAATATATGTAAATTGTAGGTGTGCGATTTTTTTTTTTTTTCTTCAAAAATATGGTTATTCATACATTATAGGTACTCGTCATAATTAACAAATTATATACATTAATTTAAGTTCCTGTAAAAAACATTTAACATATTATACCCGTAATATTACGAAAATTTTGAGTTTGTTCTATTTGTGGTATTTATTTATGAAAAAATTTAAAAAAAAAATTAAATTGTGAGTTTTGTATTCCTTATGCGCAATCGTGTTACGCCCGAATTGTGTAAATCGCCTGGGCGTATGTTTTTAAACTTAATTGCAATACGAATTAAAAAAAAAATAATTAAAAATTACTTTTTGTTTTTTTTTTTTTTTATTATTAATGGGCAGTAATTATATTTTTATACACACCTACCTTACGTAATAATGGATATGAAATATTAAAAAAAAAACATTTTTCGAGAATAAATTAAATATAATAATAAACAATAAGACAGAAAGCTGTTTATAAAAGGTAATCTAGGTAATTTAGATAATAAAACTAAATATTTTAAATAATTATATTACGGAAAATAATTTTTTTGTATTGTGTTTGACGTAAAATATAAACTGTATACTTATACAATCATCAATCAACCGAGTTTTCTGTAAAAAAAATCAATACCCGTGTAATTATCCCTATGGAAAATAATCACTCTTGTAAAAATACTTTTATTCGCTTATTCAGAATACGTATTCGAATAAATGATTGTGATATGATACATAAAATACATATGCTCGAGTAGTTTTTAGAAAATATATTAAAAATAATTATTTGAATATTGGAAAAAGTGTTCGAATTTTTTCAGAATACATTGCTTTCCTGCTAATCCTGCACAAGCACAATAATTGAAGTATATCAAAATATTCGTGTTATCATATCAACACATGGGTCAATCGTAATTCGATTGAAGATAAAACTAAATAATTTGTTCATCACTTATTATGTGAACGTATCAAATGTACGGTTTTTATTCTCATTATAATGGTAATATAAAATCTGTACTTGTGTAACACCTACAATAAGTCTATTAAGAATATGTAAGGTATGAATATGTAAAATTAAAAAAAAACTGTGATAAACATGATGGAAGAAGTCACTATTAGTGACATTTCCAGAAATGTACGATTTAAAGTTATAAAAAAAATAATGTCTTCGTCACGAATATAAAACTAGGCTTCGGGTTTAACAAAAAGTATTTATTTATTTTTTGTTTTGGTTTCCGGTCTGTAGGCCATCCCTTAAAACAAAATCTTCTCTATTCCTCAAAACGTTTAGCCTCTTCCCTCCAATGATCACCTGGGTCAACCTAACCTAACTTCTACAACTCTTCTTACACAATCCTTAAGTGCGGCATTTTTCCTGAGGCGTAAGGACACTGACCTAATGTTATTGGTGTGGACTGGTTCTCCTGGTTGAAGGTTAAGTATAGTGTCAACAGCCCGGCCTAGAAAACATTACACTGTTCAAAAACAAACAATCTTGCCTCGGACAAAGTATTTTTTTTAGTGAATAAAAAAAAAAACTAGAACAAAATATTCAAAATATGCGTAAATTTCTTTGAAACGTATTTAAAATAAAGTATTCGAATACAATAAAACTATTAAAATACATTTATTTTAATACTTTGCAACACTGACAATAATGTTTGGGTGCCTATATACTCTCAGATTTTTAGCCCCTGACCGGAAAGCCGACGAGTATAATATTCGTGTACGATGTGTCTTTTATTTTTTCCGGTGAGATAAAAATTGCCATAACGACAGACTCTGCCGGAACGACGTACATGTCCCCAGCCCCGCCCTAATAATCACCTTTTTGTGCTTATTATACGTAGACATGTGTTTCGCACCCTGCCTAAGCGGTTTTTTTGATTTTACAGAAGCGGGGATTTAAAACCAATTCTGCAATCGGATTTACACATTTATACTAATTGTATACCGACTGAATATCTGTGAAGATAAAGTATTAAAATGTGATTGGGTGAGGCAGGGAACAGTGGGATTAACGTACATGTTAAAATGCATGATATTAAAGAGATCGCCATACAGTGGCCTTTGCTGTCTCCGAATTTCTAACGGACAATACGTAAAAATACGTTCACGTAAAACAAACGAAAACACCCGTTATAAAATGTGTAGACGATAACATTATGAAGACCTCGTCGGTATTTTTACTCTCCCGGTTATTTGAAGTCTTGAACAACTCAATTTTTTAATTTTTTTTTTTTTTTTTTTTGTTGCTGTTTTAAATTAATGTTCGAATAAACAGACTTACACTCTCGCGGAGTCTAATATTTTCTATATGCAATTTAATTTAATTTATTTAGAACCTGTATAAATATTGGTCCGGCATAGGCAAAATAATAAAACACGATTATAATAAATCAATTATCAAGTAGGTACACGTTTTTTTCCCGTGAGAAATAATCAAAATACAATATACTAAATTATATAAACTGCACAACTACGATATAATATATTTTTTTAAATCGATGTATTATATATTATATACGTATTACGCTTCGATAACCTTAATAAAAATAAATAATAAAAACCATTTTTACTCTCCGGGAATTAGAATTTCTATTAGATGATCGACGGTTCTCGTTAACAATAAAACGAAAAAAAGTATTACATTGTATTTATTGTTTTTTTTTTTTTTTTTGTCGTTGCTTCCGCCAAAATAAAAATATATATTTTTTTGACAAGTAAATTTTCCGCAGCATTATAAAAAAAAAAAAAAAACCTTGAAATATTTTCCTTTTTTGTTATATTTAAATAATATAATATGCGTATGCGATCCGTGAAGTACGTTTATAAAAATATAATTTTTAGAGTATGTAGATCTTTTATACGAGTGTCACTCAAGAAAGTAAATTATCTTTGTACACAGTTTTAATAATACAATAGTATTAAACCTAAAAAAATCTACTAAACTACAATAAATACAGGGTTTTTTTTTTTTTTTTAAACAATTTTATTAAGTGCGAATCACTAAACGTACAACAAGATAATAATATTATCTATGTCCATCGCCGTGATGCAAACGCGAAAAATTACGCGTTTCCGGCAGTCTTGTATTGTCCACTAATCCACCAATATTATAAATGCGACGTGTTTGTTACGTTTTCACGGCTAAACCGCTGAACCGATATTGATAAAATTTGACAGGCTTGAAAATCTTTGTAAAAAAAAAATAGCTTCCTCGTTATCTAAATATGATTATTTTATTTTTTTGTGAAAACTTCTGGTTTTATTTCACATTATATTTTATCGTATTTTAACTTTAAAATAATATTTTGCATTGCATCGAAAATAAAAACATACTGCCTTGCAATTAAAAATGTTTATTGGAAATTGCGAAACTATGAATGTTAAAATATTATCGTTCATGTTCTTTTATATCATTTCAAATTCTACACAAAAGATTGAACTGACGCTCCATGTTCGTATAAGTTTTAATTTAATTCATTATTATTCTTTTTCATTCACTTTTTCTCCCAGATGTTCTGGTTCGGTTACTCTTTAGTCGTATTCAGCTTCCATTTATAACGGTCTGTTCTAATCAAATTTATCGAGCATGTAATAAGTTATAAATAAATAAACTTGAATATTGTAAAATAATAAATTATTCAAATAGTATGTCAGTGTTTTCTGGCGATTTTTGAGCTTTTTATTATAGGCATTAAAAGTTTTCGAGTTTTTGTGGTTTTTATTTCATTTATATGAATAAATAATTTTGACAATTAACTTTAAATACAAGTTTGAAAATTATTTGTATGAATACAAATACTCTATGTATTCATAGAGTATTTGTTTATGCAAATATAAATATACTGTCGTTAGGGAATTTTCCCGATGAGCTGCTTCTTCAAATAGTTATTTTAAAACAATAGTTTGGGGCGACAAAATGTTCAAACTAAAATTATTTGATATTTGATGTTTAGACAATGGTACACCTAATACTAGATAGATTTCTAAAATCTCGTAATCATTTTCCGGACCATCCGGTTTTATTGCAAATATTGAAATATCTAATATGTCTATTACAACAAAACGAATTTAAATATTTAACTGCGTTTCGTGTTTAGTATTATTATAGTAAATCAGAATGTAAAAAAAAAAAAAAAAACAACACATCGTATAACGAAACCAACGTATAACTTCTCATAGCTTTGCTCAGAATCTTAACAAAAAAAAATAGATCAATACGTATTAGGTAATTAAATTTTAACGATGCACCAATTCCCATAGATGTCGAAAACATTTCCCGGTCGAAATCTCTTCCCAATCCCCCACTGCGGGTTACAATAAATTCAGTCGATTGCAACACCACAGTCTGTCTATCTACGATGGTTTAAAGGCGATACAATCCGCCATCAACGATTTAATGATAAAAAAAATTGTATATTATAACCAAGGCTCGGATTTTATAGCATTTGCTAATTATTATAGGATGCAGATACAAATAACAGAGTGAGCTAAATATTTATTGTATACCCCAGGGACTCCGAATATGAAATTTTATATTGCTATTTTGTGCGTGTTCAAAGTATTTTAGATTTGTTATGCTAAATTTCAAGTTTTGGTGTTATTATTTGCTAATATGCATAATGTAATGGCATATTTTATATTTTTCATAAATCTCGTTTGTATTGGATGAAAAGTAATAGAACAAATGTATTATTTATGTGAAACTATAAGACGAAAAATACCTACATTTTCGTTTCGCATTATAATCTATTTCTATTTTTATGTAGCCCGAGGGCGTATTGACCCACCGAACAGAATTCAAATCGACAAATCGAACAAAAATATTTTTAAACAATTTCTCTTCTGCTATTTTTCACGTTTTCATGACATATTATATCACGCTTATTTCAAGATTTTTTCAAGTCATATTTCAGTTATTATTTAATTCCTATAAAATCCGAGCTTGTAATTCATACATCATATTTAATTTCGATCTACACACGTGACCGGTGTTAATGTTGATTGTTATGAAATCGCATTAAAGTAACTAAATACGAACGACTTAATAATTATATCAACCGCCTTAAATATAAATAACAACAGTGCTTACATACATATTTATTTTTAAGAAATTTGTTTTATTTATCAATTAATTGAAGACCGTGTTTCAAAATACAATATAAAAATACATAATTATTTATTTTACAATAGTTATATAAAACGATAACATTATTTCTATGTGAGTCAGTCGATTTGGATGTTCCGTTGTACAACATTTCTCGTATTAAATTAATTTAATAAACTGAACAAAAAATTTTTTTCAAAAAATAGACAGTTCAAAAGGAATATTATTCGTGACAATAGACGTTTTGAAATATTATCAAATGAAATCAGACTGTACGAAATCGGACAGATAATCATATCTTAAACCAATAACTTATTGTAATAATTTTGTACTAAATATACAAATAAATAATAAACATTATAAATTATAATAATAATAATAAACATAAATTAACAATTTAAAAAAAAAAAAAAAACAACATAGCGTCGTACACGCGTAAAATTGATTTAAAACAAAATATTCGATGTCTGAGTATAATAATCGTCTCCTAATATTTGGTCAAACAACATTAATAATTCACTAATTTTTATCAAATAAAATATACTCTTAATTGGTGTGAACGACAATAAAATTATATAAATTTAGTATTAATAATTATTTTTATCTATATATACAATTTGTATAATATATAAACAGTGCTCGAATCGGGGGGGGGGGGGGGGGGGGAATGAGGACGGACGTTGGTTTTAGTTTAGAAACTGTCGTTGCATAGCAGATAAATATTGAAAAACCAGCACAGGGACTCACAATAAAAACAAAATATAAAACGTTGTTTTATAAAAGGCACCGCGATTAAATCCACATAGTAAAAGAGAAAAAAAAAATAATAATACAATTCGAATTTTAGGCTGATCTCTGGCTTTATTCTGGGTCTAGGGATTACGATCGACACGCAAAAGAATTCGACGATAAAACGACCGTTTCTTTAACCGCGCGAGGGCATACGAACAAAATGTATACGAAACGTTTTTCGATATTTTTATAATTTTTTCCCCCAGATCCAAATTTCAAGGATCAATAATCAAATTTCCCTACGAACGTATTCCTGTAGCGTTAACTAATTCAGTGGTACATTGAAATCTATGAACAAATTAAAAGTCGACCGTGTCCACCTGCGTCCTTGCCCCTCCCCCCAATAAAAGCACTGAGCATTAATATATATATATATATATATATATATAAAGGTATAGGTAATTTAATATATAATAACGTGACGTGTAAAATAAAAAAAAAAAAAATTAAAAAAAAAAAAAAAACTATAAAATATTTAATTATTATAGAAAAGTAATAAATTAACAGAATCATAAAATAGATATTCGATAATATATATTATATTGAATAAATTAAAGTAAAAAATATGAAAAAAAAAATATATATATATATATATTATGATTTCGTAAAAATGAATACAGCCTTTTTGTCGAATGCGGGGTTGTTATTATTTAATAATTTGTTTTAGATTTTCGCGGTTCGCGGGAGCAGTCGAGATTACAAAACCAATATATTTTTTTTTTCTTACAATTAAATAAATAGTGAGATTTATAAATCGTTTTCTATTTTCTATTTATTAATATTATTATCATAATAATCTAGTATAGTGTAATATAAAATTGATATAAACCGTGAGCTTAAAAAATATTATTATACGATAAAAACGCGGTACAGTCGACAAAACATGTTTGTAGCATAAGTATACGATAATTGACATATTAAAATATTACGACAAAAATTCTTTACCTAAACAATAACAAATTTCCTATCAACAATAAAACACGCGACGGATGGTCGTTTAAAAAAATATAATCTTATTAAAAACGAGTAAAATAAAAAAATAATAATAATAATAAACATTATATGTATTGACAATAATCAGTAATGATGTTCCTCGTTACAATTATGTTATAAAGTTTATATAAAAATCGAATGTGATGCTACTTTTTAAAATCTAAAAAATAAAAGCACCAACGTGATGGTTAAATAAATATTATATATATACGTATATATATATATATATATATTTATGTATTAAACTTGTCATGTTTTGACGTATACATTAAAAAATATTGAACAATTATTTTATATTATTTATATTTATTAATTTATATCAATGAAAAAGTATCAAATTAAACCCGTATATAAAAAAAATTCGATATTAATAGTATTATTATCATCATACGATAAAAATTAGACAGATCTTCTTGATGAGGTTATAAATATATATATATTATTATATATTTTGTAAGGAACATTACATCTCGTGTTGATGTGTGATGTTCTCCGATGTTCTACCGCTTTTGAAACAAAATAAAATCATATTATTAATATTATTATATAACTCGATACTTTTTATTTGAAAATCAATGGTTTTTTTTATTCTAAACCAACCATGCTTTTATAGGCAGTACTTATGTGCAAGTTACTTTTCAAAAGTAATACAATTACAATATTAATCATTTTACTAATCTTAAATGTTATGGCGTAACACTTTAGTTAGGTACTTTAAATTCGTTAAATAATTAAATTACTTTACTTTTGAAATACAAATGTAATCCGCTACCTTCTGTTATTAATAATTTTTAACCTCTGAGAGCGAACGTATTGGTTTTACTGCGATCTGGTTATTTTTTTTGGTTTTTCTATAGTAGTGTTCTTATTAATAGAGGGAAACCATCAAAAACCGCAGTAACGGAATCCGATATTACCGATTTGGTTTTATTGTTATAATTTAGATCAAAATAATCGTAAAGACCCGACATGCAATTTCTATTATGCATGTTTGAGTATTTTTTTGACAAATTTAACCTTAAATGCATTTTTTTTTTTTACAATTTTTTAATACAGTGAACGTAAAAATGCGAATAGGGAATTCGCATTAGCGCGAAAAAAAAGAAAAAGTTATAATATTGAAATGTATTTTATAAATTATTATTCCACAATGAATGATTAAGAAGTTGTGGTAAAGAAGTAATAAGGTCAGAAGATATATCCACCTAATGGCGTAAAATATTATTTCAAAACAAAAATTCCCCCCCCCCCCCAAAAAAAAAAAAAGAAACACTTTTAATACATTATTTTTACCGTTTATACTGTTATAAATAAATTTAAAGCCCTTTTTATAAAAACTATAGTGCATTTTTTGCGATTGTTTAGGGCATTAAAATCCCAGTCTTAGTTATAAGTATTTATAACTAGATACATTTGCCGAGTGGGGAAAATTTCAAAAAAAATGTTTATAATGTTAAACGTGTGAAATACTAAACTATTTGTTAGCGTTCGCCACTTTTCAAAACGGATTCAAACTGAGAAATATTTGTCTAAACATTTTGATAGGTATGCATACAACTAATATCGGACAAACCGTTCATGAATTCTCTACAACAGTTTAAAAATTAGACGACGAAGTAGGAATGTGTAATGGAGTTCATATCCGATTTTAAATTCTAACCATTTCATCACTCTTGTTGCTGTTTGAAAAACAAAAGTAGGTATAACATATCCGTGGTATGCGGAATTAACGTAAAATTATGAAAATATTGTTAAGAAGACCGTTAAACGATTCTATAACGATTGAGAAAATCAAACCCAAAAGCAATATCACTCAAAACCGTTGATGATAAAACAAAAAAACATCCTGTATATTATCCCGCGGCTAATTGTTTTTTTTGTTTTTTTGATTTACTAACACAACATTTAATTGAAATAACTTCAGCCGTACTATAAATTCGAGCTGTTGGATATCTGTAATTTAGAGTGCCGGCCTACGATGATTTGTTTAAGTACTCGATAAAACGATACGAGATCGATCAAAATAACTTATTAATTCAGTGAAACGTAGATTTACCGAAGTTATTGAACTTTAGATTAATCCGCATGACCTATTTACCATTATTCGAGTGCCCATTGGTACACTGATGTTATCTGACCGTGTTATGTATTATTTGTTTACAAAATTATTACCATACCGTGGATCAACACAGTATATATATATATAAAAAAAAAAAAAAATGACATGGTAATTTTTAGTCATCGAGCATTATTAAATCATATTCAAAATGCGTATTCGTACACGACGTAGCAGCTGCATAGGCACAACCAGAGCTTAAATATTATGGGGTTTCTGAAATTACGTAATGATTACAGACAGCGTTTTATTATAAAATATTTATGTTGTTATCCAGATAGTATCTGCCACAAATATCCATAATATCTGTGGCGTGAATTGGTTGTGCAAATGTAGCACTTTCACCGTCAGATAATCGTAAAAATGTCTGGGTATACCTATAATTTCAATTTTCAATAGAAAACTTATGTTTATTAAACAAGTATGTACAAAATCGTAATTCTCGTAAATATCATTTGTAAACAATTGTAAATATCTGACAAATTAGAATATATAAGACAGAATTATTTTCAAAAATGTTTTCCATTAAAAATTGTCTTGGCTATACCAACCGGCACAGCAAATTGTGAAAGATCATTTTCCTGTCTAAACAGATTGAAAACATATCTTAGAACGGCGATGGGACAAGAACAGCTAAGTAGTTCAGCTACTTTACAATTTGAAACAAGGTTTAGCATTAGTTTCGACTAAGTAATTGATAAGCTTGATGCTAAATGTTTTGAAAGAGGACGTCGACTTAGGTTAAAATAATAAAATTGTTAATTAATTTTTTTTTTCTTTAGTTATCTACTAATAAAGTTTTAACTATCAAATTAATTCTATACTTGTTTATTATTTCTATATAATAAATGTTGGTAGGGGGAAATAAATTGTTTATTAGGCGGGGACTTACAAAGGAAGTTGTAGTATTGGTGGGTTAGAAATTAAAATATATCTCTACACCAATTGAGTCCAATTTACGCCACTGTATAATATAATATAGATACTAATTTATCCATCTGACTCTATTATAATGTATTATAGTTATCTGTGGTATCTATAAGTTACAACCGTTATTAAGGCAGATAGAAAATATGTACGGTTTTAAAGGGTTGCAACCACGAACGACGGATCTTTTTGAAAAAAACGTCAAATTAAAAAATAATAATAATAATAATAATCATGAAAGAAGGCAACGGTTTCAAATTGTGTTTGGTTTATTAGGTCCGAGTGTGTTGAATTATGACTGGGGGTGCTGAGCTAGAGCTCGGGGGGTGCTTCAGCATTGTTATTTATTTTCTAAGATTATATATTTTCAAATCGAAATGCAATTTCAATATATAATATTATGAACCAAAAGTCAAAAAAAAAAACAACGGCTTACTATTATTAGTTTTATTAATGGAGTTTATGTGACTATAATATTATATTGAAAACAATATATTTCGTAATCGTTGTAGTATTACGTATTAGGTACCCATGAAACGTATTACCAACGGTACTTTTCGTAAAATAATACGCTGATCAAATTTAACGAATGTCCCGGGGATCAAAAAATATCATTATTAATCGAATATTATTAGAACAACTAACAACTTAAGTCGACATTTCTCGTAAACACGCGATGACTACTATTATTTTTCAATTCGACTCGTCAGGTTAGGCCGAAAGAGAACTTAAAATATCAGTATCTTTTTCATTTTTTTTATCACCTTTATAAATTTAATTTGAAATTACAGATTCATCCGCAACCGATAAACGCAAATGCGTTTTGAATTATATTATTTGTACGGTCCGCGTAGATATTTGAACGTTACTGGACTGACTGTGCCGTCTGTGTAGGTAAAATCGTTATTTCGAAGTACAATGCATTTGGTATTTTGTATTAAATCGGGGATAATAAAAGCATTCCGCGTAACGTTAATATTATTATCACACTCGTATGTGTCGACTTGGTCTTTATTCTTACTATGGTCAAACAGTCGTTTCGGTTTTGTCGGTGATTGGTGTCAGTTGGCTCAGTTCTTCCTCGTTACTCGGTAGTTGACGATCTTCCTCGAAGCTAATGCTTCCCGCTTTATACCAGACAACTATGTCCACGAAAAAGGCGCACATCATCAACAGTCCGGTTACACCTGCAGTGAACACAAATGCCGACATTATATTTGAGGGGAAACTAAAATGTTTAATTTTTTGAATTGTATAATTGTATAAAATATATTGTTAATTTATTAATGAAAAAAAAAAAAACAATTTTTAGCAAAGGAAAAAAAATTATAAACAAGGCACAGACGAATCCGAAATCAGAGATTCAAAATCCGCATTCTCGAACTCGGGCTAATCCTATCACTATGCCGTATAACTCGACGCCTATAATCGATCGGTATTTTATCTGCCTTCACGTCAACATATGTATGAATTTTCTTTATTTTTTTTTTTTTGCAACTCTACACGGCAATGATATATCAATTTCCCCCTACTATGAATACGGGCTAAGTTATTGGTACGACAAAAATAATTTGTTCGCGTATTGTTATATAAGATATCGGGCAAGTAACATAATATAAAAAATTGAAGACAGTTCGCTATTATAGCATATTGTACTATAAAATATTCAATTGTCGGTGCAGTAACGCATCAATAACTGTATATATAAGATTGAACGCAAAAATTGCTCGCAAAACGTATCGGGGGTTTTTTTTTTTTTTTTAAGTTAATTGTCGTATATTACCGTGGTAAAATATGCGGAATGAATCTGAGTTGTACAAATAGCACGCTCCTTGTTTGCCGCACGTCATTTCCCATATGAGACACGCTGAATCGACGACCGCCCCGTACAGTATGGGACAAGGCACGTTTCCTGCGAGACAAGAAAAATAAATTAATGTAAAGATACAAAGTCGTGAACACTTACCGAAGAGGCCTATAGCGAACTGGATGAGTCCGAGAGCCATGGCCTTGTCCTGAGGGTGCACGCACCGGAGTATGAGCAGCATGCTACCTACCTCGGAAGTGGAATGGATAAACACGAACAATGAGAAAAGAGCTATGTACCAGAAACCCGAATCCTCGCAATCGTCTTTGCACGAACCGGGAGTCGCTTCCGTGGCGTTCTTCATGCACTGGCAATCCGTAAACTACAACAGACGAGTAGTTTTAGTATTCTATTGAACGGCCATACCGTTTATTATACACTGCTGCGTATATACTTTGTAGGTGTTATCGATCGATAACGTCTGGTTCCGGCATCCGGCGTGGCACGCCGAGTAGTATGTGATCCCATCCATGCCGCAAATGGGACTGAACGTTTCTTGATCGCATACGCAACGGTCCAAGCATTGCGATTCAAATTTGGGTTGATTCCTGTACGATGACAAAAAAAAAAAAAAAATCCATAACTGGTCGAAGCGAAATCTGATATAATCTTCGAGTGTCTGGCGTCGAATACAAATGCGCATACGCTACACAGAACGTTAAGAGGAAGGCGCCGCGTGTATAACGGAAAAAATGAGAGACGACTTTTGAGAAACGGTCATGGTGTACATGCTGAGTCTTTAAAATGTATTTTAGTGGCCCAAACTACAGGGCTCGACCTATCAGCCCCTAAACAAGAGTGAATATTATAATATCTAATTATACTCACAATTCGTCGTAATGCAGTCCTGAAATGTTCGTAGTTGGACAACCGAAAAACATCAATATGCACATACCTGGAAATGAAAAATTAAAAAAAAAATTAATAATTGCAAAAATAATATCACGCGTACTCTTGTATTTATGTCGTTTTTACCGATAGAGTACGCCAGGGCCGTGAACGCGATCCACGCAGCGACCGCTCTGGCGTTTGGATTCTTCTTTAATATAAATACGCCGGATATTATGATTCCTATGCCCATTACCATGATACCGTAAATGCCTAAATAATAAAAATTCGTCTAATTAGTGAAAATATTTAAAATACTTAAAACGTCAATTTCTGCGACGGGATTAGTAGTACGTTAGTTAAAATGTTCCGTTAATTTCTTTAAAAATCCCGAATGATTTTTTGGTACGAAAAAACGCATTTCTAGTTTATAATTTATTAAATATTTGATTTACATATTTGGTAGATAATTATGCTTTTGCTAATTTACGTGCATATATAAAGTTGTTCAACTTTGCTCTTAGAGCTTTTCATTTCTAATTATAAAATGATAAGTATATGTACCTGTGACCATATTGGCGGTATGTGTTGGAAAATGAAACTGCGATTCAAAGTATTTGGGCAGGAACGTGTAAATACCGGCCAGTGGCAACAGGTGAAACACGCTGCTCGCGGTCCGGTACATGAGTATGTCGTTTTTGAGCAATCTCTTGACGGCCGTCGGAAAATCTTTGAGCTTGGGCGCTTTGGCACCCACCCCGCCGTTGTACGGCAGAGTAGGCGTCGGCGTGGCATCTCCGTTGGTGTCTAGTGGTTGCTTTTTGGTCTCGTTGTCGGCACCGACCGCCGCCGACGACGACGACGATGTGGACGACGTGGACTTTGGCCGTGGCAACTGTTTGGGAAACGCAAACATCGGCACGGACGCCAACAACAGCGTGACTGAAATGCCGACCAGGCCCAACCACCAGGCGCCCACCCACCGTGGGTTGTTGGGGTCCATGTTGGGCTCAGTGCTGAGGTCAGCGTACAGCCGCGTACAGAACGCGCCCAATAGAAACCCGAACGACGGGCCCAGTATGCGGACGCCGATGGTGATGGAGAAGTAAAGCGGTGACTCCCGACTGGCCACGTTGTCGTCGATGAACGGTATGCCCAGCGTGTAGACGGCCGTTTGGCCAATGCCTACGCCCAGCAGGCTGATGAAGAATATGGCGAGAACGATCTGTGTGTTCTTGGACTGCGCTTGTTGTTCGTTAAGCACGTTTTCCTCACACGCCTCCGTCGAAGGCTTGTCGCCCGGCGACAAACCATCGCTGTATTCGGGCATCACGCACACGTTAGACGAGTAATAGTTGTCTATGGCGGCCAGAGACGCATTGATCGACCCGTCGTCACCCATACCGAGTCCTACGTTGGCGGCGGTCTGCAACGGGTACTGGTGATGTCCGAACAAGAAATGCGGGGACGAGCACGCCAAAGCAGCCACACCGAACAGCACCATGCTGGACGCTATCCACCGGGGACGGTGGCCCTGACCGCCGTAGTAGGTGAGCAACAGCGACGAGCCGATCTGACCGATTTCCGTGGCGCTCAGCACCAGACCCATCGTCTTGCTCTGCAACTGGAACAGTTTCTCCAGCGTGGTGATGACGCTCACGAAATACGTGGAGAACATGCCCTGCAGCACCCAGCTGAAGCAGAACGTGGCCAAGAACACTTGTTTGTTGGCGAACACCTGCATCCACTTGAAGTGGCACGGCCCGATGCCGCACTGCACCTGCGAGTCGTTGTCGTCGCCGCCACTCGTACCGTCGCCGTGGCCACCGCCGTCGACGACGACCGTCGCGACGACGGCCAACATGGCGTCCGCCGACTCTTTATCGTCCGCCGGACCGGTGCGGTCTTTGAACGCGGCCATGACAGTGAACGGCAACCTCTATATAATTGAAATACGACCGGGCCGCGTTCTCACTGTCGGCGGTCCGTCGTCGTCGTCGTCGTCGTCGTCGTCGTTTCCGTCGTCTTCGAGCCAATGAAAGACGTATCTGCGAGGAGAGAAAAACAGAAAAACAAAAAAACCGGTCAGCTCGAGCTATAGCAATATACACACACGGTACAATATAATGTAGCCGACGACCCGGTACGGGAATGTATATATCCGGCCGGTATACTACTATTACGAGGTGCCTAATCCGATGCACTCGTATCGCGACATCGTGACGTTACGGACGGTGTGTACGCGCGCGCCCGCGTATCTGTAACGCACGAGCAAACGCCGCGAACGGACTCTCCCTTTCGGACGCGCGGTACGCACGTAGCGTACATACGTACCACCGAGTAGGTATACGCACGCAACGTATTATTATTACGCCCCAAGGTTTCCCGTTTACGCGCGCCCACACACACACACACACACAAACACACACACACACACACACACACACACACACACACACACACACACACACACACGCACGCACATCCATGCCGGCATTATATAATAATAACACAATCATGCGGTCGGGCGTGCGTGTGTGTGCGTGTGTGCGCCAGCGTTCCCGGCCGGGCAAGGTCGATGGCAATTAAACGTCACGGCGGTGGCGGCGGTCGCGGCAAAAGTGAACGCGGGCGCGCGCGCGCCGAAAGCGACACAATACGCGTCCGGGCCCGCGCGAGCGCGCGCGCGCGCCTCACATCTCATCCAGAAATATTATAATAATAATAATAATAATAATAATAATGATAATGATAATAATGATAATCGTATTGTAGTTGTAGTTGTTAAGCGCGTACACGCCGTATTATATAGTATTATTATACACAATGCCCCGGCGTGCGTATATGACGCGAGCTTGACCTTGGCAGGCGCGCGCGCGCGCGCGTTCTCCTACAAGAAGGGCGGCGGCGGCGGCGGCGGCGGCGGCGGGGACCGGGCGCGGGCCACGCGAGAGAGCAACAGGTTAAAAACGACGGCGGTCGAATCTTCGTGCGAATTCGCGCGCCCGCCGGTAATACGTACGTACGTACGCCGGGGATACCCGCGGGTAGATCGTGTCTAGAACGCGATCACTTGTTGTCGGTGCACAAGTACACTACGGTATTGCAACGGTTGCGCACTTTTTTTTTCCCTCCCTCCCTCCCTCCCCGTCATTACTCGCACGCGACGCTGGCAATTGACTACCATGATGATGTCGGTCCCGAGCGCAAACCAGAAACCTAGCGCCGACGGAAAACCATGGCGGAAAAAAACCTTAACGAGTTTTGTCTACTACGGTGTGCAGTTTCGGACCGGATTGGTTTCATTGGTTTAACGTTGTCATTCCGCCGGGAAATAATACGCTAGCGTGTACGATAGGGCCGAGAGCGTACGAAATTCCCAAAAACACCGCAGCCCGGTCCGTGCGACGATAGTTACCGTCGTGATAGTGACGACAACCGTCAGGCGCGCGCGACAGTAATTATCCGGTCGTATAGACTAAGCGAGTGACAGTACAAACACAAAGCTGGGAATTACCGAGTTACAAAATATCTAAAGAAATTCCACCGTTGAGTTGAACAACAATCAACAGACGCGAAACGTTAGCCGAAAAGTGCTTTTTGGGCGGTTAAAAATAATTATAGGGCGAGTTTTTATCAATTGTAAAAATCTTATAATTTATCAGTAATAAAAGTTCACGGTTAAACTTAAATTTGTTTTTTTTTTTTTTTTTTATTAATATTATTACAATTTTAACGTTGTAGAATTACTGTGTTCGAGGGGTCGAAGCTCCTCCACTATAATTTATTATTATTTTTTTTTTTCGAAAATAATTAATTACGTTTGAATAATCGGTGTAAAGAGAGGTGTTTGAGACAAATTACCCCCCTCCTCCTCCCACGTTTCAGTTTGAGTTTAAAAAAATCGCACAGGACACTAATTATTATTTTTTAAATCCCACGGTCCCTGTTCTTTTATCTTTCCGATTCGAGCACTGATGTTTTACACGCTTGCACTACACGCATAATAATATCGTGCACAACCCGTAATAATAGACGAGTAGTTGGTGTACCACGCATAATCATTAATCGTATTATTCTTTTGGAAGGGGGGAAAAAAATGAAAAAATAGTTTTAAAAGTTTTCGATTATCGCCTTTTTTTTCTCTCTCTCTCTCTCACTCTCGCCTTCCCCGCCCGGTCCCAATCTCCCTATTCTTTTGTAATACCGTAACACAATGACGGTCGTTCCATTATTATTATCATCATCGTTATTATTACTGCAGAGCGGTCTGAAAACACGGGTATATAGGTGGATACCGTCGAACGAACGGCCAAAAATTGACACGAATACGGCACATTCCTTTTATGCAGATGAATTATTGATGATGTGAACAGTGTTGTGTAGTACCTGTACAACTGCTACTATAATAATAGTAATACTATACAGCAGCGGTTCCCAAAATATGCACCGCAGTGCCCTAGGAACACCACGAGCCTATTCCTGGGGCACCGCGGTCCGCACGAAAAATAAAATATTTATATTTACAATAACCTAACCTAACTTAGATAAGGTTTCACTTTGCCTAAGTGAAAAATGTATTGGTTGTGTACCATGTTGTGTGCTTTTTTTTTTTCTGTCTGTAAATAACTTTACGACCAAAAAGTCTTGCTCCAATCATCAACACCGACCTAGGTGGTTTCTGGTGAACATTTTGTCTAGTTGGTGTACACTTCTTTCAAATTTGGATTAACCGGAAAAAAAAAAGAACACAATTTGTGTTAACGGTTTCTGTTAATTTCAATTCAGGATTTTTGTTTTAATTTGGCACTATTTATCAGTGGTACTAATATAATACGTCAAATATTTGAAATTTTCGAATTTATTTCGGTTTTATATGCCCTTGTAAAAATGCACGACGATTTGATTCAAATTTTGTTATAAGTTGTACCGAATGGTGTAAAGCAAATTGAGTTTTATGTCGTTATTTTTCATTATAAGCGTTTTAGGTTTAAAAATGTTCTCCACTGCTCAATTTTGTCTAAAAAAAAGCACCACCCAGCCGTCTGAAAAGATTGGGAACCACTGCTATATAGATACACTTCTACGGTGCTACCTTTATGGACGTTGTGTTTTATATACAGAGTGATTTTTTTAAAAATTTTTCATCATGTTCCTGAGCAGATTTATCTTTTTTACGGTTACTCCTTTATAGACACTAGAAATTCGCCACCTCTAATCGAGGAAAAGTGTGGGACTTACATATTGTGTAAATATTTTTAAACTGTAACAATAAAACGCAATTAAGACGTGTAGTTAGCAGAATATTATATCTTTTTAAAACATAACCTCAAAATATACAACGTAAAATGTATACAACACTACATTATTTATAGATAATAATATTAATACTCGTACGTCTGAGTAATCTTAATTCATAATTGTTAACTATTTTAGTTTAAAAATTCGTCTTCTTGCTTTTTGATTGACAAACGATTTTATAAATATCTTCGTAAGGCAACGATTTGGATCAATTATAAAAATATTGCTAAATTTGTGGTCGTATTGTAAGTTTTTATTTGCTATAAACATAAAAATGAACGTTCCGTCGAACATTTTGCTGCTATGGTGTACAAGCAAAAATGCGAACGGCAACATCTATGTTAGGATACATTTCCCATAAACCAGTTTCTCTAAACAACTTGCATAATCTTGAAAAATTGTCATATTTTCTTTGTTTTTAATGCGGACTTAAAGATCCGAGCACATTCGTTTTGAATGTTTTTTTTCGACGTCTTTGTTGTAAATTTCTCGCAAATTCCAAAACTTCATCTGTACCGTACTCGGTCAACATACCGAAGAAAGAAAATCGTGAATTAAAAAATGTATACATTGTACGCATTTCGTTTACCTTCTAATTCTTCGGGTATAAATTCGGAATAGTGTTAAACAAACTTAAACAATTCCACAATGATTGAAAAAAAAAAAAAAAAAAAAAAAAAAAAAAAAAAACAGAAATCAAAATCTAACTTCAAATCTCCCGAGTAAATCGCTGGATCGTGATATAAAAGAAAAAAATCACCTTGTATTGTAATACTCTATTATAATATAATTTTTGTATTCTATTGTGACACAGCCGTTCGTATTGTAATAGAAAACATTGGCCTATCGCGATATCCGCCGTAGGATATTTGTTTTATTATAATAATTAATAATATTATAGAAGTTCTCGCTTCCTACGCGTGCTCGCGCACGTCGTAACAAAATAAATATAGTCCGAAACTGCCGTCGTCACGGGTCGATCTCGGTAAAATTACACAGCGTCGTCACATACACCGTGACAATTATTATATGACAATTATTTACGATATATATATAGCTTTTGCCTCGTCAAGCCCAAGACGGCACTTACAATACCGAGACCAAGGATAAGTGTGTAGGACCAAAACCGAAACAAGATCAACAATATCGGCAAGAGTCATGCAGTTTTACTAATAATATGTATGGGTCTTCATCAAAAGGGTCATCTACTATGTGGACTGATGAAATTATCAAGTTTACGGTTACTGCCAAGAAAAATTGAAAAAAAAAAAAACATTTATATTAAGGTAACAATTTATCGGGAATATAATTGTACGGATCTGAAACTTGGCCCCCAGGAAAACAGATGAAAACGAATTGTTCAATGGTACACGAAAAAAAAATATTGCAGAAATTCTAAGGACCAGTAAAGGATGACGTACTGGAGAGTGAACACGAAGGAAAAAACAGAGAGCTACGGATAACATTCGGAGAAATTAATATTTTAGAGACCATCAAAATAAAAAGACTGAGATCGCAAAAAATGTATTGGTTTTACAACGATGCTCTTATCTAACCTGATCCGATTTTCAAGTGTAGCATCTTTTTGTCAAAGGATTTTAAATCTAATTGATGCATTGGGAAGGGGCCATTTTTTAATTGTCGTTGAAATTATCTATTAATAATTGTGAAAACAAGAGCAAATTTATGGCAATAACGGTTTCTTTATTTTCGATTTTGGGTTTTTTTTTTTTTGGTATTATTCGGTGAAAAATAATTATTGAGACCTGGGATTTTCACAGAATATTAATATTAGCCCTTTCTAACACGGAAATAGGTTTAAAACCTTCTGGCGATTCATTCAAGTTTTTTTTAGTTCTTATAGTGTTTTATGTGAATTAAATGATTTGACAACCGAGCAAAAATACCCGAAAATTTTACACGAGGTTCATCATGTACTCAATGATAAAAAAAAGAAAAAAAAAGGTAAAGCGTAATGTAATAGTTTTTTTTAATTTTTTTTTTTTTTTTTTATAAGAGTTTGAAATTGAAATTTTGACGGAAATCGTAAAAATCGCGGCATTTCAAAACACGTTTTGACCGAACTACACTCAGAATCGTATTTCGTTCGCGGCGATTTATCATTGCGTACAGATATAAATTAAATTCCATTCTATGTGTCCAACCTTCCCGATTTCCAATCTAGAATATCGGCACACCCGTGAGCAGTATTCGCGACTTTTTAATTACGATTAAAACCGGGGGAAAAAAAAAAAAAAAAAAATTGAAAACCGATATAATAATAAAATAATTGCGTCTAATAAAAGTTGTTCGATTCGGTTTTTGTACATTTCGTGGACGTCGAGGGTGTACGTAATTTTTTCCTCTGCGCGATATAATTATACACGTCGATGGCGTTCGTCTATACGCAAATGAGTGTTCGTATTTATAATAATATGTTACTTGTAAAAATATAATACCTATTAAAGTTACTCTGTTATTTATATAATAATAATATAGCGTCTTGTTCGATATAGCATTGTGTCAGTACGACATCTGTTCCCAAGTGCAATCCGTAAGAATCATATTACCGCGATTATCGTGTATACGCGACTACTATAAATTATTATCAACGCACGCTGTAAAATATATTCAATATATTAGATTTCTAAATTTTATTTTGAATTCCGAGTACCTACGGCCGAACCAAACACGAATGACGAAAAACGGTTTTTTTTTTTACAGCGAAGCGTATTGGTTCATTTTTCAACTTTTACGTATCCTCCACCTCAGTTCCGTGTAGATTAATTTCGTACGCCTACAATAAATCGGAGCAACGTTTTTTTTTTCGGACGGTAACTTAGGATGTAACTTTAGCTGAAAGCGACGATAAATCGTTGCAATCGAAAAACGATTCTGAATAAATTGTATTATTATTGGTCGTATATAATTCCCTCGTAGCCCGAGATAACACAGGAAATATAACAAAAATAAAACCGACGTATCCATTTGTCGTTTGTTGTCAGTTTTTTTTCTTTTTTTTTTTTTTTTATTAATTTCGCGGCATTTATGCTAACCGAAACAGTATATTTTCGAGAATAACAAACACATCTTGGTAAAACTAATAGCTTCTTCGCTACACTAATAATGGAATAAATAAATACTCGTGTATTTCAAAAACTGATGGCAGCGAGTAAGAATAATATTCGGATTTGCTAGTACGACAGTAGTTTTATTATTACACCAAAGCAATGACGCAAAATATCTGTTCATTTTATTCAATTGGTAGAGTACTGTGAAGTCCAGCAGTCGCAATATAATATTAATAGAATAATATGATATAGTTAAGCCACTTTCAGCGATACTAATTGGACGTAGAAAAATGAGGATGCACTTGTCGTTTGCGAAATAAATTTTCAAAAGCCATCGCATATAAATACGACCTCTGAATAAAATAAATTTAAAACAATTTTTTTTTTTCTTTTCATTGACTCGGTCGTAGTTTTGCCGGGGACTTTAGTGTACACGTATAGTGCACGGCAATAACCGCGATTAATATTCCAGCAACCTACTTTTTTTTTTTTTTTTTATTTAAAATATACGAGTAACAGAAACACAATACGATGTTTACTAGAATATAACATTCCGCTATACGTTAACTTTTTTATATTCATCAAGTCGATTATTGGATATAGGCAGGCACTCCTATTATTTTTTTAAACCGTTTTTTTTTTTTTTCAACTAATCTTATCTCCAAATGCGCGTGTATACCTTATAATAATACGTTAGTCTGTAATAAATATTTCACGCGGTAATATGTTTGAACTGGTTATTATTATTATTATTATTATTTTGTTTACAACTATTAGGTAAATGTTACTATAATAGTTTAAACTATTATATACTAAGAGAAAACAATAAATAAATAAATATTTTTCCCAGGGGTATTTTTTTTTATTCTGTTCACCTAATAGCCAAAACCACTTTTACAAAAGCTTTACGCAATATTATCCAGTTTGAAACCACCCGCGTGATCAAAAGGATACTGCATGGGTGCACGTTCGCCGGGTAAGAAACACTCGAATCCAGTGGTCATTCGTTGTCGTCCATATTACAATATTAGACAAACAGCACTTCGATTATCGACATAAATAGAAACCACGTTTTACCAATCCGCGGTGATATTCTAAATAAATTTAATAATAGGTCAATATAATATAGCCAGACATCCTATACGTCGTAGGTATACTCAACGAATTACGACAACTCACAGGATAAGCGGAAGAGACGATACGGCTAGGGTTTGACGTGAAGATAATGCATATATCGTTATTCGAAGATCCTACGTTAAAAAAAACACCAAGATTGGCCATCTCTCGAACCGTATGGACGTAAAAACCTAATCGGAACTGAGCGGAGAACCCTTAAATCTGTAACTATACTTTTATTGGCATTTATTGGGCAAATGGGCGATAGATAGAAACTCCGCTTTGCAGTTGCGAGTTGGATTAATCAATTAAACTCGTAATCAAATATGAGAATATCCACAAAAAAAAAAAAAAAAAGATTCGCTAGGGGCATCGAGAAGACCCACGGCAGTGCTGTGACGAAAAACTTTGGTGTGCGACTGTAACCAAACTCGCGTAAAACGGGTAGAAATACAGTCGCGTGTTACCAAACTTGCATTGTATTTGCGTGCTGTTATGGCAGAAGCTGCAGATATGTACGTTTGTAATTGAAAAAAATATGTTAATTATCGTTAATCGAAAATCATAAATAAATTGCATAAAAACGAAAAATATCAAAAAAAAAAAAAAAAAACCGCCACATAATAATGTGGAAAATTTGGCGCCCCTCATCGTTAATAATTAATATAATGCATTATCAGTTTGGTTCTTTCCTTATCGATAACGTATGAAATATAAAAGACATATTAGTTATATTTTACCGCCACTCGGAACATACGATTTTCCAACTATATTTACATAATAATCCGAAAATCGACGAAAATTGTACATCAGCTTCTGCCATCACGTCGCGGATTTAATACGTTGACGGTGCCAAAAAAAAAAAAAAAAAAAAAAAATGATTATTACACGTAACCATCTCGGTACGCTTAACTATTTATACCGGCAACTGCAATAAACTGTCGAATAATAATTTAATGTTTCTCTCTAGTTTCGTTTGACGGTCTTGGAAACTTGATTTCCGCACGTGATAATATTTAATCGATATGGTAAAATAATATTCCGCAGTTTCACACATTAACGATGCAACGTATATGAGCGCGCGTGTTACCCATTAACGAAAATTGTGGGTTTTTTTTTATATTTTTTTAATACACGCTCGTTGTCGTATTATAATAAAATATAAATAAATGTGTGTGAGCGCGTGTATTTTTTTTTTTTTTTTTTTTTTAATTTGTAAGTATGCATAGTATATATATTTATATATATATATATACGTTTACAAATATTAAAGTATCGTCTAAACGAGTTTTGAAACGGTCAATTTCACACAGTCGCGATTTCAAACAACATTTCGGCCGTCGTCGTCGAAAATATCCCCATAATATATTATAGGTCCCGAAGACCGAAAAAAAAAAAAAACGAATAAAACACTACACGGCTCGTATATAGGCGCATCGTTATAATATTAAAGTATTTTATTAAATTATACACGCGTTTTGCGTATTCCGCTGTGTAAAAACAAATTGCCTGATTAAATTAACCGTCCGTCCGATATATCGAAAATCGCCACTATCGAAACCTAGACGATTAAGAATACAAAACTAAATCGGTTTTCGAAATTCAAATCCCAAGCCCCGCCGCCGCAAGTTTGTCTAGATTGTCGGTCTTTAGAGGACGTTTACGTCCGTGAAAATTGGAATCGGTAAGGTTCGTTAAAATGTAAAAGACAAAAATTCAAATTCAAATTTTACAAAACCATCAAAACACTACGTTATTTCGCACGGTGACACCGACATAACTTTTAATGTCATCATGGCGTGTCAAACTCCGAGCTTTAAACTACAACAATTATACAAATATTATGATCAGGGCTATTTAAACATGGTAATAAGCGCTAAAATATGCACTAAAAAACTCGTAAAATAAGTATAAAATTCTAAAAAAAATATGCATTTAAAATATTAATTAATTAATAATTATTATTCAAGTAGGTATTAGTATTACATTAAACATTAAAAAAAATTATACAAATTTTATTTTAAATTTTGAAGAAATCGATATTATTTTCCTTGACTATTTATACGTACACGAAAATTATAACGAGCTACGAGTTGTGGATAACAAATACAATAAAATTGCACTAATATTTTTTTTTCGATTGGGTGCTACTTTTCATTTCACTGATCCATTCAAATTTGTATGTTTTTTGTTTAATATTTGAAGGATTTGTCAAAATATGCAAAAAAAAAAAAAAAAAGCCTGAAAAATAAGCACTTAACTGCAAAATCTATGAAACATACAAAAATATGCACATTAAAATTTCAGATTAGATATCATGGTAACCAGAAATTAATTTATTTGAAATCACTGCTATATTTTACAATAAATAACAAAACTATGCAAATGCTAAAAGTCCCGAACCCTGATTATGATAATAACAATTAACGATAAAAAAAAAAAAAAAAAATGGCGTCGTTCGATAAAACAAAATAAAACCAATGAAAAATTACCAACGACGTTTGTATTATGTACCATATATTATTACTATTGTTACACAACTTATACCTGCATTTACATGCAATAATATTCGGTCTGTCGCATTGCCGAATTACTATTACTGCGTGGCCATTGTAAATCGATCGTACCCCGCCCGAGTCAACCGACGCCTCCGTGTCGTTTATTTCAAATAAAAAAAATTTTAGCATAATAAATGGGTAAATAATCCCTATTTACAATTATATACGACTCACATTAACAGCGGATTTTTACTGAATTACGTAACGATAACGATAACCGCAGTGAAAGACAACAAAAACGTAATTGTTTTTGGAAGCAACTGAAAACCACGAGAGGTATGGCTAAAACCATCGAACGCCGGGCAGGATCATTTTTTAAATAACAATTGGTTAAACAAACTTTTTATGACTTTTGCATCATTTTTCCTAACGTAAATGTTACGTGGTCGCCCTGCGGGCTCTCTTCCCAGTGGCGTGCCGAGGGAATTTTCAATTGCGGCTAAGGGGTTTATGGTACCAGGAATCGTGAATAAATCGGAGAATCGTCTTCTATCGTAACCCGACAATGTGAATTTTAATGCCAATTTTCACTCGTCATATTATCAAACTTTTCCTTATATAACTTTGCTGAAATGCACGAGTTTCAAGACCAAATTACTAAACAAACACTAGTAAATGTTGTATTTTTAAGGCAACGGGCGGGAGGGATATAATCCCTAACCTCTCCCTATGCCCACGCCACTGACTCATCCCATCAATTATGCCCTCAATAATTATGTTATGCCGCTTTTTTTTTTTTTTTTTTTTTTTTGGTGTCTTAGAGCATGTCCGACTAACTCCCAAAGTCTTGCTCTAATCGCACCCATGAATGTACGATTTTCTTCAACAATTTCAAGTTAGTAATTTATTTTTCTATCCATACAACTTGTCTTTTCCATACGGCTCCAGCATTACATTTCAAACTCGTCTAGTTTTATTTGTTAGATACTTAAGTTAGGTACAATCATATTATACTATGAATCGGGTCGTGGTTATATACGTATATCATATTCGTATACAGTGTGTTTCGCTCAAATGATAACACGAGATATTTCAGCCGGACGGATTTAGATCGGAAAGCTCGAAGGTAGCATTTTGAGATAATTTGCAACATTTGAATTCTCGCGGTGTACAATAAAATGTACATTTTCGTCATTCAACTACTTTCTATTTTTTTTTTTTTTTTTTTTTTTTTTAGCACCAGATTCGAAAAATATTATATGTTCAAACAAACATTGACCATTGGTCTTGGTCTGTCTCGATAATTGACCGAGTACCTACTGGCCGTCTAATGATTAAAAAGAAAAAAATTTATTATAATAATAATAATACGTTTTTTTTTTCCCCCATTTCAATCCAAAGTATTTCGAATTACCATATTCGAATGAAACACTGTGTATGCTCGGCGTACATAGTAATTTGTTCTGTTATATAATAATTTCGTCGCCGTGTTTTGGTTGTTATTTTATTTTGTTTTTGTCGTTGTTGTACTATTGACTTCGAATCCGCATCACGCGTTATGTAATAATATTATTTTACATGTCACCGCATTACGCAAATGACTATAATATGCCGCAAACGACCGCTATATATATATATATATATATATAAGTAAATACAAGGCTGGGGGGGGGGCATTAACGCGTTAATATTAATGAAATTAGTTAACGAGTTATTTGTATACACGATAAGTTTTTGTGTGTACTTAACATGTTGAATACGAGTAAATTCGGTGTATTTTAAGTCGAGCTAAATTTCGGTCGTAATTTTATATTTCTTGTATTTGATAATCTACAATATTTTGTAAAATTGTCTTTTTTTTTTTTTTAGAAATTTGTAAAACGATTAGCGGCCACAAGACGTACGGGACGTGGGATACAATGACCATGGATTTATTATTATTATTATTTTTTTTTTTTTATATATATATATATTAAACCGGATAAACCTCATGGCGATAGTAGTATAGTCAGTAATAGGTACGTTCGAGTATCCGTGTGTGGTTAGACTGTGAGTGACAATGTGGACAATAAATAAGACTTTTTCTGTAAAGTATTAACGTTTAATTATATGTGGCTATATATAGTCTATATTTATCTATCTTACAAAGATTTGAACTTAAAATAAAACATCTGTATATAATGTATTCATCTAAATCTCCGACCTACACCTATTCGAACTGACCCGTTAAGCTAACTGATGTTCCGAACATATTTATATTAGCTAAATTAAATACTACGAGTTACAACTTTTTTTTTTTTTTTTCTGGAAACCTCCGATCTGACGTCTTGTATTAAACTGTTTCGATTGCCAACGAAAATGTCAAATTTAATTTACAACCGTACTAATATTAACTGTTTAACATGCGTCGACTTAATTTTGTCCGCACTGACTCAACTAAACTTTTTAACATAAAAATCTATTTAACTCGTCCAGCCGTGAGTGTCATATACGTACGTATCGATGTTCTGCCATATTTTCAATAATGTACGATTTACATAGAATATTATAGTCGTTGTCTTATTATAGTATGACGTCATATGGGACCAACTGACAATTATATTACAATGGTATTCGAGAAATCCTCGCAGAAAACAAAATCAATTCGAATCTTCTGTCGGACGCGTCAATAATAGTTTTTCGTTTTGTGAATTATTCACCAATCCTACCGCCGTTTTGATTCGTAAATAATCTCGTAAAATATCGACACAGCCGCGGCCACGGATGATATTGGTATTGGTATTATACATAACATTTGTAGTCTAGACGGTCTAATTTAAATGCAAACAAGAATAAATAAAAAAAAAAAAAAAAAAACCCCCCTCATTCAAAACACATTTTGATCGTCAAATGAAAACGCCGTTTATAATTGCGGCAGTGCATTTAATTGATTAAACCGACGAGGAGTGCGGTCTATTATTATCATTATATTAATACAGAGATGCATAATGCAGTTTAAAACAATTTTTATTACGTCTAGCTAATGAAAAATAGTTTTTCAGACGGCCGAATGGGAGTGCTGCGGTATTTTTAATTTATTTGTTTTAACCGAATCGCAAACACGACGCGGCGGCTGGGAACGAGCGTCGTTAAAAGAATATATTATAAATATGACGAATAATTATTATTGTCGACCGCCGCGTAATTATTCGATCGTATAATTTTATATGTTTCAAAGCTATCGAATTAGTCTTTACGGGACTCGAGTCGTTTGTAGGTGGGAAAAATCAAGATCCGGTACCGGATGTTGTAATAAATAATAATTGTTATTGTAAAATACAGCGAGTTTTATGTCGTTCCGTTGTTATCACTGCACTAATATATTATTATAGACGATTTTTTTTTTGATTTTTTTATAAAAATTTGTTTTTAATGCACGCTGCGGCGATGAATCGTGTCCGTATCAAATATTACCGTCGCGATACCCGTGACGGCACCACGGCTGAAACAACATCGTAATAAATTAATAAATACTACGACGAGTAAGTAATAAGTAGTAGACGGCAATAATTGTAACTACCTATAGTGAGTATATATGCCTACCTACACTCCGGGACGCGGACACGAAAAATAATAAAAAAATTGGAAAAATGTATCCGCTCGTATACGACGGGAACGGATACGGTGTACGTTATGCCGATACCGAATAATAATTATTTCAATCGATATTGAAAATATTGCGACTCCTGGAGGTATTCGATACGATTTCGGGAGTCGGCCCGGGCTCTCGTCCCGATTTTCTAAGACAGCCTGTGGTAAACACGTGTAAACATCGCAGACGGTACGCGAAGGAAATATCGCTTTTATTAAGAAAATATTTTTTTCAAGTTAAACCATATACCTCTAATCGCTGTTGCAATAATAATAAATAATAATTGTACGTACGATTGATTTTTACTTATTATGCAATAGAACGTATTATATTTTCATAGTTCCCCTAATCGGCGCTCCTAAACTACACCGTATATAATGAGGAATACATTTTTTAATAAGCGATAAAAAAAAAAAAAAATCAATAAAAGGGTTTTTACAAGTCCGCCGAGTTATACGTGAAAATATAATTCGAAATTCGATGGTGGTATATTCGGATAAAAAAGACGAATACAGCGATTCGACCAGAACACTCGAACACACATGTCCTACCTATATAATATTATCATATAAGAGCTATGAATTTGTAGCGAAAACTGTTCGAATTGCTGTTAAGCTCATCAATGACGCATATAGAAAATATATTCGGAAGGCGGAGCTGCAGTAGACAGTGGTTTAAAAAAAAAATTTAAAAAAATAAAGCATCTTACTAGACACCGCGTGTGCCTAGGCGTCCCAAAAATAAAGTTACGGGATCTTCGTAGTAATTATTAATTCAATTTTTTTTTTTTTTTTTTTTCTTGCGTTCTGGTAATATCGTAAAATTGTTTTAATATCGATTGTTTTACACGATTGAAATCGGGCCATTTTAAATTGTCAAGCAGTTGTATGCAGTTATGCGGCTATTGTATCTAAATTTCTATTAGGCGTGCGTGTGTTAGACAAATATTACCGTTTTCGGTCCATCTAATATCATATTTGTACATGTCTGCGATAATAACGGATCGGTACGCGTGATGCATAAAACGAATAATAAAAAAATTCTAGATTTTAATTTTTCCTCGACAAGTCCATTAGTCCATTAAGAGAACTAAGATTAATTCAAATTTCTCAGTCGATAGGATTCGAGAGTTTTCCGATTTTCCGATTAACCGTATTTTTTTTTTTTGAAAATACGCAACGATTCATTACGGTGTAAATTGCAATTTAATACGATTTTCAATATTAATTCATTGAAAACGTTTTCATCCCAACTCGCGGCGTGTGTCCCCCCCCCCACACACACACACATGTCTTTTTTTCTATTTTTTTTTAATTTTTTTTTGTTTTTCTTTTCGTACATAATATTGTAATATAATCGTGTACATATACGTATATTATTATTTATATATATATATATATATATATATATATATATATATATATAGTATCGTCATCGTCGTCGACACGGATCGTTGTTTCCCCCTCAGCGACATAATAATATCGTCGCGTACGCGTGGTACACGATTATACGAAATGCGCGTGCGCGGAAAGAGTGAAATAATTCCTATTGAAATCGTGCGCGCTCTCTCGGGACGAGGTTGAACGACGTGTGCACAGCTTACACACACGCCGAGTGTGTTTTTTTTTTTATTTTTTTTTTTTTTTTTGTACCGCAGCTTGGTGTGTACAGTATAATATATAATAGCAATAATAATAATAATAATAATAATAATAATAATAATGACGATAATATATATATAAGCAGCAAAAGGGCTCTCCGGGAACGAGTTTTCAATGCGCATTAATAATAGATTGACTAATGGCGTGTTGTCTCGGATTAGTTTGTTTTTTTTTTTTTTTTTGTATTTTTTTTCTTCTTCTTCTTCTTCTTCTTTCCCCGAACGTCCTAACGCACGGACGTTTTGTTTCTTTTAGTTTTTATTTATTTTTTTTTATTTTTTCTTGCGTGCGCGCACTCGTATAATAATAACACAATACCTATCCCGTACGGTCGTACTGCTGCTACGCGTCGTTTCTCCGGAGCAAAGCTTTACTGCGGTTTTTACCGCGTCGGCGGCGGGCGTCCGACCAGATCGGAAATCGACGAGCGTTGGCCGCCTAAAAATACCCCGACATATAAATGTATACAATACGAGTACACGCGCGTACTATTTATCATTTATAGTATCATCGTTATTATTATTATTATTATTATTATTATTATTATTATGTCACACTCGAAAGAAAAACCGATTTATTTTTACGGGGGTGGGTGTTAAACGATGGCGAAAACTATCGCGGAAAACCCGGCACGTCCACACGGAAAACAAACAATAATAATAATCCGCCGCTGGCAAAACAGTATCGGATTCAAATATTTAACTCGTCACGGTCGTTAAAATAATATCCCTACGTGCGAGACCGCCGTTAACGCGTTCGTATAGTTGAAACCGACATTAATTAACGAGTTGCTTCTGTTGTGCACTTAACGCGTTCGTTTCGAAGATAATCCGGCGTATTTCTCAATGTTAATATTGAATTCTGGTCGAAAGCAATTTTTCATAATTTTATTTTTTTATTTGATAAATCTACAAATTTTAGTAAAATTTAACTCGACTTAATTTTTGACCTAACTAAACGAATTAACCTAAACAAATTGTCAACTCGCCCAGCCTTACCTTGTATTACCTATTACTGTTTTTTTTCAAAATCTTTTCAATGAATCGCGGGACGATACATCCCAGCCGTTGATTTTACCCTGGATACCCGAATAATCATGAATAAATCGTAAAATATTTTTCTATCCTGTCCCGGCAATGTAAATTTTTAAACCGGATCCAAAAATGCCAATTTTGATTAATTTAACGAATCGAGCTTTTCCACATAACTTGGCTGAAATATATACATTTACAAGATTAAATTACTAAACGAATATTTTGAGCCAATGTGGCGGCGGGGGAGATATAACCCCTGTTTTCTCACCCTGGGCACGCCGCTGATTATACTATATTATCGAAATTGGCGGATAATTGGCCAAACTCGATTTTTACTATTATACACGTATACGGTTTAATTTAAACAGTACCTATAGTAAAGTATTGCTTTCAAAACACAATTTTATACGTAAAATAAAAAATGTTGCACGCAGTTCAAAGTTTTACCGCCTGTCATATATTTTGTTGGCAGCGTTTCATTTTTATTTTGTCTTTAATATTAATAATAATGAGGTTTGAAAAGTGCCGATTTTTGTGTACGCCAATTAATACAATTTTGGTTTGACCAGAATATTAACGAGTTCAATAAATGCAGACATACAGTTGAGAATAAGTATACGTATGTATAGTCAATAATATATATATATATATATATTAGATATATCAATGTTTACACACAAATTGCATAACACATTATTCGTAGATATTATTTACCAAATGTATGGAATTAATATTAATGATGACCCGAATAATAATAAAAAAAGAAAAGAACAACACAATTTTAAGTAATATGTACAGACACCACGTACAATGTGTTCCATTAAAATTATTACGCGAAATAATATCAGCCGGATAGACTTAAATCGAAGTGAGTATTTTTTAGGAAGATAAGGGGTACAAAAAGACGCATTTTAACACTTACGCCAACGGTTCCCAAACATTTTCGTCTCATAGGTGAGACTTGTGCGGGCTTCCAAGCCTAATTTTTTGGCGTTAAAACCACTCAGCTATCATCAAATCCTGCCCAGATATACTTGATCCGACAATCGGAAGGTAGATTACTTTTAATATGCAGTGTCCGTAACAGTTCTATATATACTAGTGAAGATCACACCCGCGTACGTTAAACAACAACCGAGCCACGGTCATTTATTAACATTTTTTTTTTTTAAATTAAACGAATAATTCAAAAATTGTATACCAGGAGACCGTAAGTTGACGTCGATAAAAATTTACGCTCGGGAGGACACCTGTTACTATGCAGACGGTACGGCGGTCGGCCGGTGGAACAGGCAAATCATACCTCCAGGAAAAGGTACAATTATGCTAGGATATGTGTCCCCCCCTTAATTCATATGCCGGGGATATAGTTATACTAGGACTACCATACTCGGCAGAATCAAAATTCTAGGATTTATTTACCCCCTAAATTCATAGTAGGGAAACCACACCTCCCGAGGAGATTTGAAATTCGTATTCCTTGAAACATAGACCAGAGTTATCACCGCACCGCACACTTTGGGAACCGCTTACTTACATTTTTTTATTTTTTTTTTTTCAAACGTCTCTAAATAAAATTCAATTTTTTTCCTATTTCAAAAATGGCCCGAGTTGTAGTCTAAAGTTTAAAATATATTATTTTTCCTGAAAAAAAAAAAAAAGAATCTAAAACGCTATTTTTTTATTACAATTACGAGGGGAAGGGGTTTTATGTACATATTTTAATATATCGCGCCTATTATACCTATAAGATATTATAATACATAAACGTTTTCAACGGTTGTTAAATTATACGTGTATAACCACTAATAAAATAGCTATTTTATTTTTTACGGTTTTACGGTTTCACTAGTCTAAATAGCCGTGGTTTTTTTTTTTTTTTTTTTTTTCCCCCGTAGAACATTTTCACAATGATTTAATGATTTCCCCCGCACTGAACACTCAACCAGTCAGTTACTCGTACCTACGCGGTGAAGGTCAAGAGCAATTTACGAGCATTCGTGCTTGTGTAGTGTACCCATCAATGAAGATTTTAAGTCCGACCGACAATAATGCTAAGCGCGACTTAAGTGCGTGTGGGAACAATACGCGGTAATAACTCGTGTAAAATATTATATACTAGTATAATACGATTTCGACATTAAAAACGTTATTGGGTGTCTAAGAATGATAAAAAAAAAAAAAAATAATGTAATAAATTTGACAGGCAGTTTATATAAATATAATAATATACGAGATTTAATGCAAATAAATAATATTCTGAAAAATATATTATATGTGTGTTATAATACTCGTAATATTATTCTGTTTTAATTATTAGGGATTTGTGACTCGACGATTTTTTTTATTTTTTTTTTCATGATCATTTTTTTTTTTTTCTAGTAAAATCGATATTGGATATTTTTTCAGCCATTGTAAAATCTTCCGATAATCTTATTTACAATAATTTAAAAAAATTCCCTTATTCCGTGCACTATGATTACACGACGACTTTTGATTTTCAAATATCAAACAGGTGCAAACCAGAAAAGAATATTTTTCTAAACGTTCTGATGCGCATAACACTAATATTGGTAAAGTTTTGAAAACAGTATTAAAATAAAGCTTGAAAAATTCTGTAATAATTAAAAAAAAAAAAAAAAAACAGAAATTAAATTTACTTGAAATCCTCCAAGAAAATTATTAAATCAAAAATCACACAGTATTTATAGACGCAGATAATAATTGTTATTTTATTTCGGACAATAGTTTTTTCTCGCGGTTTGGCGGTTTTTTTTTTCTTGTTGTTGTTACCGTGTGACAAATATACGCGTGATTTTTGTGTGGCAATGAACTTTACCGGACAATTTTATTTATTTTCTTCGCAACTGTTGTAAAATAATGCGTCTGGCATATGCAACAATATGGGCGTCTATATATTGTATGAAGCGCATCACGTTAAAAAGTAGTATACTGAATACTGATTATGTATTATACAGGGTGCTCACAAAACAATGTCCGAGTTTTGAAGAGCTATATATCCAAAACGACAAAAAAGATAGAAAATTCCACCGTTAACCCAAATTGTGTACACAATTGTACGTTATCTAGTTGTTTTTTTTTTTTTTTGGTTTTTTTAAAAAAATCATAAGTGTTCAGTGTGTGACGCTAACTATACACTCGTAGAGTCGATACTCGAATTCGTTTCACACACTCGTGTCATATCTGGTGTGACCATATTCACGGCTGTAGTTGTTCGCTGATTATGTTCATCGATATCCCTCGGCAAGTCGGTAATAATGGTTTACACCCTTAACAAGACCGACAGAAACAAATCACAAGATTTTAAATCTTTGGTTTAGCTGCCGGTAGACGGATAAAGATGAGAGTGAGGAGATCTTGTTAGTATATGAAATCTTCTGGGAGGCTTTGCAATTGAGGATACATTCAGTTTCAAGGCATATCTAGGATGAACATTTTTGATGATAACGGTTTTTGTGAGAAAAAAAAATGGGCTAACAACTCGTCCGTTTGAAATGGCACAGTAAAACATTCACCGTGAATACTTATGAATTTTCTAAAGAGATAAAAAAAAATGAAACAAAATGATGGTTATTTTTTAATTGATGACGAATTTGTATATCTCTTTTTCGTTTATAAAATATAACTCCTTAAAACTTATACGATAATTACCTGCACGCATTAATAAATTAGCCGGAGAGTTTAATTGATAAGTTTTGCTGGAAGCTTAAGGATAGAAGGATTCCCTAGTAATCCCTAGTATTAAGGGAATTTGTTTTAAAGCCAATGAAAAACAAGGGTTTTGGAAAATCAATTTTACCAGATAATACATTAAGTACAAATTTGAGGAGCAGAAGAGATCGTCTCACGATAAGTAGAGTGAGGTTAAGGAAGTTTAAAACATTTATAATATAAACCAGACATATCGACATCGGACTTGAGTGTAACAATCTTAAATAATAATAATAATAAAAAAACAATTTTGTACTGATCCCGTCACGTTCGTCTATTGAATCTATAAAATTCGCATAGCCTTATATTTTGTTTTTATCATTTCTGTATGAATGTTGGACAAATTCAACTTGGCATCAAATATTATACCTAGGCCCTTGTAGTTAGATACGATATCCGAGTTCAAGCTAGCTAAAAAATAATTGGAAATTATCGGGTTTTCGATTAAGGTAAAATGCCATAAACGCTTATTTATTGATAATAATAATATTATACGTTTTGTCGGTGTAGCAGCGCAATCGTCGTTCGGACTTTGTCTAGTATATTATAATATAATATTTTATTATTTTTCATTCGGCCAGACGATAATTATACGTAATATAATTTCGTTATAGTTGTAATATAGTTATATATCGGTCCGACGACGATACAAATAATAACAGCGTTTGTATAATAAAAACGTTCATATTATTGTCTATGGTATTTTTTATTTTTTTTTTTTTTTTTTTTTTATATATATATTTTAATGTACTATATATTATTATATTTTACGCTTCCGGTACACAGTTATTTGATTTGGCAACGATTCAACGACGACGGGTAGGTATGTACCGCGTGCTGCAGGAATAGAGAATGCGTGCGTTTTATCTTTTTTTTTTTTTTTTTTTTTTTATTATTATTATTATTATTTATTTAATTCTCTATAATATATATAAATTATAATTATGCAAAAAAGAAAAAAAAAAAGTTTCCACGCGATGTACAAATATATATATATACATAGTATTGGGGGGTTATAGTGGAGTTATATTATATAGGTATTTCTCTCACGTAACAGTCTTGGTTTTTTTTTTTTTTTTCTGCAATTACAAGTTTCTCGTCCAACAGATCCGACAACAGGATGTCGTTTAGTATACAAAAAAAAAAAAAAAAAAAAATACAAAAAACAAATTCATTTTGTATACCTATACTACACACGAGAGATCGATAACGGTTTTTCGTCTGCACGAGTATATCTGTATGTATATATATATATATATGAATAAGTATAATAGTATACTGTCGCCTTTTTTATTGTTCATTTTCGAATTGACTGACATAATATTCGCGGAGGCTATTCGAAGGCGTCCGGGTTACCCTAAATACATACGAAAAAGCGCGTGACGTCGCCGACCGACGTTTATTTATTTTTTTTTTATTTTTTTTTTTTTAATTTTTATTATAAACCGATTTATGTCCGAACAACGCAGCTCGAACCGATAAGAAAAGAAGAAAAAAAAAGGCAATGCGCTCCGCGGACGACGCATAATTTGCTTTATTGCATAACGCCGAGTTATCTACACCGGAATAACGAAAAGAAAAAAAAAAAATTAAATACACCTGCATCTCAGCAGGTTTATTATATTTATTTATATAACGATAGTTCAGAGTTTTTTCTCGAAATATCCGGTGACGATATTATTATATTAGCCTCGTTCAAAAAAGTAGCGTGCAACGCAGGGGCACGAAGTGAGGACGAAATTCAGAGGCCGGGCGATCGGAATATTTTCGGACCACCCAACATTTCCCCTCCACCGTAAAATACAGTCGCCGCGCTCGATTCCGACGTTTATATTATTTTTTTTTTTTTTTTTTAAGGCCTAAAATATTTCCAATAGCTATAATAGTTTACCCGGTTTTGGCTTGACCGGTGTACATTTGACATTTAATGCGTATTTCGTTAGGAACTCGTATTAAATACACCTGAGAAATAGAAATAGGCGTACAGTGAAATAGGTTAACGATACCGGTCTGTAACTATACGTAAATATCGAATATTTGTATATATTTTTTTATTATTATTATTATTATTATTATTGCTATTAACTTTTAACATATTAACACGAAGGACTTTTGCGTTTGTTAACTCGACTCGGTTATATTCGCGTTTACTACAACCCGCCCACCTTAGCGGTTTAGACCTATACACATGGGCGCACTGCGTGGCCGTCGTCATCGCGACGGTTCAAGGCGCGCGCGGAATTGCATCATACGATAATAATATTTATGTGGGTTCGTAAGAACGGCAATTTCGCTTTGCCGAAATTGATGAATGATGGGATTTTAATAGGCCCGTCGCGAGTACTGTAATATATTTAGTATATACGCTCGATAACAATAATAAATTGGCCCGGCACCGAGCGAACCATTCGAGTAATATTTATACGTCGCCGTAAATACGAGGTGATTTTTTTTTTTTTTTTTTTTTTGTTTGTTTTCCTGTCGTGCGTGTCTAGGGTGTCTACGAAGATTTCGGTTCGATTATTATATTATAGGTAAAAAAAAAAAAACAAAAAAAAAAAGAAGAAAAATCTGTTTAACGGCTGGTCTTGTTGACAATATTTTCAACGTTTTACCCGTGTATATTGCACGCGAACGTGCACTCGTAAAGGTAAAAAAAAATTGTTTTATTTACTCGTTTTAATACTGACGGATTGCTGTATTATTGTTGATAATCATAAAAACCTCGCCTTGTTTATCGTACGATTCATTTTTTTAAATACATGAAAGTTTTTAAATTGGAACTTTTAGCATTTTAAAAACACACTGTACAAAAAACACAATATAGCGTAAAATTAAATAATAGAGTACATTAGAATACGAAAAATAACGAGTGTTGCACATGCACACGTGACACCAACAATAGGTAATTAGACAATGTAACATCATATGCAGTGTACATATGACAACATGCACGTTGGTAATACAATTTCTATACAATCAAAAGATCAAAGTTTAATTAAATATTTTTTTGTGTTTAACGATTAAATGACATTTTATACTCGCAGTATGTAGAAAAATACATTTCAATTAAGAACGTGCACAATAACGCCCGAAATATGCAAAACTATGCAATATAAAATGTTGTTGTTTTATAGATCCCAGTGATAATTTATAAAAACTCATTGACAGCATGTGTATTACGATGTAGAAAATAACAACCGTTCTTCGGTTATATCATTTTAAAATGATTATGCAATTATTATTACTCTTCTCTACTAATATCCGGTCTGAATTTTAAACTCTGTTGAAAATGGGGGTTGCTATTTGATAACCAAAAGTCATCGTGTGTATTGTGTGTACGCAAAAATTGTAAACGAGATCATTAAAAAAAAAAAAAAAAAACCTAACCGAGAAAAACCGAAATTAATTTAACTCAAAATCTTCGTATAGATAATCGCTGGATCGTGGATAAAAAAAATCACTAGGATATTCTTATGTTACTAGGTATGACCAGGACATGGAAATCGGTCGCCGAAGAATTTCACAGGTCGTAAAAACCCAATACCATATACGATACGAATATAATTTTTTATATATATATATATATATTTAGTATTTTTTTAAACGTACGAATTTTTTTTTTTTTTTTCCCCGCTTTCGTCGCGTAGCCACACCACCATCGTCGTACAGACCATTCCGGACGTTAAACGATCCGTTTTTACAGCCTTTCTAAAATATTTTTTAATATTGTTTTATTATTTTATTTTTTTATTTTTTTCCATTTCGTTCGTTGTTCGTTGTCTTTGTATACGACGACCAGTCGGTCTTTCTGTACGACGCTCCCGACACCATCGTATACACTCGCTCCCAAATATAGCGTCCAAGTATAATACAGCCGCCGAAGAGCATTCCGGTCTGCGCGGCGAACAGACTCTTTCGTTTTTTTTTTTTTTTTTATTATATTAAATATATATATATATATACGCCGTCGTATAGCCAATGTAATATTTGAAAAAGAAAAAAAAAAAGGAACACAATCGTCGGAATCGGACGCACGGACATATCTCGCGATCCGCAAGAAAGCCAAAACCGAGAATTTCGCCGCCATTATTACTGTTATTATTCGGTTCGTTTTTTCGAATTTTCACTCGTATACCGACGGCACCTAGACATTATTTATACGGTGTGGTAGGTAACTACGATATGATATATTATTATGTATAATACGTTAGTGTATTCAAATACGGAGCAGCCAGGTTATAGGCCAACCGGCAGCTGCAACGCCGTACGGTTTGATATCTTGATTAATTCATATTATACGTGTTTCGATGATATTTTATTCATGTCCCTGTTTTTTTTTTTTTTTTTTTTTTTATTTCCTTTGTTGTTTTTTTTTTTATTTTTCTCGCGGTATTGCGCGTCTTTCGTTTTCTGTCACAATAACCGTTATACAGATACCGTTTAATATTATTTTTCTTTTCTTATTTTACCCCGTCCGATTTCGAGATTTCGGTACGCTCTATTACGTTTGTCTTTAGTGTCACGGCCCACGCCCGCCGTCAGAACTATAAATACTCCGTGGGTATTATAACGATTTCGATAGTTTGTCCGTGTTTTCGAGGGGTTTCGTTTAGATTCTGTGCGAAGCTATTGTCCGGTTTCACGACGATGTGTTGCTGTTAGATTTTTTTTTTTTTTGTTCGTCTGTGAATGACGAATTCTACTGGAAATCTCGCTTCAATCGAAAAACGTCACGAGAGCTTTTTCGTAACATATCGGGTTCTAGTCGGCGCGTTGACGAGATCGTTTTTACAAATTTCCCATGTAGTTTCCAAAATAATGGAGGGAAACCGGAAATATTTACGCAATTTACGATTTTCTGATATTAACGATTTTGTTATAATTATATTTTTTTTTTTTTTTGGTATAATCCAAGAGCAAATAGTCGTAGAGACCAAACATCTCAATACAATACTTATATTATCAATTTCTAGACATGGAAAAATATTCAAAGCATTTTTTAGCCATTTGAAATGTTCAAGTATTTTACATTTTGTATTTAGTTAGGTTAGCTTCTCAAAAATTCTCGACCACTTAACACCAAGGTTCATCATAAGATTTTCTTTTGGTCATATAAAACTGTCGACAATTTGGCACGTCATAAATTATTAATATATTTCAAAACATCCGAACATCGTTCAGAATCGTTTTTTGTTGGTGATGATTTATTGTTGATACTCTGTATTCTACCTCATCGGTGGCAGCCTATTACATTTTTTTTTTTTTTTTTACGAATTCTCCGATTAGTAATTCCCTGTTGACGTGCTACAGGGACGGTATTTCGACTTTAATATAATATTGTGCGTGGAATCCGAAAAATAAACAGTATTAACAGTAATCTCTCGCAATTCTGTAATATTTTCATCGTTGATGACCGGCGGCGGCGACGTGTTTGTTTTATATAATACGCACGGCATAGTATATAATAATATTATATAAATCGTAATGTAACTCCCGTCGTCGGTTTTCTCGAACAATATAATAATATAGCTACGTAATAATAATATAAATAAATAAAATATAAACGTACTGCGACGAATCACGATCGAATTGATCAGGAAAAGAAAAAAACCTCAACGGTGGTTATAATGTCGGGTACTTTTTCCTACATATTATTATTTTGTATCAGTGGTTCCAAAACCGTTTTTTTGAATGAAACGATACCCTACGGTTTCAATATCGACTCGTAGTGGTGCAACAACGCCTCGTCGTGTTTATATTATAATAAAATTAAAAACGTTTTTTTTTTTTTTTCTTTTTCTACACAACGCGAGACAATAATATATATATATATATACGTATTATTATAATAGGTTTTGAATATATTTGTTGTGTCTGAACGCGACGATATTTTCACGGTGTGGATTTACGTTCAAAAGAACGTAAATTGTAACTATAGACGGTGTATAATACTTAAATGGGTCAAGAATTGAAAGTCTTTCCTATACAACAAATATGCGGAATAACTCGGACACAACAACAGTTTAAAATTTATCTTAGAACTACTAACCATCGTATTGGCGTTTCATATATTTTTTTTTTCTTTTTCATACGCCATAAATGTTTTTTTGTTGTTGTAGTTGTGTATACTCTCCCGATTAATACCCGATTTATATTACGTTTGATATCCCGAATACCAGAATTGATCGAGATCGAAAACAAGTAAGATGATATTTTTCGTGATTTATTTTTTTTTTTTTTTTACATTTATACATTGTTGAGAAAGTCGCGGCACCAGTTCCTTTTGAGTCACCTCGGGGGATTTTCAGGAATTGTAAGGGTGGCGAGGTTAGATATGAAGGGGTTAATGTGAGATGGGAGTTTGGAGTGGAATCGTTTGTCGAACGATACCGCTTCTTCATGAAAAGTTTTGATTTTTAGATCTGAACACAGTGTTGGATTAGAGATATAAGATGGGCCGTTGGTGATTATGCCGTAAGATATTATTTTGGGAAACTTAAATTTTGTTAGTATTTGATATTTTCGCATTTCCCCATTCGACCGCATTGGCTTAAATAATGACATACACATTAGGAGCTTGGTATTAAGTTAAGTTTGTTTGTTATTAGTAAGGGTTGTGTTATCGTTGGGTGGCTGCTTCACGTTTTCATATAACTTTGTCCTGTAGCGCATATTCTTATTGTTCCCTAGGGAACAGATTGTATATTTTCTAATAATAATAATAATAATAAAAATAAAAAACTATTTAAAAGCGAATATTTTGATTCGTCTGCAGGATAACGCGACCGTATCTTTAATGTAATTCTCTTGATTACAAACAAAAATTAAATATGTATATATACAAAGAACGTAATTGTATTTGCCACTCAGAATCGTTTTTCTATAAACTAAAAACAGCATTAAATGGATACAACAAACAGTTGGTAATGTGTCGACATCCTTTGTGCGCGATGGCCTGACTTTTTTTTTGTAAACGTTCCCCAATTCGGCCCGCAACCTAAGATTAAGAACAAATTATATTATTATACCACAATAGTATATTGGATTACGGTTTGATATTGAGTATTTTTTTATTTATATTGAAAAAAATATAATTTTGTTACTCGTAGTCGTCCGGTTTTTTTTTGTTTTTTTTTTTTAAAGACACGATTAGTTGTAAGACGTAGAAAAATTGAGTGAACGGGTGCGTATTCGACCAGGAATATCGGGAATTCAACACTCGGGAATGCCCGAGTCATCGTGAACTGAGAATTTAAAAAATAAGTTTTAAATTTAATAAATCGACGATGTCGTTTACTTTCCTTTGTACGAATTGTCTTTTTATTGACTTCGACCTTCGTTCGTATTCCGATTAAAAACAATCGAAGCTCGTAAATATGTTGTTATAATCATAAAACTAATAGTGACCCACCCGAACCAATGACCTGTCAGTAATCGTAAAATCGTATTAAAATAATCAACGCACACGCACTGCTGTTGAGATCATTGTCCACTTTTGAATTCCGAGTAAACCAATAGGAAGCTATCGGACGATTTTTAATGGTGTTATTATTTTTAGATTTCTGTTTGGTTAAAACTTTTTATGGCTGTGCACTTTATACGCGTTTCCATGTGAATCGATAGGTGCTCCGATATAAATTAGGTCTGATCGAATATTCGTATTTCAATAGGAATCATATTTGCAAAAGCTACTGGCAAAACGTGAAACTCGAGCAATTTCGTTTTCTTATAGAAAACAATTATAATCGTACAAGTTCACTTAGCCAGACCATTTTTCATATTCTTTTAGTATACCCGATTTGCATATTATTATTATTTTTTATTTTTATTTTTTCGTTATAATAATTATAATACTCGTAAAAAATATACGTGTTACGCCTAGGCCAAACGTGGACGCTACACCGTACTTAGAATAATCTTAAACTAAATTAATAATAAAATGAAATCTACGGGCATTCCTCGTCGCGGTGTTTCGAAAAATAATATAGCAAATGAAATTATTGTACGATCGCTGAATATTGATTTTTTTTTTTTTTTTTTACAGCAGCAGCAGCATTTAATATGTTTTTGTTACGCTGTTAATTACTCGTTATATTTGTAACACAGATATATTTTCGAGAAACAACGATAAACATCAACAACACGAGAATTTAATTGTCACGGACACAGTTCGAATAGTGTAAATATAGATAAATATTTCAAAGTCACCGTTGTTAAAGTTATAGATAACTATAATAATTAATAAACGATTAATATTGTTTTCGTCTTAAATAACAGTTTTAAAACATTAGGTAATAAAAAATATAACCATTACTGGTTGTCACTTTGAAAACAACCACACAATTTGAATTGTACACATATAAATTCATCTGTGATGACACCGGTGTTGTCGGCGTTGATCCATTAAATCGGAAATCCCTGATGATCTCTATAAACGTGCAAATTTTGATGAAAATCGCAAAAGTTTACGGCATTTTGATATTTTCCAATTTATGTGAATAAAAATGTTTTGGCTCCGTAAAAATACACAACAGTTTGAGACGAAAATGCACGGACAATTGTAATATTTTGTTTTGTGATAACAAAATAATATAATTGTCAATTTTAGTATATCAATACATTCTTACTGAATTCGGCTCAGAATCAGTTTTCGTTACATACAATTATAAATTATATTCCCCTCTATGTCCTACCATCCCAACTTTCCATCTACAATAGTGCCCATGGTGCGAAGTATATTTGTCTGTCTTGTTTTTTGTTTTTTTATTGCAAGAAAATTTAACTACAACAACCCGACTCGCAGTAATTCGCTCTAACTCATCATTTTGACTCACCTGATCAGTGTTTGGACTATGACTGCACCTGTACTGCAGTCTTAATACGTGCCCGTCAATAACCAGATCAATATTTTTAATAGTTTCTCAGCAGTATAGGTCAACGAGTAATTAGATTATTACATAATAAAAAAAGTTGAATTTATAGTTCGCACCGTGGATAGGCCGCCGTTATAGATGGAAATTTGCACATGTATACAATGTAATTTAGTTTATATAAAATATAAAGCAACGATTAATCGTTGAGCTCGCAAAACGATTCTAAAGGGAGCTCGGTAAACTGGTAAGGTTTATTAGTGTTGGTCGTGTTTTCTTTTCCTTTGTAACCAAGGTAACCTAGAAATAGACAACAAAAATAAAAACGTCGGTTGACGGCAGTTTTTTTCTTTAATTTTTTAGAAAAACTGTTGGAAATTCAGAAAATATGTTCTTGTATTTTGCTGAGCGGTTAAAGAACCACTCAGCAAAAAATCCGCATCTTTTAATACACTTCGCGAACAACTCTGAGCATTTTACTTATCAATAATAGTTTTGAAAAAAAAAAAAACCAATTTTTTGTACAAAGTATCAAGAATTTTGACAAATTGCTCAATCGGACGGGTTTTTATAAGATACTGTGTGAAAATATCGGATTAATTTTATTGGTTCACAAATTCTTCTACAAAAAAAAAAAAAAATATTTTAGTAATTATTATCCAATTTATACTGCATTTTACTCTTCGGAATATAAATCGAATATAACTAATCTATAATATATAATAGGATTTCTGTAAAAATTATTCGATTAATCGAACAAATTAAATTCAGTACTTGGCTACATATAAAATATTACTATTATTATTATTATTTAACATTACAACGAATTCGCTTTTTGGTAGATATTACACTCTCTAAACGTTATCTGCGCAATAGTGTTAAAATAATTAGTTATTATTCGTATATTACAACTTATCACTTAGTTACAAAGTACGTACATATTATAAATCGCCTTGTTATTTATTAAACGTAAACCTATTTAATATAATATTAATAGACGGTTATAAATAATATATAAACTGTGCGTGTCGAACGCAAATATATATATTATATAAACGTATGAACTATTTGTTCAGAATATTCATAAAAAAAAAAAAAACAAAAAAAACGTTACAATTACATCATTTAACTTATATATTATACTATTTTTAAGAGAAAACTATACCCACATTTACTGTATCCATCTAAATAACGGGCAAAATTATGATACTTAAAACGAAAACTGTAGCGTTTAGGTTGAGATTCGAGTTTAATCTACGAGTCGAAAAACTTAAAGAGGAAAGTTTTTTCGAGGGCAGTACGTTGGCGTTTTTTCTAAACTATTGTCAAGCGAAAAAGTTACAGCTATTTAAAAAAAAAAAAAAAATCAAAAACTAAATATATGACTGCAAGTTTTTTTGTTTGTCAATGTTTTTTAAAAAAAAAAACACCACCAACGTACTGCCCTCGTAAATATTTATTTTTCTCTTAAAGTTTAGCAATTTCTCGATTAAACTTTAATTTCAAACTTATCGCCACAATTTATGTCCCGAGTAACGCAGTTACACAGTAAATGCGGTCAAAAGACAATACTTTTAACGGTGTAAATATTTGATTATAATTTTTTATTTCAATGGAACGAGTGGTTTAGAGAGGTCTAAAACGATTTTACGAACAAATAGTAAAAAAATAAAAAATATCTACGTGAAATTTTGTACCGACAATAGCTGGTTTTAATTCATAGATCTTATAACGTCTACCCAATTAACCGTCTGACTTAAACTTTCTTATCTTAGCTATAGCTAATATTGATGTGTTTTATAAAATTACCTATAAATTGATTGGTATATTATTTTTTTTCTCAAGGACAATCCTATAGACAATAATAATATTATAAAAAAAAAAAAAATTAAAAAAATATAAAACTACAGAACCCGGAGTGTTGTTAGCATAGTTTATTAAAATCTATTTTAATTTGAAGTATTCGGACCGTATATACGTCTCGAAAACAATAAAGAGATGTTTTATTTCTTCTAGAGACATCTTTTATTGCCACTTTTTTTTTTTTTTTTTTTGTCCTACTTAATAAACGTTTTACAATTAAAAGTAAAAAAAAAGAAAATTTGTCTTTTCTTGGGATTTTAATTCGTTTCGTTATACGCTAAAACGGTTCAAATATATCAGTTTATATTATTGTAACAATACGGGTAAACTCTAAAAAAAAGTAATTGTCGGTGTAATTTTTTCGGCCGTCGTAAAAATTAATTTCAAAGACCGAGATTATACGATAAAAATACGATAACCGACCATTTTTTATCGCCTTATTATATTATTATTATGGGCAAAATTTTTAAGGGTAATAATGTATTAAAAAAAAAAAAAAAATAATAATAATAATAATAATAATTGTATTTTGATCGTAAATAAAGCGAACGTAAACGGGCGGTCAGTAAATACGTCGCTTTCGATTAAGTCTCGAATACGGTTTTTATTACGTATATCATATTATTTTAAACACGGTATTAATAACATTCGGTATGTCTGGTGCCGCTACAACCGTAGTTTTATTTCGTTGTAAAACTGGGTAGGTAAGTATATTTAATACGGCATCGGTATAGTTTATGGCTTTTACATTTCTGTACAGAAATAACGAATTAAATTCGTCGTGGTTTTACGAACACTGAACGAAAATATCTTTCCTATACAGGGTGATTTTTTTTTTTTTTTTTTTTAAACATTTTTCTATCATGATCCAACGGTTGTCTGCGGTAATTTCGAGTAAAAACGATTCATTCCGGTCCCGTGTTTCGGACGATTATCGATTATCGTATTTACGATATTTTCGAAATTATGTTTTCAAACGCATTTTAAACTTTTGATTTTAAAACGGCCACCTATCCTTCACAGACCGGATTCGAAAATACAATATTTATAATTTTAAGAATTATACTAAATTTTAAACTGTCATTACTCATAGGGAAATATATTTATTTTATTTTATTCGAATCTGTGTTGGAAATGGTTGTCGTCTCTGTCTGTCTAACGTACGATATAGCAAAAACACGCTTACGCAGTCTGAGTAGAACTCGCATGATTTCGGTATTGGAGTAAAATCGCATATTATAAAATTAAAAGGGGACAATATTTCGGAGTGCAAGACGATTCGTTGTTTAAAAAAAAAAAAAAAATGTTGAAATTGTCGTCATTTCCAAACGACGCGTTGAGCGCTATATTCGGAATAATGCAAAAACTGTGCAGTCTTGAATTTTATAATATTTGATTTTACTATGAAAATCAAAATTAAACGAGTTCTATTCCGTCTGCGCAAGTATGTTTTTAGTATGTCGCCCGTAAGATTTAGACGGACGGTAAGTGGACGTCCTCTTATAGGTAAAAATTTGAAAACGGCGTAAAAATAATGCATTAAACATTCTATAACGATTGGAAAAAGAAAAAAACAACAGAAATCAGATTTACTTAAAAACCTCGGAGATAATTGTTGTGTAAAAAAAAAAAAAAATCACCCTGTATAGAATTAAAATCGTATTTCAACCGTCGTACGATTAAAGCAAAAATCAATTGGCGAAGTATAAGTACATATATAAGCGTAGAGAGTCTGCACCGTAGACGATTGACGAATAAATACAAAAAAAAATATTATTAAAATAATTGGTTTAAAACGACGTGTACATTTATTACAGCCGAAGCGTAGGTATAGTTATTAAAATACCAGGCACCCCTATTATAAAGTAATATAAATCATAATTATTATAATTTTTGTGTAGCTGCACGTATGCATGAAAAAAAAAAATGCAATTGAATATGTTTAGATAATTATCAATATAAACCATTCGGCGAATGGTGCAACGCTGCGATGAAGTGATTATTATTAAACGAGTAGTACAGATGTTAAAAAAATTGAATCCATTTGAATCGTTATTGAACTAATATTTCGTAAATTATATATAATTAGAGGCATACATAAAAAAAAAAAAAAAAAAAACGAAAATTATCACAAATCGTATACAATACGATAAAATAGTATAACTCTACATAATGTATTATTATATAATGCGTGTTTTATATAAATTTTAAAAACGAAAAAAAAGAAAACGCAATATTTAAGTGTTTGCGATGCGTATAAACGAATATAATACGTCCCAATTATTTGTTTTACCGAACGTTTTTCATTATTTTTTCTTTTTTTTTTTTTTTTTTCTGTCGAACAAATAAACCGAGACACGTGTAACCGGTACCGGTATAAAATATAAAACACAATATATTTATGATCGAAAACGTACAAAACGACAACGGTTTCCGACCACAAAAAGCTACAGAGTAAACGTTATAATACGAGAACAAAAGCGTTGGAAATTTTCATTTTGTTCCGAAAAAAAAATACTCGGGAAACTGCGGTTTGACTGTAGCAATATCGTCCCGTTTTATTGTTTTTTTTTTTTTTTTTTTTTTTTTTTTTTTTAAATCTAAAAATTCAAAAAATTTAAAATTCAAACTTCGGAAAAATGTAAAAAAAAATATGGGACACTATGGAACCGCTGATAGATCGTCGTGTAATCATTTTCGGTATCCTATGTACGGCTGAGCAACATGAATTTGTCGTCAACATTTCCGTTAGTCCGGGGGAGGGTTAAAATTTTAAAATGCCCAGAATCCAAGCCCTCCTAGCCCTAAACATTATAAAAAAAATTCAAAAAAACCATCGTTATTATTTAAAAGAAAAAAAACCCGGGGTATCCGGTAACCGTCGAACCGTACGATTGAATATACGACCGGTGGGGAGGGGTGGATTCCTGCCCACAATTTACCAATTTTATAAAATTATAAATTTTAGGTGTTGTTATTGTTGCCGTTAACTAATAGTTAAATAATTGTATTGTTAATCGTCCGGCGTAATATTATACCAGCGTTATTACCAGAGAAAATGCGTTTCTCGCCCGATTCTCGCCGCGTCCACACCGTAAAGAGAATGGCAACGAATAGCTGGCCAAGGCATTTTGTACGTTTCTGACACATTCGGGTTACGTTTTTAATCTTCTTCCACGCTATTCAACGAATTACAACGAAGAGTATTCGCTTGCGTTCGGTCATATGTGTTTTATTTTTTCGATATTATTTAATCTCAGTCTAGCTGCTAATCGTTAGTGTCCGAGTATCTTCCCGAGCGGCCTCCTCAGACGTTTTTTTTTATAAGATTAATTTGAATATTATTATTATTATTTTTTTTTTTTTTTTTAAGTTTACACATTTGTACAACAATGTCAAGTGACGAAGACGATTTATTACTCTGGCATTGGCTTTGAATGCAAACCATGCTGAATAATGACTTCCATCGATTAACTTCATATTTCCCCATACCACATGTAGTCCCTTCTCTTTGTCTCTCCCTTCTAAATAATGTTAACAAACTATCCATTTTTTTTTTTTTTTGTTTTTTTCTTCACTTTATAGTTCATTTTTTAGTCTACGTTCATTTCATTGGACACATTCATCCGAGAATCATATTTTAGTTTTGTAAGGTTGAATTTTCGATGTTGTGGGTCCCATAATGTAGGGAGGTCTCGATAAAGTTGAAATAAAGTTTCAAACAGTTTTCATTAGTCCAATCGCACTCCTCTAATAATTGTCCATTATTGAAATATTAAAAAAGTTAAAATAACTGGAAAATAAAATTACGTACCGTACGGAACGCAATTCGTTAACAACTAAATCGGAGCAAAATTTCGTCCGCACAATTAATAAAATGCTTTTGATCGAACGTGATTCGATAGAGTTCGACGAACGTTGGCGGGCCTATTTACAGTGCGACGAACGACGCCGGACAACACGCGATCGCTCGGCGTGTCTTCGCCAGAATTCGTTGTATGGTGTGTACGCGGCTTAAGGAGAGATGATAATAAATAACCCCGACAATTTACAACGTCACTGCCTTTACCGGATAGATTCGAATTTGGCGCGTCGTACACGGGGTCTTTGACCCTTGACCGGGTGATGGGGATGGGCCCCGTGTGTCCGCACACCGTATTTTACGTAGAACAATAACCATAAACCCGTTACGGCCGCCGAGGGTAGTCCGCGTCCGTCCAAGTCGCACCCGCCAACCGCCGGGACGGGCGCGTGTGTTGCACGGGGTTATTGCACCCAAAATGGCTTTCGGTGCAGGGAAACCGAATGGCTGTGCACGGCGTCGACGCGGCCGTCCGCGGAATAAAACCCGTCGGTAAACGGCCCGGCCCGAAAACGGTGCAAGAGAAACGGTTAATTAATTATAATGCGCCGTGCGATTTGTAACATCAATCATCGAAGACACATTTAGGCATCGCCGCAATAAGTGGCGGACAAACGACGAACACGTACGGTTGGGCGTGGCGTTTTTCAAGGGGCCGGGTGGCCCGCGAACTTGGATATTAAAAGGTTCCGGTGCGTTGTGCGAAATGAGTTATCGGCCGATCGCTAGTCGTTTTGTGCGTCATAGTTGACGAATAAAGTTCGATAAATATATATATATATATATATATTTTTTTTTCTTTTCGTTATATAACTTGTTTGGGTATTGTTTTGTCCTATGATGTCAACGGTCAATTAATGCGTACCGACAATCGTTTATAATTTATCCTATTGTGTTGTATTGTATTGCGTAACCGATTTTAGGCCTTTAGGTACATTATGGCGCGTGTATAATGTTAAAAAGCCATTTTGAATTATAACTTCTGATTGCACTGGCACCCGACGGCCCAATGGCCAAATTGTCATTTCTTATACGCGAACAAAAACTACGAATAAAAAAATGTATTTATTTTTTTTTATGTAGTTTTAGTGTTTCGCCGAATGTTTTCTTTAATTCTCTCGTCCGTCGTTATCACTCGTGTGACACCCATTTTCTGAAAACCTCCCGGGATAGAATGTTAAAATAAACAGCGCTCAGTACATAAGTACGATATAACTCGTTTCTTATAAAGACTCTTATAAGAGTCTTGTAACTCTCAATAACTTATAGGGGGCGGAGGGGGGTCTGTAGTATGGCGTTTCTTATGAGGACTAACGTTTTTATTTTTCGGAAAATTATATATTTACTATAAATAATACGACTTAATACGTTGCCTATAGTAATATTTATGATAAATCGCTACGCACGTATGGTAAACACGTATTTATGTAAATAAATCAATGACTTTCACGGTAAAAAAATAAGAAATATGTTCTTCCCCAACGGCCATTTTTGCTTATCCGATTAATTTTTGCTCGAGGCGGCTGCACTATAGTTGATAAGTCTACGGGCAACAACAATACGTTTGTGCAATAACTATTGATAAAAAAAAACACGCGTGTGTTGGGATCACAAATATCAAACGTGTTCCGATATCTATGGTTGGGTTGAAAACGTTGCGAAATCAAAAAACGCAAGCAAAAATATAAGCTAATACGAAAAGTCGAATATTACCGCGCGTAGGTAATTGATAAAACTGCTAATCTCATTGGCTCGGTTCGCTCCGTCAAGTATTTCTCTAATTTTATTTGCAATTAATTATTTTATTTATTCGTCGGTTTAATTCAAATAAATATATATATATATATATTGTTTAGCTTTAAAGGCCAACACGATCGGTACGACCAGAGTACAGACGAATTGTTAAACGCCCAAATACATTCTCAATGCCTTGCCTTAAATACATATTTGTAGAAGACGTTATCTGGTGAGGTATTGATCTGAGGGCGCCGAAAATAGACTGCCCCGGGACACTACAATCCGCTACTGGAAACCCAGTTAATCGTTTTATTTCCGTTCCAATAAACGCACGACAATTCATTTTGTCGATGAAATGTACGGTCTGCCCGATTTATTAATACTATTATTTTACTATTAAGATGTATTGTAATATATTATACGGGTACATTTATTAAGTTTCCTTATTGCAATATACACACGACTGTCTATGTAACAGTTTTAGATTCTGAACGTACCGAGCAACGTATTGGTTTTACTCTACGATTCGAGCTATTTATTTTCCTCGTTTTGTATCGTTCCTTTCTAGACGCGGTGCAAAATTTTCAAAGCATTCTGGCGTTTTTTAAAGTATTCATAGCTATTTTAAACGTTCGAGTTTTTATTCGGTTTTATGCGGATTTGTTTGGCTTCGCGAAAAATCCGCGAAAATTTGACACAAAGTCTATCGTGAGTTTTATATACGGCCGTACAAAAATATCCCGAACGTTCGTATAGTCGCAAATTTTTTTTTTATATAAACTTTTGAGGTTCAGACGTAAATCGTTACAATAAAAAAAAAAAAAAAAAAAAAAGGATTCTGAACGGAGCGCTCGGCAAATAGTGTTAATCGCGTATTCTTCCCCTCGTAGCCAAGGTAACACAGAAATCGACAACAAAAACAAAAACCGTCGTCGTTTGTTAGCAGTTTTTTTTTTTTTTTTTTTAATATTTGATGCGGACAATTATACTTCAACACTTTGAAGTATAATTTTAATCCGTTGTTCAATATTTTTATTATTCATCCAAACAATACGAAAACGTGTAGAAAACAATTTTTGAAGAAAAAAAAACACAAACACACACATATCACGTTGAAGATCCTCTCGCACACGGCCGATCCGAACTTTCCGGGCTCTTTCCGATCAACAAAATTATTGTCAATGATCTATTTTCTTAGGGCGTGGAAAACACGGAACAATGACGGAATATTTGAACAGGCGTCCGGTTTTATCGAGTAATCGTTTTTAACTTTACATGGAAAATATTGAAAAAGTATTGAGACATACGGAAATATCACATAACACTTTTATGTTCGTCATAAATTAGTCCGTTACGTAACGTAAATTTACCCGTACGGTTTTGTTTCCGTTTTTCGGTACTAACCGTTTTAGATTTATTTTTATCGGCCGCGGCGACGGGTATAGAGAGAATAATTATAACGACTTTTTGTTCGGTACGACTACGGGACGCGGAACTGTTTGAAAACCGTAGAAACTAAACAACAACCAAAAAATTAAAAAAAAAAAACCGTCAGCTTCGTATGTTAAAAATCGAAACGGGCCCGGGATCGGATGCGTGCGGAACAGAGGGACGAAGGCGGGAAGAAATTTCCCGAGGAGGGTTTTTGAAAAAATGTAAAATGTCCGTCACTATCATACTTGATCTCGGTCTTGTGGGAAACTTTTTAAAACAACAATCGAGCGTGTTTGAAAATGTCGCCGATATTGTGGAGGGGCGGTTGGAACCCCCCAAAATCCTTGGTTCGTCCACCTTGCGCGGTGCCAACGGACGACGGAATACCGTCGGACAGCCGAAATAAACACACCGGCCGTCGTCGTCGGTACGCGGTTTTTTTTGTCGGCGCGGTGCGCAATAACGCCGCGGTACACGCGGCGAGCGCGTCGCCGGGCCGCCAGACGGTAAACGCCGGCCTTGTTGCCCCGGGTTACCGCACGCCGACCGGGTACACAAAATGACCGTGCGTGTGTGCCGGCGCGGTAATCGCGGGCCCGCGCGCGCGCGCGCCGGACAACGGCAGCGCCACCACAGCAGCGCCCGGCGAAAACCTTGAAAAAATTATAAATTAAATGCGGCGCACTTGGCGACATAACAAACACAGACGTACCGTACCTATATATACGTACGTATACGCGCGCGCGCGCGCGCGTGTAACGTCTCCCACGTGGAAAAATGCGCCGTTGTCGGACCGTACAATAGAAAAATACGAAAAAATTAAACGAAATATAAAAACGCGTGCAACTGGGTGTAAAGTCCCGCGGGTCGGCGCCGCACAACCACCCCCGGACGGCCGGCGTACGTACACGCGTATCGTACCTGCCGCCGGTCGTTGTCGTACGGGGCCGGTGGTCGTAACACGGCGACCACGCAGGTCCTACGCGGCGGTACGTATTTGACGGTATTTTCGACTAACCTGTTGTTGTCATGACGGTCCGTAGGAGACCGACGGCGGTACCGGTAAGCGGGCTAAATAACTTTCCGCCGCCCTGCAGCAATCCGCGGTCCCAGTCCCGGAACCGTGCAGCAGTCCGTGCGTCCGCGGCACCGGCCGTGTGCGCGTACGTGTGTGTCCTCTACCGGCGAGCGTCGTAGCCCGCCACCGTTGCGCGCGCGTATTCGCGTCCGGTACACCGGGGCCGACTTGTATTATTATAGTTTTTGTGTTTTTTTTTTGTTTTTTTGTTTTTTTCGTTTTATGTATTCCGACGGCGTTTAGAAACTAAACCTATAATATACTTATACGTATAGTAAATACACTCGCGAAAAGAAAAAATAAAAATTAAATAAACCCGTACGGTGAAAGCGTTTTATTTTTTTTTTTTTTTTTGATGAGATTTCGGATTTTTGGCGGTGGCGTTGAATATTATCTTAAACGTACTAAAATAATAACGTATACCAATATTCGTGTAATAAATAAATATATTTATATATATATGTATATTTGTATATGTGTGTATATTATTTACTATATATTTACTACTATTACGGTGAACGAGAGTCGAAACAATGAATGAACGCGTATACTTTCTGTGTATAGGTGCGAGTGTGTTATTATTATTATTATTATTATTGTTGTTGTTGTTGTTGTTGTTGTACTTGTGTGATGATGATTATTATGCGCACCGGACGATAAGCGGCGACGGTGACGGCGGCGGATTGGAAGAGCATGCGCGCGCGTGTGTCGGGAGGTCTGGACGACCGGAGTACTGCTACTGCGATCGTCGGTCGGCGGCGCGCAGTGCGTGTGTCGGTTTGCCGGCGAAGCCGAGCCGCCGCCGCCACCGCCGCCGCCGCCACCGCCGCCGCCGCCACGCGACCCACAGACGACCTTCGTGCTTGGCCGGCTTTGATCCAGATGGTGTTAGTGTACTGTTCGGCGGCGGCGGCGGCGACGACGACGACGACGGCGACGACGACGACGTCCGCGACGACGACGGCGGTGGCGTTGCCACGTGATGAGATACGAAATATCCTTGGCCACCGACGCCGCCCAAGTTGCCTCCACCACGGCCACCACGGCCGCCGCCGCCGCCGCCGCCGCCGCCGCCGCTTTTTCTACATCCTGTCCGCCGGAATACACGAGCGCGAACGCGCGCGCGCAATCGTTCTTTCCTCTCCACCCCCGTCCGCCGCGCGACAGACAACGGCGGACGCGTCCTTTCAATACGCGCCGGTACACCGACTCCACTCTCACTGCCGCCACTGCCCGAAAGTGTTTTCGTCTCGTCGTCTCCGCCGACCGTCTCCCGTCCGTGCGAACACACTCCGCGGACTTTCTCGACACGACGACGGCGAGATTTTTCCCCTTTTTTTTTTCTTTTTTTTTGTTACCCTTCCGATGCCAAACTCGTGTTAAGATACTCCAGCGAAGTACAATCGATCGCGTATGCGACGGTTCTTTAACGACAAGTTTACTGGCGGTTCGTACTCGGGGCACGTGGTTCCTAGCTCACATTTTCATAGACACGGCCGCGCCGAAGAATTTTACAAAAAAAAAAAAAAAAAATTGTTTTTCAACTTCATTGTTTATGGCTTGGGCCCGTCATTATTAGAGCTTTTTTTAAAAAAAAAAAAAACCCCTCCGTATAACTATAATTTCGATTACAAATTCGAGAGACTATACAATATAACGTTATACGCAATACTACGGATACGTTGAGAGAGAAACTACGAGGTAGCTCTCGAGAAAATAGGCAATATGAGGACATGTGCACGAGTAGATAGAGAAATGGCGATGAATAGGAAGTCGTGGATGGCAAGAGTACAGGTTACTAACTGACTCCGCGTTCACTCGCGGATGAATACCGGAATGAGCAAGAGAAACAAGACGAATTTTTTTTGTTTTTGTGTTTGCTTTATAATATTAAAACATCTAAAATTTTAAAACTAGATTCGGCCAGATGCGTTCTGAATTCACCAAAAACTTGGCAATAATAAATAACTACAAACAAATACCCGTTATACAAATTTTCTTTAAAAATGTAAAAACGTAATCTTACGAAATTCAACATTTGTCTGGTTTTTCGTTAATAATACAAAAAGTGGACGTGACTTCGGTATATGAAAAAACACATTTTTTTTTTTTTAAATGTCATACGATTGCGTAATTGGAAGTTTATTTCTACCGACTTTTTGGAATATCAAAACGTACAGCATAATTTACATAGAGCGAAACACACGTTTCGAAGAAAGAGAATCTTAAAACAATTGTTTTGTGGCTAAAACTCACTATAATTTCAATTCAAAGGGGCTAACTTCATTTTTGAAAAAAAGCTAAAATCATGCCGAATAAAGGTGGTAAAACACGGGAAATTTCGCGTGATGAAACCTACAAATTACACGTACGTTTAATACAAATAATATAAAATATATAGTATTAGTAGTAGTGTGGTATACTTGGGGTTCTGACATTTCACGAATCTTATTTTTTTCTGAAATATTTAATGAAAGTTCACGAAACACGTCGCACTGCCGTTATTTAAGGGGTCGTGTGTAGGCAATTTTAACGAAATCTTTGAAAAAAATGAAAATTTGACAGAGTTTATTTTCGTGTAAACACAAAAACGATCCCGAGTGCTTAACGCGAGTATTTATTGTGTAATCGTTAAATGTGTTCAATAACACGTTTACGTAAAAATACCTTATCTAAGCGACATTAGAGTTTGAACACATTGTTGTATTTTTATGATAATTAATGACAACAACATGATCTATGGTACGACATTAAATTCCAATTAACTTGAACGAGACAGTGAATATTCAAGGTTAAAAAATCCGTAACTTTTTTCCTATAAATTAATATTTAACTACTAAATGAATACCACCAATGTCGCGTCATCCCCCGTACAAAGTTTTTCGATTTTTCGACACGACGTTTTCGTGTTCAAAAACGCGACCGCTGGACGTCCCCCTGGACAAGTCCTAACAAATATAATTCAATCAATTTTCATGTTTGGCATAAGAGTTTTTCCGGTAAAGCATGTTTTTGAACAAAACAAACAGGTCACACTTACAAGATTTACACAAGTGCATATTATTAATAACAATGTTTCAAACCCGATAATTCAATATACTCGATTATATTATTTAATATTGTTTATTGATATTAATAATTTATTACGTATTACGTAATATTATATTCATCCTGTATTTGAAATATACAAGATAAGATTAAAATATTAAACGATTACATTGCTATTGTCTATTAAGAAGTATTGGTTATTTTTATTATTTATTTTCTTTAAAGCAATACAATTATACATATACACTCGTATATATACTTGAGTAATGAGTACAGAATGAAAGTGATAAATTGTAAAGTTTGAGGCATCAAAAAAAAAAAAAAATTGAAAAAAATCACTTAATATAACAATTTTCAGTTGACAAAACCGTATAAATTTCATAATTCATAGTTATTTTATTGCATATCGGAACAAATACAAATACGAATCAAAAGGTAAAACACCATCGGGGACCCCCGATGCCAATGCCTTTTTTTTTTCATAAGTTTTGACTTAATAAACGTACATAATATAATTTTCACTATTGTGGTGCATTCCTTTAGTTCTAATGCCTATAAGTATAGACTATAGTAGTTTATACTTAACCACGTGCCACTCTATTGCATTGTCCTCGCTACGCCACTGATCCTGATGTTATAATATTATTAAGAAGACGTTGCAGTATAATTTAGGGACCTGCGTACCGGAACAGAAACATTCGACGGGACCTTAAAAATAAAATTAAAACTTAAAAATACTAAAAAAAAAAAAACTATTAGCCCAAAAGCCTACAATATTACCGTGTCGGGATTATATTGTCGACCTTACGATTGACCTAAACGATTGGAACGCGACGCGCCGTGAATGGGAAACGCTGCGCGCCGTGTAACGAGCATAATAAAAATTAAATTCCGTTTTAATGTTTTTTTTTTTTTTTTATATATATATTTTTTTCTCGTTCTCCGGCGGCGATTTACTAGACATTTCCAACGACCGGCGGATACATTAATTCGCTGTTACGTGAACCGTCTCGTTTATAAAAAAAAAAGAAAAAAAATGTTTTATTATTATGCCACACATATGTACGAATAATTATAATCAAACGCATATAATATTTATAATAATAATAATTATATTTATTGTGCATTTAGGAGGTATGCATGTGAAACTGCAGCAGCGCTGTGTAATAATAATAATTAACTATTGTACGAGTTTTTTTTTTTTTTTTTTTAATATATATTTTTATTTACCTCTTCCGGAGGAGAAACTAATTTTTTTTAAAAACTCTTTTTCAATTGAAATATTACACGATGGTAATAGGTTAGGATACGTTTATATCAGGTCAGGTGTATTAGGCGCGCCTAATGGTTTTTTTTTTTTTGCAATTTTTTTATTATTATTATTATTATTATTATTTTCCATACGCCTACTGTACAAGAAAGACGAACTCAACTGTCGGTTATATAAATTCGTATAATATCAGATAACGATATTGACGAATTAGATGGTTAACTAGGCACCCCCACGGCACATCCCCAAAATAAAATACTTAAATTAATTAACATAATAATCCGTGCACAGTACAAACAATGTGAACGTAAGTTATTATTTAGGGCTCGGAATTAATTGCAAAGCGCGTCTTTTTTCTTTTTTCTTTTTTTTTAGTCAATACCTTCCAAGTACATGTAGTCCGCTTGCGTTGTAACGGATACTTCAAAAGTAAGAAACTTTTATTTATTTTTTTTCGTTTTTTTTTTTTTTTCATTTACAATGCGCGATGGTAAAATCCCACGTTTATTTGCCTTAAATCCGGTGCTGTACAATACATCTTGTATATCTGTATCTAGACAATTTAACAAAAATGTTTCTGTATTTTGGGTACAAGATATCGTGCATCTTAATACAATTGTTTCCGTCTTAGTTTAACAAAAATAAAATATATAATATTATGTATTAATATACTAGTTTTATTTTTTATTTTTTACAATTATCAATCATCAGTATTATTAAATATATCTCCGGATACCCTCAAGATATTTGTATCTATATCTAGATATTAAGTTGTTCTTGTACCCAAATAACGATCGCTATCAACTGTAATCACTATATTATTAGGTAAATAAGTAGCAAAAAAATATTATACGTTATAATTTCACTTTTCGATGATAATAATAATAATGAAAAATAATTCTTCGTGCGGGAACTGATTTTGTTTTTAACTGTTGCGCGCCCGGCAACGTGTCGTTTAAAATAATTATAAAAAAAAAACGTATCGCAATAAACGCAAACACAATCCTTACAACAATTAATTGATTTTTAATACTTTAGCAGTTATAACACGGATATTACGTCATTGCGGTTCCAAAAGTCATAAAAATTGCTAAAAAAAAAAATAAATATATTTATTTATTATTATTTTTTTTTTTTAACACCGTCGCCTTATAAACCTGTTACAAGATCAAATTGTATAACGCATAAAATATGTCAATGTCCTCCGCGATATATTAAAAACGGACGACGTACGCGCGTGCATAACGAAAGACAACGAATTTTCGCAATATCGTAAAAGATGAGTAATAAGTTAATACGCCGATGGCAACTGCCGTTTGTATAGTGGCACCATATACACGTATATTATTACGTCTAATCGCCCAGACAGGTTAGATTTATGTGCTAATTGCATTATGCATTCGCATGTGCTACGTTATAATATAGCGGATCAATATTCGAAGAGTTTGCCAAATTTCGTATAATATTAAGACGTCCGTGAAGTTTGAAGTCACTAGGGGAGGGGGCTGCGCGAAGTTGGCCAAAACTTAACTAACTAGAAAACAAAGTTGCCAAGCAAATTTTCGCGAATCAATTACAAAATATCAGTGCAAGTTTGAAATCCCTAGGTCAAAGTTGGGAACGAGGGTGGGCGGGCTGCATCTATTATCCTTATTGCATAAATATTGCTGATTTTTCCGGTTTTCTCCCGTTATTGCGAAAAGTACAAAAGGAAAATCAACGGTCTTTTCCTCGGGAAAAGAGAGTCACTGAAAAATTGTCTATAGGATCAATTATACGATTTCCGGTCGAAATGTTGTTCGCAGACGGACGTATTCGGACTTGTACATGATACTTTTTAAAAGTATTTCGAGTACGTACAAATATAGATATTATTTCATTTAGAATACGTATTTGAATATTACAGATTCTTTTGAAAAGTAATCGTAAATATTTTTTTCAATATACATTATAGCTGATATTATATTAGAGCGAGTTAAAACGCTCGAGTTTAAAATAATATTGAAACAAATATTAAAAATTACAAAAGTATTTCTCGATTTCAAATAGACAAATATTTAAAATACCTCGTGGAATGTTGAAAAATTATTGGAATATTTCGATTAAAATATCCCTACCGGGATGTCCTACCTGCTTAAATACATAACAATTTCTGGACAAATAAAATAAAAGTTTACAGTGTGCGATGGAAAAATTCCACGTTTATTTGTCTCGAGTAGAAGACGCCTTGAACCCAAATGCTGTAAATGTATCTAGATAAATATTTTCGTATCTTGTATCTGTATCTTAGATACAAAATATTGCGCATCACAGTAGAAGTGTCTAAGTGATACTTTTTCGAGTATAAAGATAGGATATATAGAAAAAAAACCAAACGATATCGTATATTAAAACCATAATATTCAACGCGTGAAATACATTCCTCGCCGCCACGCTCAGAATCTAAAAAACCGACGTATACGATTTCACCGCCGCCGCCGCTTATCGTTTCTTATATTTTATTATTATATTATTCTACTTTCACATTATTTATATATTATAATGCATTTATGTGTGTGTGTGTGTGTGTGTTCACTCAAATGAACGCCGCCGACTATATAAAAAAAAAAATTATACAGCAGCGCCGATAATGTGCGACTTCGGAAATATTTGGTTCGTTCAACTCTCCGGATCGCGCGGCACCGCCGCAACCGACCAAGTGGATTCTCCGCCGGGTGTGTGCATAAACGTATAGGTTACAAGGTATAATATTCGTAGGTACCTCTAATAATTGTGCTATTATTCTACAGAGCGATTATAATTTATTTAGCGAACCCGGCGCGGTTGTCACGTATCGTCATTGTTATCTATAAATGATACGCGCGCGCGCGCGCGCGCGCCCGGGAATTGCCGGGTAAAATTCCAACAGTTCTCGTTTATTACATCGAAAATTATTTGTTTTCCAAATAGGTTTAGAATACCCAGTTTGTTAAACCAACCGACGGGCCCGACGATTCGACACGCCAATAATAAATTGCCGGCGCGTTTTTCGTTATAACATACAAACTCCGTAACGAGTTCGGATCCTAAGGCCGTAGGGATGAGTTAACTGTCCAGCAAAAAAAAAAAAAAAAAAAGATACAATTATAATACAAAACGCATTCGACTGGTATTCTCTTATTTCTGTATGGATATCGTTTTGTTATCGCCGAAAATATCAAAATCGAATATTGAAAACGTATTTAATTACAATATTCGATATTTGTCATTCGAGTTTTGACGAAAACGATTCGTTTTTTGCGAATTGCGCGTGGTACTTTTGATTTAACGTAAAAATAGCACGTTTAAAAGAATTTTCGATTGATGATCAATACGAAATATATATATATATATAACATTATAGAAAATAACGATACAACATATAAATGTTAACCTAATAACGGTTTGAATTATATGTTTTAATAATAGTGCAATAAATATTAAAAAAAAAAAATAAAAATAAACACTCGAAACCGATACTTGCCCTGACGTGCAGTTCTACGGGAAATATGCAGTTTTTATTTAAATTTTAAAATTAAAAATTGTAATTTTAATAGTTATGGTAATGCGTCGATGTGAAATCAGCCGTACGATTACGGGATACCGGTGAGCGACACATTATCGTAGACGACTCCGTTGGCCGCCCTCAGAATTTCGACTCTAGTGTCGAATAGGAATTTCGAGAAAACCGTGGGTGGGCTAATAGCAAAACCGACGGGGATAGACGACGTTTTGCAAATGTGATAGTATGTAACGGTCAGATATTATAAAAAAAAACTCAGTGAAAAAAAAAACCCACAAAATCGAATTCACTCGACGGTAGACAATCCGCAGTGGTTCGTTATAAATATAATAATCACCCTGTATACGTCGCTATACAGCCGGCACTGCATAACCCGTCCGTCGCCGGAGCGGCTGTGGAGTTATTCCCCTGTATAATGTCCATTATTATTATAACCGGATCCGTCGCGCGAACACGTGTCACTTTTTCCGTTTTTTTCCCACTTTTTTTTTTTTTTTTTTTTTTTTTTTTTTAACGCACATTTACATATATTATTATTATTTTGATCGTCACAAACTTGTTACCTACGGGGAAAAAAAAAATACCGTACAAATATAATATAAATAATAATAATAATAACAATACATTCAGACGGGAGCAGCTGCAGTTAATCCAACACGCACGTACATTAAAATATTTATAAAAAAAAATAATGATAGTTAACTACTCGTATTTGTATCTGTCTGTCTAGAACCTACTCGCGCCTACAATCGAAGTGATAATAGTGGCCCCAGAAACGTATTTACGGGGGTGTCCGGGGGTGCTGGACCCCCACCAAACTACCCCTTCAAGATTCAAATAAATAAATATATATTCCTGCAGAATAAGTAAGTTAGTAACGAGTAAGTATATTATAGTCGTGTCGTTGTGACGACGGTTTCCAAGTTGCGGATTATTATAAAATGCGATAATGGCAAGGTACTTTATGATAAATATAATAGACTTTATCGCAAGGAAAATCTGATTTATAATTAGTAATAAGTTCGACAATAGAAGAGTTCCAACTGTGGGAAAGGAAACCTAAAAAAAAAAATTGGAAATTAAACCAAATAATTCCATTGACGCACTGAAGCTAACGCAGACACATATCCAGGCGTAAATAAATTATTTCAAATTTCGGCTACACTTCCTATATCTTCGGTGTCACAGTTGTTCGTATCTCAAAAGGATACAAACATATCTACGAAACACAAATATCTGAGATAAGAATTTATTATAAAAGAAATTTTAATGTTTTAGAATAAATTGGATTGGCTATGTTGTACATTCACGGAGAAGTGGCAATAATTTATTGATGGAATTGATTAGATGAATTATCGAGAGAAAAAAACGAGACGACTGGAATTTATTTCATAATTTTTTTTTTTTTTTTATAATATAATATAAAATATATATTTAATTGAACCCTCCCCTCCATAAAATGTATAGGTACGTAACTGTAATAAACTCCCATAGTTTTGAACAGTTGCATATAAACCACGGACCTCCTCTCCCAACCAGAAAAATTTGAAATTACGCCTCTGAGCGGCCCGGCCCACTAAAACCCAATGGGTTTTAATGTGTCAGACCCGATAATTAAACCCGACAAAAAAAAAAAAAAAAGAAACAAAGAATTCAATTTTAGCGGTAATTGTCGAATTTAGTTGTACAGTACAATATACTATACAATAAAACACACTGAATATAATTTAAAATCTGTAATTGTTAACGTAACATTTCAATTAAACACATAATACGTTCATTCGGATTTTTATTGTGTGGTTTTTAAAAGTTCAATATAATAACAAAGTATAAAATATTCATTTTTATTATATAAATTAAACCGTTTAATATTATTATTTATTAACAAATTAACCGTGCGTTTCTGAAATATATAGTATTGATAACGAAATAACGAGTATTCAATGTACTTACATAATAGATTGATAACAAATTGAATAAAACAACTAGGAATATAATGAGAAATATCAACAACAAAAAAAAATAAGCGTTAAAAAAACGATGTTGCCCGTGGGTTTTCCGAACCCTGGGTTATAGTACAAGTATTAAGTATATTATTGACGAGAGCCGTGGCGATTCGATATGGTTTGTGTTTTTGTAGACCCGATCCTGCACATCCTGCTAAAAAAAAAAAAAAAAAACGTCTAAAAGGGAATGGGAATAGTAATATTCTGTAAAAAAAAAAAATGTAAAACAAAAAGGGCAGGGTAGGCGTTTGCACCGTTTACTTTTAAAATAGCCCCAATTAACCCGCCGAAATAATGTACCATTATTTATACATATACAATAATATTGTACATTTTTTTTTTTTTTTTTTTTATATAAATAATTAGTACGAAGTCGTTTCGGCCGATCGCTTACGTCGATTGCGATAGGCTTTTAATATTTTTTTTTTTCGCCAGCAATTTGAAAAGTACATTTAGTCGTTATGAACGATAATTATTAAAATTATGATTGTAAAATGAAAGGAGAGAATAGATACGTACTCATAGTTATATAAAATGAAATGTTAATAATTCACCCGTCTAAAAGCTCGCACGCCCGGAAAACAAAAAAAAAAAAACTGAAATGACGGCACGTAATCCGTCGACCCTCTGGTACGTACAACGCCAACAACAATAAAAAATGTAAAAAAAAAATTAAAAAAAAGTCTATATTTACACAATATCGTGTGTACGAACATTTTTTTAGTATAACAAAATTACGGCTCGTATCGCACAATACAATACGTTATTTACGGGACGGTACTAGGTTTAGGAGCGGCAAATTTCGAATAAACCAAATTTATTTTATTATTATTTTATCCAGTATGCCGAAATCGATGTTCATTGTTCAGCAAATACAAAAAAAAAAAAATGTAACTTTATTACTTTCAGAAAATGGTGATGTTAATAAATCAGATATTGATGCAACAGAAATTACAGATGTGTTATTGATAGGTGTATTCGAATAATAATTCGAAAATATTTAAATCCAATTTCACACAACCCTCCTCCCCCCAATCCATTAGAAATTTTACAGTTTTAAATAATGACAATTTTATACCAAACTGATAACTGATAGCACTTTTTTTCTAAATCAATAATATTCAAAAACTGTTTTAGGTGTTCTATGTGAACTAAAAAAGGTCAAGTAATCTTCTATAATTTCTGTTGAAAGAAAAGTGATGAAAAATCTTGAGTTCGAACACGTATTGACTGGATGTTGCACATGAAAAGGCTCGCAAAATAAATTGTATTTAATATATTTCGAGTATTGTAGTTTAATGTATGGATAGTGTACTGTAAAATATCGGTTATAAATATAACTCGCATTTTTTCCATTACATTTATTTTAATATTTATTATTTTTATATTTTATAAGGAAAACTGAGAACGTTTTTTGTCGTTTTTTTTTTATATATATATATATATAAGGAAGGGTTTATCGTTTTTCCAAAAAGTACCTATTGAATAGGAATAGCGTAAATTAGATTTGTCTAGTACGGCAAAAACCTAATCCCTGTATGATTATACATAGGATTTCTATCGATCGTTGACGCGATTCCTGTTTTCCGGCCGTATGCCAATAATCGTCTTATATGCTTTATCAATTTTGTAATTATATTATAACATCGGAGCTGTTATCTAAATAGCTGTTTTTAAACTCTACCAACACCTGCCTAAATGTTTGGTTAGGCACGGTGCACCGCGATCCATTTACACTCGAATTGTCTCTGGCCGCCAGCTATAAAATTAATTGAAATTTTAATAAAAAAGGGGAGTTTAATTTATATCTGTAACGATAAATCGTTGCTAACAAAACAACGATTTTGAGTAAAGTCCGGTAAAAATGTTGAATTCTGTAATAATTTGTAATTTACAAAATTAATTTACAATTGTTCGTAGTTTTTCGTCTCGAATTGTCGTGTAATTTTACGGAGTCGGAAAAGTTTTAATCGTATAAATTTGAAAACGGCAAAACGCCGTGGATTTATACAATTTCCATTTAACTTTAAACTAATCAAAAAAATTATCGTATTATGCTCAACTTTAATTGCGACGCAACTAGTGTTAAATATACAAACATTTCTGTTCGGCCAAACAAATTGTATCCAAGTAAAAACTCGAAAATGTCGAATGCCTATGAATAACTAAAAAAAAAAAAAACGGTGTTTTCAAAATTCGTTCGCGTCTAAAAGGGACGGGAATATTAATATTCGGTAAAAAAAAAATATGTAGGTCTCTACGATTATTTTTAACTGAAATCAAGAAAACGAGACCTGTCCAATGAAAACCGAAACGAGATTTCCGAGGGTACAATAGATGTTGTTAACAGATGGAAAACAAAAAGCTACGCATCGCAATAGTAAAGCCAACACGTCCGTCCGAACTATGATCGGGATCTGAGAAATTTAATATTTAAATTGGCATCATGGGCTTGAAATAAAACTGAAAGCACTTAATCTTCCCATGTACCTGCTAAAAACCATCACATCTTCCATAACAGACAGAACATTCCAAGTAAGAATAGACACAGACCTATCTCTACAACACAAAATCAAATCTGGAGTCCCACAAGGATCAGTATTGGGGCCAACGCTATTTAACATTTACTGCTATGACATCCCCAATCCCCCTAACTCTCAACTGGCAATGTTTGCGGACGACACAACAATACTCACGCAAGATAGCGTATTAAACTTATCAATCGAAAAACTACAATCTTCATTAAACGAAATTACCTCCTGGTTCAAAAAATGGAAGCTGAAACTAAATCCGACTAAAAGCGAGGCTAAAATATTCACATTAAAAAGATATAACGATCCAATAAATATAAGCATAAACAACCAGATCATACAATGGAACAGAAAAGATGACTCAGTAAAATACCTTGGAGTTTTTCTCGATGAAAAACTGGCATGGAATATCCACATAAACAAAAATCTTACTCAGGGATATGCCAGGATGAGAATTCTCTACCCCTTAGTGAACTACTCTCCAAATGAAATCTTCTCTCCTTCTCTACACCGCAATAATCAGACCACTGATAACTTATGCCTGTCCTGTATCATCCGCTGCCTCTATAACTAAAATAAATAAAATACAAATCTTACAAAATAAATTTTTAAGGATATGTCTCAAAGCACCGTGGTTCATGAGAAATCCCCAGATCCATAATGACACGAAAATACCCCTGATACATGGATTAAAACCCAATTTAAAAATTTCCACGCCAAACTAAAAAACTTGGACGGTGCTCGTCATTACAATATAGGAAAAAAAACACTCAATAGACGTCTGCGGCCTCGACTTTCCCAGGACATTCTTTTAACAGACACAGAAGACTCATCATCAGAAAATGAAGATCATTATTACTATACTAGACCTCATCGTTATTATTATATTCGTGTATGTAACACATTATTATATCACTCTCACTATTAATAATTATGTCATTAATAAATTTATAATCATTTAAATTTGTAACAAATAAAATTGTAAAAATTAAAAAGTTGTAATAGCACTAGGTGTGCTGAAACATTTTATAATTATAATAAATATAAAAAAAAAATATTTAAATTACACCGGGAATACTGTGTGCGGTCTTCGTCGCAAGACTTATCGTTTGGATTTTAAAATAATAACATTAGAAACGAATCGTCGTGTGTGCGGTACCCTACCTATTACCGATTTATATCGATATATTCACATACGTTAAAAATTCTACTCGAAATGTCTGTGGGCACGCACGAACGTATAATATAATATTAGTGTATCCGATAGAAAATTATACGCAATACAGAAACGAAAACGGGTATTAGCGCGATTAAATTTGTCGTCGGAAATTCAGAACACGATTCGCTCGCGGTCGCCGGCGGTTGGGTGTGCGAATGGGAAAAAATTAAAAAAAAAAAAAAAATTACGATTTTTATTTATTTCTGCGTAAGAGAACCGAACGTTTTTCTCGGACGGGCCCGTTGTTTTTTTTTTTTTTTTTTTTTGTTTAACGAAACCGGCAAAATGCGCGGGCATCGCGGACGGTTTTATCGCGGACAGCCGAACAACTCCCGCCGGTTTCTATACGGTTTCGAGGCACAATATTATTCGGGTGGCCGGCTTAGACTTCCCCTCCGGCTAACCCGGCGATCGGCCCGAGGGCATATATTTTTTATTATTATTAGTTTTATTCGAAAACGCGTATACGCGGCGTATTAATAACGGACGCCCGTGTCCTCCGATTACCGGAGGCATTTTTTTTTTTTTTTTTTATTATTATCTATTGATATAAATTTATTACCTATGCGCGCACATGGGCGCGTATATACGTCACGTCAACCGAACGTGAACGCCGCCGTGCCAACGGACGCGATCGTTCCGGAGATTTTTCGCACGTCATTATAATAATGTTATTTCGTTATTTTACCCGTCGTGATATATCCATACACGCCGGTAACGGGCAGGTATGCGCCGGGCGCCCGTACGGAGACTGCTCCTCCTATAATATAATAATGTTTTAATATTATTGTTATAAACGCGTACGTAAAAAAAAAAAAAAAAAAAAAAAAAAAAATATCGTATATTGTAATAAACAATAGCCGCGAATACCCGCCGACACGCCGGCCGAATTAGAAATTAGTATCGGCCGTCCGTGCGGTTGCGACGCGATGCGACACGCTGCAGTTTAGCGTTCTGATAATATACCATATTGTCTATATATTTAGACGACGGCATAGAAGGGGCTACATCCTGTACAATATATATATATATATATATATATATATTTATAATTTTTTTTTTTTTTTTTTTAAACCGATACTGTTTAACATAATGGAATAAAAATTTAAAAAAAAAAAAAAAGGATATAACGCCCGGACGTTATACTGGTTAGGCATACGGGGAATGATTGTTGTAACGTTTAATATAGCCGTTCGTGTGTTTATCGCGTTCAAATGCATTAATACTCGTGTCGGATTACACGTATGTCGAATTTCGTTTCCCGATAAAACATATCAAATGATATTATAATTGTCTAAAAAAGACGGAAAAAAAAAAACCGTACCTGTATATGTAATATAGTTTCCCGTCGATTCCTAGCAGCCGGGTCGAACTCGTCCGTGTAGCACAATCCCATTTCTGTTTATATCGAACACGATTCGTTTCGTAAACGACCGCCGCCGCCGCCGCGTTCTTTCGCCTCTCGGCCATTGATGTTAATCTCGTATAGTTATGGAAACAGAAACAATCGTCTGCACATTACGGGAAAACGGAAATATCAACAGTATAACAATGGGCCCGGTACTGCGACAAGAGACGGCCACGGGATCACGTTAATACGAATATTTTTTCTGTTAAAAAATTAATATTATTTTCAACAACTGCCCCCCCCCCCACGTAATCGCTGTTTATGTTACGATATTGTTCGTTGTAGGCGTCCTGTGTAGGCAACGTATACGGATACGCGAAATATGATTTGTCTGTTGCGTATAGAATGTACACATGCACATTGATATTTTAAATGAATAATAATAATAATAATAATACCAATCGATGCACATCGTATGTACAACGGATTTTTTTTTTTTTTTTTTTTTGTAAAAATCCATACAATACTACGCTGTAATTATTTTAAACGTGTAGCTTCTCTGCGCTTTGTTCCCTATATTAATGTCGATGTTAAAAATATTAAACGTTGGCACAATAATAATTTTAAGATAATTTTCATTACTTCTAAAATGCACACGGTATCGAAACATTAAACGAATTGTACTCAAAACTAGTTTTTAACGTCATATTATACGTACTTACTTACTCTATAGGTACGTTTCAATAATAATATTTCGCATATAAATCGTCATTTAATCGTTTATTAGTATTTCAATATTCGAATCTAATAATATAAAATCGATTTTACCGTCATTATTATACCGTAGCACACTGACGATTTCGATAATAATTTCAAATGTAATATTTTATTCGCGCGAATATGCGGTTGGCCGAACGACACAATTTTAATATTAATCGACCGTAAACATTAAATTCCGCGGTCAGAACAAAAAAACGATACGAATAAAATGTCTAAATATACAGCATACACATAATCACATGAATTGAAATATACAAGAGGTTATTTATTCATAATGAATAAAATAATAAAATAAAGTAAACGGATTAGCGTGACATCGTTAAAAATTAGAAAATTACCATCTACGCACCTGTATGTAAATTATATAAATTATGGTATCTCCAATTATAATATATTTTATTGTGACCTTTGCGCTGATTAACATCAGTTTAATTACTAAACCTGCTATATTTAGATCGTGGACTTTGAAAAAAAAAAAAATATTTTTTTTATTTTTTATAGTTTTTCGACCGTTTTCGGCGAACACGAAGCTGTACACGCACACAAATACCGAAAACATTTAAATTTTTTTTATTTAACGAATCATTTTTTCGTTACCTCCCCTCCCCCCCCCCCCCGTACAATTATGTCTATCGTATTAATCATATAGTACATAAGTAGTCGGTGGTGTATTAAAGGGGGGACGCGATAGGGGATAATCGGGGCGGGCAGCAAATTTCAACGGCCATGAACAGCTCGGAAAAACCGTCAAATACTTGTAATATTACTATTATTAATTTGTATTACTTTTGAATCACAAAATAATTTTATAATCACCCGAGACAAACAAAAAAAATCGGTATTAAAAACGTTTAAAGTTAAGGGGCAACAGGTTATATACGTACCCAGGGCGTTAAACCTCTACATACGCCACTGCAAGCAGTACAGAGCATAATATTTTAATCATAAATAGTTTTAAAACGTTCGGCAATACACAATTATTATAACCGTCACGTTGTCGGTTTAAAAATATCTACTAAATTTTATTTATACGTTCCTAAATTTATTTGTAATGATCTGCAATGACACCGATGGCATCGGTGTTGTTCCTATTTCAATCAGAAATCCCCGATAACATCACCGTATGGATGACCTTATGTCGTTAAAAATATGATTGGAGTGGTGAAATGGAATTATCATAATTTTTTTTTTTTTTTTTTATGCCGATAACATTTATATTGCTATCATTATATTAAATGATAACATGCTCAAAAACGATGTTCCATTAATGTTTTATGCCATACAATCAGTGACGATACCGTACAATTTACGGTATCCATCAGTAATGTCATCACAACGAATTCGCCAACATAATATATGGATTTTTGTGGATAAAATGTATTGTTAATCCTCGTTTCAATCCGTATGGCGGTGAACACAGTTTGCAGATTTCCATCATCGAATCGGTCTTATCCGATTCGCGGGGCAGCAAATGCAATATATTTTGCATCTGGACATTTATCATCACCAGATATTACTCCTGAAAATGCGCATGGGAATTCACAAATAAATAATCCTTTAATTATTATCAAATCACCTTGAATCTAAAAATCAAATACATGCCATCATATATATATATTATTACAGTCATAAATTTACATTTGAAATAAATTCAAATTTATTCTACATTTTCATGTATTCATATATTCTTGTGTATAGAATATGAATTATTCGATTTAATAAATATGACAATTTTAAGTAGAGGAATACATAATGTTAAATGTGCTTTTTTAAAAAAAAAAAATAAAAAAATTTTATGTAGAACTGTAAAAGTTTTAAACCGGCATAAGCGAAGTTTTTTTTATTTTTTTATTGGCTATATCTTGATTCGTAAGTACCGTGATGTGGAATTACGAGTTTTAATGTTTCGACTTCTTTTTTTTATATATATATATATATATATGTCTAACTTCGTTGTAGTATTTGATTACAAAATAATTACAGCTTGTTCGGTTTACAGTTTTAAACCTGCGGATTTTCGTTACTTTTATAATGTTTGAATCATTACTATTATTTTCGTCCATCGCGTGACATAAACTATAAAGGTTTTACGGTTTTTTTTTTTTCAATAGTTGAATTTCACCGGGTAAACAAACCAATTACGTGTGACCAAACTCCTGTGAGATATTATATAAATATTACAAAAAAAAAAGGCAGGTCGAAGGGCTTCGGGTATAGAAAATCATAACGAAATATCGAATAAACGCATCAACGGAACTTTCGTTCGGATACCGAGATAGGTAATTAACTTACGGTCAGAATTTCGATTTTCGCATTTCGCGGGTGCTTTTGAACGACACCCCCTGGCGGGCTTTCCGATCCGGGAATAAGTCTAAGTTTATTTTAACTCTATTAGAGCCCGAGTACTATTGTAAGTACGAAAACATAGTTTTGCCACACCGCCCGTTAGATAGACAAAGACAGAGGACGCCGTCCTCTTAATTCGTATAGCAGTATAATAAATTGCACGACAGGCACTGACCACCGACTTGAATAATGAAAATCCCAGATTTGTTTTCGTACAATAAAACAATAATATTATACTTCGGTAATATTCACGTCTGTGCGATTACGATGCAGGAAAAAACATTATAATAGAATTGTTTTTTTTTTTTAATTGGACTTGACCGAATGCTATCTTTTTCTAACAATTTTGTAATTATCTATGATGTTATACTTGTCTCACTCTCGTACGCTATTAATAGGTACTGCGGATGATCTTAAACGGTACGGTATCATTTTCTAATAATGTTGTCCCCCCTCCCCCACCCAGACTCTGCTATCAGTCGAATTCTTAATAGGTCTACGGACAAAAGTCATAGGGTTTACGTGCGTTTAATATTGTAAATCCGTTTTGGAGGTCAATTACGCCTATTAAATCAAACGCATTATTAAAATAATTACTCCTCTGATAACAAAAAAAAAAAAAAAAAATCCGTGGATAACGCTGGACTTTGCGTTTTATCACTACATAATAATAAACGCATACCGTACACAACTATTACCATACTAACATTATTGTATATTATAGTTAATATTATTCTTCTGTTTTTCAAGGGCAGGTGGAGGGAATACTAATAAACATACGATTATATTATCTTGGACAGGACTAAATTTATCTTCAAAAATAAGATATCGTTTAATTCCGAACATTTTTTCGAACTTAAATCATTTAGATTTTCCTCAAAATATTAAAATCAAATTAAAGTTGATATACATACATACAAAACTACATACTAGAAAATTCGAACGTAATTTTCACATTAATTATGATATTTATCGATTAATAAATACATATAATTTATAAATATATTATGAAATTTTTAAAAGTTAAAATAAATTGTTTAATATAAAACTTATAAATCCAGTTTTGGTTTCAATAACACGTTCAGGAATTACGTAATGAAGGAAAACTGTTATGGTTTTATTTTATCCAATATTAAGAATTAATTAAACTAGTTTCGTTTTCGATTAATTATAAATTATCGACGTGTTAACATCCAGTTTATGCATCAATCATCATTCGACGGTTTCCGCATTTGGAACCTAGGGGGTATATTTTAATACTTTGATTTTTTTGTGCAATATTTTAGTACGAGTTAGGTTAGGACGATTAGTTCAAAAATTAATTGCATTATATAGATTGTGTGGTTTTTTTAAAAAAAAAAATTTAATACTGATATTATACCTAAGTGCGTAATATTATTATTAAAGGTATACGGAAGTATTATGTATTTTTATTAAAACGATAGATTCATTTTAATAGCCGGTTTAAAAACTAACCGCCGATGATGGCGACTCGTGTAATACCTTACCAGTAGTAGTTCACTAGTTCAAATATTTTATCTGAAATTATTTATAAACGCTGTACGTGTATATCAGGCGTAACTAATATTATCAAAGAAAAGCGCGGTTTTTCTCTCTCGTTTAAATTACTCCGTTAAAATATTATTACCACATGTAGACGTACGAATGACCTCGAGCATGGGCGTTCCGAGTGGGACGCGGGCAAGACCCCCCCCCCCGGGGTTTTAATTCCTACACAACATGATAATATTTTATTAAATTTAAAAGCTTACTTAATATTAAAAAAAAAAAAAAAAAATCGCCATTTATACTTTTTAAATTACCCTTGTCCCCTCCCTGGCAAAATGTCCGCCGACGGCCGTGGCCTCGAGTGTCGAGTCCAAAATTCCGGAAACGACACGTGTTCGTGCGTATTCATAGATTGGACGACTACAACAGTGGCGGTCAAATGATTTTGTTACGGTACGGGGGCGAGGAGGAGGTAAAATAGATAAGGCAAATTTTTTTAACTACTATTATTATTTACACTAATTGCCATATTGATAAATTTCTAGTTTAACAACATTGTCGAAATTGTACGTAATAATTGACTAAAATAAATAATATTACATTTTTCATAATGCCACCGTACGCTACACAGTGTTTTCGACAAAATATATTCCTACATATCACACTGAAGCTCTGCTCAGAATCGTTTTGTCGAACAAAGTAATTTATCATTTCTTTCAAATTCAATACAACCGAAACGATGTGCTTTCGCCAATACCGACACCCGCAGTGCGAAGTGGTCGCCACCTCTTTTTTTTTTAAATTTTTTTTAGTATATAAATATTGAAGGGAAATGAGGTCGTGACGGGGATATATCCCCTCCCCGTTTAACGTCCCCTAAACTACGACTACAAAAATTATCATAGTAAACGCTATAAATTCTGAATTTATACGACACACACGATTGCACGTGCCAGAAATAAAAACCACTCGTATCGGGCGTACCGGCACGGCGTCGCCTGCGACAAGGCGAGAGGGTTTGTGGAGGGCGAAGTGCGAGCACCGCCGGTCGAAAATCAATAATCTCATTTGTATAGCCGCGGATGAATTGGCACTGAGGCACTTTTTTTTTTTTTTTTTATTTTATTCTTCTTCTTCTTCTTCTTTGCTAATACTAACCGGTAGATTACGCAATGATGTTAATGTAGGCCGGTCTGTTATAAATTATAATATATTATACGATACGGCCGGCACCTGTGGATTGTGGTCGAGGACATTCGGGATCGGAGAACGACTAAACGCGGACCTTTAGAAACGCGCGCAGGAATGCCGTATATCGGTATATCCCGTATAATATTATACTGATCTTGTATAACAACACGTATATTAATATTATAATACAATTACGAATAATCGGACCGGTATAGATACGATAATAACGTTAAACCAGAGCCCGGGCCGTATTGTAATGTCGTCCGATATTGTTATAGGATTTCATCAAGGATGGGTTTTCGCCCAATATTACAGAATACTCGATTCTTGACGTGAGAAACGTCTCCTGTTTGAAATATCTTCATTGCAAAATTCGTAGCCGGTAAAAAAATTATCATTTAACTAGTTTACGACAAAACGAATTTTGTAATTGTTTTAACGTCAGAACTATATAAACACTATTTAGATCAGGGGTCTCCAACCTTTTTTTTACGGCCGCCATATTTGAGATACGCTTCGACATCGCGAATCAAATTTTTGTAGCGAGTTTATAGAGACGTAATGAAACAGAAAACAAATAAGAATTATTTTGTTTAACTATAATTTTACAAATGAGAAAAACGTTTTATTGTGATAAGTTACTGTTACTTAATGAAAAGTTTGGAATTGCTTGTCTTTTAAAATTCCGTGATAGATTCGATCAAATTCGGTTGTCGCTCGTAAATATCCGTCAATTGAGTTTGTTCTATACTTTGATATGACGTATTTCATTTTTTATAGAGTTTGCTCATTATTAAGTTTGCTAAATATTAAGTTCTACCACCTACATGGGTAGGTGGTAGAACTTAATATTGAAATCATTTCACGTGTACATTTTTTTTTTTTTGAGATTTGGAAAAGAGTCCTCTGACAACACGATGACGTAAAATGTTTGCAGTCTGGTTTCCTTGAAACCGTTTTCGAGGAGGTTGTTCGATATGAGCTCGATAACTACGAGCTGAAGTTCCGTTGGTAAAGTTTGAAATTCTGCGGTGAATGGATTTTCGACAATTCGAATGCGCTCAAAACGAACGATAAAAAAACATCAGTTTATTTCCGGCGGACCGTAGGTTTGAGACCCCCGATTTAGACAATACAATTTGTATTAAATGCAACGACAATGGTGACTATAGTCCGTCGGGTTAACACGTATCGTTCTTATCGTTATAATACATAATAACGTATCGAAATCGTTACCAAAAGTCATCTCGATTTCGATTTGTCTTATTGATTGTCGCGGTATCGGATCGCCCGTCTCCGGATTTTATGTAACCCGAGTACCGGATCGGCGTGTATTGTGGGCAAAATATTTGTGGATAAGATATGTTGGTCGTAATTACAATATGCGGTTAGATTATGTTTGGTGTGGGTATACCATGCGGTAAGTATACACCTACATACAGAAACTCGACTATCCTAACACCGAGACCACTGCGTGTGAATATTATATCGTTATCGTTCCCAGTGTTTAACTTGTACATAGCTCGTATCATCGACGTAATTACTGACGCTTATTACCTATTACCATCAGTGGCGTATTATCTTGGATTTTTCTGTTCTGGTCACACACTTTCACCCGTGCCTCCTCCGGTTCATCTTCTAGAAACACCGGTGAATTACACGCGAGTTTGTGTTTCTAACCGTACAAGCTAAAAAGTACTTTGGAGGCTAGGCGTGCCCGAATAATATTTATTTATAATATTTGTAACTAACAAATTAACATATTTATTTAAAGGTAAACGAAATGTGCACCAAACGTTACAACACGACGCAGAGAAGACAATTATTATGCGGTCTACACAGGTAATATACGCGTTTATATATTCCGCGCGATATCAAATCAATTTTGAAAAAATCAAGTCGATTTGATCAAGTGCATCTTGAAAAATATGATTTTTTTTTTTTTTTTAAGGTGTGCAATGTGGCTGAAACGCTCCCATCAATATTATATATTGCTTGCCAAAGTTGACTATCACCGAAAAATAATGCTGCCCCGGGGCAACTGCCCCCCCTAAATATTTCACTGGTTACCGAATTAAAATATTATCGCGTGTGATGCTGCATGAGGATGCTGCACGGCTGTGCCTATAACCTCGGGCGAAGTGATGGGAAATCAGATTTATAACGCTTTAATAACGCACATGCGTGTATAACACATGGACACGTAAAGAATATACGTCTATGGTATTATGTTAAAATGTATATTAGTTAAATATAAAAAATATTTCGGTTGGAAATAAACTGATTAGACCGACAAATATTTGCACAAATTATTTCATATGTTATTTGTCTTACATAGCAAATCGCTTGATTTCAACGGTATTGCCGATTATTATAATTTTCGGCCAAAATACTGTCGGCTGAAATATTCGTACGCTAAATTGTAGACACCGTCAGGCAAGGTAACTCGACCTCTTCCTACTTCTCAATTCAAGCCGGAATCCCGCGGGGGAGTGATCTCGCCCCCGACTTATTCAACATATACACATCGGATATTCCCAAAACAATAAACACAACCCTGGCAACATATGCTGACGATACAGCTGTACTGGCGTCTGATATTAGACCCCCGTACAATCCTCTCTAGCTCTCCAAACACATCTCGACCTAATAAGCACATGGGCTCCCCAGTGGCGAACCAAAATTAACCCTGAACAATCATTTCTGTTGTAGTATTCACAACCCGTAGTAAAAAAAACTCCCCATCACTGAAACTCCAAGGAGTAGATATCCCCAAAACCACACGAGTAAAATACTTAGGAATTATACTTGACAAACGATTAACTTGGGGCCCACGCTTAAAGGCAATACGCAAAACATTAAATACCCGTCTACACATGCTTCGTCCCATATTTAAATCAAAATTATCAATCCACACAAAATCGACTTTATACAAATCCTTACTAAGGCCTACATGAGCTTATGGCGTTCAAATCTGGGGTTGTGCAAAACCATTTCAAACTCGCACCATCCGAGCTTTCCAATCGATAGTTTTACGTCTCATAGCTACAGCCCCTTGGTACGAAACAAACAAAACGCTACACAAAGACCTACGATTTGTTACTGTTGACCAGCTAGCCAAAAAATACTACACCAAATTTCATACAAATCTACAGTACCATCCAAATCCTCTCATCCAGCATTTATCTTCAATTACACTCCCCAAAAACACCCCACGCCGTCTCAAAAGACGCTGGTGTCAAGATCTATTAGACTAATTTAAATTTCGCGTTCTGCAGGGTTCTATCACTGGATAGCCTCCCTCATCAAGCAACCACGTTATTATCATTTTATTTTTTTTTCTCTATGTACAAAGTTGTTCTATTTGCTTATTGTGTTTTTTTTTTTTTTTTTGTAAATACCGATTGTAAGTTTTTATAATAAAAAAAAAAAAAAATTATAAACTCCCACATCTACTATCCCGGTCGTTTTTTAGTCATCTGACGCAATATTATTCGTATTATGGATGCATATTTTCCGGACGTGTACCTAATGTACGGAGAAACCGGTACCCGACCGGTTTTCTGGTATCTCGCCATAGCGAGTAGGTTTTTTTCTTTTTTTTTATTAGTATTATTACAAAAACAATACTAGTATAATATTATCATCGTGGCGAAACATAATAATAAATTCTTGTTCATATTTTTCCCACAATAAATATTATAAATTGCTGTGCTCAAATCTGGGCTGCAGGCAGATTTCCCAATACCATTTTTCCCGACTGTCAACCTTTTCCTACCACACAAACGCAGTTATTATAATGTATACATTTATTAGATACATGCATATTATTTGTGTAAATTTTTTTTTTTTTTTTTACATTCACTCAATCCCAATGTAATATGGTTTTATGCCAAAACCCATTCGAATCGTTTGATAAAGGGCAAAATAATAGTAACATTAATGAAATCGACAATATAAACAATATACAGATCGATTACAATTAGTGAACTGGGAAAATTAGGTACGCGCGCGTACGTTTTATAGCTGACAAAACAATTTCGTATCGATTATTTTTTTACAATATTTGGCACCGACGGGCAGTGAGCAAAACGAGCGTTCAATTTGGATTGCCGGGGACAAATTATTTTATTATTATTTTTTTCTCTGTTAAATCTTTTCGAACGAACGTTTTGTTTTCGGTTTCGTCCCGGGGCCGATCCGGCGTCGGTGTCCTTAGCACCGCGTCCCCGCGCACTCGCCGCTCGCCCGGCACCACGACGACGACGACGACGACGACGACGACGACGACGACGACGACGACGACGTACACTGCCCCCACGACGGCGTTACGCAACACCAAGGAATACACACTGCTCGCCGCGGCGGAGGACGCGGTCCGTCCCACGGAGAGCGCTCGTCCGTTTGTTCAAAGCGCACACCGCCGCGCCGCGTGTACGTCTAGCACTAGCCACCGTTACCGTCGACGTCGCGGTCGTACCGGGTCCCGGTCAATTTCGTAGCGGCTGTCGTGCGCGGTAGAAAAAAAAAAACCGTTTTTTTTTTTGTTTTATTTTGTCGGTGAATATTATTGGCGATAAACAGTGCGTTACTTACGGCGTTATAATAATAATAATAATAAAAAAAAAAAACAATTTACCGGCCCGCCGGTCGACTCGTGCGAATTTCGCGATCGTATCGTAAAAAAAAAAAAAAAAACCGTACGTTATATAATTATATAAAAAAAAAAAAAAAAAATTATAATAATAATCTCGTACCGTCGAATCTTAAAACAATACGGGGCGCTCGTTTGCCGACGGACCGATATTAAATATTGTCGTTTATCATGCCGACGAATATCGATTCCGCGACGTCCGCATATTATTACGAATACATGGAAAAAATTTAAAAAAAAATAAAAAGTGTAATTAATTTTATATACGCGTATTACGCGCACGTGCATACAATAATAGTATATATTACGTGAAATTAAAAAAAAAAAAACCGGCGTCAACTATGGTAAATATATATATATACATATGTATATTATAATATTATAATAGCATACATTGTAACGTATAGTTATTTATCGCTTTGGGAGTTTTTATTTTTTTTTTGGTTTTTTTTATACAGGGTGTATCGCGAAACGGCGGCGGGCATTTTTTTTTTTATTTTTTTTTATTCCCGATTAACGTACGCATACGTAGCGATACGCCTTGTATAAACGAACCCGTCTATTAAAACGATTTGCATAATACATGTCCGTATAATAATAATAATAATTAGTAATAAATAATACGGTAATAATTTGCCTATTAGATTACTTTTTATGCGCTTACTGCGCCGCCGGTACGTACGTACGTACGTATTATAATAATCTCGCGAATCCAAACGGCAACAGAAGAAGAAGGAAAAAAAAAAAAAACCGAATAAATAAACGACGACGACGACGTTGCGTAATGATAATTTATATTATTTTTATTATTATTATTATTATTATTATTATATCGGTAAAAGAGAAGTGGCTGATGGTGATCCCGCGCGGCGGACGGTTGGAGCGCAACACACTCGAAAGACCGAGCGTGCGTGTCGAAGGTGTACGGGCCCGCGTGTGTTTTGTTTCGTGTATAATTCGTAACAATATAGAAATTATTGTTGAAAAAAAAAAAAAAAAAAAAAAAACTGTTCGGTTTGCCGGTCGTTTAAAACGCCGAAATTCGCTCCGTCCGTCCGTCCGAACGCGGAGTAATAATAACATATTATAATATACGCGTGCGTAGCGGGGAAAAGTGAAGAAAACCAAAAAAAAAAAAAAAAAAACCAATTTCCCGCGGTCCCGTAATTTATGGCATTTAACAAGAACCGCGCGTACAGGCACAAGATAATATCGGAAAGTTCGCCCGACGACGTGGACTTTTCGGTGAGTGTCTATCGAATATTATTGTGAACCCGCCAACCGGGTTGTATGTATAATTATTATTTTAGTTGTGTATATATATATACCGTCGTCGTGGCCGATCGCACGGTATTTCCGAATTTTCGGAAACGACCAGAAAAAAAAAAAAAACTATATTTACGTCGTTTTAGTAACACGGTCAGGTCACGACGACGGTTTTTTATTTTTTTTTCACGGCGAACCCGTCGGCCATACCGCAAAACTATAATTTAATAACACGGTCACGAGCGTGGACATGTTAATAATTTCGAAATTGGCCACGACGATGTTCTTCTTAGGCCGTCTAAAATCCAATATACATATATTTATTAGAACTGTGTCCGAGATCGAGAAAGATAATTTTTTTCCCCCCGTGACATTCCCTGCGATAATGGTGGATAAAGAGATGTGGAGGGCAGACATACGAGTAATTGACCGAAAAGAGGGAGTCCGGACGATTGTCGTCGAACGACGGTGATTTTACGACACATGTTTTATATGAAAAAACCAATAATTAAATTTAACGTTGTACTAAACCGTTTTGTAAACAGTTTTTGGTTACACGGACTATCGGTTCAATGAAATTTCACTCGTTGAACAGATTGTGTTTCGCGGATGTATTTCGTTATTCGAACGGGAATACATATACCTATCCATAGACTAATTGTGTTATCTATCGTTATAACCACTTACTCGGTTATCAGTAATGGTAGGTTGGCATTTTTCATTTGTGTTTATGGTTTAGTACGAACTAAAAAGAATTAAGCGCATAATAACGTAACGAGAAAATTAAATTACGTGTTTACGTGATAACGAAATTATAATTAAACGACAAGGTCAAACAGCTCTGCAAATTGTACACAACTGAAATCAGTCCGACAATCGAAACGTATCGATTCAATTACCTCGTTTGTTATAAAATATTTTATTAAATTTACTAGTCATTTCTGGGCTCTGCAACCCGGAGTATTTGGATACCCGAGTAATAATAATCACGAATAAACCGTAGAGTGAATTCCTTCAGTGTGAATTTTAAAACCGGATCTAAAAATGCAATTTTTTTATTTAACGGATCAAGCTTTTTCCTAATAACTTGGCTACAATATAAACGTTTCGAGATCAAATCACTCAATAAATACTCGTAAATTGTGTAGTTTTAAGATAACTGGGTGGCGGGGAGGAGGTATAACCCCTGACCTCCTACCTCTAGGTACGCCATTGTTACTCCACACCCGTTTTTTTTTTTTTTTTTTTTTTTTCTGTTCTATACCGCCGCTTATATAACTTTGTGCACATCGTCGTAATATTTTTATACGTACCCAAGTTATTTATATTTTATTACTACATACGGTGCTGCGAGCGGTGTGCCAATAGCACACCACAGTAGTACACGCCTGTACTAATACGTATGGATTTGAAACCTTGCTATATTAAATTATTATTGTGGAGTCGATTACGACACACGACGCCGTCGCAAACACGGCACGAATATAGCGGCAGGATAATCTGCCGCACTTTTATAGGCTTCGGGCGCGTTAAAAACTATAATAAGCATAATGGAAAAAAAGTATCGAACTCGACATTCACCGGAGGCGGAATATAACACCAAGTGACAATTTTTATGGCGCCGGTGTTATTGAAAATGTATTTTTACCGAATTACTTTACGCGCCCGATCCGCAAGGCCGTAAGAAAAATATATATATATATATATATATATATCATCATTGCCGGTATAATAATATTAAATAAACAATAAACACGTGAAAACATAGACGTAAAAAATGTAAACTGTATTCGTGTAACTGCCGGTTTTAGAACGAAAGAACAGTGGCGTATTTAACGTCGGCCCGAGCAACCCGACGTGGCGATTTCGGGAGGCGAGACAAATTCGTTTTAAATTTATTTGATTACTTTATTCGGAACAAATTCGCCGCTATTAATTTCGGCTACGCCGGTCGTATCCGAAAACTTACACCGTGAAGTTTTCACATTTATTATTTCCATTATATATAAAAGTGCCTAGAATAATAATCTCAAATTAACAACAATCAAATTGTTTAGTACGCAAAGCTGTTTAGACAAATACGTTAATGATATACGAGAGTTTTGCAATAATACGTATGCGATTTTATGGAAACAAATACCTATTCAATATAATTGCCTGTATGTAACAGTAATTATAATCGTACACAGTAAAAATATAATGATGATGTGATTTATGGAGACCGGGCATTCCTAAAGTACCTAATGTAAAGAAAAAAAAAAAGACTTGAAAACAGTAATTCCAGGTTGGAATACCCACAGTGTATGTTCGAGTATAGTTTGAAAATTCTAGGTTTTTTTTTTTTTTTAATCGCCTTTTCTTTTATCTATTTTTAACTACTCAATAAAAATTATTACGTGATCCGTCTTTAAAATTGCAAGTAAATTTTGAAATATATTTAAAAAATTAGAAAAAAATGATTGATATAATGATATTTTTATTCATAAAAAAAAAATTAAAAACTGAAAAAATAGCAAAATATTTTAATTTTAAATATTATTTTCATACCGTTTGAGTGCCTCTGTTCACCAATATGTTGAGTACACGATAACAGAAAAAAAAATGTCTGGTTTGATTGAGATTTTAGTATGTTTTTAGATTTTTATTTTGATTGTGATTTAAAATATAGATTTTTAATTTTGTGTGAGCTCATTTAGTTATGTAACTATTTATTAGTTTTCAGTTTCGAATATCGATTATTTTACTCGTTTAAATTTTTAAAACCTATGCGTTGTTTTTAGTTGCAAATACCGGTTTGATTTTTTTTATTCTTTTATATTTCGTTCTAAACGGGTTTTGGGTGCAGCCGCAGCAACCCACACAAGAAAGAAAAATGTTGTTTTTTTTTTTTTAGTTATTTAAATAACCATATTCGTATTATATAACTATACTCTACAGGCATGCATGTAAATAGAATATTCTGAAATATACCCAAAGTAATATTGCTCACGGCCTGATTTTACTCAAATAAATTTAAAACTATACCAGCTAACAAAAATTTATTTAGTTATACAGTTATACAATATACGATGAGTTATACTATAAATCTTTATTTGATATTAATTTGTTCAGTTTTTTCTACTGGTAGTGGATTAGATAACTTATTGTATATCCAATTAGCTGAATAGAAATGTGAACAAACATTGTATAATTTAAATATAAGAAATAAACGGAACAAAACGCGAAAACTATGCAAAATTATATGACTTTTTTTTTTACACAAATACGATATAATTTGTTTTATCTCATTTTTTTAATCAATTAATAATATTATGCTCGAAACGTTACAGCTCCATGACTCTATGGATAATATATTTCTTATAATTGTATCCGGATAACATAGTTGGTTTTTAAATTTCTCAATTCGAAGTATTGATAAATTAAAAAAGTAAACGTTTTAAACCGACGAGAAGAAATTTAAACAGCGGTTTGAAATTCCACTCGGAATCGTATTTTAAACACGATTATTAATCGAATTGCTTTCAAAATTCGAAATAATAATCTAGAATACTAAAAATAGTTGTTCATAATTATAAAATGTTGTTATGTTTAAATGAGTAACAATACAAGCGTTGATTTAATAACAAAAATGATCAATGTAATTTAATTATGATAATAAATATACAATATAGCGCAATCTCCTCTCTATCATCTTCTACGAACGAGGATTAATTCAAATTATAATAATTTAGTACTTAAAAAAAAACATAGATACGTTAAAAAATTAATAGGTACACACAGATAAATTATCTTGGCTTAAATTTATAAAAATAAATGTATAACAGTTTTTTTTTTTTGGTTAGGATAATGTCGCGTTTAAACTAACCTAACGAGGTTGTCAATATTATAGAACCGTTTTATAAACATGATTTTACTTTTTCGTTTATATTCATTTCAATTCTATTGTATATAAATTGATGATTAAAAAAACAAAAATAAGACTTCGCACCATGTTGTAGTCCACTGTTTTAGGTGGAAAGTGGGGAATGTGAGATATAGAAGGGAATTTAATTTATATCTGTGCACAGCGATAAATCGTCGCTAACGAAAAACGATGCTGAGTGAAGTTTGGTAAAAATGATTTGATATGATGATTAAAATTTAAAATTATATTTATTTGTAACTATAAAATAAATTACAATAATTGTTCGTTTTTTTAACAAATTTTATCATAAATTTTGAACGATTTCCATTGGAATTTACAACTTTAAACACTTATACAAATTGCAGGTCTATACCATTATTTTGAATTGAACTTCAACAAATAATCAAAATCGATAATAAAATAAATTATTATTTTCTCAATTATTAAGAAAACTATAATGAAAATTTTAAAATGGCCTTCCCGTCACATTAACTAGATCCAAAATGCTTTCGGAAATGGTGAAAGTCGAAATCACTCGAAAGCCGGAGCAAGATTTCTGGTAGAAAAGTTGTTGACGGACGGGGGGGAATAAAAAAAATGTAAAAACACACATTATAGTAATAAAACAGATTAGAAGAACATTCTTCGGTATAATAATAAAAATTGAAACCGCATACCATATTAAAAACAATAACGATGGCTGTTACCTATACTTATTTCTATAAAAAAAAAAGCAATAAAATCCCTATTCATTTTACTATACCTATTTGTTCATCTTTTTGGTATGTCTTGCACTATGGTCAATAATGAATTGGAAATTTTGACATGGATGTGCGTGTGTATTGCCCACTATGTTTTATTACTTTAAAATAAATAATAATAATGCCCCGTATAGCAACACGCGGTGTAAAATAAAATATATACTGTTATCTAGATACATTAATAATAATGGAACACGTACGAATATATCCGTATTAAATATTTATAGGATTTTTTTTTATATATATATATATATATATATATATATATATATAACGAACGTCGTTTCAAAAATCAAATGCATGACCCCCGGGTACACGTCATATTATTCATAATCTAATCTCCTAATTATTTATTTAGATAAAACGAAAATCAAAAACTGTTCTTAAATGTGTATTGTATTATTGTATAGAATATACAATCGAACCGCAATATATCGTATCTTATATTATAATATATGGGGAAGTCAAAATGTTTGATAAGTCGAATATAAAATTTTTTATTTTCTTTTTACTATCAACAACAAAATAATTATTTAGTCAATAACTACCATAACTTGACTGTATATTAATATATTTTTAGCTATATTATTCGAAACGAAATTGACCAGTTTTTAAATTCAAACGGTTTACTGAATATTTGTTATTATCGATTATTACGTTCCATATATAATAGAAGACGTAAGATGATTAGAAAATATGAGAACACATTAACAATCAATCAAATAATAAAAGTAATCTATTACCTATACCGATACGGCAATATACTTTTTCCATTTCACTGTTGTGAAATATTATGCGTAACTCTATAAGGTACCCTCCCTATAATGATATTGTTTCAATTTATGATTTATGAGACTAACTCGGATTATTAATAAATACAACTCGAAGAAAACGTTAGTCCTTTTACAATGTACAAAACATATTTATTATTTATAATCGAGCAATCGTCGAATCAGACATACAATATATTGTACAAACAACAATGTGTGTACGACATATTAAAAAAACACGCGGAAATTTCTGTGCACAAAACGTACAGTTTATATTGTAAATACGTTCTATATTGTGAACCCGTAGACCAGTCAATTTAATAATAGTTAACTACAAAAATTAACTGTTAACTTTTGACCATCGCTGTGTATTATTGCCTACCTCCTACGCATGGCCGAGAACGTTTTACGCATAATAACAATATTGTATTTTTAATATTCAGTCGAGAAATTCGTCTCCGCCCACGGAATACCTATTCAAGATTTTAGTGATCGGCGAGCTTGGCACCGGCAAGACTTCCATAATCAAACGCTACGTACACGAGTTCTTCTCCCAACATTACCGGGCGACAATTGGGGTCGATTTCGCGTTGAAAGTCCTCAATTGGGATACAAACACCATCGTCAGACTGCAACTATGGGACATAGCCGGTGAGTATTAATTGTTCATCGGGCTCTACCAAAGTCTAAAAATTAAAACTCATATAAATGTATTTTGTGGGTAAAGGTATTGCGTAAATATTCAATATCTGTTCATCCGATGTTTTTTCACTTTTTTTCACTACAACGAAAATAAAATAACGACCTCCTCAACGCGCCGACTAGATCCAAAATGCTACACTATAGTCGATATGCTTTCGGTAGGAGTAAAATTTTTGGTCGAAAAGCGGGTAACAGACGGGAAAAAAAACCCGCATACACATTTCTTGCCACGCTCAGAATCTAAAAACCACCTTTTTCCACTGGTACTATCGCAAGTTGCGGTTAGACGTATCCAGTGCGGTCGTAATAAAAATAAAGCTTAAATTACGGTCCTAATTGCGGACGACGTTATTATTAGTTTATTTCATTGCAAGACGTTGTGGTTTCATCGTCAATTTTCAAAATGACGCTTTCAGATATATTATTATCGGGAAAAAGGAAAATATTTACTAGTATTAGATTCGTTTTAGATTTAAACAATACTATTCAAAAAAAAAAAAATTATATTGAAAAATACAACTTAGTTATAAATTATAATGTAAATAGTAAAACGGGATTTCTAAAAATAAATGTCAGTAAATTATAGAAAATTGGCGTGCTACGAAAGAGTAAGCGCATTCTGATTCTTTAATTTCTCATTACCGCCCGGTTGATTCCCCTAACCCAGTGGTTCTCAACCTTTTTGGATTCATGTCACCCTCATCTACGATAACCCAACAGTACGTCTCCCTAACATCAAAATAATAATAATATAAAATACGAGCCCTATAAAAAATACAGTACGCAGAAAAATAATAACTACGCATTTTATTTTTGCTTTACTGTTAAATAAACATTGAAATTTTAAATTGGAAAAAAAATAATTAAGATTATTGATAATATATAATAATTGAATAAACTATGAAATTTAAAAATTAATGAGAAGTTTGACTCTGTTGATTTTTACATAGTTGTGGAATTCGAGGGTTGATGGTTGAAAGAGCGAGTCTCATATCGTCTTCTAGTGTGGTTTTTGTGAGTCTTTGACGTTTTTTGGTTTTAATATTCGTGAGCGCGCTGAATCCATGTTCAAATGTCTATATTTTTAAACTTTTTCCAAGGTTTTCTTGTCACCCCTACATTGGATCCATGTCACCTAAGGGTGACATGTCACCCCGGTTGAGAACCACTGCCCTAACCTAACGAGCTATTATTTTTTTTTTATGAATTATACGTATACGTACATATATTATATTATATAATATTCTAACTGTATTGCCCGTAATTTCAGAGCTCTACGCGTATTACTGTGCCTTTTATGGACGAAAACGCATTAATTAAATAGAAACCTAATTAAAATTTAAAATTCTGTTTTCGAGATCGGGAATTAGAAAACCAAAGCCACACTCGTGTTTAAAATTTCAGAACTCTACGCCTATAGGAACTCGCTTTCTGTAGACCGACAGACTAGTCTCTTTGCTTTATTAGTATATTCCCAAACTGTGCACCGCGGTGCCCTAGGGGCACCACAAACCCATTACAAGGGCACCGTGACACATATGAAAAAAAAAAAATAATAATATATATTTACAACGACCGAGCGAAGAATGTATTGGTTTAATTATGATGTGTGCTATTTTTTCTGTCTGTCTGTAAATAACTTGTTGACCAAAAATCTTATCCACCAATCATCGACACCATCGCATAGTTGGTTTCTGGTGAAAAAAAAAAAATAAAATAGAGAACACAAAAGTGGTAACGGTTTATGTTGATTTCGATTCGGTATTTTTGTTTAAATTCAGCACTTTCTAAATGTGGTAAGATTTTCAACAATTTCGATTTTTTTGTATGCCCCGTAAAAATTCACAACAATTTTGCCCGAGGTTCGTTATAACGTTGTACCTAATAGTATAAATAAATTGATGGTTATATTGTTATTTTTTTTGATAAGCATTTCAAGTTTAAATTTCTTCGTGGTTCTCACGGGTGGGCAATGCTTAGAAATCAATATTTCTAAAAAAGGGCACCGCCGTCTAAAAATATTGGGAACCACTGGTATAGATGTACATATATAAATTATATAATTTATTAAATTTATACACGACACGTGATCATTGGTCATTGATCAATAATCATAATAAATTGTTTAGGTACTATTACTAAATGAATCACTCCTAATTTTTGAAATTCGTATTAAAACAAAAATGTATTATATATGCAAGGATTTTTGTTTTAAATATAGTTCAATTCTCTGCAGTTGTTCGAACATACCCATCGCTTTACTGTACTGTTTTATTTTCATTTCGACTTGTTGATATTGGAAAACAATTCCACTCGGATATTGCATACATTATGTACTATTATTTTGGACAATTCGATTTCACTGGGTTCGAGTAAATTATAAATAATATATAAAATACACAAAACCCGTATATATTCGTTCTGTGTCGTCGAAATGACATCGTCGATTCAATAATATGGGTAACGCTATACGCCGTTTATTTTTATTATCGTATAGTTTCAATTCGATAAGGACATCGAATTACTTTGGGCACGTCATTAGGAAACGACGTACCAGTTTTTTTTTAAATTTTTTTTTATTTTATTATTTATTATAGGCCAAGAGAGATTCGGCAACATGACCCGGGTGTACTACAAAGACGCGCTGGGTGCGTTCATAGTGTTCGACGTCGCTCGGCCGGCCACGTTTGACGCGGTAGTCAAGTGGAAACAAGACTTGGACGCAAAGGTCTCGCTGGAAGACGGGACGCCGATACCGTGCGTCTTACTCGCGAACAAAGTGCGTAAATCGATTTTCTGTAGCCCGTACGATACTAAACACGAAGATAATTTAGATCATGCACGTCAAACTCAAAGTATCGAGCGGGCCAAATATATATTGACTAGTTTTGACTACTCGGGCCGCACATAAACATTTAACGAAAACGATAAATATGTTATACAAACTATTCAATGTTCCTTCTTTACGAACACAACAAATACAGAAAGTCTTTAAACAAATGTACATTAAAATTAAAAAAAAAAAAAAAAATGATAGTTATTGTTTATAAGATAGGTATTATTTAAATTACAAACAAAAAATCATATTAATAACTTTTTTATGGACGATATTTGACGTTCTTTTTTCTACCACCAAATTTTCAATTTCGGGAGAAATTTTATTGGATCAAGTTACTTTTACTGTTGAATTTAGATGTGTGCCGGTCAATCTGGATCTAACGGGTGATTTATTGCTGTTCATTAATGAGAATAATTGTTCATGTAGTTAAATACTACTAAACATAGACATAATATTACACGGAAATCTACGAATTTCTTCATATCGCACTAGAAAAAATTGTAAAAATCGGGTACACCAAAACCTCATTGAATTTGTTTTTTTTTTTTTTTTAATTTGAATCATTTCGAATCTCGATCAGTTCCATTTGTATACACGTGCTGGCGCTTTTATAGCGTCTATTGATGAAGGAAACGTGAACAAGGCAAAATCGTTTTCTAAATATTTGAAATCTTGAAATCTATTTTCGAATTCAGTCTTCAATCATATAATTTTTTCTGAATATTTTTTGTAGAAAAGTTGTTCGTGATTACTTGTTTTATACGTCATGCAAGTCGGGAAATGCGAACAATTTTCATTTTGTAATTGCGTTTTCCATAGATCTAATTTACATTTGAAAGCCTTAGCATGGTCATTAATGGCTGTTATAATTCGATCTTTCCTTTGTAATATATATATTTTTATATATATATATATACGAGATATATAGATAAGATATAATGATATATATCCTTGGGGTACTGCGATACTGTGCTGAGTACCGTTCGAGGCGGTGAAACAAGAAAATATTCTCTAAGAATCTAAGATAGTTGTGACACGACATTAATATTTTATACAATATTTTTATAATTATTTTTTTATTTTGTCCATTAATATTGATAGCCGCGGGCCACGAAAAAATTAGATACGGTCCACGTGTTTGCCTAATATAGATGATATTATCTAAACGATCAAACGATAGGCATTGGTTTTCTCTAAAAACAAAAAAAAAAATTACTAAAAACAAACGTCCTAAAAAAATTTCCAAAATTATCAAAAAACGGCCAAATTATTTATTTTAAAAACGCTTTTATTATTGTTCAAACTGTTCAAGGACATACGAGAGTCATTTAAATCGAGTCAAAAGATAAATACGAAATTAATCACAAAAAAAGAAACCGTCCGCTAATAATAATAATACGTAGAAATATTTGTTTTTTTTTTTTTTTAAATGTAAAAAATTCTTTGAAATCACAAAATTTAAGAAAAATTACCTACGACAATTTACGAGTTACGGAAAACGACATTTACTATGACTAAAAATAAAATCGATATATTCCGCCGAATCTATAAAGCACGAAACGAATTTTTAGCCGAGACAGTATTATGTGTATTGGTTTATTGGAAAAAAAAATACAAAACTCATCAATATCATTATAGTCGTGTCTAATAAAATTATTATTATTTTTTTTAAACTGATTTATCGATTTCAATCTGTATGTTGTTTGAGGTTATCGGTACTCGACAGTCAATCGCATATTATATCTACAAAATCCAATTTAAAATTTTCAAACGAAAACGTTTAAATGTTCGATAGGATTATATTTGTGTAGATAATGAATGATTTAAGTGTGCATACTAGAATGGGTCGAAAAAAAAACGGTTTTTTAATTTGGGAAAGGCAATAGCGCGGGAAAGTTGTAGTTTAGTATCCAAAATAAGGGGAAAATAATTAATAAAAAATTCTAAGTGCATGTCTTCCGTTCGGGCTTAAAGTTTGAAAAAATAGTGAATAACTGAAATATTTTTGAAACTTCAGACAAATTATAAAATAAATATATTTAAAATTATACAGTCATCAAATAATTGTATATATATCCAGGTGGTATTAACCTAAAATCATTTAGATAATTAATCCATTGCACCACCTTTTGTCCGTGTATGAACTCAAAAGTTTGCCAAAATAGCCGAGCGTCGTGCAGGTGCTCTGCTATCCCGAAAATATGTTATTAGCAATGGCAATAGATGATGAGAGAGTCCATGTAAGGGAGCTATCCTTTCGGGGGTTACTGGAAGCTAGACGACACAAATCCAATGGAAAATCGGTAAGAAATTGTCTACCGCCAAAAGAAAACTTTGAAACTTCAGACTACTGGATAGTCGTCATTTACTGGATTAACCCCAAACTCTCGCCTCCTCCAATGATGGAAAATATTTCTACAGAGAGCCTCGAAATGCTGCAAACTACATGAGTTATACCAGAGCTCGAGGTATTAACTTTTCACGTCACACTCAAAGTGTGAGTAGAATCGTAAAGCTAATCGTCGGAGTCGTCTCAAAAAGTATATGGGGAAGAAAACAGAGACTGTTTTATAAGGGCAACGTTGCTCTCATGATCAGCAATCCCATCATTCGATTGCAAAAAAAAAATTTAAAACAATGCCAACACTTTGACAGAGAATGCTTGAAAAATAATATATATACTGCGCTGTACAATTTTTATTATATTAACTTTATAATATTTTTTATTTTTTTTGAAGATTTTTAATATTCCAGTTTTTTGAATTTTTATATTCAAATTTTATGCCCGGCGCGCGAACCGAAGATATGCACATAGAATTTGTTTTATTATGTTTCCCTTATTTAGGATACTAAACTACAAATTTTCCGCGCTATTGCGTTACCGAAATCAAAAAATCGTTTTTTTTTTTTTTTTTTCGACTATTGTAATACGGTTAACAATCATATTGCGATTTTACAGTGCGATCAGACAAAAGAGGGCGTGGTGAACAGCATTGCTAAAATGGACGAATTTTGCAAAGAAAACATGTTCTCCGCGTGGTACGAGACGTCAGCTAAAGAAAACGTTCACATCGATGATGCCGCCAAGACACTCGTGACACAGGTACCTCTATAAATACGTTTATCTAACTGTAATGATTGATAAATCGGTTCATGTAGATTTTTCTTTTGTTAATTCATTAATTTCATTTAATTTGGAATTAATTTAGAACAATAATTCGTACGGTGTGTGTGATACACACGATCGATATTTTTTTTTTTTGTTAATAATCCCCAATCGCGTAAATAAAAAACGTAATTTATTTGTTTTTTTCCGATAAAAACCATCCGCAGAGTTATGCAATTCATTTCCCAAATGCCCCCGGCTGTGGGTCTGATGTAGAATTTGCAAATTCGTAGCTTGACTAATAACCTTTTTGGTTTTTTTTATTATTTTATAATTTTATTTACCGCTGTACGGTTTAGGTATACGACTCGTATAAAATACAATTGAACGCACTATAACCTATACATATTTTTTAAAATTATTTTTTCGTAAATAACATATTTTATCACGGTTAATTTCAGATTTTAAAGAACACTGCTCAATATAAACCGTATTCGAAATGGAAGGGGCAGATTTTGTTAAACAACGCGATGCCCACTAATGACAAGAAATACGGCGGTTGCTCTTGTTAATAGTTATTCTAAAATATCTAAATTTTTTTTGTATTCGTTCATTATTAAAAATTACTACAAGTACAAATTTTATTATTATTATTATTATTATTATTTTTTTTTTTTACTGAAATGAAATTTTACGTCAAATATATACACTTTCGCGCCTATATATCGGCGGGCTAGGTACCAATATTGTGAGTGGTATTATTTTAATCGTTTTAGTTATGTAAAAATAATAATTTATAAAATACCGGTCTATTAAAAATCCGGCTGTACACAAATATTTCACATTCACAACTATCATCCGAACCGTCTGGATTGGAAATCGAAATTTGTCGTTTTAATAGATTTGTATTTTGGTTTCAAATTAATTTTTCTTTTTCCCGCGATATAACGAGCGAACAACAAATGTATATGTGATACAAATTTAAAACGGATATTGTTTTGTTTTTTTTTTTTGTTTTTGTTTTAGCTTTATTGTATTTTGTGTTATTGTTGTAAACGCGATGTGGCTTATTTTTGCTAACGAATTTAAAAAGTGAGTTTTAATTAAATGTACTTTATATTTCTTTATTTATTTCATAGTACGTTTCGGTAATATGTTTATAAGTATGTTTATACTCTGTTATACTTAAAATATATATTTTTACATGTACTATATAAAATTTTTTCAAAATTGTTACAATTTCTGGAAATAAATATATAATTATGTCTTCGCCTTAAACTGCATGGACTATTTGTTATATATGCGAGCTTATAGATTTCTATATACTTAACTGTGAACAGTAATATAAATACATATTTCATTTACATAAAATTGTTTTATTTTATAATATATAAATTATATTGTTATATACCGACCAAATATTATTATATTGTTTTACCTAGGTGTATCCAGTAATACTCAAACGAAATAACGTATTTATATCATTTTTAATAATTGTCTTTCTTCAGTTTATTTTATTTTCATTTTTGATCCTCTGAACATCTCCTCTGTTTTGTTCCTAACACACTGCTACTATTATTATATTCTCTGTGAAATGTATCATAAAAATATCCTTCCGGTTTTTATTTCAACTCTAAGTCTGGATAGTTTTGATTTCACTATATAAATTATTTTTTCGATAAAGCAGTTGAAAAGAGACGGTATTTAAGTATAGAAACATTTAACACATAAAAATAGTATTTTTAATATTGTAATATAAATCACAATAGAATAAATATATTTAAAAAATATATATAATTACAATCATTCAATTTTAACTTGGCAACACCAATTGTTATACAATGTATATGTCATATTTGAGCATTTATAAAAATAAAAAAATATAATTCTTTGTATGTGTAAAAAAATAGACCTTATTCAAGTTATTTAAAAAAAGTTGAAGATGACTTAGGAATACAATGAATAGAATGTATAATATTAAAAATAATCACATCCATACATGAGATAACATAAACTTGTGTAGCCATGATTACAAACCATTCTACACACAAGTCATTGTTTAAAACAAAGAAATTGTAATTGAAACACAGTGTTACAGTATTTATTAGGCTAAAAAACCCTAACTGTCTGTATAGATTTTTTAACCTCAGTATGTCCATGCATAACCTTGCAATCTTAATCTTTTGTTTACTTTATTATGGTAGCAACGCTCTACGTAAATGATATAAGGGGACTATGGATATAAACAAGTAATCTCAAAATATCTTAGAATAAAGTCAATTAAATAGCTAGCATAGAAAATATTACATGTCTATCCGCTACATCTTATAATATGACACAAATGTTAATTATAAGTTTTGCATATTGTACTTTCTGCGTACTTAATCATAAATAGACAAATAGCTAATTTCGAATTGATTTCCTATTTATTTCTTTTTTGCACAAACCATTCTTTAAACGGCCATCAATATTGTTTTTGATTTCCTAAAATTTAAAAATATGTATATTAACATTAAGTTGTTAAATCATTTTGAATATTCAATAATAGAGAAGTGTATGTGTTTGAAGAAACTATTCATATCAAAAACACACTACAGAGCTATTTCAAAGTATTACCTGTTTATCTTCTAAATATAATTTGGAATCACATTTAGCACTATCGTGTTGGCCTTTGTCGTGGCACACAATATGCACAAGTTTAAGATTAACTGTAGTAAAGAGTAAATCATAAAAATAATTCATATTAATTGAACGACTGGCTGTGGATGCCATCATACTAGCTTCAAACAGTGCTGGTATCACAGTTCTAGATCTCTCTACCCTAGTATAAATCAAAAACAATTAAAACATTTGAAACTTTTATTTCTGTTTAGAAGATAATATTCAATACTGTACCAATGATCCAAGTTCCAAGTGGAAAATATAATTCTACACTCTCTGTTTTGGTACGGATTTATTTTGTGACCAGTGCCACGTTCATAAAAACAACCAGTTTGATTCCAAGCGCCTTGACAAGTAAACATTCCAATATTATCACACAAACAGTATGAGTTTGATCTGTCAAAATAATATCCATGATACTTGTTTTTATTTAAAAGCTCATTAAATTTTTTATATACTTCATCCAAGAATCGTCTGCAATTGGAATTGTTTATATAAAAATCAGACTTCATCATATCAGTCTTTGTTTTATACATATAATTTCGAATTCGTTCTTGACAACGTTTGAACATGAATTCTTCTTTTGTTTTTGCTCTTGTGTCTAAATCTTTTAAAATAAAATAAATATGTTTGATCATTAATATAATTTCAACTAAAGAGCTACATAATAGTACAACAGATATTTGTAAATGTGTCAAAAAATATATCGTAAATTATTAAATTCGCAAACCCAAATATTTTTTCCTTGCAGAAATTACTTATTGCAAATTATACAATTGTATAAAATCCATACCTTGAAACCATTCTGGATCTTTAGACCTTAAACTATATGCCGTAAAATCCGTGTTTTGCTTTTGATCTACATCCAAAATTGAAGATAAAATTCTTATTTTTTCTTTAATGTTTTCATTAAAAAACGATTTTATTTTAACTGTTGATTTTAGTATGTCTTTATTAACTGTTGTTAGAACATTGTACACCAAATCAGCACCTAAAAATTCAGAAAATTAAAATGTTTATAATTTAAGTATTTATTATAATATTATTTATATAGTTCTATTTTATATAGCGCACACAGAACAATAAAAAAATGTACTACTACATTTAAGAGGTTGTATATAGGCAATTTGATCAATATTAAAAAAAAAAACGAATAAAATGTATCAATTTAAAAATGGTCTCGTGTCCTTATTGGTGATTTATTACAAGTATTTAATGTGTAACCATGAAATTTGAATAAAATACATGGATTACAATAAAAATAAATACATGCAATGTTCGCTTTATATTGTTTAATAAATTATCTGTGATCTTTATTTTTTTCAAAACAGCCCAATTTTGTATTTTAAACACATAAATCATGGAAGTTTAAGATTAATATACTTCTTTCATAATAATGTTGGCAAAAATAAAATGATAACACTGAGTCACAGATAAATTTCTCTTTTATATTGTGTAACATGTTAAGTTCCTAAAATGTTTATAGCTCTGTTACAATGTACACGTGTGGCATCCTGTACTATGTTTAATTGAAAAAGTCCAAAAACCAGGTTATACATACAAATTGTGTAATGTAAATTATCTTAAATAATTATTATTATTTCAAATACAATAAAATAATTTTTACTCGTCAAATCAGGATTTTTGTATTTTAACATTATTTAAATTGTAGTAATTTTTAATCCGTAATTAGAAAGACCAAAACAATATAATATAATTTGTTCATCAAACAATGAAATTCTAGTATAAATAGAGGAAATTCCTTTGTTTTTTTTTATTAATTAATTTAACATATAACTCAACATTTGTCAAGGCATTAATGAAGTTCATGTGATTAAATTCATGGCAATTATTGCCTGAAATAGTGAGTTATTTGTTCTATAACAATACCAAATTTAAAGGAAATGACTGTGCAGGAAAAATAACTATTTATATAATAGAAATATTTTAAATGAACACCACTCTTAATTTTATATTCATAGAACAGTCATTCTTAGCACATGATGTGTAGATTAATATTATTGTTTTTATTCTGTTTTGCGTGGAGCTCTAGGATTAGAGAAATACTTCATTTTCAACAAATTCATTTTTTAATAAACAGTAATGAGACTCAAAATAACAGTAAAAATGAATCAACTAATGCAATGCCAGTCGCTTTAGAACGATGGGAAAATAAATTATTTTTAGTTACGCCCCGACTCAAGTCTGATATTCCAGCAACACTATCTTACATAAATATTACAAGTAAAATGTATAAATATTTATAAGAAAATGGTTGAACGTATTATCATAGATACGAATAAATCTTTTTTACGGTATTAATAGGACGTGATACCTGTATCCTTTGCTATATCGGTCCAACTAACAGGCAAAATAACATAATTTAAAATGAAAATTGTGGTGTTAAAGTTGAAATTAAAATTTAAACACAGGTAACAAAAAATTAAAGAGAAAAATATTTTCGAGGGGAACCATGTTGCTTTTTTAAAAGAAATATTAGCAAACAAAATAGCAAAAACCATCATGATGTCGTCGATTTATTCACTTTAAACTCTAATTTTAACCTAAAAGCCACAATTTTAATTCTAATTTTATGTAATTTTTACTATGTTGGGCATTAATTGAATTGAGCCAGTAAACAGTTATCATGTCATAATATGATATTACATGCATATATGTTTGATTATATTTTTATTTAGATCTGGAAAGTTATAAAAATCAAAGCATGCTTATGTTAATTCCTTATCCTAATCAGAAAATTCACGAAATATCTGAACATAATTTTACATCAGTAATCAAAGTACGAGCTGATGTTTGTGACCGCTTGTGGATATTAGACAATGGAATGATAAACAACAAACGAGAAAGTGCCACAGTTTTACATGTATATGACTTGAAAACTGATTTACACTTGAGAACCTTTAACCTAGGACATTTAACAAATGTGAATTCAGACTTTTCTAACATGGAAATTGATGTGACATCTTCAACTTGCGAAAATGCATTTGCATACATACCAGATAGTGAAACGTATCGATTATTGGTTTACAATTGGAATACTAATGAATCATTTGCACTGTCACATAATTATTTTCATTTTGATCCTCTTTGTGGAGATATAATTTTGGGTGAAGTGCACTATCAGTCTCAAAAGGGCCTATATGGAATAGCACTCTCACCAACGGGGAGAAATGGCTATAGAAGCATTTATTTCCATAGTATGGCCAGTACAGTGGGATTTATAGTCAGTTCAAGAGTAGTACGTAGTGGAAATTATGATAGAAATATAAACGTATATGATTTTAAAGTAATGGGAACAAGAGGCGTTAATAAACAAGCTACAGTTTCATCTTTCGACATGGAAACTGGTGTTTTAGTCTATGGCCTTCTGTTAAAAAACATGCTTGGTTGTTGGAATTCCTACAGGTAACTTAGTAATACCTATTGAATTTATTTCCTATATTAGCATTCTATACAATGGAATGGTGAATAATTTTTAGTGGCGAAGAATATAATGAATTAACCCAAGGTATAATAGCCTTGGACCAAATTATTGACATGTATCCAGCTGATGTCAGAGTTGATCGTACAGGAAATCTTTGGGTGTTATCAAATACTTTTCCAATATACAATAAAAAGGAATACGATCAAAGCCTAACAAATGTTAAAATATACATGTCACCAGTTCGTCAAGTGATTAAAGGTACAATTTGTGATGAAATGTAAGCAAACTACACATCAGATACCTGTTTGAAAGGATTCTCCGTTTGATCGAAACATAAATAATGTTTGTGCTGGTAATGTTTGAAAATATTCTTCATCATCTACCACTGTACCGTCAAGCAGCATCATAGTAACGTTTACACTGTCCATCTGCACAATTATAAAATAATCATTTTATTAATAATATATTAAAAGATATGAAACACAAATGGTGGTTTTTATATATTGGGCACATATGTGTATGTTGAAACCCTAGTGCTAATTCTAATATTGTTGAAGCATTTATACATACTTATACTTAAATTAGTTATAAGTACCTACATAAATATAAAAACAGTCGGTTGTATAATTTTACCTTTAATTTTAGACATCCTCTAGTGAGAACGTCTTTTAATGAAGCACCAACAATACCAATTCTCTTCTTTTGTGAACAATTAGTGATCTTATAGCCTTTCATATTTGTCAAAACTTAATATTTAATCAGGAGTAGTCATAAATTAACTAGTGTCTGGTACCTGACAAACATAACATTTTGAATAAAATATATTACAATTTATTGGTAATTCGTTATTTATGTATAATAAAATACATATTTTTAAAACAATACCTACTTTATAAATTTTATTTTATTTTTACTTACTCTTACGTGTGAACTCGTTTACAAGTCGTTAATTGCGCGATACTTAAGTAGAATTACATTTATAACACAATAAATAATTTTAAAATATGTGGTTTGTTTGTTTAAAATGTTTGGTATGTGATTAGCTGATAACAATAATAACAGACAATTGATAGGTACAATTTGTATCATAAATTCAAATGATAAAATATGTATTTGTACATGATAAAACTCTACTCTGAGTTGTCAATTTGAATATGTGAAATTTAGGCGTTTAGCATTTTATAAAAACCATTTTTAAAACAATTATTTTCGAAGCAGTGACAACATGGAGGGAATTAACAGTATCGCATTTGACAATTGGTTTTTCGATTCATTTAAGAGGTATAAAAAAAAAAAAATGTCCAAAACATTTTTAATAATAATACCAAACGATATAATTGTATATTTAGGTATCATAAGCTGCAAATGTTTTATCTGGACAAACCAGTCCTTTCTATGGAACTGAGTGATGATTCCTCAGTATGTGTAGCATCCGAAAACCCTGGAGATAATAGATTCGAAATATTGAATTTGGAACTTCCCAGTAAGCTTTTTCAGATAGAAAATGAACATGATTCAATAAACACCGTTAGGGATTTGAAATACAAATGCGGCACTTTGACTAATGGTCGATTGATAGATGTAAATATAAATTGTAATTACTTTGATACATTTGCATTAATATTCTCATGATTCATTGTTTTCAAATGTTATTTATTTAAATTTTTCATCTATTTAGATGAAAACTCTCTTTGACAAGTCTAAAGTAATTTTATCTGAAGAAGGAGTTAGTAAAGTTATAGTATACGAAATGGATTCAAACCGATCAGGTGAGTATCAAAAGTGATGTGCTCTGTAGTTTGTAATTAACTAATATATTATATACATTTTAGATCAAATGATTCCACTGCTGAATATTGAGAGCAAAGTTGACAGTGGATATTTAGCTGTTGATTATACTACTGACACCTTAGTAGTTTGGGGAAAAGAAAACACATTACATATTACGGGTTGTGTATTTGATATTGAAAACAATAAACAAACCCTAGAATTTAGAAATGAATCTAATGATGAAATGTGCAGTTATAAACCATATTTCATGTCTAAAGATGAATTGTTGGTTCTGAATTCGGAAAAGGGATTTTTGGATTTGTATGATTTGACTAGTGGTCAACACATACAAAAAATTGATTTACCAGGTACTTATTAACTTAAACAAATTCATTGGAGGATAAAAACTTAGCTTGGTGTATGATGATTGGTTATATGTATTAATGACCACTTTCAAATTAAAAAATTATTATCAAATAATAATACAATAAATGCAATTCAATATAAAAACAAAATTAATAGTATATAGAAAATAATACCATTTTTTACGTAGAGAGATTGTTAAAATAGAAGAAATGAAAATGATATGATTTATTTATTACCTAAAATATATTGATATAGAATATAATTTTTATAAATTTAAATTATTTCTTAAATGACTTACCTTAACCTCATTATAAATATGCATTTCTTATAATACAGAATTAACGCTTAACGTTGTCTTACCTATTCAAAATCAAAAAGTATTGTAATTAATACTATGGATATTTTCTAAATCATGACTAGCACAATTAGAATTAGGAAGTTTATTTTAATTTTATTTCAGAGATATGCTCTTTGTTGTTTCTAGGTTTCTAGGTCTTAATTTTTTACCAATACAAAATGTATTACAATTATATTTCAAGTTTAAATTTGCCAACATTATCAAAAATACTAACTATTGATAAAGTAAATACATATAACCAATTATAACGCTCTAGGCAAACATTTATCTTGATATTTATTTATATGTATATATTTGTTTAATTTATATTATTGAAGTGTATTAGTCCAGCGGTTCCCAATCTGTGGTACGCGTACCACTTGTGGTAAACAAAAAGCTTGTGGGTGGTATGCAAAGAAACTTTTGGATTACCAAAAAAAAAAATAGTTAATTTCAAAAGGTCAAGTGGTTAATTAGGTAGTGGTATGTGAAAAATTTCAAAATGTATAAGTGGTACGCGGATACAGAAAGGTTGGGAACTGCTGCAATAGTCAATCGATTTTATCTTATATATGTATAATTTTTTTTCTAGAGGACGCTCTCAATGTAAGTTGGTATACAAACACCATGTATACCAGTTCTAAAGAAACGACCACTTTCAATTTAGCATTAGTTGCTAATTCTGGAACTCTGCTTACTTATGATTTGAGAAATTGTAAAATACCAAAAGTGTATCAAAGGGATTTTTTTTCAAAATGTAAAACTGATATAAACATTAATTTTGATTCAAATAATGCACATAAATGTGCTGTTAGTGGAACTGACAGTAATGTGTATATAATAGAAGATGAATCAAAATCGCATAGTAAGATGGCACACACATTTAAACATGATGGGCATATATTCCATGAAAGTGAAGAAGAGTGCATTGATAAAATGACAACTTGTAACTTATGGCTACCAAAGTGTGGGAATAACACACTATTATCAGCAGCGGACGATGGGTCAGTTCAAGCATGGCAGTATGTTTCATAAAATAATAATAATAATAATAATAATAATATGTTTTAGAAACTTATACAAAGTCTGATATATTTGTTTATTTTTATATTCTAACGTAATTAGGCAAATTTAAAATATACTAAAATCATAACTGTGTTTAACTGTGCTTTTTATTTTTTTTACTTTTTCTGTCTGAACTAGTTTTTCACCATTTACCCTAGTCAAAACCTCCCTAGAAGCTTTCTTGTACCCCTTTCGTATCTGGTTGGTTTGTTAGGGAATCATTTTTTTTTTAAATCCCTTGGACTATATCTAAAAATAGGATGGAATCAGTAATAAAACACAACAATGATTTCTGTTAATATGTTTGTTGTATTTCGGTAGAAAATGTTGAGACTTGAAGCAGTTCAGTTTTTGGCAATAGATCTAATGGTATACAATAAATCATAAACACCTTGCGCACTATTTTTAAATTTATGATTTACCTAAACTTTTTTAGCTCTATAAAAATAAATTTTCAAATTTGATACGAATTGTAATTAGTAATAAAAAATTTGAAAAAAACTAAATGTTAATGTCGTAATTTATTTGTTTAATGGTTCAAGGTGTTGAAATGCATAGTGATATTCTTTAAAAACACTAACAATTATAATTTATTCCCGGGGTTACGAATTAATTGTTGTTCAATGTATTTTCGAATTGGATTGTTGCCAGATACAACAAGTGTTATCTTTAGAAGCGGTCAAAATTGTGTCTCCCAGGTAGTTAATTTCAGACGAGAAAACATGGTCGGTATGTGCCTTGAGCTCTTGTAAACATTCTCCAGTTTCCGAGTGCCAGTACATGGAGCTACGGTCCTGCGACGAGGTAAGCAGGTGATGTCCGGCGGGCTCCCAGACAACCTGAAATCATCGTAATACGCAATTGTCTTCCTTCGATTGTAATATTCAATGCAATATTACTCTTGACACTTCTTCGGTGTGTCCAACCATTGCGGCGATCAAGTCGGTACTATTGGCGTCCCAAACGCACGCGCTATTGTCGCTACTCGCCGTGGCCAACCGACGGCCGGCCGAATCGAAACAAACGTCCAGTACCTAAAGCGCGCAAAAACAATTTTATAATGATTATTTTGTAAGACTGGCGACAATGCCGAATTGCAGAACCTCGTCTGTGTGGCCCGCGATTGTGTCGCGGCAGCGATCGGTCCTCCGCACGTCCCACAATTTGGCAGTACAGTCCAGCGAACCGCTGGCAATCGCACGGCAACCGAAATCGTAGCGGCACACGGTCAATTCTGCCGCGTGCCCGTATAACGTCGCGATACATCTATTTATTCGTTTCGTTAGTACAAGAATAGTTTTAAAAAAAACGGGCCCACCTGGCCCGCCGTACTACAAGCGCGTACCTAGCTGTTCGGGTATCCCAAATTTTGACAGTGTTGTCGAAAGACCCGGTAATCACGGTTGATCCGCTGTTGTCGAACTGATTGGCTACAACTTCACCGGCGTGCTCGCTCAGCGTAGCCAAATTTTGCCCTGATAACAGTTTGACATTATATATATATATATATATATGTATAATTTCCGGGATCTTAAGTGTCGGGTTGTCCACTAGTCAAGACGAACATAAATAATCCCTCTGCGTCCACACTAGTCTGTATCTGACCGGAGGCCTAACCCGAGTGCTGGGTGGGGACTGTTGGAATAAAACTGACACGCGAGTGCCGGCGGCGGATTTAACGGTCGGGCGATTTCAGTCAGTCGCGCTCAACGTCTTAGCGGTCCAGTATCTAAAATGTAACTATCCCGAGAACAATAGATCGTTGGTCAGGCCTGGTTCGGTAAATTTAATTACAATTGTGAAATCGAACAGAAATGAAAAAAAAAAAAAATACAGACATTTCGGCTCGGCGGCCCAAATTATTTAAATCCTGGCGGCCTACCGGGCTAGCCTGTGCCCGGTCCTGGACATGCTCATGACACGACATAAAAAAAAAAAAAAAAAAATCAACTGTAACCGATTAAATTTAAAGACAGATTGAAATAACATTATGTATTTTAAATTCAGTTATAATAACTTTAAATAATTGCACTATAACGTAATAATATTTATAAATAAGAACCCGTTAAACTAATAGGCTAACTATACGTTTATCAAACCCCTCACGTATATAATGACTAAAACGTAAAATATGTTTTGTTTTTGATGGAATTCACTATTAAAAAATAAAAAAATACTTCCTATTTCAGATATTGAGTTAGGTTTTTAATTTTTATACTTCGTAAAAATATATTAGGTAGTCAAAAATTTTATATATATGTTATATAGATAGTAAAAAAAATCTGAGTTCGATAATAAATTCACGGTCTTCATTGCGCTTCGCCACGGTGACCCGAAATCAACTGAACCGACAAAATCAATTATTGTGCAATATTATGCCTATACGTAAAAATTATACGATATTGCGCAATTAATTTCGAACAAGCACAATCTTCGTTCAATCCTTGCGCAATATGCTCAATATTATCGTGCTAAATGAACTTTAATAATATTAAATCAAGTACTTGAAAACTACTCTAATTTGTCTGTATAATATAATAAAAATATACGTAAAAATATTTCAAGTTTTGTACATATCACAAGTACTATGAATTTACTAGAAAATATAAACATGTTAATGATAATTATTAATAATAGATTAATGGCACCACATTTATCTATTTATAATTTATATTTCCTTTTTTTCATTGTTAGTTCAAACTTAAAATTATAAATGTATTTTTGTTTCACGAGGATTTTATTTTTATACGGTATAAAACGTATACAATTATGTGTTTTATACTATACCGTATTACACGTTTCAACCCTGATAAAAAAAAAAAATCCTATATTTTTTCCACTCGTAAATCTATGTCTGATTTTGCAATTCAGCGGGCCCCGGTAATTAAAATTCCGACCAGACGGGTATTTGCCCCCCTCGAATCCGCCACTGTCGCGTGCCCTCCTCTGGACGCAATTCCCCGATTTCAGCACAGTTATAAACGATAATAATGTCTCTCGACAGACCCGTCGCGGCGCTAAACAGCCGAGTCGTCCGGTCCATGGACGACGTGGCCACCGTCTGTCTTGCCCCGGAAACGTCCACCGCGACCACCTCGGCGGTGTGTCCGCGCATCACGCACAAGCACTCGCCGCCGTCGCCATCGTCTCGCAGCGACCATATCCGCGCGGTCTTGTCGAATGATCCGGTCAACGCTCTGGAAATAATTGAAAAAAAAAAAAAATAAAACATTAATCAGATGGGTTCGCGTATACGAGGCTTGTCCCAAAAGTAATGCACAGCGCGCTCTAGCTATCCCTCAATACGATATTATCAGCTGATTTTAATATCAGTTTGTATTTTGAAGTCTAGCAAACACGTTGGTTTCCACTTTTAGTGGTTTTTAGTAAATGTTAATGTTGTCGCGAGAGCGATTACGAAAGCGAAAACGATTCGTCGGCTCACATTTCTGTTTTTGAGCAACGCGCATACATTAAAATCGAAACGATTCGTGGTAAAACTGTATCTGAAATTTATGCCACGTTAAATGAAGTATGTGGATCGTAGTACGGTGCAAATATGGCATCAGCGATTCCGTAACGGTCGTATAAGTATCGATAACAACCCTCGCACTGGCCGACCCAAAAGTGAAACAAATGATAATTTTTGCTTACGATAAACGTGGGATAATCATGTCACTGATCGAGTTCCAATTGCCAGTAGTGTAACCGGGGAATACTACAAAACATTCCTTGCCAAAAAATTGCCACTAGCCGTCGCTCTTTTGGAGAAATAAGGATTGGAACGCCTCAAACACCCACCTTATTCGCCGGATTTAAATCCCCCGGACTTTGATTTATTTCCAAAACTGAAAGAACCACTTAGAAGAATCCGTTTTCCCGACTTAAATATACTAAATTCAGAGGTGAGCCGAAGGATCCGTGAGCTCAACAAAGATGGCGTCCTATACGGCATTCAAGCGCTCCCTTAACGATGGCAATCGTGTATAGACAAGCAGGGAGATTACATCGAAGGTCTGCAACATTGTATTTTGTTTAAAATAAATACTTATTAAATCAGAGCAAATTGTGCGTTACTTTTGGGTCAACCCGCGTAGGTTAGGCACGGTAACGTAAGGTTACCCTAGCCTAACCTAATCCGTCCGAACGAAACTTGCCTTTCCGGGACGGCCAACGACACGGTGTACACGGCGTCCTCGTGTCCGGCCAGCGTCAAGTTCACCGCGCCCGTCCTCGTGTCCCAAATCTTGCACGTCCGGTCGTAACTCCCGGTGGCGCAACTGTACGGGCGTTGGATAAATTAACAAATACAAAAGTCTTTTGCCCTGGGCGCCGAAATTATGAGCACATTTTAAAATCGTTAAAACTAATTTCAGATCTGTAATGTGTAACAGAAAGTTCGTTTTTTGGCGCCAAAAAATTGCAAAAATTGTTTCGTTTTCATTTTCAACTGCGCGAGTAAACTTTACACGTCGTATCACGCTCGTATGAGTTCCATCGTAACGGTGTGTAACGTCATCCCGATCGATTATTTCAGGATTAAAAAAAAAAAAGCCGGCAAAATGTGTAGCACTAAATGTGCCGACCACTTAAATATATTACGCATGTCACACGGAGTGGTTTAAGGTGCCGGGTCGTATACTGAGACGTTGATTTGGAGGATAATCTCTCAATACATTGTTGTGTGTCTTAAATTTTACATTATGCGATTGTTCGTTGTAAAAAATTAAATGCTAAAATCCTAACATTATTAATCAGAACGCAAAGATAATTGAAACAGTAGGTGGTATTTGGAATCAGTGGCGTCGTGGAAGTATTTCGAACCCTGAACAAAATATTAAAAAAAACGACCACCGGCACTTACCCTCCGGCCGGCCCTTAAGGCAATTTTTAGGGCTGAGCAATTGCATTGGGGAGGCAACGTCGTTCGCGGTGGCGGATTTAACAGGGTTCGAATAAAACCGGCAAATCCGTCAAAATATGTATCGGTAACATATTACCAAATTACGGTAAATGAAATATAAATTTGTATTTTATTTTTATTATTTTGGCAAAAATTGACTATATATTTAGGCGGGGCCCCGACGGCATTTGCCGACCAAACGACCGTTAAACCCCGCCCACCACCGGTCATTCATCACACCACTGTTTTGAATTATAAATTTGTATATTTACACACAATAATCGGGAACGTCGGCGGATTCGTCGACGTTCTATGTGGCTCGTGTGTATTGATTACTTACGCGTCGCCGTATTTGTCGATGGATACGTTTGTGATCGGTAACAAATGGCCGCCGCTCAAAGATTTGCGGACGGTGAACAGCCCCCGGACACCGTCCCAGTTGTCTAACGATTTATCCTTGAGTTTTCGCAAAAGCGCTTCGAGTTGAGGCAGCGTTTTCGGTGTGATCAACGGTTCGTCGCTCGCGATCCGGGCGGCCAGTCCCACGACGTCCGTCCTGTTTTCCAGTTCAAATACATTAACTCGTTGTTTATCACCTGTACGTACCTGCCCGACGTCAAAAGCAGACGGGGCCACGGTCGGCAATCGTTTTAGAATTTTTTTTTATTTATAATTCGTTTTTTTTATTTTATTAGTTTTCTAATATCGAGGAAAAACAGGAATATTTACGAAACAACAATTTTGTTTTTCACTAAAAAAAATAATCGTAAAAACCTGCAATTTTCACCGAATTTTTTTTATTAGAATTTCACAATCGTGTTTTTTTTTTCTTTTAATATTCTAGGGATTTTTGAGTTAGGTTTGGTTATAACTATTTGCCATTTTCGAGTTTTTCTCAGTTGTGTATGTGGATACATTTTTTTTTGTTTGCTTCGTATTAAAGGCCCGAAAAATTGATACAATTTGATTCCTCGTGAACGAATTTTTTTTTGCCGTTTTTTTTGCAAGGTACCTTAAAAAAATGCAGATTTTTCACTCGACGGTATATAACTGAAGATTTTTTCTACATTTCCAATCGTTATTCTAAAAAATTTCAAACAAAACAGCCGAAAAATTTACGTAGATTTTAGTTTTTTTTTTTTTGTTGATACTGGTCGACGAGGAAAAAAAAAACGTAAAAAATGCGTAAAACCTTACCGGATACCTGAACTCTGCTCAGAGTCGTTTTTTGATTGTAACGGTTTATCTTTGCGTACGGTTTATCGACTAAATTGTTTTATGCATGACATCCTACATCCCCTAACTCCTAGAACAGCGCGGCTTGCTACCTTCAGGCAGCGGTCGCGACATTTTCCTAGATACTCGTATTATATCAATTAACATTTAAAAAAACGCCATAAAATCGTCTGTGCTTTACAATTATTAACGAAAACATGAAAATTTCTACCCTAGGTCGCCATTCGTATTGTCGGAGCGTGGCAACACGCCCACTGTTATTTTTCAGTACGCTCTTTTGTAGCCCTAAACCGACTAAAACTATTAATTTCTTTAAAACATTTACAACAAAACTTACTCTTTTTCAATATCAAACAAATCCAAAATCTTTTGCTTGGTTTTGCTTTGCTTTTGATATTCAAAAACAATACCTGTACATCAATAATTGAAACAGCGCATTAGTATTTTTACGAATTATTCTATAACGGTTTGTATTAAAGGAAAAAAAAACAATTTTAAAAATACCCGGTGGATAATATCTTATGTAGAATTTTTTTAGTTTCATATAAACCTTATTATGAATGCACTACTGAGTTTATACCATCACAATGCATCCGTAACTCAGTGATGCAATGTTATTGAACGTAGCCATAGTTACACGAAAATGTTGGATCTAAATATTATTATTGGTTTAAAATGTCGCGTTTAAAGCACATAATTGCCAACAAAGTAATGTACTCATTTCTTATCAGTTTCAACGATAAACGAATAAAATATTCTTTTTCGAGGTACCATTCGGTGCATACAAATTACAAACAAAAATTAAATTTGTATAGAATAGTATATTTTATTTGAAACAAAAATACAATTTTACAAACGCATAAATAATTATTAGAATGATGAATGTATTAATATAGGGTAGAAGAAAAAAAAAATAATAAAATAAATATATATATTTCTACAGAATTTTTCTTGTATAATTACCAAGACATTACCGTAGGTAGTAAATTTTAATTAATGAATAAATGTACCAACAATGTATGTCGTGAATAGTTTAGTTTAGCATCAACTTCAGTAACACCGTTGATAATGAATAATCAAACAATCTCTGTACACAACAGTTGTACTGGTTGTATAATCAGTTGCTCGGATATGAAGGGCAAATGGATTTTTTTGTTTTTAATATTTTAACAATATTCAATCTAGGTTATCATTTATTGAGTATATACAATAATATATTATGTTTTACTAATAAAAAGAAATAATTGATTTCGATTAAAAAAAAGTAGCTATTAATTTAACACGATCATCAATTAATGTATAAAGAATCTGAAAAAAAACCAACACAGGATATAAATCATAAAATAAAAATAAATCACAACATTAAAAAACTAATTTATGAGTTACATAATTATATACATTGTATATAACATTAAAATGTAAAAAAAAAAAATTAGTTTTACATTGATATAGGAAGAAAATATTTTATGTAAAAATGACAACAATAAATATTGTTATTAATGAATTTGCATTACAACATATGATTATAAAACACATCAAACCATTAGTTGTACAAGAGTCAACACAAAACACATCGGTTAAAATTATTTAGCACCCTTAGCACCCTTAGCACCCTTTGCAATCTTGGCTGCTTTTTTTGCTTCAGTTTTCAATGATTTCTTTGTGTTCTGATCAGCTTCTGTCAATTCGTTGAATTTTCGGTTATCTTGAAAAAAAAAAAAAATAATAAAACAAACATATGGCAATTATTAAAACGCTACCAAATTGGTTTTGTTGCAACATACTTGTGTTTTTGCGTTTTTTGGTAGTAGCCTTTTCACTTAAAACTTTACGTACAACTTGGGTTTTAGATCTGTATAAAAATATGCGCGGAATACGTATAACTATGCCAGTAAACTTTTGTTCATTAAATAGTTCATTAAGAATCCAAGCTTGTACAGTCAATGCGCCAATAGAAAATACTAATTTAAACGTAGCGTAGTTAAAGTCTCGTGGATCGCTGGTGTAATGCACAAATTTGAGACCAAACCACAACATATATTGTGACAATAATAAGATTGATGTGTGTACAACCCCAAACAACCAGTTAAACACTCTTTGGGCGACTAAAAAAATAACCATCAATCAATATAAAAATATTTATTTTCACATGTCGGTAAGTCCACTCACGTTTGACTTTTGGGCTATCTTCTTCTTTCTCTGTGATGTCGATTAGTGTAACGGTGTGTTTGGCGAATACAGAAATGTAATGTAACAACAAAACTACAAGTCCCATACGATGGAAGCTGAAATGGACGAAAATTTAAATTGAATTAAATGTTTTAAATTCAATGTATGATATACGCGCCATAATTACTTAGTTATGTATACGAATGAAATATATGACAAGTATAATACGGAATATTTTACTCTATTGTACATCTCTTCTTTTTTGATTTTCTGGAAGTACAGCTCAGGCAAATTGTGCGCCCAGTAAGCAAATTGGATTATATAAAAGAATTTTGTTGTGAACGGTAGAATATAATTTGGGTATCCGACCCACAACAATGAAACATCACCTATCCAATTTCCTCTACAAAACAGTTAATAGCCCACAATTATTACAATATTAAGGCATTATTCTAGAGTTTGGAGGAAAAAAATTTGAACGTTCTACTTTAAATAAACTCTTAAATAGACTTCTTACTTTACAACAACGTCTAATGCCCAAACTATAGAAATCGCGATGAATATGATCAACTGTCCTGCCTCGTTGAATTTTGAAGTCTTTGATTTTGACAAATGTAATTTACGGCCAATTTTCTGTAAGAAGAAAATAACAATTACAATTTTAAAATTAAATAATCTATGTATGTTTCATATTTTTTAAAAAATGGTCTCTTTATGTGAAGATGTTTTATCGGACACACTCAATATTTAACCATTAGTCGACACTGATACAGTGATACATTTTATTATACCGTTGGGACAAACACAGAGACTGAGCGAGCTACAGTGTTTTTACGCAAACCCAAACTACTACAAGACCGTTTAAAAAATTGGCCCTTTTAACTAGTGTTATAACTGACGACCATTATAATGTATAACTACAAGTGATTATTACGGTTTATGGTATTTGAATATTTACAAACCGGTTAGGTTGTTGATGTATCGATAATCTAATGAAAACTTATATTGTAATACTAATATCTTTTGTATCTAATTAAATGTCCAAAGACCGAGGATGTACAAGATCGAGGCAGCACCAATAATTTTATAACACAAAATAGAAAATCGGTTCATTTGTTTGTAATGTAAGAAACATGATTTTTTAGAATAGTATCAAAGTAAATGTTAAACTCGGTTTTCAGTAGATAATTTTATAAGAATCTGACCAGATAAATTGTTGGATACGTATGATTTAATTATGAAAATGAAATGTAGGTTAAAACTGTTTAATAGATACCCGCTTTTATTTTACACCGTATTCATTCCGTGACCAATATGTTTGCGTACCTTTTTGTAAAAAAAAATATTACAAATTGTGAAAATATTCTATTCCTCGTTAAAATTATTGTTTACCGGAGAGCTTGCGACTTACATCAATGACGTATTCTTGAACGATGGCGTGGAATATAATGCAGATGAGAAAATAGAAAAAGATTGCGCACAAATCTTTCGGACCCGTACCGTACGATTGGATAATATTCGGATTGTGTTCATTGGGATAGCCATATTGCATGGCGACAAACAACGAAGACACCGGCGACGTGAACTGTAAACAACGAAAATAAAACAATTACACGTCGATCTGTAGATACGAATAGCCGGGAGAGTAGTGCTCACTTGGACCATAAGGCCGATGACGAGCACCATGGCCACACATGACACGATGTCGGCGTGGTTTTGGATCACGAATTCATGGCTGAGAATGGGCAAGTTCTTGTTGGCCGAGGACTTTCTGCCTTTGAACGGTGCCATTGTTCTGGTCGTGCTAGGGTTGCTGTTGGACGATGGCGGTGTGGTGCGCGTATACGGGACACGGTACGCGTCGGGAAACTGTAGCCGATGGCTGACGGGCGACGGCGGTGCCGGTGGTGACGCGTGCGGCTGTCTGTGTACGTGTGACGGCGGCGGTGGACGTTCTAATGGACTACATCGGAAATTGCGGACGTCGTCGTTGGCACGTCTCCGTCCGGAGTGTGTTGTGGCAGTTGCGTTGGACGTTCACAGGTTGCTGATGTGTCAATAACAATAATATACACCTGTCGGCGTGTTTGTTTACGTTTTACGTTTTTGATAAGATGCGATAACAACACGACGCGTTGGAACAGCTGCACGCCGGTCATTGGTCGGCTCGCGGTAGTACGTCGCCCGGCCGCTAGATACTGCCGCCGTTGCTACGAAACAGTGGACCGCGGGGCAGCGCAACGTTATCTCCGAAGCACCGGCGCAGGCACCGGCTCTGTATTTGTTCTTCCGTACCGCTTAGCCGCGTTACTCGTGCTTACTCCTCCGGCCGGTTTGCTATCGCCTCTGTCCGTCAGCGAATCCGCCGCGGTCGTGCTAACGACCGAGCGCGGATATCGACTTCTCCGCTTCTACCTCGAAGGTAGCCAGCTGGTACTCGGCTAAGGTACCTCGGGGTAGAACTGAGCCGCCAATTGGGCTACGCCGGGCACGTGGAGAGCGCGGCGGCCAGGGCAAACAAGAAGGTCGCCGCTCTGGCGAGATTAACGCCCAATGTGGGCGGCTCAAAACGGGGGAAGCGTCGATTGCTGACGAGGGCGGCAGAGAGCCAGCTCTTATTCGGCGCGCCGGCACTGGAGATAGAACGCAACGTGCGTACGCTACTTGCGCCGCAAAGGAGAATGGCGATCAGGGTAGCGTGCGCATACCGCACCATCAGCACGCAGGCCGCGTGAGCGCCGCAAGCATATTGTAGTGGGATTTATCAGTGGGGTATTTTGATCTTTGCCATAGGCAGCGAGCGCGACGTTTTTGTGCTATGAGACTACGGATGTATAGGGGAATGATCGTGTTACATGTGTGTGATTGCGTAGGTTGCGCTGATTCCCATGCTGAAGTTTGGATGTTGGATGTAAAAAGATTCACTGCTTCATCGATATCATTGCTTGTCCTTAGGCGGACTTTTAGACTAGTTTTCTCCAGTATTGACTTATGGAAGTTATCCCAGTTGATATGAGAGTGTAACGGTGTTGGGCTACGTTGGTTGGACAGAGGCTGGCAGTCGATTGAGAGTAGTATGGGGGAATGATCTGAGCATGGGGCGTGTAGATTTGTAATTAGTGAGTGGAGTATACTGGGAATTTTGGTTACAAATATATCTAATATATCCGGTCGCTTTTGAGAGGAAGCTGACCAATAAGTCGGGTTGGTAGGTGAGATTACTTGTAGGTTTTTGCTTATTACACTATTTAAGAGTGAGTTTCCACGAGAGTTTGTGACCCGGCATCACCATTGGATATTTTTAGAATTTATGTCACCACCGACTATAAAGTTGTGTCCGAGGGTATTAAAATAGATATTGAATTGGTTAGTGGATATTATCTATGTGAAATGATTTATTTTTTTTCGATTTTATAAAACTGGTACATTTTTGTACGCCAATTTTTAAACGAACTCAAGACAATATTACACACTGTCCTAAATAAAACCACTTCTATTACTCCTATTCATCTACAAAATAAAACTCTAAATATCTCATGAAAATTTATCGGCAAGGCGGAGCCGTACGTACCAACAAATAAAAATCAAATTTTCTCTAAGCACATTTGCATCTTCTCTCTCGTTAGGATAAACCAAAATTACTTCCAAAAGACAAAAAAAAAGTATCTTCCAATAAGAAAACTACCCTGTAACCTATCCGTTACAATAGATCTCAATATACGGTATAACTCAATATCTCGTCACGTTCCGTCTCTTTCTTTCACGCTCTATATGTCCTTTATACACAACTTGTATCTAAAAATGTACACATACCCTTTTATGTGAATTATCCGCTGTCCTGTTACAATTTAAGAAAACCTAATATTACAACTCAGAAAATTCGACAGCTGTTTTTTCCCATCTTGACTGTGTCTGCTAGGCTCGAACAGTGAAGGTTATTTTCCCCGTAGTCGCTGAAGTACTGTGCACTGCGTCCCTTTGAACTTCAATCGGTGGCCCACGTAAACGGATTGCCTTCGTTTTCAGATCTTGTTTGATCCTGATGTTTTTTAGGATCCTATCGACTGCGCCAATTTCTGTTGCGTGTCCGTCTAACACAGCACAGTAACGAGAGTAGAAATATGTGATCGAGACTAGTCTTAATGATTGTTATTTATTACACAAGTACGAATATAAGTTATGTTACAATTTCGATAGAATGAGCTACCAAACCCGGGTCATTTCGTTTAGCTTTATAAGCGGTTCGGACTGACTCGACGGGTTGGCTCGACGATGACGTCCCTCTCTGGACTCGACACTATTCGCTCCTTGACTGAATACGATGTTGAATTATCTTCCTGCTCTCGGCCGGGCTCTTATATGGTCGGTTTCGACTAGTCCGCTAGCGGTGGTGACCCCGTGTTGTTTGGCTCTTGCCACAGCCTTGTTGCGCGGCCCTCGGACTTAATCGAATGCTATGTCCGCTTGCCGTTCGTGCCCTGTTTTCTAATTACACGTGTCAAGTTCTTATTCTACTCACCTTTTTTTTAGGCCTTGTTTTGATTTAATATTCGTCTACCGAATTACGCACTCGCGCGCGCACCTATCCTGTGACACACACAGCGTCCCTATTATATAGTCCGGACTATTTTTAAAATTATACGAATTTGATCATTTTTAAGTCGATTATTTTTCAAAGACTGTGAATATTGTCAGTACTTACTCATAATTATTACTAGATTCTAGCGGGTCTTGGGCGCCATCTATCTGTAGTAGTTGACGAGAATAGACGTCGTTGCTCCGACAAGAGAGCGCTACAACAATCGCACGCAAGTGATCGTTATTTACTGACCAGCCATGTCGTACCTTTTACTTTGATTTAATGCTAGTGACCAGTAGGTATCATTAAGAAATTGTATTTTTTTCTGAAAAATTATGATTAATTATCGAGGTTGCTTATAATAATAACCTGCGGGAGGAACGAACTCGATTTACTCGATCTTTTATTTATTTTTTTTTTCTAGTGACTATAATTAACTATAGTTAAAAAGTCGATTACTTTTATCGTCAACTTAATAATAAATTAACCTAGTTTCAGGTTTCATCGTATAAACTTAACTTTTACAGTTAATTTTTATAAACATTCGTGTTCAGCTAACGAGTCGAACACTAACGATTGTCTTCAAAATTCAATATTTAATTGGCTTATACTATTACGATTTTTTTTATATAAATAAATGTAAATAGTAAAAGTATTTAGTATTAGGTAGTGATGGGAAAAATCCGGATATACCAAAATTCGAGAATCTGGATTTTCTGATTCCGAAATTTGAAATCTGACATTTATTGTAAATCCAGATTATTATCTGAATCCAAATTTCGGTTTTTAAAATTGTGATTTTCTATTCATGAATTCGATCTCATAAAACTATTATTATTATCATCTTACTGTTATAGCATTAAATGTGTAAAACACCAAGTACGTTTTACAATTAAAAAAAATATCACAAACAGAAAATTATTTTTAAAAAACAAATACAACAAAAAAAAAAAATCATACATATTACACTCTAATTTAAATAATATATTACTAGCTGACCCGGCAATGTTGTTTTACTCATAAAAATACAACATTTCAAATTTTGGAATTCGAATCATTCATTTTTAGATGTATTGGATTTTCGGATAATCCGGATTTATGTCACATCATTAGTATTGGATACGAATTAATATTGATTTATACTTTTAATAGTAAAAAAAAAAAAACAAAAAATAACCTATTTTTAACTGAGAGTTGAGTTAATATTTGTTTGCATTTTAACTTTTTCAATTTTGTTATTAACTCAATCGAGTTAATTATTTTCACCGACTTGCCCGATTAAACACATTCAAATAGCATTTTGAGTGTGTAATAGACGACTTTTCGCCTATATCCTATACTGTACCGAAGACACACACAAAAAAAAAACCCGTTCGAATAATGTCGACGAGTACTAAAAAATGTTTTATTTTAGCATTTCAAATATGATTAATGTTCAAGAAATATACAAAAATAAAAAAAAACTCCGAAGACAGTGAAATCAGTTGACTTATTACTTAAACCCTAACCGCCAGTAGCATCCCAATCTGCCGTTTCAACAATGACAATAATAACGAACATTATTTTTCAGTCTGATGAGTCCAGTTGGTCTTGGTCGTCATCGTTGTCGTCGTCCGCTGCTACCGCAGCCGTGGACGTGGGACAGCGACGCTTCATCGCCGTGCAGACGGTGGACGGGATGACGCTGCGGCCGCACGGATTCTTGATTTTCCGGCACATCGTTGTCCAGCGCGGCCTGCACGTCACGCACGGGTCCACGGGCGATCCTTCGGGTATCACGTACGCCGGCATGTACGCCAGCGCTCCGCCGTTTCCGCCGGCCGCACTGTCCGGCGGGAGCCCGCAGTCATCCGGCCGCTCCATCAGTCCGAGTCGCCTCAGGGCGGCGTCTCGCCGCGAGAACGGCCGGCGACGGTGCGCCGCAGCCGCCGCCCGGTGCGGAGAAATCCACGTCCACGTCGCCGACTCCAGCAGTACCATCGCCGCGAACAGAAACGACGTGACCGCCGCGCCCGATCGCGGTGCTGTACCGCCCTGTACAATGGTCCGCCGCCACCACCGTTTGTGGACCACTCTCCGTTTCGGCGGCTCATTTGACATTTTGCCTGTATATCAGTGACGGTTAAACTTGTAACGAAAAAGTCCCCCCTCCCCCTACACCCGATCACCATAAATACAAGAAAAACATTCGTCGAAAGAGCCATACTACAGGTACACCTCCTACAGTCGAACGTTTGAAAAACAAAAGTAAATCGCTTCACAGAGAACGTATGTTATTAAGTAATTACCAGGGTTGCGATTTAATAGCATTTAAAAAATTACATATATACGCGCCATAATATTACCTTAGACATGGGTAAATATGCGCTACAAATATGCAAAATAAAGAAAAACAGAACATTTTATTTATCAACTTATAAATTCGATTGACAATAATCAATCAAACACGTCTATTATTATTTTATTAATAAAAAATATGAAGATTTTAATATTAATATATAATAAATTATTATTTATTATTATATTAGATAAAATATTACCTATTTTGATTAAAAACAGGGAAAAATGCAAACATATTTCAAAAAGTCCAGGAATAGCACTAAAATCTAAAAAAAAATCGCAAAATATGCAAGATTAAATTTTAGTACACCGAGTCATAAAACAAATGTTTAGCTTAAGAATCTTATAAGAAATATGCAAATGCTATATAATCCCGACCCCGGTAATTATTAATATAATTGCAATCAAAATGTTTTGTCGTATTCAATTATTAATTCAGTATTGGTATTAAATACACAAATAAATTACTATTAAACCGTCCAATGCGGTTTGTACCGTTGTATTCGATTTTATGTTAAAATGTATTATGAAAAAGGATTTGTTTGTGTTTAAAGGCAAAATTGGCTAAATTTTTATCGTCTCTTTTTTTTTTTTTATCTCTACGTACAGATGACATTGTGTTTGTGGTACGGTTATACGTTCTGGTGATTAAAACCGCCAGAATTCTCATAAACAAGTAGAATATTACATTGAGACTTTAATGTGTACAAAAAATATGCGATATATCACAAAATATACGAGGGAGAGGTATGTATGCGGCTCCCCTGCACGTTTTACTCGCATGTATATAGAGTTTTAGCGCCTCCGCTCACCCCGGAAATTTAATTCTATGGGCGGGTAATATCCGTACGAATAATATTAATAATTTTTTTTACCGGACGTCGAGACGGTACACAGGCGATCGGTTTCAGTCGTGTATGCAAGCACAGACCCGGCACCAACTCGGTGAGAACGAAAAATTTTACATCCTCCCACGTGTTGGCCTTGCTCGAATAACCGTATCACAAATTTCAAAAACAACGGATTCGGGAAAAAAATCATAGTCGCGTTGTCAATATGACGAGATCCGACAAACGATTTCCCAGCGCTTAGCGACAACAACACACCGATTGGCGGTATACCTTGGGATTGTAATATTTATTCTCGTTTAAAATTCTCGTACAGGTCGACCGGTCGGCGTTTTTTTTTTTTAGTTTCGGCCCAATCAATTCGACGTGTAGTATACGAATCCGGTCGTATCAAAACCACGGCACATGTGTCATTTTAATTCAGTTTTACCACGAAAAAATCTTAATTCCTCCGGGTGAATTTCACTTGTTATCATCGCGAGTAGTCACAAAAAAAAATGTACGTAATAATATTATATTCGTGTATACTGTAACCGTACACATTCTATACGCGCGTAGTGAAAGAAATGAGATAGGTGCTGGCTAAAAAGTTTTCGGAATAATACTCGGCGACGATTACGCGTCGTTATTATTTTATAGGTTGATGTAGACGGACGTCCGCGCAAATGGACGCGCGCGTCTATATTATAATAATATTATTTCGCATTAGAGAAACTGCGATTCATTGTGATGTCGAGAAAAAAAAAATCATCTCTATCGTTTTATTATATATTTAAAAAAAAAAATAATAATAATAACGTATAATAAAACGGTATATGTACCTGGGAAAACGGGAAAACGCGCCCAGTAATGGCGGTCCGAGAAGAATACAAATGGCGCGTAAAAAAAAAAGAAGGAAAAAAAAATAGGGGAAAAGCGTTTTTATAAAAAAAATTTCATACGCACCTATATATTATTACACGCCCGTATTACTATATTATTATACTATACGACACGACTTTCGTGACTCGAACGGCCAGCTTGGGTCCCTATAATCATAGTATTATAATAAACATCCGCGAACTTCTAATAGTAGAATATTATTATTATTTTTTTTTTTTTTCGTATATTGTTAATATTTTTTTCTTCTAATAATTCTACACTTTTACCCGTAATCATTTACCACCGTATTAATACATATTATTATTATTGTTATTGTTGGTCGTTTAGATGCATTTCATTTCCCATACGCGCGTGTTACATGTTTTATAACTGGGTTTAAATATCGGAAAAAAAAATCCATAATAATTTATTGCGAAATCCGTTGGCCCGCAATTTCGGTGCCGTACTATAATAAATATTGACTGCATTATGTTCGGTCGTCTATTATATTATATTATACACTCGCATAGGCTGAGGCGATGACCCGTTACGAAAACGGCCGTTTTACGCACGTTCGCAACGTTAATACAGGGTGCGGCAGACGCGACTGACGAGTTTAATGAGGTCATTAGCCTGTGATAAGATAAGAGCAGGCCTTAAGAAGTGGTGTATTTTGAATTGTACGGTAATGCCGTTTTTATTCGTAATCATGGTCTGGACGGGTGTACGTCGTGGTTTCGTCGTGCGTGCGTATTACGAAAATAATCGTTCTGTGATCGCTACACAAAGGGCTTTTCGCATACACTTCGGCATTCCACGTGCTCATTCTGTTCCTTCTGCTAACACTATCGAATTGTGGATACGGCATTCGGAAGAAATTGCAAGTACCCTAAGTAGACTTGGACACGGAGCACCCGGAACGGTAAGAACCCCCGAAAATGTGCAGTTGGTTAGAGAGTCAATTGAGCAGTCACCAAGACGCTCAGCCCGGAAACACGCTGTAGCTTTGGGTATCTCAGACCGTTTTTTGAGGAAAATTCTTCACGAAGATTTATCATTCCTTCCCTATAAATTAATGCTTGTCCAAGAGTTAAATACTACTACCGTAGGCAACCGTAAAAATCTCTGTCAGCAAATTCTTCTGCAAATTCCTCCGATATCAACTTTTTTCTGTAGCGATGAGGCCTTATTTTCATCTTTCTGGAACTGTAAATAAACAAAATCTTTCATTTATTCTACAAAATAATGTCTAGTTTTCTTCCTAGGCCGGCTGTAGTGACCATATACCTTGTACTACCAGCTAGTATAAGGTCTATGATAGTGAGCCTTCCGATAAATTGATAAGGACGTTAGCTATCGGATGGCAATGTAGTATCATGGCATTCCCGTCCTTATTAGTGTGCCGAATAATTAAATAACGTTCCAGATCATGTTATCATATCAAATTGATAACAAAAGATAATCATTTTTTTTTTATATCCGTCGGGTTAATAATAATAAAGGTAATTTTAATTTATTATACTTTATATTAATAGTATAAAAAGGGGATATAAGGAGATTCATCCCGCATATCCCTCCTGTATCAACGCTCATGCTCTAACCCATACACACAATAGAAAAACGTATATATTCCTTGTTTCTTTTAGAATTTAAAATAACGTTTTCACACGATATCGTTTCTATTCGATTTTCCTATTGTATCTGCGCAGAATCTCCGGATTCATTTATAGTCTCCGTTATGTGATTTTGTTTTCTCCGAAGTGGCCAGGATATATTCTTGTGGTATTTTTTCCCACGTGAATCGTATAGCGATACTACCAGGCAATATGCGAACAAAAAACAAATCTTTTGTACTCAAACGGACAGACTCGTATATTATATTATATGGTAGGTCTAAAAATAATTTGTAGAAACCGTTTGTAGTCGCCGATATACCGGACACCATTTATTGGTACGATTATTATAATATCGGGATAACAATGTACCAAAACGGAATAATGATAGCTTCCTTAGAACCAAATTATTGTTCCGATATTTTCCCGTCATATACGTGTTACGGTCCGTTTCCCACGGTTGAGAAATATTTGATAGACTTTTTTTAAAAATAAGGTTCGTTTCAGATGATTTTACAAAAAAAAGATAATAACGACATAGTTCGCATCGCTGTTGTATACGCGGAGAGTTTAGCAAGTATTCGTTGCAATCAAATAAACGATTCTGAGCCAGCTCGGTTAACCGAAGTTGCCGCGACGACTTTAACGCCGGTCAAGAGTGAAAAAGACGGTGGTCTCTTTTAAGGCGGGTGTCAAGAGGACCACCCACCCCAGTAAAAAGAATTTTTTACTAACCGTAAACGTTATGTCCGGGAATACGAAAAAAAAAAAAAAAACCCTTTTTGTAACACCGAATAACACCGTCGTCCGAACACACTGGCAATCTAAAACTCCGGTAGACCGTATTTGCACGTGTATACAATTCGAATTAACACGGACTAATATTTCGTATTCGTTCGTCAAAACGTAATATAGGTGTACGTAACAACCGTGTTGTATTCGTCGGAAATGTACGACCACGCGCCATAATAATATTATTTATCCGGTTTTTTTTTGTTTCTTCTTTTTCTTTTAAATCGTGTCGGAAACGCAAAAAAACACGACCCCCCGTGAACACAGTTATTGGGTAAATCGTAATATAACTAAGTAATTACGTGCTATATTATAATTATACGGCCTGTGCTAATACGCGTCTCCGTGAATAATATTATATTATATACGGATACATTTTGCCGGCGCGTGGGCATATAGCAGTTGGTTTTTCAACAAACTATACGTATAATATTATTATGATGATTACGTTGTTATATTATTATGGCGATATCGGAACGAACGAACGTTTCCCGCAGTAAAATATTATACTGGACATCACGTTTCTCGTAAATATTTACACCTGTAACCAAGGACCGGGGGGGATTAACCTACAAGCGAAATATGCACTGCTTACGGCTCTCGAAAAATTGGCCCCAAGAGAATGGAGGGGTTTTTTTTTTTTTTTTTTTAAAAATTATGTTGAAATTATATTCGTACAATCTGTACATTCGCACACAAAGTACGTTTGATCATAAAACAACCGGTATTCAAAAATATATTTCACGATTACGGCCGGTCGTTGATAACTCGTCTTACGATAGAAATAATACACTTGTCGAATAATATGTCGAACTATGTGTACTAACCGTACTGGTGAGAGATATTTTTCCCGATTAAAATTACTTAAAAACGTATTGCGATCTTCAATATTACAGAAATAATCTGCAAAACCATGGAATTTTATGCATCGCGAGTGAATTTTGTAAAATCTCTAGACTTCGAAGGTGTCAGCCGATTTTTTTACGAATGAAAAAGCTAGAAAAAAAGCGTCACGTATGGATAACAAGTACGCAGTGGCAACGATGACGGTGAATAGTTTTATAATAAATATAAATATACATACCTATGATATCAAAATGTATTAGACAAATTAAATTTTTTCGATTTGACATGATCCAAATGATATTAAATATTATTTATATCCATTAATAAAATTATATAACACGATACTGTTTAATTTGTAGTCCAGAGGCACGGCTCAGATACAGAACAGGTATATAATAACAGACAATGACCACCTTTTTTTTTTCTCTTTTTTTTTTTTTTGCATTAGGTCCAATTAGTCCCATTTTACTTCTTTGCTCCCGGCGTTCTATACAATACCGTCTCGAATAAAACTAACGGGCACAACGTAGTGAAATAATATTATTGCGTTAGGTCGACAATCGAAACCGTCATTGTTTGGTTAAAACCCGATTTTTTTATTAACCGAAATTCCTCGAACGTTTACAGTATATTTGAACAAATTTTCATTATTTTTTTTTTTTTTTTTTTACAAATATTTCGTAAAAATTGCCCATACGCGACCCCTTAAATAATTGTATAGCATATAATAGCGATAGAATCGTTTGCGTATACATTTCCCCGAGTAAACGTCGCCGTCATCAATTCGGTGTAATAATTTTCGTTTCGAGTCTAGATTAAAACACTGGGTACTATTGGAAGTATGAAAACACATTCTTTTTTTTTTGTTGCTAATTGTCCGTTGTGACTTTCAACTCTCATAACGATATCGTGATAAAGTTTACTAAGCAGGACCCTTGAGTAAACGTTTTCCGTTTAATTTCAAGTGTAAAAAAAAAAATTATCTAATAATAAATTCTTTTAAAAACAAAAAATTAGTTTAGAACCCTAATTATTAAATAATATTATATATATATATATATATATATATATATGTATATCGTCAAATATTATACAGGATGCGGCAGAGCCGACTGACGAGTTTTGATGGGCTATAAATAACGAACAGTAAAACTTAGAGAAAAGGTTTTTTTTAAATTTAAATCAGTATTCAATCCCATTTTTAGTTGAAATCCCATATAAAGCCCTTGGGCTACTGCTGTAGGCGGGAAGTTTGGAAAATGTTTTTTTTTTTTTTGTCGTTGTTAGTTGTTTTTCGAGTATTGACATCCACAAGTAAAATAATACATTTATTTAATTTTTATTATTCTTTGTATATACGTTAGTATCGCACGCGTCGTAATTATTGTCATTGCGTTTGTATATACAAATAACAGTCGTCGGAGTAGACGACGACCGTAGATTTCGGCGGTGCCTATAATGTACATAATATAATATTATATAATCAGTGATGATTATTATTGTTCTTCGGAAATAATAGACGTATAAGAAATAATACAAATATTTTTTTATTGAACGTATTGCGGTCTACAATTTAAGTTCTTTCGTCAAAGTGGAAAAACAACGAGACTATTTACTCTTTGGCTATTTTTCAAATCCCCGTGGGCACCGCGGGACGAGGGTGAGTGGTCTTGACCAAATTTAACCGAAATGACTTTCTTAAAACAATAACGAAAAGAGCAAGTGCCCCCTTACCTAACCTAACCCCCCCCCCGGTTCGATATCAATAAATTTGAAAGTTTAAAAAATTTAAGGACCACCCTAATAGTAATCACTGCTGTTTAATATTGTGATATATTGTGACCGTACACTACGAGACACGACGTAATAAAATGCCTATACGCACTCGTATAATGGCAGGACGATCGTCCTCTTAAATCCCCGTATTATCCTTGGACCCGGCACAATAATATCGTACGTTATCCTTGAACCAATTATTGTACGCTCGATAAAATTGGGGATCGCCGCCCTTGAGTTCAGAAATCGTTTATTTACACTGCGAGCCGGCGTATCCGACCGTTTTGTATTATATTCCACACAACGGGTCGTCTTACTTTCGTTTGAAGGTCCAATTTTTTGTGTTTTTTTTTTTTTTTTTTTTGTTGTTGTTGTGACTATGAGTTTATACACACGCACATACGTATATTTTAATATATATATATATATATATATATATTATATAATGGGGGTCAGTAGAACAAATTCAAGGTTGTTTTTCGCCTTTCGCCCTCCGCGAGTTAATACAACATCACTATAATATATATATATATATATGCATGTACACCACACTGTTACTTTTCGGCTGTCAATTTGTGGTGTATACATTTTATTATATAACTTTACGGTAAATTATCGTAAACGGGCGTGAAAAATAATATTTCAGTCGCGTCCCTATATTATTATAAATACCGACGTCATATTATTATTATCTAAATAACACCGCGGACCGGATACATGGCATCGCATTGGAAACAAACAAACCCCAGCGGCTCAAGGCTACGGACGACAATATTCACGCGGTTTTTCGATGAATGAAAATCGATTCAACCGCGAAAGAGTTGATTTAGTTTTTAACTTCTAAAAGGATATATAACACATATATATATATATATATATATATATAAATCAATTGCCGCGTGTATGCAAGATCATCACTTGAGAACGGCTCGATCGATTTGTCAGGACAAGGTTTTTTAATTTAAGAAAATTATTGGAATATCCGCCCGAAAAAGATTGTCGAAAATAATAATAATAAAAATAAAAAAAAAAACAATTTTAAAAAAAAGTTAGAATGAAAAATATTTGTTGATTTACCAGGGAAACCAAATAATATAAATAATAATAATACAGAATGAACCGAAGAAAACGAGGAACCACCGTCAAATGTTATCCCGGAGTAAAAAAAAAAAAACGGATGCTCTTGGTAGGATATATGTAGTTCATCTGAATAACAGTGGATTTTTTACTTAAGAGTCTTGTTCCACGTGATCAAAGGTCCGATGTGTTTTGCATGGAGTCGAGGAATAAAATCTTTATAAAAAAACTGTCTGCTTGAGGAGTGTACGAACCTAACCCTTACTGGCTGTGGAGCTGGGGAAACGGTCTTGATCCATAGAATACTAATGCTACCAACCAATCTACCATTCCAGTTTAGACGGCTCCGACAATACTGTCCTATTTTTATTTTATATACACACATAGGTTTTTATCACTTTTTTTTTTTTAGACTGATATTCAAAGATTTTGAGGGGAAACAACAGTAATAACCCCTTACCTCATGCAGGGGACAATACTCTATGGAATGCATTCAAACGTCAACGTAATATATTCTATACGATGGCTAGATTAAAATAGACAACCGAAAAATACATAGATATATATATATCAACCCTCAAAAGTGCTCCGGTACCGAAATTGTAGGAATTAATAAATGTATTTGATTGTACATATTTGGAAATAAAAAGCGAGTTATCGAGTTGAAAATCTGCTCTTGCGGTGTATTGTAATATGGGATACGACATATTTCAATTTTAGATTCAGTGTGCAGTGAAGAAAAGCTATTAGCTTTACTAATATGTGGTTGACACTTTTTTCGATTAGTGAAAATATATTGCAAATGGTTTATATTGGCTTTCAGCGTATAAACTGAATTAAGCAGCTTATATTATCCATATATGCCTTTTAAACTTCCCACCTACAAACGGTGGCGTACCATCAAAGGCGCGAAGTCGTTTTTGTATTCCGACGAGTAAGTCGAGATCGTATAACGATTTCAATCGTAGTCGAGCATAGACACGACCGTATAATATGCGTATACATATGGAGAAATTTGTAATATTTGTTTTTTTTTTCGTTTACGGACGATTTTTACACGCGCGTACAACATTATATATATATATATATATTATATACTCGTATAGAATATAACGGTTTCGTTTTTATCGCGCTCCGAGTTGAAGTTTTCAAGTATGCGCCGGTTAAAATAATATAATTATATATATATATATGTGGACGTGTGTATTTTGACGACTGAAACGGATTATACGACTTCCTGCTGTTTGACTTTGGTTTAGCGAGGGGCGCGTCCGGAACGTATAATATCGAACCGGCGGCGGCGTAATATTGACCAATCGTATAAACGCGTTGGGAAAATATTGACGGTCGAGTCTGATTAAGTCCGTATATGTACGACGTGCGGGTTTATATTTTATATAATACGGGGAAAAGACCCGGCGATATAATATAAAATACCGTCGACGGCAGTGCGGATGAGTAAGAAAGCAAACACGCGCGTTGTTGCGGCGATAAACGACGATCGGTGGCGGGCGACACGGTTTTTATGGGTTTTCGCACTCTATATATTGTATACGTATTTATATATATATATATATATAAAGCGCCGTATCTCCGACGGTTTATTATTGTCTTAATCGACGGAGTACTTATATACGTATCTACCCGAGGAGGTCCAGATTAAAAACAAACACGCCGGCTCCGGAGGGCTACTATTTATTACCTCTGGCCGTAAAATTCGAACGGTATAATTTTATATTACGGACGGAGGATCCCGTTAAGGTTTCATTGGCGACGACGACGGCCGGTGGATTTGTCGCTAGTGCCGCACCGATATAAACGCTACACGCGCCATAACGAAAACACATATAATACACAATATTATACGAATTTTATTATATATCCGATTTTTTTACCCGAGACGAAAATGTACTATAATCACGGCGGTTTTCAATACCTTTTCAACGATACACCGCGCAACTTTGTCGTCCACAAAATTCTTCTTCTTCTTCTTCTTATTCGTCTTCCAACAGCCTAATGGTCCCCGTAGGGGGACGCGCACCGTCGGTCTACTCAGAAGTCGTTTCTTTCGTTATGCCCATCAGTCGTGTGATTTTGGCTACGTCTTGTAGGAGACATTTTTTTTGAAAATGATGTAAAACGTTGATTTGTTTGTTTCAGATATTGTTAAAGCTATTCATTTACTGTTTTACATAGGTAATTAAATATAATACTTCAAAACACATCGTGATAACAAATTTAATTTATTTTGGCTAATTTATTCTTAAAATATCATCCGAATCTATTAGAACACATTTCTATGGATTATTGTGAGCTTACTCGCATTTCATTACTGAAAACTTTTTCGTAAATGAAGTACAATAACTTTATTTTCGTTTTGGAAATATCTATCTTAGCCGCATGTATTAAAAACCATATATACCTATATTTAATTTTTTGACTTTATATACCTACACCAGATATAACGTTTTCGTAACATAAAAAAAAAATAATAACGACAGTTTAGTATTGGTATATAAAACGCATTTAACAGACTAATTTATAAGTCAATCTCGAATTAAATATTATAATAATTAATAGAATTCCTCTTATCGATAAAATGCATCATATTACTCGTGCGCAGTTGGTATTCAATACATTACAACATTATATTATAGTTAAAAAATGATTATTAAATATCTAATAATAATTACTTTTTATTATTATTATTATTCAGTGTTTTTCTATCAGCGATACCATTATTATAGTAGGTATCTCGTGTACGTGATCATAATATAATTATTAATATGACAAAAAATGTTAAATACGTATAATAGGTACACGCGTTATCAAAACTTGTTATATCAATTTCTATAATGGAGTAATACTCAACTTAGGATGAAAAAAAAAACGTATTATCTATGAAAAAAAATTGTATAAATCATCATCTGAGCCTGTAACCTTTTAGATAAGAGGGTAAAGTTAAATGAACTTTAAATAGAAAAACATGTACATATAAATAATAATGACGATGCGATGATGTCTGACCGATAATATTATAATAAATCAGCGGCGTAGCCAGGATTTCACAATGGGAGTGGGACAAAAAACTCAAAAATTGCACGTTAACGTTTATTTACTTAATTTTATTTACAAATATATTGCTTACTTATGTCAATGAAATAACACCATAAAGTAACATAAATCTGAATCGATTGTGATAAAAATGTAAAAATAAATACAACCAATACACCCCTGGCTACGCCACTGTAATAGATAGTATTTAATATAGAAAATAATAGTAATAATTTGTATAATGGGTGGTAATCAAATGTTTAGGGGAACTACAGGGAAAATTGTACTTGAGCCAAAAAATTATATTCAAAAACATTAAAACTAAAAATGTCGTGATTAATATATAAAATATAACAATAACGCCAAATCGGAAGTATAAAAATGTAAACAAATTTAATAAAAATCCTCTCACGATGGAATAATTAACAGTCATTGTTATTATTTACCATTAAATTGATTTTTACTACAAATTTGATTTAATCTGATTTTTGAATTTAGTTAACAGTTACGATATGGACCTCTTAATAAAAATATCATGTCCATAAATATATACATAATATTTAGAAAACTGGTAGAAAGTGTCAAACTTAATAAATCCTCCATTATTGTCGACTGCGCGGTTATCGTTTATCAATTCAAACATTTTTGAAAATTAGTTTGAAAAACAATGAAATAAACAATCTATACCAAAGGAAAAACATTAATGCCATCTATAGTCGATTATTATATTGAAATTTATTACAGTAAACGATTTTGTTCGTAAACCGTTGGGAAATTTCAAAATATATTCACTCCGTATCAACTGGGAAATCATAATTTTTTTATTTTATATTATGCACTCGTATAAGTTCTAAAGCTCTGTGAATAGGACAATAGTTTTTCTAGTAAACACTTATACTGTATAATACGTTTGTATTAAAACATTGAATAACACAACGATAAAACACGTTACGTATATACGGAAAACGACCTAAACAAAATAATATAGCATAACACGAGCCAGTTGACTTTTTCTCCGAGGACCGACTGCGACGACGACGACGACGACGCCCTTTAAGTATATTGTTAAAAATAATATTCGTCAGGGCACAACCCCTGCTATATTATATAATATATACAATATACACGGCTCGAACGTAAGTGGGGTTTATTATAGGTACTTGTAATATATAAGTAGGTGTATATGTTTCGTTATATTTCTGACGTGAAACGACAAAAAAAAAAAAAAAAAAATGATATAATATAATCGATATTTACGCGCGTATATTATATACAGATGACAATATTTTATTATCGTTTGGGTATCGTACATAATGTAATATTATATAGTAAATTATAAACGTTTTTTTTTTTTTTTTTTATCGACGACCGCCGCAGCGGTGGAATGTGCCGTTCAAGTGTTCACAAAAAAAAAAAAAAAAAAAAAGAAAGAAAATCGGTTGTTTGTTTATCCGCGCGCATTTCGTTATTGTGCGTGTATTATATACGATATCGATTTATTTTCTCAACGCCTCCACTCGTGAATTGGAGGCTAGGGGGTCGCTTTTGTACCGGCTAATCCCCCGACGTACGTATAATATTACCCATACAGTGTATTATATACTCGGGTAAGTATACCGAAATATATACTTAGCCCGCGGGTACGGATATCTGAACGTTTTCGAAAAAAAACATTTCGCTTTCTTTACCCGCCGCGAGTGTACCGCGTTCACACCTAAACAACCCGCACCGCCCGCGCCTAAACACCTTTATTAATAATAATATGTACCGGCCACTTGTACGGAAAAGAAAAGACGAAGGAAAAGAATGAAAAAAAAAAAAAAAAACCGTGTTTGTTTTCACGCACCAGAACACGCGCGCCAGATTCATATGAGTATACACGTACACGCATACACACGCGTAGAATACTAAAGACGATCGTAAATCGCGATTTGGCGTTGTTCCCTTCGCGGCCCTCGAGCTCTTTTACAATTATTACGGCCAAATGTCGTCGTCATCATAGGGGATGGATACCACACGCGCGCACGGAGATTTCGACACGTTGTTCTGGCCACGATACACTCTCTTCTACATAAATTCCCTGGCCCGCACTTGACCGCCGCCGCACTGTATTTGTATCGTTTTCCACTAAGTATCCTATTGGACTTTACATTTACGTATACAGGGCGTCCATTAGTTACTATTACGACGACCCGCCGATTTCCCCGGAGGATTTTTAGTAAATGCGATTTTCGATTTTTGTTTTCTGATCGTTGTGCAACCGTTTATTATTAGGCTTTATTCCAATTTTACCCCGACTCCTTACATACATTATACGAGTGTTAACTTTCGGTTTTCAAACGGAAACCCACCTTTTTCGACGCGGACACGAATAAAGAATATTTTTACCTCAATACGTTTTACCGTTTACGAGCTACAACAGTTTTTAAATTTAGATCACGGCGGAGCAGTGACGTAGCAAGGGTATGGCGAACTGTGCCTACGCCAGAGGCGCAAGTTGCAAAGGGGGCACAAAATTGTATTCTTCAAAAGTGGTATTTTTATTCTACCTTCAAAACAACATTTTTTTCATTAAACATTTTGAAATGCGTATGATTTTTTCTAATTGTACACACTACATATGAATTTAATGATGACATTTTTTGGGAGATTGACAATCACGGCAATAATTTTGTTCATAGAACATGAATTTGCTAGGAAAATTGCATATGAAGAAATGATCGATGCCTTAAAGCAAGAAAAGCAAATTTTTAAAGTTTGAAATTTAGATTGTAGTAATAACTAATTTTTAAATATAAATTGTATTCTTAAAAAAAATTAGTAAAATTAACGGTTAAAAAAATATTACCACACTAATTATTTTAATTGGTAAAAAGACGCTTTTTTCTAAAGTTTGCCAGAGGCGCTAGCGAGGATTCCTACGCCACTGCGGAGAGTATAGGGAAGAGTAATAAACTTCATAAAATCCACTTTTAGGCGAAAATAGAAGAAACCGACTGAATAGCATATCAACGCACAGCCCAAACCGTCCGTGTCTGGAAACTGAAAATTTCGCACCGTGGTTTTTTATACAATACGGACAACCGTAAAGAAGGATTTTTCCGAATTCAACCTATAAGTTTAAATTATTGCAAATAAGATAAATCGTTCCAAACCGCAAACCAAAATCAATGTCACCGCCAAAACCTTCGTAGATGATCACCGGATCGTGGTAAGCAAATCACCCTGTATATAAAATATAAATATTACGACAGACGATCCGTCGAGTGTACATACCTATACCGAACCACCGACGCCATCGTACGCTCGTGTGTGTTGTATTAGACGCTGTTTACCGACACTAATTACTAATTTAGATTTACAATTTATTGGCAGGGGCACCAATCATGTAATTTACTGCGAGGTGTGAAGGGCAGGGAAAATATTATGAAGTATTTTTTTCCCCCAATCGTTTAAAACGAGTGAGGTGTATTTACGTAACTGACGCCGCCACGTGCAGCGTCAACATCATTACCGCGACGACGACGACGACTACACACGAAGCTATTACACAGCTGTTGGAGTGTGGTCGAAATTCGCATCGAAATTGACCCACCAAAAATATAAACAAGACGTGTGTAATTTGCATCAACATTTTTTGAAATGCGTTTGTAATATTTACACCAGGAAATCAAATCGGTTAGTCTATCGATATTGTGTACGTTTCGATAGTATAGTATAGTAATGATTATTATTTTTGAATTCAAAAATCATTTTGTGTCGCTATCATTTTTAATATACAAGACTGAAACGCTTCACTAACACTGTGATAATAACGCTATAACGACGGGTTGGACGTTATGTATTATTAAAACACTAATTTTTCGATTCTAAACAATTACAAGTTTGATTTGTACGGTTGAATAAAACAAACAAAAAACACAATCGGATTCATCGGTTCAAATTCTATTCCAATGATAATGAAAAAAAAAAAAAAAGGAAATAACTGCATACGTATATTATAGTCATCATTAAATACAATAATATAAACATAATTCTAATAGCTTTACTTTTATAATGTAACAACCAATATTTTACGTCCCAAAAAATGCCAAACGCTTCTAAATTACATTAAATTAAAGTTCCATGCGTTAAGAGGCTGTTTCTCCTGTCTTTCTCGTACTCATGCTTATGGTACCGAAAAGCCGTTAAAAAAATACTAATATTAATATTAATTGATACTAATTTTGGTGCAAATTACAGACATTATTTTCGAATACATGCGGTGGTGCAAATTGTATACCATTATTTCGATGCAAATCTGCAAAGTCCTAGCTGCACGAGCACGCGTATAAAAATGTTGAAGGAGGATGTATTGGAATAATAAAAAAAATATATCAAAATATTATGTAATCATCTATTATGTATTTTGTATACGTTAAATATAATAATACCATTTAAAATAGCTTGTCAACAAATAAGATATATAAAGTAGGTGGATCATTATTGTTATTATAGTTAAGTTGCGACGTGTACGCGAATAGTTAAAAACAAAAAAAAAATGTTGTATTTTGTTTTGTGGAATTAAAAATAATTACGAGCATCGGAGAAATGTTTAATATCGGCAATATAGTGATTAAAATTAAATATTTAAAATGTCGGATGTTTTATTCGGTCGATGTAGTAGTTGTCCGCGAATCTCGACAAATAAGGCAGCTGTTTCTTAAATATTTTTTTGATATACCTTACCGCGGATTTATCAACCTTGAAATATATTTCTTCTTCCATGGCAGTATCGTAATAGTATCTAAAAAAAAAAAAATAATAAATAACCGTGTGTCAATGCAATATAATACTCCCAAACAAAAATGTAATAATAGTTATTAATCGTCGCAGTGAAATTATTATTGCTATTGTTATTATTATAATAATTTATTTTTTTTTTTTTGTGATTATAACGAGCAATTTCATGACGAATATTATATTTAAGTTCCTATACACACAATTCTAAACGACACTGTTATAATAATATAAATATTCTGAATCAGTTTCGAAAAGCTAAAATTAGATTTTATCGACGAAAATATTATTATATTCGTTGCGATTAAACATTTTTAATAAATTGTCTACATTGATAGATTTGTATTTTATTACTATATAAATAAGAACAAGAAAAAATAATAATAATAATAATACCTAACAAGTAGGTTCGGGTGGAGGGGTTAGAAGAATCAGCCATATCCCCTCACCGTGACAAATTATTTGACAGCCAACCATAAGCAATACCTATTCGAAATTAAATTAAATTTGTAAGTTTTAATTTGTTCGATATCAAATATGTTAATTCGTTTGATCACAACTGTAAATAAACTGATATATTATGTTTTAAAAAGCCAACGCGTAATTTTATGTTAGAAAATATTATATTTATAGTTGATAATTTAAGAGAACAATTAAAACTGAATTCAAGAATTGAACGGGAATATAGTCACGAATTTTAAATGTCGAGAAAATTAGATTTTAAGGATTGCTTATCTAATTCTTCCCCGCATACGAATATTTCCAACCTTGGTTTACACCGAACGGTCCTTGTTTGACCCCTTCGATATAACTAACTACATTAAAAAAAAAAAAAAAAATTGTATAATATTTTCTTCTTCAAATCTTATAAAACGAATCGTTTAATTTTCTCGGCGATTTCTATCATAATATCAGCGATATTTAGCGATTTTTTTAACTGTTATGTTAATTACTACATATAATATGGATAATATACCTATAAGTTAGAAATTAAAATAATTTATTAATCGATAAACAATATTCGTTGATACGATCTAATTAGAATAGGTATTGTAATACTACGTACGGTTGGACTAATGTCAGATACATAAAAAAAAAAAAATCCTTTAAACATTAGACGTCTAAGTTAGAATTTTAGGTACTTACAGTGCGTGGTTTCTGTTGAAGCTACTGCCGGTGACAATGAAACATCCCATCAAGTCTGCCATGGCGTCGTTTTGGGCGAGCAGCGTATACACGGCTATTAGAATATGCATTCAGGACTACGAGGGTTTTTGGGATTCTGCGGTGGAGTTTCTATTTTATGGCTGTTCGATTTTGGAAAAAATCATTATTCGGTTATTTTGTGTACGAAATCAAAAAAAAAAAAAATAAATATATATATATATATATATATATCGTGACTACGCGTCATTGTTTCGAAAAACCGAAATTCGCTTCAAATTTCATCGTTTACGTGGTTTGCATCGTTATCGAACAAATGGCGAGGCAGTTATGCATAATATATAATATAATTGGTACTATTAATAACACGATAAGACAATACTAAAACTGTTCGTCGCTCTATCTGCAAATTAAAGCGGGTTTTAAATAAACGACAATAGTCGGACAACGTATAACCGTTTTGTGAAAAACTGTACAATTTTTTTACCGTTTATAAGTATCAAGTTACCCGTTTCATAGTAATATTTTTTTTTTTTTTTTTTAAGAGTATATACAATTTGTTGAAGAAACAAAAATAATTTACAATTACTTATGAGCATATACGAATGTAGGAAATATACGTATAACACTGGGGGCACAGATATAAATAATAATATCAATTCGTATATAATATTATAATGTGTTACGTAATAATTTATATAAAACAAAATACAGAAATAGTAATATTTCGAAATATAAAACCGATTTACAACGGTATTGTTTCACGTCGGGTTAGTTACCTTTCAAAGTCTGACGACGACGACCCAGACCGAATTAATTATGCTCTACGTGGCCATAAAAACTACAATTTATTATATCAGCAATATGTTATATCAAACAGTTAAAAATTATATGTACATACGATTTAGATCGTAGAATGTTAATTAAATATTGATACAGCTCGTACGCATAGTGTACAATTTTTTTTCGAGCTGTTTCCGTTTTGTAACACATCGCTAAATTATTTATTTATAATTATAGGTATATAATAAAATATTTTAAATATATTTGATATACAATAGTTTTTATTTATACAATTATCGTTGCTACAACTTACTGCTACGACACAGAGTTGTATTTAACGGATACATTCGTTGATAATAATAATTACAGTGTAATTTGTGACGATAATTTAAAAGGAAAAAAAAAAGATAATACAAGTAAATAAAATCGCATTATACCTTTCTAAACAATTACACAATGGGAATAGGTCAATAATCCTTAAACGACAATACGTCATAAACGCGTCATAAAACAGTGTGTATAATGTATTTTTATTACGTATTGTGTTTTAAGCGGTATAGTACCATTATTTATGGAGTCATCATCAAAAAAAAATACCCAAGCCGAATATATTATGTTTATCGAGAAATTTAATCGTACGGTTATGAGTAGTATTATTCCGAAAGTGGGCGATTTCAATTGTTATAATTATAGTCCGGATTTGCATATATTCTCTTAAAACGTCCAAAATATGATGCCTAATATTGTTTAAAAAACATACAAATATTCTCATTATATTCTCTTCAAAGTTAGAAAAATAATCAATGCTCATCAGTATAATATGTTTTAATTGCATTTTTTTTTTTTTTTTTTTAATTCCTTTAATAGTCGTTTAAGTGAAGTATAAACTTGCATAATGGACTATAATTGCACTATAATATCAGTAAGAATACAAATCAACAATATTACCAAAAAAAAAAAAAACCTCCTTTGGTATATTATGAATTACAGTGAAGCAAAGTTTTACAACGGCGACTCAACATTACTATCACTGCGTGTTTTTTATTTTTTTTGTTAAAAAAGTTATTTAAATGTATTTTTTCTCACATCTTAAGGTTTTATGGCCGTAAACTAAAATAAAAACTGAAATTTACCCTGGTACAGCAGACCACCAGAAAGAGTTTAGAAGCCGACTGGCGAAAAACCGAATTTCAAGTTTGCACAATCTGAATATCTGAATTCTCGTCAGTTTTTTCATATCACAAAAAAAATAGTATCAAAAGAAGAAAACGCGCATACAATTGTAAAGCGACATCCTAATAGTAATAATTGATTAATGTATTTTATTATTCTAAATTAATAGTAATTTACAATGAAATAAAAGTGCCCCCGAAATTTTTTGCTGGCTACATCACCGATCATTGAATTTATGTTAAATATATTTGATTTCATAAACGATTGTATAGTTGAATAATAGTGATATTGTATTATAATATAAAAAATCTCATAAGAGACTGAAAAAAAAAAAAAACCGCAGCGTTTCGAAATAATGCAATATTTGGAATGACGGTAAATTTCGGCAATCGAACGACCGGACGAATCGTAAATCCGAATTTTCGCAGGCTTTCAGCTGGCCTTTATCGTGCGGAAAATATTATATAATATGACATTTCAATTTGTTTATCAGCTGCGTATCAGCCATTTGTATAATATTCATTTTACACGGGGAGAAAAGTTCGTACAAAGGAAACGTAAAACAAAATACAATTTACTATACAAGACGATATTATAATATCATATTCTTTATACAGGATGTCCCACGAAGATATACCTATTGAGATATCTCCTGAAGTAATCAAGATAATCAAATTTTGTAGATTCGCGGGTATAACGACGAATATTCAAATTTTGATTAAATTTATGTTTAGATACAAAAAAAAAAAAAAAAAATACTTTTTATTTTATAGTTTTCGACAAATTTAAAGATAGCCGTTGCGTAAGCGTTTATTCTTCTGTAAATGTTGACGTTTAACTTTTTATTTTTATTGGCCTCGTCATTTTTAATATTTTATTTTATTTTACAGAAAAATGGTGTATAAATTAAGTACCATGATAGTGTTATGAAATTATTTCATTGCGTTTTTTTATACGTTTTGTTTATTGAAACACTATTATATGTTTAATACAATAATTTGTTCTGTAAACGAACAAAAAATTCTAAAAATCACGAAGTCAATGAAAATGAAAAGTCGGAACGCGTTAAAGATTTCAGAAGAATAAATTCTATAAAACGGCAATCTTCAACTTTGTCGAAAATAATAATAACAACAAATCGTTGTTTTTAAATCGTTTCCCAAGACGTGCAAATTTAATTGAAATATGAATATTTGTAGTCTCCGGCGAGTCGTATATAAAAAATAAAAAACCACAGAATTCGATCATCACGATTCATTCGGGAGGTATCGCGAACGGATGATATATTTTCGCGGGACACCCTGTATACAACGCAATACGCGTATTTTTTTTTTTTTTTTTTTATATCGGTTTTCATTTTTTTTTTTTTTTTTTTTCTAAGCGGCGGGCGCCTTCGCGTCGACGTTATTTTAATATTAAATGTAATAATATAAATACGCGTATACGCTCGGGCGCGGTACGGCGACGCGTATACGGGAAAAGCAGCCGCGTAATGGATTTTCTCGGCTCGGGCCCCGAGGGGACTGGCGCGGGTCTCGGGGCCCAAACACAATTTAGTCAAACTGGGCGGCGGCGGCGGCGTCGTCGTCGGATTTACGTCGTCGCCATGACGAAAAGCGGCGCGACCCTCCACGCCGCCACGCCGTGTCGTACGTCCGGAGGCGTTTCCCTTTGACGGCGCGCCGTAAAGTCAAAAGTTCGTGTACCGGGAGGGCTCGGCGGAATATCGACGACGGCGGCGGCGGCGGCGGCCCGTGTATACGTTTATACAACGCGCGGGACCTCTTTATCGTATATTATTATTATTATTATTATTATTATTATTATATATAATATTGTGTGCGCGATTACGGGTCGCGAACCCCCGGGGCCGATATAATATTATACTGTATACACGGGGTAGGTTTATATATATATATATATATACGGTATATACGCTCCGGGATTATTACCGCCCACTCCGAATCAACCGGGAAAATCGTAAGCAACCGTTTTGTCATCCCGTACGTATACATGTACGGTACAATATTATATCCCGCCGTTTACGTTTCGCGGGTTAATTCGATTCCCGTGTCCTTTCAGCGCCCGTATAGGACTTTTTTTTATACGTATATAGGTACTGGGGATGGGCGTATTCGTATTTTAATGATCCGGATTTCACGGATTTATCCGACTCGATTTTGCCGTTCGACGATCGTCCTAATAGCCGTCCCGTACCGGAGGCCCAATTCGAATTAGCCACTTGGCGGACCGAAACAGGACGAAACCGTAATGAACCTAGCGGAAATTCGAGTACAGAACGGAGAGCCGTTAGCTCAGGATAGGGCTAGATTTAAGAATTTTCGAAAGAATTCACAAGAATTTATTGTCTTTAATTTTTTAGCTAATGTAATCCTATCGTTCAATCTAATGTAATTTGTCTAATGGCGACACCGGTGACTTTGTTGCTTTTGCTTACGCAAGTACAGCTGGTAGGTCAGGTTCTTGTCAACTTACCAAGAGGAAGATCAGCCGTCTTTATCTCAAAATTTATCTACTTAAATGATTGATTCAAGTGGCTCACACTTGATTTTCGATATTTTTAAATCTCGATTGTTTATTTCTGGGTTTCCATTGTAATACAGATGAGATATAGAATTGTTATTGCGTTAATACTCCAGTTTTGTATACTCATTTCCCGGCTTTCCTCATTTTTAAAAAATTACGAGGAAAATCGAATGCGCCAATTAGAGACAATTCTCTACCAGAAAATTGGACTATGTGAAGTTGTTGCGATCGTACCAAGGTTTAAATAATTTAATAATTATTAATCACAAACAGTAATAAAAGAAATAAATTTAAAACAAATACAGAGCGCACTTCATAGTGATACCAAAGATTTAATGTACGTATAAATGTCATACGTCTGGGAAACAAGCCGGACCTCCTCGACTATAAAAACGCTATTATTTTATTTTTATTATTATTATTATCGGTTCTCGAGGCATCTCTATTACGGGACGCGATCGGAAAAACAAAAAAAAAAATAGATCATATATTATAATTTATTTATTTGTTTTATATTTTGCAATCGTCGGTTCCCATCGCATATAGACGACGGATCTCAACAACCGCCGTGGACACGCGCGTGCCGCAGTACTTATATATATATACGTAATAACGTCGACGATAAAAAAAAAAAAAAAAATAAAAAATAATACCGATGCCTTCGTCTCGTTTTTAACACACTTATATATACTATAATATAATATAATAACTAATAATAGTAATAATAATTATCGCGGCGATGTTTGTAATGGCACTGAGAGTCTGTGAGTGGTCCACGAGCTATAATATTACTCGTATATTCTCGCGGCAGACTGACGACGGGGGGAAAAAAGAAAGAAAAAAAAAGATTACCGCGTGGGCGTGGGAAAATTAAACGTATATACCGCATCCGTATATACGAGTGTATAGTATCTTTACACATATACACATACATACCGAACGGACATTTAGATACTCACCATATATATCATAAAACGTTTTTATAATAGACTACTCTATATACCATAACTAACGGTCGTCCGCATACGTGGATTTTTTTTATTTTTTTTTTTAATCATTCGGTATGCGCAGCGGTCCGCGTATATAAAAGTTCGTAATATTTACCTATACTAGATTACAGTTTAAATTAGCACAAACCGGAGGAGTTTTAACCAGAAAATGTAAAGAGAAGAATTTTTTCGAGTTGCCGTTCTTCTAGATTATTGTGCCAAACAAATGTTATTACGCAGCATAAACCGTAACTTTTTTTACTACGATAATATCTCTGAAGGTACAGCTACACACCGCTCTCGAAAATATTCTTATCTTGAATTTTTTTTTTCCATCTGTAATTAAAATTTACATTTTATTGATTTCCTAGCATATTTAATCTGTGGTTTGTGACACCGCGGATGTGGCGTCCTCAAAAATTATTATTGTTTTGCGATTTATACAGATTTATAAGGAAATAATACACATTTTACACTGCGAGCAGTGGCTAAAAGTATGCCGTTTAATATCCTATAGTTTTTCGAAGTTTATAGAAATTGACCTCAACTAAATAATTACCTCAATTATAAGAAGGAAAAAAACAAAAATATTTTAAAATAGCGTACGTGTACAATAATTATCGTCGTAAACTCACACTTTCGAAAATCGTCATTATTCCGCACAATTATTGCACCGCATGCGAAATATACGAATACCTCTACAAATATTGTACATTTTCTCGCTATGAATAATAGGGCTATCGTTTAATACCTACTTTTACCTGAAATGACACAATGCATTTCGATTTTTTTTTTACGAGAAAGTTTTCAAAATCCATGAATGTTCCATGATAACACCTACATAACACGGAAAACTGAAATGTATAATATTATAGTTTGAGGAAATGAAAAACGTGTGGTTTTCGAACAGCGTAGTGTGTGATAAAATATACCGCGACTTTCTATTATATGCAGGGCATGGCACCGTGGATCTATCTAAAATACAATAATTATTATCAAGCTGCAGGTACCCATAAATTACCGCGGCAGTCCATAATCGACAACCCGTTGTTAAAAAATGATGTGAAAAAAAAAAAAAAAACAATATATGTTAATATACAATAACCTATTGTCCTGCTGTATAACATTGTAACGACTGGGCGTGCTGCACCAGAGTTTGTCCGTCACACCGAGTCTTGCGATCGAGTGCACGTGACGCAATATAACGAAATGAGGGACGTCATGTCAAAAACGGACCGAGGGTCGAAATATTTTTGGCGAACGGGCCTCGAAAATCCGGTTTCCTATATAATATACAGTGGCGGTGATACAGTATCAAGAATCGTAAAAAAAAAAAAAAAAAAAAAAGATCAAAATATATATATTACGTCCGAACCGCAGAAATCAAATTTTTTGAAACAGGTCTTTGGTATAAATCGTAGGTTTATTGGTCACGACCCCTAACGGATCGTTCCGTTTTGTCCGATTATATCGATGTCACTATACAGTATATAAACGTTGTTTAAAAGAAGAAGAAAAAAAACCATCTGGTTGCATTTCCAACTATTATATCGCACTTGGTTTTTACCGCTTTCTTTCGCCTGACTTTAGCTCAATTATTATTTATTATCGTACGACATCCTATTTAATTCGAGTAGAAAAATATTTTGTTTACCAATAAATATGCAGCATTGCTTATTCATTTCAATATCTGGTAGACCGGGGAAAATCGGAAAGTTATTTCCCAAAAAAAAAAAAATAATAATAATAATAATAAAATACAAAACTGTTTTTGCTTCGCTCGTATATTGCCCTATATTTAAATATATATTACAGATTTTTATTCTTACAAAGAAATAAGTACGTAATCTCGTGACGTTTACAATTTTTATTACAATGTATTTTAAAAGTTAAAAATCGTGAAAATCGATCGGAATATAAACAAAAGGTATATATATATATATGAACATGTTTCGATATTTTGACATGTTTTAGGCAAAAAATGACAAATTGTATAGATCCAAGAGCCAGGGATCAACCAAAACGCCGTATTTATAACGCTGTTATATTGCAAGATAACGATCGAAAACAGCCACCTAACCCGGTGGCGTAGTCGGAATATCTCAATGGGGTAAGGGGCCAAAAAATTGTTTTGTAGTTATACCTTAGTCCGTGTTTATTATTTATGGTTATTATCACTACAAATCTATCGTTCTAATTTATCAATATCCAATAGGTACTAAAATTACATAAATATGATTCATAATTAAACCAATTTTTTTTCTTTTACATAAATTTGGCCGACGGGCCCACGACCCCTTGGCTACGCCACTGATCTACCCAAACTCGTACGGTTTTCCATCGCTCCGGGTATCGTATATCGATAGTGATTTCCGCGCGTTACAGTATCCGTTTTAATATTACGCATACCGATAGGGTGGTACTATAATTTCGTTTAATTTTTTATTTTCTTGTGACGCGCATCATATACTTTTAAGTACGTACGCGGACGGCGAATCTATTATACCTTTATCGGAACGGGGTCAGGGGCACGGGGGAAAAAAAAAAAAAATAAAAATAATAAATCGCTTCGAAAGGTTACATATATATATTATACTATTATTATACGCACCAAATAAAATATAAATATCTATTGGTATAGAACGACGCGCGCGCGCGCTCGCGTGTGTGTATGTATAAACACACACGAGGACCGTGACGATACTTTCGCTCCCCCACACCCCCTATTGTAGCCTCTTCGGGGTATATATCGTACAATATGGCTTGTATATTATTATATTATAGGTACACACCTCGTCGGGTCTGACAACCGTGCTATAGGGGGTGTTTATGGTCGATAAATTAGATAGTTACGGTGTCGTGCGTGTACGGTGTGATTGCACAGTGTGTGCGTGCGCGCGATTGTCGTAGGTGAACCACGCCGGCGTGACGAATCGTGACGACGACGGCGGCGGCGACGGCGGCGACGACGACGACGACGACGACGACGACGGTCGGACGGTACACACTGTACATTTATTATATACACGTCCGTACATAATATTACGTATATTACTATTATTATTATTATACATGTGCGTTACGTATTATGTGATAATATACGTACACTATATACGGTACCGGGGGGACATCACCCCCATTCCGTCACTCGTCGACGACAATAACGTTGTTATTAAATTTCGATTCGTCGCGTGATGATGATCCGCGCGATCCGTCCGCCGCCGACGGTATTATTACGGTCGGTCGTATTATTTTCATTGTAATATTATTCGGCGTTCGGGAGAAGCAAAAAAAAAAAAAAATAAGAAAAAAATTGGAGAGAAAATCGTCGGCAGCCGCCGTCGCCGAGCGATAACCTCTGCGACACGAATCCCCGCGATAAAAACTAATGGCCGTCGCGATGGCAGAGACAGAGAGAGAGAGAGTGAGAGAGAGAGAGAGAGAAACAGAGTGAGTGAGAAAGAGACACAGAGAAATAGAGAGACAGAGAGAGCAAAAATAAAAAATCGAAATCCCATGTTCGACAATTGTAATTACGACGACGACAAGCCGGCGATAACCCGTGCCATGCAATCTCTTGGAGGCCCGCGACGACACCAGACGTACTATATTATTATACATATATAGTAAATTATAATGTATTTTACAGTAATGGACGCGACCGGTGTATTAAACATTTTTTTTTTTTTTTTTAGAAAATCAACTCTGTTACGATATTATTGTAAAAATCGTGTGCGTTGTCGTCCAACAGAAAACATATTATAATATAAAACGAAACTATATATATATATATATATATATAGGGAAAGTTGCGAGGCCTTTTTTTTTTTAGATTTTCGATAAAGCGAGTAAATATATTGGTTTTAATGGTTTTTTTTTTTTTTTGTCTGTAAACAATTTTTATTTACAAGCGAATGCATTTCTGATCTAGTTGTACACTGGAGAGGTCATTATTTTGATTTTCTTAATAATTAAGGAAAACCCTGGAAAATGTCTTTATTTTCTCGTGATTCGGTTTGAAATTTGCGCAGAATATTAGCCATTTGACGTTTTCGATTGTTTTTTAGTTTTTATTTGGTTTTGTTCGGATAAAATTGTTTTGCCGAGCAGGAATGCTTAAAAATTTGAAATTAGATTCACCATAAGTCACATTTAATGGAAAAAAGGGATAAAGTAGAGAGTATTTTAATACATTTTTTTTTCGTAATCGTTGAAAGTGTAAATTTTGACGAAATTCGTAAAAACTTAATTATTATTAATTATTTTTCAAAATTATCGTATGTCCTATGTCTTTCCCGTCATCCCGCCTACTACAGTGGTCTAAGTATGTCCGATTTTTTTTCTTCTTGCTTTCTGTAATAAAATATAATTATCCAAAATGCAATAAAAAGAATCTCGTAAGTAGGCGTCGTCGTCGATATTATTGTTATTAACTAACGTGCTTGTATCTGTAAAACGTCATTCGATTGTCGAGTCGTTTGCTGCAGTTGAAGCGATTTTTTATTATAATAATAATATTTATTCGACGCAAACCAATTATTTATTTATTTTTTTTTTTTTTTTTTATATATGATTATCGGGGTTTTTTTTTAATGGTTTTCGATTTTATAAATCCTTTATAGACCGCAGTAAACACAACAATCATAAAATTATATAGCCGACGATATAATATTGTATTAAGAGAAGGGCGTTAAACGTTTTTTTTTTTTTTAAAAAACCTCGACAATTTTATGAATTCCGGAGTCTTTATTTTTATTATTTGTTATTACTCATACAATGTATGTATAGTTGGTATTTATATTTATGATTATTATTACTATAGGGCTGGGATTTTAATGTCCAAATAAATCGCAAAAAAAACCTTTTTAATTTATTTATATTAGCTTAAACGGTAAAATAATTTGATTACAAGTGTATTTTTTGGTATTTAAATAGTGTTTTACGCCATTCGGCGGATATACCTTCTGACTCGATTACTTCTTAATGATTAATTCTGTAATAATTTATTACTATTTTAATAAGACCTGTCCTACGGGGCTTACCCCTGACGATATAAGTGCTGCGCCGAGAAAAAAAAAACACAACCCCTTTATCGTTTCGCAAAATACTACGTAATTAATAATAATACGGTCATCGTGTTCCCCTTCGTCTTTAGTCTCCGCGTGTGGTAAAGACGGAGCGACTCTTATTGTTGCCCCGCACGTTTCCACTTCTCAATCACTGCCGTCGCCGTTTTCTCTATTTCATTTTTTTTCAGTTTTTTTTTTTTTTTTAAATCTCCCCCACGGTTATACCAGACCAGCCTACCTCTCTTCCGGCTTCCGCGCCGATCCCACCTCGTTGATTTCTGTTCCGTCGTTTATCCTTCTCTCTCGCTATATAGACAATAATATTACGCTGACCCTTTCGAGAAACGCCATTCAATTTTAATTATCCACTATTGCTTTTAATACAATTATGTCGAGAGAGCTCCGTTATTGAATTTTAATGAATATCACCTTTACTTCCTAAAAAAAAAAATCAACTTACACACAGTAGTAAAATCGTTCAATCTTTCTCCTTTATCGTTCAGTGTTGCCCTGTCTTATTCCTTACACAAAACGCAATATTGTACGATCACTAAGTATCCTAAATATTATTATTATTATTAAATACGGGTTGACGGCGTGAATGAAACAATTCAACTGACTATTATTTAGTTCTCTTGACGCGTCATTTGTCGTCACAACCACCTAAATAATTTGTTAAACCAACCGACGGTTTTTATAACCGTGACCGAATTTTTCTTCTTCTTCTTCTTCTTCTTTTCTCCCCGTCGTAATAACGTCGTATACCAAACCCGACGTTTTAAACGGCACGTCGTACGGTACGAATCCGACACCCCGGCCGTATTCCTAGACCCGAGAGACCCGTCGGACATGCCCGTATCCATCTGCGGCACAAATGCTGGGTACGAATATTGGTAATTGTAATCACAACCGTTTCGGCCTGCAGCTACCGCGGTTAATGGTATACACGTTGCAGCCCGTGCCCGGCGAGCCGACTCGCCGGAGGTCTCCTGTAAACACGAGATCGCCGTGTGTTGTTCGATGTCGTTTCACACCTTGAGGGCATCGCACACACGTAATAATACGACGGTGAGTATCATACACGTGGACGGTTTTTTTTTTTTTTTTTCTTTGAGACACGCGATATGTCTAAAAATCGTTTTATGCTCCGGGACAGGAGACGATGAAAACGTTTTCCATATCTACGTCATACAAATAAAGTCGTTTTTTTTTTTTTTTTAGTATTTTTAATTTCGGTAAATATCTGTTGTATAATTATTTTATATCAAATAGATAAATAAATATTAATTACAGTCGACTTAACACGTACGGTACCGACAATAAATAATATTTATGTACGCTTGTAATACTCTGTCAAAACTGAAACTCCCGACTAAACATAATAATAATAATAATAATATAAATATATAATAAATGGTATTTATTTATTTTTTTTCATTTTTTTTTTTTTCTTTAGAATATTACATTTATATAAATTAATTAATTAATTAATAACGAAACATTAGTATTTTATATTACAAATTTATCGACACGATTATTCGTTGTGGCCGTCGTACATTTCGCGGACTAAAAGAAAAACGACAACGCAACCTGTACAACCGTGTACTTTATATATTTATACATTAGGCATGATATTTATATAATCGTCTCGTATTATTGCTCATCAGCGATTCCCAAGAGAGTTTTGATACTGAAATCGGTCAGGTTAACGTTCTGATGGGCCGTGTCGCAGGCGGCGGCCTTCTCGGCGAGCGGGGGTACGGCCATTTGAGCGCTGCTGGCTATCGCCTGGTGTCTCTGGTACCGGTACCACTGGCACTGCGCGTTCTTCCGGTGACCGATGAGCGTGCGCATCTGACAGAATCCCTTGCCGCAGGATTCGCAAGAGAACGGTTTGTCCTTCATGTGCACGTATCTGCAAAAAGAAAACTGTACCGTTAAAAAAAAAAAAAAAAAAAAACTATATGGAAAAATAAACGCCGACGCGCGGTTACGGGAGTTTGTGTAGAAGAGCAAGTAAACTCACTTGTGGTCGCGGAGGTGGTCCTGCCGGCGGAACGCCTTGCCGCAGACGTCGCAAGGATACGGCCTCTCGTCCGTGTGCGTCCGGACGTGTATGAGCAGGTTGTACGACTTGCTAAACTCCCGGTCGCAGTACGTGCAGATGTATCTCTTTTTCGGCTTGCCTCCGGGCGTGGTGGCCGCGATCGCGGTCCGCGGCGCCGGGCAACCGCGCTGCACCATGCACGCCACGGTCGCGGTGCTCATCTGTTTCTGGACGTTTCTGGACAGGGCCATGGCCCGGACGTAGCTCTCCATCTGGCGGTTATTGCCGCCGGCGAATGCGCCGGGATACTGCCGGAATCTCGCCCAGACCGCGTCCACGTACACGGCCGGGAAATGATCGTACCGGCCGGCGAAGTTCAACGGTTCCCCGGTGGTGGTGGCCATCATCATGTCGTGTGAATATCTGTGAAATCGCACCGGTTAAATAGAACGGACGAGTGCGTTTAACGCGGTTTAAGCAATGTTTTGTTTTTACGGCCGGCGGGTTTATAAATGAGTATATAACATAATAATATACGGACAGGGGCTACCTGCCGATATTACGCTACGGTTTTTCTGTATAGGAGATAATGAAGGGTTTTATTGCCGGTAGAACGCACCGGGAGGAGTTGGGTTATTCCGCCGTGTAACAACGACGGACGGCAAAGAGTTGGGGGGTGGGGGGTGGCGGTGGCCGTTTTTCGAGCCGAGTTTAATTTGATTGCCGGGTAGGTTAAACGCACGTCGATATACACACGAGAGGGGCGGGTAACTGTGCATTTCGTTGACCCTGTATACATCCATTACTGTATACGAATCGCGCACAAAACGTGTATTTACGTTAATTCGGGTGAAAAAATACATTCCCGTTTAAACGTGTAATAATAATAATAACAATATTTTACGATTTCCGTAAACGTTCTTATTAAAGACAAAAAAAAAAAATTATTAAAAAAATACGTTTATAAATTGTTTTTCTAACCACAGATATTATATATAGTCGAACAGGTGATGGATTTATTGTTATTATTATTATTATTTTTTATATATATATATATATATATTTACACGGATTCGATAAATTAAATACTTAAATATTATTGCCTAGGTACACGTAAATTTAGTTAGTTCGTAATAAAAAAAATGTTATAATTTTTATTATTTTTTTTTTTTTTTGTAAAAATTGAGTTTATAATATAATATAACTCGGCGTTTGTTATTGCGTATTTAAATTAGTTTTAATACTAATTAAATAATAATCGTTCAGATTCGGCGTACGGGAAACAAATAATATTTTATAATCGATAACGAGAGTGATAAGTTGAAAATATTGCGTACAAATACACGTTGGATATTTATTCATTTTTTTTTTTTTTTTTTTTTATAATTTAGCGGAAAAACCTTATATATAATTGAAAAAACTGCGTATTATCTAAACTAATATTATAACAATGAAAAACGATTTATACCTTGTAATATTGCGTACGTGTTGTCCCCCGTGGGTCGGCGATGTAAAATCTTGTCGTATTTCGACAAAACGGCAACAACAGACGAACACGAGTGTCGTTTTAATAACAATAAGAACAATAATAACAATAAGAACAATAACAATATTATAATAATAATTGTAATATTATTATTCCTGAACGGTTTTCGACGGTTTGCGTTTGTTCGACTGGCGGCGGCGGCGGCGGCGGCGGCGGCGGATAGCGGTGCGTACCGTGTGCGAGGGATGCGAGACGCGATGTACAGATCGGCGGTCCGTTGTCGGGTGACTAACAGTCGGGACGCCGTGGACGACGGCCACCGGATAAGGGTTAAAAGGCGGCGAGGGTGGGTTCTCGTGAGCGCGACGTTCATTGGTCGTCGCGTCTCGCGCGCTAACCGCCTCGGCGGCGGAGTTAATATCCGTGTAATTCGGTCGTCCCCGTCGCCGACCCGTCGCCACCGCCGCACCGGCAGCGCGCGCACAGTGGTCCGAAACGAACGTTTACCTTTTCGTGTATTAACTCGGTTTTAAAAACCCGGAAAAAAAATTTTATTGTAGAATACGATCCAAATTGATCAAAATTCAGTAAAAAAAAAAAAAAATTGGAACATATTCATGACGGCAGCGATTATTTTTATCTCATGCAAATAGAATAGAGAAAACCGTTCAAAGAGTTGTCGTTTAAGTACGTGTAGTATTTTGAATTTTTATTTTGGTGTCAAATAGTAATATTTTTATTCTGGGTATAAACGAAATTAGTTAAAATCAGTTTTTTTTCCCCTTAGATTTGTTTAGTATTTCAAAGTTTTTCGACCGAAATAGTCGTCAGCTATAATGTCGACTAAATTCCATTCGCGTTTCGTAATAAATATTTATCCACACTCGTTTTACTTTGTTAGTCAGTTAAAATTATAAAAATAATATATTTTGAACGATTTATACGATTGTGTACCACCGTGGCGATCGCGTTGTATAATTTTCGTAATCTTATCTGTCGATTAAATAAAATCGTATGTCTAACATAAATTACCTACAAGTTATCGCTTATAATATTTTATAATTAGGTGAATATTGTTTTATTAGGCAGGAAATAGTGACGTTCGAAAAATAAAAAAAAACATTTACACACAATGGTTGAAGTTTGTTTGGTTCAAGGGTAGGTAGCGAAATATTTCGCCCTGCAAATGTAAGATCCGATGATAGAATTTTCCGAAAAATCCGACGAGAGAATGTGAACCGTATTGGTTTTGAAACCAAAGTTAAAAATGTTTGTATAGCTTTATCAACAAAACGCGGTCGGTACTATAGAAGAAAAATAACCAATTTGAATCTAATAACGAAGAATATACCAGCTCCAATGCTGGTAAAAACCAGTAAAACTGGACTTTTCGGACCGTACAAAAAAAAAAAACTGAAAAATCTAAAGGGTTTACCACTCGGGAAATCGAAGCAGTTCAAACCCCAAACAGAGCTAGTCAAATAACAAGTACGATAAATGAAAAAAACTGCAAAAATGTGCTCGTGACGTACATTCCGGATGATGCATTATAATTTGTCCGTATATTGAAAATGGTTTAACAACTCGGTGTTACACGAAAAAAAAGGCGGAAAAAATGCAATATTTATCCAAGTGATGAATATTTTAATTGTAGCCGAGAGCATTGGTTACGTGGATAACTCGCGGGAAATAACACTCGCCCTCAATAAAGTGTTGATAAAAAAAAAAAAAAGAAAAAAAAAGACCGATACTTAATTCGAATTCGTTAAAATCCCTCGGGTTTATTAAAAAGCCGATTGCCGGAATTTGAATTCGACGACGACGTCGATAGTATAAGATTTAAATTAATTAATATATATATATATGTGTTTCATAATGATTCTACCGATTTCAAAAAATTATATTTATTGTAAAATTTGAATAATCAGTTTATGATAAGTACTTGCACGACACACATCTAAGCGATATTAAAATTCCCGATAAACCTGTTGAAGCACGTCGCCTATAATCAAGTTGATGGCGTCCGTAATGCGACTTTTCAATTCATCGACATCTACCGGAAGGGGAGGTACATAAACATTGCTTATTACGTAATCCCAGAGAACAAAATCGCAGATCGTAAGGTCCGGTACACAAAGACGGACGGCCAAGAAGAAAATGTATCGTCATTAGCACTACGGCGATCGATTCAACGCTTCAGTTGGTCGCTGATCGTTAAGAAATTTGTACGGTCTATACCTCCAGACGTCCAGGCAAAACACGCCGAATCGCGATGTCTGTGGAACACCGAGTTCTCCGGATGTACGACCGACTGATTTCTGCGGACTTCTCGCGAAACATTGTTTCGAATTTGTTCGACATTCGCATTCGTAGATCTCGGCAGAACCTGACGAGTCCCTTTTACACAAGCAACCAGTTTCTGGTAAGGTTTCATGGCACCGTCGAATACCAAGGACGCTGTCGGAGGGTCAATGTTAAACTTTCGTCGAAAATCACGGTGCGCGGTAATAACAGATTGGCACTTTCCGAAACGGACCACGCAAAACGTTTTTTGTTGCCCTGCCGACATTGCGATAACGACTATAATTAAACCGCGTCACTAGGAGGCTAAGGTGCACTTTATCGCGACTTGTCGGTAATCGATAAAAACTCGATAACCCTACCATTCGGATGGTCGGCGCACCGTTTACCACAAACAACATGAACAATATTTATAGTCTATTAAAATAATTTTTTTTTTGAAATACACTGTACATTTACGGCGCGCGTACGAACAACGCCAGTTTTTTTTTTTTTTGTCGACGAGAACGAAGGGTATGTACGATGGTGAGGGGGCGATGTGGAGCGTATGGAAAGTAGAATGCACGCGAGGGGAAGACCGTAGGGAGAGAGAAAATAACAATAAAAATCATCCCCGCGTACGTCTATAATAATATCGTTGCCGGGGATATTCGACGAGACCGGCTCCGGCCCCCGGTCGGTCGGTTCGGCCCGACGACGCGTACGTGCGTCCGATTTACGGTCGTCGCGTTTTTAATGATACGGTTTTACGCGTCCGTCCGCCCGAGAGCACCGTAATTAAAAAAAATAAAAAAAAAAAAAAAACACAACCGAACCGCTTCACAATGGTCCGACGACGACGGCGTGAAAACCGCGTTATAATTATTATCAACGCGGAACGGGGAACAATGGAGACCGTACGTGTGTCGTCGTGTTTTTCGTAATGTACCGGCGTTAATGTTATTACGATTCCAGTTTATATAGGCGGACGGACGGACGGGCGAGAGGATGGAAATTCACGGGGCAGGGGAGGAACGTTAGAAATAAAAAAAAATAAAAAAAAAAAACCCGCAGACGATAAACTATAGGTACGCGACGAAAAGCGCAGTACGTATCGGCATGGCGGCGACCATATCGTGGGGGGTGGGCCACCCCCTCAAAAATAATATGAAAATATAATTTTTTAGAATGTCTTGAACGCATTTTATATCGAATGATTTTTTTTTTTTTTTTTTGGTCGTATGTGTTTGCCTTCTACCCCTCTCGACATTTACCTTATGGGCGCCCATCCGTCTGTGTGGTGACGTATACACGAGGCGGTACAATCCGAAAATCCTATTCACCGAAATTTTAAGCGCGGCAATTTTGATTTGTTGCGTATAAACGTCTATTATTTATAAAGTTAATTGAGTATAATATTCCGGAGGAAGGCGAGACGATGAGTTTTTTCTCTCTCTCTCTCTCTCGCCATTATTCCAAGTATAACGACGTTTTGAAATTACCGTGGCTTTTCAAAAAATTAATTTAAAAACTATAACCGCTTAGTTTCGTTCTGTCTCTCCGCCGGAAATTACCCCGCTGGGCGAACGACCACGCAGGGCCCGTAATAGTATTGTCTTACCGTTTACAGTTGCGAAATTCCGGTGTGAGATCACGGGAAATTTGTCTTTTCATTCCCGACAAACGGTCGTCGATCGTGTTATATACGTATATGCCAACAACATTATTGCCACCGCGGTTATCGGCTGTTATTCAATATTTTTAGAGTTTGGATTGGTTTTCCCCCTCCCCCCCGCCACCATTATATACGCGACCAGATGATAAAACACGACGGTTCGTATTTTGGAAAATATCTGATCGAAACGGAACGACGAGCGGTCTTTGAACATACACGCACGTTTGTACGAACGGGACGGGCTGTAACATAACGATATTATATTACACATAATAAATTAATAACGCCAAACAAACGATATTTATTCGTTCGTTTATATAATATCAATACGATTACCGTGACGAAATCCGTTTGGATATGAAATAGTAATTATAATGTGCGCGGTGACGAGGTATACGTGTACATATTATAATAAATTGGAAATAACGGTCGCAGCGATTGAAATATTCTGTTATCGGTTAAATATAACTGTCCGGATAATTTTTCGATAATTATAAAATCACCGCAGCTATAGAATTGCTATTAATGTTTTCTTCTTTCTATATTTGTAACCTAATGTTATATTTTACCCCTAGTCGTTGAAAACGAGTCGAAACTCAACTAGTTTCAAAATCACAATTGCCTATATTTACAATTCCAATTGGGGTTTTTTTTTTTTATTATTATTTACGTTTGGACAAGGGACAACGGGGATAATAATTATTTTTTCGGTAAACCGGCGGGTTATAAATCTAGAAAAAAAAAAAAACTAATAATAATAATAAACGGGAAAAAACTTTCTAGCCGTGATAACAGTTATATTTTTTTTTTTTATCAGCGATTGATGTTCGAATGTATGTAAAATAGACAATAATGTTTATAGAGTATAATAATATACAGTGCACAATAAATAATAATGACTTTTACAATATATTGTTTCAATTCGTTTGTCGGTCGTTGGCTAAAAGTTTATTATTGAAAATCCTATTAAAGTCGGACAATTCGAACAATAATCCATATAAATGTTTTTATCGATTATTGTTCGATTGTTTTGATTTTTGTAAAGACTATAATCGGAGGCCGTTCGAATAACTGTAATAAATTTCAGTGGCGTAGATATTAGGGGAGATTATTTTTTCTTCATTTAATTCAACCGATAATAATAATATTAGGAGTGAAAATTACATAACATATTTCAGTTCAAGACTGCAACAATTAAAAAAAAAAAAAAAAAAAAAAAAATCGAAAAATGAGTTCACTCATTGTAATTGTTTTTCTGTTTTCCATAGTAATTTCAATCCAAGAACGAAATAAAAGTTAATGTGAGCTTTGTGAGCTTTTAAATATATTTCAATTCAAAACTACAATATATGAATATAACCCAGTAGATTAATTCACGTATTTATATAATATTAGTAACAATGGGAATATAAAGTATAAAGACCCATGTGTATACCAAAAATTGTATTCATATCTAATTTATTTTATAATTTACAGTTGATTCATTGAATTTCCAAATCGCTCGCCCGAAAAACATGATTTTTTTTTTAAGTTGTGGCAATCTTGACCCCGAAATGTTTTCCCGGCTACGCCACTGAAATTACTACTTTCTGTGAAAGAATAAACGTTCCTGCGGTATCTCAGAGAAATGTTCATCGAAATTCGTTTATAAACCATAACACACACATTATTTATTGCCTATTATCTATTTATATATAGATGGATAATTGGTATGCAATAATAATTTTAAATAGATGTAATTATCGCGTTATTTTTATTATTATTATTATTATGTTTTTTTTTCTTTCTATCTAAATAGGTATACACACACGTTACGTTTAAAATAATATTTAAATATATTGTTTCCCGACTGTATTAAAATAATATAATACGATTATTTATCGTGCGTCTAAATGTGTCGACGAGGAATTCCTTCGACGTACACCCAGAATCACCGTGTACATCGCTTATCGCCTACGGTTTTATCCGCGGTTTATCGAAATCGATTATTATATGGGCCCCACTGGCAGTGGCGTATTTAGGATTTAGTTTGGGCTGCTGGAGGGCGATGATATAATTACAATCCGTACACACAATAGCGAAATACTAATAAATAATCAAATACTAATCAATTGTTCTATACGATCAAAGATTACCGGGGACGGCTTATGGCTCGTCTGCGTAGCGGTTTACTTAAACCATTTAAACTGACAACGGACGCTAGACGTTTTAATTGAAAATTGTTTCGTTAAACTTAAATTTGATTTTTTTTTTCTTCTTTGTTTTTGAATTATACGGCCTACGAAAATTGAATTATAGTATTATTGAGTTGGCAGGTGGTGTTATAGCTGATAGAAAAACTAAACGTTTCTCGTTTCCGGCGACCGGTATTGGTCGATCGGCAGTTTCCTTATAACGTGAAATATAGCCGGGAAAAATTCCCGTCGGAGTACGGAAATATTTTGCAGCGGGATGTCTATAATTTGAAATCGAATCAGCTTTATTTCATTTTTTTTTTTTTTTTTGCGATATAATCAATAAAACCGTTTCGTAGACTCCCGAAATTACATTTCAAGGCCATAGAAAAGAGGCAAGGCCAGACTATAGTCGATGTGGGGGGATTCTCTGTTAATAAACTATTGCCGTCTACCACGTCCAGAGTAATGATTCAATTGATTTCGGCGCCACCGGAATGCGGGGACTTCTACTTTTTTTTAATATATATATATATATATATACAACTAATTCCAACGTTATTGTGATGAATTTTTTGTATTTTTGTATTTTTTTTTTTAGCGTTTTCACGCGTCCAGAAGAATTTCATTCACATACGAATTTCATACGCGAAATTCCGTGATTTTTATAAATAAATGTTTATACCTCGTGTAAATTATCGGGGAACTATACGGAAACGGTGAACATCAGGTTATTTTCTCGGCGAGTATATTGTTATCAATTGTGGAATTCGAAAACGAGATACGCAATGATAACATTTATTAGTATATGGAGAGCAGTGGTTCTTTATGTTTTCCGAATGACAGAACGCATTTTAACATTTTATATGATTTTTACGGAACACAGCCGTATAGATAAAACATTATTTATTAAATACATTTTTTTAAGGTTTTATAATATATTAAACAATGCGTACAGGCAAACACAGAGATAAACCAACAAAATAATCTAAAATAATTCTGTACACTGTTATACACGTCTTGTATACTGTTGTGTTTCAGAAATCGATGAAACGTTAAGACGGCGAAACTAATAGTTTTTTATATTTTTTTTTTTTGCCACTGATTTTTAAATTTTACCGGAATAACTGGAGTAGAGTAATGTACAGGGTGGGTCATTGAAACTTTCGACATGTTTTTTGGTAATAATTTGTAGAAAAAAACACAAATTATTAATGTTTAGTTTATTTTAGACCTTGGAAATTTATTCTGGTTACTTTTTAAAAATAATATCGCGTAAACGGTCACCTTCAGACCGATAAGGCTCATTTATCTCTGAAAGAGAAATGAAACCATCAATGGAGAGACTTATCGGGCCATGATAACGGATTTTTTGATTCCATTTCTGACTGATAACGGCATGAATGGTTATTGGTTTCAACAAGACGGTGCCACAGCCCATACAGCTCGAGCCAGGATCGCTTTTTCGGCCGCTTAATTCCAATAAAATGGTAATTTCGAGTGGCCTCCACGATCACCCGACTTAACGTCTTCAGACTTTTTCCAATGGAGTTATTTGAAGTCTAGAGTTTATGTCGACAAGCCACGGATCCTAAAAGCGTTGAAAGATAATATACGACAGTAATTGGCCGCTATTTAGCCTGAAACACTTCGAAAAGTGACGGAAAGGCCGAAAAAACGAGCACATTGTGCCATTCGGTCTGAAGGCGACCATTTACGCGATATTATTCTTAAAAAGTAATCAAAACAAATTTCCAATGTCTAAAATAAACGAAAAATTATTCAATATTAATAATTTGTATTTTTTTTTTTTTTGTTTGTTTTTGAATTATTAACAAAAAACATCCCGTAGGTTTATATGACTAACAAAGTATTATAAAATAAGGTATTACAAAGAGAAAATAGGAGTATTTATTCCGGTACGACTTCTATTATTATTATTATCATTTAATTTTTATTGTCAATCAAACCAACGTTTCGTATTTACGTTGGGAGGTGGCGGTGGGATCAATCATGGGAACTCATCGCCAGGAACGTGTGTATAAGGAAAAATCTGGAAGAGTCCCGGCCAAGTGGAATAGCTGATTCCGAGAAAAACGCATTGTCCGGCGGAAACGTTGTCAAAAACGAAACCGTAAAAAAAAAAAAAAAACGCCACACATGTCGAACGAACCGAAAGAGAACAAAATAAAAGCCATTCAGGAATTTACGTAGACCGTATAATATATAAAGCAGAACAAAAAACACCAATCTTCCTAACCGATAACAATGAATTTACTTATTTATTATTTTCTCGCTCGCCCGACAAAAATTATCGTATTTCTGTTTGGTTTCTAACGTATTTTGTACTCGGTTCAATACGAATAACCGACGAGGTTATTTCGGTATCGTAACACGTCCGAATCTCGGACGTGTTACGATACCGAAAAGACGCTGACACATAATTTCGTGGTGACGGTGTTTTTTATTACGAAAAAACAACTCATGTGTAATAAGAACAACCGGTACCGGTTCATCTCCGGGCGAATATATTCCCGAATTTAAATACATTTGTCGGTAGATCCGGCGGACGTGTCCCACCGTTGCCGTCCCTCCAACGTCAACCTCGATCGAAAAATTCGCCGTCGCCCGCATTAACAGTAACCTCTGTCGTACACCCCGTCGTCATCCATATCGCCGCAAACAGTGCATACTTTAATCATTTGTACGCGCGAATCGATCGGGCGAGCGACGAGTACCGTCGCCAGTCGTCGTACGCACCGGCGGCGGCGGCGGCGGCGGCGGTGGCGGAAGCAACGGCAGCGGCGGAAGCAACGGCGGCGACGGCCGGCTCGGTGACGGGCGCGTGCGTGTAGATGACCCCGCGGGACCGTCAGCAACGGCGGCGGCCAGAATTAGGAGGTAGGAGCTGCGGTGTACGGTGTTCGCCGGCTGCGCGCCGCACCAATGGCGGGCTGCGGGCGCGGACGGGTGTCGCCGCCTACCGACGCGGCGGGGAGTGGCCCACAGACGCACGGAGCGGTACACGCGGCCACTGCCGCCGTCGCCTCAGTGCCCCGCTCGTCGTCAGCTTCCTTAAACGTATACCGGTCACAGCAGCAGCAGCAGCAGCAGCAGCAGCCGCCGCCGCCGCCACCGTTGTGCTCCAGTTATTGTGCGCGCCGCCGCTGACAATTCTTGTAGTTTTGTGCACAACGCGTACGGTCACCGTTCTCGTAACAAGTCGTTTATCGATTCCATATCGTATATATTGTATATTTACCTACCGGTCCTCCGAACGAGTGGCTACGTATACAATATTGTATATTGGTTATACGTTATTCAGCTGTCCATCACACGACATAATAAAATTATAGGTAAATAATTTACTTTTTATAATTATTTTTTTATTAACCATATTTTAAACGACCATATAAACTGCGGCTGTTATCGTCGTTGTACGTTTAGTTTCACCATTACGATGATAGGCGTGTGATCGGAGATACACGAAACAATAAAAAAAAAAAGTTAAAAATTAAATCGTAACGAATTGAATTTTACGTTAACAGCGGGTGGGACAGTAAATATTATTACGGTTCCGAGTGAAAAGCCACGCGGTGATTTACGACTGGCCTATTGTGCCCGCGACCGAAAAGGATTGCTGTACGGTTGTCATCGACAAATCCTGGTCCTCGTCCCTGCCCCCCCCCGTTGAGAAACACGTTTTACACTATACACAAATGTACACGACGATAACATTACAGAACGGTTTAAAGACAATTATTGCAGTTTTTTTTTTTTTGGAAATATAAATACGCGCTCCTTTATTACACAGCCATAATACGTAATTCGTACGGAAAATAAATAATATTATCCATAAAGATAATCGTTAATAAAACGGTTTACAGGTGTCGGTCGTCTGTGCGGGGAACAGATGAATCTGGTGTCGAGACAGTACGACGTCGCCGTGTCGTCGGTCGGCAAATCGTCGGACGAAGAAAGGATAGTGGTGGACGTTGGACGCCCTGACACGCCGTCTGTGCGGCCGACGATGACCGGCCACCGCGGGTTTGTCGCCGCGGGCGGCGGTCGTCCGGCGGCCGCACTAGCAGCGTGTAACGCGGCCGCGGCCAACGCCGACGCGCTCACCGCCTGGCTGAACCCCGAGACGTTTTGGCGCAATTCCGATCAGTGGCGCAACGTGCTGGTCAGCTACTATCACATGAACAGGGTGGCCGCCCGGTCACGGGGAAGGGCCGCCGCCGTCGCCGCCGCCGCCGCCGTCATGCCTTATCATCCGTCCGCGGTGACGGCAATCGCCGCCCGCGGCAGGAAGCCGCCGCCGCCGCCGCCGTCGTCGTCCGTTCAACCGTCCCAGGCCCAGACGCAGCAGCCGGCCTCGTCCCGTCCGAAAAAACGGTACATTTGCACGTACTGCCAGCGCGAATTCAGCAAATCGTACAACCTGCTCATACACGAGCGCACGCACACCGACGAACGGCCGTACCCGTGCGACGTTTGCGGCAAGGCGTTCCGACGACAAGACCACCTGCGAGATCACAGGTATTTGCCAATTGTTAATATTTTATAGAAAACCCCCAAAACATAGAAACTCGCGAGCACTCCGCCTCCCCGGGTCGGTAATTCGACGATAATTTGTTGGTGTTTTAATAATGTCACGTCCACATCGTTCGGTCGTCGTGTTTGCCCGTTATAAGTTTGTGGCCACCAGCGTGTCGCAGTGTCGTATATATGTGGACCGCGACAGTAATATAATATCCCGTTGGTTTTTTTTTTTTTTTTCCGGTCACGCGCAGGTACATACACGTCAAGGAAAAGCCGTTCAGGTGCCCGGTGTGCGGCAAGGGTTTCTGCCAGTCCAGGACGTTGTCCAGCCACCGGAGTAACCGGAATTCCATGTGCCTGGACACGACCGTCCTACACCACCAACTCGACCCGCACCGTCGGCACGCCGGCAACGGCAACGTCCGCAGGCCCAAAACGATCACGGATTTCTCCATCAATTCCATACTGAACTTATGAACTTTGAGCTGTTTGTTGGCTTGGCCGTATGAATGTCGGTTATTATTTTTTTCTTTTCTATACATATATATTTACCCTCGAATTTTTTGATCTCATGTGTGCGCGCGCGTGTGTGTCGTACGACTTATATTATGATATTTTTATACAATTACAAAAAACAAATCAGAATTTCTACTGCAGACACCCAGTTTTCTCGCGATATCAAAAAGAAAATTTAAACGAAAATCGCGACAACGAAAAAAATGACATTTTTATCAGGAACCTTTCTCCCCCCGCCGCGGGTAGGTGAGTAGGAGGTGTTTGACGATCGTTGAGGGATTTCCGGTCGAAAATTAAAACGAATAGATATTCGTCTTTTCGATGTTCACTTTTTTTCTTTTTTTTTTTCTTTACACTTTTCCGACGTTTCGTACACAATAAATATTATACACACGCACGCGCATTATCCGACGTATCATTATACGTCCTTATATATACATAAATATTTATTTTATCGTCTTCGTAAGAGCTACGGATTATTACTATCTTTATGTCACCGGCACACAATAATAATTATAATATTATTGTTATTATTATTGTGCATTTCGCAAACATCACATTTGTCTCTTTCGATACAATACGATGATTTTGATATTTTTTTTTTTCTTCTTTTTTTTTATACACATATACGCATTATTATCGTTAGCATTTATTCATAAGTACCTATATAATAATATATATATTCGTGTCTATTTATAGTTTAAATAACGATTGTTTTTACCAAAGATGTTTTTTTTTTTTTTTTTTTTTTTTTTTATACTCTTGTAATATTATAATAAGTATTTTGTATTATGTCGTCGATAATATATAAAAAAAAAATAATCGGCGTACGGATAAAATGTTGAAATTTATGATCTTTCACCCTGTATAATAATGACATATAAAATAATATATTGTAATAAGAGGTTTTACAGAGTGTGTGTGTGTGTGGGGGCGGGGTGGTGTCTGAACCGCCTTCAGGTCCCGAGTTTGGGCTGTGAATTAGTTTTTTTCCACTGACTTTGAAAAACAACAAAAACGCTAAAATAATCGGCAAATCGCAATACGACGCGAATACGGCGCATTATAGTAATAATAAATAATCGGTATTTCTCAATGGCCGAGAAATATAGGCTATAAGTTTTTATAGTATTATTTATTTATATACATTTATAAATTAAACCAGTGAATAACAACGATAAAACCGTTTTACAATATACGACCGTCACGTTTTATTAGTGCGGTGTACTGGTTACGGTTTATTAACAAAATATATTTAATCTACGATCGTCCAAACAATCACAAACTCGACAAACATTTCAATGTTCGGGTTGGTAAGGACCAATTTTTCAATGGCATTTGCTCGTCAAATAACACGAGTTATACGACAGATAAGAAGAAGAAAAAAACGATAATAACCATGGGAGTTTCCCATGCCGGAACAACGAATTATTATTTTTCCACCGAATAAACGAGTTTATTGGACACGCAAGCATTGCAATACGATAACAGTGTTGCTTGTTGGAATTCCCATAATTTAAATTAGTTTGTATAGCACTATATCAAACGGGTTTTTGATCGTGATTAATATATTTTATCCGACACGGATTAATTTTGAAATATCCGAAGACGACGTTAGGGAAATCGACGAGTTTTTGAATTATTGACGACGAGCGTATACCATTATTATTCGTGCACGAATTGATAATATTACACGTTGGGATGATAAAGATTTCAGGTTTAGAATATCAATGGAAGTAGTCCTTCGAGTTTTTAGGGCATATAAGTGCGCAAACCGTTTCAATGTCTAATAGGACGTGGGCGGTTTAATAACACGTCTTTCTCCACCGAACGAAAAATTAGTCGATTTCAGCTTTTTGCCGTGTTAAAAATGCAGATAACAAGTGGAATATTGTATCACTAAGAGACAAAGTCAAACGGTAGGACACAGAAATCACAATAATATGCGTTTGTATAATTACCGAGCGATTCCTTATCTATTTTATTTCATTGATCATCAATCATAATCGAATAGATCAGTGTAATTTCTTCAATTATAATCTACAGTTACTACCTTCTATCAGTATAAATTTACTCCCAATAATAATTTTCTTCGTTTGGGAAAAAATGTTTCGTTGAAAAACACTGTTATCGGGAATTTATTCGTCAAATAAGTAACTGTATTATTGAAAAACCCGGTCTAAGTAAAAAAAAAAATATATGTTTTTTACGTTAGTCAAAATTAAATACACGAATAATATTAATGGGTAAATATATTATTAGAAAATATTAAAGGACCCTCTCCTCCACCCCACTCCCCGAAAAAAATAAAAAAACCGTCACTAATCTAGTAAGTATCCTGCGAAAAAAAGAAAAATAAATAAATCATGAGGAAGTCCGTAAAAGTTGTCGCTAGGACCGAGTCTGAAAAATAAAAATTAGCAATTAGCTAAAATTTTACCATTTTTACACCAACGTGACGTAATTTGGCTAAGTGCCGTGGTGTCGAACTCTGAACTCTGATCTAAAAATATGTATATGATTAAAGGAATGGAAATTACGAACCTCCCCGGGGGAGGAGGTCTTCCCCTATTCAATTTTTGGAGCATATAAACCCTAGAATTTTGGTTCTGCCGATTATGATTATCCCAGTATAATAATACTACCGCCGGCATATGCATTTAGGAGACATATTTATATCCTAGCATAATCGTACTGGTGGGGGGGAGGCTATAGTTATCCCGGGGGTGTGATTGTCCTGATGCACCGGCCGACCGCCGCCGTCTGCATAGCAACAGGCGTCCTCCCGAGCGCAAATTATCGACGTCAGCTACTGGTATTCTGGTACTCAACTTTCGAATATTCTTTAAAATTAAAAATTGTTATAAAAATGTCTGATAAATGGCCGTAACTAGGTTGTTGTTTCACGCACGCGGGCGGGATCTTCACTTGTATAAATTATAGGACTGTTACGGGCACTAAATATTAATAGTAACCCCCGTTCCGATTTTCGGATCGTGTATATGTCGGTGGGATTTGGAAATGTCCCACTTACCACAACCAGAGTGGTTGTAACGTCCAAAAAAAAAAAAAAATCGACTAGGATCCCAACCTCACACGATTCCCTCCCATAGTTGGGTACCATTAAATCCCGTTTTACGATAATGATGAGTTCAAAAATCCAACGGTACTATAATTCGAATATTCCACAACCACGGCTCCGCCAAAAGGGCGCCGGGAGACGAACCTAGTTTGGGAACCGCTCGTAATATATTATACATTTTTTATAAGCAATATAGCGGGTATATTCGGGATTAAGACGTCACCCGTTAGTGACACTCAGCACGAGGAAAGATTAATATAATATAATATTTAATCTATGACTTGAGAGCGAAACAAGAGAGAAACGAGAACAACAAAAAATAAGGAGAGAAAGGAAAAAATCGAATAGGCTTATTAAAGCTGAGGGTCTCTGCACCGTTTCCTTTTTAATCGTCGGCCAGTGTTAAGGTATTTAATTCTCTGACGAGCGGGTTTTCGTGGTTATCGAAACGCGAAAAGAATCAAATTTGCAAACAACTGCGGCGGATTCGTCTTCGATTGTATCCGATATGCGTGCCATTGTAGAGGGTTGAGTGAGAAATGTTAAGCGGTGCGATTTTGCGATTTTGCGTAATGCGTTATCCCGGTAGGCCTGGATTTTGTTTAGCCGCGCCCCACGCTGGCAATCCGTCGGTCCATATGGGTTTTAAACAGCGACCTATAGATTAGCAATTTAGTTTTTCATCATGAAAATGTATTCGTTTTCGAATATATATATATATATATATATACTGTCGGGAGAACGAGAAATTACTATTATAGTAATAATATTATAGTACCGATTACGCCGGAACAGATGTCGCGGTGAAAACCGGAGCAGGTGGTGGCGGCGGTCGCGTACGAGAGCGCACCGCGGGCCCGTAATAACACGCGTACAAAACGACGGTCTATTACTCGTGACGTATACGCGGCGCCCGGACCGCCCGGTTATTACCGGTTATTACAATATTACTCGCGAGATGGATGGTACGAGCGCCGAGTATAAATATCCCCGAGCCGAACACGGTAGCGGGCGGCGCCGGCACCTTAATTAGATATTATTATTATTCGTGTGCGCTGCGCGGGTATCCGTCGCGTGATAATAATAATATTATTATTCTTGTTGTTGTTGTTGTTGTTATTATTATTATTATATGATTTACCTGGCGCCCGGTGGTCCGACACTCGTCGGACCGCGGGTGCGTCCCGCTCAAAGTGTTCGGCGTGTGCCGGCCGGACGACAATACGCCGCGCTACCGTGCGTTTTGTGTGCGATTCACTAACGTTATAAATAATGAATTTTAGTGGCGGCTCACAGATATATTTCGGGGGGGAGGGGGGCGTGTACGGTTACGACTCGTATATGTTCAGGGTAGGTCTTAGGTAAATTGGCGGGCTCTCTCTCTCTCTCTAAAGGTTTAAAACGTTACGTGTTTTTTTTACTCGGAGTGGAAAACAAACTTTTTATTTTTTTACATTCGTTTCTATCGCTGAAATAAATGCTATGTTATATTATGTTATGTTATGTCATTTGTATAACAATAATAATACAACAAAATATTTAATAGGTATGTTTTTACGTCAATTTCTATGGTTTTCGTCGTTTCAGTGGAACTTATCGTCGTTTAATCTCTGGAAATCCATTTATCCAATTATTGTCCAATCGAGATTTTCCGCAATATCATTGTCAACGGATACGATTGCAAGCGATGCTGCACAGTCTTTAATCGTCCACAGTTGACCTTCGATAGGTATTTATTAGTTTAAGTTTCGAAAAACCACGTTCTCCAGGCACAACTGTAACCGTTCGTTTTTCCCTCGAGATTAAAATTAAATTTTTTCTATACATTATTGTTGATGATTTTACTCGGAAAACTATGATACCTGAACTCTGGAGGCGCCCATGAAACATCGGTGCCCTGGGCGGTCGTTCATCTCGCCCACCCCTAAGTCCGACCTTGTGTTTGGCTGATCCATATTCATAGATTTTCCCGATATTTCCCACCCTCTTTGTGTATAAGCCTACGTGCGCCGACTACAGTTTTGATAAATACACAATTATTTTACGATAATATAAAAATGTATTTTTAATTATTTAAACCAGAGATTATAGATGAAGTGGAATAGCAGTGAACTATGTGAACAAGTTGACCTACGTTATAGGGGAGTGTATGTCGATAACACGACGAGAGAAGTATGCTCTTGCATCAAAGCTACCATAAAGAGAAACTAAGAGAAACGAAGCTCCGTGTAGCCTTTTTTCAAAATTTGGTTGGAGACTTTTACAAAGTTATTATAAAGACGATGATATTGGAGATGCGAATGATCGAGAACGACGGAGAGAGTCTCGGCGGAAGTGACGTAAACATAATTTTTAACGGGTTTACGGCGAGGGACGGCAAAGGTGTCAGTCCCCCTCCCCCGCTTGGGCGTAAGTTAGCTTTTTTCCAAACCGAGCATTGTTATGCCCTAGACACAATTCTTATAGAATATAAGTAAAATATATCGTAGGGGAAAAAACAAAATCGATCGATGATAATATTGTTGAACACTTTTGTTAGAAAGTTAAAAAAAAAAAAAAAAATAAAAAAAAAATAGCTTACAATAAATATAGTAATATAATCGGTTTTTTATTTTTTATTTTTTTGCTTTTATAACAACGGTGAATAATTTGTCTCATTACTTTTAAGTACATGTATAATTATGTACTAATGCAACCAGTTATAATAATTGATTTAATTCTATCACGTGAACGAGTATATATGTCGTTCATTATTTCACAATGAAAATCAAGTATTGAGTAATATGATTTTTTTTTTTTTTTAAATATATCATTAAGAAGGTTTCGGAATTGAAATTGACACCATAATATATTATCGAAAACATGTCGTTATCGCGACGAGCGGAATAAAATTAAAAAAAAAAAAATAAATAAATAAATAAATGACTTTTTTACGAGAGTATTCTGTAAATATAAAATATCGCTGTACCTAAATTCTCCTCCCACCTTCTCGGTGCTGCCGGGTTTACATACAACTGCATACGTTAAAAAACATATTACAATACACAATACTGCTATCGTTAGTTTTTTTTTTTATATTTTTTTATTGTTCCTAATCGGTAAACTACCGGCCACGCCAGTAGGGTCCGCCGGCCCCTCGCCCGTAAACACGCCACTGAATATTGTAGTGGTTTTATATAAAACAACAGTTCATCGATTCGGACAAATGGGACAGACAATTAACGATGACGATTTTTTCAAAGTCTTTCGCATTCCCGTGCCGTCTTCGATTACTCGTGGCGGGCGAGCAAGACGGGCCGTGGCACGCCCCAACCAACCACTGGGTATTCAATTTATCAATAAATCAATCGAGACAATCGATTTAATTTATGGCAAAACCAAGACCGCCAGGAAGAAGAAGAATCTTTGTATATATTTTTACATATATTTTATGCAAATGTCTGCGGACGCCCATGCTAACCGCCGTCGGATTATTTCCGTCAGTATGTTAATTTAATGTACAGTCACATACCATACCGTAGATTAATATAATATTTATTCTACGTACATGCTCGGGACCGTGTTAATATCGTACGGAATGATGGATTTATTGATGGAAATAAAAAATTATGCACGATATATATGTATATATAATAATATAATTAAACTAACAAAAAAAAAAAAAAACAAAGTAGTTACAATCTGCGTCATAATTTTTATCTGAATTATTAAAATAAAAAAAATGTATCGATACCAAATAGTTGTAAATAGTAATTGCAAAAAAAAAAAACAATATTTATATCACTATTTTTTTTTTTTTTTTTAATATTGGCGTGATTAAATAAATAGTATTTAAAAACCAACGCTTCGAACGAAAGAATGAAAAAAAAAAAGAAAGAAAAGAAAAAGATTATTATTATTAGAAAACGACGAAAAAAAAAACAAACTAAAATAGTGTATAATAATATAATCGACCGTAATGTTGAAACTGTGCTATTACATCATTTTAGTAATTTAATATTATAAAAAAAAAAATAAAAATGAAAAAAAATTGTGATACGGACGAATTAATGCGGCAGATTTAACGAAATCGATAAACGCAATTGCGCAATACCCAATATAAATATTATTATTAGTTTTGTAATAATATCTTTCGCAGTTTATACGTTTTTTTTTTTTTTTTTAATTTATTTTATATAATATATGTGGACATCTAAATACTAAATGTATAATGTATATGCCTACTTTTAGAAAGATTAATATTTATTTTTTTTTCAAATCGAATCGTTTATGGTTTGAAAATTGTTCGAAAAGAAAAAAAAAAACTAATATAATTAATATTAATATTAATATATACTAATATATTAATATTAAAACTAAACGGTCACAGCTGAATTCCCATTCAGCTACGCATGCTTAAAACTCCCCTCATTAACAATAAACACACAAACTTAAACACTAAGCTACTATTGTACAAATCCCTCCTCAAACCTATATGGACCCACGGCATACAACTTTGGGGCAATACCAAAATCTCAAATCTTAATAAAATCCAAATTTTTCAAAATATTACACTTAGAAAAATTACAAACTCTCCCCCTTACATATCAAATCTCACCCTTCACACTGATCTCCGTCTAAAAACTGTTCAAGAAGAAGCAAAACACTTCTATATGCGCTTTCATGATCGTTTCATATCCCATACAAATCTGTTAATCCATGAGTTAGCGTCAAATGAAATTCCTGGTAATCCTCATCGACGACTGAAAAGAAAATGGTGCAGAGATCTCCTTAAAAACAACTAAAAAAAATAAAAAAATAAAAAAAAAAGTCAATAGGAAGTGTCGCTACTGGGTGGCTTCTCCCAACAACTCATTCACGTCATTGTAATTTAGCCCATATTCTTATTGTGCCTCTGGGTACAGATTGTATATTTCTTTTAAAAATAAAAAAAAAATATTATTTATTTTTTTTTTTTTTGTTTTTTTTTTCCCGTACATATTTGCGTGTTGTTTTTGACCATAATAATCATTATAATAAACGTATTATAAATTCATATTAAACTGCCTTTTTTTTAATTTTTTTTATTATTATTATTTACTACGGACATTCACAAGGTATAACGTCGATGCAACAGATAGATACGGAAAATAACTTGGAGTGTATTTATATTAATAACGTCCCGACTATTATAATATTAAATCGAATTTCCGAATTTATTTCACTACCAAACGATAATATTATATCGTATAATAAATGTATTCGCCCAATACAAATACAAATATACAAATGGCACTGCGTGTGTGGTCGCCGAGTACGTTTAGGATTATATTACATATTATATAATAATATATATATATATATATATGTATACACGGGCGCGTAGAAGATTTCGGTCTCTTGTGTTATACCGGAGAAAATACGACGACGTGCGATAATATTACAATGTAACTCCGTGTGTATTATATACGCACGTGTTTTATATACGGTAAAAAAAAAAAAAAAAAAAAAATACCAAACGTTTTCGACTTGTTTTCTTGCGGATATCATTATAAACGTTGGTAGGGGGAAACGTTTATGTTGTCCGTGTGCGGCTAAACATGAAAGGCTGTGGCCCCCGGGCTCCATACAACACGGAGACATCGTACGACGTCATCGGTTCAATAGCGTGCGCCAAGAAAACGAGCGGCCGGGTTCGAGGGAGGTTTTAACGGTTTTCGTCTTGACAATCGCCCTGGTGTTATCGCTCGGCAATAATGTTTACACAGCAAACCGTCGCCCGGCCGTTTTCGGCCATCAAAACGGTAATGATTACCATGACGGTAGGTATACGTGCACAGAATGCCCAAGGCGTCTGTGTCGATCGGATCTGTACGGATCTATACGGATCGATGCGGATCGATACGTACGATACGAGACGTTTCGGGTTGTCGTCGAGCGGCGGGTGTACGTGCACGGTCAAAAGCACTTTATAACGGGGAATCGCTTGGGACCGACACGTTTACCCGTTACAGAGAGAATGAAAAAAAAAAAAAATTTTTCATTTTCCACAATCTATATGCGTATTAAAAAAAAAAAAAAAAAAAAATATGCTATTTTATGTGTGTAAATAGTTCGTACAACGTACGTTTACACTTTACGATTATAATGAACGAATTTATATTTAAATGTGTTTTGTGCACAACACTAACATATTAATACTAAAAACTAAACCAAAAAAAAAAGAAATAACATATTACATAGTAACTTTTTTATAATTAAGAAAAATCATTTTGAATATTTTACTGCTTTTTGTGACTACGGGGGGAGGGGGGGCAACACGTTCAGCGCATTCTCGTGCTTTTGTCGTTAATTCTAATAGCTTTGAATTTGAAATTGTGGCTGAAAATTTTTGTAATTCGTCTAAATATGAGCTAATGATAAAGTTCAAATTACGGTATTTTCAATGCATCGCGTATAATATTGCTATTTCTTTGAATAGTTTAATTTTTCGTTATTTTTTCGTCGAGTATTTTTAATAATTATATTACGAAAACGTTTCCGTTTCCGTCTAGTAGAGGTCAACTTCACTACTATTTGGCATTTTCTGTTATAAAAATAATTCCTATAAAGCCTTATAGTGGGTCCGTAATAAAAAGATTTTATTGTATATTTATATGTGTTTTTGAATTACGGTAATAATCTTTACGGAAATGGAGATAATTCGGTAAGTTCCAATAATTTTTTTTTTTTCACTATTTAACGTAAGCACCGTTGCATATACTACTTTTAAAAATTGAAATTGTATTTCGATTATATCGTATTATAAATTTTAAAATGCCAACGAGAACTTTTGTGCATTTTTCTAGATGACACAAGTGTTTCGTTCAAGTTGCATTTTTTTTTTATAAAGTCTTACAAAAATTACAACAATAAGTATCACTTTTATCGGGTACCTTCTCGTAGTATTTCCAAACTGGTGGTCTAAGTTCGGTGACCTTTGGCGTTTTATTTGAGTAGAAAACTAACACTATAAAAATAAAAACTAACAATATTAAAACAGTAAAACTTAATATAAATTACAATGATATAGATTTACGTATTCAAACCTTGAAATAAAAATTGTACAGTGTACAATATTTTAATATGCTTTAAGATTCAAACCGTGGTAACTGTCGATACTTTGGGTAGCACAGATGTAAATAATACATTTTTTCCAAGTGTTATCTATATACGTGATGTCCGATGGGCATATAAAGTATAATACACGATTAACATGCTAAAATTACTTTATGGATGGGGTAGTCTATAACAGTTTATGGCGTTGCCATAGATAGATACAAAAGACTACTGATAACGGAATGATTATGTTTATCACTTTCTGTTGACAATTAACAAAAAATGTGTGAAAATATTCTTTTGAGAATATTCTCCTTTCAAATCACAAGATATATATATATAATAATATTGTTATACTATAATGCGGCTACAATAATGTCGCACAGACGGACATGTATCTGTATTTTTATTAAATAATTTTTTTTACAAACCGTCCAATATTCTTCCATGATATTATATGGGTTTTTGGCGGTGTGGGGGGGTTCTTCTCCCGTGATAACAGAGAAGCAAAAGTCCGCGGAAGAAACGAAATTCTCTTTCAACCGTGACCTAGCCCAACGCGGTTTCACGTAACTAATCGAGGATTATTTTCGATCAGAGTTCCGACGCGGTATTTGAATATTTGAGGTTATGTTAAATATTTTTTGTTCTCGTCAGACGTACGGGCGAAGAACTGACCCCGTCCCAATTCGCTTTCAGTGGCGAATCCCGAGGGGCGACGGGAGATCTATGTGGGAATTTGTCCTCCCTCGCCAAACACCGCAGCATAATATTAGTTTTAATTTTTTCTTGTACCGTTTTCGGGTTTTTTTAAGTAAAATTAAAAACGAAAACAAAATATTCATTAATAATATTGCAATCAAGAGGTAATAATGTAATTTTGTGTTAATTTGACACACACACACATTATTACTATTGTATCCCGAGTAGGTTTTTATAATGAGTTAGTAATAAATATAGGCACACGAAAAATAACGGAATTTTTCCCGGCGTTGTTGTTTACGCGAGGAGTTTTCGATTTTTTGCTGTCGACTATTCTTTTTTGGACTTAACGGTCCAAAATCGACGACAGAGACAAAAAAATAACGCGTCCGGAGGGACGTTTTTTTACCGTTGAAACGTATCGGTTAAAAACCGTATTAATGTGTTGTTTAAAATTTTTTTCTATATTTTTTACCCCGTCGAATATGTTTTAACCGGACTACACGAAACGAAAAAGAAAGCGTCTTTTTTTTTCTTTGCCGGGCGACAAAAAAACGGCTCGTGTATATTATATATTGTACGTACCTATAAAAGTGAAACTGTAGTTTTACACTTTGCGTGTGTACCATAACGGTACATGTCTGACAAAACTGTGTAAAAACTAGAAACATTTTGTTGTTTTTGTTTTTTTTTTTAACGAATAGCGTCGAAAGCGAAACGTCGCCGCGTAGTCCGAAAACGGAGTTTTGGTTTTTTTTTTCCACCAAAACAATCTGAAATACTTCTTAAAAAAAAAAAAAAAAAATACTTTTTACATTTTTTTTTTTTTTTTTTACGTTTTTACGACCGCCGTTAATAATAACCGTATCGACGACACGGGGCTCTATATTTATACGGACCACGATAATAATATTATACGTGCAGTGTGCGTGTGTCGTATTGTCGTATATATATATATATATATATATGTCCATTACGAGCGACAAATGGGCACCCCGCGTCGAACGGGCGGCCGTACAAAGGCGTCCAATATTGTCGACGATTTGTTTTGGGCCGGCAACAGGGAAATGCGGTCAAACAAAATAATCATAATACGAATACGACCGGGAAGGGAAAATATTCTAGTAAAAAAAAAAAAAAAAAAAAAGGAAAAAAAGAAAAAAAATTCCCGTGTATGCACACACATACACAATATTATTATGTGTACGCCGCCGTAAATCACGGGACACGGAACGCGCGCGCCCGAAATGTATTTGTCGCCCGTTCCGGGTTCACGTAGAGTTTGGTGACCCTTTCCCACGTCCGAGCGGCCGGATTTTTTTTTTTTGGTCGTCTTCTTATTTTTATTTATACGTGTATGTATGTATTTTTTTTTTTTTTCCATCACTTCCCTATAGGAGGGTATATAATAACGTGTATTATACGTGTATTACGGGCGATGTTAATCGCGTGAAATTTGTATTTTCGGGCGGTACCCTGCGCAGTTCGGGTCTCGGTGCAATCGAATTAGTCACTCTCTCGTGAGACGCGCGCGTGCAGTATCTCACGCCCTGCGAGACGCCGACAATTTCACCCAAACACTGCGGCGGACACATCGCTGTGCCGGAGCGGTAAATACAACGAACAAAAAAAAAAAAAAAAAAAAAACAAAAAAAATATAATAATAATAATATTATACCCGTATCAAAATAAACGCGTACGACACGGTCGATTTTATGGGCTTTGGAATATCGAACGTCCCGGAAACGTATGTGGTTTTTTTTCTCGATTCACCGCTGTTTTCTACCGGAAATATCGCACCGATCGTCGACACTAGCCACTACATTCAGTTATTGATTTCTAGTAGAATGTCTTGTCAAAACTCGGTGCACCGGCGAGATTAGTTTTTTTTGTAGTTTTCGTAGCGTTTGGGGCAAAAGCCAGAAAAACGGAAATAATATACGCGATAACGTATTTCTGTTATTTTCGATTGTAGAGACCTGAAATTATTGTCATCGAATACGTATATTATATTACGTTTCGGCAAAACGTCCAAAAAATTTTTGGCGATTTTCAAGGTTTTTTTAGTTTTTATTTGGCCCAACAAAAAAGCTCAAAAATTAGATAAAACGTATGAGTAGTATATAATTGTATGTTCTATTGCGCAGCGAAACCTCCGGGGAAACTAGTTCGATTTTAGTCTCTTTTTAATATTTTGTCTAATACATATTTTTTCCGTGATTTAAAATAATACTTAAAATATTTTTACTTGCTATATTTTAAGTATTATTTTGTAAATCATGGGAAATTATTTGAAATAAAAAAAAATATATAACTAAAAGTACCGTGTTTTATTGTAGACAAAATTATAGAAAAAATATTTATTAGAAAAATATTAGAAAGAGGCTAAAATCAAACTAGTTTCCCGGGGGTTTAGCTGCCCGACAGAACGTACGAATCTTTAATACTCGTAGGTTCATTCAAAGTCGTACTTAGTGGTAAAAAGAAAAAAAGAAAGTCGGACGTAACGTAATAATTTTGAAAATCGTACATTTTGCGTACAGTTTTCCGATTTATGCCCGGTAACATTATTTGTTCGGCTCTAAAAAAAAAAAAAACACTCAAACATTTGAGGCGAAATATATATATATAGTTACAAATTAATATAATTTTCAATTAAAATTGATCGAAACACCACAAACCCGGTTAATGTAACGCGATATATTTTCAATGTATAATATACATAGATATTATTGTTGTACAAATATATTACGACAAAATAATATCTATGTAAAATAAATAATTCGAAACGACGCAGATAAAATAGTATATTACAGTAAACTATAATACTTTAATATACTATCAAATAAAATAGCCAGACGAAAACGATTAAAACCGTCTATCGATGATAATATTTAATGTTTAAACAAATGTATAATTATTATTGCAATATAGACGAATAATAATTATAATAATAATACTTAATCATTCGTCTACCGCAGATACCGTCCGTGGAAAATTTCACTGCGGTGTACGCGAGTGAAATAAAATATTATACATGCATAAAAGAAAAAAAAAAAACCATCAAAGTTTTATAAAAAAAAAAAAAAATCGAACGTCATTTGTCAAATTAAATAATTTACGTGGAAAAATCGCAAGGCGTTAGAATATATTATATAGGCGTTATTATTATCGATGGCGTTCGTTTTGATTTATACGAATGTGGACAGACAACACTATATTTCACATCGAGCACCGATATCCATACAGCTTTTGTATGTACAGAGTGATTGTTTTGCCTAAAATTTCCCATTCAATTTTTAAATATACCTTTCCGATACACAAAGAGAGTTCGAAATAATATCACCTTGTGCAGAAAATCGACTTAATAAAAAAAAAAAAAAAACCAAAAAAATTTACGGCCTGTGTCTTACGATCCGATCGTGATGATTTCAGCTAGTGTTTAATAGAATACGAATTTAACACACCACACACTGTTGATAATAACATAATATATTATATTGTTCTTTTTCGTACAGATTATAGAAAAAAAACAATTGATTTTATTTTCATTAATAAATAAATCATCATCGGTATAGTACAGTATTATAGTAAACATTTGGAAACAAAAAAAAAAATTAGGCTTTTCAAACTGCGCGGAAAATAAAACGTACGAAATTATATAAAACGGTACTGACAATTTTCCAAAACATCAGCACAAAGTGTGTTGTTGTGTACGTAATTGTTGAAAAAAAAAAACGATTTCCACAAATTCAAGTGCGTATTACGCCATCGATCGGTAGTCGTAGATAAAATAACTAAATAGCCGACCGTTACCGCACTAAAAAGGGCAGATTTTATCGATTATCTCACCGAGATTAATATTTGTTAACGGGATAACAATTTGCGATTAATTCCAAACGTTTTTCATTCTCCGTCACGCAATTCATCGATTTCGCCGATTGTATATCACCCGGGTCATGTACGATTTGCCCACCCGGCACGCCGTGTACGGGTGCCAAGTTTCAGATTTAGGCACACGATCAGTCCGAGTCGGTAATCGGTTTGCTAATCGCGATTTTAGGAACACGGGTCGGACAGATCGACGGATTTAGTCGGCATAGTCGTTTGGCATATCTCAAACATCTCCATCGTATGATAATATTCGCACGAAAAATCATTATCGTTATTTAAATAAATTATCCGGGAAACCGGTCGGGGCGCGTGCGTGTTCGGGTATAGACCGGGTTTTTTTAAAAAAAAAATAAAATATTATACCGGTAACGGTTAGGAGGTACACGTTTGTGTCGTCGTCGTCGTCGTTACATCCGTGTAATAAAGCAAATAAAAAAAAAAAATATTATTATTATTACTATATTATAAATATACGGTACGGTGCCGCCGGTTTGTCTTCCGGCCGAACCGCGAAAGATCGCAGGCAACCGCATCGGTAACTGTGGGCAAGTGTACCGCGAGACAGCCGAGACTTTTCGCAATCGGTTTTCGTCACGACGACGGGCGTTTAATATAATAGACCGTGGGTGGAAAAAAAAAAAAAAAGAAAGAAAAGAAAATAAAAAAAAAATAAAAAAGTAGATTCGCAAATCCCGCAACGCCCGCCTGTAATGAGTGGTAACGCCGCCCCGCCGTCGGTTTCGATGTCGGTCACGGAACTCCGCGGCGTGAGAAGAAAAAAAAAAACATCAGAATATTTTAAAAAAAAAAAAAAAATCGTCCGAGACGTGCGATCCGTCGCCGCCGGCCGATACGATATTAGTAACAAAAAAAAAAAAAAAATATTAATAAAATGTCTTACGATATCCGTTATAAATTACTATTTATAACGTCGTGTCGACGATTTTTCGTTTATAACTCGCACGGGCGGGGTCGTATTCGACATTCGACGTATTTTTTTTTTTTTTTTTTTTTATATTTAATTTTCTACCTAGCACACGACGATTCGTTGGCGTTTTGAAATATTGCCCGTGCCAGTAAACAATAAAGAATTATACGAAAAAGAATATTGAAAATAATCTCCGTGTAAAAATGTGTAACTGTACCGCGACGGGGCCACTACGATATTACGACGCGACGTTTCCTCCGCGTTTTTTTTTTTTTTTGCACATTTCAACTGAACAAAAAAAAATAATAATAATAATAAAAATATTCGTGATGTTCACGAGTTTTATGAATTGTTGAAAGTGTGTAAATATATCGGCCATCGCATCACTTCGGTACAGTTTTCTCATCTTGTTCCGTCCACATCGGTTCAGAACCATCATGGTTCGATTATCGGGAAAAACGCCACGAATTAAAAATTAATTCCTTATTTGTTTTTCGATTTGTAAAAAAAAACGCCGTGTGTAACGCAAGTGCGTACGATACGAAAACTAGACGATTTCATTTTTATCATGAAAAAAAGAAAAATTAAAATAATTATTGGCGGTCCGAGAACGAGACATTTCCGACGGCCGGAAATCGATCGTAATGATTATTTAACGTGGTTTTTTTTTTTGTTTTGTTTTTCTTAATTTTCCGGATTCGACCACTGGCCCCGAAGAAACGGTAAAAATCATATCAAATAAAACCGGGAACTTTTCTTTTCTAAACCCGATATCATTACAAAAGGGGAGGGGGGAAGGTTAGGTTAGGTTAGGGGAGGAACAACACTTTACTTTCGGGAGGGGGGGGATCAATTTTTCTCATTTCGTAATCCGCGAAACAATTCTGCGCACGTCTGTACGATATATTTGGTCGGTTTACTGTTACTATAGAATGTCGGTTAGATAATATTGTGTGACTATAGTCACCTGGAGTTTCGCGATGATGTCGGGTAATACCGCGGTCGTGAGAACCTGGCCGCGGTCACCAGAACGCCCGCAATTAAAATACGATTGCCGACGGTGTGGATGCGGTTACCGCAATAACCGTTTACAAGTAATCGTGACCCAATAAGAATTGAGATTTTACGATTATACAAGTCCGTGTTGTATACAAGTGCAAGAAAAGTTGCTCCGTAACCGGCCGGGTACGCCGGGTACGTACTGAGCAATGGCAGAGGGCTCAGGGCAGAGAGAAAAAAAAAAAAAATCGCAGTCTAAAATTCCACGTCGTATACGGGGGCCTCCTACAGAACGTATTTCAGAATGTTTAACGTTCGGAAGAATTAGAGGGGGAGGCTATCGAATTATATCCGACCTAATAAGGTTATTAATAACCTAACCATTGTCGGTTTTATGCAGGTTTTTATCGACATTTATCAACTCGACATTTTTTTTAATATAAAAGCCCCCTCCCTCCCACACTAGCGATTTCGTCAACATTTTTGCGCGAATATTTCGTACGTAATGTGTACGACCGTTTTCAGAAATTTTTTTTATATTCCATATCTCCCTTTAAAAAAAAAAAAAAAATAAAAAAACCTCTCGAATGTTGTATTATTTTGTACGACATAAAATCTGTGCAGATCGCGAGAGATTTATAATTATTTATGTATCTAACGAACCGAACCGGACGGATCCTAATATGTATAGCGACGCGTTCGGTCGGTTATAATTATTATTATTCGGTTTTTTTTTTTTGTTTTGTTCTTATCGTGACGTGGCGACGGCGTTATAATTTTTTATTTTTTTTTTAAATATAAATTACGACTTACCGACACGCGTTCCAAAACCGTACGGAAATTTCGACAATCGAACGGTTTTCGATTTATTTCTATATAAATACTATCAGTGTCGTTATGATATTATCATTGTCGTCGGTTTTTCTCACAGCGTTAATGATACATATTTATATATATATATATATAATACGGGATGGGTTGTGTTTTTAATATCCGATAGTATACTTTGCGCTACAATTTTATACGCCTCTTTACGAGATCCCGGGCAGCCGATGGGCGCGCACATAATAATATAATATAATTTAATACGCGTATCATCTATAAAATATATCGTCTCGTTAACTACAAAGATAATAATATTGTACGGTCGACCTTTTAACGCCCCCGTGTCTATATATTTTGTAACGCGGCGGACGCCGAGCTGCTATAATTTACGAGAGATAGAGAGAGAGAGAGAGAGAGAGAGAGAGAGAGAGAGAGAACAAAAACAAAAAAAAAATAAAAACCGATAGTTTTAAAAAAGATATACCAAGATTAGTGGATCTCAATATTATATAACAATTATTAAAAAAAAAAAAAAGGTGAGTAGATAATAATAATTATATAAGATATTATCTTTTTGTTCGACCGAACCCAAATGCATTTGTTTATCAAAGTATATAATGTATTGTTTTTTCGCTTTTTTTTTTTTTTTTTTTTATAATATTAAACAAACTCGGGCTGTATGTTAATAGATATACTAAGTTCGTAATAAATAATTTTCGAAAACTTCCCAAACGATTTATCGCCGTGATGATTCACTATAGTAATACAATCCGTAAGCGCAACTTTGAAGACTTCCCGTGTTGCAATGTCTTCTCGAATATTACGACGGTCGGCCGATATATTTAATAATAGGTTTTCGAGTATAATACGAAGTGAATAATATACGACGCAGCAATACAGGTACTCGCGACGATACGTATAGATTAGATTTATGTATATTAGACTTGGCGAAATCAAATAAATTAATTTAAAAACGCCAAGGTCGGGAATCGCGTAATAACAGAGTATTTTCCCGTCATCGATATAAGATGTCGCGGTTAAAAAAAAATAATGAGAGTTTGTTCAAGGCCCGCACAGATTACAATACATATAAGGCTTAAAATGTACGTATATAATATGCAACAATACTCTATTACTATGACGTGTCGGTTGAAAATATAATCGTACCTATATGGTTTTCGGCGATAATGTGCAGATTACTGTTGTTACGAACAAGATACCCTTATTATGGGTAGCCGGATTTTAACGCGGACGGAAGAAAGCCAGAAGTGTTCGTAAGAAAAATATTGAGATAAGTGTCGGGTACGACAGGATATAATGATTAATGAATTTATAGTGAAAATCTCAATTTTAAATAATTTAACCCGGCATAACTGAAGCACACACGTAGGATGGCTGTACAAATAAATACCTAACATTTAGACTTAAAGTCTAAGATTTTTTGAAAATTTACTAAATATTGCACTAAATATTACACATGTCCGTTAGCTTAATAGTAGACAATAGTGCATCAGGATATTGGACTAATTATTATACCTGAAGATAAAACTTTTGATGTGAACAATCTAAAATGCGATACCAGCTACAAAACACAATTAATAATGTGGACAAATTAGTCAGTCTCAGCTTTGATGGGAAAAACGACAAAGCCATATCTAAGAAAACAGGATTTAAATACTACAAAAGGGTCGTTTCAGAAAGTAACTATATTCTTTTATCTTAACCCGGTTATATTTATCTAAGACATGTAACCTGTGGTTCTGAACAAGCTGTAAATATTAAAATGTTTAACCGACAAAACGATTGACTTGTCTTTACTATCGGCTGTGGGATGTGATGATACCAATGGTATGGTTAGGTTAGGTTAGGTTTAGGATTTACAATGGTTTTCTTTGCCATCCACAAGCAAATTAACTTTTCTTACGCACATTTATTAAAGGACTTGGGCGCTGAGACGACCAGTCCCAGAGAATTTTCAGGTCCTGTAGGCGAAAAGTCGCAAGTAGGTTGTGATATAGGTTCATTCCGCCCAATTAATGATCAGAGAATATGAAACAACGAATTAGGAAGGACTAATTGAACAGACAACTAGACACGGCGGTGACAAACCGCTGGCGGGAGCAGAGGAAGACCGAGGCGAAGGCGGACGCGAAGACTATGGAAAGTGACTCGGGGTCGCCGACGAGAGCCGCAGACGTGGAAAAAACCGCCGACGATCGTACACGACACGGCCGTCGGGGAATCGTAACAACAGACGCGTGTAACGCTAAACGATTGAGTTTATAATATTCGGTGGACTGGATCCGAAGACGCGTCCCTATCGGCATTTTTTTTCCCAATTTGTAAACGACATCGTGACCGTAACCTAAACTGACGCTGTTGTCCATGATCTTCGTGACCGGGTTCCCGGAACCAGCCGGTCAAGAGAACTGGTACGTACTGGTCCTCTTATCGGCCCGCCGACTTGTCGCCGGTGTCCTGTTCGGAAAGCTCGGCGAGCTCCGCGGCTGACCCCGGCCTCGGCGGCTCTCTCGTCTTGCGACGCGGTATGTCGTCTTCTACCATCCGATAGTCCCCATCCCACCTAACCTAACCGCGACCATATATATATATACCATAATATACACGGGTAATAAAACGCGGGGAGGCTTCGGCTGAGGGTTCAAAAGGGGTTGCGCGGTCTGGCGGCGGCGGCGGCGGCGGCGGCGGCGTCGGTAGACGCGCCCCCCGAAATTCGGTCTAATTGGCGGTTACGGTAACGGTGGTTGGCGCCGTCGGCCCGGCCTAGGGTCGTCGCCGCACATAATGTGATATGATATTACGCGAGCGCGCGCTCGGGCCCGCGAGTGTGTATTCCCGTGTAGATAATATATTTTTTTTTTTTTTTTACCCCGTGTATATATATACCGACAAGCGCGAACCCGCTATTATAATATACGCCTCCATGTACCGTATTTTATTATATTATAGGTGTACTGTTGCAGTGTCTTTGGCGGCGGTCTTCCGACGATTTTGTACGAAGAGTCGCGTCTCGGCCGACGCCCACGTATAAACGGGACGTTTTCTCACGGGACTCGGGCCGCAACAACGTCTAATTTTACTTTATATGGGTACCCGTGCGTCTATATATATATATAAATATACTAAAACGATAAAAACAAAAAACAAAAAAAAAAAAAAAAAAAAAACGCTGAACCGGAACACGCCCTTGCCGCCGCGATAATATAATATAATAAACGCGGCCGGGCCCGACCCCCGTACTCACGGCAAAACGATTTTCGGACGTCGTTTTCGTTAACCGGGAGTATTATTTTATAGCTGTAGACTTTCATACGGTCGCCCGACGATCTACAATAATATTGTCAACGGGATCGCGGTAATTTCACCGTGGCAATTTCACCTATTCTCTCCTTTCGAACGGTCAGTTCTACGGCATAATATTATGCTGTGTAGTTCTTCCGGAGCTCCGGAATGCACGTCCTATCGCTTTCCACATTCCATCTGTCCTGCTAATTCTCTATATACGCCTCCAGCACCACATCCCAGTGCTTCCAGTGCCTTTCTCTCAGTGTCATTTACGACCGTCGCCTCGCATCCATACAAAGCCACGCTCCAGAAATACTCCATAGATAGGTCTTTTCTTTATGCTAAGCCTAAGTTTCTTAGATGTAAATAGTTTAGATTTTTTACTGAAGGTAGCTTTTGCCAGCACTATGCGGTTTTTGATTCTTTGAGACTCCTTGCCGTTTGCTGTGATCGTGTTTCCTAATCCATGCTGTACATGTCCTTCACTTTCAGTTATTAAAACTATATCGATTGCAAAAAGTATCATGGAAATAATTTCACCAATTGACTTTATCCGTAGTAATTTATCTGATCATTATTGTAAAAGTACGGAAAGGGATTTTATGGTACCCAACTACAAGAGGTACTTGTGCGGATGTCTGAACCAAATTTGTTAGCGTTAAAACCACTCTGCTATCACCAAATCCCGCCAAATATGTAGTGCCCGTAACGGTCCTATATATATACTAGTGAAGATCCCACCCACGTACGTTAAATAACAGCCGAGTTATGGTTATTTATTAAAATTCTTTAAAATTAAACGAAATCGAAAATTGAGCACCGGAAGACCAGAAGCTAAAGTCGATAACTCGTGCTCGGGAGGACACCTGTCATGGACACCTGTTGCTATGCAGAAGGCAGTCGGCCGGTGGAAGAGGCAAATCATATACCTCCAGGATAACTATAGCCCCCCGGTACGATTATGCTAGGGGATATATTTATATATATATATAAATTCTTATGCCGGGGGTATAATTATAATAGTACTGTTATTATACTCAGCAGAATCAAAATTTTAAAATTTATATATCCCCTAAATTCATAACAGGAATACTATACTTCCCTGGGAGGTTTGAAATTCCTATTCCTTTAATGATATTGTATATTTTTAGACTAGAGTAATCTGGTAGACGTCAGATAAGGTGCCCCTGTAAATACACCCCGGCACACACTTTGGGAACCGCTGGACTACGCACAAGGGTACTTGCACAGTTAAAACCGTAATGTCGTAAATCGAAAAAAACAAAATAAATGAAAAAAAAAAAAAATCTACGGTATTGAGGTTTTTGCAGCGCGGCTTCCTGACAGCCTTGGGCGGCCGATAATATAATTGGTGTTGACTACTCCCCTGGCCATTACACTTATGTGGTAGTCGGAACGGCCAAAGGGCAGACCGCATAGGCAATAAACATTAACGATTATATGTTCGTATAACATTAATATTATCGTCTAACACGGAAAATCGTCGACATTACCATTTAATCGTTATTATAATTTTCTTTGAAATACAAATCAAATCGATATTACAGTTACGTCTCTGCGTGTACGATAATTGTTATTCGAATTAAAACTAATTCTCATTAGTCGTCATGTACTGTAATAGTATGGTACTACGGTCAGTCTAACACGTACGTGCACCTATATAGTATACAGTGTGTATACAGATACATAGACTTCCAGAATAATTATTATTTAACGTATGGTGACGTGATCGTATTTTTTAGAATGATTGAAAGTCCCAGTGCGTTAATTATTATTATAATTGAAAAAATTTGCCCTTTAAAACGCTTGTAAAAAACAATTATTTCAATACGTTCAACCGTTTTGTTTTTCTTTCGTTACTACTACGAAGTACAATGAACTTCGTGTAAAATATACAAAATATTCTGGTCGGCCAAAATAATTTTATCGCCATATAATCAATCGAAAATCTCAAATGTCTCTAAATACCGTATTTTTAACCGAACTACAACAAAAAAACCAGAATCAAAAATAAAGAAACCGTTATTGCAGTACATTTTCCCGTTTTTCTCAAAAGTTATTAAGAAAATAAAAAAAAAATGACCTCTTCAACGGACTAATTAGATCCAATATATGCTTTCCGGAAAAAAATGCTACACTTGATAATCGGAGCAAGATCTCTGGGAGAAAAGTTGTTTACAGACGGAAATAAAAACACGTCATAGCTTCGTTTAGAATCTAAAATACAAATACAACACGCGCGTATCCGTTCGGGAATATTGATTCGACTCCCAAAAATTACCAAACGAATAATTTTTTATTGTTTGAGTATAATTTTTATTAATTATGGCGGGTGGACATTTTAAATGCTACAGATTTTAAAACGTAGAAAATGTGTTTATTTCTATATACCTGCGGCTAATGGTTTTCGTCGCTTTGTTTCGTGTTTTATAATGTCATATCTCCGGACGACTGGGTTCATAAATATTACAGAAAACACATCCCAGACCCGATTTAACATTTGAAATCGGTCTGGCACTCGGATTCAACGTTAATGGCTTCAACGGCTATGATATTATATAATGTCGATTATAAGTAAACGGCGATAAACTGGATTTTACGCGCATAAAAATTAAAAGTTTTCAAACGAAATCTGGTATAGGTCAACAAAAAAAAAAGAAAATAGTAGGCGGATCCTCCTGGCTATCGGACGCGCACGGGTATTTGAACGTAATATTGTAACAAAGTAATTCCGAAAAACGCCGGGGGTCGTACACAATTGAAACGGACGAAATGTGTGCAAAAACGGTAGGTTCCTACCCGAGCAGCGGGTACCTGCAGTGGCACGACAAGACGATCCGATCGTCAGCCCCACATAATAATAATTATTATTTTATTTTTTTGTTATATAATCTGTTCTTTATACCGAACCCGCGGACCGTCAATGTTTCCGAAGTGTATACTTACTTATTATTAGAAAGAAGAAGAAAAAAAAAAACAACTCGACCCCGTCCCTTTTTTTGGGGTGGTGGGAGGGGTGGGAGGGGTTCGCAATGATCCTATACAATTATTATTATTACCTTTATAGTTATTTGCTTCTCCGACCCCCGCAATTTAATTCGTACAGAAGTCTTTTTGGCGTTCGATACAAATACGATGGGCGTAGTTATTAAACAATTTTTGTCCGTAGTACGATATAAAAATCATATAATAATAATATCTTGTCGGTTTTAGAACCCGAATGCCGTTTTATTAAATTAAAAAAACCTACGTTGTGTTAATGTTATATTATATAATAGGCCGGGGGTGGGCAAGTTACAGTACACAGTGTAACTTCGCGTACGAATTACGAGTCACTCTAATTTTAGATAACTGGTTACAAGTTACCTACATATTATTATATCAATAAAAAGAGCATCGAGTATTCGAGTCCCCGGTATAACTTAATACTAAAAAATGAATTTTTTTAACCTATCCTAGTTAATATTCAAAATGATCCATCACAAATTGAAATCATCTTGGTCAATCGTTCTTATCGGTTTTCATTTGTTCTAAGCAATAATAGATTTGTTTGGAGACGATAATAAATAAAACAATTATTTGAATAAGTTAGGTTAGGTTTAACCTGTTTTAACCTAGTTGAAAACATTGAAAATCACAAGGCGACAGTACTTGGCACCACGGACGGGTCACTGTTGTTGGTGGGAACGTGGGAAGTTTAGGAGGTAGGATACAGAGGGGAATTAAATTTATATCTGTACACAACAATAAATCGTTGCCGGCGAAAAACGATTCTCAGCGACGGTTTGAAATGCAGTAATATTTACGGTTTTCGTCGAAATTTGCATTTGAAACGATTATTAAAAAAAAATAAAATAATAATAATAATTTTAATACGCTTACATTTTTTCTTTAACTACTACTACAGGTACATTTTATGATGAACCCCGTGTATAATTTTCACTAATTTCTGTTCGGCCTCATTAATTTCGCGTTTATTATCCGCATAAAATTGAATAAAACCGAAAAAGGTTGATTATTTTCGACCGGGTTACAACAACAAAAAAAAAAATACCATTATAGCCGTACGATTCCCTGTACGCGTTTTGTCCAATTATCGTAGAAAACTACAACGAAAATTAAAAAAAAAAAAAATTTACTTCCCCGGCCAATCAAATAAAACATTCTTCTTTGAACGGTTTGACGTGTACACTTGAAAACCGTATCAGGACTAGAAAAGTCGTGGCCGGTTACACAATAATAAGAAAGAAAAAAAGAAAAGAAAAAAAAAACGTAATAATAAAACCGAAACACACCGTTGGGTTCGTTGGGAATTTACTCGTAATAAATAAACGAGATCGCGCGGACAAATCACACGGTGTCGACTCGCGGTTGGTCGCCGGGCGCGCCGTAACGCTGTGCGAGCGGCACATAAATCCTCGTGTATAATATTAAATATTAAATAATTCCGTCCGTCGGTATTGGCCGGTCGGATCAATAACGTTATTTATATACGAAACGCCAGGAGCACACACGGCTAGCAAGAGAATATTATTATATCGTAATGTATACGAGTAAAAAAATATCTGCCGGATCGTACGATTCTCACGGTAAATCACCGTCGCCGCGGTCATCTAAACGGCTTTCTAAGTGGCCGGCTCGCGTATAGTTTTAGTATTATTATTATTATTATTATTATTACTGTTATTTATATTATTAGGTTCGTCGCGACGGTTATTTTTTTATGTATACAGGGTGCCTCAGGAAAATAAAAAAAAACCGTTGTAATCTGGTTTCGGATCGTGATAAACTAATGGAATTAGTCCACACCGGCGGAAAGCTTTATTTATCTACGCCGTTGTCAGCACTTGTCGATATCGACCCAGTGCGCGTTTCGTGTTCGGTTCGCGTTTGGTTAGCACACGGTCGCAAAACTATTCAAAATCGGATTTCAAATTTTTCACAAACGGGTCCAGCACTACAAACAAAGCCCGCCCGCCGGTCGACCCAAGACCGTACCGGCACTGGCGAATGCGTACTTCTCCGAAGAAGACGGCGACGGTGACCTCTAATCGTTATTGTGCGATGCTCGGAAACTTTATTCGACCGAAATCGAACGATTTTTTTTTTTTTTTAACGAGTATGGACAAGATAATGTGTGGGTGTCAACGAGATGGTGCCCGCCGCACACACAGCTTTTTTGGTCGCTCAGCATTTTGCGAGAAATGTTTCCCGGGCATATTGGCTCTTGACGTGGTGACATTGGGTGGCCACCGCGTTCACCAGATTTTGAGCCCTTGCTCTTTTTTCCTTTTGGGGCTATCTCGAAAGCCAAGTGTACCAACATAGTTCCCAAACTGTAAAAGCCCTGAAGGAGGTAATAACTCAGGAAGTCCCTGCCATCCCGCCCGAAATGACCCGTAGAGTCACAGATAACTACCGAAAAAGGCTCAATCAGTGTGTTGAAAACGAGGATCGCCACTTAAGTGATATAGTTTTAAAAAAAATGGCATTATATGTACAATTTATAAATAAAAATAAATGTTTGATATTTTATTTGGTTTGGTATTTATAAATTTCACAAATCCGGGAGGTTTTTTTGACGCGCCTTGTATACAGGGTGGAGTACAGAAACGGCCGATTTTCAAAGTTAAATTATAAAATTAAAAAAAAAAAAAAAACGAATTATTAATTTATTATAACAAAGTGCATAACTTTTTTTTTAAAATCATGTCCTCAAGGACATATCTCTTCTCAACCACTCTTCCAGCCTACTCCGTGTACAGGAGAATCCGCTTATAACGATCTTCATGGGACCTAGAGAATCAGACCGTTATATCCGGATGACAAAAAAAACCTTAATTTTATTGAAAAATTGTTTTATTTAACACATTTTTGTATTACAAATGTATTATTATACAAACCATATTATATACTTATGAATAATAATAAAAAAAAAAAACACTTATTATGTATATAATATTGTGTTAATCTAATTATTGTTACAATTCAGTCGCTTTTTCTTGGAGTATCGAACCATTTATTAGAATGTTTTTTGATCGTTGGACTTTGAACCATTCCAGGAGAGCCTGTTCCACGTCTTGATGTTGGCTTGATTTTATTCTCTTGTTAGATGCGACTTCTTTTAGAAAAACGTTTTTTATTCGGTCCCGTGGCTTCCATATGGTAGACAAGGTTGATTGACTGATTCCCAACTCAAGAGTTGCCAAGGCAAATATCTTTATTAGACAAACCACTCTCTAAACGTTCAGTTATTTTCACTTTTTCAGCGATAGAAAAACAACGACGTCTTTTATTCGACAATTTTAAGACCGGAACGTGTCTAATAGAAATCTAAAACCAATTGAAATCAGTGACTGAAATAGTGAGGCACATATTGTGCCGCATACTACGATATATGTACTATAGATTAGATAACGAATTATCGTACGGAACGTAATCCAATTTATTATTATAGGCGAATGAAAAACTAATTTTGATTTCAAAATAACATCGTTATAGTCGACCGAAATCACTGTACGTGAGATATAAAACCAACCAAGTACATGGCTGGGAATCGTTTATCCGGAATATCCTTATGTACCGCATTGTAATAAGCGGGTTCTACTGTATTTTCCACTTTACGGTGTATCACTTTCAATGGTGATTTGTTGGCGATTTCTTCTTGAATTGTATTTTTTAGTTTATCAATATTTCGAGGTTTCTGTGCGTAGACTTTACTCTTTGAATACCCCCACAAAAAGAAGTCGCATATCCTGATGAATCAGGACTTCTATTTATTGGAAAAACGCGCGTTTTCGTGCAGAACGTATTGGACTCGTTATGAGATCGGCCCTGACGGGCAGTGACGTTTTCAGGTGCACGAACGATTTTTATTTCTTCTCGTACAGGCTTTTTTTTTTTTAATTCTGTACCCGTTTCTTCAAAGTTGGTTATCCATATTTTAATAGCCTTAGCCGATGGTACCGAATCATGACGTTTAAGATTAAAACGAAGACGAAATGAACGCTCCACGGCCACATAACTGTGATTATTTTTGAAAACTATTTTATGACATAAGCACGCTGTTTACCACTTCACTGCTTCGTGTTTACTAAATGTCATGTTGTCTTTGGACTAATAATATTTGGTGAGAATTCTTATCTTAATTACTACTACCGAGAAAATCTATTTTTAAAATCGACCGTTTTAGTGCCCCACCCTGTATATACAGACATATTTCGATTTAACAAAGTAGTCGAAGAGGAAATCCGTTAAAAAAAAAATAAAAACCATCTTGTTCGTGTAGGTATACGAATGTCCACAGCGTTCGACACAGACTCGCGGAGGGGTCTCCTTGCTTATCTCGCCATATAGAAAAAAAAAAAAAAAAAATGTACGACCCATAAAATAAAAACAAAATAATAATACAATACGTAGCCTCCCACGGGTCACCGTTTCCATTTGACGATTTTCGAACCGCGGGGGGCTGAACGAAATTTTTAAATTTTTTGAACGGTTGAGAAAAACGATTTAATTTAATAATCTAAAAATTATTTCGGAAATACTTTATTTTAGTAGATAACTGAAATAAATACCTATATTGAACTAAATACGTTTAAAGAAACGGCTCTAATAAAATTATACGACTTTTTATTATTGTTCTTCCAATTTGATTTACCAGTCTTTCGCAAAAAGTTAATTTTAATCATATTTTCGGAATATGATTATATTCCTACAAACTCCGTGCAAATTTTCAGCAAAAAAATGCCCGACAAAAATTGAGATGCCCCGTGTTTCAATTTTAATAATGTAAAGGATATTATGCCGTTTAAAACACAAGTTTACTTTGCACCGGTCGAAGCATATTTTCGATATGAACATATTTTTTTTTTTTTCATTTGATTATTTACCATGGAAAATTGACAAAACTATAAACAAAATGTAATAAAATTGAAAAATTGCTCCGGCCGATGAATAGTATGTACTCGTTTATAAATTCAAACAATTTTCATTTTTAAAATCGGACTTACTACTGTAAGCAACAACATTTCCGTCAACCCCCGAAAATCGTTATTTTGTCCACCCCACTGACTTGCATACTACGTTCTATATTTTCCTTGTCGATCTTCGTATAGAGATCGCGGACAATATTGGCCCGGTAGAGTTAATTTCAATAAACGTTTTTTTTCTGCTGAACGGTGGGCAGTTGAATTTTACACGATTTCGATTCCGGTCGTAAAACGGAAAACCAATCGGTTTCGAATCGTGCCGAACCTCGGGATTTCAATTCGTCGCACCGCGCACAAAAGACTCTCTCGGATTCAAATCGCACAATGTCGTTTCGAAAAAAAAAAAAAAAAAGCAAGCCTTGTGCACGGCGATAATGAGTAATGGTGTAATGTAAATGCATAAAACTATCCTCTGTTTTTCGCACGACGAGCTCGACGAATCGTGCGGCGACGACGACGACGGCGTTAATTTTTCGCCGACCGGCATTGACGACAATACATATAGTTGGCCCGTGGTCGCGTTTGACGGACCGAAATCGTTAATAATTGTAGTTGATTTCTCGTCCGGCGAGGGAGGGCCGCGTTGAACATTCATATTTTTTTTCGACGGGAAAATATTATTGAAATCGTTCGAAATCGTAGCCGGAATATCATGTGACGAGCGGCCGGTAAATGTGCGTCCGACACCCAATCGCACGCAAGACAATATTAAAAAAAATATCGTGGGCGGCCCGCCGTTGTAGGTGGTGCATGATTTCGACACTCAATGTACGCCTGTACACCGCTAACGAAAAAACGATTCTGAACAAAGTTTTTGGTAGACAAATATACTGAATGAAAAATTGTAATTGATACCTACGTTCGTTAGTACGCGATAAATTGTTTTACAACTGTCCGTGCTTTTCGGACCCAACAAAATTTTATTCGCTATAAATACCTTAAAAGTCGTCCACGATCGTTTCGATCAAAGTCTGGAAGCGGATAACATTTGCATCTTCGTTTGATGAACATTTCTGGTCTCTACCGGTTAAATTGAATTGCGACAGCAACAAAAAAAATAAATCAAATTCGAATGTAACAGAAACCCGGTTGTTGCCGTACATTTTCCCGTTTCCCTTTCTAACGAGAAAACAATAAGGAAAATTAACAAATTTCACGCCTCCCTCCACCCTAATATACTTACCCACCCGCGAAGTTGATATCCGGAGCAATGTTTCTCATAGAAATGATATAAACGGACCGTGTTGAGTAAAAAATTACCAATAAAACACCCGTGATAAATATGAATCCGGACTCTTTACCACCACAGGATTCTGTTGGACCCTTAGTACACAATACACGCAAATACAATTTTGCATTTGAAATCGACAATTGACTTTCATTTATGAAATTTATGCGATTGATAATAAATGGTTCACAGTAATATAAAGAAAAAATAACGACAATGTAGAAAACATATTAGAAAAACCGTATTATAAATATTCAACCGAAATGTATAAGTTATTTTTTTTTTCTTCAAAACCGAACTATATTTATGGCGCTCGATTTTTCTTCCCCTCTGCGATTTCGTACAATTTATTACTCGATAAATGGATCGACATGGCCCTCGAGTCTGACCTAAATTTAAACATTTACGGGACATCTTGAGTTTATTTTCATACCCGGGCCGCGTGGCTTTTGTTTATTCGTATATGTTTATTTGTCGGCATACTGTTACTTATAGATTATTTACGTGATTAATAATACAAATAAATAAATATTTATCGTATTTGTCGATACGCCCTTAGAACACCTACCTTGGTATATTGTTAATTACGAGGTTTACTTAATCGTGTTACACAAAAAAAAAAAAAAAAATTGAGAATCTGACACGTATTTTTACCGAACCCGTCGTCAGTTCGGTATAAAGGAAAAAAAAAAAAAAAAAAATGTACATTTTGTATAACGTGCCTAATTTGATTTTTAAAAGCGGGCACGTGTAATTATAACCGATTATATTAAACTCGAATATCGTATTTACATAATTTCGGTTTTAGTTTTTTAACACGAACGAAATGTTTGCTACGGTCTTGAAAACTATAATATAATAATAATATACTGCGAAACGTTAAATACTATAGTAATTCAATAGGTTTTTTTAACGTGAATAATTAACTAATTTTTTTGTTACGCGTAACTAGACATACCGTACCGGAAAAATCGAGACGCAATTTTTTTTACTCTTATAAAACATTATTATTCCATTTGTTGTAAATCGTTTCGCCTTCGTTATAAAATAAGGGCTCGGATTTTCAAGCATGTGCTTCTTTTTTTTTTTTTCTATATCAGATAGAAATGCAATTTTTTACACATAAATTCACTTCGTGTTATTCTGATTCTGTAAATAAATCAATTTTTTTGTCGGCTTTTTTTTTTTTATCAAATGTAAATTATTTTTTGACAAAAAAACAGCCTCAGAAACCGAAACGAAGTCGAATGAAACTAATGGAGTAATATTGCAACTGCGATTTCGGGTAAATTTTGAATCGCGATCATTCAAAAAAACAAAAGCCGACAACAATTACAAGACATTAACAACTGTGTAGTTCATCGAATATTTAATTTTTATGGGTTTGATTTAAACGAAACAGCACGATTATACACCGTATCACTTCCGTGGATGTGGTGCGTTCGTTTTGTACATATAATAATATTTCGTCTGATAATGAATAAAGATTTTACAACAGACAATCCGACTAAATATGTGACGGAGGTCGTTAATGCTTTTTTTAATTTAAAATAAATTTTTCAATTATATAATTTAAGTTAAATTTTGTCATGTATTTTTTTTTTTACTTTTTTTATAAATAGATATGGTTCTTTTTCCCCCTTTTTTTTTTTGTGCTTCGAAATCTGAGCCTTACTTAGTAATTATAACTATTATAATTATATCATTTGACCGTTGTGGCGTTTAGGTTGAAAAGTTTAAACACGGGTTACAGGATTTAAAGAATAGAATAATTCCGGTGGCGCAACATTGTTTATATTTTTTTATAGCTATTTTAAAAATAAAACTAACAAGGCCGCGTAACACTTTTCTATTATTTTGACGATATTCTAGGGAAAAAAAAAAAGTAATCGTTAAAAATATACGGTTTTTTTTTTTTTTTTTTTTAAAGCGAGGCGGAACGAGGCGGTAAATTTAGCGGGTAACACGCCCTCTTAAAAAAAAAAAAAAAAACGATTACGATACGACTGTTCTAAAAGATATTTTATCGTCATGTGATACTTTTTAGGGATTTCAGGATCAGGGGTTCAGGGGCGAAACGGGAAAATGTCACGGGACGGATAGGATTAGTACGATGTGTGGTCGATATAATCTGTTATTGAGGACATTTTGATGCGACTTTTTGTTAGTAAATTAACGATGAAATGATAGTTGCTAGGCCCCCCACAATATTTTTAGGGTAAACACAGTCGTAATAATTCACGCAGTAACGGTGTTTATGGTAAAGACAATATTGTTACAATAATACAATAATAATTACAATATTGCACCGATCTTCTCGTAGGTTTCTCGAAAACAGATCCCCATTCAGATCGGTTACATCGGGGGCGTCCCCGGACAGTTATCGTGGGAGGGTGGCGGGGAGGCGATCCGAAAACCATCTGTTAGAATCGTTGTGTATGTTTAAAAAAAAAAAAAAAAAAATGTCACAAGCACCGGCCATACGTTTTATTGTGCTAATAATGTTTTATAAGTACCAATAAAAATCAAGATAAACAAAAGATGAGACTTTCTTCGACGCACCGGTTTCACGTTTAGTATTAGGTGTAAACCGTTGTCACCAATACCATTTAAACAATTGTATTTAATAAACGAGGGAAAAAATTTGAACAACATTTTACAATCAGCCCTGGATCGATTAAAAAAATTGATTGGCTAAGACCTTTGGTTAAATAAGCGTCCTGGGCAAGGAAAATTAATGCGCCCGCTCGGAGTTATGGTTAAGCGTGTTTTACTCCGAGCGGAGAACACATTTTTAATTTTAATTTTTCATCGCCGAAATACATTTAGTCATTGCTATAATAATAACGCTAATATAATAAAACATAAACGGTATGTTTTAACGTCAGTTTTTTATGATCGTCATGATTTTAGTGGAACTTTTCCTAACCTAACCTCTGATCTCTGCAAATCCATTTATTTGATTTGATTTATTTGTCTAACCTTTAGACAATGTTGTCCGTTCGAGATTTTCCGCAATATCATTTTCAACGGGATACGATTGCAAGTGATGCTACACGGTCTTTCGTCGTCCACAGTCGACCCGAAAAACAACGTTCTCCAGATGCCAACCGTAACTGTTCATTTTACTCGAGACGAATTCGAATTTTTCTATACATTATTGTTGATAATTTTACTCGAATTATTAAAAAACAATTGAGGTTTTTTTTTTTTTTTTTTTTTTTAACTACGATGTCTGAACTCTGTAAAGGCCCATTAAACATCGGAATCCCTGTGCTCCGTCGCCCAGCTCGCCCACCTCTAATACTCGGCCCTGGCTAAGACTGAGATAGTAATAATCGTATTTACCGCCGTCCGTTCTCGAACTATTTTTTCGGTGCCGAGTGTGTTTCATAAAATACGATCGTTCGTCTGTAAAACCCTCCTTGCTGTTAGAAAGCATCCGGAGTTTTCAATTTCCCCGTCAAACGTCAAACGTCGACCGATGTATTTCCGTCCGTCCGCGGACGTTTGTGTTCAGTTATGACGTTTAAATTAAACATTTTTTTTTTTTTTGTTTAGTAATTCGATATAAAAAACCATTTACTAATATTATTCGGGTCCAGCTGCAGAATTACATTGGCGACGTAATCATTACAAACGTCACTCCCTTTCAATATATATCGGGGGAGGGGTTTGTGCGTTTTATGCGTCGCTCCAGGGCGTTTTAAATTTAATTCAGTAATTATTTCGAATTGAAACGGCGGTGGCGTTTATGATCATTTTTGCATTTGTTCGACAGTCGTACGAAATCGGAGCAACGTCGCGTTTTCGCTAAACGACCGTGACGGGAAGAAAAAATCCAAAAAAAAAAAATGGCAAAAATTCCGGCCGGCGCGCGCATGCGCGCGCGCGTCGACTCCGGGCAGCCCGGAACGGAACGCGCGGACGGCCGAGCAATATTAGTTGCCTACACCGCGGCGCGTCGGGCGCAACCCGACGATAATAATCGCAATAAATATCGGTATAATATATTATCGGTATAAATATTATTTGTCGAACAATTGTGGGCGGGCAAGTAGTGCGCAGTACGGATTTTCGTGCCACTGCACGACGTTATCGACCCCTCCATCCCTCGGCCGCGATAATTTATATACGTACGAAAGCTCGGCGTACCGGCGGTATTCCTCTCGGTGTAGCGTCACGGTATAATAATATTGAAGGCGAGATGGGTCGTGGATTTCCAAGGACGGCCGACGAGATAAAAAAAAAATTCCAAACGGAATATTTTCGACTCGTGTTTTTCTACGTCGGCTGCACACCACTATCTGGACGGACGATCGCCGGGCGTCTCCTCGGTGGACACTGGGGGGGTGTCGCGCCATAAATCTCGTGGCGAACCGTTTCGCTCGGTTCGATAATAATAACAATAATAATAATAATAATAAAAAAATAATAAAAATAACGTCGTCGCCGTTCGCGGTGGCGGGAGTATAAGAGTAAAAAAAAAAAAAAAAAAAAAAATAATAGTCGCATGCCGCACGCCGCATGGACGGAGAAATACAATATTTATAATATTTATCGTATCGTACGGCGAAATCTCCGTGGAAAACTCGCGCCGACCCGAGGTGGGAATAACGTACGTATATATTTTTTTTTTTTTTTAAATTTTTTATAATTATACGATACGGCGGCGGCGGCGGCGTGCGGTCGTATTTTTTAATACGTATAAAATAGTAGTAATACGGTTATAATATATACGAGTCGTAAAAAAAAAAAAAAAAAAAAAAAATACATATATAAACACACTGGTCCCCGGGGTTGGGGAGATGGGCGGAAACGACGACGCGAGACGAGACGAGACCGGGGTCGGTGGAAGAGAAGAAATTTGTACGTTCCCATAGTGTTCGCGGCGCGCGCGCGCGCGGGAGGACCGCCGTACACGTTTACGGGAGAGAGCCCCGGGGACCCGGACCGGGGTCACCGCGGTGACGTGCCGGCGCGGACTGCTGAGAAATCCACGGCACGTCACTTGTTGCCGCCGCCGCCGCCGCCGCCGTCGTCGTTATAATAATAATAATAATATTATATTGTTGCGGCGGAGGTAGAACAACAACAACAACAACAACAAAAAAAAAAAAAGAATAAAAAAAAAAATATATATATATATATATATAAAAAAAAAAAAAAACAGTCGTCGAAGACCGACTGCCGAGGATCGTTAGCCCGGTGCCCCGAGGACTCTCCCATGGACCACGGCCGAGCACATCTACACAAATATCACGCCGCCTCTTAATGGTTAATAACGATCGGCGATGGTAACGGTTACGATTATGGTCACACACATACACACACACACACACAACGCCCATCCTAATCGATGGCGGGGGAATTTCTTAAAAAAAAAGATTTTTTATTTTTTATTTTACTAGATATAATATTGTCTTTACCGATTTTCCGGTCGTTTCGTTTCCGCCCCTCGACCTCCCCTTCCCCCCAAGCCAAGTCCGTCCGCGGTAACCTGCAGTCTTGTGATAAATTGCGCCATCCGTCGGTATAATATCGCCAATTCGGTTCATCCATCCCCGACCCCCATCGGGGAAATATCCGGGTTTTTTTTTTTTTTTTTTTTTTTTTTTGCACCGGTCGACCCGGTCCGAATGTACGACAAAAAAAGCCCACTTTCTGGACAAAAACATACACACCGACGACGGAAAATCAGTTCCTCGGACCGAATCATAATTCAGTCGGAGAGATATCGCTAAAAGACTTGCCTAGGTCCAGGCGGCGAGTTACCATGGGACGTTAAGAAGTCGGCGGCATGCCGGAAATTCCCACGGGTCTCTTAAGACACTCGAGGGCATCCGAAACGGACGTTATTTTTTCCGACCAAAACGTACGACGAACCTAGGCGATGCGATAAGACTTTTGAAAACCAATTTGAATTCAGAGTAAAGCGTGCGCGAGTCGTGGCCCCGTTTTCAAATTTCGTCTAGACATTTTTCGAATTCCGGTTCAAAAATCGTTCAATTCAATAAAAAATTCCGAGTGTCGATTGTATATATGGAAATAAAATTGAACATCTGAAAAAAAAATCCAAAGGCCAATGTCGTGTAGACACCAATAGCTGATACAAATCGGTTTTTAATAGTCCGTTTCGACTTCCCCTCAAGAGCCGAACACGACAAACGCAGTTGTGCCCGACGGCACAATAATCACTCTTTGAGATCACTGCGGTCGTAATCGCGAGATACCACACGAATAGTTCGGCTTTTACAAATCGACATCCGAAATATCCGGAGCGAAAGCAATAATTTTCACGATTCCGGGTCGTTTATCGACCGGCACTTCAACACTCGTAAACGTGTGATATTACGGTGTACACAAAAAAAAACCGTTTTAATCGCGTAATTATAATAATCACTATGAAAACATTGCTCTACGTGATTTAATAATTTTATTGGTTTATTGTGCCCCGAGGCCGACGGCGATAAGTCGAGACGTGTCCTGCGGGGCCGTATTGATACGAAAAATTGTATGGATTTATAGAAACGAAATCTTCGGTTTTCTATTCCGCCGACAATAATACTGTACCGTTATTATTATACAATCGATTTTATCGGCTGCACTAATCGTTTTCTCATTTGATATTTTCAAATAAAAAAAACCGTTTATTATATCGTTATCGTAAGATTTTCGTATCGCCGCCGTCTACCGTACGGTGACGATTACCGGGGTTGGCGTTTTTACAGCATTTCCATTCGTCACATAAGATTCTCGAGGAACAGCAGAGTAAACTTAAAAATCTGACCTAACCCGGCTTTGAGTATTGAAATTTATAAAATTTAATCTTGCCTATTTTATGCGCGTTATGCGATTTTTTTTCAGATTTTATTCGGCTATTTCTGCACTTGTGATATTTTTTGCATTCTCGCCTGTTATTTAATAAATTCGAAATTTTAATATTTTTTTTATCAATAAAACGAATAACGTTTTATTAGACGTGTTCTTTTTGATTATTGTCAATCGAATTTTAAAATTGATAAATTATGATAATGATTTGTTGTATTTGTATATTTTTTAATACTGGTTGTAGAATAAGAAAAATATATAGATTAGTATTAAGACACAACGGACTGAAATACAAAAATTTTAATTGCATATTTTACCGGTTTTTTTTTTTTTTTTTTAGGCAAAAGTCATGTTTGACAAATTTTGGCAATTTTATAGCTTATCTATATTTGTATATTAAATTTTTCAATATTAAAATTAATTTCTTACTATCAACAAAAAATTCGGTTACACATTTCGATTATTTTTACTATGTACCGGCTTATTTTTAGAGATTTTTATTTATACAATTTTTATATGTTTTCAAAAACTAAATAAAAAAATTAAGGTGCGTATATTGACGATTTTTACTGCATATTTCGATCATTTTTAATTTCAACAAGTCCCGAACCCAATTAATTACTAGTAATAATTTTCTGTTTTTTTTATTTTATTTTATTATTTTTAACGCATATTCGCGTAGGTTTTTAGTGCTATACAATCTCAACCCTGGTGGCTAACAGTATGTGCACAATATTATAATATGTTTTTTTTTTTTTTTTTTTTTTTTTTTATAATATTATAAAATCCTTTATCCGGGATAAATTTTACACATAAATACGTGTCAACGCCGGACGGCGAGAACAAAACAATGTCGTTGTCGTCGTCTTAATTTTATTGGTGAATAATATCGTTTCGAAAGACCGACACGAAAAACGACAAAGGAACAAAAAAAAAAAAAAAAAAAAAAGTACACAACGGCGAGTAAAAAATCGTGGGAGTCGTCGGTTACTTGTGTAACAATAATAATAATAATAATATTATTAATATTATTGTAATATTCTATCGGGACGCAAAACGAGTTTGGAGTTAAGTGCTATTACGGCGCGACACCAACGCCGCGCGCCGTCGCCGCCGCAGAGTGTCGTCTGTTTGAACAGCGCGTGTGGCGCGTCGCGGCGCGAGAGTCCTGCCGCACACCAACACCGGCGCGCAACCACCACACGGTAATAATAATAATAATAATATTATAAAGTCGTAAACGACGTATCCGACGCGTACGACAACACCTATTTATAATATTATTATAATACCTACGACGACGAAACAATAATAATGTGCGACCGGTCGACCACCACGACCACCACGACGACGACGACGACGACGACGACGACGACGACGACGACGACGACGACGACGACGACGACGTTCGGATAGAGCTGATCATTATCGGCCCGTCCCGTAATAAACCGCTCAATTAATTCCCGGACGCCGCCACCGCCGCCGACGTCGTCTGAACATAATAATATAATATACTTGCGCGTATTTCTGGTTTTGTTTTATTGTAAATTTGTTTAGTTTTATTTATTTTTTTATTTATTTTTTTATTATTATTACAAAGGGAAATGCGCGCGCGCACACACACACACACACACACACACACACACACCCGGGACGTTCGAGCACTGAAATGCAGCGCAGCTAAGTGTACAGTATAGAATTAAAAATCGGTAGAAGTTCGATGGATGACGACGAATGGCCGGGCGTGGGACGGACGCGGTGGCCCACGCTAGAGGGCGGCTCGCCCGAGAATTTCAGGTTGGACAGCGAGTGTAAGCCTAGTAAATGGACCGGAGAGTAAAGTGTCCCCCGTACATTGCGCTGGAAATATTATTAAATAAATTAACGACTATGAAATATACAGCTAAGCCAGTTGTAATTTAATAATCGGATTGGCGCGGGTGGGCGACGGTATTGCGAGGTCTGTTCAAAAAGTTCCCGAACTATAATTCCTAAAAATAGAAAACTTATAGTATCGTAAATGTTATTAGATTAAAATAAAATAGAGATAAGCGGCTATCTTTTCAATTAAATCTCAAATGGTTATTGCCATCTAACCGTTAACTGCGCACACCGTTCAAAGTTGTGCGATTTTTAAGATGAATAACCGTTCATTGACAACGTATTAATATTAAACTTTGTAAATCTTTTACTGAGACTCAGAAAATGTTGCAAAATGCTTATGGTGATCAGTGTTTAGGACGTACTTTCAGTATCTTACGACTGGTTTAAACGTTTTAGAGACTGTCGGAAATCAGTTGATGACGACCCACGTTCAAGACGTCCGTCGACATCGACAGACGATACTCATGTGACAAAAGTCAATGGAATTATGCGGTCTAATAGACTCTTTGACTGTTCGAGAAATCGCGGAAGATTGTAACATATCGGCCGGTTCATGTCATGAAATCCTGGTAGAAAAACTTGGAATGCACCGCGTTGCAGCAAAATTTGTCCCTCGGTTGATGTCGCGAGACTCGCGGTTTCTCCATCACGACTATGCTCCGGCACACACTTCCCTGTTAATTCGAGTATTTTGCGTGAAAAATCACATGACCGTGCTTCCTCATCACCACCGTATTCTCCCGACTTGGCACCAGCAGACCATTTTTTTATTTCCAAAACTAAATTCTCCGTTAAAAGGACAAAGATTTTCTACATACAAGACGACATAAAAGAAAATTCGCTAACAGAGCTACGAGCAATTCCAGAAACTGCTTTCCAGGATTGCTTTCAACAATGGAAACGTCGTTGGCAAAAGTGTATAAACCAAGAGGGAGGAGAATACTCCGAGGGTGATACTCATCACCCAATAGCTTGTAGGTAAGCACTATAAATGAAAAATTGAAAAACAGGCCTCGTAGATCATAAATCCGGATTATCCGAAAATTTCGTATTTTATAAGTAAAACAACGTTTGCCGGGTCAGCTAGTAATATATTATATAAATTAGAGTGTAATGTGTATAATTTAAAAAAAAAAAAATTCTATTTGTGATATTTTACGAATTGTAAAAACGTATTTAATGTTTTACACATTCAATGCTATTATTATTTATATTATAAAATATCAATAATAGTTTTATGAGTAACGAATTAAAATACATATCACAGTCATAATTGTTAAAACCGAAATTTCTATTCGGATAAAAATTCCGAAATCCGGATTTACAATTAATGTCGGATTTCTAATTCAACAATTAGGATTTTTTTTTTCTATCACTAATATACAAATTTATTGCGTAATTATAATATACACAATTTCGAATGTATATTGTTACATTTTAGATTTTTTTTATTTTTTTTTTCCTATTCCGATTTTCGAGCGTAGCGCACCTTTTTCTGAAAGCATTTCGGGATCTAGTCGCAGGCGCATATTGAAGAGTGTAATTTTTTTTTGAATTTCCGTTGTAGTTTTCTTAATCATTTGGTTAAACCGGGCGAGGTCGGTGGGAAACGCGCGAACATTTACGGCAATAATTATAACTCGGTTAAAACAAATTCGTTAAGACCGCCGAAATGTTCACAAATGTTAAAAAAGGTTCCGGTGATTTTTAAACTATTTATAGACATGGGGAGATTTCTAGTATGCGATTAGTTTTATGCGGATGAAATCGGTTTGGCCGACCGGAAACGCGTGGAGTTTTTACAACGAGGTTTATCGCATGTGTTGTTGTACTTGGTAGTCACGGGAAAACGCAATTCCAGCGTAAAAAACTACTGCGATATTATTTGTTTAAAGTAAAAAATTCTAACGGAAATCGTAAAAACCGATTGTTCGGTTAAATTATTCGTATAGGACGAGAGATGGCTGCCGACACGTACATTTCGGACGCCCGTTAAAAAAAAAACCCGACAACGACAACGCGACGCCGCGGCGTTTATCACGGCGGAGACGGTATTTTTTATATTATTAATTTTTTTGTTTTTTTTTTTTATTATATAATAAATAAACAGCGGCATACGCGTATAAAAAAAAAAAAAAAAAAACCCGGTGACGGAGACACGTCGAGCGTCGGGGGGATTTATGGTCCGGGAGCCGAGGTCGCGATAAGAAGAGGAGCCCACACACCGGCGCAGGTGACAGAACACCGGTTTGCTGCGCCTGGTACCACGTAATAATAGGCCGGCCGACGGTGACGGAACAAGACGTGAAAAAAAAAAAAAAAAAACGGAAAATAATATATTGAGGTATAATGACAATAAAAATAATAATAATAATAATAATAAAAAAATAACCGCGCTTTTCCCTCTCGCCACGCCCCGCACTTATTATTATTATTTTTTTTTACGATACAGAATTCTATACCTACGTGCGTACCGCCCAAACGTGCGTTCCGGGCGACACGTGCGAGCGTCCACAAAACGGCATTAAAATATATTATCGTTACCGCTCTTCGGGGACCCGGGGTGTTGCGCAAAGACGATTGGAAATGTATCCCGAAGACGAATAAATTATCGAAATCTATTTAGACGCGGACAAACGACATGGTTAATATATGTAAATTATCCAGATAAAAAAAAAAAAAAAATTTTTTCACATTTTAATCGTTTACGCGCGGACATAAAAAAAATACGCGACGGAATATTTATTAACGGCGTAAATGTTTAATTTTACGGCCAATTCTCCTTGGCCAATTATTACGACCCAACCCAAGAGCACAAATACAATAAACATAAATAATAAATTAATTATTACAAGCCGTGTAGTATTTACTGCTACGAAATTATTGCAACGTTTAAAAACAACATCGAACTTCGTGTATATAGCCTATCACGAGGATATGGGCGAGACTTTCGGTTACTATTTTTCAAGAGGAAAAATAAAAATACTGCCGGGCACCTTGGCAATATGTGTCCAGATAGACCGGCTCAGATAATACAATTCATTCGATCTAAAATAATTCGCCGGACAGTCAATTTCGCTAGTTATCTGGATAACAACGATAAGTTGTGAATAATTATTTATCTAGATAATGTTCAACACCGCTCGCTAGACGCTTTATTTTCCTAAAGAAATCATTTTTCGAAAAACATATATATCGTAAAGACGTACGAAATTAAGCATCCAAGTATCATTAATTTCAAACCCTTGACTGGTCATCATTGGCCCGTAAATTACCTGAACATTAAACTACTTATAACTCTTCGAACTCGTGTGTTGTATTGCATTGTACGCGTTGTCCATCATCGGTCGGTACGATTTTTTTGTTGTTAACAAATAAAAAGCGTTTTACAATGAGACAAAGCGCCATCTATAGGAGACAATTAGAGTACAAAATGGGTATTCTGGCGATACCGGTCAAGGGCTAAAACAAATCGAGGGTTGTTTTCGATGGAGTTTTGACGTAAACTCGCAAAGCTGAATACGGAAATGGCCCGCAGTCAAAGCTGTGTAAAACGTTTTTTTTTTTTTTTTTATATATATATACCTAACCTTAAACTATCGATAACTACGCTATAATTACTTTTCGGATTTACATTCCGGGTTTTTATGGGCACCACCTCAATATTCATCTTGTCTGCTTTATAACAACGATCCCATTCCCATATCGTTTAGATTGTGACGTTGACAAATTTATCTTGGTAAATCACATAAATCCTTTCCGCGTCAGTCGGAAAATTCGTTACGGCTGCCCCGCTACGGTCTACGATATAACGCCACCGGTTACTCAAAATCCTATAATAATAAATTGTTTTAAAGACAGATTTCCTTCGCGTACAGGTCGTCTCGATATATTATCCTAAACTGTTCGATATTATTCTTCTACGCACAATACACAATTACTATACGACAAAAACAAAAAAATTAAATAAAAATACGATATACGGACATGTGTATTTCAAATTAGTGTTTTATATTATAAAAATCCATTAAGTTTTTAGCCCTGTTTGCAACCTAATCGCATACGTTTGTAAGAAGAAAAAAAAATGAGTTCACGCTGGTCACTGTTTTAGGTGAGAAATTGAGAAGGTAGTAAATAGATAGGAATTTAATTTATATCTGTATGCAACGATAAATTGCTAACGAAAAACGATTCAGAGTGGAGTAGCATTAGTCGTGTTTTTTCATTGTTGCCGTTATAACCCGGCAAAATTAACATAAATAAAAAAAGAAATAATACAACTCGAGTTTGACGAAATCGTGTTTCTGCCGCGCTATAAAACCAAGGGGTTTAATCGAAAAATGATCTCTTTTAGTTAGTGTCAACTAGACAAAATTTCCCACCGGAAACAGTTGCACGTGAGTGTATAGATCGGATGAAGTCTTCCGGTAGATAAAATGTTAAATAAAAATAAAATCATCGTTGTAAGACGACAAGAACCGTCAGAATTTAAAATACGTATAAAATTCGGAATGTCGCGAGCGCGCCCTACGGACATTGTCTGCAATCGACGCGGTCGTTCTTACCCCGACGATAGTAATTTATAGGGCCCGGAATTGTATGCATTTGCATATTTTTATATATTAAACTAAAAAGTAGCTAGGTAAGACACACATTTGAATCTTAATCTTTTGTGTTGGTATGCAAAATTAAATCTAGCATATTTTTTGCACATTTGGAACATTTTAAATTATTATGCATATTTTACCATTTTTCTGAAATATAATGCATATTATATAGAAAAAATAGTATGAAAATATTAATATTATTATTTATTACTTAAATCCCGTAAATTGTGCAGTTATATTTGTGTGCTACAATAAGATAAAGTTTGCTAAAGGTACCAATACGATAATTCTCAATAACGAAAAATTAGTAATGATGACTAATAATTACTAAATACTGGCTTAGTTTCTATACAACCGTGCTTCGCGATATTGTGTGTTCAACTGTTTGTGTGTTTCTTATTATTTTATTAAAATGTCAAAAGTACAATCGTCTGTTCGTAAATATGTAGCGGAATTTGGAGAAAATATTTTTACATTTGACGGGGGAATTCTTTTTTGTAAAGTATGTGAGATTAAAGTCAATAGTGTAAAGCGCTTTACTGTCACACAACATCTGAAAACAGATAAACACATCCGAACTGTTAATAGAAAAATTGAAAATAAATCAAAATCTCAGTAATTATTGCCCAATATACCGGACAAATCCATGTTCGCAAAAGATTTATGCAACACATTGCTCCTAGCAAATATCCCTTTTGAAAAATTGGAAAATAAACATGTTCGTTTGTTTCTTGAAAAATATACTAGTAAAGATATACCTTCGGTTTTATTATTAAGAAAAACATATGTCAATGAATGTTGTGAAGACACAATGAACAACATACGAAATCAAGTAAAGGGAAAGAAGATTTGGGTGTCCATAGACGAAACTACCGATGCTACCGGACGATATATTGCAAATGTTGTGATTGGTACTTTAGAAATCGATAAACCCGGGAAAATATTTTTACTTTCGTGTGACGTTTTAGAAAAAGCTAACCATTCAACAATTAGTAAATTGTTCGATAAAGCTTTGTTTTCTTTATGGCCTAGTGGTATACAACACGATGATGTACTACTTTTCGTTACAGACGCTGCGCCATATATGATAAAAGCAGCAAATGCTATAAAAGCATTTTACTCGAAAATGATCCACATAACTTGTATTGCGCATGGACTACACAGAACATCAGAAAAAAATCCGTTCTCTTTTTCCAAAAGTTGATGAGCTAATTGCAAACACGAAAAAGGTATTTTTGAAAGCCCCTGCACGTGTTGAACTGTTTAAAAAAGAAGCTCCTGATGTCCCTTTACCTCCTTCACCAATTATCACACGTTGGGGAACATGGTTGGAGGCAGCAATATATTACTGTGAATATTTTAAACCAATATTAAATATAGTTCAGCAGTTAAGTGCCGAGGACGCAATATCCATCGGAAAAGTAAAAAAAATAATGTTGGAAGAAAACATTTTGGAAGCCGATTTAGTATTTATTTATTCAAATTATGGAATATTAAAAACAACTATAAAAAGCTTAGAAAAGCAATGTCTTCCGTTGGCTGATTCCATTAAAATTGTTGAAAATATTGAAAATAAGTTCAAAGAGATATCTTGTACAAAAGGCGTTGAAATATACGCAAATTTAAAAATGTTATTGAAAAAAATGATAGATTTCGGCAGTTATCAAATATATCAAAAATTATAACTGGAGAAAATACTTCAACGAACAATATACCAGAAGACCTTTCAAGCAATGACTTGGTATACTTTAAGTATGCCCCGATATCTTCAACCGATGTGGAACGGAGTTTTTCTCGATTCAAGAACATATTTGCTGAAAATCGACGTGCTCTTTTATTTGAAAATCTATCTAAGTCTGTAGTAGTTAACTGTAACTCTCCAGGTAACTTAAAAAATATTATAAAAATCTACTTGATTTGTTTAAATTGATTTTCGTTCATGACTTTTTGTTTAGATGAGTGAATGTTCAAAATACAATTCAATTTCAATACAACATATAAAGTTCCACACAGTTCAATAAAATATATAAAATACAGTGTTTTTAACTATATTTTTTGTTCAATATTAATTATTTAATGAATTATACATTTTAAAACTAAATAAATTTAATAAATAATAAATTAATAAACATGCATTTTTGTTTGCATATTTTTGCATATTTTGAGTGCATATTTGAATGATAACCATTGCATAAATGCATGCATATTTCGACTGTTTTTAAGTGCATATAATTCCGGGCCCTAGTAATTTATATAAATCGACGTTTCGTCCGGAACCTTTGTTCCGCGTTGTTTTCCCATGCCGCCAGATGGCGCCACGGCCGCGACGCGAAAAACTGTGTGCCCGGAGGTGCGGCGCTCGGCTGCCGGTAGATCGCGCGCAATCCGGTCGTCCTTTAAAATCGGCAACCGGTCCGGGCGTTCGGACCATAAGGAGCGGTCCGAACGGCGTCCGCGTCCGCTAAAACGATGTTCTCGATGGCCGGATCCGGTTTCGGCCGCGTCCCGTCCGCCCGGCTCGGTCGCCGACCGTCAAAACGGCCCGGCAACCGGGCGCCTGGACGCCCTACTACACATGTCGGGCACGTCTCTCAGAGCTTATAATGGCCAAAAATCCAGTGAATCGTTGTATGTGCGATGTTTGTATAACGGATGGTACTCGAAATGAGCACATTTGTTGCACAAACATCACACATTACCTGGAATACACTGAATGGGGGGATAGTCGGTCGGATACGACGACGACGGGGAAACCATCCGATTGTGTCCACATCCCGGGCACAATTCCAATGGATTTCCGATCGTCTGAGTTCCGATCACTGATACGAGCGCGCTGCGCTCCGGGGTCTTTTCCGTTGTCCGTCCGTCAACGAAAATGTGTTTTGCGAAGTGTCTTCGTCGCATGGCCTTTTTCGGAGTTCCGCGGTGTCGGGGACGGTTACGGCGTTTTCCTGGTCGTTAGTGTCCCGGTCGGACGTTTACGGCGTTGGCGGTCGTTAGCGGCGTCCTCCCGGTCGGTTAATTTTATCGTTTCGCGCATTTCAATCGCGGACCAACGCCACACAAAACCGGTAACGGTTTTGCTGTGTTGTCTGTTTTCCAACGGTTTTCGGTAATTATGGTGATGACACCAAGAAGATTTAATTAATAATTTGATTTTGTTTGATCGAAAACCGGTGGTGTGTCCCGTTTAAATATATATTATTATATTATTATTAATCTAAATCAGGGGTCGGGGGAACCTTTTCGTGGGAAAGAGCCATGGGAGCCGCACAGGTTTGAACAACTTTTTTTTTTTTTTTTTTTTAGTCGTAGTGTAGTGATTATTACTTTATTAGTATATATATTATTCGAATAAAGGTAGTATTTCATTGAGAAATTTGTGTAGGCGATAAAGCCTATTCGTTTTTAACGTCACATGATTCATGCACAAGCTAAGGGAAATACAGGCGATGACTTTTTTTTTTTTTTTTTTTTTTTTTTTTGGCATCGATGACGGGCCGGGGACTAGCCTTGCGGAAATACTACCGGCCCGCCACCATCGTTTATTAAAACGCAAAAACACATCACAATTATGTACACAACGTAAAATCCCCTTTTCCCCTTCGCGGGGCGGGCTCACATAATAAAACTTATTAACTAAGTATATATAAAATCACCTTAAAACTAAAAAAAATTTACAATATTTTCTTTTTTTTTTTTTAAAAAAAAAAAAAAATATATACAACAATCCTTACTGACTACAAAATTAACACCTAAATACAATCATTTATTTACAATGGTAAATTATGTACATGTTGCATCGGCTGCTACTGCCGTCGACGCTGTCGCCGACGCTCCGGCGGTGCTCCTGCTGCTGCTGCCGCTGCTGCTGCTGCTGCTGCCGCCGCCGCTCTGGCCGCCGCTCTGGCCGCCTCCCACCGACGCTCCTCCTCCCCCTTTGCCCCCATGACGGAGATTGCAAAGGCCCTGACGGCTGACCATGCCTCGGTACTGCTGAGCATGGCCGGTCCAAGCCCTTCCGGAGAGATGCTGCCCAACACCGCGACTAGCGCTGCACGTTCGGTATTCCAAGCCGGGCAGTCTAGAAGGGTGTGGGCCGCATCGTCCACCTCCGATGTGCAATGGGCGCAGTGGGGGGCGTCGCGCTTGCCGATCCTATGCAGGAAGCTAGCAAAGCACCCGTGTCCGGTGAGGAGCTGGGTAAGGTGATAGTCCAGCTCGCCCCGTGACCTGGTGGCCCAAGGCGCAACGGGACCGATCACCCTACGGGTCCACTCACCCCTGGTACCCATGCTATGCCGCTCCTGCCACTGCACGAGGGTCGCGGACCTTCGCTGTGCAGCGGTTTCGACGCGAATGTCGCCGCCGTCGCCACCGCGCCGGCTCCAGTAGGCTTTACGTCTCTCTATCGCGAGCAGGTCGATCGGAGGGAGACCCGCGATCAACAACGCCGCGTCATGGGAGACCGTCCTGTAGGACATGGAAACCCTCAACGCTGCGCGCCGCTGAACGCGGAGCATCTCTTTCACGGCCCTGGTCGCGTAGGGAACCATGGAGCCCCACACCGGAGATCCATACAGCATTACCGAGGTGGCCACCCCGGCGTACAACCTCCTCCTGGGCTCCTTGGGACCCCCCACGTTGGGCATCAGCCGCGCTAGGGCGGCGAGTACCCCACGGGCCTTGTCGGCGGCGCTTGTAATGTGCGCCTTGAATACTAGGGTGTCGTCGAACAACACGCCTAGATATTTGATCGTCCTCGAGAGAGCCACCGGCTCCCCCTCCAGTGTAATTTGGGGAACCCTGTCCTTGTACTTACGCTTGAACATGATGGCCTGGGTCTTGTTGACGGCGAGCCGAAGCCCGAGACTCCGTATCTTTTCGGCCACCAGGTTCAAGACGTAGTTGACTTTTCCCTCGACTCCCTCGGAGGTATCGCTCTTGCCGATGACAAGCGTGTCGTCGGCGAACCCTATTACCCTGACTCCGTGTGGTACTGCAACCCGTAGCACGGCGTCGTATGTGAGGTTCACAGGCGATGACTTCAGATCGGAAAACTGTTGTTCTGTGACGTTTTCAGCCATTCTAACAACTCTATCACGAACAGTAGTAGTTGCCGACAACGGGGAATATCGTTTATTTTATTGAATAATTTCTGTTTTATTTTTGAATTCAGAAAAGAGAGACGTGTTCTGACATACCGATAAAACATTTTATTCTCCATCAGTGAACGGGTTTTCCAGATTTCACGATTTCGTGAGATACAACAAAACTAGCTGCAGTAAAATTAGACGCCGACTGCAACCAATTATTACATTTAGATGCCGATTGTTGAGATTTACGAATCAACTCGGCCACTGCTGTTTTTCTTTCAGCTCTACCCCAGCTGGGTACCAAAAGAATCGTGTTTAGATAAAAAAAAATGACGTTTCAATATTCGATTTTTTTTTTTTTTATTGTTTTTGAAGTTTTCGTCACAAATGAGACGTGTTTTGGTTGTCCCGTGGTGTTCTGGACAAATGCATAAATACCAGTCCACTCACTTCTAAATCATCTATTTTCCACTTCAATTTTACGTTGTTTTTGTTTGTAGACATCTCGTTCACAATATTGCTGTGTGTCAATACGGTGAAAAGTTTATAGAAATACCTATATTGGAAAAAAAAAACACAAGAAAAAAATACCGTACCGTATCGACTAATATGATTTTGTATTCTACCTAATAATAATAGTCGAGTTTAATAGATAAAAATTAATAAATAACAACGAAAACATTACCGACCATTTTTTTTTTATGTTTAAGATAAAATATTGATTTGTTTTTACCCGGAAATTCAGAAATATTATCAGGAATTATCCAAAGAGCCACAGGTTGCATGTTAAAGAGCCGCAGGTTCCCGACCACCGGTCAGGAATCCTACATTTTATTTTACATATTTTACATTGTTCGGTGTTTACGGCATATTTTAGCTCAATATAAAAGCATAATATGTTACAAAAAAAAAAAAAAAAGAATTAGATTTGCATATTTGCATGATTTGACATACTTCGGGTTCGGTGCGGGAGAACGTCTGTAATTGTCTGATACAATCGAATATTGTCAAAATCGATTAAATAATGGTGGTACAAAAAAAAAAATATATAATACAAATCGTGAATTATTACGGAATAACCGCTATTTTTGTAATCCATTCGAAACGCATGGAATTTGTCTGTGAGTTTTTTTAATATATTTATTTTTTTTTTCTTGATAAAATATGAGACGTTTATCAAACGCTTCCCCGAGGCGGTACGACTGGCACACAGACGGCGGCGGCGGCGGCGGCGGCGGCGGCGGTGTAAACCGAACGATACACCATCGGACCCTGGTACCGATATGAAACGACTATTATTGTTCCGCGGACATTATGTTTTCTTTTTTTTTTTTTTTTTTTTTTCCACTCTGTTTCACAGGCTTAAAATTAAAATAATAATATGTTCCCGTTCCCTACGTCGCTGATATCCGTGACGGATGTGTACCTCTGTACATCATCTACGAACAAATAATCCTAAAGTGATAAATAAAACAATACACGAAAAATGAACGGCATAGAAAGGGAATTTAGTTTATATCTAGTAGTGATGCGACATAAATTCGAATTTCGAATTTTCGGATTTTTGACTTCCGAACATTTATGTATCAAATTTACGACATTTTGTATTTACAATTTTAAAATCCAAAATGTGGATCCAATAGGCCGTACAGATTTCTGATTTTTTTTTAAATCGTAAAATCAAATCCTTAAGTAATTTTTTTGACATTATACAATTAGTTAAATAGTTTTATGAATTTCGAGGCTTGCTATCATGAACAATTCGTATGGGTAAAACAACAACGTTTGCCAGATCAGAGTGTAATATGTACGATTTTTTTTTTTTGTTTTTTAAAATAAATTACTTGTGATAATTTTTGAATTGTAAAAACGTATTTAACGTTTTACACATATAGTGCTATATGTAACAATAAGATAATAAAAACAGTTTTATGAGAAACGAATTAATATATATATATATAAAATCACGATTTGCTAATCCGAAATCCGGATTCTCGAACTTTGGCGAATCCGGTGTGGGATCATCACTAATATCTATACGCGACGATGAATAATTACCAACGCAAAACGATCCCGAGCCAAGTCCGGTAAAACTGTTTTCATTGAAAATTGTGTATTAACTTGCGAAATTAATTACAAAATGTCGGTGTTTTTGTTTTGGTTTTTTTTCTCTCTCTCTCTCTCTCTGTGAAATTCTCTCGGTTGCCGGCCGATTGTTGTTCTACCGCCGAGCTACCCGGGCACACGTCCTCCGCGACACTATTCCCGCCGGTGTCTTAAACTGGCGGACGTCGGAAGTTTGGGTGCGTCCGCGCGTACGGTTGATGGGCGGCGGCCACGTCACATTCTTATTTCCTCTGGCTCCTCTGCTCTATTATAGATAAATAATATTATTATGTCGGCGTATCGTTGGAGATCCGACATGTTCGTCCGAGAACCGGCCGATCAGACAACGACCCGCAACGAAACTTACGTTTGCGGCTCGAATTGTTTTAAATTTTTTCTATACAATCTATACTAAAAAAAAAAAAAAAAAGTACAATAAGTATGATTTTAAAAATTAAATGCAATGGCATGGGTGTCATGACGGAAGAAACCATCCAGTGAGGGTACTTCGGCGTGAATTTACATTTACTACTTGGGTATTAAGTATGTTTACTTTATAAGGTCACGGGGCCATTGTCGCTTGAGTCATTGTCAGTGGATCATTTCCTGGGATGGAGGTAGATAGTAGCTTTTCGATATGGGGATTGGTGTGATTTCGGAGACGAAACCTAAATTTTGAATATAATACCGCTTGGCTGTATCAGTGACTTTAGGGATGTGAAGATCTGTATGAAGAGTGCGGTTTGAAATATACGGAGGAGCGTTTGGTTATAAGTCGGAGGATTTTCGATTGATGATGTGTTTGAAATGTTTGCTGTGCCCCAGAGTTGAATTCCATAGAGCCCCCCAGACAGGCATAAGAAGAAGATTGTATATTTGAATTTTGGTTTTGAGAATTCGCCGAGAATAGGTCTGAGAGAGTAGTAATGTCGTTGATTTAATTATGTTGTGCGTAGCCGATGTTTAGCCGATGGTTAGGCGTGTTTGTCGATGGTTAGACCGAGATATTTGGCCGTGTCGGAGAACGGGTATTATTGGTCTGCTGTTTATACGTACCGGAGGAGGTTGTGTCTAGGTGGTTTTTTTTTTCTCTTAAATTAAATTAAATTTTATTGTTATATTATCATATCATATCACGAGTACGTGTCACGCCGTTGCGGTATGCCACACACGACGGCCGCTCGCGCGTATTATTATTACAATAATAATAATAATAATATAACGATAATCGTACCGCGCCGAAGCGGTCACATAAATTTCGGCTCTCTTATCGCGGCGACAAATAATTTCCTCGAGTTGCCGGGTGTGTTTGTCGGGCAAGACGACGCGCGACGACGACGACGACGACGACGACGACACGGCGCGGCGAAGGTCTCTCGTCGGCCCGCGACGAACAAACGGTCGGCGGGACCACCGCGCGGACCAGACGACGAAACTCCCCCGGCCGCGTATTCCGATCTCCGGACCAGATTGTGCCCGACCCGCAAGCGTACCGCAGCACGGCGACACGATCGTTGTTACCCCGGCTACGGTTTCTGTAGAACATCGGTTTTTTTTTTTTTTTTTTAGCGCTAAGGAACAGACCATTATTATCGTTCTATTTTCATTACCGATTAGAACCGTGTTACGTCTATGATTATCGTTATTATCCATTTTCCTAGTTTGATACGTAAAAGTAAAAATAACTATTGCTCGGTTAAAGATTTTTTTTTTTTTTTTGTTCTGCTAAATTTAAATATTGAACGTTTTTATTGTTTCAATTTTCCACTGTACAAAACAGTCGAGAGAAATAATTGGCAAAATTCGACGCTTATACGAACAAAAAAAAAAAAAAAATCCGACATTTATTTTTATGGAGTTTCTTACCGAACAAAAAAAAAAAAAAAAAAAACCAACGTATCCGCATAAAAACAACATCGAATTCTCCAATGGTACGCGGTTATAAATAATTCACCTTGACTAGCCGACGTAATAATATTATTTATTTAAAGAACAACGTGTTAGGTATAAAATAAAAATGCGAATTGAACCGTCCGAGAGACGTATACGTACCAATAAAAATTGAAAACGTTTGGAAAAAACCGCACACAATTGAAATACGACGTGATTGCTCGGGACAACGGCAAAAATATAATATTGAAAATTGGGTGTTTTCCAAATATTTATCGTGTTACTCGTAAACGAACTGGGATTTCTAATGTATATATTTTTTTTTTTATTACATATACTGTTTTTAGTGCTCGACCGTCGCAGTAAAACTCCTCCCGTAGAATAAAAGGACTAAATTGTCGAATCGAATATTATTACGTTCTACTTTGAGGCCATCCGGCAGCGTAAAATTCCTATAGCCTACAGGTATATATATACATATATATAAATCTATAAATTAAAAAAAAATATATAAATATTAATATTCAAGCCATAAAACGGAGATTCGTACAATTCGTAATAAATATTACAATACAGTTTATGCTCATAATTTCAAGTATATACATTTGTATGCACTATATATATATATATATATATATATATATATATATATATATATATATATTGCAATATTCGAATAATTTCACTAATTCGTTAGTTTCCGTCGGAACGAATAGTTTTTAGTGGGTTACGTGAAGTTTGTCGAGTTTTTTTTTTGAAATATTCGGCAATACGTGTACGGTAAATATATTAGCTAACAATATACGAGATTTAAAATAATCGAATAAGTTTTAAACGAACCCCGTGACCGCGACGACCCAGTCAATAACCGGTAAGCCCCTCCTCTCGCACAGGGGTCGGGCTTCGAGGGAAAAAAAAATAAAAAAAAAATGAATGCGCCCGGAAAATTACATAGTCCAACGGTATATCCGGGCGAATTGTCCCTCCCGTGACATCGTTCCCCTTCAGTATTCATAATCATATATTTATGTAGATATATATATATATATAAATATTATATTATATTTGTATATTTATATAAAAAAATTATGCAAATAACAATAGTCGTTAAACTATCAGCTTTATGGCAACAAGTCGTGTTTGTCCGCCACCCGTGCCTATTTATAGACGTTTGCGGACAAACACACGAGTCCATCGATGGTACGATCTGATATGATATGATTCACGGACATTAATAATAATCGTATTTCATACGAACAAAATACGTTTTTCAATATTAGCTGAAACAAAACGGTGTTAACGTTCGATTTTGCGGTGAAATCCGAGTTTTACCCGTTGCGCCGCGCAGCAGCGAACAGCATTCTCGTACATTTGGATGCATACCCGCCGGCGGTTCGAGGAGGATTTTATAAAAATCTTATACTGATAATAATTATAATTATTACGGTTTGTTCGGCCCCGTGTCGCGAACAAATCCCCTCACTAATGCCGTAATCTCTACCGGTCTGTGGCCATCGCAAACATATACCGATTCGGTCCATCGCGTCCTAAAAGTTGTCCACGTCCTATTAGATCCCGAGCGTTACGGTAAATAAAATTTAAAAAAAATATACGAGCCTAATGCAATTGTTATTAGTATTTTTGTTTTTATATAATCGTTTAGAGTTTTAAACTTTAATAAAAATCGTATATATCGCGACATTCCATGATTGACCGAACTCCGAATCAGAATCGTTTTTCGTTATCATTGATTAGAAAATTCCCCGCTAAATCCCAAAGCTTTCCGAATTTTTTACTACACGTATCCCCTTTGCCCTGCCTAAAACGTATTTTAAAACATTGTCCAGTAGTGGTAATGGGTTTTGGCATTTCAGCGCACGTGCAGCCCGCCCGCAGCCTCTGTAGCTCTCCGTTTTTCTTGGTCTCCGCTCTCCGGGGTTGTACACGATCCTTTTTACCGGTCTTCCGCGATATTTTCCTCAGGATAATAAAAAAAAAAAAATCACGATAATATACCGGAACGATATTGTATATTATAGTCACGTCCGAACTCCAAAGTAATTTCCCGCGGGTTTGCCTGGGCTTAAAAATACTTGTTTTGTTTGTTTTACTCGTATAAATATATCAAATATTGAAATATACATTCATTTTTTTTTTTTTTTTTTGACTTTTGTAATAGTTTTATAGTGTCATTCGGAATTTAAACCGATGTCCGTTACGGCCAACTGCGGTAATATTTAAAACAAGAAGAGTCCATTTGACCCGGGTCGCTGTCTATAATTTCAGTTCGCTGCCTGTCCACCGCAATCCCTCTAGTTTCACCCTCGTGTACGTGCCGACCAAAATTTAATATTATTGCGGTGGTTCCCGACGAACGTTTTTACCGGTCGGCCGTGCGGCGGTTAGGTTAGGTTACGTATGGTTATGGCGTTGTTAATAGTATTTTATTTATTTTTTTAATTAAATTTCACGGAATGCCGGGGCGCACCGCTGTACAAGTAGCCGTCTGGCAAATTATTGTTACGCGGCCAACAACAAAATGCACATAAATTCAGGTGGGCGGTCAGGTTATTGTTATGTTTCGGCGGAAAAAAAAAAAAAAAAAAAACGTCAGCCTAGCCGACAAAAAAGACCCGCGTTCGGGCGCGCGCGCGCGCGCGCAAGGCAGTAGGCGGTTTTTTACTGCAATCAAACGACCAAAAACTACGGCCGCCGACCGACCGGCGCCACACCTGCGGGTTTCTTCACGGACAATACTATTTTATTATTATTTTTTTTTTTTTTTATATATATATATATATATATATATATATATATGTATATTGACAATCGACGCAAAAACGGTAAAAAAAAAAAAAAAATAAAGATTTTGGCACAGGCAGCTGCAGATATTAATTCGTTAATCGGCGCGAAATAGCATATTTTTTTTGAGCGTATTACTGTGTAAGCGTTTTTTTTTTTTTTTTTTTTTTAATTTTTATTTTGGCCCCTGATCGATCGTACAATACCTATGCGGACAATCGTGTACACATTCCAACATACCTACGACGATAAAACTAAAATCGATAACATGTGCGTCCTCCAATTCGACCTCTCCAGTACACATTCGACAACCGGTAATATTGTTTTGAAAGAAGAATGCTTGGACGGATTTATAGGACAATTTAAGTAAAATTAAATGTACAAAACGAGAACTGATGGACGAGTGCAACGAATCTATACCAAAAAAAAAAAAAAAAAACCGTACAAAAGGCATTTTGAAACGGTGAAACGTTGATAGGTAAGGCAAACGGAAAAATCCCCGGGAGTCGTCAGCGATAAAAATGCATTCGGAATGTATAACAATAGCGAAGTTATAGCGTGATAACGGATATAGACGGCTGTCTATATATATATTTTTTTTTTTTTTTTTTTAAAACATAACAATAGTGAAATCTGTCGTACGGTAGAAAACTGCAGGATTATCGTACAACACCGCACCTGCAAATTGTCGCCATATGATAACATAATTTATCAATTTATTCTTTTTGGTTTGTCGGCAATCGTAATTAATGACGGCATTTCGAATCGTCACGTATATGTACACATTTATCAGTACACGTTTTTCAAATCCGTACTGGACGGTCCTGATTTCGGACTGTCGGGGTGCGCTGAGGAATAGGGCCCGACGTAGAGACAGACGCGGAGAAACGTATAGTAGAGCCGGCTGAAGACGTTTAAGGGCCGTAGTAGAAGGCGGAGATGAAGAGGAGGAAGATGGTGTACTCTTGTTGCACAACGACGCGAAGGAAAACGAAAAAAAACGAAACAACAACAACAACGAAAAAAAAAAAAATAAAAAAACACACCCGAAAACGTATAATATACCCGGGACGAATGCGGCGTAGGTGGTTCGTGTGAGAACTACGTGCCCGTACACGAGTATTATTATTAGTATTTCGTGTTTGTGTGTGCGTACACACGGTATAATAATATTTACTGCGATATTATGTAGGCGCCTGGGCGTGAGAACTATATGGATACAGAGGGCGCAAGTATGTGGCACACACAGCACACAGCGCGCACGGACACGAACGGCGGATAACCGCGTAATTATAAGGTGCGACGTTCGTGTGCGCGCGCGCGCTCGCGCCCGCGTGCGGCGCATTTAATACGGCGCGTTTATAATACGCGTATGCATACGGATATATAATACTATATACAGGGTGATTTTCTTTTCTTTTTTTTCTTTCATCGCCATCCGGCGGTTATTACTATTAAATAGTTATGGGTACGCGGAGCATTCGGGTAAAATTGATTTCTCTAGTCGTCGCTATGTATACACACACACACACACGCATATTTTTGCCGTCTCGGTCGGACAAACGTATCGGAAACATAACGCAGAACTCACTTGGTTTTGGTTTAAGAGCAAAAGTAAAAATACGATACGATTGAAGAAAAAAAAGGACAATATTCTCTTGAGACGATGTGGTTTTTTTTTTTTTTACGTTATTTTAAACAATTGAACGTCCCAACAACCGTCGGATTTCGACATTTTCAAACGATACTGACAAAAAAAAAAAAAAAAACGCATCGATTCGCTGTTTGGAATATTGTTGGTTTTTTTTTTTTTTTTAAAGTTTTATTATTGGTGCTTTTTTACTCTAAAATCAAAATTAGGCGGGTTCTACTCGGTCTGCGTAAGCGTGTTTTCGAACCATTTCCGTCCCGACAAATTTCCAAAAGCGAACATTTTGATATGCGTACATTGGATTTACCGATATACCGATTTACTTGTTTAAAATTCAATACGGGAATGGGAGAAGTGATAAAACGAAAACATATTCGCGTTATGATTGAAAAAAAAAAAAAAAAAATCAAAAAAACACCCTGTACGTTGTATACGCGTCGCTGCGAGGAAAAAAAAAATATCTAAAAAAAAAAAAACTCACGTTTCGACGGGACGAAAACGTCGTTAGAATATATTGTTATTAATATTATAAAAAAACGGGGAGGGTAGAAAAAACAAAAAAAAAAAAAAAAAAATAACTTTAGAAAAAATAACATCGCGCGGCGGAGGAGGAGTCGCGTGTCGTGCGAGAGGAGGTGGAAAACCGCGGTCGAGTGTGTTATTAGAACCGCGGCCGCGCCTACTCGTGTCGCCGCCGCCGCCGCCGTCGTCGTTTCTTTTATTTTCTCTTTTTTTTTTTTCCCTCCCGTTTTTGGCATTTAAAAAAAAATTAAAAAAAAATATTTATTATTACGGTGCCGGGCATGGGAACCAAACGATCGGCGGTCCGAACACGTCGCCCGCGCGGGGAGGCGCGGAATATCGTACGCTCGTGCGGCGTGTGTGTGTGTGTGCATACTTTTACTCGTACATTATCGGACCACGTGTTTGTACGGAAACAATATTTATTCAATATCGTACCTATAAATACGGCCGTGCTCTACCCCGGTCCTGTACGACGAGGCTTTCGGGACGCCGCCGTAGCGTAAGAGAAAGAAAAAAAACCCGAGAAAACCTCCTCCCTCCGCCCCCCCCCCCCCCCGAAAAAAAAAAACAAAAAAATAAAAAAATAAAAACATCGCTTCGTCAACAATTTGCCGGACGACGATCGATTTTCCTCGCCAAGTACGGCCGGTGAATTTTCGTTATTATTTTTTCTTTCCGTTCCGTATAATCGGCTGCATACACGACCGCGTATCATTATAAAAACGTGAGGTCGATTTTCAGATTACGTCACAATATTTGATATTATTATGCCAATCAAAGAGTTCAAGTTTTCAATAATAATCGAGGTACCGTAAAACTTTGAATAAAAAGTTTTTCTTCCTATTTGTACAGTCCCGGGAATTATCTGCGGTGTAAAATTTCTGAAAAATCAAGTTGTTTAAAATAATAAATGAATAAATTCAATGTCACACGGGTGAAAACTCGAGCGATTAACTTTTTAGATATTTATACTCAATAAAAAAAAAAGCCTCATGTTCTACATATATTTTTTTTATTTGAATAAATCGAGTAATTTTTACATAAAATTGGTAAGTATATTTTATACTCAATTGGTATAATGTCAACTCTTCCCGAGTAATGACTCGTAAATTGACCAGTTTTTAACATTTTCTCGGCTCTGACTCGGCGCCCCTGCTTACGCGTTTGTTATAAAAAAAAAAAAAAACCGGTGAACAATTGCCGTCTAAAAGTCGACTTTGATCATTTTTTTCTTTTGAGTTGTGTGTGTATTCTTATTTGTTTTATCCGATTATTTTAGAATACTACAACGAAAATCGACCTCAACAATCGATGCGCCAACCGGGTCCAAAACGATTTCAGAAAAGACGCCGCGCTTACAAATCGGACCGAGATTCTGGTAGACAGCAGTCGTTTACGTCACACAGAACAAATTCGCTCAGAATCTAAAATTATAATAATAATATATTTATATTATTATAATTTTATTATAACTTAAGGTTGGACACGGTGGAGGAGAGACCGTGATGTTTAAGTCGGACGTGCACTCGTACAATTTATGTCCATTTGGGTTTGCTCTTTTACAGCCCCAGATTGTGTTTTTGGAATTGAGATCACCCCCCAGGAGTATGGCGGGGGTATTGTTTGAAGATATTGGGCAAGTCTGAGTTTAGAATTTTCTTGTTCGGCGGGTTGTACGCTGACACGTAACACGTAAGTCATGTTTAAATAAATCTATATTTATATATTAAGCGATAATAATAAAATATAATACATGCCCACTGTTATTGGCCGAGGTGCTTTTTTAGGGGTGGGTGGGGAGTGGGCTATGAGTTCTATTAGTTAAAATGTTTAACATCGGAGTGCGTATACTCGATTTTAACATTTACCAATACGCATACGTCACGCATTTTACGACGCACAAGATGGGAAATGGAAACAAAAAAAAAAAAAACCACAAATATACGTATTATTATTATCATCATTATTATGTGACACCGGCGTCCGTGATTTTCTTTAAAGACACGGTGTTTCGACGCCGAGCTATATATATATATATATATATAAAAGGGGGTCACCATCACGAGCGTATTATATACTATACACAACATTATTACATATTGTAAGGTGTCTACACGAGGTATTAAAAAAAATAAAAAGCCGACAAATAACACACTCGACTCGGTGGTGGTAATGAACAACTCCTTTTTTTTTTTTTTCCCCCGTTCCCCTGCAAGCGTCGACTCCCCGGCTCGCCCGACGACGACGACGACGGCGACGGCGGCGGCGGCGATGATGACGCCAAAACAATGACACGTTACGCTTGGACACGCTCGATCCGCGCCGCCGCCGCCATTGTGTTTTTTTTTTTTTTTTTTTTTTACGGCGGCGGGGCAGAAGAATAAAAAAATTATAATATTATTCGAGAAAAAAAAAGAAAAAAAAAAAACGCTGTCATTATATTATTATTATTATTATTATTATTATACGTACACGCCGTACGCGACCGTATATAAATATAATATGGTAGTGCGCAATACACAATAGGCACTCTGCGGGTATATAGAAAATGGCGGACGGTTCGTGACGTCGTCGTCGGGCACTTACTATACGAAATAATCAGCGGTCGGATGAATATTCCGGTGGTGTCGGCGACGACATGGAAAACCGTCCATCTGCATACCCGTCTGTCCAAACGGACAAATTTTTATGTTATAAAACATGTTTAAACTGTGTAGACCGGCGAACGTATTTGCTGCACGAAGATAAATGATTTCATACAATTTATCTAGGGGATACTAGGATATCTAGGAAAGATAAACGTGATAATTTTAATAATTTACTTATATATATTTTTATGTATTTATATAAAATCGACTTTGATAAAAACTAATAAAATATTAAAAAAAAAAAAAAAAAATACCATTTCAATGTCAACCGCTCGAATTCTTCACTATTGCACCGCCGAAAAATTCATTCAAAAAAAAAAAAATTCGCGAATACCTATACAATTGATCTAGATACATAAGTTTAATTAATACAATTATTCATCTAAGATAATTGGTCAGCTAGTCAAATTTGTTACTTATCTAGATAGTGCTCAACACTGACTTCGATACACTTTGTGTACTACGAAAAATAAAATTTGTCACTAGACACTATTTTAAAGATGTTCGTTACATTGGATAAGTTAACATACCCGGTCATGATTTGCAAGTCGCCATGATAAGGGGTACATTCAGAAGCTATATTAAGCAGCGATGGTTTCCCCGATGCCGAAAAAGATGAACATGCTGATTATAAATCAAAGATTATTAACTCCAGTGAAAAGTAAGTTTTTCATTTTTCATAATATGTTAGATACATAAAGATAATAAAATTTATAAACATGATACATTTTTTTGATATTTTACTAAAATGAAACACTTTTAGACAATTTGATTGAAAATTAATTGTGGATTCACCACTTCACCCACAACGATTAGTAATTAAGTTCAAATTTAAAAATATGTGTATTTCGGAAAATCAAACAAAAAATAAACGATTTGTATTATATATTTCAATCCCGGCCGATAAAACCGCTGATGAATAAGAATTCATTATTGTTTACTAACACGTTCGGTTCAAAATCATCGTTTCAGAGTATTATTTGTATAGCAATGCAAATTTCAAAACCAACTATGTTACGTGTAAAATAAATGTCGCGACCACCGAATGCTTTTATAAAGGTATTAGACCACTGTTGCAGTTGAGTACTCGAAAAGATGGTATTTATAGGATGATATTTAATTTATGTACCGTATAAAACGATAGATGATTGAAAACGAAAAACGATTCCGAAACTCGAAAAACTCGGGTAAATCTAAACTACAACTAAAAGAAACTCAACGAGCGGTGACATTTGCAAATACTTTTTATAGCAGATGTATTATCGTTAATATTATTATTATTATTATACGCGGGTTCTTATATAGTTATAAAAGGGGATGGTTACACGACAGTATAACAATATAGATAAAAAAAAAAAAATACATAGAGAGTATGCGATACGAATGACGCGATTTTTTATTCTGAACCCGTACTACACCTACCACTAATACCGTATGTAATTTTCTACTCGAACGATTTTTTTTGCGCAACCGATTTAGCGAAAATAAGAGCTCGTTGACGGCAATATTGTACAAGACTCTGCGATTGTATTATTATAGGTGTCGTTGTCCATTTTCGTCAACTGTTTGTTCAGCTGTTACGTTAGATTATTATTATACCGTGGCAAAACGAATCCGAGCGCAATGCATATACAAGAAACTGTATAATAATATCACGTTGGAAAATATATATAGACGTATAGATATTTGACGTATAGTTATTCGATTTGGTCGTATTTAATTATGATGGGAAATGTTCCGCGCGGGCGTATATCTGGCCGAGGAGACTCGATCGATTTGCTAACGTCTTGAATGTATAACATTAGCGGCCGGGTGCCGGATCTACAAATTATGTCACCCGGGCACAACGTAATATTAGTGCCCTTATAAAGTTACTAAAACAAAAAAAATAACTCGAAATTCATCTAAAACGTGTTTCGAAATACGGATTATTGTAGGCAATTTCAAGTTAATTTCTATAATTTATATTTAAGGTAATATATCTAAATTGGCACGCCTGCGCGTAAATATGAGGTCCCGCCGAATAGATCGGGTGCCTGTTGCATTCAACAGCGGCTTTCGTCAAAATGTTTCGTCGAAACGAATTCGCCAATCTTCTCGTAAAGTTCGATTAACAGTTGTTCGTTTTTAGTAATAAGCGGATTCATCTTGACCCAAACGATTCTGACGGAATTAGCGAGCTGCCGCTGACTCCGACGGCCGCTCAGTATTTTCGTTTCTACGCTCAGTTGTGCCAACATTGAAAACAATAAACTCCCCGGGGAGCTACGGGCGCTTTATAGCCCGAGATAATAATAATAAAAAAAAAAAAAAAAACGGATTGGTCGTCCCTATATCTTAAACACAGAGCGTTCGATGACAGAAAATAATTCTTGTTACCGCAGTGGTTGTGTTAGGTACAGATAAAACATCAAAACAAACATTCGTGTTGAGTGATAAGAAATTTGTTTGTTGGAGTACCACGATTCCGGTAACCAGCGATACGTTTTGTAACCATGTTGGTAACACAAGTTCTGGTCCGTCACAGACGAGTACGACAGAATGACGCGTCCATTTCTTTATTACGAGTGTACGACTCGGGAAGGTCCAATAATCACGAGACCGTCATCGCGGAGAAGGAGTTGGCAGAACGGCAGCGGCAATTACTCGACGTCGCCGGCGTCGTTAATCGGGGCCTCGTAGTCGCTGGACCGCCGGCCGGGAAGCCGATAGGAAGTGTCCCCCCTACAGCTTGTGAGGGCAGCAAGGGGGCTTCGGCCCGGCTACTGCCCACCCCGCCTTAGGGGAAAACGAGATTTTTATATGTTTATTAATTGTATTAAATTTTCAATAAATGATGGCGACCCGCCTCCCGAAGTAGTGCCTCACGGCGTTTCCGGGAGGCGGGGGTATTGCCGGTTTAAAAAAAAAAAAAAAAAAAAAAAAAATGTCCAATAATCGTTCAAAGTTCAAAAACCGACATTCGGCGGTGACGAAACTGAGCATTTTATCATCATCCCCCCGCGGGTCAATTATTATTTTTTTCCCCTAATTCGAACGCTGTCTGTGTATTGCGGTCGTACGCGTCCCGCACCGCAAGCGGACGAAAATACAAATAGTAGTCGTCGTAATCATTTTCTTTCTCTTAAACGCAAAAATAATATTTTACACGCTGTAATTATAACCGTTTTTTTTTACGGTCCCGCGCCGCCTTGGCCCTATACCTACCGTATTTTTCTTATTTTTTCTCGACGGTACGAGATCGGTACCGTCTAACAATATACGTTCATCTAACCGTCAATTATTATTATTATTATTATTTGTTATTAGGACTGGCGCGGTTCACCGTTGTTATAATTACAGACGCGCGTTAAAACGCAATAATATTATTATACCTATATAAACGCCCGGATGTGTGTGCGCGCGAGTGATACGTAGAGAAGTTGCAGAAAAGGAGTGGATTTTTTTTATTATTAAGGATCAGACGACTAGACGATAAAAAAAAAAAAAATAAATAAAAATAAAAATAATAATAAAAAATACATACGTACATACATTCGTTTTTTGCTTCCCCGGACAATAAAACGCCCAGTTTTCGTACACACGCCGACCGATTTCGTCCGTAATTATTATTATCGGACAGACCGATAGCGGTGTATTGCTAAATCCAGAAAACCGTTTTGTACAACAATGTATATTATATTTTGTTCGGTCCCGCTGCCATTTAAGTGGGTACTTATTATGAACGGCGTGCGGGTATAATATAACGTGTTATTAAAAAAAAACAATAAAAAAAAAAAAAGGCGATTCTCAAAAACAATTATTAACCGTATATATATATATATATATATATATATCAAGTGAAAAATCCTCCAATAATGTATATTTTTGTGATTTTCCAGAGGCATTTCAATACGTGCGCGTACTACGATTAAATATAATTTTCGAATTTATTTCTTTATTAAAAAAAAAAACATAGCGTGTAAAAGAATCCCGTTTGCGGTTTCGTTATTTATGGCGCCTCCGTGAAATTAATTTATTAAATGGCACGACGAACACGCGTTTAACATTAACCGCGCGCACCGACGGCCCGCGATTGGCCGACGCGTAATAAATATAATAATATTTTAATAATAATTTGTTTATGTAAATTCGCCTCCTCCTAGTTTTTGATATCGTACCGTTGCGAAATTACGTTTTCAAAACGTAGAAATGATAAAAAAAATATCGAGGCGCCTCTACTAATATAATAATGGTATTCGAATTATTACCTCATAGTAACGAACCTACCGTAGTGTTTTTTTTTAAATTTTTTTTTTTTAGATTCCGAATGAAGCGAGGAATGCTCTTATTAATGGGGCCCGGATCGCGACGGTCTAAACATATTTAAAAGATCTATACGAATCTGTAAAATTACCGAAAAAAATTAACATGTTTATTTTCCAGTAAAAATCAATGAAATAAATAAATAAATATTTCATAATTAAATAAATGTCTGTTGGATACTCTGGATTAAATTATTATCACTTTGGTAGAGTTTAGATTTACGATGTTAAGGAATATTTAGTACGATAAATATTCGAAGCGAAAGACTTTTAAATTAAATGCAAAATTTATTCCCTCAGAATGTATACGAACGACCACATGTGTATGGCACACAATTTTCATTAAAAATGCGAAAAAATGTATAATACAAATTGTACTGCATTAGCTTCTATTCATTTCATGAAACAAATTGCTACGTATACGAGGAATGTATTAACGCGAAAGGAAACACAAAAGTTCGATACAAGTATGTATGTCGTATTTTATTTTTAAAAGCGTTTTAAGTTCAAATTTACAATACAATTCGTTAAAACACGAACACTGATTGCAATTCAATTCGTACAGTTACAATTCGTAACAAAATTCCGCTCAGAATCGATGGTCGTCTGAGATATAAACTGAATTACCTTATACGTTCTTTCCAACCCGTCGGCAGTGTGTCTACGGCTACCATATTTGTTTAAAAATTTCTTTAAAATTCATCGTGTCGAATCTTGTGTCGAATGTCTGGATAAATATAAAACAATCATTGTAATGATTATATACTAGTGAAAACAATTCAATATAGTGTATATACAGTAATCGGCGTACACGGTCGGGTACTTATTATTAGTACTTACTTAAATTATACCGCGTTTTTTTTTTTTTTTATTTTTTTTTTTTTTACGGAGACTTCACACGGTCGTAACCAGATATACCAGATTTGGCATCACAATATTGGACGTAATAACAGGTCGACGATTGTTGTATGTACCTATAATAATAATTGGCTTCCGAATGTCTTCACGTACGGGTATGTCGATCCCCGCGGACGGGACCGTATAATATAATTTTTACGACGACGGTGTCTCGTGGGAAAGTCGAAAAACTGGCGAGCTTACCCGATAATAATAACGAACAACAACAATAATAATACGATTACGCGCACACTAAGAACGTTTTTTTTTTTTTTTTTTTTTTTGTCGGTTAAACTATATGGTAAATTAGACCAGTGTACTGTACAATAATAATGATATCGATTACCCGACCGCGGTATCGGATCCGTACAGGTACGTTTATAAAATATTTAAGTATATATAATAATAGTATATAAATAGTCGTACGCACACGAATTATTTTCATATAACCATGTGAAAAATAATACTTTGTAGTTTGTACGGGTGCGTATACGTATATAGACAAAATCGACGATTTTTCGGAACTGTATAAGATATACCGTTACCGACGAATGGGTAATAAGAAAAAAAAAAAAAAAAAACGAGGAACCAAAATGACTGTATCAGAAACCGAACACAGTAAATGTCATCAGAAGTATAATTATTATTATTATAGGCGAAACCCATTTACTTTGTATAGTGTCGGAAAGGAACTCGGCGGGGAAAATACCACCAAAGAAAGACGATGTAGAAGAACCAGGGAGGAGGATTAGATTGGAAAGTACGAATATCAGATAGATAAATGGCTGGAAGTCTGGATGTATGACATTGGAGAACAAAAAGATAGACAAATTCTAATGTAAAACTCACGTTGGATATCCGTTTTCAAACGTAATTATTCAAGGAAATAATTTGATAACATGATAACTAAAACTGTATAGGTATACGGTACATACGGTGCACTGTATACAGTTGTTGTATTTACCGAACTTACCACATGAGTGAAATTAATTAAACATATTTAGCATACATTTTAAAATGTTATGTACAATTCCGTTTGCGTTCACAATGTTTGAGGTACACATTTATTTGGTTGGTATACGAATAATATAGTACATGATATATTTGTATACGGTTTTGAATTTCTAACAAGAAATCTAATTTGAATGAAACAAAAAAAAAACCACGCTAATATAGTTTAGATTGAAATTATTCTAATTCGCGTGCAATATAATTATATATTTCTAATAATACTCGTATTAATAATAATAATAATAATACTATTGTTATTCGTTTAGTCGGTAGTTAAATTATATTATATATACACGTATAGCGACTATTATGATAGTAGTCTGCAGCGTATATAAAATCCCAGCAGGAGACGTACCTATATACACGAAACAAAAAAACGAGTTCGCGAACGTCGCGAATAGGTTTTCGATTTAAAGTCGTTAAAATCGTATTTGGCACGATAAAACTTGACCCCGACCGCAAGTGGTCGAATCGACTCTGCGCCAGTGTAGGATTATATCGCATTATATTAACTGCACAAATAATAAACGAAAAAAATGAGTATTTTATATTATAGTGCTCCAGAGATAGCCGAGCCGTTATCAAAAAAAAAAAAAAAAAAAAAAAAAAAAAAAAAAAAAAAAAAAAAACAAACAAACAATATCATAATAAATATCGATACAAATATTTGACAACAACATTGTTATTAACGGCGAATCTGTAAAAGTAGATAAATTTAAATTTAAGAACGTATATAAAATATTTCAAATGTCTTGGCTCAATAATAAATAGAAAAATACGATATGGCGTAAGATGTAGCGACAACAATTTAAGTAGAAAACAAGTACTAATATGGACTTAAGGAGTTACTATAATAGTTATATACGAGTATACTTCCTTGATACGACATGAGTAATATGTACTGATCTGAAAATCGGCCACTGAGGAAAGCAGACGTTAAAGGTATGTACTTGATCTTTGGACCGGTAAAGGATAACATAACATAGAGAGTGGAGACAAAGAAAAAACATAGAGCTACGTTTAGAAAAAAATAATATTTTAGAGGTCACGGAATAAGGAAAACTGCAACGGGCTGGACGTAAAAGACATTTGAGAAGGCCGAGGATGAGGCGGGAAATCGTATAGTATAAAAAGACGCGGAAGCTTTATGAGGTGAACCAAATTGATATATTTTGGCGATGGATAGCCGGAGTGCCGTTTCTGGAGGTCGAATACACCCAAAAAAATAGTGATATAATTATAAATAATAATAATAAAAAAAAAAGATAACAACGATGATCGTAGTGTAAACGCGTAAAAGCGGATCTAGTGCGAATCTCCTTTAGGGCCGTGACGCACTAGGCAGCCAGGCTGCGGCAGCCAATGGCACACATGATTGCTTATTGCACATCGCTCACTAGGCAGCCAAAGTTTACTGGCTGCCGCGGCCAGAAAAATGCGCGCGACTTACACGGCAGCCAGAGGAAAACAACGTTTTTACATACGAATGGTATGTGGCTGCCCGCAGTGTCCGCTCACCAGTCGAAGCGACCGGTTGTGTTCCTCCGACACGATCACGGGCGGGCGTTGAGTTTTGGCTGCTAATCCGGCTGCTTAATCCGGCTGCTCAACAAACCGGCTGCCTAGTGCGTCACGGCCCTTAAACGCCACTCGGATACACTCGTAAGTCCTTACGAGTGCCTCATAAATCGTCTATACATACGGTAATATATTGTTATTGGCCGATCGACAACCGGTCGCGTATTTACGACCAGTTTCTGTGGGGCGGGGGGGGGGGGGGGTACTGCGATTGCCAACCTAAAATATGAGCGAATTTCACGACATGTTGCCAACGTGTCAATCGCGGTTATTGTTAACACGTAATTATTAATTCGGTACCTGACCGCGTCATTCTACTCCTGAAATAATATTACGTCTGTCGATTATATTTGTAAAGTTTTAGTTGGTCGTCGAAAAAGATCTACAAAAAAAAAAAACCATCCAGCCCCCCCCCCACCCACCCTGTAAACATGCCACTGACGGCAACGATTATTACAATAATATATAATATTTATATTATAATTTATATTGGGTACGGGCGACCGTTTTCCCCGGGCGTCGTCGTCGTCCGTGACCACGGGGAGCCCCGGCTACTCGGCGCGGGCCGGTCTCCTCCGTCGAATTCGAGTAGGAGGTAGGTATTTTATATTATACGATAACACGATTATAATAATAATAATAATTTTTTTTTTTTTTTTTCTGTAAACGCGTGTTTTAGTATACAAACACGCGTTCTAATTAGGCGCGTCCGGCTGCAAGTAGCTGCCGTCCAAATATTATAATAATAAATTCCGTGTCGTACGGGTACCCGGCCACAGCACACCGCAGTTCCGGACGGCCCGGGCACACGCACACACGCGGATCACACATACCCGCCTGCCTACCTAAATAATATCGTACCGTCGTCGGCGACGTATACCGACGAAAATAAATATAAATAGATAAATTACTGAGTAAAAGGAAAAAATCAACAAAAAAAAAACCCGAACACTACGGCGACGAAAATTATTCGTATAAAAAAAAGGGGGCAAAACTCGTTTGGCGCGCACGGTGTCGCTGTCGTCGTCGTCGCTGTCGTCGTCGTCGTCGTCGTCCCGCTAATTGCCGGTGACGTTCGCACCGTGGGTGGCGTCCTCCGCCTGCCTCGTCCCAATAATAATCTATGTAGGTAGGTAGAGGTACCTACTTATCGGCCGATGAATTATCGAGCCCCGTCGACGGACGTACGGCGACGGGGGCACCCCCGTCGGACGGTATGATATACCACGGATACAGCCGCGGTTCGGCGGCCCGGATGACCGAACGCGGTTTTTATCTTGGCGGTAATCCGTGGCGCGCACCGGGCGGCTCGCGAGATCCGTTACCGCGTACGGCAACGTTAGGGGTCGACGGGAACGTAAACGATTTAACGACGACAATGGTCGCGAATCGCGTTTCGGGTCCCACCCCGGACACGGGGCTGTGTACAAAACGAATTATACTATATTACTCGTCAAAGTCAATATAACAGAAAATGGAGGGAGGAGCCGTGTATCGTACTTACATTTATCGTAAAATTGTTTTTTCCTTGACACGTTTTGTCAAAACTGCTAAAATACAGTATATTGTTTTTCGAAATATTTCTTTTAAAAGCTCGGCCCGTATACGGATGATTTTTTTTTCTCGATTTTTTCCTATCTATCCCTCCACCCCCCCCTCAAAAAAAATGTTCCGATACGTGTAAAAAAAAAAAAAAAAAACATATGTAGAATTTGAACGCGATGCGTTAGGATTAGACCCGTGTCTCAAAGCCCTTAAAGTTATTAGTCGCGAATTAGTCCTATAGTAATATTATTACATTATTATAGATTTTTATGGAACGCCGCTTATAAGACTCAAAATCGCTCGAAACAGTCCGGACGTATCCAAATTATTATTTTTTTTTTTTTAAATCGGTTGTAAAACTTATATTTCGTAAAAAAATAAAATGGTAGAAAATGTACAAAATGTGTTGGTATAATTTTGAAAAATTATTTGTGTTGTAATGGTTTCGATTCATATGTTATCGCAATTGTCGTTGTTGTAGTGTAAAATTAAAATACACTACCGATAACTTCTTAGAGGCTCTGGAAGTATTGAGGAATGCTGTGCACCGCCGAGATATTAATTTCAATATGCAATACGAGTACGAGCAGTACATTAGCGGAATAGTCGAAAGTAACAAAACACAAACAAAAATAACACATTTTTTAATAAATAATAATAACTAAAAGTGAAATATGTGAAATGAAAATGACAAAGAAATGCAAAAACTATTTAATTTTTTTTTTTTCTTTTCTTACCCCACTTCGCCTATATAGGTGAGGTCTTGTAAGCGGCGCCCACCGTATATAGCCGGGTACAGTTTTTCGACGTCTGGATTATGTCTATGGATATCACAATAGTTACGAATCTTTTCTATTATTTTTCGCTCTTGGCTCTTACGTATTTTTGATTTTGAATCGTGCGGGGCTCTCTTCTAGAGTCTGGCATACAGACATTTCGATAACAGCGGCATTCCCAAGGTGTTCGACTAAGGTATCGTACGTGAGTTTTCGCAATATTGCGGATACAATAAATACACGTATACGAGTATATATATATATATATATATACGTATATGCGAGACACGACGCGAATCCGTTTCGGTTTTATTGTCGTGTCCGAATCGTCCCGTCATCCGCTCTTTTTAATTATCGTTTTAATAGTCTCGTATATGGCCGGGGGAAAAAAAAAATAATAATAATAATAATAATAATAAAAAACGAGAAGGATAAAAAAAAAAAAAAAAAAAAAAAAAAAAACCTAATGACAAATTTCCCCGGTCAATCAAACTGCGTGTATATTATTATATAGCGATCCGCGGGGGTCTCATTCGTATATTGTACAGGTAGAGGGGAGACCACCTATATTATATTACTATTATTATTATTATTATACGACACTCGACGAGAGGCCGAAGACAGCCCGCGCAGTGACCGCCGGGAGACGCGCGCCGTTTTAACGACGACGACGACGACGACGACGGCGGCGATAATAGTAATACAATAATATTATTATGTTCCGAATAATAATAATAATAATATAGTAATATTACGCGGTTTTAAAGCTCAACGGGTAACATCGTATTATTATTCTTATTATTATTCCCTCTCGTACCGCGGGTATCATAAAAACCCATATTCGCTTCTTCTTGGCGTTTTATGAGTTCGCCGCCGTCGCCGCCGTCGCCGCCGTCGCCGCCGCCGCCGCCGCCGCCGCCGTAAGAATCTGAATACCAATAAAAAAAAAAAAAAAAAAAAAAAAAAAATAATAACCCTATAATAATATAATACCCATTACACGGTTGATGACTGCGGCGGGCCGTTCCATTTCCAACGCGATCATCTCGTATATCCGCCGTCGGTACATGCCCGTGTATATTATTATTATTGCGGTACAAGGATCGCACTCGTTATTTTTTTTTTATATTTTTTAATGGCCTTGGTTACACGCGTATCGTGTACACGCCGGTGTACACGGTGCTAACGCGCTGAAATAAACATTTAAAACGATACAATTGAAATCGCAACGATTATTATTATTTAACGTTTATTCGTATATAACGCCGTCGAATGAATAACGTAGAACCCCCGACTGTATTACTATAATATTAAATTATTATAGTCGACACTTAAAACTTATGTCGACGTCTAATGATTCCGGCCGGGCCACTGCGTCCCCGGTGCAGTGGCCGGTTTAACGGTTCGAATAAAGTCGGCAAATCCATTCAAAATGTATCGGGCCTCGTACGAAAACGCATCGGTAACGTATACTGCGGTAAATGATATTGCGGTTTTTTTTTGCTGATAAAAATTTTTTAAAAAAAAAAAAAAACTACAATATAATTTACGAGAGAGGCCCCGTCGGCATTTGCCCACTAAACGACCGTTAAATCCGCCACTGGTCCGGGGTTGCTTTCACGAAATCTTCCGGAACGCTTCAGTTTGATGGTCCAATATTCGACGTGTGTTATGTCGGCCATCAGGATATATATAGCGTATCGAGGGATAACAAAAGTAAACATTTGCCCAAAGTAAAATCCCCCGGAGTCAAAACTAATGTCGAAGATAGACTAAAGCCAAATCACTACGTGAGAAAACTACAGCCACGAATCAACGAGTTAGGCTCATAGTATTGCAAACTCAGTAAAACAAATTCAATAATACTGTTGAACAATTACGATTTCACGATTATTTTGATTATGTAATTTAATGTAACTACATTTTTCAACGATTAGAATAGCTTTTTTTTTTCCACGGGCCTGGTTACGCCACTGATCCCGACTCTATGGATGCATACATGAACATGTGATACATAGTATCACGAAAAAAAAAAAAAAATACTTTAAGAAGCGAATGATACATCCACCATCAGTGCACAGTTCTGAATCGGAAACCGATGGGCACGAGAACTAGGGACTGGCCTCGGAGAAGATAGAAGTTGTGAAATAAGACCTCGGTGGAACAGGGTATAGTAGTTCCTGATCGAGGAAAGTGGTCGAGAAAAAAAAAGTGATCACAAAAACTCATATAGGTACCGTAATCGTAAACGATACCGTCAAATAGTAAAAACGCGAGAAATAAAATTATAAACGATTTTATATAACTATAAACGTTTAAATAGGTATTAATTGGTTATTATAACGAAATTTGCATATTTATGACATTATTGTCATTCATTTTTAATTAAAATAATAATAATGATAATATTACATGATGAACATCAGCGTCGAAAGGTTTACGATCGCGGGCACTTTTATTATATTTTTTCATTAATAAATTTACACGTTTCCGAATCATAAACTAACGCAACGTGCGGCGGCGGTGATGAAAAATATACGTACATCGAATGTCATAATCTCCTGCAAACGAAATATTTATTCATTGATCACTACAATATTTTTAATTTCAAGACACCGCGTCTGTTGTAATAACCTGTTAGTCGACAGATAAATTTTGCCATTCGGTGTGTATAAATAGGCACTTAATGCCCGTAAAATAATTTTCACAATCGGTTATTGCGATCCACCGATTCTTCATTATCTATACCTACTATAATATTAAATTTAAATAATAATTTAATTTTAGACATTAATTTTAATTAATATTTATATTGCACGGACCCACGCAGAGCCGGGCACAGACCATAGTGCGAAAGTTAGAAATCAAGTTGAAAAGTTACTCGTGTTAGTATAATATTTTAAATTTTACCGGGTTGGAAACGTTGTAAATTTAAAGAAACACACTTCTGATCAGATCCAGAACACAAATTAAATCCTAATTTAAACAATTTCTAATTTTTTTGCATAAATTCATTAATAATTAACACGAAATTAATTAAATTGATCGATACAATTAGGTCAAAAAATTATTATCATTATAAGTATTATACGTATTATAATAGTTATGCGTAGTAATACTTATAATACTTACATATAATAACACATGCATCGTAAATATTTTCCGATAAAAATTAACCATGGTACAAAATCGTTTCTTATATTCGATTTAGCAAATTCGTCTATTACATCGTCGTAATAAATATTTACATTTATGTAACAATAAACTTACAATGCAAGTCCTCCTATTTAAGCGCTCCTCTGGCATCCTCGATCATATCGGTATTTTCAATTAAAAAGAGAAGACAAATGTCGTTTTGCCGTTGCCGAAGTGGCGGGTAAAGTTAAAATTAGTATACAGCGTGATTCAAAAATGATTCGTTCGATTTCTATTTATTGTAAAATATGAATAATCAAATTAGGATAAGTTTTACAAGTTAGTCGATTATATTAAGTTGCAGGTATAATATTTACAAATGTTCAATGTGACCTCCCTTACTTGCACGGCACATATCTAAGCGATATTCAAACTCCTGATAAACCTGTCGAAGCATGTCGACTGTAATCAATTCGATGGCGTCTGTAATGCGACTTTTCAATTCATCAAGATCTTTTGGAATGGCAGGTACGTAAACATTGCTTTTTATGTAACCCAAAAGAAAAAAAATCACGGATTGTAAGGTCTGGCCAAGAATAAAATGTAGCGTTATTAGCACTACAGCGACCGAACCAACGCTGTGATAGCTGATCGTTAAGACATTTTTACGGTCTATCACTCAAACGTCTCCGAAAAATACGCCAAACTATTGTCTGTGGAATAGCAAGTTCTCTGAATGCACGACAAACTGATTTCTGCGGACTTCTTACGAAACTTTGTCAAATTTGTTCAACAATTGCATTCGAAGTTCTCGGTCGACTTGATGACATCCCTCTACATAAGCAACATACAAAACGCTGTTCGTTGCTCGTCGACATTTCGATAACAACTAATTAAATCACGCCACTCGGCTAAGGTGCGTTTAATCGGTAAAAACTCGATAACCCTACCAATCATGCTTCGTTTACCACAAACTACAGGAACAATATTTATAGTCAACAAAAATCGGACGAATCATTTTGAAACACACTGTGTTGTCAAGTAAATGATGAACGGACGGGGAAATTATACAGCCAGTATCAGCCCCGTAGCTGCATTTAAATTTGTCGTTCTGTAGTAGCGTAGGCTGGTAGAGGAGATTTATGACCGAACGATGATAGTGAAAAAAATTAACCAGGGGCTCCTCGGATCCGCGTCTGGTTTCGTGTACCTTGTCCCGGACGAGTCGTATAGTTTTCCGAGCAGACGCCAGAACGAAATCGAAAAGATCGTTGTGATCGTGCGCGTTTATCGAGAGAGAGAGAGAGAGAAGACGGTCGCCGTCGCCGTCGGCGCGTCCTGGACGTTTTACCGACGTTCCCGGACATTAATTTTGTTCGCCTATAATATATATAGGCGTATGCTTACGATTCGCATAGGTTCGCAACAATATTCGGTTGAATAGAAAGCGGAAAACGGCACGTGTAGTAAACGCGCGCGGGCAGTATAGGCAGTAGGTACAAAATCTGTGTACGCCATATATTATATTATCCGTGTCTCGAGCGTGTACACAAAACGCGACCCGGGTCGTCTGCGGACGCGGCGTCGTAATAACATAATATATAACGGCGACTCGGATTTCCGCACACCGAAGCCTAAGCACAATATAATACGATTATATATATATACATATAGTGTACGGTTTAATGATATCATAAATATAACAGCTGTAATTCTTATTGGCGTTTGAAAAACAACATCATCGCAATCTCGAGTAAGAAAAACTCGCACTGCTATTATAGAGGTATAAATAGCGCGGGTACGCATAGGTCGTTGACGTCGAACGCGACACTTAATAATTGCCTTAAACCCGAGTACAATACTGTAACAATATATATATATATATATATATATAAATATATATACTACTAGCTGTCCCACACGGATGTGCCGGTAAAAAAAAATTGAATTACCCGTGGATTTAACCCCCTACCACGATTTTACCGGTCCTATCGCGGTTAGATTTTCTTCGCGGCATTTTACTGAAAATGAAAATTAATACGCGAAACGATCGTTTATCGTTTGTCACATTTAGGCTGTTTTGCACCGACACCATACGATATATACCGCCCAAAATTTCAAGTCCAGCTGATTGGTCTGGGCGTTGATCAGTCAGTGAGCGAGTGAGTGGGGTATTTGGCTTTTATAACTATAGAATAACGAATCAAAAAAAAAAAATTATGCTTTTCGTGTATATATACCACTCTTTTTTTATAAAAAATCTTTAAATTTGCAATAACAAAAAAAAAAAATTAACGGTCACTTATCGAGATAAAAACTATCTTTTTTATATATATGCACTTACTACCAGTGACATACTTACAATTTCTTTTTTTTTTGTTTTTGAGGGGGGGAGGTGAAAAGTTTAGAATAATTGATATAAATTGATACAACTTAACAATATTTTTATTCTTACTACAAATAACACATAATTTCAAAACATGTATAAATTATGTATATACAACCGGGCATGTAAATAAATAAATAAAAGTAAATAATAAATTCCTGTTGAAAGTGGTAATTTTGTAAGAATTTGTAGGAGCTTCGTCCGGTAGAATTCATTACATATCATTAGAGCTTCCTCGGCATTTTCGGGTTTTACGGAAAGTGCATTTATTTTTTGGATCAAAAGTTTTTAACTTCAAAATTAATACGTTTTGATTATGATCCGATAAATCTATTTCATAACGTTTTACTAATTCATACAAATCTTCAGTATTTAAAGTAGTCATTTCAACTGAGAATTATATGTTTGAAATCCAGAGAGTATATTGTTTTGTAGTTAACAAATCAGTAGTTTATTACGGTTATAAATGAATCTAAAAAACAATATAAAAGTTGAAATTCTGAAAAATTCTCCCGGTGAGTTTGTGTTTAGTAATTCATTCTGTTCTTTTGGTATTTTGTAATCTTCAGTAGAACGATTGGAACATCAAACTGCTAATCTAGACACGTCTTGGAAAATTGTATTACAGCTATTTTCAGCCATATTTCGAAGATTTTTTTAAAACAATTACAAAAAAAAAGCCTTTGAAGGAGGAATCCCCAGTACCTCCTCCTCCCGTAAATCTGCTTACTACTGTAAATTCTAAAAAAATGCCATCGCAATCATTGCGAGACGATTGATATATTAAAGTCGATTTTTGCCCCCACCCCGGTGTAATCGACGGAACCAGAAAAATTAATAAACGAAAGTTGCAAAATCCCTCCCTATAGAAAAATCGCAGACATTCAAAAATCCGTTTTCGCGACATGATATTGCCGAACCGTCTGTTTTTTACGGTTTTATATTTAAACAGTACTAAACACATATAACACTATTCGGATAGATGTGGCTGAACTGAAGGGAATATTCTAAATCCCCTTAAATCCATCCGAATCGGCCAAATAGACATTTTTTTTTTAATATTACACAATCAGTCAAATCGACATAGGAAAAAAAAAAAATCAAAAAAGTATACAGACGATGAAACTAATACAATTAATTACCTCCCTTAAAAAAATTATTTCACTACGCCCCTATAAGAAAAAAAAGCCATATTTTAATCATTAGAAAAAACACACAGTTGTTATATTTTCAAAAAATACATTTTATTGTCCAATACTACAATATTTCAAAATATTGCAGGTCACTAATATCTAAAACGATTTTTATTATTTTTATTAATAGTACCCAAATTACTATTGTTGCTATAATAAATACACGAATTAACCATTCCTATATACTCGACCCGTACAAATCTTTGTTCCCAGACCTATGACCGTGCCATAAGTATTCATTATCTTTGGCGAAACCACGTCAGGCAGGTCATAAAGTATTATCATCGTACGTATATAATTACTACAGTGCTTTTGGCTAATAATTTGTACAAGGGGCGTAGTTCCCCCTAACTACGCCCCCTGGCCGCGGGGTCAAGCCTACCTCATAGACCGTATTTATTTTTTTTTACATTTGTATATCATAATCGTTTCACGTTTATTATTACTTTACGGTATATGCGGTGTATTTGCATATATCATTGATTAAGAAAACAGAAAAATAGTTTAAAATGCAACGTCCAGCACCCCCCCCCCCCATCCTCGTTTTAATACCCCGGTTATGTCCGCTGTCGTAGAGTCGTTATATTATTCTTTGACGTGTATCCTCAACTATATTATGACATCACGCTATCTATTCCACGGCACTGATAAGAACCGTTTATTCCGTGTACCTATACGAGGTGTGACAAAAAAATACCGCGATTGAAATTATATCCGCGTTAAAAATAAACATATCGGAAATATACACATATCAAATAAAAGTAGAGGTTAACACTCAATTACGTTATTCAAGCCACGAGTAAATATTAACTTTTAGTAACGAACGACTGTTCATATACTTTTGTTGTATCTGCCGTTTTGTCATCTCGAATGAACTCGAGCAGCGTGGTTGCAATAAATTTTGCGTTAAACTCGGTAAATCAGCGACTGAAATTTGTAAAATGATTAAAAAAGCGTTTGAAGATGAAACAGTGGGCAGATCTAAACCACTTGAATGGCATAAAAGGTTTATCTGGGGTCGTGAAGCCATTAAGGATGAATTCTGTACTGGTCGATCTTCACCGTCATGAAATGCGGAAATTGTGGCAAAAGTTCAAGAAATTATTCAATAAAGTCGACGAATGACGATAAGAGAACTTTTTAATGAATGTAAAATTTCTTATGAATGTTGCCAAACTATTTTAACTGAAGATTTATGCATGCGACGAGTCGAATCGATCGTGGTTGTTGCACCACGACAACGCGCTTGCTCATTCTGCCTTATCAATACGCGAGCTGATAAACAAATTCCAATTGTACATCACTGCTCTTATTCACCGGAACTTTTTTTTTTTTTATTTCCAAAAATTAAAACTGGCCTCAAAGAACAACGATTTGATGATATCGAAAAAAATATAATTATAAATGCGGTGGATCAACTCAAACGATTTAAAGTTGAAGACTTCCAACATTGGTTCAAATAGTGCCAGGAGAGATGGAATAAGAAGTGCATAATATCAGGCGGTGGATACTTCGAAGGTGACTAATATTTAAAAAATGATTTGTTTATTTAAATTTTTAAATTAAAAAAAAATCCCGGTATTTTTTTTTTTTTTATCACACCCCCCCCCCCCCGTATGGACGTGACATAAACGGTTTTAAAATATCTATTTTAACCGTCCGGTAAAAAAAAAAAAAAAAAAACCATTTACGATTAATTTCCGTGTTTCGGTTGTCGGCAGTAGTATTACGTTTACGGGGGGGAGAGGGAGTCGGCGGAGGCCACGGTTTGGTCGTTTTATGCCTAGGCATATTATATCTGCGGTCACGGACAGCACAATACGAGATATATACGCACGTGCATATAGAATAATAATAGAGTGTAATCGGACTGTTGTACACAAACGGGCCGCCGTCGCCGAAGGAACATAATAATAATATTATTATTATTATTATTATTATTATCTATGTGTAGGTGATAATCCGGCGGCGCCGACCCCGGGGCCGAGGCGGTTCCCGGTCGCGGCTCGGCCGGACCGCTACCGCGGTTACGCTCGGGTGCCACACGCACAAAACGCGCTTAGAAAAATATATACTTGTGGCCGCGGCCGTAGGTATTATTATTATTGTTATTATTATACACAATACGCGGTTGTGTGTGTGTGTGTGTGTGTGTGCAGGCCGTATAGGTACGGCCGACAGGCACGCGATCCTATCGGAATGTCATTATTATTATGTACGCGTGTACATATATATGTGTGTGTGTGTGTGTGTGTGTGTGCGCGCGCGCGCGCGTTATTATTACATATCTCGTTCTGGAATAAACGCGCGCGCGCGCATACCTCGTATTTTACAAATCACTGTAATTTCGACGGTCTATATATATATACATATATATGTACGTGGGTATATATAATATTGTCCATGCGCGCACAACGCGTAAATAAATAAATAAATAAATAAATATCTATAATAGCGTCGTGGCCATCTGTCCGGCGACCGGGGCGAACGCGCGCGTGCCCTACATAATATAATATAGAAGAAGAAGAAAAAAAAAAACGATATTTTTCCGGAACACGCCCCCGGGCTCGCGAGACGACCGCCGAATATCGTTTAAGGTAGTGAACGGTCGTCGTCGTTGTTATTATTATATATATATATATATATATGTTTTTTTTTTCCCTCTATTCGCCTCTCGGTAAATGATTTTTTTTTTTTTTACCACCTATATATACGCCGTTATTAATATACCGCACCCGGCGCGCGGAAAATAATACAATGCCAACGAACAACAGAACAGCGGGCAGTTGTCGCGCCGGCGATTCGATGTGATCCGCCGCCGGTAAGTCGTTTTTTGGACCTATATAATAATCGCCCCCCCTCCCCCCGACACATCTTTTCGGCACGTCGGTGAATGTCAATGTATTATAGTTTTGAACGGAAAAAAAAAAAAAAAAAAAACACTTGTTATTGTCGATTTACAAAACAAAACCGTTTCCGTCGTATTATAAATAACGGCGACGCGGATCAAAGGGTTCAGCGCAGGTTCGCTACACAGATCATATCGTATACGATATTTCGTTATACGATTAAACGATCCGATACGACGAGCAAAAAAAAAAAAAAAAAAACGTTCATTTGGTAGGTACGCCAACTATTATACCGTCGAATTGTCCGGTTAAAAAAAATATTATAATAACGGACGTACATCGCGCCGCGGGTGGGCCACTGCCGTTGGTGGGATCGCAGGGAACGCAGGGGTAATTTAGTTTTTGTCCGTAAGCGTACCGCTAACGGAAAAGCGATTGTGTGCGAAATTCGGTTAAACGTGTACGATAAATACTAAAATAATAATAATAATAATTTGTAACTATACAAAATAATTAATAATTACAACGTTTTCGGTTTCCAATAGTTTTGTGGCGCATTTCCTTAGCGCTATCATTTGAACATTAAACGTTTAAAACAAAAAAAAAAAAAAATCTTTCTCCCTACGGATTTCCAATATTGTTATTTTGCCTTAAGAACAAACACTATCACGTTGTATCACGTTTTTTTCGAGTATTTTCGAGAAGCCAAATCAATTTTAACAACATACAACCAAATCAAAACTAAAAACGTTGACAATTTTATATAATTAGAAGTAAATAACTAAAAAAATGTTACCACAAAAATTGTACCGCTTCTAGAAAGGGCCGATATATAAGGGTCTACTCTTTATTTTTAACTGAATTTATAATCGATATCAAAATCGAAAATTACAAACACCGATATTATATAAATATTTGTTTTTTCGAAGCCCTCATTATTAAGGAAACTACAAGATGAATAAAAACATCACCTCCTCGATACACCGTCTAGATGCATAAAGTTACAACATAGTTCCCAAACAATTGTTGATGGTTTTTTCCCTATTATTAGGAAAACACAATTTTATACCAGAAACAAAACTCCTGAAGTAAATGATCCGAATAAGATAGAGAAAACAAAAAACTATCCAAAGTAAACGCGTTATTTTTTTTTTTATTAAAACGGTTTATGTGAGTCATAGCAGAATGAGTAAATTATTAGAAATTTGTTTACGGTAATTCGACCTGGCCCAATTATCGATTTTTCCGATAGTTTTCTTGAGCATTTAACGAACAATTTACGTTAGATACTAAAAACTAGTGGATATACAATCGATTTAAGTTTTATTCTGCCATAACTCAAACTATATTTTTTCTCATACAGGCTTTTCTTATAACTTTCATCAAACGTACGTTTGAGGAGAATCTACGTAAAATGTTGATCATTTGTACGCTATAAATGTAGAACCTAGCGTATGTTGAGGTCTGTAAAAAATCGTTTTTCGAACGCAATTATCGAATTATCGTCGCTTTTTTTTTTTTCATCCTCCGTTTAGAATTTCTCAAGTAGGTAATACGAAATCTACACTTTCAAAAACGTAATATTAACCTCTGAGTTCTGACCCGATCTGCACCGTTAGTGGCACACGTCAAATCGCCAACACCCGCGCCGCAGCGACCGACAAATCTTTTCGAATATTACGCGTGTTCTATTAAAATATTACTCATCGCGTACTTTCTACAAATTCATCGAAACTCTATTCGAAGCGCATTAAAAAATTAATACAATATATAATATTACGAACGAAACGTTCGGCTTTTTTTTTTTTTTTGTAACTTGTACGAGCTGTACGAGTACACACATTCGACAGTATTGGGTATGGGTATAGTACATACGTTATTTATCAGTATATTAGATTTAAAATATTATGTATCGTACGAAAAAATGAATAACGTATAATATTATTATATTATACTATTCGATCGCAATACGATGAAATTATTATATTATTATACGTTGTCGAGGTGTGGGAACGTTTTCTACAGTGTACTTATATACACTGACAACACATGTAGACACTTCAACGACGTCGTTACATTATACACGGTATAAATTATCGCTCTTGTTCGCCATATTATAGCGGAATATTATTATTATTATTATTATTATTATATGTATTTTAACGGCGTATTCCGTGTGTGAAATATTATTCAATTCCATGGCGATTAACGGTATGCGTGTATATGTATTTTCAGGCGTGTATCAGGCAGGGACCTTGTGTACCCCTGGGGGAGAGTCGATTCATTTTTTCTTTTATTTCATAAATATTCCAATATTCCTTGGTATACCTACACTTTTAAGTATAGCGTTGGGTTGTTTTTTACCACATTTTATGGTCAATTGACTGTACAGTGTTCTTATTTCCCCCCCCCTCCCCTCTATATTTACGTTCACGTGTTTTACTACAATAGCAGAAATCTATTAAAATCATTAAAACCGTCAAACGGCAATAAATTACCATTTTAGTCGATAGTCCCCGTATACTCTCAGCGTTTCAACGTTCAAAATCCTATTTTGGTATTTGATAAAATAACAATGCTATAACACATTTGTCGGAGTTATCGTCAGTGTTAAACATTTCTTATGACGGTTTAAATGTTTACGTTTTCGCGTAAATAATAATATTTAAATAACAAAAATCGTTTTAGAGGTTAATACAACAAATGTAAAAATATATATGTAATGACAAATTTGAAGAAAAAAAAAAACTTAGCCTGGAGTATTATGCAGGTTGTGTGTGTTTATGATTTTGTACTATGATACGAACCAATCGTCCCCTTCAAATGCATGCCTGACTTGAAAATATTCTCCTCTTTAAATTTCGTTATCTTAAACTTTACACTGTTATACTTCAACTTAAAAGTCACAGTTTCTAAATTCCGAGTACTTTTATTGATGATCAGAGGCGTATTTAGGATTCGATCTTGGGAAGGGGAGGACATAAATATTTATCCAGAGATCATTGGCTAAGATCCCCTCACATTCCCTCTAAATGTTCTTAAATTATAATAATTTATTAACACTATAATTTCAAAATACGTTACCATACATCCCTCTGCGGAAAGAATCCTGTGTACGTTACTGAAACTACGAACATAATATATTTCCTTGGGATGTAAAATAGTTTTTAAAAAAAAGTTCACGGAGGGGGTTCGATTCCCCCCTCCCGCCCCGTAAATACGCCACTGATGATGGTCGAAATTGGTTTTGGTCTTGCGGCACGACGACAAAAACGGCTGTAATAATATTATACTCGTCTTACGTTGTTGGTCTCGCAGACTCAAACTCGGTGTTGGCCTTGCGCTAGTGTCAGTGCCTGTTCGATATTGGAACAACACCAAAAACGGTAAGAGTCTTGTGCAGTCTTGTTAATTATTTTTCACCGGAAGACTACGTTTAATACGAGTGTAATTACTAAAAGGCATCCCCTCAAGGACTTGCCGCAAGACCAAGACCGATTTCGATTATTATCCATGTTGTCCGACCGAGACAGTAAACCGCGGCTTTCACTGCGAATCCGCAGCACCGACGAGATGCGCGGTCTGGATATTTTTTTTATTATTATTTTTTTTTTTTTACATTTTCAGTCGAAATATTTCGGAACAATGAACGGCGAACCGGGGGGGTGTCTATACGTATGGTAATATAATATATATATATATATATATATAAGTGTGCGGCACACTTATAAATAATAATATTAATAATATATAATAGTAATAATATTATTATTTAATGTGTCTGCGCCAGTCGTCGTATATTTATTTATTATTGAATATATTATTACTATTTTACGAACATTATTATTATATACGCGTTTCGCATCGGCATCTTATTGCGAAACGCGAGTGCGTTTATATTCTCTTTTTTTTTTTTTTCTTTTTTTTTTTTTTCGAGGTTGTTGCTCCTCGTATTCGCGTCTGACGCCCACGCGTACGGGTATATAATAATACCAACGACCAAGAAGATAACTGCAAATAATAATAATAATAATAATAATAATAAAAAAATAATAATAAAAAAGAACTGGCAGGGGCGAGGGAGGAGGAAAAGAAAAGAAAAAAAAAAAAACATTATTATATTATCGCTCGTACGGGCAAATAAATCATAATACAAATACCGATTGTATGCAAAGCTTGTCGTCGTCAGTGGCGGCGGCGGCGGCGGCGGCGGCGGCGCAGCATTAAACGCGTACCTACCTGCCTGTCTGCCTACCAACGAATGCGAGAGACGCCATCCGTGGCGTCCATAAATCCCCATCGGAAGCTCATTGATTCATTCCGGCCGGCCGTCGCAGACGTTGTAAATACTCGGTTTTATATCAAATATTGTCAAACTGCCTTCGATAAATCCGTATACCTACCTATAACGTATATTTATACGTATATATTCGCCGGGTATACGATATTATTTTATACGCGCCGACGATATACGGTCATTTTTATTTTATTATTTTTTTTTTTTTTCATATATATATATATTGTATATACGCGCTGTGTACATACGGATATTATTATGTCGCAGAGTTAACAGAGAGAGAGAGAGAGAGAGAGAGAAAAAATGAAGAAAGTATAATATTATTATAACGTGCGCGCGGCGCGTTCTGCAACACTATATACGAGCATAATAATGTTTTTAGTATGTAATATTTATATGTAGTCGGTCGGCTTTAATATATATATATATATATATACGAACGCGATTTTTGTTATCGAGCAAATGCATAAATAGATAAATTTAATAGTAATGAAATATTATAGTGTCCGGTCAAAGAATCCGGCGGTAAAAAATCTACGCCTTGCGCAGTGGCGGATTTAACGGTCGTTTGAGTCGGTAAATGCCGACGGGGCCCCTCTCCTGAATCGCGTACTGGGGCCTACATAAATTATAATATAATTCCTTTTTTTAACACGAAAAAAAAAGAAGAAAATTATGAATATATTTTATATTGCAAACCCCAATATCATTTACCGCAGGATATGTTACCGATACATTTCGTATGGATTTGCCGACTTTATTCGTACCAGTAGCGTATTTAACCCAAAAGTATGTCCAAGTTATTGTGGACGGCCACAGGAGGACCTTTATTATTAAAACACTGAACATTTTTTTTTTTTTTTTTTTTACTAATTTCTATGTAGAAACTAATTAGATATAAAAAAAAAAAAATGTACACAATAATTTATATATATATTTTTTTTTATTTGCCCTTAGAACCACTATTTTATAATCAATAATATTTGTATTATAATTTAATTTGTGTGTTAAAGAGGGCCTCCTCATCTCTCATATGCCCTAGACACACCAAGTTTAACGGTACGCCACTGATTCGAACACTTAAATCTGCCACTGGCCTTGTGTTAATCAAATAAGGTCCGTCAAGTCAGTTTACGCGAATTATCTCATAAATCAGCGATCGCCAACCTTTTGAACCTCACGGACCACTAAATCAATAACTCTAAATTCTACGGACCACTGCTTATACTTTATACTTTTCTAGTCTTTATAGTATAAAGTATATATATATATAGTATAAGTTAATACAATAAAGTCTCAGGTCCTTGTCCAGAGATTTCGAACCGACAGATTTTTTTCATAAATACCTACCATTCTACAGATAAGTCTTATATCTAATTAAAAAAAAAATAAAGTTACTGTAAGACACAGAACCTGCAAGCTCTATATATTTCAAGACGAGACCGGTACCGATATAACTGTGACAGATGAAAATGTTTTTTTCGCATAGATATGATATTGAAAATTGAATTAAAATTTTCATTACTTCTCACTTAGTAATGGGTATTCACTTTTAATGTCCAGCCAAAAATGAAATTTTGATTAGGATGACCGGAGTTTAACTTTGAGAGTACAGGCGGATGATAAATCGACGAGGCTCATATTTAAATTGCAGTTAAAACAACACACGCCCGCTGTAATGGTAATTAAATCAAATTGGAAATAATGCTAACATTTTTCTGCGGACCGCCAACATTTTCTCGCGTACCACCGCTGCTCTAAATCATCTCAAGTCGGATCGGTCTCTTTTCGAAATAATAGCTCAGTTCATAAGATATTATAGCTGGTAAAATGTCCACGAAAAAAATTGTTTTTTTTTTCTTTTACAATTTTTAGTTTTTCTTTCTTATTTTTTTGGCCGATACTTTCGAAACAATAAACACCGATGCGACGACATCGCGTAAAATTACATATTATATTGAAAATTCATATTTATGGCATTCTGCACACCACAAAATATCGTCTGTGGTATACGCGGCTTCTTTTGGGAATTCTCGGTAAAGAAAAATACAGCCAGACCGCAATTAATTTCGTATATGTCACCTATACACATCAAGGATTAAAATGTTGGGCAAGGGTTTCAGAAACATACAAAACGAAAATAAAAAACGATACTTTTATCGGTGTTTTTTGCGTAAAAATATTTTTTAAACGTATTCTTTTATCGGTTCTTTAGAATGAACTCGACGCTATAATGGTGGTTATTTTGTGGTCCACGTATATTAAAATAGGTTCGTATTCTTTAAAATGTGTTATTTTTTTTTTTTAAACCGTAAAGAAAAATCTCAAATTTTATAACACAGAATTCCATCATCGTCATTTGACGGCCTCACGATTCTGTATGAGTTTAGCCGCCACTGTCCTCAAACTATCACGGTTCCGAAACTTTTCCATCCCATTCTGTCACTTCCAATCTTGGTGTATTCCATCCGTTTACAGTTTTGTCGGGCCTTCTTCCCTCTGGCATTTATTCGACTATTGCTCTAACTTTGCTTGTGTTCCTCCACGCGATGGCGTGTCCCAGCCACACCGAAGTCTCTGTGCCTACACATGACTTTTTATGGAGGGCTACGCCTTCGTCATTCCTCTTATTCGTAGTGTTTCTTTCTACGTCAGCAGTGTAATCCATTATCGGAAACTGAATTTTCACTTTCTATGTTTAGTCCCCCGTTGTTGAAAAATCCTTGGTACGCCGGTAGGTACGAAGGTTTGGTATTCCTATACTGATATTAGGTACTTTGGATTTTTACCAGATATTATTACAGCATTAGAGAAAGAAGGTCCCATTTTCATGGTTTTGTTTTAAACGAAACAGCATGAATGAAATAATTAATATGCGTCAATCACTTTCGTAGATGTAGAGCGTTCGTTATCTATGTATAGTAGTATTTTGTCTAGTAATAGATTAAGGTTTACAACAGGTAATCTGACGAAATATATGGTCATTAATTCCTTTTTTTTAATTTAAAATAATTATTCGATTTTTTTTTTAAAATTTAATTTTATAGTTAATTTCCGGTTATGCAATTTTTTTTTTTTGCTTTTTTTTGCATTTTCAAGCAGTTTTAAGCCTTTTTTTTTTTTTTTTGTTATTTATTGTGCTTTAAAATCCGAGCCCTACTATTATATAATATAATATTTAAGTATACCTATTTACAAACACATTTAGATTTAATAGACAAATGGTCGTCCTACTGGAAAATTAAGATTAATCCTGACAAATCAGTTTATGTCCATTTACACTAAAAAAGTCCATACCCCTTCCCTTCCATTTTCAAGGAATATCAATCACAATATCCTCAGAAATAAAATACCTCGGCGTCCTAATTGACAAATGATTGACCTGGGGTCCTCACATCAAGTCAAAAAGAAAAATTCTCAATAGTCGACTCCACTTACTTCGCCTAATTCTGATATCAAAATTACCCTTCCACACAAAAATAATCATCTACAAATCCTTATTACGGCCTATCTGGGCTTATGCAATCCAGATCTGGGTATGCGTTAAACCGTCTCAAATACGTACCCTCCAAGCCTTCCAATCTATCACTCTCCACATTATCTCTTCCGCACCTTGGTACGTATCAAATTCCACAAGTCAAAATGACTTCAAAATAAAAACAGTAAATCAGTTAGCCACAAAACAATTGAGTAAAAATTCACTCAAAATTACAGTCTCACTTTAACCCTTTAATCGCTGAACTTGCTTCCGACTCACTTCCTAATAATCCCCCACGCCGTCTAAAGAGAAAATGGTGTCGTGATTTATTAAATGTTTGATGGTTCAAACCATTTAATTTTAATTTAATTTATGTTAAGTTAATAATTAATTAATAAATAAAATTACGTTGGGTTCTATCACTGGATGGCCTCCCTCCTCATGTGTTCAGGTTGTAAAAATGTTTTATGTATGTGTTCAAATTTGCTTATTATGCCTTGTAGCATAGATTGTAAATATTCTTTAAAAAAAAAAAAATTAAAAAAAATAATAATAATAAAAAGTAAATACCTATTTATTTAGTTTAAAATATGAAAAATAATACGTCTATAACATATTCAGCTTCTTCTTCTTCTTCTCCTCCGGTTTTTAAAGGCCATTGAGGCCCATAACCGCAACACAAATTTGCTTCCACCTGTCTCTATCCCGAGCTACTACTTCCATATCTTGTATTCCCGAGTCTTTTTTACTTTGTCTATCCATCTTTGTCTCGGTCTGCCTAGTGGTCTTTTCCCAAGGGGTTTCCATTTTAATACCGCTATATATATATATATATATAAATCGACTACAGCATGACCAGTATATTGAGCGCGCATAATACTCTCCGACGGTCAAAAGCATTAATAATAATAATAATAATTGTATATTACAGTTTAACGCGGACGAGTTATGAATGCGACGCGGTGGTATACGCAATACGTAATAATTTCCATGTAGGTAGGAAACAGTTTCGGTTCGTATTACTATACGAATATTATAATAGTTACTTACTGTACGTCTTGATATGCGATACGTACGCACTACGTTAGCACGGAATATTATAAATCGTAAAACTTATGATAATAATATTTTACGATATCGGGTTGTTGAAAACCCAAAACGTACATATTATGTACGTATACAATGATCGTAAATATGATCGTCGTTGGTATTATATTATTTTTCATTAGAAAAAAAAAAAAGGACCGAATCTCTTCTCTCCCGGTTGGAGAGGACAATGTAGAAAAACGACTTCTGGTCGGCGCGGTGGCGGCATTCAATAAAACACATTTTGGGCGCTCGCTCGCGTAGCGTATAGGGCAGCGTTATTATAATATTATATATATACGATTTTATGACATGTTTATTATTGTAATACTACGTGGAGCTGTTGTAAAATATAAAAAAAAAAAAAAATAATAATAATAATAATAATAAAGATTCTCCGAATCCGCGCTCGTTTTGGTAGCTGCCTCGTTAAAACGTTATTAGTGTGAACGCCAGAAGAGGTTCCGGAGCTCCGGACAGCAGGAGCCTCTATAAACGTGTCACCTAAAAAAAAAAAAAAAAAAAAAAACTGGTGCTAATATAATAATACGTGATCGTCGTCGTATTTTTTTTTTTTTTTTTATATTTATGTACCGTATATAGTAGTAAGCCCGCTGCGGCCGGCAGCCCGCCGCCGCGCGTTTCGGTTTTAATCCGCCCGTCGGCCGCCGCGGACATTCGGAAATATAACCGAAAAATAAAAAAAGAAAAAAATACGCCCGGACGTCATATTGCGAGGGAAACTGTTGTTTCTCCGGGCCCCGGTCCTAATAATACGCCCGGTACGCGTTTACAAAATACGGAGCGTTATTGTGTTTACGACGACACTGTTAATTAAATTTGACCAGGGTGGTCCTCGCGGACCGCGCGACGGAGAAACTATATATACGAATAACGAGTTTATTACTATTATTGTAAGTAGACAAGCGGATATTATATTGTACGCGGCGGCGGCGGCGGCGGCCAATAACGAGTGAATAAAGAGACACCGGGTGAGAGAGAGAGAGAGAGAGAGAGAGAGGAGACTTAAACGGTCGTGATAAACGTGCGCCGCGCGGTGTTATTGGCCGGGCGGCGGTCGCAATGACAGTCGAAACGGCGAATATTGTTAACCGTATATAGCCGCGGCCCCGGCGGTGTACAATTGCGCGTATTCAATATTATGGGCCGCGTTAAACCGTATTACATAGTTTAACGATAGACAATAATTTAAAACGGCCGACAGCCATAACGCGGGATAATATATACGATACGCGACACGCCGAGGCGTATCTATGCGTACGCGATATGTTTATTATTCGCACGATAATAATATATATATATATATATATATATAGTGGAAACGATTTGACACGTTTCGCGTTTTTCTCCGGGCCGGTTATACAGAAGCGAGCGTATGCGGTCCTGGGGAACTTTTCGGTCGCTTCTCGGCCGCTTGCGGTACCTACCTAGCTGACCGCACGGTACACAGTCCCCCCCCCACCACATAAGAGCCATCTCGAATTATTATATTGATTAATGGGTTTGTTTAACGGGGGGCATTGGGGGCGATCTCCGCCAATTGTTTCGCCGTAAAAACGTAATAATTTTCAATGATTCGTCGTTATTTAAAACAACGGACGTGACATGTTTCAACGAGACTCCGTCAACTCGAATGTGATAATTCACCGATACTTGTACAAACAATATTCAAGTCGATTCATTTGATTCTGTGATGTCAAAACCGACAGCGTTCAATATGGCGGAATACGATTCGTTCTTACCGATACGGTTGGTCAGCTACTACTATCGGGCATCATTTAAAATCAAACCGATTTTTTAACTTTGGGCTCAGTTAGGGAAAGATCTTTCTATATTGTGTTCAAAAGCTAAATTGCTTCTACTGCCTTTTGGTACTACGTATCTTTGCGAAACGGCTTTTTCGAGATATACAACTTTAAAAACCAATTATAGAGAACGTTTGGAAGCAGAAGACAGATATACGTCTTCAATTGACTTCTGTGACACCGGACATTGACAAACTTAGTAGCAAAAAGTAGGCGCATTGCTCACATTAATACTCGCACTTCAATACACGTGTACATTTTACGTTGTATTATTTATATATTGTATATATTTCAATAATCTTAACTAGTTTTATTCTCGTTTTATAAATTTAAATAATAAATAATATTTTCTCCAGTTCTTTTAATACTATTGTTTCCTTTATTAATAAATATCGTATTATTCTTGTTCCCGTATACATATCGTGTGTAATATGCTTCATAGAACACGGGCAGACAAGACGTAACATTAAATATTTCTTGGGACGCCACGAATAATTACTGCTTAAAAAAATGGTTTTTTTTTTAAAGAAAGCGGTTTGAGGACCGCTGTTTTATGCCTCGAATTATACGACATGATGATAATAGAAACAATTTATTAGTGATTAATTTCGAATACAATTATATTACATAGGTAATTCGGGCCCTCTTGCGGGTATATTTCTGATTTACTCGAAGAATCAACTTACGATATTATTATATATCTGCGATTGCGAATTGAAAAGAAGTTTAAAATGTTAAACGACTGCAAAAATCGAGTATGCTGAGTGTTGTCATCAGTATAATATTCTCGTGCGTATAGATTTGTCTAACCGGGCGGTTCGTGCCAGTGGCGTGGCGTGGCGTGGCGTGGCGTGGGTATGACAAGGATGTAAGCAGCGGTATTTTTTTTCCGAAAGTCAACAATAATCAAAACGCGAAACGACAACGAACGATAACGAAAAACTGACTAAAATATATTAATTATTGTACCGCCGACGGGTGTTGGTCGCTATTCGCGTAAGCAAAATCGAATGTTACATACAAACGGCTAGCCTAATCAATGACACTCGGCCATTCAGAAACAACAGTCCCGGCAGGCCGGACGTAATCAATTCCAGAACGTGTTAAGCCGCGCGTTACTAAGGAGAGCGTTACTTTCGAGCTTTGTGGTTCGTTTAATATCAAGAATATGAAAATGTCTCACGTATTCGTCATCGTTGTGTTCATCGCGGTAGACCGTCTTGCGATTCTCTTGGACAATCCAGTTTTACGTAAAAAAAAAAAAAAAAATTGTCGCGAAAGAAATGGATTTACGGGTTCAACTAATTCAGTGTTTCCCAACTTTTTTACCACCACGGACCACTTCGACAATATTTTTTATAGGTCGCGGACCACCTCGATTTTACGAACACTAGAAATACCTTTTTTTTTTTTTTTGCTCATTAACAAGAAATACACAAAATTTATCGAAAAAGGTTAACTTTTATTATTTTACTTTACATTTTATTACTATTACTTCACTAATATATAATTATACTTCAATTTATTACTCTGATACCTAGACACTTATAAAAGTGGAAAATGCTTATCCGGTCTAACAGCAGCAACAACGATAAGATAACCGTATACGGTTTTTCAATAAGTTGTAATTTTTTTCGCTATTTAAAAAATAATAATAATTAATTTGGGAATTTAACATGGAAACACTGATCCAATTATTAATCGCCGCACGAAAATTGACCGGATAGTTTCATCGTTTATTCGTTCGACTCTGCGAAAATCTCCAACGAGATTTATCGAATATCGTCGGACGTCAGTCGAGACTTACGATTTGATTTCAACTGGAAAATTCGTATTTATCGTGTTCGTCGATCCCGCATGGTACCTACTTATATCGATAGGTATATACATCAATTTATTCCGGTAGAAAGCGATACACATGATCGCCGTCGTCGCCGTCGTTCGCAGCCGCAAAATTCGAACGTGTCCGAATTGTTTTCGCGATGCTCTCCAATGTACACACACGGCGCGCTCGGTGCTTTTTACCGGTAACACAACAGTTAAAAAAAAAAAAAAAAAAAAAACCGACAGTCGCTCGATGGGCGCATGGGGGGGGGGGTTGGTAGGCGATCGGCGGATAGCGTGGCGAATACCGGCCGTAATATAACGAAAACCATTTACGGCGTAAATATTTAATAGATAACAAACATAAATCGTTTTTAATGTAACTCGATCGGTCAATTTTCATTTTCCCTTTGGTTTAAAGTGTAAGTGAAGTGCTTACAGTGCTTACACGCACACTGCGTGCAATATGTACGAGTATATATATATATATATATATGTACAGACGTGTTTCGATTCGTTTAACATCCGAACAAGGGACGGGTAAACGGCGGCGTTTAATCGCGTACTGACACGATATATTATTATATACGAGATTGTATCATCACCACGAGCATCAAAAAAATAAAAAATAAAAATAAATAAAAAAATTAGTCGTCATTAATTTTGTAGACGCGCGCGCTTGTTAATAACGCTGTCACAAGTATAGTACAATATTATTATACACTCGTATATACACCGATAAGGTACAATATTATAATAATGTAATATACCGACGGACAAAAAAAAAAATAATAAAAAAATATTATGCGTTTTAATCAACATTCCAACGTGATTTAACATTATTATATTATTTTTTTTTTTTTTTTCCATCATCTTCGCGCCCCCGCACCATCGCCGCGCGGCGGCTCGCGAGTATTATATTCTTTTTGTCCCGCGATAATAACGTGTAGCGTTTAAAAATATTCATATTAGTTAATCGTCGTGTACGGAAAACAAAAAAAAAAAAAAAATAAAGGGCTCCGGGTGCGGCGGCGGCGGCAGTGGCGGTAGCCGCGGCTTTTAAGGGGCCGAATATTTTCGGTGCTTGTAATGCCGTATGGGTAAAAAAGACTAATCATTAAACGCGACGGGGAGCGCGTTCATTAGTATTTTAGGTACCCATACACTTATACGGAGGTCTTGGGTGTGCTGCAGGAGACCGAAACACGGTCGCAAACTTCTCACGAGGAGGAAAAAAAAGAAACCACCGGGCGCTGTTTGTTTTTACGTGTATAGGTGTACGACGCCGGTCTCGGGTTTTTTATTGTTATTTTTTTTTTTTTATTATTTTTTATTTCTCCCCGAGGGCACTATACCGGCTATCGGCGTACTTGAAAATTTCATTATCGAATTACAAAATTTTTTTACGTGAACGAAGACGCGCGCCGCCGCGGCCGAGAGAGAGAGAGAAATAGAGAGAATGAGAGAGATAAAGAGAGAGAGAGAGAGAGAGAGCGCAGCAGCAAATATAACTACGCAATAAATATGTCGTAATAATAGCAGCGGGGTTAGGTACGTTTTTTTTTTTTTTTTTTATTACACCGGCCGACTTTGGAACCGCAAAACGATGTACACTACTGTTGTTTGCGATTTTTTTTGTACGCCAACGACATGCATAGTAATCGAATTTTTATTGTCTATACATATAAAACGGACGAATCGGAACGAAACAGTATTTATTTTATTCGGTTCTCCGCTATAATATAGGTAGTAAAATATTTTCATTTTTACGTACACGCCGTATCTCTAACCGTATTTATACCTAACCGTATTTCTCGTATATATTATTATTATTATTATTATTATTATTTTCACGCAATATATACAGATAGGTACGCCTTACCGTATATATAGATATATATTATTATTATTTTTTTTTTTTTTTAATTCCACAACGTTATATATTTCGTATATACATATGTGTAGGTTATAGTCGGTAGATCGTGGGAATGACGAGTATTTTTTTTTTTTTTTTTTTTATATAGACGGAAAACCTAACCATACGGATGCCAAAGTGTCATATTAATCTCCCTTTTGTAATAATAATAATAATAATAATAATAATAATAATTTTTATTTCATCCTCCATCGTCCGCGAGTCTCTCGATTGACTTATGGTATACGCCCGGAGGCCGGGGAATCAAAACATACACGAGACGCGTATTCGCCCGTGTAGATAATGTTGCGGCGAAACAATGTAAACGGCCGCGGAGCCTGGTCGCGGTCGTGATAAATCACGGGTTTTCGAACAGATATACGATTAAAATGAAGAAAAAAAAAATAAAAAAAAAAGTAAAAGAAAAAAAACACGAAAATAAAAACAATATATACACACACACACACACGCACGCACGCACGCATATTATATACGAGTATGTAGAGTTACAGTGGCCTCAGGCCCGTATCGGAGGGCCCCCCCGGTGAGCCGGTAACCGACGCTCCGAATAATTGGAAAACGTATTATAATGAACGCGGTAATAATTTATGGGTCTATACCGGACCGCGATCGGTATATGTGACCGCGATGATACGGTTACCACTATACCGTCAACTTTTAGTCCGCAAATCCCGGGGATTTATATATATATATGTATAAAATATAACACGTCTATAATATACAGGGCTCGGAACTTTATGCGCTAAAATACAATGGAATATGTGCATACGTACGCGCTAAAAAAAAAAAAAAGCTTATATATGCATTTGTACGGGATAAAACTTAAAAAAATGCGGCATTATTATTAGAAAAGAAAAGTAATTTTGTATTATTTGATTGCACGTGTTTTTTCGTTATATTCGACGTCTTTTCCAGAATTAACTTGCGAAATTGTCCGAAACTTTGATTTTTTTTTTTTTTTTTAGACAAGTGCTCATATTTGTATGTTAATATGTTGTTGGCTTTCGGTCTACTTTTGGTCTTCTTTACGTTTTATCGAACGTGCATGTTTTACTATTTACAAATACTGTATTACACTGGTCCGTCATTCCGAATCGCGACTCGTTTCGCAATATTTGCAAAACAACACCTTTGAATCAATAACCTGAAAACATTTCCACCAAACTCGGACACGAACGAATTTATACGACATAAATTTGAGATTTTTTTCTCTTCGGGCATTTTAACGAGCACGGTACCCACACGAACAATATTAACACACTAATTCAAGATTTTAACCGACCACCAGTTATTTTCGACATGCGTACACTCATACACACACACACACACACACTATGATTGGAATTAAGATATATTTTATTTAATTTTATAAAAAAGAGTGACTTCAATATTATTATATTAATATAAGATAAAACCCGGATTACATATTACAATCAATAAATTCTTAATGCAAATGATACGGCGGTGTGCGACGGCAACAATTGGCAGCTATTGGTAAACACTAAAAATGTTAGATAATACTAGGCCGATCGTAACAAATTTACAATCGATGCTCGTGAGTGTTATTCGAAATATAGACAAGGCGACCGACAGTGTTCGGCGGCTTTTTATTTTTTAATTATTTATATTAAAATTTTCAATTATTGTAAATTTGTTTGTTGTTGATTTAATAACATAATAATAATATGTTTAAAATATGCGAACACGCGTAAATTGAATAAGATATGCAACATCATTTTTTGTATTTTGATTGTATGTATTATAAAACCAATTTGTATCGAATCAGTTTTTTAATATGCGGCTTCATAACAAATATGCGAACTCGTGAAGTGCCGAGCCCCGGTAATAAACTAGATTTAATTATTCGTATGGTATTTGTATGGTTAAGGTTAAGGTACGACGCAAAAAAGAAATATTGAAATTAAATTAAAACTAGATAACGATTAGCTGATAGATTGATGCTGATTTGGTGGCCAGAGTCGAGTTTATGACTCCTCGGTCCGCCATTTTGCGTGTGAATTATAGGCGGGTTTATCGTTCTATATTATATATATATACTCTCTTATTGATATCTGACAACGGAATAATTGTAAATACGGACCAAGACGGCGACGATAAGATTCTAATTCCCACGGTGGTGCCGGAAAACGGTGGCTTCAGTGTTGCGTGCAACCGCCAAACCTAGCAAAGCGGATCTTTGCCGTTTTGTTTTGTTGTATCGACATACCCGAGGTATCCCGATAAAAACGCACGAAAGTAAAAAAAAAAAAAAAAAATCAAACACAAAAACAAGCGAAAACTGCAAATATAGCGATATTTCTTTACAAACTATCACGGTTCTAGCGTGATTATTTATCGGTTAGGTACCGGTTCTTGTTTGTTTTCGTGTTGTCACACTGGTTTTAATCGTACAATTAACGCGTTATTATTGCTGTAACAGTGTAACACTGATAACTGATAAGAGAGGGAAGTCCGTGTATCTACTTCAAATAAAAAAAAAAAAAAAACCTATTTATTGAGTATTTATGTTCGAATTTCTTTGAATAAAATAATATTAGTATAAAAACTACAAATTACATCTACCCGCAATACCGTAAGTAAATTATTGTTCCTGTATTTTTGTCGCATTAAAAAAAGAACTGGTAATATCAGTACCGGTAAAAGTATTTTTGGAACCAGACAAGAACCGGTAGGTTAGCTGGCCAATCATTTTTCAGGGACTGTCCCTACTTGCAATCGTTACATATTATAGAGAAGACCTGTATTGTCGACGTATTTAAGAGGGGATCGATTACGTTTACTTATCTGTTTCGAGTTTAATGTTTTATCGTTTCGCATTCGCTCGTTTTGACGGTTTTAATTTTTTTTAATTTTATAAATGAACACGAATTAGGTTAATCGTAATATATTTTATGCCTTGTTATATAATATATTTGTTCCCTTACATTGCCGCTGGCACTATTAGCACTAGCGATTTTAACGCAAGACTTTGTCATTTTACTTATAGTCACCGCCTACTAAACATTTTTTTTTTTTTTTGTTATTAATATTACCTATATTGTTACGACATCGTTTCAATTTATATTGTTTCGCGCATGAACGTAAAAGATTCATAAACAATATGAATGAAAGTGTTGTATATGTTTGTTCTAAATATACCTATGCACAAGGAACATTAGAAAGCTGAACGATAAAGATTTATTATATTGTTTTAAATAACCTACACCCAACACCAATGTTTATAATTTATTTTTATTAGTCCGAGGAGACATTTTCTTTTTAAATATATTTCTTATAGTAGGGCTAAAAATGTACGTACGTTTATTTAGTTTTTTATTTTTAACGAAATTCGTGTAATATTTTTAGAGAATAAAGTCGTAAAAACATGAATATAATGCAATATTATTATTATTTTTGTTTTATTATCGTTTAAAATTAATATCGTCATGTATAACGGTTTTACACGCAAAGAGTTCAGTATTGGAAGTTAAAAAAAAATAAGAAAAAAAGCAAATCAATTCCTTAAATTTGATTATTTTCAGGGGTTTTCGTTAGAAATAATATGGATGCTATTTAAGATGTGTATTTCAGTTTTTTATTTTCAAACAGAAAATATGTTAATAAAAAAAAACGTTTGCCTAATTATCGAAATGCCCCTGTACATTACACATGACTTATGCACACATTGCATTTCAACCTGTAAAACGAACGAATTAAAAACCGTTTAGAGAAATAATAAAAATCAACAGTCGCGCTGTTTTACCCGGTGGACAAAATCCAGGGATTTGTCATAATTAAAAAATCGGAAATCCGTCGCAAATCCGGATTATGCAACTCTGATTTTGGATATTTTTATAATGCAGTCACCATAATAAAAAATTCGAATTTTCGGATTCGTCGTAGACTCGCAGGAGTGATACCGCAGTCCTCGCTCCGGTGAAAGCAGCCCCGGACAAATTCCATCATCTGCTGTCCAACATAGACAGCACCACCGACACCACCGCGACGGCGCCGATACTCGCAAGATTAATTACTGTTGGCGTACGTGTGTAACAGGGGTTAAAAATTGTGAACTCGTCCGATAAGTATTTTTCTTCTTCTTCTTTTTTTTTTTTTTTTTCTACCAGTCAGCTAGCCCGCTGTTCTCTCCGCGTGCATTGTGCCGGGCACGTTATTATTATATTGTACGCCTCGATCGATCGCTTATCAAAACAATCGAAAATTAGTGGCCCCATTGTGTCGGTACACACCGGGTATTATATACTTATACCTATAAACTTCAACATATTATATCCTATACATACACGCGGATACACGGTTGCCCGAGTGTATAAACGAAAACGAGGCGGGCAAACGAATCTAACCGATGCACACCCGGGTCTCATGGAACCGCTGCAAATCCTTCGGCCGAGGAGCCCCTCCCGAAGGCTCGATGGGTGCAAAAAACGTCGTCTCGTCGGTTTTTCCGCGTCGGGGCATACGGTTTTTTTGGTGTGGGACGCACCACCACCTGGTCGTCACGAGCCTGAACGTACTCATAACAATTCTTCTTCTTCGTCTCTTGTTAATAATTCTTTAGGTTAGTTTATAGCGGCTCTCATCCATACCGCTCCACTCTAGCCGAGTATCTTTAGATCCCTGTATTCTTCCCTATTTGGTTTATATCCACCCGTGGCCTTGCTCATTCCACGTGTCCTTAGATTATTGTTTTTAGTAAGGTCTATTGTCTTATCGCTTCCGGATTGAATGCATTCGCACGGTTGCCGGTTTTTTATTTATTCCGTTTAAAACCACTTCGTTTGTCCGCGGAAATTTAGCGTTTTTCTTAAGCACCCGCATATCATATGCGGTTTACATTTTTCGACTGTATGCCTTATTAACTATGACAATTAGCATAGTAATTATTATCGTAATAAAATAATGTTGCATATTACGCATCACGGCTGTGGGTGGGTGTACCTATATTACTGTGGATGCGTTTATAAAAAAAAAAAAAAAAAAATAATAATAATAATAAAAAAATTAAACGAGAGGCGTTTATGATTAATGGCTCGCACGACGACGAGGTAAATAACATTCGAGTGGTTATAATATAATAATATGCCGTCGCCAATTGAAGAAGTCGCTTACTTATGTTATTTTTTTTTCCCCCCTTGTCGGGGAGAACAGAACAGAAAAAACCTAATTAGAGAATCAGCGGGGCGCACGTCGGGCGGGTGACCACGGGGGTCTTTGGCGGTTTTGTGAGCCCTTCGTCTGTCTGGACACGCCCTGCTACTGTAGAAGCAGCGCGTTCGTCCGTCTAAATCGTCTTCGCGACGACGTGCAGCCGGATTTATATTTAAGGGACCGCGGCGGCGTTTAACAGAACTAATAAACCGTCTAATATTTCCCCGGCTATGTTATCGCCACGATGATGACGATGATCGAATGGTGGAAAAGTGGTTTAGCCGTTGCCGATTCTTTGTCGGCGGGCGGCAAAACTGTTGCAGATAGGTAGGCAGGCATTTCGATGATTAAATTGTTTTTTTTTTCTTCTTCTTCTTCTTCTTCTTCTTCTTCTTTCTGTTTTTTTCTCGTCCTGCCCGCCACGAGTCCCTCGCCGCGATGCCGTAACAGCAGGGCAGCGCGCCGTAAGTCTTTCCCGTAATAATAATTCGCGTGTTTACAAATGTACAGAGAAAAAAAAAAAAAAACCAAAACCGCTACTACGCACATATAATGACACTGCGGGTATATATATACGGGGCTAGGAGATGTGCATTTCAGTGATCGGATTTTAATGGGATCCGTTTTTTTTTTTTTTTTTTTTTTTTATTGTTATTAATGTTTCGAACCGCGGGTGTGTAATCATAACCAAGTGACTTTGAACACGTCGTATAGATCACCAACGTTTAAATAAGACTGTGCAGCGGATTATTATAGACGTTAAACTGGTTTATTATATTATACTTTGTAATTTACTGGGAAAATATAGTTATATTATTTTTTCGAGCAATAATTTTTAAACGGTTTGTACGCACATCGTTCTTTCTCTCTCTCTATATAAATATATATATACACATACGTATATACGTTTAAAAATATTGTAGGTAAATAAATTATAATATTAAATCGGTTAAAACCCAGGCTCTGGGCGATTTTATTTTTCAACTCGGTCGAGTTAAGGTAAGTACGTCCATTTAATAATAAAAAGTTAAAAGTTCAAAATTCATTTTTACTATTTTTTAGTTAACCCGGTCGAGTTAAAAGTTATAATACACAATTTGTAAACAAGTTTTCTAACACTACGCTTAATTTATTTTTGTCCAATTCGAAACAAAACTGTAGCGTTTTCCACGGAAATTTTCATACAATTTTGAACATCTATAAAACGTCTGCAATATAGGTAATTCTAAATATTTTAATTTCTCGAAAATAATATCGAAAACGAAATAAATTAACTTGACCTCTTAAATTGAAATTTATTTCGTCGATTTCACGATAATTTAAAAAATAAAAATAAAATAAATTTATGTTGATCAGTTAAAATAAAATAAACTTTATTACTCGTTAATAAATACCACCCAGCCTAGGTAAAACCGCACGGGTGTACAACTAACGTAAATGGAATTAATATCGTTTTGCGAAATATTATAACAAGTATACTTGTCCAGTATATAACGTTATTATAATGACAAGATACATACATTACCGTACGTTACAGGAAAATAAAAATAGCGTACGGTATTACTGCGGGTAAAGCTGAAACGGCGCAAGATTTATACGTCATATTGCATCGCCAGATAGTATTGCCAAGAGAAAAAAAAAAAAATATTATAACCGGAAAAAATGGCTATATACGTTTCAAATGCACGTTATTGGACATCATTAACAATAATATCATTTTATTATTTATAAGCTCCTGTCTCATTGACAGTCTCATGACTTTTACCGCCTTCGCAACTGCCAACCTACATCATTTCCTATATCTCCGTCAAATCATCAATCCTTGCGATTTCATTCAGACATAATAAGAGAATATCAAGCCCGATATATTCCATTTAAACCATAAAAATAAACTAGCGAGTTGTTTTTTCTATGTGTAATTCAAAAGAAACCTTCTCCTGTAGCATTTCTCTCCGATTTTTGGCCGTCTTTCCCTGTTCTCTCGCACTCATCAATCACGTTGTTTTAAGGTCAGCTAGAGTGTATCCTGAAAAGTTACAAAAACGGACACACGCGTAAGATTATTGGAGTGTAATACGTCAAATACGATAAAATTATTGCGTCTAGAGACGATGCGGTCGAAACGATAATTGGAGAAATAACGCTAAAGACCGGGGAAAATATTCCTGTAAAAATATCCCGGCGGATTCGAAGCAAGACTTGGCTGAGTGACCGCGTCGCTTATACCGTCATTGCCCGGTCGGTGTGATATGTAAATATGTAAAACACGGGATGTTCGTTATTTTTTTTTATTTTTTTTTTTTGTTACTCGAGCGTACGGCGAGCGCGGGGATTCCAATTAAAATCGAAATACTATTAATATAATAATAAAATTGTATACGAGGCGAAAAAAAAAAAAAAATAAATAAAAATTAGTAAATTTATTATCGGTTTTCAAACGACGACGTCTCTCGTGCGGCACGACGGCGACGGCGACGGCGACGACGACGGTCGCCTTAATTCCGCGGGCGCGGGGAGTTTCGCGTGTCGGCAACCTACACCGGTGTCGGGACCCGGGTCCGTCGTGTGGTCGTCGCCGTCGCCGTAGGACGCGATAAACCCATCAGAAGCGACGGGCGTCCCGCACGGCCCTTTCCGGTAGCCTTGTATGTGCGCGAAACACATTATTATTATCGCTTATACACGTGTATCAATGCGTTTGTACATAATATTATAATACGCGTACGCGCGCGCATTAATACCTACGAAATATATTATTTATATATAATAATAATAAGAATGATAATATATTACACGCGCCAACATAAATATTATAATAATAATATTACGAGCGCGTGACGGTCGCCAATAAAATGTAGAGAAAAAAAAAAGAAAAAAAAAATCGCGGCGGCGGTGACCGTATATATATGTATATATATAATATTATATTATTATAATAATATCGTGATGGCGACATTTATTTTTTATGTTTTTTTTTTTTTTTTTTTCTACGTATTATTATTATTATTATTATTATTATCTTGTCCCGGGCCGTTTCGAACACGCGATCCAAATATTTAGACAACGCCGCCGCCGCCCCGCAATATGAATAATCGCGTCTGCGGGCCGCTGAGCCGGGCGGAAAAAAAAAAAAAAAAAAAAAAAAATGATAAATAAACGGACGACACACCGACCGGCGTTTTGCCGGGCTCGTACACGACGACGACGACGACGACGACCGAGAGCCCACACAGAGCCCGTGCCCGCGTATTATATTATTATATACACGTACGATAATAAAAAAATATTTCGTACGATACGCCGCCGCCGCGGTCCTTGGTACGATACGAAAAATAATAAAAATAAAATAAAAACAAATCGTATGGACGGGCGCGCGCGTATTATTTATATATAAAACTTAATTTTTATTATTTTTTTTTTTTTTACGTTCTTTTTACATTAAACGTTCGGAATCGCGCGCATATTATTATTATAATATTATACCTACGCTTTGTACTCGCGTAATAATAATAATAATAATAATAATCGCGTATATTTATACGCCGCCGTGCGCGAGCACACGGACGCATCCGCGGACCCGGCCGGAATGCAGTCGGCGAATAATACGCGGACGACGGGCCGACTACAGCCGGAGACCAGTTTGGTGGCAGCCATTTGTCACGTCGTCGTCGTCGTGCGCACGAGACCCCGGCGGTGCGCCTCCGCCGCCCAAGTCGCGCACCGACGACGACGACGACAAGTAAATTAGGCGCGTCGTCACTTACGCTTATTTCGCTTGTATACGATAATATTATTCACTCGCCGCCGCCCGTAGAAGACGTCTGATGCAAAATCAAGTATTCTTTTATATATATATATATATATATACAATAGCTAAAAAATGCCCGTAAAAAGCGTAATTGCCCTTGGATTTAACACACCCTGCCCAACTTTATCGGTCCTATCGCGGTTAGATTATCGTCGCGGTATTTTACTAAAAATGAAAATTAATACTACGATTTGTCGCTCTTGGGCTGTTAGGCGCCTACACCATACGATATATACCGCCAAAATTTCAAGTCTCTAGTTGTCCACCGGATTGGTCTGGACGGCGATCAGTGAGTGAGTGGTATTTGGCTTTTATATCTATAGAATAACGAATAAAGAAACATTTGTTTTACGGTGACTAAGCAACGATGGGTTCCCTGGTAACGTATTAATTATTGATTTGTGTATACATACAACGCTTTTCCTGTAAGAAAATCTTTAAATTTGCAATAAAACAAATTGACGGTCGCTTATCGAGATAAAAACTGTCCTATATGTTAAGTCGGACTAAATCGCACACATGAGCGTAGTCTTATCAAAATCGGTTGTGTAGTTTTAGAGTAGTTTTGTATAAAAATATTATATTATAATAACCACGAATATTATCGCGCGCCAGTGGCCAGTATGCCTCACGATAACCGCAAGAGATAAAATTAAAGAGATAAAATCCAAACTATATTTATACTATACGCGTAATATTCCCCGCAGATATTTACGATTATTTTTTATGTAGAAAATGTAATTTTTTTCGCATGCCATTTCATCGTATACTTTGTAATTGTTTAGAAAACGATCTAAAACCCCCCACCAAAAAAAACAAAACAAAAAACAAGATTATATAAGAATGCAAACAATACAAATAAAATCGATGAATAAATTTTAAACATTTATGAGTTATACAAATGGCTCCCCCCCCCTCGCCCACAGAATTTACTGTTATAACCGTTTTTCGGCCATCTCTTCGCAGCCCTCGCAGCCATATTTTCGATTTAATCGATGAAACATTTCTTATTTTTTTTTGTTTTTGTTTTGCGTCTGTTTGTTACGGGGTGACAAATATCCGTTTATTTAACAATCGTACTCGTTTTGTGTGCCGCCGTAATATTATTTGACAAATTTCACCCGGGACCGCGTTTCAATATTATTATCATCACGAGAGAAACCAACGCAACAATATCGTTCGCCACTCGCTTATAATATTAGGCCGGGCGCACATTGCGACGCAGGGACGTAGGGCAGCGCAGCGTAATTTTCTGTAATCTATTAGTTAGAATGTACTAGCGCATATTGGTAGGCAGGGCAGGGAACTTTGCCTGTGTCGAAATTTTTTTGTTTTTTTCAATATTACTCGGCATATCAATATCTATCTATATTGTAATATACAATAATATACAATGGAAGAAAAATTAATCGAAGCCGTTCGTCCACACAATATAATAGTAGCCATACTGATTACATGAAATCAAAATTAGAAAATAATTTATGGCACGAAATTGCTGAAGATGTCGAATTAAAGACCGGCAAGTACTTTAATAAATTATTTTAAATCAAAATAAATAAAGAATAATAATATAGAGTACATTGTTTTTGTAATTCAAATGTAAAATAAGAAGTGTAGGAATGTAAAATACGTAACTAAATTCTATTTTTATACTAGATATTTCATGATTAGGCGGCATCTTACGTAAAAAAAAAAAAAAAAAAAAAACGTGATTATTACAGATAACCGATAAAAAAAACCGCTCGGTGACTATAGGATAAAAATAATAATAACAACAAAAGTAAAAGTCGGTCCATTTCTTCGTCTGAATCGGACTCGGAACTTATGTCTATAGTTCGTTTAGTTCGGCCATAATTTGTACGTTTTGCGACCGATTATATACAAAGACGGGAAGGAACTGCGTTCACACAATATATTATATAATACTAGCCATGAAATGGTGTTTACCCACATGAAATCAATATTAAAAAATAATACTAAGGACTTCGTTAAATTGGTTAGGATTTAAACGGAAATAATCGGTGAACTGTCTATCCGAAAGTTCTGACGTCAGAACAAATGTCACCGTGACTATTTCTTTTCTTCGTGTACGCGCTTTTCCATATAGATTCATTTCCTGTTGACAGTGAATACAAAAGTAAATGTTCGTCCGTTTCTTCGTCTGAATCACACTCGTATTGGCCATAATTTGTACGTTCTACGACCGATTATACACAAAGACGGGATGGAACTGCGTTTCAACGTGCGGTCGTCTAAGTTGCGCAGTCTTTTACTGCTTTGACCTGCCCGGCTTAACCTAATCTAACCGGCGTTAGACCGCGTCTCAATGTGCGCCCGGCCTTATGGGCGAGTGAGTGACCCGCGGGCATTCCGGATGAATAATAGTAATTATATTTTATTCGACAATACGGGTCGAGTCCAAATACCGTACGCCGTAAACACAATGCAATATTATAATATCCTTAATATTATAGTACCTTAAACGAGGAATATTATAACGGCGGTAATTCAATATATTTATAATAATTAAACCGCGTGTAAATCATAAAATGTTTTTATTAAAAACATAGCCTAGAAACGTAGACGTAACCAGGTGCTCGGTTTAGCTCTTAATATTAATTTTGAGCGTCACCCCCCCCTCCAAAAAAAAAAAAAAAATTTTAAAATAAAATATTTCGATTTTAGTTGTAAAACGTCGTCTAAAAATACAATTAGTACGATATTGGAAAACGGTTACCGTCAAGAGCATATTTATGACAAACAAATTTAGTATTGGACATTTTTAGTTAGACTCTAACCCATCTCCCCCCTTTCACCGACTGAGGCTTTGTTACATCATTGCCTTGGAAACTTGGAATTTTTCGAACATTGCACGCGGTACAGCTTGAGAACGATTCGCTGTTGGCAATAGTCGGTGAAAAATATTACGGAAAACTATCGAAAACAGTCTAGTCCCTCAATTATAAATAAACAGTCTCGAGACTTGTCTTTGATGAAATATCTTTATGTCTTTCGGAAGTTTATCTAAGATAAAAAAAAAAAAAAAATTCATCTCTTTAGTAATTATCTGGATAAAATATGCACAACTGTAGTCCTACTTTTAATTAAAAATTCAAATTCACTAGCTATACATTATGTTTAATTTCCATCTAAATAAATTCCACTTCTTGTCTATCGTCATGTTCGTGATAATAATTTAAATGTTCGTAAACTTCGTACATCCCGGTATCTAGACGGTTTCCGAGCGGTTATCTTTGTGGCCAGACATAAATTTTACCCGTCTACGTCACGGCACCGATAATAACGAGTTAATCGTTTTTTATTTAAAGTCGATTTCAATACCGCACGGTATGTTTGATATTTTTTTTTTTTTTTTTTTTTTTTGTACGTAACGAACGGGCATCATAATATTACGTTCGGTCGTGTCAAGGCTTAATCTATTATTACACCGCGCGCGACACATGAAAAGAAAACGCCGAATACGAAAATATATATCGTGCGGCGGCGGCGGCGGCGGCGGCGGCGGAGGCAAGTGTCTTTTATGCCGTCGCGAAGACCGACAGACTTTTTTTATCTGTCGTTTGCTCAATGTCAGCTGGAAATCAATATTTGCCCGACACGTCGTAAAATGTACCTGTTGTTATTATTCTTATACTTCTTATTATTACTATTTAAAGACGAACGGCGAAAACGTGTTAATTCCGCCTTCCCCGGCGACAGTTCCCACGGACACGCAGAGAGGTGTCGTGTTTACCAAATAAAACTAACCGACCCTGTGTACACAGGGTAATGGCAATTACCTAAATTACCTCGTAGAACCGTTAACACACCGTAGTCATATACATATACGTATACACGAGGTACTAGTTACATATTGTAATATTATAATCAAATATACAAAAAAATAAAAAAAATAATATGTATAAATACACAGATAATCATTATTTAATGTAAGTTCCTGCGCGACCCTCATTTACATAAAACGTAATATGCGAGTTACTACTACGCGGGCGTATAAAAAAGACGTCGTCAGATCTATTATGTTAATTCCCGTATACACGGGTAAAAAAAAAAAAAGCGACGGGAAAAAAAATCCGGACTCGACCGAAAAATAGAGTATCCGGATATTTGGACGCCGAAATTTTAAATCCGACATTCATTGTAAATCCGATTTTGAAAATAGCGATTTATTTTTTATTAATATAATTTCTTCGATTCGTTTCTGATAAAACTATTATTATTATCTTATTGTTAATAGCGTTAAATACGTTTTTACAATACAAAAATTATCACAAATAGAAATTTATTTTCAAAAGCAAGAAAAAAAAAAATCAATCACATTACACTCTAATTTATATAATATTTATTACTAGCCGATCCGGCAAACGTTGTTTTACTCATAATAATACATAATTTCGGATTTTCGGATTTCAAAATCCGAAATTCCGGATTTATTAGATTTTCGGATAATCCGGATTTATGTCACATCACTAATAAATACTAGACAATATGCAAGTTCCCATAATACATATTTCTATGGCGACTTAAAATATTTTTCAAGTGTTTATAGTTATCACCAGGCAAAATATGTACTTAATAAATTAACTCGATAAAGTTAATAATAACTTAATAAAACTCAATAAATATGTATTTATATATGCATTAAAATTCTAAAAATATCCATTTGAAATATGCGCAAAAAAAAAATCATTTTTATTTTAACTATATTATTTTATAATTATTTTACTCGTCTTTATCAATCTTGATTTATTTTTGGCAAACTGTAAAACTCGTAAAAACCCGAACAGTCTCGTACAAGAATAAAAATAAAGCAAAATAAATGCTAAGACTATGTGAAAATGTTCGGGAACGTAAATAATGTCTTCAATTTATACGAAATACGCGCAAACAACTCCAAAAAATCGACTATATGCATAAGACTTTGTGTTTGCCATGATTTCCTGTGTAGCAAACCAAAAAAAAAAAAGAAGAAATTATTACTAATCGAGGAATATTCGGTATTTTACGTATACCTATACGCACGCTGTACGATTTACGCGGACATAATTTTCTGTACGAACAATTTCACGTTATAATATGTTTATAAGTAATTGATGTTTTTTTTTTTTTTAAAACATCTCTATGCAACCCCATTATTCCAAAAATAAAAATCTAAGTGCCCGTGAAATATTTCATGTATATACCTATACGTGTTTAAAGGTATCTAAAATTTAAAACGATTTGCGTGTAACTATTAAACTTCACTGGGGATAAGATAACTTTTAACTGTGTCTGCTTAACTTATAATCCAACTTGACCTAACCCAACCTAACATCTATGTAATTCTATATGAAAAATTGTCGTAAACACCGTAATCCCTACAACCAACTGTTTATAAATAAATTGGTCGACATTTATTACTGTAAGTGGCTAAATAGTAAAGATATAAATAATATAAATAATAATCACGTTAATCTATGGTTTTTTTTTTTTTTTTTTTTTTTTAATAAATAAATCAATATTCGTTTTAATTTTAATTAAAATTGTCCACAAATGTAAAAATAATATTGATACATTTGTTCGACACACACTTGTCTAAACAAAATACAAAATAACATTATACTTAATTCGATTGAAAATCATTATTTTAATAACATAAAATTTACATTTTTTTGATTCGGTTTGAAAAACAATGAACGTAGCGCAAGAAGTGAGATGTAAGCTTATAGACATTTCCATTCGTTTGCGAGAAATCGAGGACATATTACACAAACACAAATTTGAAACCCAATCATCACCTGTAGACGAGTGTGTGTGCTTTTGTTTATGCGGACAAGACTGTTCTTCAGAAACTCTGATAGCTGCAGAATCCATTCATAATAATAATTGCAGCAAAACAGGCGGAACAAAAGAACAATTACGTTCTGAAACACGGCGGAATAATAAAATATGCGAAGAATCGGCTAGAAGGAGCGAAAAAACCACTGCAGTCGGCGGTCCTAAAAAAAACCCGAAGAGATATAACGGGGGAAACGACTTTGAACTTTCCCGCGATCCGAGGAGCAATAATTTCAACTGCAAACAAAGTGCAAGTTATATACAAAACTGCGATCTCAATCAGTTCAAAAGTAAAGTTGACGATATACGACAAAAATTTATAACGTTTTTTAACGGAATCAACTTGAACGGCGAACAAAATACTGGTCATGGTCCACAGTGCGGTAGAAGTACGTAAATATATCCGCGAGAAATTTGAACGGCTATTAGCCGATATACCACTGTATAATATTTCTGTTGTATAAATAATATAAACCGATTGTTTTACGCGTCTTCGTGTATTATATAACGATAGTTATTTTAATAAACGTACTGATAGTTAAAACGTGCGCACGGGCACACGAAACGATCCAGGGTAATTTACTGTAAACAGAATTGTTAAACCATTAACAAATAAACTAACGTTAACTAATATAATGAACGTAGAATACAAAACCCAAATCTCGACATTTACTGGAAATCTTCGCCGGTTCGTCTTTAAATACGAACGCGGGTTCTCGGGAAGCCATATCTCAGCGGTTCCCAGAGTGTGCGCTGCCGTTGTCTTCACGGGGGCGCCGTGCCGTTAACCAGATAACTCTGGTCTAAAAATATTTATCACTAAAGGAATAGGAATTTCAAACCTCCCTGGCAATTATGGTTTTCCTTTTATGGATTTACGGGCTATAGTTGTCCTTGTTCGTCTGTTCAACCGGCCGACTGTCGTATGCGTAGCAACAGGCGTCCTCCCGAGCGCTATCAGCTTCTGGGTCTCCTGTTACTCAATCGTTGGTCGGTTAGGTGAATAAATAGCGTTTATTAAAAGTTTGGGAACGGCTGTTATATCCCACTTCTTGTTTGAAGAACCCGTGCACTATACGAGATTTTACATATACATATACCGAATCCAGTGGCGTACGTAAGAATTTGGTATGTGGTGGCGGCGGGGATGTAATGAACCGGAACATCAAAAATCTATTATATATTAATCTAACTAAAATCTAATTTTGTTATGCCGATGACGGGACGCCTAAAGTCTAATGTTTAAACGAATAACAAAAAAAAAAAAAAGAGCCTACGGGGAGGGGCGATATATTCCCCATCGTCTCGTCTGCACGTACGCCACTGACTGAACCGTACACCGCGGAGTCGCATAGAGTCGGGCGTAGAATTCGGTTTACAAAATGTCCGCGCTATGCGGTTAAACGACCGAAACCTCGTGTTTTCGGCCCCCGGAGACCGGAGACGTCGGCCGAACCGCTCGAACGATCCTTTACATATAAAACGCGCATATTGTATACGAGGTGTGACAATAGAATAACGAGACTTTTTGAATAAAAGTTGTTTATTTTAAAAATGTTATAATTTAATGATTATCACCTTCAAAGTACCTTCCCTCAGCATCAATACACTGTTGCATACGTCGCTGCCATTCTTGAAAACAGTGTTGCCAATTGCTTTCATTCAGCCCTTTTAGAAGTTCTACCGTTTTCATTTTTACGTCATCAACTGTTTGAAAATGGGAAAAGAAATAAGAAGAAAATAAGAAGAAGTCACAAGGAGCAAGGTCTGGCGAGTACGGGGGATGTTGAAGTACAGACATTTTTTTTTTCAGTTAAAAAACGTTGAATTGAAAATGCACTGTGAGCTGGAGCATTGTCTTGGTGAAGAACCCAGCCATTTTTCCATAGATCTGGTCGCTTCTTTCTGACACGTTCTCTTAATTTAATTAATACCTCTTTATAATAATATTGATTAATTAATTTTGTCGATTTTTTCAACGTTTTCGTTTGTTGAAGACGTGGTAGGACGTCCAGAACGATCATCGTCTTCGACGTCCTCCCTTCCACTACAAATCCGTTTGTGCCATTCAAAAACACGAGCTCTTGATAAACATTCTTCACCATAAACTTCACATAACATACGAAACGATTCCGCGGCAGTTTTTTTTAATTTAACAAGAAATTTAATGTTAACACATGTTGTTCGATTTTTATATCTAACATTTTTCGGCAGTATAGTCGCACTCGCACTAATAACAAGGCTACTAACGTATAAGAAAATGACTCAATGCCATCAGTGTTCATAGTACTTTTAGATAAGTGTTTTCTAATCATATTTCAATAATCGTTTTATAGATAACGTTAATAGTTTAGGTTATATTTAGAAAGTCTCGTTATTTTATTGTCATACCTCGTAAGATAACCCGGACCGGTGTTTGCCGTACACACGTCGCCGGCCGACCGTACCGTACACCCGTTAAGTCCTGTTCGATCGGTTCATATTTAATATTACGATTGCCCGCGTGCGCTCGGGAAATAACAATCGCAATTAGCCGAGTGAAACAAATAACATTTGTCACGGTTAATGAAACCCGCTTGTTCAAACTCTGTTCGCCGTGTGGTAAAAAACGAGCGCGCGCGCGCGATAAAACGACAATATAATAATACGTGGGTATATTATATACCTATCTCTATCACCGGAATATAACCTATTATTTTCACGGGGAGTTAAGGCAAACACACACGCACACGTATAGAAAACATCACGACGACCGCGATTGTTTAGACTTATGTAGTTATATATATATATATATATATATATATATAAGCACACACCTGCAGGTGGTCCTTAATCCAACGCAGAACCTATATTATGACACTTACTTAACTCGTATATAAAAAAAACCGTGTAATATAAACGGCGCCGCCGTCAATGATGAACTGCATAGTATAATAATATAACGTTGAGTTCGAAAAATCGATTACCTATACGTATGTACGCACTTGCATACGTTACGTGGCTAGTGAACCAGCCTGCCGAATAAACACGTCGTTTTCGAGAGAGAAAAAAATAAAAAATAACCATCGTATTCTTCCGAAAATGAGACCTGGCATATCCCGTTTTACTTTTTTTTTTTTTTTTTTACTACTCTTCTCGTAGAATTCCCTCCATTATCGCGATAATTTATATACCTATTTAAACGCCGGTCAAGCGTTTTCCAACCGAGACTGGATCTACAGTCAATATATTTCGAACATTTGATTTTCTTTAGAAACTTTTTATCTTAAAATTTAATTTCGATTAATTGATTTTAAACATCTGGAGAACAATAGACGTGAATTTACTCCGATTAGACGTTTTGGGAGGAAAACGGTCCTGCCCTTCAAAATAATATACAAACAGTTAGACCGTTTCGGTTTTTTTTTTTTTCGCGATTTGAAAACGCCAGTGTTTCTGGAACGTTATTAATGATTTAATGTCCAATTATAGTGTCTCGCGCGTTGTTGGTATAATATTTAGCTACCAGAATGAAAAAAAATAAACAACTTGTGAGGTGTAACCGTTCAGTGTCGAGGCGTCTCATCGTTTCGCCCCTCCGGCTATTGTTCCAGTTATTTATCGAACAAAACAAACCCTGCCCGTATTTACCGCCGATTTAATTGGAATAATTCAATTACACACTACTTTTCATTTTTCTCCTTGTGAGGCTACTCCCTACGATATTATCATGGCATACCTATACGGCGTACCACTTCCTTTCAATTTACCATGACCAACGCTCTCAAATCTCCGTCTACACCATTAATCAATTTTTTTTTTGTTTTTTTCTAGGCCCGCTTCAAGACCGCCCTTAGTGGTAGATTTTCTTATCGACGCCTTAATAAACAGGGTTGCCGCAAGTTTGAATTTTTCGAATTATCTAACTTGTCCGTGTGTCAATTTTTAAACGTGTGTGTAGGTGTTCGTACCCGGCCACGATAGAACAATGTTTGGTAATATGAGATTTCTAAAAAATGGAAATGGTTAAAAATAAGTAATACATCCAGAAATGCTCAAATAATAAATAATACATTTATAACGGCGACTACACGAAATAAATAGTTTTTTTTTTTTTAATACAATTTTTAGAAATTTAATATTAAATTTTTGAAATGCTAGTTAAAATTTCAAAATCATTGACATGTCAGATTCGTGGCAACCACGACAAAGAGTCAGTTAACCATCCAAGTATGTAACAATCGGTCCCCGCGGGTGTTCCCTATTTCGCCGACTTCTCGCGAAACTGCGTCAATAAGTAGTTTTAGAAACTCCTCCTCGGCTTTGTGAATACAACACACTCACCGCGGTATTTCAGTTACAACAATACAAATAATTATAACTAAATAAAACGCGAATTAAAAAAACAAAAAAAATCGTTAGATCCGAGCCGGCAACTGCGGTGTTGTTGTCTTACACTACCAAAATGCCTGTCTCTCCGCGCGTTTACTCGTATACCTATACAGACGTACGAGTTCTATAAAACGTCACGGATATACCTACGATACGAGAGTGTTTTGATACGGAACGTGAACATATATATAAGGATCACCGGATTGTTTTTTTTATTTATTTATTTATTTTATTTATTTATTTATTTTTTTTTTTTTTTTTTACCCTATCAGTCATACGTATTGACACGACTTCACTATACCGATAGCTGTCCGTCGTCGGAATGTATGTACCGCCGCCGCCGCCGACGTTATTAATATTTTTTTGACCACGCACAATAATAATAATAATAATAATAATAATAATAATAATAACGTTTTAATACGTTGATAGGATCTGACACGTGAAAAATGATGCGCGAAGCTAGGGGGGCCCCGGCGGAGGACCGGTGGACGCGGAGGAGTATGAAAAAAAAAATTCGTCCGTTCATTGTTCTTGCGGGCCGAATTTATATTATATATATATATATATATATATATATTTTTTTAGCCTCGGCCGAGTATATAGGTACGTTATATATATATATAACACGATTCCATTATTAAAAAAAAAAAAAATAACCCGACTGACGTCATGTGGAGAACGACAATATTGTGTTCGGTAGGACCGTTTTACCGCTCGGCTAGCACCGACCAATAAATCTTGACACGCCAGCGGCGCGCGGAGATCAGCTCTTGTACGCGCATATAACACGTACATAATAATATTATACGTTTATAAATAGTCGGTATTTTTTTTATCATTATTATTACTATTATTATTTTTTATTTTTTTTTCTCCTATCCCCGAAGCTGCTGACGGCGAATAATCGATTCGGACGCGTATTATTATACGGGTACCGCGTGATGTGTACGGCAGCAGCAGCAGCAGCAGGAGCAGCAGTCTCCACCGCGACAAAAGGGCCCGGTCCCCGAGCGGTTCGACAAAAAACAAAAAATAAAAAAAAAAAACCGTACACGTTATTCTCGTCGCGTCGAAATCCCGTCGGCTCGCACTTGCGCGTGATTAATCGTCGTCGGTCGCGGTGTCGGGAGGTAAATTTAATTTAATTTAATTTTTTTTTTTTCTTTTACCGAATAAATAGATTCCGAGCGTGAAAGATCCGCGACGCGAGTTTTCTGAACGCTCGACCGTAAAAATCCCCGAAAAACACCGAAACACGGTGCTCGCGTATACCTAAATATTATCAAATGCAATAGTTTTACGTATACATTTTTATTTCCTTGGTTATACGCAAGAAAAGAAAACGGCTATAGTTGTCCGACTTATCCAGTAGAATAACCGAGCGTCATTTAGAATCGTTTTTTAATTTTTTTTTTTCTTTTGCATACGATTTATCGTTACTTTCAGTACGGGTATGTATTTCGTGCGGTCCAGAGGCAAAATAAAACATTGGTATAAATTACAAATATTCAAATTGATATACGATGGAGATATTGAAGTAATTTTTATTCAATTATTTAGTATAGAAGCAGAAACGTCTGTCGTCTACACATAATATAATGTCGTATCAATTTCAATTTTTAAACTATCAATTTCTTATATCGACTTCCAATAAACTTATGTCGTTACTGTGTGGGTCACCCGGCAATGAAAAGCTGACACAATCGAAAACAAAGCCTCCCTACTCAAAAATGCCTTAAAACTAAACCTAACCACATCCTCGGAGATACGCAACATCAAGACTACCGAAGCGTGGCAGAAACACCGGACCAATATTACAAACAAGTCAAGAACCACGAAACCCTCTATCCTAATCTCCGCCTAAATCTCAAAAGAAGTAATGAGGTAATAATCACTCGAGTCAAAATAGGACACACGCACGTAATCCACTCCTTCCAGGTCACTAAAGTGTAAAGAGAAACACTATTTCACTATCGATCACATTGTGATCAAATGCCCAAAATACTACGAAACACGAAGAATCTTCACCAACTCAACCTCAGTCCAACAAGCTCTCAACGAAGATAATACAGAAAAAATAAACCAATTTGTTCATAAGTCTTTGTAAAAAAAGTGTAAATAATTGCAATTAATGTATTTTACTTCTTACCACCTACACTCCTAGTCTAAGTAGGCTAATAACCTTTGCTGTTGAAGTTTTAACTTTTAATAAAAAAAAATAAAAATAACAAAACTATCTATTCTGCGTACACAGAATTCCGTTCAAAGTGTAATATACTTATTATGTGCATAACCGAACATTTTACGCCGGATTTCCGGTACGGCGTTTCGATACGTACACTCATAAACAATCGAAATAAAATATGTACACCTCTATGGGTACCGCAGCGTTTTAAGACGAGTGTCGAGCTGTATAGGGAAAAAAAAAAAATACATATTACAATTAAAAAAATACAATGTGCCTACGTATATAGGTATCCTCCCAATAACACCTACACGTGCGGATATGGAAATATGAAAATAATATACGCGGGTATAAAAAAAAAAAAAAAAAAAAAAACGTGCGTGTGGTGCATATTGTATATTATAAATGTATAGGCAGTTATGGATTCGGAACGGTGTAAATCGATTCGGCGGATCTATGGTCGTCGTCAGCCTAACGTTTTTGTATAATGCGGTTTTTTTTTTTTTTTTTTTTTATCTTACACACACGACGCAATGAGTTATGGGCGAATTAAGTGACGGTTTGATGGGTATACCGGCTGCTCGCGGAGACGGATACAATCCCGTGTAGGAATATCCTATTTTATTGAATTTCAGATTTTAGTTTATTGTTTAAAACTATGCGATTATGCGTTTTATCTTTTGCTCGGCGGCGGTGGTATATTTTTCATCGTCAAAATAACGTCTAAAAAGTCCCCGGCGACTTTGACAATTACAAAATATTTTTTTTTTTAAATATCGACAACGAATGATGGGGATACCCCGGTTACCAGGGGAACAAAACACGACTGGCTGACTCGGAATCGTTTTTCCGACCGCAATCGGCTTATCGTTGCTTTCGGAATAAAAAACCGAATTCGCCTATACCGTCTAAACTTTCCGTCGCCTACAACAGTGGCTTAAACCCGCGGTGTAAAATGCGTCCGAAGGCTTTTTTGATTTTTTTTAATTTTCACGGTTTTCGCGACACGTCGAACTATTAAAAACGACTTCGAAAAAAGCGTGTTTGCGAGACAATAATAATGTTAGGCATCTACAATAGTATGAACAAAAAAAAAAAACATTGTTTTAAAACTAAATTAAAATAAAATAAAATGTGTTTTATTAAGTTATATTATATTGTTCAAACTATATATAAGTTTATCGTCAAGGTTAAATCAAATTTATACGAACAACATTGGTGAGTAGGCGTGCGCATATTATTATATTTGTGAACAGAATGTTTTAAAAATATACACCGGACGAGATTTGTACCAGTATATACTAAAAAAAAAATAAAAATATTTTTTTTGTTACAAAAAAACATACAACTATTAACGAATTTTAAATCTATAACCGTTATTATTATTTTTTTATTTTTTTATCACACAAGAAACGTCACTAACTATATTAAAATGTGTTTAATAATAAGTCGACTTACACAACGATAATCGAGCAGTGGGTAGCAGTGGTTTTTTTTTTTTTTTTTGAATAGTTTTAAACGTAAAAACTGATCGGTCGTCTTCAATACTTGTCGGATTAGTGCGCATTATATTTTATGCAAATGCAACGGGATAATGATATCGTTAATAATTTGATGTAATTAGTTATACTGCAATATTCCAATTCCCGAGCGATACGCCCAATTGGGCATTTTTTTTTAAAATGTTATTATAATTATGATTTGTAATAAATATTTTACTCGTATTGTATGTTTTCAATGGTTTCCAATGTTTTATTGTTAAATTCTCACGCTGGTGAATATATAGCGAACAAAATAATCACAACGAACACGTAGGTGTTTTGAATGAAATTAGTAATCGAACCGATCAAACCTAGACCAGAACGTTCTGCGTCTGTCGAACATATCGGTAATATTGAATTGATCCCGACAAATATTTATTGGTTGTATGAATTGAGTCCCTTCAGACTATTACCGTTATCCAGGAGAAGTCGTTCAAAAACATAAAGTTTTCGTCGTCATTCGTTATAATATTCATAGATTTCAAAGCATTTTGAATTTCACCTGTACGTTTAGGCACAGGATACGATTTTCGATGATGTATCGTTCGTGTTGAAATATCACTATTTTTAAATTCATTATGTAGAATCTTTGATGGTCGGCCAGAAACATCATCCACGGCGTTTCTTCGAACCCGATTTGTAATTATTTGTCTAGCGAGCACTTTTTCATCGCACTCTTCACGATCGTCTTCAATGCGATTTTCTAATATAACATTATTAGAGGATCTACACGGATTCAATTTAAAGGTATTAAAAATAATAACCTGGACTCAGTTCTATGTTCAACCCGCACAGCAAATTGCTGGTCGAATTGAAAATTTCCCGGATAGAAAATGGGGGGGGGGAGGGAGGACGAATGAAAAATGTACGCGTATTATAACGTAGGACGAACGATGGGGCACGGGCAGAAGACGACCGCGGGAAAACGAGAAAGAAACGAAACGGGAGCTAATGTAATAATAAATCTCGTCCGAGACGGTACGATGTGTTTTACGAAACAAATCGTGTGGTAAAGGAATCCCACAACGATAACGAGCTGTGGAGGAAGTCGCTATACGGACGGTGGACAGCGCCAGTAGGATATTCGACCGACTCTCTACGGATTGAATAAAAAAAAAAAAAAAAAAAAACCGAAATAAAAAATCGTAAAATACAAACGGCGCGCGCCGTTGACACGGCCGCGGCGGTCCGTCGACCAGTTTTACGTACGGACGAGGGGGGGGACACCACACACGGTGCACATATTACTCCTCGAAGATATATTATAACGGAACCGCGTTTTCGATACGAATGGTAATCGGACGGGTGTATACCGATCCGTTGACAACGGATAATAAAGATTACCGAGATAATATTTTTGACGTGGCCGGCCGCTCCTGCCGCGGGAAATCAATCCTCCCCGCGCGTACGCATTATTCTGGTACGATGGTGGCGGTGCCGGCAGACTTGTAACGTTACACTACGGACGTCGTCGCCGTCGTCCCGGTTACCATATGATTCGGTAGGTATTCCGATAGCGATAACTTTACAAAACTATCGGTTTCCATTAATCACGTCTCCGCGCCCGCGTTAAAAACCTATATACGGCGGGCATATATCGTCGGCGTGATACCGACGTCCTAGTTTAAAATATCGTCTTATTCGACCCCGATCGAGTTTTCCAGAGTTTATTATAATAAATATATACCGGGGCGGGCTGGGCCGATTATCAATGCCTCTCTTAACTCATAATTATTTTTGAATTTCCGATAAGTTTGTCGTTTGTGGAGCGTTTAATAGCTACTGTTATTAGTTTAGTGTGTGTGTGTGTGCCAAGTCACGATAGTGTAACGTTTTTAGTTAATTCGTACGTAATTTTTAATAATGGCCTCTTCAGATCCACGTCCGGTTCAAACAGCGCACTGTAATATTATTGATTCTTGTCGCAGAAAATGTTCAACCTGTCGATATACATCACCGGAGAGGAATCTCGGGCACATCGCTATGACCCTGGAAATAAACTCAGTCAATGGAGTTCCGTCATAAACATTCACCGTGCTCAAAAAAGTTCAAAGTCCGTCGGCGTTACAAGTCGTGTTAACTGATTTTTGGAATTCAAAATGTGTGATTCATACTGAATATTTGGAGAAAGGAACCGCAATTAATTCTGTACGCTGTACAGAAGAGACCTTAGAAAGACTTGACAAAAATAATAAAATGTGTCCGACCAAATGTCAACCAAGTTTTGTTTCAGCGCGACAACGCAAATTGCCTCATTGCAAGCAATCGAATCGCTGGGATTTCAAGTCATCCACCCTACGGACTACAGTCCGGATTTAGCACCGTATCAATTTTTTTTTTTTTTTTTGTTGTTTCCCAACATTGTTTCCCTTGTAGAACATCTTAAAGGTACAGAGTTCGATTCTGATGAGAAAATTAGAGCTAAAGTCAAGCGGTGGTTTGCTGTTCAAGATGAACAATTTCATTTGGACGACGGTACGAAACTTGTTAAGTGTTGGCGGAAATGCATTGACTTCTAGAAGGTAACCTGTTATAAGCTATGTTGAATAACAATAATAATGCGAAAATAAAAATAATAATTTATAATACTCTACACGCGTGTTTTTATTTCAATTAATTTACGTTGACTAGTTTTAAAGCTATATGCGTAAAGATGCATTCATTATTTATCAGTCCACCCTCGTATATATATATATAAATATATGTATGTTACAGTAGAAACCCTTAAATCCGTCAAAACTAGTTTCCACAAACACCTTTCGTTACAACTGGCTGTGACTAGTTACAACTAGAATTAACCTGGACCGTCGACGTTGGAACTAGTTGATCAAAATTAAAAATTATCTAGGGAAAATTCGATTCCCAGAATTAGTAATTTTCACACCGTTAGTTTAAACACCCGGGAAAATTACGACTTAACTATGCATTAGAATATCAAGTCCGTCAAGTATATCCGTTACAGGCGTTTATTAAATGTTCGGAACGGGATGATCGAACTTTGTTATTTGTTCGGGCAGGTTAGGTAAACTATCGTGGCGTTCACAATGGCACGGGATCTGATTTTAAAGTATTTAGTGTCGACCGCCGCCGCCGAATCGTCATTTGAAAATTTCCGACTAAAACTAGTTTTGACTAGTCAATACGTAAGTTTTTACGGATTTCGGGTTTTAACTGTAACATGTAAATGCGTATTACTATAAACTGCTATTAAATGAAATCCATCGGTAGAAAACGGTCGCCGAACGTGTTTTTCTTGGGTTGAAGTGACCGACCGTAAGTGCGACCGACCGTAAGTGCGACCGACTCGAATTTACGGGCACCCACGCGACGAACGGTCCTTCTACATACGAATATAACGTTTTTATTTTCTTCTTCGACATTTTAACCGATAAAAAAAAAAAAAAAACACTATCGAAATCAAATGGAACGGTATTATGGCCCGTCTACCGTTTACCGAACCGTAAACGATTGAAAATTACCGGATAGCCGGTAGATATCAGTGTCGCCGGAACGGTTTTCGAACCGAGGGGGCCAATGTTCATTGGCGTGTAAAGCGTTCTTACCAACAATAACGTAATTTAATAATACACAAATTATTTCCGAAATATTCCTAACCTAACCCCTACAGCGTGTTTACAAAAGGACGCTCTTTTTTAATTGGCCGTCATTTTTTTTTTTGCGGTTCAGTTGGTAACACTGTTGTTATGATATCTGTTATCTAGTATCACTCCGGTTTATTCTTCCCTGCTTGGTTATTTTTGATCGATCACCATGGAACAGCTAACCGTGGAGATCCGTGTTTTAGTTGTGAAAACATTTTACGGAAGCGGCGAAAGTTATGCGGAGACAGCTCGTCGTCACCGTACGCGACTCGGGCGGAATGCGGCTCCTGCAGTTTCAACAATTCGTCGTCGGCTTATGCAGAAGTTTGAAAGAACTGGTTCAACGGGTAACATTAAAAGTCCGGGCCGCCCTCGTTCACAACGTTCAGCTCAAAACGTAGCAACAGTGCGAGACCACGTCATTACGAGCCCAGCAAAATCACTTCGTCGACGTTCACAGGAGCTGGGGTTACGAGTCGGTACTGTTCGGAATATCCTTGTGAAAGATCTGAAGATGTACGCGTATACGATAATAACCTAACCTAACCGGAGGTTCTCCTGATTCCAATGATGTCATTTTTTTTTTTGTTTTTTGATTAAATTAAAGTGTTATTTTGGCATGTTTAAAAAGACCGTCCTTTTGTAAACACCCTTTATATATATATATATTTTTTTACCGCTCCAATTTATTTGTCTGTTGAACAATTTATTAAAAATAGTTGTTTTTGTCGTGTGTCGTGCGTTTTTCCATATTGTTTAGAAATTGTCAACCGTCAACTGTGGTTGTACGATATTGTTTCGATATTTCGTTTCAATATTCAACATAAGAATTTATCGGGAAACGATTGAAACACCTATATATTTCAGCGGCTGATACTCCTCTCCCCCCCCCCCCCGAGAATATTTCCTGCGAGGGCGATTACCCTCATAGAAGTTAGTAACAGAACCTAGAAGTTGGCTACCTTTATTTAGTAACACAAATTAACATCTCGGTGAAAAAAATACATGCTCGACACAAAAGTTGTCGGTCGAAAGCCAATCTCGTAGAACTATGGAACAATTGGAACATTGTACATAATCTTTAACGCCTAGATATTTGAAACTGGCTTCGCATAGTGTAAACTCGTCTTGACATTTAGATGTATATCAATAGTTCTCAGTCTCGATAAGAAAACTAGTAAACTACGGATATTTCGGATTTTCACTATCGCGAACCGAGTATAACAAATTTGGGAAACCATTCGAGTATTTTAATAAATCCATGACGAACACCCAGGATGTATAACGAACAAAACGCACGACTTTAATGGACGGTGGTAGCACTTGAAATAATTCGCAAGTATTACAAAATTAATGTTGGATTCAAAACATCCTGCACGACAACTATCGGCGTTGGATGAAATCTATGGTCATATTATTTTAAATTTCGTAAACCACGGAAAAAATATTTGAAATAAATACAAATTATGATTAAAAATACAGTGTTTTATTGTAGGAAAATAATGTGAATTTAAAATAGACTAAAATCATACTAGTTTCCCGGGGGTTTTGCTGCGCGACAGAACCGCTAAATTTATACTACTCCCCATTGCCCCCCCCGTTATTCCGGGGGTGGGGCCTCTGCATTATATTGTTTTATAATAAATCCCGTACGGTTTTAAAGGCACGGCGAGATTTTCACTGAACGTATTGTGTAAAACGACGATGACGACGTCTCTAAGATGACCAGAGATAATAATAGTAACGACACAATTCGCACGATAATATTAAGAGAGATTTCATTTTTTTTTTTTTTTTTTTTTTTTTTTCGTTTACATACCTACGCGAAAAATATCATAACAATGAACGGCCATAATAATACGAATGTTTGCGAAACGAACGCATATTGTTAATATCTTCCAATCGATTTAGTTGCGTACTCATGTGTAATTATTTCTAATCGGCCGTCTGCTTTAACGCGTACAACAATTGCAAAAAAAAAAAAAAAAAAAAACTATATTAAATTAAAAAAAAAAATAATAACTATAATGGAACCTATTGCCTTTAATAATAATTATTAAGGCTAGGATTTTAAAGCACAATAAATAACAAAAAAATTGCAATTGCCAGAAAAAAAGCATAGAAGAACCATATTTATTTATATAAAACGATATATGAACATAAATTGAATTAAATTAAAAAATTGAAAAATTATTTCAAATTAAAAAATAGAATTGACGATAATATATTTTAGTCAGATTGTCTGTTGTAAAACCAGACAAAATATTATAATAGATATATTATAATACAATCCACGGAAGTGTTTGGTGCACATTTCATACGTGCCGTTTCGTTTAAATCAAACCCATAAAAATTAATAATCGATGAAACACCACACAGTATGTTGTTGATGTCTTGTAATTGTTTTTAAAAAGAACGCGATTTAATTTCACCCGAAATCTCCATTAGTTTCATTCAGTTTTTTTAATTCTGTTTCTAAGACAATATTTATACATTTTGTCAACGGTTTGGTCAAATCATTTTATTATTATTGGCACAATAAACTTAATAAAAATCCCGAAACTGGAATAATTGCAAAGAAACAATAAAGCAATAAAAATGCATTTACATTAAAAAAAGCCGAAAAAAACAAAAAATGAATTTATTTAGAATCAGAATTACACGAAACGAATGTATTATAAAAATTACATTTCTATATCGTGTAGAAAAAAAAAAAAAGAAGCATATGCATTAAAATCCTAGGCCTAATAATTATTAAAATACGATTTATAATATAAAAGTTTTAACGGTGATATTTGAATAATAATCATAAAAAAAAAAAAAAAAAATGCCGGATATACTTCGCACCGTGTGTAAGCGCGTCACTGTTGTAGATGAAAATTTGAGATCAAATCACAAAAAACGATAAACCCTGTGCAAACCGAAAAAAACGTTCCGAACGAACGCATTATGTATTATTATTTATCGCTACAGGATAAGTTGACAATAATTGTTCGTGTATATAACTATAATCTTTAACATAAATTCTACCGAAAAAATAGCAACTTTGTACGGTGTCTAATAACACTTTTTTTCTTTTTTTTTTTCTTTTTTAAATGCAATCTACAATCTATACCACTTGGGCACAATAAAAAGATGAGAAACAGATTAGTTATATACAAATTATTTTTAAAAAATACATCATGTCCTTAATAACATTTATACATAAATACGTGACATTTTTTTAGGAAAGCAGCCACACTTTCATTTGTAATTTTAATTATATATATTTTTTCTAATTAATATTAATATTTGGTGGCAACGGGTCACGACACCGTTTCCGTTTTAACCGTCTCGGGGGGGTTGCCGGAGATTGTAGGATTAGCAAGGTTTTCGACAAGAGGATTGGGATGAGTTAAAATGCGAACATGGACACGTTTATAATATGTTTTAGCTTCTTCTGAAACTCAAGGCATTTTTAGGTCAGTATATATAGTGAAGTTAGAGACATAGGGGGAGGGGCATTTAATAATTTGCGAAGTTTTGGAACGTTTGAATTGTTTTAATGTTAGTTTTGTTTGCGTTTCGCCAAAGCTGAAGGCCGTATGTCCAAGGAGGCTTTAGTAGTGATTTATAAATAAGTGATTTAGTATTGATGCGAGTATATTTATTATTGTTCATGAGGTTTTTTTTTTTGTAGGCGTAGACGTAGGTTTAGATTTATTCTTTTGGTCCTACTATGGCTGGGCCCAGGTTTTTTTTATCGGTCGTTTTAAAAAAAAAAAAAAAAATATATTATTAGATTGTCGAGTGCCCATAACCGTTGTGACTAACCTCGTGCTCGCGTTTAATTATCATAGTTTTGGTGGAGAAAAAAAAAAAAAAAAACCTATAAAAAGGAGAGTAAACCACCGGTGTAATCGCCGGGCGAAAGAACTATCGGTTTATAATATTATGCGAACCGGTTTTCAATAGGCGCTCGGGGATCGTTATTGAAGCAAACAAACAGACCGCGGTCCAAAAACTCACTTTATACCGACGTTTTTCCGGTGTACGGTTCACACGCGGAAATAACGTTCGAATAAATTCGTAATATTCGTAAGTTGTTTTAACGACCGTAAGTAATTAGTCGTCTTGGCCCCGACGGAAAAGTGCTCCGAGTGTACAATAACCCGCGCGCCCCACGCGTATAATATCGGAACGAACGCGCGCTCGCTCAACGGGTATTTATATTATCGGCGCAATACTTTCTCTTTATAAATCGGTCGATATGGATTGTTTTTCTCTCTCTCTCTCTCTCTCTCACTCTCTTATGTTATGTCTTTTTGTTTGTTTGTTTTTTTTTTTTTTTTCTGTTCCGTTCTTTGTATTTCCCACAACACACGCGCCACTCTGTACACCAATAAACGGTACGGCTCGGCCCGCCGCGGCGTACCGGACGCGTGCGTGTTTACGGTTTAAACGGCTAGAAAACCGAATATTTATTATCGCTTGTATTACGCAAACAATACGGGCGACATTTGAATATTAGCTCTTTGTCCGGAACTCGTATATTACCGTTGTAATTGTAATATATCCGACGCGGCCGTGGAAATATTTATACAAGTTTTTCTATGTAAAACATAGGAAAAAAAATCTATTACTATTATAAACTATACCAGCCTTTGTTTTGGGGGTTTTTTTTTCTCTTCTACCATTCCGGAGCAGACGTTTTAGAAAACATCGAAATCGCCGTAACCCAAGATATTCGATTTAACGTTTCGGTAATACCTCCCCGGGAGGAATGGTTTTCCCATTATGAATTTAGGGCGGGGGACCCTAAATGAATCCTAGAATTTTGCTTTTGCCGAGTATGATATCCAGTAGTATAACTACACTCCCGGCATATGAATTTAGGGGGTACATACGAGGTGTGACAATAGAATAACGAGACTTTTTGAATAAAAGTTGTTTATTTTAAAAATGTTATAATTTAATGATTATCACCTTCAAAGTACCTTCTCTCAGCATCAATACACTGTTGCATACGTCGCTGCCATTCTTGAAAACAGTGTTGCCAATTGCTTTCATTCAGCCCTTTTAGAAGTTCTGCCGTTTTCATTTTTACGTCATCAACTGTTTGAAAATGGGAAAAGAAATAAGAAGAAGTCACGAGGAGCAAGGTCTGGCGAGTACGGGGGATGTTGAAGTACAGACATTTTTTTTTCAGTTAAAAAACGTTGAATTGAAAATGCACCGTGAGCTGGAGCATTGTCTTGGTGAAGAACCCAGCCATTTTTCCATAGATCTGGTCGCTTCTTTCTGACACGTTCTCTCAATTTAATTAATACCTCTTTATAATAATATTGATTAATTAATTTTGTCGATTTTTTCAACGTTTTCGTTTGTTGAAGACGTGGTAGGACGTCCAGAACGATCATCGTCTTCGACGTCCTCCCTTCCACTACAAATCCGTTTGTGCCATTCAAAAACACGAGCTCTTGATAAACATTCTTCACCATAGACTTCACATAACATACGAAACGATTCCGCGGCAGTTTTTTTTAATTTAACAAGAAATTTAATGTTAACACATGATGTTCGATTTTTATATCTAACATTTTCCGGCAGTATAGTCGAACTCGCACTAATAACAAGGCTACTAACGTATAAGAAAATGACTCGATGCCATCAGTGTTCATAGTACTTTTAGATAAGTGTTTTCTAATCATATTTCAATAATCGCTTTATAGATAACGTTAATAGTTTAGGTTATATTTAGAAAGTCTCGTTATTTTATTGTCACACCTCGTATACCCTAGTATAATCGTACCCGGGGGGGGGAGGGGGGCTATAGTTATCCCGGGTGTACGGTTCGCCTGTTCCGACCGCGGTCTGCACGGCAACAGGCGTCCTCCCGTGCGCAAATTATCCGCGTCAGCTTCTGGGTCTCCCGGTACTCGACGATATTCCTGAAAATGTTTTCATGTTACCGCCCCGATCCGCTGAGCGGTCGTGCCCATACGTTAAAACCGATAAACCGGGATAGGACTCTTTCTTAATGTAAACCGCAAATTTTACCCGGGGTATTACTGTAACGGACAGTGTTTTTTTTTGTTACCTCGAAAACTAACCCGGCAATAAAATATATATATATATATATATATATATATATTCTCGACAACTCCACAGTATACTCCTAAATTCGCGGACTAAACCCACACGGAGCAGACGTTCGCTATGGCCCGCCGGACCCGTTATTACGATACCGTTTATTACAATGTTAATAACACTGTTAATACGCCCGGACAGACGAATATAATCGTTTTTTTTTTTTTTTTTTTTCTCGACCAGTTTAAAAATCTAACGAAAACCGCATAGCTGATGGGTAATATATATATATATATACGACTATATACTTTGCGCGGTGCGTACACCTATCGTTCCGTTTTATCTTAACGGCTTTTTGCACAAAGTGCGCGGTATACGGTGGTATACGCGCATTTCGCTTTGAGTTTATCGTTCGTATATAAATATTATGTATTTGAGAGATTGTAATTTTTTTTTTTTTAAGCGAGATTTGTAGCCAAAAAAAAAAAAAAAAAAAACAAAACACGTTTAGTAAACATCTATAAGGAACAAAGGAAAAGTGAGATATTCGCGTGTAGAAGCCATCGAGATAAAGAGTCGAATACAATTTCTTTTAGTCGGTAACGACGAAAACGAGAAATCAATAAATCAAAGACAATTCCAATCGTCCAAAGTTCCAAAGCGCGATGATTGATAACGGTTGTCCTTCGTCGGGGATTTCGATAAGGAATCGATAATACGAAACAGATCCGGACGGTTTCTATATCGTTTCTAAACCCGTCGGGTTTTTTTTTTCTCTAAAAAATGAAAAGAAAAAACAAAGTCCAACCAGCGGGCCGTATTGGTTTTAGTGTGAAATGTTGAAAAATCTTTGGACCGGGAATCTCTCGCTCCAATCGGACATCATTCGTATAGAATTTTTGCTTGTCGTCGCATAACTATATCCTCGTATCCCGCATTCCTCCCCGCCGTCTACAGCCCGCACTTCCTTGCGGCGGTGCTAGCTGATTTTAATTTTAATTTTACGAAAAATACTGGGAAATAAAATTTTAAAAAAAAAAACCGTGTGCCTTAATCGCGATCGTCCGGCTGCGGACCGGCCCACATGTGTGTTAGCACACACACACACACACACAGTATACAAGACTCGCCGCCGCCGACGAGTTGTGTGTAATATTTTTTTAATTTTTTTTTTTTTTTTTTTTTTTTCGTATACTCGTGTATAATAATAATGTATACGATCCCGTCGATATCCGATCGCTTTTGTACCGCCGCCGACCGGACCCGACGGAAATCGCACGCTTGTCCGAGTAAAGTACACGAGGAGCGCGCATAAAACGTACCGCCGCGGCAGTTATTCCGTCTGTTAACATTACAAAACACGCATAATAATAATAATAATAATAATAATGAAAATATACTCGTATATAGTACGTTATAAGTTGTGGATACAATAATCAGTAAATATATATACATATATTGGCGTAGGATATTTTTTCTACGACCGTATTATAAGAATGATATATAAAAAAAAAAAAAAAAATCGTTTAGATCCCGCGAACGTAACGAGGTAACGGTATTGGTTTCACTGTACGAGATGCGGCGGAGCCGACTGACGAGTTTTTAGGTGCTGTATATAACGAACATTAAAACATAGGGGGAAAAAAAACGGTTTGTTTTATTTAAAACTATTAGGAAATCACAAATTTTTTTTTTTTAAATTATCTTTTGAATAAAGGATGTTTTCAAGATGGCCACCGTCAGCGACAATTTGGCATTTCTGTATGTGCTCTTTGGAGTTTTGGTATGATTTTCGGTACGTTTCGATTGACATGGCCGCGATTTCCTCGGTGATTCTCTCCTCCTGGTCGTCTCTGGTATGGGGCCGATGTTTGAAAACCTTATATCCTTAAGGAACCCCCAGATATGCTTAAATCGAGGGGGGGGGTTTACGTCACCTCTCAGAGAGACCAACCGCCCGGGGAACGTTTGTCGTAAAACAGCAAGCGAAATTCGAGCTGTGTGCGCTCTAGCCCCGTATTGTTAAAAATCGTTCGTCTCCCAAGTCATTTTCTTCAGCCGTTTCCCCCGGCCTGCGCTGCAGATAAAGTTTCCAACATCACACCGTTCCCGAAGCATCCGCGTGCTTCCGGGCAGACCGTCTTGGTGACCGCTCAATTGGCCTCTCTAACCAACTGCACACTATCGGTGGTCTTTGACGTTCTCGGCGCTCCGTGTCCACGTTCACTCGGTGTACTTTCAGTATTTTCCAATTGCCGAGTCCAAAATTCAATAGTAACAGTAACATAAGAGACAGATCTGTTGCGCACAATGCCAAGATGTAGACGAAAAGCCCTTTTGTGTTGCGATCACAGAATGTTAATTTTCAAAATACCCGAGCACGACGAAACCTCAAAGTACACCTGTCCAGACCGTGATTACTAAAAAAACGGCATAACTGTGTAATTCAAAGTAGACCACTAATATAGGCCTGCGCTTATCTAAACTTAAACTCATTAATAACCGCATTAAACTCGTCAGTCAGTTCCGCCACACCCTGTATTATGACGACCGTTTCCCGACCAAGAGGTGGGTGGGGGGTGTATCCTAACCTTACCCCGGGGAGGAATTTACATCGGGGACTGGAACCTCAGTGATTATATCGGTTCTGGTTCCGGTTCGGTTCGTAAATTTATAAAAAAAAAAAGGGTTCCGGTTAATACAGGTTTTTTTAAAATGCATAGTTTCAAATAGCAATGAACTCATTCATTTATTATATATTACCTATTATTGCTTATTGTGATTATTTTTTAAATAATGAGGCTACCGACAAATCGATTATTTTGTTGACAATAATAATCCTAATATTATTATTCGCTCTGTATAATGTTCGACTTCAAAAAACCAGCAAGTCATTTTCAAATAAACTTCATGACGTGCTTTCAGAAGTCTTATCCGATCAGTTAAGTAGACAGCGTGTACAATATTCTATTGCGATAGGCAACACAGCCGGGTGTCGAATCCTCTTAACGACTAAATATTATTATTATTCGTAGATATTCCCGTTGGAAATAACAGAATTTGTTGTTCGACCAGAACGTTTGTACTAACAAATGTTTGTATGTTTGTACTATCCACATTTGTGGATAAAAACCACCGACGGTCTTATAATATGATTGATTTTATATATATATATATATATATAAAATAAACGTACGATACGCTCTAAAACTACACAACCGATTTTGATAAGACTATGCTCGTGTGTGCGATTTGGTCCAAATTAAAATATAGGATAGTTTTTATCCCGACAAGTATAGATCGTCAATTTTTTTTTTTTATTGCAAATTTAATGATTTTTTTTTTATAGGAAACAAGTTGTATATATACACAAATCAATAATCGATACGTTACTCGGGAACCAACCGTTGCTTAGTTACCGAAAAACATAATTTTTTTTATTCGTTATTCCATAGATATCAAAGCCAAATGCCACTCACTCCGGCCACTACGACCACTGATTTTCATTTTTAATAAACCTTCGGGTTTTATACCGAATACGAACATTTTCAAACCATTCTGGCGATTGGAATTCGAGTTTTTCTTTGTCTTGCGCGGCTAAAAATGTATAAATTTTTTATCAGCGTTTTAAGGTCGAATTTAATAATGTCGACAATGTCTATTATTGAATTATCCCGTAACTATGGGTTTTTATATTTTTTTCTTCTTGTATTTTCTTCGTCTCGTACCGCGAGGCAGGGTGCGATTATAACGATAAATAATAATAATAATAATAATAATAAAAAAAAAAAAAAAAACAAAACGGGGATTTCGCACCGTATAATATATTTTGTGTCGTGCGCGTTATCCAGAGGTTATACACGTACACGTCGTTTTATACAGATTATTTTTTTTATTAATAATATTTTATATATATCGTAACGCCTAATGATATAGCGCACGTATACGCACAATTATGCTCTCCGGAGTAGGTGTATTGGGTTTCTTTTTAATTATACGTTTTAATATTTTTATGTTGAAAACCGTACGAGACGTTGAGTTTACGTTGTAACCAACACGATTTAATATAATAAAACTCTTTTTTTTTTTTTTTTTTTTTTTTTCTATTGTTTTAATAATCGTCGTCGGTTTTTCTGTACCGCGGCCCCTCGCCGTTAAAAAAAAAAAAAACCAAGCCTGTCCGATCCGCAATACCCTAAATATGTATTTTTTTTTTTTTTTTTTTTTTTTAACCTCTAGGCGTCTCGCGGACGGAGGGTTTTTTGTTTTATTGGCCGGTTCGCGGTCGTTTATTTAAGACAATTAATTACGGTTTTATTATTATTATTTAATTGCGGGCGTGTGTGTGTGCGCACAAAAGACACGCCGAAATTTTCCGGCCGAGAAATTTTATTGCTCTGCGTTTACCCCGGGTGACTCGATTTGTATTTATTTATTCATTCATTCATTCGTATGGTGGTTTACAACCGAGTACAGTAACACAGAACATACGACTCACTTATAACCATTGAAACAACTAGAAATTATTATCAGCTAACGAGTTAAACATATGCGTAGCACGCGGTCTAATTTTTAATTAGGACGGCCGTCGGGCCGCGCCCCCCATGTAAAATTCGAAGACCTTCCGTACCTTCTGGCCAGAAGAACGTACCGTACATTCTTCGACAAGATGGTTCATTGGTCGTACCGTTCCGTGGGCCTCGCACAATTCCGAATCCATTAAGTCCCATTTTGCCATTAGGCGATTGGGACTTTACTCGACCACGCCGAAAGCGATTAAGCCTAGACCGTCGTCTCCTAGGTATAGACGGAACCCCGGGCGCATTTGATTCGGTTCCTCGACTACGAACTCGTAATTGTGCTGCGGCTCGTTACATTTTTTTTTTTTTTTCCATTCCACCGGTCCTTAACGGTACAATAAGTTAATACTGTTGTCCGGCAGATTTTGAATATCGTCGTTAATCGATATAAGTTAACCGTCTTAAGATATATTTACCACACTCTCTGCTGAGGGCATCATCCCGTCAGATGTATGACCGAGGGATATTTGGAAATACCGGTAGCCAAGTAGTCGATTTTAGTGGTCCAGAAATAATTATCATTGCTCGATAAAACAAATAAATAGAAAACTCTGGAACGACTGAACCGATTCTAAACATTTGTTCACTAATAGAAAATAGCGTAGCTATTTGCCCGATTAAAAACACAGACCAAGTATTATTTCGATAAAAATACATAACGAGAAAATGCTGTTGTCTTCTCAGCGTCGATCAGGGAAATGTTCACTGTACACATTTCGATTAAACTTGTTTTTCTTCGTAAGCAATTGTGGTGTAAAAAATTGAATTACTTTGAACGTTTAACGAACACTTAGAATTTCGACAGGTTAAATTTAAATTATACACTTGATTGTATATATTTATATTTATAAACTAATACTATAAAATCATATCATTTGAATAAAACAATATTTTCAACCTTTAAGCTTACTAGTAGTACTATGATTTTTCGTGTAAGAAACTTTTCAAAGTATAACTCGCCTAAGTTGGATACTATTTTTCTTTTTTTACAAGTGACTAACTGTAGTGTAACTTATCAAACCGTAACCAGTGTTGTTGGTACGCAGATAAATGAAATTTATCTAGATATAGAGATGAAAAATACTGTTCGAAAACCGTTTAGGCATAGACAAAGACAAGAAATATATATTATTATTATTATTATTTTTTTTTTTTTTGTCGATTGTTGAGAACATTATAACGAGGAGATAAAAATGCAAACTGTTAGAATAATTCTGTAAAACAAAGAGCACAACAACACTAGGCAGAACGTTTTCTACGGCCTATGGGTAAAACGGGCAATTTTTTTTGTTATCTACATCGGCGTTTCTTAATGGTTTTTTTTTTATCCGTGGAACCCCTACTTTGTTTCAATAGTTTTAATGCGATATCTTATATCGGGACTATTTGCAAAAAAAAATTACAAAAATTAAACGAATCTAAGCACATTGGCCTTAATGAAAATATCGCTTTAATAAGCAATTTTAAGTAATCTAATCTAACCCGACCTAACCAAATTTGATCGAGAAATCAATCTTTGGATTCGAAATTGTGTCCAAAAAAAAAAAGGCACGCACCTCGTCCCTTAGCTAAAAAATACGAGTTAGTATCATTCCCCGAGATAACCTCGAGGTATGCTGGAGAACAGAAGTATGCACACTTCCCGTGTCTTCACGTAGGATTTCGAATAAACGGTTATTGAGAAGCCGAGATTTTACGAAGTTTATGATTTTGACGACCATATCATGAGCATTCTTATAACTAGTAGATAACTATTTTGCAGCGAGTGCTCGCCTATGTATTGTGCACTAAAACGGTTTTTGGTAATATTTTTAGTACGCTGTACGGCTCCGTGAATTATACCAGTCGTAGACTTTGCACAATCGGCACAGAATGCCAACGCAGTTGTCCCGCGGTATTTTTTGCTCTTCGCGAAAAGAATTTAGAAGACTAAATATTTCGACACCCCGTTGTTAGTACGCGTTGGCAGAGATTTGAATATTTCGAAAAGAAAAAAAAAACCACCGAAGTTTCGCGGAATCCTCGAGTGATCTCCGCGGAACACAGTTTAAGAAACTCTGATCTAGATAATAATTGTTCATCGTGGATCTGTGGGAATGTAACTCGACTCGGTTTACTAAAAAAATTCGAATGTCTCGGTTCGATCGTTACCATTGGGGTTTCAATATGGCGGGGGGAATCGTGACGCGCCCGATTTTCCGAATTCGTCGTAACAACCGCGGCGCGCGTGTACGCGGGCGGCACTGACTGTAAGGCCGTGTGCCGGCGGCGGCGGCGTCGGCGGCCGCGTAACAGCGAACCGTGAGAACCGGCGAGGACGTCCGTGTCGGGCCCGAGGTGCTCGGCGCGGAGCCGGTACGGTTCGCACGGTTTTACGCGCGGCGTACGACGGCGGCGGCGGCGGCGGCGGCGGCGACGACGACGACGACGACGACGACGGGACGGTGAAAAAAAGCGCACACGAAAAACCGGCGCGGCCGCGCGGAGTCCGTCGGCGTCCGGCCGGGGCGATTTATGCGTGCGGCGGGCGTCGTGCGCGGGTAATTCAATACGCGCGCAGTGCGCAGGTACAAGCTAGTTTTTTTTTTTATAATTCTTTATTTATTATTATTATTATTTTAATAGCGCACAGCCGGCGGAACGCGCGTACGCATTTAACCTCGTGCGATATTACGAGAATAATATAATATTATTATTATTATTATTATTATTATCTCGCACCGTTGTACGCCACGGAATACGTGTGCGCGCGCCCGGACTCTCGTTGTAGGCGGTCACAAGGCGCGGCGGAGTCGGTGGGAGACGGACGGCGAAATAAAATTTGAAAAAAAAAAATTAAAAGAAGACGAAAACCCGAATCGAACCGAACTCGCGTGGCGCGCGCGGCGTGTGCGTTCGCGTGTATGTGTGTGCGTGTGTGCGTGCGTGCGGGCGAGCGTGTGTGCGTGTGTAGCGCGCGCGTAGTGGGGAAACGAGTAGTGTAGTAGTAGTCGTAGTAGTCGCCCGCAGTCACCGACGACGGCCGGCACCACTGGCGTGCGTGTTGTGTATTATTATTATTGTTGTTGTTGTACCTATTGCACGTTGTTACCCGCCGCGGCCACGACGACCAGGAAAACGACGCACCGGTGCAGCAGTACCGCCGCGGCGACGACGACTACGACGACCGGGCGCGACAAACCGCCGTTTCCGGACACCACCGGAAGCGAAACGCCGCGCCGTCCGGGCGGAGGTACGTACGACGCACGCGTGTATTTTTTACATATATATATATATTGTTTTATTTCCGGATCACCCTAACTCGCATCCCTCCCACCGTCCCGTGACAGACTGACCCCACCCACCCACCCACCCACCCACCCGTCCACCGGCGCGATGAACTCTTTGCCGGCCGTGCAACAAGCACTGCACCACCATCGCCAACAACAACAACAACAACAACAACAACAACAACAACAACAACAACAACAGCAACAGCAGCAGCAGCAGCAGCAGCAGCAGCAGCAGCAGCAGCAGCAGCAACAGCAACAGCAGCAACATTCGTTGCCCAACAACAACAACATCAACAACAACAACAACAATAACAACACCAAGAACGAAGTGGCCATGGGGCAGTTGTTGCAGAGATCGCTACAGAACGTCGCGCTATCGTTGCAAACGACGTTCGTCTCGTCCCTGCAGCAGGCCGCCTTGTTACCGCCCGATTCGCCGGTGGCCGCGGCCCTCAATCTACAAGCGCTCGAGTCGTACATCACGCTGCAACGTTTGACCGCCGTACCCCGTCAACCGGCCGCCGAACGTTCGGCGCCCGTCACGGCGGGTAGCGTGGTGGTCGTACAAGAAGTGTTCGACGACGACGATGACGATAACGACGAGGACGACGAGGACGACGACCGGCCGTCGTCGTTATCGCTGTTGGACGACGAACGAGAAGACGACGACGACCACGACGACGACGACGACGACGACGACGACGAAGACGAGGACGGCGCACCGTCTCTGTCGGACGTCAAACGCGGTGCTGCGGTAGCTGTGGCGGCCGCAAAGGCCGCGGCCACGGCCGCCATAGTCGTCACCACCGCGACCGGCAGAAGCGGACGTTTACCGGCGTTCGCCAAAGAACTGTCCGGGCTGTCGCCCAGAGCCAACCGGTTGTCCGCGTCGTTGACCGCGGCCGCGGCCGCTACGAACACCGCGGACGAAGACCGTTCGGCGTCCGCCGTCGCCGCCGGCGGCGACGATCCCGTGGCCGCCGTCCGGCATCACCACGACGTCACCGGACCCGCGCCGCGGCCGAAAAAACAGTTCATCTGCCGGTTTTGCAACAGGCACTTCACCAAGTCGTACAACTTACTGATACACGAGCGCACCCACACGGACGAACGGCCGTACTCGTGCGACATTTGCAAAAAAGCGTTCCGAAGACAGGACCACCTCCGGGATCACAGGTGAATATTAATGAAATATTAATTATTATCGTTTGCACTCTTGTGCATTTCATTTGGGTTTTATTTATCCGGATTCGGTGAGTCGTCCGATAATTCGGGTGCCCTCCCCCCCCCCCGCCGGCGTGCCTTTCCCTCGAAACGCCAGATGATTCATTTGTACGCGTGCAGAGAGTACCCGCGTGTAGTTAAGACTTTAATAAAAAAAAAATAATAAAAACACTTCCTGCAGATCAGCCGTTCGGTTGGGCGCGGTCAAAGATACCAAATAGTTTAGGGTTTCCCGGCAGCGCGATTTTCACGCGGACGGATGTCGTCGGATTTCCGTAGTAAACTTATTTCCTATGAAATTCGACGGGGGTTTTTTTTCGTTATTTTTAATTGAATATCGAGAAAAAAAAAACCGTTTGCGTTCCTGTATTCTGTATACCATTTTTTTAAAAAAAAAAAATTTTTTTTTTTTAACAATACGATTTGTAGGAGGGGGGGTGGGGATTGTTGTCGGATGTCTTCCCCCTCCTTTGGCTGAGCGCTCGACTCCGAGGTAGGCAATTGACGTCGCGCGCGCGGGGTTTCGCACCGAAACCAATCGGAGGCCAGATAAACGATAATAATAGTAAAAGTATAAAAAAAAAAAAAAAAAAAATAATATATCGACGCGTCGTAAAATTTTATAGGTATAATATTTTTTTAATTTGTTTTTGTTCTTTTATCTACGTCCGCGGTTCTCTAGAAAACACGACGATTATCACGCGATGTCGAATCATTCCGATTTTCCGGGGCGTTTGGTTATACCGTAAATCCGAAATTTCGGAACTCCGACAATTCGTATTTTTTAAAATCTATTATATATATATTTTTTTTTTTTTTTTTTTATCGTATTTTCTACATATGTTTTCGTTCACTAGTATTTTGATATTGTTGGACAATTTTTACCGTACAGCGACGGTGCTTTACCGGACACCGTACAATTATGTAACAAATCAAATAATTGCAAATATTTGTCCAAAGGGCATTTACATACATTTACCTACGTATATACAGGGCGGCCGATTAGCCAAAGTTATTTATTTTTTTTAAATAAAAAACCTCAAGACGATGGGCCGTCTCTTTCTGGCCTACTTGGTGTATCGCTTTCAAACGTGCGTTGGGCGATTTCTTCTTGAATTTTGTTTTTTTTTTTACGTTTATAAATATTTCGAGGTTTCTGCGCGTATACTTTACTGGTGAAAGTTTCAAAATCCGCTTACGTACGCTTCGAATGTCAGTTAGTGTTTTCGTGCAGAACGACGTCTTGGACTCGTTATGAGTGCGGCGTCCTGGCAGCAGCGACGACGTTTTCGGGTGTACGAATGGGTTTTTTTTTTTTTTTTTTGTTCGTACGGGCTTCTTTTTTAATGCCGAACCCGTTACTTGAATGCTGGTTGGGTTCAATATTTTAATAGCCTTAGCTGAATGGTGGCGTTTAATGTCGAAACGAAGACGAAATGGCGGGGCCACATCATTATTTTTTTTTTGCAAAACGATTTTATTGCATGAGCACGTTGTGTCCTACCGCCAACTGTCCCGTGTTTACCGAATGACACGTTGTCTTTGGCCTAATAACGTTTTGCGAAAATTCTTATTGAGAAAATCTATCGATCTTTAAAACCGGCCGTTTCGGTGAAACAACAGTGGTCAAATGGTCAACATTTCAAAATAATTAATGTTACGTATGTGTTATCGTCGAATGATTTCGATAATAATAATAATTTTGTATTGTATTGTGTTCTAACCTAACTAAAAATAGACAATCGTATTATTATTGTTTTAATGATAATGACAGTGTGTTTCGAAACTAGCCGTCTGATTCAAAAAGATTATATTTATTGTAAGATTTGAATAATCAAGGTGCGATAAGTTTTACAAGTTAGTCGTTTGCATTGGGTTTTAGGTATAATATTTACAAAAGAAATCCAGCGTTCAGACCCAAAAGACTACTAGAATATGATTCAAATGAATATTAAAATCTATAATAAACCGTTAGGTTGATTGATTACCGAAATTGATACTAATACGAGGGAAAGTTAGTAGTATTTCTCCAGATGAAAGGCTGGCTCTGCTGTAGCTTCGACCGTCAAATACTTTACACACAACTAATAATAGTTAATCACAGGCCGATTTCTTTTTGTCTCGATTACAATAATCTTTACATCGAACACCGCCATAAACATATCAAATCATTATATTCGGCAATAAAATCACGTAAAAATTGTCGCCTACGATCTCCGTCACCGTGTCATTAACACCGAAAAACTGTCATTGTCCACCTCACGCCATCAATATTATCATCAGTAAACGATTCCATATCCGATTTTTCTATCGGTCTTCAGTACCGTTTTCCTAATACCGAATTTTATTCACGACATTATTACACGATCAATAATACCGCCATAGGTTAAAACGTGATAATACAAATGTTCAATGTAACCTCACTTTACTTGCACGACACACACACACATCTAAACGATATTCAAATTCCTCATAAACCTAATGAACCATGTCGCCTGTAATCTTCAATTCTTAAAGGTCTTTTGGACGGAGAGGTACATAAACATTGCTTTTTGTGTAACCCCAGAAAAAAAAAAAATCACAGATTGTAAGGTCCGTACAAAGTGTTGTGATCCATCGCAGCGGTAGCCGATCGTTAAGAAATTTGCGGACTTCTAGGGACTAATATGGTAGTATCCCCCACCCACCCACCATATCGTTGCAAGATGAAATCATCTCCATCGGCGTGTAGTTGTGTGGATAGCCGATTTTTTTTTTTTTAATCATTTGTAGATATGAAATGCTTGTTATCTGTTCAACATTTTCAACATTCGAAGTTCTTTGTCGACCCGATGACTTCCCGTCAACATAAGCGGGAGGTTTCGTGGGAGGTTTCGTGCCGTCTCCGAATACTTTGGCCTGTTGGGGGTTCCGTCGTTAAACCGTCGTCGAAAATCGCGATGCCCCGTACTAAAAACAGATTGGCACTTTTCGACAAGAGTTCATTTAGCCACGGCACTCGGCTAAGGTGCATCAATGCTATCGCAACTTATCGGTTTGTACTTCGTTTTCCGCAAAACTGCAGGAACAATATTTACAGTCTTCTAACCTAACCGGACGAATCGTCTTGAACCGCACTGCACTACTATACAGTAGGGAATATTATATAATAATTTATACAATTTTAAATCGTAAATCAAAGTCGTCCTGGCATTCTGGAAAATGTATCTAAGATAAAATACTACTAAAAGTGTCGGTGGTGTTTGAACCCCCGACTCCTGCACACCACCTGTACGCGGGCTTGCTTTCTAGTGTCCGTAGACGAAATTTCAGGGGTAATAAAATATACGAGGTGTGATAAAAAAAAACCACCCCGGGACTCTGTTAATAATATTTATATCGATTAAGATAACGAAAATGTCGTTGGATAAAGTTACGTTTTAACGAGAATTTCCACGCGTTGTTCTTCTGTTGCTTCCGTTGCGAATAATCGCCGCGTGACCGTAACGCGTTTTCGTAAAAATGCCATGAGAAATACGACGGGAAAAAAAATTTCACAAAAAAACCGCCCGCGTCAATAGGTTTTTTTTTTTTATAGATTTCGAGTTGATATTATTTTTCGGGCGCCCACGTATTACACGCTATAATAACACGCTGTACCCGTGTAACAGTATCAATCAAATTCCGAATTGTATTGTTACGCCGGTTTTTAAATATATCGTCGTACAATAATAATAATAATAGTAATAATAATCGGTCTATCGGCCGGTACCGTACAATAACCGAGACCCTTTGACCCGCGCGCAGTGACGCGCACGAAAAATACTCTCGGCGTGTATACGCCGCAACAACACCGTGTTCCTGTTCTAAGTGTATTACAATGATAAACGGGGTTCGGTTTTTTTTTTTTTTTTTCTTATTCTATAAACTCTTTTCGTCTCTATTCGAGTATTTCTGTACGGACGAACGTAAAACGACCGGCGATTATTATTATTGTAGTGCGCCGACCAATCGTCGCCCCGTTTTTCCCGGCACCACACCCGGACGTGTCTTCGCGGACGCGGGATTTCGCACCGGGAACGGATCACGAAAACATGCCTTCACGCCGTCATAGTGGTCGACGTGGGTGTAACACGGTCACGGGGGGGGGGCTGCTATAACATAGTGCGTCGAGACGGTATTGAACAAACGGCGAATAAGAAAAATCGCCGTCGCGGCCGGGAAGAGCCAAAACCCGCCCCATACATATACGGACGGGGATAAACGATGCGATCGTTGCCCACCAAATATCGGATTTCCCAGTGGGCTAACCCCGGTCGCGTTCATTTGAAACGCCGCGGTTTTTTTTTTTTTTTTTTTACGATTGCCGTTCAAAATTTATACTTGAAACGCTTTTGGAAAATTCGAAACGATCGCTTGCACATTAGCTAATCCGTTGTCATTGTTCTCCCGTGTGTTGGACAAGAGACAAGACTCGTAACGGTTCTTAATAAAATCATTTACCGCCTCAATAGCTCAAAGCCGGGCGCACATTGAGGCGCAGGGTAGGATTAGGTTAAGCCGGGCAGGTCAGAGCAGTAAAAGACTGCGCAACTTAGACGACCGCACACATTGAAACGCAGTTTCTTCGCGTCTTTGTGTATAATCGGTCGTAGAACGTACAAATTATGACCGAAATAGACGAATTATAGACATACAGTTATACGAAGTGTGATTCAGACGAAGAAACTGACGAACTTTTACTTTTGTATTCACTGTCAAAAGGAAATGAATCTATACGGAAAAGCGCGTACACGAAGAAAAGAAATAGTCACGGTGACATTTGTTCTGACGTCAGAACTTTCGGATAGACAGTTCACCGATTATTTCCGTTTAAATCGAAACCAATTTAACGAAGTCCTTAGTATTATTTTTTTAATATTGATTTCATGCGGGTAAACACCATTTCACGGCTAGTATTATATAATATATTGTGTGGACGAACGGCTTCGATTAATTTGTCTTCCGTTGTATACTATTGTATATTACAATATAGATAGGTATTGATATGCCGAGTAATATTGGAAAAAAAAAAAAAACCAAAAAATTTCGACACAGGCAAAGTTCTGCTCTACCCTGCCCTGTCTGCCAATATGCGTTAGTACATTCTAACTAATAGATTACAGAAAACTACGCTGCGCTGCCCCGATGTACGCCCGGCCTAAACGGACCGCTAAAATTTAATTCAGTGGAAATCGACGAAAAAAATAAAAATAATAATAAAAATGTTCAGAATAATTCGGATAAAGTCAAAACAATTGTGTACGGACGTCGAGTAACAATATCGTTTAATCTCCAAATGTTTCCGTAAAGCAATTGCTTTATGAAGATTTGTAGATTTTATGTAAAAAAAGAAAAAAAAGTCTTTTTTTTTTTTCCAACAAATAATTCACGATGTGTTATCGTGTGGGTATACGCACACGGACATCACATCTCGTTTGTTGTTATATCCACGAAAGCGTAAAAAAAAAAAAAAAAAACACGATAGTACTTAAATTGTTATTATTCCGTCCGCCGGCCGGATCGTAATTTCGTGAAACGTATTAATTTCGGCGATGGGTTTTTTTTTTAAAATTTTTTTTTTTTTTTTTTATCGTATTTTATTGATATGGCCCGTTATCGTGTACACCACCGGCGAGTCTCGTAGGCATACGGTCGTCGTGTTTTTTTACGACCGTTGTCATTTTATTTTACCCAACGGAACGGTACGATCGGGTGGGGCGTTTTATACGACGGGCACCGGATCGTGTCATGTACCACCTAGGCCTTCTTCGATATGTAACCCGGTAAAATTATACCACCCGCCTAGCCGTCGGTGGTGTTACAATAATAATTTAATATCGTCCCGGGGACGCGGCCGGCGGGACACACGTGCGGCTGGCTGGGCGTCGTTACCGGCGGTGGGTTACCCCGGAGAGTTAAAAAAAAAAAAAAAAAAAAAAAAAAAAATAAAAACCGTCGTCGTCGTCGGCGTTATCGTCGCGATCCATCTCGGGTGCCGCGCGCGTCCATCTGTTTCTCGAATGATAATTTACGGGGTCCGCCCGAAAGCGGTACGAAATAAATAATACGTTAGAAAAACAAAAAAAAAAAATAATAATAATAAACAAACGTAATAAAAATCAAAATCCCGCGTATCGAGTTACCGGGCGCGCGCGTCGTCGCCGCCGTCTTTTTACGAGACGGTGGTATTCCGTTCGCCGCGACGGATCCCCTACACGACGGGTTCCACCGATCATTTGCGCGATACACCCGTCCGGATTGTCGTCCGTTCTCCTTATATTATGTTCCGATCTTCTCCCGTTTATATATATATATATATATATTTTATTTTTAAATATAATACGTATTATAATAAACGGTCGCGTATTATGTTACGAGAACGGTTTGTCTGTTGAAAAACCCAAAAGAATTTTTATTATTACCCGTACGTCCGGATTTTAGGAAAGTCTGAATTTTACAAAACGGTAAACGTTTTACACGACCGTGCCGATACATTAAAAGTTACCGCACGTGCACTCTGTATACACGTACAAGATTTTTGTACACGTTTCTGTCGGGAAACGCGCCACAGCCAAGTGACGATTACATTTGTTATCCGACCAATAAAAATGCAAAGACAAACCCGCGCTCAAAACTCACAATTTACATGAATCTCTTATTAAACCCATGCGGTCCTACGGCGTTCAACTGTGGTTTAAGCCGCAAAAAATATCAAATATCAATAAATTACATAACCCTCCAGTCTAAAGCCTTACGCCGAACCCTAAACGCTCATCCGTATGTCTCAAGTGAAACAATACATAAAGACCTACAACACCTCCTCACGGTTAAACAAACAGCTGCTGGTATCTCGATATGAAAACTTCCATAAGCCACTTCTCAACAATTCAAACCCACTCATAGCACAACACTCTTCTCGCACCCTTCCCCCGAAATCCCCCTAGACGTCTAAAAAAGGTCTTGGCGTTAGAGACCTTCCAACCATAAAGATACCCCCCCGCCCCCACAACACTTGGGCTATTGAGTAACGTTCATACGTTATCATTTAAAATAAAGTAAGAGTCAGTAGGAGAACCCGGTAATAATGATCGGTTGCTTCTCAAGTCGTTACATGCTATTATATTATTTGTTTTCCTCCCCCCACCCACAATTACTTATTGTACAGATTGTAATTATATTTTTTCTAATAATAATAAAAAAATAAAAAATAAAACATTGTTATCGTTGTTGCCGTAAAATAATAGATTAACCCGCCGTGTGCGGTTTAACCTAACGCCATTCTCGTTGTAGACATTTCGTTCGTAGATCTTGGTAAAAATCGTATTAATGAAATAACAATAGTTTTTTTATCTTCGATTTACCCCCATCGCGCTGAAACGGGACTTTGATGTCCAGATTCGGTGTAAAAAACATTATGGTAACCCTACATATACACCTCGTCGGTATATTTCGTAGGTGTACAGTAAAACCTCACTGTAAGACACACGGAAAATGTCAATTGTCCCGGGGGGGGGGGGTTCAAATAAATAGTAATGAAATCGGGGTTGAAACGTATAAAATACGGTATTGTATAAAACGCGTGCGCATAATTATGTACGTTTTATACCGTATGAAAATAAAATCCATTAGAAACAAAAATGGAAATATAAATTATAAATAGACAGTTGTGGTGTTGTGATTATATCATCGCGGACGTATTTATTGTACTCGTGATATTTATAACCAGGGCTCGTTAGTTCCGTGCATAGGTTTGAATGTTTATTTTGCTACATAGGAAAACGTGCGCTAAGTGAAGTATAAATCCGTTTCACAACAATATTAAAAAAAAAAAAAAAAATACAATGTTTAATTGTGCAATTGTTTATTGCATATTTTGGATAATTTGGCATGTTCGACGACATATAGTAGATTTTTTTTTTTTTTTTGGAGTTATTAGCGCGTATTTCGTATAAATCGAGGAAATTATTATTTCTTATTTACTTTCCCGAAAATGTTTCCATAATAATCTTAGTATTCGTTTTAAAGTTAAAAAAAAAAAATCGATCGGAAACTAATTAATATTTATTTTTCATATTTTACGGCTGCGTATTTTCTAATAAAGTAATTTTAAATACACATTCAAAAGAGTATATAGATTTTTTGAATTAATATTAACCGTTTTTTTTTTTCTTCTTTTTTACATATATTTGTTGGGAAAAAAAAAATTAGGTATATTTAATATATATTTTACGGCGTTATAGTTGCATATTTCGACAATTTTAAAATGCGTGTGTTAACGGAATTTCGGTCATAAACACCCGAGCTCCTCTCTAGTAGTAATATTAATGAAACGGCGTCATAAAATTTATTACGCATTTCATTGAAATCCGTTTTTGTCAAACGCGCGCGATCCACTGGATGTCGGCGCGTGCACTCTACAAAGAATCGCCGAGCGTCATGACCGTGTTTGTCGATAACGATAATTTTTATTGGACGCCCAAATATTGCCGCGCGATAATCGTACGGGAAATCTGTACTCGAACATTGACCATAGTCTGTACAGACAAGACCGCCGGAGATTACGCGTGTGATCGCCATAAAAAATCGATAGCGTTGCCTAATATTAATAAAACTCCGGAAATGTCTTCGAAAGTCGACTTGACCGCCGACCGAATGGCCTAAAAACCCTAAAGGTTCTCAGGCGTTGTCCACACCATTGCCGGTAACGTTTCCGTTTCGCGTGGTTACTATCGTCTTACGGATAGGATCTATTGTTAAATTTATCTATCGGGCATATGCAATAAGTAAGATATTTGGCGGGAAAGTGGAGTACGAAATTATCTAACACTTGATGCCATCAGCCATTTGAATTGCCTATTCTTGCTCGGGTAACGATCGCTTCCTCCCTTCTTTTACTATCTTGGGTATGTTTCCATTTTTTTAATATTTAGTTTTATATTTCTTAATTTGTTCGAGAGAGAGAGAGAGAGAGAGAGAGAGGTAACGATATTGGTTCAATATTTCTGCCATTCTTCGTTAGATTTGTTTCGAATAATATTAAATGACTCGGATAGTGTTATAGATTTAGTTTGTGTGGTGGACAGAGAAGAGGTCGCTATGTCGGTGGCTAATGAGTCTGCCTTTGCGTTTCCCGATGTCCCGGCGTGTGAGGGGACCCACATGAACTCTGTGGTTTTTTTTTTGCATTCTAGATATCAGTTCTTGCGTGGCCGGACTAATTCATTTTTTTCGATGTGCGTTTGGAAATCGATGTAAGAGCGCTCAAGGAGTCGCTAATGATGATACTAGGGTTGACCGAGTTAGAGGCTGATATAATTTTAAGCGCTTGGTTTAGGTTAGGTTTAGGTGATAGCTCTACAAAAGACTAGTGAGGGGAGACAGTTGGAACATATGGTTTTCTCGTTCAGTGATGGCTAACTGAAAACCAACCACATTGTGGTTCTTAGAAGCATCGGGATATGATGGTTTTGATTATGGACGCAAACGTGAATTAGGAATCATAACTTTATAAAGTGGAACAAACGTATGTGTCGGTATTGACGCGGAAAGAGTGCACACACGAGGAGAACGACAGAACCCCGGAAGGACCTCCAAGCTGACACGTAGGAGTGACAAGTAAGAGACGGGGACGTGTGTGTGTGTATATAGGGAGAGAAAAATGGGAGAAAAAAGTGTGTGCTGTCGTCCGGTCGATCAATATAATATTTTATTATAAATGTATTCGATTATTTAAATTGAAATATTGACAAATACAATTTCACTATATCCTAATGAATTGTAATGATCGGTGTTTCTTAAATTGTGTTCCGCGGAGATCACTTAAAGGTTCCGCGAAACTTCAGTGTTATTTTTTCTCCAAAATATTGAAATCTTTACCAATACGTACTACTGAAATATTTAGGCTTCCGAATTATTTTATTGAAGAGGAAAAAAAAATACCGCGGGACAACTGCGTTGATATCTGTACCGATTGTGCAAAGTCTACAACTGGTATAATTAACGGAGCTGTACAGCGTACTAAAAATATTACCAAAAACCGTTTTAGTGGCCACTGGCACACACATAGGCGAGCATTCGCTGCAAATTAAAAGTTATTTACCAGTTATAAGAACCACGCTCTTGGTGTGGTCGTCAAAATCATAAACTTCATTAAATCACGGTTTTTAAATAATCGTTTATTTAAAATCCTACATGAGGACGCGGGAAGTGTACGTACTTCTGTTCTCTTACATACCGAGATCAGGTGGTTAACTCGAGGAAAGATACTAACTCGGTTTTTGAGCTAAGGGACGAGGTGCGTGCCTTTTTTTTTTTTTTTTTTGGACACAATTTCGAATTAAAAGATCGATTTCTCGATCAAATTTGGTTACTTAAAATTGTTTATTCAAACGAAATTTTTACAAAGATCAACGAGCTTAGTGTCGCTTAATTTTTGTCATTTTTATTGCAAATAGTCCCGATATAAAATGTCGCATTAAAACTATTGAAACAAAGTGGGGGTTCCGCGATAAAAGCGCATATAACAAAAAGGTTTCACGGATAAAAATAAAAAAAAAAAAAAAACCATTGAGAAACGTTGCTGTGGATAGTAAACTCGTCGAACAGTTTTGCTACCGGACGAGAATTTTACCTAAATGATAACATAGGAAATCGAATTTTCGAGGTTCGCCCAGAAACACTTTGGGAGTAGGGGGAGAAAACAGACCAATATTATAATATTACGTCGACGGTCGTCGATAGATTTCACTCGGTTTTTTTTTTTTTTTTATCCGTTTTATATTATATTCGTCGACTTTCGCTAAAACTCGCCGCGCACATGATTTTATTATCAATCGAACCGGCGTGGGCGTACGATTTTTCCGTTGGTTATATTCCGATTTACATATTATTATTACGACGATACGACACGGCGTATTATTTCGCATTCGCCTATTCATATCGATCCGGTTGGGTCCGGAATTCTTTGTGTCCTCGTCTTCACGACTCTGGGAAGGGAAGGGGGGAAACGGTAATATTATATTAAAAAAAAAAATCGAATGTTTTTTTTTTTGTCGACAAATCTGCCGTAATCGTATTTTTAATCCCTCCGTACACCGTCGCCCAGTAATCCGATCTGTTTTGCGCGCCGGACGTCTTCTCTCGGGGTCGCGGATTTTTTAATAACGGGTCTTAACGATCCGTTAACGATAATCACTGGATTGGTTGTTGGATTTCTTTTCTTTTAATTTTTTTTTTTCTTTACGCGCGTAACCTAAAACGACAAAAAAATTGCGAGCGATGAAAAACACTATTGAAATCGATGATCGCATATTCGAACACCGAGCGTACCGTTTAGGAATGTAAATGTTTGAAAATCCAACTCAAAAGTGTTTTGTAAACCGCTGGCGCGATAGAATTGGTTTCTTGTAAAACATGTTTTTTGTGTAAAAAAAAAAAAAAAAACCGTTCTTCCCTATTATGTAAAATTTGAGTTTATTTTACAGTGTACCTTGCCGATTGTTTCACAATAAAGACTTGCGTAATATTGGGCTATTTGTACATTTTAAATTACTTTTTTTAATTTTTATCTCAAAAAACCTAACGTTGCTCTGGTAATCCTCGTAAACAACGGGCGTGACAACATTTTCTCAACGGATATTCTATAGACGCCCGTCCGTACAATATTATTATGTACTACGATATAATACTTATCCGTGTAAAAAAAAAAAAAACGTTATAGGAAAAATCGTTTCATTTCTCGGAGTTGTTTTTTTATTTTTATTTTTTTAACGCTCCGGTATGATACGCGCGTTGGCGAACGACCGGACGACGAGCAGCGGCCCCGACGGCAGCACGACGATATAATAATAATATACTCGTATTATAATAAAAAATAATAAAAAATCGGCGAGTTCCCCGCGAATTATTATATTATTATTGCATATATACGGGCGATAAAAATTACGTCGTTTTGACGTGTCGTCGAAAAACCAGTCTGCGGTCCGGAAAAGAACGACCGAACAGCACGCGAGACGGACGACGGACGACGGCGTCGTCGTATTATCGTAAAAATTATTTTAACGTCGTCGTTAGGTCAGCGGTTTTATTGGACGCGTAACAAATAATAATAAAAAAAAAGGATAGAAAAAATAAATAATAATAATAACAATAAAAAAACGGATGTGTGGCGCGAGCGCGCAATAAATTTGTCACCGATACGGCGTCAGTTGGCGAGCGTTTTCGTCACGCGCTCGGGATAAAAAAAAATAAAAAAAAAAATAAAAAATATATGAATATAAAAAAAAAAAAAATCACGTTGGCGTTCAGATCGCGGGTCGATATTAATTATTGTTATTATCATCAGACCTACGGTTTACCGCCGTATTTCACTATATTATCGTACCCAAAAGGTCTTCTTTTTTTTTTTCTACCCTTTACCGTTTCCTCTTTTCTGTCCGGGAAATTAAAAAAAAATAAAATACAATTTTAATTTCGTTTCGCGTTTATATTTTGTCTTACTTAAGACGGATTTTTTTTTTTTCTTCTTGGATTTTCGTTTTGACCGGCCGAATATAGTTTTTTTTTTTCCCAACAAATTTTAACTTATTATCGCCCGTGCCCGAAAACGCAACGATCGGCCGCTCCGAGCCCGACCCGCGGGGGCCGGTCGACCGCGACAACAATGGACGCCGCGGAAGAATAAAAATAATAATAACAGTACGCGGACACTTCGGCACCGCTCTTGTGGGCGCGATGATCCCGTCCCGTCCCGTCCATTTATCACCCCGGCCGCCGTGGGAACGCGAAAAGGTCAAATGGTGGCCACACGTTCAAAAGAACACCGACGATGACGACGGCGACGGCGACGACGGCCCAGAGTAGGGTACACCCCCTATAATAGGACCGACGACGGTGTTACCTATGGTTTAATGGCTTCATTATGTTTTTTTTTTTTTTTTTTTTTTTTTCCGACCGTATTGTGATTGCGTGTGTCGTGTGCCGCCGCCGGTCCATTAAAAAAAAAAAAAAACCGATTGCACAATATTGGATATATAATATACGTGGATTTCGACCGGGCCACGGCGAGTTCTTAGCCGGGTCTCCGGCAAGACGCAATAGTGGTAAAGGCTTTTTTTTTTTTTTTTTTTTTATCGATAAAAAACCGTCCGACAGCAGCCGGCGCTGCGGCGTCCTCCCTATCGACGGTTACCGTCGCGGTATACGGTATACACAAGATGACCGATAACCGTTATCGAGTATTCCGCACCGTCGTGTGATACCAATAACAGCATCTTCAATTTTCACGATATTCTATAATAGAATCTTCTAATTGCGCATTTTATAATTTAAACCAAAAAACAAAAAAAAAAAAAAACTATAACCCCCAGCCAACGAAACATTATTTAGTATATTTCCGAGCGGGAATGTTTTAACATCCAAAACACCGATCGCGATCTTTACTTAAGTGGTTTGTATCGACATAAGCCGATATTGAAGATATTTTCGGAGGAAACCCGTCCAATAACAGTCTGTGGAATATGAAAAAGAGAACATTTAAAAAATCGGATTTTCAGCCGGCACGAAATTGTCATTTTCAATATCGACTCGCAGTTTCAGCGTGTAATTCGTACGATAATTCCGTACGATGTTAGACTGCAGTTTCTATGACGACCACTATCTCTTGGACTTTTCCAATAGAATAATCTAATGCCCAATGCCCGTTATTTTTTTATTTTTTTTTTTGACGAAAGTATCAACACGATTTTTCTCTTAAAAATTCCCAACATATCCCTTTAGACCCTCGCATTTTGTTTTTTTTTTCTCGGTTAGTATAACTATTCCAAACCGTTAACAATGTACCAAGACGCGGATTTTCGTCCGGTGATATTTTCGATTTGACACATTTTTCTAGACACACAAATTATTCCCCGAGAAATTAAATAGGGGCTGACAGATACGTTAAGTTTATGTTCCTGGATAGAACGGTTTTTTTTTTTTTATTATTTTTATTACTTTCAGTATATAAACTAAATTACGTGACTTAAAACAGTTGGGCTTATACTTCGACTAGTCCGGCTTGTTTTTAAAAACAATTGTTCAACAATAAATTCAGTAGGGTATTGTTTATTTAAATAATAGTAAAAAATCGTAAGATTCATATTTTCGAAAATGTATTGCATACGTATCTTAGGCGATTAAAATACATTTTTTAAATATATATATATATATATTTTTTTTTTCCGTGGGAGTGGTCGGGGGTATAAATAAAGGTAAAAAATTATGTGTACGTGTAGCGCAAATTACATACATTTTAGGCACTGAATCGTTGGTAAATTCTATTCGCCTTTCTCTTTTACCAAAGCGGTTCGTATAATAATAAAATAATATTTCGATGCATTAACAAAAAAAAAAAAAAAAAAAAATGAAAAATCACTTTGTATATTTTGGAAAGGGAGGAGGGGCGGGATACTGGGCGAAAAAAATCTATCGTGGAGGGGAGAAATGCAGTTTGAACGTTTCGTGAAGGTAAAATAAAAAAAAAACGCGCGCGTTTCTGCAGGCGAATCGCAAGAAATAAAAAAATAAAAAAATAATAATAATAAAAAACGACCTGTTACTTCATATCGTCTTGTATATAACCGAAAGTAATTCGTGTTTCGGCCGCGTGCGATACTTTTTAGCGTCGTTTATTACGACGGTTTTTTTTTTTATTTTTTTATTATTATTATTATTATATAATATATCGGTAGTCTGTTTTTATTTCGTGTATACGTGTATACCGGTCAGTCGTTAAAAATCCATCTGGACGTAAGTTAGGCGCGGTTTTTTCTTTTAAGGCGGGAAAATCGACAAGAAAAAACACTTCCTACGGTGGCGTCCCGCACCGAAGTCCGTATTTCGATTTTTTTTTTTATTTATTTACCAAATTTTGAAATCAGAAAAAAAAAATCGGAGTATTTTCATGTTCTCGTTTATAATTTTATGTTGACACGATATTAGCCATACGATGGTTCCTACTAATCCTGCCGGCATTCCTCCTCCTACTAAATGGCAATCGGGCGTTATGGATTAGTGAAAAAGTCATAAAATTAAGCCGGCCGTCAAAATGTTAATAAAACGGTATTAAAATTGGAGAAAAATAGAAAATACAACGTAATTGAGTTTACGTAATACCGAAAGCGACCATTTGAAAATCGTCGCAATCGAAAAGCGATTCTGAGCGAAATTTTGTAAAAAAAATAAATAAAAATACCCGGTTAAGGTTGTATAATTGTGATCCGAATCTAAATAAGATCTCGGTAGGCGTACGAAAAATATTATTCCGGAACATTTCACGAAAACTCGTCGTCGTGCGCGGCGGTACGTGCGGCGGCGGGCCGACAAAACGACACGAGTTTAATACGAGTGTACGAGTAATGTTTTCGGGTTGATATAAAAAAGTCACGGCGAAGATATTGTTTTTTTTTTTTTTATTTTATTTTCTGACAAGGTGTTGGACGAGAAACAGAGATGTGTTATAAATTATAAATGTGCGCGCGCGCGCGCGCGTTACAAGCACTGGGCTGCATCACAAACGACTGGATTTGTCAAGACTAGTTTATCTACCAAAGAGAAGAAAATAAAAAATTATATATTATAAACGGAACCGGTTCAGTTTTTTTTTATTTTTTATTTTTTTTATTGTAAGTGACAACTGACAACTTCCAACAATGCAATATTTCACAATATTTATAAAATTATATTATCGCCCACCTGTAAATACTCGTACGATACACTCGGCCGAACAACAGCCGTCGTCTTCGAAATGAATTTCAAAACGTAGAGAGAAATTATCCAACAATATTCGACCGAAACAAAATAAAATCATCGCCACGAAAAATAACGAATATTTTCGAATTTTTTATTTTTTTTTTTTTTTTTTTGTAAAAACGTACGATTTTTGAACGTATGAAAGAGAACGTCACACCGGCATTTGCCGTCCCCGTTTGTCTAACGGGCAATACAGGCAAATTACGTTTTACATAGAACGTAAATCTTAAATGACTAAAATAATTCTAAAAAAAATGTATAGAAGAGTGGGCTGTACACGTAGCTTTTTTACTAAAAAAATTATAGCCATGTTGATTAATATTTTTTTTTTTTTTTTTTTAGAAAAAAAGTACAGTCCTGAATTATTCTCCTCTTTTAATTTGTTATTTGCGTTCAAACCCCAAATTCAAATTAGACGCCACGATTTAAATATTACGTAATTTTCTATGTTGCCCGTTTGATGGTAGGAGACGGAAAATGCCCGAGTTGACGTCCTCTCTAGAAAGTAAATCGGCCACCTGTTGTTTGGGTTTTAGTTCGTTTTCCAAACAATTACAAAGTAATATGAGGATGGGTTAGGCATGCGAAAAAAATTGCATTTTCTACATAAATAAAATAATCGTAAATAGATATTTTTAGATATTTTTAGACCTAACCTAACCTAACCCCACAGATGTGGGGAATATTACGCGTATAGTATAAATGCAGTTTGGATTTGATTATAATTTTATCTCTTTCTTATGGTTATGGAACACTGGCGCGCGGTAATATTCGTGGTTATTTTAATGTAATATTTTTATATATATATATATAAAAAAATTAAGCGTACAACGGGTTTGCGTGCAAATACGCTCTAAAACTACACAACCGATTTTCATACGGCTAAGCTCGTGTCGGCGATTTAGTCCAACGTAACATACAGGATAGTTTTTATCTCGATAAGCGACTGTCAATTCGTTTTATTGCAAATTTAAAGTTTTTTTATTTTTTTTTTTTATAGCAAAAGCGTTGTATGTATACACAAATCAATAATTAATACGTTACTAGGGAAATTATCGAAGTCGCCTAGTGGCCAAAAAAAGATATTTTTTTTGATTCGTTATCCTATAGATATAAAAGCCAAATACCACTCATTCACTGGCTCACCGATCACCGCCCAGACCAATCCGGTGGACCCTATAGACACTTGAAATTCTGGTGGTATAAATCGTACGGTGTGTAGGTGCCCAACAGCCCAAGAGCGACAAACGGATCGTTTTGCGTATTCATTTTCATTTTTTTTTTGAGTAAAATGCCGCGAAGAAAATCTAACCGCGATAGGACCGTCAAAGTTGTGGGACGATGGATAAGGGGGGGGTTTTTTTTATCCACGGGTAATTTCAATTTTTTCACTGGCAACGCTGTGCGGCACAGCCTTGTATTAAAAAGATAGAAAAAAAAGTAACAAAAAAAACTGCGAATCTACACTAAGGCGCGCGGGATAGGTTAGAAAAAAAAAAAAAAAAAAAACATATATAATATTCTATATTGCTCCGGAGCAAGTAAAATTGCATTTCCTTCATAAAAAATAATCGTACGCATTCGTGGAGGATATCTTACGCGTGTATGTATATGTTTTTTGTTTTTTAATAGAAAATATACAATCTGTAAAATTATTTTTACAATAAGAATATGGGCTATAATAAATTGACATGACTTTCTTGATAAAAGAAGTAACCCAGTATATGTATATATATACGTATATATGTAAATATAGTTGGGATTTGATTACGATTTTTTTTATCTCGTACGGTTATCGCGAGGAATATTTGCGACTGGCGCGCGCGATAATGTTCGGCGGGGCTATTCCGACGATATTATATAGGAGAAAACGAAAAAAAAAAATGTATAAAAAAAAAAAAAAAAAACTGCAAAGAGCTACTAAGGCGCGCACCGCCGCTAACCGCGCCTTGGATCGGGTTAGTTTATTATAAAAAAAAAAAAAGGAAGAAAATATTTTAAAAAAATATACCATATCGCTTCGGAGTCGGTATGCCTTCTACTATATACGCGTGTGTATACATAAATACGTACGACCGGATAATATTATGTTCACGATTGCGATCTTTGATTGCCTTGAAGTACGTACAGATACCGGTAATAATAATAATTCATAGACGTACGCACACATAGACAATACGTTATCGCGGATACCGCACCTTGTCGGATTTTTTTTATTTTTTTATTTTTTTAACCGCACGGGACAACCGCTTGTTGTTGTTTTTTTTTTTTTTTTTTATTTTCATTATTTCTCAACAGTACGAATATGCCCGGCTAATCAACACGCCAAACTAATTATTAATATTACCTACCTACACTGTAGCCTTCCGACGGTTTATTGTTCCGGGAGTTTTTTTTTTTTTTTTATTGCTATTTTTTTGTTCTTTTTTTTTCGGTGCCTTGCTCGCGACCCGTTTTTTTCCCCTCGAAAACGTGCTTTACAGGAAAAACTCTCACAACTCTCGTAGGGTGGTCCGGTTTCGATTATTTTTTTTTTTTTTTTGGTTTTTGTTGAATGAGGACAACTTCTTCTTACACTCCGCGTTGGACTCGGACTTTTAATATTTTGTTTCTAAACGCCATAATTCGAATTTAAATACGACCGATCTACACCAGTTTTTCAATTAATTTTGTTTTGTAGTTTTTATATTTATATAAACAAAAATCAAAGTCCAACGCGATCTGTAAGTAATTGTCCTCTTTCCAAAAAAAAAAAAAAATAATAAAAAATTTTCGAAATCGGACCACCCCACGCGAGTTTTTCCTGTAAAGTATGTTTTTTAGCGAAAAGACTGGTCGCGAGCCATAGGCCTCTTAACGGACATTTTTTAGCCCAGTGCGGCTCGGCATATGCAATTTAACTCAGTGGTTCCCAAATGACGGTCCGTGGTCCGCGGCGCTAAAAAGGTTTTTTTTCACGGTTATCAATTTTTTTTAATTTAAATAATCGAAATATAAATTGTATAAAAAAAAAAGTAGCGAAATTGTATTTCAGAATTATTTACGGTTTAGTGTGCGGTAATTCATTGGCCCACAACTAGTCGAAAAAACGCGTGCTAATACATATACGCTAATTAAATACATACCGATTTAAATTTGTATTATTTCTTTAACATTGAATGAAAATCGATTTATTTAAGTTTGTAAAATCTTATTTCCGTGTTGATTAAATACCAAAATTTCAATTTCTATCACCTTTTTTGTGTTGTTAGTGTTTTTTTGTGTTAATAGCATTTGTTCGCTGCAGTAGTTCTTATATTAGTTTCTTCGTGATTATTATTGTTGCTATTTATTGTAACACCCGGATATTTAAAACTGTGCACCCTATCAAACTAAAAATTCTCAATTTCTATATATTCTCACATACAATGTAAAAAGTAGTGATCACGGCTTATTAGCCTGATAACTACAATCGGATGTTAGAAGAGAGCGGAGAAGACGAAAACGATAATTTAAAGATAAAAGTTTATCGCGCGAGTGGTGGCGACCACAGGGTAAGGCGTTGGTCAACGATGACGCCTGGACAACGAACGTGTTCTGCGGTTGGTAAGGTTTGACCGTCAAGGATAATTGGTGGACGTTTTTCCTTCCTCGGTGTGAACGCGCAACGTATAGATTTGGTTTCGTTTATTTCCTTGTATCATTTTCCAAGGAGGAAAAGGTGATCTTGGACGTGTGAGGGAGCAACGGCTGGATCGTCGCTGATTTAACTTTTTTTTTTTTATTTTTTATTTATAATATTTACATCTACAATCTATACAATTCTTAGTACAATAATTAGATTTGATAAAAAAAAAAAAAAAAGAAGAGAATATAAAATGACGGCGAATAATAAGGATGGAAAGTTATCCGTTGATAACGTGCGTTGGTTATTGACTAATGACTACTATTAATGTAAAAGATCCGTTTTCTTTTAGGACTACGTCGAGGGTTATCGGGTAGTGTTTTAGATGATAATTTTTTGATTAGCGGATTAGTGTGAGATTGGAGTTTGTTATGAAATCTGGTGTTGTGTGTTTTGGGGATTTGATTTAGGGTTTGTATTTTGAAGTCTTTATGGAGGTTGGCGTTTGTTAAGTACCGAGGAGCACCGTGGAAACAGATGGACTGGAAGGCCTGTATTGATCTGGTGTTTGAGGGTTTTGCGGTTCCCCGTGCCGTATGTCCATAGCAGAGACTTGCTGATTTGACTAGACGCGCAATTATTATTATTTTCCGGGCGGTACGTACGCCACGGGGGCGATACCATTACCGATATTTTATAACACTTTTCGTATCGTGCGTGTTGTATTAAGCACCACCTCGGGTCTAGAAGCACCAACAACACTCGTCTGTTCTGCTCGGCGAAAATGCCACGTTATATTATTCCGTTTGGCCGTCAATAATTTATATTAACGGTATAGTTACCGGTCGGTGGCGTGCGCTCAGCATTTGGCATCGTGGCGTCCATACGATGGGGGAATCTGAATTTATCTGGTTGTCGGTATTAAAAAAACCCTAAACGCATATCCGGGTAGAAATCGGTACCCATACTCCATCACAACAATACTACGCACAGTTTGTGGTTCCGTCAAATATATTCGGTTCATTTAATCACGTTTAAAAAAAAAAAATCGTGTACGATACAAAGTAGTAAAGAATCAAACCGGCTAGGTTTTTTTTTTTTTTGCCATTTATCGAGCCTATAGGAGCCTATATTAGATGTCTTTATGGGCGCCCTACAATATTTATAGAATACTCATAAATAAGCATAAACGAGTTATTAAAAAAAAACAAAATAACAGTTCGAGGGGCGAAACGACACGCCTGGTCTCTCTCGAAAAACAGGGGAATCTAGAAAAATCGATCGAATAAAATACCACAGGGCGAAAAACCCGCGTCTTTCGCGCGGAACATTTTTAGTATGTAAACGTATTGTATATTCGAAATTAGTTCCTTTTTCTTTTTTTTTTTTTTTTTATTATCTTCGGTACACGGAATCCCTGGGCTACGACTAAAATCCCAATCTGATAAAAGTATAAAACGTTAACGCGCTGTTGTTCGTTATCGGGGTTTCGAACGTAAAGTGTGTGTCTATTCCTTTTTTTACCGACAATTTTAACAAATTTAATACGCAAAATATATTTAATTTGTGTATTTTCCAACGGCCCTGCACACGTGGATAGAAGGAACTCTCGGGGACTCGCGAAACAATACGAATACACTGACTTTCAGTGTTTTCGTCAGATATTAATGTTCGAAAATCCCTTGGCAATTAGTATATAATTCCTTAACCGGTCGCTGCGGGCGTTCGAAACATATTAGTTTCTACAAAATATTTTTACTATCGCCTCTTGCAACGTTCGATGTGAAAAAAAAAAAAAAAGCCGCGAACAATGCAATAATAACAATATTCGCATAACCGTGATGAATATAACAGCTTAATTGATAATCGTTTGCGATATCGCGTCCAAATATTAACGGTCGAGCCTCGGGCGCGAATACGACAATACGTTATTTTTAGGTCGGGGTCAATAAAAAAATATTTTAGTCTTGCCTTTCCTCCCTCACGTCGGTGTCATTTTTCACGGGCAAAATGGGAAAATATTAAATACCTCGCGAAAACTGATATCGCAACGTATTCAATTATTATTTCATTGCGAAAACCGCCGTAAATCGTATGGGAAAAAAAAAAAAAAAAAAATTCTCCAGGGGAATTAATTCCTACCATTTCCCAGCCCGCCGCCAACCGGAATCTCTGTGCGTTTACCGATAATTTATCCACCGAAAATCTCGCCTGGTTTTAGCGGTCCTCGAGAAAAATATACTCCGTCGAGGAAACGGCAAACGGCGTTCTGTATACGGCCGCGTGTCGATTAAAACCATTTAATTAATCGAATTAACCCGGTTTGGTTCGGGTGTCCTTTGCCACCCATGTCCCGTGTCACTTTTTGACCCCGGCCCTCGACAATTATGCACCCATACACACCTCCGATGGGATATTCGCATTACTACACCGAGCGCGTGTGCGTCATGTGTCCACAGGTACATACACTCCAAGGAGAAACCGTTCAAGTGTCTGGAGTGCGGCAAGGGGTTCTGTCAGTCGCGCACGCTGGCCGTGCACAAGATCCTCCATCTGGAGGAGTCGCCGCACAAGTGCCCGGTGTGCAGCCGGAGCTTCAACCAGCGGTCCAACCTCAAGACGCACCTGTTGACGCACACCGACATCAAACCGTACAACTGCCCGACGTGCAGCAAAGTGTTCCGCCGGAACTGCGACCTCCGCCGGCACAGCCTCACGCACAACCTGTCGCCCGCGTCCGCGGCCGCCATGGCCGCCGCGTACGCGACCGAACAGTCGGCCGCCACCGACGTCCTGCACGACAAGCGTTCCGTCACCGCCGCCGCCGCCGCCGCCGCCGCCGTTGATCTCATGGAATAATAAAAAAAAAAAAATAAAAAAAATACGTGTCCTATACCCGGCTTCTTATATAGTGTACCGCCGTTTTATAATAATAATATACGGGGCGTGGCGACATTTCGAAAACAATACTAAATTATAATGTTTTTGATATACAACCAAATTGAAAAAAAAAAAAACAAAAACAAATAATTCACACACGATTCGTGTTTTTCTATTTCACGAGAGCGTTAACGAACTTTTGCCGCGCTCTGTATATGAAAAAAATTAATTTTTACGTAAGCCAACGAACAATAATAATTTATAATTTTTTATTAATATTGTCGCTGCGCGCGGGCCGAGAGGTTTTTTTTTTTAAAAAATATTCTATTTTTGTTCGATATCTAAATAAGTTTTCTCATCGACTGTTCGTCTCTTTCGTTATTCGAGTTATATTTCAATGTCCCTATTATTATACTACGTATATATATATATATATTTTTTTTTTTTATGCGTGATTTTTGTACTTGATTATTTTAATTATTCGTTCTATGCGCGTGTTAAATGTAATTCATAATAAAACCGTTGTACATAGTATTATTTTCGTGTTATATTTGCGACGATTTGTTAAAGAAAAAATACAAATGTCCTAAAATATTTACTCGTAAGTTGTATACACACACACAATAAACACGTGCCTTTTATGTTTAATTGATCATTTGTCGTGTTTTTATATGTATTACTATTGTCCCCGGTCCCGTTTTCAGGGAGTGGCGACTTGAAAATACACGAAAAAGTCTGAGAAACTTTGCACCCGTGTATGGGACAGTGTTGTACGTGGTAAGTCGGGACGGTATAAGTGTTGTAGAGGACATTTAATTTATTATATCCGTACGTTTTTGCTAACGAAAAACAATTCTGAGCATAGTCCGTTTAATCGTGTTTCGAAATGCCGTAATTTTCAGGATTCTTTTTCATTATTCAGTACAATTTACGATGAACCCCTCGTGTAAAAATGTCCGTGCATTTCTGTTCGGCCAAAACAGTTTTATTCAATTAACTCGATAAATGGATAAATCGATTTCTATTAAAATTTTAACTTTAATTGCTTGTAAATAAAATTTTAAAATACCACTGCATCTATAAGTACAACTTGTGGTGAACCTCGTGTAAAAACGTCAAGTACTATTTTGGTCGGCCAAATAAATTTTATCCGCATAAAACCAAACGAAAACGTAAAAAAAAAACAAACTATAAAACTTATAAATATAGTTTCAAGATCGCCAGAATGTTTTGAATTTGTCCACGCCTAGAAAAAGTCCTAAATATTAGATATTCTATGGTCTGTACCATTAATTTTAACGAAAATTAAAACCGTAATTGTCGTAAATTGTATCAATTATTAAGAAAATCCCATTCCCGACACCGCCGAATCGATCCGAAATGCTCTCGGTAACAAAATGCGCTACGATCGAAAATCGTAGCCTTCGGGACACGCGTGTTACAATCAATAAGTACATATAATAATATTTGAGTAGAATAATAATAAAAAAAATAGTTGAACAAGAACCGAGGGCCTAGGTGAACGAGCCCCGCCGGCGGTAAGTTGAGCGACCCACTGTCGTCCGAGAATGGACGCGTACGATTTCTATGGACGGCGCGCCGCCAGTCCGGTAACCATCAATCGCCGCCGTCTACTTTATTATCGTCATGGCAACGGTATCGTATATTATCGTGTACATTATCTATATTATCTTGGTTTTTTTTTTTTTTTATAACGCTAGCCGTCCCGCAAGTCGTAAACCACCACCTTGCACCGCTAAAATAAAGACTCTCGACAATTCGAAACCATCGATAATCCGAAACTTTCGGTGATTCGGAGTAAACTTTTGAAAATCTCGCGGTAATTCGAATAAAAACAATTCATATAAGGTACACGCGGTAATGCGATATCAAATTTTTGGGAAAACTTTCCGTCACTAACACGTGACAATTCGAAGTTTCGTCCGCTAAACGCTCGGCAATTCGAAGTATGTTCACCAAATTGTGGTTCTCGTAATTTTTTCGCCAATAATTATTTTATAAAAATTACTATCGATAACTATAGATTTATTATCGCAAGTACTTGCGACGAATACGTCTAATTTAAAAAAAAAAAACTCAATGAAGCAGAATACTGAATTACTGATATCTTCAAACAACAATAATCTTTTACAATGATAATTCAATATATAAAATAATAATAATAATAATTTTAAAAACAATGCATCGCTGTGTACAACCACCTAATTTGCTGAAATATTTGATAATTATAATTAAAAAACCGAAAATTGTTTCATAACTCTCGGTAAATCGATTTTTTTGTTCTGTGGTTCTCACCATATTTCGAACTACTCGGCAATTCGAAATTTTTCTCAAGTCCCGTCAACTTCGAATTATCGAGGGTACGAAATACCGAGTAGTTCGAAATATCGATAGAGCGACAAAACAAAAATTCGAATTACCGAGAGTTACGATACAATTGTTGTTATTTTTTTTTTTTTTTTTAATTATAATTATTAAATTATTTCTTACTTTTTTTTTTCATCGATAGTCCTGAAAACTGTACTCGTATCTATATACGAGGCGCGAGTGTACGGAACGCAACCGTGGCGGTATTATAAACGGTAGAATTTAATTCGAAGAGAGAAAAAAAACCGTCGGACACTCGGACGGCGTAATTACAACACTTTATACATAAATCTGCACTATAATTTACCGGTAGCCCGGATGTTGTACATTATAATACGTACGATAACACATATATACGAGGTCTATTCAAAATGTATCGAGACTGATGAGATTAATCGTATTCCGGTTTTTTGTACGAACCTGCACGCGCTATATTTTTTACCTTTATACGCTGGGAAAATGTATATTGCTGCACACAGATTACAGTGAAATTGATTCAGTCGGCTGCTTGGTGCGATTGAAGTAAAATGTGTGGTTTTACGTCCAGGCGGATTTCGTTATGAGCGAAAATATGGAACAATGTGTTTGCATTTAAATTTTGCCATAAACTCGGGAAAACGGCTACTCAAAAACCTACCGAATGTTATTGTTAGTTTATGGGAATGATACCGTGCAGCAATAGGTTTTTTTCGACTACCACCAACGTACGGTCCAACATGAGTATGCTCCAAAAGGACAGACCATAACGAAGAAGTACTACATCGATGCTCTTCGCCGTTTACGAGACGCTGTACGAAGAAAAAGAGTTTAAAAAGTCAGGCCAGTTGTAGAATGGAATCGCGATAATGCTCCAGTTCATTTAGCCCATGTTGTGCAGCAGTTTTTGGCCAAACACGATATCCCAGGTGTTTCTCAACCCTCCCTATTCACCAGACCTAGCTCCGTGTGATTGTTTTTGTCATTCTCGAAGATAAAAACGGCACTTAAGGGTAAACGTTTTCAAAACGTGGATGAAATAAAACATAATGAGACGGAGTGGCTACGAGGAATTTCCCAAAAGTGACTTCCAGAGGTGTTTTCAAAAATGGCAGGAACGTTGGAGAACTGAAAGAGCGTACTTTAAAGGAGATTGAACGTCAATAACTTTATCTAATAAATATGTATTTTTTTTTTTTTTTAACAGTCTCGATACTTTTTGATTAGACCTCGTATATGCACAGTAGATTCGTATTATGTCGAACGTCAACATCTCGAATATTTCGTCATCTCGTACTATATTGGAATCCTCTCGAGACTACCATTACACTCAATAGCGTTTTACTCTCGATAACTCGAAACCTAATCGTTTCCCGTTATGCCGAATACACAAATAACACGGTTTTTTTTTTTTTATTAAGGTAGGAATAGAATATTGCGCAGTATATTCGGTATAGTGATTGTTATTGCACGCATTCGTACAATCTCGTCGCGAAATGAAAAAAAAATAATAATAAGCGTTGGAAATTAATTGCCCTTACAATGTCGGAAAAAGTTCGTTAAATATCTCTAGTTGAAAAAGATGTGAGAGATATCGACGATTTCGAGTTTAAAAATAGTTCGAAATTATATTATAGCCGCCCGACGTTAACATGACGTTTAGCATACAATTCGCGTCGTTTCGGGCGACTCGGAATTTAAATTAAAAACTCGATTGGAATAATTTTTTTTTTTTAGTAGATATTTTCTACTCGATTACTCACAGTTTACGTCTAAACGTTTTGGATAAAACAAAAACAATTTTACAAACTCATTGCAACGTTAATAACTTTATTCGTCCATAAACGCGAAAATATTATTTTATTTTTTTTTAAAAAACCAAGTAAATAAGTTTGAAATAATAATTACCCGCCTGCAAATATCGAATATTATGTTCATGTACATCGAGTACACACACCGTATCGCCAAATGATTAAAATCATATATAATCCTCCTATAAAATCACTGTAAAGAGTAAACACGGGTTTTTTTTTTTTTTTTTCTATACGCCAATATTTACGAAAAATGATAATATATATATAATTGTGACGACACACACGCACAACACGACAATAAACGATAAAAATGAATATCCCAATAAAAAAAAAAAAATTACTCCGTAGGCCGTACGCTCTCGTGCCGGTCGTTTATTCCGGTTTCATTCATCCGCAGTGCGGTGGTACACGTAAATGCTGGACGCGTGTAATTTAAAAAAAAAAAAAAAAAAAAAAAAAAAAAAAAAAAACCATTGGATAATGCAAAATTAATCATGACGAACGCGCGCGATTCCTCTTCGGCCATAATAGCGGCACTCGATAAATTACAAAACATCGGTTTAACTGTTATGCATGTGTGTTGTATTTTTTTTTTTTTTTCTTTTTTATCTGATCCATAATAACGTATATTGCAGGTGGCCGTATTATACTGCACGGTATAATATATACGCATAGGTACACGCGTAATTATTACATAGGAAACGCGTACACGATCCGATAGGTATATTATAAATACAGTGTACTTTTCAAGCAGAAAAGCGTTTAAAGGCGCGTGCACACACTACGGTAACAAAACGGCGAACTGTTCGACAAACAACCAAAATCGTACGTAAAAAAAAAAAAAAAAAAAATGTACGTTCGCGTGTTTTCCGTACAAATTGAGGGTATTATCTTTTGTCCATAGTTAAAAAAAAAAGAAATCCAACATAATTTGATTTTTATTACAATAATTAAAGTCAGATATTATGACAGAGCTTCAAGGGCTGTGGGCAGTCAACTAATAAACACAAAATGCAAATAAAAAAATAACTGATAATATTTGAATTTTGTGTATTCGTGAAAATATTGGTAGATGCGTCCATTACACGTCGTAAACATGTTCGCCGTTTTGTTACGCTAGTGTGTACGCGCCTTAAGAACACGTCACACCGGCATTTGCCGTCTCCGTCTATCGTGTAAAAAAATTGTCACACAAAAAAATTACATGTATTTAGTAAAGAAAACAATAACCAGCGTGGCAACTAATGACTCTTGTTTATTTATTTTTTTTTTTTTTCTGGAAAAAAGCTAAGTGCTACAGCTCTCGGAAATATTCGTCTCTTAAAATTGTGTCGTTTGCGTTCAAACCCCGAGTTAAACTTAAACGCCACGATTTGCTACGTTCTAACGTATAACGTAATTTGCCATATTGTAAATGCCGGTGTGACGTCCTCTTACTAAACACGAAAATCATATAAATTTGAATTCTGTTCGCGGATTAATTTTTATCGGACTTAGACATTTTTTTTTTTTAAACGGCAGCCCTTATTTGTCGACCATTGTATTCGGATCGGTCGAAAGATCGACTCGTGTTCCAAAAATTGACTAAAATAAGAGAGCCGTTTATATTTTAGTTATTAAAACGCGTCAAATTATATATATATATATATATAAAAATACCAAAATAACTACAGATTTTGTTAAGTATATTAATCGAGTTTCGCGAATATACAATATTCAAATATATTGTATAGATGGTGTTTAGTTAACGAATTGCTATACTTCTATTCATAAATTATCGTCCAGATAACTCTGCCCCCCCTCCCGGTTGTAACGAGACAATATTTCATAAATACAACACTATACGATATTAATTGTTACATTTACTTGGATTTATTTGATGATTTTTTTTTTATTTTTAGAAAATAAATATCATTAAAAAAATAAATAAATAACCGTTTGGAACGCGCAATCCAATAACGCGTTGTGTGGAATCGTTGTGAACAATAATACAAAAACTAAAAAAAAAAAAAAAAAAAAAATAATAAACCCGACCAAATTGATATGTCAACGAGGAAATAAAAACGAAAATAGTATACTCGCTACGGCTACTATGTACGAAAAAAAAAAATAATAATAAAAAAAAAATTATGTTGCCAATGAACAAGTTGGTATAAATAACGACGAACGTTAGGACCGAAAAATGGTCTTCAAGGTTGGCGAAATAAATTCGATATATTATGCAAAACTTGTCAAGGACGTTTGGCCTCGGGCTTTGGATGAGTGATTTTTAGTGGTTTCTCGTACGGACAATTAAATACACATATTTATTCTAAATACACGTTTTAATTTATTTTTTTTTACTCTCGATATTTCGAATAATATCTTAACTGAAATAATGTTATATTCTATTATTGAAACCGTCGTAAAATTAATAAATTCAACCGTACGCGTAATTCGAAATCGAAACGATCATTTGAAAACAATGCGATCTAATCGTCTGTACGAGTTTTAGTACAAACGAGTGTGTTGTAGTTATATAAATTGCAAGTATTTAATATTAAAATTCTGACATTTTTTTTTTTTATCAAATCCAAAACAGCACAAATATTTGTACTTCTGCAGTTCCGTAATATTAACAAACGTATATATATATATATATGGCGGTAAATATGATTTTGCCATCATTTGAATTTCGGTAAACGTATTACACGAAAATTGCAAATTAATTTAAAACGACAGCGCTGCTAATGAAGACAATGAATAATGTTTAACAATTATTTTTTTTACACTTCAGTTCTATTGACAATCGAAGGTAAATTCAAGTCACGCGTGCGTGTAAATAAATCGTTTACGCGCTTTATAGCTTTGACGAACATTTCGACGATTTTTTAAAATTGTATTAATAATATTATTTGATTAATTATTATCAATAACACTTGACCTTCAAAGATCGTTTGCCGCAAACATTTCAATTTATAAAATTAAAAACGATTAAATATTATTATCAGAACCTACTGCGGATGTAATTTTTAATGACTAAAGTCGTCCGAATTTATTAATATTTCGGTATAACGGGCGAGAGAGCACAGGTAACGAAAATTACCAATTGACAACTTAATCTAAACACTTGGAAACAATTTTACAGAGAGATAGATAGACAGGGTGAAAATTTAAACTGACTTGAATAGAGTCATAAATTATACACGTAGGCTCATTTTACTGGAATTCAGTGGCGTGACGCGGAATAAGGAATTGTGTTTTACGACGTTCAGAGCGAGTAGAGACTTAATAATTTTAAAAATCGAGATTGTATAGAAAATATCGGTTATGAAAGAAGCGGAAAATTGAATTTTGTGTGTATAGGACGGACAGTCATAGGGCGGGCAGCGTATTTTCGACATATGGGCCACAAAGCTCAGGGGGGGGGGTACGTTGGACGCGATCGATTTGGATACTGAGCCGTGCGTACACCAGAACTGGTCGGACAAGAGCACAGACACAAAGACTTCGGAGGAGGCCAACGGGAATTTTTTGCGTTTTAATAAAGCGGAGAATTTTAAGTGAATTTAAGGTTAGGTTAGAAATCTCATCTCATACTTAACGGACGCGTTTCAATATGACGTGCCAAATATAGAGATCCACATTTTGCGCGGAATTAACATTCGATTCTATAAAACCGCGTACACGTGTTTATGTGTTTTAATATTCACTTCAAGTTCATAATAACGTTGAAAATTATAATTTAACAATAAAATAAATTATAACGAATAATAATAAAAATATGCGAGTGCATTCGCGTGTACACGTACAACGTATTAATTCGCGTTTTCAATTTTACTTTTCGGAAAGTAAATACATTCCGAAACCTATAAAAAAAAAAATCGAAAAATAATAATTTTTACATTCGTTCGGGTGTAGATACAGAAAACCCACAGCTATACGATTTCGGTTTAATTGTTAGGATAAAATATCCAGCGCGGTTCCCGTTGTTTGAACAACTTGAAATTAGAATTGTATTTCAATAGCAACATTTGAACTAACAAAGCCGATAGAGAATAAGATAGAGAAAAGCAACAAAAAAAAAAAAATAAAAAACACGTTTATGCCCGAAAACGGTTTTCGTGCGTCTATACGGCGTGTAATTATACCTGTACGAATGGAATTCGAACGAGGTGCGGGCATATACGAATATGCACAGAAATGTGGCAAAATATGTGTGTGGTGTTACTCCCATCGCATCGTGTGAGGTATTCGTTTATTTTTATTTTATTTTTTTCCGCAACACTCTTTTCGACAAACAATTTCTCTCGCTTTTTTCCCCCTTTTTTTTTTTTTTTTTTTTTTTTCTCTCTTCTTGCGTACGTGATAAACAAGCCGTTAATCCGTGTTGACACAGGGATCGGTGTCCGAATGTGTACCGGTCCCCCCGCCCAGACGACCACGACGTATTATTCATTATTGTATATTAAAAGGGGCGAACTCACGTACAATGGAATGGAGTACGAAAAAATCTGCGAAAATCCCCCGAGCCACCCCACGGCATTAATATTCTATTAGTAACAAATAATACGTACGCATCGAGCCACTGAGCTGCGGTATACGAAGTGGAGTGGCGTAGACAAAAAGGATGGCCGTGTCCCCCCCCCTCTCATTCGTCGGCAGTATTTATGTGAAAAAAAAAAAAAAATTGGTTTAATTTTTATTATATTTTATAAAAATGTCTATATGTTGTTTTAAGTACCTCCTATTGATTAATTTACATCGATAATTTCGTGTTTGAACGTGGTTTATTTATTCTATTGGCCAATTAAAATACAAAATATGTGTACATATTGTTTTATTGACTTATTTTTATATTTTTTATTTAATACCAGACATTAAACATTTTTCTAAATTATCCGGGGTAGTATAATACCGAGTGCCTACATTATTTTCATGTTTCGTCGTCGATTAAACGAATAGTGTTTATTTATATTTTCAATGCAATAAAAGGTTATAAACGTTACCGGACAAACACGTAAGTATTTCCTCCCCATCCCGCCATTAAGAAATCCTGGCGACGCCACTGCCGAGGCGTGACACGAAAGTAACGAGACATTCCCAATAAAACCCGAACTATTAACGTAATCTGCATAGCGATTGTTGAAATAGCATTACGAAACATCTATCTAAGCAATGACTGTCGGTATAAATGGAATCGGTTCGTTTTCCCGGTGTTTATTCGTCTTTGAATATTAGTGCGTGACGTTCGACCACCTAACTGCCGAAACACAGCCGGCAAACGTGTTAGAATCAAAAATCGAACTACGCGTTAACGCGTAAATTGCTTGCTGGATTTAAGGAAACCGCCGCGGGAGTCGTTTCGAATGTTTAACGAAGTCTACGGCGCGAATAATGCATATCACGAGCTGGCGTTTTTCAACTGCCGTTTTGCAACGGTTTTGCAGCGGCCGGAGAAGACGACGGTGGCCTCTGGCCGTCCTACCGCGTCATTAACAAACGGAAACGTTGGAGAAATCCACACGGTCCACGGGTTCGCAGTGTGGACGGACAGTCGGGCCGACAGATCGACCGTAAAGGTTAGGTATTAATCGAATGGAGAGGACGCGTTGGAAATAGGCGATCAGGTCCGTGGACGGAGAATATGGCTGGGTTCTACGCCCGGGCGTAAAGTCGCCGAGCCCCGGTTATTAATAATAATAATTATTATTATTATTATTATAATACACGTTGAGAAAATATTGAAAGATTATAATATTATTATACGCGGAGGAAAAAGACGTCGGCGGCGGGCGAATGGATTTGTCGACCGTAAACCGCAGGAGGCGCGCACGTGTAATTTGTCTTGTACGCCGCCGCCGCCTCGGTCATTATGTCCGCGACGAGTGGCGGCCGGCGGAGACGGTGACAAAACGGGCCCGGACGGGCCGTTTCGACGACAATGCCGCCGCCGCCGCCGACGCACAATGACAACGGCAATAATAATAATAATAATAATAATAGTAATAATAACCGTCGGGTCGGGTCGGCGGCACTCGTACCATAAATACAACGATACAATTATTGTATATACACGGCACCCTCGTCGTTTATTCCCCCGCACCCTTCAAGAGAAAAAAAAGAAAAGAAAATAAACTCGCGTTAATCACACGGGCCGACGCCGATTGTGAACGAGCAACAAAAATAAAAATAATAATAATAAAAATTGACGTGTCAAAGACCGGCGACGGGCCGGTATTGTAATATCCGTACTTGTAATGATATACTCTCGACAGCACGACGATGTTACAGTATTGTAATAACGGTCGAGAAATTGCCCGGAAAATTATCATTGTTGTTATTGTTGTGACCATTATGCATTCCCCTCCATGGGGGGGGAAGGTTAAGGTTAGGTTAGGTTAGGCTAAACCTAAAGAATAGGGGGGGAGGGCTCTTCTTTAATTCTCTCCTGTTTATTGCGCCGCGTAGCCGGGGGCCGTGATCGGGGCAAGGCGAAAGCGGGCGATTTTTCTCGGCCCCGAGCCTCGGAAATCCTCGGGCTCAACCAATCGTTTCGATTAGATTTTAGAACTTTTAGGATTGATCGCATTGATTGTCGAACCTTAAGGATAACGTTTTCAGACATTGCCCACAAACCATAGAAGAAATTAAACAGAAAAACACCGTGGGAGTCGAGGCCATACCAGTCGAAATGTGCCGAAAATCATATGAGAGCTTCCGGGATCGTCTACAACAGTGCTCTATCAATGCTGACGGCCGCCATCTTGGAGATATAATTTTCAAAAAATAATTTTTAAAAATGGGATTGAATACTGATTTAAATTTAAAAAAAAAAAAAACATTTTCTCTAAGTTTTACTGTTCGTTATTTATAGTCCATCAAAACTCGTCAGTCGGTTCTGCCGCACCCTGTATATATATATATATTTAAAAAAAAAAAAAACAAAAAACAAACTGACAACAACGGCAATAGTACACGAAAGACAACCGATAAAAAAAAAAAAAAAGCTCGCCCCCTTAAACGATACGCATAAATTCGGCCGAACGGTTTAAAACTTCAAGTATTTCGCCCAGACGAGCGGTGGAGTGAAACCGTTCGTATCGTGTTCGTTAGGCACGACGTTTCGTAATCATAGTAAACGGAATTTATTTGTAAAAAAAACTAACGTTTTTGTACTGGTTGGGTTTTTCTTTTTTTTAAATTTGTCATGCTTATTACCCGTATATACAATAATAGTATTAAATAAGTTTAAATATGTTTTAAAAATGTTTTGAGAATTTTCAATAGAGTTAAGTAGAGTAATAACGATTTTTGTTTACAAGAAAAAAGAAAAAAAAAAAAAAAATGTGTATATGAATAAGTCATTCAAATTATATTGCATTCAATACCGTGTCGTTTATTATACCACACTGTTTGGTACAGCGTGGTTAAAAAGCGTACAAACAAACAAAAAATGTACTCGATACCCAATTTCTGTCTTTCTCGAGTAATTTAACAATTAGGTACGAACAATGGACAACGTTATTGTATACGTGCAGCGAACTTCAAAAAATAATTATAAACATGAGCCATTATACGGATATAGGTAAGTATGTGTCTATTACGAATGTAAAACTTGTACTTTTAAATTTGGTCAAGTTTCTATCAAGTCAAAATGAAATTATATATTATAATGACTAATATAGTTCAAAAACGAGGTTACATTATTATAGGATCTCGTTAAGGTTACCGGAATGTTTCGTACATAACGAGAAACGATAGTAAAAGAGACCGGGCACATTTCGAGTGCGCCACGCTACAAACCTACGTACGTCAATGTGAAAATATAATAAACTCGATAAAATATTATCTAAAACCGTTCGTATATTGGGTACCGAAAAAAAGTTTAAATTAAAAACAACGGCGTTGATGGGAATACATTCGATGAAAATATGTAAATTATGTAAACCGCAATAAGGCACCCCAATTGCGCGATAAGAACCAAACAAATGTTCAAACACTGAAAATGTGAATGATTTTTCTCTCTCTCTCGCGGTAGGCACCTATACTGTTCGGTAGGTACGATTATTGTGATAATTTTTAATTTTGCTGTAATATTTCAAATTAATATAATTGATCAGCAATTTGACAAATAGTAATTGAATGTAGATATCAAATATCATCAAGTTTCCATCCGTAAATAATATTATCAAGATGAAAAATGTTCGGAAAATCATTTCGGAAATGACATGAAAATGTCAAAATTCGTTTGAATATCAAATGGCTAGTATTCTACTAGTATTAAACTGCGGCGGGCCGCAGTAAATTCTATATTTTTGTGCCGATGAAATATAGAAAACCGTTTGGTATAACAATTAAAACGCGGTAAACGATAGGGTTGATTTTGGTTTGAAATTTAAGCGGCATCGAAAAATTATAATCAATTGAAAATTGTCGTACTGATTCGAATTACAACTCGACCCCGTTTCACTTCTCGATATCCACCGATTACACTCGGTGTATTTTGTACGTACAAGACTGCAGAGCCGCGCGGCGTAAAACGTTCGTATAATATTACAATTATTATATTAGTCTGGTCCTCGTCGTCTCTAAAAACAGGGGAAAATTTTTTTTTTTTTTAAAAATCTCGAAAGATTACAATCAGCCGAGGAGTTGTAATTGGTATTTCTATACCGCCGCCGACGCCCAAAACGAGTAACGGGTAAGTAACATGAGAATATTAAATCCGAATATAAAACGAAAAATATTATAAACGCACGTTTGGACTCCGCATATTATAATGTTCCGATCAGATAACGAAAAAAAAAAATAAAATAAAACTACAAACCTAACAAACTGTCGGCGAAATAATAAAATTGAAATTAAATTTTTTTAAAAAAAAAAAAAAAAAAAGAAGCCATTGATTAGTTGACGATGAACGCGATGAGCCGTGTGATTTTTTTTTTTTTAAATTTAATTTCCGAGGATATCATAAAGCTAAGGTTTTCAAACGTAACTCTCGCGCCTCGAAAGACTGGAGAATCGCTAAAGAAATCACAGGGCTGTCGAACTGTACCGAAAATCGATTTCGGGAATCGCCTTCGGAGTTAATTTTCAAAATAAATATTTAAGCGAAATGGTATGTTACCTATACGGGCATTTTAATCAAATAAACCTCATTTCTGCAAGTTTTACCGGTTATTTTGTTTGTTTTTTTTTTCTTTACGGACAGCCCCCAAAAAAATGTTCAGAGTCCGAAAACGTACCGGGACGACGTCTGAAATTTGTTAAATAAACGCGATAATTTTTTTATTATTATTTTTTTTTTTTTTTTTTTAACAATAGTCGGAATGGTACGAATATAAATCAGTCCGACGGGATATCGGAGAGTTTTTCGACAACAAAGAATAATGATGAAGAGATTATTACAATATTATTATTATTATTATACGTCATATATTTCGTACGGTAAAAACGAGTTTTGTTAAATGGAAAAAAAAAAAAAAAAAATGTTATTTAACGAATCTGTTTTCAAAGGACCGAGTCAAGTTCGTTAAACGTATTATATGTTCCACGTGAGCATAAATATACAAATATAAATACGTTAGTGAATCGCGGCGAGGGGGTAGGAGGGACGTGCATGTATTTGAACCAGCAAACTTGGTATACGTACACAAAGTGTTACGTTATAATGTATAGGATCTCCATTACTTTGTACTTTTTGCAGACTTCTAGACTCGTGTAGAATAAAAAGGGGTTGGTTCCGTTTATATCGTACAAAGTAAATTTAAATATATATATATATCGATAATGGCCACTCGACGGGCCGTATATATTTTTAGGGGTTGTGCGAGAGGGGCGGGGGGCGGTGTGGAGGGTTAAAATATCGGGAAGAAAAGAATGAAAGGAAAAAAAAAAAAAAAAAAAGGGTTATGCGATAGGGTTCCCAGCTGGAAGCCATTTGCCGGACGACCGGCGGCGGCGGCGTTGCGAACACGTCAAAGGGGATCATTAAGTGCCTGCCGGCGGGGGGTGCTGCGTTTTTGTATATTACAATATATGATATTGTAATACACGAACCCCTGTTAAAAGGTAGCCCCCCACATTTCCATTCCGTTTATAACTTCTGAACGTCATCGTCGGTCGACGACCGTATAAACACGGCGGTAATTCATCCGCGTAAACGCCCTGAAAACGGTTGTGCATACAACCGCCGGTGGACGCCGCCCGTAACGCTCACACGGTGACCGGCAACGAAGTGCGTGTTGCCCTAACCCAGTGCGGTGCCCACTCTTTTAGTACATTTTCCACGAGACTTGTTTGTCTGACTTAACCTAACCGCGAGGTTTCCCGGCCGGCAGGCAATGACGACGCCCACTGGCGGCTCCGGTCGCCGCGTCCATTGTGGTAAAATTTACCGTTGCACAACACAGTCCCGGTGGTCCGTGTCGAAACCTCATTGCTAGCATCGCAATGTTGACAAACTATGCCCATTGTTCCCGGAGTCGACCATCCATTCGCCATCCATCGACTGTCGAATCGTACCCGAATCGTTTTGCCAAATTATTGTGTGCGCGTAAGATCCAAATGAACGAGCCGAACCCGACTGTATTCCGGAGGTCATAATAGATCGGGATTGAGAAATTCGTATTGGATTTGCCACCAAACGCACCAATCGTCAGTCTCGTTGACTCCGACGATCGTGTACTCGATTTGTGTTGCGCGTACGCCTCACTGGTGGCATTTTTAAAAAAAAAATAATAATAATAATAAACCACGGAATGTGTGTTAAATTTGAATTGCGAAAAAATACAACGTTTTTTTGATAACGATAGTTACCCTATCAACGTATTAATGATCTTATGTTTTTCCCAAAAGGGAGACATTTTTCAAAATACCGCTCAAATGTCCGAATTTTCCAATAGTTTTCTCTCGTTCAAATCTTGTCCCGACAATTACGAACATAAAAAAATCAGCGAAATCGGTCGAACCGATGACCTCAAGTGATGACCTTACGTACAATTTATTTTTTTTTTTTGTAATAAAATCAGAAATACAGTTTACATTGTAGAAAATATTTTAACTTATTTATTGACAACAGACTAATTTAGCAAAAAAAAAAACGAAAACGAAAAAAAGGTGATACAAATTCAGACTTTAGTATTTAATCAACACGGGAATACGATTTTACAAACTTATACATCCGTATATACATTGTTATCGGTCGCGGAAGTGTATCTGCCGGTCATCCATTAACATTATGATGGACAAATTACGTACACTAAGCCGTAAATAATACGAAATACGATTTTGTTCATTTTTTCGCTTTAATTTAAATTTATTCTTAAATGTTTAAATTAAAAAAAAATTGATAATTATGAAAGAAATTATTTGATAGCGCGGACAATTTGAGACAAGTCTACGGACCACCAGTTGGAAACCACTGTCCTAACCTAATGAATCTTATACTGGGAGTGAACGGCGAAGTGGGAATAAAAAATTAATTAATTTCCAACTTTATTTTGCGCTATTTTCATTTCACATATTTTAATTTTACATGTTACATAAAATTAGATAATATTATTTATTAAAAAAAAAAAAAAGGGTTATTTTCCGTTTGCATTTTGTTACTTTTGACTATTCCGTTAATGTATACGGCTTGTACTCGTATTGCATATTAAAACTGTAGCGTATTAATCGAAATGTATTTTTTTTACTAGTGATGGGAATAATCCGGATTTGTTGAAGTTCGACAATCCGGATTTTCGGATTGCGAAATTTGAAATCCGGCATTTATTGTAGATCCGGATTTTTATCTGAATCCAAATATCGGTTTTCAAAAAATCGTGATTTTATATTCTTCAATTCGTTTATCATTTTAACTGCTATTAAATGTCGTATTGTAAAAACGCGTAAACAATTAAATACGTTTTTGCAATTCAAAAAAGAATCATACATATATTTACACTCTAATTTCTATAATATATAAATCACTAGCTGACCGTGGCAAACGTTGGTTTTACTCATAAAATTACAACATTTCATATTTAAAACATAAACTTTCGGATTTTAAAAATCTAAATTGTTACCGGTCGTTCAAATTCTATTCGTATTTATCAACTACGAGGTAAGTATCGATATGAATTTCGTGAACTATAAATAAAATATGATGACGATTTCAACGGCCGTTACGAATACATTTATAGCAGGACACCGCAATTAAATTCGTTTGGCGTGTTTATCATTTTATTATGTATTAAGGCGTGTGTCCTGTTAAAAACAAAAAAAAAAAAAAAAGAATTATAACGATAGTTATAATATGCGAATAAATTATTACGTTCCATTTCGAGTGTCGCCATATTGTCTGAAAAGAAAAAAAAAAACATAAAACGAAAACAAAAACAACGGATTTCCAACATTTGTACAAATATGCACTTTTTACGTATTGCCCTAATCGAGTTTACTCGTTGCAATTGAAATAAATAAATCGCCCGAGCGTTGTAATATTTAATTTCACAAATAGGCACGCAAACTATTATTGTCAACTGTTCGTCATTATACGAGTGATTTTTCGTGAATTTCCGTTCCGTACGAAATATTCAACAATTGGAATATTTAAACCCACTGACACGAGTGTTACTCGGTGTCCGCGAGCCGAAGAAATTTACGATGGTTTACGCGCAGTTCTAATAATGATTTACATAATGCGTACACGATGTAATATATATATATATATATATTTACGAGTACTTATCGAGACGAATATCGTGAAAACTATCGTAAACCAAAACCACGGCTCGTAAATTAATTATTTACATCAAAACGCGCATAAAAACGACAACGCAATCAACGGCCACGACAACTACAATGTAATATTATTTTATTTATTATTATTATTTTTTTTTATTATTATTATTATTTCTATTATTTAACATTACCCGGGGTTCGGTGGTTGGATAAATACACAAGTAAACAGCGCGATATTATACGCGATTTCTATTTTTTAAATTATTATACATTAGACGTCGGACGAATAATATTCGATTATAAGAAAACGACTACGCGTATAGGCAGTTAGGTCTATAGTAAATCAAAATCAATCGCCGGAGCAATTGTTGTTTTTCTATTTTTTTTTTTTTTTTTTTTAACAATCGATTGGGTAATTATTTTATACGGACGGCCGGTATACGTAATAAACAAACGCAATACACTCCGGCGTGAAAAATCGTAATCGTCGATATGTAATAAAATATTATTATTGTGCGCAGAGGTGCGTAAATGTTTATAGTGTACGTGTATTGTACAATTACGACAGTTATAATTTATTAATCTTTCGATTATTGAATTGAATTGGTACCGAAAAGATTTACTTAAAATTAAAAAATTAACTTTACGGTTAGGTTAGGGAGGAGGAGGGGGAATATGAAAAACACGGGACGATTTTTTATTTGATAAAACCTAGTCTGATTTTACAACAACTCTTACTCGTATCTGGCTGACGATGGTTTAATACAATTATTTTATTACGCGGTTACACCTAATGGCGTCTAACAATAATACCGCTAGTGTTCTAGTGTGCGAAACCTTCCCTCGTCGCCAAATGTCTTCGTTTTCCTTCCGAAATTCCGTTGCCGCGTATAAACGATTATTGATTGAAACTCGGAACGTCAAATTAAACCGCCCGAGATTACGAGGTCTGTTCAAAATGTACCGGGACAAACGTTATTGCGGCTAATCTACACGCGAGAACGTTTCAAATTGTTCGTCGATGTATTCCCCGCGAATCAGTGGATATTTTAAACAAAACCCGATGTCGCTATCTTGTCTCGGTTCAATTTTACACGTGGTCAAATCCGGTCGGTTTTTTTTTTTCGTTCGCCGTTTTCGACATGTCCGAAATTGGCGAACAACGCGTGTGCATCAAGTTTTGCTCGAAACTCGGTAAAAAATGACGCAACGGAAATGATTAAAACCGCTTTTGGGGATGATTCATTAAGTGGTTCCGTGACTTTCGAGTGTTTTAAACGTTTCAAAGACAGTGGGCGGTCCACTGAAGACGATCCAAGTTCTGGAAGACCGTCGACGTCATCCAGAAACGATGGCGTGGCGACAATTTGCGAAAAAATGCGAAATGGCCGCCGATTAACCGTTCGTGAATTAACAAAGCCAATCTCAATTGAGTCTTGTCATGCAATTGTACAGGAAAATGTACAGATGGGAAGGGTCACGATGCCAAATTCGTTCCGCGATTGTTCACCGCGACAGTGCACCGGCACATTTAGCGCTGTCGATTCGCGAATTTTCGGCTGATAAAAAAATTGCTGTGATCTCGCGGACTCTCCCTGTTCTCCCTCTCCCAATTCTCCAGATCAGGCCCCATGTGATGTTTTTTTTTTTTCTATTCCCAAGACGAAAATCTGCGCTTAAAGGACAACGATTTCAAGATGTAGGGGAAATTAATGCGAACGCGTTAGGTTTACATTACATAATATAATATTCATCTTGAAATAGTTTTATTTTCCGTCACAGATAGGTTTACCATACGTCCGGATTTGAGAAAAGTCTGAATTTTACAAAGGTAAACGTTATACGTGACTATATCGATACTTAAAGTTATGTCAGATGCCAGATCTTCGTGTTCACTCTGTATAAATGCACAATATGTAATTTCCATTTTTTGTGTAGACATTTTGTTCGTAGATCTAAGTAAAATTGTATTAATGAAATAACCCGGTAGAAGGGGGGAGTCTTTCCCCCTGAAACAGGAATTTGATGTCCGGATTCGGTCTAAAAACATTATGGTAACCCTAGTCATAGAGAGTATTTTTTTTTACCAATTAAATTGCGAAAATGTTTCCGTAGAGCAGAGGTTCGGCCTCGGAGAGATCAATTTCACTACTATATTTGTACCGGGCCGTTATGAGGGGGATTCCGAGTCTTATGGCGGGTCCGTTATGGAGAGGTTTTACTGTGTACTCTCGTATAAATTATATTATGTTTTACATAGCGGCGTTTCGCAGATACTCGGACACGACCGGCGTGGAAAGAAAGAAAGAAAGAAAGAGAAAGAAAAAAATAATAATAATAAAAAATGGTAATCGTTACGAATTGCACATCCGCTGCACGGGCCGCGTTATTACGTGCGGCTACGGGCGAACACACGCCAACCGGGGCCGATTTGAATATTTCCGCAGTTTAAAAAAAAGAAAAATATAGTCGTCGTGCCATTGTTTTTTATACGCATACTCGCGTATATACAAACGGGCAGAGGGCCCACACACGAGTAACGTCCCACTCGCACCGCCGACAGACTCCGCGAGCAGCAGCTCCCACCCGTCCTATTACAATCATTATCAGGGCTCGGATTTATATGCATTCAAAATACTAAAATATGTAAATATATATATATATATATATATATATGTAATAAAAAATCGCTTTATATGTGATAAAAAAAAATAAATAAATAAAACAATGAAAATATTGTAATATTAACAAATTGGGGGGGGGGTACACAAAATGTCGAAATTCAATTTCGGACGTTAAATATAAATATAAATGTATAAATTGTCGATTAAAGTGTACCTCTATTTGTATTATGTACATCACCGGCACAATTTCAACATAAAATAGAACCAAAAGAACATATTTGAGTAATAACGACGAAAACAATGGCCTGGTGTTAATAACAAATCCAGACGGAATTTTAAATTCTAAATTTTATTGTTAGGTCAAGAATATCGAGAAACGTTTCAATATGATTTTTGCCTCAATATTAATAGGTAGGTACTTGAAATAAAAATTATTTTGTATTTGAATTTGTCAATTTAACGCGTTATTAATTTACGGGCACTGTTCAAAATAGTATTCCTGTTGTGGGCGGCTTTTATTATTTTAATCCTATTTTTATTATACGACAATCGGCCATTATTAAGTATCCGAAGGGCCCCCCCCACCCAAAAAAAAAAAAACGAAATGCACTAAAAAAGCAAGTCTTTTATTTTGTACTTTACGAGCGCATAGTGATAAACACAACTACGGTATTGTAAAACACCATAGAGTTTGTTTTTGTTTTTTTTTTTCCACGAAACATTAAGTCATCTCGCGTTATCTCTATGCGTTTTATTAATTTCGAGTAAATATTACAAGTATGCATTGTAATAATACACAACAACGGCGATCTACAAGTAGATAAAGTGCATTTTTATTGATTTTTTGAAATTCTACAGGTACCATATAATATAATAGTATTGTGTAAAGACGTCGGCTCGTTAAACATTGATTCAACACTATTCCAATATCTACTTGTTTTATTATTGTAAACTGTAAACCTTAAAATTATCTAATTGTAGTATCTCCGCGAGATGCACATTTATACAGTGTGTTTCAAAATGGAATCATCCGATTTCAACAAAAATTATATTTATTGTAAAATTTGAATAATCAGGTTCAGGTAAGTCATAGGCAAGTTAGTCGATTGCGTTAAGTTTTAGGCATAATATTTACAAACGTTCCTCGTAAACCCGTTGAAGCATGTCGCCTGTAATCAAGTTTATGGCGACTCTTCGATTCATCGAGATCTTTTGGAAGGAGTGGTACGAAAACAATGCTTTTTATGTAACCCCCCCCCAAAGAACAAAGGCACAGATTGTAAGGTGAACGGGGTGGCCAAGAACAAAAAGTACCGCCATTAGCTCTACAACGACCGATCCGTCGCTGTGGTAGGCGGTCGTTAAGAAATTTGTACGGTTCATATCTCAGACGTCTCCGCAAAACACGCCAAGCTGATGTCTGTGGAATACCAAGTCCTCTGGACACACGACCGACTGATTTCTGCGGACTTTTCACGAAACTCTGTCGAATTCCTTCAACATTTCCAGTCGAATTGCTTGGACGACTTCCCTTTACGTAAGCAACCGGTTTCTTGGAACGTTTTATGCCATCTTCGAATACTTTGGGCTGTTGGGGGTTCAACTCTCGTCGAAAATCACGCTGCACGGTCATAACAGATTCGCATTTTTCGAAACGGAGCACACAAAACGCTTTTTGTTGCTCGGACGGCATTTCGATAACAACTAATTAAATCGCGTCACTCGGCTAAGGTGCACTTTATGGCAACTCAACGGTAATCGATAAAAACTCGATAACCCTACCATTTAGAGATCAGTGTTTCCCAACCGGTGGTCCGCGGTCCCATAGATTTATTCTTCGATTTCTATTACAAATTAATTATTATTTTTTTTTTAAATAGCGAAAAAAATTACAACTTATTGAGGAACCGTATAATATTATACGGTTATCTTATCGCTGTTGCTGCTGTAGACCGATAAGTATTTTCCACTTTTACAAGTGTGTAGGTATCAGTCACAAAAATCACACTAAGTAAATTATTTTACTATAGTAAAGTATAATTATATATTAGTGAAGTATAATAATAAAATGTTAAGTAAAATAATAAAAATTAACATTTTTCGATAAATTTTGTGTATTCTTGTTAATGAGTAAACAAAAGGTATTCCTAGTTTTCGTAAAATCGAGGTGGTCCGCGACCTATAAAATATTTTTGAAGTGATCCGTGGTGGTAAAAAAAGGTTGGGAAACACTGATTTAGATGGTTGGTGCTTCGTTTTCCACAAACTACAGGAACAATATCTATAGTCTACTAAAATCGGATGAATCATTTCGATACACACTGTATTATAATTACCGTATAGAGGTAACGATAAAACACGCGTAATCGAAAATTAAAACTGTGTTCGAATAATAGAAGAAATCCGTTTAGTACTACATAGGTGGTTATAATAGTGTTCGCGACTATTAGATTTTTATTGCAATAACAATTGTCGGGAATTCGCAAATTATTGTTATTCCGCCGGGGCCTAGCATTAGAATTTATGTTTTCGATTTATTCCCCCGTCGGCTCTACGGATGTGGTTTATTTTTGAAAAAAATATATAATATATATATACTGCACGAGAAAAAAATCCACCGATACCGCCGCATTCGAGTATCGGCCCACCCTTAGAGGTAATAACAATGTCGTTTAAATCATTTCGTGAAAAATTGAATAAGAAGCCGCCCACTGGCAACACTTAACATGAATTATTTATATTAGTCATATTTTTTTTTTTTTTTGATTGTTACTGATTGGAATTCTATATAGAGATGTATATTTTAAATTGGAACTTGTATGAGGTCACGACACCATTTCTTTTTTAGCGTGCGCCTAGGATTTCCTGGGAGAGTTAGAGAGGAAAGGTTTTTAATAAGTGGATTTTGGTGGGATAAAAGCCGCATACGGAAGCGCACATAAAAGAATGCTTCTTCCATTGATGGTTTTCATGTGGAAATCGTTATGAAATGTTAGGTTTGATACGTACGGCGGTGCATTGGAGAGTCGACGAAAAGCTAGGTTCTGGAACACTTGGATTTTATTGATATTGGATTTTTTTTTGCTGAACCCCGGAGCTGTATGCCATAAGTCCAAATAGGTTTCGGGAGGGTCTTGTAAATTAAAAGTTTGACTTTTAAATTAGTATTATTATTTCTCAACATTAGAGGACTGAGCACGCGCATACGGGGGCATTTGAGAGTCAGTCTTTTGGTTCCTAAGTGATTTTTCCATGTTAGACGCTTATCGAGATCGAGTCGCAGGTATTTGTAACTGTGTCCGACGTGGTAATTGGGAATGTTGTTTAGCGTAACAGTTGTCCAATATACGCCCTTCTTGCGAGTAAATTTAATGTGATTAGATTTGTTTTGGTTTATTTCGATACGCCATTTGTCGTACAAATGTTAGTCATTAGGTTAAGGTGAAGTTGTAGGTTTGACGAAGCGGTTACCGGATTTTCACTAATTGTCTTCACTTAGCACATGCGCTTGTTGCGCGTTATTTGTATAGATTTAATAATAATAATAAAAAATCATATCGAATGATGAAAATTTGACCGTTTCCGCCCACCCTCGAAAGTCGAAATATAAGTCGATAACACGAGTAAAACCGACGGCGTCGTTCGATTCAATTGCATATTACAATTCTCAATACTTGGCCACAGCATAATACGATAATGTCTTGTTTTTGAACTCGTGCCGTATTATAATATTCGCCTAGCTCGGATCAACGCTCGGCAACATTTGCGTAGGTGTGTTGTACGGACGTACGTGAGTAATTATATCCGATTTGCCGGGCTTACGGTGCTTGGCGATGGCCGCTAAAAAAAAAAAAAAAAAAAAAAAAAATGCAAAAACAGATTCGGTCGTGACAACCGAACGGCGTCTTTTACACGACACGTCCGACAGTCGCGTTCGCGGGTTTCCGGCGACTGTTCCGAGTCCGAGTCCGGAATAATATTTATTGTTGTTTTCTATTCCCATGTGTGTTCGACGGTGTGCTCGTAAATATTTGAGTTTAGCCGGTTCTCATCGTACCACCTGTTCATTTATTGTTGGGAATTTGACTTTGTTCGTCAATTACGCAATACAATAACCACGGAACGGTTACCCAAAAATGATCGGTGGAAATTATTAAACAATTGCGCCGTATTAACGGATGTGCATAAAATTTACTCGTTTTATGAAAATCGATAAAAATTTAAAAACCTAACCATTTCGCATTGGTACACGACGTAATATTAACGAATTAAATATCGTTGTTGTATACCGTAATTATACGTGTTTTTCACCGCACCGTTTCTAGAAACGGCAGTCCTCGGTGGTCAATTGTTAACGGAGACGCAACTCGGAGAAAATAGCGCCGAATATTATTTTTGGGAGATACGTGCAGCGCCGCAATACGTATTTCGCTTTCATTAATGAACGAAACAAAAAAAAAAAAAACAGAAAAAAGATTAACGGACCGGCCAGTTTAACGACGACGGCACGCCGGCGTATAGGTACATATTTATTATATAATTTAATATCGTAAAAAGTTGTGTACGTATACATGTACGCTCGGATACGTCGAGTGTAGAAAAAAAAAACAAAAAAAAAAAAAAAATACTTAAATAATAAAAAAAAAAAAAAAACAACAACGGCGACGAAGCGGGAAAAAAAAAATAAATAAATAAATAAACAGAAAATCGTAAGTACGTATAATAATAATAATAATGATAATACGCGAGGATCCATGGGAGGTCCGTTTTTACGCGGTCCGTCGGGACCCGATGGAAACTGGGCGCATTAGCTGGTGACACGTCCGCGTCATGTGTACGCCGCAGACCGGCCGGCCGGGCATAAATCACGGATCGCATGCGTATTTATCACGCACCGGCGATCTAAACTGCCCGGTACTGCCGGCAACGTGTGCGCCGGCGACGCAGAAACGGAGGACCCGGGCACGCAACCGCCGGCGGTTTTAAGCGAACACACCGCGCCGCGGTGTTATTTTTATAATTTTACGGAACGACGGCCCGACGGGAAATTCGCTAATAAATACCCAACGGCCGCGTGCCGATTGCATCCACTCAATCCTGTACATATATATTCCGACCGAAAATGTCCTCGAAACTCTGTTCGTATTATACAGTGTGTTTCAAAAAACATTCTCGTCATCGGTTATATTTGACGTTCGACGCGGTCATAGGGTGGGAGGGGAGGAGCGGAAACGGTCAAATTTTCTTCGTTCGAAATGATTTAAACGACATTGTTATTATCTCTAAGGGTGGGCCCGATACTCGAATGCGGCGGTATCGGTTTTTTTTTTTTTTTACAAAACCACATCCGTAGTGCCGACGAGGGAATAAATCGAGATCATTTATTCTAATACTGAAATACAGTGTGTTTCAAAACCAGCCATCCGATTTCAAAAAAATTATATTTATTGTAAAATTTGAATAATCGAGTCGAGATAAGTTTTACAAGCTAGTCGATTACATTAAGGTATAATATTTACAAATGTTCAATGTGACCTCCCTTACTTGCACGACACACGTCTATCTTATTATAAAATTAAAAATTGTACAATTCCTATCGTATCGCGTGTGAATGGCTTGAATTTTTGATATTATAGTTTCCATATTATATAAGAGACTTTATTATTTCAACTAAGTCTGATTTCACGTTTGATTCCGTCCGATATTTGTGTTTTTATTATCGCAAGTCGTATGGGCATGTTATCGTACCGAATAAATAATTAAATTTATTTTTATAATAATATACTTTGATATGAAAAACTATATTCGTTCATTGTTTTTGGCGATCCCCGGGTCGAAAACCACTGCGCTAGCGTAACAAAACTGTTCGACTAAATGTTTTACGAACCGTTCGCCAAACGATCAAAATCGTACGTACAAAAAATGTACGCGTGTTCGCGTGTATTCCGTAAAAATAACAAATAACTTCATAGTTGTGTTCTATCTGAATATTGACTGTCGCCTCGAACAGCTGCTAGCAGCTTGTATTTACATTTATCTGGCGCTAGCGAAGAAGAATAGAAGACCATCAAAAGCAAACCAAGATGGCTTGTATACATCTCCTGTACTTTATAAATAAAAAAAAAAAATTGTTTAAATATTAAATTATAATTACTATAAGTAATCAACACGGGGAAAACGACCATTATTGAAATAATAAATATCCGAATTTAAATAAATATCGTTTAATATCAAAATGTTTAGACCAGAGTTTCCCAACCTATGGTCCGCGGACCACCGGTGGTCCGCAAGACAATGTATGGTGGTCCGCTAGCCATACCTACAAAATTTAATAATATTTCATTTTTTTCCATTGGGGCGTGACACAAATACCGACAATCGTGTACAGCATGATTAGATTATCGGTAGTGGACAATGTTTTCAACGAGTTCTACATTCGAAATGAACAAAGAAATCGGTTGGACGCCATTAAAGGCATACGTGTAGACTTGAGCAGTATTCCCCCAAGAATGTCTTTGTTAGTAAAGGAAATGTAAGCCCAAAAATCGCATTAAATTGTTTTTATAATTGTAATTCATCTTTTATAAATATAATAATACTGTGTACATTTTTTTTATAATAGTAATTTGCGTTAATTTGTAAATAAATATAAAACTTTTACTTAAAATTCATCAATTATAAACAATATTATAAGCCTGCTATACGGAATTTCATTGGTTTTTATTTATTCATAATTTAAATTCTTCTAAAACGGTGAAAAAAAAAATTGATTCTTGTTTATAAGAAATATACGGTCTAAAGTTTTGGTGGTCCGTGACGTATCTAAAGTTGTCTAGGTGGTCCGTATTGTCAAAAAGGCTGGTTTAGACGAATATTTTTGTCTTCTACTTTTGTAGTTAATTCTTGATATTGTAAATCCGGTAGACGACTGAAAGCCTAAAACAAAACAAAAAACACGTGGATTTGACAACCAGATCGCCCTCCCCCATCCCTCCACACGATTACGATACTGGCCCGAGATAATAATTAAGAAAATTTCGGTTTTAAACGTGGCAACCTCGTACGTACTCGTTGTCGTCGTTTAAAATATTCAAGATGTTCAATCGTGTCGCTATAATATATATAAAAAAAGGTTTGTCAACACGCAATTATTTCAACCCCCTTTGCTGCGGTTTTACCCGATGATTTTCACCGCTATTCCCGCCGTTATAAAATATTATTATTAGTTTCCGAAATGGACGCGCATAACTATATACAATACTATTAATAGGGTATAATTTAGCGTTTGGTTTTTTTATGTTTATTAGAAAAACTTACAATCTGTATTTACAAAAAAAAAAAAAAAACACACACACAATAAGCAAATAGAATAACTTTGTACGTAGAGAAAAAAAAATAAAATGACAATAACATGGTTGCTTGACGAGGGAGGCTATCCAGTGACAGAACCCTGCAGAACGCGAAATTTAAATTAGTTTAATAGATCTCGACACCGGCGTCTTTTAAGACGGCGTGAGGGGTTTTCGGGGAGTGTAATTGAAGATAAATGCTGGACGAGAGGATTCGGATGGTACTATAGTTTTGTATGAAATTTGGTGTAGTATTTTTTGGCTGGCTGGTCAACAGTATCAAATCGTAGGTCTTTGTGTATAATTTAGCGTTTGGTTTTTTTTTTTTTATTATTATTATTTCCCTGCATAAATACATTATGATATATAACTCGAGGAGTATACCGCATGAACGTCAGAACAATATTTCATGGAAGAATATATATTTTCAATAAGACGTTAGATTTATTACCGATAAATTCATAAACCGTTGACATCGTCCCGTGATTTATGTAAGACTACCAATAAAACAAAGTCCAATCAATTATAAAATACGTTCTATATATATATTATATTATATTATATAATACGTACAATCGGCGTACACGGTTTCGTGATGCAAAAACGTATAAATCTCCTCAAAACGCACAAACTTATTTATCAAATCATTATTATTATTATTACTATTATTATTATTATTTTATTTTTTCAATAAAATATTATTACGTACCTATAACAACTCGAATATCGTATAAAAACGTCATATGCGCGCAATATTACATGCGACGATTTCCGTTCGCCCTAATCATAATAATAACGCTAAGTACATCGAAATAATATAGTTAAAAAAAAAAAAAAAAAAACCTAAATCATATTCAAACGCGAAAATTCGATTTTACAGAAAATAATATCTCGATAAACAATATGATATTTATTATGTTCTCAAACATTGGCTGTATATACCCGATACACCATTATAATATTTACAACAAAATCATATTTTGTAGACCGTAAATAAAAATTGTCCGTACTATTATAAACATTTAAAAAAAAAAAAAAAAATCCATCTCGCGGCAACCCCGAGCGGAATAAACGTCTAACTAATTACGATTATAGTGTTCGAATGATATAACTTAAAAACGTTAATAAAATCGTTTATTTTTTAGTTTTTGCAAAACTGCAAAAGTATATCGAGTATATTAAATGTATATCCTTGTAGTAATCATAATTAATAACTGCATTTAAACGTATAAGTGCACCACACGTCTCGATTCCGTGCACTATAATCTAATTCCGGAGTGCATTGCACTTTGTGCAGTGGGGGGGGGGGTTCATTGGAAGACATGGCCTGCGTAAAACAATCCAAAAAACCAGAGGAATTGTACCGACGTTGTCGGGATGCGCGCAATAATAATTTCTGTTTTCCGGAGTTTTGGCAAGTTTTGGCCGCCGCGGGTATTTGGGAATTTTTCGCACGTCACGCGGTCCGCTGAACCGGGACGGCGGCGGCGGCGGCGGCGGCGGTTCTCGGTCCGTTTCGGGCGACGGCCGAGACAATAGAGGCGCTTTGTGGTGCCGGTATTCCAATGTGCCCATGAGAGGTCCTCGCCCATGAGGCGGCGAGCGTGTACGCGTACAATTCGTGAGCTGCGGCGGCGGCGGCGGCGGACGCAGCGCGGAATGTCTTATTGATGTCGGCGGGGTCAGAGGTGAACGCCGGTACCGCCACCTACGCTCTTCTTCTCCTCTCGTAACCTCGTGTATTTATTATTATTATTATATATATATATATATATATATATTGTAATATGCGGCGGGCACACGTATACAGAGAGGATGTGACGTCATTGGATTTCATTCATAAACTCTTCGCGGCGGCGGCGGCGGCGGTGACGGCGGAACGTTACCGGAACGGTGAGAGAGGGTTTGCCGCGGTGCGGCGATGACGAGGAAACGAAAATAATAATATTCTCTCGTCGTTCAATTAACCCGGCGACGTGGTATACGACGGGGTTCGGTTTCCCGGGCGACGACACGACAATAAGTATGCGGTTTCTATATATATATATATATCGAATATTATACGGTTATCCGTATTTCTCCTCTCTCGTGCCCGCGCGTTAATACCAGACGAGAGGCGCGTTCATTGTTTAATATAATAATAATAATAATAATAATAATAATAATAATATAACACGAACGCGTTCCGCTCGTGTGTGTTTGGACGCGTGGACGCGACGACGACGACGACAATGAGCTAATCACTCACACGCAACCGCCCGCGCCTTTTTCGGTACCGCGGCGCGCGCGCGCGCGTGTCAGTCAACACCTCCTATATATATATATATATATAGACGTACAAGAGGTGTCCTCGTGTACGCGTGTACGCGTGTATGTATAATACCCGTGGTTCTATGGTTTTATTATATAGGTGTACGTGTGTACCGCGGCCGTATAATACGGCTGTATCGCACACTGCCGGTCGTTCGTTGCGCGGGGCCCGGGCGATCCGCCGGAGTGGCGGGGCCGTCGGCCGCGTATCGTCCGTCCGTTTAATCGGACCGTTCCCGCCGTGCCGGCACGCTTTGACGACCGGCCGATAAATAACGATCGGCCGGACCGCAAAACAAACAGAACGACGAACCGACCAGTTCGATTTCTATTCACAAAAAATAAATCCGTCGACACGGGGTGACGTAAGGACGCAAGACACGGATTATGGCGGTTTATGGGCGGACTAGTGTAAATACCGTCGATTCTCATCGCGCACGTCAAACGTCTCGAACTATCATTGAAATCCCGTTCGTGAATCCACACCGTTTTTTTGCACCCGATTATTATTAATCGTCTTTGCCGTCCGTCTCGAATACCTACAAACGACATTTTTTTTTGTTTTTATTAACCTAGGAACAGACAATTGTGCGGTACATTCGGTACCACAGTGATTGTGATTGTGCGCGTTCGTACAATGTACCCGTGAAACGGAAAATAATAAACGTAAATTAAATTTCGTTACGATTTCAGACAAAGTCCGTTGAAAAAATGCGATATTGGTAATAATGCCAATTAATATCGTCCGATAGATAACTCAAATAATCCCGATGATAAATGCAATTTCGTTGCCGGTCGTCATAATTTAGACAATATTATTTTTTCACACTATGTGGAAGTGGACAACAATGTATATGTGTGTGTGGAACATGAACAGATAACGAAACTGTATTAGAAACCGTCGGAAATCCAGCGAGAGTGAAGAGGAAAAAGTCACTGGCAATTACAATTCATTAAGCTTCAGACGCGCTTTAAAAAAATCGAGACATTTTGTTTACTACAGGTATAGAATGTTGGCGCTTTTTCAGAAGAATCCAATTCCGAAGATATCGTTGAAGATGAAAATAATAAAAAAAACAAACTTTAATGACAGATTTCTAAAAAAAAAAAAAAATAATGTATTAATTAAATATTGTAGTTCATAGATATGTAAGTACTGGTATTTTAAGTATTTGAATTATTTACTATTTTTTTTCAAATGTTTAATAAAACTCGATGCTTCGAATTCTTCGATATCTCAAACTTTTTCCTGTTCCCCTTGAGATTCGACATAACGAGAGTTCACCGTATAACGCTGCAAAGCGTTTTCCGTTAAAAATGTTAAAATATCAAAATAAATTTTTTAAACTATTATTATTATTTCAGAATGCATTGGTTAAAAAATAATTAAGATGTATCCACTAAACGGCGTAAAATACTATTTAAAAAACAAAAAAAAAAACTAAAACGTAAAATGCATTTTCGCATATTTTTTATTAATGGCATTTTTTTCGGGACATTAAAATCTAGGATTATAGATAATCGCCGGAAGCGAAGTCCGTGAAGGTAAAAAAAAAAAAAAACAAAAAATGTATTGCAAGTGGTTTTTTTTTTTTTTTTGTTTTGTTTCTTCGTCTTAAAAATAGTATTTTATTATTAATAAATAATATTTGTGAATAGTGTGTACGTACACATTCGCGCGTATTAATGACCCGCGTCGCCGGTCGGTCGTCGGTCATTTCAACACGTCCGTATGAAATTTAAAAATGTGGTTATTATTATTAGTTTTTTTTTTTTTTTTTCCGGTCGTTTTTTTCGGTTTAACCGCGCAATACACTTTGTATTATATATATTTTTTTTTTTTGTGTATGAGGAGGACGGGGTGGTACACGCCTGTGCGTACGTAAAAGAGATCCGTCTAAAGGCGCCGAAAAACCGCAGCGCTGACCAAAAGCGGTTTGTCTATCGGTTACCTTGGGTCGTATAATAATTTTCGGTACCGGCACGGCGGCGGCGGTTATTGATGAAAAGTTAATAAACCGCGCGCACGCGCGCCCGCGCCCAAACCCTTGTCGTCGGGTCGTAAATTACACTATAACCGTAATATATTATATACATAACGTGTCGGTTGCGTGAACGAGAAATAATAAATAAATAATAATAAAACGGTCGACACGCCGAAAAGAGGAAAAGAAGAAGAAGAAGAAGAAAAAAATAAATAATAATATAATGTTACACTACGAATGGGGAACACAATATAATATGCGTATATGGGGCGAAGGAGAACGGTCAAATAAATGGACGACCCGCAGTACGATAATAACGGGATCGGCGATTGACCCATAAATACGGGATCACGCCCATTATGTTGTCCCGGCTCCGGCCTTGCGATAAAAAAAAAAAAAAAAAAAAAAAAATTATCTCTGCGATAGTAATAATTTTACTACGATTTGTTCACGAAATTGTCCGAGACGCCGCCGCCGCCGGGGCGTTGTGTTACCCCATAGTTTTTCAATCAAACCAAGCAATTATTTCCCATTATTAATACGCACGTTTTGTTATTTAATTACCGTCGCGGCATTCGGAATGAGCACGAATAATAATAAACCGGCAGGTTTGTTTCAAAATCAAAAGAATATAGCGACTGACACAAATTCAAAGGTGGACAGTAAATATTGTATGTATATATATACTTATACAATGTAAGTAGGGGGTCGCCTCATCGAACAATTTTGCTCTTGACCAATGTTTCCCAACTTCTTTTACTCAATGTTCCCCCATCCCCATGACAACAGTAACGCAAACATATTCTTTGTATACTCAAATGAGTGGGGCAGTCCGAAGCTTCCGGCACAAAAGTGAGTGTCATTAATATATATATACGTATAAAAAAAAAAAAAAAAAAAAGACTGCAAGGACGGTTTTTAATGTTTTATTTTGATAATTATCTCAAAGATAGATTTAATAAGAAGATTAGAATCTTTCCATAGTATACCCTTCATTATTGTTCTTCCTGAAAATTACGATTCGTACGCCCAGAGGGGTAATGCAGCATTTGGTTGATTTCAAAACTTATTCTTCGTTTTTTGTGTACGCTGATAAGCCAACTACACACAAGTAGGTAGTTGCAAATGGCAACAAAAAGTAATCTAATGCCTTTACAGATAATTTTGTGTAATCCCTTTCCATGGCAATCCAGAACTCCTTGATTTTAAGTGACTCGAACTGGATTTTCAAATCGGAAGACGATTTTATTTCAAGCAAACTTTCGTATTCAATGGACGACAGCAATTTTGGCTTCTTCTAAATTGAAAATAGATTTTTTACCCGTGAATTGTCTGAATCTATCGGTTAATTCTTGGAATGTAAGCGAGTAATCCAGATTTTAAATTCATTAAATGGTCTTTTATTTTATTTTTTCCGCATTTATCGGTGTCACTGAGCTCTCTTAGAACGCATTCGAGTTGGATAAACATGTCGGTTAGGTTAGGTAACAATAATTACACAATTACATTATTATATAAAAAAAATAGTTTATGATAAGATAAGGACACGTTCCCGTTCCATAGTTCGAATCGTAGTTCAAATCGATAGTGGTGTTTATCGAATTATTTTTGCCCGGATCCGTGACGGAACCCTGGGCGCTGGCTCACGGGACCTTTGGGTTCCGCGGGACACCGGTTGGGAAACCCTCGTGCTCCAGACGACCCGGAGGGGATCTAAACGGTCGGGAATCTAGTGGACCCGTCACCGAACGACCTCGTATATAATATTACTAGAATCCTGTTACAATATCTGGTCGGGATCGATCGCACGAATAGTGATCGACATTCACGCGACCGAATAGGTTAGATCAATGGTTCCCATTCAATTTAGACGGCGATGCTTTTTATTTAGATAGAATTCAGCCGCGGTGCCCTCTTGTGTAAACTCCGAAGCAGTTTGAACTTTAAACGCTTATAAGAAACAATACCAACATAAACGTCGGTAACATTTTGTTTTTTTTTTTTTTTTTTGTTGCTACTCGGTACAACTTGTGATAAACCTTGGGTGAAATTTTTGTGCATTTTTATGGGGCCCAAAATGATATTTATTCACATCAAACCACAATAAACTAGAAAATGTCAAACATCTATAAATAACCCAAAGCCATCCAGAGTATATTAAAAATTGCACCATGTCTAGAATACGTGCTAATATAAGTATTAAGTGAACATTTTTCACAATTGTTCATCAATGAATTCAAACAAAAATACCGAATCGAAATTTATAGAAACCGTAACCTAACCGTTCTCTGTTTTGTTTCGGGTTTTCCCGATATTTAAGGAAAGTGTAAGGTAAAATCGAACATTGACCTCGTATTCAACAGACGGATAAAAAAACGTTGGCCAGAAACTACCTATGATTGTGTTGATGATTGCAGCAAGATTTCCGGTCGAAAATTTAATTACACGGACAGAAAAAAAAAAAAAAAAAAAATTACACACATCACAGTCACGCCAATACATTCTTCGTTTAGGTTTTAGGTTGTCGCGAACATATATTTGATTTTTTTTTCGTATGAGCCGCGGTGCCCCTGCCAATAATGGGCTTGTGTCCGGCCCCTAGAGCCGGTTAGGTTTCCCCACATGTCCCAGAAGACCTTATAAATACATAATACAATATAATATTATCGTCGTATACAATACACACGATAATATTATGTAAATCGTAAATGTGTGTGTGTGTGTGTGTGTGTGTGTACATATATAAAAGAGGTATATGAACACGTATAAAAATATATGTCGTCGGCGCGGCGTATTTGACGGCCATGTTGTGTCACGGGCCGTACAATGGTCGAACGCATAAATTGCGCGCGTTATTAATAAATACATAATATACACATGCGGCGTGTATATTATAATACATTACACATGTGTTGCATATAGGTGCCGTATTTATACAGGGCGATTGTTTCGTCATCGCGAATATATATATATATATATATAATAAATCTACGATATTATACGTGAAAATTACGAGTAAATTTGATTACGGTTTTTTTTTTTTGTATACGCATATATATATATATATATATATATATACGAGGGCGGGCAACAAGTAAAGCCTCTCTCTTATCTCATAACTATTTCGGATAATATTGTCGTTTGTGGGGCGTTTTATAGCCAACGCCATTAGTTTAGCGCGTGCCAAGTCACAAAAGTGTAAACGTTTCCACTGTATTCGTACGCCGTTTTTACTCTCGGATGTGCTGGAATTGAATTATTTGTTCGCGGGCAATGTTAAATCTGTCGTAGACGTTTGCTCTCGGCCTGTGGTAACGAATCCCTAAATATCAGTTCGTGTTCGTCGTCGGGTATTACTGATTAAAAGTAGTAGACAGTCGGGAAGAAAGCCATTTTTTCCAGCATCGCAATTTGCAATCGTCTCATCGCGGCCGTGCCGTGCAATGCAAGCAAATGAATCGCTGGGATTTCATGTAATTCCGCCGCATCAACCCTACAAGTCCGGATTTAGCACCGTGTAATTTTTTTTTTTTATGTTTCCCAAACTTGATGAACGTGTTAAACGCGGTACAAAGTTTGATTCTGACGAGAAAATTAATGCTGGAGTCAACCGGTTGTTTTGCTGCTCAAGATGAACATTTTTTTTTTTTTTTTTTTTTTTTGGACGGCATTAAAAAACTCATTAAGCGTTGGCAGAAATGCATTGACTGTACACGTATATGATATGTTTGTCGAAAACCGCGTCCGATACTCAAACTCTTCGTATAGACAATCGCCGGACGTGATGTATAGGTCTTGGATTTAAATGCCGTAAAACATCGCAAAAAATGACCGAATAAAATTGCATTAAGGCCTTAAAAAATGCACTAGAAAATGTCATTTACGTTATTTTTAATAGCTTAAACGGTAAAAATAAATATTAAAAGTGTTTTTTTTTTTTTCAAATAGTATTTTACGCAATTTGGTGGATATATATCTTAATTAGACTTAATTACATCTTAACCATTTTTTTTTTCTACTGGTTAGGTTATGTTGCGTGCGTATATGATTGCAAATTTACGTTCACTGTAATAAAAAAAAAAATCGTAAAATATTCTCTAAAAACTAAAGGAAAATACCGTAATATCATCAAAAAAAAAAACTGCATTTTAGGTTAAATCTGTCAACGAATAATCAAATTACATTCGAATAATCAGTATCACCCGAAACACATTTTCTATTTACGGACTTACGTTTTGGTACACCAGCCCTAGAGATGTACACAAGAATCGCCCTGTATACAATATAATAATATTGTCATGTGGACGCGGCCCGTCCACCGCCATTGCTGCCAGCGGCGTGGACCCGTCGGGGCGGAAACCGTAGTCGCCGGTCGGGATTATAGGAGAAATATCCTACGACTCTATAGAATCGTTTCTTTTTTTTTTTTTTTTTAAATTAAAAATTTTTTTTTTTTTTTTTACTCAAAAGTCGCGTGTACTCGTATACCCTACCGTATAGGTTATAATACGTACATACGGTTTGTGTATGCGCGCCGTCGTATATAAATGATACACATGATATCCATATTATATATATTTATATGTACGCGTGCTGTATATATATATGGTTTAAATCACTTAGACTAGACGTAGTCATGTCGACGACATGGCCGTGTTGTAAAATACATTACATTTTAATAAGGTTTGAAAGAAAAAGAAAGAAAAAAAAAAAAAAAAAAACAACACAAAACACAAAGACCTATACCGGTGCATTATCCGCATCGAGCGCAGACTGCACACGGCGCTAGAGATACTATGCGTATACGTGACACCGGGCCCACGCTGTTGTTTTCGAGAAGGCATAAAAAATAAAATAAAAAATAAAAAAAATACCGGCGTACTATACGAAACCGGAGAACGCACGCGTGTTATTATAATATTATTATTATTATTATTATTATTATGCGTGTGTCGGGCGTCGCGCGGCCAGTCTATCCCGTATAGGAATATTGAGAGATGTCTAAAAAAAGAATCGAAAAAAAAAAAAATCACCAAGTACTTTACGAGTATACCGCCGCGACACGGAACGCTCGCGAGATTTAACGTAATTTTATTGTAAAACGCGACCGCCGTGGCGCGCTGTATATCATTTTTGAAAAACATATTAAAACCGCCAAACCGATAAAATAGTTATTATAGAATAACGTTAGGTTAGGGTTCAATAAAAAAAAAACAAAAAATATCGCGGAATTATACTCTACGGTAGTAGTGAAATCGCGCAACTCCGAATTGTTTAAACGACACACAATTTTTTTCTATTTTTTCTCAGTGGTAACAATAATATCGTCCCGACGAAAACTAAAATTACTTTTTTTTTTTTTTATAACTTTTATATTATAATATAATGTAAAACCGTGTTATACGCGGCAATATTGATCGCGATGTCGTGTTGTATTAAATTTAATCTCGTATTTTATTTTATTTTTTTCACCTTTTTATAATAATACGTGCTCTATACTATATAGTCAAGGACGTATACGAGTTTTGTATGTTATATATATATATATATATATGTGTGTGTGTGTGTGTGTGTGTATATATACACCTATCGAGGGTCTGACATTCCATTCGTTTGTGTTAAAAATGTCGTCGTTTTACATTCACGTACATGTTTTCCAGACTCATATTTTCAGTGTAAACAAATGGAAAAAAAAAAAAAAAAAAAAAGCAAAAACAAACCACAAAGCTTAAGAAATTATACGCATAAAGTCTTTTTTGTTGTACGTGTATAGGCATCTCTCGGAAAGATACAATTTCTACGTACGCGTTTTTTTTTTTTTATTATATATTGCCGCGCCACGCGGTACCGTACTTATTGTACTTATTGTTACGTGTGTTGTGTGTGTGTATCGTATACGGAACATTATCCGTTTTTTAACATAAAATATACGTATATTATGTCTCGTCGGGTACATCTCATTTTTGTACAAAAATTTTTTTTCCCGACAAATGTTCGAACGGCGTTACGCTTTTGTAATTGTATTTTCGATTACTTTCCGGCCCGGCCAGACTTGTTGTATATTCAAAACCGTGTCTACCGGTTTGAAATAACAACGTGTATTTTATTAATTTTGTAATTTTACGGTATTGACCGTGCGACGCGCGAAATCCTCGAGAGAGAGAAAAAAAAAAAAAAACAACGCATTTTTCTCGTCCGCGTTACGTGTACGACGACCGCCTGCTGGATTTTAATAAAAGATAATGAACCAAAGACAAAGGAAACCCGATTACTATAATAATTCAATTGCCGATTTCGATATTCGATACTTTGAAACGAATAAATTGAATCGAACGTGCATTTCGCGAGACGCCCAAATTTAAGTAATGCCTAAAGTATTTAGTGAAATATTTGGAAATTTTTGTTAAATTTGAATACGATTATAATATCGTAGGTACGTAGATACTTATGTCTTTCTAATACATTCTAGACGACGGTTGTCCGGGAGAAGTTAAGTCTTTAGAAATCCAAACGATACGATTCAGACTTAGTTATGCGCGTAGACATTTACAGCTAGCCCAGTGGTTCTGAACAGGTGTCCGGTGATCTTAGAGCCAAATGTTTACAGCCATAGTTGAAAAATCTGTGGGAAAAAATCCATAAAATAAACGGAACTTTTACGTTCATCGTCTTAAACATTATGGCTTTTATCGCGATTTCTAATACACAACGATATAAGACGTATTTGACCGCGTAGAATCATTTCGGGTTGTTCTGTTGGTTATTTTTTTTCTCTGCACTTATGCACGGTTTAATATATTATAAAATTGTAATTTGTTTAACGGCCGTGTTCCGCACAAACCGTATAAAATGTTAAGTGTTCCGTCATTGGAAAAACGTCTAGGACCACTGCCCTGGCCCCACCTATCGGCCCAACTAAAACTAATTTATCTATAACAGCCAAATGCGCTTTTTTTTTTTTTTTTTTGTTTCAATTAACGAAATGCGATTGTTTAAATTTCATTCGATATAAATTTGTTTAAGTGCCTACAGTTTGCTGTATACGGAACGATTTGTTTGAATTTTCAGAAAGTAGGAACACCAGCTGTTTACGTTGAATTTTTACAGTTAATCGCACATTATGGCCAAATAATAATTATAATGTGATGCGTTTGACCGGAACAAATGGTGGTCCCGGGCGTTTGCCCCGGAGCCAATATTGAGGCGCTCGTGTGCGTATATTATGTATAATAATTAATTGGACATTTATTGTTATTCGTTCGTCTAGTCGTCGTCGTCGTCGTCGTACACGGCACTGTCTGAACAGTAATTAAAATTATTATTATTAAAATTCAATGTCCACGGCGGGGGGTCCAATCGCTAGTTGTCAAGTTGATTGGATGCGTTCCCACCGATAAAAAAAAAAAATTAATAATATACGCCGGGGCTACTCATTTAGAAAGAAAAAGAAAAAAAAAACGGTTCCCCGGTTGTCATTATTACAACACTTGCTCGTATAATCGTGGATAGAGACCTGTAGGATTTTTGCGTATATTTTTTGTTGTCTATTACTTGAAATTATAGCGGAATAATAACAGCTACAAATTCTTTTCGGGGTTTTTCGCACGTGCGTTTGCTGTTTTTTTTTACTAATTTTTATGTGATTGGGCAACTGTATAAAATAATTAATAAAATTATTTTTTCCAAATATCGATTATATTTAGCACCATTCGGAAGAATTACAATTAAACTAATACTCAGCAATCGGTAAACCTTTTGATGATTCCGTCAAGTTGACGGGCATTGATCGCGATCGAACTTTTTTAACTGATACAGATTATGATATGGTTATTGTTACTACACGACAATATTGTTTAGACACATGTTATAAACTAATAAAATTACAAACAATTGGTAAATTAATTAATTTCATATTTAATTATATTTTTTAGAGTGATCATTTTTTTTCCTGCGTATTTTTTAACATTATATTGCATGTTTTACGACTTTTTGAGCTTTATTGTAAGTGCATATTTAGTTGTTTTTATAGAACTACAAGTCTGGAGCCCCGCTCGAAGTATTCCGTTTTACGTGGGTATCAAAAATCCGGGTTTCGTTTTGAAAAACCGCGTAATACGGAAAAATCGAAAACGTTTTAATCGACGAAAACAGTTGAAAGACAGTTTACAGTCCAGTTGCTGAAATACGGAGTAATTAAATAGTTTTACGGTATTTTTCATCTTATAACTTTATGGTTGTGTTCAAAATATCCCGGCGATCTTGCCATATTTCAAAAGTCCTTTGGAACTGTTCCAAAGTTAAAGTATAATTTTCTCTACACCTTGAAATCGTTGTCCTTTAAGCGCAGATTTCAGTTTTGGGAAAAGAAAAAATCACATGGGGCCTGATCTGGAGTATAGGGAGAGTCCGCGGGACCACAGCAATTTTTTTTATCAGCTAAAAATTCACGAATCGACAGCGCTAAATGTGCCGGTGCACTGTCGCGGTGAACAATCGCGGAACGAATATGGCATCGCGACCCTTCCCATCTGTACACTTTCCTGTAAAATTGCATGACAAGACTCAATTGAGATTCGCTTTGTTAACTCACGAACGGTTAATCGGCGGCCATTTCGCATTTTTTCGCAAATTGTCGCCGCGCCATCGTTTCTGGATGACGTCGACGGTCGTCCACTGTCTTTGAAACGTTTAAAACACTCGAAAGTCACGGAACCACTTAATCAATCATCCCCAAGAGCGGTTTTAATCATTTCCGTTGCATCATTTTTTACCGAGTTTCGAGCAAAACTTGATGCACACGCGTTGTTCGTCAATTTCGGATATGTCGAAAACGGCGAACGAAAAAAAACCGACCGGATTTAACCACGTGTGAAATTGAACCGAGACTAGATAGCGGCTTCGGGTTTTGTTTAAAATATCCACTAATTCGCGGGGAATACATCTACGAACAATTTGAAACGTTATCGTGTGTAGATTAACCGTAATAACATTTGTCCCGGTACTTTTTGAACATACCTCGTAATCTCAGGCGGTTTAATTTGACGTTCCGAATTTCAATCAATAATCGGTTATACGCGGCAACGGTCCGCAGTTCGAAATTTCCGGGAGAATGAAGACATTTGGCGATGAGGGAAGGTCAGGTTTGAACAGACCTCAGAAATGTACGCATTGTGCGTGCACGAGTCGTTTAAAGTCGTTTTTCGTTAAACGGTCCCCCATTACCGGATCTAATGGTAGAGATGGGGGGGCAATCCGGAGTAAATTTCAACGGTATTTTAACACATTTTAGGCGAATTTTTTTATTTATTTTTTTTATAACTTATAAGGACGCTAATATTTACGTACCTCTCAAAGACTAGTGCGTCAACACTCAGCGGCCTTACAAAACAATTGTTCTGTTTTATAATAAGGTGGGTCCGCCTTATGGACAGGCATCAATTTGATTGTACGCGTTATACACTGGACGTCGTAAATTGTATTTAGCGGTTTTTTCATTCTTTATTTTTTTATTTTTTTATTTTTTTTTTTTTGGTCTCTCCGTATATCACTCGACGGCGTTTCTAAATTATATTCCATAAAATCACCGCAAGCCGCGAAAACCCGTCCCGTTTTACGACACTGCGCACGTACACACCGCACGCACCGCCCAGCGATGGGAAAAACAATTGAAAAACAATTTCGTTTTACTGGTAATTATAAATAATCCGTGTATAATACTATGCGGTCGGCCGTGTATATTATATTGTACTATTAATATCCGTGCGGTTTCATCCCGACGATAAATGCCGATTTAGACGCGCGCAAGAGCCCTCGGAAATTATTCAAGGGAGAGGGGATCCAACAAAAAAAAAAAAATATATAATTAAATAAAAAATCTGACCGAAATAAAATAAATCTTTATCAAAATTTTGATACATTTATTATTACAACAAACGTGTCGCGTATTCTCGAACGCTTGCGTACCTCGAAATGAACAATCGCAAGCTTGTCGGTTATTAGTATTCGCACAAAATAAAATGATACACACACATATAAAGGTTTTACTATATGTGTTTTTTTTTTTTTGATTTTTGTTCGGTCCTTAATCAATTTTTCTACCATTCCGTTGGGACTGTTCACACTGTACATGTTACGTATTCCATTTGAAACAATACGCTTCGAACCGGATAAACGGATCCACATTTTTTCATTTTTTTTTTTTTCCATCTATCTGCCGTGCCCGCGAAATCGATTTTGTCGTTTCAACCGCGATCTACTCGTTTATACTCCGTTTTGTTTCATAGTCGTAACTTCCGAGACGAGGCGATGAAATGCAGTTCTCAAACTTTCACCGACCTCCGTCTGAAAACCGCCGGTCGAAATTTCCGCAGTACGTTTGACATCGCAGTCACACCGGAAATTTCAATCGTCCCGAAATTGAATTTCACACTGGTACCCGAGAACGTTTTCGGAGTTCCGTTTTAGACGGTTTTCACTGTTTCCTTAATCACAGTTTTTTGTTTCCCTTTTTGTTCATTCTTTCCGTACACGTATCTCTGCAGTCGCGTAGCTAGGTGGCGTGTTTTGGTTGTTAAAACATCCCCCTCGGCCGTATTTAGTAAACCAGACGCATATAGGATATATAACTAAAAAACGTTTCTTTTTTTTTTTTTTTTTTTTACATATATAATGTATTAGATTAGATGATTCTGTTTGATATTTGATATTATTGTCTGTCGTTAAAATCCAGGATATAACTTTATGATCATCGGTTTGATATCGGTTATATCTTCTGTACACGTACCTATAATATGGAAGCACCGGCTACCGTTGGACATTTGTTTTATCGATCAACGATTTTCGAAAATTCTTGAATTCGTTAAGCGACAAGGACGTGCGAACCCAAGAAACCTCCTCCACCCACCCACAAACATTATTCGTGTATAACACGCGTCACCAAATGGAGGAAATCCTCGTCCTCGTCTGTACTCCAGCCCTCCCCCGAACATAATAACCTCCTAGACGCGTTTTCTTTTGTCGTCCACAAGCTCTCATTCTGGTCTCCGGTGTGCTTGTCTACCGTCTCGGCTGCCTCGCACATTTTTCTGTTTGGCGATAAATCTGCGAGTTAACGCGCGCACATCCGGTAAGTGTATTATAATATGTAATACGTGACGGGTTAATTAGACCCGGTGAAATAATATTAATCGTTTTTATTATATACGCGTATAAAATAATAATAATAATACGCGGGACCGGTATAACGCGCGCGGCCGAAACCCGCCCCGGCCGGACCGAACGTCGTCGTACAAGCCGTACGCGACGCGCCGACATGCGCGCGGAGACACGCGGACACACGCGCGCGTATGTGTCAGCGGGTGTTCCGGTGTTCTGGTCAGCTACCTGCTGTCCCCGCTCGCCGTATTATTATTATTATTATTATTATTATTATTATTATTATTGTTATTTATAATATGAAAAATTTATTATAATTATTGTTACGGGCGCGTTTAATTTTAATAATAAACGATAATATTATTATAACGAACAACGACACCGCGAGACGTCGCGACGGCGATAATAACCGCTACTTTATCAAGTGTCAACGGTCCCAGGCCGCCGCGGACGAAACTTACGTATTATTATTATTGTTATTAATTATCGTGTCCCGGCGACGCGTAAACACGATTAGTAGTCGGGCGAAACTTGCCGTGCCGCCGCCGCCGCCGCCGCCGCCGCCGCCGCATGGTGCCCCGCGATGGGAGGCGCGGCGGTGTTGCTGTTCGCGCGCGCAGTCGGGAACTCGAGCACGACAACACGACACCGAAATCGTGTATACCCGCCGCCCGCCCGTAATTATATTATATTTTTTTACAGCACTCGAATCCAAACCCACGTTTTCTAATTTTGACGATTTCGACTTTGTCCGGTTCGCCGTTCTAAAAAAAAAAAAAAAATACATAAATAAATAAATGGCCTACAGTCGCGGGCGCCCATTTGTAGGGACATGATGCCCTCTCCCCCTTACCTACCTCCGGGGGAAAAAAAAATGCAAATCTCTCTCTCTCTCGATTACCCGGACCAATATACTCCTATGTAGATTATCTCTTATTTTATATATTACGATATTCGTTCCTACTTACTTGCATTATTCATATTTTTTTTTTTTTTTTTTTATTATTTAAGTACGCGGCGGCTATAAACCAGAAAGGTTACTATTAAAAGTTAATATAATTAAGCGCGTGTAATTTTTACAACCTCCAAACCCGCACACACTCACGGGTATAGACCGTCTTCTAATTTTGACGATTTTGACTTTGTCCGGCCCGCCGTTCTCAAAAAAAAAAAATTCGTCTCAAAAAGCCTATATAATTCCAGGACGTGCCCCCACCCCCCGAAAAGTAATAAAATACGCTAGTAGTTTTTGCGACTTAAATTTGTAAAATCGTCTCGGCGTTATGACCATATTGAACAGTAAAAAAAAAAATAAAACTTAATAATATCCTAGTTTCGTTTTGTCCGTCCTCTAAAAATTGACCTACGGGAGCATACTGGGTACGCGGTCAAGACCGTGTAACGGTGAGAAAAATGTTTTAGGGGGATCCAACGGTTTTTCCAATCAATTTAATGCGAAATTTTAATCAAAAAAAGAAAAAAAAAATGTTATTTTATATCACTTGTATAATACGTTTCGGCTGTATGTATAACTTTCTCTGCAATATGTTTCGTTCGTCTCATTTCGCCTCATTATAATATAATATAAATATATCTTTCTTAAGATTTCTATATATTTTATCTATAATTGTATAGATCAAAATTTTGTACCAAATTTTTCTGTGGTAGCTCTTGAAAATGTTCAATCGACGTTAAAAAAAAAAAATATATATATATATCACATTCGTGCCGAATTAACTCGGACGATAATAATTTTACGGATTTTCATCCGCCCGAGTTTAATACGATGATCATCGCGTGTAAATACACGAATATATTATACATTTTTTTTTTTTTTCGCATCATCAACTATAAATTTCAGATATCTTTGTTTACATAACCGGTTATCAATCGTAACATAATATTCGTTTTCAAATTAAATAAAGAAAATAATCTACGAATTTTTTTATTTTTTTTTTTTCTAATTTAAATAATTGGTTATGATTTTTTGAACTTACGTACAGTAGAAGAATATAAAAAAGCAATACTATAGCCTGACCTACATAGCGGTGTCCGTGACAAATGGGACGTAACCAACTCCCCACATTACCTCTACCGAAAAAATTGAAGAAGATTATTCACCCTAACCCTCTTCTCGCCGTCAATAACACTATCACATAATTTACTTGCAAAATCCTTGCAAGTAATTGCAAGTGTCTTTTCTTGCGTTGGCAATAATCTCGAGAACTATTTTGATAAAAAGTAACCTTTCGGCGACGATAAGCGATCGAACAAAACGGTGTTTTTTTCTTCCATTTAAACGGTTATCGGTTTCAAAATCAATTGTTAATACAATTAAAAAATCGCTCTGAAATTACAAACGACTCTGGGATACATTAATACAATTACAAACATTTATATTTTATATACAATCTACGTACGTTTTATCGACGCGGTAAATGAGCTGATAATTATAATATTTGGTCCGTTAGCCGACACTCCGAGAACACACATTTACGTCGGTTTAAAATTCGATTATCGCCGATAAAAAGTTCAATAAAATCCCGTTTTGTTTTACTGGCTAGTAAAACGTCGGTGCGCATTTAGCTCTGTTTTTAATTCTTGCTGAACAAAATAATAAAATTTGTTATAAACAAAACCGTATGTTGTGAATTATACCTACGTGTGCGCGTACCGTTTTGTGACGTACTTGTTGTTGGGAAATGAACGATGGATTCGGAATCGGACCAAGATGTGAGACGCCAATGCCAGGTACTTTTACAAACCAAAGTCCTACTATAACGAGTTGACTGATTTAAAACGTAGACATCCGAGTGTGAGGTTCAATACGACGAACTGTGCCGATTCGCCAACAAACTCATCACACAGCTCAACGAAATGAAAATCAACGAAAATAAACTTATGGCTAAATTAAAGGAATCGGATGACCATAACGAATGTATCCTCGCGGAATTGCGTAGTTATAAAGTTACTGTTTTTTTTTTTTGTATAATATAATATCGCGAGTGTTTTTTTCGTTAAGCGTATATTTAAAAATTATTCATTTTATAAACGAATTTGTCTAAAATAACAATTTATAATGCGTAATACAGTAGTGTAGTTATATGTTAATAGAAAACAAAACAAAAAATTAGTCTACAAACGCCATAAAGATTTTATAATTAGTTTAACGATTCGATTTTAATAGATATTCTATTGTTTCAGTGGTTTATAGTGTACTAAATATAGTCGAGTAATTGATTTTTTTTTTTTTTTCTTCAAATCTAGGCCGAAGTAGAAGGAAAAAACAATACTATTAAAAAACTAAGGACGAGTTTAAAATCGAACGAGGAAGAACTCAAAAATGTGTATATAAAATTTAACGAGGTGTACGATCGAATGGGGTTGGACTGCAAGACGGAACCTAAAGACGTGAAAAAAGCGGAACGATGTTTAAAGGTTAAATTATCCGATAAGTTAAAAAACGTAAGCGAGAAACTATACGAGACGACCGTTGCATTCGGCGAAGCTAAAATTTTAATAAACGACGAAATATTCATGAATATAAGTCCCGAACCGCCCGGGAAGGCGAACCATCCGGGAGAAGTCGAAAAAAACCGACAGAAACTGATGGTTCGGCTACAAAAATTAAAAGAGGATAACGACGTAAAAGACAAAGAGTTGTCTCGCATGAGTAAAAAGATCAGGGAACTTAACCGTGAACGCGAATACGACGGTATGAAAATCAACAAACAGCGAAAACAGTTGCAAGAATGGAAATCTAAAATAGAAAATATCACACTGATCGAAAACGGTTACGAACAATTTAAAAAAGAACGCGATAGTTTTTGCTTGCAAGACAAATTGAAGCACGTTTGTGAAACGAAGTGAAGAACATCTCGCGATAATTCCAATAGTTAATCGTTATAGTATAAATAGTATACCGTATGTATTGTCGTAAATTGTCCCGGTTTTTTCCCCTCCGACCTAGTTGTGAAAACTACGACGAAAGTCGAAAAATTATCTCCCCGTCAAGCCAAAAAAAAAAAAAAAAAAAAAAAAAAAAAAAAAAACACATTTCTGGTGTAGAAAAGTCGATTGTAGCCGGACGAAAAAAAACACACACACAGACGTTTTCATAGTAAAACCCAACGGCGTTGTACGGTAATAACGATATTAATTTCTCGTGTATATATGTATATATTATATTATTGAATAATGGCGGCCGATAGGTACGACACAAAAACCGGGAGAATAATGTGCTCGCGTGTGACCGATAATAAATCAAGTATACTGAAAACCGTTTGAAATGATAACCGCAACGATGACCTTTAGGAGAGAAAAAAAAATATATACGTATATATATATATATATATTTGTCAACCGCTCGCGGAGTTCCATTTGTTGTTTAATACGTAATTTTCTCTCGTCCGTTCGGTCGTTCGTATTTTTTTTTTTTTTTTATTATTATTTTTATTATTATAAATGAGGGTAACCCGATCCCGTTGTCTGGTCGCGAGCGCTCGCGCGCGCCCGCGCAAACACGCGGCCCGCACATAGAGCCGCGCGCATAACATTATAATAATATTCCAAAGACTATAGATAATGTATACACGCGCGCGCCCGCGTATATACACCGTCCGGGCGGTTTATAATCCGTCCGTTTGTGTTTTCGTTTAAAAACGCCGACCGATTTGTCATCCAATTATAACGTCTGCTGTGGCCCCGACGCGTCCCAATTAAGGTATAATACCCACCTGACCGTGTGTATTATTATTATTTTTTTTTTTTTTCGTTTTTTTTTTTTTTTTGTGTTCTATGTACGCGCTTGTGCGTGTTAGAATAATATATATTTAGTGTTCGATGATCGTTAATATAATATATTTATCTATCATCGTGTATCACGAAATAAATAAAACGGACCGATACGCCAAGAAGAATGAGAAAAAACAAAAAAGAACATTTTACAAGAAAAAAAAAAAACAAAAAAAATCTCAAATATTAAATATTTAAACAACAAATTTATAATATTTTTTTTTTTTTATTACTTAGTTTTTTATTTCCACAATCTGTTTCATAATTTGAACAATAAGTGAAATTGATGAATTTGGTGTTTTTTGACGTGAAGGACGGATTAAAGATACCTTCCAGTGAAGGCACCTTTACAATTTAAAAAAAAAAAAAAAATAATGTTAGGAAGTATTAGAAGAGGAAAGATAAATAAGAATAACAAAAAGTAGATATTGAAAGAAGAACAAAGGGTATTCGATTGGTCTAGACTAGTAGGTCCCTACACCACCGCCTTTTCAACCTTTTTTGTGGGTTGCCGGGTATATTAAATTTATAATATAAAATTCATTTTTTTTTGTTCCTCCGTCTGTTTCACGATTACAATATTTATAAATTATTTTTCGACTATCGTATAGAAAAACGCGGGTATACGGGTAACCGGAGTGACAATAATATTATTTCAATATGATAAAACTGCCGCCGTCGTCCGGAGGGGCTACGCTATTTTTTTTTTTTTTTTTTCCATACCCAGTTTTAACGGTCCGTTAAAAATTACTGCGCCCGCGGTATATCAAGAGACGGTAGAATATTTTGAAAAAATATTGATAATACAACAATATTGGTTAACGCGTCGTAAAGTGAGAAGAAGAAAAATACAATACGCGTTAGCAATTAATTAATACGGTATTAGTGATCGAAAACCGCAAAAAAAAAAAAAAAAAAAAAAGGAATACTAGTGAACACTCGTTGTGTTGCATCTCAAGCGAAACGCTTAAGAATACGCAATTTGTATAGTTTTTTTTATTTATTTATTATAATTATAAAATGTTTCAGCATACCTAGTGCTATTACAACTTTTTAATTTTTACAATTTTATTTGTTACAAATTTAAATGATTATAAATTTATTAATGACATAATTATTAATAGTGAGAGTGATATAATAATGTGTTACATACACGAATATAATAATAACGATGAGGTCTAGTATATTAATAATGATCTTCATTTTCTGATGATGAGTCTTCTGTGTCTGTTAAGAAATTCGTATAGTTAAAATACTAATACTTATCTATATGAACCGTAATATTTAAAATAAATCTGTCATTAGAGTTTGTTTTTTTTTTTTTTTTTATTGTTTTTATATCTCCGGCCAGCCAGCTGTCTTGCCGTCGCGCTTTACACGGTCTTACTTATATTATAAAACAATAAAAAGTTATATATAAAAAAAAGAAAAATATTTTAAAAATACACCGATACCCTCGCGCCGTTTTACCCCGACACAAATAATAATAATAATTATTATTATTATTATTATAGTGGCGGTAAACGGTCGGCGGGAGACACCGCGCGCAATAATCGAATAATCAATTTTTGTTCACGAATATTATACAATACCGTCGGCCGTAGAGGTGTAATTAGCTACGCCTAACCTAACCCGTCGACCGGTGACGACCGGGAGGGTCCCCGCAATTATATACTTTTACGCATCACGAATAATAATAATACGATATAACGTTTATATTTATATATATAAGAGTTATAATAATCCGAGATACGAATACGAAACGGTATTGATAATACCGTATAATAATAACTGGCAGATATTATTATTATTTTTTTTTTTTTTTTTATACTTTCGTATATAATATATATATATATATATATAAAGAGAGAGAGAGAGGTATAATAATATGAAGGAAAATAAAATAATAATTAAATGAAATTTAAAAAAAAAAAAAACGCGTTCGACCCGCGAGACCAACGACGCGTCGTGTAATAAAATCGCGAAGGTATTTTATCTGTGTATATAAAAATCGATTGCCGCGTGTACGTGTAAGATCCATCTCGTCGCTTGAGAACAACCCGACCGATTTGGTTGATTTTTTGTTGTTGTTGTCGTGTTCGTCATTGTTAGGACAAGGTTTTTACGATAGAAAATTAATGGAAAATACACCGGTAATTCAAAGCACATTTACGAGAAAAAAAAAACCATTTGTTGATTTTCCACCGGAAACCAAATCGTATATATATTCATAAAAATTAATTTGCGTGCAATGCGCTCTAAAACTACAAAACCGATTTTGATAAGATTTATGCTTATATGTGTCCACATTTGGTCCAACTTAAAATACAGGATATTTTTTATCTCGATAAGTGACCGTCAATTTTTTTTTTATTGCAAATTTAAAGATTTTTATTAGAAAAGGGTTGTATATATACGCAAATCAATAATTAATACGTTACTAGGGAAACCATTACGTTATTCTATAGATATAAAAGCCAAATACCACTCACTCGTTCACTGATCAACGGCCAGACGAATCCGCTGGACCTAGAGACTTGAAATTTAATGGTATATATATATCGTACGGTGTAGGTGCCCAACAGCCTAAGAACGGCAAACGATAAACGATCGTTTTGCGTATTAATTTTCACATTTAGTAAAATGTCGCGAACGAAATCTAACCGCGTAAAAACCGCTATAAGACCGATAAAGTTGGGCGTGGGGTAGGGGTTTAAATCCACGGGTAATTCCAATTTTTCACGGGCAACGCGGGACAGTTAGTATAGTATAAAATAATAATAATACAAAATAAAACCGTTGTAACCAATGAGTAACGCCAATTCGGTAATACTCCTCCACAAAATATACAAACAAAAGTAGTAACCGAATTGCATTTAGTTTAGACTCTCGAAATTAAGTGAAGCAATTTCGGTCCGGTCGATACACGTGTAGACTGGACAATCTACCAAAATATTCCAACGAAGAAAACGAGGAACCGCCGTCAAAGGTTATACCGGAGTAAAAAAAAAACGGATGCCCCTGGCAGGATATATATAGTCCATCCGAATAACAGTGAATGATTTTACTTAAGAATGTTGCTCCACGTGATCAAAGGTCCGATGTCCTTTGCAAGGGATCGAGGAATATAATCTTTAAAAAAAACTATCTGTTCGAGTGTTCTCGAACGATCCTTACTGGAGCTGGAGAAACGTTCTTGATCTCTAGAATACCAATGATACCGACCAATCTACCATTCCAGTTTAGACGACTTCAACTTCCCATAAAATTATGCTTTTCAATGACTATAAATAAGGCACAGGGCCAAACATTAAACGTTGCAGGTTTAGACCTAACCGTCCAATGTTTTTTCCCTTGGTCAATTGTACGTGGCTCAGTCACGTGTCTCATACAAACAAAATCTATTTGTGCTGACCACAGAAGGTGAGACACTCTTAGCGCGGTGTATCCAGAAATATCCTAATGCCTAAAACCAATTGAAACATCAAATTTAAAATTAAACAAAATTTAAAAGTAACAAGCGATTTAAAAAAAAAATTAAATTAGATTTAGGCAGAAAAAAAAGTTTAAAAAAAGCACACATCGTAATAAAATCAATACATTCCACATTTGGCTGTGAATGTTGAAAATATTTTTGTTGAATACTGTGCACAGGCAAAGCCGAGCGGGACAGCTGGACTATTCTGGATAACCAACAAACTTGAACCGAGCAAGGTTAGTATTTAGAAATATATGTGATTTTTATTATTCTTATTATATATTAATATTACGTTTGTTGTACCCACCTCGGTTTTGGGTATTTTCAGCGGCGAAGTCGTTGTGTGCGCGTACTCTTTGCGAAAAAAACTAAGAAAATATTTATATATTTTAATTTTGTTTTGGAACGGTCGCTTTTTTTTTTCTTTCTAAAATATCAACCGCGTACGGTGTTATCGTCGCTTTTAGATCGCAATAATACTTTAGAAAACGTTAGAATGGTGTTTTGGAAATGTTTCGAATATTAGAATATTATAACGGTGTTATTTAAATTGAACGATATCCACAATCTGCCTCCGATAAGACTGAAATCATGGAAACCTGAAAGGGCGGAAAATACCTGCACTTATCACATCATTAAATGAGCGGCGAATAGTAAAACGGAACATTGTTAAGCCGCGAAACTACGAACTGGTCGAGGAACCACATCGAATTCTCCCGGGGTTCCGTGTACCTAGGAGAGATTGGTCTAGTTTTAATCGTTTTCGGCGTGGTCAAAGAATGACGTATTACCTAATGGCGAAATGGAACTCAGTGGATTCGGAATTGTGCGAGGTCTACGGAACGGTTCAAACAATGAGCCATCGTGTTGGACAATGTACGGTACGTTCTTTCCCAGGATGTACTAAAGGTCTTTGAATGGGTTAGAATGGGGACTCGGTCCGAATTAAATAGAAGACGTGCGATACTTGTTATGTTTAACTCGTTAGCTAATATTGATAATAATTTATAATTGTTTGAATGTTTAAATGTGTTTATAAGTGAGTTTTGTACGTTATATGTTTTGTTACTGTACCCGGTTGTAAACCATACGAATACATAAAATTTATATTGCAGAACGATAATATTGACAGTATAATACAGTGTGTTCCAAAATGATTCATCCGATTACGAACTGATATAGTTCGGCAACGGTTAATCGCAGGTTAATGACCAATGTATTAATGGAAAGATTAGATAACTAAGTTTATTTTAAGTTATCTAGTTATTAAATTTGGCACCGTAATCGTTAGTGACGTAACTTAATTAGTTGTTATCGAAATGTCGACCGAGCAACAAAAGGCGTTTTGTGTGCTCCGCTTTGAGAAGTGCGAGTCTATTATTACCGTGCAGCGTGATTTTCGTCGAAAGTTTAACATTGAACCTCCAACAGCCCAGAGTATTCGAAGATGGCATAAAACCTTCCAAGAAACTGGTTGCTTATGTAAAGGGAAGTCATCAGGCAGACCAAGAACTTCGGATGAAAATGTTAAACAAATTCGAGAAAGTTTTTTAAGAAGTCCACAGAAATCAGTTCGTCAAGCATCCAGAGAACGATGGAGATGATTTCATTTTACAACAAGATGGAGCACCACCACATTGGTCCTTAGAAGTACGCAAATTTCTTAACGATCAGCTACCACAGAAATGGATCGGTCGCTGTAGTGCTAATGACGCTACATTTTGTCCATGGCCGCCCCGTTCGCCGGATCTTACAATATGTGATTTTTTTCTCTGGGGTTACATAAAAAGCATTGTTTATGTACCTCCCCTTCCAAAAGATCTTGACGAATTGAAAAGTCGCATTACAGACGCCATCAACTTGGTTACAGTCGACATGCTTCAACAGGTTTATGAGGAATTTGAATATCGCTTAGATGTGTGTCGTGCAAGTAAGGGGGGTCACATTGAACATTTATAAGCATTGTACCTAAAACTTAAAATAATCCATTAAAATGTAAAATTAATTCTAACATGATCAATCAAATTTTACAATAAATATGATTGTTTGAAATCGGATGAATCATTTTGAAACACCCTGTATATCTGATATTCTGATTTTTTTTTTTTTTTTTATCATTAAGCCCTCCCCACATCTCGCGTACCGGTGCGCATCATCACGATGGTTCCTCTAAATAAGTGGTCTTCGACCCAATTTCGGTTTCGTATGATTTTTAAACCGTACACGCTGAACAGACGACCCTCCCCTCCCATCCGTAGTCCGGTAAAAAATTATTTTCCCACCGCCATTATGTGGGAACAAAGGGGACAAAGCTCCTAGCGTTACGTTTTAAATTTTTCCAAGCGTATTCTCGACTAAAAAAAAAAAAGAAGAAAACGTCGGACTACATATATATGGTCGGTCTGGAAATGGGAATTTTACGGACTTGATAGTCTTGTATACGTTTATTAATTACGGAATCCATTTAAACGGGATATTCTCCAGTATAATTCCGTATTGCGCGGCGATGTTAACGTTTCAAATTGTCCTGTGCACTTGCAAATCGTTTGCGGGGAAAACTCGTCGGAAATAGTACGGCGAGCAGAAAAATAAAAAAAAAATAAAAACATTTTCGGGGTGCCCTTTTTTTATATATATATATATATATATTATCGGGAGGAATAAATAAATGGCGGCCCGGATAAACTTCAATTTCCCGGGGGCCGAAATGGGTTCCCGTTCGGCCCCCCCCCCCCCGGGCCGGGGGTATATAATATACTCGGTACGTTTGACGGCCGCCGCCGGTCTCTCGACAAGTACGTCGTCATACGAATATTATCCGTGTCGATGGAGGTTAGTTCATTCGAAAAAAAGAAAGAAAAAAAAAAAAAACCACCGTACAATCGTTATATTATTATTATATTGTTACACCCGGCGGCGGCGGCGGCGTCGGTTTACGAGCGTGTCCGGGCCGTAAATCCCGTTCGACGGACACCCTCATTATTGTGACATCTTTTACGACTCTCCCCAAGTCGGCCGGCCGGGGCCCCGCGCGATTGTAAAGCCCGCGTCGTCCGTGCCCTCCGTTCGTCGTAAAATAAAAACGCCGCCATCCGTATGCCGCCGGCCTACCGCCGCCCATATAATACGTACGCACAGGTACATCGTATACGAAAATAGAAGAAATCCTATCGTCGTAATCCGCTATTATACAGCCTCTAGAATACGTATATTGTTAATATGCGCATACGCCGCACAAGGGGACCCGGGACGAGGTGAGAAATCTCGCTGTTATAATACACGCGCGCATCGCGCTCGTACACGACATTTGTCGGGGGAGGGGGGGGTTTTTTTTTCTTTCTTATTGTTGTTGAAAGACGCGTGTTTTATTATTATTATTATTATTATTATAATATACGGTGTGCCCGTCATACGTAACGACGTGCCCGAACCGTTTGATATTTATACACGACCGGATAAACCTTCAATTAAAACCGCACCCTATAGCGCGTGCACCGACCCTTTTAACTGGGTTACCGTTATGCGCCTACACCAAAACCCGAAAACTCGAGATTTTTTTTTGGCCGATAAAGAGAGATTTGTATTTTTCGTATTTTTTCGTTCGGTACGACACTAAATCCAGTCGCGTAGCTAGGGGGGGGAGGAGGAGGATGTTTAAGAGGTTGTGAAATATGTTTCAACGAGGTGAGCATGTGCACCCTACCGCCCCCGCCCCCCTCGGCCGTATTTTGACCAGAAATTTAACGAAATTCCACTTGGGTATTTGATATATTTTTGTTTATCGTGAAAATCGAAAACGTTTTAACATATTTCTTATATATTATTCTAATTACGGTATACTTGATTAAATGATTGTCGGTGATTTTCTATACCGTGACGGTAACAACCTATACGGAAGCGCCAACCGCTGTTGAACTTTTTTTTTTTTTTTATCGATATAACCGACATCGCGGACCGTGATCGTAAATTCTAAAATTTCTCAACTGATAAGGATATGTGAACCCCCAAATATAAAATTAAAACAACCCCCTCCTACCCTTTGAACAAATCCTAGTTACTCTATTACATCTATATAGTAATATTATCAAAATAAGTAGGGCCTTTGCGAGGCTGATCCGTTCTGGGGGCCCTAATTTTACAAAAACAATAATTATTGTCTTTATAAATATGCTATGGTACAACGTACGTTGAACGTTAAACAAATCTAAAACATATAGGAAATGTAAACGGGGCGCGAATCCATTGGGCGGTATGTTTTTATTTGAACCATTTCTCTCTATTGATTCCACGACAGTTTTTCTAAATCGTTTTTTTAAAAATCGACATACAAGAGTATTGGGAACTAACTTAATGGCATTAAAAAAAAAAAAAAAATTAAAAATAACCTATAATTGAGAAAATGCGTTATCGAAAGAAAATAAAAAACACGTTTTCCATTGTGCAATTTTCTGCTTGCGGTGTAAGGAATTCGTAGGTAAACAATTGTTAACACATCAGGAATGACTCATTTATAACATATATAAGAAGACGATGTTTGTAAGCTTTCGATTAATGTTGATTTGGTATGGAGGATAAATTGTCGTGTAAATTGTAATAGAAACACATTCAATTCAAAAGTGATGACCATTTACAAACGGGTACGATTGTACGTTATCAGTAATTTTCTTATCAATATATAGATACGCATACGTCATGATTTCATTAAATTAAATTCGACATTATTATTATTGTTATTATTAATTATATAATTATAATAATAGTAGTATACTTAATACTTATCTGATTTTTCATATATTATTATTTTTCCGTAAATTAACAAAATTGAATCTTAAATTCTCGGTCATCTATTTTGCACATAAATGTCCCATCTTACCTCCACGTTCGGTTAGGTTATTAAAACGTATTTATTAATATTCAGAAAGTTTACCATCTAATCGAAATTCAATTTTTATAATAAATTAGCGTTAATAAAACAAAAAAAAAAAAATACGTTTTATGACGGGTATCCCGTAATCGATTTTTAAGAACGACGGTTCCCCTTAATACCCGACGGGGTGTTTGTTCGCGGCGGATCTCAATGGTCGACACCCCGACTGCCGCGCAATATTGAAAAAAAAAAAAACGTACACAAACGTACGTCGTTTTTAACAATAACAACTCAACCTTCCAGCCTACGAATTATATTGTACAAATAATAATAATCGATTTGGCAATCCATTACAGACGCCTAACGTACGGGAACCGCCTCCTCCGTCCGTCCGGGCGAACAGAAATATTATTAAACCGGCCCGCCAGTCTTTTCAACAACCTCCCCGGGGTCAATGCGGCAAACGCGAGCCTGCGAGACACGATGGGCGTTCTTTGATGGTATTCCAATTTTACCGAGAATTCAGAGAAATATTTCGTTATTTTTGGCATTTTAAAATACTGAGCGCGCCGGCACACAGCTGTTGGGACGTACGGTAATCTGGTCGCGATCCACTCTGATCGACAAAGGTCGCCACAAACGATAGCCAAGGTCGCCCACGGGCGTTTGAAACAAAGACTGGAACCGTAATGATTTTATCGGTTCTTAAAATTATAAAAAAAAAATGCATAGTTTCAATTTTTAAATAATAGCTAATTAGGCATTTTTTTAATAACAAAATAAATATTCAGCGACAATAATAAAATCGATTATTATATTATTCACTCTGTATTGTGTTTAATTTCAACAAAAAAAAAAAAAAAAGTGGGAAATTGATTTTCAACAAGTAAACTTCACGGCTAAACGAATTCAAACATGTTTTCAGAAGTTATATCCGATTACTAGGACAGTCTATCAACAATTGGAATCGCCTCCACCCAAAAAAAAACAACAAATTGTATCCATATTATGTACCAAATGCTTTACGATCATGCGTGTATAATACAATGTGTCATATTATGAATAAACGATGGCAGCAGTGGGGGGTAAGTAAGTAATGTGCAAACGGATCCCCCTCCCCCACTGCTGTCGGTTATAACAGAAAAAACAAATAAGGGGGGAAAAAAAAGGTACAATTGGCATAATAAAACGTCTATTTTGATAGATTATTCCCAGGTCTTCTCGTTGGAAAAACACATAATCGATGTTCGACCCTAACGTTTGGACTATCTGTAGATAAAATTCGCTGACGGTCGGTATTATATGATTGTTTCGTGTTAAAAATACCATAGACGTAAATTATAAATATAAAAGTAAATAGACACTTTTATTTATTTGATTAAAACCAAATCCGATTTAAATAAAAAAAAAAAAAAATGTTTAGTTATTTATTAGAACCTTTTATAAAGAACCGAAAATATATGTATTTTATCTTAAAGGTTCTTGAATTGAGAATTATGGGTTCCGGTTTTCGACTGTTCTTTAGGGGACTGTACCGGGTTTTCCGGACGGTTTTTGACCAAAAAAAAAAAAAATAAAAAATAGTAGATATGTAATTTTCAAATCGCATAATTGTCACCGCGGACGTTTCCGGGTTTTCCGGGTTTTCTGGACTCGCAGCGGCCGTGCGATTGAATAAATCGCTATTAATTGTTCATATATTACCGGATGAGAGGTTTGTCGTTTGGATTTACGTACGCGTACGTATACACAAACACACGTACACGTGTTTATTGGTCTCGGATAATCGTAGATAAATGTCACGCGCGTACGTGTGTATATATATATATATATATATACGGTAGAAGAACGTGTGCAACACTGCCGAGCCGGGCGGGGGATAATAATAATAATAATAATAATAATATAAGAATATTGTAAAAATAAAAATGTTAACAATTTTGACGTTATCCACTCAAACGGCGGCAATCGATTTATCATCCGCTGCGCACAGCCGGTCCTTGTGAAAACCGTCCGGCCCTGTTATAGAGACAGAGAGACACACACACACAGAGAAAGAGTGAGAAAGAAAGACGCACACTGAGAAAGAGAGTGAGAGAGCGAGAGAGACGACGCTTCAGCTGATTTGTGGCTTGTAATTATAATGGATATAATTCATGCGCCCGGTAAACTGATATTGCCCCGTCTGTCCGTATATAATATGCGTATATTATGCGCCCGATAACCTTTAGTTAGTATTTTTTTTTTTTTCTTCCTTATATTTATTTATTTTTATTTTTATTATTATTATTATTATTATTATTTTTTTACATTTATTTTGCGCCGTCGCCCGTGGTAAAACCGACCGCGCGTCCGTATACCTCCTATAAACGCGCGCGCGCCCATAACGACAGCGTCTGCATTTTTCGAATTTCGAAACGACAACGGGCTAAAAATTGGCTCGTTTCGACTACCGATATCGAATGCCGGCGAGTAAATATCCTGAAACAGTACCCCCTATACACACACACACGTATATAAATAATATATATATATATATATATAAATATATATGTATATACGTACACTTTGCCGGTACTCGCGAGCGCGCGTATAACCCGTGAGACCCGCACAAAGAAAATAGCGTAAATAAAACCATAAATAAATCTCGACGAACACCGAGCGGAGAAGAACGTAAATTATTACTATTATTATTATTATTTTTATTTTTTATATATATATGTTTTTTTTTTTTTTTTCCACAAAACACAGACGCGCTCGCATATTGTACCACAATAATATTATTACTATATACGCGCGGTCTCGGCCGTCTTTATACGCATCATAATGCCGTTCAACGTGAAATACGATAAATTATAAATCGACATTAGTAACGTTTGCCCGTCCCCTGTCCGTCTATAACCGCAGTTTTTAAACGCGTTTTCGATTTTTTTTTTTTTTTTTTTTTGATTTTAGATTATTAAAAAAAAAAAAATAACACGAATGGTTTTTTTTTGTTTAAATCACGATACGAAATCACTGTGCGCGGGAACGTTTACTATATTGTCCCATCGCAATTCGAGGAATATCCCCCGGTCATCGATTGATTGTGTGCACATCTACCAGTGAATCCGACGTTTATTGTCCGGCGTTTAACCGGTAAAAGCCGTTTTAAATGCCGAAATTTTACGTATCGAATTCGCTTCCCGCCGGTCCGGGTTTAGCGCTAAAGACGAGTCTGTAGAGCGTACAGTGTATTTTAATCGTAGACCGATACATCAGACATTAGCCGATTTTTAAACAAAGGTATTTTTTATGAAAATTGTTTTTCGTCGATACCGTCCGCGTGTATACTGTCTCTCGGTGAGACTATTACGGGCGTAACATAGCGAAGAATAAATAAAATAATAATAATAATAATAATACAAATATACGCTCACGCACAGAACACGCTCGATTTCGATTTGAAAGAATTTTAAAAGCACACCGTTTATTAGTAAAATTAAAAAGAGGATAAAATGCGATTGTTTTCCCCCCTGGTTATTGATAAAAGGAAAAAAAAACCCGCACTGTCGTTTTACATAATAACGACTCCGGTACACCTTATAGAGGTAGTATTATCATATAAACGTATGGGTATAATGATATTTATAAATACGGGATTTTTCGTCCGTATGGAAATTAGATAAATTACACTATAACGGCGATCATCGACGAGATAATCGAATATTATTCTCCCGTGACGGTGTTCGGTATATTTGAATATTTTGAATACTCACTGGGCTTATATTATTTATATTATTACCTTCAATACCGACGCTTAAAAAAAGAAGAAGAAGAAAAAAAAAACAACTAATAATAATAATAATAATAATAATAATCAACGTGTATAGTTTTACCGAGAGGCGAATCTCTTTTACAATCGTAATTCAATGCCCGTGCGGCACGTCCCGTCCGCTCTGGGGAATCCGCCGCCGCCGCCGAAGTGTTTGGAGTTTTGCCAAAATATTCGTTTAGCGTTTCCTTCGCTAATCCCGTCGGATTTCGTACTACGCGGGTAATTTGAAATAATTTTAATATTTTACGATATAATATTTGCCCGTACACCGACGGGTAAACCGAAATTAAATTCATACTACCGCGTGCCGGAGACATTATTGTTATTATAATTCGTAATTGCTTATAATAGTTTTTTTTTTTTTTTTTTTTTTTTGCGATAAGAGCCGCAATAATAAAACCTACGCGTTTTTACATCGTATAACTATAATATATTTTATGTATTTTATATATTATATGCGCCACAATCGTATTTTCAAAATAATTATCTTAATCGCATAAAAGAAATCTCGAAATATTTGTATATATATTTTTTTTTTTTTTTTTTTTTGTTATCTCTGTAAATCTATAACTATTATCGCATATACATTATATAGTTTATGTAATTTACGCATTTCCCCCCGTAAAACAACTGGCATTAAATTTAAAGAAAAAAAAAAAAACACGCAAGATTTTTTTATCTTTTACCATATTAATCGTTTATTATACGCGTATTAGGCATTCAACACAAACATTAAAAATATATAGCAAACTTGATTTTGTACATTTATCGTCAGGTATTTTTGGTATAGGTAGTAAATTTATTTCTTTTTTCTTTCCCCCCCCCCGCCTCCTTAACAATTTGTTCGACACGAGTAAAAGTCAAAATCAAACGCGATATTCGTTTTTGACTGTAAAATCGGAAATGATTTCGAACCAATACTATTAAAAACTATTCGTACATATAGCGGAGTGAAAAAAAAAAAATTTATTCTTTTTTTCTTTTTTTATATACATATATATATATATATATATATATATATATATATATATATATATATATATATATATATGGCTGTAACAAATACTAGAAAATTTATTGCGCGTTATAAAACTGTATAGGGCAAAGATATTTTATTCCGATTACAAAGTTATCGGAAAAAAACTCAGTAATAAATGTGTTCGTTTTTAAACGCCGGTGCTCAATAATTTCATCACGTCTCTCTAGAAACGATTATTTTCGAAATCACAAAAATATAATAAAACTCGCGAAATCGCGTTTTCGCCGTTTACTCGTCGGTAGATTTTTTTTCTGCCGCGTTCATACAACTAATAGGGAAATATCGGAAAAAAATTACCTCTTTTCCGTACCAACTCGACAAACGTTTTGCTACCGGCAACAGTATTGGCGTGGTGTATAGATCGGAATAAAGTCTTCCGGTAAAACAAATCAGAAATAAACATAATTGTAAAACCTCAAGACCACAACCTCCCGCTCAGAATTTAAAACGAAAATCATTTTATTTCGAATCGAATTGTATTTACGCGACGGAGAGCGATTATTTAGTGACAACCGATGTTTCAATTATTTTTCCTTCATTTTTTTTTTTGTTATTAATCCGTAGAAAACAACGACGGGTCGACCTACCGATATACCAGACAAATATTTGTCTTGCCAATTATGGTGAGCTTAAAAAATCGTTATTTTTTTCATTAATAACATAACGATTATCATACGGAGTCGGGCGGACTGACGGTTTTGCAAATACGTTACGAGCGAGAGAGAAAAAACTCGTTCCGAGCTGTCAGCCGCGCGCGTATTATAAACTGGCCGGGCCACTTATTTGTATAGGTACGATCTACATTAATACGGGCGCATAATCCTTACGTGATGCAATACGGGTAGGAAAATGACAAAACACAAGAGAATATTAATAACACAAAAAAAAAAAAAAAAAAAAAAATATAAATAAAACGATTCCGATACACGAGGACTACCGGATTATGTTACAAGATTATTGTCGCCGTACCGTATATGTGAATATTACAAATAAATATTTATAATACGCCAAAGGAATTAAACGGCGATTATAAATAAACGCGGGCGCGCCGGGGGGACACTTGAAAATTACACTTGTCGGTCGCCGGATGAGAAGCCGGCGGCGGGAGAAGACGAAAAATAATAATAATGAAAAGTTGACCGCGAGCCGTGCGCCGCGTCGTGGAATGCGGCGGCTGCGGCGACCTCTCGAAAACAGGCGGCGGCGGCGGCGGCGGCGACGGCGGCGCGTAACAATATTTATCGTCTACGATTTTCGTATAATATAATATACGGTATAGCGTAGTGTGTTCGAATTTTTTATTTTTATTTTCTTTATACTTTTAATTCAGGTTCTCTTATTGCCAGGGCGTGCGGGGAGAGAGTGAATGAGAGAGAGATTTTTATTATTTTTTTTTTTTCTTCGCTCCGAGATAAATTTGTCGGTACGGCGGCACGTGAAAACTGGTTCCGACGCGAAACGCGCACGCGCTCGGGGTCCGCGCCGAGAGTGCGTGCGACGCGGTGCGTTGCAGTACGGCCCGGCGCGCTGCACCGCCGCCGCGCGGTAATTAATCGAACCGAGTCAAATTGGGTGCCGAAAATATATATTACGTGCTCAACGAGATTCCGCATTCCGGTGCGCGCGCGCTCGCGGCGGCGGCGGTGCGCTCCGTGTACGCGCGGGGAAACGGGTTCCGCTCGTCGGTAGAGACTCACGGGGGTGCGCGAAATTTACCGTCGTCCGCGGCTTTGCCCTCGGCGGCCCGTAGCCGAGCAGGCAGCCGCTCAGGGCGGCAAACCCGGTAAGAACGAACCAGATTGATTTAATTATTATATACGGTTTTACTCGGGACCCGATTATTCGTCCGATTTAAAAATACCTATAAAAGTGGTTAATTGTACATTTTATCTTATCGTATTGTATTGTACCAATAAATAGAGGGCGGTCCCGAGTTTTAGTATGTCATTAATTTACGATCGCTAACGGCGGCAAGTCAGCGTCCGCAATAATGTCGTCGGGACGGCGCAAAGCGTTTTTTTGTGTTGCGATTGTCGAAGTGTGAATCCGGCAATAACTGTGCAACGCGATTTCCGTCGTCGTCACGGGACCGACCGCTCAGAGCATACGTCGATGGTAATCGGTTTAAAGAATCCCCGGGTGTTTGTGCAAAGAAAAAAGCACAGGCCGTCCTCGTGTATCCGATGATAATATTTTTTTTATGCCACGGGGCTTTATTATTTAAACGACCCGATGGTCTTTATAAATATGTTACGTACTAGATGTTAATATATACATTACACATTGATGAAGTCTCACTTCCAACGAAGTGGCTCCTGTACTTAATTTTTAAACACTTAAACTAAGTCGTATGGTTTCGGACGCTCAAGCCGTCTAATGTCTTTGGAGTTGTCTAACAGTTGGAAGGCCATTGGATTGATATGGTGGATCTAATCTCGTCTCGTGTTTGCGTGCATTTCTTCTGCTATCGTTGTAGGCAGCATCATATCACGGTGTGATGATAATATGGAAACAGTTCTCACCGCAGTCCGTGTAACTCGATCGACCATTCCATAAACACCTGTTTGGCGTATTTTGAGATGGCGTTTAACTATGAAACCGTATAGGTTGCAATTGTTGCGGCCTTTAAAGCCTACTGCGATCAATTGAAACGACTTTCGTTTAGTATTTTTATGCAGGAGGCTATGCAGGACGTAAATTTTGCTGTTCGCTTAGATTTCAGTGACGGAGCAATCTTAAGTGTTAAGGTGAACTATCATGACGTTCGTATATCCTCATGCCATGTTAATGTGTTCTGTGCCATATCAAAAACACAGATTTATGGCCCCTTTTTTTTATTACTATTGAAAACACAGTAAATGTAAACGGTAGATCTTATTAAAACATGCTTCGAACCTGGCTACGTCCATGATTAAACAATGATTACTACAATTAATTATACGTTACATTTTTTTAAAATTTTATTTAATGTACAATATATTGTTCTAAACCTTAAAAAAAAAAAATAAAAATATGTAAACATTTTATATCGGATGTGTCATTTTTAAATAACCCTGTATTATCCGATATATACCGAAATCGATGTTCATTGTTCAGTTATTACGACAAAACCTAAAAAACGTGACTTTACTACTTTCAGAAAATCGTGACGTTTAGTAGAGTAGATATTGATGCAATAGAAATGATGGACGGGTTGATGGTAGCAGTATCCGAACTATTTAAACCCAATAGTACCACTCGTAGTTAGACGAAATGTTACAGTTGTAAATAATGACAATTTTATACGCTCAGGGGTTACATACATAAAAAATTTGTACAACCTGAACACATGAGGAGGGAGGCAATCCAGTGATAGAACCCAACGTTATTTTATTTATTTATTAATTATTAACTTAAAATAAATTAAATTAAAATTAAATGGTTTGAACCATCAAACATTTAATAAATCACGACACCATTTTCTCTTTAGACGGCGCGGGGGATTATTAGGAAGTGAGTTGGAAGCAAGTTCAGCGATTAAAGGGTTTAAAGTGAGACTGTAATTTTGAGGGAAATTTGTTATATTGTTTTGCGGCTGATTGATTTACCGTTTTATATATTTTGAAGTCATTTTGAATTGTGGAATTTGATACGTACCAAGGTGCGGAAGAGATAATGCGGAGAGTGACAGATTGGAAGGCTTAAAAATCATTTAGCTTAATAATATCGCGTCGTATCTGTGTGAAATGATTTTTTTAAAACAGACGAACTCGTGATGTGATATATTTTCCGTTTCAAACCGTGTCGTGGAATTTGTTTTAAATGCATACGTACGCGGGGTAATAGAACGACGATTGTTATCGCGGACGTGACACGGACGCGGTGTGACGAAAAACACCGCCGGCGCAATTCGGCTTGTCAACGGGCGTATGTTTTTCCCGTTTCGGCGAACGCAATTCGTGTGCGGCCGTTTTGACATACGGTGTATACACCGTGTTCGCAGTGACCCCGCCGTCGCTAAGGATGTATATTAATACCGGTAATAGCGTAATATAACGTTAAACTCGCGCGCCCGGTGGGTGTCAACGCCCTGTATTATGTACGCGTCCGTCTGTTAAACAAACAACGCACACCCCCGCGCGCGTAGCAGGCCGGTCCAATAATGTGCCGACTCATTTCGATCTCGTTTGCGGCGACCGCCGCCGTTCGGAAAACGTTTTACAAGTTCAATGGTATTTTTTTTTATTTTTTTTTTTTTTTTTATTATTATACCGTCTCTTTGTCTTTTTATTTCCCCCCCCTCACTCACCCCACCCCGCCAATCGGTGCGCCCGTCGGGTCATCAACCGCGCCGGAATGATTTCGATTTACAATCATAACAATACATATACGTAACATAATAATATCAAAGGCCCCTTAACCGATTCATACACGTAAATACATACATAGAGTGTACAGTAAAACCTCTCTGTAACGGTCCGTTACATGGCCCCCATCTTGATACAATTGATATCAACGAGCTATGGTTTCAACAAGATGGAGCCCCGTGTCACAGTGCTGCAGAGACCTTAACACTGGTTGCATGAAAGGTTTCCAAATCGTTTGATTTCATATTATCGAGGAAATCGAAATTGGCCGGCAAGGTCGTGCGACCTTACTCCCTGCGACTTATTCTTGTGGGAGGGTTTGTGAAGCCTCAAGTGTACGAGAGGAAACCTCACACGATCACGGATTTGAAGGAAGAAATTCAGAGAGTCATCCAGGATCTCACCAAGGAGAACTGTAGGACAGTAATCGCCAACTTCCTTAACCGTGTGACAGTGTGCCAACAGGCCAGGGGGTCACGTGAGTGGTATAATATTTCATACCTAAACCGGAGGTTCTCCTGATTCCAATGATGTCATTTTTTTTGTTTTTTGATTAAATTAAAGTGTTATTTTTGGCATTTTTAAAAAGAGCGTCCTTTTGTAAACACCCTTTATAAAACACGAAATTCTCCTTTGCACGGATAATGTCAATAAGTCCCGGTTCAAATGCAGTAGTGAAATTGATCTCTCCGAGGGGGAAACGGAAATTAATTTTCGTAAATTAATCAGTAAAAATACTCTCGGAAAATAAAACTATTTAAAGATGAATATTATCATATTATGTAATTTATTGGAAATAACGTAATATGAACCCTATCATTAGCTCATATTTATACGAATTACAAAACATTTTCAGTCACAATTTCAATTAGAATTAACGAGAATGAGCTGAATGTGTTGGCCCCCCCCCCCTGGTCACAAAAAGCGGTCAATATTTCCAAATTATATTTTCTTAATTATAAAAAAGGTATTACGGTTATTTATTTCTTTTAGTTTTAATTTTTTAATATTATACACGAAACACATTTAAATATAAATGTATACATTATAATCATAAAGAATAAATGTATGTTGTACGAAATATTTACATACTTAAAATACCTAAATATCATTTTTTTTAATACCCATATAGATTCTGGAAAATTAATTTTTTGTTTTCTTCCTCTCTATTACGGAATATTGTGTTGGTCCCGAGCAATTCCGTGATTAATTTTAAAATTCAGGGAGAAGTGTGGAATGTATTGGTTTTAATATGATGTGTGATAATTAACATTTTTTTTGTTTTTTTGTTTTTGTCTAGTTCGAATTAAATTTTGTTTTTTTTTTAAAAATTCCATATAATTTAAATTTTAAATTTTAATTGGCCTTATGCATTAAATATTTTTGGAACCAGCACAAATCGATTTTATTTGCATGATACACGTGACAGATTGATATTTTAGAAAAAAAATAAAAAGTGACCGTTCCGAAACAAAATTAAAATATATAAATATTTTCTTAGTTTTTTTCGCCGATCGCGAAGAGTACGCCCACACGACAACTTCGCCGCTGAAAATACCCAATACCGAGGTGGGTACAGCGAACGTAATATTATTATATTATATAATAAGAATAATAAAAATCACATATATTTCTAAATACTAACCTTGCTCGGTTCAAGTTTGTTGGTTATCCAGAATAGTCTAGCTGTCCCGCTCGGCTTTGCCTGTGCACAGTATTCAACAAAAATATTTTCAACATTCACAGCCAAATGTGGAATGTATTGATTTTATTACGATGTGTGCTTTTTTTAAACTTTTTTTTCTGCCTAAATCTAATTAAATTTTTTTTTTTAAATCGCTTGTTACTTTTAAATTTTGCTTGAATTTAAATTTGATGTTTCAATTGGTTTTAGGCATTGAATATTTCTGGATACACCGCGCTAAGAGTGTCTCACCTTCTTTGGCCAGCACAAATCGATTTTGTTTGCATGATACACATGGCAGAGCCACGTACAATTGACCAAGGGAAAAACATTGGACGGTTAGATCTAAACCTGCAACGTTTAATGTTTGGCCTTGTGCCTTATTTATGATCATTGAAAAGCATAATTTTACGGGAAGTGGAAGCCCTCTAAATTGGAATGGTAGATTGGTCGGTATCATTTGTATTCTAGAGATAAAGAACGTTTCTCCAGCTCCAGTAAGGATCGTTCGAGAACACTCGAACAGATAGTTTTTTTTAAAGATTATATTCCTCGATCCCTTGCAAAGGACATCGGACCTTTGATCACGTGGAGCAACATTCTTAAGTAAAATCATTCACTGTTATTCGGATGGACTATATATATCCTGCCAGAGGCATCCGTTTTTTTTTTTACTCCGGTATAACCTTTGACGGCGGTTCCTCGTTTTCTTCGTTGGAATATTTTGTCTTCATGTGTATCGACCGGACAGAAATTTTTTCATTTAATTTCAAGAGTCTAAACTAAATGTAACTTGATTACTACTTTTGTTTGTATATTTTGTGAAGGATGATTGGCGATTTAGCGTAACGCGTTGGTTTACAACGTTTAATTTCGTCCTCCTTTTTTCTCGGTCTTCAGCTAGCCTTTTTAATCCGGCGTGATTATTTATCTCTGCGTCTCTTTTTCAATTGAGTTATGTAGGAGTTTCTCGGTTTTTCTGGCGATTTTCCAAATTCCTGATTGCATCTTCTATTATTGAGCGATACAATTCTTCATCGTGCAGGCGTAAAACGGGTCCCATCGTGTCCCATCGTCGTCGCTTTATGAAATTTACCATGAATCTTATTTCTCCAACACGGGTAAGTACATCCCCATTCGTTACTCTTTCTATCCGGCTAATCCTTCCGTCCACCTCTAGCACCGCATGTCGAAAGCTTTAACGGATCTGTTTTCCGTTACATTTATAACTACCCATGTCTCGCAGTCATATAAAGCGACACTCCGTACAAATGTCTTTACGAAAATCTCTGCTATTATTTTAGGAATTCTTTTCGAGACCAGAATTATTCTTGAGGAGAGCCGTCTTTTCTCGCCCGATTCTTTGCTTAATTTCCTGCGTACTTCTTCCGTCTGCTATCCTTTTCTTCTATATGGCTCGAATTTATCGCCATGCGGGTTTTAAATCTATTCCGTACGAATTCGACTTAAAAAATCTGATCGGTTTTTTAGTGCAACTTTTTTCAAATTTTCAATTGTTATATTGCAATATTTCATCACATTTATATAGAATACAGTTGAAGAACTATTAGCAGGGCTCGGGGAACTTTATGCGTTAAAATACAATGACATATGTACGTGCATCATACGTATGCACTAAAAAAAAAGCTTTAAATGCAATTTTTTTTTTTTTTTAAATGCATAATTATTCAATACATTATTTTATTCCTCGTTTGGTAGAACTTGAAGCATTATTCGCCGAAATTATTTTTAAATTACAATTTTCAATTATTAAAAATTCGTTTGATGTTGATTTATAAACAATGTATATTGTTATACATTAATATGTTTTAAATCTTTAAATATATGGAAAATCTGTACGTAAAATTTACGGGAATTTCGGTTTTCTAAATTTTCGATTTTGTTGTAATTCGGTTAAAAATAACCACAGAGACGTAAAATTCCGTAAAAATGCTGTTTTATTTAAAATGTTCTTGGTTTCTATTCGGTTTTATGGGGGTGTGTGTTTTTTTTTTTTTTTTTTTTTTTTTTTTTTTGTAATTCGTTTGGACAAATAGTCGAAAAGTTGCACCACTTGCAACGATGGTAAAAATGAAAATTAGGTTAATTTATTATCAAAACACGTTCAACCGAACCGTTCGCTCGTGGATCGTTATTAGTCAGCCAGTGGTTTATCGTTGCGCACGGATATAAATTGAATTCCCCCTCAATTTCGCGTACCTTCCCGACTTGCCGCCTAAAACACAGGCCCGCCCGCGAGCAGCGGTATTTCCGTCGGTTGGAATACGAGGTGCGACAATAAAATAACGAGACTTTCTAAAAATAACCTAAACTATTAACGTTATCTATAAAACGATTATTGAAATATGATAAGAAAACACTTATCTAAAAGTACTATGAACACTGATGGCATCGATTCATTTTCTTATACGTTAGTAGCCTTGTTATTAGTGCGAGTTCGACTATACTGCCGGAAAATGTTAGATATAAAAATCGAACAACATGTGTTAACATTAAATTTTTTGTTAAATTAAAAAAAAACTGCCGCGGAATCGTTTCGTATGTTATGTGAAGAATGTTTATCAAGAGCTCGTGTTTTTGAATGGCATAAACGGTTTTGTAGTGGAAGGGAGGACGTCGAAGACGATGATCGTTCTGGACGTCCTACCACGTCTTCAACAAACGAAAACGTTGAAAAAATCGACAAAATTAATTAATCAATATTATTATAAAGAGGTATTAATTAAATTAAGAGAACGTGTCAGAAAGAAGCGACCAGATCTATGGAAAAATGGCTGGGTTCTTCACCAAGACAATGCTCCAGCTCACAGTGCATTTTCAATTCAACGTTTTTTAACTGAAAAAAAATTTTCTGTACTTCAACATCCCCCGTACTCGCCAGACCTTGCTCCTTGTGACTTCTTCTTATTTCTTTTCCCATTTTCAAACAGTTGATGACGTAAAAATGAAAACGGCAGAACAAAAGGGCTGAATGAAAGCAATTGGCAACACTGTTTTCAAGAATGGCAGCGACGTATGCAACAGTGTATTGATGCTGAGGGAAGGTACTTTGAAGGTGATAATCATTAAATTATAACATTTTTAAAATAAAGAACTTTTATTCAAAAAGTCTCGTTATTTTATTGTCGCACCTCGTATATGTGTTTAATGTACGACGAATAAAATAGCACGGTAAACTCCTCGTCGACGAACGACGGGATAATACCGAGCCACACGGTACCGCGTAATAAATTAAAATCTAACGAAAACAAAATGTCGTTTTTACACGAATGATTCGCAATCGATTTTCGCCACGTTAAATCGCACCGAGTCGAAATTACGTGCCGCGGTGCAATTGAATAGCCTCGTTATAGTTTGGCTTGCTTTTTTTTTTTTTTTTCTTTTAAATAATTTACAATTACGCGTACCGAAACTTTACTGACACGCCGGCGGTTTTCGAATACGCACCGGCCAATAACTAAAACTCGCGACAACGACTTTTAAATACTGCGTGTGGTGGTGGTAGTAGTACCTTGTAATAAACACGTACGTCCGACGGTACGTGTAGTATACAATTTAAATCGAACCGTTTATGTATTATTATAGCCCCGTTAAATTGTAATAATTAAATTCATTAAAAAAAAAAAAAAAAACATTGTTGTCAACGCCCCGTTTTTTCTCCTAATTTTTTCTAAAACCCGGTAGTGGCCGTAAATCGTACGGAAATAGCGTACGACGTGTACCATTGTAATATAATAATATAGGTACAACGTAATATTATAGCGTTTATTTATGGATTTATACGGTCGTCTGAAAAGTACACAAGAAAACGGTTTAAACCGTCCTATATCTTATATGGATTAAAAATTAAATAAAAACGGAGAAACGGATGGAAAAAACGCAAATTGTTAGTCGACATTGAAACCCAGTCGGAGAAAAATGGGAGAGCGGCAACTTTACGGGCGTGTCGAACGATCCATTTAAAATAAATGAATATTTAACTCGTTGCAATTACGTATATTGTACGTGTATAATAATTACATTTTTCATAAACTCTATAATGTGAATTATTTAAAACACTCTTTTCCAGTGGTATACCCGGGGAGGGTACCATTCGGTTACGCATTATTTAAATTTGCTAATTTATTGATAAACTATTATTTTAGTGTGCAAGGTAAATAAAACGTATAAATTAATATTAACAAAAATGTAGGTGTGCAAACTGTATTCGATGGGATCGCTGTATTGGCTTTTTTTTTTTTTTTTTTTTATAATTTCATAGTAAGATATTAAATATCCTCCCTCACTCCCCCAAACAAAATGTTTCCCGGGAACACCACTGTACCATTTTGCACTCGGTTTTGTATTATAATTTTTATTTATTTTATTTTGTTTTTTTTTTTTTAATAATAATTTTTTCATTTTATGCCTTATGATTTGGTACTTTATTGTTACCGGAGTGTTGAATTTTAATGATTTCAAATCTGTATGGGTACCGGCGTATAATAAAAACAATTTAATCGTTATATTTGGCTATCGTCGAAAAAAACAAAATCTATAAATACTGTTTACTTGATTAAATAGCTATTATAACCTTGAAATAAACGACGGGCGTAGTCGAGTGTTTCAAATTATTGTTAGAGTTAAGCCCGTCTGCGGTTACAGAACATGATATAGTGCTATCTCAATCATTATGCCTACAATATTATATCCCGATGAAAAATATTTTTTTGCCAACCCTATTGTTTTAAATAATCGGTAATTAAAATAACGATCGAATTAATGTATATAGTGAAATATACTGTTAGTGTACCTACTTTTAAAAATGTTTAAATGGCGTCTGTAGTGTTGTCGCAGTTACACGCATATGACGAATTATTATTACAATACAATAGAATTAAACGAAATTGAAAATATTTAAAAAATGGTGATAACTATAATAATAATTATACGAAATATTCTTGTTTCATGAAATGTTGTTTTAGTCTTTCTAGTTTATTAGGTATTCTCCATCCGTACCGACCAGCCAATTATACGAGGGTGGGCTGAGAAGTAATGCCTCTTATCTAATCGATAGATTGTCGTTTGTGGAGCGTATAATAGTTAATGTTAATAGTTTAGTGTGCGCCAAGTCAAGACGGTGTAAACGTTTTCAGTTTATTCATACGCAAGTATTAATAATGGCCTCTCTTAATAATGTTAAAACTATGGGTCTATGGTGACGAATCCCTAGATTCATGAGTTCATGTTCGTCGTTGGGTATAACATATAGGTAAAGGTAGTGAAGTCGGGAAGTCATTCTTTCCTGTATGACAATGCGAGGTCTGATTGCAGTCGTGCCACAATGCAAGCAACTGAATCCCTGGGATTTCAAGTCATTCCACTTCCGCCCAACAGTCCGAACTTAATCACCGTGTGATTTTATTTTTGTTTCCCAATCCTAAAGAACATGTTAAAGGCACAAAGTTCGGTTCTGACGGGAGAATTAAAGCTGATGGTCGGGCGGCGGTTTGCTGCTCAAGATATGAACAATTTTATTCGGACGGCGTTGCGAAACTAGTTAAGCGTTGGCAGAAATGAATGCATTTTCATTGACTTATTGAATGAAGCTATGTTGGAAAATAATAATACGTGAATAAAGATAATTTGATTTACTACGCGTGTGTTTTTTATTTAATTAATCTATGTTCACTAGCTTTAAAGTTATACGCAAAGAGGCATTACTTATCAGCCCACCCTCGTACCATGTCAACCGTTCTAATTATTATGATTCGCATATCTGGTTACACGCACGAGGTGATTATCCAGGACTGTCAAATATGGTTCTGTAAATTTAATACCATTTCCCATTACGTTTTTTTTTTTTTTTATGGCTCTAGTGTACATTAAGAATAAGTATAGAAACCGGTTGCAAAATATAGATTATGGTCTGCGGTGAAAAACTATCCAGTATCGAGCCTGAAATACCGAAACTCGTAGCAGAAACGCGACATCGGCCTTCAAAAGTATACGATTTTCTGTAAAAAAAAAAGAAAAAAAAAAACCGAGCAAATTTAATTATAACTAAAAAAAATCAGTAAATAATATTTGTTCGCTCGTAAACTCCCCGGGTCCGTGGCTTCGGGGATTATTTGTACAGGGGTCCGCGCCGGCAAGTGTCAAAGAACCCTGGCCGCTTCTACCCACCAGAGGTTAAGATATCGGATTTGCCGCTGCTTTTCACATTTCCGGGTCGTCGTAGTTTACGGGCGTTTAAATAACAATAACCCTACACTTGTAAATGCGGGTATATCGGTATACAGTCGATTCCGTACGCAAAACTCTCTCAATCACCCCGTTCGCTTTTTTTTTTTTCGCGTGCTCGCGCGACGAACGATGATCGATTGCCTCGATTCACTCGTCCCCCGTACCGGTAAACAATCCGCACCGTCTGCGCATTTAATAGACGTAAAGTGTGTACATTGCGCACGTCCAAATATATATGTACACGTGCATTTATATACATAAGACGATTTTGTATGTAACGTACACATAGACCGACGGGTATATGTTTACACGGGGTCCGCGGTATATTATCGTAACCGTAAAGAAGAACGTCGCGAATTGTCAAAACGCACGTATAAAATCGACGGGAAACGTCGAAAAAATAAATAAAGAAGATGTGTTTTTTTTTTTTTTTTTTTTTTTTTTTTTGGGAGGAGGTGGAAAGGAACGATAATAATACTCGATCAGGGCGACGACGAGTCGACGATATTCGAAACCGCGTGTGATATAATATGCTCAAACAGGTTGTTTACGAGCGCACACAAATTATAAAATTATTTTATATCCGCCTCCGACGACGACGACGACGACGGTGACGGTGACGTGATACGCTCGACAGGACCCGCGGCCTATGGAAAAAAAATAAAAAATAATAATAATAATAAAAAAATACATCACAATTATATAATACGCGCACAAAGCCCGGGCTTCTTATTTACACTTCACGGCCGATTATTAATTATTATTATAATAATTTTCGAGCGTGACGGTAATCCGCAAAAGTCGTTCTGCCCCCGTCATCGCGTCAATCCAACTTAAACACATATTTATAATACCGCCACCGAGTTTATAAACGTACAAAACTTAAAAAATACTATTATAATAAATATGATAATATCGACGAGGCGAACGTGTTAACCGGGTTTTTGACAAGTATCCCGCCGCGGAATCCGCGCCGTTCCGTTCCGCCGCGGCGGGTTATAAATTATTATCATCGTATCGCCGCCGCCGTAATATTATTATTTCTTATTTTTTTTTTTTTTTTTAGGCTGACCGTGGTTTTCACTCGCTTAAGCGGACGGACGACGGCTATATTTACTAAATGGCGGCATACAAAACACAGTATAGTCGCGTAGCTACAAACAAATCAAAAAAAAAAAAAAAATAGAGTCGAAACGCGGATCACGAAGAAGAGAAGAGAGTAATTACGCGAGGGCGGATTTTCTTTAAAATAAATAGTCATACGAAAACGCCACTACTTATTTATAATAATAAAAAAATTTTAAAAATACATACCGCCCACGCTATTTGTTTACACGATTTCCGCCGAAACGGGCGCATTGAACGTTTAATTATAAAATAAAAAATAAACTATCCGGGAATATTCCCCGTTATTGGGGAAACTACGAGGAAAATCGAAAAATCACTACACTACATGACACACACACGCACAAAAAACAACTCGTTACGTGATCAATTATTTCGCCCGGATTAAAGACGACGACAATAATATACGATATCAATAAGAGGGAGATCTCAATCTCATTTCACAGACAATCTTTTTAAAACTCGAGGAAAACAAAACGTATTTTTTTTTAAATTTATTTTTTATTTTATCTATTGTAAAAAAAAAAAAAAAAAAAAAAAAAACACGGAAATTTAATTACACCCAATGGTATATGGTATATTGTGATTATAGTCTGGATTTATATGGTTTTGCATAATCTTTATTGACTATTAGCAGCAGTCTTGAGAGTGAAAAAAGTAAACGATTTATTTAACACAGTATTTCGTGAGTTAGGGGGTATTTAGTTAATTTAGCATATTTAATAAATCGCGAGAAAAATATATTTATTTATTCTAATTTTGAAATCGTTATTATTGATTTAAAATAAAAAAAATAAATAAATGTTTGAATCACTTTTTAGATAAAAAATAAACATGCAGTGATAGTCACTGTTATAAAACTTCGCCTGACTATAAATTAAAATTACCAAAGGAATATTGTTTTTTTTTTTTATAGATAATATTGTTGGTTTATATTTCAACTGCCACTATAATGTCAATTATTCCATCGTGCAAGTTTGTACTACACTTAAATAAACTATTGAAGGAATATCGTTTTATAAAAAAAAAAAAAAATATTGCATATTAAAACATTGATGCGCGTTGATTGTTTGTCTAACTTTATAGGGAATACAAGTAGAGTATTTGTAAGGTTTTTTTTTTTTTTTTGTTTTTAGAGAAAATATTACCATCGTATTTTAGACGTTTTAAGAGAATATATTAATCCGGATTATAATTATAATAATATAGGCGTATTATTACGACGGGTTAGGTGTAAAATATTACGATAATATACACAGGCGATAATACCGCCGAGTTGGCATACGGTTATTATACGGTATATACGGTACACCGAAACCGACACACGACACGTTTACGACCATTAGCCGGTCCTTTTTGTTTTTTCGTGGTCGGGTAATTAATTACGAGGACGTGTTTCGTGCGTTTCGTCGTTTCTCGCCGCGCCGGCCAATAGCAATAATTATTATTATTATTATTATCATCGTCGTCGGTATCGTCGGGTATCGCCGGTCCGCGTGCGGGGCGGCCCGGGTGTATGTTTTATAAAGTGGCCCGCGCGCCGCCCGGTATATTATAATATTATATACATTTAAACGTACGGTGAGAGACGGAGAGATAAAAACCCGAGAAGAAAAAAAAAAACCCAAGAGAAGCGGAGATCGGCGCGTGTTTGTAGTAGTATATAATATAATATATAAATATATACAAGAGTCCCGGTCGCCGAGGTGTCAGCCGATACAAATTGTTAAAGGTGGGTGGCCACCACCGCGCCGTGTGACGATAACATCGCCGGCACCTGAACCCGGAGTCGGAGTCGTCGTCGTCGTCGTCGTCGTCGTCGTCGGTTTCGGTCCCTCCGCGCGCGATGATTCAATCCACTCAACAAGCCATACGTTACGCCGCCGCCGTGCCAAAACCAGTTCTCTGTCCGCATATCGCAGTTGCCGCCGCCTCCGTCGCCGCGTGTGCGTTTTTTTTTTTTTTATCATCATCATCATCATTATTATTATTATATCCTATACGTATTTTATTGTATTTTTTTATTTCGTTTTTCCATTGCCATCCGCACGGAAACCACGAGCCCGTTGTCGTCTATAACGATATAGTAACGTGTGGGGAGGTATCGGACAGACCGAAAGGGACGCCCGCGTTTTTCGTTTTTTTTTTTTTTTTTTTTTTTTTTTTTTTCTTACCGTCTCGGGTCGATCGGCCCGACGAGAGCTGCACGGAAACGACGCCCGTCTGTCGATTGAGAATCGCTTAATTTCGGGTTTTACAGTAAAAAATAAAATAACACCCGTTATACTATTGAAATAGAACAACGGCGACGTGATTATGTCGAAATAGTCGTTATTTTTTTTAACGATGTATATAAATGATTTGGTATAATGGAGGGGGGGGAAACTGCACGGTCTATTGCCTTCCGAAAAATTGTCTTCTTTTTTATAAATTTCGTAATAGGGCGGCCACTTTTACTCTAAAACGAAAATTACGCGTTTCGCCGAGACAGCAAACGCGGGCAACGAGTCCTCTTAAGATTACATAATAATAAAACTATACGTGTAGTTTTTTTAAGACATTTTTAAGCAGTAGTCTACAATCTGTATTTATTTTTTTATATATATATGTACACGGCAAACGTGATGTAATCGAAGAAATACTCGAAAAACGCGCCCGCGACTAGTTTTCTGAAGAACTATACAAAAAAAAATAAAAAATAAAAAAAAAAAAAAAAAAAGAAGAAAAAAACCTACCGGAGTTTGTTTTTTATTTCGCTAATAATAATTACATTTGCATAAATAATTCGTTTTTATATAATATAAACGACGAAACCGCCACGGACGTCCCGACACCTACCGTCCGTGTGTTTTTTTAATAAAAATAATATTACATATATGCATGAATGAAACTCAAGGTTACGTAATATCATATATATGTATATATTAAAATCATCGGGATCAAGACGACGATAAGTTATATCCCCTGCAAATTTGCATCTAAATTAAAATAATAAAGTCGTACAAAAAAAAAAAAAAAAAAAAACCGGCGAAAATTAAAATTAAGAATTATTTATTAATTATGTTCGCGAACGGTTTTTATTTATTTTCCGTCGTCTTCCGATTGTATTTACTCGTCTGCCCGCAATTATCTCGAACATTATTATTATTATTATTATTCGCATTGTGTTTCCATATATTATAATATCGGGGTCACATAACACGGATACTTTCTCTCGCAAAATAATCTCTTATTATATATCTTAAATTGTAAATTTTATCTACCATCCTCCTCCTTCCCCCCTCCCCCCCGTCGTTCTCGTGGCAAATAAAATAATATATTATATTTACTCTTTATAGGATTCCGGGATCTCGGTCCCGTCCTGACGATCAAATCTCGTCGATATTGTCGCGCATCGCGTGAAACACGGAAATTTTGTTTAGGTCAGTGTTTCCCAACCTTTTTTTACTCAACGCCCCCTAAATCTCATACCTCACCTAAAAAAATCTAAAAAAAGATTTTTTTTTAATAAGCTATTACTATTTAATTAAATAAAAATATAACTTAATATTTTAATGCTACAATTTATAATTACAGTATATAATAACACAAAAAAATACTTATATAATTAATGACTGCCCTGAGGTTGGTGGTTTCTTGCTAACGACACTATATCTGGCTCAATAGATGTCAGCATCAGTCTTAAATCTCCTCTTTAAAGGAGGATATAACCTAAACTTTAGGTTATACGAATTATATTATTGTAGCGCTGAGCGGAAGTTACAGAATTCAATCCGGACCGCGTAAAAAAACACATCACCGGCGAACGAACACGATCGATTAATTCCAGGCGTTTTTTAAGTGGCTATTCCCGTAATTATTCGAATTCGAGCGCCGCGGCAACAATTGTCGCGGTCTGCCGAAGGCATTTCGGCCCGGGAAAATTACCGGTCCGCTAAATTATTTACCCCAAAATTGAAAATAATTCGAAAACTATTATTTCTATTTTATCGTAACCGCCGATATTCCGACATATTGCGCGGGAAGGGATTCGCCAAATTGCAAACTTCAATCGCGCATAATATACGTACTACATCAAATTCGTTTTGTCAAGATTCTGCGTAAAAGCGAGAAATGCATTTCTGTTGGTGTGTTGCTGTTATGATGTGCGCTTTTAATCGTTTCCGATTTACTGATAACACTAATGCGAAACACAGTTTTGTTTGTCAATATTTCGTTGGATATTTCAATATTCGTAACAAAACCACACAGGTGTAGCGTCACTCCGGAAAACGATAACCGGGAATATCTGACTTGTACCGTTATCGAAACATCGAAATGTATTGCGGTATTTCGATTTGAACGTTGGTTTTTTTTTTGCCCCCTATTCTTAATCGCCACACACTATTGTCGTAAAAGTAATATAATAATCATATGAAGGAGCGGGTCAACCGGGAAAATTCCCGAATTTATATATATATATATATATATGCGTACATAGCACAACACGACGACGAATCGATTACAATATTCTTCGGCGGTAAAACGCGGGCGCGCGCCGCACCGCGCCGCACCGCCACGCGCCGCAACGCACCAATTATACAACAAACCGCCTCCCGTGTTCGTGTACCCATATAACTACGACGCAAGAATATATTATTAATCACGCGACCGCCTCTCGGCACAATCCCGGATAATCCTATTGGCGGTCGCTACTGGTTTTTTTTTTTTTATTTTTTTTATTTTTTTTTTATATACGTAAAATATATTCTTCCTCCGGTAGCGCTTCTCCCCCGTCCACTTACGCCGTCGTTGCCGCCGATGGTCGTCGTCGGTCGTCAACGTTCGAACGCAAACTAATAATAATAATAATATTATTATTATTATTGTAAATTATAAAAAAAAAAAAAAAAAAAAAAAATACTATAAACGCGCGCGTAATATTTATTTGTTGTTATACCATCTCGTGTTAACATTGACGTTATTTATTTGACGGTTTATTCCGCCGGTGTCGTTTGTGTAGGCGTGACTTTCGTATAGATTTCTCATCGAAATGCACGCCGACAAAATAATAAACGGATATGTCTGGAATAACGGCCCAGCCCACAGGACCCGGACACAATTGCAAAGGTTCAAATAGATCAATTTAATTGGTAATATAATATATAATACTGTACGCAACGATAAACCGTCATTGCAAACGTAAAACGATTCTGAGCGGAGTACGGGTTTAAAAATAATTTGATACATTTATATATTGAACATTTTATTTTCAATCGTAACTATAATAAATAATACTGCCGCAATTATTGTTCGGTTGTTTTTTGTTTTTTGTTTTTTTTTTAACATTAATACGAACTTACAACACGCTTTTCAAAAATAAGTTTTAAACTTAGTCACACTCGTATCGGTTAAAAATATTGAATTTCCATGTAAACCGAAAAATAATATTGCAAAAAAATGTTGATGGTTTTTATCAAAATGTCTACACTTCAAAGGCGCATAAAAAAAAATAAACATGGTCACCGGGAATTTTTTGTACCGTATTTTTGAGCGTTTTTACAAAGCCAATAAAATGTTGTAAAAACATTTTAAAAAAACTAGAATTTTTTTTGAAATTATACCACATCGGGTTTGTGTGTAATATACGTCTTTACTCAAATATATCATTAAAGTTTTCACACATATTTTTAATATCAATTCGTATTCGATTCGCGTCAACAAATCCATGTCCATCTTATCATACACGTTATACGAATAATTCTGTCCGGTCAACATTTTTTTTTCCTTTTTTTTTTTTTTTCATCATTGGATTATCAAAATATTACGATTGTAAGGAATTTAATAAGAACGTGCGTGCCTATCTATACATACGTATTATACAACCAAATACGATTTGATTATTATTTCTGTACTATTGTCAATGCGATATAGCTGCGGGTCGAAGAATCGTGATACATGCCCAATATATACATCCGATTAAAAAACAAGATTGCGCGTTGAATCGAAAACAAATGACAAGGCAAAACGTAATAATTTTCAATTACTCCCCGGGGTCTTGCAGCCATTGATGGCCGTACCTACATTCAATGGCCACTGATTTTTTAAACAGTCATTGTATAATATTTCAAAAATATTTTCGTGAGTCTATATCTGATTTTTTTTTTTTTTCCTACTATTGGTATATAATTTTAAACAACCGTTTCTCTATTATCCTAGTAATCCTAATAATAAAATACCTTCGTTTTAATAATGCCGGGACATATATTTAGTTAATATCTGTGCGCAACGATAAATCATTGCAAACGAATAATAATCCCGGGCGAAGAACGGTTAACCGTGATGATGGTTTGATAAATTAAAATCGAAAATTATGTTTACTCGGAACTACAACATAAATGGAATTATTCGTGTTTTTAACGAATTTCCACGTGCATTTCGATTTAAGATTTTGATAAAAATATATTACAACATTTGCACCCGCAATCCGAATTAGCTATTATAATAATAATGTACAACTCAAACAAATACCAGAATATTTTTTTGAAAATTGCACCGCGCCTATAAAATGTTACTATGAGTGTTTGGTGAATGTTAACGAAATTTTATTCGCATAAATCGGAAAATATTAAACGAAATTCCGTATTTTACGATTTCCGTTAAAAATCTAAACTTTGAATGCTTATACAAAAAAAAAAAAAAAAAACCGTAATTACGAATTTTAGATATTTTTAAATCGCCACTAGAACAACTTACGACGAATAATATTAAATTCAATTTTTTTTTTTTGAGAAGCCAAACAAATTATATCCACACAAAAACTAAAAAAAAAAAAAAATAGTAAAATCATTAAATTTCTCGCTAGGATCAAAATCGAATATCCTAAAACACAATGCCATTTTAAATGAATAGATAGACTGTTACTCGTTTATAATTGTATATATATAAATATTATAGAGAAACTATTCGAATATGAATATTTCAAATTATAGTTAAAAAATAATTAAATAAATCATTTTTTTTTTCAATCTTTAAACCGACTTCTTAAACACAAATAACAACTATACGCACCCATATTATATTGTTATTCTTCTTTATCCCGGATATTATTCGTCGGTAATTTTTTATAGCCCGCGTCCAACTGAAATTTAAGACCGTAAACAATTGTAAACTCAAAGAAGAATACTCGTTCTTTGAATATTTCCAAAGGTCCGGTTAAAGTATAATAATAATAATAATAATAATAATAATATGCATATTACATTATAGTCTCGTAAGTCATAAATAATTTTAAAATGTGCGTAAAATACGAAACGTACGTAAAATTTCAATTGTATTTCGAGTCTGCGGCCGTGTGTTCGTTGCGGAAAAATGAAAAAAAAAAAAAAAATGATATATTCTACTGCGAGTAGATATATATTATATATATACTTACGATCGAATAAGTATAAAATCGGTGTATGTATTATGTTTGGGCGCGTATGGAGAAAATAAATTCGAGATTTAAAATGTTTTTTTTCCCCTACCCCCTGCCACCCGAACCATTCGCGTATTATAACACGCAATCCCGGGGGAGGGGAGGGACAAACGGTTTGGTTTTTTTCTTTGATTTTTTTTTTTTTTATTCCTCTCTCGTTTACCGTGCCGTGGGTGGGAATCGTGTTGTATACGGGCGAAGACGACGACGGCGACACTGCGTGCCCGTCGTCTCTTAAATATTATTATACGTGCATACGTATGCACACGCCCGGGTCCAGAACAGTAGCCCCGTAGAAATAAACAAAGACAGAAAGAAATAAAAAAAGAGGAATACCGTTTTGGGTATACGTGTATAATAATAATAATAATAATAATAATAATAATACGTAACCGCGTCTGGCCGACGTCCCCGAATATAATATAATATTATAGCGTACCGAGATCGTTATCGTCCGGTGAAATATACCGCGAGAAACGTAATCGTAGACGCGGGGCGCGGACGACCGTCAGGGGGTTTCGGCGGGACCCGTCCGCGTGTCCCGGCCCGATAATCATCTCCGTCCTCCTCCTCCTCCTCCTCCTTATCCCGGGCAACAAACGACGACGACGACGACCACGGCGGCGGCGTAAAACCTGTGCGCGCGCCGTATACACCGACGACGACGACGACGACTATACGCGCGATTGCCGCGGCGGCTATTTGTTTAATATTAATTGGTTATACACCGCGTGCCTACGTGTGTATATACGTAATAGTACCGTCGTAAATAAGAGATCGAACCCGATAAAATAGACCGATCACAAATTTCGAATAAAAAAAAAAAAAAAAAAAAAGCGCGTCTGACGTGAGACCGGACGTGCGCCGCTATTGCGCGCGGATCTGGTTTCATATGTCTCTACGCATATATGTATACACAACTATAGAATAGTTTTTATATCCCACGAGGTCGCCCTTGTCGGGGAGTGCCTATAAAAAATGGTTCGTGCAGAACGGAGACTTGAGCTACAACGAAGGCCGATAGCCAAAACAGACGCTTTCGAAGTAACGCGGTGTTGGAGAAGAGCGTTACGACTTCCGTGGACGGAAAAGGTAGTATAAATTGTGAGGTTTTTACGGGTATAAACACTCGGAAATCGATATATGGATTACGCTTGGTCTCCAAGAAGAAAAGCGCAAATCGGACGCTCATAATGAGAAACGGGCCTAACATAAATGACTTGAATAACCGTAATAATGGAAGGAAAATCGGAAAGGGGAATTGGCCTGGAATAATCCATGCACGGAGCGAGTGATGGAATACACCGGAATAAAACCGTACAGGGAGCTAAAAAATACTATGCAAGACAGGGAAAAATGGAGGAGACATATCACTAATTATGGTTTAATCGATCCTAGAATTGGAAAATAAATAAATAGGTGCCCAGAAGATGTGTTCATAAATTTTAAATCCGCCAATAAATATATGACGTCCGGCGTCAGTGTTTTTCAACTGCTCCCTCGAGGAACAAACGATTTTTCAAAGCCCCATCCACCTATGTAAAAATCACGTAAGTTAGGGTATGGGAAAGAGGTGAATTGTAAAATTTAACCGACCGATGAAAACATAAAAACAGTATTGAAAAAAATTACAATTTACCAATCGAATAAGTTTACCGAAAAACGAACTTCGGTAGGATATTTCTGAGCCAATTTTTTTGGTACACGAATTAACAATAAAAACATGATAAATTAGTCGATTATAGCGAAAATTGTACGTTGAAAACCGTTTGAGAGTAGTGTTTTTTTTTTTTTTTTTTTTTGCCGGTTTCGATATGTTTGAAAATAATAGTCCCCCTACATCCCGGACGAATGTCCCGGAACAATCAAAAAACGCAATTCGGTCCGACAATAGTAATTTTTGCGGTTTTTTTTTTCTTCTCTTACGTCCGGAACACGGCGGATACGTGACGCGATGTCGACGAAACTCCGCCGCCGCCGCCGCCGCCGCTGTCGTTCTCGCTGCTACCATAAATTATATCTTAAGACGTGCGCGCAACGTTTTACCGAATTACCGCTCTAATCACATAATTTCACACAGCGGGAACGTATTATCAGCACTAACGCGATATATCCATCTCCGGTTGCATTACGATAATAATATGCCTACCGTGTTCTTTTTCATACAAGACAAACGAGTTTTTTTTTTCTTGCCAACAAAATTGTAAACGATCTTACAATCGCGTACGTGAAATATGTTTATAAGCGCTCGTGTATAATTATACAAGACTCCGTTCGAAACCCATAATTTCCGTGTCTGTATCTGATGTAAAAATATCCAGTAGGTATAGGTGTCTATAATTTACCTCGAAATATGCGGATTTTCCTCCTGGCGGTACATTATTTGAAACGTTTTTTTCTAGATTATGTTTTCTAAAAACCATAATTTTTTTCTTCATTAATTTCCCGGTTTCGTCGGCAATATTAATAATTTAGAAATTAATCAAATTCGATCGAGTTAAGTTACCTTGCAACTCTCTAATAAAGTAAGTAACTAGTAAGTTCGGTCGGGATCAAACGATTCAAATGCATAATTATATGTTAAATAAACTAAAATAAATTATTTTTATGTTCTGTTTGGAACTATTTCGCGTTCATTTTTATTAACACAAATTAAACTAATTTAAGATTCCTTGATAATAATATGGCGCATACGCAAAAACAGATACGGATATACAATTTGTACCAGTTTCATTCTGGAACGATGATAAAAATTAACAAAGCTAACTACCAATCGAATTCGACAAAAATGTATCATCTACAGCAGTGGCGCCCAAACTTTTTGGCCGGTGGCGGTGCCCTTTTGATGGGTCTAATTTAGTCATGGTGTCCTGATGTCAATACCACCGGGAACATGAATAAAAAATGACCACTTAGTACTCATTGATAACAAATTTAAAGAATTTTATTGGTTTATTAATCAATTTGTTTTATTATCGTATGGGCCGTGGTGCCCCTAGAATAATCTCGCGGTGCTCTAGGGGTGCAGAGTTTATGAACCGCTGATCTATAATATAACATTTAAACGGTATCATAATATATTACTCGTATGTTGCAAACAGCTATCTAAACAATATTTTAAACCGTGTCGGGCCGTTTTTAAAATATTTTTTTTTTTATATTCAACCGTTGTCGAAATGTATATTATAAATATACGTACACAACTCAACGACACGAGTATTTTTTTTTTACTGAGTCCATGAATAAAAACGTCTTCGCGCCCTTTTCCGGACGAATTCATTGCCCTCTAGATTCCGTCGAGTCGCGGCCGATTCGTTTACCGGTAGCACGGCGGCAAACTATGTTCGAATTTTTATACGTTTATTTATTATACCGGCACGTCGCCGAAAACTTACCGGTTGAATATCTGTCCGTCGTTATTAATGAACGATTCGAACGGTTTATCGTTTTTAACATAACGAATCTGTTGCTATTCTTCAGCTCCCTGAACCCCGTCTACAATATCCCCCACCTCACCCTTTACAAACCCACCCATCACGAAATATCCGAAAAAAAAAAAATAGTCGTTTTAAATTGTACGACGGGGCGGATTGTGAGATCTTGGAACGGTATTTATGGAAAAAAAAAAAAAAAAGTTACCAGCGTTCTCCCTCCCCCCCAAAAATAATCTCCGAATACACGCGCCCGGCACCCTGAATGAAATTTCCCCCGACTTAACCGGTCGTAAACTAATCACAATGATAATATCTAAAAAATAAATGTTATCATATAAAAAGCCTTTTCTCCATTTCCACATTGGACGTTGATTTAAACTTCAAATATGGTTAGATACTGACAATCGAATTACAGAACAATTCCGGCGATAAAACGTACGAAATTATTAAAATTATTACATTAACTATTATAGAATAATAATTGCGGTTAATAGGTGCGGTATATCAAAATGAATAATCAGAACTTTCATTAAATTCGTATAATATACACGGATTTTGATATGTTTTGGCAAAGAAAATAAAGGTAATGGGCATGGGCGTAACTAGGATTTAATAGTTATAGGGGCTAGAGTCCTAGAAAACCAAAGTTAAAAAATAGCCGCGGGGGCAATGCCCCCCTAAACAACCCCTTTTCATAATCGTCACTAAACTGTGCTAGTCGCAGGGAGTCGTGTAAAATTAAACTCAAAAATAAAATGTAAACTTTAAAATAAGTATATAATTTACTTATTTTATAACTGTATACGCCTATTTTTTTATGCAAATGTTTTTAAAATATCGTTTATCTTATTAGATAATTCTCTTTCTACATTTATTATAGCCAGATCATTAAATCTAGGGATTTTAGGTCATAGTCGACATGATGTATGTGTTTATTCTCCTCGTACAAGAAAACGCAGCTAAACTTATAAGTATAGCAAATGCGATCTTTCACAGTACATACATACTTTACAATAGACTTCCTATTGTATAACAGTGAGATTGCGTTTTAATTTCAACGTCGATTACATCCATAGACTTTTTGAGCAATGAATCCATGAGGTTATTTTTTTGCAAGGCTTAACCTGACTTAACCAGGAGGGAATAAAAATTAAAAAACGTATATTGGAAGATTATCCCCTCCCCCCAACTAGTTACGCCGATGGGAATGGTCATGAGCGATATATAAAATATAATTTAAATATATAACTTAATTGTTGAATGGTACATTTTAAATAAATTTGCGTGCTTGAAGTTTTTGTAAAACTGTCGGTGTAACTTTGTGTGAAAAACAAACTCGGGGTTGAATTGAAAAATTCCCCCCTCTCCAAAAAAAAAAAAAAAAAACGAAGATACATTGAAGAAACATTCAATATAATACGTTTATTTTAGACGAAGAAAAACATTATTAAAAAAAAAAAATCAAGAGGCAACCGTACAGAATACGTATTATTATACGGTACGTTATTTAGTTGAAAAGAAAACAAAATCACAGTAAGGGAAGTAAACCGTATAATAATATAATTCTGTTATATTGTATTTTTTATATAAATATATTTTTACACGGTATAGGTACATATCGGTTATGGCCTTCGGTCTTCTTCTCTTATTACGCGTTTCAAAGTAACCGAATCCCATATATACGTATAATGACATAAAACTAAATAACCACAAGCGGAGCCACGACTATAAATCAATCGGTTAGTGCGCTATCAGAAGTTTCACACTATTTTCAATCCGGTCGATAAATATATTTATATATATATATATATAGATTTTTTTTTTTTTTTACTCGAATACCCCTGACTCTCGTTGAGTGTGTAATGAATGCACAATCCCATTAAAAAAAAAAAAAAAACTAAATATATAAAAATTTATAAACGCATAAATCAAAAAAAAAAACTCTATGCGGGTCGTCCGCGATTTCGCAACCGATACATTCGCTCTAAACCTGACCGATAATCTTCTAAATTTATTGAAATAAATGTTTAAAAAAAAAAAAAAAAAAAATACCTAATAAAGTAATTTTATTGGTAAATCGAGTATATTATACGAATTTATTCCCACAACACACTTAAACTAATAACTTTACGTTTCCGAATCGAAATCATTGATATTATATAAATATTTTTATTATTATTATTAGGTATAACGATTTTGAAAAAAATCGTGACAAAAAAATATACACGAACGAAATATAATACTATACGAATCCATTAATTATTATAAGCCCGCGGTTTTCAGACGCTGTTGTCTGAACAAATATTCCACGGGGCCGCGACAGAGCGACGGACGAAAAGCAAATTAAAATATCGATACTAAGCATACGGCTGCTAAATATCCGTAAGTCAAATATCATTGCGAAAAGAATGGCAAATAAAATTGTAATTGTCTAATTTAACTGTCGACGTTCCTATATCCAGTAAATATAGCACGTGCAATCTACGTTTGATATTAATTTCGGTTTTGAAATACTACTACGTAGTTGATGTTTGCGTATATTATATTAATATACGTTATATTGAGTTCAATTTCAGTGTATTTAACTGGTACGCATACTAGTGCTGGAACTATCCGGATATTTTGAAATCCGGATGAAAATCACTTCGGATATCCGTAATCCGAATGTATCCGGATATTCGTACTATTCGAATATTCGTAAAATCCGCCATTGTTCGGTAATCTGTTAATACTATTCGGGTATTATACGTAATATACGTACCTACTCAGATATCTTTATTAATCGATAATTCAAAAATGTAATCAAAAATATTTGTATTATAAATGGTTATTCACACCTTTGAAAGGTATTAGAAATCCGAATATTACGAATGTTCGAATATTTTCGAGCGTATACGGATTTCGCCGTTTAAATGATCCGGATTCCGGTTATCCGGCACTGACGCATACCATTTGAACCAAAGCTGGATATAGAGTCAACAGCCGGATATCAGGTATTATTTTTAAAAATAAAAATCCGTTTTCTGCTCATCGGTATGCCGAATGACTGAATATCTAGTCTGGGGACAAATATATTCTAAACACGGGGCCCCGCTTACGCCGCGAAAACGCCGGCACTTACATAAATGCCGCCCCGGGCGTAGGCCTGTGTTGCCCGTGTCTTCCGCCGCCGCCGCCGCCGGCCCTGGTTGTTATAGACAAATAATAACGAAACGCAGTCATACGTGCGGATATACGGTCATGGAATTATTATCGCAGGCGATTTACATTGAGTTATAATATTCTGCACGGCACATTTGACCGTGTGTGTAGCTGTATACCTCTATTCGTATAATGTAATTATCGTAAAAAAAAAAAAAAAAAAAACCCAAGAATATGACGTCGTAAAGTGGGGTAAAAAAAAAAAAAAAATACACGAAACGAAACGGAACAACATTATCGCCGAGAACGTATTATTATAATGTATAGGACAGACACGAAAACCCTATACCCGAGGTGTCTTTTAATGACTTTGTCCCGCAATAATTTAGACGTCACCTACCGCGGCTTCTTGTGCGTCGAGTACTGTCCCGATATACATATACGCCGCAATGTCTTTCCGGGGCACGGACGGCGGGGATTTTATTTTATTGCTCTACACTAAGTCTAAGTGTCCGAAAAATAACATAAGTAATAATAACACGACGATTGTCACGCACTCTTTGTTTGATACGAACACGTACCCGCAAATTTTACGAGTATAACGACAAAATAACCGGTCGAATTCTTGTATATATATATATATATTTTTTTTTTTTTCGAAACAAACAGACGTATATACTTAAAATAATATTATATATTTTACTATTTCTCGTACCGCTTTCCAATTACAACATATTGCAGTCGATTTACCATGCGATACTGTTGTAAGCGGGGCTTTGCACCCGAATATGCGGGTAATATAATATATAGGGTGAGCACGATAAAAAATAAATATATTCACGTAACCCATTCATTTTGCAAGTATAATATTATTTTTTACTTTTTGTAGATAAATAATATATTTTAGATCCCGAGTGTAGCGAAGAACCTATTACAGTTTTATTACGATGCGTTTTCTCGGGAAATATTCTCGGTGAATAAAATACTGCAATTTTTTCACGTATTCGGCAAAAAGATGCGGATTTTTCGCCCGGCGGTACTTTATCTGGACAAAATGTCCCATAGATTCTCAACAGTTTTCTAAAAAAAAATTGTTTAAAAAAAAACACTGTCAAGAAAAATTGCAAATCAATGAAATGTCAATTGTATCGTTTACTGGGCTACAAGGAGAAAATCCTAATCAAACTATAACCTTGCAGGTTTACCGGGCTCCACTCAGAAGCGGTTTTCGATTGCAATCGTTTATTGTTGCTTTCAGTTTTATAATCTAGTCGTACAATTTGATATCCTATACCTTATACAAACCAATGATCCGAAGTATATATAAGTACGTAAACAATTATTTTGTTCGTCATTAAGAATCATTCCGCAAAGAGTAAGTGTGACAGATTGCAGAGATTAAAATAATATAACGCGAAAAACAAAAGAGGTCCACACTAAATTGGCCGGTCTCAGCGTCCCGCGTAAGGGATGATTGTAACACGGCAGTCCGGACTACCGGCCTGACTTTGGCATTTATTGTTTTCCGTCAAATTTCAATTTTCTACCCGCATCACTCGTGTATATTCAATAAAACTTAATATCTGTTAATGTCTTAACATATTAATATCAGTTAATAAAATCCTACAAAAAGACTACTCGTTTTTATAGAGAAAAAAAAAAAATGCGTTTCTTCACCGAGTTCTACTCTAGGCGAGACTTCTCAACACCTCTTCAATTTATTTCGGTTTACTGAGGTCCAAAAAAAAAAAAATTAAAAAAAAAAAGCGGAACCATAACCTGAGCGCGTCCGAAAAACCTCGTAGTTTGTACGATTTTCGAGTAAATTGTTAAGATATTTTATTATTGCCCGTAATACAAACGTATTATTATTATTATGCTGTTTACGTTGCATAATACGTCCGTTTCCATAAATTAACCGTGTACCTACCCTTTTTTTAAAAAATAAATTCACACTCTACTAAAATAGATTTACAATTCTATTCGAAAAAGGTCAAACCTCCTCAATATTATACTGCGGGGGGATATTAATCACGCGTCTTGTTAACCGTGCTGCGGGATAAACCAAACGGCCATAAATTTTATGGCGTTTTTGTTCAATTGTACATACGTGTTTTTCATGAATATATAATGTCAAAACATTCTTTAGCTTTTTGATTTATATTTTTACAAAAACCTTTATAAATACACGCCTGTATAAGTGTAATAATATAGTGAAACCTTTTGTCGCGCTAGCTCTTTTTTCAAATAATCATATATATTTGTATTTATATATATATATATATATATATTATCAGATACAATTGTATAACTTTTAAACGCCCATTTTTTTTTTTTTTTTTTTTTTATTAACAATTATTAACACTTAACATCCTAATCGGGCGTAAAATACATACTTATTTCTATCACACGGTAACTAATAATTCCCGTATTTTTTATGGGTGTTTTGTTTATTTTATAGACGTCTCAACGGTATTTATATAGTAAGGTATATTAAAGACAATTTTGAACAAAAAACCGCCTCGATACTCGTACTAAAATAAATTAGATTTAAAAAATATATCGTCGTTATTATTATATTATTTTTGTTTTAAATTATAATGTTTGTAATACGGTAATATCGTGCTTTCGATACATTATTATGGATTTTGATTTTCTATTATTATAGGCGCTTGTCGAAAATTATTAAACGTTTTTTAAACCCGTGGAATTTATAAAACGTAAATTATTATATATTACGATAACGGAGATCCGCGGTGTTGATATAGTTTAACGGCTCCATGGTCAATTCATCATGTAGCGATTAACGTACAATTAATGAGTGTACTCGGTGATCGGTCGACCCTGTCGTATTATAAAAAATAAAAAAAAAAACGTGACAATATAATGATGATGGTGATCTGCAGTGGCCGCTCAAACTATTTCACGCTGGACGAACGTGATATTTTTCATTCGATATCCTGGAGTTCGTTTCATTCCGGGCCCCGTCGCGATAAATTTGATTAATTTTTTTCGAGTTATCCGAGTAATTCGTGCGCCGTCGTCTGACTGACGGTGACAATATAAACGGGGGTAGTTGTCAGAAAAATGAAAAGTGAATTATAGCCGAATCGTCGAAAAAAAAAAAATCTACTATTTCCGAACCAGATGGCTGATGTTGCTCCAAAAAAGTCAGAGTGTCCCCGGTAAAAACCTAAAACCTAGCGAGATAGAAATAGAGGATGAGGGGGGGGGGAAGAATAGAAAATTCCACGCAGTTCACGTTTTGAAGTAGAATGGTCAAGTGGGTGGGGAAATTATGCACAAGAACGATAATACCACCTTACGGAATGATATATTGAGAGTGAACGGTTGGCAACAATGAAATATTATGCCTGGGCCCTTATCGACTTTCCGAAAACTGCGATATCCATCACTTGAAATACCGAATTGTATGGAAAATAAGTCCAGACTGTCAAATTTATTATAATTTAGAACTCTGCAGTGATTGTGGTCGTGTTCAACAGCTGTGTACAGTTCAGTGCCATAGTTGGGGGGGAGGACACGTGGCCCTCCCCATCCCCGAAATTGTTTTTGTTTTTCGCATAATAACGGTCATTTTTGCGCTGGTATGCAAGACGTATTAATATATAATACTATAACAATTAATTTGTGTACTTTATATCATTTTATAAAAAAAAAAAAAAAAAAAAAAATAGTAAACAACAATAGACGTGCCACCCGAAATTCGTTTCTGGCCGCGGCTGCGGCATTGGCATACAGTTTGGGATGGATTTCAATCGATTTACGTCCAAATCGAAGGCGTTTTCGATCCGCTGTGTATACAAAGTGACGTATAACATTTCCGACGTCAAATATTTTATATGGGAAAAATATATACGTGGGTACGAAAAATATTTTCGAACCGTCCGGCGGAATCGGTTTGTGAAAACGTTAATATTATTATATTATATTGGTACCTGTATAAGGTACGCCGCGCGCCGGACCAATCGAATGGCCCGGTCACGCTGCCCGCACAACACCGATACGTATATACATATATATATATATATATATTGTACACGGGTGTCAGACGGATTAAAATAATAAAAAAAAAATAAAATAAAAAAAACAGATAAAATTATTATTCGTGTATACTGTATATATGTATATATATATATGAATATTCCGCCCACAAACCGGCGCAATGATGACATAATCAATTTCTTGTCTGCCTCTCGATCTGTTCGCTCCGGGCGAATTCCCGCCGCCGAGTGTTTCCCGTGCTCGGTACGGGATCGTACCGCGCGAGACGGCACGCCGACGGAGTCCCGACCACCGACTCGCCCGTTATCGTCGTCCGTCCGTCCGTCCGTCCGTCCGTCCGTCCGTCCGACCGACCGACCGACCGACCGTCCGACCGTCCGACCGTTCTCACGGACTTCGGAGAGCCCACGCTCGTTTCCCGCGCCCCCACCGCACAGCATCCCCCGCGACCGACACTCGCGCCGGTCTATTATATCGGCGCGTACACCATATTGGTGTGCGTATGTACACGCGTTCCGATAGAAACGTATACCGCTCTCTAATATAATAATAATAAATAAATAAATAAATAAAATAAAATAATAACGCGATAAAAAAAAAAAAAAAAAACAAACGAACGACGCCCGTCGTCGCCGTTGTGCCGCGCGTGTACGGCCTAACGACGACGACGACGACGACGACGACGATATTATTAATTTATATAAATATACACCAACGACGGCCATAATAATATATAACGGCGGGGTGGACACGTTCTCGCCGCCGCCGACCGCCCGACCGCCCCTATCAATATTCCGTGTCGATAATAATTTTAATTGGTCTGGTGACGCGCGTATAAATACGTACGTGGCGGACGACGAAGACGACGGCGACGACGGCCGGCGAGAGAAAACAAAAAGAAGAATAAAAAGGAAGAGGAGGAAAAAAAAAACCGTATAAAAATGGCAAACCGCACTACACCGCACGTTACATAGAAGACTATCGGAAGAATGCGGTCCCGGTTGGCGGCCGGGTCCGCGCGCGTCTCCCGCGGCAGATAAACGACGTCTCGTTTGATCTATTTCCACGACGACGACGACGACGACGCGCGTATTTTACATTTTTTTTTTTTTTTTTCCTCCCCCGGCCGGTATACTTACGTTTATAAATACTACGGCGCGTATGGGTACAGCGAGAGACGCGCTCGCGCCGCGGTATCGTATTTCTCAACGGACGATAAGGAAAAAAAAAAAAATGTTTTTATTTTTCTAAAAACCCGACAATTTCGACATATTATTATTATTATATTTTTTACATAATATATTGCCTTTGCGCGTACATAAATAGCGAGCGGGATAAATATCGTCGATACCGTCGGATCTCCCTCCCCGCCGTATCGCCGACGACGACGGTAATAATAATTCACCGCGGCACACAGGAATTCGAGTCAAATCTTGCGCACACGCGCACGAGCCTTCCCTTAAATTCACAACCGATTCCAATTCGTTTCGTATATATTATAATATATAAATATAAATAATTACGTGTATACGAAATACGATATGTATTGCGGTTTTTTTTTTTTTTTTTTTTAATAATGGTAACATATTTGGCGTTTTTTAAACGTCTGAAAACCGTTTTATCGTACATACAATAATTATACACCTACCATTATTATTATCGGGTATTGTATTTTAATACGGGTGGGTAGGTACCCTTCGCGATATCGGCCGAAAAAAAATATTATTATTAATATGGTTAAACTCTGCAAAAATGGTAACCGAAAACCAGAACGTTTTAGAGATTTTAAAACGGGTTTGGTATCAACGGTATTTATTAAAATCAATGGCATTGATAGTTATTATCGACAATTTTTTTTATAGTTGTGTGAATGAAGGACTTTCTCGGCTATGATATCATTAGTGCTCGGAAGTTATAGGAACATAATTAGGTAAAAACACGCGCAACAAATAAATTGAAAATATGAATAAAAAAAAAATAAAAATTCTATTTATTGCGGGCAAACACTAAAAAAAATAAATAATAAATAATTATTAGTTTAAGACCAATAATGTGATTATTGATGCACATAGACAAAAAATAAATACAATTGTAAGAAAATATTTATTTTTTCTCTCTCTCTCTCTCTCTCTCTCTCTAAATTGCGTGAAATATGCATAAAATAACCAAATATGAATTTTTTGTTTAAAATGTCAATAATATGCAAAATATGCAAAACAAAATAATTCATATATTACCTAGCATATATATGAAACAAATTTGTTGCTCGGTCTGCTATACACAGCATACAGAAAAACATGAAAATCCCCCGTTTATTTTAATGGAAACAAAGTGTCACTATCGCATTCAGACACTAGTGGCAACACGAAATATTTCAGCCTGATAGACTTGCGTACGAATGGAGTTATTTTTTTTTTAATTTAAAACTTTATAGTATAGGTGATACTAAAGTACGCGTTTTTAGTAAATATTTAATATTTTAACCCACTTCGACGCGCGCTCGCGCAACAAAACTTACGTTATGTTTCTACTATACAGAAACACCTGTTTTCACCATCGGATTCCGATATTCCTATTTTTTTTTTTTTTTATTCAGAACAACTTTGATTTTCTATTTCGTAAATCGCCTGAGATACGGCCGTCTATGAATTCTTTGAAACTTGATTATTTTTTTTTTCTCAATTTTTCGAAAATTTACACCATTTTCGATGTGTAATAATTATTTTATTCGATCGGCATACGCCATTTAAATGTACATAAATTGAATGCCATAATAATAATTTTAATAAAAAATAATATTATAAGTACTAGACATCTCGATTGTCGGTAAACAATTGAATAGTTTATAAAATCGACAGTATGACTTTTGAAAAAATAATACAATTACTGAAATCCTTTAGTATAACCTTTATTAAATCCTATATATCGAGAATATAATAAGTATAAAAGTATAAAAGAGGTTTTGCGTATGTACGTCGTTGATTCGGCAAATATATAAAAATAATATAATTAGTCGAACGTCGTTCAGATTAATCGAACATACTTATTTCGCTTACTTATCTGAAACTAATTCGTTTTTATTATCGATTCTCTTCTGCCGAGTGTTCTATTTGTGTACTATTTTTACTGTTTTAGAGTAGTTTTAACCACACCATCACTCTAAAACTACCCAAAAACAAAATAATAGATGCCAATGGGATTTAAACAGTAATTAAAATTCGTACGAGTTAAAAATCTTTGTTTAACGTATAGGATACGAAATACGTATAGAGTGGATAAAAATGACTCAAATTCAAAGTGACTGTTTCAGAGATTGTATCACTCTTATAACTTATCTGGCACACAACGTGCGTCATTTCCTACTAATTTCTTCGTATTTCCTTGACGTATATACCTACACAACATTTAAATTCTGTTTGCATTTAATATTTTTTTTATTTTTATCTTCTACATGAAATACAAACGAAGAATATTATATTTAACTTTCTAAGAAAATACCTAAGTATATACGTATGTATGTAATATATTATAAATATTATAACTGTACGAGTTAATTATATTATAGTTTCGGGGTTTTAGATTCTGAGCGTGACGAGGAGGAAGGTATTGGTTTTACTATCGTGTGAACATTTTTTTTCTGTCTGTTAACGTCTTTTCTACCAGAAATCTTTATTAACTTTAAGGGGGGGGGGCAGGAAATTTTTGGTAACAAATTGTGTCAAGTTAATGTAGATAAAAGTCATTTTTTATAGTACTTTTCTTAATAATGGTTAGAACCCGAGGGAAAAAAAACGTCAAAAAAAAGTGGAATAATACGCAATATCGGTTTCTATTAATTTCGATTTGTTTTTTTTTTTTTTTTTTTTGTCACAATTCGGTTTTAAATAATTGCAGAGTACTAATTTCGTAAACGTGGAGTTTTAAGATATTCTGGCGTTTATTTGAGTTCTAAATAGCTGTTGGAAATTTTTACTTTTATAGTGGATTAAAATAAAATTCATTAAACTTGAACAATTGTAATTTATTTTGTAGTTTTAAATTAAAACAAATCTTCAATTTAAATTTATTAAAACATTGTTAACCGAACTTCGCTCAGAATCGTTTTTCGTTTGCAATGATGATTTATCGCCGAGTACAAATGTAAATTAAATTAAAATATTCGTGCATCCTACCCATAAAAATTCCTATCCACAACAGCGGCCCACCCATAGCGGCCCAGGTATGTTGGATTTTTTTTTTAATATTATCAATTATAATATATGAGCTTATATATGAGCCTTCGGTAATTTTTATTTACCTCGGTCGGAAATCGCTGCGGACATAATAAACGCTAGTCTCTAATATCGTCTTATAACATAATTAAAACGCGTTCGTTCAAATGCACACGAACTATTCGGTCCGATAACACTACGATAATATTACGTCCCGATGTATCGAAGAATCGAATATCGATATTCAACAAGACCGAAAAAATAAAAACACGGTTGTCGACGTTCGTAAACATCACGCATGTCACGATGAAGTTAGATTACACATTGATAACGAGTTAGATTTCTTCTTGTGTACGCGTAATAATTAAGAGAAGACAAAAAAAATAAAATACGAGGGTGGGCTGATAAGTAATACCCCTTATCTCATAACTATTTTGCAATTTCCGATAAGATTGTCGTTTGTGAAGCATTTAATAGCTAATGTTATTGGTTTAGCGTGTGCCAAGTCACGGTAGTGTAACGTTTTTAGTTTGTTCGTGGGTAATTTTTTATAATGGCCTCTCTAGATGTGCGGTGCAAACAGCATGCTGCAATTGAATATCATGTTGCAGAAAATGTTAAACCTGTCGACGTTCGTGGACGTTTGCTCTCGGTCTGCGGTAACGAAACTCTAGATATCGGTTCTGTCGGTCGTTGGGTGTTACGGATTAAAAAGGTAGCGAAGTCGGGAAAGCCATTTTTTACCGATCAGGATCGACGTGGACGTCACCGGTAACGGTGACAGACGAGGTTCATAAATAGAATGTGTGATTCATACTGAATATTTGGAGAAAGGAACCACAATTGATTCTGTACGCTATCTTAGGAAGACTTAAAAAAAAAAGAATAAAACGTATCCGACCAAATGCCAATCAAGATCTGCCTGATTGCCATGCCGTGTCACAATGCAAACAATTAAATCACCGGGATTTCATGTCGGAATGCATTCACCCTACAAACTACAGTTCGGATTTAGCACCGTGTCATTTTTTTTTTTTTTTTTGTTTCCCGAATTAATAGAACACCTTAAATGTACAAAGTTCGATTCTGATGAGAAAATTAAAGCTGAAGCCAAACGGTGGTTTAGCTGCTCAAGATATGAACAATTTCATTACGAAACTTGTTAAGCGTCATTGGCTTATAGATGGAAGTTATGTTGAAAAATAACATTACGCGTAAATGAAGATAATTTAATTTACTACACGTGTATTTTTTATTTCATTAATTAATGTTCACTAAGTATTAAACGTAGTTACATACGTAAAGAGACATTACTTATCAACCCGCACTCGTATTTTCATACGTTATTCGTAAGAACCAAAGTAAACATTTGAAAGAGTCGAATCGTCTCTATCTACATAATAATATGTACATCGTATATATTTTTACCAACGCGTATATTATTCATATTAACATATTGTGTCGGGTAAAAATTAATTTCTATGTACACATATATATATATATAAATATTTTTTTTTTTTTTTTTGTAAAATACGAGTTATAAATTTAATTAAAGTTAAAAAAAAAATAAAAATATTTTCGCTTTAATGATTTATCCGCGCCGCAATGGTAATTTAAACATCACATTTTCACCGAATTTAATTTATAATAAACGTAACTATGACTCGTACCGCGCACGGGTATTAGGTATACCACTGGTATACGTACATAGACGTTTAAATTAAACGAGCACGCGCATCTGTACAATTTTTAATATATATATATATTTGTTTATTATATACGGCGAAAAAAAACGTATAAAACAGCCGATTATATACCGTTTTTTTTGTTTCAATGAAGCGGATAAAAAAAAAAAAAAAAAAATTATAATTAATTATATACGTACATAATGACGAATTATTATTATATTATTCGATTACGAAATAATCGATAAAATACTTTTCATATACAAATACATGTATTCGTAATGAACGTTATTCCACGATACATATCCAGACGAGTAGGAATATTTAAAATACCCGGCACAGTATATGAGTCATAACATAATAATTATTAGTTCGGCCAGTCGGTCGGTGTAATTAATTATAAAAATAAAATATGATTCATTCGGTTAAGAAAAAAATTTCAATTTTATACGTTGTACGCGCGTAAAACGAGCAATATTATGCAAACTGTAGTACGTACGTGTTACGGATACAAAATGATTGATTAAAGATTTTTTTTTAAATAGCGAAACTGTTGTTGGTAGACACTGCGAATCACTGGTGTGGGGGGGGAGGCACGGAAAACGTGTCCCACCAATTGGTCGTATTTTTATCATAACCGCTGTATGTTCGTGTTATTTTATGGTGTAGGTATGCATTTTGTTTTCGTATTTCATTGACCAAGTAAGTAAGTGGAATAATTTTTAATTATGGAAATAAACGTTAACGTGGAATTTTAGATTTGTCCTGGCTACGCCACTGCTGCTGGTTTTACGGAGATATTATATTTCTTTAAATAATCTTCGCGTTGTCGAACTCGTATCGTTTTAGATATCGAGAGGAAAACCAAGAATTTTTGTATTGGTTTAAATTAATGATTTTATTTTTTTCCGTCTGTGTACGCCATTTTAGCCAGAAATCGTGTTCCAATCATCAATTTCAGTGGTTGTTAATTTAGTTTGGTGAAAAATAATAGTGGAGACCTAAAAGTAAAACGATTACTGATTTACCATAATTGTATAGCATTTTCTGGACGCAGAACAATTTCGGCGTTTTTTGAGTTATATATAACTATTTAAAATATGAAATCTACCTCATAAGTTGTTCTTTTAGAAGAATTTTGAGATAATCATAAGATTTGTTTTTATGAGCAGTATGACGAAAATCGTACAAATCACCAAAATTTTACATACAATTTTTCAAAATTCATCAAGACCATAAGTTGTATTTCATAGTAAAAAAATATAAACAATCTGAACGTAATCTCGTTATTAATTTTTTTCAGCGTTTGAAATTCAACTTTATGTGATCAAATTCGTTGAAAACACGAATAATTGTAATTCATTTCGCGGTTATAAATTAATCGAAAAATATTTAATCGCTTTCCATTCAGAATCGTTTTTCGTTTGTAGTCATTTATCATTAATCGCATATACAGTATTTATAGTATAAACTAAATTGCCATCCTACAACATTACAAACTTCCCGTCTAACTTATAACGGTAGCCCGCTTTGGAGCGGTGGCCGTGGCATTTTAATATAATTTTATAGACTATTTCAAGTACTTAAATTGCAGACAATAGGGCACACGCTGAGGTATGGGGATGGTTAGGTTAAACCAAGAGGATTAGGACCTAGAACGAAATACATTAGCCAAATAATGAAAGATGCAGGAGGAGTCACTACTTACAGGGAGCTCAAAGATGTACTGTATGACAGGGAATAGTGGGGATGGTGTCTGTTTGTAAACGGATTTGTTAAAACCCAATCTGTGGATTGGAAAAATTAAATTTATTAAAATAGCTCGTGTCGTAATAGCCTTATTAGCAATCTCTATAAGCACGCCGTAATAAATCTATATGTACAAAAATCAATTTCCCCATGTATGTAAGATCATCACTTGAGAACGGCTCGACCGATTTTGTTGATTTTTTTTTTTTTATTTTGTTGTGTTCGTAATTGTCAGGACAAGGTATTTATGATAGAAAATTATTGGAAAATTCGGAAATTTGAAGCCGCTTTATTGAAAAAACATTTGTTGATTTACCATGGAAACCAAATATAGTATAAAATAATAATTCAAAATAAAACTGCGAGTTTGGTTACCGTGATAACCAAAGCGTAACGCTAAATCGGTAAACCTCCTCCACAAAATATCCAAATAAAGGTAGTGATCAAGCTACGTTTAGTTTAGACTCTCGAAATGAAATGATGCAATTCTAATCCAATCGATACACATGTAGACCGGACAACCAGTACCGTTTCAATTTAGTAGGTTCCAATTTCCCGTAAATTATGCTTTTCAATGACCATAAATAAGGCACAGGGTTAAATATTAAACGTTACGGGTTAATGCCTCACCGTCCAATGTTTTTCCCACGGTCAATTGTACGTGGCTCTGTCACGTGTCTCGTGCAAACAATAACTATTCGTGCTGGTCCCGGAAGGTGAGACACTCTTAACGTGGTGTTTCCAGAAATATTTAATGTGAAAGGCCAATTGAAACTTAATAAAATTTAAAAGTAAATGTGTAATTTAAACAAAAAATATTAATTAGATTTAGACAGGGAAAACGATTTTTTAAAGAAAAGCGCACATCAAAATAGAACCAATACGTTCCGCACTTCGCTCTGAATTGTAAAAATATTTCTGTTCAATACTGTGCACAGGCAAAGCCGTGCGGGACAGATAGACAACGAACTATCTTGACCCGAACAAGGCCGGGCGATGGCAGCTAGTTTTTATAATATATTGTAAAAGAACATAAAAAAAAAAAAAAAAAAAAAAAAAAAAAAAAAAAAACAGACGGGGACGTATTTACACTCGTGCGTGTATACGAATAATAATTCTAATAGAATTATTGTCATTTTATTTCCAATGCAATTAATAATTTGCTGTTGCTTCGCGCGCGCACGTAAAATACACACGAGTGACGTAACACGGACACGTCGTATCGTATCGTATAAATATTTTAATGCATTTCGATTTGGACAAGTGTCAATCACGGTTATTGTACACCGGCGGTGTATAATACGAGTTTGTGTATATTTCCTTAAAACCCATTAACCCCGGGCCGCAGCGCCGGGCGACCGCCGTCGTCGGGAAGTCGCGGGCGCGTTATCGTTTTTTTTTTTTTTTTTTTTTTTATTCGGGTAACCCCGTCCCCCCCTCGTCGTACGTAAGCTATTACAATAGTATATATATATATATATTATACGGGCGCGCATTTCTTCGGGGCCCGTCCGTTTAATGGTGTCCAAAACCGATATTTGTGATTTTGTTGTATATACGATTTATTGTAATACATACGTTTACATCATACATATATATATATATATATATATATACGTATATAATATTACAATAATACTCGGAGATTGCCGCGGGAGATTATACTTTTTTCTCTCTCTCTCTTTCCTCCCTCCAATATTTTCGTTTTTTACAACAATATCATTAATAGGATTTCGTCCGTATTCACCCGAATACGTTCTCACGGCCGACGCCGCCGACGCCGTTGTCAGCACTTATCGGCCGAAACTCCGTTTCTATAATATTTGTAAACCGGTGTTTTTCAACGGCGCATCGCCTTCGCGCGCGGCTCTTCTGATTCCGATACAATCAAACAAATAAAGGATGCCGGATGCATCCTTACGAACAACAATGATGATATTAACGAAATATACAGATTTACATTGTTTAACGACGAAATAAACAAATGTTAAATCGTAACGATCGATTTTTATTCAATAGTGATCGAAAACGGCTGTTTTCGGTGCGTTTTTCGGTTATAGTGACCAGAAACAATCACAAGAAAATTAGAAATTATACAATAATACACAAAAGAAGGAAAACCCTGACACAGAAACCTTCAATGAGTGGCTGGACGTAGATGCGGACTTACCAGTTTCCCATGTGACGAACGATTACAAAATTACTGCCTCAGTTGCACACAAGGAACAGGGAAATTATGTTGGAGTACTCCAGGAACACGACGAAGACGAGGTTGAATATGCAGAGGAACGAGTGCCAGTTACCAGGAGTGAAGTATTCCACGCGGTTAATACAGCACTGAGAATCGATAGTTCTGCCGGTAGATCCGGTAGTAAAAGGGCATTTAATCGAATTTCGTCGTTGAACTTCCCCGGGAATGTAATGAACTTTATGTGTGCATGTGCGTATAATGATTACAGCGATATATTAAAATTGTATTATTGTTGTCTACTGCGGGCGCGGCTCTCTCGATAATTGCCGACGACGCACAGGTTGAAAACCCCTGTTCTAAACGAAAAAATTAACCGTAATCACACCTGTGCGGTATTGTACGATCGTATATTATATTGTGTACAATTTTTTAACCGTTTGTAGTCGTACTAAAACGGTCCGCCTTAGCATTACAGTAGCGCCGGAACAACGGGGGCAATGTACGGCGATATCGTCCCCGAAGGGGAAATGTTTCCCGGAGGCTACGCCCCGATTAACGGGTGCCCGTGGAGAGTAACAATACGGGACACTCACCCTACCCTGTAAAAAATAAAATAAACTTGTAATTTCAAACTTCATTTGATAATTTCCACGCGCAGAATGGACTAATATGTTAATACATATATTTCGCGGGAATGTCACGTCTATTTTACGATAATTTTCGGACGTATTAACCTTTTGTATAATAGAACAAATAGTAAAGTTGTTCGGTTTTATTTTTAATAACGACTATTTTAAAGTAGACGGGTCCCCTAATGTCATAGCCCTAAAAAAGCTACCTATCAAAAAGAGCCGTACCCTAATTCCCTGAATTATAAATCAATGATTCTGCATTATACGTATTAGTTGATGGGACAAATCCGAATTTGTTCGATTTTAAATTCCGAAATTTTAAATCCGACATGTATTGTAAAACCGGATTTTTATCTGAATCCAAATCTCGGTTTTATATTTTTTAATTCATTTCTCATAATACTATTATTATAATCTTATTGGTAACAGCATTAAATGTGTTTTTACAATAAAAAAAAATATCACAAATAGAAATTTATTTCAAAAAAGCAAGTACAACAAAAAAAAATCATACATGTTACACTCTAATTTATATAATATATTACTCGCTGACCCGGCAAACGTTGTTTTACTCATTACAATACAAAATTTTAGATTTTGGAATTCGAAACATAAATTATCGGATTTTTTGTATTTTCAGATAATCCGGATTTATCACTACACAAAACATATTTCTTACATCAATGATACGAAAGTCAGATTATCTATATAATGTGTATATCATTGTTCGGATGATAGCTGATGAGCTGAAAACGGGAAACTCGTCTGTGCGTACAATTTCGACAGATCACTTGGAATTTCGAAAGTTGTGTGCCGAAATTGTTACAAAGTTGCTGACCCCCGGCCAATAGCTCAGAGGGAGGTTGATGAGCGCTGCATCGACTGGAAAACCATCAGTTCGAACCCTTGGATTTCTTCCCTGCTCAACGCACTTAGCATCCGTTGTTCCCAAAATGCAAAATGGTCACTGGGAAACCATCAAACACGAAACGACGGGGTAATCAGTTTACTTCGGGAGGCGGGTCGCCATCATTTATTTAACAAAATGAACACGTACAAATGATACACGAAATAAAATCCCGTATTCCCCTTCGACGGGGCGGGCTCACATTATTAGTGTACAATGCTTCGCGTCCCTACCGGGGAATGGGCAGTAGTCGGGCCGAAGCCCACTTGCTGCCCTTACACTAGTACGGGGGGGACACTTCCTACCGGCCCCACGGACGGCGGTGATGCGCTTGAAGGCGCGCGCCGGCGGCGTCGAGGGCTCGGCGTTGCCGTTCGGCCGATTCCTTTTCCGCGACGACCGTCTCTGCGAAGTCGACCACGGCTTTCCAACGATCTGGGGATTCCAACATGAGCGACACCAAGTCGCCCGGTTCGAAAGGACCTATCCTCCGGACCAGGCGCTCCCTGTCCCCGTCAAACGCCTCGCAGCGCATGAGGGTATGGAGAGCGTCGTCATCCTCCTCGTTCTGCTCACCGGGAAAACCGCAGTGAGAACCCCCGGGGTGCGGAGCTCGCCTGATCCGATGGAGGAACGAGTTAAAGCATCCGTGCCCCGTGAGGGAGAACCTAACCTAACCTAACCTCGTACGTAGCTATACCAATGTATGCTTATGAACAACTACAGCGCAGCGCCGATAAATTGCTACGCGCGGCGTACAGCTACGTCGCGCTGACGAGGACCGTCGGCTATTTCGGTAAATGCTCAGCGTTCGCGCTGACGACCGACCGACCGTACGCGCGTACGCAAATTTATATATGATATTACAATTTTATTTTATATTGCAAATTGTTAACTGTATTAGTTATAATTTATAATATATTATATTATTTTATAAAATAATATTTATAAAAAGCCAAAAAAAAATGAACATCGATACTGCTGAGCGTATTATTTCTGAGGTACGTCTTCGTCCGCCATTGTGGGACCTCTCTCTCGTGTGTTACACAAATACCGTGATGGCGATATAAAAGCTTGGCTTGAAGTTTGTCGAGCAATAGTAGTACAAAACTACGGCAATGTGTCTGATAATGAGAAAAAAAAATTATTTGCCGTCGGTCGAGCACTAAATCCCGCCTAAACGTGACAAACGGTAAACGATCGTTACGCGTATTGATTTTCGTTTTTAGTAAAACGCCGCGAACAAACGACCAACGGATAAAGTTGGGCTAGGGGACGGGGATCGAGTCCCCCCCCCCCCCCGCGGGCCATTCCGATTTTTAACGGTCAACGCCGTGCGGGCGGGACAGCTAGTTATATTATACATTTAAAAATATATTTTTTAATGTGCTTTTCCGGTTTTATTATTATTATTATTATTATTATTTATTTATCACAAATAAAAACAAATCGAATTCGTGATGCGTATAATAAATCGCACATGTATATATATATACGTATATAAAGAAGAAAAAAAAATTCGTACGGGGGAAAAAAAAAAAAAAGAAATAAAACGGATATTTCAGGTTTTTTTTACCGGGCATCACGACTTCCGGCTAGACGAGCGTAGTACGTATACGTTATAATAATACGATTCACAGTATCGCACGCCGCCGTTGACGCAATCGTATACGATATGTACTCGCGCACGTATACATTATATTATTACTATTATCCATATATACCAATTATAATATTGTTATTAGTGTTACGGTGTAGACTCTGATAAGTGCACCGCGTGAGACCGTTGACGCATTATTATTTTTATTATTATTATTATTATTATTATTATTAATACAGCCTCCGGCTATAAACGTATATACTATTATATTATATTTAGAGAGGTACCTACCTGTGTAGTATACGTACACGATAATACAATATGAATGGATGAGAGAAACAAATCTGTGAACATTATGCGATGCGCGTAACCATTAAAACGACGACAGACGGGGGGGGAGGGGAAAACCTAAAAAAATGTATACATTATATTATTTTTCGTGGATATATCGTATTATATATATATATATATATATTTTTTTTTTTTTTTTTTACCCGTCGCTGTCGATATTATTATTATTTTTCCTATCTTCCGTTTGCGAAACGTTCGACGTTGACGGTGTTAGTTGTTAACCAATATAGTAGGTTCAACGAAATACTGCTCGAAACGGTCGAAAGTCAATAGACTCGAACGATTTTTTTTTTTTTTTATACTACGGAATAAATATAAAACTGTTGAACATATTTTTTAAGCGGTTTTTTGTAGGCTCGCCTATCATTAAAAAAAAAATAATAATATTAACCTTTGTAACCGAGCGCGCGGTGAAAACCGTGTATTTTTTTTTTTTTGAGGGGGTGGGTGGGAGGAATTGTGTAATGGCCCCGGATGAATATCCTGGCCCGAATTAGGGCCCCGGTATAATGTAAATTTGAATTTTTCATCTGTCTATATAAATGTAGACGTTCGAAGGGTTCACCCTTGAAAATGTTTTCGAAATTACAAAACGAATTGTCGGCAAACTACTAAAAAAAAGTACCCCTCCCACCCACAACCATCTCGGAACGGTTTCTAGCTACGGGCCTCGTAGACATCATGGAAAACCGTGGCCCGCTTAAAGAATACATTTCCTGTAAAATTATTTGTACACCGATTTCCGTTAGTGATTTGCCCTCTGGTTTATTAATTGGGATTATGTATTTCCCGAGTTTCTCGATAAATCCGGTGCCAATTAATTTGCCAGTCTCTTGTAAAACAGTCACAAGAATTAATTTTTTGTATATCACAACTATGGTTGGGCATGATATCCGAATATCCAAATTATCCAGATAGATAATTCCATAGATTTGCTTTTTTTTATGCGACTAATAATAATTTATTTTATTTTATTGTAACGGAACCGCGGAATTTAATGGATTATATTTTAAAAATGTTATAAAATGAAATCAGTTAGAATACAATGTAAAAAAAAAAAAAAATGGATTGTTGATCGGCAAAATTGAGTCGGACAGTCCGTGAAATCCGGATTCGACAAATCCGAATAATATTCGAATGCCCGTCTCCAAATAACAACCGGAAAACCGCGGACGACGACAAACCGGATACGGGTATTAAATCGTTATCAACGTGTTTGCTAAATTAAAAATTTTTTTCTTTGGTCGGTTTTTTCAATTTCTCTCCCGGTCCGCGCGGTTTTAATAATAATTATAATAATATTAATAATAATACGACGGCCGGTCGTGTATAATATCGTCATCGTCGTCGTCGTCGTCGTCGTCATTTTTTTTTTTTTTTTTTTCCCGTACAGTACCTACTTATAATATTATTATTATTATTATTATATTACGGTCCGGTCGCACCCACACATTTTTAGCCCGTCCGGAGGAAAGACGTATCATTAACCGGGCACGACGGCGTTCGCTCTATGAACACAATATTATAATAATAAACGCCTATTTCCTTCCTTCTATATAATATACATATATATATATAAAAAAAATATTGTGTGTATCCTCGGCGTATTGTGTTGTATTTATATACATTATTTCTATATGTATATGTGTGTTGTTCGATGCGGTTTCTCTCTCTCTCTCTCTCTCTCATTCTCCACTCCGGTCGGCTTAATGAATAATGTAGAATAAAAAAAAAAATTAATAAGGGGTTTTCGTGCGTGTAACGAGGGGGAGGGGCGGTCAGGAGGGGGCGTCACGCCTTTGTGTACAGTATACGTGTATAATACGTACATACGTATAATATGCTAAACGTCGTGATAATAATAATATCGCAGGGCGCGGGGTATATTATAATGATCGGCTATTATTATTATTATACACGTGTTGCGGTACAATAAAATATATTTATAAGAAGAATAAAAAAAAAAAAACAAAAAATTATAATAATAATAATAATAATAATAAAAATATCGCGTTTTATTATACGGTCGATGTGTGTGTGTGTGTGTAATGTGCGCGAACGACAAAAACTTCTGTCGGTCGTCCGTCGCGTGGGACGTCCGCCGATCCCGCGCCGTCCGAGCGCCAAAGACGAACCCGATAATTTTATCGTCAATAGGTCGGTTTTTTTTTTTATTTTATTTTGCTTCGAATACTTTTGAGGAGTTGTACGAGTGTTGTTCGAATTGAATCCCTTCGGCTTATATTATTGACGTTATCCGGGATGTTGGCCGAGTAGTCTCCCGAAAATCACTATAACACGTTGAAATGATTTAACGTAAGTATTCTAACCTTTCGTGAGCAACGTCAAGAGCACGACGGGAACATATCGGGGCCTATTTTTTGCTAATATTTCGTATTACACACTTTTTGGTTTAGACCATAAATTCGTTGTCACAGAATTGCCCCCATACCCTTAAATACAGTTATTTCACTATTGTTTTCTACCATTTTTTTTTTAAACAAATATTACCAGGAATAAATTTTATCAAGCAATAATCAATGGGTAAACTTAAAAAAAACTTTAAACAATCACATTCTCGGCTATTAGTCGCTACACGTTTTATCATCTGTATTACACACAGTGTGGCGTATTAAACACAAAAATAGGCCCCGGGACATATGAATCTTTATAAAAATTCTGAAAATTCGGGCCTTAAGTATTTAGGACAACTCTTAAAAGTACCATCGATATATATATATTACATTTTACAAAACATCTGAATTGATTTTCGTCGATAGTCCTATTATTGAGTTTACGAAATCGCTTAAAAGCATAAAGTTTTCGTCATTATTTGTTATTCGTAGTTTTTTTGAGTTTTACCTGTACTTTTAGGTAATTTTGGATGAAGACACTAACGAGAATGGTGATTAAAATAACGTCTTTTGTCGTGAGAGTTGAAATGTCACCAATTTTAAATTCATTATTCCATTAATTTTTTATGGTCGAGCAGAAATATCATTCACAGATTCACTTATTTTTTTGTCTAGTAAGCAATTCCTTTCGTCACACTTTTCACGGTCATTGCAATTTTCTAAGATTACATTATTAGAGAATAATTTTTAAAAAAAACACCTACATAAGTTTGTACAATAAGTTCACCGTTAAACATTTCAACATTTTATGAAATCGAAACTTAAACCCATTAATTATGGAAATTTCACAATAAAAATTAAAAATACGTAAGAGCCAAGAGTGAAAAAAGGTTTTTAACTGTCGTAATCCATAAACATAACCCAGACTTCGAGGAACTAACGAACAAATTGAACACGCAACAAATACGTAAAAATGTAAAAAAAATTATCTTATATTGAAATATTATACATTCAAAAACAATACATTTTTTGTATTAATTGTAAGAATTTGTTTTGTTTATATTCGTAAAAAAAAAAAAAATGTTTTGCGTCTAACCATATGACACGAGCCGCATTTCGGCTACCCCCGGTATATAATATATAATTATTTATTTTTTTATTCATTCGTATCGTATTATTACTAATATGGCGGGGTGAGCCGACGGTGGCGAATGCACGAAAAAATTTCAGAAGGAAGATAAGGGGGAGAGAGGGGTTTGAAAAACCGTAAAACGTTCATAAATACTTCATAATTATCATACTCTGTTAACGTTATTTCTCCAAAAATATCGAGTCAAACATCGTCGGTTTGGAAAGTAAAACCCGAATATCCTAATAATAATAATTCGCGAACCATCGCTAACCACAGCTATATGGGGAAAAGGACGCATTCGTTATTATTATTATTTTTTTTTTTTTATAAATTTCGATTTTACTATTATTTGAGTTTACTTGGCATCTGTATAACAGTACCGTATTATAGCTCTGTCCGTCGTCAAAATCTTCCCTTTTCGTCAATTTCCACATCAATATTGTATTCCGTTTTTTTTTTTTTTTTTGTACCTTCGAATCCACGAATAGATTTTTTTTTTTTATCGTATTTATATATTTATTGAGACCATCTACCGGAGTTATCTACTCTTTAAAAAATTAATAATAATAATAATAATCAAAATGTATGCATATTTGACGAAGTTATGGGCGGAACTTTTATTAAAACAAATTTAAGTCAAACCGAGAACCTCCTAGGTTTTTGTTTTGAATTGTGTTATGAAAGAAATGCGTGTGGCAGTTACAACGTTGTTTCCAAACGTTTGATACATTAATACGCCGAAACAATTGTTTTTAACCTATTCTATTTTCTATTTGTTGTGAGAAATTGTTTCTATTTTTAGGAAGGCGTGCGTAAAAAAAATGTTTGGGAACCGCTACTTCATAACGTGTTTTGTGCAGATAACTCTATTTGGTCACGTCTGCGCGGGGACCCGGTATTTTAACCGATTTTATCGTACCCGTCGACAAAATCGGCTTACGAGTTGATGAATAGTTTGATGAATTAAATAACGAGATTTTCGCGGAGCGAGTAATATCTAAAACGGGGCTGAAAAACGTTCCGGGGGGGCGGCTTGTTGAGCGCTCTCGCCTCCCGTTATATTATCCCATCAACTATAAACGTACCGGAATTATTATTATTTTTTTTTCCCCCCCAGGTAATCACAGTTGTGATGGTCCGTGCCCGGTGGCAGGTTTTAAAGACGTATACAGCGCGTAAAAATAATAATAAAACACGTTTACGGATCGTAAAACGTCCGAAAAAAAAATAACCGCGCGATGTGTCCTGTAACGCCGCGTTTAGTGCGTTTCGCTTGTTAATAATAATTACCACGATGGTCATCAATTGTACGTATATAGGTATGCGTAATCTCGAAATCGTAATTAATTCCGGATGTAAGCCGCCGGGTAATAACGTAATTATGCAGGTTGCCGAGCTAACAATGGCCCCGAGAATCGTTTCGAATCTCGAGGAAGACAATGCACGCGGGCATAATATTCCTGTCCATAATACGTTGTGTCAAACCTATTAATTATTATACAGGCGCACAATTTGAGAATATGGTAATATTATTTCCGATTTTTGTCCGTACCCATACGTATCCGGGTACAGTAATATCGATTTAATATTCGAAAAAACCGAAATGCCGTTTCCTATCAATCCTAACGACCTTTTTTTCTTCTTTTCTTTTTCCGTTTCTTCGGCTATATTATAATACTAGCGTGCCCGTCTCGGTTCCGCCCGAGCGTGAGTGTGAGCAATCACAGGTAGAGGAGTAGGTTGCGAATAAATCTAGAATACGCAGAAATTATTCGAAATTTTTTTTTTATTAATGTACTGTATCCTAAGCAAAAAAAAAAAAAAAAAAAAAGTTCACCTTATTGGAAAAAAAAAAATGAAATTTACAAAATTTCTGTATGCGCAATATTTTTTTTTGTTTTATCCGTCATCGGCGGTAAAATGAATTGATTCGCGGGATTTCCGGTTCTGGAGAGAGCTACGTACGGCTGACCCCAAACGATCTTCGCGCAGATCAACGCCCACGCGTGTCAACGTCTGCCTTTGCGACTTACCGATGGTGAGACTGCGAAAGAAACTCTAAATGGAAATCGCACTCTTTTGAACTCGACCGTCAAGTCTGAAGGAATCAGAGGCATTCCCGGGGTAAAAGCAAGCAATTGATCACCTTCGATCATCACGTTATTACGTGATAAACCGTGACTTGCGACCGCGTCCCGTTGCACAATCTGGGAGGGTTAAGATTTCGAAGCCACATAATCGGAGGCATGGTCATCAGTGTAGCGTGCGGTATGACGCATGGCCTCTCATTACAACTCAGCAGCAGTCGCTCCGAATTTAAAAATCGTTTTATTATTAACGGTTTTAAACTGTTGCCTATGGTCACTTCTCGCGTCATAAACAGGCTAATAAAAATAAAAAAATGTTTAATAGTTTTTGAGTTAACCCCGGACATACGAACAAACGCTATCATTTTATATATTAGTATATAGATATATAACTAATTATTAATGAACTTTATCGGACTAAATTTTTGTCCAAAACCTTCTCTGCGATGTCCTCTTTAATTTAAAAAAAAAAAAAAAAAAAAAAAACTGCAAGACGATCCAATAAGTAGTTTCGGAGTTTACCCCGGACATACAAACAAACGCTATCGTTTTATATATTAGTATAGACAATATTATAAATACGTATAATCGAAGTTAACGATTACGCCGGTGTCTCGTTGGAACCGATCGAAAACCGACGAATGGCATGGAAAATAGCCACGCGCGTTTATAGCGATAAAACGTCACAATTTCCAACGGCGATAAATATTATAATAACACCTCACTGTCTACTATTTATGTGTCCGATACATACATAATTATAATATAGAATTTTACGGCAATCGGATACCTATATTAGTTCTGCCCAATCGTATTACGGATCTAAGTGATTTTAACGATAGTTTACGAAACCGCAGAATATTTTATTGGCGGGTTCGCAGCGAATTATGTAAGTCTATTGGTTTTTGGTGCAATTGAAATTATTTATTTTATAAGCGGGGTCGGAATTTCGTGGCACCTAAAATTTCATCAATATGCAATTTAAAGAAAAACAGAAAATTATTATTTATTAGTCATTTATCAAAATTGATAAATTCCATTGACAATAATGAAAAAACACGCCTATTAAAATTGTATTATTTTATTAATAAAAAATATTGTTTATTATTATTATATTAGATAAAATATGACCAATTTTGTATAAAAACTGGTTAAAATGCAAAAATATATCAAAAAGTCCAGAAACAGCATTAAAGAGCGTCTAAAGACAGGGCTGAGAAAAATCGGACGCCTTAGGAACCTTGTTGTCCATTGAAAATCACATCACTACAAGCATTTAGTTTCGAGGAAGTAAAAAGGCTAGAAAACTAAAAAAAAAAATTTAAAAAAAAAACACAATTTGTACATTTTTTGTAATACTTACATTTAGATATTGTTCAGTTTACTATTTAGTATATCGACCGGTTATTAAATTTACTAGTTATAATTTTAATTTACAATTGGTAACAATAAGCCAATTTGTTTTCTTTTTTTTCTTGCTCTGCCGACCCGTATATTATAATTTCGTTACGACCGCGGACAGAAGTCGAATAGTATTTCCTCCAGAGTATCTATGTATATATATATATATATACGTTAATGTATATGCAATATACATTATACAACATACACAATACATAATTTTAAGTAAAAGGTGATAATAATTGTTCAAATATTGAACGGGACGTATGGTCAAATCGTCGCGAGCACGATGGAAACTCGGTCTGACGGATATTCTCACGGCTTTATATTTATATATAAATGATATTTTATGAATATCAATGAAGAGATAATTGTCGTCGGCGTGTACACATAATATATAAACTTTCTCGCGTGTGTTCAGATCGCTTAACACATATATTATGCATCTACAATGTACATTTTAAAACCGACAAATTTTTATCGATTTTTTAACGACTATATGATAATTGTACATCCAATTATCCGTACTATGTAATACGAGGGTGGGCTGATAAGTAATGCGTCTTTACGTATATACAACTACGTTTAAAACTAGTGAACATAAATTAATGAAATACATACTCACCTGTTATCTTTATTTACGTATTGTTATTTTTCAACATAACTTCATTCTCTATAATTCTATAATGCATTTCTGCCAACGCTTAACGCTTAGTTTCGTAATGCCGTTCAGATAAAATTGTTCGTAAGTTGAAAAGCGAACCGCCGCTCGACTTCAGCTTTAATTTTCTCACCGGAATCGAAATTTGTACCTTGAAGTTTGGGGAAAAAAAAAAAATAAAAAATATATGACACGGTGCTAAATCCGGACTGTACGGCGGATGCGGAATGACTTTAAATCCTCAGCGATTCAAATTGCTTACATTGGCTGGCAACGTCTGCAATGAGGTCTCGCGTTGTCGTGCTGAAGCACAACTTGATTAACATTTGGTCAAGTTTGGTAAGAAAACTTCGGGACCATTTCCCGGATTTCGGAGTTTTTTTTTTGTTTTGTTGTTTTCCCACACAAAGAAAACGAAAATACGTAGGTATAGGTTATATATTATATAGTAGATACAATAGGCCGTTTGCGTTTACACTATACTTATATAATATTATAGTTTTTTTTTTTTTTCGTTTTTTGGTTCACGTAAAAATATTACGTTATTGTACTTGTGCTTGTATATCCTACGTGCCTGTTTGTATACATTTTTCGTGTTGTATAATATTATAGTAAACAAAAGGCGTTATAAAACCGCCGCAGATATCTACGAAATCCTATGAAAACCACTTAGACATTGTAATATTATGTAATATATATTATTATTATTATTATTATTATTATTATTATTATCATCAATACTTCCTGCGTGCGGGCTTTGATGTTCTTCGAAACACATATAAATGTGTGACTTTTTTTTTAGGCAAGTGTGTGTAATAAAAAAAAAAAAATGTAAAGAATAATAATATAATAACGTCGTCATAGCAACCCGCCGCGGGCTTTCAGAGAAACGTTTTAGTATTATTGGTAAACGCACTACAATAATCGTTATTAAAAAAAAAAAAAAATCTTCGTACGTCCCGAGACGTTTACATTTTTACCACCCCGGGGGCACCCGATTCCGTGTCGAAACGACTCCAGCTAGTAAAAAAGCGTTTTTACGAAAATTGTTTGGAATACAAATTTATAAAAAAAATCGATCAGTTTTTTCGCATTTAATAAGTGGAACGGATTGCGAAAACCTTGGAAAAGATTCCATGTTGTCCTTGGACCCGGAAAAAGTGATTCCCGTTATCACACAGATTGAACCACGCGGATATAAACCGATTTTTCTGCAACAATTTTCTAAAAATATGAAACGTGCTTGAAATAAAATTTTAAAAAAAAATTGTGCTCGTATTGAATCAACGGTGTTAAAATGGATTTAACTAGAAACTCAGAAAAGAATCCCAATTTATAAAACTACGGTACAAGGGGTGATGGAAGGGGTAATCCACCTGTTGTCCTCTCCCTTATAACCGCCACTGTGTCTTAGAAGATTATGATGCCCCCCAGAGAGTAAATCACTAACAAAAATCAGTATACAAATATGTTTGGTAATCTTATAGGAAATCTTGGTAAACGTTGGGAAATCGTGGTATTCTGAAATTTGGTGTACACGATATTTAACGGTGATTTACCCTCTCTGATGAAACACCCTTGAAATGTGGCGCCCCGCCCCTTCCCCTTAAATACGTTAAACTATCGTAAACATGCACACAGGTGTCAGATTTTGACAATGTCATGTGGGGCTTACTATTTTAGATGCTCATCTTGTACAGTATTGTACCTGACTCTTGCCATCAATTTCTCATTTTTATTTTCTTTAAACTGTGAAAAAAATTATAAAAAAATCACAAGGCAAAAACAAAACAAAAAATACATTTTTTTGTTCATTGTTTTCATTTATCGATATCAAAAAACACCGGTTATCTTTCTCAGTTAATTGTCTAAAAATAAAGTTTAGATTTATAGAAATATGCCTCGATAGATATTAATATTATTTTTTTTTTATAAGAACCGCGGAGGACTTGGCCCCGTATAATCAACCGCATGGGGGAGAGGTTACAGCTCCTGAGCCCCCTCATGGTGCATACATTCACAAAAGCTTTCGGTGTGTCCCGGTACTAAGTCTGTATTATTTTAAAGGAATAAATGGACGAAAACAACACACAAAACAACTTCATTATATATTATGATTTCTAAAATGCCTTAATCTTATGCCGTTTAATCGTCTGTTTCGTCGTTTTAATATTATTTGTTGTCACCTAAAACATTATTACGCGAATGTGACCACTTGTAATCTTAATCTAGTTGTATGTATCGCTATTGCTAAGAATGTTTCAAAATCGTTTATAAGTACGTGATTTTAGAGAAATGTCGAGTTTTTTTTTTAATATATATATATATATATATATATATAATTTTCATTCGAATAAACTTGAACTATTCCCGTTTGATCGAATTGATTCCCGTTATGTAAAAACCGTCATATATACTATCGTCTCTATAACATATACCGGCGTAATATTATTATAATAAGCGTTTCCATATGAGGGCACTAGTTTCAAAGTGTACAATCTCCATGTTCCATAAAAATTGAGATAAACATCGTTGCATATTGAATTGTCAGCGCTGAATTCGAATAACTCATTATATTTGAGCAAAAGGGTCTATCTGCAGTGTATTTTAAGATTGAAAATTACATTTAATGTCAAAAAGTACAATCTCCTTTGACAAGTTTGTTTCAAAACGTACAATCTCACTATTGTCGAGCAAAATGGTCAATCTCCAGTGTATTTTTAAGCTTAAAAATAACATTTAGTTTCATAACGTACAATCTCTAATCAAATAAGGAATATTTGGATATTTTTTCAAAATATGGGACTGTCCTGAAAGTTGGAAAGGATGTTGAATATATGACTGGAAAGCTGAAACCAGCAACTTTATTAGGCCTCCAAGGACAGTGGCATTTTGCTTTTTCAAAAATGAAAAGAATGATTATTACAAAGAACTCAAAAGGCGTAGTGTTAGTCCGCGGTGAAGGCGTGTACAATTCAAATATTGGAATGGGAAAACCAATTACAAAAAAAGCAAAGAACATTATTAACATGAAGTCCTCCAAAATTCCAATACGGAATGTTGTCAACAGTAATAAAAAAACGGATGTAAATAACCTACTAACTGCTCATTACGGAAATGAATGGAAAAATGATCAGCGTTTAATTTTTTTACAAATTTGTCATAGAGGCAGATGCAATACCAGGTTATGTTGAAGAAGACATATTATGTGAACGTCATGCGATAGAAGATGAAATCAATGTTGCAATCTAATAAATAAATTGACTAATTTATTAATCTTAAGTATTTTTTATTTTTAACGATTTTTATTATTAAATTAAATTGTTTTGTAAACTTCTAAACTAAATAAAAAAATAATAAAGACTTCTAATTTTTAGCTTCTCAATACCTATTTATTATTTACTAAAGACATTTTCAAAACGAGCAATCTCCTACTGTTGGTTTTATACTGTACAATCTCCAAACAAAATGTTGTCAGAACTAAGACAAAATCTTGTCTTTTTAAGCAAAAAACTGCATAACTATATGAAAAGGTTAAAAAAATCGGAATGAAGAAAAAACATTTTTTGATTAAGTTATTCGTTTTTTTTTTGGTTTTCTGAAAATTTAGTGAACGTGGAGATTGTACACTTTGAAACTAGTGCCCTCGTATATACGTTACCTATTTAAATATACACCGTATGCATCTGTATATTATGCATTTTATAATACTATATACTATATAATAACGATTATGTAATCTATAGAAACACGAATCGATCCGCGAAATCGTATACTAAATCGAATATATATAATTTAATTTAATAAATATAGTTTTATTCTGAAATTCGTAATAAAAATACATTCTCTACTGTAATAATGTACGTATTACACAATTACTAGAATATATAACTGATTTTTTTTTTTTTAAAAAACTATTATTATAATCAATACCTTATAAAAAAAAACAAAAATTAATAATACATTCTCAGTGGTATATTTAAGGATTTTGCTGCCCCGGGGCACACAGATTTTCATCATGCCTCCCTCGGTTTTCATATTGTACATATTATATAGAGTTGGTTCTGAGTTCTACTTTGTAGATCACACCACCAATCGCCGGTAAAATACACGCGGGTTTATGTTAGAAACCTAACTGTACAAGCTATAAAGTATAGTCAAGAAGTGCCCAAATAATATTATTGATAATATTTGTAATAATTCACACGTAATTAATGTATTTATTCAAAAGTAATACGAATTAATACCAATAAGGTTACAACGCGATTTAGACAAGACAATTATTATTATACGGTGTATACGCGTTTATTAGTGTCACGATAACAAATCGATTTTAATACAATAACGTCGATCCGGTAAGTTCATCTTAAAAAAATACGATAAGGAAAATTTGTTTTTTTTTTGTAAAAAGTGCTGCCCGGAGCGATTGCCCCCTCCCCCTGCCACTCACCCATATATACGCCACTGTAGATTTTTCCACTGATTTTCCACGGATATTTTCGAATAACGAACCGACGAATGCAATAATTTATTGCTATCGAGTATATGGAGTAGGTATGTTTTATTACTGAATAACGAAAATACCTGCCGGAGAAATCGCAATAATAATCAAAAAAAAAAAAAAAAAACAAGACAATAATAAATAACGCAGTTTTTCATTTACAAATAAATAATATATTTTTTATTTTAATCATAACGCAGTAATTATAATTAATATGATACAGACAATTTAAAGCTTTAAAATATCTTAATACAAATGTCTAACAATATATTTCACCATAAATGGTTACGTATTTACAAAAAATTCGTTATAATATATTAATTCGCGCGACGCGGGATAATAATTATATTATTATATAATATTGTGTTTTCGCTCGTATTAATAAATGGTATGATTTTTTTTTTTTTTTTTAACGTTGGCTTGTCCTAATTTTCTTACAATATAATATAAGTATAGTAGCGCGACGTAAAACATTTCGAAAATCGTTTCATTTCTTAAATTGTAATTTGCCAAACGTACGAATTTCAAATAAGAAATTTACTAAGGAACATTCCACGGGAAAAAAAAAAAAAAATTTGTGTGTGTATATATATATATATATACACACACATATACTTGAGGAATTATTATAGAGAATAGCTTTTGATGGTCGGCCATTCTCGATATATAAATCTAAAATATCGAGCGCGCGCGCGCTAAAAATTATAACGTTTTTAGGTATATATTTATCGGTTGGTCGGTTGGTATGATTTTTCGTAATTAAACAAAATTAATTCGTCGACGTCTCTAATATACAATAAAACAAAATATTAGGAATAATAATATTGATTTGTGCGAACTTAATAAAAGCACGAGTACGCGGAACAATATACGATAATAATAATAATAATATTATTGTTAATACGTTATTTAAATTGAATATTATATATTAAAATTTTATATGAATTTTACAAAAAAAAAAAAAAAAAACCTAGTTCCTTTTTTACGAATATGAAAACAATTAAATAAAAAACAAAAAACTGACCAGTCTGCTTCTAATTGTTTTAGTTATACAACTTAAAAACTACGCCTAGAGTTAGTATTATATAATATAATAATAAACATAATATGTCTATTGTCTATCTACAAAATAATATTATAATATATAAGTAAGTACTCCGTAAGAACATAATGTCTGCTAACGATTTAGCATATCACAATTTTTTTTTTATTATTATTTTATATATATTTTTTTTTTTTTTTTTTTTTTTTTTTTTTTTTTTTTTTTTTCAAAGCTGCAATGCGTACCCTGATCTGTAATTTGGACTATGGGTTGATCTGTATTGAAAAAATAAAAACCATAATAACAAAAAAACTCCGAAAAAGAAATTAAAAGAACAAAAAATTAAAATTAAAATTAAACTAAATAATAATAAAAAAAAAACATATCGAAGAAATAACATTTTGATAATATAATAATATATATATATATATATATATATATAATATAGTTAATATAGTTATGTGGCTAGTGCACATATAATAATAGTATTGTAGATATACTATTAGACTTTCGTGAGAATTTGTTTCTTTTTTTTTTTTTTTTTTTTTTTTTCTTCTATAAGAGAGATCATTGATAATAGTTACAAGATATATAAGATATATAAGCCTAGATATATATTACGAGATATAATATGTTTGACCTCGAACCGGTATTAGTAAAACAAGCGACCGTATATAATCATCATGCCGTATATTATTACTATTATTATTATATTAATAATATATAATAGGTAAATAATGATATGAACGAACCATTGATGGCCTATTGACTTTTTTTTTTTTATTATTATTTTAGTATTATTATTTTTTTTTTTCTTTCTACATATATTGAAAAAAAAAAAAAATAAAAATTAATAAAATATACATAGAGAAGATTGTATAGAGAAAAAAAAATAGATATTATATATATATACGGTATAAGTTTGTAATACATAATATAGTTAGAAATGTGGCCTAAATATTATTAGATAACGTTTTTATTTATTTATTTATTATTTATTTTTTTTATTTAAATTTAATTAATAGATAATAGAATTGTAAGTAATAATATAGGTATATAGATAAGTAGGTTTTATATATTAAGGGTCGTCTTGAAGAATCCGTAGTTCACCTCGAGTGGCCACATCTATAAAAAAAAAAATAAAAAAAAAAAAAAATAGCGAAAAAACCAAAGCCCATTTGTTAATAACAGACGACAAAAAAAAAAAAAATTAAATAAATAATTATATAGAATGGTTGTTTTTATTTTTGTTTTATTTTTGTTTTATTTATAATTACGATTATTAATTTTCATTTCTTTTTCTTTTTTTTCTTATGTATTTTTTTTTTTTCATTTTAATTTATGTTAATGTTAAAATGTTAATATAGATATATTATCGCGGTAATAATCGAATTAACATCTTAATCGGAAAGAAAAAAAAAGTGGTACGCCGGTCAATGGTTATCGAACGTGTTTGATTATAAGAAAAAAAAAAAAATGGAAAAAAAAATAAATAGAACGTGAAAAAAGTATATTATATAATATATAAAGAACCAAGAATTGAAAATAAAAGAAAAAAAAAAAAAAGATTATTACCCGATTGTTATTATCATAATATAATACCGTCGTATTAAATAATATCAATGATCATACTTCTTAAAACACAGACTCGTTGTTCGTAATAAAATCAACCACCGTAGTAATAATTGTTACAGTAATACAGACAAACATATTATAATAGATAATTATATAGTTTATTACACATCACACGGACTTGTCGTAAATAATTAGTATGTTAAATTTAACTTGAAAAAACGGTCATGGAGTATCTCGGCGAGTATTCCCCCTGTCGCGTGGAGTTTCAATACGAGTGTTTCAATCAACGTCCCCTCCCCCCCCCGGCGAGAAAGTAAGAAACTGTCGAGGGGTAGTTTTCCGTTAGCAGGGGAGATGGGGACGACGGATGAACAATAGAATTTATATTTCGCATCGTCTTCGCGATTGCGTTTAACGGTTGTACGTTTTGTACGGGACGCGAACTTTTACTTAGAAAACGACTTACGGACGTAACAATACGCCAACATACGATTTACAGTGTTCGTTATTCGGAATATATTGCGATTAAGTGATTTTTTTTTTTTTTTTTTTTTTTTTCAGACCGGTGTGGGGGGAGGGAGTGATTTTATGTACGCGTTTCGTTCGGAATCTGTGGCGGATGGGTATGCGGGGGGGGGGTAATTGTATTTTTTACTACGTTTTGCTTTCCTCGCACCTCCCCCCCTCACCCCCCTGAGCCCACGGGAAAAGTATAATGTAGTGAGTATATCGTCGTTGACATAATATTATTACATACAATATCGAGTAATATAGTAATCAGAGTATATATAATAGTAGTGTAAAGTAAATATAGTAAACGAAGTAGATACATTTTATTATATATTATATATATATATATATATTATATATTATTATATTATATATATATATTATATATTATTATATTATATATATATATATATTTATGTGTAGAAGAGAGTATATCAGGCATAGGATACTGTACCTAAACTATTAGAGTAGTAGTACGAGTGGTTGTGTCGTAGTGATAGTAGTAGTGATAGTAGGAGTAGTAGTAGTGACGTAGTGTAGTGGACTGTGACGCTTAGAGATTTGTTTTATTATTTATATCGTTGTCGTTGTCTCGTCATCGTCGTCATCGTCGTCGTCGTCGTCGACGTCGTCGTCGTCGTCGTCGTCGTCGTCGTCGTCGTCGTCGTCGTCGTCGTCGTTGTTGTTGCGGTGGTTTCGTGGTGGCGTTCGTTCAATGCGATTTGGACACTGACCTGTGTTGCTGCAGGCTGTCCTGCCGCTTGAACGACTTGTAGCACATCTCGCACCGGTAATTGACGGCGGGCAGGTGATTGCGTTCGTGTATGAGCAGCGAATAGTGTTTGTTGAACGTCCGGTTGCAGTATTTGCACACAAACTCCATTTTGACCCGCTTGGGCCGGAGCCTGTGGTTCTCCGAGTCGAGCTGTATGACCGCGTACATGGTCGGGCCGGAGTGTTTTCGCCCGGCGCTCCGTGAGCTGATGACGGCGGCGGCGGCGGCGGCGGCGGCCCGCGGTGGTGGCGGCGGTGGCGGCGGCGGCGGCGGCGGGTGCAGGCGACTCGGAAGTCGCACGCTGCCGCGGCGTAATTATTTTTCGTCGATAATAAGAAATATACGAATCGGGCGCGGTCTAACGGGAGAACGACGTGTGCGCGGGGGCGGCGGCGGCGGCGGCGGCGTCCGTCGTCGACAGTTTTATTTATATTTTTTTTTTAATAGAAAAAAAAAAAATAAATCAACTGTATATGTATATATTTATTTTTATATAGGGTCAAAAAAATAATAAAAAAAAACGTCGAAATATAGTTAATAAACTCGCGTGCCCGACAATATCGGCGGCGGCGGCGGCGGCGGCGGCGGCAGTGGTGTTGCTCTATAGCGGTCTCGACGACACAGCTCCTACGACGACACTGCTAATATTTTTTTATTATGCCTGCGAATAAACAAAAAAAAAAAAAAAAAACACACATATAATATTATACGCTCGAAATGAAAGTCATTGTGTACACACACACACACACACACACCGTAAAATATTATTATTATTATTATTATATACGCGACGATAAATAATAATAATAATATTATACGTTTTCGGTTGTTTGTTACGCGCCGTTCGGAGGGAGTCGGGGGAGACAGAAAAAAAAAAAAAAAAGAAAAAAATGATGGAAAAAAAAAAAAAAAAACGCCATCGTATATCAGAAGGAAAAAAAATATACGAGTAACAATAGAGAGGTGTCGTTCAAGGATTTTAAGTAGGCGTTTGCGAAATCGGACCGACGACGGCGCGGCGGCGGCGCGGCCGCCTCCGCCTGCCCGCGCGCCGCTATTCTAACGCAGCGGTGACCGACTTGTTGCGGTCCGGGAGAAATTCAAGGCGCGGGACCAAGGCGTCGAGAACGATTACGGAAAACGCGACCAAAAAAAAAAAAAAAAAAAAAAGAATCAAAAAAACCGCGCGCGTATTACGGACGAGAAAGAAAATTCTGACGACAAACTCTCTAAACACACACACAACAAAACAAAAAAATAATAATAATATATAAAAACATATCGTAAACGCCGCGGGCGACGACGGATTATTGTTATTATTATTATTTTACGCGGAGAAGTTTACTAAACGGGCGGATTTATTACGGAAAAAATAATAGTAATAATTTAAAAAAAAAAAATAATAATAATAATATTAAAAACCGGCGTTTTCGCTATTCGTAACGGTCGAACGTTACGGGATTACGAGTGTTTTTCGGGCGGCCGAAAGAGAGTGATCGCGAGGGGGCCGCGTACGTGACCGCGAAACCGGCGGCCAACCGTGAAAAAGGGGTATAGGCGGAGTCCGGTAGCCGCGCCGAACAACACCGGTAGCCGTGGCAGCGGCGGCGGCCATTAATTCGTCCCCCCCGCCGCCGCCGCCGCCGATGCTTTACGACACGGCTACCGCGGTTACGCGTCCGCGGTTCGGCCGCCGCCCCGTTAAACACCGGTAGTCCATTATTATTATTATTATGTTATTATTGTTGTTATTGTTGTGTACGCGCGACCAACCGCAATCGAGGGGCGCCGCGAATGGGCCCCCGCCGTCTTATTTTATAATAACTGATAATTTATTTTACGTTCAATAGTTTTCGTCATTTATTTTATTATTTATCGCGGTAAATACGATAGCATTTATTTGGTTTACGAAATGTATTTAATATTTTTTATTTTTTTTTTTGTCTTCGTCCGTGCAATCGGAGAGTAACAGAAAAAATTTTTTTTTTTTTTTTAAACCCTCGGTTTTTATAGAAATATAAAAATAATTGAATGTACGCAAATATGTTTTACTCACTGCGATCGAAGCGTAGCGGCAGAGTCCGGCCAATGGAAATAATAATAATAATAATAATAATATTATTATTATTTATTCGTTCGTGGGCCGTTTCGCGGGCGCGCTTGTCGTTGCTGGTACACACACGCGACTACGGTACGGCGGGCCGGCGATAAATATCGTCGGTGGTACTGTGTAGTAGTAGTCGTAGTAGTCGTCGTCGACGTCGTAGTAGTAGTAGTAGTAGTAGTAGTAGTAGTAGTAGTAGTAGTAGTAGTGGTAACAGCACCAGCACTAGCAGCACTAGCAGCAGCAGCAGCAGCAGCAGCAGCAGCAGCAGTTATATATATTATATTGTATATATATAATTGTATAAAATTATTGTATATGCGACGATGCGGCGACGACGAGGACGACGACGACGACCGCGGTAAGTGGTGATTATTGCGGAACTCACTGGACTGTAGCACACGAAAGTCAGAAGCGGTCTCTCTATGCGGCGGCGAACGGTCTCGTGTGCGTGTGCGCATGTGTGCGTGTGTGTGTTCCGCGCTCCGCTCCTGTGCGTGTGTAACAACCGGGCGCGGCGCAGCGGCGGTATACGCCGTATGGTATATACGATATTCGACGGCTGCAGTAGTAGTCGGCGAGACGGTATACCGGCGAGCGCGTCGGGCTCCGGGTGCGCTACCCGATCGGCGGCCGCCGCGTACCGGGCGGCGGTGGCGGGTGCACGATGGGCGCGCGCGACCGTGGCCGGGGACCCAATGGGCGCCGTGGGAAACGCACAGAAGCCGGCGCAGGCCACGCCCGTTGACTTTCTGGTTGGCCACTGGGCGCGCCACCGCGCGTCGTGCCGCGCGCCCCGCCGTCCCACGCGCTCTTATTATTATTATTATTATTATTATTTTTATCATTATCATTATTATAGCGATCGTGCGACGCGGCGGCCGCTTGATTGTTTCTTCTCCCTCTGCCTGCCACCCTGCCCGCGTTTTTCACGTATAAACGCCAGTTATCGCCTCCGACGACGACGACGACGACGACGACGACGCGGCGGCCGCTCTCCGACGCCGCGCGCCACCTCAACGGTGGCCGACCGGTTTTTCCCGGGGCGGCTACCAAAAAGGATCCCGCGATTACGACGACTACGGAACACAACAATATAAAAATTCCGAAAACGCTACGGCCGCGCCGTAATAATAATAATAAATATACCGAATAAATTATATACCACCGTCGTCAACGTGTTGTACGTCACCGCGGCCGCGGCCCCGGTACGCCGCGCGCACACGTCGGTAACGACACCGCCCGCCGCTCGACACGAACGAGCTACGCTCGCGCGCATCACATCGCACGAAATATCCCACACGACATTTGTAAAGTACACAAGTCCTGTGCGTTTATTTATAAAATAAATGTTCACCCCTTTTCGTTCAGACATCGTGATGCCCGATGGCATAGTCGGGGGTCAATGATGTCCCCCTCACACCGCCGCACATGCGAAATTTTTTCGTTTTTTTTTATATATATATATTATTTTAATTTTAATTTTTTATTTAGAAGATTATACAATCTATACAATTAATGCAGTATAATAAGCATAAGGGATGTTTTAGGTATGGTATGGTGTAATGGCTTGAGTGACGTGAGGGAAGAACCGTCCAGCGAAGTCACTTTGACGTGAAATAACCGAATGCGGTTAGCTTATTAGATCTCTAGGCCATTGTCGTTTCAATCTTCTGGGGGGAGGGTTTCCAGGAATGGAGATGGAAAGAAGATTTTTAACAAGGGGATTGGTATGGTTTTGCAGGCGATTTCTGAATTTGGAGTAGTGTTGTTTGGCTGTGGTAGTGACTTTACGAATATGGAGATCAGTGTGAAGGGTGTGGTTTGAGATATAAGGAGGAGCGTTAGCTATGAGTCTGAGGATTTTTGATTGGAATACTTGAATTTTTTGTATGTTTGATTTTTTGGCAGTGCCCCAGAGCTGTATACCGTAGAACCAGATGGGTTTAAGAAGAAGATTGTAGATATGAATTTTGGTTTTGCGAGAAAGTTTAGAGAACTTACCGAGGATGCGTCTGAGAAGGTAGAGACGTTTGTTAAATTTTAACATAGTTGTGTGGATGTGCTTAGCCCAAGTAAGGCGTTTGTCGAAAACTAGACCAAGATATTTGGCCGTGTCTGAGTTTGGTATAGGATTGTTGTTTATAAATACTGGTGGTGGTTGACCGTGACGGAGAGCAAAGGTATAGTGGACAGATTTGCTTTCGTTAATTTCGACGCGCCAATGGGAATACCAGAGAGATAGGTCATTGAGGTGGCTTTGGTGAGAGGATGAAACTACGTCAGGATTGGAGTGGGAGGAGTACATAACTTTGTCGTCGGCGTATTCGGCTATTCGAGTATTCAGGCTGGTGGGTTGATCAGCCGTGTATAGGTTAAATAAAGTTGGAGATGAAACTGCGCCTTGGGGAATATATATATATAATCGATTAATATAACGATTGCCACCTATACAGCTGTCAATATGAGCGGTTACACTAATTTTTTATTACGGCCCGTATTTAAATGCCCCCCCCCAAAGAACTATGGGAAAAATGTTCTAAACAAAATTGAACATTCTTATCTGAACTTCTTAACTTCTTCTAAACTTAACGTCCTGTTCGGACGGAAATACGAACTCTGCGTATTTCAATAAACGCGAACAATGACCGGCCGACGAACTGTCATTGATTAACATTATTGGACAACGACGTTGATCGTAAACGTCAACGAAAACAGAATGTCTTGGGAGTTAATATTTTCAATTATCTAAATTTCAAGTCTCGTATACGCACTAAAAACCAACGAAATGCCGGGAAAATGCAAAATAGAACTTTTACATTTGAAGTAACCGTTTATAATCGAATTACGTAGCTTTTTTTTTTTTTAGATCGCCCTCCCCCCACTAGATGAAAAATGCGCTTATTCGCACGGAAATCCGGATTTTATATAATAATATAATGTGTCGACAATCTCGACGAATATAATCGTTACGAAATGTACAATATTTCTCATCGTTTTTCTTACCTATACCCGTACGATTAGATTCGGCCAGATTCGGCATCCGATTGATTATTGCTTATTTATATAAGTATAGATATTTAATATCTGCACGGTTTTTTTCCGGTTCGATTCCTGTAATCGCTTTTCTAATATACTACTCGTTTACATTCGAACCCGCGCCTCGTGCAATATTATATTATAACAAAAATTCTACAATAAAAATAAACATTATAATATGACGTAGAGAAAATCGATGTTATTTCGTTGTTTTTTTGTTTTTCCGTGCCAAACAAATTTTATCCACATAAATCGGAAACGCGGAAATCACTGTTTTTTTTTTCCTTCAAATTTGCACGGTTGTACAGAAGAATAAAAAAAAAAAAAAAAAACGCTACGATAAATTGCTGCACTAACGAAACACCATCCTGTTCGGTTAAACATGATATTATATTTTCAAATGTTTCGATTTTTACGATTTTCGTCTATATTTCGATTTTACTACGCTCGACTTTTTTATTTTAATTTTTTTACTTCTTACGACGACTTTTGACGAACGTCGTGTAAATGTACATTTAAAAAAACATTTCTGCTCATAATAAACTCATGTTGAAACCACAATTATATTGTGTACAACTTTTTAGAATTTATGCTTGCCCCAAAAAAAAAAAAAAAAAAAACTATATTCGTATTATATATAAACCGGAAAATAGTATATTATAGGTGAAGGTTTTTTAGGGGGAATAAAAATTACCCTTGCATGGGGCGGACCGGGAATAAAAATCGGCCTAAAAAATTGAATATATCATATTCAATATGATAAGTAATATGATCCAATACTAATTTTTTTTTTTTTTTTTTTAATCGCTTATAGTTTTTACAATTATAAAATTGTAAACCCTACAATTATTATTAAAAAAAAAAAAAAAAAACTACCATTCAAGCACCCCGAATTTCCACCGGGAATCGCCGTGTCCGGTCGCACGAACGCTACGCCATCCATAAATTACAATCCATTGCGATTTAGCAACCCGCACGTGTACAGAGTAGTGATATGACATAAATCCGGATTATTTATTCGAAAATCGAATAAATCCGGATTTTCAAATCCAAAAATCCGAATTCGAGATTTCGAAATCCGAAAATGTATGATTCGAAATTAGAGAAATCTGAAATTTTGTATTTCAATGATTAAAACAACGTTTGCCGGGTTAGCTATAGTAAAGTATTATATAAATTAGAATGTATAATATATATGATTTTCTTTTTGTACATTTTTGATATAAATTTCTATTTGTGATGTTTTTTGCATTGTAAAAAACGCGTATTTAATGCTATAAAACAACAATAATAATAGTTTTATTAGATACAAAATTATTAATGAATATAAAATCGCAATTTGGACATTCGGATAAAAATCCGGATTTACAATAAATGTCCGACATTTCGAATTATTTCGGATTCCGGAATTACACGGATACACGGACTACGGCAAATCCGCCGATTTTTCCCATCAGTCCACAGCAGGGGTCTCCGACCTTTTTTTACGGCGAGCCATATATATGAGATACGCTTGTGCATCGCGGGCTAAATTTGTTTAGAAACCGATAAAGCGTTAACGAAACGAAAGACCTAACAAGAATCTGTTGTTTTAATGAACTAAAATTGTACAAAGGAAATAAATATTTTTTTTTTATCGTGATAAATTACTGTTGCCCAGTGAGAAGTTTGGAATTGCTTTGTGTTGTCGAACACGGTTGTTCCAACTAGCAGCGTCGCTCGTGAACGCTGTTGGTCACCGAAGTTTGTTTGTTTCATTTTTGAAAAAGTTTGCTCGCGTATTTAGGTAGAGTATCCAAATATCGTTACACGGGCACGTAGTATTGAGATTTGTCGTAGGACTCCAGTTCAATTTGTATTTCTCTATTTCCCGTTGTCCGGGTTCAGCGCGGCGTGAAACGTTTGCAGGCCGGTGTCCGTGAAACCGTATTCGAGCCCCGACAACTTCCAGCCGAAGTTCCGTCGGCGGAGTTTCCAATTTCCAAACGGCGAACGGATTTCCGACAATTCGAATGCGCTCGAAACGAATTGCCAGCGGCGTCGGTCGACTTGGCGGGCCGTAGGTTGGCCACCGATCCCTGGGCCTTCGTCCGGAAAATTCGCATATCGTATCAAATTTATAACCTATAATAATATCGCAATAATCATTATAATAATTCTACCGCCGCGTAGGTATATAATTATATACTACACGCGTCCGCCGAATGCATTTATTATTGTCGCGGTACACAATAGAATAATGATAATTATTATTTTTTTTTTTTTTTTTATCGTATACCCCGGTACGGTACATATATACGAAATATTATTATTATGAATAGTTACGTTTTGCGGACAGGAAGTCGTATTTTTTACGTACGGGAAATTCGCGTACGCCCACTGGCCGTCGTATTTTTTTTTTTTTTTTTTAGAATTTGTGGGACGCGTTAAATAATAATATATACTTAACATTTATTTTTTTTTTCGCATCGTCGTTTTATTAGTAAATTACAGTGGGGAGAGGGAGGCGGAAATAATAACGTATTGTCCGGAAAATGTATTATAATATTATAATATATGTATATATATATATATTTATATGGGTTATTATTGTTGTTCGTAATCGTCATATTTATGGATTTATTAGAGATTTATTTCGCACCCACCCCCCCATAGAGCGAATAAATTACATTTATATTATTATTATAGGCACGTGTAGTGCGGGGGCGCGTGTTGGACGTTTACGGTCGATTTTTCAACAAATAAAAAAAAAAAAAATACACGCGAAAACTTTCGATTCCGTGTAGAAAACGTTGCGTTGTCCTTGATTTTAGAACCATATCGATCGTGTGAAATTATCAAATTTTTTTTTTTTTTTTTTTTATTGTTTTACCCGCTCGCGCCGGCCGTGTTAAAACTCGCTCGATTTTCGTTTTTAGAGTAAAAACCGTCCGTTGTTTTACGATTGGAATTGAATTTGGTTTGTTTTTTTTTTTCCACCCGGGAAATATTGACATTTCAACAGAGTATCCTATACACGTTTTCAAGAATATTTTGCCATATTTTTGCCGATATACATGACACGAATGCTTTATTTGCATTTTGGAAATGTAAATTTCCAAATAATATATACTCGGAACGTCGTATAGAAAAATTGCGAGGACAAACAACATTTTTCCGTGCGGCTTTACATCGTATCTATATATATATATATATATATATATATAAATAAATAATCTAAATTACGTATAAAAAAAAAAAAAAAAAAAATTAAAAATTCAGACGGTGTAAAAGGGTATTTTTTTAAAAAAAAATTATTATTTTTTTCCGAATATTTTGCTATCGATTATCGACAGATATCGCGTAATGTTTATTTAAGTTATAATAATACCATGAAAATTCTAACCAGTCGTAGCCATACCGAAAACGTATTAAATTATTTCTTTGCGCGAGTAAAAATGCAGTAAATTTTGCACATTTTCAACACAAACAAATACTGTTTTATAGTCGATTTTACCACGAGAGAACAATTACAACTCAGTTTTGATAATTAATTCTTTGCGTATTTTATCACCTACCGAATTAATTTACCGTACGTTTTATTATTCAATTATGTTCGGCTACATACATATTAATATCGTCGTAAAACATCACTAAAAATTTTTTTTTTTTTTTTTTCAACATTTATTAGACAAATATACAATCTGTAATACGGATTACAACAAGCGTGTACAAGATAAATAATATCCAAGACCTGAGAGCTTGAGAAGAGTAGCTATCCAGCAGTAACACTCGGACGCGATAAATTGGCGTTAGGCTATATTATATATAAATATTATGAGACAACATTAGTTTTATTTTATTTTTTTTGTAGATCAGCTTATTTAGCCAAATCACGACGCCGTCACTAAAAATGAACATAACATTCATAAGTACGTCCAATATTTATATTTATTTAATAAATTATTACACAATGATATGATAAGTCAGCATAGGCGAATATTTGGTCACATCTGTGCGGGTTGTGGGGGGGGGAGCATGACATGACGGAAATATTATTGAAAAATTTGTTTAAAAAGTTTTGATTATTTTTGTACAATTGTATATTACAAGTGTTGTCAAGAGATTAAAACCTTTCGGTTGGGGAGGGGAGGGGGTTAAAGAGACCGGGCCTTCGGGAAGAAAATTCCCAATTTCCCAATATACACGACACAGATGTGCTTTATTTGCACTTTGGAAATATAAATTTCGTAAAAAAAAATAATCGGAACGCGTCGTATAGAAAAAATTGCGAGGACAAACAACATTTTCCCGTGCGGATTTTCATCGTATCTATATATATATATATATATACATATAATCTAAATTAAAATTAAAAATTCAGACGGTGTAAAAGAGTTTTTTTTTTTCGTTAATTTCGTAATTTCACACGAACGCACGGCAGAGGCGGATTTTTTTTTTCTACAATGGAGGGGGGGTAGCCCGGCGGCGGCGGCGGCGACGGTCGGAACGATCGATCATCGGCGGACGAGTAGGAAGCCTCGTGCACGACGACGTCGGGTCCCACGAGACGAGGCGCGCGCACCGCAGGAATTTCCACCGCCGACGACGCCGCGCCGCGGTCCGGGGACGGCGAGGCTGGGCCGTTCGCCGAGGGTGGTGCGAAGTAATACGAGAGCGCCGAAGCCGCCGCCGCCGCCGATGTATTTATTATTGTATATGTTCTTATAACTACACCGGAACGACAATAATATAACTAACATGTCAATTGTATAATAAATCATTATAATGTATAACGTTATTCGGTGCGAGATACATTTTAAAATATCCATAAATAAGCGGTATTGCTATAGAATAATACAATTATTGGACGACAATTGCTGGAGACGCGCGATAATATTACGATGACACATTCCTCCTCATCGCAACAACTTTGAAGTTTATACAGCGGTTCTTAAACTGGGGTTACAAATTTTGATTACGATAATAATATAAGATATTTGTAAAAAAAAAAAAAGAAAAAGTTAGCCGAAAGAAGTTTTTCCATCCGAATTTCCGACTTTTCCTGTGGATTTTCCAATAGTTTTTTTTCCATACAATCCTTGTCCTGGCAATTACGAACACAACAAAAAACAAAAACAAATGTGATGACGTCTTGCGTACATGAGCAATTGATTTTCATACATCTATATGCAACGATAGATCATTGCTAACGGAAAGCAATTCTGAACGAAGTTCGGTAAAAACGGATTGATAAAATTGAAAATTGTATTGATTCATAACTACAAAATAGATTACAATTGTCCGTGTTTTTTCGCCTCAAATTGATGTGTACCTAAAGTCGTATTCACAAGAATTGGAAAATAGCGAGATTCCGTGATTTTCATTAAAATTTTAATTTTAAACGATTATAAAAAAAAGTTATTGACTATCAACTTTTTTCTCTTTCACTATTGAGTACAATTCATGATGAACTGTGTGTCAAATTTTTGAGGATTTTTGAGAAGCCAAAACGAATTTAATTCACAAATTGTTGAAATATATATGTTCTTTGTTTTAAATAACAAACAATTGTTTTACGAACAGAGCCCCAAGAGCTTAGCGGAGTTAAGGAACCGCTCATGTACACGATAGAATTTGAATTCTATAATTGTATAGCTTGCATAGTAATAAAAATTAAACAAAATAAAGTTAGTTAAAATAAATTCGAATAATAAATTATAACACTATAATTAGGATATATATTTTTTATATTTTTTTAAGAAAAGGGGGGGATCCGCGATTTCTAAAAGTCCTCTTCGTTTGGGATTCGTGTTCTACACAACTTTAAGAACCGCTGATTTAGTCTATACTGGGAGAGTCGGCAATTTAATTATCATGTCGAGAAAACTCATGTAATTCGTTTGTTTATTTTAGAAATTTTGGTTTTTTTTTTTTTTTTTTATAAATTATTTTACAGTATACATTATTTTTGACCCTTTATCCGACAGTCTAGATGCCTAACAAAATATACGGACTGTGAATATAATAATATAACTGTTTGTGAGGACACGTGAGCATTGGACACTCCCATACCTATTATTTAATAATAAAAAAATAATAATAATCGTAACCATATTATACAATACGCGCCGAGAAGATGACGTCCCTATGTCGAATGATTATATATATATGTATAGACCGGACACCCGCGTTTCCGTATAAAAAATCGTATTTAGTATAAAAAAAAAAAAATCGCATAGAAAAATATAAAAATAAAAACCCGGCACAATATCGGCGACGACGACGGCGTACCGTGGCATATCCCAATGCGGACGTCATAAATTCCGGCGGACAAAAATGTCGAGTGATGAACGATGTCGACTTACTCTTCGGGTTCGGTCTACAATAATGATAATATCCACGTTTACGCATGTACGGGGACATTATTCGCATTCAATCGAGCGTACGAATTTTTATTTATTTTTTTCTTTCTCTTCTGATTATACCTCGAGACGTGGCTATTTACGAGGAAAAAAAAAACCTTCGCCGTCGTCGTCTTTTGTCGTATTTTTTGTTGTTGTTGTATAATCCTATATGTACTCTGTGTTTGACTACTATATTTATATTTTTATATATAATATTATAGTTATCGACGAAATGCCACGTGTGGACCACCCCCTACGTGTAGCCCCTCCATCATTCTGCGAGCGTTACATAATTTCACCACCACCAATATTCGGGGGGCTCTATAGTTGAGGTTTGTTATATAGTAGATTTATTTTCGGGATGGGGTTATACATAATTATACTTGAATAAAAAAAATGTCCAATGTACAATAACATGTCACTTGAAATTTTACTTTAAAAAAAAAAAAACATTGCCGTATGTTAAAACATTAAAAATCAATCGGATTACTGAAACAACACGTTGTCAGTTATTTGACACGATTAGGCCTGAAAAACCAGCCGGTATCTCGGAAGAAATGTTTGTAGAGTGGATTGATGTGGACTCGCACTTCGAAATTGCAGTGATTCCAGCAGAATAGGAGATCCGTAATGCGATTTTGAATCCTCAAACACTTGAACGGGTTGACATTGATGATGTAGATGAAGAAAACGGCTAGAAACCACCGTCAAACAAAGAAATTGTGGAAGCTCTCAGTGTCCTCAGGAAAACAGTCCGGCACCGTGCATATAAAAAATACTTTTAGCAGCAATACTCTTATGCAGTGGCGTACCGTAAATCCTGGTGGCCCTAGGGCCTATAAGAGACGGAGGCCCTCTTTACCGCAAAAATTAAATTATAATAAAAATATTGATTATTAAATAGTGATTCTAAGAGCTAATACAAATTAATGTTCAGTGATTTTTTTTTAAATGTAATAATAAAGGTCCTCCTGTGCCTCCCTCCCCCAACTTGGACATACCTTGGGGGCCCCGGCCTAAATACCTCACAATTCTAATGAAGTATGGTCATTAAGTTACTCGACGCGAAAAAACAAACATCGATAGACACATTTTTTTATATACATTATAATATGTGCCTCGTTACTTTTTTTTTTTTTTTTTATAGTATGAATAACGTTTAATAAATTAATAATTACAACTAATCACCTTCTACAAACAATCGATTAATTGACACATTTCGACTTGGTCCAAGAGTGTTCCTAATAAGCAGTTTCTACTGTATTGGCAATGTGGCGACAGGGAATACGTCCCGGGCTTTCGGTGACACGACTGAGCAAATGAGAACAGTGACTTGCGGGACTTGGGGGTACACAAACCATTTTGGTGCCCTTATTTAAAAATAAAAAAAATAAAACATTTCTTTCTTCATTCCCTGTCTCGGTCGTTTTTAAATGTATTTTTTTAATGTTATCGTATTTTCGTGAATTTTGAAAAAAAAAACGGAATAGTTTATAAATCGAAATATTTCAGGGCCCCGAAATTACCAAATCTCGCGGGCCGAAGCGCCCTCACAGCACCCCCCCCCCGTAAATCCGGCACTGGATAGGTTAAGGTTATGCCTGACCTACTGGATTAGTTATTGAAATCCTTCTTGTACGGACGTCCGGTGTCGAAATCGGACATTCTGTGCAGCATCGCACACAGGTGCACGTCACGCTGTGCGAGTAGTGTTTCGTTTGTCCCCGTAGACGAGGGGTTGGCTAAATCCGATACGGACGCTATTATATCGATTATACACGGTAGTCTATTATAAAAAAAAATATGGTTTTTTAATAGCCCCTGTTTAGCTTTGTTCGTACAAAAGAGGGACGTTTTGATCGACGTTTTTTTTTTTTGTTTTCTAGGTCTCTACACGGAACGGGCGGGGGTTAAAAATAAAATAAATGGACCCACGACACGTCTAAATATAATACGCTGCGGTATTGTTGACGGGAGAATACCCCACGTACGACTTCTGTATTTACACGCATTCTTATAAAAATCAAAAAAAAAATATCAACTATTGAATAGAAATAAACGACACTGTATTACCTAATATAAAACATATATTGTATACAAAAAAAAAAAAAAAAACCTGTCCCTATATACATTCATTGTCCAGGTTAGTTGGATATATTTAGTATTATCGGCATTGATTATTTGTACATTATTTAATAGGTAAGCTACTGGTAGGGTAGGATATAAAGAGAAATTCAATTGATATCTGAACGCAAGGAAAAACGATTCTCAGCGTAGATCGGTTAATCATCTTTTGAAATACGGCGATTAAAATTTATAAAAAAACAAATATTATTCCGTTCGCCCGTTAGTTTTGAATGAATATAAAAAACAAAAAACAAAAAAAATTCAAAAATAACAGAGAACCGTTATTGCGTAAATATATATTCACGTTTTTATGGAAACTACGAGGAAAATCAATAAATTAATTTCCTCGATGCGACGACTAGGTTTAAAATGCAACTAAAAACCCTCTCTAGTCGTTTTTTATTTTTATTGAAGCAAGAGTTCACAGACGAAAAATAAAACACACGTCGTAATATAACTTCGATCAGAATCTAAAATTAAAACAGCTTGTATTTCCCGTAAACCGTTTACTATAGTAAATGTACCGAATTAGTATTTGTACCGAAAAGTAAAAAAGCCGGACATATATGGCGTCACGGGTAGGTCACTGTTGTAGGTGGAAAGAGTGGAAGGCATACATAGTTTATACTAATATACTTTATACAACTCGTGAGTAATTTAGAGTGTATAACTCAAAGCAACGATGAATAACGATCAATTTTTAACGAAAAACGATTGTAATTACACAAAAATATATACATTAAAGCAATGATTGTTTATTGAAAAAAAAAAAAACTTATATTAATTCCAATCTATTGATCGTTCTTGTTCTCCATGAACATAGGGAAAAATATAACTACTTTTATTTTATAAGAATTATGGTTAAAGAGTTGAACGAAACAAGATGAGAGTTGATAAGTGAACAAAAACATTTTTTAAAAATCTACATTTTCCGTAATAATTTCCGTCGTCGGACTACCCGGATCGTCGGATCGCAACAGTTTCCGGACTAGAGAACCTGCCGCGGAACACGAGTGGTCTGCATTTCTGATCGGTCTCCCCGTTATCAACGATACAATTTTTGCCGTTTAAAACGTTTTATTAAATATACCGGCAATTTGTATTTAAATAAATCAAGTCGGAAAGCCTTAATTACTAATTACTGATAACCGCGGACTTGAGTTTATTTAGTCCATGCCGATAACAACGTTTGGACGAAAAATCGCACAATGTGGGCCAGCCGTCCGTGTCCGTCGATAAAAGGTTCCGGCGACGGCGGTCGTTCTCTAATTTTTTTTTTTTGTGCCTAATTATCAAAACACGGTTTATATGAAAGAATATGATTGGAAAACCCACCGGAAAAGTCGAAAATTTCTATGGTAGTTGTTTTTTTTTTTGGGTGGGTGGGGAAACATAAGATCGTTAATACCGTTGCTAGGGAAACTATCGTTGCTCAATTACCAAAAAACGGATTTTTTATTTTTCGTTACTCACATTTAACACACACTGGGTGGTTTATTTTTTTTGGAAACAATGCCAAGGTTAGGTGAGGTTAGTTTGATAATATACAACCGTATACGATATAACGATTACACGATACAATACCCCGCAATAGTAACAGTGTTATACTATTATTATGGAATTTTACACCGGGTGAATTTCTACAAAAATGATAAAAACGGCACGGATAATATAATATTTATAGGAACGATATTATAATAGTAACATTATAGGTGGTAAAGACACGGACGGCGCGGACTAGGAAACAATAACCGATTTTTGTGTGTGGTCACGTCCCGGGAAACACGCACTGCCATATAATAATAATAATATATAAATAGTAACGTCCGTGCATCAACGGCCTACATATTATATAATAATATTATAGTCGTATAATAATAATAATAATAATAATAATAATAATAATAATAATAGTAGTGATAATAGAGGGAGTCGTAAAACCTTTCGGGCGGCGAAAGCGCCGGGGCCGTTTTTACGACGACGGCGACCCTTTGGACCGGTGCGCACAATGACCGTGACCGGTACGAAACTATGCGACGGGCCGCGGGCCGGCATGGGAAATAAACAAAAATGAAAAAGAGACGGCGGATATCTTGCGCAACGGTCCGCGGACTCGGTCGGTATCCTCCTCCTTTGGTCTCGTCGGACGATAACGATGATAGTAATATCACCATATTCCCCGGAAAGGGCCCGGACAAGAAGCGCGTCACTCTTTTTTTTTTTTGGTCTTTTCTTTCTTTTCTTTCTTTTTAACAACGGTCGTATATATATATATATATATATATATAGTTACACCGCCGAAAAGGAAGAAAAAAAAAAACCGTTTTTCCCTTTATATACGTATATGCGTACAATAATATCTATTTACTTTTTTCCCCACACACGTACGTATTATATAATATGTATATAGAGATAACTCTACCGATGAGTGAGAACCCCTTTGGCGGTCGCTATAGTCACCTAACGTCGATAATTTACGATACTGGCCGGACGAACGTTTTTACAATAACCGGCGGACGCGCACGTGTGTGCGTGTAATATTATTATTATATAAACGTTTTGGGTGCGAGATTTTCGTCGTATACATTTTTATATAGGTTAGGTGTATAATATTACATATTATATATACACGGCGGCGGCGGCGGCGGCGGCGGCGTTAACAAGAAGAATTCAATAGTACCAATATAATGGTAATAGACGGACGCCGGCCGGCGACCGGGGGATAAGGGGACCCCGTGAAATCGTCAAACGACCGCGTTATTATTGTTATTGTTATTTTGTCGTCGTCGTCGTCGTACGTAATAACGACGCGTCAACACAGAAACGGCCGTCTGAACACAAAAAAAAAAAAAAACCGCGTGACCGCCGCGCGCGTCTTATAGCGTACACGGTCATAAAAACAGTATTATTCCGCGCCGGCTACCCCTTCTCGTTGGTCCGGTGGCTCGACAAGAATTTTTTTTCTTTTTTTTCCAGGGGTAGGTAGTTACACTACACAATTACACAAACGTCGACTGACAATCGTTCGAAATTTGACTTTTACAACAACAACAAAAAAAAAAAAAAAACCATTTCGAGGTGAGCTCCGTCCGGTCGCGCCCCTGGATCCGTTCACTACCCGTCGTCAGAGATTCGGTCCCGCCGAGACTGAAAACGCGACTTTTTTATTTTTTCCTTTTTTTACCACCACCCGCCGGCGGGTTCGAATGTAATAAACGGGCGTACGTAAAGAGAAAAAAACGTAATAATAATAATAATAACAAGTTTAAAAAGACGGATACACACTTCGCACTAGACGTATTGCTATAGGGGGGGGGGACACCAGTGGGCCATAGTCCCCCGCCCTTATTGGCCATCGTATCAGCGCATTAACGTATTTATATAGTTTATTTTGTGCGTTTGAAAAATTTGCTACGAATTAGTGCACTTAATTATTTATAAATCTGTTCGATAGTAACTTTTTTTTGTTTTTTCATCATTTTTTTATCAAAACCGGTCGATGGTTTATGGTTATAGCGATCTTTGTTGTACGTATCAGCAGCCGCATGTTCCGTGGTAACACAATAGATCTTGTAGTAGTAGACAGAGCATATAGGGCCGACGGGGTTGGGTCAAAAAAAATGTTAATAAATCAAAATTTAATTGAAATATTTTAGTCCGAACAAGTTTTATAACAATAAAATAAATTATTATTGTTAATTGTTGAGTAATTTTTTTTTTTTTGGCTTTGCGCCCCCTTCTCCCTCCTCTCCATTTCAAAATTCTGGATACGTCACCGCTTCGTACCACGGTTGGTCCACCGTTGTTGGTTCCGAGCAAAATTCGGTAAAAACGTCAACTCGTTGTAAATATATCACTTGCGTATAATTTTTTTATTGTAGAAGTTATTTTTTTTATTTTTTGATTTTACGTTTTCACAACTGGGCGTACAATACTGATGTTCAACTTTTTCGCGCGTTTGATTGGGCCAGAATCGCAAAATTCTGCAGTCGATCGATTGATGGACTTTTCTTTTAGAGTCGGTCGAATGGACAACAGAATGAGACGAGATATAAAAAAAAAGTGTATTCCGGCTAGTATATTTTAATTTATCGGCATAAAGACATAAAGACATTTGAATCTTCGAGTACTAATATCCCTTTTTTTTTTTTTTTTTTTACACTTTTCGGTGCCCCCTTTTAAATTTGTCCCCAGTTCAAGCACTGCGAAATACTGCAAAGCGAATCGCGCCGGTATTAATAGTTTACGTGCTATTAAATATTATTTTAATACCTTTATAATATTAAAACCACAAGAGTATCGGCAAACGATTGTTTTATAGCGCTGCGCGTACACAGAATATTTGTTTTTAAATTAAATAAATTCGAAAGGTACCAAAATGTTGACCGCGTGTAGTGAAATATAATATTTGTCTACTTAAAATTCTAATATTCCACAAAATGTATTTGTCGCACGTACATATACGAATTTATTGTGGTCTAACGGTTTATTTAGGTATACCGATACTTATACGAAGGTTATAAATTATAATCGAATATAAAGTTTTTATATTTTATTTATTACTCTCCGGATATTTCACCCGTAGGTGAAAAAAATATTATTATACCGTAACACCTCTGCGACTGTATTTGTATAGAACTTCTCAGGGTTTTTTTTTTCTAGGTTAAAATCTGCATTACTTTGATCTACCGACAAAAATATTATACGCAATTGTATATATTTTCGTGTGTTATTACGTACTTACATATATATATGTATATATATTATTACCTATACGCCCAAACGTGTCAAGGGCGACCTAAATCGAATTTTCGAAGACGTTTTCGATAGGAATTTGTCAAGCCGGTATTATAATATTATTAACGGATAGAAACGTAACGAGGTATTCATTTTTTTTTTTTTTTTGTTTTATCGCCACAGTGTATATTTATAAATTTCAAATTATTCGCGATCATAATATTAACTGATTGTACAAGTCGATTTTATCTACCGGGTGTAACGACGTAATTCCGGGATTAGTTTTACTAAAACGCGTTAAATTTTTCGGTTATGTAAAATACGCCTTATACCCTTAAGTGATGAAGGTTTTTCCGTCCGGCGGGTACTTTATTTGAAAACGTTTTCGAAATTTTCAACGGTTTTTCCGAAAATTATAAAAAAAAAAAAAAAACCGAATACGATCAATGTCGTTACGTCAGTTTTGATTTTGTCTAGTTCTGGGTTTACAAGCAAAAATAAAAAAAAATAAAAAATACACGACTACAATCACACCGGTTTACAGAGAATCGTTTTTTGATTGCAACGATTGCTCTAAATTACCCTATAAACAGCCCCGACTTTGTACCAACAACAGTGACGAAGTAAGTCTGGCTAAATTATTTATTCGTGATGAATCCTATTATTATTTAGATTATTCACGATTTTTCCCACTCTCGGATTTCTTATACTTTAGTTTAAATATTTAAGTATACACCGACAGTCAAAAATATAAACCGAAAACGTTCGTACTGCGGGTACTAGCAGTTGTATTATTTGACGTCCTTGTGAAAAAAAAAAATAATAATAATAATAATAATAAATGTTGTAATTTTATAATTAAAATATAATACTCGCCGTACACGACGAAAGCCTCGTATTTTACTCGGGACAATAATAATTTATATTAAATAAATAAATAATAATAATTAATGGCACACGAATAGCTGTATAGTCACAAAACTATATATTTTGGGAAGCTGCCCGAGGTGTTTGGAAAGCCACAACGAAATATAGTAAATCAAAAGTAAAAACTGAAATGTCGTTGATTTATAAACTGTGAATTTTCTCAAACGTTAAACATAATATATTTTAATAATTGCATAGGAACAATTTTATCGTATACGCTTATTATAAATGATTGCACGTATTGTATGGCGTATTGTTATATGGTTTCTAAACGCAAGTTTCGAGATAATTTTATTTAAAAATACTATTTTCCCCATATTGTTCAATATGGACTTACGGTATTATTATTTTATTGTAAATAGTTTTTCATTGCGTTTTCGTAATACAATCGGTCTATCAAAATAATAATTATTATTATTATTATTATTATAAATTCCGGGCGTATTATATTGGGATTTTCAAACGGCACCGGCACCAGCTAGCCGTGTATATACCACGCAATATCCAACTTAACAATACACGTGGAAACTCGTACTGTATAAATGTGTAATTTCACTGAATATCTAAATTTGAACGGTGAAAAATACTATAAACTATAGTTTTCCCGGAGTTTGAAAACACGATTTATTTAAAATACCGCGGTAAACGTCTTTATGCCGACGAGCACACAGCAGCCGCAGTCCGATAAAATTGGACGAATTTTTGTATTCAAAATACCAATATTTTTTATCGATATGTTTACAAGCAGTACAAGTAAGTACACACTGCAGGTGCGCGAGATTCGATCAATTATAATAATAATAATAATATAATTTTGTCGGTACTGTATCGCATTTTAAACCCACACGACGGTCGTGGTTATTATTATTATTATTATTATTTTTTTTTTTTTCTCTCGAATAGTTTCGAACATTTCATGCGTCTCAATTGGTCGCAGCCACTCTCCGTGTAATAATATGACTCTACGGTCGGCGCATAGGTGAAAATTAGTGTAGGTACACAATACGAGCTAAAATTATTTTACGCCGCCTACAATAAATTCATTATATTTGATTTTTAACGATCGCAGACACGGATAATAATAATAATTATTAATTATAATTAATCTCTGGCCGCCATATACCCGTGCGACTCCGGTAACTTTCCTTTTATTTTTAACGTTTTACCGCGTCTATTATTATTATTATTATTATTATTATTTACTTAAACGAAATACTCGGTTTTTAATTTATCGTCGATTGTTATTATTTAATTATACACGGTCGTGCGCGGGTGTATTATACCGACTTAAATATTTTATTTACGAGTTTGGTGAAATATTATATCGAGTACGTTTTTTTTTTTTTTTTTATATATATATATATATATATATATATATATATAAACCTAATAATAATATGACGAAATTCATTCAAAGTGCACATTATTTATAAATAGGTCACATGCACGCACGTGTTTCTAAATTTGCTGTATTTTCAGACGACAAACGTCCGTTTGTCTAAACCTTTCGGTGGAACTTATGGAAAACGCGGTCGGTCGGTTCGTGCGGCAGAACCGTTTTGACCGCCCCGAAAATACCCGAAAACGAGAACGCATTTTTTTCTTATTGTTTTTTTTTTTTTCTCACAAACGACCCGTTCGGTTTTCCGCGTGTACGTATGTTTCGGTGTAGCTTTTCGTCTGAGACAAACGTCACTTTTTTTTTTTTAATTTTTCAACGCACAATTCTTAGGATATACTGCGAGCAATTATTACGACGTTCGGCCCGCGTCCGTTGAAAATATAAACGAAACCAATACGTACATAAATTATGACGAATAAAAGACGCGTTTGCGTGCATTGTTTTTTTTTTTGGAAAAAACATTACATTTTTCAATAGATGGCTATTTGGTTACTTATAAACCGTTACTTATTAACATAGAGTGAGGTATATTTTTTTCCCGGATTTTTCTGAATAATTTTCTTCTGATGGTAAGCGGCAAATATAAAATATTTTTAATAAACGGTACTGTTGGGAATCTTAACAAAGAAAAGAAAAAAAATGTCAAATAAAGTGTACGGAATTTTCGGATTTCGTTGGGAATTAAAGTCGAACTTCGATTTCCCCCCCCCCCCCCGATCACTGAATTCGTTCCTGTCCGGTACGATAAAGTATGCATTTTTTTTATTTTACGATAAGTGACAACAAAAACGTGATTATAGGTCGGTCGAGTATGGTGGCGAGTACGCGAAAATTACGTTGAAAATTTGTAGGCGGTTACACTCGGATATAGAAATGTCGAAAACCGCCGATCGGCTAATACGATATAATATTATACACGGTACATGTTATGTAATTTTTTATTATTATGAAAATCGCCAGCAATTACGTTGCGGTTACGTCGGTGGTGAGGGCGAAGGGAATTATGCGTCCCGGCGGTAATATTTAACGGATAATAATATTTTATCGGAATAACTCGTGCGTAAAAACGACGATAACGATAAAATAATATTCGGCCGGTTATTATTATTAATAGGAACGGCGTAATGTTATGCAATAATAATAATAATAATAATGTGTGTGTGTGTGTGTGCCATTGAAACTATTTGCTCGTGTACGGCAATTTTATAATTATCGGGCTGTGACGTTGTCGCGAGACCCGTTGTAGGTGAAAAGTCGGACAGGTGAGTGGTAATTGGAATGTTTAATGTCTGTACGTCTCGATGAATTGCCAACGGGAAACGATTCGCAGCGAAAATGGTTTGAAATGATATTTTTAAATACATCGGACATCGTGGTTAACTGTTTATAACCACGACCAAAACAAAGGCAAATTTTGGTCGTGTGTGGGATACATTGGAAAATAGCCAAGTATGTGCTGTAATTTTTTTATTTTTTTTTTTACGATTCTCGCCAAAATGCGCGGTTCAAAACTCACGCGAAACGACGTCGTCGAAACGCACCAAAATGGTGGGTTTTTTTTTTTAGAAAATATATTAAACACCGTGTTTTTTTGCATTTTAAGAGAACCTAATTTTCGTAAAATCTAATCACAATCTACGATTGTATAATGCGCGTTTTTAGAATTCTACAGCGCTAATTGATTTGCTCGTGCTCATTATTGTCGTGTTTTTCGTAAATCTCGCAAGTTAAATTGAAAACAGAGAAACCGTTTTCGACGATGTTTTTAATTTTCGATTGCGTTAGATATTTTATATTATAATCTATTTTTTAGACGGCCCGGCGAACGACAGCCGCATGACGTTTTATGACTCCCCAATGTTAACAACGAAAGCAAAAAAAAAAACGTAATTAATTCAACACGTTTTCTGTTTTGCTAATTTTTCGTGTTTTTTACGGCGTTATTTATTAGCGGTTAGTTTAAGATTTTGTTTTATGTCAGCGCACATATTTCCAATCGTTTTCAGCGGTATAAAATCCGAGTCTCCCTCCCCCCCCCTCCCCGATAATAACGTTTAAAGACAAACTTCGATTATTCATTGTCAGCGGCACAGGACTGAGACGGATATAATAATACCGGCAATAAGAATAAAAATATCGTTGTACTTGTATAATACGAGTGCGTGTATATCGTCCGTCGTGTTCCCGTACGTATATACGAACGTCGTCGTCGCCACCACACCGAAACCGTCCGGCAAAGGTTTTTTTTTTTTTTTTGGACGCGCGCGCACAACAATCGCGCGTACGACATAATAATAATTCACGTCGACCGAGACCGCAACCGACGACGACGACTACGACGACGACGACGACGACGGCGGCGACGACGAGGACGACGGCGACGACGAGGACGACGTCGACGTCGAAACCGCTGTGGCAATAGGAGACCACACATCATATTATTATTATTATTATTATTATGATGCCGGGACTTGTCGTCGTCACCGCAGGGTCGTCTCCGCGTCGTCTCCACGTCGCCGTCGTCGTCATCGTCGTATTATTACCATTATCGTATCGTTTTTGGCCCCTTTGTCGGCACGGTCCATTGTCGCGCCGACGAGAGCCCGTACCACGCCCTACGCAACGACCGATATAAATAATACCGCGGATACAATGTTTTCTTCTTCTTCTTCTTCTTCTTCTTTATAGCGGATTCCCCGAGCGGAGCGAGAAACGTATCGGTTTTACGTGTTTACCATACTTTACCGCCCGGAAATCTCACTCGGCCAATTTAGTATTGCGTAGCGCATTTTCTGAATAATTTACGAGGACAATTTACGGCGATAATTTATTTTCGATTTTTTGCCGCATGTTTGTAAAATCATCACTTGAGAACGTAATTGTCAGGACAAGGTTTTTAATGGTAGATTGAAAAATTTACCGGAAAAGTCGGAAATTTGAAGCCTCTTGTTTATTGTAATAAACATTTGTTGATTTATCATAAAAACCAAATACATTATAAAATAATAATACAAAATAAAACGGTGAGTTTGGTTACCGTTGTAACCAATGTGTAACGCTAAATCGGTAATCTTCCTCCACAAAATATTCAAATAAATGTAGTTATCAAGCTACATTTAATTTAGACTTTCGAAATGAAATGAAGCAATTCTAGTCCAATCGATACACATGTAGACTGGACCATCCACATCATCTCAATTTAGAAGGCTCCAATTTCCTGTAAATTATGCTTTTCAATGACTATAAAAATAAGGCTCAGTGCCAAACATTGAACGTTGCGGATTTACACCTAACCGTCCAATGTTTTTCCCACGGTCAATTGTACATGGATTTGTCACGTGTCTCATGCAAACAAAATCTATTTGTGCTGGCCCCAGAAGGTGAGACACTCTTAACGTGTTGCGTCCAGAAATATTTAATGCGTAAGGCCAATCAAAACTTATAATTTAAAAAAAAAAACACACATAATTAAACCAATACATTCCACATTTTGCTCTGTATTTTAAAAATGATTTTTGTTCAATTCTGTGCACAGGCAAAGCCGTGTGGGACAGCTCTAGACGACGATTCTGGATAACCAACAAACTTGGCCCGAACAAGGCCGGGGTGATGGCAGCTAGTAGTTACTACAATTTCCGAAATAAATCATTTTTAGACGTCTAGTTATTTTTTTTTCTTCCAATTTTATTTTTTTATCGAAATGTAAAAAAAAAAATATGACTGGCCCTTAGGTCTTGCAGATATAGTAGTGGCGAAAATCCAGAGTTAGGGAAATGCGATGCGGCTACTACCGAGAGGCCACTGTTTAGCGCTGAAAATTAGAACCATCAACTTTTAATTATATTAATTTGTAACTAAAAACGCCGTACGGACTATTATATTTTTATCATACGGAAGATAACGTTCAAGCACAAATACATCCGAATTCCGGGGCCCAATAAGAGGCCAATTTCACGACCGAAAATTAATTGTAGGGCAAGGGGATCAATTGACCTCTCCCCCTAGATGCGCCACCGCACTATACAGCGTGTCGCGCGTGTAAAAAAAAAAAAAAAAAAGAGAGAGATGGATAAAATGAAAACAAAATAAAAAACCGTCGCGGGCTAAAATCCGCCGGCCGTCCCGGCTCGGCCGGCGGCATATCTATAATGAGAATCGTATTGTCACACGCCACTCTGTATGCATATATTGTGTATAAATATTTTGTATATATATTTTGTATATACGCGCGCACATAATGTATAATATTATTATCGTCGTCGTCGTCGCGCCCGCGTCGCATAATACAACAACAAATACGTATACGCGTTATTATTATGCGTATATTGTTGTTGTTGTCGTCGTCGTTGTTGTTGTTGTTGTTGTGTTGTGTTGTGTTGTGTTGTAGTGGGTTGTCGGTAAAACGTAATGAGAGTGACTCGTTAAGAGGGCATAGGGCAACGTTTCCGTTTACGGACGACGGCGGCGGCGGCGGCGGCGCGCGGCCGAGCAGCACGGCGCACGACGAAAAATCGTATCTCACTATCGGATCTCCGCCGCGGCGGTGTCTGTGCCGGGCCGACGCGCGCGTCGTCGTACTCTCCGCCGCGCGCGTATAATATATACGCGAGTCATTAATTCCGGAACAATAGGGAAACAACGGGTTGAAAAATTGTTTTTTATTTTTTTATTTATTTATTTTTTTTATATTATTATTATTATTATTATTCCAAACGAGGTGGTGTATCACGAAGCGCTCGTGTATATTGTGCGCGCGCGGAACGCACACGAAATGTAAGCACAACGCATACGATGGTACATACACGATTCGCTACACGTACGAATATTATATTTTATATTTTATCTATATCCGTGGTATTTATTATTATTTGTGATGATAAAAAAAGGCGTACATTGGTGGGTGGGTCACTGTTGTAGGTGGCGAGTTGGGAAGGTAGTACCATAATATAGTATATAGCTAGGAATTTAATTTATATATCTGTACGCGTTACGATAAATTACAAACGGAAAACGAATCCGAGCGACGTAGTAAATTTACGTAGTTTTTTCGTTGTTGCCTGATATCCCAGCGAACCAACATAAATAAATTTAAAAAAAAAAGAAATAATATAACTCGAGTATGACAAAATCGCGTTTTTGCCTTTTTTTCCGTTATGTTTTCGGTTAAAAAACTAATAGTTATATCGTAAAATGACCTATCTTAGATTATCAACTAGACAACATTTGCTATCGGAAACAGCGTAAGAGTGTAGAAGTCAGGCGAAGTGTTCCGGTAGAAAAAGTGTTTAAAGGAAAATATTAAAAAAAGTAGGATACTGCTCATGGGTAAGCCACATTCTGTTAGTGCAAGGTTGGGAAATTAAGATGTATAGAGTAATTTAATTTATTTCATCTGTATGCAACAATAATCCATTGCAAACGAAAAATGATTCTAAACAAAGTTTTGTTATTGAATCAATTATTTTCGGAATCGCAAAGAAATAAAAAAAAAACTCGAGTTTGACGAAATCGTGTTTTTGCAGTTTTTCCGTCATTTTTTCTGCCGCGTTGGAAAACTAATGGGTATATCGAAAAACGACCTCTTTTAAATTACCAACTGGACAACATTTGCTATCGGAAACAGTATTGGAGTGTATAAGTCGGATGAAGTCTTCCGGTAGAAAATGTGATAACAGAAAAAAAATAAATATCATTGTAAAACCACAAGACCCCACTTATTCCGCTCAGGATCTTAAGATGACCGCGGGCGATACGGAATTCGAACTCGAGGGGTTTCCCCGGGGGACGCGATGTAAACGTCATCGCTATTGAAGACGTCAATGTCGTCGTTGTGCCACTCGGCGGAATTTTCGCGATAATAATATTATTATTATGAATAAATTCTGGCCGTCATCGCGCATACTTCGGTTTTTGACTCGTTTACAATGATTTATGATTTTCGGAGAGGCGACCGTGAATAATAAAAATCGGCCCCGGCCGAACGAGGACGATCCGTGAAGAAATGTCGAACATTGGGTCTAAGTCAGTATGTAATGTTACGATCCGAAACTGGGTTTTTCTCTCTCTCTCTCTCTCTCACTTTCTAGTTTTACTTCACGTTTGACGTTTTTCCCGTCTTTATTTCCATCGCCTCTGTATAGCGTATATACCTCAAGACTAAAACGCACAAACGTTTTTACGATATCCGTTAAAACTTTAACTATAAAATAACGTTTATTAAAAAAAACTAACTACATTACGCTTCTTCTTTTTTTTTTTTTTGTGACTGCTGCATACAATTTATGACGAACATCGCGTAGCGTTTTCAAGCGTTTCCGGTCGACCGGAGTAGTTTTATCCATATAAAATCAAATAAAAAACTAAAAAATACCCGAGTAAAATTGTCGAGTTTGACAACATTTTTTTGTGGAAAACGTGTTCCACCCCTAGAAAGGGCTAATGTTAATATTCTGTGACAATGTATTCGGGTCTTTACGTTATTTTTAACCGAATTATAACGAAAATAATTTTTGCTATTATTGCCGTAAATTTATCCGTTTTTCCTACGTTTTTTCCACCCAATTGTTAAGAAAATTACAACGATAATCAAAAAATGACTTCCCACACCAACTAGAAATTCTTTCAGAAAACGTGCTGCACTTGAAAATCGGTTAAGGTTTTGTGTATCAATATATTTTTTTTGCCTAACAATAATGTTATAGTCCGTCAAAACGTGCAAATTATATTTTATGCTGACCGCCCCGGGCCTTAAGTCAAATAGCTCGTTGCAGGGTACCTCGGGGTGAACGACCTTTTTTTTTTTTTGTAATAGAATACTAACGAATTTAATTTAAAATCTATTTATTTTACGATGGTCTTTTTATATAGAGAACAACTTATTTAGGACCGGCCGCGTCAGTATGCATAGTTTTTATTTTTTAAGGGGATCAAAGAGACGGCTCCAAGAAGGGAGAGGAAGGGCGTTAGCCCCTTACAAAGAGACAAATTAACGCTTTTCTCTTACACCCCCTTGTTGGTCCTTTGGCAGTTCATATTATTTTTTTCAATCAAAACCGAAAGCATAATAATTAAAATATTATTATAATGAAGCCAATTTTAAACGCGATACCCACACGTGCCTTTTGTCATAAAAACGCACCGCATATTTGCATTCAGTGGGACCATTTGTGTGCTGTTAATTTCATTCTTAGAGTAAATACCTAGTGATTATCAAACTTGTATTTAAAAACATTATACCGTTCGTTAGTACGTCGTTTTTATTTTCTTTCGACGTTTTAGTTTTTAAGCCAGAAACAATCGTTTTTAAATTTTGATATTTCATTCGTTCATGTCTCGTTTAAAAAATTTGAATATATTATTAAAAAAAAAAAATAAAACAGATAAAATAGTACGTTTAATTTAATTATAATAGGTCAATAATACACTAATATCAACACTAATAGAGAATGTAATTTCGACGTTTGTAATTTATTTTTTTTTTTTTTCTGGGCCAGGCTCAGCAATTGTCTATACTTACCACCTGCACCGCCATTCGATATCTTATGAACAAATCAGAAATAAATTGTTAATACTTATCGCTTTAAACTTACCGTTCTATAGTTTTACAATATACAACCTACAACCTACACCTACCCACCAAAATTCTGGTAGAGGTATACACGAATTAATTAAGTATGTTCTGATTTTAGTGATTTAGTACCGACGATCTATAGCGAAAAGTATAATTGTTAACTGACCGTAGATATCCAATATATACGATTTCTCTTCGGTAACGCATAATGATTAATCATCGGCAAACGCATATTTTTTCTCCGGTCTATTCTGTTGCAATTATTATATTATATTATTTTATCGCTCCAGTTAGGTGAACATTAAAGTTATTCGAGTAGTTCAAACACACATATATATATATATATATGCATACATTTTTTTTTTCTACAGATTATTTGAACACATATAAATCTGTTTTGCGCGTGCGTACTAATATTATGTGTTTCTCTTAATAGTTTTTTTTTTTTTTTACTTTTTACGAGTCCCCCGTACATAACGCTGTAGGTACGCGTTTAAAAAACAATTAGGCACCGCGTATATGTGTTCTTTATATGGACTATAAAAAAATATACTCGTCACGTTGTACCTATATATATATATATATATATATTTATATAATTGATGTTATATTAATAAACGGGATGTGGGAACGGGAATACGTTCGGATCCGAGTTCAACGATACGGTAAAAAAAAAAAAATATATATATATATAATAATTTTTAGCCCGTGTTTATACCGTGTAAGTAAACGCGAATAGGATCCATTAAAAAAAAAAAAAATAAAAATAAAAATACCGACTATAATAATTATTATCGCGTGTGCACGCCGCCATCGTATTATAATATATCCTCCTTGATAATAATACGTAATATTACGTCGTATCATTATATTGCTATTATTATTATTATTATTATATAATAATACACGGTTTCTAATAAAAAAAAAAAAAAATAAAAAAAATCGATTGCATTCCCCGAGCCTCGCGGGTAAACTATGCGTTCGTTTGGTTGTATATTATATGTACGTATATAGGTATATAATATTTGTGCGTTTTTGAATAATTTACTACATTTTTTTTATTATTATTATTATTATTCTATCGATATTATAGCGACGCGTTACCGCGGTAATACACAACGATAAATTACAGTAAAAAAAAAAAAAAAAATTAAAAATAAATAAAATAGTAATAATAATAATAAATGCACCGCGCTTGTGAGTAACACCTATATATATTTTTTTTTTTTTTTTTTTTTGCCGGTCGCCATCTTTGCTCCTATATATTATTTTATAGCGAAATAATCGCGAGACACGCAAAGAGATACGAGGCGCGTATCCTAGGCGACGTTCACACGCGTCTGCGACGAGACATTTTCTCCGCGTACGCTACTCGACCGCGCGCATTGGCCGGCCGCCCGAAACGGTCGCGGGGAATTCGTATTTTATATTTTACACGGGCACAATGCGAACGCGGACGAATTAATTTCGCTAAACTAATTGTATAACGCGTAAAAGGATCGCATGCGCGTATCCAATAAAAAAAAAAAATAAATAAAATACCTGCCGGTAAAATTATAATATATAGGTACACGGTATTAGTCGTGTTTCTCCCACCCCCTCGTAGTCAAGGTAACCCAAAACTGATGTTTATCGTTGATAGTTTTTTTTTTCTTTTTCTTCTTCTAAACTAGCGGGTATCTAGAAACATTATTCAAACGATAAATCCGTGTTTTTCGAAGGTATATCGAAGCGTTATTACTAACCGAAAAAGAGTTTCGAGAAGAAAAAAAAAACACACACTTCATTAAAAATAACTCGTCGCAATAAAAATAAAATATAATAACGACGTTAACAAGGATGCTTAAAATAATCCGTCCCATAAACATCGAGACTTAAAAGGACAAGTTACATGCGTGTGCTCTATCCGTGTAATAAACGCAAATCACACCTAGCAAATTTGCGTTCAGTAACACTTATGTTGTGCTGTTAATCACAGTTGAATTTACCGACCTATTGTCAATGGTGTACTCGAGATTTTTCAACGGGGGAGATAGCTAAATATACAGTAAATGGTGCAATGATTATTATTTTATTAGATTAATTATTTGTTTGTATTTTAACACGGCCACCGAGAAGGGTTGAAGCTAGGGGTGCATTAATAAGGCAGGAAAAAGGGGAATTTGCCGCGTGCACTGGGCGGGAGTATTTAAGAGGGCGGTAAAATCGTTGGATAGTTGCAATTGTTGGGAGGCGGTGCACTATAGTTTGCAGGCGATGACATTAAAAATGTATAAAAAAGAAAAAAACCGTTTTAACTCTAATCTCATCCTCTATAAATGCCACAGTTTAAGGTCTATGCGTAAAGTTCAAAGTTTATTAAAATTGTAGAGCGAAATTATTATTTTTTTTTTTCTTTCTGTTTAAACGTTTTATTTTGATTTATTTTACCGGAACTATTGTTATCAGCACATATTTTATCTAAACCTATAGTTTTAAAGTGGATAACACTGTAAGTGTAACCCGAATGCAATTCCAACTATATGGGTTAATTTTAGTTATAATTTAAACCAGACAATTCCGACGCCGCGCATTGGCATTTGCCGTCTCTGTTTATAAAAAACGGGCGACGTAGCAAAAACATGTATACGCAGACTGCACAGAACTCACTCAAATTTGGTTTTAGAGTAATAGCGCCTACTATATAATCGAAAGAGGACAATATTCCGGAGAGGATAAGATGGTACGTTTTTCCCTACATTATTTCAAATATAACGTTGAATTATACGTCGTTCGGAAATGACGACTATTTCAATGGCCGTGAATTTATCAAAACCTACATATTTATTTTTGTTTTCTTTAAACGCGTCTTGCCCCCCGAAACGTTGTTCACTTTTAGTTTTATAACAAACGTTTCTACTCTAAAACCAAACCTGAGCGAATTCTTTGCGGTATATATACGCAAGCGTGTTTTCGCTACGTCGCAATTGCCCGTTACACAAGACAGAGACGGTAAAAAAAAAAATAGAGAAAAAAAAAGGAAAATGATTAAAAATGATATTATGCCGTGGCACCGCGGCGGCGTATTATCACGAAAACGGATTTATTAGGAGGAGCGTGGCCGGCTACCAATATGCGGCGGCGACGGGCGCGATGGCCGCGGCCCGCGGGAGGCGGAGGACCGCCGCGCGACCTTCCGCGGTGAACCGCGCGTCGTCGTCGTCGTCGTCGTCGTCTTCGGTGGCGGGCGAGCGGTCGGCGGCGGCGGCGACGACGGGGGTAGTCGCCGCCGCGGCCGTGGGAAAAGCTCCGGCGGAAAGTTCATTGCCGGTCAGACGGCAATCGGTTCGTCGGCGCGCACACCCCGGAGGCCGGTGTCACGACGTCGGCGGACCCGCGCGGGCGAACAACCGCCGCCCATTACTATTATTATTTTAGCCGGCCGCCCCCATATGCATATAAATATATATACACAACTATTTATAATATAGTCGTGGCGAAGAGAAACGCGAGTATATATATATTTATAATAATATATTAAATGTAATATTATCTACGCGAGCGCGCGTACACGAATCGCAAACGAGATAATTAATTTCTCGGCGGTCGTTATAATAATATATTATATTGTTGTGTTGTTATGTTATTATTATCGTTACGTATTAATCTCCTTGTATATTACGCGCGCGTGTGTAACACAACAATAACGGCCACGGGACCTCGCGAGACCTCGACGACCAAAGTGAAAAACCGTGCGTTCGACCGCGATGATCTTTTGTTTTGTATTCGTTTTTTTTTTTAAATACGGGCGCCCGTCTATTATAATAATATTATATGTACACGCGTTTTGACTTCTTGAGGTCGCTTTTAGTGCCGAGTGCCCGTACAGAGAAAACAAATGCGATTAGTTTCTCTAATTTCATCTCGGTCGTATTGGAGCGGGACTACGGAGTGTGCCGGATGTGTTCGGACACATCTTAATGAAAAAAAAAAAATGTCCACTCCAGAAATTTGATATTTGTTTTGGAAAACGTCTAACGTACGTACACAAATCATATTTATCGGCACTCGAATCCCTCCCTGAATTCTAAAGCCAATTTAAAACTAATAAATGTCGATTCGGGAACGATTTTGATTTATGGGAAAACACTTTGCGCGTAATTTTGTTTCGTTATAAAATTTTTACGTAGAACATGAACTATAACTACAAATCAACGCTCCAGGAGTTATTGACAATTTTCAAAGTTGATGCACCATTTGAAAGATTTTTATAAAATAATAAACATCATGTGGATATCATTTTTACTAAATTTCTATAAAAATAATAATTCTACTATTGTTGTATCGTAGGTATACCACCTACAGACACTAGGAGAGTCTCTAATATTCATCATTGTTATTTTTTTTTTTTAAAGAGTTATCGCACTTGTTTAAAAAAACAAAATGTTTCACCTACAATTTGTTTCCAAGCCAATAAACGACTTGGGCTGAAAACAAACGGTATTTATGTCGCCCAGTGAAAATATTTTGTCTCCTAGTTGACAGTATTATTAAAGACTGAGCTACGCACAATTTTTAAAAGAAGAATTAGTATTCTATGTAAAGAACAAATAATTAGGTAATGATTACAATACTACCTACTATAGTTTACTATATTAATTTTGAGAAAATGTTGTTTTGTAACACGGTAAAAATTCCATAAAAAAAAATGCACCGATCCATATAATAGAAAAATATATTTACAACCTCCCCCTCTCCTCATCTCGTCACACCCGGCCGGGTTAGGTTAATTGTATTTCGCCTTCCCACGTCGCCCTTATAATTTTTTTTTTTTTTTTTTACCCTGTTACGCCACCGGAACAGAATGTACACCGTACCCAGCACGGAAATACAAGAGACCGACGGCTAATGTTATAATACGACACGTAGAGAGATAAATTTGTCGTGGTACGATATTTTGCGTTATAGGCGATAGCGCAAACGTAGGTAATACCCGGCTATTGTGTACGTACGTATCTTGTACGACACGACAAGAATATAATATACCGGCGGCGGTTTCTTTCTATATACGTTTTATATTATATTACGTTATATTGTCGTGTAGCGTCTGTCTCGAACCGGACAGGTACACATTTTTGGGTAAGAGTATCCGTATAATAATAATAACAACAATAATACTATTAATAATAGGTGTAAACCGTACGTATCGGGGTGTAGGGGACGAGGGGCAGGCAAACACAAGACAAAATTTCGCGGGGAGGGAGAATTTTTAAAAAAAACGTAAAATATAAAATTTTCATAAAATTCTTTAGGCACTCGTACATACAGGACCGGCCCTCGTTTTTCCGGGGCCTTGGACAAAATCGTTCTTATACACATATACATTTAATACGAATTATTGCGGACTAATTCTATGATTAACTCTAATCAAAGCCTATAAAATATCAATTTATCAATGCATTATTGAATTACCTCGATATTGAGTTGTTAAATATCCAAATTAGTATAACGATTTGTCTTATTGCAAACGCATTCCAACTTAAACTCTACGGTATATTTTTTTCTCAATTTATCTACTTCACTAGTTTTTGCACGACGTAAGCGCGGGGCCTAGGGCAAATGACTTATATATGCATATTAATTAAGTCTCGTGGGGAAACTTTGAAGGTTACTATTAAATTTGTAGCTCGGGTGATTTATTTTTAAAAATCCCGCCCGGAAATATCGGGAAAAATTAAAAAAAATTAATTACTCGATTTACAAATTGTACAGTTTATATTTCAATGTTACCCACGAGATTTACAAATAAAAATAGATTGATATTTATATATACGAGTATACCTAAAGAGTAATAAAACACGTTATATTTACGAACGTTTTACATTATTTTCTGCGTTCGTCCATCCTAGTGGAATGGTGACGGATATATATATATATAAAAAGTCACGGTATTCGAAAAGTCTCTCTCTCTCTCTCTCTCTGTATGTGATCACAACGCGTTCGAATCAGTGTGTGTGTGTGTTTGTATAGGTATATGTACGATGAAAGGAAAAAGAAATATTATGTTAAAATATATTTATAATCATTAATAATAATATCTTTATGCGTATACATCGCCGCGCGAACAAAACGATTTCTATTGTGTCGCGTTTCCTACTGTGAGGGATCGACGTGTGGGTCGACTCGCCGTGTGTCGGGTGTGCGGTTTTTACACCGGAAAATTTGACAAAACGATCGATGCGAGTTTAAGTAGGTGTATTACGACCACGGGCATACAACACAATAATAACGACAATAGTAACGCGCATAATATTGTACGACTGAAAAACGCGACTATACAAGTACAGTATATTATTATATCGTTCGAGTCCCCTGGGGGGGGGGGGGTGGTAAAGGACACTCCTGATGAACGACACGTCTTAGGTGGCTTCAAATTTGTGACCTGCGGCGTGTACACATCGCACACAACCCATTTGTAACGATGTGGAATTGTGAATGGTCGAAGGACACGGGGGAATCAAAAAAAAAAAAAAAAAAAAAAAATAGAAAAAAAAACGAAGGGAAATCGTCGGTTTCGATGCTGTTGGGACAAAACCGCATGTATACCCGGAAACCCATTGCCATGCATTCCCACGAACGTCCGAATATAATATAAATTATACTCTATACATACAAATAACATAATAATTTATCGTAGGCACTGTTGGGGTTTTCGGTGTTCAGGGCTACTCGTCACAGTTTCGACTTTGTTGTCGGACCCGGTGTGTCCCCGTGTTCCGGTGGTTTTACGGGAACCGGACGGACCCGACTAAATCCATTTATTATAATCTACGTCTTACCATATATTGTTATCACGTCACACGTATATATAAGTAATGGTCTAGAAGCTCTCTACCGCACGTTTCAATTATATCGACTCGTTATTTTTACCTCGATTGCGGTTTACAAGATTCTGCAGAGCGTTTTATCGCGGTTTTACCATTGTGTATGTGTTTCCTTCCCGCCCATATATTCACAACTTTTTTACCGGACGTTTTTTCTCCGATTTTGTTCGATAATGCTATTCATTGTCGAGTATTTTTTTTTTTTTTTTTTTTAATTCGGATTAAATTGGTTTGGCCGGGCACGACAATTCGACACAAGACCTTGCCTTGGTCCATCATCATAAGTTTTACTTAATGGCGAAAAAGAAATAAAAAAGTCGAGTGTATTTTAATAAAAACAATTTTATAAACGTTAAAAAATTGTAAACTTTAATGAAAATCGTAAAAAAAATACGTTACCGAGATTCGGCGACGGTGTAACAATAGTTCAATATTAACGTATCGCGCGCATTCGACGATCCGATTGGTCGAATAATCGGCCAATAATTAATAGCCAATTAATTGTCACCGCTTATGACGTAACGGGTCGTGAAAATTAAATGTTCAATATCGCTCGTCAGTTGTTCACCAAAATGCGTTTTTTTTTTTATTTCCCTGATTGAGTCGTAATAGGGTTTTCTACTGAGTCAATATTATTAATAATAATATTACTATCGTACGAGACATTCAGCCGGCGAAGTATTACGGAACATTAATGTCGAGGTGGGTTTTTGATTTTTGATATGTTTGTCCTACAATTTATTTTTATTTCGACGCCACTGAGTCCTTTTTAATATTTTTCTAATTTGTTTAATACCTACTTTTTTTTTTTTTTTTTTTGTTCTATTTTTGTATAAACTGTGTTGAGATGCGGATAAACAAAATTACCTAGATAAAGATATAATTCCTCCGATATCATCTAAACACAGATAAAGATAAATTATTTCAAATACGATAATGCAAGTGAAATATACTAGATAAAAAAACCATTGTTTTTTTTTTAATTAGCTATTATTATATTGTTGATAACGTTATAGCAGGGAGATAACAATTTAAACGATTACCATAATTCTTTTAACGACATGGGTGGCTAATTTAACTTCAAATTTTCCACTTATTTAAAATTATCTACTACGGGTAAAACATTATTATATTCTGAGCGAAGCGAGGAATGTATTTTTTTTTTTCTTATAATTCTAAGTATATTTTAACTATCTAAGATTAATATTAGCAAATTCTAGACTAGTCTAGAGACTTATCTAGATTTTTGTGGTATTGGCACAATCAAAACGAACGTTATACCCAGTGTAAGTTCTCGTTTTTTTTCATGGTGAACATTTTGGTTCCGTAACGTTAAGACCATAAAAAGCCCTTGTGGTTTTTTCCCGAGCAAAACTGTTTTTTTTTTTTTACCATAGATTGTTTTTACAAACAAATTTATCTCTCTTGGAAAATATCGTTTACGTAGTGCCGACGGTCATGTTTTAACCATCTGGGCTATAGTATTCGGTGGCACTCTCTGGCGGTGTTCACTTAAAGCAACTGTGTTTTTGGTTTTTTACCGTTGATATTAATAGATATAAATATTACAAATTATCCACAACAGTCTCTACTGTTTTAATATTATTCTTATAACACGGCAAAAACGTTATGAATACTGTGGGTTACCAAACCGAGAAAATATGTGTCATTTTTCGACCACGTAATTTTTTTTGCACCTTGCAGATGGACAACTAACGCGCCTAACTAACACGAGTACACATTAGCCAATATAGGAAATCGTTTATTATTGTAAAAATCTGTTTTATTGTCACTATGGACGGTAATAAAACCTAAAACCTCTTTGAAATTGGTGTGTAATAATGAACGTTTATGACGATAATACAATCGGAATTGATACACAATGAATACGTTTTACGTGTTAGAGATGTATTTATTCGTAGTTCGTACACTTGTACGTACAACCCCGTTGCTTGCGAACTTACTGGTTTACAAGTTTCCGCTAAAGCGTAGCATTTTTCATAATCTGCACCGTGTTTGGATTTGTTCGATTATTAGCAGTCATAGTTTTCACGATATTGCCGACGCGGAGCGGTCGTCCCGCGCTCTAGCAGTGACGGGCGGCTACGGTTTAACTCCAAACAACTATGTTCAGACCAATTATGATAAATCGTAAATTAAATTTGAATATAATTATTATTTTCGTTATTACAAAGTTATCTAATAAAAAAAAGATTAATTTGAATGGTGTACGGGAAAGATTATCATATTTCCCATAATAATACCATTGCGTATACTAATAAAACTCGATATTATCAATGTTAGCAGAACGCATAAAGACAACAAATCAATAACGGTGTACTGACCGACTCGTAAGTGTTTTTAGAAGAATGAAAAAAAGAAACGCTTACAACTTGTCAATAAGAAATAGTTTATTCAATGGAATTACCATACATACACAGGTTTTAGATATTGAAAATAACTAATTATTATACAAATTTGTATTTTATGTTAATTAAAAACCAGGTATAAAAAACAAACTATATTTGATTAAGTAGTGTTTTAATAATTTTGTATATGTTTAATGCAATTATTATTATTATTATTAGGTATGTACAGTAGATGTATTTAAAGAGGATACAAGATGTCTCTAGCAATTTTAATTTTTACTTCCTTACCGAGCATCACTTCTAAAAGACACAACCCAAATTCAACCGATGTAGCTGGTCCACGGCTTGTTATGAGATTTCCTGAAACATACAATACAATTATTAATTGTAAATTCACAAAAATGAAGTACAAGTTATATACTTCAATTGTATGTTTAATTATATGTACAAATGTATAATAAATCAAGACATTCATTCAGCATTTATGCTACTTATATTTGTGAATCTATAGGAATTTACTTACTTAGTAAATAAGTAAAATTAAGTATTTAAAATGGGAGGGATTCAATAACGAGTAAATAGTGTTGATTAAACATTTCCAAGGTCATATATTTTTATGGTCGTTCTTTAGAGTTTTATTCAGAATTTAATTTCACAACTATTGTTTCTAGTTAAAAAAAAACTTTATGCTATTGCTTGTGTTGTTGCAAAAATGGCATTATACAATGGTATGAAATTATTAGATAAGTGAATGTTGAATGAATGAGTGTTTGATCAATCCTAAATGTTTCGATGTGAAGATATTGATAATATCAATATGAATTCTTACAATACTTTGAATTTTTTCTAGTAAAATAGTAAACTATCTAACATAGGTAACATAATATAAGTAAGTTAATACATATTTGATTTTTACCATCAACAACAGTACTGTCTTCCTTGTATTTATAAAATTCCTTAATTGAGTTCTTCACAGTGGGATAAGATGTCAATGATTTTCCTTTACCAATTCCGTGTGAGAACAACACGAAAGGCGCTGCAATTATTATATAATATACAGTTAATATTTAATCATACTTAAGAGTATGACTAATACTCTACTAATATTATTTATGTAAAAAGAACTATACCAGCACAAATAGCAGCAATAATCTTTCCAGCTTTTTCATGTTCACGCAAAATTCCTTCAACTATGGCAGCCTAAAAATAAAAATAAATAAAAATATGTTTCAAACTATTTGAAATATGAAAAACTAACACACTAATTTAATACTTAATAATAATTACTAATAACAGAACAAATTATATTGATTTTTATAAAATATTTTGAAAATAATCATAAAACTAGTTTAACATAGTTTCATAAAAAAAAAAAAATGATAAAACATAAACTATGAAAAATAATTATTATTAACAACTCATAATCACTTAAATTGATTAAATTGTACACCTTTGCTGTGATATAGTGAAATAAGCAAAATAATACAGCAAATGTTGCCTTAATTTATTTTTTAACAATCATAAGTACATTTTAATATTATGTAATTTAATTTACAATATTTTTGTAGTACACATAATATTCAATTGACAATTCAAATCATATAATACATAAAACTATATAAGATCATCTGTATATATAAAAAGACTTGTCCTGGGTGATTCATCATTGCCTAGCCTGAACTGCTGAAGCTATGGATATGAAATTTTCAGTAAATGTACTTATTACTAAGTATAGGCGCACTAAGAAAGGATTTTTCGAAATTTGCATTTTAAAGGGTTAGTTATACCTAGGGGTACAAGGGCTGATGAAATAAAGTCATGTCTAAAAGCTTCGTATTTATGGCCACATATCCAGAAAATTGCACTTCATAAAAATATGAGGGTTCATGTGAAAGGTGACACATCTGCTGGGATTTTCGCTGAGATGTTACTTAAAATAGGAGACGGAAATTTCCCTTCATTGGAAGGTGAGATCACTATTCCCACAAATTTGTGTACTGTTGTTAGCTCTTTATCAGAACTAACTTCCAGAATTTACCCAGATATAATAAATATCAAGATGAAACCCATCGAATGGTTGTGCGAGCGAGCCATCTTAACTCCAAAGAACGACAAGGCAGCCGAAATCAATGAAATTCTACTAAAGGCATTTAATGAAAAAGCTGTTGAATATAAATCTTTTGATTCGGTGATCCAATCAGATGATGCTGTTCATTACCCTTTAAAATTTCTCAATACTCTGAATCCTTCTCGTCTTCCATCACAAAAACTTATCCTTAAAATTGGAGCACCTATAATGTTACTAAGAAATCTTAACCCACCTAAATTGTGTAATGGAACTAGATTGCAAGTTAAAGCTCTGCACAAAAATGTAATAGAAGCTATAATTATCACTGGGTGTGCTAGAGGAGATATAGTTTTAATCCCGAGAATAACGTTAATTCCAACTGATTATCCCTTTGAGTTTAAAAGAATACAATTCCCAGTCAAAGTTTGCTTTGCTATGACTATTAATAAGTCTCGAGGACAATCATTGAGCATGGCAGGGATTGACTTGAGAGAAGAATGTTTTTCACATGGACAGTTCTATGTCGCATGTTCTAGAGTTAGCTCTGCCAGTAGTTTGGTTATTTTAGCCCCAAAAGGCAGTACCAAAAATACTGTTTATAAAGAGGTATTGAGATGAACAGAATATGTCAATATAAATATTGGTGGGTTTTTATAATGTCACCATAATGTATTATTACAGAAAGTTATAATTTTTTGGGTATATTTTATTTCAATATTTTGTCGATTAGAATTGTATCTTACAATTTGTCTTCAAAATATTAAAATAATTTTCTGCTGACTTCTGATTGTTACAATACATGGGCAACCTAGGATAAACTAAAAGCAGCCTGTAATAAATATAAAATCTGATAAAATAAAAGTTATAGTAGGTTACACAAAAAAACTGTACACGGGCGAAGCCGGGTTATTCAGCTAGTTAAGTATAATATACAAGCTTACTTCAGCTAATGTTTTGTGTGATGGCCCTCCAGGTATAATAACAGCATCGTATATATTCTTTTGTACATCTCTCAATTTAGCATCAGTTTTAATATAAAGGTTAGCTTTAGTCTTGACATATTCTGAATCAAACAAGTCAGCAATTGTAACAGTCACCTATTCAAGTAACATAATATTATTGCATGTATAAGTTATAACCGAGCAATTTATTTTTATTTAAAAATGTCTATAACTATAAAATAATTAAATAGTGAGTAGTTTTTTAAACTAGAAACAATAGTTGTGAAATTGAATTCTGAATCAAACTCTAAAAAAATAACCATACAAATATATGACCTCTATGTCTAATCAAAACTATATATTCGTTATTGAATTCCATTTTCTTTTAAACCCTTAATTTTACCAAAGTAAGTAATTCCTAAGAATTCCCACAGAGTGTAAGTAGAATGAATGTCTTCGTTTATTATACATATATAATTGGAGTTTAAAACTTGTATTCGATTTTTGTGAATTTAGAACTAATAATTTTATTGTATGTTTCAGAAAACTTTGTGGGCCAGCTACAGTGGTTGAGTTTGGGTTAAGCCTTGTAAAAGTGTTATTAGGTAATGGAGAAAATGTTAAATTTATCAAAGACATCTTGTATCCTCTCCAAATGTTATTAATATCTACATACTGGATAATTGTTTGGAAAATGAAAAAATCAAAAATACTGCTGATTTCTTAAATGGCCAATTGTTAAAATTATGGGATATGGAGGATATAACCTAACCTAACCATACATACATATGTTATAGTGAGAACACTATAACCATACATATATATATTTGTACATAATACATATATATGAAATACAGTAGAATCCGTTTAATGGGAACACACAGGGCGGTGATCTATTTATCCCGATTAACCGAATAATTTTTAAAAAACTATTTAAGTGCATATACATAATAACTTTATTTAGCTAAAGGCCACTCATCAGCACTTGATTTACTACGTGGAATTGCTTGAATTTAATATTATTTTGATCTTACCAACAACTAATCCAATGTTCTGTGACTTTAAAATTACCATATCCAATTTTTTCAGCAAAAAAATCAGTTTTCTGCTGTAACACGAGGTCTAAAATTTGAACTCCACGCTCAGTAACAACAGAAAACCATTCATTCATAGCTTTATCCACTTTGGGATCTTTACATACCGCTCTCTTTTTCTGTTTACAGGTGTCGTTTAATTTTTCCCACTGTTCACAAATAGCTTTTTCATCTTTTTCAATTGGCTAATTACCGATTAAGACAAGCTTATTAATTTATCTAACTCACAAATTATTTTATCCAGTACAGAAATTGTTTCTATTGTTAAATCGTTACGAAATATTATTGCTACGTATTAACACAAATTGGGATTAATCAAAACAGAATACGTTAATACACAGAGTCGAAAGAACATGAACAAAAGCTTATCAATGAAGAAATTTTGTATGTAGGCTAGTCGACTCTTATCTTTAAGGAGTGGAGAAAAAGAAATGTTTAACAATAAAAAACTTTGTAATTATATAAAATATAACAGAGACAGAGATTAGATAATTACAGTTTCAATAAGAAAGTAGGTATGTATAGATTAGACTATACACTTTTATCTATGTCTCTTACAACTGATGGTGTGTCCCCAATAAACAAAGTTGAATTGCCTAAAACGAATAGATTCGTTCGAGACTCTGGCAAAATTGTCCCCATTTAGCGGTCGTCCCCTTTAAGTGGTGTCCCAATTAAATGGATTCTACTGTATGTATTTTAACATATTTTTGTTTGTTATTATTTAATCGAGTATTGTTCTCAGACATTGCTCTTATTTTAGGCACGTGAATAAAAAAATTATGGTAAATATTATTACATTAGCGCGTCGAAGAATGTCAATGGGAGCAACCAATTCCAGTTCTTCGGAACCTTCCGCCACAATGAATAATGCTGTTTTAGCGGCCATTTCAGAGCAGGTTGTCGTGGAGTATTTTACGTAGAAATCGTTTGGACTGACTGCGAATCGTCTATGACCTCCGATCGAGCTGTAATGAAAATAAAACTGTTTAGCAAACGTGAGCGGTTTGAAAGACATTGAGGGAACACCAATGAGCCCGAATGGCCAATGTGCAAAACAAATAATACCAACAGGCGGGTAGGCAGAAATCGGTGGTTTTAAATTCCACAGACTTGAACTCGAGCTTGAAAGTCGCAGGAAGCAGACGGCATAAATTGTACACACTCTATGGTCGGCGAACAAAGAACTTTCGATATTTCATTATCAGTGTTATCACTTACTATTCGGTACCGGTCGATGAGTGATAAGTGATATAGATCGATTTATTTATTTTGTTTGTCTAATAATTTCGACACAGCCTATTCGATTCAAAATTCAAACTCATGTATAATTATTGAGGCCGTTGAGCGTGTGCTGAGAACAAAAATCTGAAATCCTTATTTCATTGCTCTTTGATTTTGAACAATGACCGTCACCGTCAACTGATACGGTTTGTCAAGGTCAAATGATAAGAAATTGATCGATTTCAAGTACGCTCTGCGGTTTATACTTTTCACTTTTTGCCGACATCCAGCCAACGGCACTTCGCAGTCACCGTTCTCGTTAACCTATCCGTTTTCCTCCGCTGTCTGTAGTTTTCGACTTTTGGACTGTTCACCACCGATCTCTCACGAAACGTCTATTAGACATTTTTTATTATCGTTTCACGAATACCTATAACAATGGCTTTGAACAAATTGAGCATCAAAAGTTTGGAAATCGCGAACAAGCGAGTTTTGATCAGGTAAATATAATTTTTACAGGTACTTTGAACATGTACACAATATAATTTCATGGTTATGATGATCATATAAGTTAATAATAATATGTTATAATCGGTATTTTTAATATTGTAAAAAATAATTTTTTAGTTTAAATCTATCGTTTAAGGCGCAAGCAGTTTATTTCTTTTTCTTTGAATTTTACACGCATTTCAAAAAGACTTTGAAAAACAATCGCGTTTTATTTTAAAGTTGTGAATTTTTTCCTCTTAAACATTTGTATACCTACTTGGACACTTACAGTTACAGTATAAAAAAATATGTCCAGCAATCGTATTCCTCTAAGTCAAACACACGTCGGTACCGAGGGCATCCCTGGAGGGAAGGGCGGTTTAAAACCATCTGTTACAATTTTTATTTATGTGGAAAGTCAATAATTAAAACTACCAAGTGCCGACAGCCTATCTATTAATAAATATTTGCTAATTAAAATTACGACTTGATAAATAAAAAATCTAGGCGATAGCTCATTTGCCCTATTATGTATGATGTGCATACAATGTAAATGAGTTCAAAATCACCAATAAATAATTTTCTTTTGTTTTATATGTATTCTGAATAAATATAATAAAGTGTATACTTTAAACATAACATAATTTAGCAAAAAATTAATAATTTTGAAGAGTTTCTCATATGCAGTAAACAGATATATCAATCCTCTCACCATTGGGTTTAAGTACATATTTAATTAAGTACGTCAATTTGATTCGACAAGAATTGAAGTAGTATACTTTACATGATGAGCAGACTCAAACTCTTAGATAAAGTGTAATACATTATTTAAATTACAAACCATTGATGTAACCTCTATTTACATTTTAATAAATATAAAATTAAAAATTATTTGAACGTTTAATATTGTTATTTGAAAATACTGAAGATGTACTAAAATAAAGTATTAATATTGTAATTTCCAGACCATGTCAGTTTATTTATAAAACTAAATAACGCACAGTTGAAGGTTAATTAATAATAATATTTAGAAAATAATACTCCAATAAATATCAAATGTGAAATAGTTTTAGACCTACTGATAATTGTATTCCTTATCAATTAATATTTTAATTATTAATTAATTTCCCTAAGTTATCGATATACTATATTTTATAAACTAATAAATAATGAAGTGATTATGGTTTTTACCCTGGTATAATTTGTATAATTTTGAAAATATTCTGGTAGTTGTTTCTTTTTTGTTTGGTTAATATGTAAATAACATTTTGATATTTTTGATTTTTATGAATTCAATTTTTTAGTTCTGTTTAAATACTCAAAAATTGCATACAAGATTCATCATAAATTATTCTTAGTAGTTGCCAAAATAAAAAAATGTTAATGACCTAATTTCATAATTTATTTTGAAAAACGTTTTATGTTTAAACTTATGATACAATTGGGTAAAAACATAAACAATTTATTTTGTAGTTACAAAGTATAGTAAAATAATTTAGATTGTGTAATATTTGAGTACCTACTAAATTTTTTTGAATTTCAGGGTTGATTTTAATGTTCCATTAAAGGATGGAAAAATAACCAACAACCAACGTATTGTTGCTGCATTAGACAGTATCAATTATGCTCTGGAAAATGGTGCAAAATCTCTTGTACTTATGTCCCATCTTGGGCGTCCAGATGGTTTACCCAACCCAAAGTACTCAATGAAGCCAGTTGCCGAGGAACTTAAGAAGCTCCTTAATAAGTAAACCTTATTTATTATTTTTGGTCAAAAAAACTTAGTTCTATGTTATTATTTATCATCATTGCTTGATTGTTAGAAATCCTTTTTTATTCTATGCTCATAGATACAAATTCTTAGTATTAACTAAACAAAAAGGTTTTGATCAAGTAAAAAATAAAAAAAAAAAAACAAATTAAATGTTCAACTATTTGTTTTGAATTTGTATTTATTATTTATGAATTTACAATCATGAACATTTTAGGGAGATTACGTTTTTGTCAGACTGTGTTGGACCAGAAGTAGAAAAAGCTTGCGCAGATCCAGCTACCGGTTCAATTATACTTTTGGAGAATCTTCGATTCCACCTTGAAGAAGAGGGAAAAGGTGTTAATGCTGCTGGTGAAAAAGTTAAGGCTGACAAAGAAGATGTAAAAAAATTTAGAGAATCATTGCAAAAATTGGGAGATTTGTATGTCAATGATGCTTTTGGTACTGCACACAGAGCTCATAGTTCTATGATGGGTGAAGGTTTTGATAACCGTGCTGCTGGCATTTTGTTAAACAAAGAGCTTACATATTTTGCTAAAGCTTTAGATAATCCTGAAAGGTATGCATTTTATATCAATATCCCGTTATTAGTTTAAATAGCTATTTTATATTTTCTAATTAAACACATGCAACCATAAGCAATAAACAAAATATTTGTACAAAGTCAAAATTTAATCTGAAAAACTTAAGTTAATTTCTAATCTCTTAACATTAAATTGTAATGTAGATATAAATTTTTTTTATAATTATAATACATTATGAGGTGTGATTTATAATATTTTTCATTATATAATTTCAATAGCTGGTCTTAGATTCAATTAATAGTTTGTCTTTCTAGTTTTTTATACTAGTTTTCTATCTAAATTTATAAAGAGTCTCTTTAAAGAACATTTTAAGATTGAAATTTTACAATCATTAATAACACTGTTCATAATATCTTATAAAGTTTATACAATTAATATTTAAATATGTATTATTTACATTAATTTATTTGTCAAATTTCAGACCTTTCTTAGCTATTTTAGGAGGAGCTAAAGTCGCTGATAAGATCCAACTTATTGAAAATCTTTTGGACAAAGTTGATGAAATGATCATTGGAGGCGGTATGGCTTATACTTTTTTAAAAGTATCAAAGGGCATGAAGGTAAATGGGATAATAAATTAATAACCATATGTCCAAATTGAAAATATATTTTAATGAATCTAATTTTATTTTTTAGATTGGAGACTCTCTTTACGATGAAGCTGGAGCTCAAATAGTCGAAAAATTATTAGACAAAGCAAAAGCTCGTGACGTAAAAATTCACTTACCAATTGATTTTATTGCAGCCGATAAGTTTGATGAAAATGCTAAGATTAGCCTTGCCACTGTTGACGAAGGTATTCCTGATGGTTGGATGGGTTTGGACTGTGGACCAGAAACCCAAAAATTATTTGTTGAACCCATTGCCCGTGCTAAAGTTATTGTGTGGAATGGGTGAGGATCGTTATAAAATATTTTTATTTTTACAGTATAATATTTTTTTATTTTGTAATAACTTTAACAAATAACATCGACCATATGTTCACATTTTTAAGAATTAATCTGTTTTGTTTTAGACCTGCCGGAGTATTTGAGTTTGAAAAATTTGCTACTGGTACAAAAGCTTTAATGGACGCTGTTGTTGATGCTACTAAAAGTGGAACTATAACCATAATTGGCGGTGGTGATACTGCAACTTGTGCTGCCAAATGGGGCACAGAAAGTCTAGTGAGTCACGTCAGCACTGGTGGTGGTGCTAGTCTTGAATTACTCGAAGGTAAGTTTTTTGTTTAAATTGTTCAATACAAAAATAAAATTTGTGTTTTTAAAATAACTCAGCTTTTAAAGTCCAATAAGAAAACTGACTTATTTAAGTAAAAAATTATAAATCTTATTCAACATAAGAAACTAAAATAAATTATATAGATAATGGGATTTTAAATAATTCTCAACAAACATGCTAAACAAATTGTTTTGAATTTGTAAGCTATTATATATTTTATTGGTAAATCTAAATCATGAAAGTTCATGACTAAAACAATAATAGACTTGTGCTGTTGTTACAGTATCCCATCTAACCTTCTACTAGCTTAGAGAATACGTTAAACAACCAAATTTTTAAATTTCGTTACTACAATATCTCAATATACTAAATCTGGCCTTTAATCATTAGTGGCAGCTTTTTATTCAGCAAGAACAATATAAGACCTAATGTGATTGATGTAAAGTAAATTTGTTTTGTTATAGGTTAGGTTTATTAACAAATAAAAATTGTTGTATTATTATATATTGGTTAACTAATGGTCAGTGCTAGCAGTTTATTGTAATAAAATTTATTTTAAACTACCTACTTACTCACTTTAGAAAGTATTTGCTAGCTTAACTAAAAGTAATAATTTAGCAGGAAATTATAAAAATCAGTCCTTAAAATACATAAATGTGTAAAAATGTATACTAATAAATATATATATATTTTAAAATTAATTTTTTATGTTTCAGGAAAAGTTTTGCCAGGAGTTGCTGCCTTGACTAACGCATAATTATTTTAAATTTTATGTGTTTGCAATACTGCAATATTTATGTTATACATCTTGTGGTTTATTTTAATGTATTTTATTTTTTTTTGTACCTCTAGTTGTCAAATTGTTATACAATAATTCCGTGTTATCGGCAAAGTTCCAATGTCAATTAGTTTTTAAATAATTCATAATGTGTGTTTTTATTTGCATTATACAACATAGATTGGTTATTCTATTATTTTAATTCTGAATCATTTCAATATGAGTTGTGACCCTCTGTATTCCTTTTATATTCATCTGGCCAAGTGGTTGTGCATGACATCCAAATTTGTATTTAGCCCAACTGGTGTTCCGTCAAACTATTTTATTCGCGTTCCTAAAAAAAAGAAAAGGCTTGAAAATTGAACAGTTCATTAAAAGTTATACTTAAGGATATTTGTGGTGGTTTTTAAATTAAAATACATTTTAATGACCACTTTAATTATAATAATTTTGTGTCCCCAGCCCTGTATTAATATATAAAATACAAAAATGGGCTAACAATGAAAAAATATCACCTTTTATATTATATGTATTACAATTTATTATTGTTTTAATAGATACCTAATTTTTTTAAAGCGTGTACTTATAATAATAGATTATGATGTTTTCGTTTTGATAAAATAGTTTGCATTAAAATTCCATTGGTACTATACGAGATTAGCACTTAGCATGCCAGTGTTAAAGTTATGTATAATGCTCACAGACAGCATTTTATTATAAAAGATCTATGTTATTATCTAGACAGTATCTGTCACAATTATCTATAATTTCTATACATATTAATTTATCTATCTGTCGTGACTATATAATATACTATAGATGTCTGTGGTGTCTACAAGTTACAGCCGTTTTTTAGGGCAGATAGGAAATGAGGTATACTATCTTAAATTGTGTGTAAGACTGCAATGTTATAACCATTATTTTTGATAAAAGTGTCAAATTAAAAAAAAAAAACACCAACAGGAAAGAAAGGAAATGGCTTTAAATTGTTTATTAGAACTGAGAGTATTGAATTGGTTGTGCCTGTGGCTACAATTTGATTTTAGCGTTCTCATAGGAAAATAAAATTGCAATATTTCGATTGTAACCAATATCCAATATCTATCGTCATAAAATATTATTAGTAATTATTGTGCCTTATAGTTTATTTTTGAGATAATTAAATCAAATTATAATTTTTTTTTTTTACCAATTAATTTATTAAAACACGTAGCAATTGTATTTTAAACACATTATATTGCAGATAAATATTCACGTTTTACTCTAAATACAATTATAACTGACATTATAGTTGTATACTTTAATTGATAGGTATAATTTTATATCGGCCAATAAACATCAAATTGTAAATGATTGTCGGATAATGTTATTAAGTGAAAATATTGAATATTATTTTTGTTGACATTCAATATTTAGTTGTGATTGTTTGCTGCAGTTTGCATGAAAATATCAGTAAAATTATTGCTGTACAGTGTAATCCTGACACTTAAAGTGTTTAACCTAAGTAAAATTTAACTTTAATAGATCGGAAATCAATTAATATCTTTTTTTCATATTTAATAGCTGTGTATTTTCTAATAAAGTAATTTTAAATATGCATTCAATTGAGTATATACATTTTTTGAATTAATATTAACCCTTTTTTGCATATATTTGTTGAAAAAATAGGCATATTTATTATATTCTATTGGCCTATTTTATAGTCTCTGCGGGTCCTGATTTTTCCTTCTGTCGTACGTCTGAGACTTTGTGTTCTGAGGAATTGTATAAGACAAACGAATCGTGCAAATTATCCAACTCTAATACAGAGGAGTATTATAAATTAGCCGTATTTGTTCGCTTTTATTAGATGATGTCATTAATAATTTAAAATCACGGTTTTTATAAAAACATAACCACTTGAATGCTTTTTTAATCTTTCTCGTATACTTTATGACAAGTTTTTAAATGGAAAAACAACTTTATATTCATTAAATAAATCAGACGATAACGTTAAAGCAATAACAAACGATTTTCATCCACTTCTTTCAAATGAGAAAGACACGGTTATTTTCTTTATTACGTTACGAGTTTAGACTATGGAAACAAAAATGAAATCGTGAAAAACTTGAAAACATTTCGGTAAATTCCACGTGTGTTATGGAAATACGTACTTGCAAAATGTGACGAAGAAATCTTTCCGTCTTTTGACGATTTTAATAACTTTGCTAATAAGTAACGCAAGTGTTTACTAAGTAGACATTAGGAAAACTCAAAAAAAAATGACTGAGTTCAGAGACAAGATTGACTGGACTTGCTCTTTTAAACATTCGCCGTGTTATTAACGTAAACGTTACCGAAGTCATTGGACAGGTTTTCAAAAATCAAAAAAAAAAACAAGGATTTTGCATTATAATTTTTGGTATGAATGTATAATATATCGCATTCATATTTAATATATTTCAATTGTTTTTACAATTTATTCGTAAATAAATAGATTTCTTTTCAATATCCTTAGATTTTCTAATTGCCGATTGAAAGTTTCTTTTTCTTTTTATAGTCTGCAGACATTTTATGTTAATACATAATTTTCCAATCGAATTATATATATTATATTATGTTCATAATATAAATGGCCCCTCCTTAATAATTACCTTGGATTCGCGCCCGAGTCGAATCGAATAACAAGTGTCTTTTATCAGATTTTATTTTTTTTTTTTGAACACAATTATACTATCACATATAAATTACCTTATCACAGAACCTTAATATAAAAATTGATTTTGAAAATAAAATAATACAGAATCAATAACATTCAATCGTGGTAGTCCGTGAATTTAAATTTAACAAAATAACTATTTTTGCAATTACTTTAAGTCAGATTTAAGTAGATGTATAACCGCGATTTACGTGGGTTCAGTCGAACTTATCTATAAATTATTATTACTTTCAAAGGCGAACATTAATTGTAGAAGAGAACGAAGGGATACTATTATTGGCTACTTCAACACGTATTTACAACTGAAATTATAGGGATACGTGCAATTAAAATAACTGGATCGTGTAAAATACGTAAAAAGCTAAACAATTAGCTTATATATATAAATATAAATATACATTATTTTATAATTTTTAATAATATTCATATAGTTGGGTTGCACAGTGTAGAAGCAACATATTGTAAAAATTGCTGGACAGGTTATGTGGTATACTTTAATATATGAGGGCACTAGTTTCAAAGTGTACAATCGCCATGTTCCATAAAAATTGAGGTAGACATCGTTGCATATTCAATTGTCAGCGCTGAATATTCGAATAACTCACTATATTTGAACAAAAGGGTCTATCTCCGGTGTATTTTAAGATTGAAAATTGCATTTAGTTTCAAAAAGTACAATCTAATTATTGTCGAGCAAAATGGTCAATCTCCCGTGTATTTTTAAGCTTAAAAATAACATTTCGTTTCAAAACGTACAATCTCTAATCAAATAATATTTTTCATGAGTTTTACTATAAAAATGTTTAATCTTACTGTTGTGAGAGAGGCACATCTAAAAGCAAATTAAATCCCAATACACTCACCACTTTCTGTGGGACTGAAAATGAATACGACAAAGGTTCAAATGAGATTTCTTCCTGTAATCATCACGTTTTGAATTCGTCAACTTTTACTGATATTCATACTATTGAGCTTTTGTGTGATGGTTGCGCGGGCCAGAACAAAAACACAACACTAATTTCAATGTGTTGCAACTGGCTCGCCAAACAAAAAGTAATTTCAAAAATTTAAGTTGTATTCCCAGTAAGAGGGCACTCTTTTATTCCTCCTGATCGTGTCTTTGGTCACATCGAAGTGGAGTGCAAAAAGTAGGAAATAATTTTAGAACCTCAGGAATATTTGGATATTTTTTCAAAATATGGGACTGTCCTGAAAGTTGGAAAGGATGTTGAATATATGACTGGAAAGCTGAAACCAGCAACTTTATTAGGCCTCCAAGGACAGTGGCATTTTGCTTTTTCAAAAATGAAAAGAATGATTATTACAAAGAACTCAAAAGGCGTAGTGTTAGTCCGCGGTGAAGGCGTGTACAATTCAAATATTGGAATGGGAAAACCAATTACAAAAAAAGCAAAGAACATTATTAACATGAAGTCCTCCAAAATTCCAATACGGAATGTTGTCAACAGTAATAAAAAAACGGATGTAAATAACCTACTAGCTGCTCATTACGGAAATGAGTGGGAAAATGATCAGCGTTTAATTTTTTACAAATTTGTCATAGAGGCAGATGCAATACCAAGTTATGTTGAGGAAGACATATTATGTGAACGTCATGCGATAGAAAATGAAATCTAATAAAAAAATTGACTAACTTAATAATCTTAAGTATTTTTTATTTTTAACAATTTTTATTATTAAATTAAATTGTTTTGTGAACTTCTAAACTAAATAAAAAAAGAATAAAGACTTCTAATTTTTAGGTTTTCAATACCTATTTATTATTTACTAAAGTTATTTTCAAAACGAGCAATCTCTTACTGTTCGTTTTATACTATACAATCTCCAAACAAAATGTTGTCAGAACTAAGACAAAATCTTGTCTTTTTAAGCAAAAAACTGCATAACTATATGAAAAGGTTAAAAAAAATCGGAATGGAGAAAAAACATTTTTTGATTAACTTATTCGTTTTTTTTGGTTTTCTGAAAATTTAGTGAACGTGGAGATTGTACACTTTGAAACTAGTGCCCTAATTATATATATATATATATATATATATTTGTTCTTTACAGTTTCAGCATATTCATAGGTATAATTTCGTATTATTTATGTAAAAATCAATTTTTATGTTATGATTCTGATAAAAAGGCACATTTATGTGTGGGTGTGGTTGTGATAATAAAAAAAAAAAAAGTGTTGATAAAAGGCGCTGTTTCTAGACGCTTGTAATCGAATATGTTTTAGTGAGTGCGCGCTTTCGATTTTCAAATGGAATACGGCCATTTGTATGTTTTTTATAATTAATAAAACACAATAATAAAATTGGCATTAGGGTTTCTACAATACATATTGTATAGTTTTCTAACCTACGTCGGGGATCGAACCCAATGACGTTCATTCAAAATGTAATCGTAACGTCGGCATTAATAATTACCCCGATTTACTTGTTTACCCACGACGTTTTCAAAAAATATCGAAATAATAATAATTCGGCAGTTTCATTTTCAAGGTTGGTACTGTTTATTGTGTTATAGTTCTTATCACCCCATTTCTAGGACCGTGGTTCGTATTGTGATTGCGATAAACGCGTCGTTGTTATTGAAATTCATCGACGGCGTTGTCCGAATCCCATCGGTTTTCAATCAATTCCGGTTAGTAAAAGTCGTGCGTTATTCTCTCCTCGTTTTGTCTGCGCCCGGCGATGTAAGTGAACAAAATAATTATTACCGTACTCCTCGCGTGTTTTGTATTTATTGAATATTAAAAGGCAGTACACACACTGTGTAGGTATTGAACAATTCCAATCACTATAGGTTACTGGTGAAAATTTATATTTAAATTAAATTTAGCCAAATGTTTGATGGCAATACATAAACCATGTGTAGTGCGTAATTGACAAATCTTTTAGATTGCGATTACAAAAATTGATTAGTTATGTTAGTAGTAGACGCATACATTTTGTTTCTAATATTTGTGTATTTTTACTAGAATAGGTACTGAATAAGTATTAATCATGACCGAGAACGTAGAAGTTCTAATTGAAGACCAAGAATTCCAATTGGAACCTGATAATGAATTAAGGTTTGAAGTTGAAAACAAAAATGAAACTGTCGTATTAGAAGTAAGAAAAAATATTTATTAAATTAATTCATTACTCGGTTGAATAGATTAAAATCATTTTAATATTAAAAATGTTTATTTGTAGTACTTTTAAACACTAAATTATCATATAACAAAAACAGTTACCTAGTGTTTGTTGTTGTTAATAACAATATGATTATTGAAAAGTAATTATTAGCTAATACCTAATATATATCATTTAAGATTTAAATTGTGGGCAGGGGAGTGGACCGGTTAAATTAAAACATACATGAATATATTTAAATTATAATAATATTGTTTTATTTTCTATTTTTTAGTTAAGAACCGGACTTGCAGAAATTTTTGGTACGGAATTGGTGAAGGGTAAAGCTTATACATTTTATTTCGGAGCCAAAATTGCGGTGTTTACGTGGCAAGGATGTACGTTAAAATTACGTGCAAAAAAAGGAATTAGTTATATATCTAAAGAGACACCGATGGTAAGACTAATATATTGTACTTTGATACCTTTATGATTTAATAACGCTTTCTATGTATGATTTTTAAAAATTGTTTATAGTTTAATATAATTCACACATATCCATTTGGAATTCATAAAAGATATAGAAATACAATTAAATAGGTAACAATTATTTGACAAAGTGATATTTTACTATAGAAACTATAATATGTTTCCTACTCATATTGTAAAAGTATGTTTGTTTCTTTATCAATTATTCCAAAACGGTTAATTGATTTGAATAACATTTTAGGTTATTAAGGAAATAGGTCATAGAGTACTTTTTATCTAGGAATTTAATCCCTATAGGGTGGACAACACTTGAATATTGGTCTTGTACCTCAAATATTGCATTTTGTTTATTTATGGTTTGCATTTGCTTACTAAGTTAAAGTAAACCAGTTATTTTATTTATTTGGAATTTATAGAAAAAAATCTGTGGGCAGCAGAGCTCTGTCTGTAGAGTAAAATTGACTAAATAGAAATAAAGGTAGAGATTGTAGAAAGAGATGCGACGACATAGTTTTTTAATAAATATTAAAATGTCTACTGTGTACAGCTAAAATCATGGACAAAAAAGCAGACATGCCATCAATTACAATGGTTTAATTTGGCTTGGGCGAGGGCGTACGGGTACAGCTAGTGTAGATATAAATTTAAAAAAATGTATCTTATTAATGTTTCATCATACATTTTAAATTGAGAATTATAAATGCACATAAAATAAAATAGTAGGGGTAGAGTTTACTAGTTTAAGCTCAATTGAATTACTTTTTTAATATAATATTATTTGTTATATATGCCGGGTAACTTTTGCAGTCTTGCATAGAAAATACTGTAGTTAGGTATGTTAAAAGTTGTATGCAGTTATATTTTTAAATACTGTGAAATTACACTCAATTCATGCATTTAATATTTATTATTTTTGAATTTTCAGATGTTTTATTTGAATTGTCATGCATCACTGGAACAGCTACGACTAAAATCAGAAAATGAAAACCTCCGGGGTCCAGTTACAATGGTAGTTGGCCCAACCGATGTTGGTAAATCCACTCTGTGTAGAATACTACTCAACTATAGTGCACGAATGAATTCTCTTGGCCGTAGACCAATTTATGTTGATTTAGATCCTGGTCAGGGACATATATCAGTTCCGGGAACAATTGGTAAGTATATTATTGTTAAACGATGGTTATTACCTAGTCATGTCATAAATACTGTCTCTATTTATCAGTTGTTTTATAAATATTTTACAATTACGCTAATGACTTTGTTTTCGAATATAGTTTTCAATAAGTATCATATCTACTATTTCTGGTTAGTACGATTATTCACGTTACGTATAAAACATGGAATGGGATATAAAAGAAAATTGTATTGCTGCTATTGCATTGCATTATTTAAGTGTAATAAAACCATTTTTAACTTATTAAAACCGCTGAAAATAACAAAGATATTTGTTTATTGGACCATTAACCAATTCAAGGAGTTGAATACTATAGATGACAAGCCAAGAATTGGATGTCCATGTGAAACAGATAAAAGCAGCAGTCAAAGCTGTTGCACAGAGAATTCGCAGAAATCCACTCCGCAAGCAAAATATCATGGATAGAAAAATGAAGATTCCATCAAGAATCATGTCACACATAATTAAGGAAGGCCTTGGTGCTCATCGAAGAATCACCGGTCAACGATTGTCAGAAGCTTTACATAAAAGTAGAGTAACAAGTGCGAAGAAGTTAATTCAGCAGTGCGCAAAAAATGGTCACAGACAAATATTCTTTACAGATGAAAACATTTTTTCTGTAGTAGAAAAATTCAACCGTTAAAATGATAAATGTTATGCTCACAACTCTCGGGAAGCTGCTGAAAAAATTCAACAAGTAGAAAGAGGACATCATCTAGCCTCAGTCATGGTTTGGTGGGGAGTGTTATATGAGGGCGTTACTTAACTGCATTACTGTGAGTAGGGAGTCAAAACACGCGCAGTTAATTACCAGAGTAATATTTTAGAAAAGGTGTGAAGTCTTTAAGTGATACCTTGTTTGCAGGAAAGAACTGAACCTTTCAGCAGGATTCAGTGTCTGCACATAAAGCAAAAATGACACAACGCTGGTTGGAGGTCAATTAACCTGTATTTATCGGTTCTCAAGATTGGCCATCAGGAAGTCCAGACCTCAACTCTTTGAACTACTGATTGTGGAGTATTTTAGATGAGAAGGTGTGCTCTAAGCCTTATAGCAATATTGAATCATTAAAAGCTGATTTGGTAAAATCAGCTGTCTCAATACCTTTAGAAGTGGTGCGTGCTGTTATAGACGAGTGGCCAGAACGTTTTAAAAAGTGTGTAAATGCAAATAAGTGGACATTTTGAATAATATTTTTTTTTCAGTTACTTAGTTCATAAAGATTAAATTACATCAGATTTTTTATATTTGTTTTGTTTTATTTAATTAATATACAACTTTGTATTAGGGACAGAACTTATGGCATGACTAGGTATAATTGACAGTAAATGTACTAATATAAATTGGTTGTTAGGCGCAGTCATGGTCGAGAGGCCGGCTGAAGTGGAAGAAAGTTTCTCCCAAGCGGCACCACTAGTTTATCAATATGGACATACAAACATAAGTAATAATTCAACTTTATACAACATTTTAGTGTCTCGGATAGCAGAGGTTATTCATCAGCGGATGGAAGATAACTTTAGAAGTAATTTTAATCTATATACTTAAAAACTAAAATGTTAATTATGTATTTTGAATTTGATAAAAATGTTATAATATTGTAAAAATACAAATATTAAAAACCACTCTTACTATTCTATTCTCACCTAAAACTGTTCTATGAAACTGATTAACTGTTATATTAACAGTTATAGTAGAATATTGTATTTTATTATTTATATATTTACAATTTACGCTATTTAACTTAATTATTAATTATATATTTTTTTCAGTTAATACTTCTGGGATAATCATCAACACATGCGGTTGGGTTAAAGGCAAAGGCTACCAGCATTTGACTCACATTGCACTTTCTTTTGAAGTCGATGTTATACTTGTACTTGACCAAGAACGTGTGTACAACGAACTAGTGAGAGATATGCCAGAGTTTGTTAAAGTGGTTCTTTTACCAAAAAGTGGCGGAGTAAGTAGCTATTTGAAAATGTTTGATGACATAAAACTATTATTATTTAAAATAGAACAAAAATGTTTTCAAGATTAATACTCCATAAAATAACAATCAAATAAATGTAAAAGTTTATATTTATATACAGGGTGGGGCGTAAGATATGCATCGGTTTTGAAGGGCTATAGAATAATAACTAATCAACTTACAGAAATAAAGCGTATATTATTCGGTTCAGTAGACAATCTAGTTTTGTACATCAAATTTATAAGATGATATCGCTAAGATGAAAGCTAACAGCAGCGATGCAAGGCTCTTGATGGCGTTTCCGGAAGTTTTCAAACGCTTGTCAGCACATTTGGATGGGTATAGCCATAACTTTCTCCCTAAGTTCTTCTAGGATATGCGGACGATGTTTTAAAACTTTTTCCTTTAGGTATCCCCAAAGAAAAAAGTCACAAATGCTCAAATATGGTGAATAAGCCACTCCTCATCATCCATCAGAGAGACCAGGTACTTTGGGAACATTTGTCTCAATTTCGCCATTGAAATTGGAGCTCTGTGGGATATAGCTCCGTCCTGTTGATTTTGTCGAGGTGAAACTAAATCTTCATGCACAGTCCCCTTTAAAGATCGGTTTGGCATGCCCAAAGCAATTGCATTCTTACGGACTGAGTACCTTGCTGACTGTTTGATTGTAGCTCTTACCAGGTTGACATTTCAGGTGTTCATACCATTCTGGGTCTTCCAATTATCCTAGGAACCAGTGTTTTTCAATTCCTGAGCCCAACGTGTAATTGCATTACCAAGAGGGATGTTTTCACCAAGTGTAATGTCAAAGTATCATCAGTAGGCTCTCTGAGTGGTGATAACAAAACTGCCATTATCGAAAAACGTTCGTACAGTAAACTCATGTTGCTTTCCCGTTCAAACGATGGTGGCAACTGAAAACTAGATGTTACTATGAACACAGCCCCTTCCTACTTTCTCCCACCACCACAGGCCGAGTGCTGACCGTTTAAAACCGATGCATATCTTACGCCTTACCCTGTATATATATATTTATATAAATGTACGAAATACAAATAAATAAACAATGTGTAGAGAAAAAAAAAAAGGTATTTTATAGGTTGTGTGAAAATACAACTGTTTTTAATTTTAAATAATTATCAGATAATTGAACAACAAAGGCGAATAACCTAATAGTGACCATTGTGATATTATTCAATGATGTTTTGTTTTAAATTAAAATTGGTTTCATTTACACTCAACCTATATAATACTACAGGATTGGTTTCCTTTTCTCTTTTTCTACACATTTATTTATTTGTATTATATATACTAATAATATATATTTTACATTTATTTGATTGTTATATTCTTGTTTTGCGCTCTATATTTTTTACAGTTAAAATAGATCAAGTTTTCTACTCCTTTTATCAAGCAAGCTTTCAATGCAGATATAATATTATAGCGTGACAATTACATACAGATTAAGATAATATAAATAAAATTCATCAAGTTAAACATCAAAATTGTACAATCATTATAATAGTGTAACAATAAATACAATTTTAATAGTTTTAACTTATTCTGAAAGACATAATTATGTACATAAATATTATTTTAAACTACAGACTATTAAGCTTTTAAGAATCATACTGATTAATACATTTAAATCCATCTTTTTAACCTCATGCTAAATATTTGTAATATTTCCATTCATTTTGTGCTAATAAAAAAAATGTAATTTTTTCTTTTATTTTATTCTATTTTTTCTACATTTAGGTGGTTGTAAGAAGTAGCAAGTTTAGATCGGAAGGAAGAGAAGCGCGTATTCGCGATTACTTTTACGGTTCTCCCAGGAATGTATTACATCCACACACTTGTGAAATAAGATATTCTGACATAAAAGTGTACAGAATCGGAGCTCCACACATTCCTAATACATTGATGCCGTTAGACATGCAAAAAACTGATTTAGAAAAAAAACTTGAGCCCGTAACACCGGGTAAATATTTTAATTCTTTGTGCCATAAAGATGATTTTATTTAAATATTTTCATAAAATTGTTTAGGGCCAAATATGATGCATCACGTGTTAGCATTGAGCTTTGCCACTACCATTGAAGAAGATGTTATTAGGACCAGTGTGGCTGGTTTTGTTTGTGTGTAAGTATCATTTATTGTTAATATTTTAAGAAATATTGAATTATTAACAGTATTATAAAATGTATTTTTTTTTTCACTAGAACAAATGTTGACCAATCTCGACAAACCCTAACGTTATTATCACCTCAACCAAAACCATTGCCTGAAACAATATACCTTATGTCGGACGTACAATTTATGGACAGCAATTCATAAAGTGGGCGACGATAAAATTCTAAAGGATTGAAAGCTAATGTATTCTATACAAAATAAAATTTTTAATGATAGTTTACTTTCTCTTTAATTTTTATTCAAGATTTACTATGAAATGTATAATAAGTTATGATTTATGAAGTACACTGGTCGTTATTTTTTTTTTCTTGCAAGGCACATAATTACATCTACACTATAAAACTGATTTTTTTTTAAAATTTTTTTATTTGCAATCTTATTAATAAAAAATATCCATTATTTTTAATTGCCTTTTCGGTGGTGCATTTAAAGCTAGTATTAATTATTATCAATTATTTTTAATACATTATTGTATAATTTATTTCGTAGACATATATAATGCAATGTGTATTTATTGCATTTTGTAAATGAAAATTAGCGATTACAGTAGGGGACCACATGGAGATAAATAACACTTGTTCTTGTGAAAACCAGGACAACACTGATTCAAGTGCAAAGTGTCAATATACAACTTACCATCAGTAAGCAGAGGAGGGGGAGTGGCAATCAAATTCAGTTTGGGCCACTCGACATTTTTTTCCCTAATTAAATATACTAAACAAATTATTTTTTAGAGAATACAAAACTATATAAATTATATTCAATAATAATAATAATAATGTATTCTGTTATATAAAAAAATATTGTTGTGTACTGAAAAATTACTTAATCATGTATAATAATACAACTGAGAAATATGATTTCACAATAGAGAGTTAAAATTTTTGTCGGATTTGCTAGATGTACTGGTTAACTTTTAAAATGAATTGTAATTTAAACTGAGATAATAATAAACTATGAGTTTATTGTTGTCATTTTACACCGGTTGATCAGGCTCGTATACATCGAGTACAACTGAGTGGGTGGTGAATGAATTAAACGAGCTCCACTGGACTTTGGCCAACATTTGACTCGTTTCTGATACGACCGACCCGACCAACATCCTACTTGTTCAATATTTGTGGCTATATTATTTCCGATTTTGTGTCAGAATTAATATCTACTCGCACATTAATTTATTAGTATATATAACGGTTGATAATATACACGTATAATTGTTTTTGAAATTAATTTTTAAAAAATTAAAAATACTTCGTGTTTCAGATATTAAGTTAAATTTTTATATTTAGTAAAGTATATGTGTTATAAATTATAAAAAAAAAAATTTATTTGTATGCGTTTTACTTTTTTCGTTCTTTCGAATACCTGTTGAAATAGAAAATTATAAAATATTTTTTTTTATAATTCACAAATTATGTTTGGAAATTATGTTGATCATATGTTGTTTATATGTGTTTGCGTACTTCGAAATAGCGACACAAACTAATACACTATACTATAAAATAGTATAAACACAGCATTTACCTCTTATATTTCGCGTATAATTTAATAACACCAAGTGGAGAGTCAAAATCAACACTTTCAAATCATCAAATGTTTACTCTCCGTAAAGGCACTTCCCCTGCTGTAACTTTGAACAACTCCATAATTCCTATCTCATCAAACGCCCGCCACTTAGGCATGCATCTTGACAAGCGACTCAGTTAAAACACAATTGCTCAACCCCAACGACGCAGAAACCTATACTTTTCATTAAATTAAAAAAAAAAAAATAAATAATAACGTGTACAAATCGCTGTAAATGCCTATCAGCCAAGCCAACAAACATACAAAAAATGGTTATGTCGGTTTCCGGTTATATATAAACTAAAATAATCTAATTTCGTCCGAAAATAATCAAATCGATTCGCTTCTCTTCCGACGTATCCGACCAGTCTAGTGGATGTGGCAAATAAGTGGCATCCGCGTGACGAAATTTTCTACGGCACCCGAAAAGACTTTCGTGTGCCCATATACGTTTATAGACCTTTAACACATTGACGGACACTACTACTATAGCAGTAATTTATAATTTTGATGTTAGGTGGCATGACTGCTATAACAGTAATAATTTTTGTACTGCTAAAGCAGTAATAAAAAAGTGCGTTTTAAAAGCAGGTTATAGGAATTTAGATAAATGAAAACTGTCCGTCAATGTGTTAAGTAACATATAGTGTATATCAACAAAACCGAATTATCGATTGCACGTATACGTATTATTCGTAATAATCTATATTTCATAACGATGTTATTTTTATTGTTTGTATTTTTTACTGGCACATTGCGTAGATGAAGTAGTGTATGGGTAAGTTAATGTCAAATCACTACTCGTTCGTGTACCGAGCGAGTTGTATGAGGTATTTGTATTATCGTTAAACAGATTTGTAAATTGTTTGGACGAAATTCGCCAATTTTTACATGAAAATAAGAAAGAAACTTCATAATACACGGAATGGCCAACGACGATGGATGTTTTTCACAGATATAAAATTATATTTAAATACTTTGAACAAACAGTGGCAAGGACGTATGGAAACGATTGTAGTCATTAGGAGGTTAGTTTAATAAAATGCTTTCCAATTAAAATAGATAATATTTTTTATTAAAGATGTCAAATCTGGAAAATTTGAACGCTTCCCAAAACTGAATAAATAAAATGCTAGGTGGTGAAGTGGACATATTTGAACAAACCAATTGAGATTTTACCGATGAATTTATATTTGCCGACAGATATTCATGGTGTTATTATAAAGTACAGTTTTCATGATTTTAAACGAATCGATTGGATTGAATTATTTTACTATCCGGGTTTATTCGACGGGCATGTTATTCTCAAGCTATTTAATTGTTTGGATTGGACGCAATTAGAAAATTTCGAAATGCGATTAAACGATTGGCAAAAGAAAATGAAATTTGTGAATATGCGAAAGCGCATCGAAGAAACAGATTGCGGTTTATTGACAAAACGGTATTAGAAATATGGAACAATCTTCCAGATACCATTTTTTTTTTTTCAAAAATTAACTATTTCATTGTTAACGTTCTTCTCTTCAATTTGTGAGTCTCTTTCCTGTATTAAATCATGAACATTCAAAGACACAGAGAAACAGATAACCTAGGAAGATTCATGACATGACAAATCTTATAAATAATATGGAGCAAAAGGCGTCTAACAAACAATAAAAGTTGATTTTTTTTTTCTCCATTATTATCGTTCAATTTTTCATTTAAATTTCGTGAAAATTCTCTGTGTTATAAACATGACTAACCTAACCCCTAGTGCGACTGAACATTTTATTTTTTGTCGAATTGTGTGGTAAATTGGCTCATTGGACAAATCCTGTTCGCCGTCCCCTGGGACCGGTCGGATAAATATAGTCACAACAACTATCGATGACGTACAACAAAATAGCGTTCGTAGTACGCACAGACCGGAACGGGACTAACGCAGCCGTCGCCAGAGCGAACGGATGGGACAGGCCGTCCCGGAGTTGAGAATGTGAATTGCCGCATGGGACTATTAGGTGGGACGCGCGAACGCGATCCCCGCTACCAAAAATTACGCGCCCGAGGTATTCGCATAAGGAATACTCGCAGGGGTCAACCGGCCCGATGTGCAATGGGCAAGTCTCGACCTGGAGGAACCGCCTCGTTGATCACGGTTAACCTCGACGCCAAGTAAGTATACCGCGCGGCCGCACGGACGGCGTACTTATTACGATAGAGTTCCGCCTGCCCAATGTCGAGTCACTCCGCGACGCGACCGTCCGGGACCCGTCCGCGACACGACCGGGATACGGACGCGTCCGCCGGTGGCTCGGGTACGACGCCGGTTTGCGGCCACCGCACGACGGCCGCATATCGGCCGCGATACGCGACACCGAGACGCCAGACACCCGTCGGCCACCCCGATTGCAAAGCGGACCGATACGTCAGCGCCATCTACCGGGGCAGCACCTACCCGCCGCCACTAGCGGATCGGCAGAAATTATTGTATCGCTAGAGCCAACGGTTTGGGTCATTCAATCGGCCCGCCGACGACCGGGATTGAAATTCGTAATATTTTTGTGTTCAATCGAATTCGATACGGTAATGTTGAAAACGCGGTGGACCGATTGCCGTTCGGATGGAAATCGAAAATCTGTGTACGCATTTCATTCGATAGTTATACGTTGTTATCCGGATCCGGGACGTGTAAAATACTCGTGGCGCGCTCTATTCGTCGAACGGTGCAATTGTTAAACAATAAAAAATCGTATAGTAAAGTGACGGGCAAGCTACGAGAAAAATAATTTTCGTTACTCGGTCCATGTTTAAACGTACTAATTTATTATTTGAACCATTGCCGTATTATTATCGTAAATAGACGGACATAGAAGCGTTTTCGCGTGACGGGCGCGTTTCCGCATCCAGTCGCTAGATGGCGCGCAAAGCGGTTTACTTTAGAGACCTGTGGGCGGCCGGCGGTTCGCGCGCCGCCCGTCAGACTTTGGATCGGCAAGAAGCTTTCGGCTCGGAGATTCGGAACCGAAGGCGGGTTCCGAAGGTCTCGGCGCACGTACGGAGACCCGAAGGTGCCGGACCGGTATCGAAACGAGCCGGCGGCCGTCAGTGGTACGACCACGGTCGACCGGACTCGGGATCGCATATAATGGCTCTCGACACTCCGAACAAGCATACTTACCTGGCGTGGAGGTCAACCGTGATCAATCAGGCGGTTCCTCCAGGGTGAGGCCCGGTCATTGCACATCGACTGGGTTGACCCCTGCGAGTATCCCTAATGTGGATACCTCGGACGCATAATTTTTGGTAGCTGGGACTGCGTTCGCGCCGTCCCTTAAATTCACATTGAAAGAGGTCTTAACGTACTACTTTATGCTATTTGTCGTTGTTGGTCACGACTTTTAGATTAAAGTACTTCGATATACTTTATTTAGTATTCGTTGTTATTCGTGTTCACGGATATTTTTTACAGGAACACGTTGGCCGTCGTGTTACCCGCGCCTGTTTATTTATTGGCCGTGGGGGGAGCTGTGAACACCGGGGGACTCCAATGTAATTTTATTAGTTCCGGTGATAAATGTATTAGAAATTAATTTTAAAATCTTTCCATCATTTATTGTTTAGAGATACAAATATCTAAATAAATAATTATGAGTTTATACGAGCGGTTTTCGGTACAAAAATACAAATTATGTACGTATGTGGGGGGGGTTCTCAAAAATTCTCTAATAACGTACAAATGGTTGAATGTCGTCATTCGTGTGAAAATGTATTATTTTAAAAATCAGTACCCCCTGTACGCGTATTTCGACGATTTCATTCACAAATATATTATTTAATAAATCGCTTTTTACTTGGTTGTCGTTTAAGCAATATCGAACGCGTGTATCGCACGCGATAATAAAATCAATTTCGTTCTATACGGTGTACCCGTAGCTGTGATTTTTTTTCTCTTAATATGGATAAATTTTCAATTGAACGGCCTTCAGACTTGTACGAGTAGCGAATGTTGCCGATGAGAATAAAAAAAAATTAAACTGTCAGGGAAACTACAACGGACCCTCCCTAGCCAATCAACGAGAAATAGAAAGGGAGGGGAAAAAACTCGATTTTGTTGAGCATCACCGAAAAAGGAAACGTATATATCAAGATAATTTTTTAAAATTTACTATTATCGATGAAAAAACGTGAGCATATATCGCCTCCTACGTGTGTAATATGTCGTTTGGAAATATCGGCTTCCGAAAGCATAAAAAAACCAAACCCCCTATACGTTTAAACGACATTTCGGAACGAAACATCACCAATTCCGTAAATAAAGATATGAACAATTTTTTTTTTAAAATACACGAAAATCCATTAAAGGTTCAGACAAATGTTTTTTGCATACGTTTTCAACGGTTTTATACAAAAATCTTTAATCGCGCATCGGCTCGAGGTTTCATACCGAATATCGAAACTATAATGTCAAACATTCAACAAGTTTTCCATTAAAACATTATTCAAGCATACAAATTATTCATGTTCTGTTATTTATTGTTCGAAGGGAGGGAGTCGCTGTTGGAAAAAAGTTCAAAACCACTGGTGTCTAGTCGGTGGAATACGCAACGTGGTCCAGACGGGGGGGGTTTGTATCGTGTGGATTTTTTTGCCCGAAAACGGGGAGTGGGAGGTACCTATAAAAAAAAAAAAACCAGATCACGAGGGGGCTGAATCGTAAATTAAGTTGTGCAATCGAAAACCGAAGAACAAAAAAAAAAAAAATACAATTTACAGGCGGGCGGTTGGTGGTTGGCCCACTCTTCGCGTCGTCCCAAAACACTCTCTTCCGGATTGGCTTAACGACTGGCGATCGGGCAAAACACCACCGCCGCCGAGTCGAATACATCGGCAAAGTTTTGCGATATTATTTAGTGTCCGTCATAATGCAAATTACAATCGTTTGCCGATGATGATAATTTACACACGACACGATCCGATTGGCGGTCTTTAAACTTAACGAACCGCGGTGTTCGTCGCTAAAAACGGAAACGACTTCAATAACAAATACGAACACGTTGCGGACGCGTTCCTTGCACCGTAATAAACACAAATTGCTACACGTCGACGAGGACAATTGCACAAAAAAATCCATAAAAAAATACTACGCCACTTCTTCCGTCGTTTACGCTAAACAAATCGTACGCAAATGTTTAATACTTGTGATTGTTTAAAAGTTAATCGTTATTTTTTTTTTTTTCTAGGGTTGCTTCGGGATTAGGTTTTCAACGGCAGCCCCACCCCCCTAATATTGTTTAAGGAAGTTTTTTTTACTAATATATTCCTACGCTCCGGTTGTAGTAATGTATGGCGGCCATTGTGTTTTAACATTTTTCCGACGCAATATTTTTACTTACGTTCGACGGGACAGGTAAACGTATCTGTTCATCTCAGAGATCGCGCCACGCATTCTGGCCGTACGCCGTTAAATAATAGTAATAATACAAATGAGGACGCTAGTTTCAAAGTGTACAATCTCCACGTTCACTAAATTTTCAGAAAACCAAAAAAAAAAAAACGAATAACTTAATCAAAAAATGTTTTTTTTTCCATTCCGATTTTTTTAACCTTTTCGTATAGTTATGCAGTTTTTTGCTTAAAATGACAAGATTTTGTCTTAGTTCTGACAACATTTTGTTTGGAGATTGTACAGTATAAAACTAACAGTAGGAGATTGCTCGTTTTGAAAATAACTTTAGTAAATAATAAATAGGTATTGAGAAGCTAAAAATTAGAAGTCTTTATTCTTTACAAAACAATTTAATTTAATAATAAAAATCGTTAAAAATTAAAAAATACTTAAGATTAATAAGTTAGTCAATTTATTTATTAGATTGCAACATTGATTTCATCTTCTATCGCAGGACGTTTACATAATATGTCTTCCTCAACAAAACCTGGTATTGCATCTGCCTCTATGACAAATTTGTAAAAAATTAAACGCTGATTATTTTTCCACTCATTTCCGTAATGAGCAGTTAGTAGGTTATTTATATCCGTTTTTTTTATTACTATTGACTACATTCCGTATTGGAATTTTGGAGGGCTTCACGTTAACAATGTTCTTTGCTTTTTTTGTAATTGGTTTTCCCATTCCAATATTTGAATTATACACGCCTTCACCGCGGACTAACACTACGCCTTTTGAGTTCTTTGTAATAATCATTCTTTTCATTTTTGAAAAAGAAAAATGCCACTGCTTCTCATTACAAATCTATGAATTGTCTAAAATAAAGAAAGAATGCAATACTACATTAATAACATTTTACATCCGCAAGATAAAAATATTCATTTATCTCAAATTATAGATTTCATACAAATTTATATATATATTTCACATTTCTCCTGTTTTGCAATATCGTTTATTTTTTAAGTTTATTAAGTTTATTAAAAGTCTTTGATTTTTGTGTATGCATAGAATACAAAACTATTTACATCCACCCACCTCTCATGATTTTTATTTAAGTGAATAAATTATTTTGTCCCCCTCCAGTTAAGTTAGGTTAGGTCACTGCCACTGTTTTTCTACTTTTCCCGATTGTTTTCCATAAACAGTATGAACATAGGCGGATAATTTGTCACATGTGTGGAGTGGGACTTGACATGATGAAATTGTTTAAAAAGTTGTAATATGTGTAGTAGAGAGATTATAATCTTCCGGAGTGCTTGATAACGTTATGGGGGGGGCTAAAGTCCCCCCCAATATCCGATAACACATCCATAGTTCTTTTCATTCGTTCGTCTTCTTCTTCGTTTTTAACGTTCTCTGTTTTCAAAGTCATTTTTAGTGTTTTTCTCCCGCACCATATTTCAAAAAGCTTTAATCGTTTTTCTTTTGCGCTTTTAGAGAAACGTTCATGTTTCTGTCCATACAAAGCTCTAAACTTTTTCCGGTCTTTAGACTAACAGTGTTCGCCTGGAATAGGTTTTTCTTCTTGTAGAAAGCCTGTAGTTTTGTCTGTGCTATTCCGCAGCCCTTTATGTCCGTCATGCCTTTCCAATCGCATGTGACTTAACTTCCTTAACCTGTATAACATTGAACAGTCTCCGACTTTTAATTTTCAACCTTATGTTCGAATCCAATGCCCGTTCACTGCATATTACTATTTTCAATTTCATTTTTGTTTTTATATTAATTTTCATTTTATATACTCTTTGCAGCTACCATATATTTTTTTGTTAGCACGTTGCCCAATTCTTCTTTATTCTCCGTTATTATACTGCTACATCGTCCTTAAATACCATTATTTTGTATTCCTTCAATCTCTTCTTCCCTTATTTTTTTTTTTTTTTTAGTAGGTTGGGTTCAATAGATGAATTAAATAGCGAGGGTGATGAGATACATAGTCTAACTCCTTTTTCGACCTAAGGTTCTTCCCATACGGTTTACTTTATTTCCCTTTATTAACATAGTATTTTCATTTAAATATAACTTTTAAATAATCTTTAATATCGATGTTTTTAACGTCTTTCGGAATAATACTAAATCATTTTTTCTCGGTTTACATTATCGAACTGGAGGCTTTTTCCGGGTCTACAAACGCTATACACAAAAAAATAACGAAATCTGTCGTTTTGATATCGAGCGGTACGGAACACCGAAATCCTTATCTCGATATTTTCGTTTGAAATTCATTTTACGACGCGTATAAAACTTTCTTTAAATACCTCTGTAGCACACAAATCGGACTGCTTAGTATGTAGAAAAAATGTTTAGAGACCAATAGACTAGCAAACTCTGTTAATATTGTTTTAAGTACGTCTGGACGAGCGAAATTTTCAGTAGAACGGGGTATTATAGACGAGTCGTTATAATTTTTTAATGTCGTAGACTTTAAACAGCCAGACATCGTTAAGGATGTTAACCATTCGTATAATGTGTGAAAACAACACAGACATGTAGTGTGTACAATATTTTACTCGAAGTGTTCAGTTTTGTACTGTTTAGCATTCGGTTTTTCGAAATTTTTGATTTTAATGTATTTAAATTCTATTTTTTCGTACAATTTTAATTTCTAAACTCTAACCTAAACGCCTATAATTTAAATACTTTAAAAAAAAAAAAAACCATTTCTCTCGCACCAATTTCGATAATAATAAATAAATATATACGAATAATGGAACTGCATTTCGTATAAAGTCAATACTAGTAAAAGACTAGTAGTAAAAAGTACTAAGTTTACTTGTGTTATAACACAAGTGCATTTTATTTCAATATTCCATAATGGAATATGACGAAAATTGTATTTGTAAAATAAATTAAAACGCGTTTTTTGATTCGAACGGCGGTTTTTTATTTTAGTAATTGACGCCCACGATTGCTAGTCGTGGGAATATAATTATATTAACGTAATCTTTAGAAAAATAATTATAAAACTTAGTGTTTACGAGTATACAACCAGAATACAGTGACGTGAAATGCGAAATTTTCTTAAAGTGCCAACAGTGATGTAATTGTAAGGGTGCAATGAAGGGCACTTGCTCACCTGACATTTTTTTGGGGGGAAGAAGGGCAAAGGTACCATATTTCCCCCTTCAGGTATGACAACAGTACGAATCTCTGAATCTTCTAAAATAAAGAAAGAATGCAAAACATTAAGATAAAAATATATTTCTCCTTAAATTATTTCATTAAAGTTTATATATAATATTAGCTGTCCCGCACGGCGTTGCCCGTGAAAAATTGGAATTACTCGTGAATTTAACCCTCTACCCCACGTCCAACATTATCGGTCTTATCGCGGTCTTTTTATTCTTTCTTCTCGTTAATCTCTTTACCGGCGTTGATCAGTGAATGAGTGAGTGGGGGGGGGTATTTGGCTTTTATCTATATTTATAAAAAATGGACGTATGAAATGAATAGACACAAAATCTACCGGAGCGATTTTATCGCGTTCCATTGCAAAATGTTACTCTGTACTATTCTGTTAGGTATACAAAATAATAAAGTAGGTACACTTTATCATAAGTGAAATAATATTACGACAAAGTACGATAAAATTCGTCGTCGTCGGTAGCGACTTTCGTCGAGCATTGCGATAAAAAGAAATAACCATTCTACAAATATACCGACCATGCGATTATCAATAATATCATTACACCGACACAAAAAGTTACGCAGGATACATAATATGTATCTCAATCAACTTCGGCACGGATATTGTAGAACATAAAAAGACCTAAACCAAAAATGAAAATTAATAATTTTAAATATACCTATTTAGGAGAGGTACGCGAAAGATTGGATACTATTTTTGAATATTTTTGTTTAAAAACTTTGTTTATAAAACACTGGTATACAATTTTAACAAAATTTTCATTCTTCGCTATGTGAAAAACCCCGAGAAAATATCGCGATAACTATTTAAAAAAAACCACAAAAAAAAATCGGGGTATCGTGGCGTCGGAAACGATATCTTTTCACGTATTCACTATATTTTATTACTTTAGATGTTTAACAATTGTATATTTACGCGTAATACACATTTATAAACATAGCGTTGTTACTCATTTTTGTTATTTTATGTAAATTATGCGAACACACTCGTCTCGATTACTTGACTTCATTCAGTTAAAAGCCGCACGAATTCACCACGACGGGTTATGTAACTTGTGTATTAACAACTTCGGTATATTATAATATTTGTATAATATTATATTATTAATAATGTGTAACAGACATAATGTTTAACATACCTACGTATAATTATATTAGATACACACAATAATACGATGACGCCAACCGCGGTGTGGTTAAGAGGACGCCACGCCCGGATATTATACTGTGTCCTATAAAATTACGTATCTACGTGTGCGCGAATTGTTTAGGTTGACATTAAATTTCAAGTACAGATAAAACATATTTAACCATGAGAATATATTCGAGGACAGTATTTCTAAAATTGTGTCAAACGAAAAAACGTTTTTGATTTTTTTTTTTTTTTTATTATTATTATTATTAAATAACCAGTAACTTTTTGGTTTGACAATATTTTAGAAAAACAGATGTTGGAAATATTACATCCTATCCATTAATACGTTGCTAGTGAAACTATCGTTGCTTAGTTACCAAAAAACGTATTTTTTTTTTCTTCGCATTCTATAGATATAAAAGCCAAATACCACACTCACTCGCTCACTAATCAACGCCCGGCCTAATCTGCTGGACCTAAAGACTTAAGTGTGTGTGTGTGTGTGTGTTTCTGTGTGAGAGAGACAGAGAGAGTGTGTGTATGTGTGTGTGTGTGTGTGAGAGAAAGAGAGTAATATATCTTATGGCGTAGTGGTGAGGGAAAGAACTTTTAGAAATCTATCCCTTAAGCCTTAAGGGAATGAGCATTCCGGCACATGAATTCTGTTTTTATTATTAGATTGGGTTTTTCACGGGCAAGAAAATACTTTTTTAAAAGAGATTAGCTGACCCAGCAATGCTTTACTATTGCAATGTATTTACAATATTATTATGTATTATTGTCCTGCCCATGTCACTATTTTAAAAAAAAAAAATAGGTGGAAAGCCATGTATTGATGTATTTTATGTAACTAAATGTATTTTACTTTGTCATTTCAACCGCTAATCAACAAAAATAATTTAAGTCACAATTGAATGAAGTCAGTATTTCACGTCGAACAAATATTAATTTTTTTTTGTTTTTGCTGTGACATAATAATTTCGTTCATTGCAATGCTTTATGATATACGAAAAATTTTTTTTTGTTGTCTGGCGTGTAAACAAATAAAGCTGATGGTTTAACTTGTTTTCACTTATTACCATAGATACCCGCACAGCACAGGGATTGCACTACAATAATTAATAACAGTTTTTTTTTATCCGTGTTACCAAGGTAACTCATAAATCAACAAAAATAATTCGAGTTTTGTACTAAAAATACCTAAAAATCGAATAGGGGTGGATTCAATAGCTATAAACCTTTTTCAAACAACGTGTTCCGTGTTTTCGTAATCTTTTGTTCATTTTTACGTACTCTATTTACATTATAATTACAGTAAAATGGATCAAAATCGTATATTAGAATTATTAGACTGCGATGATTGCGTGTAATGACTAATCAAAAGAATTGATAAAAATGATTATAATGATAAATGATTATTATTATATTTGAATAATAATTAATTTTTAAAAACATTTCAGGTTTAATATCATTTCTTTTTATTAAGAATTTAAGAAATTAATTTCAATTTTTGTTTAATTCAGTTAAACTTGAAAAGTTATTTATTGAGTTTATTAAAGTTTTATTATGTTTTCGAACATTTTTACTTACATAGTTTAGATAAGTAGCTATAAAGTTTTTTGAAATTTTATTGTTATTTGTATTTTCGAAAATTGTTATTTTATTTTGTATTAATAATTAATTAGATTATTATTATTTTTTGTACAATTTTTAATGATATAAATAATTGTCTATGCTGTTTAAAGGACCACATCATGCATAATAAAACCAATTTTTTTTATAGAACTTGAATGATGTACAATAAATAGTATTGGGGTACAATTGTACTCCGCGTGACTAACAGAGGGTTTTAACGATATTTTTGGTTTTGTTTTTGTTGATTTCTGGATTACGTTGGCTACAAGGAAGAAAAAACATTTATACAACCTACCGGTTCATCGAGGTCCTCCCAGAATCGTTTTCGACTGCAACGATCTATCGTTGATTTATGCGTATAAACTAAATTTCCCAACTAAACCATCCCAAATTCTTCTCACCACTTCCTTACAAAAGTGGCTAATAAGTAAATTCAACAAGTACGTTTTAAGCACGACGACCGTTTATGGACTATTTTTTTATTTTTCAGCGATATACAAATTTAAATGATGTACACTGATAAACGATAGTGTTTCGGCGGTGTGGTGCAAGTCCGGCCGAATGTCGGATGCTGGAAAACACATCTAATATCGATATTTCAAATCCATCGAAGGTCGCGCACACACACACCGTCTGAAGATTAAAACCACCTGTAGTACCCGGCGACGCGTGCACTCGGCGTTACTCTAGATTGATATACGTATTATAAAATATTTTTTGAATAACGTCTTGCAGTCAGTCAACTATTTTTAATCATCCGGTATTATATCGCTTGTATATACACACGCACGAGCGTATAAAACTTATTACGCTGCGTAAGATAGAATATTATACACGATATATCATTAAAAAAATATATAAAAAATATTCGTTTTGACAATGCACTTGTCGGTAAAAAAAAAAAAAAAAAAAAAACCGGCCTATCTCGCCAGTTTCGTTTGCAGTTAACGAATAGGTACGAACATACGTAGGAACGACGACCGGTCGACTAGTATTTATTTATTTATTTATTTATTATTTTTTAAATTTTTTTTTTTTTTTTTACTACAACGATACCCAGAGAGAGTGTGAGAGAGAGATACAAAAAAAAAAAAAAAAAACTATAACCACTAAAAAGCAAAAGTAAATCATCCGGTTACGTTCGCCTACATGTATAATAATATTATTATAACGTAGTCGGATAGTTTGTTGCGACCGCCGAGTCCGAGAAAAAAAAAAATGATTAATTTATAATTTATCGCCGAATCCACGAGATCGTTTTATCGTAATAATACTATTATTATAACTATACAGCCGACAAGCAAAAATCGTATTTTAGTTGTACGAGGTATGTACCAAAAATTGTTCAAAAAGCGTCGAAGTGATGCTTCCCGAGCACATCTGTTTTTGTATAGATTCTCTAAAAACGTCTATACTTTGATGTAATATATATTTTTTTTTTTGTAAAATATGTTTTTCGCGTTTAGGAGGATTGAATGTTTTAAACATACGGAAATTAATCCTACATTACATTTTATATTTATCTTAATTTATCTCGACGAAACTTTTCGAATATTTTAACCAAACATTTTTTTTTTTTTTGTTTTAAAGTCTACGATATATTGTTTTACAATGCTAAACATAATATAGTATACAAAAATATATTACATCATGTTGCATGATATTTATATTTACATGATTTCAAAACTTATTATTAGTTTGTGATTATTATTTTGAAGAGTTGATCGGTGTGTTACGTTTCGTTCATAATTATCCTAAGCGTACCTATGCCTATCCTTGTACATTATAATTATAACTCTTGTTATTTAGGAAATCGAGGAGACGACGTGCTTAGATTTCAGAAACTATTATAATGCAACGGAAATTTATTCGGTTTTTTTTTTTTTATATTAGCATTTCTATAATAATGCGAAATGACAGAATATCGATTATTTTACTATTGTTACTAGCCGGTTTTACTATATCTCTCTTTTCGTCAAAAAAATAAAACACAAAGGTAAAATTATTATTTTATAATACCTACCTTATTTTATAATAATAATTTTAGACGGTTCATCGTGGGACGTGAAATTCCTAGGTGCACGTTATTTTCGAAATACTTAGGCTAACACACATTGCTGCTAGTTATTTCAACAACACGATTTTTAATAAAATAAAAAAAACCTCCGTGCGCATTCGTCTAAAGGAAAATATGGTCGCGCCGTCCGTCACAATGGATGGATCCGAAAATGACAATATAACGTTTATATTGTATTTCAGGGCATTTTCGTGTTTGTATACTCCTTGATTCTCGTCAACTCTCTGTCCTATCTAAGCTTCCGAGAGGTTTACGTCGAAAAATTATTATCTTTGTAATTTTTTCGAGGGAACCTTTGCGATTGGTGGACAGTCGGCGCGCGGTGACTATATCGAGAGCATATATTTCGGTGTATAGCTATAACGCACAATAGGAACGGCTGTCGGGACAAAAATCGAATAAAATAATCACAAGTATCTATAGGTTCGGATTTATTAATTTCTATCAGCGCGCATAGGGATATTTCGTACCGTTCACAAAAGAAATTTGTCAGTTTCCCTATTTTTTATCGATAGGAAACTACAAAAGTTATCGAAACCGAGTTTTGCACGCGTCTAAAAACACCACATTTGGGCCATTTGGAGTCGGGCGTTTATTTTTGAGATTAAAACACTACAAATGAACGGTCGGCGAGCCCGTGCGCGATTCGAATTCTCTCCGGTAACTCGATCGTTACGTCATCGCCGGGCCTGTGAGTGCGTTTTACGAAAAAAAAAAAAAAAAAAAAAAACGCGTAATCATCAGTCTCCTCGTCTATAAACACTCGAAAGCACACATAATAATAATAATAAAAAAAAAAATCTGACGTTTATAGGCATACGGCGGTAGGTATATTGTACGGTTTCGTTCGGTTATTCTATCCGATTATACGATTTGATTATTATTAATATTCCCCGCGATCCTCCGTCATTAATTTCGTTTTCGTAGAGACGATTCCAAGGACAACGACATTCGCGCCTAAATATTCTTACAGGCACGTTATACAGTTTGCCGGTGCACCGGACGGTTGTAAAATTACCATTAACCTACCACTAGTATATGTATAAAAAATGTGAAATATCCTAAATTAAAGGGTACGACCATGTCGCTTATTCGCTTTTACGCGTCGAGTGCGAGCGGGCGAGGGTACACCGAACGTACGGCATAACAATAGTGTTATCTATTTATAAATCATCGTGATACATAATAAATTAACAATAATCTCCACGCCAAACTAAAAAACTTGGACAGTGCTCGTCATTACAATATAGGAAAAAAAAAAAACACTCAATAGACGTCTGCGTCATCGACTTCCCCAGGACATTCTTTTAACAGACACAGAAGACTCATCGTCAGAAAATGAAGATCATTTAGTTTTAATATACTAGGCCTCATCGTTATTATTATATTCATATATGTAACACATTATTATATCACTCTCACTATTAATAATTATGTCATTAATAAATTTATAATCATTTAAATTTGTAACAAATAAAACGGTAAAAATTAAAAAGTTGTAATAGCACTAGGTGTGCTGAAACATTTTATAATTATAATAAATAAAAAAAAAAAAAAAAAAAAAAACAATAATCTGTAACGGACGCGAAACTGTTGGAACGTTTCGGAAAATATTCGATGGTGTATCGCTTAAGGTGCGTACACACGTGACAAACATTTAATAAACGTTTGTCGGACATTGGCCAAACGTTCGCCGAAAATCTACAGCTGCGTCCACATCTGACAAACAATTCAAAAACCTAACCTAACGAACGTTCGCCAAACACCAATAATACCTAGCAAACGTTTGTCGAACGTTCGACGAATGTTTTTCGAACGTTTGCTTGATGTAGACGTGTTTTCAAACTAATTTGTTTGTCAATAATCCAAACAAAAATGTTCGCTTAACAAGTGAACATTTCACGTGTTTGTTTGTACTTGTATTCCGATGTACCTTTATTGAAGTAATTATAAACTCAGTTATATATATATATATATATATATATTTTTAACTTTTTCGTTCATAATTTATGCAGCATTATGATCTTGTGCAGTTTCCGCCAAAGTTTCTCAACCGTTCCCGATCTTCTGCGTCCTCGATTTACTTGCTTTTCGTTAGAGTTCTCTGTTATTGGGTCTATTCTTCGGGTTTTTTTTTTTTTTGTTATTCAGTTTACCAGTTGGAATTCGATGTACTAACTTATTTCCCTCAGCGCGCTGTATACGCACAGCCCGTACCCCGAACTTTTTGCTTTTAGGAAATCTCTTATGCTTTGTCCATTGTACAAGACCCGGCTGTATTCATTAGGGCCCATATATTTTTCAAAGTATTTTCCTTTCGTAAAACATAATTTTATAATCACGTCGCCATGCGTCTCGCAAAGCAACAACAAAAAAAAAAACCGCAACGGTGGAATTTTATGTAATATAAAATATAGTCGAACATTAGAGTTTGGATTGGATTAAAATCGCATAAAAATAGAGGACCGGCCTCGATGGTTAAATTTGTAATGTCGTGATATCGCGGTGACACAATTATTTGAAAAAAAAAAGAACCATGATAAAACGAGACGATTAGAGAATTGACGAATACCTAATAATGTAATTCGTGTTCCAAGGTAAACGCACATATTTATATGGGCAAAGCCAGGGGCGTATTTAGTTTTTTTTTTTTGGATGGGGAGACAGGTGTTGAGGCTAATCTAACTTCTCATGGGATCCCTTATCAGCCTGACTTGAATTTAAACATAGAACACAGAATTTTTCAAAACTAACACACAATTAACGTTTGAGAAATCAAATTTAAAATCGGGCGTCCGATACGTTTTGTAAAATTGAAACTTTCTCTCCGTCATTTAAATTCGTTTTGCGTTCAACATAACCTCCTATATCAAACTTAGAATCTAAATTTAAACATTCTAAATTATATTCAATTACCGGAGAAATATCTGGTGCACTTGGAGCTGTTTGTTCTATTGCAGGTGTTGCTATACAGTGTGTTCATCTTGGGAAATGTTCGACGTAGATGGAACAGTATCATCTAGTAGACTTTTTTTTATACAAATGTAACAACGATTGTCGATTTCTTTTCGTGATTATAATATTATTTTATTTAAACAGCCACACTATGTTCGAGATTGTTCGGATAAGCGATATAATGCTAAAATCTAATGTAGGCATTGAATTAATCGGATGACAAATAACGATAAACTATTAAAACTATTATTAACTACCGATAAAATAGGTAGATAACATTGTTTATAGAGTATATTCTAAAATCAATGGCAGATAGGTACAAGCGTACTATTTCACCGTTAAATCGTTACGACGAAAATTGGTCTTATGTCGTATCAAAAATACTTGTAGACCGTGAATGCGTAATTTTCATTTGGTAACTTCGAACACAAAAAGGTACACAACATGAAGAACTTGAAACTAATAATTCTTAATACAATAATATTGAACTTCTATGATATACAACTTATTATAGGACATACTGGGTATAGGCAGAATTAAAAAAAAAAAAAAAAAAAATTTTGTGAATTTATTTATAAAATAAATAGTGACGATAAAAAAAAATAAAAATCAAACACAAGAATTCTAGTGAAAAGATATACGAATCATAGATTTGTAACAGTGGTTCGAAATGCGGTAGAGGGAGCAAATGTCGAAACAAAATCGACCGAACGAGAATATTCGAAGATGCCCCCCCCCCCGGGCATTTGTCGATACTGTTTTATAGGACTTGGCTTTTGGAGTAACATTGTAATAAAACGTGACGATCGAATAATAATAACGCTGATGTGATACGTATAATTAAAATAAAAATTATTTAAGTCAGAACAACGAAAGAAGGTTATACGTGCACGCGAACCAGCACGGAACCTTCAAAAAAATCTGTTTGCCGACCATGAAACCAAGTACGCAAAACGGTTGAAGAGCTACGGAGACGACACTAAAATGGGCTTCTAGTTTATTGGTACGTCGTTTGATTAATCAATACAATTATGATGGTGATCTACAAACCGTTGAAGATCCATTCAAATCGTTTGCTAAGGACATACGAAATACCTTCAATATTTTTCTTTTCATAGATAAAAACTAATAAAAGTATTCTTTCCTAATAATATGAAATAATTATTGTATTTTCTATTCGGTATATCCGTATTCGAATACGGATAAATGAATGAAAATATATATATTCGCAGTGTATAAGTTAAATAGGCAATTGTGAAGGTATTCGCATACCTTTGGTATATATTGTTTCCCCTCGATAATGAGAGAAAAACCACAATAATTTTAACGTTTATATAATAAACCAATACTTACACAGGCCAAATTGTATTTCGATTGAAAAAAAAACTTGTTGGCTTATTGGTTGTGTAGTGTTTAAAGATATACGAGAGATTTATTAGACAATTTTAAATTCAGAACGATACTTTAACATTTATATTTACAACATGGAATTATATCGTATAAACGATGGAATGCAAGTATTATCAAAATGTTAATATAACGCTCTATATAATTCTGTTGCGATTTATTTCAATGCTCAGATGCTTTTATTGAGTTTATGTAACACTTTAAGTACTTAAACTAACCCATTGGATTCTGAGCGTAGCGATTAATGTATATTGGTTTTACTGTGATGTGTGTTTTTTTTTCTGTTTGTGAACAATTATTTTTTTTCCAGATATCTGATTCCGGTTATCATCAGGTCTGGCTTGATTTCTGGTAGCATATCTTGTCTAGTTTTGTCTAGATTTTCATAAAAGTATACAATTTAAACGCATAACAAAAAAAAAAAAAAATGTATTAAAATACGCTCAACTTTTTTCGTTACCATCATTAAGTACAACTTATGATGATGAACCTTGTGTACAATTTTTATGCGTTTCTGTTTGGCCAAACCAATTTAATCCACGCATGTTTATAGCTCAAAAATCGCTAGAATAATTTAAAAAGTTGTCCACGTCTAGAAAGGATAATATTAAAATTCTGTGGAATTTTCAGTTCTCTACGATTATTTTTAACAACCTAGTAAAAATAATAAATCGAAAATAATGAAAAACCATACTATATTGTCGTGATTATTCTCGTTTTTCCTACGTTTCTTCTCAATTATTAAGAAATTTACAACGAAAATCAAAAAAAAAGTCATCTTCTCGATTCACTAACTAGGTCAAACATTTTTTCAAAAAAAGTACTACAATTGAAAACCAGAGCAAGATTTCTGGTTGAAAAGTCGTTTAATGGCAGAAAAAAACAAAAAAAAAAAAAAACACACAGAGTCTAAAATCATTCTCTATCACGCTTTGTCGTATTGACAGTTTTTACTAAAAAGTATTGACACAAGATTCATCATCATAAGTTGTACTTAATGATGGAAAAAAAAAAAAGTTGAGCGTATTTTAATACATTTTTTTTTATTATGCGTTTAAATCAGGCACCGGCAACCCGCGGCCCTCGGAACTTTTTGCTGCGGCTTAAGCTACATAAATTTTATAACAATTTAATGCTTAAATTGTTATAAAATATATAAATAATATTTAATCATGACTATTGTTAATTAAAAATTAGTTAATAAGGACAACCGCAATATTAAACTCATAATATGTTTTTTGCTATCTGTAAATATATTAGTATTATATGTTAAAATTATATTTTTTAATATTTTAATTTTGTATGCGGCCCTCCATAAAACACTGAAACAAATTATGGCCCGTGTAGGTAAAAAGGTTGCCGACCCCTGGTTTAAATTGTAAACTTTTATGAAAATCTAGATAAAACTAGACAAGATCTGCTATCAGAAATCAAGCCTGACCTGACGATAACAGGAGACAGTTAAATGTACCGGATAAATTAAATCATCGGTAAAATTCACCTGACCGGCAAATTTCTCCGGGTAAATTTAACCCCGGCCCACCTTCTCACCCATAATATGTAGGGAAAATGTTCATTGTTTTCGTATAGAGACATGATAATATCATTGACGATCGATTTGACGATACGCAACTAAAATACGTGGGTGGGCTAAACTTAACGTTTGACCAAACTTAACGTATAAAAATAATCATAAAACAAAATCGAAGAAAAGTCTATCGCCGATCGGCGATTACAAAATATTATTTTAATGATTTTTAATAGTTTTTTATATATATATATTTTTTTTCGATCAAATTTAACGCAACGGATTTACTACCCGTCTATCTGTATTATATATATGCTACGAAAAAAAGGGCGTATATAGGCAAAACGAAACGATTAATTTCACATCGTTACTTTTTTTTTTAACATGTATAATATTATAAAATAAAACATACTAATCGGGCCGTCACGTTCGTTTTTTTTTTTTTTTCAATGCGCGGCTGCACTTCTAAGGATAATATTATAATTTATAATATACGCCCGCGACGATAGGACGAGTTAATAATAATACGTACGATGAACACAGTATAATATATATGTGTTCGTGTTTCACATAGACGCAGGCAAAAAAAAATAAGAAAAAAAAAAACGTTTTAATAAGTATATATATTACGAGACGATTTTTTTTTGTACGGATCGACGCCCGAGGATATATATATATTTTTTTTAAATACGTAACATTAAAGTTTCGGAAACAAAAACGATCTAATAAAATGTATATATAATTATAATGAACCAAAATCACCAAAATAAAAACCACGAGGGACGGTGTAAATATATTTGTATTCCGTGCGTACCCAAATAATCAAAGACTAATGACAATGACTTAGCAAACTTAAAAAATGCATTCATTGTTTTAATGTTAAACTCATATTTTTGTAATCCCAGCTAATGCGATAACATTGACAATACGTCAACATATTATAAAACAGGAGGAACGTGAAATATTATATAAAAACTTTTATGAAATAATTTGAGGAAAAAAATATGTAAATTATGAAAAAGTATTTAATGTAGTAACGCATTCTTCCTTTATTTTAGAAGATTCAGAGATTTTTACTGTTGTCATACCTGAGTGGGGGGGTGGGGTTGTCAAAATCATATCTTTGCTCCCCCCATAAAAACATCAGGGGGGCAAGTGCTCCTCCTTGCCTTCTCCCCCCAAAATTTCCCTACTGATAATTATTATAACGTTGAATATAATATCGCACCGAAATATACTTTATATTTATATGTAGCTGGTACGAAAGCATCCGAAAATTATGCAAAACGCACGTTTCACCGATTTGTTTTTCAATATACACCTATAATAATATTTTATCCCACGTATACGAAGTGAAATTAGTATATATATAAAAAAAAAAAAAAAAACCATCGCGAACGCAATAACGTTTCTCGGCGGAGTGCGGTCAAATTTAATTAAATTTAAATTGAAAACGATAAGTAGTATTTTATAAGTGCAAATTAAAATGACTACTACTATCTACTAAAATCGTAATATTGTACGGGTTTTTAATACAACGAATAATTTTATCGTCTAAATTTTGACTAGAAAATAAATTACGACATTTATGCTATACTATATATAAATATTTTTTTTTATAGAAAAAATATATTTTACGTTGAAAATAAATGATTTTTAATACTGTGGCCAATACTTCCTCTTTTCGTGTATCACTTCGGTCCATTAAGGGGTAACTCGATACAAAATGACTTTACGAACTTCGTATTTCACACGGATTTCGTGAAATTCTTCTATTTTGAACAAGTTGGTTGTTTTGGAAAACCTTCTACAGATATGTTCCTTAGATCCAATTAAATTTTCGAGTACATAAACTTAAACCCCAATGCGTCAAAAATGATCTACTAAATTTTGTGACTACTAGTCCCACCCTCCCCTATCAAGCATAGGCGCAACTATAGCCCAAATATTGGATATACTGATATGAAGCATTGTTTACGATAAAAAAGTCCGGTCCATTGCAGGTGTTTTCTATAACGTCCTCCATAGGCAGAAATTTGGTCACATCAGTGTGGGAGGGGGGGACTTGTCACGATGAAATAATGATTGAAAAATTCGGTTAAAAAGTTTTGTTATTTTTTTTAAATAGTATGTTATAAGTATGGTAGAGATCTTCCTACAAAGTCCCCCCTATCCCAATATCCGCCACTGTCGTTCTCGCTATACGATCGTCGTGTAGGGTAGTGTCAATAAGTAGACTGATAAGGTAGGATACAGAGATGAATGTGATTTATATCCGAACGAAAAGATAACGATTTCGTTGCTAACGAAAAACGATTGCGAGAGAAATGTTCGGTAAATCGTGATTTATACAATGTTCATCAAAATTTCAACAGTTTTAAACTATTATAAATAAGAATTATCGCCTTGTGTTCGATTCGTTCTCTTTAAACCGTTTACGAGTGTTGAATGTACGGGATATTTTCCTACGGAAAGAAAGAAACGGCTACATTTTTTTTTCAAATTGTTTTTGGTTTATTAGGATCGAAGGCGCTGAATTAGCGCCAATGTAAATGCAAAGGGTGTAAACCATTGCTGTAATCATAATAACTTTGAATTTTCAAATAAAAGTATTAAAAATACCGTATATAAATAGATAAAACATTATATTTTCAATTTTATCTAGATATTACAAAAAAAAAAAAAAAGAAAAAAAAAGATCGTTATTTTTCTGTCTAAACTTCAGACGGATATCGAAATATTGTCGTCTATAGATACCATTAAAGTTAATAAATTATTATCTAGATAAGTGTAGCCGCCGGTAATCTATACGTTTTATTAATATCATTTTTTTTTTTTTTTTTTTTTTATAATTAATAAAACCGCCGCGTTATTCGAATAATTTTCACGTGTTATTGTTATTACTGTTAAAACACGCGTAGGTGTAAGGAAATTGACGACCGGTCGAAAACGAAAAAAAAAAAAAAAGTCAGTTTTTACCAGTTTTTTTTTCCTATACACGAGCGATAATAATATTATTTAGAAAAAAAAAAAAGAAAAAAGATACGCGATGTTCTAGCCCCGCGGACCGCGGTCGGCGGCGGCGGTGTCGTTAACCTCTTGTAAAATAATATTATGCGCGCACGCAGCGTCGTCAGGACCCGACCGGAGATTGCGTAATAACCACTCGGTATTTTTTTCCTTCTTCTTCTTCTTCTTCGTCGTCGTCGTCGGAGTCGCCGCCGATTTCCTCCTACCATCTTGGACGGCTGGTATTTGAAATAATAAAAATAATAATAATAATAATATATTATATAATACCACGGCGATTTAATAGTATTAATAATAATGGGCCTATACCTCGGCCGTCGTACGCGGCGCGTTTGTCTCGGTATGGGAAAAAGCGGTTTTCGACCGCCGGACGCGCGCCCGTCGTCGTGAACTTGCCCGGTTAAATAACCCGCGTCGACCTTGGCCGTGGGATTTTGCCGCGCCCGGCCGTATAAATAGGCCCGACGGGAAGAAAGTGAAAACACTCTAATCTTTCTCCCCATCGTCGTCCGGCCGCCTAACCGCCGCCGCCGCAGCCGCCGCCGCCGCCGCACGTTCACCCGGTATCTCTTGAAACGTTGTTTTACTTCCAAACGGACAATCTTTTTGTTTTTTTTTTTTTTACAAATACTATACAAACACGATGGAAATCCTGCTGGCGGTGAGTAGTATATATACGATTTTTTTTTTATTATTATTATTGTTATTTACCTATACTGACGGCGGCGTCCGAGTACATAATTACCGACGTGACTGTCGCCGGTTTTTTTTTCTAGATTCTAAGCGAAGAACACAGCTATCGTATCGCGTACAAAGCTATCACGTCTCTCTTTATTATATAAAATTTTTTTTTTTTTTTTTTTTGGGCATTCAAAGTACCGATTTTACAACGACCGATATATTACGTTTTTAAATATTCTTTACGTTGGTTATTACTCTCGGAAAACACATATTCGATTGTTTCGCCGATTTTTTTACCACGCTGTACACCCTTCCGTATATGCACGGAGATCTTTCGCAATTATTATTTGGACATTTTTTTTTTTTTCCGAAATCCCCGACGGTTTTTCCAAAAAAATTACAGAGCAAAAAACTGGCAAATGTCGATGCGTCGCGGTTCGTTTTTGTTGATTTCCCGGTCACCTTTGTTGCATAGTACCAAAGTTGGGTAGTTAAACGTATTGGTTTTATTGGAAAATCAATACTTCGTTATTGATTTCGCAACGACGATATATTACGTTTTTAAATATTCTATTGTTTTAATATCCGTAGAACGATTTATCGAATATCGACGTACCTCTACCTAGTTTCTATATTTATTCGATTTCGTTTGTTATGTTTTTACGATAATATTTGTATATATATCTAAACGAGTATATTATTATCTTGAATCGTTACAGGATATCTATTTAGTATTGTAAATATTATGTTGAAAAACTGATTTGTTCACGCAAATGGACATTTCGTACATATTATTCACAATAAATATTCATACGGTGTCTAAGAACGCGTACCACCTATCTACAAAACACTCGTTTAACAGCCAAGACGGTGCGTTTTTTTTTTCTTTATTTCGGTAAACACTATTTCGATTATAGTAAAAACGCTCCGATTTTTTCGTGTCTTACCATAAAAGACAGGCAGGCAGTCTTTTCGTCCGATAAACAATTCCCCGGCCCCTAACCCACAGTTTTTTGATTACAATAAAACGATGCCGTTTCTTTCGGTATACAAATTCAATCACCTACAAAACTTCCCGTTTACTACGGTGGCCTTACAACCAGTTTTTTTAGATTTATGTTTTGTTTTTCAATCAATTTCGACTCAAATGTGTTGTGTGCAAATGAATATTATATTACGCGAAAACCAAGAATTTGTTTGGTTTATTTTAACTTGATTACTATTATTATTATTATTATTATTATTACTACAATTATCCCGGAGCTTCTCAGAGCAATAAAACGATTTGAAATCGTTCAAAAAAACGTTCATAATATCTTTAGCAACATATCTGATAGTATTTGTATTCGTATTCGTATTATTGTTGCATACAAATTCTAAAACGAGATGATTCGCAATTCACCAATTGAAACCCATACTTATGTAATAATATATCGACGATTAAGTACCCGTGTATGCATTCTTCAGGAATCACATTTAAAGATTTACGAGAATGTATCAAAAAATAAGCTTTTCCCTGTCAAAAAAAAAATATATTTAATAAAAAACTGCGAACGTAAACACAATGAAATACCATTTTTATAGTTATAAATAAAAAAAAAAACCATAGAGTAATTGATTTTAAGTAATCACTTAATTACTTATTATTTAAATTCGTTAACATCGGTATTAATGCATACCGATTTTTTTTTTTTAATAAATGGGAATCTGGGTCTGGTGGTTGCATCCGAATATAATAGAGAATTTCTTTCCCTTTTAAATGACGCCGTAAAATAGTGAACAAAAGTAAAATAATCCGGTCGTTGCACCGAGGTCTTCAATAATTATTGTACATTCGTAATTTAATTATTTTCAAAACGTGTTTCGCCGGACAGGTTACCGATATTGTTACATTTGTAGCGACACGTTATTTTTTGTTATTTTTTTTTTTTTTTAACAATAATTTCTACGTTGATAATTAATTATATAGTTATTCCGATTCCAATAAACGCGTTAACGTAGAATTCAAATAGAAAAAAAAAAATATTAAAACCGAATACCATGATAATTTCTTTTTTATGATACGATCGCGGTACAACGATACTGTAGAAATCGTGTAACCGTAATGTTAAATAATATTATTAATTATAAATTACGCAAGAATGATTTATTTGTAAAGAGTGTAAACGGTGTTAAATCCTGTACTTAAAAAAAAAAAAAATCTTTACGTGATACGTCGCACCGTATAATTTTCATAACGTCGTGTATATTTCTCATATATTTCATATCATAATCAGCTATATAAATAATTACTTATGCGAACTCGCGTGTCCATACCGCGGTAATTATAATCGTCGGCATTAACTTTATAATAATTATATAGCAACAATTATGAGCACCGGTATACGGATGTTTGACGTAAAAAAAAAAAAAAATAAATAAATAAAAATAAAGAAAAATTAAAACGTGCATGGGCGTCACTATAATATTTTAATTAGTTTTACAAGGATGCAACGTGTCTTTATTTCTCTCAGAAAACACTTTTTCGTTTCGTTTGCCGATTTTTCCATGCTCTACCCACCGTATATGCCGAGTTCATTCGCATTTATTTGAACGTTTTTTTGTTTTTCTCGAAATTCACGACGTTTTTTCAAAAAAATATTGATGAAAAAAATTAACCGGCAAATGTCGGTACGTCGCCGTTTCGTTTTTGTAGATTTCCTGGTTACTTCTATAGTGGTATAGTACCACTTGTATATTGCCACTTAGGTAGTTAACGTATTGGTTTTATTATTGTACGCGCTATTTTTTTTTTTCTGTCTGTAAACAATTTTTCTATCAGAAATCTCGCTCTGATCGCATCATGGGTGATTTTTTTTTATAGAAAATATTGTCGTCTAGTTGGTGTATCGAGGGTGTGTATTTTTGATTTTTCTCGTGGTTCAGTATTAACGATTGGGGGGGGGGGAAACGCAGAGACTTGAAATTTCCACAAGAACGCTCATAGTTTGTCGTTTTCCGACCGTTCACCATTAGTCGTACTCGGTGGTAAAAAATAAAAACGTAACTTTTTTTTAAAAATTTTATTTTATAAGCATCCAAAGGTATGGATTTCGACGAAAATTGCGATATTTCGGGTGAAATAAAACACGGACAAAGTTTGGTATTTACTCTGTACATGTACAATATTCAATAAAATGTTCGATTTTCATTTGTCCGAAACGTCGTAAAGCCGAATTTTCGCTCGGATTTCGTTAATCGTTAAGCGTTACGGTCTGCCGCGTCGCGTACGGTTATAAATTACATTCCCGATTCGCCACCCGCATAAATATCCTTTTGCTTTTTTAACGGTTTTAACAATATTTGTACGCCCGTTTCAGAGATGCACCTTGGCGGTATTGTTCGCGATGTGCTTGTCGGCGTCGGCCGTACCGGAACCGTCCAGACAACTGTTGCCGGTGACGTTGAATTTCGCGCAGACGAAAAACGCGCCGCAGCACGCGGCCGCGGACGAAGCGAAACCCGCGGACGTCATCCCGATTTACCTATACGCCCGGGAAAATTCGTTGGACGGCGATTATAACTTTAGGTGAGCCAATCAACACGCACGTTTCAGCCCGCTAATAATATTGTTATAGACAGGTGAAATTCGTTAGTTTGTGAGTTTTTTTTTTTTGTTTTTTATGTAAGGGGTAATCTCTGGGACTACCGGGCCGATTCTAATATGCCTTACGCTAATAGAAATCGACTACGACATCTCAGATATTCCGGAACTCAACCTCACACCCCACCGCCTAACAGGTGGCTCGCACGGGGTTCGTAATGGTATTTTTAGTACGAAAACTTAATTATTTTTTGTTGATTTATGTGGGGTTACTACCTAGTTGATTTAAATGACCGAGGCTCGACTAAACCTTTTTTTTTTTTTTTTTTTTAATTTTTGCGACGTTCGATATTATGTCTCGTGGCAAAATAAAAAAAAATAAAGCAATACCTAATAATAATAATAATTAATTACTACAGTAAAACCTTGCGTTTAAGACAACAGACTGTTCACAAAACGTAAATTTCGAGCCATCTCAAAATTGAATTTCCCACGTAATTATACTCGTGTAAAACCGACACCCGAGATGAACTCTTTACTCCAGTCCATCGTCGCAGTTCCGTTTTAGACAGTGTTTTACTGGGTTTTTTTTTTTTTTGTCTGTAGATACGAGACCGGTAACGGTATTTTTGCGGAAGAACGCGGTGTCATGTTAAACAAGGGGACCGAAGACGAAGCAAATTCCGTAGTGGGTTCGTACCGGTACGTCTCCCCGGAGGGCGTGCCTATCGAAGTGACGTACACCGCGGGCGTGGACGGCTTCAGGGCCTACGGTGCGCACTTGCCGGTGAGCCCGCCGGCCGGCCCGAGTCTCCCGAAAAGTTTGGCTTACAAAAACGCGGCCCCCAGTGCTTTTGCCCGGCCGTCACAGTTAAGGACCTTAGACGATTCCGAACCGTCGGCTGCTGTTTCCACGGGCACACCGCCGGATGCTTCGGCGGCCCCGTACCAATCCACGTCCGACGTGCCTGCGTCGTACCAGCCCACGCCCGAAGCGCCTGTACCTTACCAGCCCACGCCCGAAGTGCCTGTAGCGTACCGGCCCACGCCCGAAGTGCCTGCAGCCTATCAGCCCACGCCCGAACCGGCCAGCAGCAACCAAGTGCAATCACAAGGATCGTTTGTGGCGGCCAGTCAAACGGCTACCCCGGAGATAGACGAGGTCGGTCGAGTTGCGGCCACCGCCAACGACGCCGCGGCTGTGACCGCGGTGCAGGGCCAGGCACAGCAAGTTTTGTACGTGGGTGGCAGCGCAGGCGGCTCAGGGTCGACCGAAAAGCCTTTGTTGCAGGAACCCGTCCGAGTGGTGCCGCTGCCGGACGAACCGGTACGACAGCGTTTGCAGGATTCGTTCGTCAGGCCCGAATACTATCAGCAGGGTCTGTCCGCCGCGGTCCCGGCCGTCCCGAAACAAGTCCGACCCACCGAAAAATTCGAACCCGTCCAGCCGTCGACCGTACCCGTCCTACAGGCACAATCGGTCGTCGTCCCGGCTCGACCGAAAGTCGTGCCGGCGTTGCAAAGAGTCGCGTACCAGCCGCAACAACCGCAGCAGCTATACGGCGCGGGACCCGCTGTACCGGCGGCGCAGGCCGTCGACCGACAACAGCAACCCGGATCGTACCGCCAGTTCAGCATAGAGCCGCAGCAAATGTGGTACGTACCGCCGTACCAACAACAAGGCCGGTACTTGCAAACCGGTCCCGTGAAGCGAACGCTGGAGCAGAGCAAGTACAACTAGCTACTAGCAGCACCAGATCCGCGTCAGCCTCACGTAGCTTTTACAATTTAAAATTATATTATATTTAATTTTTTTTAATTTTTTTTTTTTTCTGATAAATCGACACACATTTTTACGGTCTGTTGTGTATGCTGTACCTACACTACTACCTAATATATTTTGATAGTATAAGTTACGTCATATGACGTGATGATAACAGGCCATATTGTTTTTGGTGGATATCCATTGCGACGTGTCCACTTTTACCCACTCATCGAATGGTTCCAATAGTAGAAAAAGTCTTCTTCCTTCGTTGTTCAGTCTTCTTACCTTGTGACCCCGTTACCCTAACCTAACGAAAGTATATTTTATTTATAGAATAACCATATGGCCACTATAATCGCCCAACGCTAAGCCGTTGTTTAGAAAAACTTAATCGAGTATAATTTGTCATCCATACAACGGGACCTATTTATAGTTGTCGGAGAAATGATCAGCGAATTGTAGCCACGGCGGCCTACAGGAATGCCAAAGTGGAAAGAACAAAATGCCGCCACTTGAAAACTGTGTATGAACAGCTAAGATATTGGCGTCCCCAGTGAAAATCTAAAATCTTTAGTCGTTGAACAGCCGCGTTGTCAAATTTCGAATGAACAAGTCGCGTGGTAGGGCGACAATGCACACCAGCCACAATACGAAATTATATAGGTTACTTATATTATGATATTATGCGAGAGAAAGGTAATAGTAATAGTGAATTACGAAGTCTGGTCAAAAATTACCAGGATTTTATACTTAATAATTACAAAAATGAAGTTACCTATTATTTAAAGATATCTCCTTCAAAATACTCTCCTCCGGACGATATGCAGTGATCCCGACGATTTTGCCAGTTTTAAAAAGTCCTTTGGTACTGTTCCAAAGTTAAAGCTATAAGTTCTGTTGCCGCGTTCGCTTTAATTTCCTCTACATCTTGAAATCGTTTTCCTTTGAGCGCAAATTTTGGTCTTGGGAAAAGAAAAAAAATCATATAGGGCCTGATCAGGAGAATAGGGAGAGTCCGCGGGACCACAGCATTTTTTTTATCAGCCAAAAAATTCACTAATCGACAGTACGCCACTGTATAAAGCTACTATTGCTTTTTTTACGCCACTTCTACTTACGACCACGAACTAAGATACTATGATGCGGACGTATAAGAACAGATTCCATATTATTGATAAATAAAAACGGTTCTCCTTATATTTTACTACAATATAGACCTTTGAAATTGTCCACGACACACAAAAAGCGAAATCTTTGTCCGTCACTAGGGGGACGGACGTCCATTGTACTTATAAATATGTGTCCATTTCAGAGACACAGAGAACCAGTGTTGGGAAGAAACGCGTTCATAGGAACGAAGCTTGGAACGCGTTTCTTTTTAAGTATAGGAACTAGGAACGGGAAAGAGATCCTATTTATGAGGAACGTGAACGCAAATTTTCATTCCTCCTCCTGTTAAAGAAAAAATAAAAATAAAAATGAAATGCACGTTATTTTAATATTGTCTAGAAATTATTTAGTGTTTGTATCACTTCTCGTCAGTTACTGATAAATTACCACAATATATTGTTGCAATAATGCAATCCCAACTTTTCCATTTTTCTTAACATTACGTGGTACGTAGTATGATAATATTAATATTAAAATTAATAAACGGTGTCTCGGTGATAATGGTTTAAAATGACAATATTAAACAATATTAAATTATGAGTAACATGTATGATGGCATATCATAACTACTTTTAGTGGATTCGATCAATTCGAATTAATTAATTGGTATTTAATTTTAAAAAAATGGCCTATTATTTCTGGTTGAAAAGTCGCCCACAAAAATAAAAACACCATTCACAACCGCTCGGATTGTAAAAAAAAAATAAAAAAGGAACGGGAATTCGTTTTCTTTTTTTCGCAACAGGAACGAGGAACGGGAACGTGTTACTTTTTTACAGGAACTTTTTTAGGGACGAGGGAATGAGTTTTTTTTTTTTAATAGGAGCTTTTCGAACACTGCAGAACACCCACTCGGAACGATGCTTACGTATATGCTCTGTGTATCGGTATAGGTATGTACGTATACAGAGAACAGCGACGATCATTGCGAAAACAGAAATTTAACATAAATCAATAAATCCGATCACTCGTGATCAATGGGCACTTGATATTGCTTTTAATTCATATCTATGTGTAACTATACGCGTACTTACACGCAACGACCACGTGTTAATGACGAGCACATTATTATCGTTGGAGATCCGAGAGTGAAACAGATTTTAGAATTTTTTTTAGTGTACGCCTTTCTATGTATATACGTATATAGAAGACCGCGAAGGCGTGTCCGCGATGTTAATATAATTATATAATATTTTTTATAAATTTTTTTTTTTTTTTGTTAATTATTATTTATTTATTAACACGCGTGTGCGGTGTGGGTGAACCGTACCCACATGCCTACCGATTTAAATCGCGAATATTATGGCCATCGATGACGGGAGCAGTGGTGTGGGGATACACGTCTTTGGAACGATTACCTACCGATCCGTATCGTATTTTTTCGCACGATTTTTTTTCTCCGTTTACGTCTATCGTGAATATTTTATACGTATGGTATACATGGTGTTTCTATTTACCGTTAAAAAGCGTTCATTATCGATGGGATAATCGTCGGGTTGGTGTGTAGAAGGAAAATGTTTGATTTACTTTCTTTACATTTTTCTAAAAGCGGAAAATAGAGAACGGTTTTTCAGTGAAAAATAACTAGTGTAAAATGTTCACCGATTAGATAATATCGGCAATTTCTAACTTTATGGCTATTTAAAATTTTCGCGTTTTTTTTTTTCTGTTGGGTTTTATCTGAATAAAAGTTGTTTGAGTCCCGTAAAAATGTACAAAAAGAACCCAAGGTTTATCACGAATTGTATGAAAACTATCGGTTTTTTTTTCTCATAGTTCTTAAGTTCAAATTTCCTCGTGATTTTTCCAGGAAATCACCGCGGCCGCATTTCGTCTAAAAAAAAAAAGGACACCGACGGGTGAAAAGATGTTTTTACCAATGCTCTAGTGGGATAAAACCATAGGCCAAATAAAAATAAACCTCAATATTATTATACGGGACGATCCACGGCGAATAAAATATTATATATATATATATATATCAATATAACATTATTATTACGTGACGCGGGCGTCTGCTGCTCGTGCTTTCCCCGATATATTCTCCCGTCGCGGTTATTATTTTCCAGTCGAGTTTAATCGCTTATACGTATAGTATAGTATAATGTGAGGTATACGCATAACAACACGAACGTTTTTATTTCATTTTATTTCGCGTATTGTCGACGAATAATATATACGCATCGTATATTGCGCGCCTGTAGGTATTAGGTGTACTTGTTCTGATTTTCGAGTGGGGCCGTCCGCCAATTTTCCCGCCGGGGACTCGCGCGCCGATAATATACAGGGGCGACGACCGCGTTTCGTATATTACAAGTGACTATTATTATTAGGGCATCGTATAATATACGAATTATTATATTATATACGAACTGGTACACATTCTGCCGCAGCGAACGGACGCAAAATCGCTTTGTAATGGTATACCCATACCGTTTTTTTTTTTTTTTGTTTTTATCCCCGTCTAAGCGTTTAATTATTTTTGCATCGGTACGCGGGTATTTGATTTCTATTATCGGTCGCTGTCTATCCCGATGAGTGGAGTCTCCACTCGATATGCACGCGTATAGGTAACAATACGAAAAAAAATAAAATACAATATACGTATATACGTTACGGTTGAATTCAAAACCCGAAATCCGTCAAAACTGGCTAGAACTAGACGATTTAAGGTCCTTTCACGCACAACCGTTCCGATTTTTCTTTCTTACTTGTTCGTTTAGTTTTTACTGTTTTCAAACGGTTCGTGTCCGGTAGTAGACATATATAACCAAAATAATCGTAATAATTATTCTTTCTATCCTTCGTCCTGGTTGAATTTAGCGGAGAAGAGTTGATTATTATAGCACTTATGCTTCACGAAGGAGAAACTAAATCTAAAATAATTAGTACCGAAAAAAGGAAATAGAACTGTATGTTAGTTTCGTGATCTTGGAGGGAAAAAAAGGAAAACCCAAGGTGAATTTACGTTACATAATCGATATTGAACAAAAGTCTTATGAATATTTGAGTATGTCCCAATACTCGTTTACAATGTCTTACACAGAATGTTAGAAACGAGATTACGTAGTCAGTAAAAACAGATAACCGATCCGGCACCGTTCCGTGTTTTCCCTGTCCGTGCTCGGACAGAAAATCGGTCACTGACAATATTTTTTGGATAGGAGAGAGCTCGGAACGGATGTCTATCAAAGGACCCCTTTAAACGAGTCCGTTTAATCTAGTTTTAACTGACATTTTAAACTTTGTACTTAAGACATTTTTCTAACTCTTGGATGGCCCAGATAGAGACACAAAAGCCCTGGTTCATGGAAATTCAGACAACGGGAGAGAATTCGTCAACGGCGTGATCGCTGAACTGATATAGCTAGAGTTGAAATCCGTACGCTGAAAGCCGAGTTGGCGTTGATGTTTTAACGATCAATCCGTACTATTCTAGACGTTGGAAAAGGCAAAATAGATCATCCCGATCTAATCGGAGTGGCGTTAGAAAAAATCAGAACTCGCTATCTACGCAAAACCGTAACTAAGAAAACTGTTGTTGGTGTTGCAGCAAGACCCAAGACGGCCTTAAGAATTACATTTGTACTAAATGTTGTTTTTTGTAGACGAATAATTATCAAGACTACACGATTCTCTTGCGTTGTATTGACGGTTTCCACGCGTAAACCGTAACATATTTTCATATAATGTTTATAAGGCTTAGGAGTACGTCAACCGTCCCCGCGTTATTCAAGGGGTTTCGTATAGGCAATTCGAACGACGCGTTTTTCCGGAACATTTTTCATCCAGAGGCACTTCAAAAATAAATTCACAATTAATCTATTTGTACGGCAAAAACCGTTACGCGCGTTATGCCCATAACCGTCATAGGACTGTTAGGTTATTTTAGATACATTAGTGAAAATCCCATCCACGTACGTTAAACAACAACTGAGTTAACGGCCATTTATACAAATTCTTTAAAATGTTTCAATTTTAAGGAATATTTGAAAATTGAATACTAGCAGACCAGAAGCTGACGTCGATAATGGCGCTCGGGCGAACACCTGTTGCTACGCAGACCGTGCTCGGCTGGTTGAACAGGCAAATCATACCCCCAGGATAACTATAGCCCCTCGGTATGATTGTGCTAGGATATATATATATATATACACCTTAATTCATGTGCCAGGATATAATTATACTAGGATTATCATACTCGGTAGAACTAAAATTCTACGGTTTATATACCTCCTAAATTCATAAAAGTAAAACCATAACTCCCAGGGTGGTTTGATACTCCATTTCCATTAATCATGTATATTTTTAGACCAGAGTCATCTGGCTACTTTAGGAACCCGCTGCCTTACACGACAATCAATCGACACGCCTTCCAAACACCAACGACGGTGGCCTGCCTGCCGCTTAGTGTCCGAATAAATAAGTATGTCCGGCTTATTTTTGCGACGCCGAAAAAAATTAATTGCTCGCGCCCGAAACGGTTTTCACTAATCTAACCTTACGGACGTGCGAACTCTTAAGGCTTAGCCGACAGACAGAAGGCAGTAATTTACTTATTTATTTATATAGTTATTTTTTTTTTTTGCCAGAAGGCTACCGTCTCATTAAAACGCCGATACAACACGAGTCGGTGTAATTATATTATAGCAATATATATAGAGTGTTCGTCCTCGGCGGTGGTAATCGTTTATCATCATTTGTACGTGGGGCAAAGAAGAAAACGAAAAAGAAAAAAAACGATACATCGTGTGCACGTGACAATATAAATATAGTTTCACACCGCTGGAAGCTCATTTCCAACGGCCGGCCAACAAGTACGACGTAATGATAATAATTATTATTATCAATTGCCGGTAAACGGTCAAGTTAATACACGCGTTTGTTTGGACACGAGTTTCTTTATATTTTTAATAGTGTCGTATATATTAAAAACAAATTCGCGGCAGCCGAGACGCAGTGGCCGAGACACGGATAATTAAAAATTTATCTGAATAATAATAAAAACAAAATGCCGACAAATCTATCTAGATAATAGACAAAATATAACCATACATTATCTAGATTATATAAAAAAATCCAGATACTTTTTTCAAAAACAACGATTAGGTTTATAATTTAAATCTATATATGTTTTAAAATTATATAAATTGCCAAACTAAAATATAACATAATATATCTGTCACGAGATTCAATTTAGTTACTCATGTAAAACAATTTTTTTTAGATTCTGAGTGAACCAGTGAATTAGTTTTACTATTATTAAATCATATTTATACATTTTCCTGATATGCCGAGGAGAGGTGGGGGTTGAACCTCTAAATCCCTTTTTTATACCCTCGAGTTCGAATTAGACATAAAACAAACATTTGTTCATGTATACATCATGTATATAAAATCTGAGATCCGTCTGTCTGTTTATCTGTAACGCTACAGTTTCCATGGTTACAAAGAATAAATATAAACGTAATCGTCGTGGTGTATAGCGGGTGTACAAAAGGAGCCAGCCTCCCGAAGCAGGTGTCCGGTGATTCCTCCAACATTTTCAAGTAGAAAAGCGCTCGCACGTTTGAAAAAAGTTATTAAGTTAGTTGTTAATAATAAAAATAAAAATTAGACCCTTCCCCCCTCGCCGAAATATGTTCTATGTTCGTATCATTGTTTGTCCGGACAAAATAGCCAAACTGAATGTTTCTTATACTCACTTCTTTATATCATACATATTTGAAATATTAATGAATTGAACACGATTGTGCTTATTGCCATACAGCCTAGCTATTTGATTACTTCAATTTGTTTTCAGTGTCCAGGCTTCGATTCTCGCTTTGGTGGTCTTAAGTACTGTCTGCGTTTTGGCAAGGTACAGTTTTGGGCTCCGAGCCGTGGTTTTGATAAGAGAGCTTTCTCGGTTTAGAAACTTATCTTGTCTTTGTGTGGAAGAGGTTTCTCGTCGTATAAAATGTCTTTTGAAAACTTTTTTTCGCTGGCGCTTTCCTCCAAGGATAAAGCACTAGGAATTTACAAAAAAAAAAAAAAAAAAATCGCCTCCCAAATTGCAACACGATCGAAAAATCTTACCATAAAAACACGCCTCGCTGTTTTTCGGCCCAGCTTTCTGAGGTCATACAATCGTGCAGTTTACGGATAGGAAAAAAAACAACAACAAACATGTCATAATATAGTAAGACCAAATACATCATGCCTCGCGCCGCAGCCGCTCGGGGAATCTATAAAATGTAAAAACGCACGTTTGAAATGAAATTCGCGTACGTACCGCCGAATTTGAAAGTGATTGTATAGATCGCAATCTAGAGACAGTTCGTTAAATAAACACTCGTGGTGTACGATGACGAAGACGGTACGTCGTGCTGGAGCGGAAAAAAAAAAAAATAGAAAAAACCAGCGTTATTTTAATGAACCGCGAGAAGTCGGTAAATGTTTAATTAAATGTTATATAATAAGTAAATAAATATTATATTTTTTTTATAACATTGATTTATATACTATAATATAACTGTACAGTCGTCGGGGTTATGGACTATTTTTGAATTATGATCATAATATTTCTCATCTTCATAACGTTTACCGGTGCAATAATAATAATTTTTAAATCAGTAGGTGGTATATTAGTACCTACCCACAGACGGCATAAAAACGTTTCAAATTGATTATTTTTTGTAACATAATATTACGAACGATGTTCGTAAAAACCGTAGTTAGTTTTAACTAAATGGGTCGGTAAACGATACGCTCAAAATATTTACCATTTTGGAATTATTAAAGCGTATAAGCTTTTCAGAAAATGTTCGATTTTTTACTAAACGTTTATATACCCAGCAAAACAATAATTAAGCAAATAAATAGAAAAAAAACTGTTTCACTCGGCAACTTTATAGATAACTAATCCGAACACGCCTGCAAAAATATTGAAAACGACCTAGGAAAGCAGTAGTATTCGGTTTTGCGCTTATAAATTAAGAGACTGCATTTAAAGAAAAAGTACGAGACAAAAAGATAATGCAACCTCTGCTAAATCCCTCCAGAGTCTTGTGCTTCTGAATTTTCTTCAGATTTTTGCCGCAGTCTTCAAACTAATAACGAAATTACTTGCTTGTACACTTGTCGGGTGAATTACCCGTAACTATCAAGACGAGGAGTGAAATTTATTGATAATTTTATACTTTTTTGAATATAAGGTTAAAATATATCAATTACTTTACGATTTTTGTATCAAATCATACATATTACTCGCGGATAGAAATATAAATTTGACAGTTCGTACTTATGGTTGGAGTACTATTGTTGGTGAAGACGAGAAGATTATCGATATAATATAATCCGCAGTAAAAATGCGTTTTGATAAAATCGATAGAAATTCGTTAAAAAAAAAAAAAAAAATAGAAAACTTATACGGCGGATAGTAAATATTTAAATTATTTTATACGATAAGTATAAGTTTATGATGGGAACGATCGATATTTATCGATGTTTTATGATAGATACGTTTGGTATTGTTGAAAAATTTTCACTTTCTCATATTCACATATATTTTTTATTTTTTTTTTTTAAACGAGTAATATAATATGTTTAGTAGGTACTTAAATCGTTTTGCTGAATTACATTGTCCGAAGACGGCTCGTCGTTGACAATTTTGACCGGCGAGAGATGAGTACGATTTATTATTTATTATTTATGGAAATATTAACAAGTAACGATGATCATCGGTGGTAGATCCCGTGAGTCGACGAAGGTTTTTACAAATTATTTTATTCGTTCGAGCCGATTGCGAAATACAATATAGTATTTTAAAACAATAGCTGATTCAATACCTGCCTGCAATAGTTACGTCATCTTGAACGATAATTATTGCAGGTACGTAAATGTCTCGATGCCGAATGAGTAATCTACAAAGTGCACATAATATGCACATTACATCGAAATCGACGACGGGAAAGGATTTTAATTTCACTACCTTATATACCGACTACGTAACGCGCAATGAACTTCTACCGCGTGCCGAGCGCATAACTAGCTCGCGAAAATAATAATAATTGTTATTTTCACATTTGAATTAGACCTAAAGGTCAATAATTAAAAAAAAAAAAAAAAATCCATCGGATTCGAGTTATAACCCCAGAGAGAAAGAGAGATTGAGAGAGAAAGAGCCATACGTATAACATTGTATTATAATTTTACATCAGATGGTTTAGTATCGTATAAAACATTTTTCGACTAATAAAAATGTTTATTAAAGCGATTTTGGATTGATAATGTTTTCGGTTAATTCCAGAAACCACAAGAAATCCGAGGAAAATTTAAATTCTACTCGGTATTGTCTTTCGACCGATTTACCGTTATATACTTTCAACTTTCAACAAAAAATATACTCCTTGGCACGTCATCGTCTACCGACTTTTCCAACAATTTCTTTTTCTTAGGTAGTTCGTCGCGTGCAATTAAAATTATTTGATTTTGTTCTCACGTTCGGTACGTATTTTTATGATGGAAATAACGATCGTATCAATTAGATAACAATCCTTTGCAATTTGGTAATGTTATGCTCAAGGCCCGGCAAAGTCGTTTTAGGCGAATAATAGTGTTGTACACAAAATATTGTGTAGTAGTATGCGGAGCATGACCTCTTGCACTTTTCGTGAAATTATAGAGTGGATTATTATGGATAGGAAATCTATCGTAAACGTATTGTGCTTTGAATCACTATTATTATTAAAAAAAAAAACCGATAGAGAATTTCATAATATGTAAGTAGGTGCCGAAAACTATAGATGTACGTGAACGATATTCTCCAATAGTTTGCCAATAGGGGCGATTCGCGTATAGCATCCCCGCGTGGATCTGCGGCAGAGGGCTCGGGGCCCCGAGCAAATTGAAAACCACAGTTACGCCTATGGGAAGTCCTTGGCGAATTTCGCAAATAATAAAACCTGTTAAAAATCTCCATCGTGCGTTTACATGCATACGAAATAATAAATTCGCCGAAACCGATAAATGAGTTTCGTGTTCCGTTGAGGTTTACCAATGTGTCCCCGTGTTTGAAACGTAAATCGTCCATTTACGGAGACCGCGTTGAATGATCGAGCGAATCGATTAACGTATTAATGAAATTTTTTAAGCGCAGTTTATTGATATTTATTTTGTCCGCGTCACGACTGCTCACGGTAAACGTCAATATTAATATTGGTCGACGTGAAGAGTACGTACACGCGTTTCTGGGCTAAAATTGTTCAACCTTAAGTAATAATATTCGCACGATTGATAGGTAGCCTATGCTGCCGCTGTGAGTTGATTAATTGATCTCTCGTGATTAGTGAATGTATAGGCAATAATCGGTGTGCACTGATTTATATGTTCAGCAGTATACATATATTCCTAACGTTTTCCATACAAACAAATCGCTGCGCAGGACGTCGGTGTATCGCCCGACCGTATTATTTCCCGTCGACGGTAGGAAATAAACTCTTGCCGATAGAATAAATTGTTACCGTAACATTTTTCCGAATTTCCCAACAGTCAAAGGCGCCGAGAAAATAGCAAAAAAACTATCGCGGGAAAGTCTATCGAAAACTCTAATTTTTTTTTCTTCTTTTTCTCCTCCGGATTTTATTACTCTTTACGATGTAACATCATCTAGTTGTACACGATAAGATATTGAAGAAAAAAAAAAAAAAATAACAACCATGTCGGTAGTTATTCAACGTCGTCAACGACACCAGAATATAGAATTCATGATACAGATAATCGAAATAAACGATATGGTCCAGCAGACAGTGGTTACGGATTTTTTAATCTACAATAATAAGAAAAATATTATTCTTAACATTATTAATTTCTATTGAAACTATTAGTGTTTTGCGAGAGTTTTCGCGGGTGTTTAAATTTTCGATTTGTTGAATTTGTTATTTAATTTTCTAATATTTTCAAAATAATTCAATTTATAAACCAAAAATTGTATTCGATTTAATTATTACTTTATTGAGCCTTTCTTCAATTGACCCTATTATTCGGTATTGTGTATCTTTTTTTTTTTTTTTAAATTTAGATCTTCATTGATACTACAAATTCTTGAAAGGTTTCAACGCTCATCCTATAAAATCCACGAAAATTGGCTGGATCCTGGTATAATTCTCTTGATAGTATGTATGAACCGTGGTTAATGTGAAATTAATTATACGGACAAGCTCATATACTTTTTTTTTTTTTTTTTTTTTTTTCGGATTTCATATCCCAAATACATGAAAACTACAAGCGTATCCTCATCGGCCGAAGACATTTTGATAACTGAATATGTTACAGTTGCATTTAAGTATTTTTAGGTGAGAACACGGCCTAAGAGTTTCCGCCGACAACGTTACTTCTCTGAATTCTTTCGGATCCTGGACAATATTTCTTCAATCGCGTGCACTGTTATAAATATTCCAAAACTTTTTTTTTTACTAAATCCCGCAACTACCCGTTGCTAGGCCTTGCTCGAGGCTTTTTTTCACATAACCGATATATAATGGGCGATTTTCATCGGTTTCGCACATTACGTGTCCGGGGCCATTGTAACATTTGACCATTTACGCAATTTGTGAATGTAGCCGTTTTTACTTATTACTCTACCCCCGAGCAAATATATTGTCAAACTTTGAGCCACAAACCACCTGTCAAATTATATTCCCATAAGTACCGAGTCTACGTTCTGTCGTACTTAAATCCGCTCGGCTTAAATTTGATCGTTTTTAGTTTTTGTTTTAAGTGTTAAGAATATAAAAATTCTTTCATTGCGTTATTTTTATTACCATTGATTCGTCGACGAGGTCTTTCCCTTTGACGCTTTTTTTTGTCGTTGTTGTTGGATTGCCGGTTAGAACATTTCGTAAAACGCTTCCATCAGTCCGCCAAACATTTTTCCTTTAGGAAAACACCTATCGGTATTCGGTTTGTTGTACAACCTTACAAGACCTCTGTTTTTTCCGTCGATTAAAAATATTATTAATAATATTCAAACTCGATATCGGAACGGTTTAATGTAATTCTTTTTTGTTAAAACCGCAATTATTGCACGGTGAAACGTATATAATATTACTGATATATAGTAATATTATTATTTATTTTCTATATTTTACGTACCTATCTATGTACGATATTGCGATGCACGTACGGCGGCGAGTAATCGCTTAATTTGTGTTACGTCCGTCGACTCGGATGATTTATATTATTAGGCGGTTACCCGCAAAGATTAGACGTTAAAAACAATTTTTTATTTTTATTTTTTTTTTCATTTTCACTTAACCCGGTCATCGCGTAATAACCACCTATGCAATAATAATTAATCTGCGCACGGATATGCACGGTACCGTTTTCCTATAGCTATTATTAACCGCGACTCAATCGAAAATAATTATTGGTATATTACGCATCATTACATATTATAATAGACGGGTAAAATGATCATTATGTTAACCGAAATACGGCGTACGAATAATATTATGTCGTTCCAAAAGAACTTGTCGAATACGCTACAGAGTTTGGACGTTTGCGATGCCAATGCGCCAATGCAAGGGTTGACATTTCGAAATGTTTCGACTGTCGTTCGACAAATTGGCGCCGGAGAAATCGATTTCAAACTATATCGCAGTAATATGCACTATTTTTTGCTATCAAAGGGTGGCTTCTTTCATCAAATTTTCCACGTCAAACAATGTAACTCTCATCAAATATTCTTATTGTGTCTAGTCTGATACAGATTGTGTATTACGTGTAAAAAAAAAAACATGCACTATTTGTATTCAGGGCTGGCATATACAGAATCGTATACATCGGCAAAATCCAAATTTGCCGCCCTTTCCTTTTTGTATTTCTCCGTTTATCCCTTAACCGTATTCCCTCAAACATATTCGCGTCCGATTTGAGTTTTAAGGCACAGTATACATGTGTATTAACTCACTAAAGAATGTTTTTTTTTTTTTCTTATTTAACTAGACAGCAAATTAATTACACATATTATGTGTATTTAAAGATTGGAATTTTATTTTTCATATAAAATAGTTTGTTAAAAAAATACGTACGGTGAGGGGAGAGGGAGCTTGACTTTGGGGAGGTTGAAGCCCCCAAAGTCCTCTCTCCGATGGAGGAAATCCTTCACTGCGAATCAGTGAAACGCGACGGTATAACGGCCTGAGAACCGTCGACCGGACGCCGGTTGCACATTAAAATACCGGATTCTGATGGTTCGACGTAATAATAATAATAATATTATGATTCCCATAAAATAATAACACTTACTATCCGATTTAATTATTATTGAATCGCGGTAACCGGTTATCCGAATGCGGTTTAACGAAATCGGATGTGTCCGTAAGTATTTTTTTTATGATTTTTTTTTTTTTTTTTTTTTTTCGGAACCCGTCGTCTGCGTATTACCGGATGGGGGAGGGGGACATTGAAACGGCCGATTTTCAAAGTTAAAACGATTAAATAAAAAAAAAAAAGAATAAAAATTAATTATTAATTTATTACAATGAAGGAGCATAACTTGCCATTTATTTTATTTTATTTTTTTTTTAAAAATTATGTCCTCAAGATGACGGCCATTTATTCTCAGGCACTCTTCTAGTCTACTATGTATATTTTCCACTACGCGGTGGATCGCTTTCATAGATAGCGTATTGGCGAATTCTTCTTGAATTATGTTTTTTTAGTTAATCAATATTTCGAGGTTTCTGTGCACAGACTTTGCTGTTCAAATGGGTAAGAGTTTAGGTCGCCGTGCAAAACGTAGGCTTCGAACGCATATGTTTTGTTGTCAACGTCTCGGGCTCGTTATGAAAGCGGCCCTGACGGCAGTGACGTCTTCAGGTGTACGAATGGTTTTTGTTTCTCGTAAGGGCTTCTTTTTTAAAATGCTCAACCCGTTTCTTCTAAGTTGGTTATTCATATTTTAATAGTCCTAGCTGATGGTACCGAATCACGGCGTTTATAGTTAAAATGTAGACGAATGAACGCTGTGCTGCGACCACATAACTGTCATTATTATTGTAAAACGATTTTATTGCATATGCACACTGTTTGCCACTCTACTCGTGTTTACTAAATGGCGTGTTGTCTTTGAACTAATAATATTTAGTGATAATTCTTATCTCAATTACTACTGAGATAATCTATTTTTGAAATCGGCAGTTTCAGTGCTCCACCCTGTATAATATTAGTTATAAGCTATTGGTTAGTCATATTAGTTGTATTGGCTAGGTCGACCTATAGGTTGAACTATGCGATAAATACCGTTCGAAACGGATGTTGATAAATAATACGCGAGTCGCGAGATACTTTTGCGATGGACGAAGTGTATTTTTTTTGTTTTTTGATTTTGGAAAATAGATTAGAAATAAAAAAAAAAAAAAAAAAAAAATAAGAAATCGAACGTATACCGGGTATGAACATTCGTGAATCATGCGGGTCGAGATCGATGGTCCTATATAGTTTACGTCGCTCTCGTAATAATATTGCGGTCCGTATATATTTCATCGTAACTGCGTTTTTCGATATCGCAAGCGACGCGTGGATCGCCGCCGGTGGATTTTACAAAATATTATACACTAGGGTAATTTTCATAATTCGCTTTCTTTAGGTTTTTTATTTTTATTTTTTAGTCGCGTATTCGTAGTTTAGCAAAAGTAATAATTAAAAAAAAAAAAAAAAACGCAACCATATCAATTGTCGAAAACCGCTCTAATAAACAACAGTCCACAATAAAAGTTTCACTTGTGACTAGTATCTGAACTGCTGAATCGTGTGCTCTGAATACAAAACGATAAAGAGCGACGGACGAATCGGAACGGATCGAGAACAACGATTCCTTAAACCATCCTTATTAAGGATAATAATATTATGAAAACCAAATTTCTCGATGTGTTTGAATACATAATTTCACGCTTAATCTTTTTATACGGCTTGTAAACTATATTACGTACGGCACACTATTTGTATGACTCTTTTAGTAGTATCGACTGCTATAAAAAAAAAAAAAAAAAAAAAAAAATACAAAATAAACACTTTTTAAGTGCCTGTTGCAGATTACGCACAAACTATTTTTAAGTATTATGCTAGGTCGCGTGAAAACCGTTCTGTAAACTGTTGGTATCGTGATCAATGGGTACTGTAAGGTACCAATATACTGTAAAATTGCCAGTTATTGAGCGGATAGAGTTTCACCAGAGCGTATTTCATTATTTAAATGTCCTGTGCATGTTGTACATGCCGTTTATGGTTGTAACCGTTCACTCGGTTATCGGTGATGATTCTGATACATTTTTAAATTTTATTTGTAGTTAAGTAAGAATATAAGAAAAACCGGGTAAGTAGTGACGGCAAGACAGAAGGACGGCACAGTAAAACTAAAATTAAATTAACTGAACCAACATCTGAGTTCGGCGACTTATAGATTTGAAAACATTTTTTATTTTTTTCATTAAATTTACAGAACGGTTTTTAATTGTTTACAAAAAAAAAAAAAAAAAATCCGCGTTATCGGTTCTGTACGATTCTGTAATGGTGAGTATCAGCATGAAGCTTTTATTGTTTTTCAAAATAATATTTTTGGAGTAAAAAACGTCAATATGAAAAAATCTTGGAGAAAATGAGTTTTTAGCCGACATAATATCGGCTGTTAATTTCAATGACGGGTCGTGGGTTTTTGTAATAGGATATCGGATAGGATATCGGTTTTATATCGGATAGGCATCGAAAAAAAAGCCATATCGGTTCTGTATGGTTTAGATGTTGAGTATCGGCGTTTATCGATATCGGCTATCAGGGGGATTTTTTTTTTCAAAACCGACATTTGCTGAGAAAAAAAAAACGTCGTTGACTTCTCTGGGATATGAAAAAATATGCTTTTTCAACCGACATGATATTGGCGGTTAATTTAATTTACCGGCTCCGTGGGTTTTCATATCGATTACCGGATAGGAAATCGGTTTTATTTCGGAAAAAAACAAAAAAACCATATCGGCTCGCGTCCACTGGAGTTTCGCGCGAGACCGCCGACGGCTCTAAGGCGTCCCGGAGAAACGGCCGAAAACCGATTTTGGCGGATATTTCGCGTAAACGTAGGTACGGATGACATAAAAAAAAAAAAAATTAAAAAAAATATGCGTCAGCGACGCGGTGTACGTACAAACCGATATAAGTCGTATAAAGATAAACGGGACCTTATATATATACGTTATCGGAATAATAAATTCGTACACCTACCCACCTATGTTAATTGTTATTATAATACGTACGACATCCGTACCCGTCGACGTCCACGTCCGCGCGCCGGCAAACCTCGTCATATTCGTCATAAAAAAAAAAAAAAAAAAAATATATATATAAAATAACCAGAACAAACAGAATACATAATATATAGATTATATATATATATATATATATATATATATATATATATATATATATATATATATATAAAAATAAAAACAACGGCCGGTTGTCATTGGACGGATGTATACGTAATATATTAATACAGTCATCGCCGGTACCGTCGAATTGGGTCAAAAAAAAATAAAAAAATCCGACGATCCGTCGTGTATATCGATCAATACGATGCGGCAGAATATTATTATTATTAAAAAACGCGTCCTACACCTGTCACACACACACACACACACACACACACCACACGCGCGCGCGCCGTACCGTTCTAATTAGTCTTTGCCGCCGACGTTAGTAAGTCGTAAAAAAAAAAAAAAAAAATTAAAAAATTAAAAAAAATTATATCGTATAATATTATACGATACTCGTACTCGAGTATCAAAATCGGATTGGCCACAGGGCGTCGTCACTGGGCCCGGTTAGCGGGGGGAACGCGCTTCCTCCGGAGCGGGCGGGAGCGCGCGCGCGCCTTACCGGCTCTCGGCCGTCCCGACCCATCCGTCGCCGCCGTGGTCGCCGACAAGCCGCGCGTATATATAGACCTCCGATACCGATCCCATAGTCAGTTCGGTTTTCGTCGTCGATTGATTTCCAAAGATCGTCCGCCAAACAACGAAAAACCCCGCACAGGCCATTCCAAAACGACCGTACGAGACAACATGAAGCTGGTGAGTTGAAAAAACGAAAAAAAAAAAAAAATAATAATAATAATAATTCGTAAAACATTTTTATAATATACGATTTGTAATTTAAACGGGATCGGATATTGAAGTCTCCGAGCGTACCTCGTTCACGACGATTATCATTATACGGACTTGCCGGTTTTCGCGATAATTAAGTTCGAACCTTCGTTGTCGGACTTGGCGCGCGTTTTGATTTTTTTCCGCTTAGACACTTGGACGTTTTTCTACTCCATTAGAAATTCTGAACAGAGCGAAAAGAATCTATCGGTTTTACTATATGATATTTTCCGTCGGCGGACGACTCTTTCAACACACATCCGGCTTTGATTTTCAAGTGTACGTTAGAGAGGTCGGTCGTTCCTTTGATTTTCGGTTGTAGGTCTTCATAAATTATTGGCGAAAACGTAGGGAAAGACGGGACAATTTACGGCAGTTTCTTTATTTTCGATTTTCTCTTTTTGTCGTAACTCGGTTAAATTAATATTAGGCCGTTGTAGATACGGAAAAATTAATAAATCTGTTTTGGCCGGACAGAAATCCACGGAAATTTAACACGAGGTTCGTTGTATGGTGTTCATTACGAAAAAAAAAAAAAAAAATTCGAGCGTATTTTAATCGAATTTTTTTCTAAGCGTGTAAAGTGCGAATTTCGATTAAAATTACGGCGTTTCAAACATGGTTAACTTGAACTTGGGTCAGAGTCGTTTTTCGTTAACAACGATTTATTGTTGCGTACGGTTTACATAAATTATATTTCCCTCTACATCCTACCTTTCCGGCTTCCCACCTAAAACAGTGGCCAAATCGCGGTGCAATGTGTTTCTTTGGTGTAAACAGGAAAAAAAAAAAAAAAAAAAACGAAACGTGTTTCACGAAGTTTAATATTGCATCACTACAGACTGCAACGTTGGTGCACGTTTTTAATGTTTAGTTTTCATCGTAACGTTAAAGATTTTTAATTTAAGATAATACGATAATTTATTTAACTTATTATTCCAGAGTCTATGAAAAAGATAAAAAAAAACAAGTTTTTCAAATTTATACTCGCTTAATGACGACTGTTTTATTCTATGCGTCTAAATTCGGTTTTTTTCAAGAGAAAGTGTTTGAAGTCAATGCCCGTATACGATTTGACAGTGTAGGACATTTTTTCTGTATTTCGTTTATTATTATACTAAAGAATAATACAACTTACACCAGCCGGTAAAATCTTTTTACGAAAAGATATTTCACACGTTCCCGACAAATATGTCTTTTTACCATCATACTCGCGATACCTGTAAAAATGGTTATTATTAGGGCTGGGATTTTAATGCTCTAAAACATCGCAACAAATGCAAATATGCCTTAAAAAACTCAAAATTTGGCTTATAATTCATTTATAATAGTTTTAAAGGTAAATAAAATATATTACAAGTGTTATTTTTTGTTTTTAAATAGTATTTTACGCCATTTGGTGGATATATCTTCTGACTTAATTATTTCTTAATCATTCGTTTTAAAATAATAATTTTAAAAATACATTTCTAATATTTTAATTTTTTTTTTTTTGCTGACCGCTCTTCGCGCGTGTACTTGTTTGATATGGACACACCTTTATAATTGCAAATTTACGTTCATTGTATTAATAAATTGTACAAAATGCTCTAAAAAGCTAAGAAAATGCTGTAAAATTTAAAAAAAATTCATTTATAGGTTGAATTTGGCAAAATAAATGCAAAATAAAAATTACATTAAAATAATCAGTATCGCCCAAAAACATTTATTCTATTTACGGACCTACGTCTTGGAACACTGGATAAAAAGATGCAATTGCATCAATCCAAATTATTATTAGCATCGACATAGGTTAAAACAATTCTTACCTAAAAAATACATAACTAAAATTATATCTTTGATATTCAATTTTCACGACTTTCATTGATTCATTGGTAATAATAATTGTTTTAAGGTTATACGTATAAATAAACCGCGTGAAGAATACTCGCATTTTTAAACATTCTAAAAATATTCGCTGTCGTTACTAATTTGTTATTCGATTTATTTCAGCGGTCGTTAATAAACGACGTACAAAACTTAAAACTATACAATAGTAATATTTTATACATAAATGTTATCTTTCCGTTTGTTTTTTTGTTTTTATTGTAGTCGTTAATATTTTTTAATGGTTCGGTTACACGCGCGTAATAAATATCCGTCTGGGAAATAATCAAAAAAAAAAAAAAACCCCATTATAAAGAGTTTAAAACTTAACGTCTCGATTAAAAAGAAAATCGCGACGCTATAAAAGTGTCATTATTTCTCTCAATACGGTTAGAGTGCTTTTCGTAATGCTAACGAATTTGAATTTCTTATTACTATTTAACTATTAAAACGATTTCTAATAACGATAGGTATTAAATTCGTTAAAAAAAAAAAAACACAAACGACGATGGTTAATAAACTAAAACAGTATTTATATAGAATTTATATTTTGCCTAGGGTACTTGTACTGTGTAAACGTTGTTAAATTTGTTCATCAATGGGAATTTTATTAAAACTCGGAAAATGGAAAATATAATTCGGACGAAATATTATTTCAAGCAAACCTTACTTGAATCGTATTAAACCAAATTGTTTAAACGAACGCATTTGGTCTATAAAGACAAGGGCGTAATATATTATTATATTTTTTTTCAGTTTTTATTTATTGCGTTTGTCGCTTTTGCGGCGGCTCATCCACAAGGCTACGAGTCCGAAACTTCTTCGGGTTACGGATCTCCGACTACGCCGTCGTCTCCTTCTACACTTAACCAAGGCGGTTACGAAACCGGCGCTATAGACACCTCAGCATACCCGGTCAACGCTGGAGTCGCCGGATATCAATCCACATCCGGATCGTACCAACAGTCCACCGCGGCTCCTTCGTACAAAACCAACGCGTTTTCTGGTTATTTGTCTGGTGCTGGGTCGGGTGTGCAATCCGCGTACAAATCCACCAGCGGGGCATCTTATCAGTCTACCCCAGTAAGTTCGCAGTACCCGAAAGCCCCACAATCCGGTTACCAAACCGGAGCCGCGGGACTTTATCCGTCCGCTCCGGCCGCGCCGTCTTATTTGCAAAACGCACAGCCCGGTTACCAAGTGCCCCAACAATTGTACTCGGCTCAAGGAGGACAAGTTAATTACCAGACCGGCGGTTCTTACCAATCCGGCGATGCTCCTTCTTACCAGACTAGCGGTGTTCCATCTTACCAATCTACTCCGGCCGTACCATCGTCCACTCCAGCCAACAAATCCGGTTACCGGGCTTCTCCTTCGCCGTATGGTTCCAAATTGACTGCTGCTCCATCGTACCAATCGACCGCTTCGCCATCGCAATACCAACCGCAAGCCGCTTCTCCGTCATCGTACGGCCAACGTTCTCGCCCGAAGCCAGCAGCACCTCCGGCATCGTACCTGAAATCCGGATCTGAATACGAAGCTCCGAAAGCACCGGCCAGTGCTCCCAACGTACCCGCAGACGCTTACAAACCAGCCAGCAACGGTTACAACGCTTTTGCACCGGGCAATGTCGCCGGGCCCGTAGAAGTCATTCCCATTCTGTCCCAGTCCAACCAACCGAATCTCGGCGACGGTTCTTACTCGTACAGGTAATATTTTAAAAATAAAACAAAACGTATAGTAAAATAGGCATTAACGTGTTTATATTATATTTATAGTTACGAGACCGGCAACGGTATTTCAGTATCGGAATCCGGTAAACTCGTGCCGGGCGGCCCAGAAGGTATCCAGACGGTTATCGGGTCATTTAGCTATCCGGGAGAAGACGGAAATCTCATCACGGTGACTTACACCGCCGACGAAAACGGATTCGTCCCGAAGGGCAACCATCTCCCGACGCCGCCACCGATCCCGGCCGAAATCCTCCAGTCGCTGGAACAGAACGCCGCCGAAGAAGCCGCGCAACAAGCGTACCAACAGCAACAAGCCGCATACGGACAGAGCGGAAGTTCGGCTTCGTACGGACAAGAATCTGGAGCATACGGGCAGACGTCCGCTCCGGGAATTTCCGCGAAAACCCCGTATCCCGCGGGAGGATCGTACGGTGAGACCTCTGCCGCCGGCGGATCTTACGGACAACCCTCTACCGCCGCCGCCGCCGCCGCCGCCGCCCCGAAACAGCCGAGCTACCAGAACGCCGGCGAACAACCGTCCGGATCATACGGTCAGCCGTCCGGTCCGTCGTACAAATCGCAACAAGGTTACCAAGGCCAAAGCGCATCGGCGGCTTACAAAAAGTCTCCCGGCTCGTCGGCCTATTAATAATTGAAAAGTTTTTTTTTTTTTTTAAATTATATTTGTCTAAAGTAATAATTTATAATAATAATTTTTGTATGAAAAAAAAAAAAAAAAAAAAAAACCAAACACGTATTACCAGAATAAAATAAAAATGTTAATTTTTGTACGCATATAGTGTATTTATATTTTATAAAAAAAAAAAACGCGACGCCTTGCACGCACGACACACAATCTACACGTCCGCCTATCTTGTCCCGTACCGCGAGCGTCAGTGGGGCGTAGGCGCGGTACTCGCGTACCGACCGACTACACCAATACGACGTGTATAAATATTATTTTTAATATTATTATTTTAATTATTTTTTTTTATTTTTATTGTTCGCCGGTATATATCGGTCCAACGGTTGCGCCCAGTCGTTTGTGCAATCGTGTATATATTAACTCGAGTGGTGCGAGTGTAGACGGTGGCCCTCAAGGACCGTGCCGGGGCACACCCGCCGGAGAAGAGGACGAACAGAAAATAAAATAAAAAAAAAAAAAATTTTTTTATAAAAATAGCGGTGTCATCCGTGACGAGCCCGGGACACGCGGCACGGACCACGGCGACGATAATAATCGTTACCGTTTCGGTCGCCCCGAATAAGTTTACGAATAATATTAATTCCTAATAAAAACGCTTTCGTAACGTACAATAAATAATACGAAATATTATGCAAATCGCGGCGTTATGCCCACTACGTGAACCGTGACATAATAACAATAATAATATTGTTTTTAATAGGCCGACGAAAAAAAAAAAAAATTAAAAAATGTATAGGCGTGTAGCATACGAATCGCGACATACCTACGGCCTTTCCGAACGTCTGACGACGACCGTACGCGGACGATTCGAAAATAATAAATTCCGTTTTCCGTTTCAGATAATAGTCGACAATTATGTTTTTATTTTAAAACTACGATAACGTACACGTGTAACAGTAGTTTAATCGTTTTTCAATTCGCGATATCATTTTACGCAGAGTCGTATCGGTTAGTGAATAAACTTAACATTTAATAATCGAAATCCTCCTCCCTCTACCCCACCAAAAAAAAAAAAACTCGTTAAATACGTATTTCGGTAAAAAAGTAAGTTTTTCGTTTTTACAATATAATTTTCGCGAAGTATTTGTGTATTTGTTATTTGTCGAGTATATAGGTTATTTATCAAATAATTCTACACTAATACAGTTTAATTATTGGAAACTGGTGTTGATTCCGATTTTGTTTTATCTAGTATCCTACAGGCAACACAATAATATCGATACTAATTTTGGCATAATGATTTTTTTTTTCTGTATTGCCACCAATGAAGACGTAAGTATTATTATTTTATGATTGTTGTGCACTGTAAGACGAACAGAATCGAAAATTACAAAGTAGTTAAATAGAAATTAGATAGCTTTATAAAATTATTTACGAAAAATTCCGTTTTTAACATATTTTAACGTCGCTTTTTAGTAAAATCCTAATATACGTGGTTTTACAACCGCGTTAAATTTATGTTTTATACGAAACACCTGCAATTCTCACTAGTTTTATAACGATACGCGCGGTTTACTAAATAGTTAGTAATAGACTTTAGTCTTTAAGTAGGCCAACGTTCTAATACAGTTGGGTTAATAAGGCATTACGAGCCAGAATTTATTGTAATTTAAAATCGAAAGTAGGTATACCTAATAAATCATCGACCCAATGCATATTACATTTTAGTTTTAAACATATTTCACGAGTTTCGTTTTGCTATTTTTCGGTAGGTGTTCCAGAGCTTTCGGCACTCGAACGGAGAAATTGAAAAATCGAATATTATTGTTTTTTAACTATACTTATATATATATATATATATATATATATATATATATATATATATATATATATATATTTTAATTTTTTTCTATCAAATTGTCGAATGGAAAATGTTAAGCGTATTTCAGATTTTCTCTATTTTTCAGATAAATAACTATGAAGAAAGAACTTAGCCTGGAGTGTTAAAAAAAAAAAAAAAACCATTATTAGGCAATAATCAATGCGAAAGAATAAAAAAACGCGACTGAGCATAAAAACCACACGAGGAATACATATAGAAAATAATATAATCTTTTACACGGAGAGTAATAAACTCGTTTTAATTGTAGAAATTGTAAAAATAAAAAAAAGATGAAATGACATAGGTGTAAAACGTTTTATTTATTATCTAAAATATATTGGTGTCCACCTATCCTATATAAGAATAAAACATATTTTTAAAATCTGTATGTAATTTTCAAAGATATTTTTTTAAAAACCATATTCCGTAACCTCGTTATAAATATGGAATTCTTCCGTTAGATAACTAATGTGAACGCCGTCTCGGCTATTAAAAAACCGTTAAGTCTCTAATAAAACGTATTACAATTATTAAGTACATTTTGAGTTTACATAGGCCCGCGTTAGTAAGACCAGAAGACATTTTCGTGAAGTCTTTAGCGCTATAACAAATCCGTTTCGTTAAATTATTATTATTAGGCCGCATTGATAGTGACTATAAATACTATTATAGTTTGTAATTGTTGCGATTTCGTCAGATATATTTACTCTTACGCGTTCGTGGACTTTTCCAACGGTCTTCAAACAGAAATTGTCATTACCAGCTGCGGTATTTATTATGCTCACAATGTCGAGACCATCCTGATATTGCTGACAATTGTGCTTACGTCCGATTCTATAAAATATAGAATTAGAAAAAAAGAATGTAATTTTTCGAGTAAATGTCACGGTTGGGAATCATTTGGTGTATTGTATAGCGTCAATTTGGCCGGGTGTCTTGTATTCACTATGCTCGAATTTACCGTGCGATCTACGCGATTGTTTATTTGTGGTCGGTAATTTGCGTTGTTCAAACGTGTTCGAACATATTCTCCGGGGTTGTCCGATCGGACCTCGAAATAAAACGAACGGAAATATACGTGCAATAATAACATCTCGCATGATGCGAATTGTAAATCACGTCATATGGATAATAAATATCGTTAGTTCATTAAAATCTCCACGCGGACGACGTTTATACGATATTTTTAGTTGTCGTAATACATTTCCACGCAATTCGTACTAACGCCCGGCGCAGTCGTATCAATATTAATTCCGGATTATAAAAAAAAAAAAAAAAAAAATCGACATCGGTTTGGTCCGATAAAACATTAACCGTTTGTGTCGCCCTACGTTCTGCGGGGTAATGTTCATCTTGCGATATTATTTTTTGAACGTTTTACCGTAACATAAAACATTTAAAACAAACGATATGAACACGTCAAGTGTTACGTACGCTTTTTAGTACAATATTATTATATTAATTATACTAATTCCAACGTATTATTACTACCTTATATTACACGAATATTGTATAATCCTAAAACACTACTATACCGCGGAGATATTATATAGTACCTCCAATACACATGTACATTCACTATTTGCAATGCGAAAAAAAAAATTAAAAAAAAAAAAAAATTAATTTATGTATATTATAATATTTTATCGAGGGTTCGAAACCGGTTTTGACTGGTAGCGGATTTTCGGTAAACGGTCAAAAATCCAAATCAATATTTTATTTAAACGAAATCGAAAAAAAAAAAAAAAAATAAACGAGTTAAAAATATATTATCTGTACTGGGAAATACGATTCGCGGACTATCGAAAACCGAAAGCGTATACCAGATTGAAATAATTATTGTTCTATCAATAGATGATCCAACCGAACGTTTTTCGAAATAGAAATAAAGGCCGAAAATATTTTTTATGTTTCGTTTTTAATGACCGTATGGATTGAAAAATCATCAAATATACCTACCCCGAAACGTTTTTAATGAAAATCTAGATTTTAGAACCAAAAAATACATATAATATTGTTGCAGTGATGTTACGAGAAATAAAAAGATATTTTAAAATGTAAAAAGAGAACTCGATTATTATTTATCCAAAAAAAAATACCGAGTAAATACAATTGCGCGCAATCAGAGTTATATAATTTCAAAACCGAACCACAATGATTACGATCGTATTATAGAAATCACATATTTGTTTTGAATTTACACGTTCTCTACGAATATTCGTCTATTAGAATCTCAATAATGTATATTAAAATATATATAGATTATTTTTTGTTAAAAAAAAGTTAATTTCTATAGTTTAGAATCGAAATAAATCGGTATTTTATCCATCAGACACAAATCAGTCACATATTATCGAATTTTTTCGTTCTGAAAACTTAGTGCGCCCTTAATTATTGCCTACCCGATGACTCGAGGCCGGGTTGGAATTTATTATTCGGAAATATATTTTATGATTTTGCTTAAAACGTTTACCTATGCTGTTGAAATTTAATTTTAATCCAAACTTATTAAGTTCGAATGTTTCATTTGTATAAAAAATACTGAATTTCGTTCATGGATACGGACGACACTCGTCACGTCTGTGTATTGACGCACAAAGTTGTCAAGTCTTGAGCATTGTTTGTTTACTCGCTTTATTGTTAATTTTTAACCTTATTAAAATCGAGTAAATTTGTACATTTAAGCGTAGCGTATTCGATTTTTGATTTAACCTCAAAAATCATAAATTAATTAAAAAAAAAAAAAAAATAAATAATAATAGCTGTTAAAAGGCCCCACAAAATTGACTGCGCGGGACCTCGACATTTTCCAAGTTAGCTCTCCAATGACCCAACCTAACCAATTTAAATTATTATAAATACAAAACTATATTGTTTCAACATATGTTGTATGACTGCGGTTAAATAATTATACGTTCATATGTTTTTTTTGATTTTGTATTTATTTCGTTAATTTTTTTTTATTAAAATTGTAAAATTTAAAAAGTTTTTGCAGTATACGAGAATTGTCCCAAAAGTAATGCACCCCGTATAATACGTTTTCCTCGCAAAATTTGTTAACGTTACTTATATAATACGTCACGAATCATACGATGTTCGAAATACTTATAAATATCTAAATTACTTGCGGTTAAGATTTCGAAAACCATTTTTTAAAAAAAAAATATTTAACAGTGGAAATACATGTACAATAATAATAATAATGTATTTCTCTCGGGGTTGTTATGTTTAAAACGTTTAAAACAACAGAAAAAAAAAATAGTTGTCTTAAACTATTTATTTATGTCATAAAGTATATGCAATTCGTATGCAAAAATGAGTGTGTTTTTTAAATATTTTTTTAAAGCACAAACTACACATAAACATATTGTTTCTTTACTCTTTAGTATTTTAATTTTAGAATTTTTAATTTTGAATAAAACTGGTCGGAGATTGAAAAAATAATATTTTCTTATGTGTTTCAATTTTCAAATTACTTACTCAGTTACACATATCAACTATCCTATCTCAGTGATAGTCTATTATTTAATATTTATACATTTACACAATCACTCATTAGTTAATTCAACCATTAGTTTATATGTTCGTTAGTTTTATATATTTAATTAACAATTTTAAAACGAAATCGACGGTTAACGTTCCGTGTGCTAATCGAAAACATCAAAAACACTGAAACTGTGACGATTTCTCGATTTTATATCAATTTTTATATAAAACAGTATTTTACATAAACATAATTTATAGTATTATAATACAATTTAGAAATATGATTAAAAAAAAAAAAAACCACGTTTTAAACGTTTAAATCGTTTCAATTGCAACAATTGTTTTTTTTCTGTATCCCTTTGATTTCTATTTTCTAATATGGGTTTGTACCGTACAAGAAAAAATATTTCCATTATTTCGAGTAAATTCTTTTCGAGGAGATTGCGATTTTCTATTGGCCAGAAAAAAAAAAATAGCTCGTTTGTAAAAAAAAGAAAGATTTTTGCGGCATCGTATTGTAACGACGATTCTGCAAACGTTTTTCGATTTTCGGTGCATATTTTAGTACTCGGTAGGTTTTCTAGGCCGAGAATTAGTATAATAATATTACTATCGTTTGAAATGATAGAAAACTACAAAAAAATATTACCGTGAGCCCGATTTCGGTGGATAGGGGGGTAGGGGGTGTGTTTCTATCGTAACCGCGTACAAAATCCCAAACAGATATCCAGGCCGGCCGGATTTATAACTCGTATACGCGAAAAACAAAATTCAACCGGCTGTAATTCGGTCGTTATTTATTTATTTTTTTTATTTTTCGTGCACATTACGTATGGATACGCGGAATATACGAATGCATATTTTTCGTATATATACACACGCGCGTAGAGTATAGTTTCGTCGAAACGTGTTTATCACAACCTCAGCCGCTAATAAAAAAAAAAAAAAATGTCGTCGGACCGCTTTCATAACCTACTGACATAACGACCTTTCCATCTCGACGACGACGACGACGGGGCACCGCCTCCACCACCGCCTATTATTACTATTATTATTATTATTACTATTACTATACGGTAATATAGGTATACAGCCGTAAAGAAATAATAACATAGGTGCACATACCCCCCCGTTACCGTTATTGAGAGGCATACGACGCCTACGTCACCGGGGGGGAACCGGCGTCGTATATATAGAAGAACTCGGCGGCGTTGTCTTCACATCACACCGCGTTCGCCGTCCGGTAACCAACACTGCCGTAAAACACCTCCCCATCGCAAAAACCGAATAACCGAAAACCAACACTCCGTCAAAATGCAGGTAAGTGGTTTTTTCTTCCTATCTCTCTCTCTCTAAATCTGTACGAATTCTAAATATTTCGATCGTTCGCACGTTTCGCTCTAAAACAACGTGCATTTGTCCACACAGGTCGCTTTAGTCATCTCGTCGTTGCTGTTGGCGGCCGTCGCGGTCAGCGCCTACCCGCAAAGCGCGGAATCCAGAGCCGCGATCCTCCGCCAAGAAACCGAAGTCAACTACGACGGAACGTTCAAAAACAAGTACGACGACACGTTCGCGCTTTTACACCACGCTTAACACCGTTTTCTTAGGCTGTCCCGGCGATATTATCGTCACGAGAAAGCATTATTATTTACCGTTTTAGCCGGGAAATTGTTTTAACGGACCGGCAATTAAGGTCGGCGTCGAGATCGTACCGGGCGATCGACCCATCCAATCCACCGTCCCCTCCCCCCGCGACAAAGGCTCGCGTTCGCCTTTCCACCATTACTCATCGTCGGCCTTAAGTGGCTTTGTTCGTTTCACAACGGTGTTTTTTTAAAAAAAAAAAATGTTTTTATTTTCTAATCGCGCCTTTCACCGAAAACTCGTCGATTATTATTATTATTATTATGTAGGCAATATACACGTCTGCCGCGGTTACGTCACGCGGTTTGTCCGCGACCATTAATGTATTCGCATCGACATACGTGTATAATATAATATAATTTGTGGTTTTTTTTTTTTTTTTTCACGCAGATTCGAAACCGAAAACGGTATTAAACAAGACGAGGTCGGTTACCTGAAGGCCGGTCCCGCGGGCGTGCCCATCTCCGTCGTCCAGGGATCCTCGTCGTACGTGGCACCCGACGGTACCGTCATCAACACCGGTTACATTTCCGACGAGAACGGTTACCAACCGGTGGGCGCCCATCTGCCCACGCCCCCGGCCATCCCCGCCGAAATCCAAGAGTCCCTCAAGTACTTGGCATCTCTGCCCAGCACACCCGAACCAGTGTACCAGTGAGCGCCCGGCCGCCGTCTCTGTCTACGCAGCGATAAAATTCTATACGACGTATAGAGATATACATATATATATATATAAATAATATTATAATTGTAAATTTTTCCCATTTATCTTCATCCCTCTCCCTTTCAATATCTCTCTCTCTCTCTCTCTCTCTCTATCTCTCTATCTCATTAATATCGTCCATCTTGATGAGTCGTGCGTACCGTTGTTTATTATGTAATAATATGTAATCGTTTGTTTTTTGTATTAAAAGTGTATGTTTTGAGAAAAAAAAAAAACATTGTGTTTTTCTTTCGTCCGCGAGTATACGAAAAAAAAAAAATAATAAATAATAAAAACACCGGCCACATTAAGCAATACGCCCGTGATGATGATAATACAATATAATATTATTGTACCACGAGTAAATTACGACATTTCGTGTTTGCAATATTCCGTGCGATTCTATATTACACGTATATAGATTATAACAAAGAAAACGGTTTTTAATTGTACCGGGGGAAAATCAAAAAAATGTAATTATTATTACGGTAATATGTTATATATGCAACGGCATAGATTACAGACGACAAGAAACGGGGGCGCCGGGACGGGAGAATACGTCGAGGGCGGGCGCCGAGAACAAGAGGAGCTGTGCGGCGGAGAAGCTCGAGCGGACAATATTGCGAATTATTTCGATAAATTTACTATACGATTTGTACAATGTAACGGGATGGTAACTTTTCACCCGACTCGCACGAGTGCAGTTCACAGCGAGTTGTTAATTATGTATATTTTTAATATTTCAAAAATTCTCGTCTCTGTGTCGTCATAAATACGTTTCGCAATAGAGGTCGGCGACGGGTTCACCATCGTCAGAAACGCAGTGTTCCTACGCATTGATTATAAATTCGTGATAATTGGAATTTAAATATAATAATAAAAAGGCAAAGAAAATAAACGTCTCATTTCCATATAGTAAAACGTGACCCGGTTATCCCGCCACGTTATTCCAATAACCGGTAAATTATTTTCAAAACGCCCTACTATTTTTTGTATCCTTTTTATCGCGTCGATTTATCTCTCAAAGGTATTTTTTTTTTTTTTTTAATCTCTTCTGTAAGTGAATTGTTTCGTTTATTGTTATAAAAGTGCTATTTTCTCGCTCGTAATATAATCGCATATCAATCGCTTTGGGAATTATGCAAATTCCTTTCACTGTTATAACTTTTATCTTTTCGGTTTTATCGTATTGCAATCGAAATGAAGTATAATATTATTATGCTTTTAACAGTGCATTGAAATCACTCCGTGAAAACGGCGGTGTAACCCAACGGTTCCCAAAAATTATCGTCTCGAGGCGGCCTTAATAAAACTGATGACCTTTTTTTTTCTTCATTTTTTTAAGATAAAAATATATAAAACAAATTTTAATGGATAATTTGGAAATATGTATTTTATAATATCATATATATTTTTGGACCAGAGTTGTCTGGTCGACAGAGCGGCACATCTGTAAAATCACCGGGGCGCACATACTTTAAGAACCGCTAACCGAAGGTATTTATTGTTATAGTTACCTATCAAAAACAACACAACTGTAAATCAGTATACAGTTTAATAGTAAACCTTAAGTGCTGTCCGAAAATCGTAAAAAAAGTACCAGGAAATCATAGGGCGCGTGTCAATACCAGCTGGCCCCCGTCTGCATGGCAACAGATGTCCTCCTGAACGAGATTTATCGACATCAGCTTATGATCTCTTGGTACACAATTTTCCAACATTCCTTAAAATTAAGAAAACTTTCGTTTTATTAAACGACATTCTACAACATACTCTGGTGGTTTTACTAGTATATACCGTTCTATTATGTACATTTTATCTAAAAGTACCCTGTCCCCCCTTCTGATTTTTGGACAAAATATACATCGGTCCGATTTGCTGATAGGAGAGTGGATCGGACCCTCGCACAAGTCCTTTTACATAGACGGATTTCATAAAATCCCTTGCAATGGATTTGTCTATAGCAATTTATCTGATTATCACCGTAAAAGTACAGGAAGAGATTTTATGATATCCAACTACGGGAGGGACTTGTGTGATCATCACAAAATTCTGTCGAGTTAAACTTGATTTAAACATCTGAGGCGGGTGTAATTTATATAAAGTGCCTCTAACAGAAATATATGTATTAGTGAAGATCACACCCACGTACGTTAAACAACAACCGAGTAACGGTAGTTTATTAAAATTCCTTAAAAATGTTTCAATTTTAAGAAATATTCGAAAATTTAGTACCAGCAGACCCGATGCTGATGTCGATAATTCGCGCATGGGAGGACACCTGTTGCTATACAGACGGCGGTCGGCCGGCGGAACAGGCAAATTATATCCCCGGCATAACAATAGCCCCCCTCGGTACGAATATGCCAAGTTATATATGTATGCATATACCCCCTTAATTCATATGCCGGGGATATAAATATACATATTTGGCAGAGCAAAAATTCTAGGATTTATATACCTCCTAAATTCATAATAGGAATCCCCCATACGCCCCAGGAAAGTTTGAAATTCCTATTCTTTTAATTGTACACATTTTTAGATCAGAGTTATCTGGTTTACGGTGCGGCGCCTATGTAAAGACACCGTGGCGCACACTTTGGGAACCGCTGGTGTAACCGTTACACATACGCTGTGATAAAGTATTAATGTTAAAGGGTAAATAAAAAAAAAAAAAAAAAAAAAAAATACAACTAGGTAGTTTTTTTTAATAATTTTTTTTTTATCATATATTACGTTTTAAGCTTTTAAGTAGATTATTTATTTTTTTTTTGTCAATTTTGAACATAAGGTTCATTGAATGCAGTGTGTACCGCCAAATTTTAAACAAAATCGTCTAGACGGGCGTGTTTTATGACGATAAGTAACTGAACATATTATTATAAGGAAATGTCTGAAATTGCAATTGCGAATTATATATTCATATAAAAGATCTTAGGTTACGAGCGCCGTCGGCTAACCCCTAGCCAATGCAAACGAAAATAGTTAAATCGAAATTTAAATTTAAAAACACTGTACCGTTGAAATCGCAACGAAAATGTAATTTTGAGCATAATAATATTTAAAATTAATGGGCACAACTGCAGTGTTCCGACACGAACGTGCAAGTGAACACGGTCAATTTATTCACGAATATTTTACAATGATAAATTTGTGGATGTACTTTTAAATCGTTTAATAATACAATTTAACGTACCTATAACGACTTTCTAACATTAAAATATGATGAGGAGCCGTACCTATACTGCAGTCTGCAGTTAGAGAAGCAATTTTAATATAATACATGTTGTACAATGTACATGTAATAAATGAAAGTACCGCGAACCGAAGGTTTCGGAAAGAATTAATACGAGTAATAATATTACGATGATGATAAATCCCCCGACACGATAATTTACAAGCGATTTTATTCGTACGAATAATTGACCGTCTTATTCTCCCGTATATACGTAAAAACGATTAAACTTAAAAATCGAACATTAAATACTTACGTCTTTATGAATATAGACGAAATTAGAACGTTCTGTAACACTGCAGTTTTTGATATTGAACGAGTTTAATATACGTTAAGAGTGAATTATTAATTAAGTCAAGTTCAAAGATAATTTGAAAATTTAATAAACGTATTAATTGGAAATAGTTTGGCTGTGTTTGAAGGGCAGATGGGAAAGCTCGGACGAGATGGAGGGGCGGCGTGAGATTTAGAGTTGATTTGGGAGAATTCGCAAACAGAGGCCGATGGAACTCCAAGGCCCGCTAAGTTGTTAAGGGGAAGAACAAATATTAGGAATTAAAAAGAATAAAATGAGTAAAATACTTCGCACTATCACTGTTGTAGGTGAGAAGTTGGGAAATTAGGTTATATTGTATAACCTAATTTATCGTTGCAAAACACGACGACGGATTATTGCAAACGAAAATCGGCGATCTTCGGCCAAGTTCGGTTCAACACGACTTTCGTGATGATATTTTTAAATTTAACAATTCAAAAACACGCCAAAATATTTCAAAAATTGCATCGTGTCTAGAAAGTGGTAATATAAGTGTATTTATTCGGTGAAAGTTTCGAGTCTCTACGATTATTTTCCATTGAATTACAACAGTAAAAAAAAAAAAAAAACCTAATCGCGACGAACAGCCGGAATCCGTTGTTACGTACATTTTCCCGGATAAGAAAACTACGTTGGAAAAATCAGTAGTTGACCTCTACAACGCATAACATTTGCTATCGGAAAAAATAGAAAAAAAAAAAAATTAAAAGACAACAAAACACGTATCGTAAGTAACACCCGCAAAATCTAAAATATACAACGGCAAGTACGGCGTAGCGAAGGTAATTACCTCCTCGGAAAAAAATCATTAAAATTTTACCGGAAAAAATCGAAATTTTACATTAATTTCAGAATTTATAGATTTGAGCTATGGACACGCCTGCATTAAACGGGCTCGTTACCGATTATGTAAAACTATAAGAGAGGTCATTATAAAAAAAAAAAAAAAAAAACCCAACGCGATTATAATATTAATAAAGATCGAACGCGCGCGTAATTATTACTATTCGTCTCGGCGATATTATTTTATCAATGACAATCATTATTGTTATTTACCGTGTCCGTATGTGATATGTATGCCGGAATGTGTATCGACGTATTTACTCTGTATTTGTACTATTATTATTATGTAAATCTAACTATCAAAAAAAAAAAAAAAAATTTAAAAAATATTACATTTGCCAACGAATAAATTATTATCAATCGTCGCCGTGGCGTTGTTATCTCGGCGATCGCCAAGGTTGTATAATATTTATACGCGGATGATATAATAGTTCGTTGCGTTCATTTAACGCCGTCGAATATACGAGTATACGTTATGTATATATATATATATAAATATATAGTTATATTTGTAATAATTTGTAGGACGATTACGATTTCGACGGTACGACCGTCGTTAAAAAGTGCGGGTAGGTGGGATAAAGGTGACCCGGTAAGACGTTAGTGGTCGTAGTGGGGCCCGGCCGGGTTTAAATACCGATGCAAACGACGAATCGTTTCATTCGGGAAACAGAAAAAAAAAAAAAAACAAAAAAAAAACCCCATTCCGAGCGGAGCTGCGCTAGTAACGAAACGTCGAATTTTTACGTTTTACTACAGGGCGTGCGATCAGTTTTTCAGTCGTATAATTTTTCTGGCCTCGGAATTCGGTCGGAATGTACGGAGAAACGCCGTAAAATTCACTGACCGTACGGTTTTATCGTGTTTTTTTTTTTTTTTTTGACGCCGTACTTATATTCAACGGTTTGCTAACGAGGTTCGTGCATCATACAGTGTTGTACTTAGGAAAAAAAAAAAAGAAAAAAACAAGAGTCGAGCGTAATTTATTTTTGATAAGCGATTTGAGTTCAAATGTATAATACGATTCGTTAAAAACAAACTGCGATTGCAATTTGTTTCGTAGTCGAAATAAATTGATATGATTATCGATTTTAAATTATCAATACGCTTTTCGACTGACCTCCACTCAGAATCGTTTCCCCCCCCCCTCGACGATTTATCGATTGCAAAGCATTATTACTGTTCTAAAAAAGAATTTCTGAGGTCAAAAAAAACGATATCAGAAACTTGTCGTGAAAAATCTAATTGAATTTCTAGGGGAACATCGACATGATTAGCCAATATCCTTGCCATTAATATTTACGACTTTATAGTTTTCATTCGGTGTATAGTAATATAAATTAATCGAATTCGATTACTCTCTAAATCGGATTCGATGAAAACATAAAACATCAATTATTTAACTATGACGTGATGAATAATTTGGAAAATTGCATAACATAAAGCAAATGTGAATAAAATCAATTAATTAAGTGTTATAATAAGAAAAAAAAAAAAACTTGATTTTCAGGTTTTATATACAAATATATAATATGTTAAATAGAAGTCAAGAAACGTTTTATGGTGTCAGCTATTAAAATTATGCTAATTGTTTAATTTCGCAGCGAGTTATGAAATCGTCTTTAAAATGTCTGTAGTTTTTCTTTACTAGCTTATTAAAAAAAAAAAAAAAAAAAAACCGTTAAAAGTACTAAAAGATTTAGATTGTGCAAAACTACAATTTACAAAATACAAAAACTACAAAAGATTCAGTGAAAAAAAAAAGATTGTTTCGTCGGTCACAAAGAGCATAAGAATACATGAATTCGACGCACCTGGATTTACTTAGATGGATGCCTTTTGAGGGTATGGGCACCCCACGCGGTCTAGAGTTGACACGACGTTTGTCTAAAATAATTTAATATTTTCTTTGCAATCAAAACGTTGGATAACGTAGAGAAATCGAGTTGTACGTCACATAATAAATACTAAAATGAGCTATTTTTAATTTGGAAATTTTTTTTTTTTTTTTTTTTTTTTGTAGAACACTATAATCGCTGTACAACGAAAAACACATATTGTCTGTTAGAAATTGGTATCTACACTTCTACGAACAATATGACATAATATGTAAAATATATTCACTGCATGTTCAATATATAAATCAATTCTTCTAGGTTTTCCGCCATTTCGTCGAGTGCCTCTCCTAAGGTTATTGGTACATATCTTTATTGTGGCCGACCAACAAAGATAAGCCATTAAAAAAAAAAAAAAAAAAAAAACCCAATAAAACCGTGCAACAATTACAGGGAATTCGTGAAGAATAAATGAGTTATAAAAAAAAAAAAAATAAAAAAGTAAACACCCTCGTTCTCCCCGTGAGCTCGGCCCCGGTCCGCTCGTGCACAAATTCACATTACATTACATAGACCACACCCGGATATAGTCTACGAAAAAAAAAAAAAAAAGAAACATTTAACGTTGAGCAATTATTATCAGTAATTTATAGTTTTACTGTTTATACTACCGGCCAATGGTGTTACTCCGACGATCGTTTTTCGTCGAGGACGATTTTACCAATGTTCATTTAATATCGTTATTAACGTCTATACGGCATCACGGCCGTGGACAATCGGAGCCCGCGATATGCAAATAAATACAAATTAACTCTATTTATAACTATAGTATAGTAAAACAAACGAGAAAAATCGACGAAAATCACCCTTTGCGTGATTCCAAGTGTTTACACCGTAGGTATAACTCAGCATTGAAAACACGAAATTAACATTTTAATGTGTGCATTCATCACTCGTCCGTTTACCACGTATGCCCGCTCATAAATATCGAATATGCTTAACTATTTTCCATTATTGCATAGCGATCATCGGCTGATTTATTTTTATGTCAATTTAAATATAGGTGTAGCACTGTAGTAGCATAGTCGTGTGTTAAATGTGAAGGTTACGATTTTGATTTTTAATCACATACAAATACGAATCGACGCAGTCTAATCGTTAAATTACTAAAGTACATTAAAACGTTTTAAAAACAAATATTTCATTTAAAATTACTATTTTTTTTTTTGCATTTTCAGATTCCGGGTGTACGGCGATAATATAATCTCGGAAAACAATTTTTAGGCCACTTCGGTGTCCGCGGCCGATGCTTGGTCTTCAATTAAATCGTTTAAGGTTATATTATAGTAAGATGCACAAACGCCGCATTGATGTTTTAAACTGATTCTATTGATAGAATTAGGCAGCCCAATGGCTAATGGCTGGCGACTAGTTAAATTACAATTACAATATTTCAATGTATGTAAAAATATCGAACGTTTATAGATAATAATAGATAATTATTACGAATAATACAGTAGTAATGAATATACGAGAAATAATTTATCAGTTTTCTACATTTTTATTTTAATCTTGTTTGAAAAACGAGGTTATAATAATTGTAATTTTTAAGTACATACAAATACGAATCGACGCAGTCTAATCGTTTAATTACTAAAGTACATTAAAACGTTTTAAAAACAAATATTTCATTTAAAATTACTTTTTTTTTTTTTTGCATCTTCAGATTCCGGGTGTATGGCGATAATATATTATTATAGTTTCACCGCGGTGTGTGTATTTATTTATTATTATTATTTTTTTTTTTTATCAATCTCGGAAAACAATTTTTAGACGACCGTGTAGTTGAAACTTCTTTTTGTCGATACCAAAAAGTCCAATAACTAGTATAACGACGGGATTTTCAGTTTTTAACCGAGTAGAATTTTAAAATCGTTTGGGTACCTCGTTCATATAAATAAAAATTAAATGCTGTTCGTTGGTAAGCGCATCGCTTGAAAACGGCTCGGTACAATTTTTTTTAAATGTTCGTAATAGTCCGAATAATAATTTTTTTACGGAAAACCTGAAAGTGATTTTTTTTCCGTGGGATTTTTGTACGAACTCCCGACGGTACGCATGGATTCGTTGAAATAGCCACAGAATTCCGACGACCACACTGTATTGTGGTTTAATATTTAATCATAAATACTTTTTACACTTTACCACTCTGTGTACAAGAATATTATTTGAACCACTATGTGTTTATGTGTTTACGTACACCGGCAGAGGATATACGTGTGCATTTTGCGTGTAAAATTTCCCACTGGCGTATTTATAAATGTACTCCTCGTCAAATTGAGTATCCACTGCCAGGGCTGTTGATCGACAGAAATACGCGGTGTGATAAAAAACACCGCGTATTTTTTAATTAAATCTTTAATAACAGAACATTGTTCAAAATACACATTATCACCTGCAAAGTAATCTTCCGAGAAGCAATACACCGCCGCCTTCTTCTTTTCCACTTTTGACAACACTCCTGGTAGGCACATCGTTTTCCGTATTTTGTTTAATTTCATCAGCTGTTTGAAAATGACGTCCTTTGAGCGTTGACTTGGACTAAGGAAACAAAAACAAATTCACCGGAGTTTGATTTTTGGGTAAAAACTGACGAATGAACAATAAGCTATGGGCCGGGGCGTTGTCGTGGTGCAGCATCCAGTAATCACTTTTGTTGCTCATGCCTAAATATTTAGTTAGTATCTCTTGACAAGAACCATAGGACATTTCTACGGTTTCTGCAACTACTCTAATCGGCGGTTATTTCGAATAATTTTACGAACACGAGCCACAGTTTTATTCGTTTTTGAGGTCAAGGGTCTGCCAGGTCGTTTATTGTCTTTAGCGGATATCATACCTTCCCCATAAATCATTTAAACCACTCAAAATAAATTTACCGGGATAAAGCGTCACCCCAAAATGTTTGCTGCAAATGTCCGAATGTTTCACTAAAATTTATTCCTAGTTAAAAATAAAATTGCACGCACACGCTGTTATTCTGCTACGTCCGTAATGAAATTCGCCACACGACTAAAACACGGTTACATAAAAATGCCAAGAAATAAAAATAAATATTGTTATCGGTTTCAAACCAACGCTCTAATACTCGATAAAAGTTACTTTATCGTGTACAATTATCGGGGTTTCGCTATCTTTATCGATATAAATATTATTAACGCAGTCCGGATATTTTCTGATCATACCTCGTACTTTTCTTTTCTCGTTTTTTCACAAACAAATTGATTAAAATTTGAACGGGACAACGTCTGCGGCGTCAGGCGGTTTGAAAATAAATACGTATAGACGTATTATTACGTTGCCGCAGAGTGTAAAATTATACACGCATTGTAAATTAACCAGGAGCTTATTTGAATATATTTTTTGGGAGGGCTGAGACATTATCACCGAGCGAAATTTTCCGCTTCTCCTTTTAAAAACAAGAACTAAAAATTAGGTATGCATTTTAATTGAATTACACAACGAATACACAACAATATTAATAATAAAACAAATTATATTAAATTTAAATTTTTCTCTTTGCAAATCTGTCTAATACAATTCCGTCGTGTACGTCAATGTCTCGATGAATCGACAATAGTGCAAGTCCCACTAGCCTGGATTTTGAAGTCGTATTACTCGAATAGGTTTTCAGTTTTCTCAGCGTCGTAAATCAGCGTTTAGCTATAGCAATGGATACCGGGATTATAGCTGATATTTTTAGTACTCGATACATATTTAATATACCATTTAATGATCACAGAGACTTAAAGCGTCAATAGCGGTTGAGAACCTTAGGAATTCTTCGATATTTTTCCATTTAGCTCGCCAAATCTCGAACTCCGCTTCTACAATTTCATTTAGCCCCGGTAAATCATTTCTATACAATTCAATAGCTTTTGCTTAAAAAAAAAAAAAAAAAATGGTTTTTAACTACAACGCGCGGTAAGATATATTGTAATGAGATTAAATAATTTCATTCGTCATTTCCATTTAGTAACTTCGTACACAAATAGGTACATAACATGAAAAGCTCGAAACTAATAATTCATAATACATTTCTGGGCTGGAGGGGGGGGCTGAAACCTCTGATATAAATACGCCCCCGAAACTGACTATTCACGTATATAATATTTATCCTTGTCGTCCCGATTGTCGACATCGGAGATTTTTTTTCATTTTTTTTTATCTACTCCGTCGCTTGATTGACGCATAATGAAGTACGCGATATTATTTTATATTGTTATAGTGAGTTATTACCATAGATAGACGTGCCCAAATATTTAAAACGATAGGTGCAGTGTACGTATGGACGCGCTTCCTCTATTCCTGCGTACGGTGGCAAAACCGAAAAAACAAATCGTGTTTCGTTATAATATATTTTTATGTATATTACGTGCATTATTTATTCATGCGCGTCGTTATTCGTACCGAGTTTAAACTCGAATAATGGACGATAAATCATATAGTTAAAAAAAAAAAAAAATACATATCAAACGTCGCCTTGGTGTACAAACAAACAAATAAAACAAATTTAAAAAAAATCACACACACACACGGGATCCCCCCAACGAAAAACATGGAGGGAACCGTTAAATTTCTTCGTACAATATGTAGCTGGTATACTGCAAGACTTGTAAATACTTTTGAGTAAAAGTTTTGGAATAAAATAAATATTCGAAGACATTTCCAGCATTCCAATATACGTAATTTAAATGATTGTTTAATTTTTTTTTTTTAAAAACCGATTTTCATAGTATATTAAATTGAAACGCATCGCATTTGCACCGTGTTGAAAGTTAAGGTACGAATATTAAACTACTAGTATTAGGCAAATTGTATTATAATGAAGAAAAAACAAATAAAAATCAAATATTAACGACCCTATCTATAGGATAGAGTACGTAAGAAAAATAAATTTTTGTATGCATTTACAATTACTATTTAAAAGTATATGTATTAGTCCTCAAAATACGTTTAAAAAAGTGTCTTTTACTAATCCGCATTCTACTAGTATTCGGTTATTATTGAGCACATTTTATTCGTCAAAACAATTTATTACAACAATACGTTGTAATATTTTCAAAAAAATCATGTAGTTTATTTTTCATTTTTTTCAGCGCGACCAAGATAACTCTAAAATTAACACAAAAATACTGCTTTTTTTTCCCACGGTTTTTCAAAATTATTGCCAAAAGTAATAAATCCAAATGTTACAGGCTTATGTTTATGATTGTAGCAAACAATTTTCTGGCCGGAAACGCAGATTGTACTACGATTGACCTTCGTAGCAGAACAAGTAATGCAAATACCTTCAAATTCAGTACAAAATGTGTGACGATCTCCTAGTCGGCCTCTATCATATCCGCCACTGGTAAATAGGACTATGAAGCACTTTGTCGGTCCTAAACGACTAGTGATTTTCGATATTTTTAAGTAATTGTGCCCGTGTAATAAAAAAATACAATACGTATACGTGTCTATTGGGACCGAGAATCCACAGCGAAACAGCCAATTGTATTCTGCTTGCCCCGTAGTGCCCGCCTGTGTTCGGAAACCCGTTTACATTAGACAGAAAAAAAAAAAAATATATAAAATCAAATTTTTTTTTTTTTATATATTAATCGTTATAAATACCTATCCTTAAACAAAAACGGTGCCGCGGATCATTAAAAAAAAAAAAAAATTAAAACTCTCCAGCGGCTCCTCATCGATTTATTTCCTAGTGTCATCGTATTCCAATATTATATAAGATAAGCGTACTATATTATATTGGTTTGTAGTGTATGTCAAATTGAAAAAAAAAAAAAAAAAAAATTAAAAAATACTAATAAAATATTATTCGTTTTCATAGATTACGAAAGTATTACAATCGAAAGCGTATCGTTATGCCCGTGAATGAGAAATTGAAAGAAGAAATACAAGGAGGAAATATAAAAAGCGTTTTTTTTTTTTTTTTTTTTGCGGACAATCGTATAGGTAATAATTTCGGTTAAAAAAAAAAAAAATACCTATGTATTTTTCGATCGTTATAAAATTTTATTGCAAGATAATAACCGGTCCGCGCGAACAATATCAACCCGGTTTAATAAAAATAACATATACGGCCGAATGGGTAGCTTTAAAATGGTTTTATGCATTTTGTTCATATTGCGATATTCAATATTCCTCTTTACATTTTAATAGGCAGGTTCCCGAAGAGGTACGATTATAAATTCGTACGAGCTGCAGAGTTGTACGCGAATAAAATATAATACTTATTGCAATAATATCGTACGTTTACGTTGAACACATTTTTAATGGTCTCGTGTCGACGCGTTCTAATTTTTTTTTTTTTATATTCTTTTTAGTAAATACAATTTATAATATCGTGACAAATCGTAACTTTTGCACTTTACTCGAACTAAGCTTTGAATACGACTTTTAAACTCTTAAATCGTTTGTCCGCCCGGTAGGTATATTGATTTGAAGACGACCGGATAATTCCATTATTTTTTTTTGAGGAGGCATGGACCAATTGCGCCGAAAACCAAATTTTAGTAATGAGTCAGTATACCGATTGCATTCAAATTGTTTGCCCTCCGGGTATTGTTAAATCTAATTCCATAAAAAAAATTGGATTATCATGGATAAACGATCTGCATACACATATACTAAAATGTTTGAACATTAACAACTTATTTATCGATCAACTGGTTATATATTTTATAATAATATCGGGAATTGTATGAAACGTTTATTCTTCCCGTACAAATATTTTTGTATTCGTAAAAACAATTATAGAAACACAGACCAGCACGTGCATTGCAATAAACAGTACAGAACAAGACAAATATAATTCAAATCGAGCGTGTTTAACAAAAGGAATTCGGAATCAAATTTGTTATCAAGAATTACAAATCTGGAGTGATTACTCGCAAAGAATTTTTAAAATCAGTATTTCATTACTATTATTATTATTTAAAAAAAAAAAAACATCGAATGTAAATAATTGACGAACAAAAATAATTTATTAAATGTGAAAAAAAAAACTTTTTATTTATATTATTTGTATGTATATGATTGTCATATTAGACGAATTATTATTTTATACAGAAAAAGCGCAATTGGGTCTATCAACCGTAAAATCTCTTGAGCGCAATTGGTATACAAAATGGTCGTTTTAGGCGCAATTGATAAACTTCATTATTTCTTGTTCGGATACGAATTCTCTTTGAATTTCGGATGGATATTCAATCGGATAAATCTTGAATTTTATTTATTGATCCCGAAATGCGATATTATAGAAATCGGACCGTGTCCGCAGGCGTTGCCCGATCGCGGACCTAAGTGCCGTTGTTTCTCTTTTCATATCCCGATTGCAGCCCGTGCGAAGAAGGAGGTGAATTGCGTTTTCAGTGGTTATTAAAACTAAATAAGTATCCAGATTGCGTCCATTATATTATGGTTTACATCCGAGTATTTTTCAATTTGTTAGAAATTTTAAAACAATGCCAAATGGATTTTCAAATTAAAATGCAATCAATGTTTTGTATTCCTAATCAAACAACTAAACACAGATTAATAAACAAAATTGTATACGAATTCAAATCGAAAGACTAAAAGCCAAAGAAATATCTAATTTTGAGTCCATCAAAATAATAATTTTGAAAATCAACCTATAAACATTATAAATTAATATATTTTATTGTAAATATTTTATGATTTTTTTATTAATTCGACTGTGCACGTCCTCGTGTGTGTGTGTGTGTGATGCAATTTTACTAATTGAAATACGTTGACTGAAACTTGTGATTTTCTAACCAATGTGTGTTCGGACGGAATCAGGATACTAATATTTGTGACGAATTAGGTCTAGCTGAATTCGGTCCGCAATCGGGCCACTCCGGTATCAGCGGTCGATGCTTGGTCTTCAATTAAATCTTTTAAGGTTATAGTGATATACATAAACGCATTAACTTTTTAAACTGATTCTAGTGATATAATTAAGAAGCCCAATGGCTAATGGTTGGCGATTAGTTAAAAAAAATTACAATATTTCAACGTATGTAAAAATATCGAATATTTATAGATTCGCTACGCGCGTTATTATTACGAATCGTACAGTAGTAATAAATATACGAGAAATAAATTATCGGTTTTTTTTTTTTACATTTTTATTTTAATCTTGTTTGAAAAACGAGGTTATAATAATTGTAATTTATGTGTAAAAATAATCAAAATGATAAGGAAAGCTTGGCAAAGAAGAAGTCGGTACCTACCCACTGCGTATAGTTTCATAATATTAATTATAATATTTTAATACGTATACTACTTACGGTTTTACGACTTGGCGTTATGTGTTATAATATTACTTTAATAAGTTTTGTATATATATATAAAAAAAAAAAAAAACTTATGCAACCGCGCGTTAACCACATCGCAAATATATATAAATATATATACATTTTTTTTTTAAATATCATCGAGTTCGCGTGCACAAACAGATTAGATTTTGAAATTCGACACGAAAAGTTGTCTACCTATTATTATTTTTTAAACGACGCCCCTATAGTAGTGTCGGTTTAAGATTTTAATTTAGACGTTTTCCGCGAAAAAAAAAATTCTGAGCGGAGTTCAGTTAATCGAGTTTTGAAATGTCGTGAGTCTTAATAGATTTTCATCGAAATGTATACTTAACGCTTCTAAAACAAAGTGATACATTACCTTAGATTTTTTTCCTCCTTTTTACCGTCAGTACAATTTATGACAAACCTCGTGTCGAATTTTCGTGAATTTCCGTTTGGCCAAAACGGTTTCATACAATTAAATACTCAAAAAATGCTTAAAAGACCTATAAAAATAGTTTAAAAAAAAAAAAAAAATGACTGGAACGTTTAGAACGGCAAAATGCGTTATACTCGGAGCAGGACGTCCGGTAGAATAATTAGTCCACGGACGGCCGTGGCGGTTTCTTAATATTATTCCGAAAAATGATTACCCGAAAGATTTTTTAGCCTAATAATAATCCGTTTACAATACTCGGATTATTGTTTTTGGAATACCGCAAAATTCGTTCTGATCGTCTAAACGCTTTTTTTTTTTTTTTTTTTTAATACAATATAATTACTAAGATTCGAAATACGCGAACAGTTATTATTAAACAAATTGAATCGTTCGATTTGTCTTTGTCTCATTCGTTTAAAATAACTACTATCGTGCCTAACACTACAAAACACGTAACCGAAAATTATTAATCGGTTAGGATTATAGACCGAAATAAATTGTAAACACGTCGATAGATAAAAAAAAATAATATATAATTATTCTTCCTCGACGGATATATAATATATATATATTTATTTTAATTTTTTTTATTTTATTATTTATACACGCCGGTGAATCATTTTCGTAGTCTAAAAAGTATTTATTATGCGTATTATACATGCAGGTATGTGTCTTTACTCTTAGCGTCAGAGTTATAATACGAATATCTTGTCGTATATTTTCTTATAACCGCACATCCTGTTGCTTTTGTGTACCTATCTAAACAGGATTCCGCTATGCGACATCATGACCATGAATAAGGGTATTTTTTTTGTTTTGTACCATCATTGTCTGAACTGGTTTTATATTAAAGTGTTGAAAAAAAAAAAAAAAAAAAAAACATTTACACTCCCGAGAATCCGAGAATGTAATATATTTTAATTTAAACCAATTTCCGAAGGATTTTGTATACGTATAGTAAATGAAATACAGAAAAAGGAAAAAAAAAAATAATAATAATAATAAAAAATCAGCGAAATTTCAACATTTTTAATTGTATGAAATCATCTCATGGTTACTATTGTAAACTGTTTTATTACGTACAGCCGTATCAAAATCAATGCGGATTATTTCCAAACCGATAGAAATAATGTTGGACACGTCTTCGGTTTGTCGTTTACTTTATGTTAACACCGCAAGTGACCTACACTCGTTGAACAAACCACCCAGGGTGATCGGATATTATTCATAATAATAAATATATTACTACAAAAAATGACGGGATTGCGTACGATTTTTATGAAGTTACTTAAACGAATTCATACAACCAGTTAATTTATAATTTAATCCATTCGTTATGAATATGATTTACGCAAAACTGATTTTTTTTTCTCCTTTTCTTTAAATGAATAAATTTTGTAAAATAAATATAGAAAAAAAAAAAATACTGCTTAATTTCTAGAAAAAAAAAAAAAAATATATATATATATATAGCCGCAGCTGGTAATCGTTAATCTTATAATTTTCCTGACTGGCAGACAAGTAGAAGAAATAGAAACAATTGCGAGCGTTTGGCTCGCCGAAACTGGCGAAAAGTCTAAAAACAATAATTTTTACTCATTAATATCATATTATATTGAAGACCTAACTCGCAGTATTATGCATACAATTGGATTCATTTGTCGATTGGGATTATTACTACTATAGGGTGTGGTGGAGCCGACTGATGAGTATTGAGGAGTTATAAAAAACGAACATTAAAAAGGGAGAGAAAAACGGTTTGTTTTATTCAAATTATTAGGAAATTCCATTTTTTTAATTGTGTTTTGAAAATGATATCGCCACCATGGCGGCCGTCAGTAACAATACATTGCTGTCATGGCGATCTCTGAGGTTTTGGTATGATTTTTGGCACGTTTCGATTGGTGTGGACGCGATTTCTTCAGCGTGTCTCTCCTTCGAGTATCTATCTATGGTATGGTGGCGATGTTTGAAAACCTTATCCTTAAGGAAACCCCAGGAGAAATATCGCACATGCATAAAGCGTACCGGACAGCCTACGTCACCTCTCAGAGAGAGACCTAACCGCCCAGGGAACGTTTGTCGCAAAACAGCAAGCGAAATTCGAGCTGTGTGCGCTCTAGCCCCGTAAAGATAAATCTTCCCAGTCACGTTCTTCAGCCATTTCCTTCAACCTGTGCTGCAGATAAGTTTCCGACTTCACAACGTTCCCAAAGAAACCGTGTGATTCCGGGCAGAGCGTCTTGGCAACCGCTCAATTGCCTCTCTAACCTAACCGAACCAACAGCACATTTGCGGTGGTTTAAACCGTTCTATGTGCTCCATGTTCACGTCCACTTAGGGCACTTTCAGTCGTTTCCAATTGTTGAACCCAAAATTTAATAGTGTTAACATAAGAGACAGATCTGTTGCGTGGAACGCCAAGATGTACACGAAAAGCCCTTCGTGTTGAAATCGCAGAATGTTTATTTTCAAAATACGCGCGTACGATGAAACTTCGATGTACACCTGTCCCAGACCATGATTACGACTAAAAACGGCATAACTGTACAATTCAAAATAAACCGCTAATATAGGTCTGCGTTTATTTTCTATTAGACTAATGACATCATTAAACTCGTCAGTCGGCTCCACCGCACCCTGTATAATATTATTCGGAGTCTCGTAAGCCGTTCTTTAAATTATTACGAGAACAATAAATTATTTTGCGATTATTCGTTAATTATTACACGCATGATTTAACGATCCGGTATGGATGTTCTTGTCGATCATTTATTTTTTATTCTGGACTTTAGAATATTCATAGTTTGGCTTAAACGCAGACCGTTTGATAACTTTTAGGGATTTTGTGCTCTTCCGTAGACGATGAAATGAAAAAATTACAAATACCTTACTGTCGGGAGTCGACAACAGGCGAGTTTTAACGAAAACTGACTCTGATGGCATCATTTTTTTTCTTCTTTTTCTTTTAAATACAATTCAAAGTACCTACTTATTTTATACTTACTTTAAAAGTGTATAATTATCGGTACTGTTAATTTACATACGCCGGAAGTTAATTTTAGAACCTTTAGAGAACCTATTGATTTGTGTTCAACAGTTGATTGTTGTTAAAAAAAAAAAAAAACCGAAATTCCCAAATTATTTTATCTATTTAAAAAAACTTTTACAAATTAATTTTTTTGTTTCCTTTATTTATATACCACACAAACCGACTTGGATTAGAATTGTTTCAAAAGATATTAAATATATATATATATATATATATATATTTATATGGGTACCGTAAAAAAAACCGCTACGATTCAAAACCGGAGAGTTTCCAACAAAAAAAAAAACAACGTAATTTACTCGGCGTAGATTCTCGAACAGTGGCGTGCCCAGGATTTTTCAACGGACCGCTGGAATTTAGTAAATTAAAATTATTTATAATAACGCAAGCGAAATTTATTATCTAAATGGTTTTTTTTAAATTTATATAAAGTTTTTCGCGAAATACATAATCGCGCGGTCTACATTTATTTGCGCTCGGTCGGTTTTAGTAGTAATTAACAAACATTATTATTTATTTTTTTTTAGCACCTAGTTTATAGTATTGTTTATTTGTTTTGTATTTTATGACAACACGCAAAAGGGGAAGGAGCCGAAGCCCCCTTAGTCCTCCCGGGTACACTGCGGGCTCTCGAAAAAGGCTTTCCTGTAAAATAATATTAAATTAGCGCCCACTGAAGTGTACGCAGGCGGGTACGACATAACTCTCGACACACGTCCTACGGATAAAAACGCTCTCGTTTATGTTAAGAGTCAACTGGTTTACAATGCGCAACATATATTGAACACCTACGTTGTGATGTAAATGACCGCAGGAAGCTTTTAATACGCGTTTGAAATTCTGTACATATTGAAAAATGCCTGGCCGCAAGGGAAACGATTTTAATGATATTATTATTTTATTTTTATTTTTTTGATATTCCGAGCGATGCGAGTAATTGTATAGCGTATTGGTTTTACTACGCGACGACACCGGGAACACCCGAAATACTTGGCGTTTTCGCAATGTAATTTCCAATATATTTTACTAAATCAACCATTCCCTCTTTCCGAAAATATCCTACACCTATTCAACCTTTTAAATTTCAAAAAAATAGAAGATACTTTTGAAGCTCTAGAAATGTCGCGTTGGAGAAAGATGCAGAGAATAAGTTGGACTGTATGAAGAGCAAACGACGATGTCTTAAAGACAGTGGATGAAGACCGCCGATAGATTCTCTAAAGAAAATGGCTGATGTGATAGAGACACGATGATGAATTACATTGTTTAATAACTTTTTTTTTTGTTTTTGGAGGTATCTCAACCTACGGGGAGAACTCTACCCGACAGGGCAATCCTTCCCCCGTAGGCGCATCGTTTATTAAGAAAAAATTCTTAGCGCATTGTATGTTCTTACTTGCTAAAGCTTACAAACTAATGGTCTTAATTTTACAGTTTATTTACAATCTACAGCTTACAATAGTGTATACACGAAATTTACAACTTATTTATAGTTTTATAGCCTAACTGCCGCTCTCTGGCGTTGGCGCTCCTCTTCCTCTCTCGTCTTCGGCACTCCCTTGATGAACTGAATCGTCGGGCTCTCCAGCATCGTTTTCACCGCCGTTTCCGGGTTGAAGGCGTTGCCGTTATTCGCTTCCAGCTCCCTTCGTTGCCTCCACCATCGGTCGCAGTGGAAAAAGGCGAAGAAGGATCAAAAATATGTCCTACGACGAAGTACATCAGCCAAATAATAATGAAAGATGTAGGAGTCACTTCTTACGTGGAGCATACATTTTATGACATATAATAGGGAAAAATGGTTTGGGCATCTGTTGGAAATTAATTTGTTAAAAACCAATCTCTGGCTGGATAACAAAAACCTTTCAACTCCAAATTAAGTTTGGTTCCATCACTGGATGGTCTCCTTCCTCATATTAATCTGCAATTAATGAAAATTCTTTGTCATCGCATTTCCCTACACTATGCATGTAGCATGTAGATTGTTAATTTTTCTATTGAATTAAAAAAAAAAAAAAAAAACTCTAGTAATATAACACTGTCCGACCATCGGAATGATGAACGTAGAAGTTCGAACGTTTACCTATTTTGTTTTTCAAATTAAACGAAAAATTAGGGTGAAAATTAACCTAGGTTATAATTTGACCAGGAAATAAAATTATATTGCAATAATTTCTGGTTGTTTTTTTTTTTTTTTGTAAAAATTAAAATATACTATACCACAGAAAGATCAACAAGAAGACAAAAAAAAAAAAAAAACGTATTTTCAAAGTACGAATTGAAATTTAACGTATGATAATATTCGTCTATAACGAATAAATATATTATACTATTATACAATAACATCATCGCATTACAACAATAAATCAGACGAATGAATTCTTATAACAATTCCGAAATACACTTTTTAACTCGTTAACCGATTTATGTACGGCTTTGACAACGATTTAAACAATTTGAACCTAAAAAGACAACACATGTTCTATTTTCACCGAAGAATATTGTACGATGCATTCTACTGTTAAAAAAAAAAAAAAAACCCCTCAAAAGTGAAATCTGTCACATACGTTAATATAACAACAATATAAGTTTTTTTTTTTTTTTTACACAATTAATTACGCAAAACGTATTTTTTTTAATATTAGATTTTTAATTTCTATGATAATATGCGTTTTAACCCGTTAAAGTCGCTTAGAAAATCCGCACAGTTTTATACGATTATTAAAAATGTCTCGTTTAAAACAGGGTACACGCCAGCTCCAATATTATTATTTTTTATTTTTTATAAAAATTTGTACGTAACATTTTTTGTAGGTATATTTAAACAATGGGAGCTTCTATACCGTTAAAATTAAAAAAAACTATTTCCTCAAATTATTTAAAAAAAAAAAAAACGTAAGAATGGTGAAATTTACCGTAAGGCAAAAAACTGCAAACTTATCGTTTATTACCGTACCGAATCTTCACCCTATGATAACATTTTACGATTTATCCCTGTAGTTTTCTGATAATCATAATAAATAACCTAAAATAATTTTAAATGTGGTCGTATTTTTTACATATTTATTAGTAGGTACTATTGATGTGGCATAAATCCGGATTATCCGAAAATCGAATAAATCCGGATTTCGAATTTACGGTTTTAAAATCCGAAAATGAATTTTTTCAATTTCCAAAATCCGAAATGTTGTATTTTTACAGGTAAAACAACGTTTGCAGGGTTAGCTAGTAATATATTACACGAATTTTTTAATGTAATATATATATATATATATATGATTTTTTTATGTTGTACTTGTTTTTTTTTAAAAATAAATTCTATTTGTGATATTTTTCGAATTTTTAATAACGTATTAAATGTTTTACATATTCAACGGTATTAACGATAAGACAGTAATAATAGTTTTTTGAGACATTAATTGAAGACCAAAAAATCGCAATTATCAAAACCGAAATTTGGATTCAGATAAAAATCCGGATTTACAATAAATGTCGGAATTTTGGAATACAGTAATCCGGATTCTCGAATTTCGTCAAATCCGGATTTTTTCAACCACCTGTGGGTACACGTTTCTCGATTCCTTACCGCACGCTTCTAATTTCGGACTGCACAATTTGTGTCGGGGGCGTTTACTAAAAATAAAAATAAAAATAGGCTTGGTACACGAATTCGCACACCGAATAGACACGGGAACGTTTTTTTTTTTTTTTTTTTACAATATTCGTGTCGAAATAGAAATCTAGTATTTTTGCATATAGGATATACCGCACGCGATATGGACGTCTATTATTCGGTTGGGCGCATATCGGATTTCGTTTGAATTAAGATTAGAATATATATTATAAAAAATTGGAAACCGTCCAAAATTCCAGTTTTAGTACCGTATAAGATTATTATTATTCAATTTTACCATATCGTTTACGAACTCGTCGCATAATTCATAAAAAAAAAAAAAAAAACCAAACCAAACCGAAAAAAATGAATACTCGTCACCAATAATCGTAGGTACAATAATAATGATAATAATTTTCCGCCCGCGGTCACCGTACGAACGAACGAAACGTTTTTTAGACCGTTTTGTTATTATTATTATTTTTTTTTTTTTTTTAAATAATTTATGTTCACTAACTATTAATTACTCTAGGTACCCAGTTAAAAAAATAATAATCGACTCCGCCGGCGTGGACTCTACTGGTTAGAAAAACGGACGGCGTGTGTGTGTAGGTATACGTTCGGAAATGACGACCGTCTATTTTCTGCAATGCACGTACCCATACTAACTAATAATATTAACGTAAAAACACAACAAAAAAAAAAAATGAAAAAATAAAAAAAATTATATACATATTGTAAATACCAGTTCCACTTATGCTGTCTGGAACATTATTATACTACAAAAAAATAAAAAAATAAAAAAAATCCGCAAACCGGTCTTCTTCATCCAATAATCTATAAATCTACATAAAAAAAAAAAAAAAAAGAATATATATATATATATATATTGTGCAAGACGTGATAAAAAAAAAAAAAAAAAAAAAAAAAAAACAAATAATTTATTCGCAGAGTAAAAAACTAAAAAGGGGAGATACTTTATATTTTTAATATATATATATGTATTTTTTTTTTTTTTTTTTTAAATGTCAAGTTCAAGGTATTTCGCACAAACCTGCGCCAAAACATCGGTATATATACCACGTCGGGATGTTCGTTTTGTATCAGTTGCGGTGTCATCAGCCCACATCAGAACGTACTCCGACAATTTTCTGTTCGCGGTATACGTGCAAAATTTATCCACCATGAACACCCTGGTAAGCAACCGAACCAAAGCGTTTATGTCAAACGGTTTCTTTTTTAGCGTTTAAAATTCCATTTCGGGTCGCACGGTTTCCGTTTATATTTTTATAAAGTTATTTTAGCCCCGTCGTTTTCGCGATTATTCATTTAAAAAAGTTTAAGTACTTAGAATATCCAAAAAAAAAAAAAAAAAATCAATTCTGTTTTCATATCGTTCGAATAATAATAATTCTACCGTATCAATAGTATATTGGATTTAAAAGTTTTTTTAATCGTCGAATATATTTGTCTATACAAATATAACATAAATAACTATGTAACCTTATAGTTTTGAAAAAAAAAATTGTTCGAATAAATTCGCATACGAACGTAGACTTAACTCACGAATGAGTTAATTTTACAGCAAAACTAATTTTTAAAATGTTAATCGCATAATAAATTCTCCGACTTGAATTTTAAAAACCAATTTTGTGTAATTTTCCAATGATCAAAATTTCGTGTGCGCTTACAGATAGTTTTGTTAGCTGTCGTCGCAGTGGCGGTTGCGGCCCAACCCGCACCGAAGGAAGTCGCCAAGGCATTCCCTTACAGCAGCGGATTCTTGCCGTCCAACCAAGCTTACTACCCGGGATACCAGGGCTACTACCCGGGATACCAAGGCTACCAAGGCTACCAAGGTTACCCGGGTTACAACGCGGGAGCCCGCGGTAGCTACTACCCGGGATACCAACCCGGTTACCAAGGATACTACCCGGGATTCCAGTCCGGTTACCAGGGCTACTACCCGGGATACCAAGGCTACCAGGGTTACAACCGCGGTTACTACCCGGGCGCCCCGGCCATCACCGGATTCCCGACTGTTTCCCCGGCCGTCAGCCCAGCACCGATCATCGCCCCCGTCGTGCCCAAGATTGTCGCCGCCCCGGTGTACAAATCCGTGGACAACAAATTGCCGGCCATCGTTAGACAATCGCAAGAAGTGAACTTTGACGGAAACTTCAAATACGGGTTAGTAAACGGGCTATGATATACGTATTTGTCGGTATACTTATATGTATATATATATATATATATGAAATTAATTTGATTTTTTCAGATACGAAACCGAAAACGGCATTGTTGCCCAGGCCGCCGGATACGTGAAGAACGCCGGAACCGACGCCGCGGCGCAAGTCATCGAGGGTTCGTACGCCTACACCGGTGACGACGGTGCACCGGTCGAGGTCAAGTACTACGCCGACGAGACCGGTTACCACGCAGTCGGTAACGTCGTCCCGACCACCCCTCCGGAAATCGCCAGGTCTTTGGAATTGATCGCTTCCCAGCCGCAGAAACCCACAGAAGACTCCAAAAAGAAGTAGACAACCTGCCACCGCAGTCTGTTTGAGACGGCCCATCACACCACACACGTATACCATTAGCTATTAGACAATTTTTTTTTTGTATGTAAATTATCCGCGCATGCATACTTTTACCATTGCAAATACACTTGTTGCGACAGTGGATTTTACTTGTTCGATTTTACGGACAAGCACACATATCACTATTGTACCAAATGTAATTCAGTTATGTTGGATGTAACAAAAAAATAATTAAAAAAAAAACAATTTGAATTTGAATTATTTTTTCGTTATTCTTGGTTCGCATATTCGGGCGAAAACTCGATCATTTCCCCACAACGTTTGTCCTCGGCTAAATCAAAATATAAACTCGATACTGGATATTGATTAACTACATAATATGTTACGTTTGAAATTCTGAACTCAAATATATATATATAAAAAAAATAAGGTATTGTACCCAAAGCAAATTAGACAGCGTAACGAATAATTACTATATTATTCATGTATACAACAGTAAATTCACCGTTTACTATCTAATCGGATAATCGGAAAATAGTATTTCCTCGTGGGCTTAGCGAGGGTGTGGTACTTGCCCCTCCCCCCTTGTGCTTAAAATTACATTTCGTAGACAATTGGCATTGCTATAATTTCTAAACTATAATAGAAAAAAATAGTGCTTAAAAGAAAAAAAAAATTGTGTGTTAATTTGCGCCTCCTCCCCCGATTGAAAACCTAGCTACGCCCATATATTTATGTATGGAATTATAGGCTTAATAGTTAAGTATTATAACTATTGTCGAATAATCATATTACCTATAAATATCGTACAATAATGCCTTATTGTATGAACCATTAGTTGTGTATGACCATCACCTGTTTATCCAGACTGGTTATCAGTACGCAAAACGTCAACAACAAGGTCTCATATGAAATTAATATTATAATAGAACAAAATTAGAGAAATATCGAAATTTCGTAGCGAGTTAATAATAAACCGTCAAAAATTAGCAAAAAATAAAAAAAAAAAATAAAAATACAGTATTTTCACGCTGGCGAATCGCGACGACGAGTATGGCAAAACAATAGAAACAAGAAAGAATGTAATATGCAATATTTATAACGATACTCAGTATATTTTAAAAGTCTTGTAATTATTATTATTTCTATTCCCGTATTATGGATAAGTTTAGTAAATAGAATCGTCAGTATTTTTTCTTTATTTTTTTTAGAAAATCTTTCTCCGTAGAAAAAAACACACGGCGAAAACCAACAATTCATCCAAATTAATAAATGAAAATTAAGTGCATATCAGCAACATCTTATATTTGTTGCTTTTTTTTTGTTGTAATTTCATAGATTACGTGAAGTTATATTGTTCAGCGGGTATTTATTATATTTTAACTACACGTTGTCTGCCCGTAAACATAACTTAATTTATAATAAATTATGAATTATAACAAATGTAATATTTTTTTTTTTGTTTTGGTAAAGAAACACCCGTTGACAAGTGCATAAATTAAATTCCGTAAACGCGGTGAAAATTTCACGCTTCTGCGATTATTATTAAACAAAAAAGTAAAATTGAAAATTATGGAAAAATGTTATTACGTAAATATTCCCGTTTTCCCCCGCATTATTAAGGGAATCGAAAGGAATAGGAAAAAAGTTACCTCCCGAATTGCGGATTATATTTTTTTTTTTTATATATTTCGTAAATTTCATTCATAGTACTAAAAAGTAAAGTAATTTGTCAATTTACACCATCACAATTGGTGATTTATTAACATTGTACTTCGATAATAGTACTCGTAAAAATTGTAAGTGTGTATTCTTTGTGGTAATACGAACGAAGTCACGTTGGAAATTCATTTTTCTCCTGGCGCAATAACAGCCACGAAGAAACCGATAACATCCGGTGGTGCGGAACGTTCTTTTAGTAGATATAAGTCAGCGTTAAGACCACATCGTCGTAGTAGTAAAATAATAAATGTATTTCGATTAAATATAAAAAAAAATAATTGCATTTTAGTACAACGAGTTTTAAAATATTTAAAATTTTTCTTTTTTTTTCATCACATATTTAAAACAATTTTACAACATATTTTTAGTTTTACAATTACGTCGAAAAATCGCAGCCCTAATAATTATTATGAAAGTCAGGTATCGGATTTTGAGTTTCGTATGAGAAATTCGCCGGCTCGAAATATACAAAAAAAAACCCCATCTCTTTTCGAACCGAATTATATCGTTTTTGTTCGTTGCGTTTTCATCAATGACGTGTGAGAACACGACGAGAAAATCATGTGAAATATCATCGTGTTGAAATGTTCGCTTTGAAATTATAATAGAAAAAATAGCCTCCCCCTCGACGTATAAACACAGATAAAAATATGTTCATAAAACGTTAAGTTTTTGATTCACTTTAATATTATTAGAAAACAGCGTAAAATCGGTTCCGCTAGAGGCGCGTTTCTAAGACGCAGACACAACAATTAACGCGTCAAATGATTTTATTGATAACTTAACTTTTCAGCCGAAGCCGGATAATGTTATTATTATTATTTGTTTCGTAAACGATATATGACATTAGAACTAAAAAATTGTAAAATGAACCGTCGGTTAAAACGTTTTCAATCGACGACGACGACGGGTTCGGGAAAATATTCATTCTGAAATCGTTTTTTGTGTTATAAATTATAATATAATATGTTGACCAAGAACACCTTGGGAACGAAAACTGGTATCGGTAAAGCAAAAGAGATGTTATCTGTCGCGTGTACCTCCGGTAGTTTATCGCAAAAGAGGCCGGTAATAACGTCCCCCAAGTCCAGACGCACGCAATACGCTTCGCCGAGCCGGCTCGATTCTAATTTACTCTGTTACACGTTTTCCAGAATTTCCCCACTGCTGACCCATCGGGTTTTTTTCTCTTCTTTTTTTTATCTTCCTATACCATACCCCATTCCCGCACGTTCCCGCGTGAATAATAATTATTATCTAGTCCGGTCTGAAATATTATAATTTAACGGCTAACTCGCAAATATGTTCCAATAAAATACAAAGTCGCGTACTTATCGAATTTACATGGCTGTCCTGCTGTCCGGTGTTCGAAATGATGCGGAGGGGACGAAGTTCTTCATTTTTTTTTATTTTTCTTTCATCGATTTAAACAGTACACGAACTGTTGTGGATCGTCCTTCGTCTTTATTTGGCAAAAAAAAAAAAAAAAAAAAAAATACCGCGGAACAAAAAAAACCACGCGGTATTATGTGAATTTCGTGTGTAGTGACCGGACGATACGGTATGAACACAATTGGATAAATCGCGTTGAGAAAATGTCGGATTTCTTTTTTTTGTCCGTTTGCGTACCGTGACAGTAGCAATGCGGCCGAATATATCCTTGGGCGTGGAAAACACCGGAGTAGAAATGGCATTTTAATATTTGTATTTTTTAGTTCAACGGATGCCGCGTTATCCGCACAAAGGTCTGTAGAGTAAGCTCGTTTTACTTGCGCTCGGCGATACCGAGCCTAACCTCCTAACCTACGGTTTTTAGGAGTCGGTGAAATATATGGCCGTCCAATAGTAATAGGAAATAACACACACCCACCCACTGTCCTTTAGAAGGTACCATTAATAAACAATAACATAAATCGACACGGAGCCGTACAACAAAAAAAATTCAATAATAGTTTAGTCGATTTGTAGACGGGACTTTAAGTAGTCCGCCCGGCAGACGAGTTACGACGTACGCTCGACGTAACACTGGAAACGGGCGGCACAGGGACTCGCGGCGATGTTTTACCACTAATGTGCAAATGTGTCCGGGCGTTGAGTTAGAACCGTCTCTGTCCGATGGGTTACGAAACCTAACCTCTTATTTATACGGTTGATAGGATTGTACGCGCACGACTAAGGATCCCGCAATAAGGGAAACAGAGCAATAATGCTCGTATAATGCTTATGTCGCAAAACGCTACACAGAATAAATAAACCGCTATCGTCAATATAAAACCCGGTAGTACTTAGCGTTAGGCTCACTAAAATGGGTAGGACACGGGTGAGGGTAAGGAGTTCGGAAGGTACAGGATAATTCGGTTTAAACACCGAAAGCGTTTAAAAAAAAAAAAAAAAACGATTCTGACCGATAATAACATCGGACATACGTCGTGTTTTTGTCACTCGTAGCCCAAGATCGTATATAGAAATCGACCGGAGTATAACCGCTTTTTTATTGTCGGGTTTATCGAGAATCTGGATTACGATTTCGAATAAATTACTACCGGTGTGGAGGAGGGGGAGGATATTCAGTGACGTATTTACATTTTTGGCGCCCTGGGACACTGTTCCACGTGCGCGTTATTTTAAGAATAACTGTTAACTCTGAGATATAAGGTGATTATTATAAAACGCAAATATTTCCAATACGAACGCGTGTATGTAAATTAACCGAGTAAAATTAAAAAAAATTTTAATTTTCTACGTGAATTTTATTTTGCAAATTAATTTATAATGCCATCGATGGTAAGTGCAGTATCAGTAGAGATAACCTGTTAAAACGAACATCGGTCATTCTCGACTTGAAATGAGATTTAACCATCTTCAGTGCTAAAAAAATGATCTCTCGGCTGAACAATTGGACGTTAATAATACATTCGTGATGCTATAAATCTATGTAAGGCAATCGTTTTTGTAGTTTACAAGTATCTATTAGAGTTTTAGGTATTTGTTTTCGGTTAAACTCGTGAAATAACTACTGAACTGTGTACACTCGTTAGAAAATTAAGAAAGATCATTTTTTATTAACGGCCATTATCATTTATCTGACGGTCGGTGCCGGTCGTGGGCACATGCACGCGTAAGCGATGGCTTGCATGGGCGGCACAGAGAGATTAGTGTAAGCCAATTCGCATATTAGTACCAATAATAATCACTACCAACTTCGGTATTACATATGGCAGATTATCTGTTATCAATTTTGTCTATTATGTCACGATAACAATAACAAATTTGTCGTGATAATGATATAAAATAATTATTTTACAATGTTTTAAAATTTTTCCGCCCTCTCAAAATTTTTACGCCCCCGGGCCAATGTCCGTCTCGCCCTCCCCTGAATACGTCCCTGGGGATATTTAGCGTATTGTTTAAACGATCCCCTGTGGACAATATGGAGCATTTTTGCTAACTGATTAGTGGGTTTTTTGAGAGAGAGAGAAAAAAAAAAACCATCCGTCTCAGTAAAACTATAATGGATTCTTCGCCACACTAGAGATCTAAAATATCAAGTAGTAAAATGTGTTATTTTTCAACGCATAATATTCAACACCGACAATATGATATAAATCTGCTCGGATTGTCGGTGCCCACCTACGTTTCAATGTCAAAAGATCATAAATAATAATAATAATAAAAAAAAAAAAAAAAAACTAAACGTATAATTTTCATTAATGAAAAATATTGCGTGTGCGTTGATTATAGAAAAAACTACGGCCGCCGTGCGAGTTATTCAACAGAAAATGATAAATATCCTACTCGTCCTCGCAAATAATAATAATAATTCAGATAATTTACACTTTAATATTTACGATTCGTTTCGATACCCGTATGAATGGCGTTATCATCGTAAGATAAAACTGGTTAGGTAACACACACACACACACACACCACTATGCGCATTCGTCGAGACGTTTTTATAGGCTTTCGATTTTTTTTCTTTTTTTATTAATAATACACGTCTGTTTTTATTTTGTGGAGAGGAGGCGAGGTGGGGGCTAATAAAGTACCTACAAAATTCACGTTTTTAATTACAATAAATGCGTATAACAATACACCCGAAATTGTTTCATATACACCGAGTGGTGTTTTTATCGCTCGTTACTATGCACTACTGTACGGAAATACTGTTCAATTCGTTTAGAACATGTACGATTTTGAATTTATTGTTATTTTTTATATCTATATTAAAAACGTAAAATTATTATTTTACTTGTGCGATCCGTCCGGTTTCATAAAACAAATCGCATTTAATGCACACGCAACAGTGGCGTCATTGGAGGGGAAGATTAAACGTGGATATTTGCCCCAGTCTAACATTAAGTCTTGTCTTAGTCGGCATGGTTGATCTCTGGCTTGGGCTAAATGAAAAATTTAAAAATACCGAAAAGCGTTTCATAATATACCATTCGTTGGAATGCCATGACTGATGACCACTGATCAGTGGTCAAATGTTCGATTTCCATAATTTCCGACTGATAATTACGTTTTTTTTTTTTTTTTTTTAATTTAACATTTATTCATAAATTGTTATATTTACTGCATTGCACTATTGGCCTCGTGTGATGATTACGTACGAAATCTAACCAAAATCGTACAATTTTTTTATTTTTTTAAATATATAAACCTAAAATGCTATGTTTCTGATAGACAAAGTCTTTGCCGCAAAAATTCCGATTATACTTTGCCAAACACAACCGCAGACGTCGGATCAAGAATAATTTGGATTCATCGGTAGGTTATTTTTTTTTTTTTTTTTTTAATCGACCGAACGTTAAAAAGTGGTATTTATGAAGAAAAAAAATAAATATATAATGACGATTATAGTAATACGATTGACCAATAACTAAATCGTGGAGATGATCTCCCGGTGACCAAAACCGGACTTGGCCAACACCCGTCGGGCAACAACATCAGGTTGCATAATGTTTGGATTTTCAAACAAAATAGTGTAACGCGTGACTATTGGTGTGCAGGTTTTTTTACGTTTTTTTTTTTTTTTCTCTTTAGTAGTAAATTGTCATTCGCAGACGTATACGGTGTCGTCAATGGTTTATTTTTTTTTTTTTTTTTTGTTTTTAATGTTAAAATAATTGTACGTTTGAATACCGAGACTTTATTACTACGGTGATCGTTTATCGAAACGCGTCCGATCGGACGAGGACGATGTCGTCCTTGAGCACGTCAAAAAAAAAAAAAAAAAAAGCCTTTAAGCGTATTTCGGTTCTATCAAAGAGTACTAATGACCGATCCACGGTGACCGACGATAATTGTTTTATAAACCCGTTTTAATACGAAAAAGCATAACGATGACGGGAAGTCTATACGACGATTGCAGACGTTCGCGGTTGCGCTCAAAGTGAATAACTGACAAAAAAATAACAAATTTAAAAAAAAAAAAAAACACGAATATAAATATGGGTTTGAAAATAACACGAGCGAGTACGTTTACCGTAAATGCCGTGTAATAGACGTGCACGCTGTTAAGTTTGACCTAGGCGTCTTTCCAGTTGTGTACCCACCGACGACGGTGGTGTATTCGTACAATTTTTATTGATGAAAACGTTGAAATGAAACGCGGGACATAGTTTTTTTTATTTTTTTTGTAAGAAGGTTCAACGCTTCCAAATGGACGCGATCGTACTGGCTAGACGATTGAATGATGGAATCATTATGGTCGAACCCATACACAGTGGCGTATATATAACCGGGTGCAAAATTAGGAGGGACCTTATCATTTTTCCGCTAAAATCACAACCGCGAGAGGCCGGTGTCAATATATTTTTTTCTCTGTTTACATAATTAACAAAGACAAATTTAATCACGGAAGAATAATACATCATTGTGTAAACTTTTATGTAATAAAAATTCGATGAAAAAATTATTTATATCATATACGAATATAAAAAGTAATTAATGCATTTGCATTTTTTCTTTATTTTAAAAGGTTCAGAGATTTGTACCGTTGTCGTATCTGGGGGACGGGAGGAAAATCAATACCCTTGCTCCCTTGCAAAAAAGAGGCGAGTGCCCTACATTTTCCCCCATACAATTACGCCACTGCGCACCGGTCCAATAGACATCCAGTGGACAAATATGTCGCAAATGTTGAGATCGGGCCTTTCTACTCGTTGACATTTCTATATTTTAAAACCTATTAAATACATATTATATTCATAATAATATAATATTTAATACTTGAATATTATTTTAATAAAATACATCGAAAAACAATTTTCAGATATTTGATTCCGAGTGTAACGTTGAAGCTGGATTATAGTTTCACCGAGATGACGTTTTTTCCCGGTTAGTAAAAACCCTCTAAATTGTTCACGTCGTACCTCAAACCACTACAATGATACATTTTTTATAGTCTAAATTTGCCTATTTACCACTCGGAATCGTGTTTTCTTTTATTCTTATGATTTATTATGGCGGGTCCACAAAGAGAATACAAAACAGATCCACAGCTGTGTTTTTCATCAAAATCAACACGATTTCAGAACAATCGTGTGTTTTCGAGAACGATGTAATGTCGGTAAACATCAAAAGGTTTCGGCATTGTTGTTGTGTTGTCAAACTATGCCAAATTTTCTTTCGAAAATATCCAACAGACAATAGCGTTTTGAGATTTCGTTAGTAGTGCAACAAGTGTTTAGCATAATAATATAGCAAGCCCAGTGGCGCATTTTTGATGATATTTTAGGAGGGGGGGGGTCAAAATTATAGGAACCTTACGAACTCGTTTTACGAATTATTTACTGATCAAAAAAGACATTGAACTTTATTTTTTCAAATAATTACTATTACACTTGACAAATAAACTCCGGTATACAAGTATAGTAGATAAGTTGAAGGCGATTACTTAATACTGAAAATACTTACGTTTATTTTAATAATCGCCTTCTTATATTATTAACATTTTAACATTAGTTAAAGAAGTCGAGGGGTGTCCAGACACGGAGGACACCTCCCCCTGAAAATAGAAAAACACTCCACGAAGCAAGCCTCTAATCGGCGTCTTCTTTTCTTAATAGCCGGACCATTGGGTTTTAGGTTTACACATTAGACACTAATGATATTTTTCCCGGGTAGTCGGAAGTTTTTCCATGTCCCCTCTGCTCTGTCTTAACTCACTCGGTGGCTTTCCGTCGGGTTTTACGTTTACGCGAAGGGGACCACTGACTTTCTCGGATCAGTATCAGGTTTGGACAGCTGTATGGAATCGTTACACTCTAACCGCTATAACGACTAATTTTTCGATTAATTCGTCGTCGAGGGTCGAGACGAACCGGTCGAAATTATTATTTTACACACGCGGCGAATCCTATTTTAACATTTCGTTTTAAATTATAGGACGTATTGAACATATTGTCGTACGATACGGACGCAAACTGCCGTCTCTGCCGATATTGCGCCCAGGATTTTTCGAAATATGATAATTTTCACCGTGATATTGACAATAATAGTGGATATAATATTATCAATCGTTGTTTAACGCGCGTGGAGCAGATCGTGGGCGAATAACAAAAAAAAAAAAAAGGTGCGGGCGACCTAAATGCATGTGAATATTCACAGTCTTGTTGCTCATCGTTTCGGCCTTGGGAAAAAAAAAAAATATTAATAATAAAAACATAAAAATATAATAATAATATAAAATATTATACAAATATAATAATTAAAAATATAATACAAATAAATATCAAATACGTAAATACGAATTTACAATAATAATATTTTTCATAAATATTAATAATTCTCAAAAAAAAAATAAAAAAAAAAAAGTAAAATTATGTCGTTATTTCCAACTGCATTGAAATCTCCTTGAAACTACCATTACGCTTATCAATTGCATTTTACTCTCGATAACTCGATATATAATTAATCGTTTTTTGTTATCTCTAATATATTCCAATAGATACCACAAATATTCCTGATGATAAATGGAATTTTGTTACCGGTCGTCCTCATGTGGATGATTAAATTTCCATACACTATGTGGAAACGGACAACAACGAAAACGTCGTTGAAGATAGAAGCCAGTAAGTTTAATGTATAAACATTGTAGTTCGTAATATTTACGGGTATTAGTATTTTAAGTATTCAAATTACATTAAAATAATTCAGAGGTTTTTTTTTTAAATTTTTAATAAAACTCGATACCTCGAGACTTTTATTTGGTTCCTCTTGAAATTTGACATACCGAGAGTGTAACGTAGTAAAAAAAAAAAAAAACCAAGTGAGATATATGTTATAACTAGATTAGTTACTACTATAGATGGTTGTGCATTTAATGTAAATGGATTTGTCTGTGGTAAATAACTGATCGAAAATGAACTGAATAGAAAATACCTACGTCTTGATATTTTTGTGTATTATTTTTTTTGTTTTTATAATTTTCGAAACGTTTAAATCGCGTGCCCGAATACAATATTTAATTCGTTGTCGCGTTTTTGTAACTAACCTAGACAGGTGACTGGGCGGCCGGTAAAATAAACACGGATTAACGCGGTTGACTACCAAAATTAACAACAAAAATCAAAAAAAAAAAAAAAAAAATCATCGATACGTTGTTCAAAAGTTACAGTATATAGCAATGGAATTAACGTTTATTTTTATTTTCTGTGAGTAAACAACGTTTTAAATAAAACGAATTCGTAATAATAATATAAAGCGTGTCGCTGCGTGCAGGCGTTTGTGTCGTTAAATTGCTATACGAATTAAAAAAATTGTACATCGCGGTAAAAACCGAAGAACTCGAAAATGCATTTGTCACAATGTATACTGCGACGGACCAACACGAGAATGACGAAACCGAAACGAATAGTACCATTTCAGAACAGCGGATAGTAATCGACGGCTGAAAACCGGCAATTCGTATTAAGAGCAACGCGGCGGAACGATATAAAAAATTGTACTTATGGCGATAAAGTATAAGTATGTGCGTACGATATCGCGTTAAAAATACAATATAAAGATATATTTACATTTTTTTTTTTTTTAGTTATTAATTTTCACTATTTAACGACACTACTATAGGGGTAGGCACTGTAGAAACGATTTCCTTTATACGCGGTCTCGAATATTTCATACTTTAAACAATTTAATTGGTAAAACATGTTGAAAAGGTTATTTCATCAATCAATAATAATAAAGTGCAAAATAAAATGTTTACACGATCGAGAAAACGAACATTGATTCAATTATTTATTACTTTTTTTAGTATACGATAATATAATATAAATGTTAAAGAAGAAGTTTAAAATATCCAAACGCGATTTATAATTATAAATAGATACTGGCCGGTCTGTTATTATATTACGCGAAACGACAGGATCGACTAGCAAAATCGATAAATTATCAATAGTTTTGTCGTTGCTGAATAATGAAAAAAAAAAGTTAGTAAATGGATTTCTTACCAGTTTTAATATTATGTGAGTACCTAGATAATAATATTAATACTTTACGGGTATTGGTTACGGATATATATATATATGTACGGTTTGTCTAATACATACATACATACATGCAAATATTAGATCGGTCAGACCATTTTTATTTTTAAGTGATCCATCAATATATTTAGTAACGGACGACTGAAATTCGAAATAATTTCGTTACACCGGTCGGGCCGCGGTTAAAGGGGAAATAAATCGGTCTAAATCGCTACGCCGCGTACGTACGTACGTATATATATGTATATAATCCTCTTAAAATCCTCGTTCGTAATAATGTATATTATGCGTGTGCACTGTGAAGGTATTTGTTTCGGTGTGTTGCTAAACGAATTTAGAAAATTGTACGCCAATTTAAATACATCGAAAACGCACAAATGCGATTGTCGATATGACGGCAGCGGCGGCGGCGGCGGCGGCGGTGGCGGGATCCTGGTCGACAAGAATGCCCTAATGTCAGATCGGTGTAAGATAAACCGACGGTTAAAATCCGTAAAAATCGAACTTCTCGTGTAACGATAAAATGGCTAAACGAAAACAAAATAAAAACCTATACTTGAAAAAAAAAAAAACAAAAAAAAAATCAATATACCATTTATAAGGGCTAACGTAACGTTTCGCCGGCCCTACCCCGCAGAAATAAATTGAAATTCACAATTATTATTATTTTTTCGACCGATATTTAGGACGTTTGTTAGCATGGAAAATGAAGTAAAACCAACAAAAAGTCGGCAAAAAGGATAAGAAAAACAGTTTTAATTTTTATATCAGGGTCCTGCGTGCGACTTGTTGATTTGTTCAAAACACGGTTTACATCAGGAATAACTCTCAATGAACATTGGATAATCTAACCTATCTACTGAAAAAAAAAAACGATATCATTTATCTTTTTGGGGTAGGCATTTTAAATTTTCGCATTTTTTTTTTGATTTTGTGTGGATAGAATTGTATTAGAAATACCTGACAATTTTACACGCGGTTCATCACTGAGGCGGTTATCAGTAAACAACCAAAAAAAAAAAAAAAAAAATAAAAATGTTGAGCGTAACGTACTACGTAATGTAGTAGTTATTTTTTATAAGCGTGTTAAAATTTCAAATTTTAATGGAAATCGTAAAAATCATTGCATTTCGCGTACTGTTTTTCGTGTATAGTGTAAATGGGCGACAATCCGAGACGAAAAACACACGGACGTTGGTAATTAATTTTTTTAGTAATTGTTATAAATGGATACGATTTTCGATTATATTTTATCGAAACGTTTTTACCACCGGACTTGGCTCAGAAATGCGCTTTTCGACGACGACGACGACGACGACGATTTACCGTTGCGCGCACAGACGTAAATTTAAATGGTCGCCCCTCTGTGGTGGTGTACCCTCTTTACCTCTCCGGCACCGCACACACAACAGTTAGCGGCCCACCCGTGATGCGAAGTATTGATTTTGTTTTTTTTTTTTTTTTTTTTTTTTTTTTTTTTTTTTTTTCATCCTATTTTAAGTATACGGTACGGTTTGCACGCGGATCCTTGACACGCAATAATATTAACCTAAAATCAATATTTTAGAGAAGGTTACGGATAACCAAATGCAGGTATATTGCGTTCGATGTATTTCCAATAGAACATAAACGCATACGCACCTGAAATATTCACCCCGTAAAAATAATATTATTTATATTAATATCGTGTATCATACGCGATACGAGTCGCGACGATACATTTAAACACCATCAGGACCGTTGATGCTTGTTGGTCCTCGTCAATACACGTCGAAATCCCCGATTATATATATATGTAACCGTAATGGAATATCGGATGGAAATAATTCTGTCCGAACATAACCGAATAAAAAGCGAAATTCGAAAATACTAAAATCACTCGACAGACGCCGGAATGTTTTCGAAAATCGCACGGCGCGGCGTGGAAAGTGTTCGTAATGTGTTAAGTAGTAGTAATTCGGCGAAAGTTTCGGGTCTTCCAATGATTTCCGATCGAATTAAATATAACAAAAATGGGGAAAAAAAAAAAAAAAAAAATAAAATCGTAATATTTTTCTTTTTGTTTGTTTTAAATTCGGCGTGTTCCCCCCGCGTCGTTGAGAAAACCGCCAAGACAATACCAAACGTCCTCCCCGGACGCGTCGGACTGGGCGAAACATTCGTCACTAGGGGAGACCACCCTTCGCGTTCCGCGTGATTCCTGATCGAAAAGTTGTTCACGGACAGATACAATCGGCATTATAATGTCGAAAGTAAATTTAATATCGATGACAGAACAAAAAATATTAAGCCGAAGATGTTCAAATGCGCCAAAACTGGTATAACCTGTTGTTGTCCATTTTGTATTGCAGATAATATCGTCGAATGAATAATAAAATTACCACCGCCAGGTATTATTATTTGTATTATAATTTCGAGGATAAAATTAATGCGTTAAAAAAAAAAAAAAAAAAACCACACACACACACACACTAATATACTATAGGTATAATATTGCTATTATGTAAAAACAACTGGAAATCAAAAGTAATAAATATTTAAAACGAATATAATACTCGAATAATAATTTCAAACTGAAAAAAAAAAAAAAAAAAATGTTTACTATATTTTATATAGGTACGCCGGCGGTCGATAAAAATGTTAATCCGGACGGTTTTACACGGATTGTTTGTGGTTTCGCAACCGATTTAATACAGTTCGGATGCTTTGTAGCACTATAAAATATTTAAAAAAAAAGAAAAAAAACAGCAATCAAACCGTTAAAGTCATAGTAAAATTGCAGAAAAACCTAAAATAAAAAAAACACTGAACGGGGAACAGTTGAATTAAAACGACTGGATATACTTCAGGACCGTGTAATTTCCTTCACGATAATATCGGTAGATTAAATCGTTCGACGAGATAAAACACATTTTGTAAAATGTTCATTTATAATAACGAAATAAAATATTACGCGTAATCCCGAAAACTATAAGTATAATATTGGTTACAGTAATCAATTATCTGATAGTTGAATAATGTTAACAGCAATTGTTAAATTAAATGGTTTGACTCTAACAAGAGCTAAACCGTCATTGGCAACTCGTTTCACCTAAGAAACAAAAATCATTGTATTACTATTTTAATAGTTTTGCATAATATTCCACCAACTCTATAGTCTGGACGCGGGTAAATTCCTCTTCTAACTTGTGTTGCAGGGTTCTATCACTGGAAAGCCTCCCTCATCAAGCAACCACGTTATTGTCATTTTATTATTTTTTTTTTTCTATGTACAAAGTTATTTGCTTATTGTGTTTTTTTTTTTTTTTTTTTTTTTTTTTTTTGTAAATACAGATTGTAAGTTTTACTAATAAAAAAAAAAAAAAACTTGTGTATACTTTGCAGGCTTTATATAATTTACTAGGCCAGCTACAACCTTGATTTCGTATTTCGTTGGCTTTTAAACCATAGTATATATATATATATATATATATCGTTGTTGAAGAATTCCGTTCAAGATGGACACTTATTGAACGAGGTAAAGTTTTTCCAACGCTATTCTCCTTTCAGAAACATTTGCTATTGCGGTTGTCGGTTACAGAGACACGAGACAGTTTTTCCGCAGAGTATCCAAAGGTTTCCCCTACGTGGAATGATATCTCAGCTCGTAGAAACCGCTTTTTAATTTTGGGGAAGAGCCGAAATCCGCACGGAGCGAGATCTAGAAACAGATAAAGCAGTACGAGCCGTCTTTTTATTCCCGAGAGAGGTTAGGTTAGGCACAATTTTAGCGTGGACATTTTTTTATGCTTAACTGATCACTCAAAATATCTCTAACGGTCTCCGTCCACAAATGTTATCCATTTGTTTCAGTTATCGTTCTACTGCCCGATATCTTTTGTTTTCGATAAGTTGTCGTGGACTACCCACCACACGTCGTTCGCCTTCAACTTCATTTACGACCGTCAATCGTATCGTTGTCGTCACTCGAAAACACGCGATCGTGACATACAAGCACCTCCACATGCACATCTGTCAACAGGAGTAAACTTTCTGTAGCAGATTTTCTCTGTCATGACCGACAGCGTAACTATACGTTTAGGTACCTCTAAAGATCTTTGCACGATGACGGCGGCGGCGGCGGCGGCGTACGATACGTCCGTCCTCGAGACGTTTCAATAATAATCGAATCGTCTGCACATTCGGAACACAATGTCGGTAGACGAGTATCAAATTGTGCCTGGCGGCGGCGGCGCACACCGTATTTCTACATCTCCCGTGTTCGTGTAACGTAGGGCCGTACGTGTTTTTTTTTTAATGCGGTGCCCATGTATATAAAATACGTGTATAATATAGTTACGTGTATAGCGTGGCCGCGCACTCGAAAGTGATCGGAAATGTTCTATTACAATAATCGAAAAACCTTCTCCTCTCTCTTTTTTACCGCGTAATTATTGAAGGAGGTCCGCGTATCGAAAGGTCCCATCGTCGACGGGCGCGCGCGAGAAATCGTTTTGTTCACAAATTAAAATGTAGAAGAAAAAGGACAAAAAAAAAAAAAAAAAAACACTGTATAGCGGCTATGCAATCTGTACTGTGTACAGAAGAAACTCGTTGCGCTTATTTCGCCCACGAGAAGTCTGTCCCGTTATTTTCATATCTCGTTTCGATTTTTTTTTTTTTTTTGGTAAATTCGCGTGCGGGTTTCTTGTACAGCGTCGCCAACGAAATTTGTAGCTCAGCGTTTCCCAACCTTTTCGACCACGTGGCACACTAATCCCAACCTAAAATTAGCCGTCGTGGTACACTCGGCAACAGGCTTTTGTCATATTAGTACCAAAGCATATCAGTAAATTAATAATAAATAAGTAAAAAAGGCTTCCTATACGATACAGTTGATTATTTTATACATTTTGGCTGTCTGTCGAAATAATCAAAAGGTTTTCCAGCGGTGTCTTTTCAATTCACTTGGTACCATAGCTTCATTGGACAACATTTGATCATAAATAAGGTATGGGCACTTCTCCCTCAGTCAGTAGCTTTCGTGATATTGTCGAAACCTATTTTTTGATCGTACGTCAATATTATATGCCACATTGAACTGATATGAACTCGGACCAGGCGATTCCTTAACATCAGCACTACGAGCTCTTGTATCCGGGCCAGGCAGTCCGTCACTTAATTTACGTTTCCTAATTAAAAAACGATCCATTTTTCGATTACTTTAAACTTCCAAATTTTTTAAAAAAAAAAATACCATTATAATTATAAATTTAAATCGATTTTACAACCAAAGACTTGCGACTAACAACAATCGAGTAAATAATACAATTTAATAAGAAATAGTGAACGTAAATAATTGGCCGTTTAGTGAGTTTAGAGAATTTCTATCTAAACAGATACACGTCCGATTTCGCGATTTTATCTTCGACGGTGTCGAAAATTTTTTTTTTTTTTTTTAAACGACTCTTGTTAAATCCGAGGGCGCGGGGGATGGAACGTTTGTGGGATTCTATTCGATTTCTCGTATGCGAGTATAGGCACAGGCGGACATATTATTATTACGTCGGCGCGCCTAATGTAACACGGCTTACAGTGGTCGGGCGGGCCACCTGTGCGTCCGTCGGTAAGCACCACTCGGACTATACTCTCCGCCGACATTATTAACCGAATAAAAAATAATTCGGCCGTCGGCTCGTAAATAATATTATTATAATTTTTTTTTATTTTTATTTTTTTTTTATTACGTAACGCAGAATAATATCGCCGTGTCATTCCGTCGTGGTCATATTAACGAGAGGAGGACCGTCGCGCGGTCGTCGTGGGACGCTTCCCCTTGGATTCCGTCTCTGTAAAAACAAACAAGCCCACATAAACACGCGCACGTGTACCTTTAACAAACACATAAATCCGTCTACTTCTCTTCGGTCTTCTGCTCGGTTTCGGCCCCCGAGACCGTACCCGTTAAACACAAATGTCCCCCCGTTTTCCGCAGAGCGCGTCTCCGTCGCAGGGCGTTCGGCTCCACTGTGTCTTGGTTTCCTCGAAGGCCTTTACCCTGCGGCGTCTTCCGCGATCGCCCGCTCGACTAAATATCGCTGTTTACGCCCGCGCCAGTCGTATTCTTCTACCGATCCTTCTCTAAATTATGTATCGGCGGACTGTCGAAACTGAATTTGAAATACATACAATTACGAGATATATATAGTGATAAGTTATCGCCCAGGCTGAGATTTAAATGTAATAGAAAACCATAAATATGTAAAAACATGTCGAATTAAAAGGCAAGTCTTTTTATATTTGAACGAAATATAAAATTCACGGTTTTTGATTTTTAATCATTTTAAAGTAAAACAATGGCAAACCATATAGTGTTTTAAATTTATTTTTAGTGATATAAATACCAGGCATAGTAAATATCAATAAATACTATACTTGCACACTTACAGTTTTTACGAGTTCTATTATCGAAATATAATAATACTAAACCACTAATTAAAACTATTTTACTTTTTAGTGTTGTGAATGAAACGTACGAAATATGTAAAAAAAAAAAAAACGGAAATTTTACAAATAATGTAAACATATGTATTTATGACGAAATGTGTTAAAATGCGTAAAATAAAATATGTCTTATTTTATAGCTACTCAAGTGTATCGAATTTATCATTTGCCATAATTAATTTATCATGTTTTATTGAAAATATGTATTTATATATAAATATCAGCTCTAGTTATCACCGATAACCATGTTTGAACGTAATTTAAAGACACGGGCACCGCGACAACCAGACGCGTCCAAATTCGCATATATTCGCAACAGACATAAAAATTAATTGATAATAATTGCGAGAGTAATAGTTATTAAAAAATATATTCAGATTCCTCGTTTAGATTTTTAACGGGCACTGACAGTATAGTAATCGATACTATCGTGTACGACACTACGAGAGAATAAAATCGAAAATTATTAGCTACAACTCCAAATAGGTGTCTGGTTTTTCTACAAAAAAAAAAAAAAAATGAAAATAATAAAACAGACGTCTTCATTTGCGTTATAATATATAATATTCGTTTTAAAATATATTATAAATATATATATATATTTTTTTTTTTTCATTATAATTGTATATGCGGCCCCCCGTGAAGAATATTTTTGCTATTTCCGCCATTGACTAGTCCGTACGCTATTATTTATTAAATAATATTTTGCGAACACGCGATAATAGCATTGGAAAACGATTAAGGCGAAGATCGTACAATTCGCAATTTATTACAATGGTTTCTATTAATAAATATATATATAAATATATTTTTTTAACCGGACTTCTATAAAAAAAAAAAAAAAAACACCGCTGTAAACAAATTTAGTTTAGAATATACATACGTACGAATTTAATAGATAATATTATATTTTCGATTTTTACGCGACTAACGTATTATTGATACTATCGTTTTTGATCGACTCATATTATAATCTGAGGAAAGAAAAAATTATCTATATAAAAAAAAAAAAGCTAAATACCACCACTCACTGATCAACGCCCAGACCAAACCGCTGTACCTGGCCATTTCGGTGGTATTTAACTCTTATGGTGTAGTGGCGAGATAAGAAATAATTTGTAGAAACTCATCTTCTAAAGGGGTACTTACGTATGAATATTACCGAAAATTAAATTTCTGGGTTACCTTGGCCACATGGACGAAAAATAAAACGATTGTTATTGCTATTTGATTGGGTCGTCACGGGCAAGGAAATAGTCTTTCCAAAGAGATTAGAATGAATACAATTCTACGATAGGGCCGACATGGTTGGGCTAGGGCGGGAGGTTTAATCCACGAACATTTATTGTTCGCAGTAGAGCCAGAAACAGGGTTTGCGGTACGTTCATATACTGCTATGGACACAAGACATTGTGTAAGCTCTCCTGACAGTCTGGTAATACTGTAGCCTGAAGGAAGAAACAATAATATTGTCTACACTATACAAGGAGGTATTATAAAAAAAAAAAAAGCATAAAAGACTGACTAGGCACAAAACAGTTAAAAACTGCGTGTCGGTATCTAGGTGTACACACCAGGCTAGGCATGGCTAAAACTTTAAATAATGTAACCAAGTAATCCGTTTAAAACTATGTCACAGCCATGACTGGTGTTCCATTAGAATCCGGGTAATTCTGCTAGTCTATTATGAAATCAAACGACTCCTGAAAAAGTCAAATGGAAACACGATCTCCAAGGGAACAGAGTCTAAATTTAAATCTGATAAATATATATATATATATAAAAAAAAGTGCCTACAGACTTAAGCGTCCCCCCCCATCGGAAGGTTTTAGAACTTACACAACACTTATTAATTTATTTTATAAATATTTATCGATGATAATTTATTTCCACCTACTTCCCCCACAAACGTGACCACCAAATATCTGCGTCCGTTTTAGCAGTGTCCTCGGGAGATCACACGAGCGTTTCCGTTCGCGAAAAATTGTTCGTTTTAGTAATATTTCCGCGTATCTAAATGAGATATTTTTCGCTTTTTCGTTGGCAAAATGAGATGAGGCTCCCGCGAACTCGACGCGCGAGGAGGAAGCAGGATAAAACCTGGCCCCGGAGGCACCAGGGCCGAAGTGTGCCGACCTGTACGGCAGCGGTGGCGGTGGCGGTCTATCAAAACGGAGGTTCGTTTCCGTCGGAAAAGCTGAAAATAAAAAAAAAAAAAATACAAAATGACGACAATTTCGCGTTACCTTACCCGTTACGAGCGTGTCTACCAGGAACGCATAAAAAGGCCGTCGAATTGTGGCGAAAAATAAGCCAACAGAAGTTTTCGGCTTTCGTGTATACAATTATATTGTATGGAGACGGCGAAGGAATTCGCTACACGCGGTTTAAACCACTAGAACAACAACAAATAAAAAAAAATAAAAAAAAAATAACGATAAAATTCGGGGGAGGGGAGAACTGACAAAACTCGCGATTCCTTTGGAAATAGTAAAATACGTTTGATAAACGCGTACCGGTCGATTTTATTCTTTAAGTTTTAATAGATTTATTTTTTAAAATTATATTAACCTCATATGATCAAAAAAAAAAAAAACATTTAAAATAAGGAAACTATTATCTCTATATTACTATAATACTACCTTTGTTAAATATTGTTGTGTTCGGTCTGTGTTTTTAAAAAATTAATCGATTTACTTTAGTACCGAAACGAACGCAACACATCATACAACACACAGATTCCTGTAGATTAGGTTGTTATAAATAATTATTTAAGGCACCAAATTTAAATTTATTTGTATTTTTTTTTTTTTTTTTAATTGTTTTATTATAGTTTCGTTATTAAATCGTAGTTGCTCAATTGTTAGTTTGTCTGCGCTCGAAACGGAAGCGAATATTTCTTGTTCGGTTTTTCGTAATCTTTTCCTCGCCATCACATCGCAGTCAAGTCCGCAAACGGTCAACGGCGAGAGCTATCAGGGGCATATTTATAAAATAAAACAATTTTAAGGAGGGGGTTGGGGGACACACACAATAAAGTGATAATCGCTGTTTGAATAATTTGCTTAACAATGTGTATATTTTTTATAGTAATATTTTTATTTTATTTTTATAATTTTTATATCTATGGTATTTTTAACTCTATCCCACCATATTATACGGTTGTCCGCGATTTTTATCTACCAATAGTACAAATATTCGTGTCGAACAACGTCTATGGGTTTTTTTTCAACGAGAACACTTACGAGTAATAATGTTCAGTTCCTTGCAGTTAAGAAGGTTCGATGCCGGTCGTGTTTTCTATCAAAATAGACCATTATTGTGCAAATTGTACCGACTGTTCTAGTAATCGGACAAAACTTCCGAAAACACACATGAAGTTTATTTGAATATGATTTCTCACTTTTTTGAAATATAACATAATATAGAATAATAATAATAATAATAATAATAGGGATAGAGATTGATATTGTCACTAAATAATTATTTTGTTGGTAGTTTTATAAGTAAAAAAAAAAAATAAATAAATAAAATTCTAATAAGCAACAGGTAATTTTAAACTATACATTTTTAAGAACCGGTATTAATCGGAAACTTTATTTTATAATTTTAAGATCGGGAACCTATTTTACTTTTTTTCAACAACCCAAACGAATCTTAAACCGATAAAATCACTAAGATTTCGGTCTCTGATTCAAATTATCGAACAATCAATTTTACCCTGCGAATATAAGCGGTTTCCCCCGCGAATTTATACGGCACCAATGAGACCCATTCGCGTACGGATCGGCCTAGGTAAAATCGGCTATAGTTATTTATTGTACATAGATACGACGGTATTAGACGTACGCATTAAACGAATAAGAGCAGATTTATGCCAAGGTGCCCTGCAGGTGACGTCTCTCACTTTTGGGGGAAACTGCACGATGCGTACGAGGTTTACGATAATTTTTGGATTTCTACATCTGAGTACTAATGAGTGTAGAAGTCACCGAATAGAAGTCGCTGTGCGTTTATCATCTGATTTTCGTTCGCCCTGCCCGAGTATTGTAACGTTTATAATATTGTTTTACCTTGTAATACATACGGAGTAAAGACGTTTGTAATAATTGCACGCGATCGATTAAATTTTGCGTACCGCGCCAAGAAAAAAAAAAAAATATATATATAGATAAAATATTACATTATTTATCATCGGGTTATTTTATGAGTTGAGCGTACCGGGCGAGCAACAGCTGTTCGCCATATTCGAATGCGGAATAAAATTACTTTTGATAAATTATCGCACGACGAACCGTTTTGAGTGTTCGATACGCCAAAAGTGTACTTACCAATACCGGAGAAAAAAAAAAAGAAAGAAAAAAACAACTAATTAACCATATGATCAAATTATAATACGATTCTTTACGAACTTTCGCTCTAGATTGTCAGCTGACGTACGGCCGAGTGACAATAGTCGCCATCGTAAAAAATTACTCTAAATAATATCGTAAACGTATACAAATAGTAGCCGATCCGTAATTTTTCGTCTCGAAAATGTCCAGATCAATAATATTATGACAAAGACAATATTGTACTTTTTTTTTTTTTTAAATTCTATGTCGTTTAACCAACAGTTGAAAAAGAGTGGTTGTGGTCCCGAACACGATATTCAAAACTATAGTACGATGAAAAATAATCGTGATTGTTAGTTAGTGATAACGATAAGTTTTTAGAACTAGTGTATTTTTCGTTTCGTGTTATTGGTAAAACATCTTAAACGTGCACATTTTCAACGCATTTTTCTAGTAAAATTATGTTTATTTATATTTATTTTTTATATAAATTTACCAGTAAAACGAAAATTCAACACGAGACCTGAAATCAATAAGCGAATTATTCTTGTATAGAAATATAACTTTACAGAATAATACTTATATCCAGATACCATTATTCGTCCGTTCACGGATACACAACGTTAAAAATATAGTAGTTTAAAATGCCGAACACGCGGAAAACGTATACTATTTAACATATAAAATTCAATGATTTTTTTTTTTTCATATTTTGCTTATTTTGAACACAAGTTCTACGCGCATCGTTGAATTTCACGCCAATACTTCTATCGTCCTTGACGTAAACAGTTAAATAGCCGTTTCGAAAAATGTAAGAACACCTGAGAAACGAATATAAATAATAATAAAAAAAAAAAAAAAAATCGTTATCCCTTATTGACCTATAATAATATTAGTAGACGAACGTGCTCCGACGGTTATAAAATAAATACGTTTTAACGTTACTTATATTTAATGGTCGGTCGTTAAAATAATCGGGTAAACAACTGCCAGTGTTTTGTACCTATGTATAATGTGCATCACGAAAATAAAAAAAAAATATATAAAAAAAAAACGTAAAATAATTCAGTCGTCGAAAAGTCAATAACCACGTCTCGGTGATGAATGCGCACTTACGGACAACCGTCTAGACTTCTAATTTATCTTTTCATTAACGCCGTTAGAAGAAAAAAAAAAAAAAGAAAAAGAAAAGAAAAGAAAAAAAAAAAACCAGAAAAAAATCACACGTGTTAAATATTACAACAAAAAATAATGCGTAACCCGAATTGGACGGTTGTGAACTAGAATAATAATATTGTTAACAACACTCGTCATGTTTAATGTGCAGATTAATTTTTTTAGGTTGTGTCACGCCACGCCGCCGCCGGTGGCTGCGAAAAATTGCATTTGTTATGTAATTATTGTGCGTTCGTGGTACAAAACAAATGTAACGACAAGCGAATCGTGTTCGAAATTACTTAATATTGTTTTCAGTCAAACCGTTATAAAATATTGTGTATAACGTCGGTAAAAAAAAAGTTATAGCTTTTTACAAAAAAAAAAAAAGCAAGCAAGCAAATACGAACAACAAATAAATGTCTAGGAAAACATACCAACCGTATTGTCCGCGAAAATAATCTCGATTTTAAATTTTGTGTTTAAAAACTTTATTTCGACGTTGACGCCGTAGAACTGTACAGAACTGATAACAGACAACCGTCGGTTATGTACGATTAAAAGTTCGTCTGCAATAAACGCCATAAAAAACCATGTTACAGTGAACCGATTTCGGTTCAATAAATATATACCATAGCCGTTTAACAGAATATATAATTTAATTTTAATCATAGCCCGGATTTATATTCTCTGAAAACGTCTAAAATATGACGGGAATATTCTCTAAAAAATAAAACAACAAATAATCTCATTATGTTCTCTGAAAAATTACAAAAATATGCAAACATAATCCACGAACATCGATGCGGTATAGATTCTTTAATTTGCAATTTTTTTTTTTTTTTACAATATTCCTTAAATAATTATTGAAATTAGGTATACACTCGCATAATGGTAACAGTAGGAGTTAAAAACAACAACATATGCATATATATATATTTATTAAAACATATAAGAACAATATTCCTTTGGTTATTAAAATTATAGTGATGTATGGCTGCCGATGACCTAATATCATCGAATGTTAAAAAAAAAAAAAAAAAAGATGGTTGGTAAATAAATCCAACATTATTTTTCGAAATTTACATAATACTCCAAAATACGCTAAATAAGCGTAAATATTCCTTAACCCATGAAATATTGTAAAATATGCAAAAAAAAAAAACGAAAAAAAAAAAATCTTTTTCCTCTAAACTCCTGTGTTGAATGGTCTAGTACACGTTTTTTACTCAGTAACGATATGTTAACACAAATAAATCCAAACTGTAGTTATAGTTTTGTTTATCGGGTAAATAGATAATTCGATGTATATATATATATATATATTTATTAAAACATATAAAAACAATATTCCTTTGGTTATTAAAATTATAGTGATGTATGACTGCCGATGACCTAATATCATCGAGTGTTAAAAAAAAAAAAAAAAAAAAAGATGGTTGGTAAATAAATCAAACATTATTTTTCGAAATTTACAAAATACTCCAAAATACGCTAAATAAACGTAAATATTCCTTAACCCATGAAATATTGTAAAATATGTAAAAAAAAAAATCTTTTTTCCTCTAAACTCCTGTGTTGAATGGTCTAGTACACGTTTTTTACTCACATAAGACTGTGTGTACTCGGTAACGATATGTTAACACGAACAAATCCAAACTATAGTTATAGTTTTGTTTATCGGGTAAATAGGTAATTCGATGTGCTCGTCACTGCGAACGCTTATCCGTAGTTCACGTATCGCGATTTAATATATATATATATTTGAAATTATACTGAAAACCGCGGTTGTTACTGAACTATAAACGGGGCACGGCGTATAAAAAAATGCCAGGTTAGTGACGTGGTTATAACCTTAGATATCATCGTTTATCAATCGTTAACAGAACGTAATTTGTGTGCGTGTCGCCCGCTTTAGTTGGACCGGGCCAGTGTATGTAGACGCGAATTTCGAATATATTGCCCGCGTACCGTTTTCGCACGTCCGTAGATATTAGTTTTTGTTTTGTTCGTCAATAATTCGCCTAACGTTGTACAGATATTCTATAACCGACACTCACGGGATAGATTAGGTTGGGTTAGACTCTAAAAAACAGTAAACCGCATACAAAAAAAAAGATGGTGAAAATTGGTCGTATGGCAAACACGAACTGTGTAGCGTTTTGAAATATAATTTTTGGAAATCCATGCCTGGTAAACGTTTATTCCTCTTTCCCGGGGGGGAAAAAAAAAACAAATATATATATATGATGGAAATCGGCCCTTTTAACGGGGGGGGGGGAGGGCGTGAGAATTTTTCTCGTATTTTCGAGCGAGAAAACGAGTCCCTCGAGGCACACACAAAAAAAAAAAAAAAATTAAAAAAAACAATTATAATAACTAAAGGTTTGTTTAGTAACGATCTCGTTATTGTAGTCGATAAAAACCGTTGGTTTTTTGTCTCCCTCTTCTCGTGCGTGCGTTAAATACACGGTGCATAAAAAAAAAAAAATTTAAAAAAAAAACTAATGTTTATAATGTACCGAGAACACTTGTCTCAAATGTAATTACAATCGGCGTGTACATTATAATATGAAACGAGTTGTACCCGTATAATTGAGATTGTACACTGTACTTACACACGCGGTGAATTTTTAATAACACGTCGTATAACAATATAAGGTAATGATGTGGTTTTTTTTTTCTTTTTTTTAAAACAAATAATGTAATTATTTATACCAGGATTGCCAACGGTCGGTGCGCGAGCGAAAAATCCGGTTAAAAAACGCGTTCGGGGATATCAATACGAGATATTTTTTTTTTTTCTGTCAGTGCGGACGACGGCGCATTTGTTAACGCGACGATTTCGGTTGTTTTAATTAAAATATGCAAATCGTACGACGATTTGTTATGTAGAGACCGTACGGTAGGGTGGGGGCAAGGGAAACGATAAAAAGTACACGTGTAATAAATTAAATAAATAAAAGACGGACGGACGAAAATCGACCCGAGTATTGTAAGGTAAAAAAAAAAAAAAAAAAAAAACCCACCTAATTAAATCAATCCGGACGAGCACGAGTTAGCTCGGATCGAGTTTCCAGTAACTTCGGGACGATAAACTATTGTATCCGTAGTGGTGAGCGAGCGAATCCCGGTGCCGGTGGTCCGTCTTGTTCGCTAGACGTTATTTTTTATTTATTTATTTTTTGTTTTTTTTTTTTTGTTTTTGTTTTATGTTCTCCAACGGATAAAAAAAACCGTAGTCGTGTCGACGTTGTACGAACGCGTGCGCATGCGACATTCGATATTCGCGTACCGGCCACGTACAAGAACAACTTGGACCTCGTGTCGAATTTTCAAGCGTTTCCAAGAAGCCTAAACAAATTGTAAAATAATCACTAAAAAAACAAACCTCGTATAAAACACCAGATGTTTTGGAAATTGTACAACAAAAAAAAAAAGCCCTATTATCGCGTATATATTCCCGGTGTTTCCTGATCATTAAGAAAAGTACAAGGAATATCGAAAAGTTACCCGCTCAATACACCTGCTAGACAAAATCTTCTACCGGAACGCGCCCACGAGGTCGACGATCGGAGCATTTATTTCCGGTCGTTCTTGAAAGGTTCTGTCAGACGACGAAATCTGAATTTTAAATTTCCCGTTTTTGTTTTTCTATAATTGCTAAAAATTTGAAAATTCGCCAAAATTAAAATTTTGATTTGCTAATTTCCAAAAGAGATTTTCTATTGTTCGTTAACTATTTGCAAACCACTGGCGTTCATTTGGAGACGTTCGGATCAACCGGGTGGATTACACGTACACGGTCCGCGTAAATTTAAACAATGTAGAAATTCTAAAACAATGATTCGCTAATTTCTTCAATCGATTTGCTAATAATTGTTAACAATTCGCTAACTATTAGTATTGGTTTGAGCAGATCATATAAAGTGGTTGGGTCAAGCATGTGGACGTTCAAAATGATGTACTATGACATTCCGATTTGTTCAACCTTAAAAGATAAGGGTCACTTTCCGCTGGGCGGTACATTATTTAAACAATTTCGCTAAACTACCCAAACAGTCTTTCTGACAAGTCGACAAACGACTAAACTTTGGTATAAAATTTTGTCGGTTTCTGCGTTACCCCTTATCGTAGTACATCATCGGCTATACGATTAATAATTGATCGCGAACGGCTAGCCTAACTGTAACAGTCGCCGGTTTAGACGACTGGCCCCGGGGAAGTTAACGTCCCACGTGTCCCATCCAGAACTATGATAAAATATAATACGCGAAGAATCGTGTCGATAAACGACAATTTTACTATTGACTCCGCCGCCTTTAATAACTGCTATCCATCGTGTCCGCGGACGTCAGAACGCACGTTGAATTCGGATATTGTACGGTACGGTTCGAAGGCCCGGAAGGCAGAAACGCGGAGTAGACCGGACCCGCGCGGCCGCCGGTACGAATTGTCGCGCCGGCGGCGGCGCGCGCGTTTCGACCGCTCGGGTCGCCGTCGATCGGTCGGATGAGTCCCTGGTACACCGGCCGACGCGCAATCGCTACACGGCGACCGGCCGGCGTGCAAAACGCCCGTAAGGTCCGCGGCCCGTGCGTGTGCCGCGCATAGGCGAAATTCGTTCCGTTTCGACGGTTTTCGAGATAAATTCGTTAATGCCGGCCAGGGCGTCCTGAACTAATAACAAACAATCAACTTGATGTTATTAAACGTGTACATTCACGCGCGTTCGACCCCGGTCCGGTCCGAGCTCTCCCCGACCGGGAAAAAATATTGCCGGTGACCGATTTTCTGTCCGAGCTCGGACGCGTTTGAACAGGCATTCGGTTGTACCGAGTGCGTAAATATACGGACATATTCATACAACATTTAGTTCGCCATCGATTAGTCCACTAAATATTGTATGCTCGTCTTCAGTTTTCCTCTTTTTTTTCCCCCCTTTTTTTTTTTTTTTGATCATGAACTCCACCACAACACAGTTGTTTTTCGTTTTCCGGTGCTAATTGTTTTAGATTTATTTTCATTTTCTTCTTGGCCGGGCAAAAGTGTTCTAACAATCAATTCTTCTTCGCTAAATTCAACCACGACGATGGACAGGAAGAATAATTATCACGACTTTGTTCTATACGACTACAGGACGTGAACTGTTTGCAAATAGTAAAAACTAAACCAACGAATATGAATGCCACATACTCGTATGTTAAAAATCGCCGGCATATATACTTCAAACCGCGGGTCACAGTTGAATGCAAAAGGTAGAATATACAGGGTGATGATTTGATTTGTAAGCGACGATAAAAACGTTGCATACGACAAACCATTCCGAGCAAAGTTCGGTTAAGCGTGTATTTTTGATAAATTTTAAACTGAAAACCATGATAGTGTGTGTAATTAGAAAATACATTTGCTCTTTAAACACGCTTAAAATTACGTTCAATTTTTTTTTTTCTTTTCTTTTACTAGGTACAACTCTGGACTTCGTGTCGAATTTTATGCTCGGCCAAAAGAATTTCATCAACATTGATCGGAAATTAGTACGCGAAATACCGTGATTTTTATGATTTCATCATCAAAATTAAAACTTTAAATAACACAAAACTATATATATATATATATATATAAAAAAAAGAAAAAACGTTCTTCAGATTTTCGATTTTTTTTTACGGCCATGAGAACGACATACGACAGAACTTGTATGCAATTTAACAAAATAAAGTTCTTAATGCACCGATTATAGATGCAAAATGTTACATGAAAGTTCCTGTTATGTTTTTTTTTTCGGAGCGACGTTTTTGGTCGAATACTTATTTACGGACGGAAAAATGATCGCGGAGATCTGCAATTTTTTATCGTATACTTATTGTAGGGTTTTCTACAGGTAATTATTGCAATTATTACGATCGCGGACTAATTCGTGATTACAACCTGTGAACAAATAGATCTGATTTGTTATATCTGTATAATTTATACAATTTCTAATAATATTGGTACTTACTAGTATTATATAAGTTCTACGATTATTTTACTATATTCAAGAGTGATAGGTATCGGATGTGTTTCGAAAATGTCCTAAACAAGTGTCCAACTTTAAACAGAAAAATAAATCCACGAACACCTAGACGGACAATTCACGCTAGAATTCACATCGTGAAAGATCCAAATTCCATATTATCATAGAAACATCATATTCGGTACGGTGTGAGTTGAGTAGAAATATTCGTCGTTTTTACGGCGCTATAAAATAACAATTTCGAATCTATACGGTCGATATAAATGCCGGACGGATTTACAATTTCAAAATCCGCACTAAAAGAGATTATTATACTCACTATTATTGTTTGCCACACGATTTGATAAATTCAAGTCGAAAATTATTATATTAATCGTATTGATGACTACGAAATAATAATACTACATTACAATTGTTCGTGGTTTCAACGGAATTCAACGTGAAATAAAAAAAAAAAATAATAATAATAATAATTATTATTATAATAGTGTACACAGATTTTGATTTTATAGTAAAAGTGCGGTTGCGGTAACGTAACAATTATGAGTACTCGATTTCAATTGCGTTTAAACATCTACAGATCTTTGTGAATACCTAACTATTCCGCGAGAGCGAAAATAATTGTATAATATTATAATGCGTTGCGTACACACAGAATCAGGAATTTCGTAGGATTCTCAAACTCGTATAAACGTTATGTATATTTTGTGAAATATTGTACAATGCTTAATAGAAAGTAGATACTTTGCGCGGATCAGATCGCTCCGTATGAAATTTGCGAAATGTACGAACACACGCGAGTTTGTATGTGATGTAAATGGGAAATTTCATTCTAGAAATGTTCCTAAGAACAGGAAATTTCCTAAAAAAAAAATAAAAAAACAGCGTTTTAATTTAATATTTTACCCACGAAATAGGCATAACCGCGAACGCCGAATTTCTGATTTTAGACTTTACTTATTTGTACGGTTCGATATTAATATTTTAAATATTTCAACGTCAAATATTTGAAAAAGTTTAATATTTACAAATAATAACGTTTTTGGAATTCTGATTTTTTTTTTTTTGACAGAGAGTTATGATGATTTATTAATATTAACGATTTCGAGAAAAATATAATATTTTTACAAGTTTAAACTTATCGTAGCGCGGGTCGAAACAAACGAATTTCTTTGAGCAATTTTTTATTTTTTTTTTTTTGGATTGTTTGTATTAGTAGTTTTTTGTGCCAGGGAATGAATTCCCTCCTAACCAGGAAACATTGTAACGCATAAACGGATTTGATTTGTTCACATTGAATAAATGCGAATAAACGACCTAGCGCCGTTCATATTTTCTCAAACCTCGGCATCAAACTGTTTACACGGCCATTTTTCATTTATCATCTCGGGCAAAGAAGAATTCGAAAACGGAATTGAAATACGTCGAGTATATTGTTATCACATAGAATTGTGATAATATTCATATTTCTGCACACTTTGTACGTACACCGCGATTTGCGTGAATAATTTTGTTTTTAAACCGCCCGAGAGCTTTTATTGTAACGATAAAAATATCTTTAACAATTCGTTATGTAAATGCATTACAAGTATTTATATACAAAAAAAAAAAAAATAAAAAAATAAACAGCGTGAACAATGTAAATATATATATATATATATACTTTTTTTTTTTATCTACTTTCTCAACGGATTTAACGAACGATACTAATTTTTTTATTTTTTTTTTATTTTCATTCGACCCACACGCACTGGTACACACGGCGTATAATTCGCCGGTTAGGTGGTACGCATGCGCAACTTACTCGGCTTTGTATACGTAACGCGCGTTTTCGATTAAAGAAATTAATTCGAATACCGGTGCGACATAACAGTAAATATATATATATATATATATATATATATACAGGGTGTTTCACAATACGCACGGCCGTGTATCCCGGCGAAAATAAATTATTTTACCCACCCGCAACCAGTGGCGTTTAGACGGCGTTAAACGACAATTATCGTACTTGAGCGTGGTAGGGGAAGCTAATCAGTGGCGTGCCCGGGAATTTCCAATAGGACAAAGGGACCACCTGAATAACGATCGCGGACAAACCGTCTTGAGGTGTGATTCCTATGGACGCGTCTGCAGACGCGCCGCGATTCAAATCTCAGCCGCGTTGCACAAGTTTACTTGTTGATAGATGGAACCCATTCCTATGACATTCGCTGCGGCGCGCGACCACGGATCAGCGACTGCTCCGAAAAGTGTCAAATCGCGGACGCGCGCGGCTGTGCGTGCATGCATATTATATTATACATATTGTTTAGTACATATTATACATTTTTTTTATATTGTTTAAAAATTTCACGGTCAACACAAGTTGCGTTTTCTCCAGAAGAAGACGTAAAACTAGCAGAACTATTAAATGAACATCCTTGCATTTTTAATGCCTAACACGGATTGTATAAAAATCAAGGAGTGAGGGATAATTTTTTATGGAGATTTACTCTCACCTCTCCACAAATGTTTTTCAACGAGAATACTGAAGAAACCGTCTGTTTTCCTAGTTAAAAACAGCTTATGTGCCTTGTTAGATTTGTTAAACACTGCCCTATTAATAATTGTTTGTTCATCATCGACTTGTTGTAAAAGAAGTAAATTTAAAATTGACATTTGTTTTTTGTTTAAAGACATTTTGGCAGAGAAACAGATATTGTAAAATGAACTATCGTAAAATACGTCTTGTTTCTGACAGAGAATTGCTGCAAATGGTCCGGCGCGGCCAAAAAATCGACAGCGCGGCCGAGATCCTAACGCGTCCATAGGAATCACGCCTTTAGCGTCGTTCGTTCGTCCCGACCCGGCGGTGGGCATTTTAATACCGGATGCAAAAACGCCAATTTGTATTTGACCAAACGCCAAGCCTATCCGTATTTATAACCCGGCTGAAATTAAAGTATTTATATACTCAAGCTTGTCTTCAATCGAATATGAGAGTTTGATCGATATTACTTCAGATTTAACATTTCAATCCACCTTCAGTAGCAATTCTTATGTTGAATTTTGGCTAAATTTGAAAAATACAAGTTTTGATAATTTGAGTCAAAAAGCAATAACAATACTCCTACCTTTTGCTACTACATATTTATGTGAGACAGGATTTTCAGCCTATGCGGCTACTAAAACCAAATACCGGAACCGTCTTAATGTAGAACCTGACCTTCGTATCCAACTGTCAAAAATTGAACCAGATATTGCCAAACTTTCAAAAAATAAGCAGCCACAAAACTATTGTAATTATATATGTATGCTATGGTATAACCGAAATTAAAGGTTTTATTTCGAAATTACTATGTACAATCGTAAATGTTACCCACCCACCCGCCCAACTCTTCCCGTAAATTGTCCAGGTACGGCGGGAATCCACTGGCCGTTATCGATTTCAGTGATTTATACGGGTAGGTTACAAATCATTTGCCGTTTGTAACTTGGCGCCCGTATAGCAATACGAAGATTCGACGGAGTTTATAGAATATTTCGCGTCCTTGAAACTGTTTGCAATACGTTTGTTATTAAACAACGCCGCGATATAACATTGAAACGACGCATTTAAATTATTTTTTTTTTATACCATCATCACGAATTAACGGACGGACGCGATGGCCCCCTTTGAACATTTTATACGTTCGCATTGAAACGGGGTGGGTGGTTGTCGATAATAACGTAACGACAAGACGCGTATTCCAATAGAATGGACCTTCGAATAAAAAAAAAAAATAAAAAATTCAAATATACGTGGTATTACAATTGTCGGTGTTAATTGTTTGTTGCGCCGTTAACGGATGTGCGGGCTGTCGACAAAACGACTAATTTCTACCGATACGATTCATTCGTATTTATACCGTTTATTTCTTATTCGATTGTAATAATTAACAAACTCCGGAAAACACTTCCGATTGCCGGTCGGTACGTGTGTGGGATAGTAAAAAAAAATAATAATAACGCGGGCCTGTGGATTTATCGCAGAGCGGCGTACGACGACTACGAGAAAATTGTGATTTTTTTTTTTTTTTTATTACGTCGTCCCGCTTAGGAACATAGTTTAAACATATTATTATGGGTACATCAATAATTATCATATGTTTAGTCTATGTAAACGTCGAACGGCCGGTGTGTATCGCACAAGTTCGGATATCGCGACAAGCTCAATAAAATATTTAACATTACAATTACGTAAAAAAGACGACATAAAATTATATCGCCGGTCCGATATAACGTCGTTGTACAAAGTGTACAAACACACTGCGTTTTTTTTTTTTTTTTTTTTTTTTTTTTTAATCTACGATTAGAAGAAGAACAAAACAACGGGCGGACTAGATCGGTTTTTATAATAAAATTAATCGACGGTAACCACTGTACAAAAACTTATAGCTGTGGGCGGGGGACGGGCGAATATCGATTTTTCTGTAAGTTTTAATATAACCCGAAGTCACTAAACGTTTCGAGAGGAATTTATTTTTTTAGTAGAAATTTAGATTTTGAAAATAATATTGGTGTACGAGTTGAATATATTTAAATATATTAGTATGGTAAACGACAAGTACAAATATTTCTACGTATACTAAAATAATATTGACATTGACCTTAAGAACCTTTGGGATTGTCCTCGAAAAAATACAAAAAAATTTGTCAATATTAAAATATTAGTATTACTCAACATAATATTATTATTAAAAAAAAAAAGGGGGGGGGTTTTGAGATTTACATAATTGTAGAGTGAATAATAGACGAGTGGATAAAAAAAAAAAAAAAAATGCATACGTATGCGGTAAACGATATTAATACTTGAAACGCACGTGGATAAAATACTGTAGAGAAATAAAACCTATGCCAGTGCCCGAGGGATAAAAAAAAAAAAATTAAAAAAAAAAAACACATTAGTAAATTATTACTATATAATGTTTCCCGTAAATCATATATTTAATAACCGTCCATAAAAATTAATATCGATTTTGCACATGTTTTAACAAAACGAACGATTTACAACGGGAATATTATTGTTGCGGCGGCAAAGCGGAATTTTTATAATATACATTAACAGTGACGCATAAAGATATATTTTAAAATATCTAGATAAAGATAAATATAGATAGTTGCTAAAATAATTATCTCGATATAGATAATATATATATATATATATATATATATATATATACAAATTCAGTTATCTAGAATTTGTCTTTATCTAGACAAAGGTAAATATAATCGGCGAATTTTTTTTTTTCTTTTTTATCTGGATTGGAGAATAAAAAAATTAATATTTTTCTTAAAAACCACCGAAATTGCCATCGATGGGTGGCTTTTTCATCAAATTTTCCACGTCAAACAATGTAACTCTCATCAAATATTCTTATTGTGTCTAGTCTGATACAGATTGTGTATTACGTGTAAAAAAAAAAAAAAAAAACTAATATTTTTCTTCACCTAGTCGACTAAACGTTAAAAATGTTCATGTTGTACATATCCAGATTTCTAGAAATGGTCGTGTGACATTATGTGTTCTACAAGAATGTCCGATTGCGTAAATTTCCAATTCGAATTAATTTACGTAAATCGTTTTACACGAACAATTTCGAGTACTTTTCGATCTCTCCTCCATCTATATCTGAAACTGAGTACATGTAGATGGGATTTCCATGATACGAGAGTCCAAAAATATAGACAATATATTGTCCCGAATCGTTGTCATAAAGCTAGGGCATTTTCGATCGAGCTGGAGCTTTGAATTTTTTTTTGGGAACGTTGATAGTGTTTAAAACATTGGACTGGAACCGAAACAGAAATAATGGGTTCCCGGATAAAATTCGAAAACTTTAATTGAACCCATGTTTCTTTCTCAGTTCAAGTAAACCAAAACGTTTTAGATAAAATACACATTTTCGCGGTTCTATTGGGCTCTTGTCGGTTCTAAGTATAAATAACCGAACAATTCGTTTAAATTGGATTTCGTTTTAATCGAATAAATACAAGTGGCTATTTTTCATAGTAATATTTGTCTGTGATAGATCTATGGTGTTTTTAACTCGAAACAATCATATTATACGGCGGATTTGTACGAAGATTCGGGTCGAACAGCGTTTATGAGTTTTTCCAGCGAGAATACCTGCGAGTAGTTGATATTCAGTTCTTTATAGGATCCGACGTGTTTTCTATCAAAGTATACCATTTTATTATGGGCTGCTTTAGTGATCGGATAAAAACATGCTTGATTCCGTCGTGAAGTTCACTTGAAAATGACTTTTTCTTCGAAATTGAACATAATACAGTAGGACGAATAATGATTATAGCCGTGGAAAAGAAAAAAATAGACAATTCCTAAATAAGCAATAGGGCAATAGGGCTATTCGAAACGATGCGTTTTGATGGATTTTTTTTTTTTTTATTAAGAATTTAACCAGAACCGATGGACACCATTAAGGTATTTCCAATCCCTGCGCACAATATTAGTATTGTAATTGAACATTTATTACGCTCATGTTTGACGGCGACGGGCTACGTCCTCTCGAAACGTATAATAGGTATTAATAATAATAATAATAATACTATTATATCGTATGGAAATCTCGCTCGGGTTTGTGTCGAGAGCACATAATAAATAGACTTAACCCGTGTAAATATATACGAGGGGCACGACGCGCCCCAGAGATAATAATATTGCGTTCAATTAAAAATGATAGATTACCCAGCTAGGACGCGAACATAATGTATATTCTATATTGTAATTATTACTATAGGCAGGCATATTATGTTTATTTTATATTCCGAGGCTGTATAATATATAATATAAGTGAGCATACACTATTATAATAAGTGCGTAACCGGCGACGACGTCGTGGACATAGTATTTTTTTTTATTATTATTATTATTACTATTTACAATATCGTATCGTCGCGAATAATTTCCCGTCGATAATTTCTACAGGGTGATCGTATTTCATCGCGGACCGGCGTCGGCGGCGGCGGCGGCGGCGGCGGTTTACCGTCTATACCCAGCGGTTCTCAACATTTTTATAGTCGCGTAACGCCTACACAATTCGAACCTATTTACGTATCACCTGACCAATTTTTTTGTTCGTTAATAATGTTTACATATGTATAGATTTTTATTTTATTATTGAATTACAAAATGAGTTAATATAAAATATATATATAATAATAATATTAATAAATAAACAATTTAATGCACAAAAAGAAATCAAATTAAATATGTACAATTATTATAATTGTTACGGTTTATTTTTTACTTCAACGAGACGATTGGTGTTGTTTTGAACGGACGATGACGTCAATATCGGGCTCCAAATTGGTAACATTAAGTATTAAATCACTTTCTGCGTTTATTCTACTTCTATATTTATTGTTTTTTTATGTGCAATAAGTGAGAAAATGTATTTTCGCACAGATATGTTGATACAAAAGGGATTAGAAACTGGTATAGCTCGTGTGGACAATGCCGAGTATTCTTATTTCGCGTTCAGCCAAAAATTAGTGATAGTTTTGGTTTTTAAAGCGGTTTTTAGAGTAGAGCCACTGGTTAAGTGAGTAAATAATTCTTTTGCCAAAATACCATCCGGAAGATGGAGAATATCGTTATCTTAATTGTTACGATTACAAACGACCTACACGCCATCAAATAGACATTAAATAAACCAAATAATATTTAATGTTGATTCATTCCAATTTTTTTCACGATGGGAGATTTTCTTCGCGTACCACTAATGGTACACGTACCACAGGTTGAGAACGATACACGAACTCGAGACATTTCGATTTTACCGATTCGCCACCACTAAAACCGGACCAATGATAATATTGTACTAAATAGTAACGAATACGTTTATAATTTACAATAATCACAATTGGCCTATGCGACTATTAGAACAATTCGATTCGGACGTGGTGAGTGTGCCGCATTACGATTTGCCATCGTTTCGTCGGCGTCACGGGGGCGAGGAGACGATTTTCACCGTAAAAGGGCAAAAAAAAAAAAAAAAATCGAAACCGTTGCCTAAAACACGCCTAATGGAAACGATGAATTGTAATATTACCGTCACGCCGTTTGTGTGGGATCCGTCGTCCACAATTGTTACCGTTTACAGCGCCAGATTTCCGTTAAGTTTCCAACGGATATCCACCGTGAATAGAAAATCGAAATCCAATATAATTATACTCCATAGAAATCTACATATAGATCCTCGGATAGATCGCTGACGCGGTCATCGAGCACCCTATACGGCTATTATACGACAACGCGGTAATTATTACAATCGCCGGTATTTTATACGCACGTCGCGGTCATCCGATATTATTCATCTCGTATATATATATATATATATATATATATATATATATAGGCATGTTATGTATTTACATTTATTTATTTATTTTTTTCAATAAATATTTCAATCGTGTTCCCGACCAAGTAAAAACGTTATGTTTTAGCTCTTGGTCGGTTTAGCGAAAGTTTAAAAATTATTACAAGACAACCGCGTGAGAAATCATTTTACAAGCTCGTTTGTGGTGTTCGCGTTGCGTGGCGTTCGTTAAATGAATCGCGTGCGCGTATTATTTTATATTATAAATATTATAATAACTTTCGAGTATCCCGACAAATTTATTATCGTGTAAATATTGCGGATAATTTAATTTCTAACGATAATAAATAATTGTTTTAAACCGTCCGTCATTTGACAATCGATTATTATTATTATTATTATTATTCGTATAGCGTTTTTCGATTCGACTCTGCTCGACATCAGGTGTTTCTGATCGTATGAAAAAAAAAAAAAAAAAAATAGCCCGCGTTCATGTTTGACATTTTCTATGGGTTTTTTCTCTTGATAATTTCTGTTTGTTTTCTTTAAATCGACGTCTAAAAATACGACACATAATCGTAATTTTTTAATCGTTTTTTTTTTTGTAAACTGTTCGAGCGAAGTAATTCTGAAAAGTGCATAGGATTGCAATAAATCGTATTTATTGTATTTTGCTGTATTTTAGTGTTTTTTTTTTTTAATTTTAAATTCGTTGTTTAGTGAATTTCGCACTTATTATTTGGGATTTGAAATGTTATTTATTTTTATGGTTTTTGTAGTGTATGCAACACTTTATATCTGCTTGGTCTCCGGATCTAGAGGAATATTCTGTCTCACTTATACACTCAATCCGTCGCTCTATCTATTGCTTATCTTTCCGGTTCAAACCTCCGCCGAGTCATTTTATTACATTTTTTTTTTTTTTTTTTCGTTACATCTTTTCGTCACATTCCGGATCTTCCTAGAGATTTTTTCACTCGATCTGACCCCTATATAACAACTGAATTATCTGGGTTATGTCTGAGTACTGAGTTATTCTTCGTGTCCTCGTGTCTGTCTGTCCGTCAGTCCGCAAAGGTCTATGGGCTCACGAGTATGGTAAAAGTTGGTCCATGGTTATATACACCGTTGGATTTTTCGTAATTTCCTGGCGTGAATTCGGCTTCTAATGCCCTCTGGGGCTGAATTTAATGTACCCGGTCGTTGGCGACCTTATAATATGAAAACGGCACGTGTCTGCTGGGCCACCGTCGACCGTCGAATATTCGAACGAACCGCTAAATATTAGATTATTTCTATCTGTTAATTTGAGGGGTTGTCGGGGATTTTTAAAAAAAAAAAAAAACGTATTCGATTGTTCGAATCCTATTCATATTAACTATATGAATAGGAACACTACTTTACTAGTAGTGTTCTTTTCAAAAACCGTTAATGCGGACGATTTAATGTAAAGCCGTTTCTGCTTACGAATCAAAAAACAAACCAATTAAAAAGAAACGAAAAAAAAAAATATTTGAAATATTTGGAAACGTTTGGCATTCGCGTTTTGTATCATATATATATATATATATATATATATATACGATGTTTATTACATAATTATTGAGTAAATTCCTATAAATACTACAGACAACGTAAAATTATAATCGATATAATGGTTTGCGTTCACGACTTTTACTACGGGCCTTAGCTGTTTCGGAAAACGATTCTGCGGCGAATCGTCCATATTTAGCAACATAATATTATGGATGAAAAAAAAAAAAAAAAATCGCAGTCGAGACTTGCGTTGCACGATTATCTGTATAGTTCTGCTTCCAATTATATACGTTATAATCGTTTGTTATTGAACAATTTGAAAATATAATAATTCCGCGTTATATAAATATCGGATATGACCTACAACCCATACGAGCGTAGGAAAGAGGCGATTTGAAAAAAAAAAAAAAAAAAAACCATCCGTTACGGTTTTTGTGTATAGCCCAGGGACGGATTAGCCAAAAGTTTTTGGTCCGGCAAAATCGTTAAGACCACCGGTCCCTCTAGATGAAGTGTAATAAAATGAAAATGCCGTGATTTATACAATTATAAAAAAAAAAAAAAAAACATATTGCATTATGTTCGAATTTGTCTTTTTCTTTTTCACCCCTTTAAATACAACGTATTTTCTAGCATTCCTACTCGGCCAAAACAATTTTTATCAATAACGTTAAAACCGAATAAAAACTAAAATTAACATTTTTTTTTTATATTATTATTTTTTAATGCCTATAAACAACTGCCATAAATAAATAGGACCGTTATTGCCGTACATTTTCACGTTTTTCCTGCGGCCCATATGGCCACCGGATCACCGGAAAGTGTCCCGGCGGCCCTGGTATAGCCTATACTTATATGCATACATAATAAAAGATTGTAAATTAAAATTAAGACTTACTCAATACCACAAAAAAATAAAAAACCACTAGTCTCTTCTGCAGCACACACCTATAATTATATCTATAAGTGATGTCACAAAAATCCGGATTTAAGATTTCAAAATCCGAGATTTAATACTTAGAATTCCAAAAACCCGAAATTTTATATTTTTTTGGGGGGTAAAACAACGTTTTCCGGGTCAGCTGATAATACATTATACAAATTATAGAGTGTAATTTGTAGTTTGATTTTTTTTTTTTTTTTTTTGTTGTACTTGTTATTTTCAAATAAATTTCTATTTGTAATAATATTTCAATTGTAAAAAACAAATCGTTAATGTTTTACGCATTTAATACTATCGACAATAAGATGATGACGATGATGATGATAATAATAATAGTTTTATCAGAAACGAATTAAAGAATCGTAACTTTTTAATCCGAAATCCGGATTCTGGAACTCCGGCAAAAATCCGGATTTGCCCCACCGGGAGCAAGATGAGGGGGGGGCATCACTAATACCCATATTATAATAATGATAATAAAAAAAAAAAAAAAAATAAAAAATAATAATCGTGTGTAGGTGATGCACGCGAGCTCGGAATCCGCATGCGGAATGAAGCAACCCAAAGACGTTTAGATATTTCATTATTATTATTATTATTTTTTTTTTCGTAGCTCGTCAGAGACGCGTGCGCGCGCGCGTCAGTCAAGCGCCCGGGTGAAAGTGTAATTGTACGTACGTATATGGGAAAAAAAAAAAAATAATAATAATAATAATGATAATAAAAAAAAAAAAAAAAAAAATTGTCTATACCTACACTTAAAATACGTATATTATTATGTGCGCGAGTGTATTCCGACGCCCCCGGCGTAATAATAACGATAATAACGATAATAATATTGCCGAGAGGTCAAGGCTACGCTGGGGGGAACCGCGGCCGTCGCGCCGCCCGACGGTCGACGGTGCTTTTGGGCCCGCAGCAGTCGCTAGTAGTTCGGATGTGCGTGCGTATGTTATTTTTTCATATATATATATTCGTTATGATCGATTATTACGTTCTTGTACTTCTTGTAATCTAATCGTAAAAATCGATTAATAACAGTGGCCTTTCCCGTAAACGCGTTCCGGCGCCACGGCACGAGTCGACAACTTGGCCGATTTTTATTTCGGCGTCGATCGTTTTAGGGCGGTGGGCTGGCGATCGGTAGGACAAAATAATTGTTTGTAATTTTCGGTTTCAATATGATTTTCAACGGAACCGAGGCCGGCCCACGGGATGGCCGGAGATATATACCCTGTACGATAACAAAGACGACAAACACTTGAAAAAAAAAAAAAAAAAAAAAAAAAAAACCGCGGGAAATGTAATGATAAAACGGATAAAAACCGAACGGATTAGAAACGTAAATTAGTTAAGATAATCCGCCGTTGGATTTGTGCGTTGTGCACTCGTAACGATAGTAGATAAATAAAGACAGGGTTCTCGTGCAATTGCGTCTTTTTATCAGCAGCCGTCCGTTCCAAAACGCTATAGGAACGAGTTATAAATCCGTATCGAACGGTGTAGATTAAAATTCAAACGAAATTGTATTTTGCACGGAACGGCACGTTTCGCGGGGTTTTCGCATTTTTAATCCACGAGTTCGTATTTTCTCGACTTTTTATTGCCGTCTTTCGTAGCCATCCGTTGTTATGTGCGTGTTGTTCGTAATCCGTGTTCCTGTGACGTTTCCGCTGGACTTTCGTGTCTAATATAATGCGGTGTAAATACAGACAACGGGCGATGAACGCGAACAAATTGAAAACTCAAAGGGACAAACGGGGGGCTGCCTATGGGAAATTTAATTCGGCGTCCTGGACACGATATTATAAACCAATACAATATTTGGTTAAACGAAAATGTCAATTTAAAATATACATCCTGCTATTATAAGCTGCTGCGAACAATTCCGATAACATGTGTCAATGTTGGAACGCGCGTTTTTAATATTAAAACTCGTTTATTAAGCGACAGAACACACAATTTCATAGAAACAAAAAAACAACTTGAAACTCTATACGATAATACGTTTTAATAAAAAAAATGGTAAATCAGATATATTTCTATACACGTAATACATCAGAAATGTAGTTTTGCACGTTATTCAGGTGTTAGCTGCACGAAATTCCGGTCTTTAGTGATAAACATTTCCATACCCGCGAGTTACTTAATATTATTGTATCTAAATGACGGTGGCGAGTTATCGAGAGGTCATCGCCGGGCAGCTTTAGGCCAAAAGCCCCTGTCTCCGTCAGTAAAAAAAATCGCGCGTAAAGGCCAGTGGCGTAACCGAGGGCCCGGCAGTGAACCCGACCGAAACCCCATGTTCCGAATCCGGACCGTCGGCTCATTCTAATATCGAAATAAAATATAGGCACTCTGCGGATAGTGGTGTAGGTATATCTGTTTGGCGAAATAGTATTTGTAATCGGTTCGGCCGTTCCAGGGAGATTACGCCCAGCGTGCACACAGACAAATTTCGGCTCTTTACAACGTCCTGTTAGTATGGAATATTAACGATAATTATTATTCAATATTAATATTTAACGCCCGGCGGTTTTTACACGGGACGCTCGAGCGCGCACCGCCCCGTCTACGCGGCGCCAGCCGGTACGGACTCGACGTTAATTTTATGCGGCGCCGCAGAAATCGATGCGCAAACGGAGATTGGCTGCAGGTGGCATCTTATTACAATGTTACATTGAGAAATAATATTGTTTATCGGTCGTCGACAACAAACTGCATGTCGATAAATTATTATTATTATTATTATTATTATTACTCGTACGGCAATCGTACAGAACACGTTGGCAGCTGTGATTGATACTAATTTTGTCGGAGGAAAATAACCGCGCTTTAAACTAACCGAAAATCTTAAAAAAAAAACAAAAAACAAACGAGTATGCATAATATTGTTCTCTCTCTCTTCTCCGGTTTTTAAAGGCCATTTGAGACCCATAACCGCAACACAATTTTGCTTCCGCCTGTCTCTGTCCTGAGCTACTACTTCCATATCTTGTATTCCAAATTCTTCCAAAGTCTGTTTTACTTTGTCTATCCCTCTTTGTTTTGATCTGCCTAGTGGGTCTTTTCCCAAGGAGTTTCCATTTTAATACCGCTTTCATTAGGCTATTTGAACTCTATACGTGGCCGGCCCATCCGATTCTTCTATATTGTAGTATATGTTCGGTTCATTATATAGTTGTTGTAATTCTATGTTGCTTCTACTTTCGTATTGTTGCGTGATATTATTTCGTTTTGGCCCATATATTCGTCTATCAAAGATCGCTAATTTGTCATCATATCCTTTGGTCGTTGGCCACGTTTCACAAGCATATAGAAGAACTGGTCTGATAATTACTTTGTATAGTGTAGTTTTTGATTCAATTGATACTTGTTTTGATTTAAATATGCCCGTTAACCCATAATAGCATTTGTTCGCTGCAGTAGTTCTTATATTAATTCCTTCGTGATTATTATTTTTGCTATTCATTGTAACACCCGGATATTTAAAACTATGTACCATTTCGTAATATTGGTATATTATTAAAAACGAATACATTTGGAAATAAACAATATTGCATTTATTTTTGAAAAAAATTTGCTTGGTTTGAAATTGTTTATAAAATAGCTATTAAAAAATAGCGAACGCTTACGATATCCAAACTCTATATTTATTAATTGAAATGTATAAATCGATAATTTAAAACTGTCCAATGATCGAATATTATACAGTGCGGGGCAATGAAACGGCCGATTTTTAAAGTTTAATTATAAAACGAAAAAAAAATTAATTATTAGTTTATTATAATCAATTACATAAACTTGCTAATTTTTTTTTTTTTTTTTTAATTATGTCCTCAAGATGACGGCCATCTCTTCTCGGGCGCTCTTCTAGCCTACTTTGTATATTTCCATCTACACGGTCTATCACTTTCAAAAGTGTATTGGCGGTTTCTAATTGAATTTTCTAATTTAGTGTCATCGATAATTTCCGGGTTTCCGTGCATAGACATTACTTTTTTAATACCAACCAAAAGAAGTCACATACCGATAAATCAGGGCTTCCACTGGATAAATGTAACGATAACGCGTGTTTTCGTGCAGAACATCTTGGACTCGTTATTTATGCGGCCCTTACTACAGCAGTGCCGTTATTCAGGTGTACGAATAGCTTTTTTTCGTACAAGCTTATTTTTTAAATGCTGAACCCGTTTCTTCAAAGTTGGTTATCCGTATTTTAATAGCCCTAGCTGATGTTACCGAATCCATGGCGTTTAATGTTAAAACGAAGACGAAATGAACGCTGTGCGGCCACATAACTGTCGTTGTTTTCGTAAAACGATTTTATAGCATGAGCATTTCACTGTTCAATGTTTACTAAATGGCATGTTTTTTTTTTTTTTTTGAACTAATAATATTTAGTGATAATTCTTATGTTAATTACTACTGAGAAAATCTATTTTTAAAATAAGCTGTTTCAGTGCCACACCTTGTATTTCAAAAAAAAAAAAAAAAATCAACTGCACCCTGAATTAAAGAAATTCTATTTTTTTTTTTATTCTTCAAGTAAAACGGGTAAATACCTTTTTTTGACGTGAAATATTCAAGTATACGTTTAAGACGAATATATTGTGTATTTATGTATTACGTTCAAATCTAAAATTATCATTGTAATGAATACAATATTGTATTTTGAACCCATTTTAACGGCATAACAAAAATAGTTTGAACATGAAAAAAAAAAAAACTCAAGTTTTAAATAAAACAGAAAACACCATTGCAAATGCCATTGCGGACGAACGATTTCATTTGCCGTTCCGATTGAAAAATCGACGTCGAAAAAACGAAAACCAATACAAATTCTTCGTTGGTAGAAACAATCAATCTTTTAATAATTTGTACATAATTTATATGCGTTTTTTTTTTTTTTTTTTTTGTAATAACCAGTAGTCCAACTGGTTTTACGTCGAAATTAGCCATATATAAAGTTATTAATGCAAAACGTCGTTTACATGGGAATATATAATTCGTAAAGCTTGGGTAAGTTTTTCATCACCGCGCGGAACTTGTGTATAAGTTCTGAGGAGTCCGTGACATACAAAAAAAAAAAAAAATAAAAAAGGCCAGTCCGCTGCGGTTGTTTTGTACATCGTCGCCACGCTCCTCGTACGGACCGGTGTTAGTGTAAGTAGGCCACTGATAATGCAAAGTATAGAGAGGAATAAAATTTATAATCTGTGCGTGCAACGAACCAAATCATTGCTAATGAAAAACGATGTGCGGTTAATCATGTTTTGAAATGGTTTTTACGATATCCATCGAAATTCCTCGGGTTTTCCATTCGTTACAATATTAAGTGCAAATGCGTGCAATTTCCGTGTATTTCTGACGAGCCGAAATAATTGCACTCGCCTAATAAAACCCAATAAAATTTTAAAAACTCGACAATTCCAAACGATTATAAACGGTTCGGTAATCGCCGAGATATTTGACATTTTTACCCCGTCCAGACGGGGTTTGTATAGATATCCGGTGGAAATTTTAAATCTTTAAAACCTAGTTACAATACAGAACAAAACCGAAATGAACAGTAACCGCTATCCCGTACATTTTCCCAATTATTAAGAAAACATTTGCTACCAGCGACCCCAGAATGGAAATTCCTCATTTTATTTCACCATTTTAAAGCGAAAAACCTATTCAAATTGTGAAATCAACAAGAGTCAACACGCATAAATAAATTAAAGGTATAAGTAAGAAGTAATAATTATGAATATATATATATATAAATAATAACGGGCTGACGGTAAACGTTTGTTGAATAAAATACTACAAAAAACAAACGATTTAACTCATTTTATCAATTTAAAACATTTTTATGTCGCGGCACGTGAATTAAAATTCGTACGCTTCCCGATCCGACCGGATTAGTCACAACACACGGCACTTTAGCACTTACACCTGGCTACGATTATCAATTTAAAATAATCAAATTGAATTCGATTATGCGTTAACATATACTAATAATAATTACGATATATCCAATGCATTAGGTGTACGGGAAAACGAGTAAAAATATCGTTTGTTAATCGATCTTATAATGGCGAAGTCGTGCCTGTCGCAATAGGTCGGTCCGACCGGACCGGAAAAAACGTACACCTACCGATTATGTTTTGACATAACTGAAATCGGCGTAATCGGTGAATAGTTGTAATACTAGATACATACACCAGTAATTACAATTAAGATTTTAAGATTTTTTATTTTTTTTTATTTATTTGAAAATGTACGAATCTGTACTATTAAAACACAATAAGCAAATGTGGTAAAATGTAAAAACAATAATGAAGACAAACAGAAAGACACGATAAGGGAGACCGTCCAGTGATAGAACCCTTCAGATTTAAATTAAACCTAATTTATAGATTTTTTTATATTTTTTTATTACAAAAGATCCCGACACAAGCGCCTTTTTAGGCGACGAGGAGGGTTTTCAGGTAGTGTAAGTGAGGATAGATGAGATATAAGAGGATTTTGATGTTGCTGTAATTTTTTGTGAAATTTAATGTAATACTGTTTGGTAAGTTGCTCAACAGTTTGGACTTTTAAGTACTTGTGGAGTGCATTAAAAAACCGTACCTTTAAGATTTAACAATCGGTTTATTAATGTTAAAATACTTGTTTTTTTCTTCGCGCTTCCCTATCAATGGTTAGATTTATTCGTCGGCCTCCACGTGGATATGGAATCCGATCGGTGTTCTCCTGTCGTTACTCTTAAATATTTGGTAACATTTTGTAGGATATATTAAACCACGGTGTATAATTTCTGTATAAACGATTTAAATATAACTAAACGCGTACTATTTCGTTAGGTACACACGAGTATATGCGAGTTAGTTGTAGACTACGTGCGTTTGTCGATATCTAAAAAAATTCCTAAACTATTTCCTTTATGTACGGTTTGATTTTGTCATCAAGTCGATTTTTTTACTCGACAACTGTGGCTACTCATCCGCAGAACCCATTCCAAATCCAAGAAACGAATAAAATATTATTTGAGGAATTCTACCGGAGCCCCAAGACCGATTTACCTATCCTAAAATTGCAATATTCAACACGGGAAATTGACGTGCACACAAGAATAATTGATATACCGAAGAAGAAAAAATTTTCTTAAACGATTAAATGATATTTTTATAATGATTTTATCGAACAGTTTTTATTCCATACGGTATTCATATATTATTATTATCAACGTTATAATATTATTTAATATTTATCCCTACTATAAAACAATCAAAACAACTCGAAGATTATGTTATATCGAGTCGGGAAGCAAATTTATTATATTTGCCATTTTTTTAATTTATTTAAAAATTAAGTCAGATAGATTTCTTTAGGAAACCCGAAATCTAACCGGCACCTAGGTACCCGCGAATCACCAGTAGTCGTGGACTACGTGCGTCTATCATTACCTATAAAATTCCCATTATACAGTCGGGTTTTGGACAATGTTGTTTCAATGATGATCAGCGGTTTAGATAAATGATAATAACGATTGTCCTTGACATTTCAATATGTGATAAATTATAAACGTTTAAAATTAATAAACAAGTGTTACGAGACGAGACGGTGTGTTACGTACATTGAGAATACCCACCTACCTATGTATGTGAGGTTTAAAATTACGCTCCGATAATAATAATAAAAAAAATTTAAAATGTTTCTATTAATGTTGTTTATTGAAGTTTTACACGTTTTCTATTTAAATCATTTTACTCAGCACCGGAGATTTCGTGACGGAAACGTAATGCAGGTGTTTGTAATAATCGCGTGTAATCGATTTTCGTGCAAGTAGTCTGGCGTGTAAAAAACCGCGGACGTCTCTTATTATTTACTAACGATATAATAATCCTTCTGATAATACTGCAACTATATATATATATAAAAAAATAAAGAAAAAAATAACTAATGCATTGAAGTTAGCGTTAAAAATGAGCTATGGCCGGGTCTTAACCGGAGTTAAAAAAAAGTCAAGTTAATTTTGAACTTTTTATCTTTGATTCATTTTTTTTTTTTTTATCTACATATAAACTCGATTGAATAATGTTCTAATAACGATCGAGTTAAGGTGTTTTTCAATTTTTTTTTCAACTAATTTTACAATTTCAATATGACAGAAGTCTGTAAACGACTTTTCGACCGGAAATCTCGCTCCAATCGTCGACTTCGAGGATGTAGTTAGTTTAGTAAATTATGTCCATAGTTGGCGCGTATGGGATGGTTAACTATACGATTTCCCTCGTACTTTTCTTAATACACAGGAAATACCTAGACAAAAAAAGAAAAAAAAATCATCGGAAAAACTTTAGGAAAATATTGAATAGTATATATGGTACGATACTAGAGGGGAAACGTATACTACCCAGGCCGGTCCAACGCCATAGTTGTTCAGCGAATACAAAAACAAATAAGTGTAACGGTACTCGCCCGATCTTGCTATAATTTCTGTTGAAAGTGATGAAAAGGTATTTTGTATTTAAAAATGTACGAGAAATCGGCTCATGTAAATTTCACTTTAAATAAAGGTGTATGTCCTTCACTGAGTTTCTAAGGATCTTATAATCCTACTTCCTCGCATGTAAAATATCTAGGTATTATTCTGAACAAAAGGCTAACCTGTGACCCTCGTTTAAAAAACCATAAGGAAAATACTAAACAGTCGACTATATCTCCTTCGACCAATCCTCAAGTCCAAGTTGACTAATACACATACAAAATATTGTATACAAAGCACTCCTATGACCCGTGTGAGCTTATGCTATTCAGATTTTTTTCAAAAAAAAAAAAAAAAACCATACAATTTGTATTATTTGTTACTACGAAATAAATCAGTGTTTTTGGTCCCGACGCGTTGAGATCCGTTTTTATGGAGCCAGACAAATATATTTTGACCTCGTATAAATTTGTAATACGGCGAAATTCCGCGATTTATACGATATTTCGTCAAAACTTGAATCATTGGACGACTATAAAAAAGAGAAAAAACCCGAATACATATTAATACTCGATTTTATTCTTTTTTTTTCACCGTTTTTTCATCTCAACCTCGTGTGGTAAACTTTCGAGCATTTCGACCGGGCCGAACGAATGTAATTCACGTAAAGCGTTAATATACTACGTATTTTTGTATTATTATCTCGAAATGTGAATAGCATAAGGTTCAGATTTCTGGATGTGCCAATCCCTCGCAAATCTGTACCATCCAGTTGTTCCAATCAATAGCCCTTCGTATCGTCACTTCTGTCCCCCCAAGTGCATACATATCCAATAGCACGCTCCATAACGATTTAAAAATCAAAACGGTACGATAACTAGCTTCCATACACTACTCCAGATTCAACTGCAAACTATCAACTCGCCCAAACCCTATAATTTCCGCACTATCGTGCAAAATCTCTCCCTGGTAATCCGGCGCGTCGTCTGAAACGCCAATCGTGGCCAGAGATTTACTCTAATTAGTTCATTGAAATGAAATTCACGTTGGGTTTCATCACCGGGCAATCTAACCACCTCCCACATCTCATATGATTATCATTAATGATTTTTGTCATCACATTTACTTATTGTACAGCGTAGCATGAGACTGTGTATTTTTCTTAAATAAAAAAAAAAATAATAAATACAAATATATTGACTTTGTGATTTTGCACAAGAATAGGCCCGCAAAGTACATTTCATTTGATTTGTTTCCAATGTATTTATTTATTTTTGTTTAGTTCACGATACTGCATAATATCGGTTATAAACGTTATTGATATTATTTTTATATTTTACAAAGAAAACCGAGGTCGCTCAACAACGAGGAAAACAAGGTGAAATTTTCTTAAACAAACTATATTTTATTGTAAAATAACAATAATGGTATTTATTTATCCGTTCCGCGGTTGAGCAATTAATTCGTGACTTTTAATCCGCGAATGCCACAGCGGTAACGATTGTAGGGTACCGGTCCATAAAATACGTGCAGCTTATGGGGAGATGAGAGAGGAGGTGATTGGGGAGCGTTCGTTTTTTTTAAATACAGGCAAGGATTTATCTTTCCTATATAACTTCCCTCCCCCCAAAAAAAGAAAAAAACATTAACTATCGAATATAGGAGAAGCGTAAATTGGATATGCCTGGGACGGTAAAAACCCAAGGCCCACCCTAACGTACAGTGTCTCTCGGCGTGTAATTATTATTTTTTTTATTTTTTTTTTAAGAAAACAAGGGGAAATTTTCTTAAACAAACTATATTTTATTATAAAATAACAATAATGGTATTTATTTATCCGTTCCGCGGTTGAGCAATTAATTCGTGACTTTTAATCCGCGAATGCCACAGCGGTAACGATTGTAGGGTACCGGTCCATAAAATACGTGCAGCTTATGGCGGGAGCGAGAGGAGGCGATTGGGGAGCGTTCGTGCGAAGAAATATAAATACCTCTATTGCTGTGTGGTTTTTTTTTTTTTTTTTTTTTTTTTTTTTTTTTTTTTTCCCCATTGTTTTTTCATTCGCTGTTTGCCGCGCGCATCAACCGATAGTATCTCGTATAATATACACTCGTATTACATTAATATCGTATATATTCCAAATGCCATTTCGCGTTGCGTCGCGTCCGCGTGACCTTGTAACGGTTAGATTATTATTAATATTTTTTTTTTTTTTTTTTTTTTCAATAATTGTTTTTCTATAACGATTATTCGCCCCGATACAGTATATCGGCGTACACCGCCGTCCCGTCTGATACGATAATTAACAATGCTGGAAGATCAGTATAGATTTTCACGATCGCGTTCGACTACAATATTATCGCAATAATACTACACGTACGCATTATACCGTTTCGATTGTCCGAAAAATCTAAGCCAAGAATCGGCCAAGGACTGAACGGTATTGACGAGGCCGAACGATATATCCTATATTGTTTTCTACGTTATTATTACCTATTATTATTATTATTATTATTATTATTGTATTTTCTATAACGAATAAATTCTATATTATACCGCGCAATCGAATCGCTCGTTTCGAAATAATCGACAAACACTGTAAGACCCGTCCCGAATAATGCCGAAAATGCCAGAAAACGTACGAGGCAACTGGCCAGAAGAAACACTGCGACATTTACCGGTGGCCCGCAGGAAAACCGTGAAAATGTACGCCAACAACTGACGGTTGCTTTTATTTGTCGATTTTTATTTTTTTTCGTTCTTGTAATTCGATCATAAATAATAGTAGAGACCTGACATTTCCACAAAATATTAATATCGGTCCTTTCTAGGCGTGTACAACATTCTGGCGGTACCGAGCTAATTATAGGCATTTTATTCATTAGAGTTTTAGCTATAATTCGGTCTTATGTGATAGATAAAATTATTTCGGTCGAGTAGGAGTGCTTGGGAAAATGTACACGAGGTTCACCACAAGTTGTACATCGTAGTAAAAAAAAAAGTCGAACGTAACGCGATATCTTTTTTTATAATGTATAAATCGCGATCATTTATTTTATTTTACTTCATCTACGGCGACCGGTCTTAATGAAAATGTATGCCGATCCGTCCCTGGAACTATCACTATCGATGGGATTTCCGTATAGTAAACCATGTAGTCTACCCTTCAATCTATAACAATTAAACGCGAAACAGTCCATTTTGTTTACTCGGTGTTTAGGTGGTTTCTGAAATAAATGATTCAAAATCGTTTTCAATTATGATTTAAACGTAGTGTTCGAAAATGTAAAAACCGATCGAATCTAACAGTCGTTTCATCATTAAAATAAACTGTTCGGTAGAGACTGTTTGAAAAACGTCAAAAGTCTCTACCGAAAATCGCCTCTGATTTGCATCGGTTCACTACGTCGATTTTAAAAATGGAATATTAAAAAAAAAAAGAAAAAAAGACACTGTTAAGTGGGGCCCATGAATTGTGGACCACTGTTGTACGAGAAACAATTGGAAGGTAGGATATAGAAGGGAATTCGATTTTCGTCTGTACACAACGATTGTAAGCGTTAAGTTAGGTTTATTGTGCTTTGAAATGCATTAATAAAATTTCCGTAAAAATCTGATCGTTAAAAACTTGTAAAATAAATTTGTGACAATTAAAGATTTTCGATATTGTTATTATATTGAATGGCCAAAAGAACAACTTGTGGTAAACATATTTGCGTCGGGCATTTTCGAGTATTTTAAAAAATATAATTTTTATATATAAACGATAAATTTTAATCCGCATAAAACCAAACGAATTTCAAACGGTGACAAAAAAAAAAAAAACCATCTTGAAAATTGCCAGAATATTTTTTGAAAAAATTCGAACGCGTCCAGGGGAGGGTTGGTTAATAAACACGAGTAATCGGCGCAAATTTACAACATCTCTACGATAATTTCTAACCGAAAAACCGACGAAATCGATAACAACAAAATCAACACACGACAGTAAATCCAATTCGCCCGGGGCCTACAATTATTATAATGCGTATTATATTTACTTGTTTGGCAAATCTATAGGTATTATAAATCGACAGTCGGCATATTTTTGAAAACTATACCGTGTCTAGACCGGAGTAATAATATTAAAAGCGTACAGTGTACATTTATCCGGTCCCCTCGATTGGTCCTCACATCGAAATAACAACGACAAAACCAATTCGATTTTCTGACGGTTTCGTCGTTCGGGTTTTGTCCGGACTGTTTGAGAGAAGCTTGAGGAAACCGTGAAAAAGATTTGCGACTGCCCCGACGCGACAAAAGTCTCTACGTTAATTCCTAACCGAAAAAACGACGAAGTCGATAAACAACAGATCAACACGCGACAGTAAAACCAATTCGCCCGGGGCCTACAATTATTTTAATGCGTATTATATTTACTTGTTTGGCAAATCTATAGGTATTATAAATCGACAGCACGTCCGGTACACGCGACTTCAAGGGCAATCCCGTATCGATACGACACACGATTATATTTTGTGCATCCTCGTATTGTGTAAAGATAAATTAAAATGTAAATCGACACGGGCGTGCACGATATGTGTAGCGTTTATAGTTGAATTATAAATACTGTACGCATGTGAAATACGTATTAAATATATGTATGTATATGTATATATATAATAAAAAAACAAGGTTATTCTGTGTCGTAAATAGTACGTAGATGGGTATCGTGGAAAAAAAAATGATAAATATATACCTCCTACAGCACGCTTCCTCGTTTAAAAAAAAAAAAAAAACGCAATTTAAAATAAATATATAATAATAGATAAGTAGTTAAAGTTGTTCAGACGTTAGGTTAGGTTAGGTAAGGTGCACGACGGTAAACTGTTTGGTTACCGAAAAATGATTCTGAGCAAAGTTCGGGCAAAACAGTGATAAATTAAAATTAAAAAAAAAAAAAAAAAAAAAATAATACAATTTGTATTGTTTGTAACTGCGAAATACATTAGTTTTTTTTTTTTTTGTTTTGGTCCCGACGTGTTGAGATCCATTTTTATGAAACCAAACAAATATATTGACCGCGTATACATTTGGAATACCTTTTACATGAATAATTGCGAGGTGCGAAAATGTTTAAAAATATTAATTTAATTTTTTTTATGTTTTTCAACATAATGTTTTTATGTTTTTAATCGTTAATAGTTTTATTAGAAATGATGTTTTTTCGCAATTAAAAATCAAGAAAAAAAACTATAATAAATATTAATTTAATAATATTATGATTATTATTTCCGTCCTGTTTTTTGATGTTCTTAAATATGGGTCACTCTGGGTCGGGTAATTTTTTCTGGGACAAAGTTTAATATTATTGTGCGGCAGAGATATTACGACGGTCCGGGAAATATGGATTTCGTTCGATAGGTTTGACCGGAAAAACAATGGGATTAATTTTATCGAGGTGTACTGTTCAAAATAGACCGTACCGGGTCGGGAACCGTTTACCGGGCGGTAAAATAATCAAAACCTATTCATAACGAAAATACGATTGTAACGTTTTCGGCGGCGGCGATCGCAGACGGTAGGTATACGCGGGCCCGGCTGGTGTCCTGGTACCGAACGCCGTGAAAAATACTGCAACACGCAACGCGAGCGACACGGGTCGCGGCGAGAAACGCCACGACGGACAAACCGGCCGGCGACGCCGCGTCATGATCTCCTGATGGCCAATAGACCAGAATAGAGTGCACACCGGCGACGGTCGCGGCCGGGTTTTGTCTATCCGCCGGGCGCACATCGTATCGGCGGCGGCGGATTCGGGCGCCGCGTAACAGGATCCCATGGGCCGGTGTAATTCGTATATAACTAATCTGTCTCACATCTTCTTATTGTGCCCAAGTGGTATAGATTGTAGATTGAATTTAAAAAAAAAAAAAAAAAAAGTATTACTAATAGTACAATTTCATTGCCCCCGATATTTGGGCTCTCGTATGCCGCGAATTAATAGGAGCCCGTAATTACGCGTGTGCGTTTATATTCTTTATAAACGCTTAAAAACATAATGTTTTTGTGCCGTTTAAAACGGACAATATATTCTCTTAATATCCGTTTAAAAATGCCGAACACACAACGATTTATGTCCTTCAAAATGCATTTTTAATTTTTCTATACACTTGAAATGTTCAACAGTTACAATATCTATATTGTGTTTACAATTAATTTTATGTTTTAACATCACGAAATAGTGGAAAAATAACTCACTTTGTGTATATTTCGTTCGTCGATTTATAAACGAAATCCCGACAGAGTCTGGAGACGGCGCATAAAAATAACAATACAATTTTTCTCTCCAAAACAAATAATTGCAATCGTTTTTTTTTTTAAAAAAACATTGTGTTTATTTCCCAAATATTCTTTAACCGCCAATAAAATATGATTTGTTTTGCAATAAAAAATTTTTCCATTCAATATATTACGTATAACTCATAAAAAACCGATGTGACAAAAATCGAGATTATCCGTAAATCTAATAAATCCGGATTTCGAATTTACGTTTCGGATTTAAAAAGACGAAATTTTGTATTTTTACGTGTAAAACAAAGGTTGCCTGGTCAGCTTGTAAAATATATAAATTAGAGTATAATATAATTTAATTTTTTTTTTTGTCGTACTTGTTTTTTTATAAAAAAATAATAAATTTCTATTTGTGATATTTTTTTTTTTTTGAATTGTAAAAACGTATCTAATGTTTTTACTCATCGAATGCTATTAACAATATGATAATAATAATTAATCGTTGAATGGGAAATGAATTAAAGGACGTAAAAAAACGCAATTTAAAAAACCGACATTTGTATACAGACATGAAATCCAGATTAACAATTAGTGTCGGTTTTCAAATTTCGAAATCCGGAAATCCGGATTCTGGAAACAAGATCTAGAATATTCTACTATAAGACAAATTCGAAATATTGTCTAATTTTAATCGTGCTATTCGGCGAGTTATTGAATTAATCAAATATAATATAATAGATTACATGAGCCTAAATATGTTAGGCTATCGTCGTGTAATAGCTAGTCTCCCGAACTATTTTGAACTTTTCTTTACATTTTGGCGAAAAGTATTCGGAATTTTTTAGAAATACTATTGTCGTGCAGTATTCGAATATATATTTTCAATATTTTTTTTTTTTTAAATTGTTCTGCCCAAGTCACCGAGGGTATCGCTGTATTATAATTCGCGTGTTTAAAAAAAAAAAAAAAAATACGTCTAAAATATTGTACGATTTGCCACACGTCTGTGAAAAAATCAACTTTGACTTCAATAGTCCGTCGTTTAATAATAACTCTATGCGTATTGTTTTCCCGGTTATATTCCTGTCATTTGCTACGTCGTTTTGTTTCGTTTTTTTTCGTTTTTATTTTTTTATTTTTTTAAATTATATACCTCAAGGAGCTATTCTCTGACCCTTACTATTTAACATATACGCCACTGATCAGCCCACAACTCCAAATACCGCAATTGCAGACTACGCCGATGATAAGAGTAATTTTTGCAATTCATAACGACGACCTCTGCTAATTTACAATCTCATCGAGATTTGCAATCCGAATGGCATGGAAAAATGGCGCGTTAAAGTTAATCACAGTAAATCTGCCTATAAAACTCTTACCCTTCGACACGGTCTTCGCCCAAATGTTTCGGTCAATAATATACCTATCCCACCCCTCAATGCCGTTAAATATTTAAAGGTTTAATTGTCGACCGAAAATTAACCCGGAACAAACATATTAAAACTAAAATATTGATCCTTAACGCTCGATCTAGATCGCCGAAAACGTTATTATCAAAAAAAATAAATATACTAGTTTAAAAACCAAACTATTGACATACAAAACTCTCCTAAAGCCTATATGGACATATGGAATACAACTCTCCGGGGATCAGGGAAAAAAAAAATCTAATTTAAATAAATTTCAAGTCTTTCAGAATATTACTTTAAGAAAAATCAGTAACGCTCCCTTCTTTGTTTCTAATTTAACTCTCCACGAAGACCTAGGTATCAGACAGCTGATAGCGGAAGCGGAATTATTTTCGTCAGACTAAAAAAATCACCCCAACCCATTAATTAGGGAGATACATACTTACACCTAGTTCCTGAAAATCCACCACGCAGACGCAAAAGGAAATGGTGTCGTGACCATTTGAAACAAAAATATCTCAATAAATAATATTTATGCCTTAGCTAAGTGCCACAAATGTATGGCTTCTTATTCAAACAAATTCATGTTGTACAGCCTATTGTCTTATACACTTGTTGTGTGCATTTATTTGTATAAATAAATTGTGTAAAAAAAAAAAAAATAAAAAAAAATTATATACGCTCAAAACATTAAAACCACAATTGTTCGAATAATATTATTATTATTATTTTTTTTTTTTTTACCAAATCGTACGCGCAATACACGTTATGGGATTTATTTTGTTGTTTTTTTTTTAATATTATTATAAATAATAATACGCGCGCAAGTAAAAATATACACGAACACTTAAAATGCAAATAAAATTATCGTAATAATATTGTCACTTTTAACGCGGGGACGTTTACATTGACCCGGTGCCGCCGTAAAGTCGCGCGGCTAAACCGCAGAGATAAAAAAAAAAAAAAAAAAAATAATTGTAATAGGAACGCCGTCGACGGCTCTATGTGTCGCTGGCGCAATAATATTCGTCAACAATAACTAATAGATAATTTACATAAAACGCGCGCGCGCGAAACCTATTTTAAGTTGTTAGCCGATAAAATACCTCCGATATTGTCGTAAAAAATAAAATAAATAATACGTGGCCGTATAATGTAAATATTAAGTGTACCGATTTCGCGTCTCCGCCATTAATATTATAATACACGGCGGCCGCCATCCTGCAACGTAACGCCGTAATTATTATCATAATCCGAATTTATAATTTTACATTCTCGGCAAACGGAATTATGTAAATTTTCGGTTTTTATACGAATTGCGCTTATTTTTTTTTTTTGCTTTCTGTAATTGTCTCTCAATCCCCTAATCCGATCGCCGATTGCACTGGTATTGGTTTTTGATATCGAAATATTGGGCGGGCATTGTTCCTTTGATAACGAGAGCCAAACCTAGAGGGCGACGGGAATATTTACGGTTTTGCGTGGTTTTTTTATTTCTTTTTTTCCGTAGGAATATAGTGAAAAAAAGGTCATGGACACCTGCAATTTTCACCGGGTATTAATCTTGGACCCCAATTTTTAGACGTGGTAAAACGTGGCTCAATGTATTCTGGCGGTTATCCTGTTTTAGTTATTTCGTATTTGTTTAACTACAGAGGACATTTGAAAAAAAAAAACTGTCAGGAATCTAGAAGAATAATTTTACAACGGCCGGGCGAAACAATCCGCGCTGTTAAACATACGACGTAAACGATTCGGAGCGTTATAATTAACTGTTAAAAAAAACTTCGTTTGTGCTCAATCCCCGCAAAAGTTATTCGGAATTTACCTTGCCCCTCCCCCCGGGTACACGATAAATCCAAACATTGAATGGATTAAACACAAACAATGGGATTTACAGCACAAACGGAGAGAAAAACGAAAGTCCCGAGTTTGAACGATATTCGTTATACGATTGTCCAAACCTCGTCCGTATGATATTTATTATTATATAACTGTGTATGCGAAGAGGAACGGCCAAGAGCTCCCAAAGGCGCAGGAGATGCGGAAGTGGCAGGAGGAGTGGGAACAGGCCGAAACCGGCGCCTGGACCCGAAGACTGATCTCGGAGGTGGCGCATTGGGTGTCCAGGAAGTCCGGCAACACCAATTGCCACCTCACCCGATTCCTATCGGGTCACGACTGTTTCGGCCGGTGCCTGCATAGGATTAGGAGGCTGGGCACCCCGGAGTGCCACGACCGCCAGGCCCCCGTGGACGGCCGTTGGCGGAGGCAAAGAAAGGAGCTGGAGACGGCGGTGGGCGGTGAGCCTTCACCCCGGAAGCGGCAGTGCGGAGAGTGACGGAAGATAGGGTTATTAGGACCGCTTGGGAGAAAACAAGCAACTTCATCAAGGAGGTCCTGTCGACGAGGGAGGAAGAGGAGCGCCCAGAACCCTAGACAAGTGCTGGCCTAGCTATTATTATTACATTGTAAGGGCAGCACGCGGATATCGGCCCTAACGCTGCCCAAAACGCTATTGTACAATCACTGTGAGCCCGTCCCGCCCGCAGGGGGTAAACGGGAATTATTTTTTACTTATTTCTTTAGAAATACAATTGTAGATTTGCCGAATAAACGATGAGCCTACGGGGTAAGGATTGCCCTGACGGGTAGAGTTCCCCCCGTAGGTCGCGATACCACAAAAAAAAAAAACAAGTATATAACTCTGTGTGTTTTGAGATTTCGTATGTGCGCAGGCTACGTTCGAAATATATTGTTAACGATTTTACAAAAAAATACAAAATAATAATCAAAAAAAAATCGTTAAAAGCCATAGCGGCGAGGCGTGGGCGCGTGTAATATTATCAAACGATCCGAGGCTATAGATTTTTTTTGCCCCGCGGTATCGTGGCGATGGCACAAACAAAAAAAAAAAAAAACCTATATTTAGATAAGGAATAAGAGGATAAATATTAAAAAAAAAAAAAAAAAAAAATAGGTAGGCGGACACTTTTACGTGGTATACACGCAGTTAAACAATTTTCAATAGTAAATAATTATTTTTATTTTTATATAGCGGGTCGTAAAAAAAACGATTACAACTTAGGGCCCGCGAATTACGTCGATTATAAATATTATTATAATTATATTCGTGCCGCCGGACAATAAAATGTTATTCATATTTTATCGAGGTAACATTGTGGTTTGTGTGTGGGCGGCTATCGAAGACCGTTAAACGATCGTATTATACGACAATTGTTTTTTTACGTATTCATGTAATATCAATTGAAGTTAGCCGCCGTATTAAAAAAAAAAAAATAAATAAAAAAAGCGATTAAAAATGCACTCGCCTTGATTTACATCAATGATGGGAAAAATCCGGATTTTCGGATTTTGAAATTCGAAAACCGACACTGATTGTAAATCTGGATTTCATGTCTGTATCCAAATGTCGGTATTTAAAATTGCGTTTTTTTTATGTCCTTTAATTCATTTCCCATTCAACTATAATTTATTATCATATTGTTAATAGCATTCAATGAGTAAAAACATTAAATACGTTTTTACAATTCACAAAAAAACAAGTAAGACAAAAAAAAAAAATTAAATTATATTATACTCTAATTTATATATTTTACTAGCTGACCAGGCAACCGTTGTTTTACGCGTAAAAATACAAAATTTCGTCTTTTTAAATCCGAAACGTAAATTCGAAATCCGGATTTATTAGATTTACGGATAATCTCGATTTTTGTCACATGATCTAATTTACATACCATCGACCCGACAGTGGTCGGTTTTTTATGAGACGATTTGACATATTGTCGTTACTAGTCTATGCAAATCAGCGAGTGAGTTATATGTAATATATTGAATGGACACAATTTTTATTGCAAAACAAAGCATATTTTATTGGCGGTTAAAGAATATTTGGGAAATAAACACAATGTTTTAAAAAAAAAAAACGTTTGCAATTATTTGTTTTGGAGAGAATAATTGCATTGTTATTTTTATGCGCCGTCTCCTGACTCTGTCGGGATTTCGTTAATAAATTGACGAACGAAATATACACAAAGCGAGTTATTTTTCCACTATTTCGTGATGTTAAAACATAAAATTAATTATAAACACAATATAGATATTGTAACTGTTGAACATTTCAAGTGTAAAGAAAAATTAAAAATACATTTTGAAGGACATAAATCGTTGTGTATTCGGCATTTTTAAACGGATATTAAGAGAATATATTGTCTGTTTTAAACGGCACAAAAACATTATGTTTTAAAGCGTTTATAAAGAATATAAACGCACACGCGTAATTACGGGCTCCTATTAATTCGCGGCATACGAGAGCCCAAATATCGGGGGCAATGAAATTGTACTATTAGTAATAGTTAAAAAATTAACATTATTCAACCGCACGCTATTTTCGTATAAAAAACAATAACATAATAAAAACTATTTATTTATTACGATCTAACCTCCCCCACCCCGTATTATTACGTAAACTACAACGAAAATCTAAAGAAAAAACCATTTCTGACACCGACTAGACACCGAAACGCTTTCGGAAAAGGCTCTACACTTGATTATCCGGAGCAGGGAATTCACTGGGATTAGCAAAATGTTGATTTTGTTCAATATTTCAAAAGTTATTCTAATTCTATTAGGGTCGATTGATTTTGAACAACCGACACGTAAACCGTTATTCGGACGCTTAAATATGTTGTTGCGGTAACAATACAGAAGTATGGTTTTATCAATTATATCGGTTGTTGTTGTTTTTTTTTTTATATATATATATATATATATAGAAATAAATAAATAAATATTAAAACGTATTCTGAAATCGCGTGTAAAACAAGTGAATAGGTCTTGTAAACGTAATGATTTAGCGTTGACGCGGGCGATAAGAACGCGAAGGCGGTTTGTCCGTCGGTGTCGGAAACGGGCGGCGGCGGCGGTAAAACGAGAGTGAGAGTGATAGCGGCCGGATTGCGAAACAAACTCGACGTCCAAGTACCAGGGACGCATGCGCCGGTATGTACGCCGCGCCGTTATTCGTGCCCGTCGAGAAAACGTCACACCGCGGACGATTTCACGCGATACTCCGCGGTTCGACTAACAGGGTCCCATGCGCCGGCGCGCGTGTTCCGGCTCTCGATGCGCGATAGATGCGAAAATTTCCACATAACAAACGTACGGTCGACCAGGGGCCCATCTGTCGACGGCGGACCGCGTGTACGTCACGCGGTGCGACCGGAACGTGCGGCGGCGGCGGCGGCGGCGACGACGACGACGTTCGTGCGGAGCCCGCAACCTCGCCGCCGCGTCGCGCGGTACGTACCCACCGGGTAGTCTTGCGAGCGCGCGTGCAGCGCGACCGCGACTCGAGGTTTTCCGTTACGTTTTGCCGACGACGGTTTTTTTTTTTTTTTTTTTTAATAAATTAAATTGAAATAACGACTTGACCGAGATTAACGCCGTAGATAGTGTCACTGCAGTGGCGTAGTCAGTGGCGGCGGGGTCGCCTTATATTTCGCATACGTTCCAACTTAATAATAATCGTATTATGGATAGTATTCATATACTATTGTGTAAATCGCCGTAATAATAACAGGAATTTATTTATGAACACGATTGTGTTAATAAATCCTATAATTCCAATACAACTCGGTTGTAGCGTAATAATAATTATTGAAAACTAAACGCCTTAAACGAATCCGATATTAAAAATCGTTTTAAAATCTAAATTCCGTACCGTACCCAGTCGTTGTCGATGAAATATTGTGTTTATTTCATAACGATATAAAAACGCGTATTTCTAAAATTGTTTAAAGTTTCGTACCATTATTTCTTATTACATTATTTTATAACGAATGCCTATAAATACATAAAACAATCGCCAAGAATGTTTTGAAAATTTGTGCACGTCTAGAAAGGGCTAAACGTTTAATATCCCGAGACGGTTTCACGTCTGTACGATCATTTCACTAACCTAACTCAATTGAAAAAAATCACAACGATATTTAAAAAAAAAAAAAACACTATGGCGTTCTCGTTGCATAAATATCAATATTGCAGTAGGTGAAGTATAGGTGATAATTATTGATTTCTCGTTGCAGTGTATATTTACGCGTACATTTAATTTATAGACGAAATCCACCTCGGGCGACGATTATAAGCAATAGTGTGCGGGGACGTTTGGCGTCCAAATAAAAGGTCAAAACATTCGTACTAGGAAGGGCTAAATGTTTAATATCCCGAGACGGTTTCACGTCTGTACGATCGTTTCACTAACCTAACTCAATTGAAAAAAATCACAACGGTATTTTTAAAAAAAAAAACACTAAGGCGTTCTCGTTGTACAGGACCGGATTGAAAATCCCGTCAGATTAAAACGCTATTCTCGAAAACTGAAGCAGATAGAAAGAAAGAAAAAAAACCACACGTCTCAGTAAAACCGACAAGCGTTCTGCGTTCCGTTTCGAATGTAAAATATCAATATTGCAGTAGGTGAAGTATAGGTGATAATTATTGATTTCTCGTTGCAGTGTATATTCACGCGTACATTTAATTTATAGACGAAATCCACCTCGGGCGACGATTATAAGCAATAGTGTGCGGGGACGGTTCGCGTCCAAATAAAAGGTCAAAACATTCGTACGATTATTATTAATTCGTCGTTTTGGAAGTTCCTCTACTCGCCGAGTCCCGTCTATAGTTTTACGTTCGCCCGGATTGCAGGGCCGTGTGAAAATAAATAGCGTAACGATTGAAAAAAAATACTAAACGATAATTTATAATAATATTTGCGTTGCACAATATTGTATTTCCACCGTGCACATTACGGACTCCCCCCTCGAGTAACGGTTGTTTTTTTTTTTTGTTTTTTTTTTTTTTCGCTGTGGCTAATGTACGACAAACGTACTTTCCAACATACCTGCGCGATATTGTCATCGGTCATCGTATGCAATCCGCGACCGATTATTATAATGCTCATACTACTCTGCGCCGGACGAAAGGTCGAAAACGTATTTTAAAGTGAAAGTCGCGCAATTATAATAATATAAATATTTTCTAGATCGTATCTAGTCCGAATTGTCGGCAGGCCGACGTGCGCCACCCCGAAGGCGTCCGAGAGTCGTATTATTCGATAAAAAAAAAAAAAAAAAAATGTAAAAAATAATGATAACATACGGCCGTCGGAGAGGAGTATTTAATACTCTTGTCTGGCGTACGTAAGATTTTCGTCAGTGCAATAAGGCGCGCACGCCCTCGTCGACAATATTTGCACGTCGCTCGTCCCGAATCGTCGTAGACAATCGATTTAAATTATTATTATTTTTTTTTTTTTTTTTTTTTACACCATCTCCGACATTATCACAACACTCGGCGACGTACCGTAGAATTTATTTATACGATGATCTCAATTGCAGGGCGTAGGTACGTGTCTCTAATAAACTGCGCCCAAATGACCTTTTTTTTTTTTTAAGTAACCTGCGCCCCGTTTCTCGTCTCGTCGTCGCCCGTAGAGGAAAAATACGATTGTTGTAAACCACGAACACCGCCGAAATGAATATTTCAAAATAGCATTTAGTATATAATAGCAGATAGTATATTGCATTTCTCTATCAATTCTAATAACCGACTGGAATATATTACAAGCGCGTAGCAAGGCGTTTTGATGTGATATTTTAATTGGTGACGTGATTCCGGATTATCCCCAATATCTAATCGATCCGGATTTAGGATACCAAAATCCGAAATTTTGAAATTTTATGAGTAAAACAACGGTTGCCGCCGGGTCACCTAGTAATATCACTATTATATAAACTAAAGTGTAATATGTATGATTTTTTTTTTTTTTAAATACATTTATATTTGTGATATTTTTCGATAGGTAATAACGGAATTTAATGTTTTACGCATTTAATGAGAAATGCGAATTGAAGAAATATTAAATCGCAATTTGGATTCAGATAGAAATCCGGATTCACAATAAATGTCGGATTTCAAGTTTCGGAATCTAAAAATCCGAACTTTTACCACCACTGATTTAAGTACGACTTGTGGTGGCGTGTGGTTCATATATCACTTGGGAAAATTCTAGAATTTTCGAGACGGGTCCGCGATTGTCTTCGTCGTTTATCGACAAGAATTTCCAACAGCAGCCGGGTGCTTCCGGTAGGTTACCAACACGGTATAGAAAATTACCAGTAACCGTTATCGAGTATTTGATATTGTAGTAATGTTAATATCTTCAATTTCCGTGATAAATAATAATATCAAATATGAATTAGAATCATCTCCAAACCAATACGTTCTATAAAAATCCCGAAACATTGTTTAGTACATACCCAATTTATTTCTGGCTTAAATACGGCCGTGAGTGGGTATTTAACACCCGAATTGGCCCCTGGCACCTAGGCTCCAGCTACGCGCCTGACAATATTATTGACTTTGGCCTCGAAATCGAAAATTTAAAAAAAATAGTATCCCACATTCAAACGGGTTTTCGTCGGAGATTTCCGATTTGAAATTTCGTACTGTAATAAAACATCACTCCAAGCTATACGCAGAGTCGAAAAGTGAAATTGCCAATTTGTCGCGTTGGCCACGGACGCAAATCCGCACGGTGAAAGGGATGAATTTGTTCAGTTTGTTCTCACGGATAAATCGACCGCACGACGGAACGGAATAATATTTTTTTCTATACCGAAGTGACGATAATTCGAAATGAAACAAAAACAATATTGTAAATAAAATAAATCCAAATACAATTCTCAGTACCAGTAATCCGGTTAGTAAATTTACTAAACTGCCGAGTGATTTCAGTAACCTAGCCTATTAACGAGTTTCAAGCGGTTCGCATTAACTCAAACCGATTGATAATAATTGAATCAATGAAAACTGTGATAACAAATATACGCCTAATAAATATATTTTTAATTTACCATTCGGTATACGATTCATTGTAACGCATGTTTAGAGTCTATCGTTGCGTTCGTTTCACAAGAATAAGTGATCATTTCGACTGTAAAAGAACTCATATTGAAACGATTTTTTAATTACTCTGCCGAGATCGAATAAAACGAATAACACGAATGGCGCAATGATTTGTAAAAATATTCGATTTTTATTTTATTATCGTCATATTAGTAAACGAGGTTACTCATTTTTACTTTGGCGATCCGTAACCGCAATAAATAAATTCAGTAAACGTTCGTATTGTTCTAATGTTTCGATCGAGATTTTGGACTATTTTTTTTTTTTTTTTTTTGCGGATTCTGTCCTCACGATTTTCCGAATATCGAGTCCGCTGTCGGGCCGGACAAAAACTATCGCCTACCGTAGGTAAAACAGTAAAACAGTACTACTCGTAGACTATCAGTTGTTATCTAAGGACGAATTTTAATATCGTTATTTTGCCCGCCGGTTTTCGTATATCCAATAATAATAGGTATATAATATGTAATAGGCGATATTACCGCGCCGACCAATAATAAATCATGTTCAACGTGTAATATTATAGGTACGTATATATATATATATATATATATATATATATATTGTAAGCATCGACGACGACGAGAATAAAATTAAATAACATTCTAAATCGTGACTTATGCGTTTAGAAAACAAAAAAAAGAAGAAAAAAAAAAACAAAGAAGTCTCGCCCGTGTTGGTATAACGTTTAGAACGCGACATTTATGTTTGATTTTTTTTTTTTTTTTTTTATACACATATATAAAATAATACTCGGATTTTTTTTAAAGCGATCGGGCACACAATCCATGGTGGCAAAACTATTAATCGGACATTTATATAAATATTTTTTACAACGATTAAAAACCAACGAGAACTTTGCACGCGCGTACATTGCGCGTAAAGAGGTGCCTAAGTGATGTGACAAATATCGAAAAATTTACGTTTCGTATTCCAAAAACCGGATTTTCAAATCCGCAATCCGGACTTACAATAGATGACGGATTTCAAATTACGAAATCCAAAAATCCGGATTTATCCCATCACTAAGAAAGTTACTCATCGTCCCTCGTAAAATGTACAATATGCACAATTGCCATCTCGAATACAAAGTACAGGGTGGTTTTTTTTTTATCATTTTTTTTTTTTTTTATATTTATTATAATTATAAAATGTTTCAGCACACCTAGTGCTATTACATCTTTTTAATTTTTACAATTTTATTTGTTACAAATTTAAATGATTATAAATTTATTAACGACATAATTATTAATAGTGAGAGTGATATAATAATGTGTTACATATATGAATATAATAATAACGATGAGGTCTAGTATATTAATAATGATCATCATTTTCTGATGATGAGTCTTCTGTGTCTGTTAAAAGAATGTCCTGGGGAGGTTAGGTTTTATCATAAATCGGCTGTCCGGTAGATACACACCAAAAAAAAACACACACATGTATACCAACAACAAACGGGCATATTTTTCCCCGACAAGAGTGGGCCACTGTTGTAAGTGCGAAGTCGGGAAAATTGGATATCGAGGGGAATTCGATTTGTAAATTTGTACGCGACGGTACGTAAATTGTTGCTAACGAGCAAATTATTGCTAATTATTGCTGACCGGGGTTCGATAGTACCTCGAAAAAAATCCTAGACAATTTCAAATGGCTATAAACGGGTCTCTAGAAATGGGTAAAAAAAACGTAGGCAATATAAGTACGTGTTCAGTAAACACTTTTTAAAGTCTTTACGATTATTTTTTTAGTCAGAACTGAATTACAACAACAAATGAAAACAAAATCGAAAATAATACAAATGACGTAAGTTTCTTCTACCGTTTTACGACGTTTATTCCTGACTATTACGAAACTATGAAGGAAATCGAATAGTTATACCTCCATTGATGCGCTAAAACTAGATGAAATTCGCTACCATGGCGCCACGTCCCGAAGTCGATGATTAGTATTTCTAGTAGAAAAGTTATTTACGGACAGAAAAACAAAAGCGCACACATAGTAAAACCAATACGATAATTTTTGAAAATCTACGTACGGGAACAATATTGCGATTTCGGTATGTCGCGGCCATATGGTCGAACACTGCGGTGGTAACCAAATAGCCGTCGGCTCGGGACCGTTTTTTTTCTTTTTCTTTTTTTTTCCTCCCCTTGTACATAACGTGTCGTGTACTCGGTACATTATTACGATAACAGTTACAACAATAAAATATATTAGTATTATAATAATAATATTATGTACCGTCCGTACGTCGTTCGCGTAATATAATATTGCGGTGACGATAAATCACGAGCGCGGGACGACAAACGGCGGCGGCCCTCTCGTCGTCGGTTGCGCAATCAACCGGTACGCGGCTGCGGCGACGGCAGCGACGAGAGCGGGCTCGCCCGGTGAACGGGAGACCGGACGTGCCGACGACGGCGGGTTCGGTCGAATCGTCGGCGGTGCGGTCCGGCGGGGCGGCGGGTGATTATGAGGCCCGTGTCGGCGGAGAGTCGTCGTCGCCGTCACAGTCGGGGACGAGGCCCATCGATCACGCGCGGGTCACGCGGGTCTCCCCGCGGGCCACGCGAAAATCCGTCGACAACCGCACCTGGGAACGTAATGACTAACCGATAAAATAATAAATTATTAATAAGAAAGACCGCGAAAGGGAAAAATCGATTTGATTTTTTTTTTCTTTTTTTTTTTTAATATCATAATCGCAATTTTTACATGATATTAAGTAGAAAACGCCGAACGCACATCGCGGACAGGGCGGACATGTTTATTTAGTTTATATATATATATATATATATATATATATAATCGAAGGCAACATTGCAATCAAAAAACTATTCAGAGCGAAGCTCACATAGGTGAACCGGTATGAGGTTATAGTATTAGTCACGGTTTTTTTTTTTTTGCATTTGGTTTTACCTTGTAGCCAAGGTAATAACCCAGAAATCCGATGTAACAGACATTTATTGTTTCAGTAAAAGTGATGGGGTTTCGAGACATTTTTTTTGCGATTAAAGTACGAGTGGGCAAAAAATCACCATCTATTATCGTGTACGGCGTGGACAAGTAATTCGGATCATTTTTACAAAAACCAAAACGTATCTCGGTTAAAAACTAATATAGTTTGTTTTTTTTTTTTTTTTTTTTGCTACGCCATACAACTTGGAACTTAAAAGTCGGAATTGAAATACGATTCCGAGCGATTCTGATGCGGCTAAAAACGTGTTTTGTTAAACAGTTTCGAGTCGCGAAAGTTTTTTTTTTAACAACAGACTAATTTACGATTTTTTGCGATTTCTAATACGGACTTTGTCAAAAATACAAGAACGTATTACCTATACAATGTTCCATTGCCTTCTGATCGAAAACTCAACAACTCGAACAATAAAACTTATGCCTACATTCCCGGTTCCGTTAAGAACTGTTCGAAATTTTAGACACTTGTGTGTATATTTTATAAATATTGAAAGACAACAAAGAGTTGCCATTTTTGTTCGACTATGATGGCAATTAACATCTGATAGAAATCAAGATTTTAAATACGGTTACTCTGTAATTTTTGTAGGCGACGATAGTCGACTGTTAGATAGGGCGGACCGGCGGGGTTTAAGGGAAAAGTGGAAAAAGCGGAATATTTATTAGAAAAAAAAAAAAAAAAAAAAAGGGGGAGGGAAATCGATTTAGGAGGCGCGGGATAAGGTTTTCGTAAAATGTTCGTGCGATTGATTATTGCGCCATTAAATTATAAAATACATTCAAACGACCGCGCCTCCGGTCGTGACCGCGCAGCAAGCGGACGTATTTTTGGACGTTTTGAAATGGGAAAAAAAAAAAAAAAAAAAAAAAAAAAAAAAAACTATACGAACAGTTGCCGGACACGACCCGGACCCGTCGATACCGCCGACACCACCGGCGCTGGGTGTTTTTTGCGGACGGTTTTCGCCGTGTCGATCGTTTCATCCTCCGCCGCCGCGGTCCCGATAATATAATAATATAATGTTATTATAATGATACAATATAATAATAATATGTGCGCCGTACGTGACAGAACGTGGTTTTTTTTTTTTATTATTATTTTTAAAATGCTTTCTAAAATAAAAATAAAATAATAATATAGCGTACGTTTACAAGGTTATCGTTACAGGAATATAATACGCGTCGCTTTCGCACGCGCGCAGACACGCACACGCGGAATAAAAAGACGAATAAATACGAACAGTTTCGTATAGTTAATCCTGTACGGTATTTATTTTTGTTTTTTTTTCTCTCTCTCTCTTCTCTAATTCTCATTTTGTCCGAGAAAATTCGTAATTTCGGCCGACGGTCACGACGACTGTATTTCCATCGGCCAAAACCGTAATTACGAACCCGCGCCGATTACTCCGGTCTCAACGACCGGCGGCAACGGTGTGACGATACGCAGACACGGTATCCGGATTTGGGGATTTTTTTTTTTAATTTTTAAAAATCGAATTTTTTTTTTATCGAGTTTGAATACACTTTTCAACTCGTCAACGTTCGAGTATATTACTGAATTAATATCCGTTAATGTAATTACACTAAAATGTAAATTATATTATACCTGCGTTATTATAGTGATAATATTTCTGAATTTCCCGGTAAAAACAAATCAATATTTTATCTTAAACATAAAAAAAACTGGTCGGTAATGTTTTCGTCGTTATTTATTAATCTTATCGCACAATTAGTTTTATTGTGTATATAATATATATGTGTGTGTGTGTGTTCTATCTATTAAACTCGACTATCAATAATCGGTAGAATACAAAATTATATTAGTCGATACGTGAGCACGGTCCTCGTCAGGTCAATTTAATCAGTGCGACGTTGTTCGGTATTTTTTTTCTTGTGCATTTTTTTTCCAATAGAGGTATTTCTATAAACTTGTCACCGTATTAAAATACAGCAATATTGTGAACGAGATGTCAACAAACAAATAACGTAAAATTGAAGAGAAAAATAGAGAATTTAGAAGGGAGTGGACTGGTACTTATGCATTTGTCCAGAACACCATGGAACAACCATGGAACAACCAAAATGTCTCATTTGTGACGAAAACTTCAAAATCAATAAAAAAATCGAATATTGAACGTCATTTTGTTATCTAAACACAATTCTTTTGGTAAGACGTGCCCATTGTTAAGAATAAATTAAGAAATCAACTGAATGATATCAGTTACCTTGATGCTTGTTTGAAGTTGAAAACTACAGATTACTCTCCAGAATTGAATAAGCTGTCCGGAGAAATTTAGCGTCAAAAATCCCACTAATATTAAGTAGATACGTTTTTTTGGTGTGTTATTATGTTTATTAAATAACATTATATTTGTATAAACAATAATAATAATAATGAATTAATGAAATAAAGTTTTTCTATATTTTCTAAATTTAAGACGTATTATTATGTTTTTATTGCCTATCAATTTCTCAGTGGAATAATAATTCTATCTTTATTTTAATAATTTATACTAATAAAGTAATAATCATACATTACAACTAAAAAAAAGATTGTTAAAACCTGTGCGGTTCTCTGGACATTCCATAATTTTGTAATTTTTTGAAAAAATGGCTCGTTCCTACGAAAAGGTTCCAGACCCCAGCTATACGGGATTATTATTGAACACTGCGAACAAAAACGATTCTGAACCGAGTTCGGTTAAATATGTACCGATAAATTTACACTGATAATATTCTATTAATTTATCATTAAAAAATAAATGACAGTTTTTCGTTTTTAACGGACGTTAACGAAAATTCAAATTTAAAACGTTACAAATTATTGTTTAAATTGTTTTTAGCCACGCAAAAACAATTAAAAAAACACCGCAAAAAATGTATACATTTTTTTTTTTTTTGTTTTTTTCGTAACACGCTCGAATATTCCGTAAAACCTAATAAATTATATTATCAATCACAATTTACGACGATAACGACAATGACAATATACCGAGAGTTATTTATTCGTACGGCGGCATTGATTCACGTTTAAATTAACATACGAATCGACTTATGATGACGGAAAAGCCCTATAGCAACTATTGATTAAAAAAAAAAATTATATAACTTTGTATTATTAAAAAAAAAAAAAAAAAAAAAAAAAAAAAAAAATATCTTTTCTATTCATCGTTAAATAATACTAAATACTGTTGCAATCGAATCGGTGTAAATGCACATTTTATTGATGTTAATAGCTAAATAAGCAATACGACGTATACATACGTATACGTATACGCCCACACACTAATCCAGCGATGCTATTTAATGTACGGTGATAATTATATATTATGCGAATCGCCAATAAAATAATAACCGATAAAAATTTATGTGGAATTTTATGGGTACCTAATAAATTATAAAGACGGTGTGATTTTTATCACATTTCTTTAAATATATACGAGGTCCAATCAAAATGTATCGAGACTGTTAAAAAAATATATACATATTCATTAGATAAAGTAATTGCCATTCAATCTCCTTCTGAATCTATACAAGTTCTCCAACATCTCTGCGATGTTCGAAAACACCTTTGGAAGTCACTTTTATAAATGCCTCGTAGCTGCTCCGCCGAATTATTATTTTATTTCATCCAAACCTTGAAAACGTTTACCATTAAGCGTCATTTTTATCTATGGAAATAAAAAAAAAAATCACATGGAACTAGGTCTGGCAAATAGGGGGGGAAGGGTTGAGAAATAAATGGGATATCGTGTTTGACCAATAACTGCTGCAAAACATGGGCTGAATGGGTTGGAGCATTATCGTGACGCAATTTCAAACCGCCTGACTCTTTAAACTCGGGTCTTTTTCTTCGTTAAGCGTCTCGTTAAACGGCGAAGAACACATCGATGTAGTACTTCTTTGTTATGGTTTGTCCTTTTGGAGCATTGTCACGATGGGCAATACCTTTGGTAGTCGGATTTTTTTCGATCATTTCTTCATTGCGGCTTGTTGACGGACGTCCTTTACGTTCATCACTTTCAGCAGTTGCCCTACCCTTTTTACACCGTTTAAACCATTTAAAAACGCATGCATGGGACACGGTTTTATCTCCATAAGCTAACAATAACATTCGGTAGGTTTCAGTAGCCGTTTTCCTAAGTGTTTGGCAAAATTTATTGCAAACTCGTTATTTTATATTTTCGCTCATAATGATATCCGACAGGACGTAAAAACACACTTTACTTAATCGCATCTAGCAGCCGACTGAGTCAATTTTTATTCTATCTAGGTCTAATACATTTTCCTAACATATATAGTACGTGCAAGTTGATACTTAAACCGGTGTACGATTAATCTTATTAGTCTCGATACTTTTTGATTAGTCCTCGTATATGCGTACGACTATAGATAGGCTCGAGTATGTTCGTCGAAGCAACATTACCGTAGAATATTGAGAATCGAAAACAAATATGGGTTTATTTTTTCTTTTTAAATATACTATTTTAAAATTGTATAGAAAAAAAAAAAAACAGTAAAACGGAATTGTGCAGAGAGTAACTCGGACTATTGTCAGAGGAATCTGATGATGATATTATATCATTGTCGTCCGCAGTTTTATAATAATAATAACGAAATTATACAGCAAAAAGTACAATGGGAGCAGCAGCCTATCAACCCAAGTCCCTTGACATTTTTTTTTTTTTTTTTTATCAAGGGACGTACCGTCAAATTGTCCGGGAAACAAAACATCTCTTAAAAAATAACTACCGGGCGGAAAATCGGCATTATTTTCCACGGTACCCTACGGGCGAAAACGTTGGAAAAAAAGCGAAACAGAAAAAAAAAATATATTATTCACTTATACGCTCAGAATCTAGAATAAACATTTCCAATATTTTTTATTATCGCGTTAACACACACGAGTACCGTCGCCCGGGAGATTCGATACGGAGTTTGAACGGCGGCGAAATAAATATTCAAATGCAAAAAAAAAAAAAAAAAATCAGCAAAATTAAAAAATAAAAATGTATACTAAATAATATTATAATAATTCTTCCGGGTGTTGGCCGATCGCGAGATGTACAAAGAACAAGCGTACAGTGCAGGTGGTGTAATAACGTTTGGTTTTGGATCGCATCCTAATGGCATGACACTTTTTATTCTTTTTTTTTTTTTTTTTTTTATAAATCGCTATTTAATAAATAATTAATATTTTTCCATGTGTTCGCAAATGGTTCAATTGCATTATTGTCGTAATAATAGTATAGTATTTATCGCGAATATATTATCATAGATTAAAAATTAAAATTGAAAATATTACGATAATAAACTATTATACAATTTTAATTTGAATTTCCTTATACGGGCATGTATAAGCTAGTTCGCTTAAACATTTTCATTGAAAACACATTATACCGTGCGGTATAATAATAATTATTATAATATTCATACGTTTTATAAACCCGTACACTAATTTTTTTTTTTTTTTTTCATACGTAAAACTCAAGTAGCGGTTTGTCTCTTTTTTTTTTATTTTTAAATATTATTAGTCAACCGATAATTTTATTTAATTTTGCTACATAGTTCAAAACCGCTATTTAATTTCACATAAATTATAATTCTTTTGTTTCGTTACAATATTCATACCTGTTTATCTATTTGTATTCTTGTGTATTATATGATATAAATATATTATAACGTATTACTATAAAATGGAATATATACATGTTTGATTTCATTACAATAATTTTTTTTTATATATTTTTTTTTCATTTGAAAATTTACTATCTGTATTATCAAAACACATTAAGCAAATGTGAAAAAAAAAACAATAATGAAGACAAACAGAAAGACATAATTAACTATTACTGTTACTATAATTAACTTGCGAATAAGAAGTGCCGACCGGCGTAACTGGGTTTTTTTTAAATTTTTTTGTTTTAATTATTTTATATTATTATTTTATTTACTCCCGTAATCTCGAACACGTTGTTTTCCGACGATTGCGTTTTATTTCCACGCACCACTCCGTTCCGTCAGTATACTCCTCTCGTTTTTTTTTTTTTTTCAAAATTATTCTATTTCGATAAACTTTATTGATTCGAAATTTAAGATAATTTCTTTTACACTCTTGTTATTAAAAAAACCTAAGATCGCGATACCTATAATAATCTATCACCGGTTTCGATAGGAACGTGGCAAACTTAGAATTTTCCAATTGGTCCGTGCCACACGAAAACCTCTGGCGTATAGATAATTTCGGTTTGAAAAATCGAAACCGTTAGGAATATCGTAAGTTCGGACTAGACGTATAATTTTGTTTTTAATATTTAATACGAGCCATACAGTGTTTAACGAAAAGTTTTACCGCGGCGCTAATATAATGGATTCCGTCAACTTTTGTTTTTTTTTATTATCATAAATATCGCCGAATATATCACTCGCTTAGAAAGAAAAATTAAAAATTACACCGACACGGCCGTTTTTCTCGTTGTATCGTAAACTAAACCGGAGAGTTTGGCGAATATTCCCTTTAACATAATGTGCGTAGGTGTTACGGCGGGACACGGTGCGCGCGGTTGTGTCGGACGGCGTAGACGAGACGACCGAGACGGGCCCGAGGTTCGTAGTGATAATACGTATCGGGTTACCGTCGGTACGCGTCGGGTGTCACGGGCCGCGGGTGGGAGGGAAATCACGGTGCCCGGCCGACCGCCGACGGTCGTTACGCGTAAGCGTGTGCCGCCGATTATTGCGTGATAACGCCCGATTCCGTTTCGTTGATAAGAATAAGTGCGCGCACGGCGGCGGCGGCGGCGGCGGCAACGAAAAGGTCACGTTACGTTTTTTTTTTTTTTTCTTCTTTGCTTTGCCAGACGCTCGCACGCCGTAATACGCCGACGAAAAGCCCCGGGGGGTTTTTCGTCCGTAGCCGGCGCGCGCGCGCCGCGGAGGGGATTTTAGCGCGGACGCGCGCGTATAAATACGACGGGACTCCACGGTACGGACGAAAAACGCGGATACACCGGGATCGTGTCAAGACGGCGAAAGTACACTTATAATATTATTTTTATTATTATCACGAGTAATATTCAAACGGTCCTAGTCCGCACTCCGATCCGCTCGTGTACCGTATAGTTTTGCACGCCCAGACAAAACAGCAACGATAATCGTCATCATGCAACTGGTACGTACGCACCCGCCGCCGCCGCCGCCCGGGTTTTTCTCCGGACGACGGCCGTAATTGGCTTTTTACGTTTTCGTATAATCCCACGAGTCTGACGTTTGTACGCTCACTGTACAGAGACCGTCGGTTCGCGGCAATTCCATTTGTCCGTATCGCGTCGTTTTTGTTTTTGCCACCCCCCCCCCCTATTAAATCACGGTAATTTCAATTCGTTAACGCCCGCTCGGATCCATCCGGATTTCACAGAAATATTCTCGTTTTTCATTAACCGTGACAACTCTCTTGAGCAATTGTATTTCTAATCCGTTTCGTCGGGTTTGTTTCATACGGATCAGTGGTATCCGTTTACAGCCGTATCTCTGTATTAATTTTGATTTAAAAACGGATGAAATCTATTGAAAATATTCAATTCGACCGCGCCGTGAAAAATACCGACAATTTCCCGAATCGGATTTTTATACGGTCGAAACTCACTTCTAGTATTCGCATTAATACTATAGAAACATTTATTTTCTTTTCTTTTTTCAATCCGTACCTCGTCCCGGCAAAGTCTCGCGTAATATTTTTTTGGTATTTATTTATTTATTTATTTATTTATTCTTTTAGACAATCGCCGTAGTAAGCTGTATGTTGGTCAGCCTGGCCAGCTGTCAACAACCCACCACTCCCATTCCGATTGTCCGGTACGAAAACGACGGCGTCAACTTCGACGGATCGTACAAATGGGCGTGAGTATAACATATATATATATATATATATATATATATATATTTTTTTAAATACAATAAATACAAAGAGTATCGGTTAAAACCGAATATGAAAAAAAAAAACAATCGTCCCGGATTTTTCAAACGCAAATGCTAACGCGATTAGTTGCGTCGCCTACAATAAAATGCAATGCCCGCGTGCGTTCGTGTCGATACGGTATTGCCGTAATTTTCCGTCTAACGTCAAGATTGTAAATTCAACATAAACAAAAAAAAAAAAAAAAAGCGTACAATAAAATAACTAATAATTAACAACGTCGTCTCGTATATAATACGAAAACAAAACGTAAAATCCGGTAATAGACGAACGTGCCGCGGCGTCACAGCCGTGCGCCTGAACACTATTGTCGTCCCGTTAACGTCCCGCGTCCATAAAACATTGTGGTTTTTTTTTCCCCCTTTCCCATTGTTCGCGCCCGGGGCGTTTCGACGACAATACCCGCAATATAATTTTTTTACGATAACAATAAAATTCAATTTTTATATAATATACATACAAGGTGCGAGCACGGGAGAAACTGGTTATTGCGCCTATACAAATCTGTGCGCACGTTATTATTTATACTCCTTGACCTTAACGACATTTTGTTCTCTGACCCGGTGACGGCGACAGAATAACCGCGGTAACTTGGCCGGCGATGACACGACTCCGACGACTCGACTCGTTAATAACGAAATACATTACCGTACGTTACGTACGATTAAAACCCACTCGTGTTTTATCGTACAAAACGAATGTCATCGTGGTTAACGAACGTAGAGTTAATAACGATTGTTATTTCGTCGTGTGTTTTCGTTTTCTTATTCATATTCTTTGTTTATCCGTCCGACGGCGTAGCCCCGAATTTATTACTATTGCGCGTGCACGCGAGGGCCGACGCCACTCGTAAGTGACATCGAGTACGTGTAAAATCCGTCGGAAAAGTGAAAAATACGACGACGGTGACACCCGCGGTACGCGCGATCGTAATCGGCACACGGCGAACACGACGACTGCAGTCGCCGCGGTGTCAACGGTCAACGGCAATCTGGGTCACAGCGTTCCCCGGCGCCGATTCCTTTTGCCGTGACGCCGATTCGGTCTTAGGTTCGTTTCTGGTTAGTCTTTTGCCGACGTTACCTTTTTTTCTACGACCTCCGCGATTCCGTTCGCGGCGTATCCGACACGGAACCCATCACAACGCGCAACACTCGCCGGTTTTCGATGTCCCGAAATGTCCGATAATTCTATTCAAAAACTCCACAGCGTGCAGAACGCGCTAAAACAAAATAAAACCAATCGGAAAGAATAAACTCGTTTTATTGACTATGCGTCTTCGTTTACGGTTTTCAGTGCAAATCGCATTATTACTGATACTATATTATTACTTATAGTAATAACTATTAACGATTTAAATTCGAAAAATATTTATTCAAATGTCGGATTTTCTTCAAAAGTTCGCGATGCGATTACGTCAGTATAATAAACGTATTGAACTTTGTTTTTCTTTTTGATTTACGTTTTTCGACATAAATCTATCACTTCGGAAACGATATTACAATTGAAATCAAATTTTCTTAAACGCGCACGATCGCGAACACGTTGCGAACGCCGTCAATGGCCGGCGCCTCGGATAGGCAATTTAAGCCCACTCGCGTACTCGAATATCGTTTCGTACGATTTGTTCAACAATGTTTTATTATGTAAAAACGGTTATATAATATTATTTTAAAAGACAAATACCTTATTCGGCACAACACTATAATATCTAAACATTTTATATAATTTTTAGTTTAGACGGTTATTTAACTTACCGATTTCATTGGTCGGCATTTATACTATAAATTTGATTTTTTACAATTTGCAATGGGTTCGGTTATAGTGTCCCACCTCCCTCCCCCCAAATATTATTTTTTGATCACACTTTTTTATCTCGCTAACACATTTTTACGTAAAAGTTTATATTAAAAAAAAAAATACACACTTTTGTAAGTAAGATATGATTAATGAATAGTATTATTTAATTGGTGTATTTTATCATTCTCAAAAAATAGTAAGTAACAATAAAATATAACGTGGTTACGGTTTTTCGAAATTGTTAAATATTTTATATTAAGAGATCAATAAAATAAATAGGAAAATTAAAAAATACAGAGTCAAAGATGTTTGAGATCAGACTTCAATAATATTCTACGTAGTTAATATATACTTTTTTATTTTTTATTTAAAGAATTCCGTTAATTCTGTAATGAAATATTTTATAATTTTATTCAAGTTCGGAAATTACGATTTGTTTAAAAAATATATATATAATTTTACTTTGTATTATTATTATTATTTCTTAATTTTATTGAATTGGTTTTATGTAATTAATCAATCAACAGCTATAAAGAGTTCATTTTAATATACATTTCTTAACGTACACGAACTCATTGAAGTTGATTTCAATTTACAGTTTTTTGCAAAAAAAAAAAAAAAAAAAAAAAAAAAAAAAAAAAAAAAAAAAAAAAAAAAAAAAAAAAAAAAAGAATGTATATCCAAACGTTTTGAAATAACATAAATATCGTGCAGACATTATTTTCTTATTACAAACGAACGAATACGTTATTGTATTATAACCCATGGTACTTCTTGTTAGATGAGAATAAATCACAATTGCAAATAAGGTTTCGTTATATCGAATAATTTTTAACGTAGCTGGTAAATGTTATTTATAGATTCATATAACATATATTTTATACTACATTATGAATCACAAATTTTGATTTATTGAAATATACATTACCGTAATAAAATTACATATGATAATTTAATTAAAATCTATACGTAATTGATAAATATTGTAAACGAAAAACGATTCTGAGATAAGTTCGATTAAATATATTTTTATGTTTTTGATCAAATCTTTCGTTTATAAAAGATGTTAATATAAATTCAAATGTAAAACGTCGATAAATATTATTGAAAACATTTTCATCCGCATAAAAACTACTAAAAAAAACCTAGGACAAATTCAAATAGCTATAAACAACTCAAAAAACGTTCCATATATAGAAAGTGCAATCATAAGTATTCGGTGAACGATTATATTTAACTAAATAACAATAAAAAAAAAAAAAAATTAAAAAAACCAAATCGAAAATAATAACCGAAACCTTAATTGCGTTAATATTCCCGTTTATCCGACGCTTTTTCCGGTTTTCGAAAATGAAAAAAATACATCGACTAGACAAAATGTACCGATAAATGACTACAGAACAAGATTTCTGGTTAAAAAGTTGTTCACGTGCAAGGGAAAAAAAAACACACGTAAACTGTAGTAAAACCAATACGTTATTCGGGTACGCTGTGAATCTAAAAGTTATTTCACCTACATTTTAATAAATTTAGTTCAAATATTCCACTGTAAACCAACGGCATTTATACTTAAAATTAAAATAGCGTTTGTTCGTATTTGCTATTGTAAAATATCTCTACGTTTAACATATTTCGTAATTATTTATCGTATTAATGGAGTATATTTTTATCGATAGCGACACCGTTAACGATTTGGTATTCTCGGAATTAGATACATAATGTTATTCCCCAGCCCTTCGGGATGACGTAATATATATAATTTAAACTCGATATTTTTATTACTTTCTCTAAAAAAAAAAACAAAAATAAATAAAAGATACCTTTACAATAGGCCATCCGACGGCGTGGGTCCTAACTATCACGACAATCGAACAAAAGGGGGAACCTCTGTCGTAAAACATATACGTACGCGTATTTTTAGGTTTTATTAGGTTTTCTTTTTTTTTTATTATTTTTAATTTGAAACGAGGAGCCGATATTCGTCGTTAAAAATCGGAAAATATATAAGCGGAGAGACGTACAATCGACTGGCCGATTGTTGCATAACCGTAATTATTATAAATTTCTCGACTAACCGCGGCTGACCGCAACTCGTCCGGATAATCATAATTTTTTTAGGTCTCTGGTATACAATAATAATAATAATAATAATAAACCGGGACGCGGCGGCGACGACGACGACGCGTTCGGTTTTTATGCTGGATCACGGGCCATAATAATCTTAATTAACTCTGTGTCACGTTACACAATATTACACGAGACGAACAACGACGACGTTAAATAATAAAAAGAACATATAATGCGTGTGTGTGTGTGTGTGTGTGTGTGAACCGTATATACTAATAATAAAACTATTACGAGGACGAGAAAGTCTCGGGGGATTTTGACCCGAGCCTTTTGACCCCCGATCGCCGCCGACCCGATCGAACAAGACCCGCCAAACGCATTCGTCGCCGGCGAATTTCTTTAGGCCGTTTCGCGAATAACGGCACACGATTACTGGAAGGCTCCGGACACGCCCCGCCCCACTCCTCACCCTCCGGGCTCGATAACCTATCACGAATATTCGTGGACCGTCGGTCACACAGATGACCGTGTGTGGTAACTAATCAATCCTATCTCGCATTACTGATTGACACTGCGTAATGCGAATTACGAAACTAACCGGAGGTTCACCCGAACCGATCGAACACCGCACGAACCCAAACGACGGCGACGGCGGGCCGATTATTAATCGTACATAGGAACGTCATTCGCGTATTGAGGCACCGGTTAGCCGGTTATTAAGTCATTTCTAAACAAGAGAACCTCGTGAATGTAAAAATAGAATTTAAAAATAAAAAAAATAACGTGTTTGATATTATAATCGCGTTGTTTAAATTCCCGATGAATAATCTCCGTCTCGATATGACCGTGAAGACGTCAAGTCGATGACCATAGAGCCTAGTGGTTCTATACTATATGCCTGTACACACGCGATCGGATAAACAACTCAAGATATTACGCCTATATCGTAATAATATTATAATATCTATCGGATTAACGATAATAATAATTTAAGGAACGCTTTTGTGAAATCCGCCGGTTCTTTTCATATGTGCCCCCGACTCCGTAATAACACGTCGATAATAATATTATCGGATTCGTTATGCAATGTTACAACGATCGAAAATTCTATAGGTATATTTAATTTGTAATTCGGTTCCAGATACGATTTCCAAAGCACAGCAAATATATTACGTTAACGTTAATCGTATTATTTATTTTAAACGAGATTATATTTATCGTTTGTCCACTATAGATAACCGTACGGTAATAACGAGATATAATTGGCCCATAGAGTTCCAGTCGTTCCAACTATACGACTCTGTGATAAGAAAATATCTCGTCTTCATAATTTCGCATCAGTTTTTTTTTTTTTTTCGCGAATTAAGTAGGCCATTGATTTCGAATTATTACGAATTAAACGGCCGTATGACACCGTTCATTGTCATTAAAATTATAGTGGCATTCGGAACTAATAAACCGCCAAGTTAGGGACCGCGATAAACTAGAAACAATAAAAATCCTCGTTATTTCTAGAACGTAAAACCGAAATGTCTGGCTTACGGATTTCAAAAAAAGTTTTAACAAAAAAAAATTGAACAAATTATACGCGAAACCGTTGATAAATTGCCCGGTAAAGTATTAAAACGTTAACATTTGTACGTGTCAAACACAATTGCCAAGCACGAATCGCTTTCACATGTCACCACCGCCGGTGTTTAAACGGCCGTAGGGCCCGTGTGATCCGGTCGACTTGTACGTACGTAAGTTCTCGGGAATATCGAATATTTCAACGGCCCCAAAGTCAGTTTTATACTATTGGGAAGTGTTTTTATACGCGATAAACACGAGGCGTGTCACTCTGTGCGTCTCGCGCGGGAAATCGCTCCGAATCGCATTGCGTCGCAAACGAATGGGTTTAATTCCCCTGACCTCAAAAAGCAAAAAAAAAAAAAAAACATAACAATAATAATAATAAAAAAATAGACACTCCGGGCTACGTTCTTTTTGTACGTGCGTACCTTTAAGCGGACGCTTGTTTCGTCGCCGTCTTCGGTTCGGCCACCCACTTTGATCGAGCCCATTGTTACGCCGTATAACAATAACGACGTAACGAAATACCGGTAAACGGTATACGTATAGAATAATATAATATATATATATATATTTATTTATTTATCAAAAACGCAATACGTAATAACATACCTCCGGAAATTATACTCTCGTTTACAATATGAATGTATTAAAAGCATTCCTTGCGGAGAGTTGCACCGGTGCGTGTTGAACCGTAGTCTGGACTCGAGGTTATGTACGAGACGTTTTCCGAATACTATCGTATAAAAAAAATGTACAAAATACGATGATAATAAAATAACAATAATATATTATATAATTGCGATAAATACGAAATACAGTTCTACTCGGATATGTCTACATTACGCCCTCGAAAACGAATTAAGCCTCTCCGGGGACCCTAAGCGCTGAACAATTGTTCACTATAAACGCCGTTCTACTAAAAAAAAAAAAAACATATAATTAACGTTATTTTTATTATTGTAAATTTCAGAAAAATTTTAAGTTCGTTTCAAAACCGTTGAGCTCCTCCCCCCCCCCATCGGTGTATCTAGGGGCTCTGAGGAGCGGCACCGAAATAGCCGGAATAATTGCAAAATTCTAGTATTATATTATGGGAAACGTGTGATAACGCCTCGAAAGAAATATATATATATATATATTTGTTTTTTTGCAATCTATTCATTGGATAAAAAAATAATAATAATCATAATTATAATAGCGTGTTCGACACCTCCTTAACGGCCTTATACGAGACATACGATTAGCATATTATTTAAAACGGTTAATTACTATGTAACGCGATACAATGTTTATTAATACAGATATTACGGTACGAAAAAACAACGTTAAAAAATAATGTCGGTTTATTAATCTAACTAGAAAGTGATTTGACTCGGACGTTGCGGGTTTAACGAGGCTCGGGTCGAATAATTTGTCAATATTTTAATGACGTCGGTCTCTAGTTAATTTTTTATTTTTATTATTATTATTATTATTTTTTTTTTTTTTTTTTTATCATGACAAAACCTCATTGTTTTAGTGTTTGTATTAGGCGCGGTCGTTAAACGCACTGATAAAACTATACCGCGGACGTCCGATTACGGAGTTCCGATTGCGACACCCGGCGAGATTATACATATTTTTGCAAAGAGTTTTTTCCCGTCGTCTTACAAACACTTCGATTGATATGTATTTATTATCAAATAACAGGAGTTTTCTCCTGCCGGTCTCTGAAAACTATAACAAAAAAAAAACCCCCCATTTTCCTGAAATTGAATTCGGGAAGCGGAGCGTTTTTTTTCTATTCGTCGTGAGTCACACCGGGAAAAAAAGAGGAAACCTCAATTTAAAAATAATAACAACAAGATAGGGCCTTTATGACATTTGCAGTTCGGCTATACTCGCGTCGTCCGACCCGTTATAAATAACGAAATGATTATTTTACGACAATAATTAATCAGTGAAATCCGTTCGACAGATACGAAACCGGCAACGGTATCCAAGCGCAAGAGAGCGGTTTCGTGCAGCCGGCCCAGGATCCCAGCCAATCGGCGCTGAACGTGGAGGGCGGTTACTCGTACACCGCTCCGGACGGCACACCGATCAGCCTGACGTACGTGGCCGGACCGCAGGGATTCGTGCCGGTCGGCAGCCACCTGCCAACCCCGCCGCCATTACCGCCCGCGATCGCCAAGCTGCTCCAGTTCCTCGCCACCCAACCGTCCACACCGGAACCGACCTACCCCAAAAAGAAGTGAAAAAAACCCCATCCGACCGGATCCCGTCACATCGTTCTATAATGTAATGCACACGTCGCAACACTCCCGATTAATAGATTTAAGTTCTATACTATAATTATTATTATTATTTTTTTTTTGTTAACCTGCTGTACCGTTTCCATTATATTATATAGTATTTTTTTTTAACTTTTTATGTATGTGTATCTATGTATTTTTTTCTTTTTTTTTAAAACTGTAATTTGTTATTCGTTATGTACCCTTCTGTTATCCACACTACATTAATTGCGACAGAAATGTCATAGAAAAAGTCTTATGTACATAATATACAAATGAACTCTCGATTTTATATACGCAAGTCGATAATACTGCGCTTCCCTTGTGTGTTTTCCTGCAATCATATTTGTATTGATTATTATACCAATTATATATATTATATATTTTATATATTTTTTATATATTCTTTTTTGTCTTCGTAATAACCCGTTTATAGCATAATACTGTTACGTCCATCGGGGGGCAGATAGTTTGCCGCGTTAACTAAAAAGCGAAAATCCACGGGAGAAGGGAAAACATTTTTCCGCATCGGATCTACTACGTGACCTCATGGGACGAATGCTCCGAAAGAAGGAATGAAATATTTGAATATTTGAGGTTATTTTATATCGTTTTTGTTTTTTTATTAGTATTATTGTGATAGAAACCAAGGTTTGCATGTCCAGTTCATTGACTTAACGTCATAAGTTTGAGAGGTTGGTGGAGTGATCGTGTGTATACGGTTAAGATGACGACGCTCGAGCAGCCTTATCAAGGTAGTCCCAGGACTCAAGCTTCGAAAAGGATTGGGCCCCTCCGATTTTTCGTAAAGTATATAAGCTCTAGCGAATTGTGACAATAGCTGAAACAAAAATCGTAAAGTATAAACTCCAATTTCCCTGAAATATTTTCTCAGTTACCGAGTAGTTAACCCGCAGGAGAAAATGAACACCCCCGTAACAGGCCATAAAAAAGGGAGGTCCAGCATACCGGACACCCTCAACCCCCGATATTTTTTCAAGTAGGAATGGTACATAGTTAAAGTTTAAAACGTAAGGTTTAAATCATTTCTTGAAAAGTATAGGCTGGAAAACGCTGATAAAAAAAAATCCTGGAAGCTGCAGCCTATTTAGGGCCGATAATAAAACAAAGTCTAAATAGTTCTCAATAATACACTCATTTTGGAATGAAAAGAAGCGTTTATGCTGTTAGAGAGACTTTTCTATAATATCACTTGTATATATCACACAGTTGTGACGTAAACATATATTTCATGAATTAATCAATATAATTTTCCCTATTAGAATAGTGCTGTCAGGCTTCCGATTTACTCATATAGAGTCGGCCGTCTAGTTATTTTATTTATCTACGATCATTGATAGCTTATACGGCCGACCAACGAATAATATTGCGGTCCTCACGACTGCTGATCGAAAAAATTATCTAAAGATAGGTTAATGTTTTAACAAATATTTTTAGATACTCAACAACGTAATCATTTTTCAAATGGATTTAAATTTTTCTGAATTGGGCAACAGCAACAACAAACTGTTGCAATATTCGTGCCCCTGTGTGCACGTGTTCACCGCTATTAGAGCGAGTTTTTGTTTTTTTTGCGTTTCATTTGTATTATTTATGTTAATTACCGGGTTACCTTGGCTACAAGACGGGAAAAAACGCGAATAACACTAGAAACCGACCAATTTTTCGAACACGCCGATCAGAGTCGTTTTCCGATTTCGATGATCTACAACGACAGTTGTTTTCAGTGTGCATAAACTAAATATTATTACCTTATATCCAATACTTTCCGTGAAAGATCTACAACAGTGTCGATGTGCAGACACCACGGCAAAACGTTATCTCGAAAGTGTGTATGTATATCGTTTATTCGTAATACGTATGTTTGTATTACGACGAACTAATTACAATATTAATGAAGGCGTTCACATTCATACGTAAGTATATTCGGAATAGAAATTATATTATTATTATATCATTATCATTGTCTTGTAGTACAGTCGAGTGGGTTTATTTTATAACCAGAAACGGAACGCATAAATTTAAATTTAAAAACCAGATTATCGATGTGTTGAGCGAGCTCTCGTACGTACGGATAACATTGAATTGAGTCCGTGCTACTTTTACGTATTTGAATTGAGTCCGGTTTATTGTTTTAATATCTTTGGATTGAATCCGTATAGATCATCTAATAAGGTAATCTTGGAAAATTGTAATGAACGCAAGTGTGACGAAAAAGTCCTTGCTAGACAAAAAATTAGTAACTGTGTTATTAAAGAAAACCTGTGGACGATATTTCTGTCCGAACATCAAAGATTTTACATAATGAATTAAAAAACGGTGAAATTGTCACGACAAAAGACGTTATTTTAATCAAACAAAACATCATCAACCGTGCTCGTCCATTTCTTCATCGAAACACAGGTGGAACTTGAAATTCTTTAAAATCTATGAATATTATAACGAACATTGAGTAAAATGTATGGTTTTAAATGACTTCTCTCGGATAATAGGCTGAAGGGACACATAAGTATTCATGACACTCAATTCAATATTGCCGATACGTATATAAATTAATGATTTCATGACATAAATTTGGATTTGCCGTAGTTCGAGAATCCGGACTTTTGTATTTCGAATTTTGAAATCAGACATTTATTGTAAATCCGGATTTCAGATTTGAAAATTGTGATTTTATATTCTTTAATTAAATGATTTCTCATAAAACTGTAATTGTTATTATCGTATTGTTAATAACGTTAACATTACGTTTTTACAATTCAGAAATATCAAAATTTATTTTTAAAAAAAAATCATACATATCACACTCTAATTTATATAATATATCACCAGCTGACCCGGCAAACGTTGTTTTACTCATAGAAATTGTTTATGGTAGCACGCCTTAAAGTGAATAAAATTAATTAACCCATTTTATAATGTAAAAAAAAAATTTACCTGAGGACTGGATTAAAAAGATTTAAAATGCCCAGTACCGGTTTCGGTGGAACCCAAATTTCGGATTTTAAAATTTGAAATACGAATTTTGGTCAGATCACCCAAACTACACTAAATACATAAATACATAAATATTATTTTCGAAACGAAACGGCGCGCGCGTGAGCAAAGACACAGTGAGATATTAATAACGGGCCGTCGTGGTCGTCCTTGACGTTTATCAAAACATAGTTCGTCCTCGGCCGTTCGACGTAATGTAACAACACGGCCGGAGCCTAATATTTAGTAATTTACACCGCGGACCGAATTAATATCGTCTAGTTAAACAATCAATTATTATTATTATTATCGGTATATTATTTTTTCATCCACGGATAACTACATTCTGCAGTCAATACCAAACGGGCTTATTTGGTAATAATCCGGTGGAATATATAATTATACCCGCAGCAGTTACATTTCGATGCGTCGTTAATTGATCTTCACGGAAAATCATTACGGAAACGCCGCGCGGTTAGTAACGCCCCGGCAAAAGTCGCTTACGCCGTGTTTGATATTTTGGCGAAAAAAACAAAAAATAAAAATTTAAAAAAAAAAAAACCCACGTACGCGGGATATTTTATGCAGCGCCGTTTTAATAATAAACTATTAAAGCGACCGGCAACATACATTTATTTCGATATAAGGTAGTGCGTACCTCGAGGCGCCGACCATACTAATATCTAGAATAACTCGCATCTTTTTTTTTTTTTTTTATTTATTTATTTTTACATCGATTCGACTAAAAGTTTTCATTATCGACGGTATATAATTATTATAATATTAGTGATTGCATGACCTACCGCGTCGACCGCAGTCGGGCGAACGGCGCACATTACAAACGATACGTATAAGTACGGCTACTGAAATGTTAACCTTTATGTCGTACGGCATTAGTTCGAAAATTTTTAACTTTGGATTCACCACGCGTTTAAGGATGTATTATAATTGCGTACTAGTTTTATTACTGTAAATGCGATTACGCTGATCGTTTTTTGTTTTTTCGTTTTTTTTTTTTTTTTTTAAACTATTCTAAGCTCGCCCAAGGCCTGGCCTAATCAAATTCCCGATTGTCCAGAAAACTACAACAAAAATCGAAAAAAAACCGATCTCACCAATGCCACCCTGACTAGATGCAAAATGATTTCAAGAAAGATAAAAATCACACGCGTTCCTTTTTTCGCTCAGAATTGAATGTAAATTCTTGCTTTAAATATGATTTAAAAATATATTATATATATATATATATATATATTATTTACTAACTGACCAGGCAATAGTTTGCTATTGGTAAATAGATAGTGAATAAACATTTTAATAAATGTATTTTATTCGAGTGTTTTACGATATGCAATATTTTTGGTTTTTCCGTCATTAGCAAAAACAAATACATCTTTCGGCTGTCCCACTCGCGAACATACAACATAAAACCAGGCGATTTAAAAAACAGGGATTTTCTAAATTTAACCCACACACTTTCAGTGATTTGCATATGTGCCCTGTTGATGTTCATCGAGATAATGGGAAACTGCAGTAGTTTGAAATCAAATGCCATGTAAATGGGAACGATGAGAACGCGTGCACATCATCTTTTTTCGATTTTCGAATTGTTGTTTAAATGACATTTGGCAACGATTTCTTGACAAGCAATTCTAAGGAGCAATTCGAGTTGGCTTTTAGTAGCCAACCCTTCCAGTAGCTTTTATCAGCTATTTACAATAATTTTTTATCGGTGTCGCTAAGGTAACCATAATCAACAATAAAATATTCCAAAATACCGAAATTCCTGTGTCAGCCAACCTTTAGGGGCTGAATTTCGGGCCAATGTTCTTCTACGGAATGCAATATATCTCCTGGCCAAAAATTATCGAAATCTATTCAGTGGTTGTACATAAGTACAATGGCATAAGTCACCAACAGAAAAACATTCATTTTTCTGTACTAGATATTACTATACGCGTATATCGTTAATTTTATATATGCATAATATAAATGAGAATATTTTTAAAAAAATTCATAAAAACCATTAATTTAGCGAATTTATAGTTTTATTTCGAAATTCAATTAACGGCCACTTATCGATTTTGTACAAAATATAAAATAACATAATATATATACATATATATGTAAACATCTTGTATAATTAAAGAACAGGTTTCAAACATTAAGCAGAAGAAAAAAAAAGATACATAAATAATATGCATGTGATCGAATATACCGGAATAGGAACATAACTGAGAGCTAAAAAGTATCTTCGGATTGTAAAAAAAAAAAAAAACATAAATATACAAGTATACTGTTTTTTTTTTTCTTTTGTTAATTTTAGTTAGGCTTCATTATTATTCCGTGGTTCCTTAAAACGCGTAAATTATCTCGACTATATTATACAAAAGTGGTCACGTTGAATTATATTTTAGAAATAGCGATTTTTACTTGGACCGCAGTAGTCGTATACGGTATGGTCATAATGAAACTTGGACTGATACTTAATACTGTCTAATATGTGTAAACCCGTAGTTCGGAGTATTTAAATAATAAATCCTGAAGAAAGAAAAACGCTAAGAGTCGTCAAAAACATTATATGAATTAACGCGTTGCACTCGTCTAAGATTAACGAGTTTCACAAAATAGATAATCGTTTTTTGGATTTATATTATTTTATTGTGCAACACCGCGGTTTCGCTTTAATTTTAAATGTTTTAGTAATCGTAATAATTGCATTGCTCTACGAAAAAAGAATATTTGTAAACGTAAATAAAGTCGGAAAACTAAACGAAATACGCAATCGTAATTTTTAATATTATATTTTAACCGTTTGGAGATTCCGATAATAATTATGGCATTTGAACATAGGATTGAAATTCAAATATTTCTTCCCCGGACATGTTTTCGGTTTTATTTGGTCGTCGATTTTCTTTATTAGTAATTTAAAAGCTCGAATTTCCTACGGAAATATATTTTATAAAAAACGTTTATGTGATTGGATTTTAAAAAAATACTTTGTTATTCCAGATTGGTTTGTTTCGTTGATTATAAAGACAAACTCGCGGTCAGTTTACATCGAATTTACATTGTTAGTGTTAATATAATATCAGTGTGAACCTTGGACCTATTAACAAAAACTTAATAGTTTTACCATTGGAAGCACGTGTTCATCGTTTTTTCCCAAGATATTTTAATTTTTAAGTGAGATATAAGTGTTTTTAAACGGTGGTGTATCAAATACTAGTCATGTCACAATTAAAAAATTTAAATATTGACAAAAAAAACCGATGTACGAGCGCAGAAAGTGTGGAATGTATTGGTTTTATTATGTGTGCTTTTTATTAAATTCCCTATTACTTTTAAATTTTGCTTGATTTCAAATATTTAATTTTAAGTTTCAATTGTCCTTACACATTAAATATTTCTGGATACACCACGATAAGCGTCTAATCTTCTGGGGCCACACACAAATATATTTTGTTTGTATGAGACACATACAATTAACCGTGCGAAAAAAATTGGACAGTTAGGGCTAAACCTGCAACGTTTAATGTTTGCCTTATTTATAGTGCATTTTTCGCGATTTTTTTAAGACATTCAAACCCCAGCCAGCTCCAGTAATATATTATAATAGTTTATATTTTGATTGTACAGTACCTTCTTGTACCCGTATACGACCATCTACGTATATCGAATACGTGTTTGATTATGACGTAACGGTCATTGTTAAAAGAGCAAGAGTGTTTCCTCTCGCCGTGGCGATGACGATGACCTACCTAGCGACTACAACGACGACTGGTTGTTACACTATTTCCGGTTCGATTTTCTAGACCATCCGATAACAATAATCGTAATTGTAATTGTAATATTATTATTATTATTATTATTATTATAATACCCGTGGCGTTTTACGTTTATTTTTTTTTTTTTTTTTTAGAGAATAATATTATTGTAATAATATTCGAGAACTATATCGGATGACGGAACAATAGCGTGCAGGAGGCAGGATTGCCGCGGTGAATCATACATTTTTTTTTTCTTCTACGTTATATAAACCAAACTTTGTAATAATAATAATAATATTATAATAATTACGATTTTACGCATCGCGTAATATTATAACTATGCTAAAAGGCAAGTCGGTTTTATTGGTCGGTTTGCCTACTTAATAATACAATTTATTATATACACGGCTTTCTTCGGCGTCCTGTACACGTCATCCAGTCTGTGTACCGCAGTAGGTATATACACGGTGATTTAAATTTTTTTTTTTTTTTTTTTTCAATATTCAACGATTTTACCCCTAACCGGAGATTTGAATTTGGGTTTTTTCTTTCCTCCGTCATTGTGAAACCGTCTAACGGTATCGTTAACAATATTTCCAAAACCGTATACACCATAAACACGTCACATTATCGACTTTTGATTTTCAAACGGCAAACAAGGAGCCAAGCACACGCATTCAACACCGATTCGATAAAAGAACCTTTTTTTTTTTCTAAACGTTTCTATTTATATCAGATTTTCGGTATAACAATTTTTATACCGGAGGAGTAGCAAAGGGGTTATCCTTTAAAATTGTATACGAATCGCATTGCCCTCACCCCTCGTCCTCTCTAAATTTTAAACTGTTATTACCAGGGTTCGGGACTTATAGCGTTTGCATACTTTTGTTATTTATTGTAAAATATAGACATGTGCGAAATAAATTCATATCATAGATTTTTCAGTAAATTGTTTATTTTTCAGCTTTTTTTTTTTTTTTGTTGCATATTTTGACAAGTTCTTCATATTTTAAACAAGACTATACAAATTTTAATGGATCAGTGAAATTAGGAGAAGCACTTAATTTAAAAAAAAAAAAATATTAATGAAATTATTTGTTTTTATTACCTACACCTCGTACCTCGTTATAATTTCCGTGTATGCATAAATAGCCAAGGAAGATACTTATTATAATAATAAATATATTATATTATATTATAATATAATATAATATATTATTATATTATATTATAATACAAATTTAAAGTAAAATTGTTATATTTTTGTAAAACATTTTTTTAAATGTTTTAACTAATACCAACTTGAATAATAATTATTAATTAATAAACATTTTAAATGCATATATTTTTTCGATTTGAATGGTTATTCTACGGTTATTTAGTGGATATTTTAATGCATGTTATCATGTTTCAAAGGGCCGCATTTAAAACGTCTATGCGTGTATCGAAATTTGTAGAATATAATTCTCTATTCGAAAGCCAAGAAAAATTTTGTAAGGAGTAGGGGGCGAACGATTGTAAATAATGTTGAATCAACAAAGCTCGATTGACAAAAAAAAAAAAAAAAAAAAACTCCTTCCGATTAACTTAAAATCTCGATAATTATACCGGTAAAGCAAAACAAAAAAAAAAAAAATTAAAAAAAGTGAATAAATATCGCAGCACTGTATTGTCGTAACGATGCCGCACGCCGCTTGTGGTTAGGTATCGCCACCGCGGCCGTCGGTTCGAGTCTCCCACACTGCCGGTACTCCTTTCCAAATATACTGCGAGTAGCAATACGCGCCGCCGCCGTCGTACCTTATGACGAGATGACGACGATGATTTACGACACATTCGGTTATTATTTGAACCGCGCGGCGGCGGCGGCGGCGGCGGCGGCGAATAAAATTGCGGAGAAAGGAACGTGGGACGACGACGCGCGACGACGGGGAAGCGTAGCTAATGACCGCGTGCCGAACGCGAACCGTAATAATATCGGCAAATTAAATATTTTCCATATAAGAAATAAAAATCGTACGCCCGTACCACGGGTGTTTACCTATTACAATACGTTATTACTATACGCACACCCGTGTACATTGCACACGTGTATAGATACTGTGCACATACCGGTTATATTTTATTGTACGCCGTCAAAATAATACAGTTATAATATACGTTTATTATTACTATTTTTTTTTTTTTTTTTTTTTAAACAGACAAAATGTACGCAGTAATACGTCATGGAATATAGAAATCGGATTAAATATAGTTTCCGATCGTTTCCCCGTCCATAGACTTGCGCGTCGTTGCGAGATCATTAGCTATAGAATAATATATTAGGGTAAGAACCTGGTATTTATTATGCTCGGCTGGGTTTCCCTCAAACCCTGTCAACAGATCTTAAAAATCGATTCTATAGGTCGCGACTATTAAATTTAACAAAAATAAATAAAAATAATAAAATCCCCGGTGTATTAGTTTGTATTTTTATTTTTTTTTTTTATGTTACAGTCTACACCAGAGAGTTCCCAAACTGATTGAAATTTTGATGGGTCGCGTTTAGTTTTGAAATATATTAATTTTTTTTTTTCACCGAAGAACACTAGAATCATTTTAGAAAGTAATTTTTTAATAAATTAAATATTTAAATACAACTTTATACAATTCCAATAAATTTATTTTTAATACGAAAATCGTTAAGTTATAATTACTGTTAACAAAAATGCAGGTTATTAGTATGTGATGGGTCGTCAAAATAAAAAAAAAAATATTCGAAAATGAACCGTATCATGAATAGTTTGAGAACCTCTGGTCTATATACTCATTTTTCAATAAATCAACGCTAATGTAGCTCATAGGAAATTAAACTGTCGATATTTCAACAGTAATTTCGAATGGCGATTGATGAAAAATTCTCAAACGCAAGATCATAAAAAAAAAAAAAAAAAAAAAACAGAAAATCCCGGTCCACCAGGAGTGGTGTTTCGCTCAAACGGTAACTCAAAATATTTCAACCGGAAGCACTTAAATGGGGAGTTTTTTTCAGAAAGGTCCGGAGTACCGACCTACACATACTAAACCAATTATAACACGCGTGCGGTGTGTGGCAACTCATAATCTTTAGAACACTTCGGCCTCGTTCGATTTAAAATCGAATAATATTTTTTGTATTCGTAAAACGAAGAAAAAAAAAAATCACACGTAAAGTCCGGTCAATTAGCCACTACAATATAGAACACGCAACGGCCTATGCCCTCGTGGGGTGTGTATGTGTATGTGTGTGATATAATTTAAAGTATAATTAACAAAGCAAATTCAACACTTCGAGCGTTATTGTTGTAAATTGTCCGGGGCAATCTGTTATATTATGTTCTAATGTCTGTTGGTAATCGATACACGTCAGCGGCCGGATTGCGTACACCCAAACGCCTTCGTGTCAAATACAATTAAGTTATTTTTAAATACCCCGTGACGTAACAATTTTTCGGGTTTAGTAACATATTTGGTACGACCGTTAAAAAAAACGCCGGCCGCGTTTACTGTTTTGTAATAGAATCGTAGAGCCGAGCTTTTGATACTTATGAGCCGTTTTTCGGGCGTTTCGAATACACTACGCCGAACAGTTATTGCCGTGACTTGGTACGACCGCGATTGAAGTTTGTGTTTTAACGAAATTACCCCACGACTTTCACCGTGACAAAATTTAATATGACGTGTATATATATATATATATATATAAAAGTTGGTATTTATTTAAACGTATTTCGCAAATTATTTAAAAACGCCGGTCTAGAAATACTACGAAAAGCCAACGATTGCTACATTTCAGAATTCAGACCTTTCATTTCCGGGTTCGTCGGGTCGACATGATTAAACCATTATTGTTCTCGGTACCCAGTTTCTTATAATAAACGATCATCGTAATAACTACACGTCGTCGTCGTCGGTGAATGTCTACACCTATCCGGTCAAAAATAAATAAACCAAAAAAAAATTTTTTTTTTTTTTAAAAACTGCCGTTTAATGAAATTTTAAACTATTACGAGTACGAGTACGAGTACAATATTTCTACTCGAATGATAATATTAAAATGAGCATATTCGGATTTCACAGATTATTCTACTCAATTGTTCTGTTCAATGGTCTTTTTTTTTATTATTATTATTCTTTTAAATTCAATATAACATTTTTAAATATTTCGATAAACTATACAATTCCATTACAACAAAATAAAACCAATTATTTGTAACATAAAAAAGCGAATTATTTGGATATACGTATTTCATGCCAACCATAATTAAAATTGTATAATTTCCGAAATATAATTTTTGGAATTATTTGCGAATATATACACTGCTGTTGTTTTATGAATTATTATTTATTTTCGGTACAACGTACGTATTTTATGTATTTTTAAAACGAGCTGTTGAGGTTTTAATAACGAACACATGTTTCCTATATTTACGTCGATAATAACGACCGATTTGCGTCCACGATCTGGACTAAATTCCAGCTGAAATTCGTAAATCATAGTTGTTTTATAAACGATTCGTTGCGACAAAATTTGGGGGATAAATCACGATACGACATCCTACTTGTACTTTTTGGATTTTTTTGCCATTTTTTAAAATGTACTATTCAACTACTTATAATGTATTTGAACTCTATAGTCGCGCCTACAGACAATAAATGAACGGCGAAAGAGTATGGTAGTGATACACGGTACACAGTAACTATAATAATATATGCTCACTGAACTGCAACACGCGTGCCTTTAAATCTGAAATGTATTATTATTGATACGATTCCTATTATGGCTTTAAAACAACTATATGACGTGTTGAACATATTATGCACAGCGAATGAATAATGCGTGATTTCAATCGCAGTAATGATAGTGAGGCTAGTTAAAAAAATTAATTTCGAAACGATAAACGGTTTCGTCAAAATACATACTAAAGAGCTAAACATTCATCCAAAAATTGTGACGTCTGTAGGATTAACTGCGACAACAGATTCAAACAGGCTAAAACTTTAAGGTTAATGCAAATGAAAACCAACGTTATGCGTGTAAAATAAAACCACGAAATATTGACGTTTTAAACTCGAGATAATAAAGTTCAGTGCGCCTGAAATCGTCTAATTTCAATTTTGATTCCAGATGATTTAAACGTTTAAAAATAAAAATTGAAATTGGCCTATTGCGGTTATGTACAGCGTAAATAATTATTAAAAATTGATATTACGTTTCATTTTAGAAATAAATGTTAATGGTAAAAATTATGTTTGGGATACACGTGTGGTTCCAAAACAAAAAAAAATTACACTGCATATAATATATACAATATACGCGTTACGTGAAAAAGACGATGTCGTTCGTTATCCTAGAAAACCGATTTTCGTCACGCATTATATAAAATTCTTCGTAGTTCTTCGTGAATAAATTTGTCGCGACGGACGAAATCTACAAGTCATTAATATAAATATTAGGTGTACATTTGGCACGAGAAGCGGTTTTTCAATGTAAGATCAATAGTGTAATGGAAAGTAGATAAACTGGTATGAGATCATCTAAGCTATAATAATCTAATATTCTAATATTCTAACATCTATACTTCCGAACATTTTATTGGTATAATAGCATTGTACTCTGGGTGACAACAATTATTATTAAATATCGATCGAGTTGAAAATAATGTGTGTTACCTCCCCGAACACCACGCCACTCGACAATAAATAAAATCTAATAATGGGATGTGAGTTTTACAACAACCGTCAGAATTATAGTACGGATTAATATTCTCTTAAAACGTCTAAAATATGATGCTAATATGCTCTAAAAACTCTAAAAATATTCTCCTTATTCTCCTATATTTACTTCAAAGTTCGAAAAATAATCAATGCACAACAAAATAATAGTACATAAATGCAATTTGTTCGGTTTTGTTTTGTACAATATTCCTTCAATAGTTGTTCAAATGAAGAATAAACACGCATAATGGATTAATTGCACTATAGTAGCAGTAGGAATATAAATCAACAACATAATATCTATCAGTAAACGTAAAAATCAATAATCCTTTGGTATATTTTAAATATAGCAAAATTTGTATAACAACTACTGAATAGTATTACTATCACTGCCGTGATACTTCCATAGAAAAAGTGATTTAAATATTTATAATTTTTTTTTTAAATTAATAATAATGATTTCAAAATTACAATGAATAAGTATATTATTCTTGCAATTTACAAAATATGCTAAATAAGCTAAATATTCCCTAATCGATGAAATGTTATTCTTAAATATGCGAAAGAAAAAAAAGAACAAAAAAAAAAACGTTTTCCCGTGAGCTTTGTGTTAAATAAATCGTCTACTTATTTTTAATCACGTAAGACTGCATATTTATTCGATAAATAAATGCAAAAACATATAAATCCGGACTACAGTCACGGCCGGGTATAATATGTTGTCGCCGCGATAGTAATCCCTCTATGCACAACGATAATACCTACACCCGGATAGGAATTATTGAATTACGGTCATTGTATTACTGTCTGTCTCGTCTGTTGTTGTGTAACCGATTTTTATTGCGTATCTTATAAAACACGCTTACAGTGGTCTACGATTACAAATTGTCAGACTACGATGATGCATTACATTAACCTATGGCGTTTCCTACGGTGCGTTATAGTTAGAAGATACGATCGGGTGGGTAAAAACAAGAAAAAACTCGAACAAGATTATAATATCTTATTATACTTGCTAAACGGTGCGGTTAGGTTGCTGAAAACGACTTTTCGAAACAGTCGTGTGTGCGGCTTTAGTTCCGAACACAATACCAAAGTAAACCAAATAAATCTAAACCCTATCGTATAAAAAAAAAAAGAAGAAAAAAAACAATTTAATTCAGTTTACCTATTTGACTTATTTTTTTTCTCCTTCAAGACAAACGTATAGGTTATGGAAGAAATTAGAATTTTTAAAGTTTCGTCCTATATTGTGTTAATCTTTTGTGATTATATAAATCTAGTTAACCGTTGAGAAGAGTGTCAAAATGTATTAATGTATATTGCAACAAAATAAAAAACAAAAAACCTGTAATACACAACTAAACATTTTACCGAATAACAATCATAAAATAATACTTATACAACTCGGGCGTACGGTATTAATGATATTATATTACCGTCTTGTTATTTTTTTTTTTTTTTTTTTATCATGTAAGTACATATATTGTATACAAATAAAATACGCAATCGTAAGATTAAGAACGCACGCCTACTCTTGAATTGATAGTAAGTAAGTGTAGATTGAATTGATATAATATTACAGTGGACGAGATTGGTTTTTCGCTGCATTTACAAAAGAAATCGTTAAATTAAAATTGTCTGTTGAATATAATATAAATAGTGTAAAAATATAATATCGAAGTACATAATTAAAATATAACAACGAATGCAATAGAAATCGCATTGTTGTTATGCTAACCTAAACTAAAACGGAAATAATTTACAGAAAGTATCACCGGAAAATTTATGATTACGCGCCGACGAATAAGAACAACAAAACAAAATCAATATATATTAAAAAGTAGCGACTATTTTATTGTAATTTAAATTTGAAAAAAATAAAAAAAAATGTCCAACATTATATTAAATTGCGATAATTCCGCATATATTTAAAAGCGACGACCACGTAATATTCGATATACGAGTGTGTAAATAAATGGACAATTTGACACGGATTCGCAAAAGAGTAGGCGTTTTAGGATTTCTTTACGATTGAAGAATATTAGTCGTGTAAACAACGATGCGAATAAATCCAAGAAACGATTGTTTAATTCTCTATTCGGTAAGCGCTTTTTTTTTTTTTTGTTTTTATAAAATGACGTTAATTATCGCGTTCGAATTAAAAATAATAATACACTACTGTAAAATTTAAACCGAGATGTGCGAAGCGATATGATTGTTCAACGTCGAAATGGGCGGCCTACATAATATAATTCGTCGTGTTTCATTGTACAGGATACGAGTAGTGGTGGGTACAGTACGGTATAATATTGCGATCACCGATGAGAAATTTGAAACTACAAATACGCGGGAATTCGGAATCGTAATATGACCAACTGATATTGCCAACTCTTTGAATTCAATCGAACAATAATAATATTCACAGCACGATGAGAAATAGTCGAATTTTAAGGTATTATTATAATTATATAACTTTTTTTTTTTTGGGGTGGAGGGGATTTTTTTACAGTTAAAAATTCAAATGTACAAGTACGATAAAAAAAAAAAAAAAAAAAAACTAATTCAATATTAGATATCTAAAGACGAATTATTATCTAAGCGTCGTTGTTCAACTACAACAAGCATAGTCGCGTTACGCAATAACCGACCAACGCGACCTAAGGTGATACGCGGATGAAACGTATTTTTTTCGACAACACGCATGTCGTTTTACTACCAACGCCTACTCTGGTTATAGTGTTCGGTAGCAATTATAATATTCGGAATTTTAAACGCGATATTTTCTCAAATCGTTTTTAAACTATTACGTATCGTAGAAGAGTGTACCGGCAGCACGGCATTGAACCGCACTAGACGTCGAGGAGTAATAACGGTCGCTGTTGCCTCCCGTCTCCCTCTGGCAGAAATCATAAGTATTGGTGCCACGTACGGATGGGTCTATGGGTCTTTTGAGATTTATAAGACGGGGCTCAGTCTCCCGCGGTTCTTATTCAAAAGAGCATTCGTATCTGGCACGCACTCCTGCGGAATATTAGCTTTATCTTCAACATTATAACAATTATTGTATGACGGACAATTTAAGGGAAAATAAAATAGAGAATATTATATGATGAGAGAGAGAGTCCAGTTACTGTACAACCAGTTTTTTTTTATCTAATCAAATTTTGCTTAAACCGTTTTAAACTACCATGCAATTATTTTTATTTAAAATATTTTCTATAAAATCAAAAGAACAAATGCAGGAAACCAATTAGGCTCATCTTATGTTTATCTCTATTTTTTTTTAAATATTTTTTTTTTGTTTTTAAGTAGGTGTGTCACGATGGGTTCTCGCGTACGTTTGCATAATAATATATACGCGGCCGACGTTTAACGCAAAGATTTTTATCGAAATTCAAGAAACGATTCGGGTATTATTTTTTATATTCCGGCGATATTTCAAGGCGACCGTATAATATTGTGTTATATGATTAATGACAAACAATTATGTGTTTTTATTTATCACTATTGTATGTTTCGCACTCATAACGGGGTTTTACGTGCCCGGTTTTATTCGCTATCGGGTCTATAACTATAAAAATTAAATAAATTACGTTCTCTTTGTGTCTGTGTCGAAACCGCCGTTGTCGGCTATCGGTTTTCGAATATTCCGTTGTAAACATCTTCTTGTCGAAACGCAACCGCCAAAGTTTGCGACCTTACACGGGTATGCGCCATGAATGATTTGCATGCGAAAATATTATTATTAATATTTTTTTTTTTTTTTTTTGTTTGCTTTGCATATTATACTACTGACGCGCACAACTGATTCATCGGATTTGCATATTTATGTAATAACAATAATTTTTAAACGGTATTCACACGCGGAGGTTTTTTTTTTTTATATTCCAATGAGAAGTCAACGATAAAACATTTATATTGTAATCTATATTATACTCGCACGCTATAATACGTGTGCCTATAAGTGATGGGAAATATCAGGATTTCGGATTTTAAATTCCGGATTTTGGATTTGATAATCTGCATTTTTATCCGAATCCAAATTTCGGTTTTTAAAATTGTGATTTTAAATTCTTTAAATAACTAATTCCTCATAAAACTATTATTATAATTATCAATGTTTTTAATATCAGAAATTCTAAATCCGGATTTATTAGATTTCCGTATAATACGGATAATACATCACTAGTGTCTGTATCGCATTTAATCATACATAGGTTGTAACATTTTAAAATCGATTTGAGAAAATATTATAAAATATTGTATTTATACTACGCTTATTCAAATTCACTCTGTTGTCAATAATGTATTTATACACCTCTATTCGCTATTCGGTGCAAATCATGAACACATTTTAACAATAATAACTCGTTATTGTAATTGCGGTAGTTATGATGATTTCTAAAATATATAATCACAATTCGAAACGACCAAACTCTTTACAATATAAAAATTAATAATCACATAATATAATAGATTGTCGTGATATTATTAAATCGCCGCTACTGGCGGGCAGAGTACTGACGAACGCGTGTCGAGTAAAGTAATACCGCGATCGAAAACATAGTAATACCTACTTTGAGTTAGATGGGATTTATTCCGCATTAACTAAATAAGAAAGCATTAAATTAAAAAAAAAAAATAAAAGTATTCTATTGAATATAAATTAAAAATCGAGTAAAATATAATATAGGTATGTCGTAGAACGAAATATTATATGTAACAGAAAATATGATAGAAATCGAACGAAATATTAACAATGGAACGTATTTTTGAATATGAAATTAATATACAGGATGAACACACAGAGAGTGTAGGTAGCACACAATTTCGTTTTCGCGTGTCGTTCTACGGAGATTATACAAATGTACTGCCAGTTACTAAAGTAATGTCAATCTCTCAAGATTTAATAACATTTGGTCGAAATTCGAAATTCGAAAAAGAAAATGTCCAATATAATAAATTTTTTTTTTAACTTTGATAACGAGTGAGATTGTGCTTATTTACATACGTTTAAAGGAGACGGCCACATTTTTCGATATATTTATATACGCATAATTAAGGCTGAGATTTTGTCTACAATTGCATATTTTTTCAAGTATTCCAAAACGTAGGCCCGTAAAAAGAAAATGTGTTTTGGGTGATACTGGTTATTTTTTTATTTTTTTGTATATTTGTGTATTTGTTTGACAAATTTATCCTAAAATGCAGTTTTAGGGAATTTTTTTGACGATTTTACGGCTTAGTTTTTAGAGCGATTGTTTACAATTTTTTAATACGGTGAACGTAAATTTTCGATTATAGATGGGCACACATCAAACGCGCACCTGCGCGAAGGGCGGCCAGCAAAAAAATAAAAATAAAAAGTTAAAATATTAAAATATATTTTTTAAATTATTATTTCAAAACGAATGATTAAGAAGTAGTTAAAAAGTAATTAAGCCGAAAGATATATCCACCGAATGGCGTAAAATACTATTTAAAAAAAACAAAACAACACTTGTAAAACAATTTTTTTTTTTTTTTTTACTATTTAAGCTAGTTTCACCTTACTTTGTGTGTTTTCAGGCATTTTTTCGATATTTTAATGCATTGAAATCCCAACCCTACTAATAATAATAACAACCCATAATATTATAATCTATTGACAATTATTGTAATCATGTGTTTCGAAATAACAATTACTTTATAATAATTCTAACCTAATTTTTTAATTTATAAAAACTAATATTTAACGGAATTAACATTAATTTGTATTATTTTAATGAAAAGAACTAATTAAATAATAAATGCCGGGGCGGAAGTAATTAGAGACTTTCAATTACAAGGTAAAATTCTTTACACTGCATATACAACCCCGGATTTACTTAAATTGAGCATTCCATTACCGCTGATGACACAGTTTTAATACCCAAGGTAATCAAATTCCTCACGGCAATCTACTTTTTTACATTTTTTACTTGATCATCCATGTATACGTACATATATATCTACTATAAAGCTCTGGTCTTCGATTTATAGTGCATATGCGCACGTTCTATTATCTAAACATTTTAATTATATACCTTTTTGCGTATCGTTTAATATTTATTAAACATTTTCGATACGTATTGCAGTATTACGTATAACGATTCTTAAAGGAATACTATGACAACGCATTTTTTACTTTAACGTTTGATAATACAAATGTATGGTAAATATCTCTGAACTGTACGTACCACCGTGTACGTCTATAATTTAAAGCGCAATTATAGTAGAAATAATATATTTAACATTTTTATTTTATGCATCGGTGTGTAAATATATTCAATTTATAGGTACGAGTTATTACGGATGCAAAAAAATTCATAATTTCTGAAGGATAAAAAAAAATTTAAATTCGTTGTTTATTTATAAAACTCGTAATTATGTATTAAACAATCATGATTAAAAACGCCTCCGGGTACAATACTCGAATAGAGAGATATTTTAATAATATATATATATATGCAGTCTGGTGAATCATATTGCATACGTAAATATGGGTTTTATTACACTAAAACGCGATGGGCTGTATCAAATTGATTTTAAAAATTGGTTACAATTGATGTACATATAAATGTTCAATATATTCTTCAATATGTGTTCGATAAGTTTTGCTAGATTTTGAAAATAAAATAAAAAGGTAAAAATTCATAGGTATAAAATATAGTAATAATGTCGGCATTATTAAAACTAATAAATCGCTTCGCTTTCCTCAGTATACGAGGCATTGTTTAAGTATTATTGTCGGTTTGATAGTAACAACAATTAATCGTTATATACATTATTTTGCTTTTACTATGATGTGTTTTTTTTTTTTTGTTTTGTCCAGAAATCTGTCTTTCGATGCCAATGATTTATCGTAGTACGTACAGCGTACGAACTAAATTACTCTATGTATCCTGCCTTCACGACATCTCACCTACAGCCAATGGCCTACTTACCAACTCAGCCCTGTACGGGGAGTGTAGCGACATTCCGAAGCGTATTCCGGCTGCCCCATATTTTTCGCGATTATATTATTTTTTTCGTATTTCCAGACGGCTTTTACAGGACCTAAACGTGACCGTTTTATGATTGTTTCGAGAAGGTTCCCAGTTGGTTTCCAATGGGCCGTCTCGGGAACGGTCTGAAATCGGACATACATAAGCCTACATAAGACCAGCATAGTCCTTCCCAAGACCAATCCGGGATCTAAACGGGAGCTTACAGTCAAAGTCGTAAAAGTCCGGAAAAACCGTCTCCGGGATGTCCGTATATTTTAAAAGAAAAAAATGGGCGCACTTCACATGGCGGGTGTCGGTATTGGCGAAGGCACTTCGTTTAATGGATAGATTAATTACTCTTTTGGGTACTCTTGGTGGATCAATTGAATTTTAAAAAGAAATGATAAATCACTTTTTTCAATAAAACGATTCTAAGCTGAGAAAAATTTTAAACTGCTATAAAAAAAAATTGTGAATTTTGAAGATTTTTTGACCGTATTTAGAATAAAGTAAATTAAATATTATAAAAAAATTCCCGATCTCAAAATCAAAAATTTCCCACTTTAAGATTTAAAACCTTGAAAAAATCAAGATGTCTATAAATTTTATCTCATTTTATGCAAAAATGTCAGGTCTGTAGAACAATTCTTTTTGGAATTACAAAGAAATAATAAAACTCGAGTTTGACAAAATCGTGTTTTTGCCGTTTTTTCTGCTATGTTGAAAAACTAATATGTAAATCGAAAATTGACCTAATTAAGTACCAACTAGACAAAATTTTCTACCGAAAATAGAATAGGTGTATATAGATCAGAGGAAATTTCCCGGTAGAAAAAAATGTTTACAGCAAAATAAAAAAAAAAATAAACATCATTGTAAACCACAAGACCCCTCCGCTCAGAATCTAAAACCGATTTAAAATGGATTTATGACAAGTGCCTGTAATCATCGTTGAATTATTTATCGGTTAAAATCATAATAATCGCGTTTTTTCTTTTCGAAATCGAACTCAATTGTCCGATAAATCAATTACTTATTACTAGAAGATACCTCGTATACTGTACTAAATTGCAATTGCATAACTCTCTCGGTGCGTGTTTATTACCCGTATACATTATAATGTAAGTATACCAATAAAATGTCCGCTATAAGTCATCGTTATAAATCATTGGTCGGGTCGTGTATTTTACAGCAGCTTTATATATTACATGGACTTCACATGGTTCGGATGCGCGTCAATGCGAGACGATCGACGCGCGTCTAATTTAAACGTCAGCCGTCGGTAAAAAAAATGTGGAAAAAACGAGAAAATAATAATAATAATAATAATCACTGCCCGTGTAAAACTTATTCGGAGACTTCTACGCAAAATTAATCGTACAGACGATTACCGAGCAATAAGATGACACAGCTACAGGTTCACAACTCCGTAGTGTTCGCACATGCAATTGTTCGGGTAACCATATGTAATAAATCGCATGTAAACCGTATTAAACTACAATTATTATTATTTTTTAAAGACATCGCGTGATATTTATAGTTTTTTTTTTTTCTTGCGACAGTGCGGTTTTATTATTTAACCGGCCGAGACCTTGAAAATAGTTGTAGTTTCTTTCGTCAAATGTCATTAAAACGAAATGTTTTAACGTTAATCCCATGCCGTTTTAGTATATAATTTTTTTTGTTAGTAACAAGTATATATTTTTTTTATTTTACATATATATATATATATATATATATATACATAAATATCAATTGTAGGTACTTGTATAATATCAAAAATAAATAAAAGTCGAACTGCCCGAAACGTCCAATAATGAACTGGGTACCTCTAATAATAATTAATTTTACCTACATATTGTAGTAGAGTACCATCTCTAATAATTATTTGTAATGTACGAACGATTGTTTTTTTCCGCGTTATAGTAAATAAACGACGAGAATTTTAGTTAAAAATTCAAATTTTTCCAAAAAAATTTGTAAATAATTGATTTTGTGCAATACCCAAAAATTACAAAATATAATAACAAACATATTTATTTTGCGATTTAAATTGCTTTCAACGCGTTAGTTGTTACCGATAATATCAGAAAATCAATGGGTTTTCGCCAAGTCGGGCATATTTATTAATCAAATAATAAGAATTTATAAAATAACACTTTATTCGAGTTTCCTAAAAATTTCTTATATAAAATCGTCGGTCTAATATAGTATATTGAACCATTGAACCACTGGACCTATAATATTGTCTTGTTAATTATAATAATCAAAATATTTTAATAGTTTTAAATTTTGTTAATTTTATTTGGACGGTAATCAAATAGGTAATACATTTTTTAAAAAAACAAAGTAGTCAAATTATTTAATGAGTGACAAACTGACTAGTGATGATATATTGATTAGTATGGGTTTAAATAATGTAAAAAAAACATTAAACGATTAACCGCGATACAATAAAAAAAAAACCTTACAAAATTGAGCATTTTTTTTTTTTTTACGCCAATCTATCGAGTTATGACGTATATTTTCAATTAGTCGCTCAAACAACATTGAACGTTTTTTTTTCTAATTTATTATATCTGTCTTTATAATTTTTTAAAAGGAAACTAGTTTTGGAATACTAATTTGTTTTAGATAACGTATTAATCAATACGAAACGTGTGCCTATATACTCGTATATATAAATGTATATTATATAATATCTTCTTAGTGTTTAATTGTCGTAAACCCATAAAACGTTAATAATATTTTTACCCCGAGACGCCCAGAATAAGAACCGCTCAATTCAATTACAGAGACCGTGGTTACATGACGACCTCGTAACTCTTGATAAATTGATGACAAATTAAAATAATACAAGACTTTTAAGGAACTAAAGGAAAAGACGAGCGGATTAGAACGGGAGAATGGGAGTTGTGATCTTGGGAGTTGTTGATTTTTGGTCGATGATATTCTTACGCGTATTTCTTCAACCACACAACAAAATGAACAAATTATAGTCTACTGCAGACAACTTCAAATATATCTTATAATTATAAAAAAAAAAAATAAAATAAACATAAAATAAAATTATAAAAAAACGACGATGATTTGATCAAAAAAAAAAAGTGAATACAGTGGAAATTACCCAAATCCGAAATTTATTTCAGCGATTATCTATCAATAAAATAATGTCTCACCTATACACGATTATAACCTATATAGATGTATATAGAAAATTCCACCAAATACCGTACATACAGCTCAAGTTCAAATCCATTTATTATTAGTAGTATTTTTTTTTTTTCTAATCTCCAACACAATGTCACGATGTTCGTGCAGACACATCAGTTGGATGTAATAATCGAATCAGCCGTGCGCTTAAAAAAAAAAAAAATTTAAAAAAATACCAGTTCACATTATTATAGGTACGAACAAACGGGCGAGCAGCGCGCGTTGCGAAAAAGGTGGGAAAAAAAAATTAGAAATGAAAAGCGAAAGCGTATTATAATAATTCCGTTTCTGTGCCTCGCAAATACCTCTCAAACATAATTTATATATTATATTATTACTTTAGAGATGATATTAAAATAATAATAATTCAATTCCGGACCATACACATGTCCTATATGAACACTGTACAGGGCGCTTTATTTATTTATTTTTTTACGGTTTTTATCAATCGTATACGTTTTCAAAATCGCACTCTTATTCCGTACACCGCACGTTTTTAAACGTGAATATTCGCTATGAATAACACTATAGTATTAGCGAATTTACCATTTAAGAGAACATTTAGACGATTACGGAATAATGTATTTGCCCATCTCCCTAATACTCTTCCGGGCTGCATGTGATTAAATGCAATTAGTTGAATAAAAAAGCGTACGCGCAACGAAATATTAAGAAAAATATTATTTTATCGAATCTGTATAATGCAAGTGGTCGAAATGATCGAACGAATAAAATAAATATCCAATATCCTTTGTTCCTTTTTGTAGTCCGTACAAAAGAGGAAAGTAGGATAATATACTGTTTTCAGTGGTGGTTAAAAAACTAAATAATTATCCCGACCGCGCCTTAGGCATATTGAACTAAAAAATATATATCTAATTTTGAGTAACATATATATAAAAAAAAAAAATAATAAATCATGAAAAATCAACGTTATAAATTTATATTTATTTTTTATCGTATACAACGTATGCCTATTGTTATAATGCGACTATTTTAAACCGATCGGGTTCCCCGGCAAAAGGAATGCATTCCGTTCCTCGTTCCTCGAAAATGTTAGTTCCGTTCTCGTTCCAAATTATAAAACGAATACTCGTTCCACGTGTACAGACCACCGCTGTAGGTGGGAAATACGGGAGATGTAGAATATAAGGTGAGTAATTTAGTTTATATACTGGTAGCAACAATAAATCGTTACAATCGAAAATCGAATCCGAGCGGAATGTACGAGTCGTGTTTTTTCCCATTGTAGCCAAAGTAAAACCTACTATAGGTAATCGAAAGAGGAAACCCCCCCCCCCCCCCCGAAAAAATAGAGAAAAAAAATAAATATACAAATAAAACAAATCGCCTTGTGCGCGTATTATGAATAATAGTAATTTATCATAGGCGTACCGAGAATGCACATATTATAATACGTACGCGGGCCTACGTGTATATATTGACGTGCACAATATCGAGGCGTACGTCGGCGTTAAAGTCTCTTTAATGATGCTCGAGCGTATTATACGAGGCCCCGTAGGCCTTCCTACACTTATAAGTATATCGCGTTTACATACAATTATTATAATATACGTATGGATGAGATGTATGCCTCGTCTAAAACATCTATACACGCCGTTTAATAATGCGCTCGCGATATTATAAAATTGCCTAAATTATTATAATATTACTAGCTTCGACATTGCTGGATATTGCTCGTGTATTATTGTCCTGTCCGTGTCACTATTTAAAAAAAAAATTAATAGTTGAAAAGCGGACAGTGCCCCCCCCCCTCGCCCTTCGGCATACTAAAAGTGTTCTACAGTTTCATTTCGACTGCCGATCAACAAAGATGATTCAATTCACAACTGATATACGACATTTTTTTTTTTCTTTTGTTGTCTGGCGCGTGTAAACAAATCAAAGCTGACGGTTTTACGTGTTTTCACTTGTGTTACCAGCACAGCACAGGGATCGCACAACAATAATTATTAATAATGGTTTTTATTTTAATTTTTTTTTTCATCCGTGTTACCTAATAAAAATCAACAAAAATTAATTCGATTTTTGTACTAAAAATACATAAAAACCGAATTTTAAGGGATGGCGTTCAATAGGGGGGGGGCGGTGGATTTCAACCTATAGACATTCTTCTTTCAACGCGGGACATTTTTCAAAAAACCGCATACAAATCGCTCCAGTGGTTTTCAAGTCTACGAATCTTACACAGACGTTTTACAGTTTTATATATTTAGATATATTTGTATACTTTATTAATTGGATATTATAGTTATATGCGTACGGTGTACCCATGGGCGCCAAGTTTTCTCAATTTCACGGGGTGCCCAAAATCGGAGGACGTGTTTAGGGGAGCGCGACAGCGCTTTTAGTCCTAAATCGACTAAAATTTACACCGTCTCCAATCCCCATAATCATTATCTATTTAAAATTTTGAAAATAAAGTTACATAAAATAAAACAAATAGACAATATACATAATAAAAACTGCGGAGCGCGTCGATTTCCAATGGTCGTAACAAGTATAATATTCTCTTATTTTTCGTGTATAATTTATAATAATATAAAAGTATTATAAATATCACGAGTGCGATAACATATAAATACGTATGTTATAAGATAACCATAGCACCACAATTGTCTAATAGTGATGGGAAAAATCCGGATTTGCCGAAGTTCAAGAACCGGATTTTTGGATTCCGAAATCTGAAATTTTCTATATCCTATTTTGAAATCTAAAATTTGGGTTTGACCGTACAGATTTCTATTTTTAAATATTAAAATCAAATCCTTAGATAATTTTTTTTTTTACATTATAAAATAACTTGAGTAATTTTATTCACTTTAAGGTGTGCAACCGTAAACAATTTTTATGAATAAAACAACGTTTGCCGGGTCAGCTGGTAATATATTATATAAATTAGAATGTAACATATATGATTTTTTTTTTTTTTTTTACTTGTTTTTAAAAAAAAAATAAATTGTTATTTTTGATATTTTTTGAATTGTAAAAACGTATTTAATGCTATTAACAATATGATAATAATAATAGTTATATGATAAACGAATTAAAGAATATAAAATCGCAATATTAAAAACCGAAATTCGGATTCAGATAAAAATCCGGATTTATGTCACATCACTATTGTCTATTAATAGTTTATATTCCCTTATTTCATTGTTAGTTTAAATTATAAATGTATTTTTGTTTATTGGAGATTTTAATTTTATACGTTATGTGATTTATACTATACCATAATATACGTTTCAACCCTGATTATTTTAGCGGCCCACGCACGGTGAGTTAATAATAATCAAAACCTTCGAACTAATGTAATATCGCGGTAATAATATTTACGTATTGTTACTTTTTTTATTTTTTTTTTTTTTTTATATTTCATTGGGTGCTCGAGCACCTCGATAATCGGCGCCCATGGGTGTACCTATCTATACGTATGTAAAACGGTCTAGAAAGAGATAATGTATATCGTTTTTTTTTTTTTTTTTTTCGGTTACGTCGGGCGACCGCGCCTTGTACCGCGGTACGGTGAAAAAAATAATAATAATCTTAAAATATTATACGGGCGTATAGATAATATGAAGAAAAAAAAACGCCTACAAGATAAATTATTACAATAATACGGAATTATGCGCCGACGGGGATGTGCGTGCATAAAATATAATAATAAAAAAAAAAAAAATAAATAAACGCTCGCGACGAACGTGTACGTATAATATAATATTAATACTCGCGGGTGGGCCACGACCGTTGTCGTATGAAAAGATGAAAAGCCGACAAGTAAGGATACAGGAGAGGGATTTAATTTATATCCGTACGCGAGACGACGATAAATCGTTTCGGTGCTAACGAAAAAAATCTATTCCCGACGTTAAATTTATACTAAAAATAATATTAATTTGCGACTACGAAATAATTAACAAAACTGTCTGTGTTCGTAAAGAATTTTAACTTAACAAACGTATATATGTATGCTTTAGAACAAATCTTATCCATATAAATCGGGAAATTGTGCCCGAAGTTGCGTGATTTTTTTACAATTTTTGTTATAATTTCCATTTTAAACGCTTATAAAAAATAATAAATTGTTATATAGTACGTTCGACTCATTTCTTTTCTTGTGTCGAATTTCCGAATGTTTTTGCTGGCCCAGATAAATTTTATTCGCATAAAACCAAATTAAAACTAAACATTTCAAACGGCTATAATATATAGCTCACAAATTGTCAGAATTTTTTACAAATTATAGAAACGGCTCACGTGAGTTAAGTTAGGCGAAAATGTCAGCTGAATTACAACAAAGTAACAAAATTAAGAGTAACGGAAACCGTTATTACGTAAATTTGGCCAATTATTGAGAATACTGTTAGGAATATCGAAACTCATGGCCTCCTAACGTCCCGAACTAGACAAAATTTGCTATACGAGAAATCACCACTGAAGTTGAGGTCGGAGCAATATTTCTGGTAGAAAAGCTGTACATGGACTGACCAAAAAAAAAAACGCTCGCACACATCGTAGTAAGTAAAAACAATACGATTAATTTCCTCTCTACATTCAGAATCGAAATATATCGGTTTTCTTTAATACATTCGTAATATAATTTACGCGGAATAAAATATTGAACAAAATGTATTATTACAAATAGAATTTTACGTGTGGGCTGCCTAAATATATGTATCTAGCAACCAGTTACGTATGAAGCCTTTTTACCGATTAAAAAATTGATGTGATGATATTCTTGTTAACCTTTAATTTTACTAATTTTTTTTTTTTTAAGAATAAAATTTATATTTATTATTTATTATTACAGTGTTAATTTCATACTTTAAAAATATGCTATTCTTATTTTAAGGCTGGCGAATTCATCGATTAATTTCTTCATATGAAATTTGTTTACCAAATTCATGTTCTATGGATAAAATTGCCATGCCTGTTAATCTCTCTAATAATTTCATTATAAAATGCAATCATGTAGTGAATACAATTAAACAAAATTATACACATTAAAAAATGTATAATAAAAAAAAAATGTCGTTTTGAAGGTAAAATAATAATAACACTTTTGAAGCACAATTTTGAGGTCCTGGCGTAGGCACAGTACTCCGTACCATTACTACGCCACTGTTAATTACGATTAGGCGATTTTTCTATATTATGCTTATGTGTACGGTAAAAAACGTAAAATATAATTTTATACGCTCAAGTATACGTAAACTAATGTAAATTAATAATTTTTTTTTTTTTTTTAGTATAATCGGGTGTATCCCGTAGTATAATAATACTCCGACAACGTAATAAATCGTATTAAAGATAACGTCCCGTTTAAAAATAATTAAAAAAAAATAATAATAATAATAATATTGTATATAAAACCAAATAGCCTCTATAACATAATATTATACTATGCTGTTAACAATAATAATAATATAACCGATTAAAGCAGGAACGTCTAAAAATTACCAAAATCGGCCTGTCCGTACCGCGTTAGACCGGTTAGAGCGTTCTCGTCATCCTCACGATCCACAGTCCAAACCCAATCAACTAGTCACTAGCATTACACTCGAATAGTTAAGTTATAGTAACTACTATTTAACGATTGCGTACAAACAACGTGCGAGGTGGTTACTGATTTTAAATTGTACATGGAAAAAAAACTGACTACAGACAAACGAAAAGTCACATACGATAAGAATATCAAATTAAAATCAGTTTACCGCTGTTGAAAATTGAAAACTCAATTTAAATTTGCATATACCAGAACAATGCTGCTAGTTTGTTTTTTTTCTTTTATTTTTAAATTCGAATCGGACGCGGAGAAAAGCTTCAAATTCGAGTTACTATATATATATATATATATATTATCTACGACGAAAATAATATAATTGTAGGAAAATAAAAAATATTCCTATGTGCGTTTGTTCTACACAATTAGCCGCAATCAATTTATCAATAACGATACTAAATCTGTTTTTGTGAGCCCACTTTCCGATTTCTTATAGTAATAAAGGAGTATATTATTATTACTTTTATTACCTACCGAATCAATTCGATTATTATACGTTATGCAATTCTCGTTATTATAATAATAATAATAATAATAATAATAAAAAATAATAGTAATAATCGTTTATTTCTCATATCTGTTACCAGTAATGAAAATACTTATACATAATCAGTACTTACGGGACGGTTAATAGTTTCACGAACCCGAAACTTTAATCGTCTAAATAAACGTCGGTGTTTCGAAATAATTTTACCTTAAGAAATTATACGGTTTTGTATTGTACAGTTTATTATGTTTATCAGTAGGTAGGTACCTACGTACGTACGTACAATAATATATGATTATGTATGCCCTCAAATTTTATGATTCATCATAACTCATATTTGATTGGTGTGTAGTAAAAAACGTTATATTGCATTTTTTTTTTTTTTTTTATATATATATATTATATAAATTATGTACAAATACCCGCTTAATAATAATTTGTCGGCTTGTTAAATGCCATAATGAAATAAAAATATACATTGTAAAAGCAACTCGCGAAAATATTATTAATTTACGTACGAAAATGTATTTTTAATACCCAATCGAGTTAAAATAAAATATATATTTAGTTTGCGAGTTGCCGAAACGTTAAAATATATGGGGAAAAAAAAAAAGTTTCAAATATATAATTATAGTTATTACTGATATAACTCGCCCTCATCAACGCACAACTGTGTGTGAATTACTTATTTACTTATATTTAACTACGGCCCGGTGTTCACCTATAATAATATATACATAACATATAATAATAAAAAACTTTCATATATAAGTCTACAAGAACGGTTTTTATCTTTTTCTTTTGAATATCTAGATAGTTGATAGTTGAATAATATTCTTAACCAATTTACGTTTTCAATCGATTTTAACCAATTTAATAATCGGTTTGAATTAGCGTACATAATATCGCACAAATGGATATTTATAAAGAAATTAAATTCTATAAAATGTTGATATTTTTTATTACGTTTATATAACAATTCGTTTGGAATTAGGTTACGTATTAAAATCAGAGGTTGGGATTTTATAACACTTAATAAAATTGCATAAATAGATGCACTAATAATATTACCCTAAATATGGATAAATATACGTTAAAAATATGCAATAAAAATAATAAAATATGTACAAAGAAAGAAAAACAGAAAATTATTATTCATTAGTCATTTATCAATTTATAAATTTGATTAGCAATAATCGAGAAACACGTCTATTAAAATGTTTTACTACTTTTATTAATAAAAAATATTAAGATTTTGATTTTAATAATAGTTTATTTTAAGTAAAACGGGTAAAAATACAAAAATATCCAGAAAAAAAGCCCAGAAATAGTACTGAAATCTGAAAAAATCGCAAAATATGCGAGATCAAATTTTAGATTTCAGTTCCCCGAGGAGTCACGAAACGAATTTTAAGCATACTCTGCTATTTCTCACGAATGCTATAAAACCTCGGTTGTAAATAGTCCGCACTACGCCACTTCTTTAAGACGCGCCGGATTCATTTCATACACGGGACACGATACAAAATAAAGGACATAATATATCGGCGGTGATCGAGTGTATCGTAATAAACGGCACCTTACCAGCGTGACTATTATAGATCGTTAGATCGTTAACAAGTCTACGGTTACGCCTATAAAACCCACAGACTATTAGGTCGCAGCCCCGAATTGAGAAGACCGAGCAGATATAATACGGGGAACGGGGTCCCCGTACGCGCGCACGTACAAATTAACCGAGTGATTTTCCCTTTCGAACAAAGGACTCGTAATTATATACGAGCCAGACGTTCGCTTAACGACCGGAATGAAGATAATATAGCATAATAATAATAATAATAATAATACGGATCATACGTTACATATTTTTTTTTTTTTTTTTTTTTATCTAAGGTCCAAGTCAGTCTGATAAAAGTAATAAGGCGACGGGCCCTGCCGTTTAATAAACTATAATATAAGGTGACTAATTCGTCGTTGTTTTTTTTTTTTCACAACGTTTAATCGTATTGTTCTACTTGAAAACGATAATTGAATTCTTTCCCGACAAAACCCGAATCGTCTAATCCCGTTCAAATCGATACGATTAAAACGGCGCATTTAACTTTGACTGTTGTACCTGAATAGTTTTGTATTTATTTTTATACTGATTTATAAAACACATATACCGCACTAGCGTGCGCTAATAAATGATGACTAATCGTTGTTAAATTTGTATCGTTACTATACTGAACTAGGAAAACGAAAAACATATGATAGCTTTAAATTTTTAATAAAAATCCAGTGTATATAAAAAAAAAAAAAAAAAATTTTAAAAACTGAGCATTCCTAACGCGTTGGGTAGGTCACGGTTTTGAATGGATCACAGGGACAGGTGAGTCAGTGTATAATATCCGAAAGCTATTATTATTATTGCTTTCTAAACACGACTATACGCATAGTTGTTTCAATACACATTTTATAAAAAAAAAAAATTTCAATTTAAAAAAAAAAAATCATCTTATCGTTAGCTACGTTATCAAATAGTTAACTACGTTTTTTTTAAAAAAAATTTTTAAGTCTATAACAAATATAAATTTAACGGTACTTTAAAAAACCTTCTTTACTTTTAAATCGTCTCGTGTTATAAATATACAGAGTTACTGGACATTATTGTAGTGCATTTTATGGATGCAAGTCATACAATTCTCTCGTAAACGAATATAGATATTTTGTAAATTTCGATTAGTAATCGTAAATTATGTGCTACTGGTCCATTCTGAATTTCCGTTAAAATATCGTTTAATATAATAATATTGATAAAACTTAAACGATATTTTCGAAAACCAATTATAATAATACTGTGTATGTTTTGTTTGTACCGGCGAAAAAATTGATCGCGGTAATCAGCGCTGTACTTAAATGGTCTTGAAATACGCCTAGCAAATTGTTCACGTCATAATATTGAATATTACCCTCAAGTCGATTATTGTTACTCGAATCTACTAGACGGTGTATTGTAGTTCGTCGCCATTGTGTTAACTATATATTATGTTTTATATTACTTTTACCGATATTTAGCAATCGAGTGATATATGAATTAACGTTATATAACAGTTCCCGGGGTCGTGCTTGTCCGACGTCGACGTCGTCCGTTTGGCGCAGTAGGCAAATACGTAAAAAAAAAAAAAACCGTCGACACGAGTTATATTATTTAAATAACGACGACAATATTAAGCCTCATTACCAAAACCGTTACCAATTAAATGTAATTAATAATAATATGGTAAAGCCAAAAAAAAAAAAAAAAAAAATTGAATAAATAATTGCGTACGAGTCTATTAGGAGAAAGAGAGAGAGAGAGAGAGAGAAAAAACCTTTCAAAATAACCATTCGGACCAATGTTTGCAACATTCATAAACCGGCGGACTGCTTCTGCATTAAAAAAATGACGTACGCGTCGTTCCCTACGACCTGCCTCGCGGCTTTCGACCTGCCATTTACCATTAATACCACTGTGGGTAGGAGTTATATTCGATTTGTTGTTCTCGATCGATTTCTTCTGCCGTTTTCCGACAGTTTTTTTTTTTTTTTTTTTTAGGTCAGGAATTTTAAAATTAAAAAAAATTCGAGAATTGGACAATATTCGCGCGAATTGTTAAAAACAAAAAAAATCCACCCACCACCACAAAAAAAAAAAAAAAAAAAAAAACTATTCCGTGTCGGATTCGGCGATTTATAAACTCGCGGATTTTTTAAAATAAATTCATCGCTAGACAATATTGAAATAGGCGTAGCTTTGCAATCGATGAACACTATAAAATCTATTCGAACGCGTTAACCATATTTATACCCCCCCCCCCTTGGGTGTTAAGTCTTTTCGCATAATATAACGTATCTCCTAAATGTCGTTTGTATTCCTTGTTTTAAAAATTGTTTTTTTTTTTGTTTTAAGATTACAAAATATTAAAACGACTACGTGTTCTTATTATTATACCTATATACGAAATATATCCAATATTATCGTTGTTTGAATCGACTCGTAATACGCGTTGTTACATCATACAATACAATTTCAAATGGGAAAAAAAAATAAAAAAAAAAATTAAATCTAAATGTTCCGTGTTTCGTCAGTATGTATTATTGGTTAGGTGTATTCTCAAAACATTTACATAAATTGGTCGTACGAGTAATGCGACCAACAAAGAGACTGCACAGTACAACGGGTCAGCATGCACACACGAAACCGTCTAAGCCAGTATGTATATGTATAAAATTAAAATAAAAAAAAAAATTCTAACATTACATAATATTATACTATTGGAGATGGATCAATTACCCATGCAATGATATAAAATAAAATATTATTTAAAACTGGTTGTTTGGTAACGAAAATTCCGTGTGAATAAAAATAAATTCAAATCTTTCCGTCTCCGAGAATAAAAAATACGTGGGTACCCACCGCCTATAATAATAATAATGTATACGTCGACAAAAGGCAAATTTAGAGTCATAAATAATATAAAACCATAAGCAATTGCTCTTCTGGGCTGCAACGCCAAAACCGTAAGACGTAATCGATTAGCGTTACACATTATTATAATTGTTACGGGTGCAAGGACTTCATCATGACCTAACGAAAATTTAAAACATGCCTTAGAAAAATGTATGCCTAAGGGAAAAAAAATTTTCAAATATGAACTACGATCGCTTGGATATTATTTTACAAAAAAAAATATGCCCTACAAAAACTTAAAATACGATCTATACAAGAAAATTTAATTAGAAATAAAATTAGGCAGATATGACCCGTACGAATGAAGTATGGCGAATATATTTAAGTAAAATTATTTTCCTTTTTTGTTTTTGTTTTTTTTCATGCCACTTTGTGTACATGTAATAATCTCGACTATTGGGCGATATAACTGCCGGCCACGCGCAACAAAAAAAATGACAAATGGGAAGACGTTTTTTTTTTTTTTTTTTTTTTTTTTTTTTTATTAGGCCAAATTTAATACTAATGTCAAAACAAATGTACTTTAAAATACAAATATAACAAAATGTACTAGCGCGTCGATGTATTAATAACGGCGGTAGATACGGGGGAATCAGTATTTTAGCGCCTTCTCGTATAAAACATTTTTAATTATTACAATAAATCTGGGAACGAAACAATACACATAATAAGTTCTCAGCACTTTCCCATTCTACCGCGAACAGCATGACTACAATTACACTATAATATTAGGTTCCTGCAAAACTCGGATAATTCGAAACTCTTATTGATTGATCAAGTAAATATTGTGTACGTTACGGATTGGAAACCACAAAATCGTGAACCCGCGTACGCGTGTAAACGAAGGTGTTTTGTCCGATTTTCAAACCGAGTCTATGCCTGATAAACCCCGTTTAAAAACCAACGTTTACACCGGCGATAGGTTATCACTGGTAACGGCCCATTGGCGTGTAAACGCACCGAGTTGAAGTACCGATATAATAATGTTTATCGATTCAATCGATATCGTTGAAACCCGTACAAATCCGGCAAAATAGTCTTGCGTGATTATAGCGTACGGTTGAAGACGCCCAACTATACTAATCGTACTAATTGTCTGCGTAGACAATTGAACAAGAGATTTAAAATCCAATGCAAATGTTTGCGTTTATACACGAACGCTGTGGTATTATTATAACGAGCGATAACTATATAAATTATCGCACGAGTTATCGCCACGGAATTGTGCAATAAAAGCGCACGGAAATGTAAAATGCGAAATAAAATAACTATAAAAAGAAAGTGAGAACATATAATTGATTTATGTTGTAAATATATTAACGAAATGTAATGTCTTCGTCTATTAAACTACGGCCGAAATTACCGTATAATTGTATTGTTTCGTGAAAATCAGACAAGTAACTACTTGTTCGGCCACTCGTCTCATTTCTCGTTCGGTTTAAAAACATTCGCCAATTAAATTTAAGCGTTTACGTACTCGCAATATATTTTTTATCTCTCGGGTTTATGAAAATGATATATTTTTCAAGTACAATCTGTGTCCGATTGCATTAGTACACATTATCAAATATATAAATTGACCAAAATCCGAAATTTCGTATTTATATGAGTAAAACAACGTGTGCTGGATCAGTTAGTTTATTATATAAATTAGAGTGTAATATGAATGATTTTTTTTTTGTTGTACTTGTTATTTTTAAAAATAAATTTCTATTTGTGGTATTTTTTGTATTGTAAAAACGTATTCAATGTTTTACACATTTAACGCTATATTAACAATAAAATAGTTTAATAAAAAAACGAATTAAATAATATAAAATAGCAATTTTAAAAACTGAAACTTTGATTCGGATAAAAATCCGGATTTTAGTATCAGAAAACCGGATTTACATAAATGTGGGATTTCAAATTTCGGTATCCGAAAATCCGGATACTCAAATTTTGGCAAATCCGGATTTTTCGGATATAATTTAATAAAAATAAACCAAAACGCCGTTTTAACCGACTTATTATTCGTTTCGATCGGTGACTGGTAACTATAAAAAAATATTATTTTTTTTTAAAGAATAACCTATAGCTATTAGATATATAAATATTTTTTTTTTTTTTTTTTGATATCATAATTACACTTTGTAACGACATTTTAATACATTTTTTTTTTTTTTTTTTTTTTTTTTTATTAAAATCGTACAAAATATAACATTTCGAACGTATATTCCAAACAAAACCGAATGCCAAGCGCATTCCGATTATTGATATGCGGCGTAAAATAATTTAGAGAAAATCGTTATTTTCACGACGGTTTAGATTTTCGCCCGTATTCTTTATTTTATAGAAGCTCTCGAGCACAACTAATACACAAACGACAAAATAAAATGTTAAACCGGTTCGCGCAAACGACTTGATGCGATTAAAAAATAATAGAATTTAATTTTTTTTCAATTCAAAGAGAGTATATCCGCCTGTGATTTATCGAAATTAACAGATTTGATTAACATAATTTTTATCGAAAATAACTACAATTCAAGGTCGGTATGTTTAAAGCATGTGGTTTTTTTTTTTAGTAATAATTTAAAACATTTTTTATAATAAAATATTTACAACAAATTAGATTCCGAGCGTAACGATAAAAACGTATTAATTTTACAATAATGCCGCCGTGTACACTTGGTTGGAGTAGAATTTGTCCAATATTATTTTTCTCGGTAACTCTTTGGACTGTAAATTGGACACGAAATATTGTACTTCGGAAAGTAACCCTCGGACAGCCATTTTTATTCGAAAACGAAAAAAAAACCGACACAATTTTACTATATTTATTAAAATATACACCAACAACTGACGAGTAACAGTAAAAATGTAAAATCCGCTAACTATAATTATTTAAAACCAAATAGGTTACGACGAGAACGTATGAAAAATACAAATTTAATGACTTTGTAACACACGGACGAAAAATTAATTTAAAACATTTGTTTAAACGTAGTTAAAAAAAAACTACCAATAAAAGTAAGAGGGGTGTGAAGTAAAATCCGTTGTCATAAACGTTTTAAATATAAATTACATGTTTTTAAACGTTACTTTAAAAATTTAATTTAATTTACTAATAGGTGACTTAATAAAAACATGCTAAAATACTAAAATTCCAACCAAAAAAAAAAAAAAATTAAAAAATGAATTATTTAAATAAATTATTATTTCTTTAATACTCGTATATTATCGATTCTGTAGTAAAACAAATTATCAAAAAAAGAGTTTACCAATCCAAAATCCGGAATCTAAAAATCCGGATTCTTGAACTTCGGCAAATCCGGATTTTTCCCATCACTAAATTCTAGATTATGAATATCGTCGTGCACGCTTGAACGCGTTAATACGCGTTGTACTAAACAAACGAATAATAATTTTAATATACGAGTACTTTACTGCAACAGTAGTAAGTATAGAAACGGCTTCGGCTAATTACATTCGTGTATAAATAAAAAATAACAACAAAAAACCATAACAGTAGGAGTTTACGTTCACGGTCTATGAACACGTGTACATATTGCATTGCGTATTGCGCATTTCTCGTAAAACGATTATTATAATCTTATTTTTAATTGCATTAAATGCTTAAAACGTTCAAAAAACGCTCTTACAATTCGTAAAATATCACAAATAGAAATTATTTTAAAGAAAGAAAAAAAACAACATCGTACATACTACGGTGTAATATATGTAATATATACATATATATATATGACTAGCCAACCCGAACAAAGACATTTCGCATTTCGAAATCCGGATTTATTAGATTTTCGGATAATCCGGATTTATGTGTCGCATAACTAATAGAAACCTATCTAAATCCGCCGGGGTGTAGGTCGTCGTCGTCGTTGTATATTATTTCAGGCTGAAAAGAATTTTGTATTTTGTATTTTTTTTTATTTTTTGGTAAATATCGAGTCGTGTCACTATATTATTACGTATTCGTACGCGGGGAAATAACGACGAAAAAAACCGTTTGACCCGACTACCATAATAGTACGCAGTCGTAATTATTTAAAAAAAGTTTACGATAAAAAAAATAAGGGAAAATTTAAAACCGGTCACAATAAAGATAATATAATATAATATCGTCGGACGCGTATGCGCTCTAAACCCGTCTCGATTACCCGATTGCCAAACAACTAAATCGTCATTGTACATATTATATTTGGTGTTGGTATATACAAGATAGACGTGCCAGCGAAGAAAAACATTATATTACATAGAAAAAAAATTCTAAATAAACTTAAAAAAAAAAAAAAAAATTAAAATCAACATCGTATCGTTACACGTGCGAAAAATATTAATCCGCGGCATATTATGGAAAATCGCGTACCGGGAATATTATTTCGTTTTATCCGTTAAAAACGACGATTTATATGAAGAAAAAAAGATGGAGTTTTTTTATATAATATAACATGATAAATATTATAATCGGGGCTCACAAGTTCGTGCGCTTGGAAAATGCATAAATGAGCACACACTTAAATTTCGGAAATATGCATTTATCTTAGGAAAAAAAAAAATATTCAGTTAATCGAAATGTTACTTTTTTAAAAGTTATATTTTATTTCTTTTGATTATTATTGTAATTGTAATTATTTTACTTGCGTCTTCGAGGCTTTCTCGTCTTTAGCGGTCGTGATTTTATTTTTTACAAACTGTCAGACAATCGTACGAGAATACAAATAAACCGAAACAAAAACAGTGTCCAAAAACATTAAACTTTGTATTTATATTACAATTGTTGTAAAACGGATTTGTACTTCGCTTAGCGCGTTTTCCTAAAGGACAAAAAAAAAACATGTAAACTTCGAGCCCCGATTATAATCATTCGTTCGAGGTTTTAAAAATAAAAAATTGTTTTATTTTTGATAATTTGTCGGTGTGGTATCGCGTTCGCCCGCCACCTTGACAAATCGTTGGAAACAATCTGAAAAGAAAACAAAAAAAAAAAACCGGGGAATATTGTAAAATTCTAAGCGACCGCGAGAAGAAGACTGAGAATATCCGATAGGAGAAGAAAAAAAAGATAATAAACAAATATGCGGTAGATAAAGAATATAAATTTAAAGAATATAAAAACGGAAATATTCCGGCGAAAAAAAAAAAAAAACTCGACGATTATAATAATATATATTATTTTCGTTAAGTAGTGCCAGGCGCGCGCGTACGGCTCGGGAGAATTTACGGGTGTAAACCTCGCGGTATTTCTGACGTCCGTGCGCGGTGGTATAATACCCGTGCCCGCGCCCGTCGCATTCGGGAACCGGATGGCCGCGCGCGACCGGCCGTGTGGTAGCCATAGGTGTAACAGATCGATAATAATATCGCAAGTATACGAAAAAAGCGGCGGCGGCGGCGGTAGTCTCGCGCCGCGGGACCGGTCATCTTCATCCGTCATACGCGGCGCGGCGCGGCGGCCGTAACTGTTGCGCAACACTTGGCGGCCGGCCCACGCCGCGTATTATGATCATTTTTTTTTTTCTTTCTTTCTTTCATCTTCTTCTTCTTCTTCTTCTTCTTATTATTATTATTATTCTGCGTCTTCTTCTACTTCTTTACTTTAAGGTCACCGATCGGCGGGCCCCTCCTACGGACTAGACGATCCGCGGGTGATAAACGTCGCGGGCGCGCGCGCGCGCCGCTCGTAAAATCCGACAAATACACATCCCGCGACCGGGTGGGGTGGGGAGTGGCAGGAGGAAATCGAAGGCGAATTCGAAGGGGAACGATGCGAGAACACGCGTACGCGAACGGTCTCGCTTTTTTTCGTCTTTCCCCTTTTTTTTTTTTTTTTTTTTCCCTTTTTTTTTTTCCTCGTGTTTTTGTAGTTCTCGCTCGGTCCGCCGTCGTCGCTCTTCCTCTCGCCCGTTTTCGATCAAGTACGTGTACCGTCTACGACCGGCCGCCGATCGTGGCCGTGGGGTGGGGAATTCGAGTATTTATTGGTTAGGCGACGACCAGCAGACAATTGTGTGTGCCATCCAGTCCATCAGCCAACATCACAGTCAGCTGCATCTTCTTCTCGCTACGAGCAAACGATCGAAAAACAACAAAACACAAAACTTCACAATGTTCCGTTCCGTAAGTTTTAACATTTTTTTTTTTATTTTCGAATATAAAAAAAAAACATAAAATACTTTAAAGTTAAAGCTACATCCAAATCGATAATAAAAAAATAATAATAATAATCTACAAAGTATTTACTCCGGTGTACCGGTTCTTTATTTTTTTTTTTCTATCTTTTTTATATATACGAACAAAACGCACGGAAAAAAACGTCGATGGTCGAAATTAAATATTTTCACATTCTCGCGCATTATAATTAGAAAAATATTTTTTTTAAAAAAACGTTTGCAGTCGCGGTAATAATATTATTATTATTATTGTAATTGTACGAGCGCGGCGTGTACGGGTACTCGAGAACAAGACGAGTTTGAAAAATAATTCCGTGACGACGCGTTTTCGTTACGGCCCTCGACGGCAATAATTATTACACTACGCGTCGTCGTTGTGTCGTACGCCAAGCCGCGGGCACGATCGCAACGCGGAAAAGCTTTTTTTCGATTCATAACGCACGTCAAACGTGCGCTCCCACAACACAATTATCGTACCTACGCGATTATTTATTATATTTTTCGGTTTTTGCCGTGGCCGTAATAAACTAAGAATATACCCGCGACCACCAGACTCGCTTTTCTTCCTATACCAGAGATGACGATCGTTTTATTATTTTTTTTTTCTTTTCTTTTTTACAGACAGCTTTAATCGTTTTGGCCTCGGCCTGCGCCGTCTTTAGCGCCCCGCAAGCCGCATACTACTCCCCGGCCGGCGCCGCCGCCGCCACTACGCCCATCCCGATCGTCGCCCAGACCCAAGAGCTCAACCTCGACGGATCCTACCAGTACAGGTGTGTATTTTTTCAAAATTATTTTTATTAATAAAATAACGTGCGACCCGCGGCTCTAACCGTCTACATGTTTTGTCGTACGCCCGCAGCTACCAGACCGGCAACGGAATTTCCGCCGGCGAGTCCGGATACTTGAAGAACCCGGGAACCGAAGCCGAAGGACAAGTAGCCCAAGGATACTTTTTGTACACCGGCCCGGACGGCGTCGTGTACCAGGTGGAATACTTTTCCGACGCCGAAAACGGTTTCGTCGCCAAGGGAGCGCATTTCCCAACCCCGCCACCACTCCCAGAAGCGCTGGTCCGTGCCAACGAACTGGCCTACAAGAACGCCGCCGCGGACGCCGGACAATATGACGAGAGGGGCTTCCCGATCGCCGCCGGCCCAGCCAAACGGTACTAGACGCGCCCCCGACACGATCAGAAAACCCAACAACTGCCGAACGTATTTTTTTATGTGTAAATCCCCCGCAATATCTGTACACGCTCTTACTTCCCCTATACCCGTTTCTCGTTCTTCCTTTACCTAGTCTCGATATAGTAGAAAAAGACAAAACCAACAAAAAACAAAAAAAAAAAAATTCAACAATTCGGTTCGACCGCCACTGACGTAGCGCGCGGCGTTAATGAAAATTATACGCCGTAAACGCGAACCGGATTGTTTTGTTTTTTTTTTTTTTTTTTTTTCCCCATCTCCTCTCTTTTCTTATCCCCGTCCCTTTTCGTAACTCTTCCGACGAACGCCGCCCGAGGAACGTCTCTCATAGTTGACGTTCCCGCCGTCGTCGATTCTTTATAATAACGTACGCACGCCGTGTACATCTCTCCGTTTAGCGTATATTATACTATTATAATATTATTATAGTACTATTATAATATTATTATAGTACTTATAATATTACAGTCCGAACGGTGAAAATATTTCCTTTTACCATATATAATAAGGATTTGTGCCGTGCTTGCGTACGTGTGTAATATAATATATGTATGTCATTTTGTAGAGTTTAAGTTTTGAAATTAAAAGAAAAAAATTGTATGAAACGAATACAAGACGAGTATTTGATATTTTTACCCCGCCATCACCGACCTTATAATACTCATATTGTGTAAGTAGATATATATTTCGACAATAAAAAGAAAAAAAAAAACGAGTAAAAAAACACGACCGACGGTCAGTATAGGCTATTTATTTTTTTTTTTTTTTCTACGGCACTATTTTAACGTACGATAATAATTTATAAACCTCGTTGAATCCTTCACTCGAAAACCGGAAAAACCGGGTGAATCGCAATATATTACAACGCGTTTATATATTATAATGGTCGAATCGATGTGTTTTTATTCGTATATAATAATAATAATAATAATAATAATAATAATTCATATAGGAACCGTCAGAGTAGAAAAAAAAAAAACACAAGAAGAAGAAGAATTGACATATATTTCCATAAGCGAAACTGGTTTTTTTTCGTATTACATTGGAAACGTTTAAAAAAAAAAAAATAATATCGAATTATCATTTATTGCCGGAATTTCACAATGAATTACGTCAGCCGAAAAATAATGAAAAAAAAAAAAAGATGGTTTAACGACGACAATACCGATTTCACTTTGAAGTGTTCGCCTTGGATACGACATTTCGACGGTTGCGATATTATAATATTATTAATCGTTAAACGAATTCAATAATAATATTCAATAAATAACAAAATAATATAAAAAAAAAATTTAATTTAATTTTAATTTTTGTAAAATTCAAAAACTGGTAACGTAGTCGTCGCATAATAATAATAATAATAACAATATAATATATTACTATTATAGTATTAATAATTGAAAATTTCGATAAAAAAAATTGAAGTAAATTAACGTTATCTTCAACGCGTTAAAAAAAAACTCGTATACTACGTTTTTTCTGCCCAGTCAAAATACAAAAAAATACAAATATATATTTGTAAAAAAAATATTAAACGATCCATATAGTACGTGTCGAAACTCGTCCGCAGATGCCGCGTGTCGAGATGTTAGTAGTTTTTTTTTATATTTTTTTAACACACGCTGTCTAAACGTACGACGGGATTGCCTATCCGAAACGCCCGGTATAATTTTCTGTATGTTGTAATTAGGGCAGAGGACTCGTGACCAAAAGAATTACCAAATATGCACTTGAATACTCAAAATATGCATTTATAGGCAAAATAAAATATACCTAATATATGTATTGTAAAATAGAAAACAGGAATATTTTTATTTATTTTTGGACTTTATTTTACTGAATTTATTTTTACTTTGCTATAAGTGTTACGACTTTATGTATTTGTATTTTAAAAATAAAATATAAAATATTTAAGATTAACTCGTATTTATACCTTGAAATAGTGCTTTGCGCAATATGATGTTTTTTTTTTTCTAATTTTTTAAACAGGAAACTCGTTCTGCTGTTACCTTGTTAGATTCTTTGATAACAGCGTTATCAATTTAATTATAATACGTCTCTAAAGAGTATAAAATGGAAGAAATATGCCCTAAATACCAAGAAAAAAACCCAAAATACGCATTTATGTAGAAAAAAAAAAAAAATATAAATCTAAGCTTTGTCTTAGCACAAAACGTATTTGTTTCTTAGGCTGGGCGCACACCTAAAGAGCAAAACTGCTCGGAGCTGTTTGGACATCATTAGAACATGTGTAAAGTAATTGACGCGCGCACACTAATCAGTCAATATCAACACACGACAAGACAAAAGAAAACATGTTCGGTCCGGTTCTATTTTTGCTCCGAGCAAAATACGAAAACCAAAGTCACTTGTTTATTTTACGACTAGTACATTACCGAACACCGTGTGAACAACGTTATTTTAATACGAAAATTATATTATATTAATTTAAAACGGCATGCGATCCAGAGAAATTAATAAATCTAGTTGCTGAACTCATGCGAGTGAAATTTTTGAATTTAAACTCGTCTTCACGTAATTTGGCCAAAAAATTTAAAATCGTATTATTTTCTAACCGTTTTTTGTTTATTTCATGCATCCAAATTTTGCGTTTTTTTTTTTTTTTTTTTACTGCTTTCGCTATTTAATAAATATTGCCACATAAGCGGCACAATGACGTCGTCTTCGTCAGAACTCATCTTGACGACTGGTGTTTAATAACAAAAATTAATCCGGAATTATTGTGTCTTGTCCTGTTCTGTTTTGTCAGTGTGAATGGAATTTGTTCCGAGCAGTTTGGAACAAAATGTTCCGCGCAGCTCGGAGCAGTTTTGCTCTTTAGGTGTGCGCCCAGCCCTGAGGCTTACTCTGCTATTTTTTTTCGTTGTGTAGAACAAATATACAAATGCTACAAATCCACACTGCCCTGATTATTATAAATCGCGCGATAATTATTTTTTAAAAATCATCGTTTGAGAATTTCTAAAAAAAAAAAAAAAAACAACGAATAACTTAAACTGGTGTGATATTTTTTATTTTTTTTTTTGTATATTCGACGTACGAATTATAAAGTTTCGACAATATTTTCGCGCGTCTAGAAATTAATATTCTGCGATTGCAAACGTGTCCGGGTCTCAACGATTATTTTTAACCGAATTACAACAAAATCGCGGATAAAATTAATCCGTTACGTTGCCATTCGTTTGCGTTTTTTTCCTCTCCCCGATCATTAGGAATAAAACTACGGCGAAAATCGAAAAACAGCTAACCCAAACGTATCGTCGACCAAATCCAACACGCGAAAATCGTTGTTTTTTAATATATACTCGAGAGTACGACGAATAGTTTATGTAATTCAATATTTGTTTAAGCCGTTTTTACGCCGGCGAATTTTCGGTAATTTTTTTTTTAAATACCCCAGGAACGACGCATTTTACTACGTGAGCCTTTTCATTTTTCTATCAGTAAAAAATGTCTCTATCCGAAATGGTCAAACTAGAAATTGTCTAAATAATATTTATTTTATGTGAACAGAATATTTGTTTCGGTCCGACATTTAGAAATGCTCGAAAATCCGAACCGGGGGAGGTTCATCGTAAGTTGGTCAATTTTATTGTATACGGTAATAAAAAACAAAGTCTAGCGTAACGCAACTCGATTTTTTTTTTTTTTTTTTAATTATCGCATAAAGTTCGAATTTCAAAGAGAATCGCAATTTTGCGCACCCGCGACATTTTTCGACTTCACTTGGGGGGGGGAACGCTCAACAGTTTTCAATTTATTAAATTTATCAATACGCATTTTTAACAGAACTTCTGCTCGGAATCGGAAAGACCTAATAAAACGCCCAACAAAAATTCACACGATTCGATTTTAAAAATGTAAAAAACGTACGAGTTTATAGACGAGTGTACTTTGTTGCGTTGTCGTCGGTCGAAGCGTATTTAGAACGTTTTTTTTTTTTTTAGACTATTCAAGACATTTTTTTCCTGTATAAAATCTATACGTTTTCGTATAACCGGCACCAAATACAACCACACGATCGTATAATACATTAAATATACGGAATAATATGTTTTATCATTATTTTTATACGCCTAATAGTTAAAAAAAAAAAAAATAATAATAATACAAAAAACGTCTTCACGTATATATTAGTGGAAATACCCGTCTCGTCGTTCGGCGAGCATAAAATATATACATTTTTTTTTTTTTTTTTTTTGTCTATCGCGTCGGCTTAATTAATAATTTATAATGGTTTTTTTTATTATTATTTTTTTTTATATATATATATTTTCCATCCTACCGGCCAAGGCCGCCGACAAGTCTGCGACGGCGACGTCGGCCGCCGGATTGCCGGACCGGGTACGGGGCGCGCGCGCCGTGTGGAATTCGTCCGGCGTCGTTATATTCGGACGCATAACCGCAAGAAACCGGTCGGCGGGTCTTTAAAATAATCGTTTGCGGACGAGCGTGCGATTAAATAATATAAAATATAATAGAAAAAAAAAATTATAATAAAATAAAACGCTCGGGACAATAAAAAAAAAAAAAAAATGACGATAGTTAAACGCAAGTGTGTACGAACTCCGCCACGGGTATTAGTGACAGGAAAAAACGAGCACCCGAAAATTTATGTTTCTAATTCTAAAATCTCATTTTAGAATCCAAAATTTGAGTACAGATTTCTATTTTTAAATCTTAAAATCAAATCCTTAGGTGATTTTTTTTTTTTTTTTTTACATTATGAAATGAATTAACTAATTTTATTCGTTTCAAGGTGGTGGTACCATAAACAATTTTTATGAGTAAACCAAAGTTTGTCGAGTCAGCTGGTGATATATTTTATAACATATATTAATCAAAACAAAAATATAAAAGTTTTAATTAAAGTTATTACTTTAATTCATAGCATAAAATTAAAATAATAACTTTGTAATAAATAATAATTATAATAACAATATAGCTCACGGTAGCTCATTTTTCACGGTAACTCTTGAAACAATTTCGATTAGCATTATAGCACAAAGCCACATCGCATTTGGAACATTTTTTTTCTTTAATTGGGTTGAACACGAAACATCATTAAGAGCCATACAAAAAATATACTAAAAAAATTAATGAAAAAATGTAGGTAGTGTAATTTATGAATATATTGATCCAATATGATGCCAAAATGGAATTATTAGGTGTAAGTTTCGTAATACCAAAAGTAACAATTAAAATCTAAATTTCATTTTAGTGGGCTGTACAACAAATCTACACATAACTATATCAAGAATTAAGTACACTTGATAGTAAATTATCGTTCATGTACGGCCTGATATTGAGAATAATGATCACTGTAAACGAATAGTTTATAGATTATTATAATATTAATAGATATAGTTGAAAAAATAATAAATTCGGTACACATTTCATGTTTAATTTAATTTAAATTTTTAATTATTAGAATAAATTGCTTATAAAATAAAAACATTAAGTGCAATCATAGAAATCTGTAATACTCGATGAATATACATGGTTTGCTAAATATAAAATTATAACTAATTAAATACAGAGATAATATTAATCTCTACAAATTTAAAAAGAAAAAAAATAATATCACATAGATTAACTGCAAATTGTTTGTAATGGCTAATAAGTATTTTAATGAAAACCATTTTAATAATTGTATGATAACTTAAATAGTAATTAAATAACAATATAATATGTACATTAACCGTAGTGTTAATGAATTAATACTACTTTACTATTTTCCATTAAATATTGGTTTTTTAATAAAATTAAATATAATATAATTTATATCTAGTCTAATATACATTTTAAAAGTTGTGTTTTCTATATTTCTAAATCTTTGCATACTTCCTTTATGCTTGTTTTCGCGATATCCTTTGGCTGTATCAAGGGTTGATACATTTTGAGTTGCCCACTCGATACTGAAATAGATATACTATCATCAATTTCTTCCATTTGTATTAATAAATACCTAAATAAATAAAATACGTTAAAGATACATCTGTTTTTTATGAAACTACTTATTGTAGTTGTTTTAAAAATAACATAAAAATACAATTAAAATATTTATTGACCAATATGTAGTGTATACTAAATGTTACCGAATCATTCAAATTATCCAACCCCTTTTGAGATGTTGACACATCTATCAAAGAATTTGATTCTTCCAACTGAACATCCATATTTGGTTCACATGATACAGTCGGTAATATAGTGAGTGAATTATTCGGTATTGATGTGATTTTACTACAAATATTATTTACTGCCTGAAATAATAAAATTATGTAATTAATATGATATTAATCACATGGAGATAACTTCAAGTAATTAAATAAATACATTTGAAGCACTCTGTTCATTTTTACAATGATCTTTGTAGTTCAGTGTCGAAACTGTGTCGATTACTAGGCCGTTGTCATGTCCATTGTGTTCCATTTTCATAAGAAAAATTCCTCTCTCTGTTTTTTATACAAAAATAAATAATAAATAAACATTTTAAATCGTAGTTTAAAAATAAAAAAAAAATGTATAAGAAACAAACATTATTAGGAATATTTAGAATTAAGAAAAAATTGTTCCATAAATTTACGGAGAAATTATTTTTAATTACCTTCACCTATATCAATGTTGCTTGATTTATTTTGTTTGTTTTTATCTTCTATTATGGATGTTTGATTTGATGGACCTTTAACTGTTGAAACTAATGATGCGTTTTTAATTGAACCTTCCCTTACACTGTACAACGACTGTACACATTTAAACAAATTACAGTGTTCTGTTGTATTGTAGTGTTCTTCAAAACTGTTGCTAAGAATCAACATAGAACACATGGTACAGTAATGTATAGATTCATCTATAATATCGGGGTGTTCTGTTTTGTTGTGATTATTCCAGGTATGTGTTTCTTCGGTCATAAAGTCGCATATATCACAATAGTATGATAATGCTTTAATAACCCGATTTGTATATTGTTCCAATAATTTCAGCAACTTTATTTTATGATTAAAATGTCTTGAGTACTGTGGTTTAGTTTGGTTTAACATCAATTCTTTGTCTTCATTGGATTGACCAATGCCATTTAGGTGAACCGTATCAGATTCTTCCTGATCAACAATATTCACAAATAGTTTGTGTAAATTATTTAAGAATGTAAATTCAATGAAACTAATAAATGATATATTAAATCAAATAATTTTTAAAACACCAGTGAAAGTAAACTCAACAATTATATCGATCAGAAACAGAATCACACTGTGTTTGATCAATTTTCTCCACCATAGTGCAAGCTTGTATATTTTACAACTAATTTAAAAGTATAGTGTCTAAGAAAAAATCACAACACTATATTTATGGTTATTCAGGATTTAAAACTAAAAAATAACATGAAATATTATAATTGTATAATAATTTATAGCAATTTTCCTTCCATCAGTAATGTTGATGTAGTGAATTCTGATAACAGATTTGAGATCAGTAAGGTCAATTTTTTTCAATTTAATTTTAGCTTTTTTTTATAATATATTTTCAAACCAACCTTTTGGAAATTAAAAACTGACATTTGTTAAGAATGGCCTGATGACTGATTTAATACACAGTTTTCACTAAATTCAAATGTTTTCAGAATTTTTATCACTTCATTCCATCAATTGTAGAGATTAGAAGAAAATATATCTAACTGGCTGTTTCAAATCCCCCAAAATAATTTATACAATTATATAAATACCTGAGGTTTTTTAACACTGTCCAATTGTGTTGTACAGTCAACATCAACATAGGTTTCACCTAAAATCAAAAACAATGTTATTTGATCATAAATTTTAAATTTCAAATTACAAATAATATTAAAGCAGTGGTTGCAAATTCAAAAAAGTAAATTGCTAATGATCAATGTGCAAATTAGTATATTATTCCCCAACTCCCTAACCAATCATTTGTTGGTAGTTCCTAAAATTGGCCCAGAAAAACATACAAATAATTTAATTGTATAAATAAAATCAAATTTATTCAAATTATAAGTTCGTATTATTGTTTCAGATGATAGCAAGTACTTAGCCGGTTTCCAAAACGTCCCATGGTGGACAGTAGATAATTATACAGAGTAAAAGATACGCGATGCAGAAATGAAAATGCTTAGAATTTCTTATAAAATCTGGATGAATGAGGTCATTAGAGAGGATCAAAAGCAGAATAAGTTTATACGAAATAGGTTAAGTGTTTTCTCAATAGTTAACAAGATGAAAATAGCTTGATGTTTATGTTAGATATCGAATGTAAAAAAAAAATATTACAAATTAACCAACCCCAAGGTACATTTAAATTTCACTGTAAAACTTACATTTATTTACTTCAACACTTTGAGATTGTTCGTTGTGAGTAATCAACATATTGTTTACTATAGGCAAATAATGATCATTCTTCAAACATTGTTTTTGATTTCTGGGTGTTAAAAACTTCAAGATAATATGTTCACTTGTAATTGTGTGCATTTTATAATCCTTGGATGTTTTGAATTTAACATTACACACAGAACAAAAAGTAAAGGAATACATTGAAAGATAACTAGTAACAAGCAAATTTGGATTTATATTCATTTCTATAAAGATTTTTGCCATAATTAAAGATAACTTAGGAAGTTCAGGAGAACCTTGTTTATGAATTAGTCTCCGGTGATTAGCAATGTCATTTTTATGACCATACATGTATGTATTACATATTGTACAAAAGTATGAGTACAAGTTTGTTGTATCATAACACTTAATAAGATGATCGTATGATAAAATATGAGCTTCGTGCCCCCTTATATCATCTATGGAATATTTACATAAATAACAAATAAAAGTATTGAACACAGTTTTATTTATGCCGGTTAACTCATACTTGGATTTGCAATTAAACAAATGTGCTACAATGTTTTTACAGTCCCAATCAACTAAAGTATTGCATAATTTACATTTTCCATGATGATCACTATTTTGAAATCTGTTTAATAGTATTAAAGGCAATTTTAATATATTATTTTTTAACGTTAAAAATGACAGAGAATCCTGAAATACATATTGTTCGGTAATTTTCATCTTGTTAACTATAGGCAAATTATGTTCATTCTTCAAACATTGTTTTTGATTTCTGGGTGTTAAAAACTTCAAGATAATATGTTCACTTGTAATTGTGTGCATTTCATAATCGTTGAGTGTTTTGAATTTAACATTACACACAGAACAAAAATTAGAGGTATTTGTTGAAAGATTACTAGTAACAAACAAATTTTGATTTACATTCATTTCTATAAAGATTTTTGCCATAATAGAAGATAACATAGGAAGTTCAGTAGAATCTTGTTTATGAATTAGTTTCCGATGATTAGCAATGTCATTTTTATGACCGTACATGTATGTATTACAAATTGTACAAAAGTATGAGTACAAGTTTGTTGTATCATAACACATAATAAGATGATCGTGTGATATAATATGAGCTTCGTGTCCCCTTATATCATCTATGAAATATTTACATAAATAACAAAAAAAAATTTTGAACACTGTTTTATTTATGCTGGTTAACTCATATTTGGATTTGCAATTAAACAAATGTGCTACTATGTTTTTATAGTCCCAATCAACTAAAGTATTGCACAATTTACATTTTCCATGATGTTGATCAATATTTTGATATCTGTTTAATATTAATAATGGCAATTTTAATAAATTAGGAGTCAATGCATGTTGAGTAATTGGCAGGCAATTTATGGATAATTTAATTTTTTTCGAATTCAACTTAGCTTCAGTGAATAACAGATCAAAACACTTTATTGTCATATGTTCTACACTTAATGAATGATAATCTAACATTTCAGGGCTACAAATAAATGTAACTCTACAATATTTGCAACAAAATTCAATGAGGTTCTTTAATTTTTTATTTTGTATAGCTAAGTCGTGAATTGGTTTATTTGAAAATTTCTTGCAATGAGAACAATAGTACATAGATTCTTGTTTAGACATATAAAGTCTCATCACTTTGACCATAAGAGTTGGTATACTAGTAATAATTAACTTTTCCGCATGTTTAGCCTTATGCTCAGATAAAGACATTTCAGATCCATATAACAATATTTTACATTTTGGTTTGTCACAGACATGAGAATACAAAATATATTTATTTGTGTGACAATCTGCCAAATGAGAATTTGATGTAATATGACATTTCCAAGCATTAAAATTACTGGTTTGAAAAAAACATACGAGACATTCAAAGTATTTAATTTGTTTATACGAATTTTGAATTTGTGTGTCCCAAAGTTCAACTTTTTCAAGCAATTTATCAATGTCATTGTGTTCTTGAATTTTAGTCATTTTGTCACATACTACACAATTTTTGCATTCAGTGGTATCTATTGATTTTAACTTGGGCATTTCTTTGAATTTCTATATTTTAAAATCTGAAAAACATATAAAAATTAAATTAATTTACAAAAAATATGACCATTATTAATTTAAAAAATATATATATATAGTTTATGTCAATGTTTGAAAACAGGCTTAGCCAACAGATGAGATAAACGCAAATAACAAAATAATACTCTTTAAGTACATACAAAACAATTAAGCATAACAACTTCTAATAATTCTAACATTCTAATAATGTAATATTTTTCTCAGATTATATTAATAGTTTTCATTAACTAACCATTATAGCATTACATGTTTGATGCATTTAATCTCTAGTTTGTTTTTATTTTTATTGATTTAATAATTACTTTAACTATAATAGCTATATGGAGTAAATAAAACAATTAAATAAATAAATAAATAAATAATAAATATAGTTAAGTTACAAATTATATTGTATAAACAATATAATTATTTAAAAATTATCACATTAAATGGGTACTACTCTAATAATTGAAACAAATAAATTATTATAAAACATAAAACAGTCTGCTGATTGTGTCGGCAATACTGTTTAGATTAATCATAAATGATTTAGATACCTAAATGCTTAATAATCAATGATTTAGAGGCAATCTCACCAACGTAAATCAAGAAAGATTTGTCTAATTATTAAACTGAGTTTATAACTCATAACTCCGCAATTGGTAGGTTACCATATAATCTCTGTTAAAAAATTAATGTTTACATTGGTGAGAACGATCCTTAATATTATTCTTCTACCAGTCGAGCTTCCGAGTGTTTGGGGTCGGACACTTCTAATCCTCAACCTCCACTTACAATCTGGGAGCACATTGCACATCAGTTCATCGTCATCCTTTCTTTGATCTTTCACTTCCTCCGTTTATTCCTACATTCATGTCACTCGCAGCTTCTAGTGCCTCTTCACCATTTATTATAGCTAAACATTAAAACTACCTAAACCCGTTCTCTCTCTCGAAATCTGTGTCTCTATCTCTGATATACATGTATAATAAAATATAATGTCACTTTGAAATAAAAAAAAATGTTAACTGTATATTTTATTCAAATCTGTTATAAAAATCGTCAATCGATACAAACAAATCAATTGATATAATAGTCTCTAATATTGGTTATTAAATGAAATGTTATTTTACCTTGAAATTGTATTACAGTTGATTTACACCGTTATAGGTTTCATAACGATTTCGAATACCTGTCTGACTGGAGACTCGAACGAAACAAAAAAATTCCGACCTCTAATTATTATACAACGGAAATAAACCTATACGTATTATATTACTATACAGAATTACGGAACACATCTATTAACTCATCTTTTTCCCAGCGTACATTCGTCAACCACGGTCACTCAGCACATTTTCGTTTCAGCAATATCACAATCCCCCTAATAAAAGCTCTTTCAGCAAATGTTATTCCTGGTAATCCTCTTTTAAAACGTAAATGGTGTAGAAATCTACTAAGTTGAACTAGTTAAAGAATTTAAATAAAAAAAAAATAATCACTTAAGTGTCATCAATGGATGGGTTGTTTTGTCAAATTTTTCATGTCTTATTATTAGTTTAGCTAATACTCTTATTGTACCTATTTGGAACAGATTGTGTATTTTTTAATAAAATAAAATAATATTTATATATTTTATTTGAAAAAATATTAAAACATATATAAAAAAAAAACCATTTAATATTTATTGTTCGAAATGAAGGCGAATACTTACGGAGTTACGAATACGGTGGTCAGGGCTCCGTGCTACCAAACATTGAAACGTTTGATTTGTTTAATATAGAGGAGAAAAAATATTGAAAACGTAAAACCGGATTGGTTATGTTAGGTTAAGTTCTCCCGAAGTAGAGCTTCACGACCATTCCGAGTGGCGGGGATATGGCTGGTACCAAAATAAAAAAAAAGTTAGGTTAAGTTACGTTAGGTAAAGAAATAAGGAAAATCCATGGTAAAGAAAATCCTGATATTCCGTTCTATACCATAGAAACGCTGATGAGATTTTTTTGATGTATTTATATAATTTGAATTCCACCATGACGTCTCTTATCACCCTCTTATCTTTTTGTACACCGATTACTACTGTCAGTGTATTATTTATATTTACCAATTACTATCCGTATTCGTTACAGTACACGGCGCAGAGATCTTTCTTCGCGATTAACGAATTATAATTATTTAATACACCGGGTCATGTAAATGTTTTGACGATTTACTTTTTCGAATTATTTTCACACACCCGGTCTAATAGAATCGGTATTATTATTGTGACAACGACAGCGATTTAATACCCAACCAGCAATGGTGATCGATGGGTTTTCGATTTTTGTTTCACAGCCAATTGGGTTTATTATTATTCGACCGCCGACCTGGGCGAAATTGTCGGACTTTCAAAACGGTTGGCAAATGATTTTCGGGCATTGAACAACGACAACGATCAAAACAGCAACGACCGGCGTTCTTATCGTCTATTCGCATTAGAACCTAGCAGTGAAAATGCAATTATCTATTGTACAAGTGGGGAATGGCGGATTCTCGTTTATGTGGCTATGGCCAAGAGCAAACTATCAGGCGCAAAGTAAAAGACTGACCACTAACGAAATTCACAAGGTGGTATTGAATAAATCCACACAGTCATCGAATCCGGATGGTCATCCGGACAACTCAAATGCGCGCCTATGACCTAGCCTGTACCAAATGTAAGTAGATTCACAATTTAGTTCAAGATTGTTATCAAATATATATTTACTATGTTTTTTTAGTCTCGATGGTCCTAGTTGTCTTGTAGCATTGTTGTTGCCTTAATTATTATTTTAATCGTTTTTGTATTTTTTTTTGCCGGAGCCATATGCTAAAAATAATATCGTCGAGTCCGAGTAGTTTTTGCTCCACCACTAGTGCAATTTTAATTTTAAAAGAAATCGATAGATTTTCTCTGAACACAGTCGTGGGCGCGGTATGAGCCGGTCAAGCCGGGGCTAGCCCCAAAGTTCGTTTTGGGGGCATTGAAAATTAAACTTGTAAATATAATAATATGCGTAGAAACTCATTCGCGGCCGCGATGACCTCCCATCCGACCGTATTGAACGCGTTAACCTTTTAAACCTTATCGTCTGAGTGACCATTTTTTTTTTCTCTCTAAATTTAACTCTATTTGAAAAATTACAATCTGTACAGTGTGTATAATAAGTAATAATAATAATAATTTAAAGACAATTAACATTTATATACACTTGAAGAGGAATCGCACATTTGCGATACTTTATAATAATATTATTAGTAATTTGTTAATTTGTTGATTATTAAGTTTTCAAATCACGGCACCAGTTTCTTTTGAGGCGTCTGATTGGGTTACCAGGAAGTGTTAGTGAAGCTAACTCGTTGATTAGTTGGTTGGGAATATGTTGAAGTTTGGCGTTGAAGCGTTTGTAGTAGATAGCAGCAGTTTCATTGGTAGAAGTTAATATGAGGTCGCATTTGAAACAAACTGGGGTGCACCCAGTGTTAAGTAAAAAAAAAGACTAAATATTTATTTTGTTCATAACTTTTATTTTATTACTTTACCATTATGATGCCTTGAATGAACCTAACAATATTGTGATGAATTAAAAAACAAATAATAACTATTAAATTAATTTATCATTTATTGTATTCCATTAAATATTTTTTCAATTGAGAGCAAAATATATTATCTATCTGTAGTTTAATATAATGTTTAACAGTTGGGTTTTCAATTTGTTTAAGTCTTTCTGTTACATAATTCCCAAATATTAAGTCTTCAAGGAGTACTTCTTTTCTACCAGAGTTTGTCACATTTGTTAGAGGTCTTGATACTAAGCTACATTTTATATCAATTTCTTCTGATGTATCATTAGCATTTGGAAAAACCTAAACAAATAAATAATATTGACAATAGATAGAAAGCGGTGTTCAAAAATATTAAAATAAAAACTTCTTTATGATTATTATTAAATGTTTTGTAATTAATATACAAACAAATATAATTACATTAAATTTAATTTAATAAATCATTTTTTTTTTTTTTTTTTTATATAATTGTAAAAAATGTATTAAAAATTAATATTAATTAAATGTTACCGAATCATTTAAATTGACGCCATCATTAGGCATTACCAGATGTATCAAGGAAATTGATTTATTCTTATCAACATTTGGTTTATGTGCCACAGTAGATATTGTAGTAAGTGAATTATTAGGTGTTGATGTGATGACATCACAAACGTTAATGACTGCCTAAAATAATAAAGTCATGTACTTAATAAAATAGTAAAACCATAATAGTAACGTCAATTGTAAAATAAATACATTTGAAGTCTCAGCAGCCATGTGATTATTTTGACTATCATTGACAACACTTTCAGGAAGTTTAATTTTCTTTAACGTTGAAAATGATGGAATATCCTGTATTACAAATTGTTCGATAGTTTTAATCTTGTTAACTATAGGCAAATTATGATCATTCTTCAAACATTGTTTTTGTATTTTAAAATCTGAAAAACATATAAAAATTAAATTAATTTACAAAAAATATGACCATTATTAATTTAAAAAATATATATATATAGTTTATGTCAATGTTTGAAAACAGGCTTAGCCAACAGGTGAGATAAACGCAAATAACAAAATAATATTATTTAAGTACATACAAAACAATTAAGCATAACAACTTCTAATAATTCTAATAATTCTAACATTCTAATAATGTAATATTTTTCTCAGATTATATTAATAGTTTTCATTAACTAACCATTATAGCATTACATGTTTGATGCATTTAATCTCTAGTTTGTTTTTATTTTTATTGGTTTAATAATTACTTTAACTAAAATAGCTATATGGAGTAAATAAAACAATTAAATAAATAAATAAATAAATAATAAATATAGTTAAGTTACAAATTATATTGTATAAACAATATAATTATTTAAAAATTATCATATTAAATGGGTACTACTCTAATAATTGAAACAAATAAATTATTATAAAACATAAAACAGTCTGCTGAATGTGTCGGCAATACTGTTTAGATTAATTATAAATGATTTAGATACCTAGATGCTTAATAATCAATGATTTAGAGCCAATCTCACCAACGTAAACCAAGAACATTTGCCTAATTATTAAACTGAGTTTATAACTCATAACTCCGCAATTGGTAGGTTATCTTATAATCTCTGTTTAAAAATCAAAGTTTACATTGGTGAGAACGGTCCTTAATATTATTCTTCTACCAGTCGAGCTTCCGAATGTTTGGGGTCGGACATTTCTAATCCTCAACCTCCACTTACAATCTGGGAGCACATTGCACATCAGTTCATCGTCATCCTTTCTTTGATCTTTCACTTCCTCCGTTTATTCCTACATTCATGTCACTCGCAGCTTCTAGTGCCTCTTCACCATTTATTATAGCTAAACATTAAAACTACCTAAACCCGTTCTCTCTCTCGAAATCTGTGTCTCTATCTCTGATATACATGTATAATAAAATATAATGTCACTTTGAAATAAAAAAAAATGTTAACTGTATATTTTATTCAAATCTGTTATAAAAATCGTCAATCGATACAAACAAATCAATTGATATAATAGTCTCTAATATTGGTTATTAAATGAAATGTTATTTTACCTTGAAATTGTATTACAGTTGATTTACACCGTTATAGGTTTCATAACGATTTCGAATACCTGTCTGACTGGAGACTCGAACGAAACAAAAAAATTCCGACCTCTAATTATTATACAACGGAAATAAACCTATACGTATTATATTACTATACAGAATTACGGAACACATCTATTAACTCATCTTTTTCCCAGCGTACATTCGTCAACCACGGTCACTCCGCACATTTTCGTTTTAGCAATATCACAATCCCCCTAATAAAAGATCTTTCAACAAATGTTATTCCTGGTAATCCTCTTTTAAAACGTAAATGGTGTAGAAATCTACTAAGTTGAACTAGTTAAAGAATTTAAATTAAAAAAAAATAATCACTTAAGTGTCATCAATGGATGGGTTGTTTTGTCAAATTTTTCATGTCTTATTATTAGTTTAGCTAATACTCTTATTGTACCTATTTGGAACAGTTTGTGTATTTTTTAATAAAATAAAATAATATTTATATATTTTATTTGAAAAAATATTAAAACATATATAAAAAAAAAACCATTTAATATTTATTGTTCGAAATGAAGGCGAATACTTACGGAGTTACGAATACGGTGGTCAGGGCTCCGTGCTACCAAACATTGAAACGTTTGATTTGTTTAATATAGAGGAGAAAAAATATTGAAAACGTAAAACCGGATTGGTTATGTTAGGTTAAGTTCTACCGAAGTAGAGATTCACGACCATTCCGAGTGGCGGGGATATGGCTGGTACCAAAATAAAAAAAAAAGTTAGGTTAAGTTACGTTAGGTAAAGAAATAAGGAAAATCCATGGTAAAGAAAATCCTGATATTCCGTTCTATACCATAGAATCGCTGACGAGATTTTTTTGATGTATTTATATAATTTGAATTCCACCATGACGTCTCTTATCACCCTCTTATCTTTTTGTACACCGATTACTACTGTCAGTGTATTATTTATATTTACCAATTACTATCCGTATTCGTTACAGTACACGGCGTAGAGATCTTTCTTCGCGATTAACGAATTATATTTATTTAATACACCGGGTCATGTAAATGTTTTGACGATTTACTTTTTCGAATTATTTTCAATCACCCGGTCTAATAGAATCGGTATTATTATTGTGACAACGACAGCGATTTAATACCCAACCAGCAATGGTGATCGATGGGTTTTCGATTTTTGTTTCACAGCCAATTGGGTTTATTATTATTCGACTGCCGACCTGGGCGAAATTGTCGGACTTTCAAAACGGTTGGCAAATGATTTTCGGGCATTGAACAACGACAACGATCAAAACAGCAACGACCGGCGTTCTTATCGTCTATTCGCATTAGAACCTAGCAGTGAAAATGCAATTATCTATTGTACAAGTAGGGAATGGCGGATTCTCGTTTATGTGGCTATGGCCAAGAGCAAACTATCAGGCGCACAGTAAAAGACTGACCACTAACGAAATTCACAAGGTGGTATTGAATAAATCCACACAGTCATCGAATCCGGACAACTCAAATGCGCGCCTATGACCTAGCCTGTACCAAATGTAAGTAGATTCACAATATAGTTCACGATTGTTATCAAATATATATTTACTATATTTTTTTAGTCTCGATGGTTCTAGTTGTCTTGTAGCATTGTTGTTGCCTTAATTATTATTTTAATCGTTTTTGTATTTTTTTTGCCGGAGCTATATGCTAAAAATAATATCGTCTAGTCCGAGTAGTTTTTGCTCCACCACTAGTGCAATTTTAATTTTAAAAGAAATCGATCGATTTTCTCTGAACAGTCGTGGGCGCGGTATGAGCCGGTCAAGCCTGGGCTAGCCCCAAAGTTCGTTTTGGGGGCATTGAAAATTAAACTTGTAAATATAATAATATGCGTTGAAACTCATGTGCGGCCGCGATTACCTCCCATCCGACCGTATTGAACGCGTTAACCTTTTAAACCTTATCGTCTGAGTGACCATTTTTTTTTTCTCTCTAAATTTAACTCTATTTGAAAAATTACAATCTGTACAGTGTGTATAATAAGTAATAATAATAATAATTTAAAGACAATTAACATTTATATACACTTGAAGAGGAATCGCACATTTGCGATACTTTATAATAATATTATTAGTAATTTGTTAATTTGTTGATTATTAAGTTTTCAAATCACGGCACCAGTTTCTTTTGAGGCGTCTGATTGGGTTACCAGGAAGTGTTAGTGAAGCTAACTCGTTGATTAGTTGGTTGGGAATATGTTGAAGTTTGGCGTTGAAGCGTTTGTAGTAGATAGCAGCAGTTTCATTGGTAGAAGTTAATATGATGTCGCATTTGAAACAAACCGGGGTGCACCAAGTGATTAATCGTTGACAGACGTCTTGAAATGCTTGTATAGTTCTTTTATTCGAGGTTTTGGTAGAGCCCAACATTACGATAACGTATGTCCATATTGGTTTAAGAAGAGTTTTATATAAAATGATTTTGGTGTGTATGGTTAGGTTGGAACGAATGAGTGGCTTTAACAGAAATAATCTGGAATTAAGTTTCTCATGCTTGTCTTTAAGATGAAGTGACCGGGTTAGGCGCCTGTCAAAAGTAAGACCCAGGTATTTAACTTTATTCGAGTGATGAATGATTAGGTTGTTGATGGATACAGCTGGGCAGTTATGGGGTTTGAGCGAGATAGTGACAAAAGGGGAGGGACTTCGATTCATTGGTTTTTATTTTCCAGTTGATGGAAGAGTATTGAGGTGAGTTTCTAGTTGTTAGGACGCGATCGTGTAGTCGGAAGAAGCTGATAGTAAGGCGGTATCATCAGCATATGTTCCGACTGTGGTAATTTCAGAGGTAGTTAGGTCAGACGTATATGTGGTATATAAAAATGGAGCGATGTCACTCCCTTGTGGGGGACACCAGCGAAGATAGGTGTAACCTGAACATTTATTTATCGCAGGCGATTAAAAAACTGACTGGAAAACCTCCCATATATGGCCCATCATTCTTACATAACTTACCAATAATGATGATTAAATTTTGACATTTTGGTCCACGATTTAGGTTGGGTTGGTGACACAGACGTCTATAATGTACATAGAAATATGTACGAGGCCTGTTCAAAAAGTTCCCGAATTTTTGCATTTTTTTATTTATAGTGCTTACCTACAAGCTATTGAGACTTATCACCCTCGAAGTATTCTCCCTCTTCGTTTATACACTTTTGCCAATGACGTTTCCATTGTTGAAAGCAATCCTAGAAAGCAGTTTCTGGATTTGCTCGTAGCTCCGTTAGCGAATTTTCTTTTATTTCGTCTATTGTAGAAAATCTTTGTCCTTTTAACGGAGATTTTAGTTTTGGAAATAAAAAAAAGTCTGCCGGTGCCAAGTCGGGAAAATATGGTGAATGAGGAAGCACAGTCATGCGATTTTTCACGCAAAAATCTTGAATTAATATGGTGCCGAAGCATTGTCGTGATGGAGAAACCATGGGTTTTTCTTCCACACTTTAGGCCTTTTTCTCCGCACTTTTTCTCGTAGACGTTTTAATACTTCTAGATTGTACCATCGGTTAACCCTGTTTGCCCTGCAGGTAGAAATTTAGTGATGAATAACTCCCAGATTGTCAAAAAAAACCGCACAATTCCATTGACTTTCGTCACATGAGCATCGTCTGTCTATGTCGACGGACGTCCTGGACTTGGGTCATCAACTGATTCCCGACAGTCTGTAAAACGTTTTAACCAGTCGTAACACTGAGTACATCCTAAATACTGATCACCATAAGCATTTTGCAACATTTGATGAGTCTCAGGAAAAGATTTACAAAGGTTAACAAAAAATTTAATATAAATAAGTTGTTCGTGAATGTTATTCATCTTAAAAACGTCACAATACACACGACTCGAGATGAGACCTAACATTTGAGATTTAATTGAAAAGATAGCTGCTTATTTCTATTTTATTTTAATCTAATAACATTTATGATACTATAAATTTTTTATTTTTAGGACTTCTAGTTCAGGAACTTTTTGAACAGACCTAGTATATAATATATTGTAGACATCTGTGGTCGTTGACAGACGACTTGATACATTGATAAATCTTAAGTTTCAACAAAGTGTTCAAAGCCTTATTCATTTAGCGATTTACCAGTATCACGAAGTACCGTGACATTAAAAATAGATACCTATATATAGGGTCACTGTACGTCCGGAATTTACAAAGGTTAAACGTTTTACACGGCTACATCTATACAAAAAATTATGTCAGGTGCCAGATCTTCGTGTTCACTCTGTACAATATGCAATTTCAATTTTTGTTCATATTTTTTCCTGATAAGTGATGACACATTAGTATCGTTGTTGCCATAAAATCTAAGATTAACGTATATTAACCTAATCATTCATATGTAGACATTTTATTTATAGATTTAAGTAAAATTGTATTAATGAAATAACAATATTCTTTAGCTTCAATTTACACCTCCCCCCCACCCATGAAACGCGATTTTGATATCCGTATTTGGTCTAAAAACATTATGGTAACCGTACCTATATACCTATTTCGATTGTTGTGCGATATACTGCACAATAAAATCATTACAAAAACTTGTTTTAAAACTCTTCCAACCTAAGCATAATCAACACATATTCAATTATTCGTAAATTTAAAGATATTATTTAATATGTATTTACTACTTGGTACTTGCGAATAAACAAATGTATATGAAATATTTTATATAATTTACAATGTAATTACATTGCAAAATTACAAAATAATCTATTAGAATTGTAGTTTAATGATATTTAAAACACACTTGTGGTCTATCAAAATAAGTGTTCCCTATAACCACAGTTATTAAGTCCTAGTAATCCTGAGAAAATTAATTTCTAATATACTACAGACATTTAATACAACTTTTTTCATTATTAGAAGAAATTACTTGTATAAAAATTAATTGCTGTACTGTGATCATTACAACAATACTCATCTCGAACAAATATTTTCAATTGAAAAATAAACAATACAATCACGCAATATGCAAGACAAGTAAAAACACAGACTAAATGTTTATTTTGTTCATAACTTTTATTTTATTACTTTACCATTATGATGTCTTAAATGAACCTAACAAAATTGTCATGAATTAAAAAACAAATAATAACTATTAAATTAATTTATCATTTATTGTATTCCATTAAATATTTTTTCAATTTAGAGTAAAATATATTATCTATCTGTAGTTTAATATAATGTTTGACAGTTGGGTTTTCAATTTGTTTAAGTCTTTCTATTACATAATTCCCAAATATTATGTCTTCAAGGAGTACTTCTTTTCTACCAGGGTTTGTTACATTTGTTAGAGGTCTTGATACTAAGCTACATTTTATATCAATTTCTTCTGATGTATCATTAGCATTTGGAAAAACCTAAACAAATAAATAATATTAACAATAGATAGAAAGTGGTGTTCAAAAATATTAAAATAAAAACTTCTTTATGATAATTATTAAATGTTTTGTAATTAATATACAAACAAATATAATTACATTAAATTTAATTTAATAAATCATTTTTTTTTTTTTTTTTTTATATAATTGTAAAAAATGTATTAAAAATTAATATCAATTAAATGTTACCGAATCATTTAAATTGACGCCATCATTAGGCATTACCAGATGTATCAAGGAAATTGATTTATTCTTATCAACATTTGGTTTATGTGCCACAGTAGATATTGTAGTAAGTGAATTATTAGGTGTTGATGTGATGACATCACAAACGTTAATGACTGCCTAAAATAATAAAGTCATGTACTTAATAAAATAGTAAAACCATAATAGTAACGTCAATTGTAAAATAAATACATTTGAAGTCTCAGCAGCCATGTGATTATTTTGACTATCATTGACAACACTTTCAGGAAGTTTAATTTTCTTTAACGTTGAAAATGATGGAATATCCTGTATTACAAATTGTTCGATAGTTTTAATCTTGTTAACTATAGGCAAATTATGATCATTCTTCAAACATTGTTTTTGATTTCTGGGTGTTAAAAACTTCAAGATAATATGTTCACTTGTTATTGTGTGCATTTCATAATCAATGACTGTTTTGAATTTAACATTACACACAGAACAAAAATTAGAGGTATTCGTTGATAGATTATTAGTAACAACCGAATTTTGATTTATATTCATTTCTATAAAGATGTTTGCCATAATTAAAGATAACTCAGTAAGTTCAGTAGAATCTTGTTTATGAATTAGTTTCTGATGATTAGCAATGTCATTTTTATGACCGTACATGTATGTATTACATACTATACAAAAGTAAGAGTACAAGTTTGTTGTATCATGACACATAATAAGATGATCGTATGATATAATATGAGCTTCGTGCCCCTTTATATCATCTATGGAATATTTACATAAATAACAAATAAAAGTATTGAACACAGTTTTATTTATGCCGGTTAACTCATACTTGGATTTGCAATTAAACAAATGTGCTACTATATTTTTACAGTTCCAATCAACTAAAATATTGCATAATTTACATTTTCCATGATGATCACTACTTTGAAATCTGTTTAATAGTATAAATGGCAATTTTAATATTTTTTTTCTGAATGTTAAAAATGACAGAGAATCCTGAATTTCATATTGTTCGGTAATTTTCTTCTTAACTATAGGCATATTATGTTCATTCTTCAAACATTGTTTGATTGTATTCATTGAATCTTGTACAGGCATCATTGATTTACCTGAAAACAGATGTTTAATAATTTTTTTTATACATGAATAAATAATGTCTAAGTGGATTTCTGTTAAAAAATGTACATGCAACTGGTTGTTGTATTTTTATCACAAGGTTTTTTTTTGTCAATATCCCATTAAGATAATTGAACACATACAAATAGTTTGTAAAAATCGCCTATAATCAACTTTTGAAATACTAGATTTTTAACTAATCAGTCATAGTTTTAACAATAAATGTCAATTTTCCGTATTACTAAACACACCTAAGATAGGTAAGAAAGGTTCAAATTGTGGATTAGAAAGAGGTAACAAAAAATCATAGATATTATTGTACAATTATATGATCAATGCGACAATTATGCTTTAAAAGTCAAATGACTTTTCCTCAAAATGTAAGTGATTTTTAATTGTTAGTCTTGTCTGACTTATCACAAAACAATAAAAGAAACATGTGGTTTTTAGTACTAAAATGTGAATTAATTATTATTTAATTTAGCTATACTAGCACCTTTTAAACCAATAGTTGATGATTTGTATTCATTAACCTGAAAAAAATCAATTTTATCAATAAACATTACAATTTATTTGTACAAATTTAAATGATTATAAATTTATTAATGACATAATTATTAATAGTGAGAGTGATATAATAATGTGTTACATATATGAATATAATAATAACGATGAGGTCTAGTATATTAATAATGATCTTCATTTTCTGATGATTAGTCTTCTGTCTGTTAAAAGAATGTCCTGGGGAAGTCAAGGCCGCAGACGTCTATTGAGTGTTTTTTTTTCCTATATTGTAATGACAAACACTAAGTTTTTTAGTTTGGTGTGGAAATTTTTAAATTGGGTTTTAATCCATGTATTTATCAGGGGTATTTTCGTGTCATTATGGATCTAGAGAGGTGATTTGTAGTTCACTAAGGAGTAGAGAATTCTCATCCTAGCATATCCCTGAGTAAGTTTTTTGTTTATGTGGATATTCCATGTCAGTTTTTCATTGAGAAAAACTCCAAGGTATTTTACTGAGTCATCTTTTCTGTTCCATTGTATGATCTGGTTGTTTATGCTATTTATTGGATCGTTATATCTTTTTAATGTGAATATTTTAGCCTCGCTTTTAGTCGGATTTAGTTTCAGCTTCCATTTTTTGAACCAGGAGGTAATTTCGTTTAATGAAGATTGCAGTTTTTCGATTGATAAGTTTAATACGCTATCTTGCGTGAGTATTATTGTGTCGTCCGCAAACATTGCCAGTTGAGAGTTAGGGGGATTGGGGATGTCATGGCAGCAGTAAATGTTAAATAGCGTTGGCCCCAATACTGATCCTTGTGGGACTCCAGATTTGATTTTGTGTTGTAGAGTTAATAAACATAAATCTTTACTCTATATTTAAGTAGAATACACGGGCAGGCCGACCAGTTTTCATTTTGCGCCTACATCTGCTCTAAGAACCGATCGATTTTGCTGCATATTGGTGGGCTAACCTAACCTACCCGGGGGGGAATATCGGGTCGCGAGCTTCTACAGCAGTCAGTCATGATTTGCGAACCGGTGTATTCTACTTTGAGACAGAGAATAGTAACATTAAAATTATTTTTTAACTGTATATAACTTAATTAATATAGCATATGGACAATGAAGCTTTTACTTGAAGTATTACAACAATAACCTACCACTTAATAGTTAATATTTCGTATATACTATCAGATAATTGAACATTATCGAGAATTCAATATAGAAGAATTGTGTACTACTGACAAAATTGTGCCATATCATCGATAACTATATATCAACTATATTGAGATAACCGATTAAGATAGTATTAAGGTTGAATAATTCAGTTGATCATATCGATAGTGAACTATTAATAGTTCTTAAATGAAACTTTATTAAAATGTATTAATTTTTTTTTTTTTTACAATTTGTAGAATATTTCAAATATTTCCGAATATTGTTTGATATTTTTATATTTTATCTTTTAATGGAGTAAATACTTACACTACACATTGCTTCTAACATCCCAACACGGGTACACAATTTTTGAACATTGTTCATTAACTCCATAATATCTACAATAAAGTTCAAAATAAATAATTCAACATTGTATATATAACTAACAATATTAAAGTTTGAACAAATTACTTTGCATTGTGACTGAATTTTTACCATCCCTTGAACAAATAGTAGGTGATAATTTATGTATATTAATCTAAACAAATAAATTAACATAAAACCAATATTATAATTTATAATACTAATTATTAACATACATTACTAATAATAAACTATAAATGTACAGAGATATTTTAGTCCAAATTATTGTATCAGAGTATAATTTTGTTTGACAAGTTTAATAAAATGATTTATTTAACTTGATATGATATTCAAGTAAAAATATGTTAGGTTAGGTTAGGATGTTCACGGAACAATGTAAAAAACACATAGGTAGGTAGTTTTTTTTTACAAAAAAAATGTAAATAACATATATTTTAACAAAATACCTAAGGTTAGATAAAATTATTTATTAAAAGAGATAATCAAGTTAGGTATTTTCTCCCCCCCACATCACTGGTGACCATAAGAGGCGTCTAAAACGTAATTGGTGCCAGTACCTTCCAATTGATTAACCGAGTTGCTAAACTACCTCTTACCGCACTTACACTTATTGTAAATATGTATTGATTGTAATATTTGTAAGAGAATTCCATTATCTCTTAGCCGAACTACTAACTTACGAATAGCAATGAGTATTTCCATTGTTTAATGTAAATTTAATGAAACGTACGGTAAGACTGATGGCTACAAAAAACTACTGTCACGATCGTATTGCTGACAGGGTTTTATCGCCAGTTTAGATTGCCAGTCCAAATTATCTTAATTTATGATAGAACTCTCAACCTATACGAATTTTTCCCATCTCAATACTATTTTAATCTGCTATTCAAATTATGTACAGAGTTTTTTTTTTGCCGTTATTTTCCTAAAATTGTTTATAAATATACATGTAAATAATAAAATAATTAATATGTATGCTTTATTTTTCCAAAAACAAAATGTTTTTCTTAAAAATATGAAGTAATTCAATTTTTAAAATTAGTGTACGGAGACTTTTTTGACCAACTGTAGTTAGTCGTTTACAATTTTAAATTTCAAAACAGAACGTGCGATTGGCTTTAAGTCTCAGACTTTCAGCAAAATGTATTCGCCCGGTCGCGCAAAACCGATGTTTAACCGTTTCCGGATGATTCATGGCGAACAACAAAATTCGAAATTTGCAAAGGGGTACCAAAGTCAATTTATGCCTACACTCCCAAGATTTCCAATCAATTAATCGATATTTCAATATCCCCTGTCCTCCCTCCCCCCCACACCGGCATTCCTAGTTATATTTCGGACACTTAACGAATATACTTACGGTTAATCATGTACACTAATTATCGCGTTAATTAAAATTAATAATTATTCAACAATTACCTTTGTTGACGATTGTAAAGCGAACACGCCCTTTTCATATTTATATTTGTAGGGCGACGCTTTATTTTTTTGAGTTGAAATCCTGTTCGGCGACATTTCCAACTAAATCATAGGGCCCGTACCGATAGACTCGAAGAATTCATTGGCCGTGGACAACGACGACAAATAACATTTAACTGCGTTTTAACAACCGACGAAACCACGAATAGTAAAGGGTAAGGACATCGTGCTTGTATTCATAACCTATAACAGGGGACGCACGACAAATGTCGACATTAGGATGAAATATAATGGTATTATTTTTATCGATATTTTCGCCGAGTGATAAAAATTCGTACATGTTCCATGGCGTTTTCGCTTGTTGATAAACGTTAATCACAATCCTATACGTACCAAAACAAGTCCGACAATAAATATAATATAATATTTATATAAATATAATCTGGCCGATCGCCAAAACGCCTATAATAAACAATAATGTTTCTAATTACCGGCTTATAATACAACTACGAAAAAACAAAAACCGTCGACTATTATAATTTGAATTTCCTATCGGTCAAGGGTGTTCCCAAAATGGTAGACCGCCTAACATTTTTTTGTCATTTCACAAGGTATTAAATTTTTATTTTCGTATCGAAATACTTATCAACTAACAAAACTGAAGCATAAATTAAATGCCTACTATAAAAAAAAAAAAAAAAAATAACTGATTAATTAATCCGGTTATCCAGAATCGTTGATAAAAATGGTCAACATTTTATATTTTTCTATTCTGTTTTAAAAAACGAGACCCTTCCCCGCGACAACTAAATAAAATAATTAATAACAACTGTCATTCTTTCATCGGAACCACCGAAGAAACCCGTAAATTAACAAAAATACATACGATTTTCGTACCAAATATACCAAACTCAACCCGAAAAGAATATTTAGAATTGGTTTAGAGATTACCCCCTACATACAAATTGTACCTCTTTATAATATTAGTATAAAATATAGATAGAAATCTATATTTTGCTAATAATATAACGTGATATTTATTTATATCGGCCATACAGAATGGTTACCGGTAAATTAATATTATTTCATAGGTATAATTACTTAACCGTGACTATGAAAAAAATAGATGAAAGTTAAAGTGCAAAAATGAAAATTAAATTATAATATCAGCGGCGCGCCCACAGTCGTTGCGAGCACCGTACGTGCTCCGTGCTATCGTATTCGTCCGTTATCGTAATTGTTTTTCTTAACGTCTATTTATGATTTTTCGTATATTAAATTATTATTAACGTTGCCCGTCTACTTTCACGTGTCTTCTTATCTAGACCGCCACAAGCCGCCTTGATAACTAGAGTCATACAGACGTCATTAATAATACTCAAAATAAACCACCCATTGCCAATCTTTCAAATAATACGAACGAAAGTAAAAATAAAAATAACCACAAAATATTAACGTTTACGTTGAATGATAACCATCAAACGATGGTTTTACTATGCAAAAAAATAAACGTCACCTATCAAGCTCCTCATCTACGTCAACCCATGGTTCACTGACTTCTTTAACCTTAACTAAAAATAAAAACAAAAACAAAAAGCTATTTAAAACCACGAATCGATTCGATCTTCTTAGTCCAGATGTACCCCCCGAAGAAAGCTCAATGAATGATGTATTTTATAATACATAATAATAGTAATAACGATACACCAAAATCTCCCCCTCCTATTTACGTAAGAGGCGTGATTGATTATACAGAAGTGTGTACAAAACTTATAGACCTTATTGGAGTGGACAATTTTTTCTGTAAATCCTCTGCAGATCGGCTAAAAATTCAAACCGCCAACCCGGTCTCCTACAGAGCTCTCGTCCGATATTTAAAAGTAGAAAACGCTGAATTCCATACTTATCAACTTAAGGAAGATAAACCGATCCGTGTCGTTATTCGAAATTTCCATCCTACAACTCAAACTGAGTGAATTAAGGAAGAATTAGAAGTTCGCCTTTTCGAAGTCTCTACTGTACTTCACAGAGTTGTTGACGCCATTTCTTATTCACTTTGTACAGAAAAAACTTTACTGTACAAGCGCATTTCTGGATATATCGCAGGCCTTCGATAGGGTATGGCATGACGGCCTCCTTTATAAATTAAAAAAGTTTCTTCATCCTACATATTTCGCTATTATTAAGTAATATCTCTCCGATCGCCACTTTCAAGTCCGTGTTTGTGAGGATTTTTCTTCCATAGCCAGTATATCTGCTGGTGTCCCCTCGCAAGGTGGTATCCTTTCACCTATCCTTTACAATATTTTTGCTTCAGACCAACCAACTACACTTAATACACTGGCCGGTTAGGTCGCATAGGTACACTATGAGGATGATAAGGCAATTTTATCTATACACTCTGATCTCTTCGTGGCTTCTCAAAATCTCCAATCTCACTTAAACTTCATGGAAAAGTGGTACACCGACTGGAGAGTTAAAATAAAAATCAATCGAAATCTATTCATTCGACGTTCACCCTCAAAATTGCCCCTTGCCCTGATGTCTTTATTTTTAACACTCTAATTCCAAGTGCTTTGAATGTTAAATATCTTAGCTTGACCCTTGATAAAAGACTGACCTGGGCCCAGCATATTAGGACCAAAAGAATAAATCTAAACCTACGCCTACTAAAAAACCTCATGAACAATAATAAATATACTCACATCAATACTAAATTACTTATTTATAAATCACTACTAAAGCCTTCTTGGCCTTCAACTTTGGGGAAACGCAAAAAAAAAACTAACATTAAAAAAAATTCAAACATTCCAAAACATCGCACTTCGCAAATTATTAAATGCCCCTCTCCCTATGTCTCTAACTTCACTATACATACTGACCTAAAAATGTCTTCAGTTTCAGAAGAAGCTAAAACATATTATAAACGTTTCCATGTTTGCACTTTAACTCATCCCAATCCTCTTATCAAAACCCTTGCTAATCCTACAATCCCCGGCAACCCCCCGAGACGGTTAAAATGGAAATGGTGTCGTGACCTGTTGGCACCAAATATAAATATTAATATTAATTAGAAAAAATATATATAATTAAAATTACAAATGAAAGTGTTACTAATGGGGGGTGGCTGCTTTCTTCAAAAATGTCACTATTATGTATAAATGTTATTAAGGATATGATGTATTTTTTATTAATTATTTGTATATGACTAATCTGTATCTCATCTTATTATTCTGCCCAAGTGGTATAGATTGTAGATTCCATTTAAAAAAAAAAAAGAAAGTTATAATAGAATGTTCATTATCAAAACATTTTATTTTCCTCTTTATATTATAGTTTATTTTATTAACAAGCAAGTGAATGACCGTGCACACGGGTGCTCTTGGGTCTCTATACATATTTCAAAATATTTAGATACTTTAGGCATTTTAAAAATTGTGATCTAATTTTATTTTAATGTTCAATATCTGCACCTGGTGTTTGAATCACGATCGAAGATATATTATTTTTACTCAATAAGCGATTTCGGGCAGAATATACTACACAGATACAAATCTGATCTGTATTATCTTTTACCAAAATTGACTGTTCAGCGCAGTGGTTCCGAAACTTTTATAGCCACACTACCATTAGAAAATATAGTTTGATTTACAGAACCCCTACTCGCAAACACAATTTTTCGATTATTAACTGAAAAGACACGATTAATGGAGTGGAAAAAAAATTAATCCTGAGTTACATACAATTATTAGGTTTCACTTAAAAACCATTTAATTTATTTTATTATTAAATAGGTACATTTAATTTTAATGTGAAGAACTGTTACATGATTTGACTTACAATAGTTTTAAAATTTGGTTTCATATCAGACATGAATTTGTAAATCTTGAGTGGCAATCAATTTATTTATATGCTGGTTATTTGTGTAAACACAGTAGAAATTACCAGTCCGATACAAAATTCATTTAAAGATATAGATCATATTAATATTCGAAGGCAAAAGAATATTTTATAGCGATAGTATATTTATATTTACATAAACAAATACTTAAACGTGTACTGAACACTAGTAATTGTTTTGTAAAACCCTTATTATTTTTAAGTCGTATACAAATTAATTATTAATGAAACACATACACAAATTATTTTATGAATACTTTATTGTTCTCTAAAAATTAAATTTTTGAACACAAATATAGATCTTAAATTTTATTGAAAGCTGCAATATCAACACTTTGAACCTAAAAAAAAAAAAAATATAATATTAAAATATTATATATGCAAACAGCACTTTGGTAATTATTGTTAAAGATGTAATGATATTATTTAACTTTCATTAATTAAAAACCGATTTAAATTTTTAAATGAACATCACAATACTTTCTTTTTTTTAATGTTTACACCCATCAACATTGTCTTTAAATTTCCCAATAGACAGTTTGTATCAAAATACATGAGCATTTTTTGTTGCATTGATATATCAATGATTGTTTAAATTTTAATTAGTGTTACTAAACAATTACTCTGAAATAAATTTATCAAAACCTACCAAAATTCATCAATTATTATGTGACCTCACCATTACCTAAGTTGTCAACTTTGTGTTGATAAATAATTGTTATCTGTTATTATAATATAATTATTACATATGCTTAATTTTTTTTGCTCTCTTTACGCACATAATATGAAAATTAATAGAATGTAATTTGAATAAATCAAACGGCATCTTGGGATACAGATTACATTAGTGATATATTTTCTTCAATTTTACAGTTATTAATTATGGTTTTCCCCCAGAGTGGAATTGTTATATTTTGATACAGCCTCTGAGCACTGCATCATCCCTCAACCGTATATCAACCTCCCAAAAACTTTCGATGTCTACCAGTTTAACTCCAGCGAAAATAGTGTTAGAAGTCAGGTGCCGTATAGCTCATTGGTAGAGCAACCGCCCAGCAAGCAAAGACTCAGGTTTAATTCTCGGTCTGGCCGACTGATTTTTAGTAATATTTTCCGAACAAAAACGGTCATGTCAATTTAGCTTTTTATTTTAAGTGTACATTTTCTTTAAAACTAACAATGCAATAATAATAATTTATAATAGTATATGGTTTATGCATAACCCTCTATCAACTAAGTTATTTACCTACTGTTACACTATTCTCGAAAGCTTTCAAATTATTAACGAAAATTTGGGCTATCAGCCACAAACACTAAACAAAATTCAATCTTCTCTTCCTCCATGGCTATGGTAACCAATTATAAATACTCAGCTCAGCATATTCAATAATACTGATAAACCAATGATTCAAAGATACTTTTTGGAAATAATATTTCAACAATACAATGAGTACACCCAAATATATACTGATGCTTCTAAAAATCACAATGGTGCAGGTTTTTCAGTAATCACTGAACAAGAAAACCATATGTTCCAACTTCCTCCCCTCACTAATATTTTTACAGCCGAAACCTATGCTATCTACCAAGCACGTGAAATTATATCAGCCTCTTGCATCATCATTAGACTTCTTAAGCACTCTTACATCAATTTCCAACCCACATCCAAAAAATGAATTAATCCAACACAAACAAGAACTGATATCCAGAACTAAAATAAAACCATAGCATTCATGTGGGTCCTCTACCACGTTGGGATATCCAGAAACCCAAAGGCAGACTCATTAGCCAATGTGGCAACCTCGTCTCTGTCCACCACACAAATTAAATCTATATCACTATTCTAGTTATTTAATATTGTTCAAAAGAAAATTAATGAAGAATAGCAGAAATATTAGACCTCTCTCAAACAAATTAAAAAATATAAAACTAAATATTAAAAAATGGAAATATCCCCAAGATATTAAAAGAAGAGAGGAAATAATCATTATCCAAGCGAGAATAGGACACTCTCACCAAACTCACACATACCTTATCAGTAAAGATCCTGCTCTAATATGCGACAAATACAATGCAACACTATCAATCGAACATATATTGATTAACTGGCAAAATACATATAAGTCCACCAAATTCTCAACAATCCATCATCATTACCACAAGCCCTTAACAAAGAAAACACAATAGTAATCTACAAATTCATGTATAAAATAAACTTAAGCCAACTTTTGTAAAATTCACAAACATAATGTCATCATGACCTGTTTTTAAATGTATTAAAATATTAAGTTAAAGTAGGTTATAATAACCTAATAACCTTTACAGTAAAAGCCTTAATAAATAAAAAATATATAGTATATGATCTAAGGTATCACCATGACACCCCTTTAGAGTAAACAATTAGGAATATTAATGCCTTTTGTAGCAGTTTTATCAAATTTAATTTTGGCGTAATACACTTTCGTAGCAGTAATATTCAGAAGAATATGTTTGATATGGATCCTAGCAGTTGACTTTAGTGACAGTTGTAGCAACACGTGCAATTTTTATCTTATTCAATAACTGCATAATATCTTGTACTCCGGATGTGATCGAAGGCTGATGATCAGTCAATGGTTGTATAGCTTATTAATAATTTGTATAATATTATATTAGTTCAAACATATTACATACAAAGTCTTCAATTTCTTGTAATGTTTCTTGTAACCAATCAATGGACACTTTTTCATCTTCAACAACACAAATGATTTGAAGCTTGTGAATACCATAAGCTAATGGGACCAGTTTAGCTGAAAAAATTAAATTATTTTAACATTTTAATGATAGTAAAATATAATGTAAATAACACGTTTATACTGGATATGAATTTTTATAGGGCTTCGCCCATTTTTAGTTTACAAAACAAGGAAACTGTTAAAATCATTTAAAGAAAAATAACTTACATGCTCCCCACAATAAACCATCAGTCGTAACTTGACGCACAGCTTTTTCCAATTCCTTCATATCAGTTTCATCATCCCACGGTTTGACATCCAATATAATGTTTGACTTGGCGATAAGAGCAGGTTCTATAAATTATGAATATATTTTATTGTTTTAAATATATACAATTTGATAAATAAATTAACAGATTAACTCTGACTTACTCTTAGATTTACGAGCAGCATAATCGGCTACTCTTTGTGCTTTAAGTTTAGCTGCTTCATCAGTTTCTTCCTAAAGATATGAATTAATGGTTATTTACATGTATTATATATACTATATACTATAGTTTAAAAGCACAAGAATAACTTGATAGTTAAATTTAATATTTTTTTGCAATGTAAATGTGATATTATAACAAAATAATAACAATTGGTTTACAGACAATAATAAAAAGGTGTTATTGCACTCTCACACAATAGAAATTATAATGCCAATTATTTTAATACATGCTGTGTATGCCAGTACTTTTTAAAACCACAAACAGTTGAATTATTCAATGTTAATAAAATCAACACATATTTAAAAATATTTACTTCAGACTCTGATCCAAACAAATCAACATCATTATCTTCTTCGTCTTTTTGTTCAGTTTTAAGAACACTTGGTGATGATTTTACGGTTTCTAAAGTGGTAACACGGACTTCTAATTGTTCCAGGAGACTTTGTAACTGTTTAATATCTTAAAATAATAATACAATTGATTTTAAAATAAAAAAAAATCTCAGACAATTAAAAATACCAATCTAAATACCTTCATTGACTGAACCCGAGTTATTCAAAGAATTCTAAAACAGAAATACACAAAAAAACAAGATAAAATATGTAAACAAGTATCACAATATAATAATAATAATGTAACAATATTTAGTATTTTATGATGTGTTTTCTAGTTTAATATTAAATAAATACTTACAGTCGACGATTTTCCTTCTAATAAGCCAACACGGATATCCAATTTTTCAAAACTATTTTTTAAATCCTCAAGAACTACAATAAATATGAAAATATATAATTCAACATTAATAATATGCATTTATAATAAGATTAAAATTTGAAATATTTACGTTGTAATGTGTCTGTATTTTCAATATTAGTTGCACTAATAACTGTTGATTCATATTCATTAGCCTAACAAAAAAATGTATAATACATCCAACATTATAATTATTATTAATTTAATAATATACATTAATAATAAGTTAAATAAAAAGATACAAGAGATTTTAGTAGTCTACATTATAACTGAACACATTATTTTTTTTTTTTATTTTAAATATAAATTACAATCACTTTAAAATTATTTTCTGAAATGGTTAATAATCATATAAAAATTATTTATTGATCTGATCCGACATCGGCAGCAATGGCCATTAGTTACTTTTACATTATATTTACTTGAATGCTATTTGGGGGGGAAACGTATATTTACAATATGTTTTAAATATAGTTATCTGTTCATAAATTATTAATTTTATAATTTTAAATTTGGTTGTATACATTGGTCTGTTTGAGAAACTTAGTTAAATATATATTTTGCTGGTAGTTGGGCCTAAGAGCTGTGTTGAGGTTATGTGGTGTCTTGTGTTTGATCGTATCTTGATTGTATTTTAAATAGTTCGAGATAATGTGTTTGATTCCACATGTTCAGCATATTGGTGAGTCAGAAAAGTCGTAAGAAAACCATACGTGAGTCTAGTGTGTCCTATCCGTAGCCTATTTATTATGATTTCGAACGTGTTTGATGTTGGGGTTTTGCCATCTGATTATTTTTCTTTTGATTTAGATTTGTTTGTACTATATGTTTTGCTATTTATCATTAATGATTTCATTGATGCATTTCTTTGAATTGTCATAGGATATTTGTTCGATTAAAGGAGAATCAAAATAGTTTATGGCAAGTAAAGCATGTTCATCCTCTATTTCATATCCTTTTATTCCTGTATGCCCGGGAACCCACATGATAATTATTTGTTTGCATTTTCATTGGCTTTGTTTAATTTGTTATGAATTTTCGATGTCCCTTAGTATTGATAACTTTTTATAGTGCTTAACAAGTCACTAAGAATGATAAACTTCGAGTGTTCTTCTTCAATAATGAACTCGATAGCCTTAGGATAGCCATCGCTTCCACAGTGAATATAAAAAAGTTGGGTGGTAGTTTGTACAGTATTTTTTTATTTGGGAATATTATGGATAATCTAACTTATTCTTATTTTAGATCCATTAGTATATACATCTTGGTGGTCTTTGTAGTTTTCAAGTATACTTATTAAATAGTTCATGAATATATTGTGTGGAGTTTGTTGTTTGGATGTGTGAACCGAGTTCTATAATAATTTGGTACTTTGATAATGATATGAGATAACAAAATCTTATTCTCTTTCAAAAATTTTATGAGATCATTAGTTTTTTTGATATGTTATGATTTCTGTATATTTAAGTTATATATTTTAAATGAATTTATCTTACTTTTAGGACTTTTTCTTGCAAAATATCACGAGCTTTTCTAATTTCCTCTGATAGCCTGCTCTTGGCAGGCTCCTCACTACCCTATTAAAATAAAAAAAAATTAATATTCTACTTAATATTTCAAAAAAAATTTATTATAAATTACAGTTGTAGATAATATCATAATTTCTGTACAATAATTTCAATTGTGGAATATGGATCTACAATATTTATTTACTACTAATATTAATAATTTAAAAACATTGAAGTTTAATTTCAATTTAAGCTTTGCACAACTGATACAATAAAATAATGTTTTAAACAATTGATTAACAAATATGTCAAATTACATTTTTTTTTTTTTATTATTACTTTTATTTTGGTACAAATAGATGACTATATTTCTTTAATAATAAAAGCTAGACCAATTCGATACAATATTATGCATACTCTTTAGGTACACAAAATATGTTTTTAAATTAGAACAACTACTCGTATACAGAGTGTGTAAATAATAATTCTGTAATACTGCTGTATTCTATTATGATAAAATACAACAATTTGTTTACAACTATTACAATTATTTCTAAATAACCAAGCATCAAAGTATATTATCAACATTGAAAATGTTTTATACTTTTTTACTTTACTTGTAACTAAATTAGTATTAGTTTATTAATAAAAAAAAAAACGAATCACGTATTTCATAATTGTTGTATTTACAATGATGAATTTGCATTATATTTATGAAATTTGAATAAATAAAATGAAGTTCAACAAAATTAGTTTAATTTGAACAGAGGACAAATCACCAATATTTAGTAGTTACAAATGTTACGTGTATAAAAATGTATTTTTTTTTTTTAATAACATTTGTTAAAAAAAAACCAAAATACAAACTAAGATTAAAGAAAAATAACAAAAGTGTAATAAATAATAATCTATTGTATATATTTCAGACATATAGTAAGTATATTATTAGTCGCTATAAGCTTTTACTAATTAGGTAATTCAGCAAAAGCCGTAAACCAACAATATGATCTAAAACATTCATGTACTAGCCTTGTAGCATAGAATTTAGTACCACAAACAGCAGTTTTCTGCACCTTATTCTAAATGTTGATATTGATACAAATATTTAGGAATTTCAATCACAAACATAAAATATTGAAGAAAATTGGTAAACAAAAAAAATGCTAGGTGTATCAATTAAAATTGGTTTTACTGACAAATACAACCGTAATGTTGGATGGATAGCTAGCCTTATCCGTGAATTCTGGTTGAAACTTGTATTTTAAGTATCTACAAACGATTGGTTTGTTTGAAGTTGTTTACCTAATATTGTAGAAATGTAATATCTTAGATATGTGTAAGTATTACAGGACGCACAATTAAGATCTCCTCCTCCCAGTTGGCATATAAACATCCTGAGAAATTTGCATTTTGCAAAACAATCTACCAGTTACACCACAATTATCAATGAACGTTCAATTAGTTATCGAGACTGTTTCATTATAGTGTGTAATTATATTTAAAACAATTAACCCATTATTATTATAATATTAATGCACGAGTCTTTTGCTCGTAATTTATATTTGTTTAGCTAAAAGATAAGTACATTGAATTTGTATATACAACTATGCAGGGACTAAATAATTTTTAATGGGTGCAATTAACACTTATAAGTAGGTAACGCGACAAAGTGAATCGTTGCTAAATTACCTTGGATACTTTTTCGTAATACGCACATTCTGCATCGGCGAATTTAGCTTTGTCGAGCCATACTTTTTCCTGAGCTAAAATCTCCAATGCCATTTTTATCTAAACATAAACGGAGTGCGTGAAAAAATAAAATAATTTAATCCCATCGACAAAATTAAATCATCCATCGGTACGGGACTAATCACATATTTTACTTACTTTTGAAAATCAGTATGATTTAAATTAACTTAGTAAATTTATTTCTAAGTCGAAAAGGGGTCAGACAACACGTTATTCTTTTAGAAGGAAATCGGAAAAGAATGAACTAAGTAACGTTCACTACTGAGATTATTTTCTTATCACATATTCAAAACCGAAATTGTTTCTAGGTTCATTATGCCGAGATTATTTTGATGATAACAAATTTTTGTATATTATTATACGATTATATAGGTCAAAAAATACCCGCCCAACTCATCTAAGTTTCGGAATCCCGTGCCGAGTCTTTTATTAAACTTCTTATTCGGTTTAATGTGAAAAAAAAACCCAACATTCTCGTCTTACACCAACAGATGATTTGTTGGGTTTAAAACAAATTTACGGCGGCGGCGTCGATGTGCAGTTCGTTCAGGAAACAACGCGCGCGGGGCGATCCGATGGCCCACAGCCAATGTATGTGGACGACCGTTTAGTAAACGGAAAATCAGAATTATTTAACTAAATTGGCCCGTTTTGATATGAACGGAAAAATGATCTAATCACTTTATTCCAATATTGGCACACAGACAAACTCATTTTGTATTGTAATACTAGATGGCGTTGCCGGTCTTTTTAACAATTTTTCTATGGTGCCCGGTGGCTGTTTACATTGTGATAAGGTATATTTACACAAATTTCAACGTTATCCGGCTCGCGGCTGCTGCTTGTGTTAGTGCTATACTCGTCCCCGAATCCGATTGAAATATTTAAAGAAAAAAAAAAATCTATATATTCGAACGTTAATATATTCTCGTCTACGGTTAAAACTCAAAAGTCAGAATGCCCGCCTACCTGTTAATTTATAATAAAGGTGCCGCGATGAATTTCGTTAATAAATTACAAATACGAATGTTTAAACCATTATGTATACAAATACATTTTGGCGTATTGTACGCTGCGAAATTGTCTTTAAGTTATGGCATTTATAATCGTGCGATTTCTTAACGCATGGACGTTTAACACCAGCGGAAACTTATATTGTTCAGAACTAAACTGAAATTCACCTAGCAGAAGAGTCGATCGAAGGTTCCCGTCAGTTACTTCAATTATACTTAAATTATTATTAATTCAAATGTGGAAAAATTACTTTGTTATACTTCATTTATAAAAAAAAAAAAGAACGAAGATTTACAATTTTTATTTTATGGTAAGTGGGTATAAACGAATATTTATTCCAACAACTACGTCTACAAATATGAGTTCATATAACTACAATTACCCATCAAATACTATAACAATATTTGTGTACGCAATTACTAATTATTAAAAATTAATTTTAATATTTTATTATATCTCAGATGAAATTATTGGCGTTTACCGTTTTGCAATTTTTGTGTATCGGTCAGTGTCGGTCGGCAAATATATTAGCTTTCTTGCCTTCGTATTCCCCGACTTTTGATGCATTTCAACCACTTTTTAAAGAACTTGCCGTCAGAGGTCATAATGTTACCGTCGTATCACCATTTACTATTAACGATCCACCCCAAAACTATCATCATATTGATGTATCGGTGAATGAAAAAGTTGAGGGTAACTATATTTTATCTTATTTCTATATATGCAAACTCGAAAAGTAATTTATTTATGATTTTCAGATTTAAGCATGGTGCCCACGGGCAAATACTTATATCCATTGATTATTCCTATAGTAAGTTTGTTCCATATGCCTCAAATAATCGTTCGAATGTTGAACAATACCAAAGTTACAGAATTCATTTATTCGAACGATTATCAGTTTGATGTGGTACTAATCGACAACTATCATCAACATTGTTTATTAACAATGGGCCATAAATTTAGTGCTCATGTAATACAATTGTTCCCAGTTATGCCAGTTGCCTATTTTGCTCAATACCACAGTCAACCAATTAATCCATCTTTCATACCAGATCCTAATTCTGGATATACCGAGCGAATGTCTTTCATTACACGAACAATAAATTGTATTGTTACTTTTGTTCAATTATTATTGTTTCAAATATTTTATATGCCTAAACAGAATGAAATTATGTATAAATATTTTAATTACACCGGTTGGGAAAGTAGACCATCAATAGAAGAGATGGCAAAAAACATATCGTTAACGCTTATTAATACCCACTTTACAATTGGATTGACCAGGCCGCTTGTTCCAAATTTTGTAGAAGTAGCTGGAATGCATTTAAATCCCGTTTTGAAATTGCCAAAAGTAATTTTTTTTCTCTAGTATACAGTTTGAATAAATACCTATTTGTGTACGTCTATATATTATACATGTTTATCTTAGGACTTACAAGAGCTGATGGATAATTCAACCGATGGTGTTGTGTATTTTAGTTTCGGATCAGAGGTTAAAGCTACTCAATTGCCCAAAAATGAATTAATAATGTTCATACATCAACTGAGTCAAATCAAGCAAAAAGTATTATTGAACTGGGAATCAAATGACATACCAAAATTACCACCAAATATAATAGTAGTCGATAGTCAGGTTCGACACACAGACATTCTCGGCCATCCCAATTGTGTACTTTTCATTAATTATGGAGGCGGTATACATAGTACTGAAGAAGCAGTTTATTACGGTGTTCCGATGTTAGCTATATTTGTTTCCGGAGATCAACCGTATAATTCAATAATGATGGAATCTAGAGGCGCTGCTATAAGAATAAAGTATTCAGCACTCACTGAAACTATTTTTGCTGTTAATTTATACAAGATGCTTAATGATATAACGTAAGTGTATTTCATTAATAAGAGTAACTCAATGATAAAACTGTTTGACTCTATAGACAGTGTTCGACTATATGTCATTATTATTATTAAGGTTCAAAGAAAATTCAGTAAAACTGTCTAAAATATTTCGCGATCAACCAATCAAACCATTGGACAAAGCAACATATTGGGTAGAATATGTCATACGTAATAATGGAGCTCATCATTTAAAAACTGCCGGAGATCAATTAAACTGGTTTCAGTATTTATTAATTGATGTAATAATTGTGCTATTCATTTTTATAATCATTTTTTTTATTACTTTATTTTACTTAATAGACAAAATGTATACAACATATTTAAAATATAAAGAATGTAATACAGAAACTGATAATAATAATGATAAAAAAGATAAATAATAATATTGATCATAAGTATCTACTTAAAATATATACATTTTTTAAATTAAAATTAAGTTTTATTCATTTTAAGACTACTGAATTTTATTGATAGGAATTAAAATTTATTTTGTATTTAAAAATAAAAATATATGTTATTGTTTTACAAAGTAAATATATCATATAGTAATATCATAATTAAATTGCATTTACCAATTTGTGTTAACTGTCAATGAATATGCAGTACAATTTTTGGATATTAAAATGTATTTTAATAATTTAATGCAATTGACATTTTTGGACAGTATATTATTAAAGGTTGTCCATAAAAGCATTTAATTTCTATTTTGTTTTAAAATTGTAAATAATGAATTCAAAAAACTATTCCAAATAAAAATCTCAGAACTTTTGAATATGTAATCTGCTTCTTTTTTATTCTTATAAAAGTTGCACTTTCTCTCTAGTAATTCAAATAAGTTTAAAATTTTGGAGTGAATGTTTGTTTAAAATCAAAATAATACTACATACTAACTAATTAACTGTATTGTATTATAGTATAAATTAAATATGTATTTAGTTTATTTAGTGCCATGAATACTTTATACCGACCTATCTGGTTTGAACAAATTAACAAACTATATTCTTATACGTGCTCATGAAATTAAAAGTATATATGTATATATATATATATATATATATATATATTTGACGTGAGATTTAAATGAATTATGTAAATGTGCTAGACTTCAAATTTACCTTCGTGACATAATATTATTTTCTCATATGTAAAATGTTTCAATATACACCTGCTTTGTATACAATTTTATTAAAATGAAAACCAAATAGTTTTTTTTTTTTTTTACTTGATGTTATATAAGATGTATATTTTTACCTTCTTCTAAAACCTGTTATTGTACGTTTAATTGTTGTTTATGGTGATGTTATATAACATGTTTTTATCAAACAAAAACATATCTTATCAAGTCAAAAGTGCATTTAGCAATATTCTCTCATTTAATACATTAATTATAATATTAATATTAATATGATTATTACTACATAGTTTAATAGATTATTGTTAATTTGATTAGTGTTATTTGTTTGTCGCTCTGATGATAATGATAAAAAAACAATTAATGTAAATCTCCAGTGTTTGTAATTATTCAGGTATCTTAAATTTAAATCAATGTGAAGTCAATACAAAATGAAAAGTATTATTTTGTTCATTGGCATCTTAATGTCAGTGAACAATTGTTCACCATCTAATATATTAGCATTTCTCCCAACCAAAGCACGCAGCCATTACGGAGCATTTGAACCGTTACTGAAAGAGTTAGCAGTAAGAGGCCATAATGTTACTGTTTTATCACCGTTCTCTATGAAAAATCCACCACCTTCTTACCATCATGTTCAGGTTGAGGATGAAGATCTTGTGATGGGTAAGTACAAATTAGTATACGTAGTTACCTATTTAAAAATTGTTTTAGAGATAAATACTCAATAAAATAAATGTAATACAGATATATATATAAAACAAATAAATTACAAATATTTAGACAAAACTTAATTTGGAGTACTATATAGGATGTGTGTATTTACAACCGGTATCAATTTAAAAAAAATGTCTGAGTGAAAATACAAGTGGCCAATTTTTGTCTACATATTTTTAATTTATTTGTATTAAATATGTATATATTTTTGTTACATTTTTTTTTTTTTTTTATTATTTAATAATTATTTTTATTTGTTTTGCAGATTTTAATCCATTTAGTGCCTCTAAACATTTGAAACCATTCTTAATGCCTTTTTTGTCTTGGGTCATATGGCCAAAGTTTACGGAAATAACTGTCAACAAACCATCAGTTCACAAGTTAATTCATTCAGAAGACCTTCATTTTGATGTAGTTTTATTCGAAAATTTCTTCCACGAGTGTTTCATAGCTCTTGGACATAAATTTAACGCGCACGTGGTTCAGTTATTCCCATCTATTCCAAACGCCGGTGTTGCCCAATGGCACGGCAATCCATACGACGGATCCTACATTCCGGATATAAATTCCGGATACAGTGACAACATGTGTTTCATAGAACGTTTGACTAACACTGCAATAGCTTTCATACATACTGCATTAAGTTCATTGTACTATTTGCCAAAACAGAGAGATTTAATGGACAAATATTTCAACTATACCGGTTGGGAAACACGACCTTCAATGGAGAACATGCTAAAAAATATATCGTTAACATTAATGAACACACACCTATCAATTGGAACATCGAGACCCCTTGTTCCTTCATACGTTGATGTTGCCGGGATGCATCTAAAACCGGCTTCTGCACTACCAAAAGTAAATTTGACTGTTTATTAAATCGTCTTTAACTATTGAATAACATAATAGCATTTATTATATTAATTGTTACAAGGACCTTCAAGATATCGTGGACAGTGCGCTCGACGGTATTGTTTATTTCAGTTTCGGCTCTGTGATCAAACCGTCACATTTACCAAAAGACGACCTAGACATTTTCATTAGGCAACTCGGCAACATAAAGCAAACAGTTTTATTTAAATGGGAATCAGAACATGATATAGATTTTCCGCCAAACATAATTGTTAGAAAATGGTTTCCGCAAGCCGATATCCTGGGACATTCTAAATGTGTGCTGTTTATCACTCACGGAGGCATACATAGCACTGAAGAAGCTATATACTTTGGAGTGCCGATGTTGACGGTATCTGTTTTTGGAGATCAGTTACATAACTCGTTGGTAATGCAGGACAGAGGTGCCGCACTACGTATTAGATATTCTGAATTTACCGAACATGTCTTTGAAATTGCTTTGCACAGAATTTTGAATGAAAAATCGTAAGAGTATTTAAACTCTGCACGTACGTGATTGACACATTGTTGTTGAACAACATTATTTCGTTTCAGGTTTAAAGAAAAAGCAACAGAATTGTCAGCGATTTTTCACGACCAACCATTCAAATCATTACAGAAAGCTGTCTACTGGATCGAATATGTGTTACGACATAGCGGTGCTCATCATTTGAAAACGGCCGGCAGCCAATTGACTTGGTACGAGTTTCTGCTACTTGACGGTTTGTTTTTGATAGTTGTCGTGAGAGTAATTGTAACAGCATTAATGTGGTATGTATGTAAAAAATTGTGGAAAAAATTTCGGAATAGGAAATCCAAAAAAGATTAAATGTAATTTTTTTTTTTTTTTTTTTGTTTTATTGAATTATGTTTAGATTATTACACACGTACATATCAAAATCATACTTACCTACTTATAAATTAAATAACTAAGAAACTAATAAAATAATGGCATTGTTTTTAATAAAGATTGATTATTTTATAACGGTGTTTTTAATACCAATATTATAATAGTAGATAAAATATATTCCTTCTAAACGCACCTGAAGATTTCTCAACTTTTATATCTATTTAAAGCCTAATTTCTTTGAGGACATTTCCACCAATGCGGATGTAATTCTTTTGTCTCCATAAAATTGCTCGGGATAAATCAAAAATACAATTATTGGGCGCACCCCTTTTGCGAAATACTTTAATAAACAATATATGATATTTACTATGATTTACTACAATTTATTCATTCAATAATACAAAAAAATAATCTATACAATTTGGTAAAAATTATAAAGTAGATATCCAGTGTTTTTTTTTTTTTTTTTTTAGAATTCATTTTGTGATTTCTTTGAAATCGACTCTGTCATAAATGTCGCCTAAAAGTTATACGTATTACGATTTACGATTTGTAAAAAAAAAAAAAAAAAAGCGGTCGTTTAAAAATCGTTTAAGCGCGGCGTCCTCTATCGACTTTGACACCGCGTCATTCGTTCATTTTTTCGGCCAGACTATTTGCTCTATCCACGGGATATAATTTGACACCCGCGTGTAAATAGCCGGCGTGTTGGGCGTGCCGCACATTTTCCCGAACGACGTTATGCCCACTTGCGTGTACATGCATTCGTATTTAGGGTGCGGTATTTGGATCGGACCACCGGAATCGCCCTGTATAATAATAATAAAAAAAATATCGTAAACGGTAGAGACGCGTGCCTAGATCGTCCCTGTCACACGGTACACGGTAATTCTCACCTGGCACGTGTCTTTTCCGCCTTCCAGGATGCCCGCGCACACCTGGCTGTTTCCGATAATTCCTTGTGGCAGATATTTTCGATCGGCCGAGGTCGAGTACGTTCTGTTACACTGATTCGTCGGCAGAACGTCCAAAGTGACTTTCAACAAGTGTTCGCTGGGCCACGCGCCTGAATGTAAATAAAAACGATTATATTTGGACCGGGCACGTTAAAATTAATACCGACAACATAAGGACGTGTCATCTGACATAACCTATTGGCGAATTATTAAAAAAAAATTATTTCGAATTCTATTTCTTTCGGTTTTTGAAATTGCGATTTTATAATTCTTTAATTCATTACTCGTAAAACTACAATTGTTATATTATTGTTAACGCCATTAAACCACTATTGTACAATTAAAACAAATATCACAAATGAGAATTTTTTTTTTTTTTTTTTAAATCATACAATTACACTCTAATTTATATAATATATACAGTGCATTCACGCTAAAAAGTGCCGCATTTAAAAACTGTTGTATATGTGGATCTGCCTATTGATGTGCAAGATTTAAAAAACGAAATACGAGTGACGTGCAATAATTTGAGAGAAGACCAAATAAACGCTGTTAAATCATTTTTAAAACGTTTAAGGACATCAAGGCGACCACATTGAACAATTTATTAAATAAAACTATAATTGAATATAAATAAATTTTAATTATAAATTAGTAGTGTGTACATTTTTATAATTTTTATTACCATCAATATCTAGCTATCTTATTTCGGAAGTATGAATGGCAAAAATGAGAGTAAATCACGAAAACAAATATGTGTTTATTTAAGTTTTGTCTGTCTACAAACAGGTATTTAACAATGTCGGAGAAATTATTTTGATTTTCGAGTATAAATAAGAACATGGTTGATATTTCGTAAATAGAAAAAAAATTATGCTTTACCCGAATCTGGAGAAAAAGAAAACGGTATTGTGTCATTTAAAAAAAAAAATTAAAAAAATTTGTATTGCGGCGCGTGCGCGTGCCGAAAGAGTTAAAAATTTGAAATTTGTCTGAAAATGTGTATTTTGGTACTCCCTTTCAATATGGTCATCCAACTGAAATATTTAATGGTACCGTTTTAGCGTGAGCACACTGTATGTTACTAGCTGGCCCGGCAAACGTTGTTTTACTCGTATAAATACAAAATTTCGTATTTCGGAATTCGAAACAAAATTTGTCGATAATCCGGATTTATAGTCACACCATTACCTCCTACACTCTGCCGCCTATTTGTCGGAATCGCGGAGGACCGTAATTATTTATCGCTTACCGGACTCCACGTTTCCCCAACCGCTGGCCACCGTTTTTTTAGCCGTTATTGGACCTGCGTTTAGACAAAGAGGTCGTATGTTCGTGGTAAACTGCACATCTTTGTCCAATTTAAACAATGCTATGTCGTTGTAACGTATTGGCGACTCATAATTCGGATGATATTTATGATCGATTATTTTGTAATCCACGGGGGTCGCGTCGTCGTTGTCTGTAAGGTAGTTGAGTTCGCCTAGACGGACCCATGTCGGATTTCCTCTAAAAAAAAAAAAAAAAAAACCCGTAAAATGTAAAATAATATTAATATTATAGTAAGTGTGTGTTACATATATCACGTTAATTGAGTAAAAATAGCAACAATATCTCTAAATTACTCGAATTACTCGTTCGCACGCAGGGGCGGATTTAGAAATTAGATTAGGGGCTAAACGAAATGTTCACTTTACTTACGTATACGTTAAAAATGTATTCTTGTAATAATAAACATAAAAAAATTTCACATAACTAACAATAGCTACCGGATAAGATATAGAACATATATATATATATATATATATATATATATATATATATATATATATATAGAGAGAGAGAGATAGATAGAGAAGAATTCGATTTATGTCCGTACGCAACGATAAATCATAGCTGACGAAAAACGATTCTGAGATAAAATTTGTATTTTGAATGCTCAACTTTTATTTTATTTTATGCCGTTTAGAATAACTTTGTGACGAACCTCGTTTCGGATTCACGTACGTTATTGATGGGCAAAACGATTTTTTATTCGCATAGACAACTTAAAAGAAACTCAACGATTTCAAAGGGCGAAGATTCGCCAGAGTATTTTGGAAAATTTCACGACGTCTTGATAAGGCTAAATCATTATTCGATACAATCGCTATCTCGAAAAGTATTAACATTTTTGGGATTTTTTGACAATTTAACAAAACAATCGGCTTAAAATGTTACATTACCGTTACTTTTCGTCACCATTACGGTGAAACCACATGCGCACTTTTGATTTTCAAACGGCAACTCTTAAATTGAAATACAAGGTGCGACAATAAAATAACGAGACTTTCTAAATATAACCTAAACTATTAACGTTATCTATAAAACGATTATTGAAATATGATTAGAAAACACTTATCTAAAAGTACTATGAACACTGATGGCATTGATTCATTTTCTTATACGTTAGTAGCCTTGTTATTAGTGCAAGTTCGACTATACTGCCGAAAAATGTTAGATATAAAAATCGAACAACATGTGTTAACATTAAATTTCTTGTTAAATTAAAAAAAACTGCCGCGGAATCGTTTCGTATGTTATGTAAAGTTTATGGTGAAGAATGTTTATCAAAAGCTCGTGTTTTTAAATGGCACAAACGGTTTTGTAGTGGAAGGGAGGACGTCGAAGACGATGATCGTTCTGGACGTCCTACCACGTCTTCAACAAACGAAAACGTTGAAAAAATCGACAAAATTAATTAATCAATATTATTATAAAGAGGTATTAATTAAATTAAGAGAACGTGTCAGAAAGAAGCGACCAGATCTATGGAAAAATGGCTGGGTTCTTCACCAAGACAATGCTCCAGCTCACAGTGCATTTTCAATTCAACGTTTTTTAACTGAAAAAAAAATTTCTGTACTTCAACATCCCCCGTACTCGCCAGACCTTGCTCCTTGTGACTTCTTCTTATTTCCTTCTTATTTCTTTTCCCATTTTCAAACAGTTGATGACGTAAAAATGAAAACGGCAGAACTTCTAAAAGGGCTGAATGAAAGCAATTGGCAACACTGTTTTCAAGAATGGCAGCGACGTATGCAACAGTGTATTGATGCTGAGGGAAGGTACTTTGAAGGTGATAATCATTAAATTATAACATTTTTAAAATAAACAACTTTTATTCAAAAAGTCTCGTTATGTTATTGTCGCACCTTGTAAATAAATAAATAAATAATACTTTCCGAGACAATGACCACGAGTTCCCTATTAGTTAGTACGGTCGGCTTGTATGAAATACCCAAATTTTTGTATTATTTAATAAGTCAAACAATTTTTTTTTTTTCTCTCTACTTTTGACAGTGCGCTGCAGATAGAATCCATCTATTGCTAATTAACGATCCTCCGCACATCCATTTGCCCGGTTTTTCCCCGGCGCCTATCAACGCCTGTTAACAAACAATACGTATGAGCACAAAAACAGTGTCGTCGAGACATGTATTACAACAATATTCTAAATAAAATAATAATATTCTTATAATATTAAATATTATTTATTACCATGTGCGGAAATTCTTTGAGTTCGGCTTTCGTACCGCCGATAATCAACGTTTTAACGTCGATACAATCCTTTATTTTAGTGTCTGAAGACTCGAACAGTATCGGATCGTATATGGTTTTGTAGATTAACTTTGAATACTCGCGGCACACTGTTTTTATAAATAAAAAAAAATTTACACAATTATTACCCAATATATTGTTCAAGGATATCGCAAACGCGGTGTTATTATTATCGGAAATATTGCTTGTATAAAATCGGTTAATGTTAGGCCGTTAGAAAATTGTCCGAAAATATCGAAAATTAAATTCAAGCGAGCGCCCCCCCAAAACGTTTCCGTTCCGTGCTCTCAATACGTGTACGCAAATTCCTTTTCGGACGAATGCGTCAACGAATTACAATATCTAATGTCAGTGTTTCTCGACCTTTTTTACTGTGCCGATACCCTTACATGAATATTCAATTTCTTAGCGAATATATATATATATTTTATATTTCGAAATAATATACACGTATAGATTGCCGTTAAATGAAAAAAAAATAATACTTATGGAACATGATACAATAACGCGGTTATTGCAATTTTTAACCGTTAAAAACCGTCGAAAGCTGGAAACCGAAACAAAATTAGATTAAATAGGTTTTACTTTGTATTATATATTATCAATATTAGCTAACAAGTTAAACATATAAATATCACACATCTTTTTTTTTTAATTCGGACCGCGTCCACTTCTAAAACACGGGAGACCTTTTGTATCTCCCGGGAAAGTACCTCCTTTTTTCGACCTCCCTGTGCACATTTATTTTTCTGTTCATTTTTCATTGTTCGTACCATTCCATAGACTTCACACAATTCCGAATCCACTAAGTTCCATTTTGCTATTAGGTTATTGGACGTTCCTTTATTATATTTATAATTGTTTATTCCTGATTAAATAGGCGATACCTTAGTTAGTAATATATGCGAACAATACGAGACGTCGACCGGTCATAGGCGGAACTTGGCTCTAATTCTCGGTTGGGGGAGGGGGGCAAAAATTAATCGCAATTTATGCGTTTAAAAAGCTTCTCGCATCCATCTAATCTAATACATACTATCTAACTTTTTACCTACCATTTAAATAAGTATACGGGGAATAATTTTCTTATATAATTATATAAAAGTAATTTTAACATAAATGTTTAGGTTTAAAAATTAAAAATTGTTTAAACAACATTTTTGTTGGGAGGGGGCAAAACGCTAAGTTTGCCCTTCCGATTTTTTTTCTGGGAGACAATTGCCTCCCCCCCCAATGTCGCCTATGTTGCCGATAGATAGAGGAAAACGTTTTCCGTTTTAAACGCTATATAAATTTACGAGTAGACATGATCCTGATATAGGATTAGCGTGAAATTGTATTTATTATTGAGATTACGGGCTGTTATTTCCTACGATTTAAATCGAATGGCAACCCTTCGGGACGAGAAACACTGACTTCCAATCGATGTAATTTGAATATACTTGTAAACGATTAATAAATTCTGATAAATTCGAAAAATTGAATATATAGGCGAAGCCCCCCCACCCATATTTACTTTCGCCGGCAGAATACGTTTTTACAGCCGGTCCGGGGTTTACATTCGTGTCGCCCGTTTGCGGACAGCAGACAATTGCCGTCGACCCTTTGACCGAGCATATTGTCGGTCTGATATTATTCTTAAGCCCTTGTTCCGCGGACGCACAGTTTTTCAGCTGCTTACAAACGCCGCCCTTACCGCAACTCGCACCTGCGTTTTTGAATACAAACTATTGTTTATATATTTATTAAAATATGATTTTTTTTTTTTTTTTAATATATATATACAATAACAAAAAACCAAAATCAAGCTCGACAAAAAAAAAAAAAAAAAAAAAAAAAAAAAAAAAAAAAAAAAAAAAAAAAAAAAACAATTACTCGCCTTCCGACAGTCCTAGATATTGTGCGTAACATTTCGAGTTCATAAAACACGACGCGAACAAAATCAGCAAACATTTTGATCTTTTAAAACTTTTCATTTGTAACGGATACGATAGAAAAAAAAAAAAAAATAAATAAAAAACCAAAAATAAATGCCGAAATCGTAATCAAACTATACGGGAAAGAGATATATATATATATTTTTTTTTTTTCACAGTAATAGCTGTTCACGTTTACGTACACCGATTTATATTGGTAAATTCTCGCATTATCGTACAAATGTATTAAATTATATATTATCTATACTCGATGTTCCGCTCCCCTCCGAAGCAACTCTAAAGTATTCTTCGTTCTGTGCCGCAGTGCACCTTTAAAACACACACATACACGTGTATATATATATATATATATATATATATATATATATATATATATATATATATATATATATAATATTAAAAAAAAAAATACCAAGGTCGTGAAGAGACAGCAATACAGCTGTAGGGTTTTACCAGAAAAACACGTTCTGGAATACCTCGACGAGTATGACCTTAACGAATAAATGTATATACTCGTACAGAGTCGCAGGTATACGATTAGAAGACGTATAGTAGATATTTTATTCGCAAAACAAACCGCTAAATTCGTGCCAAATTATTCGACCTTTTCGAAACGATTTTTTACAATTAATTGTACGAATACACTGTTCATTAACAATATTATGGATTTATATGTAGTAGGAAAAACACGAGTGTACTTAGACTTACGTCACTTGACGTTTTGTTAAATCGTAGTAATTATCGCGAGAAAATATTAGAATCAACATTAATAATCAATTAAATATGAACATATTTCTTTTCATGTGTAAATGTTGGTGCAAAATACACGGGACCACAGGAAAAAATTTCCCGGGAGTGGGGGGTGGGAGAGTAAATAAAATATAAAATGTTCAAAAATATCATATTTTATTACTCTTTAGGTACCCGTATATATTATATATTGATCTATTTTATTTGTAAATCTCATGGGAAACTTTGAAATATCTATTACATTTGTAGGTAGTTGTCGTCCAGTAATTCATTTTTAACATTTTTCTTGATATTTCGGGACGGGAGGGGGTGTGTGTGTGTGAACATTTGATCGTTTGTGTATTGATAATATGCTATTTGTGTATTTATGAGAGTAGGTACACTGAAATGTATTATAATGTTTTGTCGAAAATTGTTTTATTCGGTTAAAATCATAATGTTATACATGTAGGTATCGTTAGAAAAAGAAAAAAAAACAAATTGGTTTATTGTGAGAAAATCGTTTTAATTCAATACACATAATACATAAATGCAGAAAATATTACTTCAGTATGAATTCGATACGGAACGCAATTCCCTTATGAATTTCGCGGTTTAACGAGAAATATAGGTACATATAAATAAGATAAAAAAAAAAAAAAATTACACAATATTGAATCATCGTTTATAGTATTAAAAAATATACTTAAAAACGTGTACAAAAATATGATACCGAAAACTCAAAAGTCGGCATATAAAATGGGCACGAGGCGCTATTAATCATATTGATCATGGATTATGATTTACTATATAAAATATGGACAGTAAATATAATTGACGATACCTCCGATGTGTACGTAATTATATGTATATAGTATCGTAGTCGTATATAGTCAAATCGGGCATTTAACTAAATAAATTGGGCAAATAATAATAATAATAATAATAATAAAGAAACTGAACGCTTTATTAATTCCTTATACTGTTTGAAAATATATTACCATCATATTTTATTAGTATTATACTATTATTTGATCATCATTAGTTAATTGGTACTCGCTATAAAGTGTGTTGCTGTAGCAATGGTGTATCCAAGGGAGGCTTAAATTGGCCTCTTATCAATTAAAAAAAAAAAATAGAGAAGTTATTCAGTCTCAGTGTTTTCTATATGATAATTACAAATAATTATTTAAAAGTTGACTATCGTTATTTTTATCCCTAAATAATGGCCTCTCGAAAAAAAACAGTTCCCTAACTCTGAGTTATCCACACAAGCTGTAGCAAACACATCGAAGTTCAATCGCCTGCCCTTATTTGATGGTTAAGATTAGCGACACGGTATTATAAATATTTTACGCATTTGAGGTGATTTTTATATTTGATTTATATTTTTTTTTTTTTTTTTATTTATTTGCCCGACCCGTAAAAGAGGAGGCATTTGATAAAACGCCTAGGCGTTTAGTCAAGTGACCTACATATAGGTATCAATATTAGGCGAATAGTTTAAATTAAATTCGTCGACTGTCCGCCTAGGCGTTTAGTTAAATGCCCGATTATCGACTGAATATGAAAAATCAAAAGTATCGAAATATGAAAAAAAAAAAAAAAAAGATTATGTGTAACAACCTAATTAGAGCGACTGATTTAATGTTACACGAGGATTTACGTATTCACGTATATATTCAGAATTACAGGATTTATATTCTATGTATATATAAATAGAGGTGCGCGATTATTTTTTTATATATTTTTTTTTTCACAATAATCAAATATCTGAATTATTTTCGATTATAATCGATTAATCGATTTGTCTTGGTAAGCGGACGATTTTTTATCGATTAAAAAAAATAATCGAATAACCAATTAGTTGATCGATTAATCGTAATAATCGCGCAGTCCTATGTGTAAATTACGGTTTTAGATTTATTGCTGAGTTATCTTCGTCCCCACGGATTCGACCAGTGGTATTGATTGTACGGATATCCGCCGCGTTCGGGTCTCTGGGTCGTCCGGCAATTATCGGCCCTGACCAGCCTCTCCGCTATCCGCCGCTGTTCCGCGTTGCGACGTCTTTCGGCCGTGTGCCGGTCTTCCGACACGCATGGCTCGACCCGCGGCCACCCGTGTTCCCGCCACCTTTCCGTGGGCGCGGGCTGCTCTCTGTGGCTGCACGGGCAGAGATGGCCGAATTGGTTATAGTAGTAACATTCTGAAAATATAATAAAAACACCAACCCGTCATCCCGGGAAATTTGTATTAAACGTATATTAATCGGACTATCGAACGATCGGAGCACGCTCGATATAGATTTCATTTCATTTCATTTTTTTTTTCCGTTATTTAACATGAAATTGTTATCGAACGGCGGTTTAACGCGATAATTCATTGATACGGAAATCACAAAAGAAGTTCAACCGTTTGACACTATTATCTAACAATTAAACTTTTTGACACTTTGGATAAATGGATCGAACCTAACCCAATGGATTCTGACACGAAACAAATTATCGATCGAGAATGACTCGGGTAAGCGCAATCGTTCTGATGTGCCCTCCGACCTACGGTAGGCAGAACGTCGAGTTTGATACGAAAACTGCAAACGTATAAATCCGTAGATTCCATTTCAACAAAACCTGGTCGAACAACGTATGAGAGACGATGACAATTCAATCCCCAATACGTCATAACGATTTTAATACGGTTAGAAAAGCTATGTGTACACTGTAAGCGAGACATTATTCTTATAACTTAGGACTACAATAAGAATATATAATTTATATACAATATGCTGAATCGTTCCATATGGCGACGTTGCACGTAAATTTGTTCTCGATCGCACTGGTTCTGTAGGTCAGCGGCAAGATCTTTGTGATTTTTTGTAAGTGTTCCCAACCGTTCGGCCAAAAAGACGAAAATGTTCTCATCGTATTTTATTGATGTAATTTATTTATTTATTTTTGCATGTTTAGGAAATAATTCCCAAATCGAATGACAACGGAATACGGGTCGATTAAATAGCAAAATATTAAATTAAAAACGTAAGTATAATTCGTAATGAAATTGGGATAATGTGTATATTTTAGTATATCTATATTAAATTACAATAAATACATCGAGTGATTTTTTTCTCATGATCCGTTTACTTAAAATGCGAATTGAATTAGTTTGAAAAAAATTTCGAAATTAATAAATGGAGGGGAAAAAAACAATCTAAACCACGGAATCGAATGGTTAATATTAACAAAATAGTTAGTAATATTCACCTTCTTTGTTATTGTTCGGTTTCGTGACAGGCGAAACGGATGATGTTGTAATTATTTTATCTAAAAAAAAAAAATGCAATTAAATATATTTATAAGTTAAAAACGTATCCGTTGTCTTAAAAAAGAAAAGAAAAATGTATTAACTTATCGGTTGGGATATTGCGTTGTAGTAATCGACTATGTCAGATTTCACTACGTCTGCAATTGATTAAAAAAAAAAAAAAAATGTTAATTACGGGTATTATTATATGATAACAACACGACGTAAACAATTTTACCTTTTGTTTTGAAGTTATTTATGATCGGTGAAGCCGTGGCCACGTATGTTTGACCTGAAATTATAATAAAAAAAAAACACGTGTGCATCTATGTAAACTAAAAAAAATAACCACTTATTTAACGTAAAGCATATGTATTATGTATTTCAAAAAAAAAAAAAAAAAAAAAATACAAATCAATGAAAATATATTATTAATTTATTTTTCTTTACATGTAATACAAATAATTATACTATTATATATTATATTATGTATTTAAATTATGAACAACGGTACTCATCATAATTAAATTACCTTTTTTTCCGAAATTATTTACGATAGGGTTAGCCGTAGATACTCTTGTTCTATCTAAAACAATAATAAAATAATCCATACAAATAAAAAAAAATAAAAACCGGATAAAATTGCATAAATTAAAATTAAGTATAGTAAATTAAGTGTAATGTCATAATTTTTATTTTCAGGCGTTTTAAGATCAAATGTATGATATATTTCGTTAAAAAAAATAAATGAAAAACTATATTATAAAAATATTGTTCATTAATAAAATGTTTAGACGCGAATTGTAGTAACGTATTTGATGGGCCGAAAGCCAAAAAATAAAATCATGTAGCGAGTGAAAGACTTTTCTACAGAAAATATCGCTCCGATCGTCTGCAACTTCGGGGTTGGATTTTGATAGAACAATTTTTTTCTTGTTGGGGTGCATAGGGAAGGTATTTTTTTGATATTATAATCTGCAGAGTTTTCTTAATAATCGGGGGGAAAAGAGAATATTTACGCAATAACAATACATTTTCAATTTTTTTCGTTTTGCTGTAATTCCGATTGAAATAATTGTAAACTTAAAATTTTCACCGAATTTACCTACTAACATATATATTAACACTTTTCTTGACATGAGGCAATTTTCAAAATATTCTATCCGTTTTTAAATTATGTATAGCTATTTGAAATTGTCGGGGTTTTTTTTTTTTTTAGTTTTAATTTGGTTGTATGTAGTTGACATTTTTTCACCGTAAGTGGTTTTTGTGAAAATAAAAATATCGAAAAACCGTATGCCTGATTTTTTGAGCGTTTAAAATTCAAATTTTGATGGAAATTGTAAAAATCATTCCGCGTACTATTTTCTAATTTACGTGCATTTTTGATTATAAAAGAACGCTTAAGAAAATAGAGACAAAATACACACGGACTTTGGCAATTACATATTAAGGGGATTCAACACACTAGGGCAATTTTTTCTAAAATGTTTGCCACTCCGAACCCCCCTACATACGGTCCTGTCTGCAAATGTTTTTTTTTTATTTTTAAAAAACTTCAGAGCATGGAATGTCGAAATGACACTAAAAAGGTCCCCCGGGAGTTTTAGGGGGTGGAGAGTAAAGTATTTACAATAATTTTGACAAGTTCGATACACGTAGTGAATGATAGCTTATACATATATCATAAAACAATTAAATTACCCTTTTTCCCGAAATTATCAATGACAGTTGTGGATACTATTGTTTGATCTGAAACTATAATAAAACGATTAGACGTCTGTAAATGTAAAAAAAAATTCCCTTATGTAGTACAATAATTTTTTTTTTTATTTAAAAAGAATATTTACAATCTATGTTACAAGGCATATTAAGCAAATTTGAACACATACATAAAACATTTTTACAACCTGAACACATGAGGAGGGAGGCCATCCAGTGATAGAACCCAACGTTATTTTATTTATTTATTAATTACTAACTTAACATAAATTAAATTAAATTAAAATTAAATAGTTTGAACCATCAAACATTTAATAAATCACGACACCATTTTCTCTTTAGACGGCGTGGGAGATTATTAGGAAGTGAGTTGGAAGCAAGTTCAGCGATTAAAGGGTTAAAGTAAGACTGTAATTTAGAGTGAAATTTTTTATAATGTTTTGTGGCTAACTGATTTACTGTTTCTATTTTGAAGTCATTTTGAATTGTGGAATTTGATACGTACCAAGGTGCGGAAGAGATAATGCGGAGAGTGATAGATTGGAAGGCTTGGAGGATACGTATTTGAGATGGTTTAGCGCATCCCCAGATCTGGATTGCATAAGCCCAGATAGGCCGTAATAAGAATTTGTAGATGATTATTTTTGTGTGGAAGGGTAATTTTGATTTCAGAATTGGGCGAAGTAAGTGGAGTCGACTATTAAGAATTTTTCTTTTTAACTTGATATGAGGACTCCAGGTCAATCTTTTGTCAATTAGGATGTCGAGGTATTTTACTTTTGAGGATATTGGGATTAGTATTCCTTGAAAATGGAAGGGAAGGGGTATGGACTTTTTTAGTGTAAATGGGACATAAACTGATTTGTCAGGATTTATCTTGATTTTCCAGTTGGACGACCATTTGTCTATTAAATCTAAATGTTTCTAAATAGAATCTAAATCTAATTTCCAAAACATTTCTTATCCAGTGACCATTCCGATTTCGTCTATTCTGTGGTCGCGTTACCACGGACGTGGTTATTATAATTTACACAACAGATACCCCCCGATAACGATTTGAATTTTATGTTTTTTATACGATACGCGATTGTATTGTCTACAAAACATTTTAATATGCTTAATTTTGTGACGATATTAGGTATTATTAGGCAAAAATAATAATAGCTGCCCTCCCCAGCCTTTGTCTATGTGTTAATCCTTTGGGCCTGGGTATTAGATTGTAAACTCTATAAATCGTTAAGTGCAAATGATACGTACGTATTATTATAAAATAATTAAATTACCTTTTGAGTTAACATTATTTATGCTGACGGAGATATTATTGGGTACTATTATTTCATCTGAAATTAGGTATAATTAAACAGTTGAAATGATTTACAACAATATTGGTTTAATTTTATAAATACGTATAAAATTACTTTTTGTTAATTTTTAAAAAAATGATTATATAGGTGGGTAAAGTTAGGTTAGGTTACCTACCTGTTTCTTTTTTGTCGCTTTGTGTTTCGGACTTAGTCGATGATACCTGAACAATATCTGAAAATTCAATTCGAAATTGTTAATGATTCACGCTTTTTATATTTAAAAAAAAGTTGACCAAGTAGCACAGTGAATTTCTTTTTTTTTTTTTTTTCTTTAAATAAGTACTTCAATAAAATTAAGTAACCTTTTTTTGAGGATTTTGGACCGTGAACTTCAATTTTGACGGTATAATGGTTTTCATTATCTAAAAATATAAAGTTTTTTTATATACCTAGTTATCAAATAAAATTAATATGTCCATACGAATAGTTTCGTAATACATGTTAATATATCGGACATTAACGAGTTACCTACCATTTCCTTCCTTGTCTTTTATGACAGGCAGAAGCACAGATATTTCTATTTTATCTGAAAACATTTACAAAACAAAAAAAAAAAAAAAATGATTCGTAGGCGGTAAATATCATTATATTAATATAAAGTAACGGCATTTACCATTTTTACTAGACATTTTTTTCAAGTATTCTTCCAAAAAAGCTTTAAAGGTGTCTAAAAAATACATAAAAAATATAATTAAAAATAATATAATGAAATGTTCGTTTTACACGGCTGTTCGACAATATTAGTGTTTAGGTATATTGAGCAACGTGAATAAAGAATTCGCGGATTATTCTTGACTTTTAGATCAGTTCATCCTTTAAACTTATAATTTACACACGTCTTTTTATAGATAAGGTGCGTGTTCAAAATAATAAACATAAAATAATTTACTAGTAGTACTGTAACCGGAACCGGAATCAATAAAATAATAAAATCATTAGGCTCCAGTCCCTGGCTTTGGCGTAAAATCGAAAGAAGAAAACAATTATTGAATTAACAAAATAAAAAAAAAAAAATGGTAATTTTATAATACTGTATTAAATATAAAAATTATAAATCATTTTGACAAAAAAAAAAAAAAAAATGTTACCTTCTGTGTTGTTATTGGTTGGAATGATATAAGCTAAATTAACCGTATCTGTGAACAACATGAAAATGTATAAATATTTCACGATTTATAAATCGTAGACAGTTATATCGGTTTACCGTTTTTATTGTCTATTTGTTTTTGGTCTTCATTCCGGTCATTTTTTACGTTATCTATAATTTAAAAAAAATTGATCTTAGATGTTTAGATATTATGACGAATTAAAACCATAGATCGTTTGGACTATTAAAAAATTATGGTTTTGCAGAAATACAGCTACAAACTGTACAGCAGTGATGGTATTCCAGGACGTACAATTAATTATAATATAGTACAATTTTTACTTTACCTTTAACTGCATTATTGTTGTTGACAGGAAGAACTGGAATGGCAGTAGTAGTAGTAGTAACTGAAACAAAAAAATATAATTATTCCTAACATTTTTATTTTCAAATATTTTTAACGGTATATTAAGTAATTTCTAACGTCATCCGGGATTCTTACAAAAAAATGCGTTAACACGAATCAACTTTCAACGCAACAGATAAATAAATAAGAAATAAAAATAAAAAAACCACGAATAAATAATTATTAAAATATATATTTTTTAAATTTACAAAAACAAACAAAAATGTGTGATCACCTTTGTTCGCGAAGTTATTGCTGAGTGAAAGTACATTGGCTATTTGAACTGCACCTGTAATTTATAAAAAAAAAAAAAAAAAAAACCACTAAACATTAGTTATTGAATTCAAATATTATTCCTAATCGTGAAACTAATTATAATATTCGCATACGGTCAGTGGCACAACCAAATGGGAGTGTTTTGGGTGTCTGGACACCCCCCCCCCCATCCAACCGGATTTATGGTAATTTATTATTATTTTTTTTTCAAACATATATTCAAAAATACGATATATTTGACAATAATCACATAAATTGCTTACATGAGATTTTGAAATATACGATACGCGTTTTTCAATCTATCGAACGCCGGACACCAGTAGTGTATTCACAAATAAGTAACGGGGTGGTAATAAGTGTCGTGGCTGTGATAGGCGGACACCCCCCTCGAAAAAATCGCAATTTGCGCCACTGCGTACTAGCGATGGGAGAAATCCGGATTTTTGGATTCCCAAATTTGAAATCCGACATTTATTGTAAATCCGGATTTTTATCGAAATCAAATTTTTGGTCTTTTAAATTATGATTCTTTGATTCATTTCCCATAAAACTATTATTATTATCTTATTGTTAATAGCATAAAACGTGTAAAACATTAAATACGTTTATACAATTAAAAAAAATATCTTAAATAGAAATTTTTTTTTTTTTTTAAAACAAATACAACAAAACAAACCATACATGTTATACGTAAATTTATATAATATATAATTAATTTAACGTTGCTTTACCAATAAAAAAAAATCAATAATCTGGATTTTGGATTTCGAATTTCGAAACTCGAAGTCCAATTATCGTATAATCCCGAATTATCACTACTGCATACAGTTATACTGATTTAAAACAATTAATCACGTGTTTCAGTATTCACGCGAATTCGTTCAATTCGTTCGGTGTTTTGTAAGCTTCCGAATGAGGGCAACAGAAAACCGGGCACTTAACGAAATACGGTGAGATGTTGTATGTAGCGTTCGAATATTTAAAGTTTGAAAGCCCCGGTTAAAAATATCGTATTTCAAATTATCAAATGTACCGTAGAAATACAATCAGAGGATTTGCCTAAACGGCGGCGGTATTTAAAAGTCCAAAATTCTAAGTGGGAGGGGGGGCATAATGTTATTTTAGATCAGACACGTATAAACGTTACCAGTTTTCCCGGTAAGATTTTTAAAATATAACAAAATAGTTTTTACCATCATCGTTGTTGTTCTTGACGGGAGGAACGGCCGGTTTGACGACAGCGGTCGTCCCTAAAAAGCGATTGATTATTATATTGTTGTTAATAATAATTTTAATAGAATTGATTCGGCATACCGTTGTTTGTCTCAATGTTATTGTGGTATGCCTCCCAAAAACTTTGGATTTGCTCTTTATACGTATATTGGTATTGATATAAAACATAATACATTTATATTAGGTCCGATTTAATCGATTATTTTATGCGTAAAACGTATATATTGTCAAAAAAAAAAAAAAAAAAAAAAAACCATCAGAATCATTACCTTCGTCTGTAATATTTGTATTATCGGCAGGCAAAACGGTAGACTGTTCAACAGTGGACTTCGTCGTCCCTAAACGAAGAAATCATTTAAATATTAAATTCGCGGTTTAAAAAAAAATACGAAATTTTGAATTTAAACGGCTCACCGTTGTTCGTAACTATGTCCTTGTGATACGCGTCCCAAAAACTTTGGATTTCGTCTTTATATTAATATTGACATAAAACATAATACATTTTTATTAGGAAAGTTTTAATCGATTATTTTGCCCAAAAAACAAATATTGTTAAAAAAATACCATCAGAATTTTTACCTTCGTCTGTAGTATTGGTAACAGTGGCAGGTGGTAAAACGGCAGATTCCTCGACATTGGCTGTGCCTAAACAAAATCGTTTAAATATTAAATTCATGGTTTAAAAAAAAAAAAATACGGAATATTGAACTCAATCGGCATACCGTTTTTTTCTATTTTCTCGCGATACGCGTCCCAAGAACTTTGGATATCGTCTATGTCTATATCAAAACGAATTAAATTGGTATGAAACATACGAGTCATAAATTTACTAGATTAAACGTAATAGATTATTTTGCAGTCAAATTTATATATTTTTTTATAAAAATTAGAATATTTTACTTTCTTCTGCGTTATTTGTATTATTGACGGGTAAAATGGCAGATTCTTCGACGGTGGCCGGCCCTAAACGAAATCGCTTAAATTAAATTCGCGGTTTAAAATGTGAGTCTTTAATTGAATCGACATACTGTTATTTGCTGCTATGTGCTTTTGAAATGAGTCCCAAAAACTTTGATTATCGTCTTAATATATATCGATAAAAAAAAAAAACATAATACATTTAATTAGTAACACAATTTAATCGATTATTTCGCTGTAAAATATATTCAGTGGCGCCGATAAGGAGTGGCAAAGGGTAGTTACCGTTAGCCTAACCTTTTTCACGGGGTAGTAAAATCATATTTTTGTGACCCCGTGGAAAACCGTGATTTTTATACTAAAAATATGATAACTGAGTTATCAACAGTTATTATTAATTATAATCAAAAACCCATTGATATTTTAATTTTTTTTTTTTTTTAATATCTATAATAATATTAGTTGGGATTTTAGAATATTTTATTCGTGATTTACGTGTTAAATTATTTATCGCCCTAGTAACTACAAAGATTAGCGCTAAAAGCCGGTCTCCCTAGTTATTTTACGGTTTTAAAGTAATATTGTTATTTTGTTCTTTTATTAAAAATGTTTGAAATGATTTGTATCTTAAGGTATTTTTATTTTTTATCTAAACAACTCGCTACCAATGTGTATTTTCTCCAAAACGACGCGCGCCACTGTGTATATTGTTAAAAACATTTCTACCTTTTTCTGTATTATTTTTATTGTTGGCAGTTGAAACAGTCGATTCTCCAATAGTGGCCGTCCCTAAACGATGAAATCATTTAAATATTAAATTCGTGATTTATAAAAATGGATTATTGAATTTAATCAGCATACCGTTGTTTGTTTCTATGTTCTTGTGGTACGCGTCCCAAAAACTTTGGATTTCATCTTTATATATATATATTGGTATATTGATATAAAACATATAATACATTTGTTAGTAAAGATTTAATCGATTATTTTTTAGTAAAACGTATTTTGTTAAAAAAAAAATCATAATCTTTACCTTCATCGGCTTCATTTGTAGTATTGTTAACAGTGGCAGCAGGCAAAACGGTAGGTTCGTCGACAGTGGCCGTCCCTAAACGAAATCGTTTAAATTAAATTCGCGATTTAAAAAACGGAAAATTCTAATTTAATAGGCGTACCGTTTTTTTTTTCTATTTTCTCGCGATACGCGTCCCAGGAACTTTGGATATCGTCTTTGTCTATATCAAAACGAATTATATTGGTGAAAAACACATGAGTGATAATTTTACTAAAGCAAATGTAATAGATTATTTTGCAGTAAGATTTATATATTTTTATAAAAATTAGAATATTTTACTTTCTTCTGTGTCATTTGTATTATTGACGGGTAAAACGGCAGATTCTTCGACAGCGACCGTCCCTAAATTAAATCGTTTAAATTAATTTTGCGGTTTTAGACGGAATTTAATTACTGCGTGTACCTTTATATTTTTCTGATTTTTTATTAAAAGCTGCCCAGAAATTTTCAATGTCCTCTGCAGTTAAAAATGAATTCGTTAGGTTATACACATAATATTTGTCATAATAATAATTCAATATTAAAATCTATAATCGTACTGGTGTTAATGGTGTTCTAACCTATTATTAACTATTATATTACTCGAGTCACTTGTTAGGTATTTCGTTATTATTAACGGCAACAATGGAGATATCAAATTCATTGTCCAATTTTTTATTTGTGTGAATGTACAACTTTGCTATGTTTTATTATTTTACATAATTTTTAAATTTAATAAAAACAAAACTATTTTAATTTATAGTGTGTGTTTTTTTGTCTAATTTTCAATGAAATCGCATGACAACGAGCACATTGTCTACTTGTCTTGACCAATCTCAAAAATAAATTTGGTCAGGGTGTTGATGTTTAAAACCTTTTGTTTTAAATTTATCTAAATTAATTATACATGGGTTTGCTTAAAACAAATGATTTTTAACAACATAAAAAAAAACCAGTTGTTTAAAACAGAAAAATACAATTTATCTACCTATAACTTATTATAGAACCAGCTATTTCTATTATTATTATTATTTTTGGTACACCATATTAATATTTGTACGTAGGAAATTATCCGTATTGTTTTAAACTCGAATAAATCGTATTTTAAACATGTTTAAAACAATTGACAAAAAATATTTTTTAAAAACACCATGTTTTAAAAAAAAAAATCAAATTTTTTAACATTGATTATATTATAATCTCGTTTTAGTCGTTTAGCTATTTATTATATTGGTTTATAATTTTTTATTTTTTCAAAAAAAATGTGTTATATTCTCTAACTGAATAAAAATGTGTATTATATATTAGAAAAGTAATTTTCGAAAAGTATCAGATACATTACCGGCTTCCGTCTTCTGATTGGTCGGTTGAATATTGTCTATATCAATCGCATCTATAATTTTTACAATATTATTTTAATAATTTTTTTTTTTTTTTTTTTTTAACAATTTAATATTATTTTACCATTAAAATATTTAATTAAATAGATCAATTGTTAAAAACTTGTACATTACAATGACTATTTTTTATGGAGTGTTTATTATGCAAAACGAATTACCTGCTCTTTGAGTGATTTTCTTTTGATTGGTTTCCAAATTATTTTTAATATTTCCTGTAATGTAACAAAAATCATATATAATAAAACATATCGCGTCTACCCGTAATCTGTATATTGTGGCTTGGCCTTCTTACAGATTATCGCTTGTTAGACAATTTTCGTTCTTAAAACGTGACGAATTATACTTAAAAATATTTCCGAAAAATTAATTTGTTTAGATCTCTACACATATCTAAATGTTTTATAATTTCTAGACTCCTAACGAAGCGCATGTAAAATTCTATCGGTTTTTTCGTTATCTCGGTATAGGTACTAATCAAAAGATATCGGATTAAAGGTGTACTAAAATCAAATTAAACAAGAAAATCGAAACAAATAAATTCAGAAATTGAGCGTTGGTATATTACTGGTAATCGAACTTGATTCTCTTGTGTCGGCGTTTATTAATTATAGTATTACTTACTGATAGTAAAATAATTTTTACTTTATAAACTTCAATATAATAATAATAATAATTACGTTTTAATAAACACTCGAGGACGTCTTACTTTCCGCGTTTATTAAGGACTTGCTTATATGGGCAATGTTCTCAACATTTTTGACAAATACACATTTATCAACTCAAAATTACTAAAATTCGCTTTCAAATACGTTTATAAGTAGTAGTGTGCCATTTTATCTGGTTTATTTATTTTGTAATCGTGAAAGAAACTAAAAAAAAAAAAAAACGTTCACTCAAAGAAACGGTTTCGCTTGAGCTATAAGGTTTCCAGACGTACTCTTTTTCGTAGGACAGTACTCTTTTTTGATGCATAGTCCTTAACAATAGTCTACATAAAACTGCACTCTTTTTTAGACAATATTACAGACAAACACGTGTTTATAATTTGATTAAAAAATTAATGCTCCTCTTAATGTTTACTGTGATATGTGTAAAAGTGAATTTGATAAATCAAAACAGCAGTATAAAAAATCATATCAATAAAAAAAAAATATTAAATAGTCTTAAATCATCCTTCATCTAGTCAAAAGGTAAATAATAATAATTTTTTTTTTTTTTTGAAATAATAATCTTACTACAGACAATTTGCAACTTGCCACAAAAGAGAAAACTTTAGCTTATCATACTATTAAACATATGCAAAGTTTTAGATCCTTATATGTTTTAAATATGTAGGAAACATATTAATAATGTTTTATATTTAAAATTTTATTTTTGAATAATTACACAATAGAATATTTCTTATATTTTCAATGTATTAAGTTTCAAAGTATTTTCATCATAAAGACACACACCTTATAAGTTGGCATTGTAATGAAATTACAATTTCAAACAATTAGTTTTTATAGTTGATAATAAAAACAGAAATAATAGAGCAATCAGATAAAAAAAAAAAAAAAATGATTTAGATGGAGATCATTTATAGGCAAAATGGGTAAAACACATAACATTGTTCGATTTTAGAACAATAGTAATTTTCGTTGTAAAAAAAACAAAACCGTCGTCGGCACTATGCAAGTTCATCATTTGTGAATGATTATAATTATAATTTATTTGACTAAAAAAAATACGAGATTTATGCAATAATATTTTTATAGTTTATGTATAGTAAAAAACATGCAGTGTCTAATTATCGTAATTAGTTATTTTATCTATTATATTATCATACATACACTATATCGCGGTTAATATGGTTACGATTACGATCACGTTTATAAATTATCAATCCGTTAGACCGAAAACGAAACAATTATAATATCCACGTCTAAATATACCGTCTATGGTGACGACAGTATAAAAAAGGCTAGGTAACCTAACCTATACCAGGACGAAGCGGCTAAAGCATTGAGAAGAGGACGAAGATGTATATCATAAGTTTTTCTCTTTCATTGTTTTTCTCGTACATTAGTTTTAAGTATTTTATGTGAGCCTGCCCCCGTTCAGGAGTAAACAGGTTTTTTTTTCTATTGTTTTTTATTTGTAACTTATTAATAATAAAAACTATTGGCGTTGGGGGGTGAAATGACTAACGTCAGTACCATCCCCAACGTCCGGTTCAAATTTGTACAAAAAAAAAAAAGGTTAGGTTAGGTTATTGATCATAGATTAAAACTGTTTAAATGGCAACGGTACATCTGGCCCTAAAAGTGAACGGTTTTAAGTTTTTTTTCTTTCAAAAAGTCAACGTATGGGGAACGCGATTAATAATAAAGAAGCGTTTATTTAAATGCCTTACGTGTTAATACTGTTAATATTATCATAACATTATTTGCCGAATGTATTCCCGAGACAAAAATTACACACATTATTTTTATTATTTTTTTTATTGAAAGAGTACGTTACCTTTTACCGGGTACATTTTTACGACTAATAGAACCGACGGTACTTCGATATAATCTGAAAATGCAATTAAAACAAATGAATGGCTAGGTGGCCATTTTACCCATTTTATTGTAGAGTAAAAAAAATAGGTTTAATAAATAATGTTAATTTTCCTCTAATATTTTTTACTTCATACTTGGGCTCCGGAGTACGTGTGCCATATACGGTGTTAGTACGGCGGTGGCAAAAGGTTTATATTCATTATAATATCTTTTTAGGGTTTTTTTTTTTTATTTATTTTTATATTATATTAGTGAGATGATTATGAAATAAATGTTTTTTTTTATTATTATTATTATTTTCATCATAAAACTCATTTCAACAATTTTCCCTATGTTCTTGTAAGTTTGACTGTTGGTACAATTTGGTTTGTTTAAATACGTACAAGTATCTATTTAATCCATTTAAAAATAATAATAAAAAAAAAAAAAAAAAACAAAGATAATATTAGTAAATAATAAATTTATATCAATTAAAATAATAATATATACATAATGTAATATTGAACCTACCTTTTTCAATAGTGGTTTTTATCTCGGCGGCATTTGCGTATATTTGGTGACCTGTAATTCAATTACAATTAAATTAAATAAAATCCAAATATATAATTTTCATTGCCGTGTATACAAATAGCATAACATTTTAACGATTTATTTAAAAGACGGTTCGGGCAATAAAAATGTATTTTATAGTCTGTGTCCTATATTATAGGTACGTATTGCCGGTGTGGATCCAAGGGGGTAAGGGGCAATCTTCTGCCCCCCTCCGTAGACTCTGGTTAAATTTGTTTATTTGTATCGTTTTATAACTCTATTCTATAGCCTACGCTACAATAGAAAGACAAATTAAAATGCAGCAGTGACTAATACTGACTGGGATTTTTTTTCCGGTTTTAACGTGTACGGCGATAACCGATCGAAGGGTATCTTTTATCAACGTACACACCTCGTATAATTGTACGAGTACAAATAATTATTATCAAACGATACGTGGGACCTTGAATGTTGGTGGGGTACAAAAAATATAATATTACGTTGTAGACGACCCGGCTACTATTTTGCCAGACCTCACGGCCAGATCACGCAACGAAAAGTTTAGACAAACTCAAATATCGTCCGATATATGTATCGACTATTGAGCAAGATACTATGGAAAAGGAATTATTAATGTACCTAAGAATTGATAAATTGCATAACTATTCAAAAAAACGTTGAGAACTTATAAGGGGTGTAAAAACTAAAAATACTCACAAACAGTGCTTAATGGTTCAAATTGGTAAAATATACAAAAATTAAGAATTGTTTATATAGGGTGGGACATTGAAACGGACGATTTTAAAAAATAATTTTCTCGGTAGTAATTAAGATAATAATTCTCATTAACAATTATTAGTTTAAAGACAACATGCCATTTAGTAAACATGTAGTGTGGTAAACAACGTGCTTTGCAATAAAATCGTTTTAGAAAAATAATGACAGTTATGTGGCCGCACAGCGTTCATTTCATCTTCATTTTAACGTTAAACACCATGATAGGGTACCATCAGCTAAGACTATTAAAATATGTATGACCAACTTTTAAGATATGGGTTCAGCCTTAAAAAAATAAACCTATACGAAAAAAAAAAAAAGTCATTCGTACACCTGAAAAACGACACTGCTGTTCGGGACCGCTTTCATATCTGAGTCAAAGAAGACGTTCTGCACGAAAACGCGCGTTATCGTTAAATTTATCCGGTGTTAATCCTACGTCGGATTTGCACATCAATCAAAATTTTCGTCTATTTAAATAGTAAAGTCTATGCACAGAAATCTCGAAATATTGATGGACTAAAGACGAAACCGTCAATACACCTTTGAAAGTGAGACACCGTGTAGTGGAAAATATACGAAGTGGGCTAGACGAGTGGTTCAGAGTAGATGGCCGTCATTACGTAGATCAGTGTTTCCCAACCGGTGGTCCCATAGATTTTTTCTTCGATTTCTATTACAAATTAATTAATATTTTTTTTTAAATAGCGAAAAAAATTACGACTTATTGAGGAACCGTATAATATTATACGGTTATCTTATCGTTGTTGCTGCTGTAGACCGATAAGCATTTTCCACATTAATAAGTGTCTAGGTATCAGAGTAATAAATTAAAGTATAATTAAATATTAGTGAAGTATAGTAATAAAATGTAAAGTAAAATAATAAAAGTTAACATTTTTCGATAAATTTTGTGTATTCTTGTTAATGAGCAAAAAAAAAAAAGGTATTCCTAGTTTTCGTAAAATCGAGGCGGTCCGCGACCTATAAAAATATTGTCGAAGTGGTCCGTGGTGGTAAAAAGGTCGGGAAACGCTGACGTAGATGGACATAATTTAAAAAAAAAAAAAAAATAATAATAATAAACTAGTTATGTACTTCATTATAATCGATTAATAATTACAGTTTTACATTACAATTGAACTTTAAAAATCGGCCGTATTAGGATTTAATTATTGTTTTCGACCAAGACGCCCCCCCCCCTCAACGTTAGCAAGTTCTCAATCCGTTCCTGACGTATAGATAAGTATACGTATTATGATGTACACGCAACGAACGACGGCGATTAGATTACATATACGTTTTACACATACGGGTCACGGTTACAGTTGGAGTGAATGTAATAATATTTTGTTTATCCGTAAGGTTAGGATGACCTATGATCATCTTTACCGTGGTTTAGGGTCGCCGGAATTTACGTGGATAATTCGGCAACGCCTATACTTGTTGCGTGCCTACAGACGACTCGTCATATAATCCAATCGTACGATGTTTTCGCGATTGAATCCCGAAACGCTTTGGTCTCTATCAATAAATGTGACCGAAAAATATCGCTGAAACGCTATCGCCGCCATATTGCTTGCCAAAATTTACCGCCCTCGAAAAATGTGTTCTCCTGAGCAATTGCCCCCCCCCCCTCGCCAAATACGCTACTGCTCTCACCCCCACCTCCGCTTGATTGAGCTTTGTCCGACATTAAAATATGTTCGGTAACGTTTAAAAAACCCGGTAGTCATCACAATATATTCATTTGTAATTATACAACTACGATCTTAATACACATTTCGAACATTAACGGTAACATGTAGGTGAACGTAAAATAATATCTTGCATGACGTAATGTATATAATTTGGAAAAACCTCAGTATATTTTCATCCGACCCAGTGGTGTGAGTAGAAACGTCGATCATTGTTGTTATATAATAATACGCCGGTAACGTGTAAAATATAAAAACTGGATATTGCATTATTTTTGTAAAGTAAAAGTAGTCGTCTTTCTGTCGGTGGGAGCATTTCGTGGGCGATGGGCAATCGGCTCGGTTCTAATATCGCCGCCCGAGAGCTTATTTTAATTTATTTTTTATAATGATAAACTTATAACAAATATAAATAATTAAAAAAGGCGTACATACTTCGCACCAGGGTTGGGTCTAAACGGAAAATGATTCTGAGCGAAGTAGTATTAGCGCAGTAGTCGTGTTTTTTTTGTCGTTGCCATGGTAACCCAGATATCAATAAAAAATAAATAAATAAATAATAAATAAATAAATAAAACTAAAATAAATAATAAAACTCGAGTTTGACGAAATCGTGCTTTTACCGTTTTTCCGTCATTTTTTGGTAATTTTTTCTGTCTCGTTAAAAAACTATTAGATAAATCGTAAAATGACCGTTTTAAAGTACCAACTAGACAAAATTTGCTACCGGAAACAATATTGGAGTGAGTCGATTGAATGAAGTCTTCTGGTAAAAAAAAGTGTTTACAGAAAAATGAAAAATCAATAAAACAATAAACATAATTGTATAACCACAAGACCCCCCTCCGCTCAGAATCTAAAATATTAATAATAATTTAATTTCGAACAAATTTTCAACCAGAAATCCTAGCAATAATTTTGTCTAGTTGATGTGTCGAGAAAGTCTCATTTCGATTGTACTTTTCATAACATTTTGTATGATTTTCCGTTTCGCATATATTTTTGATTTGCATACGAATTAGTGTGGAAAATAATGTATGTTATAATTTCGTCCTTCAGTAAAAGTTTGAAAACTGAAAATGGAGTTATTTCTGGTAAGGTTTTCACAATATTTGTTAACCCTTCCAAACAATCGCAGGCAGACATTTTCATATTTATATTTTTCATTAGACGATCAAAAAGGTTCAATAAACTTGTCTTTAAAATATGAGTTATTATTAAAAATTGGTTCTTCACTCAGTGTATTTTGCGTCAGTATGGACACTGCAAGTTCTTCAGTTGTTTTATTATCTTGAATATTAGGAAAAAGCGCACGGCGACTGACGGAAACATTTTTTGTGGTTTTTATTTTTTCCTACGACATGAACGAGTTTTATGCCGACTTGGGAGGATATAAGTAATATTTTCTTCAACATTTAAAAATGTCTACATTTTTATCGCTATCTAAATCGAGATTCCATAACTAATAAAGTATTATTATCAGGCCCGAGAAAATAAGTTTCGTCATCTGACGGTAAGTCATTGAAAATCATATCATTTGATTCATGGTCAGTATATTTTTTGGCCATTTTAAAATATTAATAAAAAAAAAAAAAAAATGATACTGCACACTTCAACGACTAGTATTTAATAAACATACCCGCACAGTACGCGTACCATCGTTGATATTAATCAAATACGAAAACGAAATACGAATTCACTTCAATTCAAAGAAAACAAAACATCAAGTTTTAAAAGTAAATGTTTAAATATAATAATTTGAAACAATTATTTAATGGATATGTAATAATGTTAGCCTTCTAGAATTATATATACTCAAGCTATATATAATGGAAAACACATTAACTATCTAAAATAAGACCAATAGACGACTGAAAAATAGAAAAAAAAAATATTTTATTGCTGGTATGATATTTGTCCCATCGAGTCGGATGGACAATTTTTTTGGTGGGATTATATCACACCGTGCCTGAAAGAGTTAAGTAGTACCCGGATGAGAAATAAAATATCAATTGAAGGCATAACAGAACCTTAGCAGAATACGATTTACGATTCATTAAAAATCAACGAATAAAGTAATTGGGCAGTGGTTCGTAGAATGATAATTTTGTTGAACGGAAAATTGTACTGACAAAGGTTCAGTTTTTATAGTAATCGATTTGATTAGAAATGTGTATTATTATTATTATTATAATATAAGTAGTTGATAAAATACTAAATTGAAATTTATATAAATTCAGAAATAATAACTATTATTATAAAACGAATTATTTATCAATATAATAATAATTGGTAAATGTAGGTACTCAAAACCGTAAACCAATTTTTTTGGATAAATTAACAAATAATAATCAATCACGATGCCCATTGTTGCCAATATAAAAAATAAAATATCTTTGTCTAAAATTATTAAATTACCGAAAACAAAACCCATGCCGGATGCAAACCAGGAAACCAACATGTAACCTACATGCCAAGGTTAAGAATATTTTTACTGTCCGAGGTAGGGAAATAGACTAGCGTAGTAAAAATCATTATTCCTGGTAATACGATAGACGGGTAATTATTAAACTTAATTAATGCTTGTAATTTATCCAACCATCCACTTCGTGTTAATGGCATGTCTTGAATTCTTTTTCAGAGTAGGCTGGGGGAGGGGGTGGCTTAAAAACGATTTACAAAATAGGTAATAAAACATTATTAATATTAAATACTTTTAGCACCCTGTTTTAAGTCGGGATGAGAAAATTCGAATGGAAGAAATTAGAAAAGAGGATGTATTATATGACCAGATTAAGGACGAGTGCTGAGTAGAGAATAGATTGAGGTGGTATACGAATATAATATGTAAATATTATGAGAGGAGAAAAACCAATAGGATAGCCAAGAAGGTAAGTCTTGTGCTAAGTGTAGAGAGAATCCGGAGATAATAGGCAGGTGAAATAAAAATTGGTTAGAAGTTATCAGAGGAGATACGGAAGCGTGTGGAGTAGACGGAGGTAAGATGATATTTTATACCTTAGAATCGTTTTATTGAAATAAAATCACAAACCGTATTAAATCAACATCAATAAAAATATTATTTTTGTTGGCAAATTCCGTAATTAAATAACGGTCAAGAACAAAAGTTTGATAAACGATCGTCTTTATTTTTACATCGTATTTCCCAATAAAGTAATTATATATATGGTGTAAACCACAATAAAATAAAAAAAAAAATAGAATAATTTGATATTTCATTATGAACAGTGCCGAGTGGGTACCGTTAGTATTTGTCCGGCCGGATAGACTTTGTTCGAAATACAAGGATTTTTTAGGGAAATTTTCGAAATAACTCTCTCAAATTTAAACTCTCGGTATAGTTCTACCCTTTTTTTTTTTTTTTTTTTTTTTTCTCTCGTGATACGCAGCCCGTTTTAATCGTTATTGATGTATTGCGACGAAACGCAACGGGATACCGACGTAATTGTTTACATACAAATAATGAATAAAACTCACTGTCGTTTATTACAACGGAGCGTAAACAGTACGCGAACGCAATCCAAGTGACGCACGGTAAATTGGCGAAGATCATGGCAAAGCAGAAGTACGCAGAACTGTACGCATCACCGTCGACCGCTAAACACTAAACACGCCGCGATGCGATAGATACGAGCCTGAACAATTCGTAAATTACCGACAAACCAGTTTTGGTTACCAGCAAGGAGGTAACCGCGTGCGAACAGCGTCTATATTACATGATAATATACGAGTATGTGAATTGGGTTTTTGCCGGAGCGTATTTCATTTAATATCCGCGTGTTTCATTGTGTTGCCAATTTGGTAAAATGATAACGAAACGGCTAAATTATATTATGTTATTTGATATTTGAGACACGGGCAATCATCCGCGCGCAGTATTTATGCATATTTCGTGCATTGTGGACGATACGATTTTACAAAATAGTGTCCGTAGACCGTGTGCGGCGGGCGTGCCTAATCGATAATTAATAATCCCCTTATTGACTTTAGAGAATAAATGTTTGCTCGCAATACGAATAACAAATTGGACTAATGCGTTTGAAATGCAGTAAAACTGCATTTTTAAAATTATTTTAGCCAATAAAATAAACGATTGAATTGCCAGCAATTGCATATTGCCAATGTTTGATTGTTTTTCATTTATTTACAGTGTTTACCAGTGGTGGCCAACTAGATGAAACGCACGAGACGCAACAGTAAAATGAAAAATATGTAAGAGCCAAGAGCAAAAGCCAGACTTCGAAAACCGTCAGTTTGGCCTGCACACCTGGTCTACACTATAATCAGTTAAAATCAAATCCATACAAATACACAACAATCGGAGACGAAACGCCACTAACAATTGCAATGTATTTTGTAGTTACAAATTTAAAATACAATTTTCCATTTTAATACATATCAAAACATTTTTACCGACCATTGCTCGAAATCATATATTGCCGCGTACAATAATGGCTAGTGAAAATATTTCAGATGTATTTACATTTGAAATTTTAATTTCCATTTGGATATTATTTTTGTTGGTTAAATTAAATAAACACTACTTTTAAAAAAAAATGTGTATCGAAGACATTTCGGGAGGAGTTATAACTCCGATACTAACTTTCTATGAACAATAAACGTCGGAATCCAAAAATCCGGGTTCTTGAACTTCGGCAAATCCGGATTTTTCCCATCACTACTATTTATAGGTTTAAAAAAAAAAAAGACGTAGTTTTGACGCGAAAATAATAATAACATGGACGGTCACTTTCAAGGTTAGACCGATTATTATTGAACTTAGACTTAATTTATTTACCGAACTCGCTGAAACTATTTTTTTTTTCCTTTATCGACGTGTATGTATGCCTTCGGCGCGACGGGGAATCATTAGCCACCGGTAGCTCATCAAACTCGTTCAAAATCGCTCCAAGTATCGGGCGCATGATATAAACCAATCGGTATTTCGGTATGAAAAAAAAAAAAAAAAAAATGGCAAGTTTAAAAACAATACGTATATCCAGTGGCGCAACTAGGATTTATTATCAGGCGGGGTTGTACAAAATTATACTTATACAAATTAAAAAAAAAAAAAATGTACAGTGTACAATAAAATATCACTTGAAATTTGACTTTTAAAAAAAAAAAAAAACATTCCCATAGGGAGAGGGGTCACAACCCCCAAACCTCCCCACCGGTTGTGCCGTTGCGTTTATCGACGTCGTGTCACTATGAGAATATTCCACCCTGTACCCCTAATAATAACCACGTTCCCGCCTCGAATACAAACGGTAAAACAAAGAGTAACGTACACCTAAACGTACTTGAAAACTTTAAACAAATTTACATTTTATATATTCACACGATATATATCATCCACCCTTAAATACCGCCTTTCGCGATACCGCGACGTAAATTAATATGTGATTTCGTTGTAAAACATTTATACGACACTACTCCGTATGTTTTCAAATCCGAAATCCAGATTTACAATAAACGTCGGATTTCAAATTTCGTAATCGTTAAATCCGGAAACTCGAACTTCGGCAAATTTATTGTAAATCTGGATTTTCAGGATTCGCTAGTATAAATTAGTGATGTGACATGAATTCGGATTTTCGGATTTTAATATCCAAAAGTTTGAGTTTTACCGTACAGATTTCTGTTATTTTAAATCAAATCCATAGGTAATTTTTTTTACATTATAAAATGAGTTAAATAATTTTATTAATTTCAAGGCGTGCTATCATAAACAATTGTTATGAGTAAAACAATGTTCGCCGGGTCAGCTGGTAATATATTATATAAATTAGAGTGTAATATGTATGATTTTTTTTTTTTTAAATACATTTTTATTTGTAGGATATTTTTTGAATTTTAAAAACGTATTTAATGCTATTAACAATAAGATAATAATAATAGTTTTATGAAAAATAAATGAAATAATATAAAATCACAATTTCAAAAACCGAAATCCGGATATTTTTCCCATCATTAGTGTCTATACGAGTACCACCTATAGAGTAATAAAGTTTAATATTTATGAACATTTTGCATTTTACATTTTTCCTTGCCTCCTCCCCCGAAATTTTTTTTCTTCGGTCGCACCTGTTATAATATCATGTCATAGTGTTGCCTACTTATTTAAAATCGATTATTACAACTGTAGAATAGAGTGGATAGAGTTTATTAAGGGACATATGATATGAGGACACGCGGAGTAGATGAAAGGATATGATGGTCGAGAATAACAATAAAGCTGACCACACTTGTGCGGGATAAAAACGAGAATCCCCGAGAAAGTTGTGGAAATATCATATCACGTAGTCTTAATATTACAAATTCAATCCACACCGTAATAAAACTGCCACCGGTGCAAATAAAATTGAATGAAAAATCGTCAGACGATTGTTTTTGAAACGTTCAAAAGTCTTAAGCCGCAAAAAAAGCACACATCGTAGTAAAACAATCCAAAAGATAAAACAGCCGATTTATAAATTATTCGCAAGATTATTGGCTGTGGTGTACGTACCAGTTATTTTTAATTTTTGTAATTATTGAAAATCAATTACCTCTACATACATATATAATTTCCACGAGCCACAATATCATGCGGAAATACTTTGGAATATTATGATTTGATTTCCCCCCCCCCCCTCATTATCATTTAGGTATTTTTTATTCCGGGTTTTTTCCACATGAGTTATGCGTACGTACATACATCAAGCGATTGGATCGTTCTAAACTCGACGCTATGTGTTATTATTTATAATTACTATTCCAAACATATTTTTGTGAAAACAGTATAATTATTAATAATAATCTAGACATCTAACGGGACGGTTATAGTAATTTGTGTATATTTTCCAGTTATACCAGTTTGGCTAAATTTAAGCTCACTTCAAACGAACCTGGTTTGTTTACGAATATTCTTTTTATTTTTAAAATTTTTATTTGGAAACGTGCAACAAGCGTTTGCGAGGGAATTTTTTACACACACACACACACACACAGTTCGAATGGAGAAACCCACCATCGCCCATTATTATTAATGACACTTTAGCCTTTTGTGCGAAAAATTTTGTACCTGTAGCCCGATTGAATGAAGGAACACAAGGTGGCCAAGTTGACTTATCCTAGGCAAGCATTCCAAACTAAGCCTAAAAAATAAATTGCTGCTCTATAAATCTCTCCTAAAGCCTACGTGGACTTACGGGATCCAGTTATGGGGCACGGCAAAAAAATCGAATATCCAAAAAGTTCAGGCATGTCGGTCCATTTCTTTACGTGTGATTGCGAGTGCACCGAATTATGTGTCAAACCACACGATGCATACTGACTTAGGTGTGCAGACCGATTCAGAAGTATAGCTCCCCAACCCTTTAACTATGGCCCTAAATTCGCCTAGCATTCCTGGTGATTCCTCGAGGAGGTTCAAGAATTCACTAAACAATTTTAATTTAAAAATAAAAAAAATGAAATATGAATTAAACTAATGTCCGCTGATTGGTGCTATCGGGTGACTACTCGTTTCGTGTGTTGTCACGTCTATTTTTAATAAACTAATGCACTTATTGTAAATATTTGTCTCACAGATTGTACATACAATATAACGTTAAAAAAAAAAAAAAAAATTGTGATTCAATTGTATATGTTACGTTAGATCCAGTTATCGATTTCACGTGTTATAAAAACGATAGTTTTTTTTTTATTATATGCGTTTTAATGTTCCAATATATTTTCAAACTACTTCAAACAATATAACGAATTTTTACATTTGCAATGTTATAAAAATAGAATTGGAGTTTAATTCTGAACATTACGTACCCACCACTCGAACGAATTAATTATAGAATTCCAAAGACGATACAATTGAACTTGTGCGTCCTCAAATGAATTTGTTTAATAACCCTATGGCAGTTGAAATCGAAACGCATTGCGATACTTCACTTCAATTAGAATTATATACAAAAAATTAAGGTTCCGGTGGGAGGAGGATGAGACCAATAGATTATTATCTCCTCTCTCGCAATTATATTACGCGGCCGCTGTTAACCAGTAAAACTATACGGTAGCCGGCGGACTGCAAGAAATACGCATCGCGCTGTCGTTAACCTTGGGCGCGGTGGTACGCAACCGTCGTCGCGATTTTACGCGAGAATTCGTAGGGGAAACGGCAACAAAAAAAAAAAAAAAAAAACCGGAAAAACAGCTTTGGATTAATAAATAAACGTAGAATAGAGCGATGCGTGTTGTTAAGCGCCGATCTCCCCGCGCCCACGGTATATTTATAATGTACGATCGCTCCTACTACTCACGGCTGGCTTAGTGACGGCCGAGGAGCGGCGGGGACGAGACGGAAGAAGGCGCGCCCGTATAGAGTAATACACTAACCTACACTTGTGCAGTTCGGCTGCTTTAGACCCGCGGTACCGTCACGGGCACGCCGAGTGTGCGCTGTGGGGACGGTAACAATCGACGGCAATCGTGTCATTATCATATACGTCACGCGGTCGTACAAACGTTATTCGGCCGACGGACGGTCCGAATAATAATTTATCCCCCCGTAGTGTGTAAACAACACAGTGTTCTCGGCCGTCGATTACGAATTACGATACGATAACAATCGGCCGGTTTCCGTCATGTTCCGCGCACTCTTTGTCGTCGCGGCGATCGCGACCGCGCCGGTCCACCACGCAGGTCAGTCTAGTAAATCTATTTTGCAACACGGTGACGTCCGGCCCGTTTTGCCGTCTCTCTCCGTCTCTTGTGAAAAAAAAAAACCACCCACCAGCTTAAGGCACGGTGTCCGAGGCTGCGATTTGGTGGTGAACTGCGTCGGTAGTACATCCGATTTGTGTTTAACGATGACGACGTGTCTAACGATGAGTCGCTGTGCGTTTTGGAATGATAACAAACTAATTATGAAGTTGCTAGGATAATGGAGAACCGAGAGAAAACGGACGATTATTTTCGCGTTCAATGCCTGAAAAACGGGGTTGATTAGATTACATTTGAACAGATTCGGTAAAAAGTAGTCTATCGTTTATGACGCGGGCGACAGTCGCGCATAGGACACCAATCAATAGGATACGCAAATATACGGCGGGGCCCCGTGAGTTACGGGTCAACCATTGCGCAGAGATTAGCTTGATTTAGGTGCTTTTAGAACCAAATCCGTCTGTTGTAAAATTAAAAACGAGGTCAATATTCCCGAGCGCGCGGGATGGACGCAGGTGCGGTATTTTAAAAAAAAAAAAAAATGTTTTTTTTTTACTAAAAAGGTCGTTTAAAAACGTCGAAACGGTCGTTGTTTCTATAAACGACAAAGTACGCGGTGACGCGTTATGTGTATACGTATCCGGAATACTGAATTTGTAAAATATCGACCCGTTATTATAATTAAAGGGCTGGGATTTCGATGCAATTGCATCTTTATTCCGGTGTTCCGAAACGTAGGTCCTTAAAAAGAATATGTGTTTTGAGTGACACGGGTTGTTTTTATTTTATGCATAATTGTGCATTTTTCGACGAATTTAACCTAAATCAAAATTTTAGTTGATTTTACGGTATTTTCGTAGTTTTAGAGCATTTTTTTTTTTTTTTAATACAGTGAACGTAAATTTGCGATTATAGGCGGGTCCACCTGCGCGAAGTGTAACCAGCAAAAAAAAAAAAAAATTAAAATATTAATATGTATTTTTTAATTGATTAAATGATTAAACGATTAAAAATTGGTTAATAAGTAAATTTATTCGGAAGATAATACCCACCAAATGGCGTATAATTACTATTTAAAAAATTTAAAAAACACGTACATTGTTGTTACCGTTTAAGCTATTATAAAGGCATTATTATTTGCGATTTTTTAGGACATTAAAATCCCGTCCCGAATTCTAATCCTCCGACTTGAAACTGTAAAAATTAAATCGGTGGCCTATGGTTCGCGTTTATTGAGTTTTCGTCTGATTTAGCGCGCAGCGCTTGACCGAGCCCGGGTTAATAGCGAAGCAGGCACAGTACAGGACTTGCACACCTTGCCGTTTCGTGACAGTCTGCATAATAATTGTATTCATCGTGCGACTAATAAATAATACACAGAACTAAAAAAAAAATATATATATATATATTGCTAATGATAATAAACGACCGTTAAAAAGCCGATTTGTGTCCCTTCGAGACGGTCGTGCGTAACAATTGGTTTGTGTGTGTTGCAGACGGCGGCGGCGAGACGGACACTGCGCCATCGCCACTCAGAATACCGCGGCAGTTACCGACTGCCGGACGCGATCCAAAGGAATTTTCGAGTTAGTAAATATCACAAAGGATTTTATTATAAAAAGAATACAAATTATTAATTTATTATATTTGTAAATCACATTTTCAAATCAATACTTGACGAACAAATTTATTATTTTTAAATGAATATCCACCCGCGCAAAACGAAAACCGTCTGTATATTTGTATCGATAAATATTCGATTATTGACCACGGAATTATATTGTTCATTTTTTTTTTCTCTGAACCTAACCAACTCGTTAAACGGACGCGTTTTTTGTACAAAAATCGCGGCGAGGCCAAATTTGATATGCTAATTTTTGTTGAAAATTTCATTAATTTTACCTTTGTTCAAAACGATAATGAATTTACTAATCACACCGTATGTTTGATACTGAGTCTTGTATTGTATCTTATAATTGTATTTAATATGCAAAATAAGTGTGTACGACATGTTTACAGCAAACCGCCAAAGACTAGGGCAATTGTTTAAAATAATTAGTAATTTTTTTTTTTTTTTGTATATTGGATTTCGGTTTAGATTGCGGCCGATTATTCCGTCCGGACACGGGTAATAATGGAGGAAAAACATACGGATCGGCGCCCTGGAACGTTGGCATTTATAGAAAAGACGACGCGTCTGCGTATACAATGATATGCGGAGGCACGTTGATTGCTCCGAATTTAGTCGTCACGGGTACGATATAATGTCCGCCGTGGTCATGTAAAATGTGAAAATGCGTAAAACTGGTACGTGCGTTTATGTTTTTTTTTTTAGCCGCACAATTTTTTTGGCAAAAAGGTTTGAAAGACAAAACCATAAGGGACAATAGTGAATACTACAAAATCGCCGTCGGCAAGTACACGCGAGATATTTCGGAAATAGACAACGGGTTCACTCAGATTGTCGACGTAACTTATTCATTCGCCTAATCTGTATAATTCTTAAACCGTGTGTTTAACACGCAGGTGAGACAAATACACCTGGAAGACGGTTTTCAAGACGCCGACGGATATTATGGCAACGACATAGCGATTGTCGTTTTGAAAAATTCCGTTGTTACGTCCGACGCCGTCATGCCCGTCTGCGTAGATTGGAACAAAAAATTTACCATTCCAAACGGATCTGTCGGAAAGGTACCCGCGTCGTGTTTTATTGCTAGGGCTCGGAAATTGTAGAATTCGCATGTTTTACTCTATGCTTCCTGTTTATAGCAGACCAAGCTACAAATTCGTTTCGTCCATATGCCAGCTAAAATATGAATTGTTTTTTTTTTGCATTTTTTTACCATTTTAAACAAAAAAAATAAATAATAAAAAAAAATAATGTATATTTGATTATTTCATGCAAATTTTACACGTTTTAAAGATAAAAAAAATATTTTCCTACAGTTGTATTTTTATTATTATTATTTTTTTTTTTTGTCCATGTGCATCAATAACCACAACAATGGCGTATCTGAATTAACTCAATGGGGGGGGGAGGCGAATAAAGGCCATAACTCATTTTTGAAAACTTTTTGAAAATGTTAAGGTCTTGGACACAAATCCACTTTGTGTTTTATTAAATAATTTTAATACATACATTAGGTACTAAAATATTAATATTTATTTAAAATAATAATCAAAAATAATTGTATTAAATTGTAAAATCAAAGTTATTTTTTTTATGTGTGCGGTTGTACCTTCAATAAATACGATTTTTTTTTTTTTTTTTTTATGCTTATTTTGCCGAATTTCCGAGCTCTATTTATTACTACTCGACGTATTTCCATACGATATAAATATTAAATATTTACACTGCGTCCGATTATTCATTTGTCGATTGCAGATCGTCGGCTGGGGAATGACGAAAAATATGACGCCGAGTCCCGTTCTGTTGGAATTGTTTTTATCGTATTTCAACCGCGCCACGTGTAAAGATTTGAATTCGAATGATCAAAATGTTCAACGGTACATCACCGGCGATAAATTTTGCGGACCCACGGGTAATCGTCGTCACACTGAGTATCCGGTCGAATCGATCGCCATCAAATTTATCCTTTTTTTTTTTAATACTATTTTTATCGTCAGCGTGGATTTTCTTATTTTATAGTATTATAACAAAAAAAAAAAAAAAAAAAAATACATTACGAATATATTACTTTAATATAATACGTACACAAATATCGACAAATCGTTCAACTATCTCCATTATCGTAGGTGGTCGCTCATTATCGACAATTTTTAATATATCGAAACGGGAGTAAAACCGAATATAATATTTTCTAATGGTAACCGATATAATTCAAATTTTTTGTGATCGATTTGACCGGTATCCATTTTGCAGCCGCGATCAATTCACATCTCGCCATAAATAAACAGTACACAATTAATATAATGGTTAAATTATCGATTTTTTTTTTCTATTGAGATAACAAAAAAAAAAAAAAAAAAAAAAAAAAAAAACAAATTCATAATGCAGTTGTGCAATAATTGCACGTGTACCTACGTATAGGTACGCCAATAGTTCAAATTATCTATAATTCATAGATTTCTCGACTTTTACAGATAGACACTCTGTTTTCAAAAATTTCATATATCTCATTGGCTTTTTTGCGTTTACACTCATCACGTTTCCAATAATAGTAGTTACGAATCCGTAATACGTAAAATATTATTTAATCGCACTGGTTATAATAATATATCGGAGTATATGACTTAAAATTGTAGTCCGGATTTATATGTTGTATCATATCTTTACTGAATATGTGCACTATACAGTCTTATGAGAGTAAAAAAAATTAAACGATTTATTTAACACAGAGCTCACGGGAAAAAGTTTTGTTTGCATATTTAAGAATATTTCACGGGTTGGGGAATATTTAGCATATTTTATAAATTGTAAAAAAAAATATAATTATTTATTCTAATTTTGAAATCAATATTATTAATATAAAAAAAATATAAAAATATTTGAATAACTTTTTTGATGAAAAAAAACAAGTTATAGTACTATTAAATCGTCGTTATTTATAAGTTTTAAATTTGCCTCACTAAAATTAAAAAATACCAAAAGGAATTTTGGAATTTAAGGATTGTTTTATTTTTTTTTTATTATATATTATTGATTTATATTACTTTATAACTTAAACAGTTGTTTAAGTGAAAGGAAGGAATTGTATAAAAAAAAATTGCATATTTAAACATATTATATTGATGTGCATTGATTATTTTTCTGTCTTTGAAGAAAATATCAGTATTTATAGGTTTTTTTAGAGAATATTCGCATCATATTTTAAACGTTTTAAGAGAATATTAATCCGGACTATATTTATAATGTAGTAAAATATATCATTAAACAAAAAAAAAAAAAATTAAAAAAGAGAACAATTATAATTATATTTAAAATTAATTTTATCGCGAAGTCGGTGTGGTTTTGTTTTCGATTATTATTCATGGCGATTATTTTCACGTTTCGACGCCAAGACGACACGAGTAATTCGGCAATTATCTCGTAAAACAACGTACGATAATAATATTTCGTTATTTCGTAGTTTTGATTGTAAAAATGGCCAAAAGTGACAAATTCCGTTAGTACGCGCGCCCGTCGAACACTTCGATATTAACTAATGTTTCCCGCAAATGAATACTTACTCATTAATTCTGATTTCAGGAGAAACGTTTCGTGGAGGAGAAGCTGGTTTGGGCGGCGCTGGCTTGACATTCGTCCAAAACGATTTGCATTTTTTAAACGGAATATTGAGTATTCGGTACAAAGGGAGATATGAACTGTTAACGGACGTCAGTCAACATATCCCGTGGATTCGATATATTGTTTTGAAGAATACCGACACGAGTAATTAGATCATTTAGAACGTTAACGTTTTACGACTCGGTATAAACGCAAAAGTAAAAAAAAAGTAAAAAAGGCGAACATTTTTCGCACCATAGTTGGGCCAGTTATTATAGGTGGGAAGTTGGGAAATTGGTATATGGTATATATAGGCATTTAATTTATATTTGTATTCAACGGTAAACTGCAAACGAAAAACGATTCTGAGCGAAGTAATATTAGTCGTGTTTTTTTTTATTATTGCCACGGTAACCCAGAAATCAACATATATAAAAATTAAATAATAAAACTTCGATTTTAACGAAATTGTGCTTTTGCCGTTTTTTGGTAATTTTTTCTGCCGCGTTAAAAAACTAATAGATAAATCGTAAAATGATCAGTTTAAAATATCAACTAGACAAAATTTGCTATCGGAAACAATATAGGAGTGCGTCGGTTGGATGAAGTCTGCTGGTAAAAAAAAGTGTTTACAGAAAAATGATAAATCAATAAAACAATAAACATAATTGTATAACCACAAGACCTCCCGCTCCGCTCAGAATCTAAAATATTAATAATTATTTAATTTCGAACAACTTTTCAATCAGAAATCCTAGCAATAGTTTTGTCTAGTTGGTGTGTTGAGAAAGTCGCATGTCGATTGTATTTTTCTTAACATTTTGTATGATTACCTGATTGACGAAGTTCTCTGGTAAAAAAAAGTGTTTACAAAAAAATAAAACAATAAACATCATTGTAAAACCATAGCTAAGCCCTAGCTCCGCTCAGAATCTAAAACCACCATCAAAATCGCTTTAATTTTTGTCTTTTATTCGAGATTGCGGTCGTTCGTTTACTCCGAAAGAAAATTCAGATAAAACTTACGGGTCAACGCCTTGGAACGTTGGAATTTATCGCAAAACAAACAACACCCAAGAGTACGTCATGATATGCGGAGGCACGTTAATTGCTCCGAATTTAGTCGTTACGGGTACGATATAATGACCAAGGTCGTGTACGATACTACGAAAAACTGTACGCACACGTTTATGTGTTTTCAGCGGCTCAATTTTTTTGGCAAAAGGGTTTAAAAGACAAAACTGTAAGGGACAACAGTCAATATTATAAAATCGCCGTCGGCAAGTATACGCGAGACGTTACGGAAATAGACAACGAATCCACTCAGATTGTCGATGTAAGTCGGGTTTTTAAAAAAAAAAAAAAAAAAGTTTAAATAAAAAAAAAATCCATATTATTTTCGAATTATGTAAATAGGTATTTTAAACGAATTACGCAGGTGAAATTTATATACATGGAAAACAATTATGAAGACACCGATGGCTATTATGCCAACGACATAGCTATTATTGTGTTAAATAACAACGTAATTACGTCCGACGCTGTCATGCCCGTTTGCGTCGATTGGACCAAAAAAAATACGATTCCAAATGGATCTGTAGGAAAGGTAAATGTTTTACGTAATAAATTTAGTGTATTTTATGTTTTTATTGAATATTTACGGTGCGCGTTCCTGTTTAAATGATTCTGTTTTTATTTATATCATATTATCACTTCTCATTGGATTCGAACGCTACCGATTTTAATGAACATAGAAAAAAAAAACTTAACTTTAATTCAAACATTTTTTTTTTTTTTTACAAAACCTATTAGATTTCCGCCTCGGTTTCGTAAACATATTTAATATTAGTATAAAAATAGCTGAATACAAACAAATACGATGCGATTTTCGTACCGTATGAACAAAAATCAAAGTGTTAGGGGATGAATTTTGAAATTAAAAATTACTAAAGACCTATTCCGGGACATACAGTAATTAACTGTACCGAATTTCACGAAAATCCGTTTATGCCATTGCGCACCGCGAAACTTTCGCGTTTATGATTTATTACTATTTTTTTTTTTTTTTTTTTTTCTTGGTTGTCCATTTTCATACTGCAGACGCGAATTAATAGAAAAAAATATATGTTCACAAACTTCGATTAAATTATAGTGTTTTGTAGATTGCCGGTTGGGGAATGACGAAACAGATGACGCCGAGCGACGTTTTGTTAGAATTATCGTTGCCGTACATCAACCGCACTACATGTCAGAACTTGTACTCGAGTAGTAACAAGATCCAATCGTACATCACCAGTGACAAATGCTGTGGTTTAATAGGTATAGACGATCGCTTAAAACAAAATATACTATTTTATATGTAAATAATATTTCGAATTTCGTTTGGTCCCCTAGTAAAATGCGTTATCTATAAAACATTACGGATCTAGTTAGACGATTTCTGTGCCTTACAGGTACACGCGATTTTCACAGACGACATTGTCGGTTTACAATACTCAGTGGACATAATTCGACGTATAAATCGGGTGAAAAAGTTGAGTTACCTTGGCATAACAATAAATTAACATCGGGATCCGCTCAGTAGTAGGGCTCGCATTTTAAAGCAAAATAAATAACAAACGATTCCGTGGACAGATCGTATTACTAATCAAAGAGTAACGGAAATTATGTGAAAAAAGAGAAGAAACTTTTAACGAAAATAAAAGCTATCGTATCACGAGGAATAGCCAACGGTACAGAATACTCCAGCTTTTATTACAATAAAAGATCGAAGGAAAAAGAAGTGTGAGAAGAAGATGAATGATGATCTTGATTGAAGAATCTCGATTTATTTAATATTTATTTATTACTTGACGGGAACAACGTTGCTAATATGATATCTAACATCCGAAACGGATAAGAACGCATAAAAGAAAAAGGTACACGCATAATACTTGGACAAAGGTTTTCCAAAATTATTCAAGCCGATCAATGCTGATGACAAACTGTAAATTTCGCTTATTGTTCTTTAAATCGTATTAGTTTCACCGAACTTTATTAGAAAAAAAAAAATGTAAATGTATTATCGTAGAAATTAATAAATCCCAAATAATCGATTCAGTACCATTGAATCTACGTATTCAAAAATATATTTTAAAAAACCACACTTATACTTATTAAAAAGTGCATAAGTATAAAATAAAAAAAATAAAATAAATTGCAGGAGAAGGATTTCGTGGCGGAGAAGCTGGTTTTGGTGGCGCGGGTTTGACATTTTCGTACAACAATTTATATTTCCTAACCGGTGTAATGAGTATTAAATTGAAAGGGAAAATCGAACTGTTAACAGATGTCAGTAAACATATTTCGTGGATTTATGATATTTATTCGAATTACAACGAACTAGGTACTTAGCTGTTAATATCTGACTTATGCCATTTTTTTTATTATTTTTTTTTTAATGTTTTTTTTTTTATTTCCAGGACGGTTTTGTCCATTATATACATCGGCCAGATCAGATATTAGATGCAGTCTCAACGGTGTAGGTATTGATTGTTCTAAACCTTTAATATCCGGAACTAAATTAATACAATCGTGTAAAACCAGAAACAGTAACCCGAATGAAATAGTTTGTCTTCCCGACGGTGAATGGAGTGGCCAACTGTTGAACTGTGCATCAAGTAATAATCATTAATAACATTAATGGATTAAATAAATCGGGTACCAGAGTCCATTTGGTTTTCGTTGGCAATACGCCCGGAATGATAAACTTCAACGGGATTCGGTTACCTATATGCGATTTGTTATCTGGGAAATAATACCGTGGCGGCGAGAAATTCTATAGGGTTAGGTACTGGGAACATCGAGACATGTAAAATTGATTTCTGGATTTCTCCAAACTTTGTCTGGACAATGCAGAGTTATGACAGCTAGTATTATATAGTACCGGATGTAGGTAGATGGAGCATAAACGCTCGAAAATTCGACAAAAGATTCATTATAAGTTGTACTTGGCAATAAAAGTTAAACGTAACGAGGTCATTTCTTTTTTGGTGAGCATTTTAAACGATGCAAGTCGTAAAAACCATGGACATATACTTAGAGTGTTTATAATTTGACCTAATTTAGACGCTAATATTATGTTTTTCCCTAGGTGCAGTGGTTAAATTAGGGGGGATAGAGTCTTCTTAATTAAGATAAGAATATCTGTTTCTTTTAGTTTAAGTTCGCAAATTCCGGGGGAACGCTTTAGTTATTGTCACTAAGTAAAAAAAAAAAAAAAAAAAATGACCGTAAATAATATTGAGGTCGAACGTTGTGTAAAAATTGTGCAAGAGATATTATGAAATTATAATAAGCAGTTTTCGATACAAGATATGTTTTGCGGCGTGCCAAACGTCTTCTGATAACACGATTTAGAGAGAGATTGATAATGATTATCGACTATTAATTTTACACCACGTGTTTTTTTTTTTACAAAGAACAACTTTCTACACTTATTTTCCTAATTTATAATATACTATTATTTTATTTTTTTTTTTAAAAAAATTTCAGAAAACAAAATTTGGGGTGGACAAATCATTTTTATTGTTAGGTATCTACTGTATTTTTAGGATGCTATAATGTATAACAGATCCGGTACTACATTAATATATAAATATAGTCAAGTTAACGAATGTGGATTGGATATAATATTTGTTCTTAAAATGATTTCGTTTTGTGTTTTTAGTTCCGACGTCTAGTAGTAGCGGCTCATCGAATTATACGCCGAAATCGCCACTTCAACAAACTAGGTATGGCGCAATTTAAAACAAAGTATTATAATAAATTTATAATATTATAACCTCGATTTCCATTTTGATTTTTGTCTTGTCCAATAATAATTATCGTTGATTTTACAATTTACCGAGGATGGTCCTTGACGATGGCTACACAGTACATACTATTCATTCGATAAATATTTAAATTTTGAATTTTCGATAGCTATTCCAAAGTCAACGTAAATATTATATCAGAATAACGTTGTTGTTTTCGTTTGAAGGACAACGTGTATAATACCGTTCAGCGAAGGCAGTATATATTCGTACGTAAACGAAACCAAATTGTTGTATCCCGGAAATCAAGTGGAAGAATTGAAATTAGTCGAAGAAAACTGCCGGGACGGATATTATAAAACCAACGAAAAGAGACATCTGATATGCGGCGGAAACGGTCAATGGTTACTATACATACCCGAACCTTTGTGTCTAAGTTCGTATTTAATAAATTATATTATTTAGCCATCTGATCGGAGTGGGCACCGGGCTTACTTGTAAAAGTCGAGTTAAAACAAATTGGTTTATCGATTATACAATATTGAACATCCAGTTCAAGACTGTAACAACTCAAAAAAATCGAAAAATTAGTAAACTATATTTTTTCGTTTTCCATAATAATTTTAATTCAACTCAGGAAATAAAAGTAAGGTCAATAATTATTGAACACTAGAGAGCTGCTATTTCATTATTTTAGTTAAAAATTGCAATATTTGATCATAATCCACTAAATTAACTCACGTATTTTTATAATATTAGTAAAACCGGAAATATAAGTAAAACCATCTGTGTATACAAAAATTGTATTCATAATTAATTTATTTCATATTTTATAGCTTTTTTGAGTTGTTGCAGTCTTAAACTGAACAGTTGGCATTATACCTCAGTGGCGTAACTGGGTAAAAAAAATTGTTGGCGAGGGGCAAAATAATTTATTCACAGACTAATTTCTAATCATTTAATCGCTTAATTAAACAAAACTTGAAAAATAAACGAAAGAATATATCGTTGTTTTAACGTTAGATTTCTTATTTTCGTAATCCGGATAATGCGATAACGTTGACAAATATTACGTCAACATATTATAAAACAGGTAAAACATGAAATATTGTATATATAAACTTTTATGAAATAATTTCAGGAAGAATTAAAATTGTTATGCTATGAATAAAAAAAATAATTAATATATTTCGTTTTTTTCTTTATTTTAGAAAATTCAGAGATTAGTACCGTCGTCATATCTGTGGAAGGGGGGAGAGTTGCAAATTGATACCTTTGCGAAAACGCAAAAATTTCTGAGGGGCGAGTGCCCCATCATAGTTACGCCAATGTTATACCTAATACTAGGATATTTTAATTTCAGATTGTAGCGAGATTTTTTATTATTTAATGTATTATCGTGAGTAGATTATTTCTTTATTTTAACAAGATTTCGACCGGAAGACTGCCTCCGACAATTAACGCCGTGTATGGGTGGGGTTGTCGGTAGCGAATTTTTCAATTTTTCTTTTGTTTTTTTTTTTGTATTTCTCGTACAATTCTTGACAATGCAGGGGAAAGCAGGAGAATAATCTACGGGAAATCGGAAATATTTACATATTTACGCGACGATAGATTTTGTTAAACCGTTTGTTATGGACGACCGAGTCCGTAATTCGACGACGTCGAATGATCTTTAATTTTCAGCCGTAAAACCGATTTAAATTTTTTCAATTTATACAATTTAAATTGCTCATGCGCAACGATTAAACCGGGTTTAAACTAAATCACTTTATAAATCCTACGTTTGGAATTTACAACGGTGCCAGTGAATTTCACAATACGTTTTTTATTTTTTATTTCCAGAAAAGTGTCCGGCCATGCACTCGGACAGTCTGAACCTTAAATGCACTTATAACGGCCGTAAAGTCAACTGTTCTGATCTATCAATAAATGGCACCGTACTAGTGCCGAGATGTAAAACCACGCACGTTTTACCGAACAGACAATTCGAGACACCGATGCAATCGGTTTGTTTGCCCGACGGGAACTGGAGTCATCAACTGTACAGCTGCGTTCTAAGTTAATTTATTTTCATTAAATCGTTACGATAAGACATAAGTTTTAAAAAAAAAAAATATATATATCGATTAATACCTAGATCGTTAAAACTTCAAAAGAATACTTTCGAATCCTCAGCGGACATTAGGCTGTTGTAGTTTCTTTCTGAACATTTTGATTCAATAATCGTTCGACTTGGTGAATATGAGGTGTTAATTATATCATAAATCTTGCTCCGATTTTCAAGCGTAGCGTATTTTTTTACATCATATTGCATCCAATTCGTAGGCGTTTAAGGAGTATTAAAAAAAAAAAAATAAAAAAATACTGGTCGAATTATATTGGAAAAATGGTTAAAAATAATCGTATGGACCTGAAATGTTCACAGTAAATTAATATTACCTATTCTAGACTACTGAAACTGTTTATAGGCATTTTAAGTTTTCTAGTATTTTTTTTTTTTTTTTACTTTTATACGAACAAAATTGTTTTGGTCGAGCAGAAATGTTTGGAAATTGTACACTGAGGTTCATCATACGCTGTGCTTAGTAGTCATTAAATATAGTTGACCGTACTGTAGTGTGTTTTTATGAAAATCGTTTAATTCACGGCGTTTTGTCGTTTTCCGATTATAATGCGAATAAATCTTTTTCGGCTCCACAGAAATCCGCAACGAACAAACCGGGACGATTGTAATTTATATTTTAGTTACGAACTAATACAATTTTTCAAATTCAACTTATCGGAACATTTTTTTTTATCGAACTTTGCTCGGAATCGTTTTCTGTTAGCAAGTGGTTTTGATGTCGCGGGTTGATAAAAATATAATATTTTTTTTTTACCCGTATAACTGGTTAATACACTTATTTAAAAAAATCACGTTCTAGATTGCGGTAAAAAGATAAGCAAAAGTATTTCGTTGATCTATTACGGCGTCGAATCGAAATTCGGATCAGTTCCCTGGAACGCCGGTGTCTACGAGAAAAAAAACGGCGTTTACGCATTGAAATGCGGAGGAACATTAATTTCCCCAAATTTAATTGTTTCCGGTAAGAACTCCGTTCGCCCGTGTACGGCAAGTTGAAATAACTAAGAGAACGCTATTTTTTGTTTTGTTTTGTTTAGCTGCCACTTGTTTTTCAAAAAACGGATCGACGCATTACATATCGGTGCAAGACAAATCGTATAAGGTCGCCGTTGGGAAATATTCGAGCGATATGTGGAAACGGGACAATGAATTCACTCAGATTATCGACGTAAATCGTTAGGACAACGCTGGACAACAATACGAGGTGCGACAATAAAATAACGAGACTTTCTAAATATAACCTAAACTATTAACGTTATCTATAAAACGATTATTGAAATATGATTAGAAAACACTTATCTAAAAGTACTATGAACACTGATGGCATCAATTCATTTTCTTATACGTTAGTAGCCTTGTTATTAGTGCGAGTTCGACTATACTGCCGAAAAATGTTAGATATAAAAATCGAACAACATGTGTTAACATTAAATTTCTTGTTAAATTAAAAAAAACTGCCGCGGAATCGTTTCGTATGTTATGTGAAGTTTATGGTGAAGAATGTTTATCAAGAGCTCGTGTTTTTAAATGGCACAAACGGTTTTGTAGTGGAAGGGAGGACGTCGAAGACGATGATCGTTCTGGACGTCCTACCACGTCTTCAACAAACGAAAACGTTGAAAAAATCGACAAAATTAATTAATCAATATTATTATAAAGAGGTATTAATTAAATTAAGAGAACGTGTCAGAAAGAAGCGACCAGATCTATGGAAAAATGGCTGGGTTCTTCACCAAGACAATGCTTCAGCTCGCAGTGCATTTTCAATTCAACGTTATTTAACTGAAAAAAAAATTTCTGTACTTCAACATCCCCCGTACTCGCCAGACCTTGCTCCTTGTGACTTCTTCTTATTTCCTTCTTATTTCTTTTCCCATTTTCAAACAGTTGATGACGTAAAAATGAAAACGGCAGAACTTCTAAAAGGGCTGAATGAAAGCAATTGGCAACACTGTTTTCAAGAATGGCAGCGACGTATGCAACAGTATATTGATGCTGAGGGAAGGTACTTTGAAGGTGATAATCATTAAATTATAACATTTTTAAAATAAACAACTTTTATTCAAAAAGTCTCGTTATTTTATTGTCGCACCTCGTATGTTTCCGTTATTCGTTCTTGTGTATTAAAATCGAAATTTACATAGGTTAGTCAAATATACATGGAAGACGATTATTTTGGAATATCCGGACGTTATTCAAACGATATAGCTGTTTTGGTGTTGTCCAATAATATCAGTACGAGCCATTTTGTTTTGCCCGTATGCATCGATTGGAACGCGGATTATTTCGTTCCGGATGGTTCGAACGGAACGGTAAATTCATCGTATAGGTACTGAGTGATGGATGAAATCCGGATTTTTCGATTTCAAACTTTAAAATCCGACATTTATTGGAAATCTGGATTTTTATATGAATCCGAATTTCAGTTTTCGAAGTTGTGATAATACAATCACAATTTCGATTTCAACATATTCGTTGATTCATTTCTCATAAAACTATTATTACTATTTTATACTCAATAACATTAAATGCGTTTTTACAATTAAAAAAAATATCACAAATAGAAATTTATTTTTAAAAATAAGTACAACAACAAAAAAAAAAAAAAAAAACATACATATTACACTCTAATTTATATAATATATTACTGGCTGACCCGGCAAACATCGTTTTACTCATATAAATAAAAAAATTCGGATTTTAGAATTCGATACATAAATTTTTGGATTTTCGGATAATCCGGATTTATGTTACATCACTAATAGGTACTGAGTATATTATAACTGCAGTGGCGGAATCGAAGGGGCGACGACGCCCACTCTAGATGGGGGGCATCTACCTTCGATTTTTTTTTGTTTTTTAATTGTTACCTTCCTTTCCGGAACTTTGAATTGGCATTCCCATAGAAATATATGAATTATATATTCCTTTAATATTATAATCTATTGTTGTTTTTTTTTTTTTTTAGAACAGAATTATTCACTAAAATACAAAAAAATATATATATATATACATTTATATATAGGTATATATCAAAGTAGATAATAAATAAAAATAAACATTTATCTCAGCTCGGCTTACAAACAGTTTTACAGTCGATTTAATCGAATTATTCGTATTGATATTTAAAGCGAAATTTTCGGACTGTGATCGGTAAACTTATTACGTTCAAATGTTTATCCCTCCGTTTCGATGTGTAAAGGTTAAGTTAAAAGGATAGAAACCAGACGAAACGTACGTCTGAACGTACAAATATACGAGGGTTAATGTGTTCAAAATTATTTGGAGTCCCCCGAAATTGGTTTTCAGTTCACCAATGTATCTTATGAGCTACAGATCTCCGCCACTGTATAACTATACACGACTACATTTTACATTCGAATATGTATTTAATTTATGTCTAAAATAATAAATACGTCAATTGTTTACTTACGTTTAAGTATAAGTCGTATAAAAATTACTGATTATTACTATAAAAATTGTACATAGATCGTCGGATGGGGAAAAACGGAGACGCTCAAGAGAAGTCCGATTTTAATGGAAGCATCGTTACCGTACATCAGCCGCAATAAATGCAAAATACTGTACGAGCATAACGAAGATTTCAAAATATTTTTGACGTTAGATAAATTTTGCGCCGGTTCGGAGTCGGGTAATGAAAACTTATACATATTCAAATTGTGTAAATAACAAAAACACTTGTTAAATCACCGCTGTCGCTATTTGTAATTCGTCTAATAATCCTATACTATTATTATTTCGAATGAACAATGTCGATTTGAATTCGTATTCCAGGACAGAGTACGAGCATAGGAGATACCGGTTATGGTTTAACCTTTGAACACGACGGTTCGCATTATTTAACCGGAATATCGAGCCTCAAAGACGGTTCGGAAAAATCGTACTCGCTTTTTACAAACGTTGGCCACCATATAAAATGGATTAATACGATCTATCAGGCGAACACCAACGCCCAAAACCTGCGAGTACCCGCGCCGAGGAAATAATGATATATATTAGAGCGTAAAAAAAAAAAAAAAAAATGTATTGTCTACTATAATAATATAATATGTTGTGATAAAATTAAATATACGTATATAATATAATATTCTGTTTATGACGGTTTTGTCATAAATTTGTATTTAATAAAAAAAAAGGCACCCCTCACAAATGAGTTTTCCAAAAATGTCTCCAATTCCATTAGAATTGACAATTATTTTCTACCTAATTAACGACCACAATAAGGATTTTCTACTGCCCGGTGTCCATTTAAAGCAAGTGAGTACGGCCGTTTTTTACGTTATTTACGAACGTAAAGTTCGTTAGCTATATACGCCTGACAAAAATGTCGGTACTTACACTAGTCTGATTTTTATTTACGATATAATAAAACGTTTGGAATTTTCTACAGATTTGGCTCCCAAACTTATAGGTATTTCATATTTTTACCTATTGAATTGGCTCCCTCGACATTTATTTCATAAATATATTGGTCATATCAAAATTGTTCAAAATAATTTAATAGTCATATATTATTACAAGTAAATTTAAAATTTTTTTATTTTTTAACATTTATTAGAAAAATATACAATGTGTAATATGGATTACAATAAGCATATGAGCGTGTACAATATGAACAATATACAAGACCTGAGAGCTTGATAAGAGTAGCTACCCTGCAGTAACACTCAGACGCGATAAATTGTTAGGCTATATTATATATATACATATTATGAGATAACATTAGTTTTTTTTTTTTTTTTTGTGGATCAGTTTATTTAGCCAAATCACGACACCAGCGCCTCTTGAGTCTTCTCGGTGGACTCCCGGGAATATTTGCTGAGTTTAGAGCAAGAATAAGAGGATTTGGGTGGTCGGTAAGGCGTAAAATTAAAATAAATAATATTATTTAGTAGGTTTAAATTTATTAGCTAGTGCTTGTATATGTTGTGCATATATATATATACATCATTGTCATATTTTTTTAATTTGATTATCTATAAAATGTATTTTATCTTGAGTATTTCCCATCTAAGAAATTGTAAACATTTGAGTACGGTGAATAAAATTGGGAATTAAACTTAGAACGAAAATATTCACGAGAATTAGTTGTGCGATGAACACTACTGCTTTTTTCTGCCCGAATTGGATGTGGAAATAAAGAACTATGTTTAGAACCACTTGTTGGAACTATTATTTGGAGCCAATTCAATATTATGGTTCTTGGGAGCTAATTAAATTTAAAAAATGTTAATATGAAAAATATGCTTCGACCGGCGCAAAGTAAACTTGTTTATAAACGCATATATCGTTACATTTTTGAAATCGAACCACGGGCAGTCTCTTTTTGACGAAAATTTCATGGACTTTGCAGGGATTTAAAAATAATAATATACAATATAATTGATGTACGTCTTTCGTAGGCGTGCGCACGGGTATGGTTTGTTGGGCTATAGCCACGCCTGGAATTATTATAATTTTTTTTTTTTTTTTAGTTAGTTGGGTACTGAAAAAGTCATTTTCCTCGGGAAAAATTGACTAAAACAATAATATTAATAAAATCGCACCGTACGATTTATGGTTTATCGGCGTACGGTACAATACGTTTTAATTGTTATATTCAGGCGATACGCTTAATTTTTTCGCATGCAGTGTAAGAGGGAGGAGGGCAAATCTGCTGCGCGAGTCTGCCCGCGATATCGGTTTTTTTTTTTTTTTTAACGAACTGCACTACCCGCAAAGCGTTTTTTTTTTTTTTTTGTTTCGGATAGGCTTTGAGAACCAGTCGGTTTGTCCGCGAACGCGTAGTATTATTGTTGTTGACCTTGTGGCCAACGTCGATTCGTATATTGATAGCGAGGAGGGGCGGACGATAATAACCGTACGGAGTATATATTTAAAAAAAAAAAAAAAAAAAAAAAAAAAATGGTATTTACCACTTTCGGAACACGACCGCGTAGTTGTTTCGCCACCGTCCGCGGAATAGCCGCGGGACGACGAAAACACAATTGTAATATATTTACGATATTATCCACCGCTTATGCATAACCTGCAATAATGGTTCTATAAGACCGCGAGTAGAAAAAAAAAATAAAATAAAATCACCGTTGCGAAACCGAAGAAAAACATTATTAGCAGTGTGTATCCGTCTGCCGGACCGATTCCAAGTGTGGTGGTTATCCGTCGTGCGTTTATTATGTTGCGCGTACTGTCCGTAGTAACCGTCGGCGTCGCGATCGTGGCCACGTCTTTGCCGGCCGTCTACGCAGGTCGGTTTTACGATTTATTTTGTCCGGTACGTTTTACGCCGCAGGATACCTTTCGACCGGTCGCCGGCACCGCCTACGTCCGTTTGATTTTTCATTTTTGTTTTCTTTCTGATTTTTTTGTTTTTTTTTTCTTTATTTTTTTTTCTTCCTCTTGCCGCTCTTCCGACATTCTAAATCAGCGGCGCAGGAAGCTTTCGCGCCAAGCGCCCCTCCACCCCACCCACTCTACCACCCGGTAAACCTATTTGTAAAATGGGCCATTTTACCCATTTATAAACCGACGTGATCGCTATTCTTTTTCAACATTTTAATTTTACTAGTTTTTTTTTTTTTTTTTTTTTTTTGTCAGAATACAATTTATATTTATTAGCTCACGGCTTTTCATTGTGATTTTGAGCCCGGCGAACTCGTCGCAATCGTCTTCAATGCGAAATTGTTTTTTGCTAGCGAATTCACGGTCTATGGATAAAATTGCCACATGTTCGTTAATCACTCTTGTCCGATCGTCGACCGATAGTGTCATTAGTCTATGTTTACAAGTAAATTTTCTTTCGCGACTAGCAATTGTCACTGGCACGGTATTTCTATATTTTGAAATGGCTACGCGCATGGGCTATAAATACCAATTTTACAAATACGATTGTTGTCGAATGTCGATAAAAAAAAAAAAAAAGTACCGAATTAATGTCATATTATATTTTATGTCGCGTTGTCAGGCGATCCGAATATCCGATTAGCTCGATGTACGTACGCGTGCGAACGCACGCCGTCGCTTACGGTCAATTACAAAATGTGTAGTGAAATTGTTAAATTTGATTTAATCGCCGTTTAAACTTGTCGGAAAATATGCGTTGCACGTTGATAACGACGATTAAGGCCGGGCGCACGTTGAGACGCAGTCTAACGCAGGGTAGATTATGTTAAGCGGGGCAGGTTAAAGCGGTAAAAGACTGCGCAACTTAGATGACCGCACATCGAAACGGAGTTTCTTCCCATCCTTTGTTGTGGATAATCGGTCGTAGAACGTACAAACTATGGCCGAACTAAACGGACTAGACGATAAGTTCCGAGTCTGATTCAGACGAAGTAATGGACGAACTTTTAGAGGAAACTACTGACAAATTTCTTTTAAAATATGTAATTTTTTTTATATCTAATAACACCAATAATACACAAACCAATAATATTTGTATAATTTTCTAATACCATATTGTTGTTATTATTTTTATCCTAGTCACCGAGTGGTTTTTTTATCGGTTATCTGTAATAATCACGTTTTTTTTTTTTTACGTAATGTCTAGTATAAAAATAGAATTTAGTTACGTATTTTACATTCCTACAATTCTTATTTTACTTTTGAATTACAAAAACAATGTACTCTATATTATATTGCATAATTTATTAAAGTTTCAATAGTACTTACCGTTCTTTAATTCGAGATCTTCAGTAAACACTGCGTGATGCAGGTCGACACGGGCAAAGTTCTGCTCAACCCTGTCCTGCCTACCAATATGCGCTAGTACATTCTAACTAATAGATTACACAGACAACTATGCTGCGTCCCTGCGTCTCAATGTGCGTCCGGCCTAATGGTACAATTTGGAATTTACTCGTGCTATTTTCATAATTTCATCATCGAATTCGCATGTAGTGTGTACAATTAGACAAAACTATAGACATTTTTCAAAATGTAAAAAAGAAAGAAAAAAAAACATTTATCGTTTTAATGGCAGAATAAAAATACTACTTTTGGAGCGCAATTTCGCGCCCCTGGCGTTGGCACGGTTCGCCCCATATCTTTGCTATGCCACTGATTCGAATAAAATAATTACTACACGTAATATAAATATAAAAAAAAAAAAAAACCCAATTATTATTTAGTGTATAACCGACCAGTGGCGAATTTTTAACGGTCGTTTAGTCGGCAAATGCCGACGGGGCGTCTATCCTAAATTCTTTACTAGGGGCATCATCTAAATTATATAGTTAATTTTTTCAATTTTTACTAAAAAAAAAAAAAAACTCTTTATATTGTAATTATATTACTCTATATTTAAATAAAGAGGTCTTATAACACCGAATACCACGAGTCGGTACCGTGTTGATAGTGATTATTATTATTATTATTATTTTTTTATATGAACGTAACAGTGGTGGTAGTGTTTAAAAAATATAGTAGCAAACTACGATTGAATCCGTTTTAGATTGTGGCCGGTTGTTCTTTCCGGACAAAAACAATAACGACGTCACGAAATACAAATACAGCACGACTCCATGGAACGTCGGCGTTTATAGAAAGGACGCGTCCAACAAATATGTCATGATATGCGGCGGAACGTTGATCTCGTCGAAATTGGTCGTTTCTGGTGGGTAAAATAGTCGTTACCGGGACTGGGATTTTATGGCGTTTGTATATTGTTAAGCTCATACGATTCTCAAGGAATTAGTCGAGGAATTCGTTTCACGGCCCGGAAAACTGACATTTAAAATTTTATCTCGCGTATTTTCGCATATTTTTAGATTTCAATGCTATATCTGGGACTTTTTTGAGATATTTTTTACATTCTTACCCATTTTAATTGAAAATTAGTTATATTTTATGTAATACAATAATAATAATTAATATAACCTATTATTAATTATAATTTACAATAGATCAATATTAGAATCACAAAATCTCAATATATTTTTGTTTTTTTTTATTAATAAAATAATAACATTCTAACAGACGTGGTCTCTTTTAATATTGTCAATCGAATTTATAAATTGATAAACGACGATAACGATAAATTACTAACAGATAATAATTTTCTGTTTTATCTTTTATTGCATATTTTGTTAATTTTACCATATTATAATTAATATTTTGCATATTAATTGCATATTTATGCAATTGTAAGTGCTATAAAATCCCAACCCCGGTTATCACTGTTATTGCACAGCCAATGCAATGTGTAATATTTACGCGTTTTCGTAGCCGCTCAATTTTTTTGGGAAAGAGAATCGACAAACAAAATAATCAAAGACGAAAATCAATATTATAAAGTGGGCGTCGGGAAATACACGCGGAGTGTGTCGGTGCTGGACAACGAATTTACCCAGATAATTGATGTACAAGTTGTATTTTAATATTATGTTTAGTGTTGTAATATGGAAACGTTGTGTGATGTGCCTAGGTGAAATTGATTTATCTGGAAGAAAATTTCGAAGGGAATTTACGGTATTACGCCAACGACATTAGCGTTATCGTGTTAAAAAACGACGTCATTGTGTCCGACGTTGTTATGCCCGTCTGCGTAGATTGGACCGAGAAATATACTATTACGAGCGAAACCATAGGAAAGGTAATTTTTTTTTTAATTTCATATTTCAATACCAAGCGGAAGTGTCTGTCATCTCGTTTTATAATGGCAATTGCTTGCCTTGTATACCGTTCGTACACCTGTTAAATTTCGATCGATTCGTGTGTCATACGTAAGTGATTCATGTCGATTTAATCGTTTCTGAGGGTGTGGGTGAGGTTTGGGGGCGTGTACTGTATATATATATATATATATATAATAATTAATATATTTTAAATAATTGGAACATTTGACTTTTACGGGGGGAAAAGTCAACAAATAAATTCAAATTGTAGATTATTCATGTTCGGTTGATTTTAATTTTGTCGATATTGAACGAATTATGAACTATAATACATTAATCCGTTTACACGTTTAAGGACTAGTGTCTCGATAGTAACTGTACACGACCGGGAGGAAAGACCAAGCAGAAATGAGAAAATAATCGATTTTATTTCCGTTGTGTTCGTAGATTGTCGGTTGGGGACTGACGGAAAAAAAGGAACCAAGTCCAGTTGTATTAGACCTAACGTTGCCGTATATTGACCGCTTAAAATGTCACAAGTTAAAGACGAGCAATAGCCAACTACAGGCGCACGTGACCAGCGATAAATTCTGCGGCCAAAATGGTAACACTGGGGATTAGTACAAAACCGGGTTTTTTTTTTTTTTAAGTCTAACTCCATCTTATTCTAATGCACTGGAACAAATAAATACGATAAATAAAAAAGATACGGCTCGGATGTGTCACTGTTATAGATGGAAAGTTGGAAAGGTACAGGGGAACAGAAACGAGCCTAGAACTGAATTAATACCAGGGGGAAAATAGGGTAGGTTTTTTTTTTTTTTGTTAAAAATGCTGACTTGCCATTCAAATCAAGAATTGGGGAATGCTGGGTGTCCTATCCGCCCCCATCCAGTCTCATTTTCGGATTATCTATCCGTGTGCAACGATAAACCGTTGTTAATGAAAAACGGTTCTGAGCGAAATTCGGTAAAAATTGTTTTATCGTAATGAAATGTTTACAATTGTCCGCTGTTTTTCATCTCGAACTGTTGTGTATTTTTACAGGGGCTAAAAGAATTTTATTCGTATAGATTGGAAAATAACAAAATTTATTTTGTGAGGTTTTTTTTTTTTTTTAATCAAAATTTGAACTTGGGGGACTTGGCGAAATTGCCTGAACGGTTGACAATAAAAAAAAAAAAACTCAATAAAATCCATTTCTGTAGTCTACATATATATATATAAAAAAAAAACCACGTTTTATACTAGTGCTACCTACTTTATAATAATGTTAAAATATACTCTAATCGTATGATTATAATTTCAGGGCCAGGATTTCGCGGAGGAGAAGCCGGTCTGGGTGGCGCGGGCTTGACGTTCGCGCAGTCCGGCGTCCATTTTCTAGCCGGGATAATGAGCATAAAGTTTAAAGAAACGGTGGAAATATTAACGGACGTTAGCAAACACATTCCGTGGCTCCGGAATATTTATTCCATATATAACCGAATAGGTAAAACCCGTAACGTTCAACCTGTGTTCTTAGTTCTAAATGCGATTATTATTTCTACGAGTACCGATCGTCTTATTCGACTGGTATCGTCGTCGTTAACCGTATGGTTAATGTTCTACAATTTGTTTTCCCCAGACTGCGGTCGATTGTACACCCCGAGCACGAAGAACTCGTATTTTCACGGCGTGAAAGAAAAATTTAGCACGGCCCCTTGGAACGCCGGCGTTTATAAAAGATCCGCGTCCAACAAATACGATTTGATTTGCGGGGGAACACTGATTGCGCCGAACTTGATCATTTCTGGTAAACATTACGCGGATAATGGTATTAAATTTATTATGAAACGGAATTGTAAAAAAAAAAATATTCTGTGTCTCCATAGCCGCTCAATTCTTTTGGGAAATACGATCGTCGGTAAAAGTTATAAAGGAAACTCAGTACTACAAAATTGCCGTCGGGAAATACAAAAGAGATTATTCAACATTGGACAACGAATTTACTCAGATCCTCGATGTAAGTATACAATATATATATATACGCATACGCACAGGCGCCATGTTTTTTAACATATCATTAGGGCACCTCACTATTTTAGATATTTTGGTACAGTTAAAACAATTTATGCGAAATCCGATAAGCAAATAAAGAGAGAAAATGCCGTCAAGAAAAATCGACGTGGGCGCCAAAAATTAGAGAGAGATTTGCTTCTTCATCGTTTTAAAAAAAATATATAATAGGTGAAGAATTATGATTCTGCACTTTTACAAAGAGTTTTGGGTACAATAACAAGTTATTATCTATCATTAATCGGGTTCATTGCCAAAATATATACATATTATCTAATCATAGTTTCTCTTTCAATCAATATCGACAACAACGGTTATACGTTTCTCAGTTGACTAATTATTATTATTTTGTCATGCGGAAAGTAAAGCTAATATTTTGTTGGAGTACGTGGCAGATATGGATGTTTTTTTTTTAAACAAGAACCCTGGGGGACTGAGTTCCGTCTTATGAATCTTATGGGGGCTTCATGATTTGCCTGTGCGTATACGGACAGTACATTTTAAAAACACCACCACCATTGTATCTAAAACGTACAATATTTTGTGTCCAGGTGGAATTGATTTATCTGGAAGATAACTACGAAGGAAAATCCCAGTATTACGCTAACGATATAGTGATTATGGCGTTAAAAAAAAACGTTATTTTATCTGACGCTGTTATGCCCATTTGCATCGATTGGACCAGGAAACGTACGATTCCCAACGGATCTACAGGAAAAGTAATTATTTTTTTTATTCTATTTGAATATTTACGTACCGTCGTTCGTTTCTTCAATGTGAATCGCTCGAAATTTTCCTGTTATACGTATAATAAGCTAATTTTCGTAACGTATGGTTTTTTCGAAATATTTACATAATCGTTAATACATCATGTTTTAATTATTTATTTGCATAATAACTTTAATACGGGTAACTTTTTATTTTCATAAAATATAATGGCATTTTTTTTTTCCAGTGTTTTTTTGCTTTAAAATGTCCGTTTCTAAAAGTCATTTATAACTATAAATAAGTTTAATCGTTTATAGTGAAAAAGCGATTTGGTTCACATTAAAAAAAAAAAAAACTATGCGTATTGTACTCGGATCGCGTAATAACATTAGACGGATTTCAAATTTAAAAGAATCGGGCGTAATCGAAACCGAGTCCAAGTTCAGGCCAGGAGATTGGAGTTTATCCGTGTCTTCTATTTATTCCCCCGGATAAAAAAGGTACCCCCCAAATTGATTGTTTTTTTTCTCGCTGTGATTATAAATTCACCGTCCGGCGGTACTTTATTCGATAGAATTTTGTCTAGATTTCCAACAGTTTTCCTAAAAAAATTACGACATAAAACAATTTTAACCGTTTTTATAGATTGTTGGCTGGGGATTGACGGACAAAAAGGAGCCAAGTCCGGTTTTATTAGAATTATCGTTACCGTACACCGACCGGATTACGTGCCAGAATTTAAATGTGACTAACACTGTACTCCAGAAATACGTGACCAGTGATAAATTCTGCGGTCTAAAAGGTAATAGACTCAGGCTGTGGACTCTTGATAATTCGAAATCCGGGGGACTGAGCTAAAAATTCAATTTGTAGAGGTTTTCAATTTAGCGAGTGTTCGAATTACCGAGAGGAAAATATAAATAATTCGAATTCAACATAGTTCAAAATTAGTGATAACTTTAAGCTGGCAGCAAACGACTTTGCTTTATATTTTAAAATTGGTCATACTATATAGGAATGTTATTATTCCTGCGTTGAGTAAACCAGGCCATAAGACGTTCTTCCAGCTCAGGGTACTCTCAGGGGACAAAGCCATTTAGTTCGGCTTATAGAGGTTTTCGAACGTCTAGGTTTGAATTATCGAAAGTCTACTGTAATTGGATTATTTCTATATAATTGTACATAGAAAGTAATTTAATACCTCGCCGCGTAGGAATAATTTAATAGAAAACGCATAAACGGTCGTTGGTAAAAACTTAAATGCCAGTAAACATAAAATGGAATCCATTTCTGCGATTTATTAAAAATCACGGTGGTTTTTTTTTTTTTTTTACGGTTTTTTCCGTGGTAATAAAACGGGTATTACTATATTATTGCAGGGCCAGAATTTCGTGGAGGAGAAGCCGGTTTTGGCGGTGCGGGTCTGACGTTTACGCAAGGCGGTCCGCATTTTTTAGTAGGAATAATGAGCATTAAGTTTCAAGGGACGATTGAAATACTAACGGACGTCAGTAAACATATTCGATGGATTCGTAATATTTATTCGAAATATAACGAAATCAGTACAGTAATAGATGAAAATAATAATAACAGTGACGAGAAAATATCAGCCGGACAAGTTCAAAAGCCAGGTTGGTAAATCGAATATTTTTTTCAGTTTCTGATTGAAACCTAGTCTGAAATATTACTATACAATACCAGCGTGATAGTGTAGCGAGTAATTTTAGTTTTTCATTTTTTTTTTTATTGAAAACATATATAGAAATGAAAAATTCACGAAAGTTACAAAAATGATATTCTAATGGTTTTTTTCTTTTAGTTTTTCTAGAAGCTAAAGTTATTAATTTGTTTTACATGTATCGGCACTATTGGCGTGTCTAGAACATCATAGCTGGGTAGAGGGGACATGTAAATGTATAAATTGTAATCATATCCCGTTCTCTAGACCATAATGGTTATTAACATGTTAACCTTAAATCGGCCACCCCCGTCCGTAGATAAGCCTTTATGCTTGTACAATTACAATACAATACGCGAAATCCGATATCAAACGCAAAAAATTCATATTTTTTATATCGAACTCATACTATATCGAAATAATTAACCGTATTGTATTTATTTATTTTTTTTTTTTTTTGGTTTTTTTAGCGAGTACGTCTAATCCATTAATAGTCACGACATCCACGTCGCCGCCGGTTCCGTTTGAATGGTCTGCGCAGTAAGAATTAACCACAATTTGTGTTACTGTTTTAAATTTAGCGCGCCGACGTACCATGCATAAAGTAGTTTTTTTACATTGTGTACTAACCGCCTACGCATAACAATACAATAATAAAGCGGTCGTTCCCCGAGGACGCCTTGAACAACAGAGACCAATGAGGGCAATCGCCCTGCACGGAAAAAATTACTCTTAAAAAAAAGGCCAAGCCCCTCTAAATACTCCTCCCCTCCCCCCCCCGGCATATAGTTTGTACGTTGATTATTGAATACAAAACTCGAACATTCAAATAATCGTTGACATTTGTAAATTTGTATCTTCGTCAGTATGGACGAACGGTTTAATACAAATAAAACGATCAGAATAAACTTTCCGCCGAATACTGACAAATAAAAATTGAAATAATATAAAAAAAAAAAAAAAATTGAATGCTCTTATTCAGGAGCATTTTTAATATATTCGATTTGAAATATCTGCCGAAATAGTTTTTAGATCATTAAATTGCGCATCATACAGGGTGCGGCAGAGCCGACTGACGAGTTTTGATGGGCTATAAATAACGAACAGTAAAACTTAGAGAAAAGGTTTTTTTTAATTTAAATCAGTATTCAATCCCATTTTTAAAAATTATTTTTTGAAAATTATATCTCTAAGATAGCGGCCGTTAGCATTGATACACTGTTGTAGACGATCTCTGAAGCTCTCATATGATTTTCAGCACATTTCGACTGGTAAGGCCTCGACTTCCACGGTGATTTTCTGTTTAATTTCTTCTATGGTATGTGGGCGATGTCTGAAAACCATATCCTTAAGGTAGCCTCAGAGGAAAAAATCACACATGCTTAAATCTGAGGACCGTGTTGGCCAGCCTATGTCTCCTCTCAGAGAGACTAACCGCCCAGGGAGCAAGTGAAATTCTAGCTGTGTGCGCTGTAGCTCCGTCTTGCTGAAACCATACATCTCCTAAATCATGTTCTTCAGCCATTTCCTCCAACCTATGCTGGAGATAAGTTTCCAACATCACAACATAACGAGCGGATGTGACAGTGACGGTCCTGTTCTCGTCCTCAAAAAAGTAGGGGCCGATCACCCCAAATTGGAACACAGCACACCACACTGTCACTTTAGGAGAGTGGAGTGGTCTTTCATGGAACTGCCGTGGGTTATTTATAGCCCAGTATCAAAATTTCGTTTATTAACAGTTCTAGAATGATGAAAATGGGCCTCATCGTTACAGAAAAAAGTTGATATCGGAGGAATTTGCAGAAGAATTTGCTGACAGAGATTTTTACGGTTGCCGTAGTCAGTAGCATTTAACTCTTGGACAAGCATTAATTTATAGGGATGGAATGATAAATCTTCGTGACGAATTCTCTTTAAAGAACGGTCTGAGATTCCCAAAGCTACATCGTGTTTCCGGGCTGAGCGTCTTGGTGACTGCTCAATTGACTCTCTAACCAACTGCACATTTCCGGGGGTTCTTACCGTTCTGGATGCTCCTTGTCCAAGTCTACTTAGGGTACTTGCAGTTTCTTCCAAATGCCGTATACACAATTTGATAGTGTTAGCAGTTGGAACAGATTCAGCACGTGGAATGCCGAAGTGTATACGAAAAGCCCTTTGTGTAGCGATCACAGAACGATTATTTTCGTAATACGCACGCACGACGAAACCACGATGTACACCTGTCCAGACCATGATTACGAATAAAAGTGGCATTACCGTACAATTCAAAATATACCACTTATTAAGGCCTGCTCTTATCTGATCACAGGCTAATGACCTCATTAAACTCGTCAGTCGGCACCCTGTATTTAGCATCGATTAGCGTTAAAAAACCGATTTTCTACATGTTCAGCCCGCGCGGTTCAAAAATCGTCTCTTGCGCCGCTGGTCGTCCCATATATTAGAAATCGAGTCAAATGGCTCGATTACTGGTATTTCCAATATTTCAATCGTCAATTGCCCGCCTATAAGATACAATTTTAATAACGAGTAATTAATATTACCGCCATGTTCCGTTAGGGTCAAATGCACGATACCGTTCACCGACGGTAGTATATATTCCATGATCAACCCAAATTCAAATCAAAATACGGTTTTGCGTCCCGGCACACAAGTGCCCCGGACCAGCACGGTGGAAGAAACGTGCGAAAAAGGATATCATAACGTGGAAATAAGAAAGAAACACTATATAAAATGCGAGGAGAGTGGACAATGGTTTCCGCCAATTAGCGTAAATGAACCGTTATGTTTGAGTTAGTATTATTTGCGTTGGTTAGGTAATTCAAGGACTAGAACCGGTTCGGTTCTTTAAAAAAAAAAAAAAAATCCTTTTCCGGTTTCAATTCCGGTAATTATAAAATTATAAAATAAGGGTACCGGTTCTTAAAAATGCGGAGTTTCGAATAACATTGCTTATTAGAAATTTTTTTTTTTTTTATTAATAATAAAACTACCAACAAAATAAATATTTGGTGACAATAATAAACTTTATTTTTGTTATTATTATTTGTTATTGCCTTCACTCTTTTTTTTATGTTCAATTTCAAAAAAAAAAAGCGGGGGGGTAAGTAATTTTCAAGTATACTTCACGACGAATTCAAGCACGTTTTTAGAAGTTTTATCCGATTACTAAGACAGTCGGCACAATTGGCATAATATATTTTGATAGAAAACACAACCGGTATCGAATATTCTTAACTATAATCAACTAAATATTATTATTCGTAGCTATTCTCGTTGGAACCACCCATAATCGTTGTTTGACGCAAATGTTTGTACTATTTGTAGATAAAAGTCACTGCCGGTCGTATAATATGATTGTTTCGAGTAAAAAATACCATAGATTTATAAATATAAAAGAAAAATAGACATTTACATTTATTTGATTAAAACAAAATCTAATTTAAATAAAATGTTGAGTTGTTTCTCAGAACCGATTAGAACCTAAAAGAACCGCGATAGTTTGAATTTTATTTAAAAGGTTCCGGTTATCAACATTTCCCAGAGAACTGGTTCCAGATCCCGTTGTTTCGGTTCCTGTTCTAGTCCTTGCTATAATTATTATCTTTTTTTTTTTTGCGACTTTATCCGTTTTTTTTGTTTTTTTTTTTTTTTTTTTGTTTTAGAGAAATGTCCAGTCATGACATCGAACAGTTTGGACCTTACGTGTACTTATAACGGACGGAAAGTCAAATGTTCGGAGCCGTCGATAAACGGAACGACACTGTTGCCGAAATGTAAAAATTCGTACCATTTACCGAACAACGAAAACGAATATCCCATTGAATTGGTTTGCCTCGAGAACGGAAAGTGGTCGGGAAAACTGTACACGTGCAAACCGGGTGATTATATTTTAAATATTTTTGCTTTAATATTTGAATATAAAAAGTATAAATTACGCATATTTACACTATTAGTTTCGAATTTCTAATAGATTTCGAGTAAAGTGAATTTTTATGGTCTAGGTGTAGTAATTACGCCAGTGGTCCGATCTTTGTAGCTTTGGTGTTCGGTGCCCTTTTTTTTAGATAGAATTCAGCCCGTGGTGCCCTCCTGTGAATACCCAAGGAAGTTTAAACTTTAAAAAACAAAAAACCATTATTTTTTTGTTACCATTCGGTACAACCTATGATGAACCTTGGGTCGAATTGTTTTCAATTTTTACGGGGGCTAAAAGAATTTTTATTCAGACCAAACCATAGTAAACTAGAAAATTTCAAACATCTTACCTATAAACATCCAGAATATTATTAAAATTGCACCATGTCTATACAATTATAATAATCATAATCGGTATTTAGTGAACATTTCACGATTATTATTTATATTTGAATTAAAACGAAAACACCGAATCGAAATTGACAAAAACCTTAAAATTCTCTATTGGTTAGCAATTCAAATATTGTTTTTTGATTGTATTGCCTGTATAAACTTGTGAAATAATCGTCGGATGTTTGTGTACAGTTTGCGGTAGAACAATCGCCGACTATAGCGTTCTGATATCGTCCGGTGAACGGACAAACTATTCGATAGCTCCGTGGAACGTCGCGCTATATAACCAGCTAAATAACACCGACCAACTGATATGTGGAGGAACGATAATTTCGCCGACTTTAATCCTCTCCGGTGAGACCGACATAATAATATAATCGATAATACAATCGCGATGGCTTACAACAATAAGTTATTTACAATAGCGCCGCCGTATGTGTTAAAAATAAATTAAATAAAGATTATACGCTTATAGCGGCTCACTGTTTCTGGGCCAATGGGAAGGTAGTGTCGTCGTTCAGTTCGTATACGATCGGGGTAAGCAAAACCGTACAGAATATTTCGGTAATTGACAACGAATTCACCAAATTGATAAAAGTAAGTAACAAATAGTCTGTTGAATAGTAAAATCTAAAAAGTTACAATTGAAATTCTAACAGTATAATACAGTTTGAAACCGTTTGTAATCATAGGCGCCATGTACCCCTCTGTATTTATTGGCTGAGGGCCCGAAGCCCTCCACGAGATTTTCAAGACAGCGCTCAGTCTCTATCCGTGGTTCTTATTTAAAGAAAAAAAACATTCATTCACTCGCCACGTACTTCCACAAATTATTAGCTTTATTTTCCACGCGACAAAATAATAATTATTATTATTTAACTGAGAATGATGTTTCTGTTTTTGTTGATATCGATAAAAAAAAAAAAAAAACCTATGGTTAGATAATACGTCGTTTACTGTATAGATTTTGGTAAATAATACGATTAAAGATAGTTTATGAATTTATGACGGTCAGTTTTGGTTATATTGGACAAATATTTTTTTCTATTACCACTGTATTATATTTATCGGAGGTAATATAACAACCGATAATACTAATTTGCTCATAGTTTCGTTATGACTAGGGCAGAGGACTTGTAGCAATTGCATATTTGTAGGTTCTAACAAGGTTTGTTAGGCCTTATTTCTTTCTACTATTTGAGAAATATTAATGACTAATCATTTTCACAACATTTTCTCCACGGACGATTTTATTTTATTTAACATACAATTGAATTTAAATTAATTTTTAATTTTTATCATGTAATATGGTTGTTCACGTTTCTCTTAGAAACGTTTAATGATCGCCGATTAGATTAATTTTTCGGTTATTCATTTTATTTATAAACAGAAAACACGTTGCCTATATCATAATATTCTTGATACCTATTCCACAGACGATAACAATTCGAGCATATTTTTATTGCATTCAATATGGTTTTTAAGTGCATAAGTGGCTTGCATATTTAGTGCTTTTTTTTAGAGCTACAAGTCCTCTGCCCCGGTTATGGCGGTTATTTTTGGTTACATTGTAAAAATGTTTTATATCGTTTTATTTCGTATTATTACAATGTAAATAATAATGCAACTTTGTTTTCTGTATGCATTGAAGTCACCACCCAGTGATCAAAATATAACGCATCATTATATGTATGCAAATATATAATTGAATATTAAAATTTTATTTTATCATTTTGTCCTTGAATGTTATTATAAACGGTTTCTACTGTATTAAAAAAAAAAAAAAAAAAAAAAAAATGAAATAATAATAATCCAACAGGTGAAAGACGTGTACATACCGGACCAATACGAAGGGAGAATAGGATTCGAATCTTACGACATATCTATCATTGTGGTGGCGAGCTACATCAACATAAACAACGTGGTTTTGCCGGCTTGCATAGATTGGTTACAACAGCTCACCGTTAGAGACGGTGCCCTCGGAATGGTAAACCGTCGGCGTATTTGTTAAGTGTATACGAGTAAATATATCAGTGGCGGATTTGATTCGTCTCCTAGACAAAGGCGATTGATGGCATACGGGAGATTAACGGGTTCTGGTTTCAGTGGGGTTCGGCAAGGGATGTTTTATAACGTCGAGTTGCTGCCATTGTTGACCAAAGGGATTTATAAATCGTTATGCGGTGCGTTGCCGGCCGATACACCACGAGACTCCAGTTATTTGTCTAAGATAGTGTTTCCCGATCTTTTTACCACCACGGACCACTTCGACAATATTTTATTGGTCGCGGACCACCTGAATTTTACGAAAACTAGGAATACATTTTGTTTGCTCATTAACACACAATTTATCGAAAAATGTTAATTTTTATTATTTTACTTTACATTTGATTACTATACTTCAGTAATGTATAATTATACTTTACTACACTAAATAATTTACTTAGTGTGATTTTTGTGACTGACACCTACACACTTATAAAAGTGGAAAATACTTATCTGTCTACAGCAGCAACAACGATAAGATAACCGTATAATATTATACGGTTCCTCAATAAGTTGTAATTTTTTCGCTATTTATAAAAAATCTATGGGACCGCGGACTACCGGTTAGGAAACACTGGTCTAAGACATATAGACTGAAAATCATGTATGGGTTTTATGTTAGGGGGTTTGGCCTGGCCCCCAAATTTGGATCCCGTATGACCGTAGGGGGTGGGAGGTGCTATAATTGTCTTGTACATTAAAATGTTGTTACTTAAACTCGATCAAGGGGATAATAATGATCGAAGGATATGTAGGCGAACGTTGGATTGTTTCATTTCATTATTAGTATGTTGGGCCCAATATCCTTTTTAATAGCGCATAATGATACCGCAATATCTTCTCCCTAAACGCCACCACTGGTAAACGTACCATTATTGAAAACGAATTAAACGTACAAAAATGTTGTTTTTTTTTTTTTTTAATTTTTTTTTTTTGTAGGTCGTTGGCTGGGGAGAAACGGAACATAAGGTACAGAGTTCTACATTATTACGAGCCAATTTACCGTATATCAGTCACGACACGTGTCAACAGATGAGTTCGATTGAGTTTAAAAATTTCATAACTAAAGATAAATTTTGTGCTGGATATAAATCGGGTAATGATATGTTATAACGAATATTTTGTTTGAATCAATTGAGTCTACAATAGTCTTAAATTACAAATCTGTTACTATATATACAAATTTGACTTTATCGGGGGCGAATATATGAAACAATTTTGGGAAGGGGGGGATTTAAAAAAAAAAAAATGTAAAATGCAACTGTTAAATTTGTAGGTCAAGTAGTAATTTTTTTTTTTTCATTTTTCCTGATATTTCGGGCAGAGGGAGTTTCAAACCCCCAAAACACCCATGTATTCACCCATGGGTCATTACAATATGTTTCATACACCCTTACTATTTACGTAAATACTCTATTCAAATATTTGTACTAGGATTTAATTTCAAAAATTCTTTGATCCTATAATCGATATTGTTAAATTATGACATTTTAGATTTTGAGTGTGGCGAGGAACGTACTAGTTTTACTATCAAGTGTGTATTTTTGTTTTTCTATCCCTTAAGTACATTTTCGCCAGAAATAATGCTCATTGCTCTCAGACTTGTGCATCGATTTCGAGGGTTTTATGTAGTAGAGATTTGTATCTCAAGTCGGTGCACCGGGGTATTTATTTTTTTTGATATTCGTTGTGGTTTTCTTAACAATTGGGAAAAATCTACGGTTTTTGTTATTTTCGATATTGTTGTTGACGAAATTCAGATAAAAAATAATCGTAAAGACCCGGAATTTCCACTTATATTAGCACGTTCTAGACGTGGTGTAATTTTCAACAGTTCAACGGCAATCGCGTAAAAAACGCGGAATTTCGAGTAGTATTTTCCGATTTGTGTGGAAAAAACATTATTTTGCTCGATATTAAAACGTAAAAACAACGGATAATTGTTATTTATTTTATACTTACGGTTATTAATTTTAATCTAGTAAAACGCTTTTAACAGAACAGTGCTCGGGAATCGTTTTTTGTACACACACAAATTAAATTACCCTCTACATCCTCGCTCACGAGCGGTACTCCTCTATATTTTTATTTTAAGTCGTTTAGGGCATCCCAGTATTATATATATATATATATATGGGTACACTGTGAAAGAGGTTTATAATAGATTAATAAATAGGTTTACAAATATCGGTCTTGAACATAATTTCTAATTTTGCGCGGACATTGAATTTTAATAATAATAAAAAAAAAAAAAACCAATTTCGTTTGCAGGAGCGGGCGTCGAACGTGGAGACAGCGGCGCTGGTTATACCGTCAGACTTCCGGATTTACATTTTGTGGTCGGAATAGTGAGTTTAAAGGAGAACAATGACCTCTCGTACGCGACATTCACGGCCGTCTCTGAACATATCGATTGGATTCGTGAAATTTATTTAAGATTTCAATAGTTTAGATAATAATCCTATATAGATAATGGTGCGACCGCATAATAATCGCACCCAATCATTACACCTCGGAACACGGATAGATGATGATTATCGGCTGCTATCTTATGTCTACGGTTCGTTTCGAATTCTCCGTGAATCCGTGTGTTTTGTAAATTGTAATTGTTTTTATTTAATCAAATACGAATTAATAAATAAACGCAGGTTTAACGTGTTGAGTTGGTGAGCCGTCTGTAGTTGACCGTCGATCCTGCCGAGATATTCTTATCTGCGGTTGCCCAGTCCCGATTTTTTTCAATATAAATGTTAAAAATTACAAAAATCTTAAATGTGTAATACGAAAACAATGCACTCTGCGACGAATTGAGCAGCCGGTAATTCGGGAATATTCCCGGATTTTCCAAATAAGTCATTTTAAAACGGTAGTGGCGAGAAATTGTTCAAAAAAAAAAAAAAATGATATATTTCATGTTTAGACCTACTAGTCGGATTTCTAAGGTACTATCCGGGTTTTGTTATATTACAACCGTTGAAATGCCTAATATCTATTACCAAACGTACGCACTCGTCGTGTTTCAGTTAAATAAAAAAAAAAAAAAACCGTAACTGTTCGAATTGGTATGAATCAGTATAAAAATGACGAAGCAGAAAAACTATGTGATTATTAAAAACAATGGAAAAGTATTGAAAAACATAAGGTACGAATCGTACGGTCTGTCTCCGTATTGCATAAATGATTTCAATTCCAATGCGTACAATCAGTGGCGTAATTGTGGGGGGAGGAGGGGCACAGGCGAGCACTTCCGCCCCTGACATTTTTGCGGAGGGGAAATTGTATCGTCCCCTCTCCCCCATGAGTGTGACGACAGTACAAATCTCTGAACCTCGAATAAAAAATGAATGCAATACATTAATTACTTTTTGTATTCATAAGATAGATAAATATATTTTTTCTCAACTTTTTTTTTTGTTCATAACATTTAAAATATATTTCACGTTTCACCGGTTCATAGCATGTTGACGTGTTGTCAACGTTGTCGCATTGTCTGGGTTACAAAAATGAGAAAACATTAGAATGACGACGTATTCTTTCATTTATTTATTTTTTAAGTCTTTGAATATTTTCTATACATAGAATGGAAATATATTTACACTATCCCTCTAATTGTTTACCAAGTTTCGCCACTGGACGAAAACGAAAGGTAAAGGATTTTACAAAATCGATTACGAGAGTACGAAAACCATGTGTTTATATATTGAAATTTCAACGTGGTTTTTATAATGACGATCGCGGTTTAATAATATAATATAAAAGTAAAAAATAAAAAAAAATAAAACATTTATGCTTAAACAATTCGTATAGTAAAACAAATTATTTTTTTTTTTTTAAAGATATTTACAATCTGTATACAATGTAATACAATAAGCGAAGAATAGGTCAAGAGGTAAAACAAATTTAAATAAAAAAAATCTCAAAACGAAAATTTCTGAGTTAGACGATTCACTAAGTCCCTATACTATAGGGCCTATAGTAATAATTTATATTGTTGTGTGCTGAGCTGCGGACACTCGATAATTGTAATGGGAAAAATACAATTATAGTATATATATATACGTAATTTCTAATAAAAAACATCGTAAAATACAGAAGCGAATTCTTCAGGGGCTAAGCCCACTGATAAAAAATATAAGTTTAAGTAATGCCCCTATAATTTTTATGTTGAATATATCGAAGCAAACCTCGAAACAACCGAATATAAGTGAATCGTTGGCATTGTAAACATTATGGACAAATGATTTAAGGCCCCCGCAAATGGGTTTACCGAATTTTCTCCGATTTTAAAATATGAAAAATTATTCGAATTCATAAACGAGTTTACTTTCGACCGGTCGGAGCACTTTTTCGATTTTATCGAATTATCTACGAGAACGAAAGATTTTACATTTTTATATATATATATATAGATTTGTCAATTTGTCAATTAAATAAAAAAAAAAAAAAAAAAAAATGTTAATATCAAAAATACGCTTCGACCGATGCATTACCGTTGTCTCGCTTATAAACCCGTACGTCTTAACATTTTTATAAACGTTCCACTTAAAAACACAATTTGAAATAAACTTTATGTGAAAGACTGACGAATGCAATCGGAACAATAATAAAGTTGTAGTGTTTTATTAGAGCCGTTATATATAAATTTCGATATAGGTATTTATTTCAGTTGTCTTTTAAAGACAGAAAAAAAAAAAAAAAAAATATTATTTTGTTCGGCCCCCGCTGTTCAAAAATCGTTCCAGCGCCACTGGTACAACGGTAATAACGATAACGGCCGTTATACCGTAATCAGCGTCACCGGTTTTGAACCTAAACCTAACCTAACCTAACCAAACCTACACCCTATTCATCTTCGTCCGTCCGGCTCACGTCCCGGTCCGGCCACCTCGCGCTCATCGGGTAGGTCCGCGTCCGGCCGGCCGGCCACCGTCTCCTCGGCGTCTCGACTTCGTCGTCGCCGTTGTCGTCGTCGTCGTGGTCGTCCGTCCGCCGTACCGTGTTTTTACGCACCACGGCGCCACTGCGCGATACGCTTCCCTTCGGCGGCGCGACCCTCTGGCCGACACTCGCCGACCCGCGCCTGACGCTAGCGCCCCCGCCGCCGGTCCATTTCAACAGCTGTACTTGGCAGTGTCTGATCTGTCCGTACCGGTCGATATAGTGACACTCTGTGCGTATACAAACGGCAATACAAATTACGACCGTCACTTAGTTTTGTTGATTATTAAATAATAATAACATTTGTTTATTATAATACGGCCAGGGACGTAATTTAGGGAGGGGTAGTAACGCAAAATTAATGTAAAAATTAAAAAAAAAAAAAAATTGAATTACGAATTTACGTACTCCAATACAGTATACGGATTTTAAACGTTGTAAAATGTATCGTTATTTCTCGTCTACAGTAATGTGTAAGGAAAAAAAATACCCGGCGTCGTGTGTCAACACCTCAAAATCCGTATGAATCTTTTGCTCGTAAACTGCTTTATTTTTCATATTTTTATTTTTTTTTATTATTATTATTATTGACTGATGTCAGCTGTCGCTATGGACCGTAAACTCTTGTCGCGTTTCAAGTCGGTGCAAGGTTCGGCTCTATCATATCGTACATATTCGCCGTGAAATAGATATTCCGGTTGATGATATTGTATATAAAAAAAATAAGTTTTTATGTATACCTACCACCTACATTAGTTCAAGATTAATCAATCCCCTCCCCCCAAAAAAAAAAAAAAAAAAAAAATAAACGCCAAATTACGACGCCCTTCGAAGCACCCCCGCAGTTACGTCACTGATAGAAATAACAGTGAATATAGCATGAAAAATAACAGGCGAGTTAGACTGAAATCCAATGAACCGTTAAAACCCATTGAACAATAAGCTCACCTTCGTCTGAGTTAACTTCGGTATCGGAATAGTCCTGCTGTTTGACTTGATCTGAAACCGTAAAAAAAAAAAAATTATATTATAAATATTTTGAAAATAGCATAGGTACGAATAACATTGCGTCTATTCTTCGACAAGCTATTCTGTTATTTATTATTAGGGCAGTGAAGTTATTGCATTTGCATATTTTTTTCAGATTATTATATTCATCGTACAGCGAGCAAAAATATGTTTCTTTAAAATATTAATTTAAATACAATTTAGTATTTTTTTGATTATTGCGAAAAAATGCACTAAAATTGTCACTGTTTTTCATCATTTTGCGTACAATTCTTAAGAATATTTCACTCGATATATTATAAAATACAAATTAAGTAAACTTAGCCGTGTACAAATGTATACACCAGTTAAAAATATTTATAATCATACATATTTCTATATCGCATTTGTATTATTTTTTTTTTCTTTATATTTACTCGTCCTTTAATAAATAATATTATCGACAATCGGTTACGTTTAAAATAGTCACATTCCGATATCGTTTTAATTTGTAATCGATGTCCTTTAGTGGTACCGTTGTACTCTATCGCGTCCATTTCGTCCGTAAAAACACCGAAAATTAATCCGTTTAAATAAGTCGTTTTAAAAAAATTACGTAAAACCCTAATTTTTTCAAGTCAATTTTCAATATATTTTAACACAATAACGCAATCGATTTAGTGAGTTTTTTTTTTTTTTTTTTTTTTGAAGCAATAATTTAACTGTCTTATTTATTATATCATAGTGAGAGACAAAGGGAATTAATTTTAAAACAAAAAAAAAAAAAAATTAAAAACGGTTTTGGCGTGAAATCCAGCCTGATACTATTGATATAAAATTCTTTAGTTTTCTATAGTTTGTTCCCTTCCTCCGCTAAAAAAAAAAAAACCCTCGTTATTTGAAAAAGACGATTATAAAAATATATCGTAATAAATCTTCAAAATTTCGTGTAATGTTTCGAGCAAGCATAGTAATAAATCCGGTTACCTTGTTCTGTATAATATACGGGCTCCATGTAAATGTTCGGATCTAAAATCAAACAGAAGTAATATTAAAAATATTGTAAGAAAAAAAAAATACAACATTAAGTAAATATTATCTACGTTAATTACGATTAAGATTACGATTTACGTCTTAAGTCGATATTGGTTGGCTTTAACCGTTCCTTCTAATTTTTTTTTTTTTTTTTTAACCAATATACCGATGATCTAAATTACAGAAACAGTGGGTAGATGTAGAACTTTACCTTTTGTGGGGATTACTTTTCTGTGTACATTTCTGGGGGAATTCGGTTTTTCATGACCTAGAAATTAATTAAAAATTAAATCGAGTAATTAACATACACGGTACAGTACCGGAATACAAAAAAAATTACAAATATGTCGTTAATAAAAATCAAAACTAATAAAACAGTAAAAAAAAAAAAAAATGACTTAATATAATCACCAATAATTCTTTGTTAGTAATAATAAAATTGTACCTTTTATTTTAATCTGTTTGTTGTAGATCTCAATAGAGGCAACCCGTTCGGGTATATTTTCATCTGAAACGTAATGCAATCAAATAACGTTTATTTTAATGCGCAGTGCTTATATAGTGTACGAAACAATAAAATGTTAAAGACTAGACTGAAGATGAAAAAATAAATTTTTAAAAAAAATAATTGCATATAATAACGTTCCCGGTCAAAAGCAAAAGTCAAATTTATTCTACAACGGCCTAGTCCAGTGTTTTCCAACCTTTTTACCACCACGGACCACTTCGACAATATTTTATAGGTCGCGGACCACCTCAATTTTACGAAAACTAAGAATACCTTTTTTTTTTTTGCTCATTAACAAGAATACACAAAATTGATCGAAAAATGTTAACTTTTATTATTTTACTTTACATTTTATTACTATACTTTACTAATATATAATTATACTTCAATTTATTACTCTGACACCTAGACACTTATAAAAGTGGAAAATGCTTATCGGTCTACATCAGCAACAACGATAAGATAACCGTATAATATTTTACGGTTCCTCAATAAGTTGTAATTTTTTTCGCTATTTAAAAAATAATAATAATTAATTTGTAATAGAATCGAAGAAAAAATCTATGGGACCGCGGACCACCGGTTGGAAAACACTGGCTTAATTGAATAAACAAATAAATAAATAAATACATTTCCATTTCGTCGATATAAAAATTTCTTAAAATTAAATATTTAAAACGTTTACATCGTTTGGTAACAACATTTTTTTTTTTGTGACAAAATACGAGAATAATGTTTAATAACCTAACGTAAAGGGAATTGTAATGGAATTGCAGTTTAACATTGGAAATTGTGATAAATTGGGAAAAAATTAAATATATTATATAAAAAATAACAAAAAAAAACCATATGTCATTAATATTATAATTATTATAATCATTTGTAAATAAAATTTATACCTTCATGTACGTCGGATTGCGTTTCCGCAGGAACGTATGACTGTTTGTTGGACACTGAAACTAAACGTAAATAATATTGAAATAAATTAAATCGCAACAATTACACAAATATACTATTTCGGACTGGTAACAGTTGCGAAAATCGGTAATTTATTATTTTAATTTCAAGCCCAGGGACTGGAACCTTAATAAGTTTGTTCAACTCTAGTTCCGATTCAGTTCTTCAAAGAAAAAAATTGGTTCCGGTTCAAATTCCGGCTCTTAAAATTATAAAATAAGGGTTCTGGCTGATGCCGGTACTTAAAAATGCATTGTTTTGAACAGCGTTACGTATTGCTTACGAGGAACTTTTTTTTTTCTTTTAATAATAAAACTACCGAAAATATTTGCATTTTATTTAAAGGGTTCTGATTCCGGTGCCAATAAAGTATTGAGTTATCAAATGGAACAGGTGTTCTTTCGGTTCCGGTTCCAATCCCTGTTCAAATCTAAAAACAATTGCGAATTGTCCAAAAACGATTCGTACAAGCACAGTGGGGCCGTACTCCAAGACCGGTGTCCTCGGGTCATTTTTCCGGGGCCCGGGCCTACATAAGAAAAAAAATTAAAAACCCCGACCACTATTTAGTACTTTTTATCCGTTTATTTACACTGTATCCGAGTATTCGCATCGCAATGAAGCTGACTGTTTACATACGATGCGATGTGCGGTCCTGAACAATTAAATTCTACTTTAATCTTATTGACGCCCGGCGGTCGCAAGTATTCCTCGAAAATAATCATTGACACGGGCGTAGTCCCCCTCCCGGTTTATAGCTAACAGATATATTAAATTGTAACGAAATTTTTAAATTGGAAAAGGAATGGATGCGAATCCACAAACTTAAAAATAATTTGTTTTTCTCGTACTCGTAAAAAAAAAAAAAAAAAAAAGAATTTCAGGAGGCAATATTAAACAGATTTGCTGGAGAACCACGACGACTTGCACTGATTTAAAATACAATATACACATATCATGAATTTGTCTGGATCTACCTCGTTTACTATAATTTTTATTGGACAATACGATAAACAATTTGGCGTGTGTGGAAATTTAAAAATATACTTAAAAAATAACACTAAAAATGTTTTAATTATTGGTCGGTCCCGGCCCCTTGATAAAATTTCTAGCTATGTTCTTGATCATTGTCCATGGTCAAGAGTTTTATCTTGAAGTGTATCAGTACACTTTATCATTATTATCGCTTTAATCCTAACCCTAAGGAAAACAAGGTGACCCGGAAGATTTAGTTTGCCGAAGGTGAGTACGGCCCCTGCGTACGAGTAAAACCGAATATTACAGTTTCAATATTTTTATAGAAGTTTCAACAACGGCCACGTGGACACATTTTTGCTTATTGAAAGAACGCGAAAAGTTTCAAAACTGTTTCATTTGACCAACAGTTACGCGTGGATATTGCAAATACAATTTCAAACTACAAATTATATTCATATTATTATTATATAAAATCTATACAATTACTTTGTTCCAGAAGAAATTTTATCTTAGATGTGTCCAATTGTAGTTTATGCACTGTAAAATTAAATAAAAAAAAAAAACAAACAAATTATACGACTGGTATTATTAAATTAAAAGATGTTCAACGGTAAAATATAGTTATAAATATAGTTACATCGTTTAAAGCGTATATAACGAATAAAACCAAATTTCCGTGATCAATTAGAAACGCGAATAGAAAAAGAAAAAGAATTTTTTCATAACTTAAACACTACTATATTAACTTAGTATTTGACTAGAAAATATGTAGAATTTTTTCTTTTTTGTATTTCTTTTTAAATCACAAAAATTCGATTTAAACGTAATTACAAAAAAAAATATTAATAAATAATAATTACAATTAGATAATTGCGTTGAAATTACGCATTGTTATACAAAAATATTTGGTACTTTACTTTCGTTGATGAGATAATTTAGAATAGTCGTGATCTTTGATATTTCAATTTGCTCTGAAAATATATAAAAACAATTTTAAATAATTTTAAATCACTTCACACGAAATTATCAGGCCATTATTGTTGTAGAAGAACAACAGTTGGGAAGGTATAAGTTGTAGGGTATTTAAGTTTGTACACTGGAAGCAACGATAAACCATTGTAATAAAAAAAACGATTCACGCTGGAACTTGGTGTGGCTGGTGGTGTTTTAATATTAATCGTGTTTTCCTCGTTATAGCCAAGGTTACACCCCCATCAATCGGACAAAATAAAACCGAAGTTTGGTCATTTTTTTTTTTATATATATATTTTTTTTAATTTAAAAACTTGTTGGGAATCTAGAAAATTTGTTCAGACAAAATACAACCGGTCGAAAAATACGGATCTCTACGTATGATATTTCAATACATGGTATACACCGTACGGTGTGATAAATTCGGAACATTTTTACTAACCGAAAATGTGTTTTCCGAAAAAGACATTTTATTAGTAAATAATTAAAGCTTTAATATTACACCGATAATCTAAATTGAACGACGAACGATTATTAAAAAATTAAAATAAAACGATTGTGTTTTTACTCACCTTCAATTACACCTTTTATTGTATCTTGCGGTATCGTAAATTGTGGCGTACGTCGCGTTGTACCCTGTGCTTGTACAGCTTGTGTCGTGTCTTCCGTTGTATGTTGAGTAAGTCGCGTTGTTGTTCGCGTCGCAGCTTGTGTCGTAGCCTCCGCTGTAGCCTCTGCTGTAGCCTCCGCTGTAGCCTCCACTGTAGCCTCTGTTGTAGCTTGCGTTGCAGCCTGCGTTGAAGCCTGCGTTGCAGCCTGCGTTGAAGCCTGCGTTGAAGCCTGCGTTGAAGCCTGCGTTACAGCTTGTGTTACAGCCTGCGTTGTAGTTTGTGTTGGACTATTTTGTATAGACGGCAAAACCGATAATACGTCATCGTCATCTGGAAAATTTTTATTTCAAAATAATACAGACTTACACTATTTTACGCTCATCATAATTATAAATAGGGTTCGGATTTTGTAGCACAAAAAAAAAAAAATAAATAACTGAAATGCGCGCTATAATATGCCATAAAAACATGAAAATAGCAAAAAAAACAAAAATGTATTTATCATTTTCTTCTGTAAACGATTTACAAAAAAAAAAAAAAAAACTCATATTTGTTATTATCTATGGATCAATTCGCCGGACTACTTAAAAAATAGATAACAATATGAAAAAAAAAATGTGGGTATTTTTCTTACTGGTTCACGCGAATGTCACAAATAACACATTTTTTCTACTATTTTTCAATCTCGTATAAACGAGATTTATGAAAAATACAAAATAAATCGATATATATTTTCGTATATTAGCAAAAACAAAAATAGCACCAAAACTTGAAAAATAGCACTAAAAATCGAAAATGCTTTAAATATACTTTAAATTGTATTATTATAAAAAAAAAATAACAATTTCCAGCGCATAAAACAAATTTATAGCACACTCTGCTTTTTTTTTGTTTATCCAAATTCTATAATTAATTAGCGAATGTTATAAAATCCGAGCCCCGGTTATAAATATAACTACGTTACCTACCATTGTCTGTGTCGCCTTCAGCCGGTGTCGAAACAGACGGTACGTTTTCGTTGTCTGAAAAAACGAATTTAAAATTGTACGAAAATTAATTCGAAATTCATCGTCGTAAAAAATTATTAGATGAGTAGTGGATACCTCCTGAATTACTTTCCGGCGCATTGTTGTTCGTGTCGGGTGAAACAATTATCGGCTTATCTGGAATGGATAAATTCAATTAGTAAAAAAAAAAAATATCGCATACACGCCAATCGTTTATAATTTACACAGTTTTCTATGTTAGAAATAAAAAAAAAATTAACTACTATAGTTATCGTTGTGTACCTTTATTGAAACCTATACTTTGGTACCATAAAGCCCAGTTGTTTAAAACGCCGTCTGAAAACAAATTTAAAAAATAACGAATATAAAATTATAGAGAGATTAGGTTAAAGAGTAGCGATTGAAAAACATCACGTTTCATAATGTTTGTTGAAAAACGCTTTTTGTTACCTTCTATAAGACCGTTTTGAATAACTGGCATTGTAACTGGCGATTCGTTATTATCTGAAAAATCAATTTATCCAGTGAGGAATAAGTACGTATTCTGGGAGTGCGTTACGTTTTTTTTTTTTTTTTTTTAGGTTTCTATAGAAATCGGATTTAAATTTGTATTTATTTGATAAAATGTAGCTAAACAGCGACAACGATTATAATAAAAAAAAAAAAAACAATAAGATTTTAGAAACCCGAAATAATATACCCTTATAAAAATGATACACATTGAAACCTAAAACAAAAAACTAATCAAAATTTTAAATGTAGTAATTCTATTGTACTCTTGTTAGCTCTTTTGGCGTAGTATTTGCTCCAATAATCCAAAACGTCAGCTGAAAATAAATAAAAATACATGTTATTATTACGACTAAAGTAAGTTAATTATGACGACTAATGTAAGTTTAATAACCCTACAACGCAATATATACGCGGGTACATATTTAATGATACAATTTTATGTTGGCCTCTTCCAGCTAAATTGGTACATATCATCGATAGGTATTTTTTTTTTTTTTAGTAGGTTCGACATAAGTGATACGTTAAATTTATTCGTTCGCATTCGACTTGATTTAAAAGGCAGATGACCTTTGGTTAAGATACGTGGGATACAAGGCTGTGCGCGATAATATTTACGAGTTTGAAAAAATAAAAAATATATTAAAATTACTATACGAAACTATTTCTGTACGTAAATCTTTCATAGACAGTTTTTCGGATAAATAAAAGTAACGTTGAAACATTAAATTAACGAAAAAGATTATAATAATCTATATGCATACATTTAGAACAAATCTAATGAGTGGTGCAATCAGGACTTGTTCAAGAGAGGATGGTATAATTTTTTTCTCGAAACGTTAATGATTATAGAATTTCAAACGACTACTATTTACTGTTATATCTACAAACGTAATATAATATTTATAATTATATGAATAGTATTTTAAACAAATAGCGTTCCAATGAACCTTATGAATAAACTATGAGGACAGTTGAACGTTATAAATTTGAAAAAAAGATTAAATATGTTTTTTCAATGGTCATCGAAAGACGAAAATTCCATAAATACGGTTCAAGAGGGGTGTCTAGACACCCAAAACACCACCCTTGGTTGAGCCACAAATCAATACATAAAACTTTACATTAAAAGTGAAAGACAATCAGCCACAACTATTAATATTATTAACAAAAAAACGAAATAATCCGATTCACCGGTTTTTTTTTTTTTATATATATATATTCGTAATAATATGATTATAATACATATGCGGGATTATGTGATTTACCTACCTTCTATTAATTTATTAAATCCGACGGGCAGCACTGCTGACGATACTTCGGGTTCCTCTGAAAATCGAAAAATGTATTGATATATTAACGTTCCTAATGGAATTATTATAATCAGGATTTGGAACTTATAGCCCTTCAAACTATGATAATAAGGGCTAAAATATGCACAAATAAACCGTAAAATAAGCATAAAAATCTAACAAAACATATGCATTTAAAAAATGTATTAATTAATAATTATTATTCAAGTAGGTATTAGATTTGTATTACATTACAACTTATAAAAAAAAAAAAAAAAAAAAAATACAGACATTTTACTTTAAATTTCAAAGAAATCTGTATTATTTCTTGAAATAAGTATCTTCCTTAACTATTTATACCAACACGAAAATTATAGTTATAGATAACAAAAACATATAATTGCCTTAATATTTTTTTTTCTCGATTAGGCACTTAATTTCACTGATCCATTAAAATCTGTATTGATTTGTTTAAAATTTTAAGAATTTGTCAAAATATCCAACAGCAAAAAAAAAAAAATAACAGAAGCTGAAAAATAAGCACTTTTACTGCAAAATCTATGAAATATGCAAAAATATGCGCATTCAAATTTCAGATTTGATATCATGGTAACCAGTGATGAATTTACTTCGCATATTTCTATATTTAACAATAAATAACAAATGTATGCAAATGCTGTAAGTCCCGAATCCTGATGATAAAATATAAAACAATTATACGTTACCGGCGTTCGACGATTCGCTTTGTACAACGGGTACAACCGCGGGTACAACCGCGAAATCGTTTTGTTTGCCTGCAAAAAAAAATAATAATAACGATTTGAATTTCGTATCGTATAATATGTTAAACGATCACTTTACTTTCTGGTGGCTGGTTGTTGTTCGTATTGGATAAAACTGCGAACACGATTAAAAAATAACAATAATAACATTTCAATATTTTATATTAATCTATTATTATAGTAGAGTAAAATTCGAATTACGTTTTTCTGGATTATTTTCTATAACCGGAATAACCGAAGGTACATCGATTTTATCTGAAAAATAGATTGCGTTAGACGAAAAAAAAAATCGATCACTTCTACGGTTTCCAACCGGTACCGTAATTAGAAGAAAATAATTCAATGGGGAGACGGGGGCATTTATAATAACAATCATCACATACTATTATTTTTAAAAAAAAAATGATAAAATAAACCAAAATAACCGATAAAAATAAATATATATATATATATATATATATATATCCCGGGGGGAGTGGGCATGTGCTCCCCGTTGTCTACCAGTTTTTATGCCAATCGAAAATCGGTTTTACAACATCACGGCCATACGGGTACAATTAGTTAGGTACAAGAGCAACTAAAGAACAACCCGGCAAGACAAAAAATTATAGGAGAAAGAGTACAAACAACAAGTCGAGAAGAAACTACTGCCGGCACATAACACTAAACAACGAGAACTAGTCTGGAGAACTTTAAATCGCCTATGAATTGGACGGACGAGAGAAAACGTAAAAAAAAAAAAATTGGGAATAATGAATGGAGTGAAGACCCGAATTATTATGACTGTGGAGAGGTTCAGACCATACTAATCTTCAATAATTACCCAACCAGATGCGAAATGGCAGTTTTAAAATCTGCGAACAACAAAGTCATTGAGATAGCCGAGTATTGGAGCCACATAATATAAAAACACCAACTATACATTACCTCTGTTACCATATTATTATTACTATTTACCTAGTTAATTTTATTTTTACTTATTTTTGTTGACTTGGCGACACTTTTTACTGACTTTAGGTTGTATTTATTTATTTATTTATTTATTTAATGTAAGTATCTATTAAACTTATTTGAGCCCCCCCCCCCGATTCGTAAAAAAAATATATTAATTTAATTGTTATTTTGTTAATATCTATAATATAATTATAGTGTTTTATAAACCGTTATAATATTTAAAATCATCATTTTAAACAAATTAATAATTACGAATTAATTTTCGCTCGGGTATCTTTCAGTTTTTGGCAATTCGCAGATTGTTCTATATCAAAGAGGAAAACTAAATATACACGCAATCGACACTTAATATATTGAATATTTTAAGTGCTCTCTATCTTATCATAGAAAATCAGTACCTACTTGGTTTTTTTTTACGAGAAAATTTTATAGAAAAATAATAGCGTTTACGTATAAAACCATACCGTTGTTATCGTTGGACGCGTCGTTTATTATGACGGGTAAGACCGAGAATTCTTGATTGTCGTCTGGAAACACAATTAAACAATATGTCCGTTTGTTTTCGAAATTGGTAATATGATATTTATTTATTATTCTATAGGTACGTTACTTTTGGAATCTGCCGGTCCTTCAATCGCAACTGAAACGAAATAAAATCGGTATAAAAAAAAAAAATCTTTACAATATTATGATTGTGTTCGATATTTAATCAATCGTTATTTATATACCTTTATTATTCATGCCTATGTTTTGGTACCATATGTCAAATTCGGTTTTCGCCTCGTCTGAAAATCGGTAAACGGACGTTAAGTTTAAAATGATCGCAGTTTCTACAAATATTATGCACAATAAACGATCTTAAGTGCATGTAGTAACATATTTTTTTTAAGGAATAATAGTTATTTTTATTATTATTATACGTATGTAACAAGCACGTGGGAAATCAACCGAATGATAATATCTAAATATTAGTAATTTGAAATTTCACAGTAGTTCAATTAATATAATAATGACTTGTGAACTGCAGTTAGTAAACTCCGGCAAACGTTTTTTTTTTTTGTTTTGTTTTTGTTTTAATATATCTAGGAAGGTGAACTTGTATAATTCGCTCGATATAATTAAAACAAAGTAATTTACCTAGGTTCGGTTTGGTACTTACTTTGTTTGGGTGTACCCGTGTTTAATTGACGTCTCACTTGACGACCTGTAATTGAACCAGAAAATAAAATAAATATTATTCGTATTCGTATTTGTACAGCGAAATATATCTAATATAGGGTGACCATACGGCCCGTTTTTTCAAGTCTGTCCCCGTATTAATAACGTTTTTTTTACTTACAGTTAATGTAGAAATCTATTTGATATCTTTATGATATTATATTCAATAAAACCCTCTACTTTACAATGGTATTTCAGAGTTATTTTTTTTTTTTACTATTTAGACGGGTACATTGTATTATACAATATATTACAATATTATTACAGAGTTCTCGGCGATAATAACCCACCGGGGTAAGAACGCTATAGTAAAAAACGATTTTTTCTACCGTTAATGTATTGTGGATAGACTAAACGAATAGTTTTTTTTTTTTTTGGTTTAAACTATCAAAGCAAATGAGCATTGTGAAAACAAAATTAAAAAAAACTATTCTTGTAACGAGTTTTACAATACTTTAATTAAAGACAATAAATTACTCGATGCAATATCGAGTTCAGTAAAAAATTACGCAAAAACTAACACTTGCATTACGCTCATTTGTTATTTAATCGTCCCGTATTTTTATTTTATTTTTTATGGTCGCCCAAAGGTAATATGTGTTTTGTACTATTATAAACTTTCCCCGAAGAGGTATTATTACAATAATATTGTGTAATAAATAACGTTGTAACAATACATTACGTACTAAATAATGAATAATATTGTACAGGCTATACTGATAAGTAATATATTATAATATTTATAATCCCATGGTGAAAAGACAATAAGGGCATAAACGTAATCACCAACGATTGATTTCCCACGTTTTTTAAAAACCTAAAATATTTACCAACTTTAGTTATTATATTGATAATAATAATTTTGTCTATGATATGTTGAATAATTATATTTATAAAAGGGGCACATAATTTGTAAGGAAAATATTTCGCCGGAAACGTGTGCGTTCGGACTAAATATTAATTTCGAATATTACATGCACGGAGTACAACCGATTTTATTAAAACTAAACGACGTTTAGTCGTAGCAACTCGGATTCTTTTTTTACGATATTTCATACTACGCTGTCGGGAGTACGAAATTGTTAATGTCATTGTTTTTGGTGACTCGGTGCGTTTCAATTATATCCGAACATTCGATTCGCACAATACATACGGATTCAAACTTTGTTGAAGAATATTATTATATTTTAAAAATATATTTAGTCAAAAGATTAAAAGAAATGTACCCGTTTTATACAAAATTTGGTTCCGGATACTCATCTGCTTATTGTTGCATAAAGTAAATCGTGTTTTTGATTGCAATATCGTCGATTTGCAACGTTACCTACTATTACGTTAGATAATTATTTTCTTACATTCACTTTGTCTGTCACCAACATTCAGTACGTTTATTAACGAATACTAAAGACGGATATTTTATATAAATATTATAAATTTGTTTCACATCGAAAAACGCACACCAAAAATCCGCCGGATATTTCGTAATATATTCAAATTCAAACTAAAAAAAATGTACGCAGTATTAATAACCCCCGAGTATATTCGTTTTCAATCCAAACTGAGATGAAGAAAATACATTTTTTTTTTTTATATATATACCGTAAAAGTTCATAGATGAATATAAAATCTATAATATTAATCATTACATACGTATAAATCGTATATTAAAAAAAATGTAGGTGAGTACCTTGCCTGGGGGGAGTACTTGTGAAGGCGTCTTCCGTGTGTCTTTCATGACCTGAAAATTAATTAAAAAAAATTATATAAAATGAAAAATGAGAATCCGAGAAGGAAACAATGCATTTAGCGCGTAATAAATAGTAATATTACAATTGAGCTAACAATATTTGCCGTGATAACAAATGAGATAGTATAAAATTAAATAGTCGCGGAGAAAAATCCAATAAATATTTCGTTGTCTAATATATTTGTAATGTAATCCTCAAAATTGATCGATGGAAAAAAAAAACAACACTTAAGTTACAAACGAACAATAACTGTCCCGCGGACGTCTATACGCGATAAATTATTACTAACCTGTTACTAAGACATTTTTTTTAGCCGGCAAATCTAGCACTTGAACTTTTCCTGAAAATTGAATATTAAAAACGATTAGATATGCATTAACGTAATATTATATGTTACCGGGTTTTCGGCCATGGTGTTCGTCCGAATAATAATTATTTTAAAATCGTACGAAATTGTCTAGTTCTTATATCTCAATAGATGTACGCCCGCCGGCGTATTATTGTCTGAATAAAAATGAACCCACTCACACGACCTTCACTGATCTACGCGGTCGGCCTAGTCCTTCTTTATTCCTCGATTTTACGCGGTAAAAAAATACCCGGGTCATCACTGTGTGTAGATTGTTTAATAACAAAAATGACTCTGTGCTAAACATCCTCGTATACCCATCTAAACTCTCACTCGACCGTTGAATCGATTAAAAATCTAAAATTACTATTTAAAATCTGTTTCTTAATCTTTTAAGGCCATCCGAATAGTTAGTACTTTCAATCTACCGATTTGTACAGAAACGTATAGCTCATCTAATAATAAGTAGCGAGTCCGTATCCAGACATTTTTTTTTTTTTTTTGAGAGAGTATTATAGTCATTACCGAATTTAAGTATTGACATTCGGTATATGATATACAACAATAAATAGTCAAATAGTCAATTTAAATAGCAATAAAGCATTTAATGTTTAAGCTGGTGTTAAAATAAATCGTTTTTTTTTTTTTTTTAAATATTGAAAACGTTTTGAAGGATAGAATCCGCACTCTCCATGGACCACCCCGTCACAGATACGGCCTCGACAAGGAGGAAAAAACAAATCTGTACTCGCGTTGTTTATTACCTACTGGATTCAATATAGGTAAAAAAAAAAAAAAAATTCTATGCACCTTGTATTGTGTCGGCGTTTATCCTGGCAGCATCCGAATGTACTGTAAGACCTAAAATAGATACATACGTAATTAATATTATACCAATGCATACAACGGAACCGTTTATACTCTGATGAATATACGATAACAGAAATATAATATAAATAATAATAATAACACTGCAACCAAATTATATTAGCGACACAGCTCGCACAACAAATTTACCTGATAAATTGCGAATAAAAAAAATTCTTAATACGCAATTTTATAAACGAATCGCGCATAATCTGTGTTTGCACGTTAGTCTCGGGGCTGGTGTTATAAACATTTTTGGCTTGTGATATTTCGCATGCTATTGTACATCGCTTAAAAATGAAAATATTAGGAAAAAAACCATACGCCCGTGATAAATTCTATTTAAAACTATGATCGCATAGTTTCAGATTATCACTACGAAAGTTAAAAAAAAATATTGAAACGACACTAAATAATATTTAAAAAAGACATTTTTTTTTTTTATAATTTTGAGCTTTTAGTTTTTGAGGCCCTTTAAGGTCTGACGTGGAATTGTTGCGATATCTTTTCCAACTCTATACTTTTACCGTGTTCATAACGATAAATAATTCAAAACTACACACGTTACAGAACGTAAATAATAAAAAAATAAATAAATAGGCCGTATAGTTTTACCATTGTTTTTAACGTGTAAATAAATTCAGATATTTTCTGACTATTTTTTTTTTTTTAAAAGATTCGGGTATGTTAATGCCTTGTAAGTATATAATTCTGCGTAAAATATTATTTCCGGAGTACTCTTCATATTATTATTATTACACGAACAATTGAAACAATTGACTTGTATTAACAACAAACCTCGGGATTTAATTCCTTTGGTATGTAATTATATTGCATTGTCATGCACAGTAGTAATTATTTAATCGAAATTTCGGACCGCGGGTATATTTTACGTAAAACTCGTTACTTATAGGAACCAGTTTGAATCTAATAAACAAGTACGTATATAATAATTATATCCTATATGTAATATTTTTTTAATTTTTTTTCAGTCAACTCGAACAAAATAGGTACAGATAGGTTTTTTTCCATCGGTAATTTATATTATTATTATCCTTCACAAAATCAAACTGCTGGCAACCGCAGTGTACAAAGATGGCACTACTAATTTATTACTCGTGAATGCTTCCTGAAGGACGTCTCATATTCGCGGTGGGTACAATTCGATTTCTAATCACTTCCACCAGATAAATCGTCTGAACAATAACAATAGTTTTCAGGCAGGGGTATTTTTTTAATGTTTTTTTCAACCCTCGTGCTCCAGTAACAATTGCGGTTATTCATATTTTGATTATCCCTCGTCGCAATAAGCATCGCCGATTAAAAATACAATTGTGCCCGTGATTTCGTCAAACAAAATATATTACTAATCGCATAAAATTACTGGAATCTTTGCACGGGACCAAAAAAAAAAAACTATTTTATAATACGAATAATTCTCCTTAAATATATTGCGAATGACTCGAGATAATAATTACCTAACCATTAAATCGAAAGAAAAATACACCAATAGTTTTCATGCACACCGATAAACAAGCAATCTAAAATTGGTTATGTTACGTAAAAATACTAATATCGTTTATCCGCATTTGTAACGGTTAAAAACAATAAAAAAAAAATCACCGATTTTCCTATTAATGTGTATAGAAATTACTAATCAAATGCGTCGGAAATCGTAGAAAAACGTCCAACGGATTTGAACTAAAATCGTACGTGCAAAATATTCGCGTAAAAGTGCGACTTAAATTCGGCCGTTACGAACGATTTTTACTGTAAAATTACTTCACACATTTGTCGTCCGGCGGAGTTCGGTCCAGTATTATTCAATGATAAAACCGATAGGGGGTGGGGGAGGGAGGGGCAAAAAAACACATAGGTACGTGTAACTCTCCGCTGACCGAGTACTCGATAAATGGAAAATTAAAAAAATAGGAAAAAAAAGCGATAATCGCACGTTGACTTACTGTCGTAAACTACAGCGAAACACAAACAGTACGCGAACGTAATCCAAACGGTTCCCGGCGTACTCGGCGAGGTATTCATGGTCGAGGTGTAGTAACGTCGGACGACTGACTCGCCAATACTAAAACCGTATTCCTCAATGATTACGAGTTATAGCAGAATCTACGAGGGAACTGGTTTTGACAGAGGTTTTTTTTTTTGTGTTTTTTATTTTATTTTTTTTTTTTTCTTCTTGTTGTTGTTGCGTCGACCACCGTACAAACGTAAATTATACCGTACGTATATTTAATATTATAAATTATCGATTTCCAACTACGGGTATATCTACCTACAATGAGTACGCACGCGAGGTGTATATCGTTGTTGATAACACCGTAAGCGAATAAATGATAAAATATTATTGAATCCATAGTGTAGTCGAATTAGTAATGATTAAAATTAGTACGTAAACGAAACGATTGTTTCAAATAATACAATATATTTTTAGATCTATTGAAAACACATTTCATCAAACAAAAAGGGGGGGAAATGATTGAACGACACCACAACTACATAAAATAATAAAACATTGTTTTTTGACATTTTTTTTTATATTATATTCGGCGATAATGAATACAAAATAGATTATTCAGAGATGTTGTGAAACTCGTTGTACGTACATTTTACTATATTATTACGTTTACCGAATTATCTACAAAAAAAAAAAAATTCTAATTATAACCCGAAAAACTGAAATAAAAAAATGCTTGTGTCATACGTGACCGTATTTTTTTCGGTGCATCGACTCCCCTTGGCAATTGATTTTATTTTCTTATCGATTTTCATTATTATTGAATTCGACTAAACGAACGACGGGTATAACGAATTTTTTTTTTTTAACAACGTAACTAGACCTAAGTGTCGATTTAATCGGCAATCGCCTTATTACTAATACATAATAATATGTAATAGTCTCCAAAGGGAATATAAAAATATTTGTTTGTAATTATTACATACAGTAACTTGTTTTTTTTTTTTTTTTTTTTTTTTTTTTTTTTACCCGATTAATTTTAGACGTCCGACCAAGAACTTCTATACGATAAAAGAACGAAATAACATACGGTTTTATAAATAAATAACTTATTATCAAACGTTTAATGATTGTAGGACACTCCAAGGATATAACGTACGCGGCGCTTCCTACATCCGTGCACGAAAACAGAAACGAGACAAATTATAATAATAATTGTTCGTTAAAACAGACAGTGGCAAACGGTGTTTTTAACTATTTTCGCACGAATAATAAAAATTTGCCCACCGCTGCATTACAATATCTGTTTAGATTGTAATTATTAATCGTCATTATTACCAATATGTTATGTTGGAATTTTTATTTGACGCATCGAGCGGATTCACTCGCCGCGAACCGTAAATTCCAACAATCTCGTTTCGTTTGCGTGAGTGTGACGTAGCGGCGTAGTCACGGGCCAGCCCACTGGGCCGCAACACGAATCATGCACCGATTTTTTATATCGTCTACGCTGGTACAGTTTTACCTGAGTCATGGAAAATTCAATGGGCAACTCCCGTACAGAAATACAAAAAAAAAAAAAAAAACGTAAAAATCTGTCTTCGAAATTTCGATCGGAACAAGTATTGTCGGTACGTTTTCCCGTCGGTCTGTGCGCTAAGAAAAATGTGCAAAAAATAATATTCGATTATTACGCCGCTGTATATTTTTGCTCCTGGATATAATGTCGGCTATGCAATTATACAGTAATAACTGTACGTCGTGCCGTGGCGGTGTGCGCCCGAGTAAAATTATTATGTTAAAACGTCCATCCAATAATGGTGGGTATACGCAATAAATTCGATACCGAAATCGCCTTTTGCTTTACTGCTCGTTTAATTTATTTACCGCACGGGCCCAGCAGCCCAAAAAAAAAACAACAACAACGCGACACAAAATTGACATTATGGACGGTAATCCTCACAATCGTTAAATCTAAAGCCGCTGGGCGAATTGCTCGGCTAAGGTTAGCTAATGTTCGATTAAAGTTACAGTCGACAAAAGGCGGCACACTGCTTTTATTTAACCGGTTGCGTTTATTGTGGGACATTTTTGAACGAAATATTCGAAAACATGTAAATGTATCAATTTAAAAACGTTCCAAAACACATTCGCGTAAAACGGAAAAACGTACCCTTCAAAGCGAATGTATATTTTAACTCGTTATCATCACTAAAGACAACACCGTGAGCTATTGATTTCCAATTTAATCGGACGAGATACAAGTCAGTAGATATCTGAGGCGCAGGAACAACGGAGGCATTGGGGCAATCGCTCTCGCGGGGAAAATTCCCTGGGAGCTAAGCCCCGAAATTCAATAATATTGAACAAAACTCGAAACAATCGAATAATCGTTGACGTGCTATAAACAATACGGAATAATGATAAAACAAACAAAAAAAAAACTATTAAAATAAACTTTCTGACAAATAAATTAGAGCAATATTAAAAAAAAAAAAAAAAAAAATCGTATATTTTTGAAATAATTTTTAGATTATAATGTTACGTTATTTTCAGTACGAATGCTTTACGCACATGTTGTGCCTCCACGGTTCGAAAAAAAATTACCCGGACTACGATATTTTACAGTAATCCCTATGACCGCTCGTTTCGATCCTCGAGACGAACCAATTAAACGGGTTCATTTTCAGCGTTTAGTGAAATATTCGAACTGTTAACCAACATCGCAATATTGTAGTACTGTTTATTTGACGGAACTCTACTCTTGGGCCACTATAAGTAACCAACGTGTAAAATCCAAAACTGTTCGGTATCATAGGCGGACAGTTGTCTATTAAGCAAAAGGCGACTTTCATAAAGCAATCACGAAAGATAACAGTTTCATTATTACACAATACATTTCATTCCGAATCACTACATCAAAGTTTTTACTCTACTGCAAATACAATTAACTAAAACTGTACTAAACAATAGTTTCCGGTGGAAAACTTCGCAAAAGTTTGTAAGTCCTCCCCGTACTAGGAGATTCGGGATGACGGCGGGAAAAAATAATCGAACCATCGCGAATTCGCAACGTTATCAAAACGGCGACGTAATAATTGTATAAATATGATTTCTCCGTCGGCGGCAATAATATAAAGCGGTGCACATAAAAAAATTCACATGGACCGGTTCTAAAAATAAATGTAAAAATCTTCATCGACTACTGCGACTACAGAGTAAAAAAAAAAATACCAAACGGAGGCAGTTGCTTAACAGGCACTTGCTCTCCAATGGTCTGGCCGGAGGGGAGGGCTGGTTAAACATAGTGGTTATATATATTAATGCAAATTAAGTATTTTTTTTTTAATTCTGTTGTGCGAAGTCTATATTTTTCTTGATATCACATATTTTAAAAAATACATAATACATAATATAGTGTAGTACGAATGTTATTATTCGAGTAATTATAGGGCAAACGGACATTGATTGCTATTATTATTCGGTTATTAATACGTTTTCAGTGTTTTCAATTTGATTATTTATATTATCATTTTTTTTTTTTTTTTTCACTTTAACACGGCTACTCGGAATCAAACCTACAATGATAATAAAGCTACTGATATAAGCATGAGGATGAATTATAGATGACCTTTATATATCTGCATCATCAAAACACATACAACAAATAAATTGCCGACCGAGTGTCGTGTTCGACGAGCATAACATATTTTTTAAACATTTTTAATATACATGATGGCATAGGTCAGTAACATTAGGTTAATAGAATAATGCCTATTTATATTAATCACTATTAATCAGCATCTATTTTCGTGTGCAATACGGAATTATAAAATGTGTAGTGACGAATAGCTGAGGTTATGATAGTTTTATTTAAATGTATGCATTTTTTTTAAAAAATATATATATAACAAATAATATTTGATAAGCTTTACGGTTTTATTTATCAATTACAATCGCAGTTTTAGATTTAAAGCCGTGCTTACAGTCGAAAGTTAATATTGCTAAACGTTATCATAATTTCATTAAAATTGATATGAATTATTTATTTTAATTTATAATATTCATAACAAAACTTAAATTAATTATAAACGTATGAAAAATGAGTCTTTTAATGATTTAGAATAAGGAATCAAATCCAAAGGAACATTATTTAAACAAATTTGTGGAAAAAATAACGTATAAATAAAATACACAAACTAATTATATGTGCTATTTTTTTTTAAAGTTTACTTTTTACTTTACCCATAAATTATTCCTTGATAAAGTTTAATCCTGGGAATATTTTTTTTTAGTTTATGGCCTGAACTAGATCGTGTGAAATACGAAAAATTACAAAAAATAGTCCATATTATTAATTGAAAAATAAATAGAAAACTAATATTTATTTTTATTTTTTTTACTATACACACAAATTATAAAGCGATCTATGATCTATGGCATGGATGGCTAATTATAAGAGACTAGAAAGAGCCGCAAAATAAAATTAAAAATATGTAAGAGCCAAGAACAAAAAAAAAAAGAAGAAGAAGATTCTCAACTATCATAATCTATAAACATAATCCAGCCATCAAAAAACTTCTAAAAACTGTGTACACGAGACAAACACGTTGCATGTAAAAAATTACCTTCTATTCAAATATTATAAATTCAAAAACACTATATTTTTTCTATTAATCGTAAAAATTAAAACTATTTATTACATTTTCGATTACATATTTTTATATTAATATATTTAAAAAAAAAAAAAAATGTTTTATATTAGTAAAAAATATATTTAACGTTTCGCGGTATAACACGAACCACGGTTTGGCCACCCAATCTGATCTATGGTATGGTTTAAAAAAAAAAGACACTACGCTCAGATGGGTTTAAAAATCATGGGTTCACCATTCGCAATATTTCCAGGTGTATTAAAATATTTTTAAACCGGCCGATCTGGGGGCTTCATTTAGCTCCAGATACATCACTGGTTGTAATCCATTCTTTTATTTTTTTTTTCCAAACCGAAAAAAGCCATTGACCGTTATTTGTGCGCGTTATATATTTTCTGTGGACCGTACTGTACGTCTATAGCTATAGTAAAAATTAAAATAAGTAATAGACGATTTTTGATTTTTTTTTTTTTTTTTTTTTTTCATTTTAATTTTCAAATCAATACATATTCTAAATTTAATACCGCGGTTTAGACTATCCTAGGGGAATGGGCCCCCTGCTCCCGTATACGCCACCGGCCACGCCCAATTTACATAGGTATTATTTTTAAATTACACTATAACGATACACGTACACCACTACGCTAACCGATACTGTTGGCCACAAGACTCGTAAATAAGTTTTGTGGTCGACCTTGCAGCGGTGACGGTATAATGGGTAAAACCGTACCGCGTACGATTAAAAAAAAAAAAAAAAAAGTGGTATGGGGCCCCCTACTTTCCTAACCTAACCTTCCCCACCCGTGAAAATCGCCGATAGATGATACGCGCACGTACCGAAACCTCGTACATCGCAAAATTCTGCTATCCGACGAGCGCGAAGAGAAAAAAATTAAAAAAAATTTTAACCGCTGCCCTCCGACTCCCGTTGTTTTAGGCCCACCAAACCGTCGCGAATAAACTCAAAATTATTTTCGCCATTGACATTAAGCGATTACGGGAGAATGTTACGTTTGTTACAATAACAATATTGATAACAATATTATTGTGGTACCTCTTCTATAGATAGCTGTTATTGATATTAAATACCCGGGGTTACGGTGTTCCTCCTCCACCTCCACCACCACCACCTCATCCTCCTTCGCTTCCGCCTCCTACTACTACTACTACTACTACTACTACTACTCCGCTTTTGGCCGTGCGGGCCGGCTCCTCGGACCGAACGGCGCGACTGCAGTGCGTTTTGCGGTGGGCACGGACCGATTCCGAATTCCGTACCTACGTATAATATTATTACTGTTATCATCATCATCACCATCATCATCTTCATCGTTATAATAGTAATCCGTGTCCCATCATCGTCATGTTGCGATTGTTTTTCGTCGTCACGGCGATCACTGCAATGATTTACGCAGGTCAGTGTAATTTATTAACGAAATAAATCAATAATAAATGAAAATAAACCGTCGGGCGTGAGGACAAACGACGAGAAACAATTTCTCTCCCGACACAATTTGTTCAACGGGTTTGTTTACACAACTTTCTAAATTTTGGAACTTCTGGAAGAAGTTCAACTTGCAAAAGCAAAAAAAAAAAACAATGTACAACTATTTCCGCCCTAGTCCACTCCGGTCGTTTACGCCGTCAACAAATTTAACATTTAGAGCGAAGCCCAGCCATTTCGTCGATAAAACCGATTTTTGTCCGATATCGAAATGGTAATTTTGGCCGAAAGTGTCGGGTTGCTACGCCCTCCCCCCCAAACGCGCGGCTCGTCATAACGTCCGTTTAAATTATCGTAGTCGAGCGGTGGATTCGCGCGCGACACAACGCAATATTATTCCTACGACGGTCACGTGTGTGTAGTTATTATTGTAAAACTGATATTTGATGAGAAAAAACAGAAGAAAAAAAAAAAACAATCGAGGCAATGGCGACGAGAAGAAACCCCGCGATAAGCAAGCAAAAAGGTTTTCGAAACCCGCGTCGCGTTCGTGTACGAGCGGGGTCGCTGGTATTCGGACATCGATTGGTGGCGGCGAGTGCAGCAGCTCAGCTGTTCGCTATAGTATTATAATAATAATTATATTGTGTGGCAATGTTGTTTGGCATTCTACTACCTTGTACATACAGGCACACGAATTAATTCATTCGGATTTTTTTTTAGCACTGCTGCCTATCCGGCTATCCGCTTGTCTGGTTAGAGGCGATTGATGATCCGTCTTTATCTTTTATTATTATTATTTTTTCTTCTTCTATACGTTTCTCGTATAATTTCGCACTCTGGGCGAGCACCACCGCCGTGGGATCTTAGAATTTCATAAGGAATATCGTTATAATCCGATTTCAATACGATACTGCTGGCGAGACTCCGTACTGTTTTAAGATAAGAAACCATTTGGAAAAACGATAATTTCATTGTACAAAACGTACTGGAAATAATATTATTATCGGCGATTGCCGATATTGATGATAAATCGGGGCTCGGATGCTTTTACAGTATTTGCTAATTATTATGGCCATGCAAATAAAAATAGCATATCGAGCTATAAATATCGCTATTTTTATTTGTTCGTGTATTCGAAATATTTATACATTTTTAGTGCTAATACGCATAATTAATATAATGATTTGTTTTGTATTATTCATAAATCTCGTTTATATCGAACGAAAAACAGTAGGAAAAAAATCTGTCATACGTGTGAATCCATTAGGAAAATACCCACGTTTTCGTTTCGTATTATAATTATAATAATTCGAGTTCGGAACTTGTACTAAAAATGATGGAAGGGGGGTGGCAAAATGGTCAATATATGCAGTTCAATTTTTATATAATTTTTGAAAAAATCCATAACTATATTAAAATATTAGAAATAAAAAACACAAAAATAATACTATTTTTTTTTTTTTTTTTTTATGTACATAGTAAAACTAAAATTGAATTTTTTTTTAATAAAAAAATCAATTTGAATAATAAAAAATTTGATTTAAAAAAAAAATATATTAAATTTAGACAATTTTTTTTTATTAAATAATTTTTACAAGAAATGATCAATGATTAGGTATATTTTCCAACGCACGACAGTAAAAAAAAATAATAACTTACAAATGCGTAAATACGCTATAAATAACAATTAAATCGCCGAAATTTGTCAAATATGCGTTTTGCCTAAAAAAAAAACGGCAAAATATACAATTCAAATGTTCGTATTTCAGTCCGTTATGTCATAAACCAAATTGTATATCTTGCTTAGATTATTCTACAGCCATTATTATAGAATGCAACAAGTCCCGGACCCTAAATAATAGCAGTTATTGATGAAAATAATACCTATTTGCATGACGGAAAAAGAAACAACTAAAATGTATATTTTATAGTAAAATATACGCTAAAAAAAAAATAGGCACGTAACGAGCCCCCGGAGTTTATACCCAATTAGTCATGTGCGTGTCGTATTTACAATATTCCTTTGATAATTCTTTTTTGTTTTTTTGTTTTTTTTTTCTGCGGGATCGACATTTATCCATTTCAGATCCGAAAAATATGGCGTTCGCTGAAAACGAGGGAACGTATAGTACGTCGAATCACGATTTTGCATTGTCGTTGTATACAGTGAGGATTTATCAGTGAATGTGATTTAATAGAGTAAATATTATTTTGTTTTATATTTTTTTTTTCCTGTTTAAAGAAACTCGCCGCAACGGAAACCGGAAACATTATTTATTCACCGCTCAGCATCCACGTGATTATGTTTTTGGCCAGCATCGGGGCCGCTTCGAAAACATTCAACGAAATTATAACCGCGATACGTTTGACGGATGTCAAATATCATTCGGTGGAAGATTACACGTCCATGTTGCAAAGGATCACGGTGAGTATGATAAAATTTACTGCGTCTTAACGGATGCGCGGGTGTGCATGGTATGTCGTCAAATTTTATTTAATCGTTTCTTGTAGCACGACCACGACAGTCTGAAACTGGCGACCACCATGTTTGTCGAGAAGACTTTCGACATTAAAGACAGTTTCCACGCGAATTTAATGCTATCGGTTTACAAAGCGAATTTCAAGAACAACCCCGAAGTATGTCGCCAGAACATCAACATTTGGGTGGCAAACCGAACCGATCAGAAAATCAAAGACCTGTTCCCTAAAGGTTACCGTTATACCATATAATACATACCAGTATATGTATATTGTATTTATTCGCAATTTTACACAAATCGTCGTATTTTTTCTTTCGCGTATCGTTTTGCAGGCACGATCGATACGAACACCGTTTTAGTATTGGCCAACGCTGCCCATTTTAAAAGTCCGTGGGCGTATAAATTCAACGAAATAAACGAAGAACCGTTTTACTCGTACGCGAACCACAACGTCAAAAGAGAACAGGTCAAAATGATGACTTTAAGGCGCGATTTGCAATACTACCGCGACGTTGATTTGAAATTTTCCGCCGTCGAATTGCCTTACGACGTAAATACTGCGTTCATTTTTTCTTTCAAATGTACAACTTATTTGTGTTTTATTCAGTTCTATAGTTTTAAAATGATGATTTTACTGCCAGATGCCAAAGACGGTTTGGCATCCCTCGAGAAAAACTTTCTAAACGTCAACTTGAATGATATCTCCAAAAAAATGAATCAGTATCACGTCACCGTCAAATTGCCCAGTTTCAAAATAGAACAATCGCTAAATCTAAAAGACACGATGATACAGGTAATACGAATGTTTTAACATTTAAAACGGACAGTTTTAAAATTGTTTAAATACTATCGTAGCTCGGATGCCCTACAATGTTTACAACCAAAGCCAACTTCTCGGGCATTTCCGATAAAAGTGGTTTGTATGTGAGTAACTTGGTACATAAGGCGTACATTAACGTCAACGAAAACGGAACGGAAGCTGCAGGAGCTACGGGTAATGAAATATTTAAATATCAGGTTGTACGAACTGGCGTTCGGATTGAAGCAATTTAAATGATAATAGAAAAGCACTTAAAATGTGAAAAAAAGACATTAAAAAAAAAATCAACAACCATAGATTTATAAGCCACAAACTGTCTTTTGTAAATTAAAACTGACCGAACGACTACCTATTTTGGTACCTATAATATACACGTATGCCATTTTAAATCCATAACTTATATTATTTTCGAGATTTTTTTTATTTATTAAGATAATGAAATTTTTTTTTATAAAGATTAAAATTCTGAAATGATTCCGTAACAACTAAAAAAAAAAACCGTAACAATCATGGTTACATATAAAAATTGGGCAGAGAACAGTTGTACGAAGAATAACTAGAGTAAATAATAGCTAGTATCTAGGCATGTAGCCTAGGCCCTACCAAATTTTTTCTACGATGTGCGTTTTTCTAAAAAATCAAACTAATAAACCTAATATACACGTACACTCTATTAACTGTTTTAATAGTTTGTAATTTTTGAAAATTTATACCTCATCCCACCTACATGAAATCCTAGCTACATGCCTGCCGGGAGGCCGTCTAAATAATTTGCATTGTTTGGTGGTCAATAACATATTATAAATATTTTATGATTTATTAGTACTAGCGCTGATGATATAATTTACAGTAATTTGTTTATTTCATATGTTTTTCTAGGTGGGTCGGTTACTTTGCTGAGTCTACCCATACCACGGACTAAAGTACAATTTACTGCTGATCATCCTTTCATGTTTTCAATAATCTCTCAGTATAACGATATTATATTTATAGGTCGAGTGTTACATGTATAGGCGCTCATATTGTATTATTAAATCCATATATTTACATTTACCAGTTTAATAATAATGTATACAATTAAACATTCAAACAAAATATTGAATCGCCATACAGTTATGCTCAGGGTCGTCACGAAAGGGGAGTGTAGGGGTGTTACCCATCCCCTTAGGCGAACAAATATTACATTTTTTCACACAAATTTCTATATCCTTGGCCACACAACTCCTCTTGCGTCCGTCTTTGTTCTCACTATACCGTTGTGATCCTTACGAAACGATTCTAAAACATTCCGGTATAACTACTCATCTCCAAGAAAAATTAACAATTATCTTGTAATGGAAAAATGTGTAAATAAGTATTTTTAAGGTACATTTGTACTAATAATAATAAAAAAAAAAAACTAATATTGTTACTGTACTGTAAAACAAAATTATACGTTTTTAGTTTTAACAAACTACTGAACCTGTATCCATATCCGAGGGCCCACAGACCCCGGGTCGAGGGTTTACGATAATTTGGGGCCCTCGAGTAATACTCCCTAATGTAAATTGAACTCTGAAGAGAAAGACACAAAAAAGATACATTTTAAAGGCCCGTTTTTTTTTTTTTTTTTGTCGGGAGACCAACTTTTTGTGTTATACGCCAATGTTGTGAACAGTAAGAATTAGAAAGTGGATATAGAGGTACAAAACGCCTACGTATTTACCGAAAATTCTAATCTAAGTATTCAATACTGTATTGAATATCTCACTATAGCCAAAATTGGCAATATATATTAGTTGGAAGATGTATTTTAGAAATTGCTGTCCATTGAATTTTTTATTCAATATTCATTTTATATCAGTGAAATTAATTGCGTTTGATAGCATAGTAATTATCAAGGACATCTATTACACGTTAAGTAAATTAACGGGTAGTATTTTTTAATGAAACGAATATATAAAATACCTTATTGCAGTTAAATCTATTAAATATACCCATGGGTACGGCCATAGGTAAAATTTCAGCAGGGGGGGAGGGCAAATACATACGACCAACAAAAAATTAAAATTCCATAAAAAATCCGTCAATACATTTTTATAAATTAAAAGTTCATATTATATTTTTAAGGGGGGGGCGCTTGCCTCACCTCCCCCATTGTTGACCATGAATATTCCTAATCGAACGAAAATAGGTAATAATAATAGACAAGTTTAGATTGCTCTCGAGCTTTCGGGTCTGGGAAAATCTGACGACAAACTGACGGATTTCTTGTGCGTGAGGGAGGTCATGTACGACCACGAGTTTTGTTTCAATATTTCGCCATCTCGGGTAACCGAATTTTAGTTTTCGACAACAATTATTATTATAATGCCGCCGTAGGTTGTACAAAACAAAGACGTCGGTTTTAACGAAAGCATTGTTCCTGGATTAATTAAAACACAGCGGTACGCTTAAAGTTTAAGCCTTAAACCTATGGAAATAGACTCGGTCCGATGCGAACAAATCCGCCACCCATTCAAATTCGGAGACCAGACCAGTGGTGTTACGTTAAAGAATAAAAGTAACTCGGATTTTCCATTGCCGACATTCGACTATCGATTTTGATATTTGAACACGAACGATGATAATATATATTATCACTAGCTGCCATCACCCGGACACGCTCGGGTCGGGTTTGTTGGTTATCCAGAATCGTCTAGCTGTCCCGCACGGCCGCGCCTGTGCACAGTATTGAACAAAAATCATTTTAAAATTCAGTGGAGTGTGGAATGTGTGGTAGGTTTAAAAAAAAAAAAAAAACAATTTTTCTGTCTAAATCTAATTAAAAATTTTTATTTTAAATTCCATTTGGCTTATAAATATTGCTTGATTTAAACATTCAATTGGCCTTACACGTTAAATATTTATGGACACACCATAAATTTAGTGTTTCACGTTCTGGGGCCAGGCACAAATAGATTTTGTTTGCACGAGACACATACAATTGACCACGGGGAAAACATTGGACGGTTAGGTGTACACCCGGCAACGTTTAATGTTTGTTCAGCCCCGTGCCTTATTTATTTTTAAATAAAATTGTCATTTGAGAGCATAATTTTACGAGAAATTGAAGCCGTCTAAATTGGATTGGTATGGATTGTTCGGTTTATAAATCGACCGGACTGGAATTGCTTGGTTTCGTTTTGAGAGTCGTCTAGACTAAATATAGCCTCTCGATCACTACTATATTTATTTGTATATTTCGTGGAGGAGGATTACCGATTTATTTTCGATTATTATTTTAAACTATATGTGATTTCTATGGTAAATCAACAAATGTTTTTTTTTTTTTTTCAATAAAGGGGCTCCAAATTTCCAACGTTTCCGGTGGGTTTTCCAATAATTGTCTTTTATAAAAAAAAAACAAACAAACAAACAAACCTTGTGCTGACAATTACGAACGCAACAACTACAAAAATCAGCCAAATCGGTCCGGTAGTATTCAAGTTATGGCGTCAGCAACAAAATATCGTTCCATTTTTATATATATTTATGATTATTAAAAATTTAAGATTAAACGTAATTAAGCGTCGTGATGGTGGTAAAAACAAAAAAAAAAAACAAAAAAAACGACATTGTCCTTAAACGTTCGTTCCTACGTTCATGTTAATGACCACAGATATTCTCGTCTGATAACCGTATCACAAACGGCAACAACAATAACGAAATGACAATAATAATATTATGTGTTTATTTTGCATTAAACGTATTTAATAAATACGCAACTGGTAATACTCGTATTACAATTGCATATATAAAGTACTACCGGTACTAACAATTATACAAGTGAATCTACATTTCCATGTTGTCCGCTACACCTTTTTACAGAATCGAGAAACTAGAAAAATGATAAAAGGTAGGTAGTTTTAATTTTTTTTTTTTTATTCGCTGTTTCTGGAATATAATTTATCGTCACCGTATACAATTGTTATTATACGATTTACAGAAAATGCCGAGACAGTAAAGACACCGGAAAAAATTGATGAGTTTTTGTCATCGTTGTTCAAATCGTTGGACAGACAGAAATCTAAAGATGACCGTAAAACAATCGAAAAGAAAGTAATTATTTTAATAATCGTTTAACCCAATATTAACTGTCGACACGTTAGGTGCTTAAACGTGTAGTTTTATTTATTTTAATATATGATTAAAATATTATTTGTCGTTTCGAAGAATATTTATATTGTCCAAACCATTTAAACGATTGGTTTTAAACCCTATATATCCGCTATACTTTAAACTTATTAAAATTAACGCAATGACACAAAATGATAAGACTTTAAATTTTAGCAAAACACAAATTGATATTTAGAATTTAGCTCATCATATATAGCAGGGACGGCCAAACTTTTTTTGGTCACGATCTACTAAAAATATTCTTCACCTTTGAGAATCGACTTTTATAGAAAATTATTTTATTATTGAATAACTGTAATTATTAAGAAACATACTTGCATAAAGTGCATATAAAACATACAATAAGTATTATAAACTAATTACTAATTACTAAAAATAATATAATAATAAATGATAATTTCTAAAATCTAATTAGATAAGTTTAATTAACATATTATTTTGTTGATCTGGGCATTGTTGAAGTGTGACATTGCATGTCGTTGACCAATTGGTCGTAATCTGGCGAATAGTTGCTAACTGCTAATCGAAGACACTGCTTCAAATGGTCATCAGAGAGCGTAGATCGGAATTCTGTTTTTATCATTTTCATGTGAGAAAATGCTGTTCCGTACAAATATGTAGATCCAAAATAACTATGTAACTGCAAAGCTACATTCCTCAAACCCGGATATTTTTCTTCACTCATTAAATTCCAAAAATTTGTTTCAGAACTTCGAGCTTTGAGGAATATATCTGATTTAATTTTTATAATTTCAGATTCAAATTTTGTAGAATCCATATCAAACAAATTGCTTATTTGTGTAGAAATATTTTCAATATTGTTTGTTTCGGAGAAAGGAAAAGACATAAATGTAATAATCGGCTCTAATTTTTGAATATCTTTAAATCGTCTCTCAAATTCATTGTACACTTTTTCAACCTCAGAGCAATATATTTCCACTGCCACTGTACATTTTTGCTTTTCAAAAAAATCTTTTAAGTTTAAAAAATTATTCAAATTAGATTCATTTAATTGTGACTTGAGTAATATCAATTTTGATTTAAAATCATTTATAGAACTCAATAACTCAATTATTGTCCCATCTTTTCCTTGAAGTTCAACATTTAAAGTGTTTAAATGAGCCGTTATATCTGTTAAAAAAGCTAAGTTCTGAAGCCATGTATTGTTTGTTAAACAGTCATAATTATCGCCTCTGGATTTTAAAAACTCTATTATTTCAGAAAGTAAACACTGAAACCTTTCTAGAAATTTACCACGGCTCAACCATCTAACATGCAGTAATAAATCACAATGCTGAGAATCGTTTTCTTCTAATTGTAATTTAAAAAGTCGCCTTTGCAAGCTTTGTGAACATATAGAATTGGCTATTTTAAAAGCAATGTCCATTATACTACTTGTATTCAATATTTTTCCACACAATGCTTGTTGATGAATCACACAATGGAACGTTATAAAATTTGGAAAATTAGTATCATTCTTACCCAAAGCAATAAAACCATTATTTTTACATATCATAGCTGGAGCTCTATCAGTCGTAATACAAACTAATTTATACAAAGGTAAATTTGATTTATTAACAAAATTAATGAAAGCTTGATAAATATCCACACCTCGTGTCGTACTTTTCATAGGGATTATAGTTAATAATTCTTCTTTTGAATTAAAATTTGAAAAAGCTAGTCTTATAAATATACATAGTTGAGCGGTATCTGTTATGTCTGTTGATTCATCGAATTGAAGTGAAAAATAAACACATTTTTGATGTCTTGTTTTAATATTTCAACTAAATTTTGTCCTATAGATTCTACTCTTCTAGTCACAGTTTTATGAGATAAATGTAAATCATTTATAGCTAATAAAATTTCTGATTTATTTTTAAAGTTTTCAAATAAAGCATCTGCGCCTTCTAAAAAACATTGTTTTACTATTTCACCGGTTTGAAATGATTTTTTATTCTTAGTTAAAACATGACTAATTCGAAATGAAGCAATTGTTGCTGCTTTGGATTTTAAAACTGGTTTAGTAAAAATCAATTGTTGTTTATCAATTTCAAGTTTTAATTTTTCTAATTGCTTATTACGTACTTCAGTTTTAGGAGGGAAATCTATATCAAATTTTGAATGCATAGTTGTCTAAAATATCTTTCTAGATTACCTTTTTTTGTTGTGGATATTGTTATTTGACATATCAAACATATGCACTTGTCTTTCAACATTGTAAAAAAAAAATCCATTTCCCATTCTTGATGAAAATGATAAGTTTTTTGTTTCTTATGTGCACTCATAGTTATAAATTTTAAATACAACAGACACCAACAGAACACAGTGAAATGAACATTCGTAACCAATAAACATTTGACACACGAAACCAGATTAAAATTAAACAGATAAAACTTATCGACAATTCGATAACAATTTGTGTGCGTGTCCCTAAAAATAAATTCTAACATGATCGACTTAGAAATTGTCCGCGATCGACCGTTTGGCCGCCCCTGATATATAGATTCAGTTATTGTCTATTGATTATAAATTTACTAAATTTATTGGTATTTAATTATATTCAAAAGTTTTATCAGGAATAGTTGTACCCACTACAAAAATAAATTATTTCCAGTTATATATGATGTTGGTTACAAACCAATTATCAGTACTTACTGCTTAGTTAAAAATGTTATATCATCGCACACTGTATTTTTCTTATTTATCCTTATTCGATATTTAGAATTTATTTTTTCCGTGTATTTGATTATACGTTTAGAATCTATAATAAGAAAACAGTTAAAATACTCCTTTTTATAAACTTTTTTTAATTGAAAATAAACTAAAAATTCACACCTGAAAAACATTTACTCTGTACATTCAAAATGTTACTGTTCAAACTGTATTATTTATCAACAACTTTAATGTAATACATTATTATTTTCAATTACCGATGTGGATTGATTTAATTTATTTCATTATCAAATTATGTACATTGATTATTCACTAAACATAAATCTGTAAATCATTAGAAAAATGTAAATGTTTTTGGAATGATCATTTTTCAATATTATTACTTAACCATTATAGAAATCCTATATTTGTATATTCGTTACTTAATTGATTGTTGGATATAACATGTAACTAATGATTTATCTTGAATTATGTTGTATTTGAATTAAGTAAACCATTTTTTTTTTTTTTTTTCAATACTGTTTGTAGTTTTTGTTCTAAAAATATCTTAAAATAACCATTAGTTAAAATTGATAACTCACGTGATAATAAATCATGTGTGTCAATTTAATTAAAATATTTGTATTTTACACTGAATAATATAATAATAAATAAAAAAATGAATTTGATGTATGACTGTCTAATATTTCATTCGCAACAAATTTAAAACAATTAGTTATCGATAATTGGATTGCTGACATTAAATAATATACTTAAAATAATGTGTTAAGTTTCTGGACAATGTCTATCAACAATACAACAGTGTTTTTAATTTTAGTATTGAATCGAATGAAATGATAATTGTGCTCATCAAAACCAAATGTATAAGTGTAATACATTATAGTAGACGGTATACCGATAAAACAAATCTGTTAAAAAAAGTGTATTCGATCAAGAATTAAAAACTGAAAATATAATATAATGAGAAATAACTGTTAATTATTACACTTAATTTGTCCAATATGTAATAATCCTGTTTGTTTTTTTTTTTTTAAGGTAATTGTTCGAAGATTGCCTCCAACTATGACTGAAGAACGATTTCTCAATGAAGTATCTCCGTTTCCAGAATATAATTACATGTATTTTATACCCGGTGATCCGAATGCAACACCGTTTCATTATTCAAGAGTATATATTAATTTTGTGAAAGAAGACGATATGTATATGTTTACTGACAAATTTGATGGCTACGTTTTTGTAGATGACACTGGTAATGAACACAAATCTACATATTTTCATAAAAACTAATTTATATTAATTGTTGAAACTTTTGTAGGAGACGAGTTTCCAGCTATTGTGGAACTAGCGCCTTACCAGAGGATACCGAAAAAGAAATTAGATAAAGATCCAAATTGGGGTAAGATTCATGAGAATCCTGTGTTCTTGGAGTTTAAACGCAATTTCGAGCAAAAGACTATAGATACCACATTAAAAACTACACAACACTTCTTTGAATCTGTTGAAGGTATATTTACATTTCAGACTTTGTTTGTAATACATTTGGTTTCAAGTATATTTTTTCTTTCTTAGATAAAAATCAAGAGCAGGACTCAAGTACCCCATTACTTGAATACTTAGCAAAACAAAATGATAGGCAACGAGTAAGGGTAAATCAAAGAGACGAACGTCGTAAAAAAGTATTCATTAGAAAACAAGAAAAAGAAGATATTCGGCGAATCATCAGAAAAAGAGAAAAAGAGATTTTCATAAAACCTAAACCAATTAGTAGAAGAATAATCGAAGAAAAACCAGTAAAGGATATAATCCAAAAGTATATTGATTTCAGTCTTTTACAGATGTTAATTTGTCTATTGATATAAATAATCTTATCAATCAAATTTATTATTAGGTAGAGATGTAACAGTAAAATTGCATATCTTAATCCCATTGGGTTGGTGATGACCAAGGCTCGGGACCTAATGCACTTAAAAAAATTTAAATTTGCTCTATTAACAAAATATGCAATTAAATATTATGCACTTTTTAAAGTTCAAATGCACAAGTATAAGTTGCCAAAATATAATATACTCTTATCGACCATAAATAATAGAGAATGGATTGCGCACTTGCATACTGGTAACTACTGGCGTTCTGGAACTGGGAAGAGAGAAAGTCTGGGTCTCCTCTCTCTGACAGATGATTTTATAAGTATATAATCATCTGCCAGAGAGAGACAACTGCTATGGAATCTCGCTTACCCGTTCCGACAGTGGCAACAGATGCATATGAAATTCTTCTATTATCTATGCTATCAACAATAAATTATATTAATAAATATTCTTCATTTTTTTTTTTTTCTTATTTAGTAATTAACTTATTAATAGCGGTGATAATTATAAAGTATGAATTTTAAAAAAACCACTCATTTTGAAAATTTAACTAGTGCAACATTTATTTTTTAAAAGACAAAATTTCATGGTTTTTTATTTCATTTTTTTTTTTTTTTATTGAAAAAATATAATTTTCCATGCAAATAGTTTGAAAATTACTAATGATGCAGTAAAAAAACTTAAAATATGCATTTATAGGGAAAAAGCCAAACTATGCAAAAATATATACCAAAAAGTTTTAAATTTAGAATCCAGATATGACAAAACAAATTTGTATCAAATTAGAATTCTCCTACTTCTCAAACAATTTGTCATAAAATCCCGAGCCTTGGTAATGACATTGTCATATTCCTTCAGTTTGCATTAACAATCTTAGTAAATGTGAAAGTTTTAAACATGTGTACAGACAGTTTAATGGATTAATGCTGGAAGAATTACATAAATTAATAGTAACTATTATAAAAAGTTTTTATTTATTGGCAGAATGTCCCAATTTTAGTTGATAACAAATCATGACTAGAACCAGTTTTAATCTACACATTCCTACACACTGTTAATTCTGTTTTTCTTTCAGTATTCTTTACCACAGGGTATACAATGTACACGACCAACCACCGTGGTCTGTGATTCAAAGTAGTAATCCCTGTAATAAATATGTATTCTAAATCGTATGGCACAAATAGAATTTTTCTCTTGTTATTTTTTTTTAAATTATTGCAACTTATAGGGACAACGTGGTATTATGGACCACAAGACCCAAAGCTTTGTGGCTTGTGTTCCGCCTTGCCAAACGTTACTAGTTCCTGGATAGGTGACCACCACTAGTATTCATAACAATGTGTTATACATGTAATAACATGGAAATTAATATATATTAATAATATTTGTCCGACAAATTAACAATGGTGTTATTTTTATTTTTAGAAAAATTCTTAAAAATCACAGAGAAGATTCAGATTTTATTGATGAGAAAAAAACCAATACTGATGAAAGTAATAAATTAAAAGGTGACGAGCCGCCTAAAGAGAATGAAGTAAAAAGAATAGAGTTTAAAATAAAAACAAATAAGCTTAATAGTTCGAGTAAATGTTTAAATAATGATTTAAACGATGAAATTTCTCAAAAAGTTGATAAAATTTGCACAGACGAATCCAAAGAAGTTAGTGAAATTAAAAAGAAATTCGAAAAATTAGTATTAGAACAATCAGAAAAAAAAGCTAATGAAGCATTGAAAAACATTAAACTTCAAGAAGAAAAAGAGAGTATTGACAATAGTGAATCTGAAAACAATAAAAAGCATCGGCCTGCTGATACGGATAAAAGATTTCCATATAACAAAAGAATAGAAAATCGGCATCTGGAATTGAGAAGCGAGCGTCGAATAAGAAATAAGGATCGTCCGGCTATAGAAATTTACAGGCCAGGAATGGGCAGGTTGAGTAAAATGAGGACCGATAATAATAGTGTCAATTCTGAACATAAAAAGTAGTGTTGCAACATTTAAGTAAGTAAACCAAAAACCAACAAATTGTTATATATTTGTGTTGTGATTGAGTTTTAAGCTACTCCCTTTGTAATTAAAACAAAATTGATTATATTGTTCTTAATTGCATACCTTTTGTCTTTTTATCAAGATAAATTTCATGGTTATCCATTTGGTTTATCTGACTGTTAATTCAATGAACATGGTATAAAAAATAAATATTATGCTCTCCTAGTAATTAAAAAAGTATATTTATTACATGTAAGTTTATAATAAGTACGTTGATATTCTTGCAATTATGTTAATTAAAGTACAAATAATATGTTATTTACTTTTATTTATTGAAGTGTGCATTTCATATTTTAATTATTGCAATTAGATGTGTAACTTGTGATATTTACTTTTTAGCGTGTAACCAAATACCTTCTCTAGTAACAACATATCTTGAACCCGTAGGGAAAGAAAAATGTACATTTAATAAAAACGAATCATTAATTTGACAAATTGTAAATTATTTTGTAGTCAAAAACTAATAATATGATGTTAGATTTAAATTGTAGCAAAAATAAAAAATATTTAAACGAGGTCCGCGTAGAATCGTATAACGTTCGCGATGGATCTATTTATGTGTTCGGGATTTAAAACTCAATTAGCCGAAATATTCTTACGTAACCTTTATACGACTGACCACTAGGGCCACTAGTGTACGGTATCGGTTATTTTTTGCTTTTATTCTCCAACCACAATCGTTGGTACCTTGTATTCTATTGAATTTGAGTTAATTTTAAATTGTAAAATTAATTGCAGAACGGCAAAAGCTGATACGGATCCGGGGTACTACCAAAACATAAGACGACACTGCGATGAAATTAAAATGTTACGCAAATAATAATATCGTGTTCTCGAAAATGTACAATTAATTAAGGAATACGATAGTGTCACACGGGACATGACGAGACTATTTTAATAAAAGTGGTTTATTTTTTTTTAAAATTGTACGATTACATTTTCACATCATATTCAAAGTAGTTTCCCTCAGCATCTACGCACTGTTGACATCCACTGTTGCATAACAGTGCTGCTGTTTCCGTCGGTTCTTTTAGACGTTCTGCCGTTTTCATTTTTACGTTATCATCGTTCGATAACGGGTTCCTTTTAACGGAGTTTTAATTTCTGGGAACATGTACAAGTCACAAGGAGGTAGGGGGGGTGGTGGTTAAGTGTAGACATTTTTTTAAATTTTTTTTTTTTATTCATTAACAAGAAAATTATACAATCTGTACGCGTACGGTACAACAAGCATAAGCGAATGCAGTAGAAATAAAACAATAGTGTAAGTGATTAAAAGTATTTACAATAGTCCCTACATATATAATAACTAGGGCTGGGATTTTAATGCCCTAAAAAACCCCGAAAAATGCCCAAAAAAAAATGCTTTTATGATCTACAAATTTTTTTAACTTTGTGTATTATTTTTTTCGTTTTGTAATTTACTCCGTTCTACTCCATTGATGTGTTTATCTCTTGACAAATGTTGTACGGCAAATCGTTTTTCAGCAGTAACTTTCACGTTGCATATTTTACAGAATAACACCGATCCGTCTGTAGAAAAAATATTTTGTCCAAATTCTTGTACAAACGCACGCAGTCGACTCGCTGTCGAACATTTTACTTTTGGCATTTTTATATTAAATTATCAAAAAACATTAACTAGAGTAATAAAACGGTGTTAACGACGACAAAACTCGTACTGAACGTCTAACGATAATATCATCGGACGTCGATTTTACCGATTTAAGATTATTTAACAAGAAATGCGGGTAGAGGTTACTCAAACCTTGTCCGATAATATAATACGAATTACGAGTACCTACTTATAATCTGTTATATTTATTTAAAAACCATGTTGGTGTAAAAATCTTAAAATCTTAAAATAAAATTTCAAATTCATACACTTGGTTTCCAAAAACTCAAAAAATACTCCAAAAACTCTAAAATACCCTAAAAAATTAAGAAAATGACCTAAAAACTAAAAAATGCAAAATAAACTTTCTTATTCTCATTCAAATGTACATAAAACAAATTTGTGACAAGACGAGCATTGCACAGTAAGCTTTGAAAAACAATGCAAAGTGCATCGAAATCCCAGCCCTAATAATAACACTAATATTATTTTGGGTGAAATGCATGAATTGAAGGCTAGGCTGTCGCTGGACAAGTACTTTGGCGGGAATTTTTTAATTTAATTTTTTTTTTTTATTGTAATTATTATTTATTTATTTATTTATTTATTTTATTCGCTTGTGGACTATGCTGACCAGTTTGATCATCGACTAAGAAATCTCTGGGGCCACATTCGCCCAAGTCGCCTTGTAGTATTACCGGGAAGGGAGTTTGAGGATAGTTCAGAAATAAGTAAGGGGGTTGGAGTGATTGCGGGGAGTCTCTTTTGTTCAAATATTGTTTAATTTTAATACTATTAAGTATTGGCTGGTTATTGTGTTATTGACTGATTATTATAATACAATTTACAATTCGTAATATAATAAAACAGTTTTTTTTTTTTATTTGTCCAGGGCCCAAACGAAATATCGTCCATAATGGACGAGGTAATTCGGTAATTTGTCGGACAAAACAATTATTTTACACACAAAAAAAAAAAAAACCGTTTCGTACGACCACTTCAAATCGACTACAAATGAACCTTATTCAATTCAATTCTAATCTCGATAGATAAAATTTAAATAATATTAAACGTAGAAAATTAGTGCATTTCGGTGGGGGAGGAGGAGGAGGGATTACGAGATACATGAAAAATATTACAAATAAAATCAACTGTTGTCCCCTAAATAGGATTGAAAAACAAAAAAAAATGTATAAAGTATAATACAATTAAATGTTATAAATTTATTATACAAAAATCACGTCGACACGTCGCGTAGTACCGCGTATAAAATATATTTACTACATAATAATAATAATAATAATAATAATAATTATAATATTTCGTTTTTTTAATATCTATAAAAACGCGTGTTCGACGTATTCGACGATAATCGTAATAATCGTAATAATAATAATAATAATAATAATAATAATATTACACATGAGCTTTTATTCCGTTATTGTGTCCGACGACAATCTCCCCGCCGCCGTCGCCGCCGTCGCCGCCGGCACGTACGCTCCGTCTATACGAAAAAACCGCACGGCATCCGTTTGGGTTAGGTTAGGCCAACGTAACCGCTCGTCGGCGTACGCGAATTTGTTTTTCGCCGACGTCGGCAGGGGTACACGCGGGCGGTACGATGTCGTTATTCGTCGTAGTACTCGTCGGCGTACTCGTAGACGGGCCGCGCGGGCCTTCTGCCGTTCGTAGACGCTGCCGCTCTGATTTGTTTGTTGTTGTAGTTGTTGTTGTTATTGTTGTTGTTGTATAGCGTGTGCGGATGGTCCGCCGCGGACTGCTGCGGTTGTGACGACCTGTGCCTGTGCGGCGACCCCATCACTTGCCTGACGCTGACCCGCTGGGCCTGCCTGGGCGGCTGCTGTTTGTAAATAACCGGTTCTTCTTCGTCTTCCTGCACGTCGTCAACTACGGCCGTGGGCGGCTGCAATTTGGCTTTGGCCGGTTTCGCGGGCCTCACCAAAAACGGTCCGGACGCCCGCTGTTTGGTGGCTGCGGCGATCGACTGACGCGTGGCCGCGGCCGGCAGCTCGTCCTCGTATTCGTCGGCATCAACGCCGTGATCCTGCACCGGTGCCACGGTCGTAGGCTTCCTGCGCGCAGCGGCAGCCTGCACGGGTTGCGGCTGCGGTGCCTGCACCGGCGCCCTGTTGCCCTTGGCGCGCGCCGCTCCGGCGGCCGAAGTCGGTGGTCGCCTGCTGCGATCCGGTGAGTCGTAATCGGCTACCACGGCAGTCCTGGCGGCCGCCCTGGCTGGTTTGATCGGCTCGGGCTTCAACACGGCCGGCTTGGCAGCAGGCACTTCCGGTTCGGCTGCGTACTCGTCCGCCCCTTCCTCTAGTTCGTCGTCGTAATACTCGATCAATTCTTCCGTCACCGGCCGCAGCGGCTCTTTGCTCTTGGGCGCGGTGGCCGCAGCCTTCGTCAACGGGGGGGCATCGGTCGTGGTGGTAGTGGTGGTCGTGGTCGGCGCCGGACCGGTCGCGTCCACCGGAGACTGTTGACCTGTTTTCGAAGCGGACGTGTAATCGTACCGATCCCTTTCGTTGATCGGCACAGGTCGGCGGATCTTGGGCGGAGCTCTCGGCTTACCGTACACCGACGTTATCTGATTGGACACGTTCTTCGTCGGTACAGTCTGCTGTTGTTGCTGCTGCTGTTGCTGTTGTTGTTGTTGTTGTTGTTGCTGCTGCTGCTGCTGCTGCTGCTGCTGTTGCTGTTGTTGTTGCTGTTGCTGCTGTCCAGCGGCCGTCCCTCTGTCCCTGTGTTTGAAGTTACCACTCGGCGGCGCTCTGTCCGTTTCGGAACTGCTCTCCGGGTAATCGACGTCGAGATCGGTCGGCTTGTAATCTAAAATGGCCAAAAAAAAACAACGATTACAATTTTGTAAGGTAATTTTTTTTTACAATTTCACGGATTTGTCGCATTTGATTTTTTTTTTTTTCTAATGTTTTTTGAAGTCTGGATTATGTCAATGGACAATCGGACGAGGAAAATTTATAAAAAAAAAAAATTCAAGTAAAAGAAACTATTAATTTTTCAACAGAGATAATATTACTACGAGATGAAAATTTGATGATTTTTTTTTTTTTATGTTTTCTGTTGTATTTCGTAAAATCAAAAAAAAAAAACAACCGAGCGTACATAACAATACGATGTGGCAAAACAAAATAGCGGATGTGCTAAAAATGTCAAATTATCGATATTATTATAAAATAGGAATTACGGCAGTTTTCGATAAAAAAAAAAAAAAAAATCATCGGCCGTCGTCGTCGGGTCAACACAGAAGAAAACTATTTCGATTTTTTTTTTCACAATAACACAACAATACAAAAAAAAAAAAAAAAAAATACTTTCTAAAAGATAAAAGCGTTGGAATATGAATTCAATTCGGCGAAAGGTATACACACGCCTGTACACCAGTTTGTGTATACGACTGATATAATAGAAAATTATCCGAAATGTTTTACAAAAAAAAATAAAAAATCCGTTTAAAAAAAAAAAAACAAATAAATAAAAACCGAAGGGGGGGAACGGTATTTAATTTACGTTTATTAAATGTATCAATCCGGATTATCCGAAAATGTAATAAATCCGGATTTTATGAGTAAAACAATGTTCGCCGGGTGATCTAGTAATACGTACGTATATTATATAAATTAGAGTTGTAATATGTATGATTTTCTTATTTTGTTGTTGTACTAGGTTAAAAAAAAAAAAAAAAAAGTAATAATAATTTTTATTTGTGATATTTTTTCGAATTGTAATAACGTATTTAATGTTGTACGCATTTAACGCTTTTTACAATAAGATAATAACAAATAATAGTAATAGTTTTATGAGAAATTAATTTTAAAGAATATAAAATCCCGTTTTTAAAAACCGAAATCTGGATTCGGATAAAAAATTCCTGGTTTTATATTCCGATATTACAACAAATTTCGGAATCCGATAATCCGGATTATCGGACTTTGGCAAATTCGGATTTTTGCCATCACTAGTATTGATTCGTAAATAATCTACTTGTCGGCAGAGTGGTATGTATTTTTACGGGATTGATATATCAGCCCCCCAGAGCTTTTTTTTTTGTACAATCAATTTTCTTAATATAGAGCGAATAATAATAGAATTTAATATTGTCACCAAATATTTATTTTGTCATTTTATTGAGTTATATTATATAAAAAAAAAATAATAATCGGTAACGCTATTTGAAACTGTGAACATTTAAGAACCGGAACCAGGACCGCCAAAATCATTAAAAGCCCAGCCCCCCTGGTTTTGATATATGGAAAAAAAATATAAAAAAAATTCAACTTGTTCGACCAGAGAAATAAAAGTTACAAAATAGACGAACGACGAGTGGCGTCGAATCGATACTATTTTACGATCTAACACGATTATTTCGTATTGAATAAACTTCCATTAATGGACTGTTATTTGTTTTTTAGAATTTAAAAAAATCGATCCTACTATTAAAAAATCGTTTAGAAAAACGTCTGGGATATTTCGTGGCCTTAATATAACCGTATCTAAAAACGATAAGTCGGCGGTGAGTTTTAATTATGCCCAAACGTAGTATACGCCAAAAGAAAGTTGGGTTATCCCAACTGAAATATTATTCTGCGCACGCCTATGCTCGAAAAATAACTACGATTTCCCAACTGTCTAGACACAATAATCCGAGAAAAAAAAATCTACGAAAATGCGGACATAAAACGCGTAAAAATAATATGTTTCGAACGCGTCTCGGGGCGGGCACAGATTAAAAGACGGGTCGAAGGGGAGGGTTTGAGAAATCCCGGGAGGGCGGAACAGGGCGAGACGGGAGGCGCTGTTGAGGTGGCGTCCACTAGGCGCGGTCGGCACGGCACCACTCCGTTCTTCTGGCCACGGTTCTCGAGACTTCTGGAGATCGGAACCGCGCCGCGCCGCGATATTTTATTTTTTTAATTATTTCGTTTGTTTCTGGTAATTGCCAGTTAACATCGCGTTTTTAGGTTTATCCACACAGTATTGACGTAAAAATTAAGACACATGGACAACGATTACTTCAAACCATAATCACCCGGAAGGGGGGGAGGCTGGGGCATTTGCCCTCATAGTTTTCCGACATTTTTGTTCTTTGGTCGTACAGGGTGCGTCAGAAAAACCTTCCTGATTTGTGAAATTTATAAATACCAAACCAAGTCAAATATTAAAAAGTATGTTTAATTTTTATATTGTACATATAATGTGCCATTTTTTAAAACTATTTTTAAAAATTATATCACTTGAGTGTGGCAGCCCTCGTTTTCAATACACTGATTGAGACTTTTACGGTAGTTATCTATGACTCTACGGGTCATTTCGGGCGGGATGTCAGCGACTTCTTGAGTTATTACCTCCTTCAGGGCTTCTACAGTTTGGGGACGATGTTCGTACACTTGGGTTTTGAGATAGAAAAAAAATCGCACGGGTTCAAATCTGGTGAACGCAATGGCCACTCAATGTCACCACGTAAAGAGACAATATGCACGGGAAACATTTTTCGCAAAATGCTGAGTGACCTAAAAAGCGGTGGCCGCATCTTGTTGAAACCACACATTATCTTGTTCATACTCATTAGAAAAAATATACCGTTCAATTTCGGCCGAAGAAAGTTGTCAAGCATCACACAATAACGATTAGAGGTCGTAAAGAAGTACACATTTTCCAGTCCTTTTACGGTCTTAGGGTTGACCGGTGGGCACTGTTTTTAGTGCTGAAACTGTTTGTTTAAAAATTGGAAACCCAATTTTGAATAGTTTTACGGTCGAGGACGGGATCATGTCGACCAAGCGCGAACCAAACACGAAACGCACGCTGTGTCGATATCAGTGAACCGCCGTTTTTAATAAATTCCTCGACAACAAACGCACGACGTTCTCCCGAACAAACCATGATAAGTACTAATAATGACATAAAATAAGCTTTCTATCGAAGTAGTAAATTCCATTAGTTTATCTCAACCCGAACCCTCAACCTTAGTAAACTAGAGAGTTATTTCTGACGCACAGTGTATATAAGAAAACCCAACAAACCTAGTCTAACCTAACCTAAACAAGACATAACAATATTACTGTCGTATGATGATGGAAAAAAAAATGGTAATAATACATATGCATATCCGGACGCGGCTGCAATCGTATTGGACGGATCTTAAGGAAACCGTGCCGCGACTAGGGGACGCTCAACGTTATACTCACTGTTGAGCCTGGAATGTTTCCTGGCCGGTTTTTTAGCCACGGGCACGTGCTCGACGCTCTCGTCGTAATAATCCTGTTGGTCGTCGTAGTCGTCTACGTAATAATACTCGTACACCGGTCTGCGCCTCCGGTACGTCGGCCTGCGCTTCCGGCCCTGCGAGAATCCCTGCGCGAATCCCGGCGGCATGGCCCGGCGCCCGTCGTACGGCATCTGCTGCTGCTGCTGCTGTTGCTGCTGTTGCTGTTGCTGCGGCTGCTGTTGCTGTTGCTGCGGCTGCTGCTGGTACTGAGGATAAAACGGTTGTTGTTGCGGTTGAGGTGCCGGAGTCGTGGACGTGGAAGTGGTAGTCGTCGAGACGGTAGTAGTTTCCGCGACTTTGTACAGCGCTTCGTTTCTGCAAATCCGAATATTCGATTTTGAGTAAACGAAAAATATTTATTAATTGTCGTTATTTTTTCTTATGAGTTTTTTTTTTTTAGTTAAAATTTGCTCGCGGTATTCACAGGAGTGCGCCGGCGCTCGATTTCGTCTAACTACAGGGAGACACCATTGTCTAAAAAAAAAATATTATGAACCACTGGTATAGAATATTATTATTTTTGCAATAATAATGTGCACGATCGGATTGATCTCGCTATATATTTTCTAATATACGAAAACTCGACCGCTGTACGATAATATTTCTCAATCGATAAATTCTATAATACGCGCGTACTCGAAAACATAATAATTGTTATGACCGCGTAACAATATAATAATACGAATAGTTTAATTTTTCTTTATTTTCTCCCCCTTTGATAGGTCGGCTCACGTACGTCTTTTAACCACGGGCCGCGAACAATAACCGAAACTATATGTATAAAAAAAAAACCTTATGCATGCGTGTATATCAGCGGTTCCCAAACTTTTTAGCCGAGGAATGGAAATTTGGGGGGCTCCGACGTTTAAAGAAAACATAACGCTCGATTTGTTTTAATTTATTTTTTTTTTCCACTCGGTAAAACTCTTGATGAACGAGGTTTTCGTACATTTTTACGGGACCGAAACAACCAAAAATGCGCATAGAAAAAAAGAAAAAATTCTAATAGAAATAATTATCAACAGACGACGTTCATGACGATTGGAGCAAACGACTTCTGGTCGAAAAGTGATTTACACACACCAGTGGTTCTTCCACAAGGTGTTCCATTACAATTTAAAAACCAGTGGACAAAAATCCATAAAATAAACGAAATTTTTAGTTTGGTCGTCTTAACATTTTGATTTTTATCGATTTCTAAAACACGACAGTATATAATACGTTTTAGGTTATTTTGTCGGTTTATTTTTGTATACTTATTTATTTTACGGCTGTGTTCCGCAAAAATCGTATAAAATGTTCTGTCATTCGAAAAAAGGTTAAGAACCGCTGACACGGACAGAAAAGGAAAAAAAAACATCGTAGTAAAACCAATAATAATGCATTTCTCGTTTCGATTAATCATTATTTTTTTTTTTTTTTGTATTTTTTTATTCGTATTGTGTCCCCGGAACCAACCGGCTCGTGGTGCCCACCCCTGGGCGCGCAGTTCCGGGACCACCGGTGCAAATTATCCGTATAAAACCAGCGGTATCCGAATCGCTGTTTTATTAATTGTATTCGTGTGACGTCACCTGCTATAGTACTTGGCCGAGTTCGGGCAGTCCACCTGGGACACGAAATGGCAAATGAACGTCTTTTGATCGAAAGCGGTGTAGTTGGCGCACAAAAAGTCGAACCTCGTGCCGAACAGGCAGTGGTGGTACAGCTGCAACAATGTAAGGTGCGCGCGTTATTACCATTATTATTATTATTATTACTGTCCATTATTTGTTGCCTATTGTAAAGTGTATAACTATAACCTGGCCGGTTATATAATATCGTGTGGGATGAGTGAGGAGTGGATGGTAGGGAAAGGGAGGGAAACCGTATGTTACACGCGTCTTCGGTTTTGCCGGGCGAGTTCGCAATCGCGACACCGGTAGCGCTACTATACGTATAATATCTATGGTTTGGCGGCGGAATGGAATGGCCGGTACCTGGAAAATGGAAATTTTCAATGTAACTATGAAAATACCACTTGATTTTATTCTCGATAAACAGAATCTAGAAGAAAAAAATACGTTACATAAAGATCGTACCGCCCGCCGGGTGATGGAATTTTTGATTTCGTTGGGAAAAAAAAGTCGGGTGGCCCGGACTTCGATATCCCAGCACGAATTCGGTTACCACTCTCCTTGGTCATCCCGGTTGTCGGTGCGTGTCGTTATCACAGACAAAACGCAAAAAAAAAAATGAAAATCACTTTGTTCACGTTAGTTTTTTAAATGCTTTATTTTAAAAATGTTCAAAATGCCACTTATTTCTTGTTCTTGTGCCACTGAATTGCTCAAATAATTCTTTATGTGCTTTAGGTTTGAAACTGAAACCGCAAAAATTGACACCCGTGATATTCAACCAGGGGCTGGGAATGGTGGACAAGAATCTTTCGCATATGAAACTTTTTCATCGTCATATTTATTAAGTAATTAAGTACGGACAGGGGGGGGAAGGAAGGGAACCGGGAAAATCCCGACTTGCCGATAGCGGGCCCCACAATCCGGCATTGGTTACGATCGGTTTAATAAATACCTGACATTTGTGAGGCATGCTCGCGTAAAAACCGTCGTGTAACCCATCGCACTTGAAGTCGATCTCCTCTGGCACCGAATTCAGGAACGGATAGTCGGTCAGGTTGTATCCGTTTAGCTCTCTGGGCAGGTTCGGATCGTGCACGTAGTCTATCTGCGGTATGCCCGTCAGCGTTGGCTTGGCGGTTGTGGTCACGTTCGGTTCGACTTGTTCCCCGTTTTCATCCAATTCAACCAGTTCGTCTTGGTCCTGAACAAGGGTTTGTGCAAGCGTACACAACGTTTTTAAACACTCGGAAATCGTTTTCATATATTATTATTATTATTATTTGTGTCGCCAATCGTCGGGGGGGGGCGAAATTTTAAACGACTTAGGGGGCGGCAAAGTTTTAACCAATATAGATGGACAAATTAGGTATTAGGAATTATATTAACACCCTATAAATACACGTTGACAACATCATTACTTGCATTTTCTATATTTTACACTGGACGGCGAATAAAATCACCGAGTACGTATCTCTTCGTAATGAGCGTTTCGTTAAAAAATAAAAAAATGAATGTGTTGGTCATTTTCTTAAGGGCGGCATAATTTTTATGTGCCCCGGGGCGGCGACATACATACCTTTACGCTCTAATAATAACCACTGGTAATATTAAAGGTAGGTGGTGGATGCATTTTTTATGTTTTTTTTTTACTTCGATAACATTATATAAATATTATTCACGTGCCACGCCCAGTAACGATTTCCGCCGACATTAAAATAATATCGCACGTTTATACTGCACTCGGGTGTACGTCGTACTGTATTTTATTATTATAGTTCACCGAAATACCAAGATAAGTGTATTCGATGAAAATGTCAAATTTCTACGATTATTAATCACTGAACTCCACCGAAACCCGTTATCGTGTAAATATTTCCTAATTCCGACGCTTTATCCTGTCGTTTTCCCATTGTCAACTAAAATAATAGCAAAATAACAAAACAAAAAAAAATGATCTAGAGACAATTCTCTACCAGAAACCTACCCCCGGAGCAAAAATATCCAATAGAAATGTACAAACGACAGAAGAAAAAAAAATCGTTATACGCTCATGAATAGTTCAAAAGGTGTAGAACGGTTCGGCGTAGAGGGAAACGGAGAATAAACTGGGCCGTACGATCCAAAGCAGAAATGGATGAAGCCAATTGGCATTGAGGATTGGCAAATATAATCGTAGTATATCTTTATGATTTAATATTATATGACGAGTAAAAAGTAAATATAGCGGCTAGTATACATGGAAATGCGAAGAACGTAAAAAAAAAAAATAGGTATGAATGAATACGAAACAAATACAAGACTAAAACGCAGGCGAGTATAATAATAATTATTGCGCTCCGAGTATCGAGAAAATATCGAAAATTACGTTATTTAAATGTTGATTAATGTTTATTTACCGCTGACAAAAAAAAAAAAAATAATAATAAAATATCGTATTCTTATATTTTTTATCCAAACAACACAGCCGTATACCCATAGAATATCACAACTACCGAGGCCGTTTATTTCTGAATAGACAACGATTACATTTCGCAGTATAGCAATGTTATTATATTATTATTATTGTACTGCGTCAAATGCGTTTTTGATGGTGTTATTTTTCAATATGTATAACGGGTGCACAGTTGCACATACGAGTAACAGAACAACCTCGACATTTTTAAACACTCTATAAAATAATAGTAACGTACCGGAATTTTTTTGTCCGCTTTCGCTCTCGCTTGGAGCACAACGGCGGACCCGCGTAGCGCGTTCAGCTCCGCTACGAATACGGACCACGTCAGTAAACCTGCAAATTAAAACATAAAAACAAAACCTCGTTAATTCCACTTTTCGACGGTGTAATTAAAATACGCTAAAAACGCAACAATACGATAATTCGTCTACATTTTATTGCCCGGTTATTATTGGACCGCGAATATAAATATTATAAATTATATTTTTAAAAGGGCGCCCGAATGTATAACACGTACAAATACACGAGTATATAACATTTATTATAATTATATTGTTATAAATATCTCCGTGGTTAAATACAACATTTTTCTTTCTTTTTTTTTTAAAAAAAGAAATTTAAAACTATTCGTACGGGCGATTATTTTTTCCACAGAGGGCAGGGCACATTATGTATTTCAATGTTCCTCTTTTCTGACGAAACTTTTCAATGATTTCACGATTTTTATTTTTATTATTTTTTTTTTTTTTATTATATAAATGGCATACATCAGCGGCCAAATTACCGGATTCGATAATAAAAAAATTGTTTAAAAAAAAGTGGCTCAATCACGGGGTTTACCCGTTTTCAATGTAAAATTTTAGTGGTCCGATTACCGGACGCCCGTATAATAATATTTGCCACTATTTAAGTAATAATTTCACTGAATATCAGACATAAGTGTTATTTCAACTAATCAAATAGTCTAGTAACAACAATTATATTGTAATTTTAAATAAATTGTATAGGTAAGTAACATAGCAATATGCAGCGGTCGAATAATAATTCTCTATAAAATATTGTACAATTGGATCATTTTTCTCTTTCTCACTCTCTCTCTCTGTCTCTTATTAATAAATCTTTAATCTCTAGTAGAGAATACAGTTGAGAGAATATACACAGTAAAAACAGAAACGCAGTTTTCAAGTTGTCACACGTTTTTAGACGACTAAAAGAATTAGAATTCAATTAGACTAATCGTCGTTCATCTATGTATATAGCGATTGTGTGTGATAACGATAAAATTATGAAAATAGTCGTTTGGAATTGTTATATATTCGCTTCCCGAACTTACTCGTCGACTTTAAAATCGAGAGAGCAATACAATTCGCGATCCTTCTTATTAGATTACACTAAATATATAGACAATATATGTTATAATCGTGCGCGTGTGTTTGTTAATAAAAAAAATAATATAATCGATTTCACCGAATCTTCGTTACCATAATGTTAACATTCATCGGATGACCAGTTTTAATTCGAGTAACGAAAGTTAACGACATTATTAACGCCGGTTATTGTATAATGTCGAAGAAAACAAAAATAAATCGTGTGCCAACAAATCGATATTTCCTGTAATGTAAAAGAATTGTTTTAAACCATTCACCAAACGATTACAAACAGTTTGATTGCAGAGCTCATCGTCGTAGTATTACGATATAATCAAAGATGCCTATAGGCCAGGACCTGATTTTTTCTGTAATTTTCCGTATTACACACTTTTTATTTTAAACCATAAAATCGTAGTCACAAAATAATATTTGCCCCTATACCCTTAAATACAGTAAATTCAATATTTTGTTCTTTCATTTATACTCGTTTAAAAACAAATATTACCCGGTTTAAACTTTATCAAGGAGAAATCTATGGGTAAAGTAAGAAGTAAACTTTAAAAAAAAATATCACATATTATCAAATACATTGTGTACTTTTCCCAATTCCTTATTCCAAATCAGTAAAATAATTTTAACAAGTTATAAAATATCATAATATCTCAGTCATTAGTCACTAGATATTTTATAATTCCGTATTGCACACATTGTGGCGTATTATACACAAAAATAGACTCCGATATAGGCACAGTTAAGAATTTTAACAAATAGTAATATTGTAATAAATAAGAATCGAATGTATTAACGTCGGATAAAATATTTTTATATAAGTACCTCCTATATGAATTAACCAAAGCCATTACACCACAAGTTCGATTAGGCGCCTAGAAACGGTAACTATATAAGATGTATGATTTGATTTTTTTTTTTATTATTATTATTATTATTATGTAACGACGGTGTCCATATATTACACGTTTTCGATTGTCAATATTTCGAATATTAATGCAACAAACGCTGGGCAATTATACTGCAACGAACCAGTTTTGAAGGGAAAAAAAACCCACAAGCTCGGAAACGCCCAGACGCACTCTTGTTTCGTTTCCTGAACAAAACGTGACGCTGGGCATTGCAACATAATATACCACGACTACTAAAAATAATAAGAAACTGGAAATTATTAGGCACCGAAAAACACTACTGTGTACCCAGATCTATATCGCGTCTACAGAGATCATGTAACTTTTTTCTATATATACTGTAAGGCGGTTGTTCTGGATATAAATGAAGGAAAACAAATTCAGATATTCTGAAATCCGTACCCCCCCCCAATTTTATTAATTACCATAAGAATGTTGTTTGTGATAAATCCTGTCATGATGTTCCAACCCCTTTCCGTGCCGATAGGGGTTGAATCAAGAAGTAAATACACAGAGGGTAGTTTCATAATTATTCGAGTTAAATTTGTAATACAAAGCAATTAACATAAAACATGTATAAAACGTTTATCGTAGAGTATATAATTGTCTATAAAAAATGTGTTTACGGTGTATTACAAATATCAATTATTTTCTAAGATAGATCAGTAATATACTTATGTATAAGCGGTCGATACGGTCCAAAAGGACGACTGCCGCACTCGGTTATAACTCACGAAGGCGTGCGAAAATTTGTTACGATTGTGCGAGGGGGAGGTGACTTTGCCTCTATACTCCCTAAAAAATATCCAATTTATATTTCGTTTCTACTATCGCTTAAATCAGTAATATTAATATTATTATTTTTTTTATTAAATTAAAATTCCGTGTTATACACCGTCTAACGTAACCGTTAAATTGTTATGGTTTGTGATAATATAGTAGAGGTATACACAGGATAGATTACTGTCAGTACTACTGTTATCACTTATCAGTTTTACATCCTTATTCGTCTTTGTTTCAAATGTTAAAAACAACTAAAAAAACTTAAATTAGAATCTCTTCATTAAAAGTAACACTCAGGCCCTGGTGGACCTAGTTGCGTCACTGCGTGTACCTACTAATGATGTGACATAAATTCGGATTATCCGAAAATCCAGATTTTCAGATATTGAAATCCAAAAATGTAAGTAAAATCCGAATTTTTTTATTTTTATAAGTAAAACAACTTATTTGTCAAATCAGCTGGTAATATTTTATATAAATTATAGAGTGTAATACGTATAGTTTTTTTTGTTGTACTTAAATTAATTCAAGAATATAAAATTATAATTTTAAAAAACCGAAATTTAGATTCAGATAAAAATCCGGTTTACAATAAATGTCGGATTTAAAATTTCGGAATCCGAAAATCCGGATTCTCGAACATCGGCAAATCCGGATTTTTCCCATCACTAGTACCTACTTATTATATTATTTATACTGATTTAATTTTTTTAATATTTTTTTTACTGTTGTGTCTGTAGATACGTTTTCCCCCTTTGGAAGATTCCTCGCGGGTGCGACCGTCCCCTCTACACACCGCTGATGACACGGACCGCGGAAAAAAATGCGCGTGCGTCTCAAGCTCGAATTAATTTCTCATGTCGAAATCGACCATTACGTAGCAAAATATTTCATATCCATGTACAATATAATATGTTATACGGGTACTTATAAGGAAAAAAAAAATGAAATTATGATAAGTAAAAAATAATATATAGGTATCGAAATGGCACAGTGCGTGCACTTGAAACGCCTAAAATATCCTATGTACAAATACGATTATTGTAATATACGTATATTCACCGAATCACCTCTATATAAGGTATTTTTTTTTTCTTTCTCGTCTGCGAGTATTAAGAAACCGATTTACTGTGTGTCCGATTTTCGGTCATTAACCTTTTTTTTTTTTCAATGGCAAATTTGTTTTGTTATTTTGCTTATTACTGCCGGTCCAAACACGCTTATATTTATCTTGATCTTATTACACGAAATACTATACAAAGTTTATACGTATTTGTGTTTTTTAAAACATTCCGTTTTAAATTTAATGCGAAAATACAGTTGCTTTTTTACGTATTCACATACATTCATTGTTCGGGTCTATAGGACAAATGGTCGTAGGGAACAATTCGGGCGGGACGCCAAAGACAAAGAAAACAATAATACATTAATACGATTAAATAAATGACAAATTATTATTATAATCTCAGTATTATTTGTCAAGCATTTCTAGTCGGATTATTTGTCTTGGCGCAATATTTTTTTAAATACTTAATTATCAGATTGAATTCATCAAACAAAGGGGATATTTTTAATCCGTTTTCGAGTGGAATAGCCTATATATAATATTTATTACATTACAATAGATTTTAAGTGGTTTTTTTTTATCTGTACCAAGTAATAACATTTAATTTCAACGAGTTTTTTTATATTTGAATTTAATTATTTTTGGCGGCCCTATAGCGTCCAGGTCGATTTTTTGCGACTTATCTGTTGACTCCCCGGTGTAATGTTTCGCATAGGTAAAACACACCTACGTCAAATCGATATTTAACGCACAATATTTTAAATCTCCCGTTACCTATCGAAATCGATAGTTTTTATTATTTTCACCGATACGCCTCAATCGCCACTGTCGCCAAATAATATCGACCGTAATCGCGTATCACGAATTGGTATGTAATATATGTAACGTCAATGGAAAGTTTCGAATCGATTGACTTTCATAAGGTAATAATCGATGAATAATACCCGTAACGCACGTAATTGTGCGTGTTAAGTAGTAGGTTTACGAGATGTACACGGAATACATGTGTTATATTGGCGTTTGTATTTATGTATATTATGATTACGGTGACCGGCCGATAGAACAAATGTTTACGTGTTTAAATTAAATAAAATATACGTAATATGATTTTCACATTTTATTTTTTAATTATTTATTTAATCTTAGGTTTAACGCTTAAAAAGAGCCCACTGCACCGCGGTGGATACATTTGGAATCCGAATCGTTTTACTCGAGCCCAACACAATTCATTAGGTACTGTCGTTTATATTGAACTAAACGCTAAATGATACTAAACTGTCGAAACAAAATTTTTGTTTATTTATCTTTTCAATCTCTTTTTTTTTTAAACGGGACTCTCTTCCTCGTGACAACTAAATTAAATAGGTGTAATAAATGACAATTGTTATTTTTTTTTTTCATTTAAATCACTGAGGTAATCTCGAACAAATCAACAAAAATAATTAGGTTTTCATACTAAAAATATCATTAACCCCGTGTAAGCCACTTTTTGACAGTTAAATTCCGGAATATAAAACAGGCTTTGTTACTCAGGGTTAGTGTAGTGTGGAAAACTTTTATTTTAACGTAAACGCAAATCTACAGTCCTCTTTTTATTATCTTTTTTCAATTTTCCATACCGTTCTAAGCCTTTTTAGAGTACAACACGCCGATTCCATTCGAAAGACTTTTTCCGATCGGATCAAATATAACATGGTTCCAAAAAGCAATAAGTAAGGCGATGCTTTGTTTGAACCATTTGTTGTTCTAAAACAAACCAAACAAATTCTGAATAATTTTTTATATAACATATATATATATATATATATATATATTTCCGAAATAGTGTCGTTTATGTTTAATAAAATAAAATATATTGCTTCAGAATTGCGAAAGTGCACCTAGGCTAAAAATAACTACTCTTCCCGCCGAATATCGTCAAAACTTAAATTCGATATTCACATAGACTACAATGTAAATGTTTTGGACCCCCCCCCTATTCCGAAAAAAATTCCTGGATACGATCTTGCCCCTCACCCTCAAAAAAAAATCCCTTAGGCCCTGAATATCTAACAAAGAAACGTTTATTTTTTTTAATTTCTAATAAATTAATAAAATAATTACATTGTATTATGCTAACACATTCACGGAAACGATTATAATAATTTTAATATCCATGTTTAAATCCCCGCGTATATAATTATGTTTTTGATGTTAATTTTGTTTCTTTTTTTTTCCTTTACAGGTACGGGTATTAATTGTTTTAGTTCCAAGTACTATTAACAATTAAATACTCGAGCAATAGGTTAGCAATGGAGTATATCGTAAAGAACCTGTGTATAATATCAAACCTCATCCGAACGATTTTCGAACAGATTAAATATGCATAATAAAAATAATAAAAAAATTCATTACGACGAATATACTTTTCATTATACTCGTATTATCTCTATCGGTATTGTTATTATTAAAATAATAATATTAATGGAGTCATGCACGCGCTTTGTAAAATATAAACCGAAAAAAGTATATTCAAGGACCATTTTTTTTTTTTTTTTTTTTTTTTTTTTTTTTTTTTTTTTTTTTTTTTATCATTATAGAATTTTTTTTTATCTTATTGGTATAATACGGATACCCCGCGTACCTACTATAATATAATATATGCGAGTAAATAATAATAATATTACGTATACGACGTGAAGTTTTTTTAACGATATTTTGCAACACGTCATTTTTACACTACGATTTTTATACATACATGTCTCGTATATAAGTAAACTACCTATACCTAACCAATACATAACGTAATGTAATTAAATTTCTACTTTTATAGATTGAAAAGTGCCATCGAATATATTTATTTCAAAATTGCAAAATTGCATTTATTGTTATTTTGGTATTCATTTTCAACGGTCAATTTTCCAAATAGAAATAAAAAACACGAATCAAACCAATAAATTACAGATAATGTAATACAAAAACGTATTGTTTTACCCTGCGAATACAATAAAATATATATATTGTAAAACCTTTTTATAACGGAATCTCTTGGGACCAGCATATTTATAGAGAGGATGAAAAAAAAAACTTAAGTTTCCAGAATCTATATGCGTGTTAAAAAAAAATATATTTGAAGTACATAAATATTTCGTTTAACGTAATTTTATACTTTATGAATTTGTATTTAAATGTGTTCTGTGTATAATACTAAAATATTAAAAATAAGAACTATAAGAAAAAAAAAACATATTGCATATTTCCTTTATTATAATTAAGAAAAATAATTTGAAATAATTGACTGTTTTTTGTGTTTTAGGGGCAACACATTCAGCACATGCTCGTGCTCCGAGTTTGAAATTTTAGCTGAAAACTTTTGTAATTCGTCTAAATATGAGCTAATGATAAAGTTCAGATTACGTTATTTCCAATACATTACATATAGTATTTATCTTTGTTTTCCGTCATAGGGAGTATTTTTACTAATTAAATTACGAAAATGTTTCCGTTTATTAGTGGTTCCGTCTTATAGAGGTCAATTTCACTACTATTTGATCCGGGACTATTGACATTTTACGTCATAAAGAGGATTCCGTCTTATAGAGGTTATTATTTTGTTTCGTAAATATACAAACAAAGTTACTTTTTTTTTTTTTAGATATTAAAATTATAAATATATGAATAATTATAATAGCATGCAACTAATATGTAAATTAATAAGTAATAACTTATACCGAACTAAATAAATAATATTAAAGTATTTTAACATTTCGACGATTGTAAAAATTTTATTTTGTGTCTGAATAGTTTTCTGTGAAGTATTTTGTTCGTCGACAGGTTAAAAATTAAATCGTTATCTACCTTTTTTTATTTTATTATTTAAAAAAATATATTATACGCCGCGAGAGTATCGGTAAAAATTGCGAGCGCCTTTAAAAAAAAAAAACGTTTGTTTTAAATAAAAAAATCTACCGGTTTTCAATATTACACACATATATATATATTTTGTTTTTTTTGGAGGAATCCAAATATCTATAACGCGCAAGTGTCTTATTATTAACCGAAATTGAGTTAAAACAATAATTAATCGGCCGGTGTTTCAACCGCAGAATATTCTATTCTACCGCGCGTATTATACGAGGACAATAGCCCGCGGCGTTTATTATTATTATTAGGTTGCGTCAACCAGGTCGTAACACGAGCCGCATAGTCACGAACGTATTTATTTGCAATTTATAAACCAGATTTGAGATTACAACAAACGTACGATTATACACGTAGATTTAATCAATGACCATATAATATAATAATATAAGTAGAGTAATACATATACGTATATAAGTATAATACTACATATATGTATATACGTATGACCGCCGTAGTTTATATAGTTTTTTTTTTTTTTTTATATACTCGACGGTAAAATATTAAATCAAAGTTACGCAACGGATTATTAGGAAAACTGAACAATTAAAATACCGGTCAAGTGTATTACTACACGCTCGCAAATAGCATTGTGCGCACTGTATAATATAATAAATGTGATATTAGGTCGTATACTATCGGTATATGATTTTCCTCTTTGTCTCGGCAAACGGATTTAATATCCGGCAGATATTTCTCATGATTCCATTTGGTTCCTATACTATTTTTGTCCACAAACGAACGACTTCAAAACGGACAACGCCCCGCTCCAGCGTGACTTTCACAAAACGCATCGATACTTTTTTCAAGGTTCTTCCTGTATTGGTAAAAAAAATGTACGCCTTTATGAAATGCGATACAATTATATTAATAATTATATACGTTTTATAAATCGAATTGTTCCTATACGTATAGTGAAACGAATAAAATAGTAAAACCATAAATAATAAAATTAATTATATTCAAATAAACATCGTATGACTTGAAGAAAAAAAAAAACGTAATACCTACAGGCTATTATACTGTATAATAATACCTCGCAATAACAAAATACTTTTTTTTTATTTTACCAGTACGTAACCGCTCACCGAAACTTCTATCGGATGACAATATCCCCCATATGAGTGTTTGTCGAGGGGAGATTTCACTGTATAGCATAGGTCACGTTTGATAAAATGTAATTGATTCGTGATTTTTTTCTATGACACTTGAAATACATTTTTACGTTAGATTATATGTTTGACAACAGACGAATCTTCCCTAAAAAAATACCCGCCAATATTCACGCAAAACGTGTCCCATAACTCGATATATAATAATAAATAATAATGCATTATCAAATGTACTTACATATTGTCAGCTTGCAAATAAATATAATTTTGAGCCGTCTCATTTCAGTCTGAAAAAAATAAAACAAATCGTACATTAGGATTTGTCATTATAAAAATAATATTATCAAATAAAAATGTACAAGAATGAAATCGATTGTGCATATTTATAAAAAAATAAAAAAGCCTAAGTTTCCACATATTATTGGCAGACAATCGTATTGATTAAATTCAATAGGGGAGATCCCCCCCCCCATGACATTTTTGACCAATTTCCAGATAATGCATTTGGAATTTATGATTATTATAACAATAAATTATTATAATTTGGGAATTGAGGGGACGGGGAATCCCTCTAAAGTTTGTAGCTTCTGGATAAATACATATCTTCCCCTTCTTCCGAGACAAAATTCTAAATACGCCTGCCACTGATCAAGTTACAAGAGCGTGTTTGTTTCATAATATATATATATTGATATTTAAAAATTGTAATTACACAGTGATGGGTACTTTACATATTATGTTATCTTCTATTTGTAATTACGAATATGACATAAATTTAAATACATTTTCTATATAATTTTTTTATTTCATTACATAAAGTAAATAGTTTAAGTTATTGGTAAACGTTATGAAAAAGTTTAAAAGAAATTTGAATTCGTTTAGAATCTGGCAAAATATTATAAACGAACATACAAAAATCATTAAATATGCATATAGGTAGTTGATTTTAAACCAGTCGACGGAATTGTCAAATAAGGTTTAACGACATATTTTGTATAAAATTCACATCGCAAATCAATATTTCGCCATAAACAGGAGGCCGTCATATACTTTTTTTTTATATATATATACGTATATTATAAATACGTAATCGACGAATAAATTACGATTCACTAAAAAAAAATAAAAAAATAATTTTTATCAGTATGGCGTAATAATGTAAATAAATTAATATTGGTAAATAAGTATAGGTTTTTCGTATAATAAGCGAAAGATCGTGGAGCCGATTGGTAATATCGAATATATTTTATGGAATCAATAACAAAATAATTGCCATACGAACATTGTACAAAAAAAAAAAAAAAAAATTATCAAAATCGCATTACGTAAATACACACGTTGTTCTTAAGCATGATAAAATGTAAAACATATTAATAAATAAACGACCCCGAAACCGTTCTACCGTAATATGCTGGGAAATTTAACGAAATTTATTTATTATCGTCGCGAACCTAATGGATTTATCGTCGCCGGGGCAAAAAAAAAAAAAAAAATACTCGGGCACTTGTAGTAGACCGTTTTAATATAAATATTTCGCGTTTGCATTTGGCGGAGACTTTTACATCCAAACCGATTATGCTCGTCGCACGTTACGCCGCCACCGCCGCCGCTTTTCATACGAAACCGTTCACGTCATAAGCGCATATCGTAAGTCTCGTACAACAAACGGGGTATTATATTGCATAAGTCGTGTTGTATCGGTCGTAAATCAAAAACTACACGCTCACGAGGTCTGGAGTACTGACTGGCTATTATATCAGAATCGTTTTACCAAAAATTATAATATATATATATATATATATATATATAAATAAAAAAAATTCTGTAATAATATCCGACCGAACACACGCCGCGCCAGTTTTAATCGACCCGGTCCAGAAACCCGTTTTTTTTTTTTCTTTTTTATCATATATATTATTAATATTATTGAATTTGCAATATCTATATATATATACTACTTGGGTGTGACCGTTACAACCTTGACGTATGGTCTAAACCAACCTCGCGCAAGACAGGATATTATGCGGGGGAATCGAACGGAGAAGGAACGGCCGAATAGAACCGGAGCGTACACGACGGAGAGGAAAAAAACAACGATAAAAACGCCACCAGTTTTGTTATATTTTTTTTTTTTCAGCTCACGCCGCCGTAGCCCAATTACTACCTTTTTTTTTTTTTTTCCTTCATTTTTTTTTTTTTAGAATACGTCGGGCAGACCCCGCCGTCGTCGTCCATGTAGTACACGCGACTGTTTAATCTCGTTTCGTGAAACACTACAATATTAATAATATATTATCGCGTGTGTGTATTATTATTATTATTATTATTATTCACACTGTTCTAGCGTCTATATAATAAAATATTGTGTGTTTGAACTGCACGGGTATCTATTATTTATTTATTTATTTTTTTTTTTTTTTTACTATAAAGTAGTAGGAGGCGGCGGTATTTGTATACTATATGTATTATTATCATTACTATAGTACGTGTTTGTCTGCGTGTCCGCGCACGAGCCACAGGTGTGGATATATTTTATTATTGTATTTTTTTTTTTTTTTTTTTTTCTGCCGCGCCGTTATGGTCCGTTGTGGTTGCGGAAAATTCGAACGGTTTTTCGCCGGTTATATTACGAAATTATCGATATCTATTGCGATAATTACTATTGTATATATATAAATATTTTTTTTATTATTATTATTATTATTATAACGTGTGCAGGTGTAACCTATAAATACATACACGTTCGCTTCGACGCGCTATATACAGCGTAATATAATATTAATATAAAAATGCCGCGCCGAAACAAAATTTCTAGTCGTTAAAAACGGATTGGAATAATATAATATATTATTGTTTATCTTTTATTTTTTTTATACCGAATACTTTAGCGTACACGTTTCTTTTTTTTTTTTTTTTTGCGGAAACAAACCGTTACACTAAAACAATACGATTTAATTATACGATTAATCGGCGTCTGCACACCATTTAGTGGATAATCGCAGAGGAACTAAAAAAAACCAAGCAATTTGTATAAATCACGAGAAACGATCGATTACCAACGAAAGGGTAAAACCTTTAAAAAAAATATAAAGAGACGATTCGTTTAGAAAATAATCGATACCATAAAGATCCAATACGAATTTTCGTAATGTATTTAAGGTCTGAAGAATTGTACGTCAAAAATAAAAAAACAAATTTTACTTTTTCATAAAACGTTGAGATTAAATCGCGTACCGTTGGTAATTAGGGCCAGTCGAGCTCAAATGTTTGCAACGCTAGTTTTGGATATTTTAGAACGAATTCCTAAACTGACTGACGAAAAAAAACCATTTTTAAACACGCGAGCAAAGCTACCCAGTATTGCTCAATATAGGAAAAATAAAGGATGGAATTTGGAGGCGACTGTTTTGCCCCCGGGACGGAATTTGAACGTTTTAACGGTCGCTGGACGGAATTGGGCAACACCGTGCGGAGAGGTAGGGCTCACCTGCAGTGCGGCGCGTACGTCCTCCGGCTTGTTATAAATTATGAATAATAGTCGCTTAGGTTACCAGCTATAGAATTTACTGTAAGGTATTTTCACTAATGACTAATCGTGTATACTTACTAGATTTATACCTACGGGTCGTTTGCCATTAAAAATACATATCGTATGTTCACTTGTACGCCATTTGTTACGACTTTACACACGATGCATACGCCACGCCGGCGCCGCACATGACGAAAAGAATAATACGTTTTTCGATCACGGGGTCGGAACGGTCCAAACGATTTTATGTACTCGTAATAATACGATAATATTATACAGACGATCAAAAGGAGCTTTCACATTTTTTACACGTTGGCCGACAGGTACACGACGAAAAAAACGCGGTTACCTTATACTACTCGTATAAAAAAATATGCAGTTTAGTATAATATTACACTGTACATGCGCGAGAAGATTAATTAAAAATTGATTTTAAAAAAAAAGTATATATATATATTATAAATATAATACCATTATTTCTCGTGTGTAGGGCGTTAGTAATATGTATGGACAATATTCGATTATTAGTATAAATATATAACGAAAAACAAAACGTTACAGTTATATATGTTAACAAATAAAGTATTATTATTTATTTATAAACTCAATTCATTAACCGTTTAGAAAAGAAAGTGAAATAAAAAACAAAAAAAAGAAAACTTTCAATATTCTTATTCGCATCATAAACACATTAATTAAAAATGTGTAAAAAGCATAAAATATGAATTGTTTATGAAAACGATTACGACGGAACAGATTATTTTATTTGTTATAATTAACTAGGTATTATCTTATAGCATAATATACGAATCGTAATACCGTCGCGTTTCAAAAATTTTTTTTTTTAAATAATAAAATGTAAACTACATTACTGTATAAAACTCTATTAGACATATAGTATTACAAGTACAATCAAAACTAACTTTTAATTTTTTTTTTTTTTATTATCTATTATTATACTTTACAGAGTTTTGATATTTGTATGTTGCTATAAAAACAATTTACAATGTACCTTTTATCAATTTTTCGAGCATTTTTGAGAAGCCTAAAAGAATTTTATTCACATAAAACTAAAAGCCAATTTCCAATGACTCGAAAAAGCCAGAATGTTTTTGAAAATTGCACCACGTCTAGAAAGTGATAATAAAAATATTTAGTGAAAGTTTCAGGTGTCTACGATTATTTTTTATAACTGAATTATAACTAAATTAACAGCAAACGTTATTGCGTTATTCCCCGGTTATTTGTCCATCGGTTATCGGGAAAACTACGTATATTATTAAATAGCCACCCCAAGACATCGACCAGATACGATTCGCTACCAGAAATCGCCTCTGAAGTTGACGATCGAAGCGGCGAGTTTATAGTAGAAAAGTTGTTGAGTAAAAAAAAAAAAAAAATAATAACAATATTAATTTTAAAAATGGAGTTATATTTGGGTCAGGTTAGATTAGGCACGATCGAAATTACATGTTTAAACAAGTTCATTCGACTTAAATCACGATACCGTGTTCAATTAGTATCGCACCGTGTCTATTTTTAACCGACACGTCTTTGTTGCTTACAAGCATCGAATATTTGGTTTGTACAAATATCTTTATAGCTATAAAAACCTATAAGTTTACTACTGGTAGTACAACTCAAATGTACCCGGATTCTGTTATGAGTATTACTCAACACGTACCTAACTACGTATATAATACTCTCTGCGTATGAAAATCGAATATATTTATATATAATATTCGTAATAATTATGTTATTAATTATTCAACGCGACAACGGAATGTATCGAATGTATACGGTCCGATATCGATTTACTGAAATTAATCCAAATACTCGAATATTTAAATAATACCGATAAATTCGATTTTGATACTATACAAATTACAAATGCACACGGTAGGTATATATTAAAATATTGGGTAATTTAAAACGAATACATAAATATATTGTCCAAAGACAGATTTAACCGCCAAGCCAAAGGCGCAACTATAGTCGAATTTTTTGAGGAAGAGCTATAGTCCCAAACAAATGTAAGTACTTCACCGCTTTGAAAATCTAATGTTGCAATAATGTAGTGGGTTTTGTATACCCATTTTTCCTACGGCAAATTTCAACTCTGAAATATCTAGGGAAGTCATATATATATATATATTGAAGTAAAACAGTAATGATATGTACTTTCAATTATAACGTATAAATATTTTAATGTCTAAAAGTTTTTTAAATATAAAATAATAACAATAATTTTTACTGTAAAACATTTAAAATTTATTGTAACTGGTTTTTAAAAAATAGACAGAAAAACTGGGGGGTACCCCCCCCCTTCCACAAATTGCATCTGTGACCGGTACACATCAAACACAGTCATTTAGAAGACATTAACGATTTCTATTCGTCTAATTTTCTGGTAATTAAATGCATTATTGATTTGAAATCGAACGTTATACATCTATATTCACAGTAGTACTTTTGATGTTGATTGGAACAGTTCCAAACAATATGTTATTTTTCACGATTTAGATTTATTGATTCAATAAAAGTATAACTTTTAAAAGAAAAAAAATATTCTAACAGAAAAAAAAAAATTAAAATTTAGGCTATCACGTTTTTTTTTTTATTGAACAATATGAGAAATTGTAAAACACGAGTAGAATATAGGTGACCGCACAAACTTCACGAATCGATGAAGATTCTATAGAAATATGGTTACACTTTCACACACGTACAAGAATAATAAAATATAATACCTATACACAATATATATATATATATATATATTAATATATTAAACGCCTTCACTTTAAATGTATTGAATATGTATTATGTATTACGATCAAAATACAGTATTTTAAATTTACAATCAATTATATAGTAATTTTACGTACACTACTAACGATTATCATTATTTAATAAACCGGTTAAAATTTGAGAATAAATCGATGGGCGTCTAGGGGGGCAATAAGAGGAAATTGTCCACCCTCCTCGGGTTTTTAAATCTGTTTGAAACGTATGAACACATTTAGAGGTGTTCATACGACTAATAGCGTGTCGTGTAGTGATTTTTAACTTTATTTAAATTTAATTATTAATTTTATAAAAAAAAATCGTCGTTTATTTTTTAAATTGCATCTGCCCCCCCTCCCAACGGAAAAGAAGAGGCCCATGGATAAATGTAATTAATTTGATTACATTTGTCGGTTTCATTTACGTTCGTTAAAGTCTCTAGTATTAACTATTATACAATGTAATTATTTATACAGTCTGGACGATAAGGTGGGGCAACTTCTGCTTATCAGCGTTACGCAGGATTATTGGCATATATGTTTAAAATGTTGCCGCTATAAAAACGACCGCTGCTTGCAATTTTTTTAAAAATAAGATCTTACACATCTCATTTTTCGACGTAAAACTTGACGCAAAACCAAAAAAAAATAAAAAATGACTATAGGAAAACACAGCTGCGAATTCGCCTTCAAACGGCATCGCATCGTGAGACAGTAGACGAGTCTGTTCTCGGTATATTCTATATATTGTTATATTATATATAGGCATTATATACAAGGTGTTCCACGAAGATTTATGAACATTGCGATATCTCCTGAGATAATGAAGATAGTACAATTCTGTTTGTTGTTTACATGACTGACCCCTCGGGATAAGGATTGCAAATATTCATGTTTTAATTAAACAATTACGTTTTGGTAAACTAGTTAAGGTTAAGTCACCAGACCACTGGGATGCCGTGGTCGACTTCGCTGAGACCGTCATCGCGGAGAAGGAGTCGGCAGAACGGCAAGGTTAGGTTAGGTATTTTCGAGAGTTTATTCTTCCGAAAATGTTGACGTTTCGACTTTTTATTTTCAACGACCTCGCTATTTTCGATGATTTTTTTTTTTTTTTTAGTTTACAGCAAAACTGTGTACAATTTAATATCGTAGTATAGTGTTTTGAAATATATATTATCTCATCTCGTTATCTAATAAGTTTCGGTTATCGTAGTACTATTGTGTTTAATACGCTATATTTCTTTGAATTAAAATAAATATATATATACTTAAAAAAACACGAGGTCGACGAAAATAATAATAGTCGAAACGTCAGCCATTATACTCGTATGTTCGGAAGAATAAAACACTATAAAATCGGCCGTCTTAAAATTTTTCAAAAATAAAAAGTTTAGGTTATTTTACCAATTGTCGTATATATATATATATATATATAAAAAAAAAACAGCAACAGAATTCGATTTTATGTTTGTAAATCTTCGCGGGACACTATGTATACATAATATACAATATGTAATATCGGGTATGTTATTTAAGAAGTGCAACGAGGTGGCATTGAGAAAGTATTATTATTATTATATTTTTTTTCTCAAACGAAAGTGGTATAATATTATTACTATTATTATTATTATTATATACGAATATATACGTCGTCGTGCGTGTAGTCGCGAGATGATTACATCAGGAGCGCGCCGAACAATAGTGTTACGCGTCGGTTATCACGCGTGCCATTCCTCCGGTCTTGTATATCGGAATAATTCCATACGGTTCGCGCTAGACGGACGCGCGTGTTTTTCGTAAGGTAGGTAGGGTAGAGGTATCCGTGTGTTTAGTGCGCGGTCGCTCGTCCGCGTGTACAATACGGGACCCGCAGAGGACACGAAACTTTCACTGTAAACTGATTTCTCTCTCTCTCTCTCTCTCCCTCTCACTCTGTCACTCTATCTATCTCTATCTTTCTTTCCGCGCTCCTGTAATAATTTAACATTGTTATCGTTATCTCCCTCTAGTTTTATCGTCGTCGTATTAAAGACGCGGCCCTCCCTACCGGCGCGAAATACGTAAAATATTATAATGGCTACGGCGCGTAGTGAATCGTCCGGGAAATAATATTCTCGGGGCGTTACGAGAGGAGGGAGCCGCGTCCAACCGGCGGCCACAAATGGGGTGCAATTGCCCCGGGACGCCTGCAAAGTCGTAACTGATACACACGGACAAATTAGGAGGTACTATTATAGATAACTGCATTAATACCCTATAAATACATGTCGACAACACAATCGCTGCTGGCGTTTTGTTACAACGATAACGATAAGTTTTTCTTACATTTCTCTGTCCTATGTCCGATATTCATCGAGGCGAATAAAATCACCGTGTATGAATACGTTTGTCTTTTATAATAAACGCGTTTTTGTTTACCGACAAAACGTTTGTTCATTAAAATATGCGCGCGTTCTTGTTTTCGATTTTAACTAATAACTATATAATATTATTATAATTTTCACGAGTCCGGAGGATCATTAATTATTATTGCGATACAATGTAAGCGTATAACAAAAATTATTTATCTGGATTTTGAATTCAGTGGTTTGTGACTCGTACTTGTGACTCAATATAATCGAAATACGTGTACAATGTTCAAGGTTAATATACGCGACGACGAACATTTAAATTTTATATTCCAAACTAACCGAAGAATGTATTGGTTTTACTATGGCATGTGTGTGTTTCTTCCTCCCCTCCCCTCACCCCCCCCCGGTCCGTGGACAACTTTTCTACCTTTTCTGAAAGAATTTTGGATTTAGTAATGTATTTTATGACTATCATTTTAGTGAAAAACATAGGAAAAACGGAACAATTTACTGCAATTATTACGGCATTCCAAAGGTGGACGAATTTTCAAAATATTCTAGCAGTTTTTGAACTATTCATAGTCATTTTAAGTATTTTTTTTGGTATTATTTGGATAAAATTGGTTTGGCCGACCAGAAATACTTGACAATTATACACGAAGTTTATAATAAGTTGTCCTTAACGGTTAAAAAGGAATACAAATTGTGGATAATGTAATAATTCTTTTTTATAAGCGTTTAAAGTGTATATTTTGATGAAAATAATAAAAACGACGTCATTTCAAAACATAATTTGTAACTGAATCTCGCTCAGAATCGTTTATCGTTACGTACAGATATAAATAAAATTCCCATCTATATCCTACATCCCCAACGCCCACCTACGACAGTGGCCTGTCCATGGTGCAAAAGTATGTTTCTCAGTATTTTTTTATACTTATCTTGTCGTTTTTAAATGTAAATTATACAATCTTGTCTGCAGGCAGTGCAGTATGCACTTTGTTCGTTGGTTATCGAAATTCCCACACCCCTTAAATGAAATCCTGGCTTACGGCACTATTTAAGTAATATTGTAGTACATGGTCGGTAAACATTAATTTTAAATTACTATTTAACGTTACGGTTACTTAAAAATTAAACTATCTGACTATACTATATCGAAAATCGCATGTTAAAATAATCTATATACAACATCGGTTTTATCTTTCAACGCCCCCAAACCTAACCCGAATAAATGGTTCGCGGGCACAAAGCAGCCCTGGTATTTTTTATTGTTATTTTGAAAAACAAAACGTTGAATAATATATCGGAATTCGAAAGTGAGAAAAAAAAACTCGACGCTGGTACTATTACACGATACCTAGGCTCTAGGTGGTATTCTTTATTACATTTCCTCTTTGGCGTACCTAAACTATACGGCAGTAATAGTATTGCGAGCCAAGGTCGCGAAGAATTAGCTAACACCGGTAGAACTGCGTGAAAACGTGCGAATAATATTATATACGTATAGGTTTCGTTGTCGAATACCGTTTCATTTCGAGTTGGTAACATATACGTGTACGTAGTATTCTCGTACGTTTTAAATGCTCGTAACAATGGTGTCTCGATTTAAAAAAAAAAATAAATAAATAAATAAATAAATAACAATAATAAATAGTGTAATTAATTACGAATAATGTAATAATACTCGAATAATTATTATTATTATTATTATTATTATTATTCTCACTATATATTATTATTATGTAATATTTGTAAACTGTTTAAACAAGCCAACTGTACGTATGAAATACCGCGGGCGATTCCCTTTCGGTTCCGTTCCCATAGTCGTTGCATGTAGACGTGTCGCGTATATAGGCCGCGCCGAACCCACGACCCGCGGACCGCTAGTACCGGCGTAACTAAGTAGGGGGCTAGCAGAGGCTTAGCCCATGTAAAACGTGTTTATAGCGCCTCCACTCCTACGGGAAATCTATCAATTTACGAGTATGCGAAATATCGCATACATTAGTATAAACACTTTACGTGTCGCTTGAAAAATTACAATTTTCGGACAAACCGACGTACTCACAACTCCAAGGATAATATGTTCTTGCCATTAATTTTGATAATCGGTCGATTCGCTCTAATATTAAAACTAACATCATAAAATCGGCAGTATCCTGCCGAACGCTAATTAGCTACGCCGTGCGTTTTGTAAAACGTTTGAAATCTAATTCAATATGCTACAAGAAAGATTTACCTAGATAGACAGTTGTCTAATAAGATGGAAAATATTTTGAATAAATATGTGAAAAATATAGATGAATTCGATCATGAACAGCATAGGCAATATCAGTAATGCATTTGAAAAATATTTAACATTTGTGTTAATACAGTTTTTCTATAGAAACATTTCTGTTAATTATTTCTAGTAATATTTATAATTATTCTGAATGTGGTTTCAGGGGAGTGTCGATGAATTTGAAAGACTTTGGTCCGCGTATCGTCCATCTTGGGTATGCCAGTGGGCTCAAGCCTCAAAAAGCCCAGGAAATTAAATCTAGTTTTATAACTATGGCCTAAATAATATTATTATATAATTATTGATATATTTTTATATAATTTATTATTAAAAAACTTGTTTCACTAAAAACAATATATCCTCCCCCCCCCAGAGCAAATTTCTAATTACGCCATTCTGTTCTTTCATTAAATAATTCAATTTTAAATCGATCAATCGTTAACGTAGTTATTATTTTACTATCGTTGTTTCCATGTTGCAACTGTTTGACGACTTGTAATCTCAAAATACTGAATTTTATTATTATTATTAAAATAACGTTATTATAAATCATTATTACTTTAAACCAGAGGTTCCCATAGTATCCACTCAACGTGACCGTACGGTCGCCGTCTGTCTCGCAACAGGTGTGCGTGACCGTACGGCCGTCCGAGCACAAATTATCGACATCAGCTTCTGGTCTCCTAGTACTCGATTTTCGAATATTCCTTAAAATTGAGTACTAGGAGACCAGAAGCTGACGTCGTAATTTGCGCTCGGACGGCCGTACGGTCACGCACACCTGTTGCGAGACAGACGGCGGTTGGCCGGCAATGACACGAACGCAATTTATCGACGTCAGCTTCTGGTCTCCTGGCATGGAATTTTCGAAATTGATTTTATGAAACACAATATAGGTACAATATAGGTACAAAACGATACAAGTGTTCAAATTCATATTATACACCTGCATTTCAGTTTAAAAGGTTTTTTTTTTTTCTGTTATTATAAAATAATTGTCTGAATGCATTAGAAATAATATAGTATAATATAATACGATTTATTATTATAGTTCAACTAATGCAATTTTATAGCATAGTCGAATCGGATTAGAATCTCGTGATCGAAATAAACGAACCGTAAAACGAATTTTAAATTCCTAGACTGACTAGAATTAAAAAAAATAAACAATGTCTAACGGCCGGTCATTAAACCTCCTACGTTTGCTTATTCATTATTTCCCAACCCAAATAGAGTTTTCAAAAACCTTCACGATTTCGCATTTTATCGTCAGAATCGTGTATAGTCTAAGAAATTTATTTTGTTTAATTATATATATACTACAATATACAATTAATTATTTACTATAAACAGTATATGCTGATGTATTTTTTCTCTTCTTTTAACACAAATCCGAACAGACGCGATCGTTTAAGACTATAATAGTATAGACAGGAGGTATACACTGCAACGACACAAAGTCACAAAATATATTATCAAATATTAAATACGGATGATGTGTCGTGTCGAAAAAAAAAAAAATAATAATAATAATATAACAATATTACGTCGTACCGGGAATATAAATATATAGGATTCTAATTCAGATCAAGGATATACCTACGTTTTTTTTTTTTTTTTTTTTAATACCGCACCTCGAAGGCCACTACGATAATATGAACGTAAAAATTTCGTCCAGCTCGAGACGGCGCGTGTGATCATAATATTAATATCGTTCGTAAATGGTAATGTCCTTTTCGTATGAATAGAATAATATCGTATACCGTCAGCAGTAATAAAGTACAGTATAACAAAGTGTATATAATATATAAATATATTATTTCATACATAATCAGTGTTGCGCGCAGATAACTTAAAAATCATCTAGATAAGATAATACAGATAACCTCGTTTTTATCTAGATAAAAAAAACAGACAATTGTTTAGTTTTAAGGTTTTTTATGACGTATAAACTATAATTTTTTCCATGTAGGTATTACCTGTTTGATTGTCAATTACAATTTATTTAACAATTTATTTTATTCGATTTTACATATATTTTTTTATATAGACTAATTATTATATTATATACAAATAATGCAATACGGATTGAATTAAAAAAAAAAAAAAAAAAAAAAGAGAATGCTTAATAAATATTTATATTGTTAGTTTTGCTATAAATAATGAATCTCGACACTTTAGAAATACTTATATTTATTGTAAAATGATGATGGTGATGAAATTCAGTATTAAGTGAGTGAACGTATAATAATAAAATGATAATTATCAATACAGATGATAAAATTAAAAATAAAATAAATGAACAATTTAATCAACAGTTCGCAGAACATCAAATGAAATTATTTATCTAGACGACGTACAATACTTGGTATAATACATAATATATGTAAATATATAATATTGCACGCGCAAAGGCTTAATATTTACAGGATTATGTGAAAAACTAAATGGAGTAATAAAATATTATTAAATTTGAATTACGGAAATTATTAAAAACATAATAATAATAATAATAACAATTGAAATATTCACTAAAACGTTGAAACCAGACATATCTGCATATATAGTAAAGCTCAGAACTTAAATTTTAACATTTGCGTCGTTTTCGAAATATATCGAGCGTCAAAGTGAGAATTTTGGAGAAAAAAAAATTGTGAGATGAAACTTTGAGCTTTTATTCGAGCGACATTATAAAACGAATGAATTGCCTGCTCTGCTCAGAATCTAAAGCGATTAGTACTCTATCATTATTAATATTTTAATTAGTACAATCCCAAAAATGAAGTTCATCAATCATTCTTCGTAAAATAGTCTACATTGACATTCGGGAACGGATCGATGTACATTTTTGGCCCGGCAAAATCATCAATACCGGCCCTGTTTACATGTATCACTAACACATTTAAAATTTCAGATCTCTACTATTATTAATTTTAACCGAATTATAACAATAAAAATAAAATCGAAAATAAAGTAACAAACGGCGTTATTGTCGTACATGTTCCCCCAATCACTAAGAAAACCATAAATGAAAATCACAAATATCCCCAATCTCCCCAATGCACATAACTAAATCCAAATTCTTTCAGAAAAAATGCTACACATGAAAGTCGAAGCAAACATCATATAGTCTCAAACTTCCTACCGGAATCTAAAACACCGGCCCACCGGAAAATGTCCCGGGGCCAATCCGGTCGCGTCGCCATTAATTACAACTAATCTAAATTATTATTGCAATAAGATTGCAATGGCATTAAATACGAATTCGGAGGTATTACTCACCGCGAGACGAAATGCAGACCACTTTAACAATAGAGTTATCACGAGTGTATACTTGCTCGTCGATTAAAACTTATTACAATAATGCAAATACGTTGCGGCGAGTCGTGTATGAAAGTTAAACAAATTACGTATAAAAAGCGATTCGGCCGAGTCGGTGACGGAAATACGAAACGATCCCGACGACCGATGTGTGAGTATTTATATAATATGATGGCGTCGTGTGCATGTGCGTGTGCACTCCGATGTTCTGTTTGGCGGACACGAGCCGGTCGAAAAAGAAGGATTGGAAATAATTGAATCGTCGCGACAATATTTTAACGTCTCTGCGCCGACCCTACTCGCGCGGTTTAACGTAGTACGCATACAGAAATTCTCGGAACGCGCGCGTAACCGGGAATACCGCGCGGTTTTCCCAGGCCGATTATTATTATTATTTGCCATTCCCGGGACAACCGGCCGAATCGTCTTTCGATCGTAATCATATATCCTCGGCCTTCGACCCGGTCGCCGACGAGCGAAGGAGTCCGTCAACCGTTCTGGTGGTCGACCGGTTTCTCGAATCTCTGGCGCGGTTATAACTGGCGGGCTACGCGAACGCGAACGTGTTTTCGGAACAAATTTTACGATTCCGTTCACAATAAACACTCGCGATACGGACCGGTGTGGTCGAGGATCGCTATAAAATCTACACGAAAGTTGAACACCGCGTTTTAAATACAGTATATCGATTTTCACATTTTGAGAGATTTCGTGAAAATCGCCTAATACGTCCCCCCTCCTCCCCATAAGTAGTGGTATTGTGACCTGCTTTTAAGAGGACGTCACACCGATATCCGTCTATCCAACGGGCAAAAGTGCATTACACTTAGACCGAACATTGTGGCGTTTACGTTGAACGCATATTACGAAATTTAAAATGGAGAATACTTCCACAGGGCTGTTCGTAACTATTTTCTAAAAAAATTGTCCTGCAAAAAAATTACGTCTATTTAAAATAAAAAAAAAATAAACAATAACCAACATGGCCATGATTTTTTTTGTTAGTCATTTTTTTTTTTTTATTTAGAAATAAAGCCACCTACAGCCCGCGAATACATTCTGCTCTTGAAACTCTGTTTTATAGGTGTTCTAACCCCGAATTCAACCTAAATGTCACAATGTACGTTCCAAGTAATTAACGTAATTCGCTATATTGCCCGTTAGATAGACAGTGCTCCTCTCATAACGGGTAAATTGTCGATGTCCGATAATGTGACACGTGCCTAATTTTGGCCCCCCTCCCTCTCCGATTTATTGAATTCGAATTTTCTTCCGGGGACTGTACAAGTGACGTTCGAAACGTCTTTGGTTACCTTCGTAGCGCATTCCGTATAATTCCAACGTATTTATTATAAATATTTATTGCGTAATGCCTTTATATAGAATATAATCTGACCGCAAATTGGCGGGCGCGTGTTTATTTTACCGAAAATAGCGCGTTCGGAAACCGCACGGTACAAATGCTAACGTCCCGCGGTACGTGCGTGAATATCGTTATTAATATATGGGGTCGCTACCGGTGGACCGAAATTTTAGCAAAACTATAATTTAACAATCTATTTTCCTAATCGATACGGCGGTCGTCGTCGTCGTCGTCGTCGTCATTATTTAATACCGGTCGTAAATAAGGTCATGCCGATTTCAAGGATTTGTTACGCCGAAAACAACATTATTACAAGCGATCGTACATTTATATATATATATATATTTGTTTTTTTTTTTTTCTATATATTATTCGTTTCGTATAATCCGCCCGCGCCATAATCGCGGCACACGTCTAGGAACTTTACACACACGGCGCGATTTTAATCGGTCGGCATGAGAGGTAACGAAATTACGCCGATATTTAAACGACAGTGTATTATTATTGTGCGACGTTTAAACAATAAAAATTACCTATATATTGTTTAGAGAATACTCATCTAAACCTGAGGTATACTCAAAACGATGGCGTAAGTACGAATTTATAAAAGTTTTGAACCGTTATTTACCGGCATCTAAAGTATATTGTAATAAACCCGACGGTTAATAAACAAAATAAACAAATATGTATACACGCAGAAAGTAAAAGTTGCTCCGGTCGTTGAAAAATAGGTTACCAAATAAAAACGAGCTCGAAAATGATAGTGAATACGTCATGTGAACCGTTTGCATCATACTATATACGCGAAACAATATTAGCCCGACAAAAAAAATGATTCGTAAAACATTGTAGAACACCCTGTATAGTGTGTGCGGTTAAAAAAAACGCTTGCGCTGGCGACGGGTTCTGGTCCGCGTACAACAATTCGGTCCATATTAAGTTGGCCGAGTGCAGTTTTACTCTCGGATATTTGGGAAAAAAAAAAAAAAAAAGAAAAAAAAAGCACAATAACATTGTAAAAACCGCATTCGGCTTGATTGTGAGTCGGATATCAATTCAAGCAATTACGCATTTTCTGCCGACTTTCCAATTTAATTACTAACTCAGCACTGACTAATTGCTATACTATAGTATATACCAACTATAATAGTTTCATATAAATTACTATTAGTATTTTTTTATCCCACAGTCGAGACATTCGATGAGATAGTTATTGGGAACACGTTTATTATTTTCTGCGTTTTATCTATAATGTATAACCGTTTTTTAACATGTTCGTTTATAGGGAAATACGTATACGGAAATGCGGAAAATATTTTCGCACAGATGTGTACGACAAACTAGATTTGCTAACCGTCGATAAGTCCGCCGTTGTAACAATCGAGGCTGATGAAGATTTTATCTTATCAATTATTAAGCGATTATTGTTATATTAGTGAAAATATAGAACGATACTCAGGTAGGGGAATTATAGTTTATAATACGGTAGAACAATCGCGTGCGTTTGTATTTTGTTTAGTGGATTATTTTATTTTTATCGGTTACCTTATCGCACAATGTTTACGATAAGGATCACGGAGCTACGAATCAAATGGTTCCCGTAGGTTTGTCGTACACGTCTGTGTATTTTTCCTGTAAAACTGAATAAATTCCGCGTAGATAATATATTATATTTTCGTTAAAATCGCGCGTAATAATATTCATATGCCTTTCGCTTACTCAATATCGGAACTTTCCTGTTCGAAGAAATAGGTAACTATAAATATGTATAGTTCGGTTGAGTCATTTTTTTTAACTAGACCTTCACCTTTCACGGGTCACGGTGTGCTTAACGTCGAATTTAATGGATAAGACCCGTTAAATCAAAGTTGTAAACCCAAGACCCGACATTACAATGGAACATTAAAACGGGCGTATGTCCGATGGAAATTAGAACTACCTATTTGTAAGAAATTCGACTGTATAAACGCCACTAGTGTTTTCAGACGATTATAAGTTATAGGTAGGTAACCCAATTAGAAGATGGAACTTTTACTTAAAACGGTTGACCGAACATCGAAACGATAAAACCGGAAATCTAAATCACTTTCTTAATTACCTCGGTACTAAAAAAAAAAAGAAAAAAAAGAAAACGTAACACAATACCGTCTCTTAATCGCGTCAATTAAATATTAAAAAATTTATATATATTTAGTTTTAAATCCGAATTTATGTATAACTCTTAAAACTCGGTTCAAGTAAATTATATTTCGACGAATTTTTTTTTTTTCGTCATTTTACACTTCACTAATGGATACTAAAAAATGGATATTTTTAAACTATAATATCTATAATGTAATGCAGCGTCCTCGGTTAAGATCAAAGTGCAACTCGAGTCGATTTAAAGACTTGAGAAATGTTACATGTTATGATGGCGATGTGATATTAGGTAATGTTTTATGCAACGGTTATTCTCGGTGGTATACACAACGATATTATTATTAATGACGTGGGCTCCTCGCGGAAATTAAATTCGTCTTCACATTTGGCATTGTGCAAAGGTAATAGGTGTAAAAGTGCCGGTCACCCCGGACACGTGAAACGCGGGGTGATATTATTTGATCGCCGCGAGCCGGCGATTATCTACGAACAACAAGACGAGTGGATTTGATTGCGGTTTTGAAAATACAAGGTTTTCGAATTTGCAGCACTATACACCGCGGACGCGGCAAACGGCCATACATTTGTATCCGCGTTTTTAGATAAACCCGTCAAATAAATTTGCGATATTATAGTTTCATACGCGTGTCGAAATGTTAAAAAAAAAAAAAAAGTGTTTTGAAAATATTCTCTTTTCGAATCCGCCGTGTTGCTATTTATTTAAAAATACAAAAGTCGATAAGCGCGCGCGTCGAACGCGGTAAACGGAATAATGGTAACGTTTTTCAATAAAATCGTCACGCGTATTTTCGGCCTATAATTAATGACAACGACGACTGATAACACGGTAATATCGAATTTTGCTCGACGTTTCCGCAACGAAATACAATCGCTCTGTTTTCAAACTTTGGAAACATAATACAGGGTGCGGCAGAGCCGACTGACGAGTTTAGTGAGGTTTAATTAGCCTGTGATAAGATAAGAGCAGGCCTTAATAAGTGGTATATTTTGAATTGTACGGTAATGCCGTTTTTATTCGTAATAATGGTCTGGACAGGTGTATTCCATCGTGGTTTCGCCGTGCGTGCGTATTACGAAAATAATCGTTCTGTGATCGCTACACAAAGGGCTTTTCGTATACCCTTCGGCATTCCACGTGCTGAATCTGTTCCTTCTGCTAACACTATCAAATTGTGGATACGGCATTTGGAAGAAACTGGAAATACCCTAACTAGACTAACTAGGACACGGAGCACCCAGAACGGTAAGAACCACCGAAAATGTGCAGTTGGTTAGAGAGTCAATTGAGCAGTCACCAAGACGCTCAGCCCGGAAACACGCTGTAGCTTTAGGAAACTCAGACCGTTCTTTGAGGAGTATTCTTTTTCTTGCTGGCCAGTAAGGTCCCCAGATTTAAGCATGTGTGATTTTTTTCCTTTGGGGCTATCTTAAGGATAAGGTTTTCAGACATCGCCCACATACCATAGAAGAAATTAAACAAAAATCACAGTGGAAGTCGAGGCCATACCAGTCGAAATGTGCCGAAAATCATACTAGAGCTTCAGAGATCGTCTACAACAGTGTTCCAATGCTGACGGCCACAATCTTGGAGATATAATTTTCAAAAAATAATTTTTAAAAATGGGATTGAATACTGATTTAAATTTAAAAAAAAAACCTTTTCCTTAAGTTTTACTGTTCGTTATTTATAGCCCATCAAAACTCGTCAGTCGGCTCTGCCGCACCCTGTATATTATTATTAATATTGGAGCTAGGTAAATATTATAGTATTATACCTGCCGGTTGTTGCGTATCCAACGACGACAACGTGTTCGATAACAGAAACAATATTCTCCCCCCCCTGTTTATTTATTATGATTTTTTTTTTTTTTTACGACAAAAAATCGTTCGTGGCTATTCGCTAGACGAAATTCTTGTTGTCCGCACGTGATCGGTATATTATGTACAGACAAAAAAAAAAAAAAAAATATAGAATATTTAAATATTCGAAACAAATTATTTAACAACAATTTATTAACCCGTCGTTGGTACACACATATAGTTCGTAACACGATTGCTACACTGTGAGCGCGGCGCTCACACTTCACTATTTATATTATTATTAATTGATCGATTAAAAAAATCAAACCATACCTAGAATTATGTATATTTTTATCCTTTACTAAAAAGTAAATAAATACTTTTTATGTACATTTCATAATTTATAAAATAAAAATAAAAAAACCACAATCTTGTTCCGAAAAATAACGCTCGAAATGCTATCTGTGTGAGCGGCGCGCTCACATGTGAGTACCAACGACGGGTTAAACATTATAAAAAATAACCTGATCAAACGATATAGTTAATCATTGAAAACGCGAGTCGTTATAGTAAACTTAAAATTACACACGAGTAGGTAGGTACGTGTAATGTCAAAAAAATGTCGTAACGACGACGATGACGGCGTAAAGGACGCGACTTATATAATTGAATATTATTTCAAAACGCCCATAATATTACAATAATCTATACGCGACTCGTACTTAAATATTTTAAGTTTTATCCAGGGGGTAATATATTATTTTTCCATTACATAAGCAATTATTATGCTTGTTTTCAAATCCTATTTATATATTACGAGTAATACTATAAGGTAATATTATAAGGTCATAAAGCGAAATGACTATCTCTTACCACCGCCGCAACAGCGCAACCACGATCCTTTATAATATTTTATAACGTCGATTATTTTATATTATTCAACTGAAATTCTACTATTTTTAGTAAAATTAGTAAAAACCTAAGAAGAATAGAACATTTTTTTTTTTTAGTTCAATTTAAGATACTTGTGCACTCGATAAATTCTAAATATTTGTATACATACCTATCTCACAGTTGGGTGTCTAATATTATTGCATAGTACTCAAATAATTACTTAACGACTATCGAATTCAATTACCGGATTTGATTCTATTTGGATTTTAAATAACCTATACATGTATATATGCAAAAAATGGAATTAAGTATAGGGTTATACTGTACAGAACAAAGGTTCTGATTCCGGTTAATATCGGTATTAAGATTTTTTTTTTTTTTCAAAAATTCCAATTCGTATCTAAAACGATAATAACCGAATAACTGTCGTATTAACGTTTAACAATTTGTACCTAGTAGAACGTGTTTACCACTGTTTTTCAATAAAACTGTGTAATACGACGGGTATTCGTAATATTATTGGAACGTTTATATCTGTAGCTAAATAAAATCGGAACCGGAAAAAAACCTATTAAAATTCTCTAACGAAAAATATGTTGGTACCGGTTCCGGTTTAGGTTCTTAAAAAAAAAAAAAAAAAAATCAAAAAAAGGTTCCGGTTCCGAGCGGTTGCGATACCGTTCGAGTTGTTGCCGTGCACAACCGCGTTAGTTTTAACTGTATATAATAATATTTACGCTTATGGTATATAATAATATAATATAATATATTGTATTGTATTATAGTTTCACTATCATTTTGATTACGGAGTTTAAAAAAATTGAAATATTGATTGTCGTTGTGCAATTACCCGCCGCGACCGCGCGCGCGCGCCGGTATATTATCCGTTGCCGTCGTCGACCGGCGGTGACTTCATAATAACGGCACCGTTAACCCGCTTCAATGGGCACCTCCTACACTCGGCGACGGCGACCGGTCGTGAAATCTAATGAGTAAGATAACGGACGGACGGTCGCATTGAATTCCAATTGTATAATAAAAATAATAATAATAAAAAAAAATAATTATTATAATTAAAGACGACGTTATAATACCACACCATTCAATTTTGACGAAATTGTTGAAAAAAAGAAAAAGAAAAAAATGGTAATTTAACAATGCGTTCATTTTGAAATTCACTATCAAATAAAATGTACGAATATTTTTTTTTTTTTTTTTTAGATACCAGATAAATGTTAAAATACTTTCGGTTATTCATTTTACTTATAAAAAATTATGGAATAGTGCTACCAAAAAAAAAAAAAATTTCCATACAGATAAAGTACTTCTTAACGTGCTGTACGATTTTGGTAATTCTACTGTAAGTACATAATCACAGGGGGTATAACGTCTTCTTAAGAGGAAAAAAAGGGTTTATTATAGTTAAATGAGCTGGTTGCTACCGGGGACGTTCCTGGCCCTATTTTCAGGAGGGCGACTTGAAAATACATTAAATAATTTGAGCCTGCGAGCAGTTTTTTTTTTAAGAAAAATAATGAAGGTATAAATGATTCAGAAACCAATTAAGTACACGTTATTTTATTATGTAAGATTTATTTATTTGTATGGATATTATTGTTACAAATTCAGATTCATTTCTTATATAATTATTTTTTCTTTATTATTATAATAAACACAGGTACAATGGTCTTTTTCATACTATTGTACTATAATTATCACGTCTAAAATCGTATCGTATGTGAACACATAACGATAGCGATGTCGCGATAGCGGTCTTACTTTCACGATGGCAACTACCACGTTTAACTGTCTCGGCACACGAGAATATTTCTTTGCAACGTTACATCTGTCGATCGAAAGTATTTTATAGTGTTTTAAATAAATACATAATTACAGACGGGTTTTACCTTGCTTCTCTTGTAAAGCCTTAAAAAGCAAAAGGGGTCGGGTGTGGGCGGGTGGATACTTTTTGTTAACCGCGTCATATACTCTCGAAATTCCTCTGCTCGATTGTTAATTTATTTCAGCGATTGTCTCGCGCAAGGGCGAATTACAGTGTTCGAATGGAGTTTGGATGCGACGCTAAATAATCGCAAGTCGATAATGAAAAATAATCGAATTTGCACGGGATCTTAGTTGTAGACAACGAATTGTATTGCTATATGTTTGTTACCAATTAAACGAAATCAAAATTCTGAACGATAATCGACCTGCAGGCGTCGTGATAAGCAACAAAAATATATTTTACAATAAAAATAATCAAAAACCTATCGTCGGGCGACGAAAATACAAATTAAATTTAAGTACTCATTATAATTTTTATTATTATTATTATTATTAATATCACTAAAACATACAACGATAACAAATTATACACTAATTGAGTATAAATTGATCAACGGTACCTATTGTTACGAAAATACGACATGTTCCGTGACCCCCCCCGAGCTATTTTATACGATTCCCGAGGATGACGCGACGTACACTGCACCAGATGGGAAAATAAATTTATTCGTATAAACCTGACAGGTACTATACACGGATGTTAATATCGAAACGTGACGGATTTCCTTAATCGTAATAATAATCACACCAATAGATGTGGTATTATCCGGTCTTGTACTTGTAATATTATGATTTATTTATATTATTTCTGGACGGCCACGCGATTTAATTTCGCGTAGGCGCACTATGTGAACCTACAAAGCGCTCGGCCCTATAAAATGTAGGATAGGGTCAACGCAAACTACTACGGTAAAATATGGAAGGTATAAAAATATATATATATTATATACCGGACGGATAAAAATAATATGAGATTAACTGGTGTGTTTTTGTTGTGTTTTTTTTTTTTTTATTATTCTGCTCGGAGAAAATGAAATAGTTTCACACGGATCCATTATATTATTATTATATATTTGCAGTGATGGTAGGAGAGAGAGTTTTTGTGGCGTAACTGCGCGCGTGTTCCGATTTATCCGTCCGCGCCCGTTAACAATCTCGGCGTCAGAGTACGATGATAACACGCCGCCGCCGCATAATAATAATAACAATAGTAATACCGTAAAAACGCAGTAACCCTAACGTATAATCGAAAAACCGCGGCCGTCGTATGGTTAGGTTAGGTTAAAGGCGGTGAGGTTAGGTATACACTCTACAATATGTGCAATGTATTACCATTATGTGGTCGGGTTGCGAAAACGGGGCCGGCAGTGGCCGATCTAGGGGTGAAACCGCGGTTAATTTTCGCCGGTAAAAAAGGGCCACCCCGCACCGTGTATTACGGGCAACGCGAACCGGACGGAAGTTATTCCGCTCGGCGTTTTCAATCCCGATTTTTAGCCCTCGGAAAGTAAATACGGCCCGGGAAAGCGTTTGGAAAATCGATTTTTTTTTGTTTTTTGTTTTGTGCTCGTTTCGTTACTTACATGGCGCTGCTAAGCGTGCGTTGATGACGTCTGGCGCGGCGTGCGGAAGAGTGACACGGTCCTCGCATGGACCTCCTCGACTGGGTCTCGAATGACCGAATGATTCGGGGCGGCGGAGACTATCTTTGAAAATCTACATGAACGGTCGCAGAGCGCATTACTCGTTTACGGTCTACGCCTGCGGACACCCCTATAAATATATATATATATATATATATATATGTATTCTCGTACCGCTACGCCTCGGGCGATCGCCGATATATATTAGAAAATTTCAACAAAAAAGAAAGATAAACACCCCGACGGCGCGTCACTGTAGTTTATTGTATAAGAATTCTCGTCGACGCTAGAAAAACGTAATCGAGATATATTATTGTAGAAAAAATAAAAAAAAAAGGAAAATTTTATATTTACAACAATATATATATATATTGTTTTATATTATACAAGCGGTAATGATTTTACACGAACACGGATTTATCGATCGCGCGACGACGGCGTATCGTTTTTTTTTCGTTATTATTATCGGGGAACACGGCCGGCCGCGTACGCACGCAAATACAACACTGAGAGAGCACACCGATTTGACGACGACAACGACGACGGTGGCGGCGGTGCTTACAGGCGGGGCGATTGCCGGGGGACCGACCGGCCGAAAGACGCGCCGCGCCACGTCCTCCACCGCGTCACGGAGAACCGAACCGCCACTTCCACACGGCCCCGACACCGAGAACTGCGGCCATCGCCACTACCATTTCGCGCGTTCTTCTCGGCCGGTGCAACGCCCCCGTGGACGACGACGACGACGCCGCAGATTTTTCACACGGCCGCGCAGAACAAAGAGACGCGCCAATATTCTCCGGAGCCGCGGTCCCGCACAAAGGGCGATCGCGGCGACGACGACCATCGTCCTCCGCTCAGTAACCGGGAGGAATATTATAATATAATATTATATCGTTCCTCCCCCCCCCCAAGGCTTTTTTTCGAATAATTGTAATAATTTCCCCCCCTCAGTCTAATTAATCTATACTCATCTAATAATAATTAATTGAAAAAATCCTATAGGTATAGGTACTACTAAGTATTTTTTTGTCCGTCGTGTCAAATTATTATTACTCGGTATATTTTCTGAGCCGGTCGGTTTTGTCGAGTTCAAATTCGATTGTGTTATAAACAACATTTTCGTTGATAATACTCGACAATAACTATAAAAACTAACTGAAAAAAAGCCAACATATTACGGAAATCACAAATGCTAAAAAAACAAGAGTAGTATTCGGTGAAAAAATGTACGTCTCTGTGATTTATTTTATATAATAACGCTCCACACTTTGTTTTGTTTGTATTTTTCTACATATTTCCGTGTAAATATTCTCATTTTTCCCCGTCGTTTTTCCTTACAAGGAAAATATAAAAAAAAAAGAACAGCAGATTAGAACTAAAACGCTACAAATAAACCCCTCTCCTAGTAGTCTCTTGTCGTTTTTTGATCGGAACAAGATTTCTGGTAGAAAAGTTGTTATAACAGACACACACACAAATAAATAAATAAAAACATGCATAGTAGTGAAACGAGTACCTCCTACTCGCTACGCTCAGGATCTAAAAACAAAAATAAAACACATATTTACAGTAAATTAAGTATGTCGTTATATAATAATATTATTAAAAACGTTACGAAAGGAACGATAATGTATGTTTTACCGGAATAATAATAATCGTAATTTGTAATAACTAGTTCCCGCCGACCCACTCGAAATTTCCCCCGGGCGATTGCCTCAATAAAATGCATTTCTGTATACGGCACGCCGCCAACCGCGTTGTCTTTACACGCCCGCAGAGAGTATTATAAAAGAGTGAGTACCACGGTGTAGGTCCTACATGCTACTTGTTCGAAAGTCGTCTGCGGGGGAATAAAAAAATAAACAAAAGAGAGACTTAATATTATTATTCCGATGGATATCTGAATCTATTATTATTCAGATGGATTTTTAAAAATGTTTTATAAACTCATCTAGACAAAATTGTTTACTGGGCACCCGGGACTGAATACTGGGTAAACCCATAGGTTTAGAGGATTTTAATCGCAAAGAAAATCTTCCTGTGTGTCTATATTATAATTTCGTAATGAACAATAAACGTAAACATAAAATCCTGGTCAGAAAAACGTCAAGAAATAAAAAGAACTTTTCGTTGCAGTGTGCAAATAATAAATACAATGTGAAATTAAATTAATCAACGTTCCTAATATGTTAATTTAGTATATTTTTTTTTCCTAACTAGGATAAAGTAGGCGTACAGTTATCAGCACCTTAAGAGAAAATGGGATTCCATAACGTTTTATCTTTAACTAAATAGCGATTAATATCTTAGTACCCTGCACAAACATGGAAATAATTGACAAGGTGGCTTAAAAAAGTTAAGTGTTAAAAAATATATTAGTGTAATAAAAAAAATTGTTAACCAATTTGTGATTTGTAGTATTTTAGTATTGTATTTTCGTACTAGTTTGTTACAATGTTCTGGTTTTAAGATTCAAATGTTGGTTACCCCTTTAAAATACTTCCTTGTAACAAAAAATACTACTTATCCGCTCCTGCACATCTATTATTTAATATAATTATATATTTAAACAGAAATGAATTATGGTTAGGTTAGGTTAGGTTAGGTTAGGTTAGAATGCGCGACCCGCCACCTACCTAACGGTATTTCTGATTTTTTAAAAAACAGAATACGATCTTGCTATGTAATAACAGAATTGAATAACCCTGTAGGTATATAATCTATTAATTACAATACATCATATGAGCATATCAATAACTATTAAACCTTAGAGAAATCTTTAAAAATCCAAATTGCAAAACACTTAATTATTATCAATAAAATTGTGTTTATTTTATTATAATAATAATCGTTATGAAAACTATTTAAAGTTTTGTTAAAATTATTTCTTATTACATTATTTAAGAAGCCGTATTATCCACGGAAACCCATAATTTCAGAACACTACGTGTACCTACTACTTTGACTTTTACGGCCGAAAACTTATTAATTAAAAAAAAAAAAAACTAATTGAAATGTTAAAATTCTGTTTTCAAGACCGGGAATTAGAAGGTAAAAGCCACTTAGTGTTCAAAATTTCAAAACTATGCTTATGGAAAGCCACTTTCTATAGACCGGTAGATAAACAGACTCTTTGTACTATTAGTATAGATAATTCACAACACAAGAGATGAGAAAAAAATCACGATTACATAAATATCAAAATACTGTACAGTAATCGAATTTGCACAAATATGTAACGTATGCCGTCTACTCTTAATATTTTTATAACGATTAAATAAAAATAACGAAATTGGAGAATCTCATCATCAATACATTCGGATATACGAGGGTCTTTAAATATAAATAATCAACATTAACATTAACTACAGTGATTAATTAAACTTGTTTCAAAAATGTATATCCAAATAAACTATTGAATATGTTTTCTCGTCCGCCTTCCTTTTTTCTAGATCTTTCTTAATACGTCGGTGAACGTATAATAATTAGGAAACAAAAAAACTATGCGGATAAAAAAAAGTAAAATGAATTGTTTTTGCTGTTGTATTATATAAATTGGTTATCAAAAAAACTGTGTATTGGTTTAAACAAACCTAATTTAAATATTTTGTTTTCAATAGGAACACATTTTAAACTATTAAAACCTGTTTAATAATAATGTGATTTTACATAAATAACACCAATCGTATTTTTTACGAAATGGTTGTAGTAGGGTTTACTAGGTTGACGCAGTTAACGTTTCGAGTGTTGGAATATTATAATATAGCCAAATATACAGTTTAAACCGCGACTGCGTGGTAGGTAACTGAGGAAAAAAAACACAGGAAAAAAAGTACAGTAACAATATTAGTATTAATTTTTTCCTGCAAACTGACAATGTTTAATGTGTCCGTATACCTATAAATGTTAAGGCCGTTCTCGTCGAAGTAAACGAAGGCATTAATGTGATTTTTAAATCGAGCTTATGACTGATTAACGACCACGATTACCTTATAAACTCCGTTTAAAAATCAAAGTTTACGTTAGCGAGAAGGGCTCTTAGTAGAAATATAAATCTAAAAAAAAATTAATACACAAATAGTTGTAATATAAAAAAAAAAAAAAAAAAAATGGAAAAATCAAAATCGTTTATTGTACGAAATTGCATCCAAGACATTTTCAAGTGTCCGTTTTTCGTTCTTGTAATCTCGAAAAATTGAATTTTATTATAATCTATTTGTTTTGATTAGAGTCCCGATACTGGAGTGGTTATAACTAATTTCGAAAAACTCGTTTGATTATATTTTGTTTAGCGTAGTTTCATACGCATTCCGCGTAGAAAATTGGAACTAATTGAGTAATACTATAATAACTTATAATATAAAAGAGTCAGAGAATACTATTTTCTATCATATAGTTGTAGTTCAATATCAAAGTTGATAATTTAAATAAGTATATTAATACATTATTTATTTTTTCTGCATATGTTTTGTTTTTTTCCCAGACCTCCGTCTGCATGCCTACAGCGGATTTTTCCCGAACAAAAATATAATTTTTTTTTTAATAATATTTTTAATATTAACGGACCGTAATGCATAATAATTAATAATATTATTAGATACCCATACCCGTACAGCTGCAGTAAATTCACTGCGATAATAACGACGTGGGGTCGCACAACAGTAATAACGTTGAAGTCAACAGGAAATCGCAAGATTCCTTTTGCTTCTTAACGCATAGGTACCTATACAATATTAATATGAGTCATCGTTCGACGAGTAGGTATCTGTAAATCGATCACGTACATCTATAATAATTGATATACAACACTCGTTGTGTTCGACTATATACCATTATAGGTATACTTTTTTCAAGTTCTATAACCAGTTGTTCGATCTATTTTTATGTTACTCGATATCGCACAGACTTCTTTGATTTATTGTAAAAATGTTTTAACAAAAAAAAAAAAAAAAATAAATATTGAAAATGAATAAAGCCACGGAAGGTACTGAGAGTTTCACATCCCCCTCCCCGGCACTAGAAGGTGAAAAATGTATCAACGAGTCGATATGTGAGGGTAAGGTAAAATTAATTGGACGACAGGGGAAGGTTATAGCCCTGTATAAGATAATAAACATTTTTAAACATTTTTAAACATTACATAAATATATTCTTTAAAACTTAAAAGTCAAAAGTGTATCATTTATTTGGCTTTTGTTAAATATATAGACGTACAATTGTCCATTGTCTATTATACGGTTATAGATGCTATTTACATCAATAAAACAGAAATAATATTAAACACAAATATTATAGATCGTATAAGTATTACGTATATAGGCACCTTTACTTTACTTAGTTCATATATTTTTTTTATTTTTTTAATTAAATATTATGGTTTGAACAACAATGGTTATTAGCCTGCTTAGACTAGGAGTGTATATGGCAAGAGCTGAAAAACATGAGTTACAAATTATTTACAATTATTTACACGTTTTTGCTTAAATTTATGTTATGGAAAAATTGAAGTATTGCCACTGTATTATCTTCGTTGAAAGCTTGTTGGAGTGAGGTTGAATTAGAGAAGATTCTTCGTGCTTCATGATAATTCGGGCATTTAGTCACGATGTGATTGATAGATAGGTTGACTTTACATGTGTCATATGTTAGGGCCGGCTCTTTAGTGATGAAGAATGAGTGGGTTAGATGGGTGTGTCCTATTCTGACCCAAATGATTATTACCTGATCTCTTCTTTTGAGGTTTAGTGGGAGGTTCCATTTTTGAATAGAGGTTAAATGGTTCGAAGCTTGTTTAAGAGAGGAATATTGGTCCAGTATTTCTGCCATGCTTCTGCAGTCTCGAGGTCAATAATTTTGAGTGTCTCTGAGAATGTGGTTGGGATTAATTTGAAGGCATTTTGAAATATGGAGGCTTCGTTTTCGATTTTGTCAGCTTTTTCATTACCAGGTATCCCAACATGGGAGGGAACCCAAATTATTGATACAAGTTTATTGGAAGTCGATATAAGCTCTTGGATAAGAAGAACTAATTCGTTATTATTAGTACATATTATTATATCGGTTTTTAATATTTTCTGTCAGATTATAAAACGCAATATAGTACAATATAATATTATTCCTATATCAAACTAGACAAATAAAAATACAAATAATAAAGATTATCTGGTATACCTTTACGTTTCAAATTGAATAATAATATTATATATATTTATTATTATCGCGATAACTATTTTTTTTTCTAAATAAGCCGTTTGAACGTAGAACTATTTAGTTTGATAGTTTTAGGCAAGTAAAAATATTCGGCCATTAATTCGGCAAAACCAACTTTCGGGAGTCTTTGAGTGTCTTCTCTTATGTCGTTTAACATTTTAATCCAAAACATCTTTTCATCCATTAAAGACGCCTGTGAAATAATTGTTATTTATTGAATAAAGGGTACGCGTATTAAACTGCACGCAATTTGAATTGTTATAATATTTTGAGGTGACCGACCAGTGATCAGAATTACTTATTTATTTTACGGTTTTCGTGTAGAAACGACTATAATACTATGTACAATTAACGAACCAAAAAAAAAATTTTAATTTTAGATAACAAGATTAATTGATTTTTTTTTTTAGAAATTATGACGCATTAACAGCACGTTGTATGTAACAACAAAATATAAATTGCATAAATATGTATAGTTATGTATTTTATGGTTTCTCTTTTCTTTTATTTCTTTTTTTTTACTTTTATTATATGTTTATCTTATCCATTAGATTCATTAGAGCGACTATTTTATGTTAAAACCGTTTGGCGAGAATACGTATAAAAAATATATATATATATATATATATATATTGTAATTTATTATCTATTTCTGTAATTAACTATATTTATTCTAAAATAGATATTGTCATAATGAGCACAGTTACTTGTATAATAGGTACTTATATACAAAGTCTCAAGACGTTTATATTAACTTAACTTTAACGTTAACTTAACACCAACTTCCCCCCTCGATATGTCAACGAACTTAAAATATATAGTATTAGTTAAATATTACGAACATTCTAACAGTTAGACGCTCGAATTGAATGCCAACTAAATACTGTTATATACCAGAATCAGTGTTAACTCACACGTGGTGGTAAGTGTAGCATTGACCACTTAATTTTGTTGTTGTTTTTTTCAATGCGGTTACGACTGCTAACCACCTGGAGAAAACAATTTGTCTTTTTTACGCATAGTGGTTAGCGAACGCAACCGCCTCGATTGGTTAGCGAATTGTTGTATTTACCAAACTATTTATGCAATTTACCTATTTATTTATTGACACACTGCTATACGTAGATATATCTGGCAAAAATTCAAAGATTGTTATATTTATTGAAAAAGTCCCCGTGCATTTTTGAGGTGAATATTTATTTTTGGCCTACGCTTTAAAGAGTTTAATCATATGTGTTAAAGTTCGCCCCCCCCCATAAAAAAAGAACGTATTGGCACGTCACTGGGTACCTATATGTAAAAATATGTTTGTTTAACAAATCCTGCGGTCATGTTGCTCACATCACGTACTATAGTACTCCCAGTACCAACGACGGATCACGAATTGGACGTGAGGTCGAGCAATAATTTATATCTGCCCCACACTCCTGGCACTTAAATATTTTTCCCATATACCAAGGTCCGAGGAGCTCGTGTATCTTCTCGGCCTTCGGGTTAATAGCAATACCAGTCACCAAAGCACACGTATACAAGACACACATTTATCATTACCGATGAACAGTGGCGCAACTAAGATTTTTTCGAGGGGGGGTGGGGTTACACTTATTACCCCTCCGTTACTTATTCGCGAATACGCCACTAGTGTCCGCACCAGTCCTGCGTTCAATAGACTAAAAAACGCATATCACGTAGTCAGAAATCTCATATAAGCAATATTTATGCAATTATCAAATGTTGATACATAAATATTTTTGAATATATGCTTAAAATAAAATAGTTAAATTTCTATAAATACAGTTCATGTAGGGGTGTCCAGACACCCAAAACTGTCCCCTTGGTGGCGCCACTGTCAATAAATACCTCCATTATGCAGTAATCGCGATAGGTAACCTTATTGTGATAAATAAGTGGTTTTTTTTTACTTTTAAGTAACATTTCTTTTAAAATTATCAATTTACTGTCGTTTTTATATCTAAATAAAATTTAGATATATTAAAAAATGGGACTATAATATAGATTTTTATCAGATAATTAATAAAACAAATTACCACAATTCGTAATAAAAATAATGGTTAACGGCATTTTTTATATGAAATCTTGATAGGTTGTCGACACTCATTCAATATGTTTTTCATCAAAATAACAAGTTATCGTTATATCGTGCTAAATTAAATCTTAAGTAATATATGATTATAGTTGTATACCTGTAACGTAAACGAATAATTATTCTCCGCGCCGTTGGACTCCAAACGAAAACTCAACGGATTTCCTTTCACGTTTTCAACTACAGTTATGTTCCGGTTCTAAAATATACATTTTTTTTTTTTTTAATTTTAAATATATATATATATATATACTAGTGGAGATTATCTACCGATATTGAGGAGATCTGTATTTCCCTTCAAAACCGATATTTTTGGAGAAAAAACATCAATAATGTCTCTGGACATGTGAAAAAAGCGTTTAGAAAAAAATAAGAAAATAGAGTTTTCGACCGGCAGCGTATCGGTCGATTTTAATATCGGCTGACGGTTTTCTATTACGAATACCGTAATAAAAAAAAGTCATATCGGTTCAACACCACTAATATATGTATTCAATATTTATAACTACTGGATATGAAAAATTCACCGAAATATGCGCTTTGTATTCTAACAGTCCGCATTTTTGTTCCTTGGCAATCAATAACATATTGTTCAATAGAATCACGCGCAGTTTCTTCTTGGTTCCCGCGATTGTTAAATCGCCTTCGGCACGCAATTCGAAAAAATTGTCGGGGAGCTCGACCTACCGAGGGAACAATGCATTTTACAACCGATTTAAATCGTATTATAATAATATAAATCGTCTACTGTTATTATTATTAATAAATATAAGTAGGTATACTAATAATAGTAATTATTACGCGTATATTATTCAGCTATAACATTATATTTCACCGTACAAATTATAACCTTAATAAAAAAAAATAAAAAAATTAGAATTATTAATATTACGTTCGCTGTCATTACATTTGATTTATTCTTCCAATGACTGATCATCAGTCGCATCATCTTAACGCGTCCTCCTTTTTCGTATTTATTTTTCGTTTCGTCAATGATTTTGGCCAAAAGAACCATTTTATCGTAAGCTTTCACGACTAACGCATAATCGTCTTCATTGTCCGAAGTGTACGCTGCTAATTTCTAGACGAAAAAAAAAACACATACAAATTATGATATTTATATTTTATTTTAACAAATAAAATATTAAAAAAAAAAAAACAATGCGTCTACTATGACGGCGCATTGCATTCGTTTATATTATGTAAATACCGCGTGTATAGTAAAGTAGTAACTGGACTGGAATGGTAACAAAATTATATCATTTTTTAGCAATATTTAATTCAATTTGCAGTGGACTTGCTATATACATTTAATCATATCGGAAGTGGCGGATCCAGAGTTAGGTAACCCATGTGGATCAGCTATTTTCGCAAGAAGCCACTATTTAGCGCTAACCTAAAACTTAACCGTGCAGATCAGATTCAGGCCCTATTTTTTCAATACAAATTCGTACTATACATTTTGAGGGGGGAGTTATATTGAGATGATACAGTGACCTTTATACTCCTTCCATACCATCTAAATTAAAAAAAAAAACTATTGCCTAAAATTATTAAATTTAAAATATAAATCAAAAATATCATATATTACCCCATACCAAATCTTTACCATATTATAACATTTTAGCAAATTTATTGCTTTGTAGTTTGTGTCGATAATCATAATTATTAATAAATGCGTTTGAAATGTGTATGTACAACTACATATTTATTAGTACCAACAAATGATGGAAAAATCCGGATTTGCAAACGAGAATTTTTGGATTCCGAAATTTGAAATCCGACATTTATTGTAAATTTGGATTTCGGATTTGAAAATCCGAATTTTTATCTGAATCCAAATTTTGGTTTTTAAAATTACGATTTTATATTCTTTAATTAATTAATTATTCTTATTCATAAATGCTGACTTCGCCTTTGCGATTCTGGATCTTATTTCCATGACGCATCTGCCATCTTGGTTGATTGAACTGCCTAGGTATTTAAACTGTTCCACTTGTTCAAGCAGCCGATTCCTTGATTGAATATTAATTCTCCGGATTCGGAATAAGAAAAAATTGTTCTGCTCCAATAACATGAGTATAGGGTGAGGAGGAAACGCTTCGTAAAAGTATATGTATGGAGGTGGCGCTATATGGCTATGAAACCTGGATACTAAATAAAGCAGAACAACGAATCCTCGGAGGCTTTGAAATATGGTGTTGGAGAAGGATGCTGCGAGTTGGATAGAACACCGTACCAACGAAAGCATACTCAGTGAAATAGATGAATGCAAAGAGATCCTCAAAACCATCAGAGCAAGACGATGAAACATGAATCGTTACATATTGAGGTACGAAAATGAACTAATTTATAGAATTATAGTAGGGAAAATTGAAGGTAAGATGGACCGAGGACATTCAAGAACTTCATTTGTCAAACAAATTATTTCCGATGCTAGACTATTATGCTACATTGATCTGAAAAGATTAGCTGGGAACAGGGAAGAGTAAAGAGCGCATGTCCAACTACAAAACCAACTACAAGGTTGAATACAAAAAAAAAAAAAATTAATTACTTATAAAACTATTATTATTATCTTATTGTTAGTAGCATTAAATGTGTATAACATTAAATATGTTTTTACAATTTAAAAAATATCACAAATAGAAATTTATTTTTAAAAAACAAGTACAACATTATAAAATCATACATATTACACTCTAATTTATATAATATATTACTAACTGACCCGGCAAACGTTGTTATGCTCATAAAAAAATGTTTATGGTAGCACACCTTGAAATAAATGAAATTATTTAATCATTTTAATAATGTACAAAAAATTACCTAAGGATTTGATTATAAGATTTCAAAAAACAGAAATCTATACGGTTAAACGCAAATTGTAGATTATAAAATCCGAAATCTTGATTTATTGGATAATCCGGATTTATCACTAGGTACCTACACGGTTCTCAATTCCGTACAGCTCGCTCCTAATTTCGGACTATACGTTTTGTGTGTGGGGTTCGCTAAAAAAACTCGGGCCCGGTCTCCTGGCCATCTCCTGCCTATAGATCCCCGCCACTGTACAACGGACGAAACAAATTTCGACTTTATACCTTGAGTAATAAATGATATCTGAGTATCCGCTGTATCGGCAGTACGAGGTAAGAACTGAGCGGAAGACGGTGTCCCAATTCCTTTTGCCTCTGACGGACAATATTTACTGCCAGTCGACTTTGAGTTATTTCCGACAATATAGCACTGGAACTAAACGACAAATCGTTATAATTCACGATAATAATCGTTTAATATTTTAGACGATTCATGCGTACTCTTGGAAGTTTATGCAATACGTCGAGTATACGATGAACCCGAGATGATTGTTTAAAAAACAACGGGCGATTTGCGATACGCTACTGTTGGCCGACTCCAATTCGTTTAAAAATATTCTATAATACAAAAAAAAATTAATCAATACACAAAGTTCGTATTAACCAGGCCTAAAAAAACACTTGTAAATTACAATACTACAATATAATTAATAATAATATAATATGAGGTATACAGAGTTTTTGGTAGATACCTTGAAAATTCATAAATTTCAGTGATATTTCCAAACAATCGATTGCAGTGCGTTTTCGATAATATTCGTCTGTCCTTCCAATACTCCAAGTACTCCTAATAATAAAAAAATAAAATAATAATAATTATTATTATTATTTCCGGTAAGTATATGAGGTACCCATAGGACGGATCAAAGATTTGAATAATCGTTTTGTATAGAAAAAAAAAAAGAAAAATGTATTTAAAAACGAAATATATATATATATAATAATTGTATATCAAAATGTAATACTCACTACAATTATTTCTCTCAGATGATTTACGTACGATTGTTCGGTTTCTAAAATCTCACGGATGACCAATTTCTTTTTGTAAGTCATGTCCAACGCAAAATTCTCTACGCGTCTCTGTTTGTAGCGATATTTTATAAGCTAATATTATAACGGTGCGCAATATCACGCGAGCTAAACACCACCGCGCAAAGTAACAAGTAACCCCGTACAGAGGTATAAAAAATTTATTTGTTTTCAATATTACGTCATTGTTATATTATCCGCTGTTATAATAAATGTTTTTTTTTAATTTTTTCTCGACAATAATCGATTATTTAAAAAATATGCGTATTTATACAACACGGGTAATACGTTAAAACAAATAATTGTTTAATAATAAATTCTAATAAATTTAACTAGAAAATTCGTTTAAAAAAAAAAAAAAAGTTTATTTATTTAACAACTGGTTTTATTATTGGAAATTTTAATAAAAAAAAAAAAAAAACAATGCGCTTACTTATCGCTTTAAAACAGTGGGTTTTTCCGACAGATTTTTTATTCCGCGCCCACTTTTTAGATTTTCGAAAAATCTCACCGACCCCTCCCCGTCGATTTTCTTTATTAAAAACCGGTGACCCATTTTTTTTATAATCCGTTATACGTCAATAGGTAATAATAATATAATGTCAATTATAGTTGTACTATTGTAATATTATGCGGGGTGGCAGCGTGTTTCCGGAGCCGGTGGTCTTTTTTTTTTTGTTTGTTAATTTAAATCGTTATAAAATAATATTCTAATTCGTCGTCGAGGTTCAATAAGTCAAGTATGCGCGTCGAATGTTGATAACTGATAAGGCATATTTAGTGATAACAATACGTTTGAATAAAAATTTTGTAATTATCGATTTATATCTCTTATTAAACGCTTTTCACCGCAAAATACAAAAAAAAAATAACAGAAGTTGTATTCACGCCACTCGGTACTTAATGGTACGAATATTCTCAAACCGGCGAGACGACAACTATTACAATGTCATTGACAATAAGATAACACACGAATTCGGAACATATGTTTACTTCGGGTTCTTTGGACCGCCGTTTTTATTGATAACAATATTTTAAAGACTATCACTTTTTGACAAATGATAATAGACGTCGCGAGTGTACGTCCGTCGTACAGAATAGAGCATTTACGACAATTGGCCTGTAGCCTTCACGGTCGGCGGTAAACTTTAAAATAGTCTTTGTCGTACATTTCCTTACGCACAAACGACCTTTGGCCGTGCCAATATCGTAATCGTACGGGTGTACCGGTATCAAAATAATTTTACCTCCCGGAATTACATTTTGGCATTTGCAGTCGGCCGCCATGAAAACCCCCGGAGTAATTGTCCAGTTTCGGACGTTTTACACGAATATTCGCCGTCAAACGAAACCGTCCGAACTCTACGAGCTGCGCGTGAACAGTGGCCAATTGATCGACGACGGCCATCAGCGTAAGATCGTCAAACAGATGGATATCGTGTATGATTCGTTGGCCAATTATTCGCCGCCATCGCAGAATCTAGTCGTAAAATTATTCGGCGGGCTGAAAAGCCCTCCGAACGGTCTTTACATGCACGGGTCAGTGGGATGTGGCAAAACCATGTTGATGGATTTGTTTTTCTCTTGTTGTGAAGTGAGTACCTCCAGAGCCGTACTAGGTAAATCCAATTTACGCTGCCCATATTCAATAGTTAATTTTTTGGCGGGAGGTAGGACAGTATGTTAAAAAAATAAACGATCGAGTGACCTCTCCTCATTTTTCTTTATAAAATATTCAAAATAATAATTATAATAAGTGTAATGAAAAAGAGTATAAGTCATATATATATATATAACCAATATTGTACAGTATCTATACACTATCGTACATTGAAAAAAAATGTATTAAATAAATACATTATATGTTGAAAAATATAACTGCAATATTCTAAATATATCAAATTAAATTTATTTTGCAAACCTTTTCGTGTACAAAATCGGTCAATAAATTGTTAAACACAAGATTTTTTATCCTGTCTCTTTTTACAGAAATTTTTTTTTGTATTTGCTGAACAATAAACATCAATTTGGTTCATTCAAAATTTACTGCCCTAATCTAGTGACATCCTAGGCGGCTGCCTACTTTGCTATGGTGTTAGGTCAACCCTAAATGAACCATTCCACCGTGTATTGCAATATATACTTTGTTAGTTATAAATGCACAGACTTACATGAACATATTGTTATTTGCTCGTTTCTATTATTTTAATACTAACTCTTAACTCTTAATATACAATATTTAATTTTAGATGGAAAAAAAACGAAGAGTGCATTTCGACGAGTTTATGTTGGACGTTCACGACAGGGTGCATAAACTGAGACTGAACAGTAAAGACAACTTTGATTCTATACCAATGGTGGCCGATACAATACTAGAACAATCATGGTTACTGTGTTTCGATGAATTTCAGGTATTTTCAAAATTATTACATTTTTAGTAGCATAGACATTAGACATCACCCCGTTTTGTGCAACATTTTATTTGTAGGACTATCATGCATTCTTGCCAGGTGACTGATATAGCAAATGCAATGATATTAAAACGGTTGTTCACCGAACTGTTTAACAGAGGTATGATTATGGTGGCGACCAGTAATCGTAAACCCGATGATCTGTATAAAAATGGACTACAGCGGTTTTTGTTCTTGCCGTTCATACCGGTGTTGAAACAACATTCATATATTGTCAATTTGGATTCAGGTATCGACTATAGAGTTATAAGAGCAAAAAGTGAATTTAAGTCATATTTTGTGTAAGTAAATTGAAATAATAGTAATTTTATTCAATAAAAATTTATACCTAATATTGATTTAAATGAACAACTAATTAATTATTTTTATATTCAGTTGATTTATTTCTGGAGACGATATATATTATAATATGACAAAATACAATATTTCTTTTTCTAGGCAAAATATTGATACTATAAAAGATTTTGATGATGTCATAAAAAGGTTTACGAATAGTGAAAATGATACAGTTCGACCAAGAACATTAATTATCATGCAAAGGAATCTTGTATTCCAAAGAGTATGCGGACAAATCTTAGATGCCACATTTGACGAGCTTTGCGATCGAGTAAGATAATAATAATTAACATAAGTAAGCACATTACTTTATTGATTAAAATTATAAAAATTTCACTATTTTTCAGCCTTTGGGAGCAGTGGATTACTTATATTTATCACAAATGTTTCACACAATAGCTATTAGGGATGTTCCTCAATTGGATTTAGATTCATTATCACCCATGAGGCGTTTTATTACTCTTATAGATACACTTTACGACAATAAGGTAATTTTATCAAAATATTTTGTTTAAAATTTACTAATTTAACTTTTATATTTTAGGTGTGTGTTTTAATATATGCAGATAAACCACTAAAAGAATTATTTGTTGCTAAAAAATCAGGTGGATTAGGAGACGACCAGATGGTTCTTATGGACGATTTAAATTTAAATTCTGAATCAGTAATGCATTTAATACACAATAACCTTTAACCTTAATGAATTTGAAATATCTCACAAATTTTATAATTAATATTTTCAAATATCAATATTTTTATTTTAGACTGATGCTAAAGCAAATGTTTTCACCGGTGATGAAGAAATTTTTGCATTTGATCGGACAGTGTCAAGGCTTATGGAAATGCAATCTAGTGATTATTGGAAAAATAATCGTTCTAAAGTATAACTTTTGTATTTGGTTGTTTTGTTGATTTTATTGGTTACTTTATTTAAACATTTATTCTATTCATATTGTTATTTATTTACTTAAAAAATTAACTGTTTGGTAAATTTTTTGTAACATGTCTATATTATTATCTTAATATTAGATGGTGCAATAATCTGTTTTATACTATTATATATTCTTATTGAACGTGTCATACTATATAATTGATGTTTAATTTCAATTTAGAACAATAATCATTGTAACACCACACCGAAGTATAACTTTTAAATACCATAATTACACTAAAATAATACTTCATAGTATATTATTGAACAATATATTAATTATATTATTAAGATGGTGTTGAATGCAATTTATTTATTTTTATTTTTCCTATTTCTGGGACTTAAGCTGATTGTGACAGAAATAAGTTGAAGTGGTTCTCCACTTAATTTGAGATAGACACACTATACTCTATATGTAGACGAGCTATAATTGCACGCCCAATCAACGCTATGCCCCGATGGATCTTAGTAAGTTTTATTGAGTGTCAAAATATTAATTGTTTTACTATTTATATAGCGTCAAACATTGGATCTACAAATTTAATGGTTTTTTGTTGGTTTTTTTTACAGTATAAATACTCAACAACTTAAAGCAGTAACTTCATTAATAGGTTTTTAAATTAAAAATACTAATAATTGCAACTGTTTAATTTTAAGTAAACACCTATTATGGGGTAGTCGTGTTGAAAATCCTAGAGGTCGAATACTCTACAATTCCATCCAAACGAACAAGCTTTCAGTTATTTCCCCCCCAGGTCCAACCTACTGGCTAACTCATCTAAACAGGCAACCTAATTTACTTGATTTTTTTATAACGTCAATCCCCAACCATATAAATCACAACATCCAAAATGTATGTGATCTGTCTTCAGACCACTCACCAGTCATGCTTAACATTATGAAACCTCCAATTCTTATTTCTCCTCGTCCCTCCCTTTCCAAAGGTCCAGTCAACTGGAATTATTTTTCCACGTCATTAGAAAATAGTACAAACTTAAAAATTTCTCTTAAATCTTGCAACGAAATAGAATCCGCAGCTCAACATTTAGTCAGCTCAATCCAATCAGCAGTCTATGAGTGTTCTTATCCCCCTAATCCGAATTGTAACTCCAAGCATAACACTTATCCGTTACCCCCTGACATAAAAGCTTTAATTGCTGAAAAATGCAGGACACACTCCCGTTGGCAAAGATCAAGACTACCTTCCGACAAGACAACCCTTAATAATCAGTCCAACACCATTAAAGAATTAATCCAAAAATATAAAAACGATCTTTTTGACACAAAATTCAAACTTTTAAATACTCAAGATGGTTCTTTATGAAAAACCACGAAAAACATGCTCAAATTAAAATAATTCTCTTGTCCCATTAAAAAATCAGATGATTCTTTTGCACTTTCAGATCTAGACAAAGCCAATCTTTTTGGGGAACATCTCTCGAATATTTTCACACCTCACCAAAACATTATTCCGAATACCGCACATTTAGACAAAATAAATGAATTCCTTGATGCCCCACTACCTATGTCTCGTCCCATCAAACATGTCTCTCCAAATGAAATTACAAATATTATACAAAGGTTAAAGCCCAATAAGTCTCCTGGGCACGACTTGATAACAAATAAGATCCTAAAACATCTCCCCAAAAAAACAATTGTCTTGCTTACATATATATTTAACTCTATGTTAAGATTGTCTTATTTTCCTGTCATCTGGAAATTATCCATCATCATTCTCATACTTAAACCAGGTAAACCCCCCAATGTACCAACTTCATATAGGCCCATAAGCCTACTTCCAGCATTAGGTAAATTGTTCGAGAAAGTCGTTTTGAAAAGGTTAAGACCAATCACAGAAACACAAAAAATAATACCCAATGCCCAATTCGGATTCCGTGCAAAACATTCCACAATACAACAAGTCCACAGACTAGTCAATATAATTTCATCCTCCTTTGAGAAAAAAAAGTACTGCCCAGGAGTATTCCTTGATGTGGCGCAAGCCTTCGATAGGGTCTGGCACTCCGGTCTGCTCTACAAAATCAAACAGTTTCTCCCTGCCCCCCTTTACTTATTAATTCAATCTTATCTTGAAAATCGTACCTTTAAAGTACGACACGGTAATTCCCTTTCTTCTCTTTTCCCAATCCAAGCTGGAGTCCCTCAAGGAAGTGATCTCTCTCCGGACCTTTACAACATCTTCACATCAGATATCCCCACAACACAAAACACTGTCTTAGCCACCTACGCTGATGATACTTCAAACCTATCCCCAAATAGTAGCTCCGTTGAAGCATTCAATGCTCTTCAACTTCACCTCATTCTTATTGATAAATGGTCCTCTAACTGGAAAATTAAAATTAATGCGGAAAAATCCGTCCTCGTCTCTTTTACCCTTAATAAAAAAAACACACCTATTATCTTCTTTCAAGGGGTTCCTATCCCTTCCTTATCTCAAGTCAAATATCTAGGAATAATTTTAGACAAAAGACTAACTTGGGGTCCCCATTTCAAAACAAAAAGAAAGTCTCTAAATACAAGATCCCATTTACTACGCCCCGTGCTGAAATCCAAACTCTCACTCCATAATAAAATAATTATTTACAAATCAATGTTAAGACCAATCTGGTCTTATGGAGCCCAAATATGGGGTTGCGCAAAACCATCCCAAATTAAAACAATTGAAGCCTTTCACTCTATTTCCCTCCGTACAATCACATCAGCTCCTTGGTATGTTTCTAACTACACCCTCCATAAAGATCTAAACGTTGAACCAGTCGCTAACTTAGTTAAAACCCACTATAAAAAGTTTCATTCCAAATTACTTCACCATCCAAATCCTCTGATTGCAAACCAACACTCAACCACAATTCCTGACAATCCCCCTCGCCGCCTTAAAAGACGTTGGTGTCGTGATCTCCTAGACTGAAACACCATTCGCAGTTCCAATTTTAACACGCCTAAAGGGTTCTATCACTGGATAGATTCCCTTCACAAGTCTACAAAGTCACTATATATGTTAGCCTATTTGCTTATTGTAATATTTTTATACAGATTGTAAATGTTATTTTATAATAAAAAAAAAAAAAAAAAAAAGTAAACAAAATGCCAAGACAAATAATCTCCTACGCCATTAATCACTGGATTCATTTTTAAAAATTAGATATTAATGACCAATATGTTTTTAAGAAAAACATTTTTTGCTACAAACAACTTATTTTTATCCAAAATATTAAACATAAACAAAAATAGTGTATCATACAATATTAGAATCAAAATTGAATTAAATAAAAAATCATTGGTGAATTAATGCAGAATAAAAATAAGATGAATTAAAATGCACAAACGTATTTTTGACAAGATAACTATTAAGATAAATTTATTTAAAGTCAATTAATATTGTATTACCCCAACAAATAATTTAATTAAATGAGAGAATTATAATTTAAATGTTTGAAAGTTTACTATAGGTATATAAAGTATAACATTAATATTTAATATTTGATTAGGATATATTTACCATAAATAATCAATATTTATTTTGTGGTGAATTTGAGTTATGTTAGATTGGTTAAAATTAATTAATAATAAAGATTTAAATTTTTAATTATTTATTTAGTATTTCTTAATGCCAGCACATAAATAAATTAACAATGAGTCTGAGAGTACAATTTGGCGCCGCATAACCCATAAATATGAATTTTTATGCAAAATAATATCAGGTTGTTATTCTTTAATGATACATTTTTTTTAAAAAAAATTGAATATACTTTCTCATTCCTTTTGAATAACAAACAATATAATAAAGTTTAAATCTGAATTAGAAATATGATTTCCTTTATACAAAGTTTTTTTTTTTTTTTTGAAATTCAGTTTTCAAATAAAATTTTCGAAATAATATAGATGACTTAATTTAGTTTATTTTTTATAGTCGAAAACATTTTTAACTCATGAAATGACTTTCCAATACAAAAATACAAAAGAAAAAAGAAAAAAGAAAATGTATTTGCAAGAGGTAAAGGTTTCAAGAATCCAAGAGTTTAATTTTAGATTGAAATATGGATTTCAATTTTGATAGGAAAAAATCTAGATCCGATAAAAATAAGATGAATATTGCTGAAACATTTCCATGTAATTTTCTACTTGGGTTCTTCTCCTTTATTATATTTGACTTAATAAATTATTTTAATTTAATTTCAATTCTTTCATCGAAATAAAATTTCATTGTGACTGTGATGCAGCTGCGGTAGCAGCTGCAGCAGCAGCAGCAGCAGCAGCAGCAGCAGCAGCGGCGGCGGCGGCGGCAGCAGCAGCAGCAGCCGACTTGCTCCGGTGTGTTGTTGTGGAAACTTGTTGAACAGAAGCATCTTTAACGTGTTTTTCCACCTAAAAGATAAAAATAAATAAATAAGTACAAATTTATATATTTTTTTATTTAATTAATTCTAACTGAATTATGATTAAATAAACCTGATTTTTTCAGAAAAAATATATTCATTTTGCGAATATTGTGACAGTGATAAAGTACCATAATCAAAATAGATTATAATTATAATCTAATTAATGAGGAAATAAGGTAATGCATATTATTAAAGTTAAAAATTATTATAAAGAGAAAAGAAAAAAAATGTGCAAAATACAAAATAATATGCGATTCAGTCACTTTTAAATTGCACAAAAATTCTAGAGAATTGAAGAAGTACATTTTTTAATGTACTTAACAACAATTTAAAAAGTTCTTGAATTCATTTAACTTAAGTACAATCAGAGTAGAGGATGAAATAATAAAAAACCTAATTTCAAAAATTAGGAAACTGATTATTTTTACAAGACATTAAATTCATAAAAAAAATTCAAATGCACTGAAAATAAACACAAATGTTGAGAATTCAATACAACTAAAAAATAATGTATGTATATTTGATTTTAGAGATTTTTTTTATATGTTAATAAAAAAAATATTATTAACTAAACATTTATCGGTAGTCTACTTACAATATTCTTTATGTACAAAATAGCTTTGTCCTCTTGATTTCCAGTGCCTTTAACGTTTTCAGGCTTGTAGGGTGGGCTAATTATCACATGATCATATACAACAATATTTTGCCCTTGCCAAGATACTTCTGGAATCCTAAACACAAAATAAACACAATAAGATACAGATAAACTTATTATACAATGTACTCCTTCATAATGACAACTTACGTTTTGGTTATAGTCAGATACAATTTTTGGGCCTCTGGAGAAACATTAGCAGACATTGCTGATATCTGACGCCTCTTATCTTGAATTTGAGTTTTTATCCTGTTATTTAACTGTAACACATTAAAATTAATATTATACCAACATAAATTTGATAAAACAAAATTTTGTTTGAAGTTAATACTCAATAATATATATATATATATATATATATATATATATAAATAAACAAATATTAAGAAAAAATTTAGCCTAGAATATGATTGGTTGTACCCAATACAAGATTTTTTTTAAATTGAAACTAATCGTAAACACATACAACAAATTATAATGCTCCGGGTTGTTTTTTCTTCATATTTATTTTTTTACAATTATAAATTTAATTTACATTTACATATATATATATATAAATATATGTGTGTGTGTATAGAAAGATAATAATTAATAAAAACATACCCTATTTAAATTTAACGAAGGCAATGGTGGTGGATTATAAGTGGATTCCTTTTTGACTTGTACATCTTTGGCAAAAGCTAAGTTCACTATATTAATATTGTTCAGCGATGGATTACTGCTGGCTGATTGGCATTCTGATAAAAATTTGTGTTAAGGAAATTAACAATTGTTTAAAATTGCAATGGAAATTAATATTTTTGGTAAAATAATTATTACCCATAGGAGGAGGTAGCTATTTTGAATTAATAACTTTTACACTATACCTAATAAACTGTATAATAAGTTAGATAGTATTTATCAGAATATTTATTGTGCAATATTATTTACACGGACCTACAAGGTTCTATAACCTTACTGAGCTTATGCAGATATAAATTAAAACATTGGGCAATTGAGAACACAATATATAAATATATGAATATTTATAAACTGTTTGTAAACTATAATTATGGGAATTTCCATTCAATATACAAACAAAATATATAATAATAACAATATAAGTATATAATGCTCGACTGGAATTTAAAAAAATTAGATGTACTAGCATTCTACAGTGCAAGTAATGGAGACATTAGAACTATAGGTTAAGAAATAGTTGAAAATTAGGGTCAATCAAGATAAATGGAAAATGGGGTAATTGAAAACGATGTTAATTTAAAATCAAGATGAAATAAGAATACATATTAAACTATGGTATACTATATCTCTGTTCCAATATGTGTACAGAGCCAACATGCTGGACGGAGCAAATGGAAAATGTATTCTACTTAACTTTGAGCGATGACAAAATAATGTTGGCTATGGCCATTTTCATTATCCCCAGAGTTTATTCCTATACAATATGTACGAGCTAAGTGGTTTATTTCCAAATGTCCTATTAGTTAACATTATAATTATTTTGACGGGGCAAATGACAACAGCATTTTTCATGGAATGTAGATAGTATATATTTAAACGCTTGAATTGAAAATTTAAAATCAATAGCAGTATTAAATTAATGTGATAGTGTAGAAAGCACAACAAAAAATACAATGTGCGTTTATTAACAATTTAAAAAAGTTGCAAAGTTTGACTCCACTCAACGCTGTATTTGTTTAATTCAAGTGATGACATATACCTACCTAACAATTCTAGATTAGTACCAAAATTATCTTTATTGAAAAATAATTTGTATTTTAAAGTTTCTCAATCGAATTTAAGTTCATATACTATAGTCTAAGTCTATGACAATAAATACATAATACCAATTAGTTATTAGTGTCAAGTATAACAATTTATTATAGTAGACATAAATTTCCAAAATAGTGAAGATATTGACAAAATGTATGGGCTCACACGGAACACATTACGTTACTATTAGCCCGAGAATTACTTTACAGCAAACAAGAAGTTTAAGCGAAGAAAAACAGCACGACACATTGTATTAGTGTTCAAACAAATCCGTAACGAATATAATACGCCAAACCTACTGGCCGGTTTTTCCTAAACGTTAAAGGGAGAGGTTAGTGGTTGGCTAACGCGTCACTAAACACAATCGAGAAACGACACCGAGAAAATGAGTCATACACCCAAGGCTATAGGTATAATAACGTTGTTGGTGGAGAAAACGTCGAAATCGTTCGCGGGCGTATTAGTGAATGTGTTGAACTGGAAACGGGTCAGGTACAACGGAATCTGGGTGGAAATGTGTCCACGGCGGCTGTCGAACGTGGTCGCGGCCAGCGGGCGAACGGGTGTATTGATAACGGGGCGGTATCGCGGTGGGCACCGCGGATACGGGACACGCGTATACTTCATATACCTACTTACGACATTACCCATAACCGACCGGATGTATTATTTTCATAAAAGGATACTGAGTATGAGCATTTTCGTGGTGGGCTCGAACCCGAGCACCTCCCCCTCGATCTCCTCGTCGAAACAGTTGGTGCACATCACGACGCTACCGATGGAGAAACACTCGTTGACTCCGGCCATTTTGTGTTTCCCATAAAAGTTTATCGCCATCTAACGTGAAACGAAACGCGCGTACACACCGACCGACTGGAACAGCAGCAGCAGCAGCAACAGCAGCAGCAACGCTCGAATTTCGGCACACGACTCTAGACGAGTAGAGTACGGGTACACAACGACGACGATTTGTGGTCGCGGCTGAGCGGTCGAGATTGTACCGTGACGTCGTGTGATAAGCGACTACGGGCCGTACTGCTGATACTCCGTGGCGGTGGTGGAGACGACGGTGACCAACGCGGATCCAAATTGCGGCCCGCTGTTTACCGTAAATGAATTTCTACCGTCGTCTATAAATAATGTAGTGTTACGAATATCGGCCCGTAAAGACAAAAAAAATACAGCAATAATAACGTGAGCGTTTGTACGTGTGCGTGTGTCTATGCGCAAGCGTTCCGCCGTACCGGCGCAGCGGTACGGGTGCGCTGATCGAATGTGCGGCGACGGAAAAACGTTGATAACGGTGATACCGGTCTGCGACCTGTGCGGCTCGAGTGACCGGCATACGATATCAGTATTTTATTGTTATTATATTCTGATTCCGATGGTTTTTTTATGCTGTGCGTCTGGTAGTCCTCGCCGGGTTTCACTTGTGTACCACGGTCATAGACCGATCGGTCTATAATCACGTCGTACTCCTATAAACTAGTTTATTGATCTACGGTTAACCGCGCGGTAACCGTGACGGTAACAGTCGTATCAGGTATTGTCTGATACTATCACAAAAATCATAAATATTATAATAGTTCAATAATAATTTTATGAAAATTATTATTTCAAGCGTTGGTACGGTAGTTTTATACCGTCACCTGTAATACAGTTCCGTCGAATTACGCGATTACGTGGCATTTGTAAACGTTTACCATTTAGTATTTTTTCTATAATTTATCGACTTTTGAACCAGAAATCCGGTCATTGACTTCGGGTGTGGTTTCTGGTAGAAAATTTCGTCAAGTTGGTATGTTGGGGAAAGTTATTTTTCGATTTTTCTTGTAGTTTTCTTAATAAAGCAATACGCACGATGAACGTCATGCTGTGTGATAACAATTCTTATCGGGTATGATTGAATCCAAATGACCTAATGATTACTGATAACATACTGATAAGAAGAACATGACGTGGGCATGGTTGATGATTGAATCTGAAACCACTAATCACGTGCGGTTTCTATATTTTCTAATAAAAACTGAGTTTTTCCATTGTTATTAGATTCAAAATAATCGTAGAGACCTAATAAAACGTTTACCGAATACTATCGTAATAATTACATAATTATGAACGTAGTAAAATTTTCAAAATATTCTGGCGTTTTTTGGTTATAAATAGCTAATTGAAAGTTTAGAATTTCTGGAGAGTTTGTGGATAAAATAATCCGGCAATATCAATAAGCGTTTTAATTTCAAGTTTCAAATTTGTTAAAACACGAAAAATCGTTGTAATTCTTGTTTGTAGTTTCAAATTAATACGATTTTCCATTTAAATTTATCAAATAATGTTTAACTGAATTCCGCTCACGATCGTTTTTCGTAATGTCAAAATATACAGGATATCCCACAAGTATATCTACTGAATTAATTACATTCTGTTTTTTTTTTTATATATAACTACAAGTATAATATATCTTTTTAGTTTTTTATTTTCAACAAAATTTGAAGGTAGCTATTTTAATGAGTTGACGTTTCGACTATTTATTTTCGTTAATCTCGTGATTTTTAATATTTTTTTTTTAGTTTATAGCAAAATTGTGTATAATAAAATACCATAGTAATGTTTTGAAATATTATCTCATCTCGTTTTTCTAATCAAAACGCTATTATGTTTAATACGTTATTTTTCTGTAAACTAAAAAAAAAATATTAAAAATCCCGAGGCCAATGAAAATAAAAAATTGAAACGTCAACATTTTCGGAAGAATAATCTCTATTTCTATGGCTATTTTTAATAAAATTGTTGAAAATAATAAAATTAAAAGTTATTTAGTTTTTACCAAAAAAATAAATAAATTTAATTCAAATATTATTATGTGTAGTCCATATTGCTGTGAGAAAAAAAAACAGAATTCGTTTAAACATTATAGTAATTAAATTATATTTTAAATTTTCACAAACTTGTGTGACTGTAAATTAGGAAATGTGACTGTATATTATGATTGTATAGATATGTTCAATTCCGTGTAAATATATTAATAATTATAATTTTTTATAATATATCTATTTTATTTAAAAAAAAAAAAAAACTTTAATTTAAACACTTCAAATTTATTGCCTGTACCGATTGTAACCATTTAAACGATTTAAATCATATTTTGTTTCGCTATATAGACATACGATTCGTATAGTCTTTTACGAAATAATATAATACATCACTAATTACAATAGGTAGGTACTCCATAATAAACGAAAAAAATGTCACGGGAAAAAATTTTGGAGCGTTTGGGAACATTGACTTTAAAAGAAAATATGCACTAATCGCATTCACGTCCTTTTGTAGTTTAAAAACGAATTCGTTTTTTCATTCATCGTTCGTTAGTCCCCGAACTAATGCATATTCATAGTTATATTTTATTTTTTCCTTCTTAATAACCGAAAACACGAAACAAATCTATTTTAAAATATTTTACGATTACATCAACTCATTGTGTATTTATTATTGAATAATACATGTACACGTATTCAGTATTCACGTATATATCTAAAATAATATAACAAAAATATACGAGTTTAATGCATTTAAATTATTTTTTTAAAATTATTTGTTTTTGTAAAAAATTTCCCGTTAGAAATTAATAATAGATTTTTTTTTCACTAAAAAACATTTGCACGTGCAGTTGCATATAGTCCAGTGGTAAACAGACAAAATCACTCTGTACAAAACAAAAACAGTCGTGGAAGTAGCCATTTTAATGTTAATCGTGGAATTTCGTTATTTCCCAATTTATTTATGCGATTAAAACTTTTTCGGCTCCGTACAAACACACGGCGATTTGAGACGACAAAACGTGTACAATAAATTGTTTATCCCCTCCCTGTACTAAACCTTTTTTGTATCGTGAATTTCGCGTCAGACAAAAAAAAAAAAAAAGATTTAAAACTATTAGTGCAGAACTAAAACGTTTATTGGTTTTATGGGAAATTCACGATGCAAAATTGTTGGTAAATTAAAATCCAAAGACTGTTTTTTCGACGTCGTCGGTCCCGCACCTACAACCGTACAACAATACAGTATTATTCGTCTATAATTGAGTAAACATATTATGTACTTTAGTAACGAACACGTGTACCAATAAGTGTCATTCCAGCCTGCATATGGTATTTGCAGAGTTATGTACAGTGGAAATAATTACTATATATTACTGTATAATAGCAGTGGGCCGGGAGTATATGGAATATCGAGTCCCCTCCCTCCTAGACAATTTTGAATAATCAAAGCTACGAACGTTGTAGTTGAAAAAAAAAACATGCATATAGAATCAAAATGCATCCGAAAAAAACACTATGGGATCAAGTCGGAAGTATAATTATAACGCTACAAGTGCGGCGGTAAAAAAAAAAAAAAAAAAATGTCTTAAAATACGATTGGGTGATGGTATGCAAATATTAAATAAAATAATATTTTATTTAAATATAGAAAATTCAATTGATCACGTAAATGATGGACTTAGACATAATACAGTTTTGGGTTTTGAGCGTAGTATTCGAAACAAATATCCAAACGTATTTTTCCTCGCATTATTATACTTACCAATAAAAAATATAATCGTGCGCGCGCTTTTTAAGCAAAATAAGCAAATTAATTGGACGGTATTATTATACGACGTACACCCAAGACAAAAATCGTATTATTCGCTTACAAAAGAATCAATTGTATATCGTATGTCCAGTAGAAAATCGTCACCTGTGGAATGAAACACTAGCGACACGTCGTTTCGATACTTATATTCGAATTACGGGAATAATAATAAAACTTCATGTTTTTCAAAATAATTTTATACAAAATGGGATAATAATTATAGCCTGTTTTTTTTTTTTTAAAAATTTAAATTATTACTACTATTGAAAATACTACGTTGTTTTAAAACCGAGGTTAAACCTGTTTCACAAAAAGTGAAATGAACATTGGCTACCTAACCTAATCTACCTAACCTACCGACAGATTTTTTTGGTAGGCGAAAAATCTCGCTAAACTCGTGAATTTATCAACGAATACACCACTCTGAAGTGGCAAGCGCATGTGGGACGATAAGGGATTATATTCCCCCCTCGTTGTCTTAAAAATACAACAATTACATGTTGAAACGTATATATATATTAGTGATGGGAAAAATCCGGATTTGCCAAAGTTCGAAAATCCGAAATTTGAAATCCGACATCCGGATTTTAACCGAATCGAAATTTCGGTTTTTAAAATTGTGATTTTCTTTTCTTTAATTCAATTCTCATAAAACTATGATTATTGTTAATAGCGTTAAATGTGTAAAACATTAAATTTGTTTCAAAATTAAAAAAAAAATATCACGAATTAGTAATTTATTTAAAAAAACAAGTACAATAAAAAAAAAAAAAAAATCAATCTAATGTATATAATATATTTCTAGATGACCCTGCAAACGTTGTTTTACTAATAAAAAACAAAATTTCGGATTTTAAAATCCGGATTTATTGGATTTTCAAATAATCTGGATTTATGTGACATCACTAATATATATATAATTTCAGCCGAGTTACAAGGAAATGTTTGATTTACTTAACACGAATTGGAATTATTGGATCCGGTTATTAATTCAATTCTCACTGATATTCCGTAGGCACCGCGCGTTTTTAAATTTAAATTTGAATTACCAACGGTTGTGGGCAGGACATGATTTAAAAATGTTGTGGTCGGAGACTTCTTTGATCTACTAATAGCCGCCATGCCCATTAAAAATAAAACAAAATGTGTATTTTACTTCAAAAACGTTGTTGTAACTTATAGGAACATGAATTTTATTCTACGTTCCTTTGTTCTTACGTTCCGTCATCATAGAATAATTTTTTAGTTACATCATGTTCAACAGTAAATATACTGACAATAAATATAACTAAATAGGGCCTCTCAAAAACGTGACTAGTGACCAAGGGGCTCGCCTAAATCAGTGTCTGATTGCGGGAGAAGTGGAGAGAATTCGCAATTATTAATATTCTATATCTTTATAGATTTATAAGCTTATATTTTGTTCATTACACGAAAAATGCTTAAAAATTGCAATTTTTAATTCTAACCGGATAATTTCAAACTAAAAGAGTTTTTTCCACAATATCTCGGTAAATATCAAAAAAAAAAATAAATAAAAATAAAAAATGTGCGTTCGTTGCGATTATTGAATCTAATCCGTGGGCGACTTTCCTTTACACAACTTTTCAAACATAAGTAAATTCAATACTTAATTATTGACAAAAAAAAAAAAATATATATATATATATATATATATTTCTATGCAAGCAAAGGTTTTGCATGCATATTTATGTAAGTAAATTAATTGTTGAAAAGTTGTTTCTTATTATCATAAAAAAAAATTACGGTGCTTAGATATTTTGGTTGGATTACTTACTTTATTATCTCACAAGGCAAAAGTGCAATAGATAGTATTTATTTTATTTTTTATAACTTTAAAATGTATTTCCGCAATCTGTTACATCTTGAACAATGAGTGTAAGTAATAAAGGATTTTATGTCATGAACGACGGAGTAAAGAAACCTTCCTTCCAGTGAAGGCGCTAAATAATATACAAGAATGTAATAGTAATTCACAACCGAAATATTTGATTCTAGAATAAAAAATATTTACGTAAGAGGTTTTTTTTTTATGAAAATATCTCTATGGACAAAAAATGACTAAGGGAACGGCTAGAAAAAAAAAAAAAAATAGTAGAGGAGCTTCCCCTAATACAAGTGGGCGGATTGTTCGTGGAAAATAAAAAAAAATAACCCGTTTTACGTAAGTAAATAAAAAATAAAAAAAACGTGTTTTTTATTTTGTTGTTGTTGTTGTCGTAGAGGAGGCCCCCTCCTCATTGAAAATTATTTCGCCGGGAGGGGGGGTCGCGAATCATGAGCCGTACCCCCGGTCATTCGTCACTACGACCGTAGCGGCGCCCAACGAATACAGCCGCCGGGAATTACAATAATTGATATTGGAACCGCCGACCCGCGCGGAATGTTTAAAATCATCGCGAATCCGTGCGGTTTGCGTGACGTCACCCGGGCGCGCGACGACGCTCGTGCCTGCGTATCCCGCCCCTCGCGCGCGCGTTCGAAGCGACGAGTCGCGCACGCCGCCGCCGCCGCAACGCGCAACGGCACAACCGATCGGCGTTCAGCACCGCGCATATGTTTTATCGCGTCGCGTTTGTGTACTCTTTGCTTTTAATATTATTTCGTTTTTTTTTTTTTTTTTCCACACACACACACTCTAACCCCCGTCCGCGTTTTTCTTTTATTTCTCCGTTCTCGCGCTGATAAATCAATCCGTCTTGTGGTTTTGTTGTAAATTAACTAAAAATTATTATTTTTTTTTTTTTTTTTTTTCCCTTCTTTCTTTGTCTTTCTCTGTCTTTCTATTACATATATTATACCGAATTATACATTTCTCCGAGTATTTCGTACACAATTAATTATTATCGCAATAACGTTTGTTCGATTATTGTACGTATCTCGATTTTTCCCCGTAGCTTGCCGCCATCGCGCACGGCGCACGAAACGCTTTTTCGCGCACGCAACATCCGCAACTCCGCCGGCACATCGGGCACGACAGACTTCATCATATTATAATCGCGACGAGATGTCCGACTACTGCCAACGGTACATATTACTAAATTATAAACGGCACATTTGTACAATTTATTTATTATCAATCTTCTCTATAGGTCGCACGCCACACGGACGTGTTGTATAATTTTCTTCTTATTTTTTTTTCGCCCTCTCTCTCTCTATATTTCCCTCCATTATTATTATTATTCTTATTTTAGCTGATCGTATCGCCGTATGAATGTAGCACGCCCGTCCACCGGTCGTATATCCCAGGAGTCGCACCGCTGCCGCCTCGCATAATTATTAAAAGGCCTTTGAAAAGTGAGTACCTCGACTAATTCATTGTAATTATTGTAATTAATCGATTTGATCGCCGTGCGGTCGGGTCGGTCACGGGGGGGGGAGAAAGAAAAAGAAAAAGAAGAAAAAAAAAACAACACCATTATGTAGTATTATTATTAGCCGGTAAGATGAAATTATTCATTATAATCAACGAGAGAGAGGAGAGAAGACCTTGGGCGGTTTTGATGGCGAGTGTTATCGTTCAAGAGGTTTGTTGTGTTATTTTTGGAATCGGTCGTTTGATTATAGAAGACCGCGGAAATGAGAGAATGTTGCCGCCGCCGTCGCCGCCACCGCCGCCGCCGCTTGGACATATTTTTATTGGTCTGAACCTACCACCACGGCGCGTTGGTGATATTATTACGGTTTATCTTTATCGGTTTCTCGAAATCTCATTGCCGTCTCTTATCAACGGAAATACCCCAATCTGGTCGGCGACATCTACGCGCTCATAATGTCCTATATTATTATAATATAATATAATATTATTATTATTGATATAAACACAATACTCTGATTTTTCTCGCTCTATCTCGCTCACTCACTCTCTCTCTCTCTCTCTCTCCTTCTGTCGCTTATCTACGGGTTCAAAGTACGCAGGTTTTTACCTAATTTATTGCATTAGCAAATTATCAGTATTCCAGGACGCCCGTCGCAGTGTTCCGTCGTTTCGTTATGCCAATAAAATTTATTCTATTTCCCGTTCTACTATATACACGTTTCTTTTCGTTTTCGTTTTTTTTTTATTTTTTTTTTTTATTTTTGCTATTATCACCGGGCTTGCGAACAGTATATAAACGTACCTGTTCGGACGACCGTGCGTATATTCAGGGTTCGAGTTTTGTTCTTGCCGCGAAACAACATAGGTACGTACAATTTTTTTTTACACTGTTCAATACGCCAACATGTCGGACGACAGTTCTGCAACGATTATCGACGGAATCGATCGATCCTCCAGTCTTTGTGTTTGTAAACGTATTGTTCATTTCTCTTGTCCGCGTAAACCAAGAATAACGCCCGAACGACGGGGCGCCCCATCATTTTATACTCGACCGTCGAGATATTTGCAATGTTTTTTTTTTTTTTTTTATCTATTAGCGTTTTGTGCACGGCTTACCTACACTACAACTGATTGATTTGACCCCTTCAAACGTTTCGATAAACTTTGAAATTAGTTACGGTAGATAATTGATACTGTTTATTTTATGAAATTAATCGCAAGATTGTAATAATAGCCACAATCTGTGGTACGGCATAGGTATTAATTATTTTACCTATAAATATTTTTTTACTTGTATTATTGATCGTAGTCTTATATATTTCTCCGCATTTTTATTATTATTATTTAGTCAAATATAAATAATTATTAAATTCTAGACAAGTAGTACTGGTTTTTTTATTTTTCATTACTATATGTGTTGATATTTAAGTATTTAGAATTCACATTATCATCTTAATTTAATTTTAAGAAAATCAACGTTAATTTTGTAATTTTCCTTCAAATAGGTTTCCTTTGTATTTTATCGTCCTTATTTCCTGCATTACTATTATGTCACAAATGAAACGAGGCCGTAAGGTATTTATCAAAATAATAATATTTTAATATTGTGAATTATGTACAATGTTTTAACAATCTTTTCTTTAAATAATTTTTGATTTATAGATAACTTACACTAGCATCGAAGAGAAGTATCAACACCTGGAATTGTCAAGTATCCAACAACAAACATACAACTATAAACATTTTAACGTGGCTGATAAACACATTGGATCAACCATGGTGCCAAACCGAATTTTTGTCGGTGGTTTATCCAATGGAACTACAGAACATGAATTGCGAAGTTTCTTCTCTGTATATGGCGAGGTCAAAGTAGTGAAAATTGTCAAAGATAAAGGCGGTGCTCTCAAAGGTTTTGGTTTTATTACTTTTGGTTCTGAAGAAGAAGTCAAAAAGATTATCGACGTTGTAAGTTGAATTTAAATTTCAATCAATAAAATATATGTTTTATATATAAAATAATTAATTTATGTTTTAGGGTCCTGTTTTGATGTTTAAAGATAAACGGATTAATATTGCACCTGCATTTGAGAAAGTACGTAATTATTTCTTATGTTTTGTTTTTACTATTTTTTGATAAGGAAATACATTAGTACATCATTTTTGTTATCCAATATTTGCATTAAAAACATAGAATAATTTACATTCTTTGATATGTGAATGTAACCAATGAAGCTGTGTTTGCATATAATTTTTATATCCTATCATTGTTGAGGTTATTTGGTTTTTAGTTTTAATTGTTAAAATATTTTATTAGTAGGTACTGTAGTTTTATCAATATAGTAATTTAACGCTTTTTTTTTTTATTTCACACGTCACTTCTTTGATAATATTTAAAAATCAAATAATTTTTAAGCTTATAAAGAGGTTAATGAAAAAATTTAAAACAAATTTAAACAATATGGGGTTTTCTTGTGATTTCTTGTTAACGCTAATTGGCATTAACTTTTGCCGTAAACCGTCAAGTTAGTGTTTACAAACACATTACAGGACATTGTAAGAATGGCCCAAGTGTAGTATATTCAATATTTAATATTAACTTATAGTTTAAAAATTAAAAAGGTGTATTTCAAGATAATTTTTTATATATATATATAGATTTATTACTTTTCTATTTTGTTAAAATATTTTTGATTTATGATAAAAGTCTTTATTATAAGTTTCTATTTGGTGGTCTTATTTCAGTATTCATTTATTTTATTAATTGTGTTAATATTTAATTCTTTGTTGTAATTTGTAAACTATAACTTAACAAAACAATTTTGAAACATTAGATATATATTTATTATGGATTTGTCATTAATCAATAATAGTGCTATTTTTTAAAAAAAAATTGTATTTTGTTATTTTTAAGTACATTAATATTTTTGTCTATAAATAATTTGTATACCTATGGCTTTTGTAATATAATTAAATAATTGAATGTATATTTTCTGAAAACAGGATAACAGAAGTAATTATGATTCCAATAATTCTCCTCAACATCAATCGCATGTCATGTCGTATAGTAGTCAAGTTCAACAGTATTCAGTTCCTCCACACCCAGTACCAGCTCAACCTATGTTAGCACCAGTTATGTATACCTATCAAAATGGAATGGCTTTTTTCAATATGCCGGTCAATGGGAATACTTCTGTTAGTCCGCAACCATCTGGTTTACAAAACTCAACTTCAACAGATTCTCTTGTTCCTAGTGTTTATGCGACTGGTAATTAATTGTTAACACTTATGATAATGTTTCGATCTATTAATTATTTCGTAATAACATTATTGTATATATTAGCCCCTTATGGAGCACAAAGTACTGCTAATATGCAAGGTTACAGTGGTCAACCTATATTCTATCCAAATCCTCAAGTACCTCAAGTGTTGGTGCAACAAGCTTACCCTAATATACCATCAAGTTCCGTAAGTTACCATTATAGTTTATATTTTTTAAATGTATGTATAATTAATGATCTGTTGACCTGTTTAAAGTTCTTATTGTGACTTGTGGATAAAAATAAACAGAAACCATTTCATGTATTATAAAATGCAACTATTATTTCATTTGATGTCGAATATATTTAATAATTATGTTTGGATAGAAATTAAATAAATGGTCTTGAGAATTCTGCTTTTGACTTGTCTCTAACTCCTAATATATGTACAAGATTATTATTACCGTAGATAAATTGGTGTATTAAAAAAGTTTAAAATCTCTCCGTAATATGTTTTATATAAGAAAATAATAGACTTTAGTTAGAAGTGTTATACTTAACATTGAGTAAAACTCTGTAGATTTAATATATATCTATATTACCTTAACATTTTGTTTTCTCTATATTTTAGGTTTGTAATGGCAGTCCGGGATCTAAGGTTCTTTTCTCGGTGCCTTGTGATACACCTTATTATTCTGGAAATCAAATGTCAAGCATGATACCTACTCCCGAAATGGCATATCCAATGCCAATCATGTCACCATATATGCCTTATATGGTCGCAACTTCAGATGGCAGTTATCCCTATTATGATCCAGTTATGGAAAATATTCAGCTTGTCCATCAACCATTATATACTGAACAATGCACAAATTCTAGGCCACCGTCGTCAGATGCTTCGGTAATTAAATAGTTTAAAGTTAATAACTTTTTTAAACATTTTAGAGCTGAGTGAGTAAATATATAATTAAACTTTATTCATAAAAATACAAATTTCAAGAACTAATTTCTCAAATATGCCCAAATTTAGCTGCAACTAGATCCTATATTAGTTTCTAAGTATTTTTTTTTTTTTACTTAGAACATTATCAAATATATATACACATTTTTTTATTCATATTATTTAGAACACTTATAATTTTATAATCTAAAAATGTTAGTAAATAAATAACTATTAGATATCATATACTTATATGTATATGCTATGAGGTTGATTCTTGAATAATCTTAACATGCAAGTGGATACTAGTAGTATATAGCAATAGCTGTATAACATTCATACTTATTCTTGAACATCACTTGTCAATTCAGGTGTCATAATATACTATTAGTAAAGTGGTAGTCTAAAGGTTTCTTCACACTTTATCTATTGTGTCAAAATCGTTTACCTATGCCAAAGTTGAACAGTTTTCAACTCTGCAATAACATCTGGTTAATGAAATGCGTAACCAAATGCACAGCTTATCAAAATGTTGGATAACATGGTATGGTGTATTATGGATAATACGATGAAGTTTAAATGCATGCATCTTTAATGAACCCCACTTGTGTTATATTAGTTCATCACTAATATAAAAATTAGAGATTATGAAAATCCTAATATTGTATGTTGTTACATTGTAATAAATCATTTGTGTGTCATTGTACATAGGTACGATTATTATTATTTTTACCTTAGTTGTCAAGTTTATATCAAATGATATTCGCTATAGTTAAGAATATAAAGATTTAAGTCATATACTTGCTTCGCTAATGTTTTGGATAACTCACAGTTATTAATGAACGCTGTGTTTGATAATTCATTAGGGAGGGTTTATAAGATTTACATTATTTAATCTTGATTGTAATTTATTTGATATTATAAATTATTAATAACATAATAGTGTCTATTCGTAATAAATAGCTGTATTTATAGAAACTTATTAGAATTTCAAAAACTTAAGTAATCGATTGCCACAATGGTACTGGAAACTAAATACTTATTACACAAAATTCACTCAATATGCAATTTGTAAATAATAATCATTTATTAGATAATTAGGTTATTAATAGTATTCTAGAACATAATTCTTCAATTTTTGTATGCGAGTGGTTAGACCTACACGTTTCGAAGGAGCATGATTTTTCATACCCTTATTATTAGTCTTGCAAAATTAAAGAATTTCACTTGCCAACGTCTAACTGTTGCATACTACTAATTGATTGATAGTATGGTTTAAGAATTTACCCCCTCCCCTCCTATAGTCTAATTGAAACCACTAGATTTTTTATTATTATCAGTAAACTAATGTTTGAAGTACCTAGTTAAAAGATTTATTGATAACATTTTTTTTCTTTTTAATTCTAACATTAATACTTAAAATGATTTACTGTTATTTACTTTGGTTGTATGATGAAATTCCAATGGTGTTTTCTATGTATGGATAATTGTATTTTTACAGGAAAATAAATAATTTTGAAGTGAGTATCCATAGATCTAAAACTGTTTTGATATCATATAAACATAGTAATATAATTAGTATATTATTATAATTGAATAAAGCTAATATTATTAAAAAATGGAAAAAAATAATACTATTATTTTATCGATTATAATATTCTTATACATAAATTTATTATAATGAATACTATTTTAGATTAATCATTTTGTATATAGAACTATCTACTTTTAAATTAGGTACATATTATTTATTTATTTTCTCGCTCAGCTCTTTTTAAAGTGTGTTGTGTTGAATATTGAATGTATGGATTTAGGTGGGACAAGCGCAAGTAATTACCACCAATCAATTTGTATCATTGATGTCTGTAGTTAGAAATGATGAGGAAAAACCTCAAATGTATACATCTGAACCTCAACAGATGTGTCTTACTCCAGTCATGAGCTTAGCTGAGCCTCCATCGCAATCAATTTCCCATTCAACTGTTTCTAAACCCACATCATCTCCATCGGATCCTGATAAATCTGATCAATCACCTAATCAATTACTCATGACTCAAATCCAGTATAATATTAGACATCCCCCTCCTACAATAAATACACGTCCTGAACATAAGGACTCTGCTAAGCAACGTGGTGATACTCAACAATATCAGGGCAACAACAACAATCTATTTATTAAAAATAACAACGACTACATAAAAAACAGCCCTAAAAAGTTTCCAGAAACCCGGACATTTTATAAAACTGGGCCTACTGCTTTGACACATCCAAGGCATCCTAATGGAACTATGGTCAATTCATCTTTTACTAACCCCTTTTTTGTTCCTAATAATAATTTCCGTCAACGATTTCCTAAAATGCACTATCCTGCTGTTCCTCAGGTGATGTTAAATCCAAACTATCCTTATCCCGGTCAGGGAAATATACGTCCCTCTAATGGTCAGCAGATGTATAACAATAGAGGAAACAGATATGGCGGTAACAACTACCACAGCAAGAAAAACTACAATGTAAGAAGGAATATCCTATTATTAGTTCACGGTTATTTTAATTAATCTTATAATTTTAAAATTTATATTTAGTCTTACAAGGGAAACAGAATGAATCGATATACGTCTGATCATAATGATAATCCTGAAGTATCAAGCAGTGAAGACAGTCGTACAGATCAGTTGGCCGGTAATGAAATCATCGCTCCTCAGGTTCAGGTAGATGGCATATGTTCAGACATGAGGTCCATGACCTTATAAATACCAAAAATTGCCGCTTTCGTATGTGATCAAAGTTAAATAGCCATAACAAGACTGGTCAGCTCCTAATTTATTTATTTTTTTTTGATTTTTATAGTATTATTTAACTTAATTCCCCCTCTTTAAAATCCAGAATATAACAACAATCTTGGTTGATAAAACAAATATATTTATATTTATACTTGCAAAATATTTCGCCCTTCTGTGTTCAAAATTGTTATTTATTGATAATTCATAAACACATAACAGTAGGTAGACATACAATAATGGCAACCCTTTATGACAAAAAAGGCTGTTTTACTGTGATAAAATTTATTTTACATAAAAAAAAAATCCATTGTTAAGGCACCATAAGTACTTAACCCAAAAGTCTAAATGATTTTTGCTCAATAGTGCTCTGAAAAAATAGGTCATACATATTATGTGTATGAACATACATATAATATGTATGTATATATATATGTTATATATATTTTATATATTTTATCATTGTTAACATAAATTATTAATGCCTAATGTAAAAGTTATAGATAAATAACAAGACGTAAATTTGGACGTTGAGTATATTGATTTTTTTTAAAATTAGTGGATTTATATTTAAAAAAAAAGTTATTACATTTAAGGAAATTAATGTATAATTTTGTAATTCATCATACATTCATAAAATATTTACACTGTTCATAAAAAAAATTAAATACTAAATTTAATTGGGTACTAACTTTTGATAAGCTTGTTTTTCAAACTTTAAAAGCAATATAAAATTCTTAATGTATAGTAACTTTATAAAAGTGATTTTTATTTTGTTGGTTAATTGTTTGAATTTTATCAATTGTGCAATAATTATCTATAATGTGTTATTTTTTGATATAAATTTTTAAGTGGTTAATTAATTTATAATGTTTTGTTTGACAGCAAGTAACTAATTAATTAATTAAATTTAACGGACATTTTCTTTTCAAGTCTCAAATCAAAAAAAAAAAATATCCTTTTCAGAAGGTGTAAATCAATTTTCATATGTTCGAAATTGGTCTTGAACAATTTTATTTAGTCTAATATTTAAAAACAATTATAATAAATTATTATTATTGTGTTGTACATTTTGAAAAACCCAAATAAATTTACCAATTTAAAATATTTGAATTTAAAAGATTAAATTAAACTTATTATAAATGTAAATATAATAAGCATTTAAGTATATGGCTAAGTTGTTGATGAATTGCGACACAAATGACTGAATGTTATTTTTTTTTTAAATATGTTATGTGAAAAACGGTAGTTTTATTGTGTCTATGAGATTCGTGTTACTGCCAAGTAAAATTAAATTAAGAAAATAATTTAAAACTATTAGGGGCGGGAAGGGGAAGATACTTATAAAAGCGGTATTTTTTGTGGACAATAAGTGATCTCTGAACTACCGGTATTCATTTTTTGTATCCTATGTAAATAAGAAAAAAAGTATGTTAGTGACAAGTTAATTAGTTTTTAAGATATTGTTCAGTAATTATTAAGTTTGTTAAGTTGCAGTTATATTTATAGTCTATACCTACTATATCAATAGTTATCTAATAAGTAACTTAAAATAAATTGTTTATAGCAAAGTTATTCATATATATATATATATTTTTTTTTTTTTTTTTTTTTTTTTTATGTATTTTTATTCCTTACGTCAATTAGTAAAAAGTGAAGTTGTTATTGATTAAATATTAAGTCTAAAAATCGAAATTTGTATATGAGAAAAATTATTGTTAATAACAATAATCATAAAAAAAAAAAAAAAAAAAAAACAGTGTTTCTAAATTTGTTGATTATTTACAGAAGTTTAAATGCATATTTTATTCGTATTTTGACAGCGGTGTATAAATATGAGACTTATATTTTAATAAATAATTTATATTTTAATGAAATATTAAAAAATGAGATTTGTGATATATCACAATAATATTGATATGATTGAATAATCATCAGTAAGGACAATTGTTGATAATAAAATAATTTTGACTGCTAGGACTAGCATATCAGATCTTTACATAATGAAAATTATGAACAAAACAACAACATTTTTTTTATAGTAAGAGTCGTTCGCTTTTCTTCTATTGCAACACCTTACGTGCAAGCACATTTAAAGGATTATTTTTAATTTAGCAACCATTTATATATAAAAAATATTTGTTAAAATCAATTTTTCTATAATTGAACACAGGTGGCGGGGATAGCCCTCATGGGTGACTTTTTATGTAATATGATATCAATCGATTGAGCCTCTTCCCCAAGACAACATTTTTTAAATACCCCACTGAATATGAATAATAATATTTAGTAGCTGTGTCTGTCAATACAAATTATGTGCTGGCATATAATAAATTGTAGATTATTGTTAAGGAAATGCGAGTCTTCGGAAATAGGTCAGTTATTCAATTTACCAATTAAAAGCACTCTTTGACGTTTGTGTTTAATTGTCGCCCGCAGAAATATTTCTCGAACCGTGGAGGGAGGGGGAAATATTTTATCCTAGATTTAAATTAAATGTTTGTCTAACGTATATCATCTAAATGATTGGGGGGGAGCTAGACCTAGAGCCAACGGGCGGCCTTGGCGTTTTATGTAGTCGGCAGTTTTCATTCCAATCGATTCACAATAATATACTAGTCTAGCGAATAATGACCGTACAATTGATTGTTCGTAGGTTTTTATATCGATGTACGCGAATCTGCACTTGGGTCGTTGACACTCGACGGGTGTGTTCAAAAACTTATAACGACGATTCATAGACCCCTGTGGGTGGGGCGGGGGGGTAGGGTTCCCTCAGACCTCAATACGAATATCTCCACTAATGCCACAAAATTGGTATGTTGATGGTTTTACGAAATTCAAATTCCATTTTATGCTGTTAAAACCGTCGGTTTTTTAATGGTGGTAACCATTGAGAATTATAAAAATGCAATTAATAATAATAATGTGTACACAGGTTGATTAATATCAATATTGCTGTTGTTACCCTAGTTTATTTATTTTAATATTTTTGTCTGTTGTCCGGGGCGGGTGCAAAGTTATACTTTTGCCCTATCGGGAGATTCCTCGTGGATGCGACTGCATCTTCTCGCAGACCCCTCCCCCCTCCACCAAATACCGCCACTGAATCTGCATTAATGCCGTCAAAATCGAAGCCAATAGAAATGCGAAGTGGGCATACCTATTAATATATTATAGTGATTATAAATAATAAATAATATTATTACTCAATCGTAGTTTATTATAGTTTTTTTTTTTTATGACATTTAGTTATTTCCAACACAACAAGATGCATGCATAGAGATAATAAATTTAAAACATTATACACACCTATCTGATTAAAAAATTTAAACATGTTAAAATAGCTTTGAAGCTTCGATTAGCTCCTAACAGAGTATGAATATGGGTAATAGTAATTTAATATTGTCGCGTATATATTTTCTGATAGAAATTTTAATCCTTCCGGGCCGCCGGCTGATGATATTTCCGGTTTCTTAATGTTTATTATTTTTCTTTTTAAATATTATGGACTTTTGTATTTGATTTATTCGACCCAGTAATTTATTTTTGACTATTTTTAAAAATTGTTTATACTTTTTAACTACCAGTGGCATTCTTAATATATAATTGAAATCCCCTCCCCTCCAATCGTAACTTGTTTCTGAATAGACCACTGTAACGGGTTGTCCGGCGTTCGACAATTTAAAAAATTAGATTCTCAAATCGTTAGGACATAATTGTATAAATATAAGTTTTGAAAAATATTAAATTTCCTTATAAATTACGCGGTTCCAAGCGAGAGGGCGTGTCCGAACACCCAAAAAAAATATTTAGTTTTGCCGCCCGGCGTCCGATGCCGATACCCACCTGAAAACTATTAAAATTTTTTTTTTTTTTTAATTCTAATGTATCGATGAAATATTTTAATAAGTTTTTTCAATTACACTTATTAAAACGGGAAGTTTCTATAGCATTTTTCAGTCGCCACGAAATAATCAAAATCGATTTCATACAAATCGTTGTACACAACATACGCGTACGTTTTACAATTTTACGACGCATTTGTAAAAAGATATTTATTTTACAAAATCAATACATTTTAATAAACTGTGTCTAGTTTAAACAATTTGTTCAGCTTGTATTTGTTTTCTACCGAGTGTTGTATTACGAGGGGAAAAAAAATGGAATATGTATGCGCAAAATAGGTATTTTCTAAAATATATTATTTATTATTTAGTTTTTTTTTTTTTTTTTATAATACGTGTTCGAATAATAAAAACAACGATAACTTATATAACGCGCAACGTACGTAAAACACGAGGCGTTAACAATGGAATTCAGTCACGTTCCGTATGTAGGTTAAAAGCTACCCATTATAATAATACGTACACCTACCTAACCTATAATCATTTAAATTATACAAAATATCTAATTATATATATATTTTTTTTTTTTTAGAAAAAAAGTCTCGCGTTTTTGGTAGGTTACCACAGTCATAACCTTCCTAACGATATTATTATAGGCGGCGGCCCCGCGTGCACATTAATTTTATTGCCTACTCGTAACTTCGTTTTTTTTAAATTTAACTTTCACTTTCGTAGCGGACGTGACGCCATTGTAGTGCCTTGAATCGCAATATAGTACGTATTCTCGATGAGGTAATAAATACAATTTTTTTTTTTCGGTTATTCGTTTTCCTCGGGCATGCCTCCTAATATATTACAGTAATCAGTTGACGTTATTATGTACGTACGAAACGTCAAGACGGGCGGGGGGGGGGGGCGACCTTATAAGAAAATATTGGGAAATCGTAATATGTTGACACGAAAAATAAATAAATAAATACTCAAATACGTTTCAACCGTGTAAAATTCTAAATCAACAGGTTAATAAATTAAACCGCACACCACATGTACATGGATTACCGACGATATCCAATATCCATTTAATATTTTAATATTTAGCCGTATATATCTACCGATCTACCATATCGTATTATTCGAAATCGATAAATTACAGTGTTGATTATTTATCCGATCTATCGATCTGCGAATTGGCCAAACGGATCTGATTTGTTGGCTTTTTAGATTACGAACCGAACGGAGGGGTCTTGTGGTTTTACATTGATGTTTATTTTTTTTTTGTATTTTCTGTAAACACTTTTTCTACCAGAAGACTTCATCCGATCTTCCACTCCTATACCGTTTCCGGTAGCAAATTTTTGTCTAGTTGGTACTTTAGAGAGGCCAGTTTTCGATATACTTATTAGTTTTTTAACGCGGCAGAAAATATAACGAAAAAACGGTTTTGTCAAACTCGAGTTTTATTATTTCTTTTTTATTTATGTTTTGATTTCTAGGTTATCATGGCACCATCACCTGGAGTACTACTTAATGGTATTCCCAGGTGGCGGGTGTATTGCCCATTAAAAAAAAAAAAAAAGAACAAATGAATAAACTCGACTAACACTACTTCGCTCAGAACCGTTTTTGCAATTAATCGTTGCATACAGATAAAAATTAAATTCCTATTTATTTTACTACCGTCTCAACTTCCCACGGAGCGAAGTATATACGACTTTTTTTTTTTTATACTTTTACGTTTTATTTTACGCCATTGAAGACGTAAGTGAGTTGCAAGTAACTCGGCCTTCACGGTATCCGCACGTACACGTATCGAAATTAATTTTGAACTTTACCGGTGAATTTTAGTAACCGATTTTTAAAACATTTAAAAAAACCAAAAAAAAATTTAACTCCACCAGTATAACTTCAGTTAATTAATAATAAAATTGTTCGTTTTCGATAAAAAAAAATAATAACAATAATTAATTACTTGCTCTGGCCCCGTCGTCGTCGTCGTCGCGTGACAGCGATACGCCCATGACGCCTGTTGACTGACTGCTATACACAATTTGGTGAATTAGATGATTATTTTTTAGTCATATTATCTTCATAATGCGACCACGTAATAATAATAAATTAACGATATTTATACTACGACCTTGGCGTATTATACAATTTAAATGTATATAGATACATAATATTAAAATAATACGTACGACATCATGACCGAATTAATTAAATTTAATCTATTCTGTGGCTATAATATTATTTAACATTTCTGTATTCGAATAAAAACCCGTCCACGGTAACTGTTGTATAAGCAGGAGGCCACCGAAAGCCAGTCCGGAAACGGGAATTTTGGTAAATTTTCAGTGTACTCCGCCATATCAATGGGGTCGGAAATTGCGCTTAGGAGCCGGAGGCTGTTCAGTGGCGGACACCTGTTGCCAGGCAAACGGCGGCGGTCAGCCGGCATCGGCACGCGCCGTCCGGACTTCTGGTACCGATTTTCAGAGAGTTACTTAATGTTTTCTACACAGAGACTTGCTCCGAAGAAAAACTTCATAGGAGCTTTTTCAACGAGTTATTTATTTAAATGGTATTTTGGAAAGGACATTTTTTTCCCCCTTTTAATTAAGGTTTGCCGGGCCCGTTTTTAAAAGTACGGCGATGATCATCTACTACGGGGGCGAAGTTCATTGGAATGGGTTTTACGATATCCGATTACGGGAGGGACTTGTGCGGGGGTCCAAGCCAAATTTCTTGGCTTTAAAACCGCTCGCCTATCACCAAATCACGCCGAGATATACTCTTATTCAAAAATTTGAAGATTGGGGCGTAGTTTTAAATGTAGTGCCCCCAACGGTCTTGTGTGTATATTATATATAATAGTGAAGATCCCCCCACCAACATACGTTGAAAAACGATGATTTATACGGTTACTTTTATGGATGTCATTTTTTTAAAATTCCACGTAGTTCCTTTCTTAACTTTAAAGAATGTTCGAATATTCCATATCAGAATACCTGAAGCTGACTTTTATAAAATGTGCTCACCCGTTACGATACATACGGCGTTTTTTACACGAAGAATTGAAGACGCCAAACATATACTCCTCTAGGAGCTTGAGTTGTTGGTTTACAGAAGGGATTTTTCCTTTTTCTTTCGAAATTCCTTGTACTTTTCTGAATAATGAGAAAAATTTAAAATGTCATGCCAGGCCGCAGTAGCGCGTACTAGAGGTTTTTTGGGATGCACCTGCCAACTCAGAATTTTATGTGGGCGGTTGTGGTTGTAAAAATACCTATGCGTTAATAATCGTTAAGAAATAAATTTATAGTTAAAGAATATTAGCTAAACTAATTATATTTTATAACCGGCGAACACAACAGGTCCCGCGGGTGTGGTTTTAAGAGCGAATTGTTAGGTGGGCGGTGTACGTTTAGTATGTACTAAAAGTTAATAAAAATAGCAACAAAAAAAAGGTAAGTATAAAGGGACTAGACAATATTTTTTTTATGTATTGTTATGTAATAATGTGTTATTGAAAATATTTCACGTAGTTTTATAGGCATTCAAATAATATTGTATAAACGCGGGAATCGCACACGGCGAGAACAATCTTGTTTTGGTATTTTATTGTAATACCAAAAAAAAAAAAAAAAAATGTCGAGTGGCCAGAATTTTCTTATCAATCCACCATTGGGCATAATGTGGCAAAATTTAGCAGTGGCGTTGGGTATAAAAAATATTTCTGTGGGCGAACCAGTGGCGTGTGTGCGATGTGTCACCCGTTGTTATTTAACAAGTTTTAAATAAATACGATTTGTAATACTATACAGATAACAAAATTAATAAATAAATAAGGCTTGTCTATTCATTATTTTAAAACTACCAAAACGAGTGCGTTTGGTCGTGACTCAACGATCAGCGCTGTCGACGGCGGCCCGACGAAGATAAAAAAAAAAAAAAAATAGCGACGGGTACGATGAGATCATTTTTATAATTATTATTATCTGAAACCGGTTTGTAAGAGGAATAGAAATAATAACAAAATTCCTGTGTTATAAATAATAATATTATTAGAGTCGATAACACTGTGAGACGTGATGCGACCACGACAGAGTGGGCTGCACAATAATAATTTAATACCAAGAAACAATTTAAGATTATTCGTCATGATATTTATTATTAATAATATTTTTGTTATTTTTTTAATTGTACGTGATATACAATCTGCGCCCTAGGGCACAATAAGAATATGTCATAAAAGAATATATATATATATATAACATGATAAAGCTCGAAGGAAGAAGCCACCCCCCCCAGTGATGACACCTGACCTATCGAATGATTTAATTAAAGATTTGGATAATATTTTCATTATTATTTTTTTATTATTAATTACTAAGGAGGGGTCTCTACACCACTTCCTTTATAGCCGCCTCGGTGGGTCGCCAGGAATAGATAGTGTGCCTAGGATTAGATATGGGATGATAAAGGAGTTTTGAATGGTATCTTTTATAGAAGGTGCTTGTTCAGAAACGGTCTTGATTTTTAAATCCGAATGGAGTGAGAAGTTGGACACATACGGTGGGACGTTGGAGATTTTGCGTAGACTAATATTTTGGAGAGTTTGGATTCTATGAAGGTTTGACTTTTATGCATTACCCCAGGGTTGGAGGTCATAGGTCCACATTGGCTTGATCAAAGATTTGTAAACTTGAAGTTTCGTGTTTAGTGGGGTGTGTTTATTGTTAGTTTATTACATAATAATACGATTCACGCACCAGTCCCAGATTATAACTGCGTATACACGCGGTCGCAGTGTAATAATAATATTTTCAAGTTTTTTTTTATATTTTTATTTAGAAAATGTATACAAGTACAACGAGCGTAATGGATGTTTTAGGTATAGTGTAATGAATGGCTTGTTTGTCGTACGGGAAGAACCAACCAGCGAAGGCACCTCGGCGTGAATTTACAATTATTTGCAATTTTTGTGCGTCAAGTTTATTAGGTCTCGGGTACACATTGTCGTTTGAGTTTTCTGGGGAGAGGGGTGGTGTTTTCAGGGACGGAGATGGAAATACGATTCTTTACAAGGGGGGTCGGTATGATTTTGCAGGCGATTTCTGAACTTGGTGATAATATAGTTTGGCTGTTTCAGTGACTTTTAGGAGATGTGTGTGAAGAGTGAGGCTAGAGATACATGATAATAATATGTTGTGTATTTGTGTACGGTATAGGTGTACAACTACATATGTATTACGATATTTGTGTGTAGAGCGATGGCGGACGCCGCTCGCGTCCTTGGTAAACGGCAATAATGTATCCGGGACACCAGCGGCCGATCCACGGCAATAGTAATATATCGTAACGATCAAGATAATGGACGGCGGCGCGTAAAATGACATCATCGAGCCCGCGCGTCCCGTGGTTCGTACCGGCGGCCGGCCGCACCACGACGGACGTCGCCGCACCGCCCGCCGCAGCGGTGGCGGGGTCCAACGTTCCGCGAACCGATAATAAATCGGTTTCGGACTTTCAGTACCGTCAGAACCGCCGCCCGTTCCAGTGCTCTCAGAGCCGCGACGTTACCTCTTTCTTTCATTACCTATCGTTATTATTATTATTATTATCATCGTCGTCTTTGTTTTCGTTTCAGTCCGCGTTCTATTAGTCTCCCGCCACCGAGTCGTCGACACCAGCCGCAAACTATGACTTCCTACGTCACCTCAAAAGTAAGAGGTTTTTTCTTTCTCTTCGCTTATTTTTACTCGGATGCGCCTCCTTGTTATAACTGTTTTTTTTTTTTTTTTTTTTTTTTTTTTTTTTATTATTAACTTTTCTCTATATTAACCGCGGTTACTTAGGTATCACGTAAACTATTGCACACTACTACAGGGGCGGTCTCTCTTTCTCTTAACGGTTTCTTTTTTTTTTTTTTATTGTACGGTTTAAAATACTCGAATTTCGTCATATTATTGTTACCCGTTTTACGGAATTCCCGGGAACAAGCGGAACGGGAATTTTCTCCTAAAAAAAAAAAAAAGAAAAAAAAGAGATGTCTTATGAATATGTTAATGGTTTGTTTCGCACTTAAAGACGTTATTATTTATATACAAAAATGAAAAGGCTGAGAGAAAAAAAGAGGAACAATTATTTATTTATTTTTATTTGTTTTTTTTTTTTTTTTTTTTACTACAAAAAGATTCTTTTTGTCAATAAAATATTAATATTTTTTCGTAATTTAAATGCTGGCCGCAAGCAATTGCACAACGGTCGAAAAACCGGCGACGACCGGGCGATTGGCGCCTTTTTAGTGTCTCTCTTCGTGTAGAATATTTAAAATAACTTCGGTATCGAAACATTAAAACTTCTAACGTTCCCAGGTTAACACCTACATATCTCTACTTTAGAACCTTGTGATTTATTTGTTATACAGGAAACATGCAGAGGGGAAATCTTTGGTTGACCTTGTTGGGAATCTTTTTGGTAATTGTTAGGAGAAAAATATGGGTTACCACCTACCTATATTTAGTGCCGCGTTTAGAAACTATGACCTCGCTGTGAGAAAAAAAATAATAAATAATAATAATGGTTTAAATGTGTTTATTTTTATTTTTTGTGGTGAAAATTGAAAAAAAATTAACTATACAATTTAAGTGGGGCTCCCCGTACACGATTTAGGATAGAGGCCCCGTCATTTGCCGACTGTTAAATCCGCCACAGCCTTTTACCTATAGTTTCGAAAAATATCACTGATCGGGTACAATAGTATAAACTTTTTTTTTTTTTTATTGAAAAAGAATATTTACAATCTGTGCTATAATATCACAATAAGCGAATATGATAATTTTTATACATTTTAACTGTGAATAATACGAGGAGGGGGGGCAACCAGTGATGGAACCCAACGTGAATATATTAATTTACGTTAGTAAATCTCTGCAGAATTTTCATTTGTGTCGACGGGTAGGATTTATGGGTTGAGTTTTGGCTGATATTTGCGTTATTAATGGGTTGGCGTGGGAGTGTAGTTTGGAATAAAAAGATCTGTAATGTTTTGTGGCTATGTTTAAGAACTGATGATTCGATTTTTAGACCTGAGTGTAGTGTGCAGTTTGATAGAAACCACGGTGCAGAGGTTAACATACGGACAGTAATCGACTGGAATGCTTGTGTCGTGCGAATTCGGGACGGTTTAGCACAGCCCCAAATTTGGGGAGGCACAAGCCCATATTGGTCGCAAAAGAGATTTATTGATAATAAGTTTGATGTGAACCGGAAGTTTTGATTTTAAAATTGTACGAATTAGGTGTAGTCGGCTGTTGAGGGTTTTTCTTTTTAGTTTGAGGTGTGGGCCCCAAGTTATAGTCTTTTATCAAGCGTAACGCCAAGATATTTGACATCAGAAGTCGATGGAATTCGAGTACCCTGAAAGTAAACGGGCGGAAGGTCAGTTCTTTTTAAAGTAAACGGTACATAAACGGATTTATTTTTTTTTTTATTCGCCACTTGGTTGCCACAGTTGACAGGGTATAAACCTATAATTTTTTATCTATTTAAATAGAGTAATTTTCACATCATTTTCAATATAATTCGGTGGGTACGTACCTATACGTCGACTATTCGAATAAAAGCTTATTATCGTGGTCTAAATGTAATTTTTAATAATGTTTCCTCTCTTCTAATTAGAAATTGTCGAGCGGTGTTTTTTTTTTTTTTTTTAAAAAAATACAGTATTATGCAATACCGATAGATTTGTATAAATAAACATCTATTAGTTTGAATGCGTAATTTCCTTGATGGCAGACAGTTAGTTATAGAATATTGTTTAATATAAAATATGTTTTTAACGTTAAATGGTTTGGTTTTTTTTTTTTTTTTTTGTCGTTTGTTTCGTTGATTGTATATCACTTAATGGGAGTATAAAATATAATTGCTATACAGCGCACGGAATTGCAACGTCTTGTAAATATATATTTCAATGGCAACACAACAATAGCGACAAAATAACATAACTTAATTCAATTTTTTTTATATAAAACGTCCAAATATTATGCCGAACAATAGTAATTAGCCGTTAAATGGTTTTTTATTTTTTATTTTTAAGTATGAAGAAAATGATTTATTTTCTTCAGCCATTTCTAGAACCGGATCTAAAATGCTATAAAACAAATCTATTCATCGTAGGCTCGTACACCGGCGTTCGGCGTGGTCTGAAAACAACACTACTAGAGTCTAAATCGCATTTTATATATTTCGCCGCCGCCGCCGTGGTTCGTGAATATATTACGAAACTCTAAACGTATTGAGTAATAATAATAACAATAGAAATTTTAATAAATAATAGTTATGCTAAAATCACGTCGAACCGTCGAAACATCATTCGCCGACTTTCTATAAAACACGGCGCACGGTTCTCGCGGATTATTACAATTTTAAATTTACGTAAATCGATAAAAGGAGCGGTTTCGATAAATCTTTATTTTATGATTTACAAATAATAATAAAAAAAAAATAATAATAAAAATATAACCACACATCCTATCTGATCTCGTCCGTTTGAACATCACTCCGAACCACCTTGGGACGCTCCCGATATGCGTGTGTTACTTTCATTCGCACAATATAATCGTACGCACGGTTTTACGTGTACCCACATACATATTGTTATGCGAATGAGTTTTTCGCTGGTATTATTTTCTATTTTTCGCATCGCTTAGTTTATAATTTGTTTTGTTATTTTTTCATAGAGACGAACCGCGATTAACGGCCGCGTAATTAGGACTAGGTAGTGCGGGGAAGAACCTTAAAAAATACAAAAAAAAAAAAAAAATAATAAATAAATAAAAATGCCATGACCTGTTTTGTACACGAACTATTTTTGTCAAGTAATTAATCTACTTCATTTTAAAAATATCATAACATTAAATTTAATTTTCTTGGTTTTAGAGCCAATTCATTCAAATATCTTCTGGATCTATGGGTATATTTTTGTGAACAGATAGCACATCGTCACTCCGTTTAATCGATTCGAAAAGACAGAATTATTAGTTATTAGATATGTAATGTTTGCCATATAAAATATATTAATTTGTGTAGTAATAGGTAAAACACCAAATCGCATAAAATAACAGTGAAAATTCAAAGTGACATGAGAAAACCACGGTTAGGTTAGGTTAGGTTATAAACCACTACTAGTCGCGGAATAAACACGGAAACTAATAACGAGTTTTGGCAGTGTTGTTGTCTTCGAAAAGAAAAAAATGTATAAAAAGGCTGTGGTATGCAAAATAACAGATTATTTAGTTTTGTTTTGAATTAGTAGAAGTAATAAAAAAAAAAAAAAAAAGGCCAATGGGGGATTGAAACCCTGACCCCCCATGATTGATTACGCCACTGTACCTAGTAGTATAATTAAAGACAGGATTAAAGTAATAGTCGAACTATTTGAAGTTTTGTCTTTTAACGAATCGTACGGACATTTTTTTTTCCCCTTTTACCTATTTTGGGCACTGTCGATAACTTGAATACAAAATATTTCATCAAAAAATAATCACGAAAACAACCCCGTCCAGGAAATACGCACGCGGAGTCGTCGTATCCATCCAAGTAGTCTAAAAACGGTTAATCGATTTTATGGTAAACAAGTTGCACGTGCTTTCCTCACCGACGTTTTAATAATCCGACGATCGTATTCAAATATTAAATCAAAAAAAAAAAAAAAATTCTTAATATAAATAAATAAACAAACTGATGCGGTAATGACTCGTACGTGTTTAATCCTTCAGCCGATACGCTTTTAATCTAAAATCAACCCAATTTTCCGAAACGAATATTATAAATGTTATAAAATCAATAGTACTTTTAGGTTTTGAACGGAGCGAGGGGTCATGTGGTTTTACAATGATGTCTATTATTATTATTTTTCTGTAAACACTTTTTCTACCAGAAGACTTCATCCACTCGATACACTCCTGTACTGTTCCTGGTAGAAAATCGTGTTTAATTAGTAGTTTAGAGAGGCCAGTTTTCGATATACTTATTAGTTTTTTAACGTGATAGAAAAAATTACGAAAAAACGGCAAGATCACGATTTCGTCAAACTCGAGTTACATTATTACATTTTTTATTTATGTTAATTTCTGGGTTACCGTGGCAACAATGGAAAAACACGACTAATACTCTCAGAATCGTTTTTCGTTTGCAATTTATCGTTGTATACAGATATAAATGCAATTCCTATCTATATACTGCCTTCCCAACTTTTCACCCACAACAGTGACCCCACCCACGGTGCGAAGAATGTACGCCTTTCTTATACCGACTTACAATATTTATTTATGATTTATTATAGACCGAAAATGTATGACGCATAAAACAAATTTTAATATTTGTAAACCGTTTGTTGTTTCTCTAGTGCACTCCTACCGTGTTCCCGTCCTCGAATTTCGATGCTAAAGAAGACGCGACCACGCTGAAAAAGGCCATGAAAGGTTTTGGATGCGATCAGAAAACCATAACAGACGTGATAGCCAGTCGGGGCATCGTACAGCGCATTGAAATCGCTGAGGCGTTCAAAACGTTGTTTGGAAAGGTAAGGGCAAAAAAAAAAAAAAAAAAAACCACTAAAACTTCACAGTTACCGTTTAAACGGCGAGACTACGTAATGCCTATGTTATGTTATTGTACACTCATATATTTTTCTATCACGGTGAACAAATATTGTTTAGGATTTGAAAAAAGATTTAAAAAACGAACTGAGCGGACATCTCGAGGACACCGTGTTAGCCATGATGACGCCGCTTCCGGACCTGTACGCGAAGGAATTGCACGATGCCATCTCCGGCATAGGCACCAATGAGGAAGTTCTTATCGAGATACTGTGTACCTTGAGTAACTTCGGTGTCCGGACGGTCGCCGAATGCTACGAAAAACGTAAGCAACCCCTGAACGACAAACGATAAAAAAAAAACCGCTTTCCTTATTGTTATAATAATATTATGTGCAATGAGTCATTATTGTAGTAAATACCAATATAAATATATATATATATATATATATATATATTAGGGGTGGGCATGAAATCCGAATATCCAGATATCCAAATCCGGATTTGAATCAAATTCATATCCGGATTATCCGGATTTATGATTTTCTTTTTATGTGACTTACAGTTATGGTAAAATAAAGGATTTTATTTTATTGTAATGAAAATTTAACGATAAATTAATACTAAAGTTTAATGATTTATAGTATACTTATCATAATTTCATTGGTTATTTATAGTTTTTTAATAGTTATCAAAACAAAAAGGTACTAAATTGTGAATTTATTTTATACCTATATGACTTTTTCATTTGTTATATTATATCGAAGTTCGTATCATAACGATCGTTCGAAATGTATACGTTTCAATTAGGTAGGTAATACCGTTCTAATTTACTAATCTTTACTGCATAGCCATCAAATGGTTATTGAAAAAGGTCTTTTTGAAGACGAGATAAATTTATACTACAACAATAATTGCCATTGATACAATTATTTATACGGACATGTTATCTTACAATTATCAAGTAAAAATTATTTTAAAATATGGTATGCCTTTGTTCGAAAAATATGTTATAGAATTAAGTTTATAAGAATATAAAAAAAAATTATTAATCAGGAAATTTGAGTTGGATAATCTAAATTATTCGGATAATCCGGATAATCCGCGTAATCCCACCACTAATATATATATATATATATATATATATATATATATATATATATAGGTATGATAGTAGGTAATACTGAATACATATCACCTACGCTTCAGTGGCGTATCTGAAGGCTGGAGGGGGTGATGAGCGAATCGCCTAGTAATGGCGACATAACCTTGAAGATCATTTAAAATTTCATGAGTGTTCTGGTATTATTTGTTCTTACTATTGGTTTTTTGCTTCACATCCTTGCTTCTTTGCCAATTAGTGTAGCAACTGCTGAACGTAGCTTTTCTACTCGGAGCAGGTAAAACACATCATTACATCATTCTATAATTTATTTATTTATTGTCACCGGATGTTTTTGCTTTTACTCCATTGCATGTTACTTCCTTTGGTTACACTTAAGACTTGGTTAAGATCTAAGATGGGCGAGGAAGGATTTAACAGGTTCGGCGTTACATTGAGATAACGACGTGGACGTCCGAGTAGTTATAGATAGGGTTGCATGTGATTAAAAAAGATTAATATTACTTTAAAATTGTTGTAAATATATTTTTTATACATTTTATATACACATGTTTTATGTATATGTATATACATTTTTATTATTATAATTTTTTTAATTGATAAAGAGAGGAAAAATAATTATAAAACAATTATAACTGTTGTCTTCATTTAGAACAAGGGAACCCCTCGCAATATTTTGTGGTGTATTTAAATTTCTAAACCGCCCCCCCCCCTCACCCCTTAATTGAGCTCCAGATACGCCACTGCTACGTTTGTTGTATTTCCTAATAATCATTGTTGAAATATGTGTTCGACTCGTTATTTAATAAATATAATCATTTAAAAAAAAAAAAAAAAAAAAAAAAAAAAAAAAACAATAGGTAAAAAAATAAGCCTTGTACGTATCTTGTAATGTACTCGCAACCGAGTTGGATTTTATTTTTCGCTGAATAATGTATGTTAAATAAATCAACATGATGACTAAACAAATTGTTTGGTAATTTACAGTTTATACATTATTGTGACATAAAAAAAAATAATCGTGTTTTTATGTACGTGTTTACAAAGTAAAACGTAAAAGAATTAATATTTTATTTTCATAAAAAAAAAAAAAAAAAACAACCAACCGTTCGTATTATCGCGGTTATCGACGACCTATTGCAATGTATAATGCGTTTTTCTAAACATTTGGACGTTTCAAAAAAAAAATTAACCTTTGACCAATGTCAATACGTTATTAATTTCTCGCCGTAGTTTTATTGCTTATTAATTATTATAACTGTTCGAATTTATTCATTTGGCTTATAGCAGCCGGCAGTCAATCAATTTAAATTATCTTTTTTATTCAATTGTTTAATTCCGACTGTTTGAAGTTTTCGAGGTATCAATTAAAACAATTAAAATGCACTGTCGTAAATATTTTTTATTTTTATTTTTTGAAAAAAATTAATCGTTTATTTGTAGTGTTTACCAATGTCGACATTTTTAAAAATTGTATAAAATGATAAAAAAAAAAAAAAATTCTATTCTAATAAAATGTATTCTTTTTAATTATCAACGTTTTCTTGCGTTTTTCCATTAGCATTCTAATCAGGTTTATTGATGATAAACCTCGAATTAAAATAAACGAATAAAGACAATATTATATTTTTATTTTTTTTTTCAAGGATGTCATAACCATACTCGTACATTGTTAGTATAATTATAATTATGATAATTAAAACTATTTCGATTTTTTCAAATTTTTTTTTATTAAATAGCTTTTAGTTGGTAACTATGATAGCTCAACAATTACTGTAAAGAGACGAACATAAAAAAAAAAAAAACAGGTAAATTAAATAGTAAAACCAGCTTCCAAAATAAAAGAGATAATACAATTTATAGTGGTTTCGGATTTAGTATCAAGAATAGAAAGAAGATTGAAAGAAACATTGAGGGACTTGAGGGAATTAATTAAAATATGGCGTTTCGCCTCCAGGGCAGGGCAAACAAATAAAATATGGAGGAGAGCACAAATAGCTTCATTCAGATTGTGTGTACAATAACGGGAATCATTTAAGCCGAGTTTAATTGAGTGACTAGGTAATAGATTATGTCCTATGCGAAACCGATTAAACTGGACAATAAGGGGTCTATGTATGTACACGTTTCCGAACAAAGTTTTTTTTAGGATATTAGGCGTAATAAGTCTATATCTCGAAGCGAACTCCGCGGGCAGATTCACCCAGTGAGAAGACCAAAGATTAGAGGTATACCGTTTAATAAAAGGGATAAAATCGGACTGAGGAAGTTTAGAAAAGGATTAGATTAGATGTAGATTTTGCAAGGTGGTCGGCAATCTCATTATCATGAATCCCACAATGACTGGAAATCCAAAGGAAGTAAATGTTGTAGTTTAGTTGATTGTGGGTGAAAATAAGAGACTTAATACGAAAACCAGAGGAGATAGACTGGAGTCGAAGGGATTACAAATTAAGGTTTGAAGGCATGGCATAGAATCAGAGGAAACTAAATAATTGTCCGAGACAAGACTTAAATTTAGAGATAAGGCTTCAAAGATGGCATAGCACTCAGCTGCGAAGGAAGAATACGAAGGGAGGGGGGCGATTGTTAGCAAAGGAAATACGAAGCTCAGGAACATAAAAAGCGTAACTGGCAGAAAGAGGGGAAACTGAACCATCAGTGTAAACGACAGTGAAATTCAAAAAATTAGAAAAATTAGAAGAAAGTTTAAAGTCTGCATTAACTGAGAAGTAGGACATTGCTTTAAGATTCCTAGAGGACAAATCAGAAAATATATTACCCAAATGAACTGGAGGAGAATAAAGAAGAGAATCATATGGAAGTTTGTAAAGAGGAAGTTTAGCAGAATTGATAATGTACTGGTAGAAATCTGAAACACAATTAGTAATAGTGGATTAGACTGGCATAGATTTAGGGACGTACCGCCAATTACGATACAATGGGTTAAACTATGTAAATTATTATACACTATTTTATGGTAAATAAAAAATACATTACAAAGATCACGAGTTTAATGGAAATAAAAAGTAAAAACGTCAACATTTCCAGAAGATATAACACTATAGAATGTTGCTGTCATCAAATTTGTCGAAAATATCATTATATTACATATGTAGTCCTTATCCGTGTGAAACGTATGAAAAGAAAAAAAACAGAATTTGATTGTTTTTATTATCTCGGGAGATATCGCGCAATGGATATATCTTCGCGGGACACTGCATATCGTGTTTAAAAAAAAAAAAAAAAAAAAAAATGAATTAAACATTTAACATTTTCAAATTTAATCTAAAACAAACAGATAAACGAGTAACATATTGTGTTACTGGCCAAAGATATACAATATTGACTATGAATATTTTATTATTTGTACTTAAAACTACTAATTCCACGGCGTTGTCCACTATTGTTTGTGTTAATTATATTCATAAATGAATTGATCGTTTTTCTTTTTGTCATTTGGACATCGTTATAATATGAAAAACAAATAGTTCACATTTATGTTATATGCGTTTTATAGACCAACTGCGCAGTTTGAATTATTCAAGTATTTAAATGTGTCTGATATAAATTATTGGGCAATTGCAGTCACAGTCCATACATCACAGATAATTATTGTTTTACTTTAATTTCACCGTGTGAATTTCAAGAATTCCGCGATACATTGTCGGTATACGTACATTTCGTACTCAATTATGATACGAATAAAAAATTTTTAAAAAAAATAGAATTTACATATTTTGATTTATACAACGACTACTATCAACTATATTCGTTTGTCAACGCGTTTTAGATTCCGAGGCGGTCTTGTGGTTTTGTAATGATGTTTATTTTCATTTATTTTATTTTTCTGTAAACATTTTTCTACCAGAATACTACATCCGATTATATACACGCCTATACTGTTTCCGGTAGCAAATTTTGTCTAGTTGATACTTTAAACATACCATTGTTCCATATACCTATTAGTTTTTTTTTAACGCGGAAAACAATACTACCAAAAAATGACGAAAAACGGCAAAAACACGATTTCGTCAAACTCGAGTTTTTTTTTTATTTATTATTTGTTACTTATAAATTATTAGAGAGAGATTAACAAGCTTGGCAATTTTATCCATAGATCATGAATTAGCTAGACAAATTTCATATGAAGAAATTATCGATGAATTCGTCAGCCTTAAAGCGAGAAAAATAAATTTTTGAAGTTTGAAATTTATACTGTAATAATACATTTTTTATTTTTTTTTTTAAATGTTTATTTGAAAAATTTACAATCTGTATTTGCAAACACAATAAGTAAAAGGGATGGTAACATAACACATACGTATAAACACAGCACATGAATCACACGATGAGGGGCATCCAGCGATGGTACACTCTGGTAATTTTATTTTAATTCATATTAATTTAATAGGTCACGGCACCAGTTTCTCTTGAGGCGGCGTGGTGGGTTGTCGGGAAAAAGTACGCGATAAAAGGTGGAACACTAAAGGATTGGGATGACATTGTAGCTTAGAGTGAAATCTGTTGTAGTATAATTTGGTCAATTGGTCAACTGTTGCAATTTTTAAGTCTTTATGTAGGGTTTTATTTGATACGTACCAGGAGGTCGAGGCTAATAGCCGAAGAGTGATGGACTGTGAGGCTTGGATGGTGCGGACTTGGGGTGGTTTGGTGTACCCCCAGATTTGCATACCGTACGCCCAGATGGGTTTGAGTAGGGACTTGTATAGTGTGGATTTCGTGTGAATTGAAAGTTGAGACTTGAGAATTGATCTAAGCAGACGAAGGCGGTTGTTAAGGATGTTACGTTTGGACTTCAGACGTTGGCCCCAGGTTAATCTTTTGTCTAGTAATAACTAAGGATCGAAAAAAAATATCATCATATCAATCATTTTCAATCGGTATAAAGGCGTTTTTTTTTTTTTTTTTGTTTTCTAAGTTTGCCAGAGGCGCTAAGCGAGGCTTCCTACGCCACTGATGTTATTTAGTCCTGTTGACCGAGACACGCTCGGGAAATGATCCAAACGGGCAGTCTCCTTAATAAACGACTTGATTGAAATTCATTTAACACGTGTTCAATCCGAACGGCTAAAATAAGACTAAAGAATTTAAAACCCGGACTATTTCTACATATTGTCGCCTCCGTTCTCGTTACACTTGCATGCATATATAGTAAACCACGCGTGCGACATACCGACGTCTGTCGAACATTAGTATTTCGAAAGCAATACCAATAATACGTTCTCGTACATTATTATTTCAGGGTTATTAAAAAAAAAAAAAAAAAACAATCTAGACGATATTAACTGTCGTTATAATTCATCGACTAGCGGACGTGTTTATCACACCCATGAATGTCGGTATATATTGTGATGTTTTTCATTTAGACCATTTTGTCAATAAACACACATTTACAATTTTGTTTCAGTATATGGACACACTCTCGAACATGACATTAAAGGCGACACTTCGGGTCATTTCAAACGTCTCTGTGTGTCTTTAAGCATGGTAAGATCACGGGTGCATTGTTTAATTCAAATACCTAAAATTTGATCAATAAATTTTACTAAGTTTTAGGCGTTAAATTTATTTTTATGTAATACACTTAATATTTATCCTTTTTTTTTATTATTATTATTTTGTTAAAACTGAGAAACAAAACTTATAACAGTTTAATCGCGCTTGCCATTTTAAATATCTTATTTTAAAAATACCGTTAAAATAACACATAAATAATTATGTTAATTTTGAAAATGTATTAATTACTCGCATGTATAATATATATATATATAAATTAAATATATTATAAAATAAAATAATTTTATATTATGTATTACCTATATTATTTTACTAGAAAATAAATAACTAGAGCGTATAATATAGTGAGGTATATTTATAGGTTGTGTGTAAATGACTGTACATGACTGGTTTCGATTTAAAAAAATCATCAGGCTCTAGAACAGCAAAGGCGAAAAAAATAATATGTGACTGAATATAAAATCAAAATAAGGAATACATAGAAAAAAATCACCATTTATTTTACATATGGAGTAAATTAATTTTATTAAAAGAGATTGTAAAACAATGTGAGGTTGACATAGAGTTAAGAAGTTTTATTCATTATTTAAAAATAGAATTTTATTTTTAAAATCTGTCCGTACATTCATGATGTTTTTAAACTTATTTTCCGTAACTTGATTATTTATGCAACTCTTCCAATGCAGAATTTATGTTAATGTTGTCTTGGCTGTTAAAAATTGCATTTTGCATAATGTATATTAAAATCAACGGTGTAATTATTTTCTAAATCATTTGATCTAATTTGATTATATAGATATGTTTTTTTGTATCTAAATTTTAAGTTCCCATTAGTTTTGCCAATATAAAATGTATTGTAATTATATTTATGTTTATGCATAAACACCAGCATAATGAAAACTCATAATTCAACACATTTAATGTTCAGGGAAACCGAGATGAATCGCCTAATGTAGATGAGGTTGCTGTGCGTTTAGATGCTGAGGCTTTGTACAATGCAGGAGAAAAAATCAAATGGGGCACAGACGAATCGGTCTTCAATCAGATTTTTGTATCCAAAAGTTATCAACACTTGAGGTGTGTATTTGTGGAATATGAAAAATTGGCCTCCAAGGATATTGAAGAATCCATTAAAAGTGAATTCTCTGGAGATATTTGCATGGGTTTATTGTCTCTTGGTGAGAATAATTTTTTTGCATTGTCATATGAAATTATCAGTTTTGACTATTATAGATTACAGGTCAATTTCAAAAGCACTGTTATTTTCGAATATTCAAAATTATATTTTTATTAAATTTGAAGATTAATGATTTTATTAAAAATATATCTAACAAAATTAAATACTAAACATTTGGTGTACTTTTGTTTGTTAAAATTTTAGTAAAGTGTATTAAGAGCAAAGTAGAATTTTTCGTTGAACGCTTACACAAGAGTATGGCTGGTCTGGGAACGGATGACAAGACACTTATAAGAATTATAGTGTCCAGATCAGAAATCGACCTTGGTGATATAAAAGTAGCTTTTGAGAATAAATATGGTAAAAGTTTGGAGTCGTGGGTCTCTGTGAGTTATTTGCATACAAGTCAAAATTATATTTAATTTTTAATAATAATTTTAAAAAATTATTTTGTTTCAGGGGGATACCTCTGGAGATTACAAGAAACTATTATTAAAAGTCATCGCTTAAATGAGAGTTTAATTTTTTTGCTATTCACGAATGGACTATTTATTTCCACATCAAATTATTTTTAAAAACTCATTGTTATTATGTTTCATAAATTATTTTATAATCTTATACATTAAATTTAATTAATTTTAATTTTATATACAAATTACATATGAATTTCATTAGATTATTTGTTTTTTTTTTTTTTTTTTTTTTTTTTTTTTTTTTTTTTTTTTTTGTAAGTGCTTAATAGTTTAAATTTTTATTATTATATTGTTTAATGTTATTATATATTAATTATTATTCAAATATACTGATGTTAACACAGTGTTCAATAAAAAATGCCAGTAAGCATACAGTTAGAACAAACTTGATACAACGCTATTTTAAGTTTTACTGATTTTTGTATGAAATTATTTTAATACATTCCAAATATCCTAGATCATAATTGATTTTGAACAGTGCATCTATAATAAACTTAGAGAATACATTAGTTTTTGCTTTTAATAAGCTAAATATATTATCCAAGGTGTTTTTCAATAGTATGCTGATACTACCGTACTCCCAAGTTGTACCCCCTAAATAAGACATTTTTTTCCACCACTATAACTTGTGTTTTATTACTCGTGGTACATTTGTGTTAGTTTAAAAATAAATAGTCTACGCGATTTCCCACTAAATGTTCACGTGTATCAATGTCACTTTTTTTTTGTACATTTTTGCATGATTTTGATATTTTAAATGCTTATTGTCATCAGAAGTAACAAAAGTGATGTGACACATCTATTTGTAAGAGTATTTTGCAGGAAATGTCATGGTATAATTAATTTGTATAGCATAGTCAAATCAACAAAAATAAATAAACTTTATTTGAAAATTAATCTAAACTTGTTGACTAATCAGGTACACAAATATTTTAAGAGTAAAAGTAAAAAAAAACCTAGGTTTCAAAAGTAAAACAAATTTGTTATTGAAAATAAATAATTTGTTATTTGTTATCTCACCAAGTATGGTAGGCAATTCTATTGGTAGCGTACTATTTCGAAACATTAAATGTAGATACAACAAAGACAGAACCACTACAGGCCCTATAGCTCTCCTAAAAATCCAACATAAGGAAACCCGCCCAAAAAGTGACCCAATGGAGATAATAGGAATTATGGTTTTGAAAAATTTAACAAAATCAATAACTGGCACGATTTAATAGATGTTGTTGATAATGCGTTATATTTTCAATAACCAAAAAAAATAATTGTTATTTTTTCAGATCGCCATACTAGCACAATATTATACATATTGCTTTATTAGCCAGGTGGCCAGCTTAGTTGACGACCACCAAGAACGTGCACATGCAAATGATATACCGATTGAGCTCCATCTTTTCCATTATTAATTACGGTACGAAAACCATTATTCAATCCTTGAAGTTTGGCTACTTTGCTTGCAACTAACAATAAATGTCCAAGTAACTGAAAATCAAAAATTTATATAAGTATTTTGAATTAACAAGCATATTATTAAGTTGTACTGATAACTTAAAGTTTGGATTAACAAGATTACATACTTGTATTATATATAGCAAAACAATAATGGAAATTATGTTAACGTTAAAAATTGATTTTATAAGTAATTGTGTTAGAGTTATAATTTTCCAGCTGTGGAAATTCCCTAACAATTATATCGATTTAATAGACGGGGAAAAATATAGTACCATGTAAGAATAAAATTTACCGATTCATCTGAACTATCAGCGGCAGATAACATTTCTATTGGTTTCCTTGGAATCACTAAAAAATGAACGGGTGCTTGAGCGTTGATGTCATTGAATGCAACACACTATATATACAAAACATACATATATTAAATTAAAAACACTGTAAGTACAAGAAATGAAAATAACGGCAACATTAATAACCACACATAGGTAAATTGCCAAATACAGAACGAGTATGAGGTACCTATGCGCTTAAATGACAATATTTTTGTATTGCACAGTATATTATATAATTGTTCGTTTGTATTGGACAACTGAATATTCAGGGTAACGCTATACACTTACACGGTCGTCTTCGTAAATGAAATCGCATGGAATTTCCTTTCGGACGATTTTGCCGAATATGGTATCACCGCCGGGTGATACGGCCGACGCCTTTTCCACCTCGTCGGACATTGTGTATTTCGGGCGAGTAGTCTTCGTGAGATGGTACGCGCCGGTTCGATAATAATTACTACAATTAGACAGATTGCCGATATGTATTAAAGAGACGAAATTCAGTAATTTTCGATTAGAAGCAAACATATTAATGTGAACGATACCAACGACTATAGACGTATTTCATGATAACGCTGACGTACGTTCCGCTAGCAATATTTGATAAGAGAGCCCAGTGGTTCCTAAACTGCGTTGACGTGACTATGAAAGGCAGGTAAGTTAGGCAATAAATACTCAATATAAAATCAATCGGGGCACTAAATATAATTGTATGCAGTAAACCGACCGATATGGCCGTATATGGGGGTCGATAAAAAAATAGAAGGAAATCCCGTTGACAATATTTTTTTTTACTAAAAAGTAGCTGGAGAAATATACTTTAAGACTTTGTATTTGGTAAAGCGATTCTCAGGTCGGAACATCTAAAATAACTTAGCAATAATCTACTGATCATACAAAATGCAGCAACAATTAATTTAATTTTTCCATGACTATTTGAACACACTATCCATGACATATATTGTCACTTGAAATATTAGATTCCCGTTTTCATCGTGGTTTACCTTTCAGGGATTAGTTATTACTCAGGCTCGGGACTTCTTGCATTGAAATTCATGAAAATATCTATGCTAAAATGCAATCAAATATCAAAAAAAAAAAAAATGAACGAAAATTTGCACAATAAAAATTAAATGTATTCAAATAGGTAATTAAATTATTTTTTTAATTTTAAATGTAATTTAATACATAAAAATAAAATAAATGTGGAAATAAAAACTAGTATTTATATGTTAATACAGTTAAAAGTTACAGATTTTTTTGGAGTTTTCGTTTAATGGCTCTGAAATAATAAAACGCATTTCACCATCATCCTGTCATTATACAGCTTATGCAGGTATATTATTTATAATTTAAATTTTTATTTATAAAGCAAACAATCTGTAATTATTTATTACAATAAAAGTCTGTAAGCTGATGTAGTTTAGTGACTTCGATACACATGAAAAAAAGCAGGCACCTAATTGTTAGGTAGACCCATAAAATCGACAAATATTTCACTACTTTCAATGTTTGAATATCTTTTTTAAATTATAAGTAAAATGTTTTATCAAATAATCAATTTTCTTGGAAATATTTCGAAAAAATCAGTAAACTGGTAAATAGAAGTTTTAAGACTATAATTTATAACCAACGTCTGTGATGTATGAAACTATTGTTCAAATAAAAAGAAAAAATCATATGTAATTTTTTTTTCAAATTAATGTTTAAGTAAAATATATCTACAATCTATAATATTTGAATATTCAGTAGGCCAATTAAGTGACAAAATAGAAACAGTGGGCAGTAAATATATTATGCTTAAGGTGATGGACAGTGAAAAAACGCAAAAAGTTAAAATATAAAAAAAAATAAATCTTATGAATTAAGAAAATTGAAATTAACAAATAATTTAATAAAGTAGCAGAATAAAAAAAAAAAAAAACATAACATTAATAACAAGATAAACAAATTTGGTAAATGACACAGATTTGAAAATATTGTTTAAATATGTATATCATATACATAGTCATATACTCCTGTATACAAAAACATATTAACAGCTACGCAAACGTTGAGTACCAAATGCATTAAATAACAATATAAATTACAGAAGCATATAATATAACTAGGACGCCAAGGAAGTAAAAAAAATTAAGTTTACAAGTTCTTGCCAGATACACACAAGGAAATAACGTCGACTTGAAAACGTCTCACATAAATTTTACAGAAAAACCATATACATTTCAATTAATATAGTTTTGTCTTCATAATGAAGCGTTTAATACAATTTTACATGCTTATTATTTTGCGTTATACTCATTATGTTTTAAGTTCTACGGCAGCACACCAAGTGGCAAATGAGATACGAGAAGCGATTCGAGACGTACAAAAACGAAATATTGGAATGCTTTCAAAACGTGTATATTTCAATGATGAACAAATGATGTCACTTAATGATTATTTCATGAACCTCAGAGGAAGGGTTAAAAATCAGGCAGATAAAATTGAAGTTCTTACAAACAATGATCTAAACCTAATCACAGAAAGAAACGTTTACGAAGTCTCAAGTTTGTTGAATTGTGTCGTTTCCTGTGAGTATTGCAATATTTTATTTAATATAACCAACATTATGAAGTCAAAGTTAGATACAGAATATGCAGAGTTAAAACACTACGGGTTATATCAAATAAACATATTAAAACCAGTAATAGAAATATTACAAAAACTAGCTAACACTTTGGTAAAATTAATGACATATACAAAGAATTTCGATAATAAGAAACACGATGTATTAAAAATATTGCTACCATTATATTTATACTTGGAGAATGATCTTAACGAAAAATTACCCTATGGTATAGAAGAAGAGAATGCTAAGGACGATATAAAAAGAATAGTTCTTCAAATTAATCAATATCTATATGAATTCAAAATAAAATATTGTTTACATACACAAAATTATAAAAATGAAATCTGGGAAATATTATTACCTATCATTGAGATGGATGTTTTGTTATCCCGAGTAAATAATATATTACTTTTTCAAACATCGTATGACAATTTTATAACATCGGACAAAAACAAAACCAAACGTATATCAGAAATGATTGACTGTGTTATTCCTAATTCAAGTAAAATCAAAAATATCAAAATTAATGGTATCCCATATAATAATATTTTTGATGCTTATAATAAAATTATATATAATAGTTTTGACGTAGAACTGCTTCTGAGGTTTGAAAAAATGATACACGCAAAGATTATTCTTATTTTTTATAGCTATTCAATACAAACAGTAAAATGTATATTAAAACATAATGATTTACAGAAAAGAAAAGAATTAATTGACATGTTATTGAACAAACTTGAAAACCATATAATAAATTTTAAACAAGAGCAACAATCCTCTATTTTAATAAATAATATGATTGTTGTTAAACAGATATTTTTTATAGCTTCATTCGGTATTGTTCACAAAAATAAAATGGATAGAAATTATATCGATGATCTATTACAATCCGACAAAGGAGGTTTTGACATTCCTAATTTTGATTTATTTAAAGAACTAGGCAATAATTCAACTATAGACTATTGTTTTGAACCCTTACGAGAGGAAGTTATATACTCAAAATTACATCCAAATATTTCAGATTTGTATCGCGAAAATCGTTTTTTTAAAAATTCTTATATATATGACTTTGTGACTGACTACAAATATTTATATCTACAATTTGATAATTACGCAAATAATCAATATAATAAGTGTTTAATATTAAATAAATTGATAGTTACTATGTCGGATGATACCGTTATTAATTGTTACAACTCCATTAAAACTGAAAATGACGTATCAGTAAACACACATAAAATAATGAAAGACACCATAAACCAATTCAATTCCATTCTCGCGAACGTCATACGTACATTTGTTAATCTAATCGAAAACTATTTCCAACCCAAAGACATTGATGCCGAAAGATTATTATTTTACATAATCTTTAACAAGGACAAAATCGAATTATTTAATTCAGACGCAAAAATGTCGAAGGAACGCATAGGACATATAGTAAAATTTCAGTACATTGTCAAAAATTTATTAGTCAGTTGTTCCAACTCTAGTAATTGTACTGATACAACTGATTTAGTTGAACCAATTAACGTTACGTATGATACAATGGACATTTCAATTAGGCCTGCATTGACTACGATATATGTGTGTAAACAATTTTTTGAATGGATAAATAGAACTTTTTTTTTCCGTAATAACATTGTAAGTGCCAGACCATTTGATTATAAATTGTATTGGGACGGAGTTGCAAAATCATATGAAGAAATTCAAATAGGTGTTAAAAATAACATATTTGATCTACAAGACATGGGGGATTATCAATTGTTTATTGAAAAATGGTTGATTACACCAGTGTATTATCTGTTTTACCATATTGCTAATAAAATTATTATTTCCAATGCTAAGTATTGTGAATTAAATTATTCTCAATTTGAAAATGACTTGTATGAGTTTCGCAAATCAAAATTTATAGCTATCTTACCAAATCAATTAAATGACATAATTTCTTTATTTATTCTCTGTATCAAATATTTTGATACTGTAAACGGCAGTGAACTTATAGATCTCAAAAAAGTTCTTGCGACTGAAATCAACTCACTTGGTGTATTGATTAAGTCAGATAGCAATCCTGATGAATATATTGAATTTGATTCTGAAAACCTAGACAAACAATTTGACGAAAAAACTGTTTCGCAGATTGTGATGCAACTGACCACTTATATCGAAGCCCTTATGAGTTATCTTAATAACAATAGAACAGCTATGCGATTTAAGACTATTGGTATAGATTAGTGATAAATAGATCTACGTTAGGAAAGTGCAATAAACTGTTTAGCACTTAGTAACTATACGATCCCATGATTTTACTTTAATGTAATTATTTCCGAAGAATAATTGTTATTTTTATATTCTATCTTCGATACTATACCTAATATTCTATTAGATTATTATTAAAACGTATTCGTCAAGTATGAATAAAGATAAACCAATTTAATACTATTAGTTTTAATTATATTAAGGGTTTTAATAAACAACTGTGAAATATTATTATATTAATATTATCATTGAAATAGGAAAATTTATCACAAATAATCATGTTTATTGTATTTTTATTATACTGTATAATATATGGGGTTTATTAAAATCTATGAAAATAAAAAATATTTTTCAATGCAGTAGTTTTTTTTTTATATTTAAATGTTTATAGTTAAACAATTAACATAATTAACCTATCCGTTTACTACAAAACAGAAAAGTGTAATTAAAAATAAATATATGCTTATTATCAATAACTCAGGAGGTTTAGGTTTAACATAAATACTATATACAGTTTAAATTATAATGTGTTGCTTTAAGCTTAAAAATTTTTTGAAAGTTACTGTTCAAGTTATCTTAAACCATAATTTTACAAAATCGATTCCAACATTGTACCATTAGGCTATACGTGTGTTCGGAACATTATTTATTTTTGCGACCCCCTTCCGCACATTGAGTAATGCCTAATTTGGGCTATTGGTACCCAGAGCATGCGAAAAACCGTAAAAACCATAGACATATTGTAGATACAAGAATATACGATCGCTCATCGATAACAATTAATTTAATAAAGTAGCAAAATAAAAAAAGAAAACATAACTTTAATAAAAATATGGAAAAATTTGGTATATGACACAGCCTTGAAAATATTGTTTAAATATTTATATCATATATATAGTCATATACTCCTGTATACAAAACCATATTAACAGCTACGCAAACGTTGAGTACCAAATGCATTAAATAACAGTATAAATTACAGAAGCATATAATATAACTAGGACGCCAAGGAATTAAAAAAAATTAAGTTTACTCGTTCTTGTCAGATACACACAAGGCAATAACCTCGACTTGAAAACGTCTCACATAAATTTTACAGAAAAACCATATACATTTCAATTAATATAGTTTTGTCTTCATAATGAAGCGTTTAATACATTTTTACATACTTATTATTTTGCGTTATACTCAGTATGTTTTAAGTTCTACGGCAGCACACCAAGCGGCAAATGAGATACGAGAAGCGATTCGAGACGTACAAAAACGAAATATTGGTATGCTTACAAAACGTGTATATTTCAATGATGAAAAGATGATGTCATTTAATGATTATTTCATGAACCTCAGAGGAAGGGTTAAAAATCAGGCAGATGAAATTGATGTTCTTACAAACAATGATCTAAACCTAATCACAGAAAGAAACGTTTACGAAGTTTCAAGTTTGTTGAATTGTGTCGTTTCCTGTGAGTATTGCGATATTTTATTTAATATAACCAACATGATGAAGTCAAAGTTAGATACAGAATATGCGGAGTCAAATCACTACGCGTTTTATCAAATAAATATATTAAAACCAGTAATAAAAATATTACAAAAACTAGCTAACACATTGGTAAAATTAATGACATATACAAAGAATTTCGAAAATAAGAAACACGATGTATTAAAAATATTGCTACCATTGTATTTATACTTGGAGAATGATCTTAAAGAAAAAGAATCCTATGGTACAGAAGAAAAGAATGCTAAGGACGATATAAAAAGGATAGTTCTTCAAATTAATCAATATCTTTATGAATTCAAAATAAAATATTGTTCAAATACACAAAATTATAAAAATGAAACCTGGGAAATATTATTACCTATTATTGAGTTGAAAGTTTTGGTATCTAGAGTAGATAATATATTACTTTTTCAAACATCGTATGACAATTTTATAACATCGGACAAAAACAAAACCAAACGTATATCAGAAATGATTGACTGTGTTATTCCTAATTCAAGTATAATCAAAAATATCACATTTAATGGTATCAAATATGATAATATTCTTGATGCTTATAATAAAATTATATATAATAGTTTTGACGTAGAACTGCTTCAGATGTTTGAAAATTTGATACACGCAAAGATTTTTCTTGTTTTTTATAACTATTCAATACAAACAGTAAAATGTATATTAAAACATAATGTTTTACAGAAAAGAAAAGAATTAATTGACATGTTATTGAACAAACTTGAAAACCATATAGTCAATTTTAAACAAGAGCAACAATCCTCCTTTTTAATAAATAATATGATTGTTGTTAAACAGATGTTTTTTATAGCTTCATTCGGTATTGTTCACAAAAATAAAATGGATATAAATTATATCAATGATCTATTACAATCAGACGAAGGAGGTTTTGACATTCCTAATTTTGATTTATTTAAAGAACTAGGCAATAATTCAACTATAGACTGTTGTTTTAAACCCTTACGAGGGGAAGTTATATACTCAAAATTACATCCAAATATTTCAGATTTGTATCGCGAAAATCGTTTTTTTAAGAATTCTTATATATCTGACTTTGTGACAGACTACAAATATTTATATCTACAATTAGATAATTACGCAAAAAATCCATATAATAAGTGTTTAATATTAAATAAATTGATAGTTACTATGTCGGACGATACCGTTATTAATTGTTACAACTCCATTAAAACTGAAAATGACGTATCAGTAAACACACATAAAATAATGAAAGACACCATAAACCAATTCAATTCCATTCTCGCGAACGTCATACGTACATTTGTTAATCTATTCGAAAACTATTTCCACCCCAATGACATTGATGCTGAAAGATTATTGTTTTACCTGATCTTTAACAAGGACAACATCGAATTATTTAATTCAGACGCAAAAATGTCGAAGGAACGCATAGGACATTTAGTAAAATTTCAGTACATTGTCAAAAATTTATTGGTCAGTTGTTCCAACTCTAGTAATTGTACTGATACAACTGATTTAGTTGAACCAATTAACGTTACGTATGGTACAATGGATATTTCAATTAGGCCTGCATTGAAAACGATATATGCGTGTAAACAATTTTTTGAATGGATAAATAGTACTTTTTTTTTCTGTAATAACATTGTAAGTGCCAGACCATTTGATTATAAATTGTATTGGGACGGAGTTGCAAAATCATATGAAGAAATTCAAATAGGTGTTAAAAATAACATATTTGATCTACAAGACATGGGGGATTATCAATTGTTTATTGAAAAATGGTTGATTACACCAGTGTATTATCTGTTTTACCATATTGCTAATAAAATTATTATTTCCAATGCTAAGTATTCTGAATTAAATTATTCTCAATTTGAAAATGTCTTGCATGAGTTTCGCAAATCAAAATTTATAGCTATCTTACCAAATCAATTAAATGACATAATTTCTTTATTTATTCTCTGTATCAAATATTTTGATACTGTAAACGGCAGTGAACTTATAGATCTCAAAAAAGTTCTTGCGACTGAAATCAACTCACTTGGTGTATTGATTAAGTCAGAAAGCAATCCTGATGAATATATTGAATTTGATTCTGAAAACCTAGACAAACAATTTGACGAAAAAACTGTTGCGCAGATTATGATGCTACTGACCACTTATATCGAAGCCCTTATGAGTTATCTTAATAACAATAGAACAGCTATGCGATTTAAGACTATTGGTATAGATTAGTGATAAATAGATCTACGTTAGGAATGTGCAATAAACTGTTTAGCACTTAGTAACTATACGATCCCATGATTTTACTTTGATGTAATTATTTCCGAAGAATAATTGTTATTTTTATATTCTATTTCCGATACTATACCTAATATTCTATTAGATAATTATCAAAACGTAATCGTCAAATATGAATAATATAAACTAATTTAATACTATTAGTTTTAATTATATTAAGGGTTTTAATATTCAACTGTGAAATATTATTATATTAATATTATCATTGAAATAGGAAAATTTATCACAAATAATCATGTTTATTGTATTTTTATTATACTGTATAATATATGAGGTTTTTTGAATTCTATGAAAATAAAAAATATTTTTCAATGCAGTTGTTTTTTTTTTTTCTATATTTCAATGTTTAAAGTTAAACATTTAACATAATTAACCTATCCGTTTACTACAAAAGGGAAAAATGTTATTAGAAATAAATTTATGCTTATTATAATTAACTCAGGAGGTTTTGGTTTAACATAAATACTATATACAGTTTAAATTATAATGTGTTGCTTTAAGCTTAAAAATTTTTTTGAATGTTACTGTTTACGTTATATTTAACCATAATTTTACAAAATCGATTCCAACATTGTACTATTAGTCTATACGTGTGTTCGGAACATTATTTATTTTTGCGACCCCCTTCCGCACATTGAGTAATGCCTAATTTGGGAAATTGATCCCCACCGCATGCGAAAAATCGTAAAACCCATAGACATATTGTAGATACAAGAAAATACGATAGCTCATCGTTAACAATTAATTTAATAAAGTAGCAAAATAAAAAAAAAAAACAAAACTTAACTTTAATAACAAGATGAACAAATTTGGTAAATGACACAGTCTAGAAGATATTGTTTAAATATGTATACCTTATACATAATCATTTAATTGTGTATACAAACCATACTTACAGCTACGTAAACGTTGAGTACCTATAACATTAAATAACATTGTAAATTTCAGAATCGTATAATATAACAAGTACGCCATGGAAGTAAAAAAAATGAAGTTTAGTCGTTCATTTCAGTTACACACAAAGTAATAAAGTCGACTTGAAAACGTCTCACGTAAATATTAAAGAAAAACCATAATGAAGCCTTTAATACATTTTTACATGCTTATTATTTTGCGTTATACTCAGTATGTTTTAAGTTCTACGGCAGCCCACCAAGCGGCAAATGAGATACGAGAAGCGATTCGAGACGTACAAAAACGAAATATTGGAATGCTTACAAAACGTGTATATTTCAATGATGAACAGATGATGTCACTTAATGATTATTTTATGAACCTCAGAGGAAGGGTTAAAAATCAGGCACATGAAATTGAAGTTCTTCCAAACAATGATCTAAACCTAATCACAGAAAGAAACGTTTACGAAGTTTCAAGTTTGTTGAATTGTGTCGTTTCCTGTGAGTATTGCGATATTTTATTAAATATAACCAACATTATGAAGTCAAAGTTAGATACAGAATTTGCACAGATAAATCAGTACGCGTTTTATCAAATAATTATAATAAAACCAGTAGTGGAAATATTGCGAAAAATGGCTAACACTTTGGTAAAATTAATGACATATACAAAGAATTTCGAAAATAAAAAACATGATGTATTAAAAATATTGCTACCATTATATTTATACTTGGAGAATGATCTTAACGAAAAATTACCCTATGGTATAGAAGAAGAGAATGCTAAGGACGCTATAAAAAAAATTGTTCTTCAAATTAATCAATATCTATATGAATTCAAAATAAAATATTGTTCAAATACACAAAATTATAAAAATGAAACCTGGGAAATATTATTACCTATTATTGAGTTGAAAGTTTTGGTACCTAGAGTAGATAATATATTACTTTTTCAAACATCGTATGACAATTTAATAACATCGGACAAAGACAAAACAAAACGTATATCAGAAATGATTGACTGTGTTATGCCCTATTCAAGTGAAAATAGTAATATCCACTTTAATGGTATCCAATATAAAAATATTTTTGATATTTATAGTAAAATTATATATTATAGTTTTGACGTAGAACTGCTTCTGAGGTTTGAAAAAATGATACACGCAAAGATTATTCTTATTTTTTATAGCTATTCAATACAAACAGTAAAATGTATATTAAAACATAATGATTTACAGAAAAGAAAAGAATTAATTGACATGTTATTGAACAAACTTGAAAAACATATAATCAATTTTAAACATGTGCAACAATCCTCTTATATAATAAATAATATCATTATTGTTAAACGCATATGTTTGATATCTTCATTCGGTATTGTTCATAATGATGAAATGTCGAAGAATTATTTTGACGCTCTATTACAACTAGGCGAATTAGATTTTGACATTCCTAATTTTGATTTATTTAAAGAACTAGGCAATAATTCAACTATAGACTATTGTTTTGAACCCTTACACGAGGAAGTTATATACTCAAAATTAAATCCAAATATTTCAGATTTATATTCCGACAAAAATTTCTTTACACATTCTGTTATTTTTGACTTTGTGACAGATTATAAATATTTATATAAACAATTTGATAATATCGCAATGAATAAAGATAATATGTGTTTAATATTAAATAAATTAATAGTTACTATGTCGGACGATACTGTCTTTAATTGTTACAACTCTAATATTAAAAATGAAAATGAAATATCATTAAACACAGGTAAACTAATGAAAAATTCCGTTAAACATTTCAATTCCATTCTTGAGACCGTTATACAAATATATGTTGATATAATCGAAAACTATCTCTATCCTCAAAACATTGATGCCGAAAGATTACTATTATACCTGATCTATAACAAGGACAACATTGAATTATTTAATTTGGGCGCAGAGATGTCGATGGAACGCATAGGACATTTAGTTAAATTTCAGTACATTGTCAAAAATTTATTAGTCAGTTTTTCCAACAATAGTAATTGTCCTGATACAAATGATTCAGTTGAACCAATTAACGTTACGTATGGTACAATGGACCTTTCAAAAAGGCCTGCTTTGAAATCGATATATTTGTGTAAGCATTTTTTTGAATGGATAAATAAAACTTTTTTTAAAAGTACATTTTTTGAAAGAGCCAGACCATTTGATTATAAGTTGTATTGGGACGGAGTTGCAATATCATATGAAGAATTTCAAATAGGTGTTAACAATAACATATTTGATCTTCAGGACATGGAAGATTATCTAGTGTTTATTGAAAAATGGTTGAGTGCACCTGTGTATTATCTGTTTTATCATATTGCTAATAAAATTATTATTTCCAATGCTAAGTATTCTGAATTAAATTTTTCTCAATTTGCATTTGATATTTTTGAGTTTCGTAATTCAAAATGTATATCTTTGTTACCAGTGAAATTAAATGAAATATTTTATTTATATCTTCTCTGTATCAAATATATTGATATTATAAACATCCGTAAACTTTTACATCTTAAAGAAGTTCTTGCGACTGAAATCAACTCACTTGGTGTATTGATTAAGTCAGAAAGCAATCCTGATGAATATATTGAATTTGATTCTAAAAACCTAGACACACAATTTGACGGAAAAAGTGCTGCGCAGATTATGATGCAACTGACCACTTATATCAAAGATCTTATGAGTTATCTTGATAACGATGAAACATTTACGCATTTTGCGTCTATTTATGTAAATTAGTGATATATAGATCTATGTTAAGGATATACAATAAACGGTTATCTGTTTTTATAGTAACATTACAATATTATTAGTTTTCTGTTATAGTTAAGTTGAATAATTAAGAATCAATTATAAATTTCTGGTAGGGAAATAGTTTTCTCAATGTTTTTTTCATCTTGCCCTTATTCACTATAAGATCCACTAATTTTACTATGATGTTTTTATTTCTGATGAATAAATGTCTATTATATATTCTATTTTCGATTTTATACTTTATTTTCCATTATATCATTATCTAAACATAAGTATTAAAAATTATTAATTAATTAACTAATATTAATTTTTATTTTATTTTGAGTTTTAATAATCAACTGTGAAATATTATCATTGAAATAGGAATATTCATTTAAATGAACATGTGTATTCTATTTTTATTATACTGTATAATATATTAGGATTATTTGAAATCTGTAAAAAAAAAAAATACTTTTGAATGTAGAATTTTTTCTATAATTATTTAAATGTTTAATGTTAATCATTTAACATAATTAACCTATCCGTTTTCTACAAAACAGAAAAATGTAATCAAAAATAAATATATGCTTATTATCATTAACTCAGGAGTTTTTTATTTTTATTAAATTTTATACTTTAGTGTTATTGTGTAACATAAGTACATAAGCTTAAAACTTTTTCGAAACTTACTGTTTACGTTATCATTTACAATCATTTTACAAAATAAATACCAACCTTGTACCATTAGGCTTTACGTGTGTTCGGAACAATATTTAATTTTGCATCCCTCTTCCGCACATTGAATAATGCCTTATTTGTGCAATTGGGTACCACGGCTTGCGAAAAATCTTAAAACCCATAGACATTATGTTGATACAAGAAAATATGATAGCGCATCGTAATTAGCTGCAATGGTAATTTTTCGTTAAAATCATTCTCCAAGTATAAATACAATGGTAGAAATATTTTTAATACATCGTGTTTCTTATTTTCGAAATTCTTTGTATATGTCATTAATTTTACCAAAGTGTTAGCTAGTTTTTGTAATATTTCTATTACTGGTTTTAATATGTTTATTTGATAAAACGCGTAGTGATTAAAGTCTGCATATTCTGTATCTAACTTTGACTTCATAATGTTGGTTATATTAAATATAATATCGCAATACTCACAGGAAACGACACAATTCAACAAACTTGAGACTTCGTAAACGTTTCTTTCTGTGATTAGGTTTAGATCATTGTTTGTAAGAACATCGATTTCATCTGCCTGATTTTTAACCCTTTCTCTGAGGTTCATGAAATAATCATTAAGTGATATCATCTGTTCATCATTGAAATATACATGTTTTGTAAGCATTCCAATATTTCGTTTTTGTACGTCTCGAATCGCTTCTCGTATCTCATTTGCCGCTTGGTGTGTAGCTGTAGAACTTAAAACATACTGATTATAACGCAAAATAATAAGCATGGAAAAATGTATTAAACGCTTCATTATGATGACAAAACTATGTTAATTGAAATGATTATGGTTTTTCTTTAATATTTACGTCAGACGTTTTCATGTCAAGTTTATTGCTTTGTGTGTAATTGACATTAACGACTAAACATAATTTTTTTTACTTCCTTGGTGTACTTGTTATATTATACGATTGTGTTATTTACATTGTTATTTAATATTTTAGGTACTCAACCTTTGCGTAGCTGTAAGTATGTTTTGTATACACAATTATATGATTATGTATATGATATACATATTTAAACAATATTTTCAAGGCTGTGTCAATTAACAAATTTGTTTATCTTGTTATTAAAGTTAAGTTATGTTTTTATTTTTTATTTTGCTACTTTATTAAATTAATTGTTAATTTCAATTTTTTTAATTCATAAGATTTATTTTTTTTATATTTTAACTTTTTGCCTTTTTTAATGTCCATCACCCTAAGCATATTCTATTTACTGCCACTGTCTATTTTGCCACTTAATTGACCTACTGAATGATAATAGGTACATGAAATGAACCTTTTGTAGATATATTTAACTTAAACATAAATTGAAAAAAAAAACACAAATGATTTTTTATTATTATTTGAATAATAATTTTATACATTACAGATGTTGGTTATAAATTATATTCTTAAAACCATTTATTTTTAGCAATGAATGTATTTGGTTTTGTAACCAGTATAATAATCTGTAATAGCCGAAAAAATGGAAACCGTTAAAATAACTAAACACGGTGTAAGCCCATACCTAGTTAAATGCAATGCCCGATTTAACCCAAACCCATTGACCGTCTTAAATTGATATCCGGTTTATGTCTGTACCAGATACAAATTTTTCACTCATTATTCTTCCCATAATTTTTTGAGTATAAGTTTTTGTAACTTGCAACATCAAATATTGAAAAATGGTATATTTATGCATATATAATTAAAGAATATTATGATGAAATCTCGAAATTAAAGCAGCATATAAACAACCTTATTCTTGATTAAAACGTAACTCCCAGTCTAACCTGAAACATTGTGCAGTTTACAAAATAAAACCTTATTTTTACCCAAAACACGGCATCGTTTAATACATAATAACCCGGTTTTAAAGTAGCATCCACACCTTTGCAACGTTGCTGTATAACAATATTACATGTTACATAAACATAATAAGATGGATTTTTTGATTTATAGAGGAAGTGTACTTTTACCAAGAGAGAGTTTTGTTCCTTTTTTAATGTGATGTGCTATGGTTCTGGTTTTTTTTTAGGAGTATGTGTTTTTCAGTAGCTTTAGTTTTTTTAAAGCAATTTAATTTGTTTTTTACTTCTTAATAGCCTCTTGAAATTTTGGAGATTTTCAATTGATGAATTAAATCTGTTTGGTATTTTATTGATAAAAATGTCCAAAATATCGGAAGGTTTTCTCGGTGAGGTTGGCCAGTCGGTGGGATTTGGAGGAGATAAAACGTTGCCTTTTTACAGTTAGTTATCGGATTTAGTGAGTTACCACTGGGTGAGTTCGAGCGACATTATATTTGTTTAGCATTCAGGTCGCCGCCTACGATAAAATTATTGCCTAAGGAGTTTAAAAATCTTTCAATTTGTAATGGAGAGATGGAATGCCTAGGAAGGCAGTATGTTGATGTTATTGTAATCGGTGTGTGATCAAGTGTAATTTCAATGGAATATGCTTAAATATGTGGTTCATTGTAAGGCGAGAGTGGGTGGAAAAAAATTGAGGTTTTGATAAATATTGCTGCACCACCGTGAGCTGTGCCGTCGAGGTGGTTTGTATGGAGAAGGGTGTATCAAGGTATGAAGATTTTAATGCGAGTTGTTAAGTGGGTTTAGGATATAAGAGCGATATCTATGCGTTTTTCTTGTAAAATGAAGAGTTAATCATTAAGATGATTTTGGAGGCCATTGGCGTTCCATAAGAGTATTAATAATGATTTAAATGTTGGTGAATTTTGTTATAGTCATTAGTCATTTTGTTGTAAAGGATTATTTTAGTACTGTAGTCCGATCTGTAGTGTCTCTATCTTGAGCTACTACTTTCACATCTTGTATTCCAAATTCTTCCCAAGTCTTTTTTACTTTGTATATCCATCTTTGTTTTAGTCTGCCTAGTGGTCTTTTCCCAAGGGGTTTCCATTTTAATACCGCATTCATTAGGCTATTTGACCTCCATACGTGGCCGGCCCATCCGATTCTTCTATATTGTAGTACTACTACTATGATCGGTTATTTATATAGTTGATGTATTTCTATGTAGCTTCTACTTTCATATTGTTGTGTGATATTATTTCGTTTTGGCACATTCTTTCTAATATTCGTCTTTCAATGATCACTATTTTGTCTTCAACTGTTTTGGTCGTTGGCCATGTTTCACAAGCATATAGAAGAACTGGTCTGACAATTACTTTGTATAGTGTGATTTTTGATTTAATTGATACTTGTTTTGATTTAAATATGCTAGTTAACCCATAATAGCATTTGTTCGCTGCAGTAGTTTTTATATTAATTTCTTCGTAATTATTATTTTTGTATTTGTTGTAACACCCAGATATTTCAAACTATATACCCTTTCAAAATTAAAATTCTCAACTTCTATATATTCTCCATGATTTTCTCGTCTTGATATTACCATATATTTAGTCTTTGATTCGTTGTTTTGTAATCCGATGTCTTTACTGTCTTATATGAGTTCCTAAGTGCCCAATTACTTCTTGTTTATTTGATCCAAATATGATAATATCATCTGCATATGCTAAGATTCCACATTTTGTTATGTTTTCTTCCAAGTTTAACCCATCATACTTGCTCTTCGATTTCTTTACTACCGTTTCTAGTGCTATATTAAAGAGTACTGGGATAAAGCATCTCCCTGTCGGATTCCAGTTTTAACTTCAAATTCATCATACACATATTAGTTGAATTTAATTTTACATCTCTTTTTATCCATGTATAGTTTGATCGTTTTCACTGTTTTGGACGGTATTCCGAAGGTTATGAGTGCTTTCTATAGCACTTATCATTTGACTGAGTCAGATGCTTGATAATAGTCAATAAACAATAAATGTAAGTCCCTGTCGAATTCATAATGTTGCTCAACTAGATGTTTAACCGTGAAAATGTGGTCTATGGTGGAATTTTCTCTCATAAAAACCATACTGATAGTCCCCAATAATGTCTTTTGTATACGGCGTAGTCCTGTTTAAAATTATACCTGATAATACTTTATACATTGTGTTTAACAGTTTCTTGTATTAAAAAATGTCTATATATTATACGATTTTTTGCAAGCCGTGGTACCCAATTGCGCAAATAAGGCATTACTCAATGTGCGGAAGTGGGACGCAAAATTAAATAGTTACTAAAACACTAAACTTTTTATTTTATATGCAAATATCGCAGTTTTTCACAAAACACCATTGTTTTTCCTTGTATCTACAAACTAACCTTGATTTTTACAGAATTTCGCAAGCCGTGTTACTCGAGGGCACCGAAAAAGCATTTCTCGGAGAGGGCGGGGAGGGGGTTCAATATTAAACAATGTTCCGAACCCTCTTATAGCCTAGAGCTAAAAGTTTGGTTTTTTATTTTGAAAAGTACAATGGTAATAGATAACGTGAATAGTAACTAACGAAAAAGTGTTAAGCTTATTGCAAGACATTATACTCGATAACATACATTAAATTAGAACATTTATGTTACACAATAACAATAAAAAATAAAATATAGTAAAAACAAATTAAATAATAAATATCAATATATATTTATACACAGAGTATATCGGTTAATTATGTTGCATGTTTTACATAATACACATAAATAAGAATAAACCACTACAACAAATATAAATATTTTATTTATGAAAAAATTGGAAATATTTTATAAATTTATTAAAATATATATGGTTTTACTGTAACATTTAGGTGAGACCATTTTAAGTCGACGTTAATGCCTTGTGTGCAATTGACAAGAATGTATTAACTTAATTTTTTTAACTCCTTGGCGTCCCAGTTATATTATAGGCTTCTGTAATTTACATTGTTTTTCAATGCATTTAGTAGTCAACGTTTACGTAGCTGTAAATATAGTTTTGTATACAATATACACATACGGTTTTTCGTAAGCCAATTGCGCAAATTCGACATTACTCAATAAGCGGAATTGGGTCGCTAAATAAAATAATGTTTTGAAAACACGTATAGCCTAATGGTAAAAAGTTGGTGTTTATTTTAAAAAATGATGAAAATAGATAACCTACATAATAATAATAAATAATTTACGGAAAAGTTTTATGCCTATAGCAAGATATTATTATTTAAACTGTATATAGTACTTATGTTACAAAGTATGACTAAAGTATAAAAAAAAAGTAAAAACAAAATGTCCGGAGATGACGATACGAATCATATATTTATTTTAAATTCCATTTTTCTGTTTTGTAGTGAACGGATCGCTATATTATGTAAAATATTTAACATTAAACATTTAAACAATAAAATAAAAATAAAACAACTAATATATTTAAAAATATTTTTTTTTTCATAGATTCCAATTAACCTCATATATTATACAGTATAATAAAAATACAATACACATGTATATTTTACAGAATTGTCCAATTTTTATGACATTATTTCACAGTTAATTTAAATATTCAATAATAATTCCAAATCATATTATTTAATTAATTATAAGACATACTTTAGGAGTACATTTTGATAATGATCTTTTGGAAAATAATGTAAAGTAACAGGGATAATAATACTTTTTTAAAAATATCCTTTTTAGAAAAAAATCATGGGATCGTTAAAAAGAAGAGGGTATTAAAAAAAAATAACATATAAGGAAACAATCTGAGTAGAAGAAATTCATTTTCGTTATTAAATTATATTACTTAGCAACAAAATTATATAATCGTAAAATAGTTTATTTTTTATTGTTGTAATAAAATCAGTTAATAGTTTATTAAATTTCCCTAACATAGATCTATATATACTTATGAATCTACACCAATAGATTTTAAATTATTTTCTATTTCATAACTATATAGATTATCCGTAAGGTATTGAATATAATCGGAAAGTTGCCAAATAATCTGCACAGCATTTTCTTTATCAAATTGTGTGCTTACGTTTTCAGAATCAAATTCAATGTATACATCAGGTTCAGTTTTTGAGTTAAATAACACACCAAGTGAATTGATATTATTCGCAAGAAATTCTTTAAGTTCCGAAAGATTATCGACGTTTTCAGTTTCAATTCTTTTAATATAGAAGAGGAATGTAATAATAATGTCATTAAATGGTTTTGGAAATAAATGTATAATTTGTGAGTCACGGAAATTGGTCAAATTAGAATCTAATTCAGGATAATTCAAATCAGAAGATTGAGCTTTGGAAATGATAATTTTATTGATAATATGGTACATCAGATAATACACTGGTGTAGTCAACCATTTAACCATAAACATTTGATAATCTTCCATGTCTTGTAGATCAAATATGTATTTTTTAACACCTATTTGAATTTCTTTATATGATTTTGCAACACCATCCCAATATAATTTAAAACCAAAAGTTATTTTCAACATGACTTCTTCAAGTAATATACTTTTAAAAAAATGTTCATTTATCCATTCCATATAATGTTTACACAAATATATCGATTTCAAAGCAGGCCTTTTTGAATAGTCCATTATATCATTCGATATGTTAATATGGTCAACCGTATAATTTAATCCAGGACAGTTACTTTTGATGGAAAGACTGACTAATAAATTTTTGACAAATTGCTGAAATATAATTAATTGTCTTATGCGGTCTATCGACATATCTGCGTTCAAATTGAATAATTCGATGTTTTCCTTGTTATAGATCATGTATAATAATAATCTTTCGGCATCAATGTTATTGTGTTCAGGATAGTTTTCGATTAGATCAACAAATGTACGTATGACGGTCTCGAGAATGGAATTGAATTGTTTAACGAAGTTTTTCATTAAGTCGCCTGTGTTTTGTGATATGTCATTTGCATTTTTAATGGAGTTGTAATAATTAAAGACGGTATCATCCGACATGGTAACTATCAATTTATTTAATATTAAACACAAATTATCTTTATCTTTTTCGACATCATCAAATTTTGTATATAAAAGTTTATAATTCGTTAGTAGGTATGATATATTAGTATGTGTAAAAAAAGTTTTTTCGAAATAAATATTAGAAATATTTGGATGTAATTTTGAGTATATAACCTGCCCTTTTAAGTGTTTAAGACAAGAGTCTAAAGTTGAATCATCACTTAATTCCTTTAATAAATCAAATTGAGGAATGTTTAAAGGTGTACTCCCAAATTTTAAAAACCTTTCTATATATTCCTGTGAATAATTTTCAACATTATTTATATAATATGAAACTATCAAAAATATACGTTTTACAGAAATCATATTGTTTATTAAATAAGAAGATTGTTGTTGTGTTTTAAAATTTAATATATATTTATCAAATTTGTTCAATAGCTTACCCATTAGCTCTTTTCTATTTGTTAAATCGTTATTATTTATTATATGTTTTAATATTTTTATTAAATATTGAAATATTATGGTGATGATCCTACACTGTATTATGCTTTCGAAATTTAGAATCCTATGGACGTCCCAACTATTAGAGATTATAGTTCTATAAATATTTAATATATTATCTTGTTGGTTACTATTAAACTTGATTATGGCAAGATCACTATCACCTGGGACACTACAGTTAATCATCTCTACTATATTTTCAGTATTCTTTTTGTCCATTGTTGATACATTAAAATCATAAGAATTTTGTACATGTAATATAAGATCGACTCTATGCTTTAAATCATTCAACTCAAAAAAGGGACCTCCGTATACTTTTTCACCTTTATCATTACTATAATCTTGTGAAGGTAAACAATTTTTTATTTTGAATTCATATAGATATTGATCAATTTGAAGAACTATTTTTTTTATATTGTCCTTAGCTTTCATTACTTCTATTTTATTGGATTTTTCTTCGTAAATATCATACTCCAAGTATAAATACAATGGTAGCAATATTTTAAGTACATCATGTTTCTTATTTACAAAATTCTTTGTATATGTTATTAATTTTACTAAAGTGGAAACCATTATTTGTAATATTTCCATTAATGGTTTTAATATGTTTTTTTGATAAAACACGTACTGATTTATCTGTGCATATTCTGTATCTAATTTTGACTTCATAATGTTGGTTATATTAAATACAATATCGCAATACTCGCAGGAAACGACACAATTCAACAAACTTGAAACTTCGTAAACGTTTCTTTCTGTTATTAGGTTTAGATCATTGTTTGTAAGAACTTCAATTTCATCTGCCTGATTTTTAACCCCTCCTCTGAGGTTCATGAAATAATCTTTAAGTGACATTATCTGTTCATCATTGAAATATACACGTTTTGTAAGAATTCCGATATTTCGATTTTGTATGTCTCGAATCGCTTCTCGTATATCACTTGCCGCTTGGTGTGTTGCCGTGGAACATAAAACATACTGAGTATAACGCAGAATAATAAGCATGTAAAAATGTATTAAACGCTTCATTATGAAGACAAAACTATATTAATTGAAATGTATATGGTTTTGCTGTAAAATTTACGTGATTCGATTTCAGGTATGCGTTAATGCTTTGTGTGTACCTGACAAGAACGACTAAAATTAATTTTTTTAACTTCCTTGGCGTCCTATTTATATTATATGCTTCTGTTATTTACATAGTTATTTTAAGCTTTAGGTACTCAACGATTGCGTAGCTGTCAATATGGATTTGTATACACTATACACATACGGTTTTTCGTAAGCCGTCTTATCCAATTGCGCAAATAAGACATTACTCATTAAGCGGAATTGGGTCGCAAAATAAAATAATGTTCCGAACACACGTATAGCCTAATGGTAAAATGTTGGTGTTTATTTTAAAAAATGATGGTAAAAGATAACCTAAATAAAAATAAATGAGAATTTTCAAAAAAATTTTAAGCTTATAGCAAGATATTATTATTTAAGCTGTATATAGTATTTATGTTACAAAGTAATACTAAAATATAAAATAACGTAAAAACAAAATGTCCTGAGATGATTATACAAATCATATATTTATTTTTAATTACATTTTTCTGTTTTTTATTTAACAGAGTGGTTTATTTTCTTAAATAAATAACTTTAAACATTTAAATAAATCTAATAAAACTACTTTATTTTAAATATTTTTTTTTTTTATTTATATCAACTAACCTTATATATTTTACAGTATAATTAAAATACAATAGACATGTATATTTTCCAGAATTGTCCATATTTAATGATAATTTTTCACAGTTAATTTAAATACTCTAATATATTTAAAAATTATATTATTAAATTAATTAATTATAAGTCATATTTTAGGATTACGTTTTAATAATGATCTATTGGAAAATAATGTATAGTATCGGGGTACATAATAAACTATTCAAAATATTCTTTGAGATGAAATTCGTCGGATCGTTAAAAAGATGTGTGTATAAGTTATAATAACATTTCTGGAATCAATCTCCGATTTTTACATTTAATTATATTACTTAACAATAACGTTATATAATTGTAAAATAGTTTATTTAAAATTTAATATATATTTATCAAGTTTGTTCAATGGCATACCAATTGGCTCTTTTCTTTTCGTTAAATTGTTATTATTTATTATATGTTTTAATATATGTAGTAAATATTGAAATATTATGATAATGATCTTTTCGTGTATTATTATTTCGTTTTGTAGAATAATTTCGACGTCAAGACTATTATAGATATATTTTTTATAACTATGTAATATATTATTTTGTTTGTTTTCATTCAATTTGATTATAGCAAGATCACTATCAGCAGTGACACTACAGTTAATCATTTTTACTATATTGTCAGTAATCTGTTGGTCCAATGTTGATACATTATAATCATATTAAGTTTGTCCTTGTAATATAAAATCGACTCTATGTTTTAATTTATCTAACTCAAAAATGGGCACTCTGTACACTATTTTACCTTTATCTTTACTATAATCTTGTGATGATAAACAATTTTTTATTTTGCTTTCATATAGATATTGATTAATTTGAAGAAGTATTTTTTTTATATCGTCCTTATCATTCTCTTCTTCTATACCATAGCGTAATTTTTCGTTAAGATCATTATCCAAGTATAAATAAAATGGTAGCAATATTTTTAATACATCATGTTTTTTATTTTCGAAATTCTTTGTATATGTCATTAATTTTACCAAAGTGTTAGCTAGTTTTTGTAATATTTCTATTACTGGTTTTAATATGTTTATTTGATAATACACGTACTGATTTATCTGTGCATATTCTGTATCTAATTTTGACTTCATAATGTTGGTTATATTAAATAAAATATCGCAGTACTCACATTAAACGACACAGTTCAACAAACTTGAAACTTCGTAAATGTTTCTTTCTGTGATTAGGTTTAGATCATTGTTTGTAATAACTTCAATTTCATGTGCCTGATTTTTAACCCTTCCTCTGAGGTTCATGAAATAATCATTAAGTGACATCATCTGTTCATCATTGAAATATACACGTTTTGTATGAATTCCAATGTTTCGTTTTTGTAGGTTTAGAATCACTTCTCATATCTCACTTGTCGTTTGGTGTATTGCCGTGGAACATAAAACATACTGAGTATAACACATAATAGTAAAGTGTACTTTTACCAAAAGAGAGTTTTGGTCCTTTTTTAATGTGACGGGCTATGGTTCTGGTCTTTTTTAGGAGTATGTGTTTTTCAGTAGCATTAGTTTTTTTAATGCGATTTAATTTTTTTTTAGTTCTTTATAGCCTCTTGACATTATTTGTTCCACCATGGTACAGTTTTTATATGCCGAGTCCAATAGATTTTTTGGCTGCATCTAAGATAATATCAGTGAACTTTTCTGCTATTGAGTCTGTTTTAGTATAGTAATCGCCATGGTGTAGGTTTAGAATATTGGAAGATAACTCGTGTTCATTTATTTCAGCGTAAAGCTTCAATTTAGGGTAATTCAGGTTCTATTTGGTGGTACGATGGGAGGAGTCGGAATGGTAAAAGTATTGGATTTCTATAGGGTTTCTATAGCAACTAATGGTCGCTAATATTATATGAAGTGAGAACTTGCCATTCAAATGAAGTTGCGGTATTAGAGCTTGAGATGGAGAGGTCTATTTCAGAAAAGATTCCATTAAAAACGTTGTGTCTAGTAGGTTTATTATTATTGAGGAGGGTAAGAGATTTTTCATCTAAAAAATCTTCTAAGTCCTCTCCTCGTTTGTTGATGAGGGAACATCCCCATGCTATGTTACGGCTTTTGAAATCACTAAGGAGGACGAAATGTTTTGGGACTTGTTGGATAATATCTTATAGGTGTTGTTTAGTGAATTGTTCACTGTGTATTTTGAATTTGACATGTGTAGCTATTTTTTTCCAGATCTGATACAATTTCCGCTTCCCAAAGTATGTTTTATAATAGTGGCTAAACCGCCACTAGTCCCATGAGCCACACTTCTGATTTTAAAGTATCCAGAATAGTTTTTAATGTGAACGGTATGATTGTTCTTTAAATTAGTTACTTGGAAGCATCCAAAGTGATCCGTCTTTTTCTGATAGCGAGGCAGTATATTTGATAAAATCATCGGTACGTTGTTTACCTATTTCTCTTATTAGTGTTGCGCATAGGTTGTTAAAATTTGTTTTATCGTAGGTATATCTAGTTCTTTGCCACGTAGCCCGAGCCCTTTTCTTTTGCACAATTAGGTATCTTATGTGAATGAGAATTTTGAGCTAGTTTTGGTTGGGGGTACAGTTTAGTGTGCAAGAGCTCTAGGCAGCAGATTGAATAGAAGTTATAAGGTTGTTACAGCCTCATCGATGTCTTTATCTGATTTTAGGCGAATTTTTAAATTAATTTGATTGGTTATGTTTGAATGAAATTCGTCCCAGTTTATTAAGCCTTTGGTAAATGAGAGCCTAGTTGGATTGTTTGGGGTTTCGGTAATTATAATTAGGAGTACTGGTTAATGATCTAAAATTGGATTTTGGAGATTTTCAATTGAACAATTAAATCTATTTGGTATTTTATTGATAAAAATGTCCAAAATATCGGAAGGTTTTCTCGGTGAGGTTGGCCAGTCGGTGGGATTTGGAGGAGATAAAACGTTGCCTTTTTACAGTTAGTTATCGGATTTAGTGAGTTACCACTGGGTGAGTTCGAGTGACAGTCCCATTATATTTGTTTAGCATTCAGGTCGCCGCCTACGATAAAATTATTGCCTAAGGAGTTAAAAAATCTTTCAATTTGTAATGGCGAGATGGAATGCCTAGGAAGGCAGTATGTTGATGTTATTGTAATCGGTGTGTGATCAAGTGTAATTTCAATGGAATATGCTTAAATATGTGGTTCATTGTAAGGCGAGAGTGGGTGGAAAAGAATTGAGGATTTGATATATATTGCTGCACCACCGTGAGCTGCCGTCGAGGTGATTTGTATGGAGAAGGGTGTATCAAGGTATGAAGATTTTAATGCGAGTTGTTAAGTGGGTTTCGGATATAAGAGCGATATCTATGCGTTTTTCATGTAAAATGAAGAGTTGATCATTAAGATGATTTTGGAGGCCATTGGCGTTCCATAAGAGTATTAATAATGATTTAGATGTAGGTGAATCATTTGTCATTTTGTTGTAAAGGTTTATTTTAGGACTGTAGTCCGAAGAGAGGATTGGATTAATAAGCGATTTAAAGACGTTGAAAATCTGGTTAGCATGGTACCTGTGTCCAATTGGATTGTTTATGAATTAGGCGGTTCTTGATTAAAGGCAGCATTTGCATATAACCTTGGTTGTGGGTGTGTTGGATGGGCTTCGGCCGGAAGTGCTGCCTCTTAGCTATATTGATTGGTTTGCGTTTTGATAGTGGGTTGTTGTTGGTCTCTTGAATTTGGATGTCGGAGTTTTTGTAAATTTTTATGTATTTAGTATTCATTAAAATTGGCAGGATGATCGCCATTGCATAATGCACATTTAGCTGGTGTATTACGAGGTTTTGTACAGGTGGACGTTTGATGCCGAGCAGCACAGCAGACGCATCTCAGTGGGTATGAGCAGTATGAATTTGAGTGCCCGTATTCCTGGCAATTTTGACACTGGATGATAATACGTTGTTTATATGGTTCCTCAATTTTTATTATTGTATTTAGTAGTTTATTGACCTCGAAAATATTAATGTTAATTTTAGCTGGCTAAGGTCCACGAAGAAAAGGGGTAATTTAATTTTTACAATTTCGCTAGGGGCGTTTGTGATTGAGCGAACTGAGAAACCTATTTCATCTATTGCTGTTTTAATTTCGATTGGTGCGGTAGAAGGGTGTTGGTTTCGTAAGACGATTCTGAATGCTTCGTCGTCTTTCATTTGGTATGTATGGAACTCGATTCCACGTATTATAGAAAATGTATAGGTATAGCGATATAAATAATTATATTATTTTAATATACACTTGTAAGTATACTTACATATTATCTAATTAGGTTTTTTCCCGATTTTTGAAACGACTTTGTAATAGCGCGACTATGAAATATATACGGTTGAACATTTGCGTCAGTAACAGACCGTTGCTGTCATATATTCTTGCGAATATTTGGAATATTAAATATGATAGGCGGGCGAATAATAAATCCTCGTAAGAGCATGATAATAACAGATAATACGATAATATGTGATTACAGCTGCTAGCTTGTGATATAGAATTATACCATATGATTGTACGTGATACCAGGTGATAATAGCTAAAAACAAACATTAACGTGGGAGGGGTAATATAGTTCATCTACGTGGAATCGTATTTAATACGATTGTACGAAAACTCAATAGTGCGTGTGTTTTAATTTAGTATTCTAAGATAGGGAAAAATAATACAACAATTCTATGTGCATATCATCAGTTGGTGCATTGGGCTTAAAGTTTGACAAACTTATTCAAAAACTGATATGTTTAAAAACTTCAAATAAATTATAAAATTAATGTACTTAAAACTGTACAGTCATAAAATAGTTATAGATAGGTATTAATCTAAAATCATTTAGACAGTTAATCCATTGTACCTTCAGTTCGTGCATGAACTCGAAAGTTGGCCGAAATCGCCGACCGTCACGCGGGGGCTGGCATGTTAAGTCTATTGGTGTAGTTTAGTAATATGTAGATCTATGTTAGGGAAGTACAATAAACTGTTATCTGATTTTATAACAATAAGTAAAATAAATTATATTATGTTAAAGTTAAGTTGAATAATAAAGAAACATTATACATTGCTAGTAGAGAGATAGTTTTCTCAAAAGTTTTTTTTTTCAAATGCACTAATTCACTATATGATACCATGATTTTACTTTGATGATATTATTCCCGAATATTAATATTATCATTGAAATAGGAAAATTCATTGAAATAAACATGTGTATTGATTTGTATTAAACTGTATAATATATGAGTTTCATTGAAATCTTAAAAAAATTAATAATTTTAAATGTAGTAGTTTTTTTTTTTTTTTATTAAAATGTTTAAAATTAAACATTTAACATAATTAACCGATCCGTTTACTACAAAACAGAAAAATGTAATTAAAAACAAATAAATAATTCTTATCATCATCACAGGAGATTTTGTTTTTACTTTTTTTTTTACTATAGCGTTACTGTGTAACATAAATACTTTATACAGTTTATGCATAAATATACTATTAATAAACTAATACTAATACTAATACTATACTATAATATAGTTTTTTTTTTTTTTTTAAAAAATTGATGTTACAAATTTCAATTGTGCCATACAAATTAAATTATGGATAGAAACTGGAGTGATATCCGAGTTCCGGGTACGGGCATAAACTGGATTTCGTTTTTTAATGGGTACCTAATTTCGGGTTCAACCCCGTTTGGATTTTTTTACGATTTTTAATGATAATTGGATTAAATGAAAAGTTTATATATTTATAATTTATATCCAACGACTGTAACGTATGAAATTATTATTCAAATATTTTGAGAAAAATATTTAGAAAATGAAATAAAAATAATTTTACATTTATATTTCGGAAATTAAATGATAACTAAATATATATAATTTTTTTCAACTTTATGTTTAAATAAAATATTTCAATAATCTATATAATTTGTACATTTACTAAGTATTTTTTGTAAAATCGTGTTATGGAATAAAACGTATACGATTAACTGTTCGTCCCGGACATCCACCGTACTCTTTTGCGATGAATATACTCGTGTTTACTACAATTTTGTATTGTTTAGAATATTATAGTATTTTTAAATTATTTACTATTTTATAATATATCAATACGACTATAAAATAAATCCTTAAAGGACCGTTTTGTCTTGACCTCTATTTCCGGACCGCAATAATATCAATGGTTTCTAAAATATGTTCACGTGTATAACGCCAATGCACTAAAACCAGATAAGAATTAAAAATATTGAGAATTCAAAGCATGTTATGCAATTTGGATTGCCTTTGTATTATTATTATGAACAGGCACTACACCCGCTACCTGGAAATACCGTTGAGTAATACCTCATATGGCGGGTCGCCATCGTTTATTAAGACAAACTTTAACATGGTCATATTGGGGTGCCGAACGGACAGTTCCCCTCGGACTACCCCTTCTTCTTCTCTGGTTTTCTTTTGAAAGGCCAGGCCCATAACCACAACACAAATTTGCTTCCACCTGTCTCTATCCTGAGATACTACTTCCACATCTTGTATTCCAAATTTTTCCCAAGACATTTTTACTTTGTCTATCCATCTTTCTTTAGGTCTGCCTAGTGGTCTTTTCCCAAGGGGTTTCCATTTTAATACCGCATTCATTAGGCTATTTGACCTCCATACGTGGCCGGCCCATCCGATTCTTCTATATTGTAGTACTAGTACTATGTTCGGTTTTTTATATAGTTGTTGTAATTGTAATCTAACCTAACCTAATTTCATATTGTTGTGTGATATCATTTCGTTTTTGCACATATATTCTTCTTAATATTCGTCTGTCATAAATCACTATTTTGTCTTCATCTCTTTTAGTCGTTGGCCATGTTTCACAAGCAGATAGAAGAACTGGTCTGATAAATACTTTGTATAGTGTAATTTTTGATTTAATTGATACTTGTTTTGATTTAGGTATGCTCGTTAACCCATAATAGCATTTGTTCACTGCAGTAGTTCTTATATTAATTTCTTTGTAATTATTATTTTTGTATTTGTTGTAACACCCAGATATTTAAAAATATGTACCCTTTCAAAATTAAAATTCTGAACTTCTATATATTCTCCATAATTTTGTCGTCTTGATATTACCATATATTTAGTCTTTGATTCGTTGATTTGTAATCCGATGTCTTTACTGTCTTATTAGTTCCTTAGTGCCTAATATTACTTCTTGTTTATTTGATTCTAATATGATAATATCATCTGCATATGCTAAAATTCGGCATTTTCTTATGTTTTCTTCCAAGATTAAACCATCATACTTGATGATCATACCCTCACACTCTTCGATTTCTTCGAGTTTTAACTTCAAATTCATCCTACATATATTGGTTGAATTTAATTTAACATCTCGTTTTATCCATGGATAGTTTGATCATTTTCACTGTTTTGGACGGTATTCCAAAAGTTATGAGTGCTTTCCATAGCACGTTTTAATTGACTGAGTCATATGCTTGATAATAGTGAACAAACAATAAATCCAAGTCCATGTCGAATTCATAATGTTTCTCAACTAGTTTTATAACCGTGAATATGTGGTCTATGGTGGATTTTCCTTTCATAAAACCACACTGGTAGTCCCCAATAATGTCTTTTGTATACGGCGAAGTCCTGATTAAAATGATACCTGATAATACTTTATACATTGTGTCCAACAGTGATATTCCTCGGTAGATTTGATAGCTTGAAACGTCTCCCTTTTTATACGGACTACCCCTTACAATGATATATTTATACTTAAATTTTAAAGGGGTTATCCGTCGGGGGCCGGTTGGCATAGAGAGTCGACTTAAATGACGACCTGCCTTCTTCTCACAGCTCTCCATCTCACCCGCCGCCAACGAGCGCCAATCCGAAGGAATCGCGCGAGAGGGATCGCGTTCGGCGTTTTGTTTGACGGCCATCACGCTGTGCGAAAATCGCAAGACTGCTTTTAAAAAAACACAAAAATCCAAGTGTTTTAAAAAATATATGGCCAAATATATACCGCAGCTTATTAATTGTTTGAAATATTCATGTGATATTTTACGGTCACAATGGCGCCTTCGTCTTGGTAATAAAATTACTACAAACGATTACACAATAATAATACAAAACATATAATGTTAATATAACATGCTGTGTCGTGATTTAATATCGTGTTAATATAGCACTATCGGAGCGGCAATGTTTTAGTAACGTTTTATTTTATATGCAAAAATTGCATTTTTTCATAATACACCATCGTATTTTCTTGTATCTACAAACTTACCATGATTATTACAGAATTTCGCAAGCTGTGTTACCCGAGGGCACCGAAAAAGCATTTCTCAGAGAGGGCAGGAATGAGATTCAAAATTAAACAATGTTCCGAACCCAAGTATAGCCTAATGGTAGATTAGGTTAACTAATAGTAGGTTGGTGTTTTGTTTTAAAAAATGATAGTAAAAGAAAACTTAAATAATAACTTTCAAAAAATTATAAGCTTATAGCAAAATATTATTATTTAAACTGTTTATAGTACTTTTGTAACAAAGTAATACTAAAGTATAAAAAAAAGTAAAAACAAAATGTCCGGAGATGACGATACGAATCATATATATAATTTTGTTTACATTTTTCTTTTTTATAGTGAACGGATCGATTTATTATGTTAAATGGTTATTTTTAAACATTTAAACAATTAAATAAATATAAAAAACTACTATATTTAAAAATATTTTTTCTTTTTTCATGGATTCTAATTAACCTCATATATTATACGGCATAATACAAATACAATACACATGTATATATTACAGAATTGTCCAATTTTTATGACATTATTTCACAGTTAATTTAAATATTCAATAATAATTCCAAATCATATTATTTAATTAATTATAAGACATACTTTAGGAGTACATTTTGATAATGATCTTTTGGAAAATAATGTAAAGTATCAGGGGAAATAATACTTTTTAAAAAAATATCCTTTTTAGAAAAAAATCATGGGATCGTTAAAAAGATGAGGGTATTAAAAAAAAATAACATATAAGGAAACAATCTGAGTAGAAGAAATTCATTTTCGTTATTTTATTATATTACTTAGTAAAAAAATTATATAATCGTAAAATACTTTATTTTTTATTGTTGTAATAAAATCAGTTAATAATTTATTAAATTTCCCTAACATAGATCGATATATAACAATCAATGTACATTAATAGATTCTAAATTATTATCTATTTCATAACTATATAGATTATCCGTAAGGTATTGAATATAATCGGAAAGTTGCCAAATTATCTGCAAAGCACTTTGTCTATCAAATTGTGTGCTTACGTTTTCAGAATCAAATTCAATATATACATCAGGTTCAGTTTCTGAGTTAAATAACACACCAAGTAAATTGATATTATTCGCAAGAAATTCTTTAAGTTCCAAAAGATTATCGACGTTTTTAGTGTAAATACTTTTAATATAGAGAAGGAACGTAGAAATAATGTCATTCAATGGTCTTGGAAATAAACGTCTAATTTGTGAGTTACAGAATTTGGTCAATTTAGAAGCTAATTCAGTATAAGTCAAATCAGGTATCATAGCATTGGAATTGATTATTTTATTGACAATTAGGTACATCAGATAATACACTGGTGTAATCAAACATTTAGCAATAAACAATTGATAATCTTCCATGTCTTGTAGATCAAATATGTATTTTTTAACACCTATTTGAATTTCATTATATGATTTTGCAACACCATCCCAATACAATTTAAAACCAAAAGATATTATTAACATGGCTCTTTCAAGTAATATACTTTTAAAAAACGATTCATTTATCCATTCTATATAATGTTTACACAAATATATCGATTTCAAAGCAGGCCTTTTGGAATAGTCCATTATATCGTTCGTTATGTTAATATGGTCAACCGTATAATTTAATCCAGGACAGTTACTTTTGATGGAAAGACTGACTAATAAATGTTTGACAATTTGCTGAAATATAATTAATTGTCTTAATCGGTCTATCGACATATCTGCGTTCAAATTGAATAATTCGATGTTGTCCTTGTTATAGATCATGTATAATAATAATCTATCGGCATCAATGTTATTGGGTTCAAGATAGTTTTCGATAAGATCAACAAATGTACGTATGACGGTCTCGAGAATGGAATTGAATTGTTTAACGGAGTTTTTCATTAAGTCGCCTGTTTTGTGTGATATGGCATTTGCCTTTTTAATGGAGTTGTAATAATTAAAGACGGTATGGTCCGATATAGTAACTATTAATTTATTTAATATTAAACACATATTATCTTTATCCTTTGCGACATCATCAAATTGTGTATACAAATATTTATAATTCGTTAAAAGGTATGATATATTAGTAAGGGTAAAATAATTTTTTTCAAAATAAATATTAGAAATATTTGGATGTAATTTTGAGTATATAACCTGCCCTTTTAAGTGTTTAAGACAAGAGTCTAAAGTAGAATCATCACTTAATTCCTTTAATAAATCAAATTGAGAAATGTTTAATTTTTTACTGCCTAATTTTAAAAAATTATCTATATAATCCTTCGAATAAATGTCGTTATAACTTATATAGTATGAAGCTATCAAAAACTTATGTTTAACAAAAATCATATTGTTAATTAAATAAGAAGATTGTTGTTGTGTTTTAAAATTTAATATATATTTATCAAATTTGTTCAATATCATACCCATTAGCTCTTTTCTTTTGGTTAAATCGTTATTATTTATTATATGTTTTAATATTTGTAGTAAATATTGAAATATTATGGTGATGATCTTTTCGTGTATTATTCCTTCGAATTGTAGAATAAAATCGACGTTAAAACTAATACAGATATATTTTTTATAAAAATTTAATATATTATCTTGTTCGTTCCCATTAAACTTGATTATGGCAAGATTACTATCAGGTGGGACACTACAGTTAATCATCCGTAATATATTTTCAGTATTGTCTTCGTGTATTGTTGTTACATTAGAAACATATGAATGTTTTACATGTAATATAAGATCGACTCTATCCGTTAAATCATCCAACTCAATAAAAGAACCTCCGTACACTTCTTCACCTTTATCATTACTATTATCTTGTGAAGGTAAACAATTTTTCATTTTAAATTCATATAGATATTGATTAATTTGAAGAAGTATTTTTTTTATATTGTCCTTAGCTTTCATTACTTCTATTTTATTGGATCTTTCTTCGTAAATATCATACTCCAAGTATAAATACAAAGGTAGCAATATTTTAAGTACATCATGTTTCTTATTTACAAAATTCTTTGTATATGTTATTAATTTTACTAAAGTGGAAACCATTATTTGTAATATTTCCCTTATTGGCATTAATATATATAATTGATAATCAACGTACTCATTTTCTCCATTATATTCTGTATCTAATTTTGACTTCATAATGTTGGTTATATTAAATGAAATATCGCAGTACTCACATGAAACGACACAGTTTAACAAACTTGAAACTTCGTAAACGTTACTTTCTGTGATTAGGTTTAGATTAATGTTTGTAATAACTTCAATTTCATCTGCCTGATTTTTAACCCCTCCTCTGAGGTTCATAAAATAATCATTAAGTGACATCATCCGCTCACCATTGAAATATACACGTTTTGAAAGAATTCTTATATTTCGTTTTTGTATGGCTCGAATCGCTTCTCCTATCTCACTTGCCGCTTGGTGTGCTGCCGTAGAACTTAAAACATACTGAGTATAACTCAAAATAAAAAGCATGTAAAAATAAATTAAACGCTTCATTATGAAGACAAAACTGTATTAATTGAAATGTATATGGTTTTGCTGTAATATTTATGTGAGACTTTTTTAAGTCGACGTTATTGCTTTGTGTGTAACTGACTAATAAACCTAATTTTTTTAACTTCCTTGGCGGTCTTGTTTTATTATATGCTTCTGTAATTTACATTGTTATTTAATATTTTAGGTACTCTACGTTTGCGTAGCTGCAAGGTAGTAAGTATTAATTTGAATACACTTTATATTTACGGTTTTTCACAAGCCGTTTTACCCAATTGCGCAAATAATGCATTATTAAATGAGCGGATGGTAGTCGCAAAATTTTACAATGCCCGGAACACACGTATACCATAACGGTACAATGTCGGTATTTATTTTAAAAAATGATGGTAAATGATGTACATAAACTGTATTTTTCAAAATGATTTTAGCTTTAAGCTAGACATTAAAATTTAAACATTATAAAGTATTTATGATTCACAGTCACACTATTGTATAAAAAAAAGTAAAAACAATTTGTACTGTGATGATGATACGAATCATTTATTTATTTTTTATAACATTTTGCTGTTATGTTGTAAACGTATCGGTTATTTATGTTAAATGTTTAACTGTAATCATTCAAATAAAAATATATAAACTCTACAATTAATAATATATATTTTTTTTTTATTAATTTCAATAAAGCTCATATATTATATAGTAAAATAAAAATACAATATACATGTTTATGTTAAAGAGATTTCCTATTTCAATGATAATTTTAATGTAATATTATTTCACAGTTGATAATTATTACCCTTAATATAATTAATACTAATATTATTTAATTGATTAATTATTATTCATACTTTACGATTACATTTTGATAATGATTTAATGGAATATAAGATATGGCATGGGAAATAGAATATATAATAGACAAATTATTCTTCGCGAATAAAACAGTCAAAGTAAAATCATGGATCGTATAATAAAGTAGTGCATTAGGAATAAAAAACTTTCTCGTTACCAGAAATTTATAATCTTAATCATTCAAATTAACTTTAACATAATATAATCATAAAATTATTTATTTTACATTTTTGTTATAAAATCAGATAACAGTTTAATGTACTAACCTTCTTAACATAGATCTATGTAACACTAAACTACACCATTAGACTCAATAAGCCAGCCATGTTCTAGCTTGCTCAATATTTTCGTAGCGGCGAGTATAGTTGTGTATATACTAGTTTATGACTATGTATAAGATATGCATATTTAAGCAATATATCGAAGACTGGGTCATTTAACAATTTTGTTTATCTTATTAGGTAAAATTTTGTGAAATTCATTTTTTATTTAACCTTTTTATGTTTAAAGTTAATTTATAAAAAAAGATGAAAATCAAAACTTGCCGTTTTCTTAGCAATCAACATATCTTATTTAGATGATGTCCTTTAGATTATTTTTTTTTGTGGTTGTTTATGAAGGGTCTGTACCGCTTATCTGACAAAAATTTGTTTGCTTTAAAATCTGTACTTTCTTCTTCTCCGGTTTTTAAAGTCCATTGCGGCCCATTACCGCAACGCAAATTTGCTTCCACCTGTCTCTATCCTGAGCTACTACTTCCATATCTTGTATTCCAAATTCATCCCAAGTATTTTTTACTTTGTTTATCCATCTTAGTTTTGGTGTGCCTAGTGGTCTTTTCCCAAGGGGTTTCCATTTTAATACAGCTTTCATTAGGCTATTTGACCTCCATACGTGACCGGCCTATACGATTATTCTATATTGTAGTACTGCTACTATGTTCGGTTGTTTATATAGTTGTTGTAATTCTATGTTGCTTCTACTTTCATATTGTTGTGTGATATTATTTCGTTATGGCCCATATATTCTTCTTAATATTCGTCTTTCAAAGATCGCTATTTTGTCTTCATCTCCTTTGGTCGTTGGCCATGTTTCTGTACTATATTAATAGATTTGACATCTGTTCCATAAGGCATGTTCGCGTTCTTACCAAAATCAACAGGCGACGTCAACGATACAGCTACGCGACTGTAGTTGCGACGCTTTATATTCTCACCTGGAAAAACTTAAATGCAAATGTAACATATAAAATGTTAAAAATCTCGTCAATCGATGAGGATATGCTTGTAGTTTTCATGTATTTGAGACAAAAAATTAGAATATTGTCTTATTCGTATTATTTACTTTACATTAATTAAAGTTCATACATACCATAAAGAGAATTAGACCAATAGTCGTCTAAATTTCATAGAATTTATAGTATGATTGTTGAAACTTTTCAAGAATTTATAGAAATAATGATTTTCACAATTAAAAAAATATATACAAACTACCGAAATGCAGTGTCAGTAAAAAAATGGCGCCTCATTACGACATCTATCGCCTATGCCTAACACAAATGTTGGTGTTTTAAAGTTTTTATTTTTTATTAATGTCGTTAATTTCCGGTATTTATTTAATGTAATAACAGCAGTGGCTTTTCCTGGTTAAAAAAAATGTTATAAACAGTGGTGAATTTTAAATATAAAAAGTTACTTTTTTATTTTCCGAATATTGTTCAAAATTAATAATATCGTTTTCAAATTACATAATAATGAAATAAGAAATTAAGTTTAAGTTATTATAATATATGTATATTATTTATGTTTGCATACAGTCTTCAAAAAAATAAAAAACTCTTTTATTTATATTTTTGTAAATACTGTTGACAAAGAACATAACACAGAACATGTTTACGTATCCCCCAGAGCTAATAATCATTACCGCCCCTATTCCTGCAATTTAAGTCTATAATTATAGCGTTAATTATTAAAATAATGGTGTACAATTTATATATAAAAATACAGTAATGTATAACATGAAAAAAAAAAAAAAAATACGTTACTCATATATACTTTAAAAATCCAAAATATTTGTGATTTTTAACTTTGGTCATGACAAAATTTAAAATAACAATAACGACAACACAGATCAGCGACACGCAATCGACGAATGCTTATACATAAAACTAATAATTATAATTGTATTTTAAACGAGACGTGAATAATTTTTTTATTATAACCGTTAAAAACTATTTATTTTACTTAATTGTTAAATTATATAGCTTACAAATGTAAAGACTAACTGTACAATGCATTGATTTAGATCGTCAATATCCATTTATTATTACACATTACTGCCTGAGTACTATACTTTATCAGAAACGAAAAGAACCCGTTTCGGAACCAGAACCTCGCCAGATGCCAAAATGAAGTATTTCTGAAATCGGAACATAATCCGAACCGATTCATTTAAATACTTTATAGAAACCGTAACCGATATTTGTAGGGTATATGTTTTTACGATTTATTTCCAATATTTTATTTATTTTTATTTAAAACTGTATTTGTATAGTTTCGTAATTGGTAATTGGTATAGTAAACAAATGTATAGCCCACGTATAGCCTAATAATAGGTCAGGTTAACTAATGGTAGGTTGGTGTTTATTTAAAAAATTGATAGTATAAGATAACTTAAATAATCATAAATAATAACTTTAATAACAAGTTTAATAACAAATAAAAATACAATACACATGTAAATTTTACAGAATTGTACAATTTTTATGACATTATTTCAAAGTTAATTTAAATATTCAATAATAATTCCAAATCATATTATTTAATTAATTATAAGACATACTTTAGGAGTACATTTTGATAATGATCTTTTGGAAAATAATGTAAAGTATCAGGGATAATAGTAGTTTTTTAAAAAATATCCTTTTTAGAAAAAAATCATGTGATCGTTAAAAAGATGAGGGTATTAAAAAAAAATAACATATAAGGAAACAATCTGAGTAGAAGAAATTAATTTTCGTTATTCAATTATATTACTTAGCAATAACATTATATAATCGGAAAATAGTTTATTTTTCATTGTTGTAATAAAATCAGTTAATAGTTGATTGTATTTCCCTTAAATAGATCTATATATTACTATCAATGTACACCAATAGACATAAAACTATTATCTATTGCATAAGTACTAAGATTATTCATAAGGTTATGAATATAATTGGAAAGTTGCCAAATAATCTGTACAGCACATTCATCATCAAATTGTGTGCTTACGTTTTCAGAATCAAATTCAATGTATACGTCAGGTTGAGTTTCTGAGTTAAATAACACACCAAGTGAATTAATATTATTCGCAAGAAATTCTTTAAGTTCCAAAAGATTATCGACGTTTTTAGTGTTAATACTTTTAATATTGAGAAGGAACGTAGAAATAATGTCATTCAATGGTCTTGGAAATAAACGTCTAATTTGTGAGTTACAGAATTTGGTCAATTTTGAAGCTAATTCAGTATAAGCCAAATCAGGTATCGTAGCATTGGAAATGATAATTTTATTGACAATATGGTACATCAGATAATACACTGGTGTAATCAACGATTTAACCATAAACAATTGAAAATCTTCCAGGTTTTGTAGATCAAATATGTATTTTTTTACACCTATTTGAATTTCTTCATATGATTTTGCATCACCATCCCAATACAATTTAAAACCAAAAGATTTTTTTAACATGGCTCTTTCAAGTAATATACTTTTTAAAAACGATTCATTTATCCATTCTATATAATGTTTACACAAATATATCGATTTTAAAGCAGGCCTTTTTGAAAAGTCCATTGTATCATTCGATATGCTAATATGGTCAACCGTATAATTTATTCCAGGACAGTCACTTTTGTTGGAAAGACTTACTATTAAATTTTTGAAAATTTGCTGAAATATAATTAATTTTCTTATGTGGTCGATCGACACATCTGCGTACAAATTGAATAATTTGATATTGTCCTTGTTATAGATCATGTATAATAATAATCTATCGGCATCAAAGTTTTTGGGTTTAAGATAGTTTTCGATTGTTTTTTAAAATTTAATATATATTTATCAAGTTTGCTCAATAGCATACCCATTAGCTCTTTTCTTTTGGTTAAATCGTTATTATTTATTATATGTTTTAATATTTGTAGTAAATATCGAAATATTATGATGACGATCTTATCTTGTATTATGCCTTCAAAATGTAGAATAAGTTTAACGTCAAAACTTTTATTTATATATGTAGTATAAATATCTAATATATTACTTTTTTTTTTACCATCAAACTTGATTATGGCAAGATCACTATCAGCAGTTATAATACAGTGAATCATTTGTACTATATTTTCAGTATTCTGTTTGTCTACTATTGATATATTAGAATAAAACGTATTTTGTACATGTAATATAAGATCGACTCGTGGTTTTAATTTATCTAACTTAAGACAAGGCATTCTAAACACAATTTTATCTTTATCATAAGTATAATTTTTTGAAAAGAAGCAATTTTTTATTTTGAATTCATATAGATTTTGATCAATTTGAAGAACTATTTTTTTTATATCGTTTTTACGATTTTCTACTGTCCTATTAACAAATAATTTATCCTTAATATCATTCTCCAAGAATAAATACAATGGTAGCAAGATTTTAAATACGTGGTGTTTTATGTCTACAAAATTCTTTGTATATGTTATTAATTTTACCAAAGTGGAAACCATTATTTGTAACATTTCCATTACTGGTTTTAATATGTTTATTTGATAATACACGTACTGATTTATCTGTGAATATTCTGTATCTAATTTTGATTTCATATTGTTGGTTATATTAAATAAAATATCGCAGTACTCACATGAAAGGACACAATTCAACAAACTTGAGACTTCGTAAACGTTTCTTTCTGTGATTAGGTTTAGATCATTGTTTGTAATAACTTCAATTTCATCTGCCTGATTTTTAACCCCTCCTCTGAGGTTTATGAAATAATCATTAAGTGACATAATCTGTTCATCATTGAAATATACACGTTTTGTAAGAATTCTAATGTTTCGTTTTTGTAGGTCTAGAATGATTTCTCGTATCTCATTTGCCGCTTTGTGCGTTGCCGTAGAACTTAAAACATACTGAGTATAACACAAAATAATAAGCATGTAAAAATGTATTAAACGCTTCATTATGAAGACAAAACTATATTAATTGAAATGTATATGGTTTTGAGGTAAAATTTACTTGGTACGTTTTCAAGTAAGCGTTTTTTCTTTGTGTGTACCTGACAAAAGCGACTAAACTTAATTTGTTTAACATCCTTGGCGTCCTAGTTATATAATATGCTTCTGTAATTTACATTGTTATTTAATGCATTAGGTACTTAACGATTGCGTAGCTGTGAATATGGATTTGTATACACTATACACATACGGTTTTGTGTAAGCCGTCTTATCCAATTGCACAAATAAGACATTACTTAAAAAGCGGCATTGGGTGGCAATATAAAATAATGTTCCGAACACTCGTATAGCCTGATGGTAAAATTTTGGTGTTTATTATAAAAATAATGGTAATAGATAACCTAAATAATAAAAAATAATAATTTTCCTAAAAATTTTAAGCTTATAGCAAGATATTATTATTTAAACTGTATATAGTATTTATGTTACAAATAACACTAAGGTATAAAAAAAAAGTAAATACAAAATGTCCTGAGATGACGATACAAATCATAAATATTTATTTTTAATTATTTTTTTCTGGTTTATAGTGAACGGATCTATAATATAGTATAGTATTATAGTATCTATAATATAGGATCGATTTCCTATATTAAAAGTTTAATATTAAACATTTAAATAAAACTAATAAAACTACTATATTTAATAATATTTTTTTTTTTTATGTATTTCAATTAACCTCATAAATTATACAGTATAATAAAAGAACAATACACAACTATATTTTACTGAATTGTCCAATCTTAATGATAATATTTCACAGGTTATCCAATTACTCTAATATAATTAAAAATCACATTATTAAATTAATTAATTATAAGACATACTTTAGGATTACATTGTGATAATGATCTATTAGAATATAATGTAAAGTATCGGGGTAATAATACATTTTATAAAATTATTGTTTGAGAAAAAAATCATCCGATCATTAAAACGATGAGGGTATTAAAAAAAATAACATTTGAGAGAACAATATCCTTACAATAAATGTATTTTCGTTTTCAATTATAATACATAGCAATAACATTATCAAATCGGAAATAATTTATTCATTATCGTTGTTAAAAATCAGATAATAATTTATTGTACTTCCCTAACATAGATTTATATATACATATGAATATACACCAATAGATTTTAAATTATTATCTATTTCATAACTATTAAGATTATCCGTAAGGTATTGAATATAATTGGAAAGTTGAAAAATAATCTGCACAACACTTTCTTTATCAAATTGTGTGCTTACGTTTTCAGAATCAAATTCAATATATACATCAGGTCGAGTTTCTGAGTTAAATAACACACCAAGTGAATTGATATTATTCGCAAGAAATTCTTTAAGTTCCGATAGATTATCGACGTTTTCAGTGTTAATACTTGTAATATAGAGAAGGAACGTAGAAATAATGTCATTCAATGGTCTTAGATATAAACTTTTAAATTGTGAGTTACGGAATAGCAGAAGAGTATGAGCTAATTGAAGATAATTAGAATCAGATATCATAGCATTGGAACTGATAATTTTATTGATAATATGGTACATCAGATAATACACTGGTGTAGTCAACCATTTAACCATAAACATTTGATAATCTTCAATGTCTTGTAGATCAAATATGTATTTTTTAACACCTATTTGAATTTCTTTATATGATTTTGCAACACCATCCCAACACAATTTATAACCAAAAGATATTTTCAACATGGCTCCTTCAAGTAATATTCTTTTAAAAAACGATGCATTTATCCATTCCATATAATGTTTACACAAATATATCGATTTCAAAGCGGGCCTTTTTGAATAGTCCATTGTATCATTCGATATGTTAATATGGTCAACCGTATAATTTATTCCAGGACAGTCACTTTTGTTGGAAAGACTTTCTAATGAATTTTTGACAATTTGCTGAAATATAATTAATTGTCTTATTCGGTCCATCGACATATCTGCGTTCAAATTAAATAATTCGATATTGTCCTTGTTATAGATCATGTATAATAATAATCTATCGGCATCAATGTTATTGGGTTCAAGATAGTTTTCGATTAGATCAACAAATGTACGTATGACGGTCTCGAGAATGGAATTGAATTGTTTAACGGAGTTCTTCATTAATTCGCCTTGGTTTAGTGATATGTCATTTGCATTTTTAATGGAGTTGTAATAATTAAAGACGGTATCGTCCGATATGGTAACTATTAATTTATTTAATATTAAACACATATTATCTTTATCCTTTGCCACAACATCAAATTGTGTATACAAATATTTATAATTCGTTAGAAGGTCTGATATATTAGTATGTGTAAAAAATGATTTTTCCAAATAAATATTTGAAATATTTGGATGTAATTTTGAGTATATAACCTGCCCTTTTAAGTGATTAAGACAAGAGTCTAAAGTTGAATTATCACTTATTTCCTTTAATAAATCAAATTGTGAAATGTTATAATCTGGATTCATTAATGTTAAAAATTGTTCTATATAGTCAGTCGAAATGTTATTTTCAATATCTGTATAGTATGAAGCTATCAAAAACTTACGTTTAACAAAAATCAAATTGTTTATTAAATAAGATGATTGTTGTTGTTTTTTAAAATTTATTATATATTTATCAAGTTTGCTCAATAGCATACCCATTAGCTCTTTTCTTTTGGTTAAATCGTTATAAGTTATTATATGTTTTAATATTTGTAGTAAATATTGAAATATTATGATGATGATCTTTTCGTGTATTTTTTCTTCAAATTGTAGAATAATTTCGACGTTAAAACTATTATAGATATATTGATTATAAATATTTAATATATTATCTTGTTCGTTCCCATTAAACTTGATTATGGGAACATCACTATCAGCTCGGACACTACAGTTAATCATCCGTAATATATTTTCAGTATTCTCTTGGTCTATTGTTGATACTTTAAAATCATAAGAATTTTGTACATGTAATATAAGATCGACTTTATGTTTTAAATCATCCAACTCAAAATTGGTACCTACAGAGGTATAATCTTGAAAAGTTATACAATTTTTTATTTTGAATTCATATAGATATTGATTAATTTGAAGAAGTATTTTTTTTATATCGTTCTTAGCATTCTCATCTTTTATACTATTGGATTTTTCTTCGTAAATATCATACTCCAAGTATAAATACAATGATAGCAATATTTTAAGTACATCATGTTTCTTATTTTCGAAATTCTTTGTATATGTTATTAATTTTACTAAAGTGGAAACCATTATTTGTAATATATCCATTACTGGTTTTAATATGTTTATTTGATAATACACGTACTCATTTAATTCCTTATATTCTGTATCTAATTTTGACTTCATAATGTTGGTTATATTAAATACAATATCGCAATACTCACAGGAAACGACACAATTCAACAAACTTGAAACTTCGTAAACGTTTCTTTCTGTTATTAGGTTTAGATCATTGTTTGTAAGAACTTCAATTTCATCTGCCTGATTTTTAACCCCTCCTCTGAGGTTCATGAAATAATCTTTAAGTGACATTATCTGTTCATCATTGAAATATACACGTTTTGTAAGAATTCCGATATTTCGATTTTGTATGTCTCGAATCGCTTCTCGTATATCACTTGCCGCTTGGTGTGTTGCCGTGGAACATAAAACATACTGAGTATAACGCAGAATAATAAGCATGTAAAAATGTATTAAACGCTTCATTATGAAGACAAAACTATATTAATTGAAATGTATATGGTTTTGCTGTAAAATTTACGTGATTCGATTTCAGGTATGCGTTAATGCTTTGTGTGTACCTGACAAGAACGACTAAAATTAATTTTTTTAACTTCCTTGGCGGTCTTGTTTTATTATATGCTTCTGTAATTTACATTGTTATTTAATATTTTAGGTACTCTACGTTTGCGTAGCTGCAAGGTAGTAAGTATGAATTTGAACACACTTTATATTTACGGTTTTTCACAAGCCGTTTTACCCAATTGCGCAAATAATGCATTATTAAATGAGCGGATGGTGGTCGCAAAATTTTACAATGCCCGGAACACACGTATACCATAACGGTACAATGTCGGTATTTATTTTAAAAAATGATGGTAAATGATGTACATAAACTGTATTTTTCAAAATGATTTTAGCTTTAAGCTAGACATTAAAATTTAAACATTATAAAGTATTTATGATTCACAGTCACACTATTGTATAAAAAAAAGTAAAAACAATTTGTACTGTGATGATGATACGAATCATTTATTTATTTTTTATAACATTTTGCTGTTATGTTGTAAACGTATCGGTTATTTATGTTAAATGTTTAACTGTAATCATTCAAATAAAAATATATAAACTCTACAATTAATAATATATATTTTTTTTTTATTAATTTCAATAAAGCTCATATATTATATAGTAAAATAAAAATACAATATACATGTTTATGTTAAAGAGATTTCCTATTTCAATGATAATTTTAATGTAATATTATTTCACAGTTGATAATTATTACCCTTAATATAATTAATACTAATATTATTTAATTGATTAATTATTATTCATACTTTACGATTACATTTTGATAATGATTTAATGGAATATAAGATATGGCATGGGAAATAGAATATATAATAGACAAATTATTCTTCGCGAATAAAACAGTCAAAGTAAAATCATGGATCGTATAATAAAGTAGTGCATTAGGAATAAAAAACTTTCTCGTTACCAGAAATTTATAATCTTAATCATTCAAATTAACTTTAACATAATATAATCATAAAATTATTTATTTTACATTTTTGTTATAAAATCAGATAACAGTTTAATGTACTAACCTTCTTAACATAGATCTATGTAACACTAAACTACACCATTAGACTCAATAAGCCAGCCATGTTCTAGCTTGCTCAATATTTTCGTAGCGGCGAGTATAGTTGTGTATATACTAGTTTATGACTATGTATAAGATATGCATATTTAAGCAATATATCGAAGACTGGGTCATTTAACAATTTTGTTTATCTTATTAGGTAAAATTTTGTGAAATTCATTTTTTATTTAACCTTTTTATGTTTAAAGTTAATTTATAAAAAAAGATGAAAATCAAAACTTGCCGTTTTCTTAGCAATCAACATATCTTATTTAGATGATGTCCTTTAGATTATTTTTTTTTGTGGTTGTTTATGAAGGGTCTGTACCGCTTATCTGACAAAAATTTGTTTGCTTTAAAATCTGTACTTTCTTCTTCTCCGGTTTTTAAAGTCCATTGCGGCCCATTACCGCAACGCAAATTTGCTTCCACCTGTCTCTATCCTGAGCTACTACTTCCATATCTTGTATTCCAAATTCATCCCAAGTATTTTTTACTTTGTTTATCCATCTTAGTTTTGGTGTGCCTAGTGGTCTTTTCCCAAGGGGTTTCCATTTTAATACAGCTTTCATTAGGCTATTTGACCTCCATACGTGACCGGCCTATACGATTATTCTATATTGTAGTACTGCTACTATGTTCGGTTGTTTATATAGTTGTTGTAATTCTATGTTGCTTCTACTTTCATATTGTTGTGTGATATTATTTCGTTATGGCCCATATATTCTTCTTAATATTCGTCTTTCAAAGATCGCTATTTTGTCTTCATCTCCTTTGGTCGTTGGCCATGTTTCTGTACTATATTAATAGATTTGACATCTGTTCCATAAGGCATGTTCGCGTTCTTACCAAAATCAACAGGCGACGTCAACGATACAGCTACGCGACTGTAGTTGCGACGCTTTATATTCTCACCTGGAAAAACTTAAATGCAAATGTAACATATAAAATGTTAAAAATCTCGTCAATCGATGAGGATATGCTTGTAGTTTTCATGTATTTGAGACAAAAAATTAGAATATTGTCTTATTCGTATTATTTACTTTACATTAATTAAAGTTCATACATACCATAAAGAGAATTAGACCAATAGTCGTCTAAATTTCATAGAATTTATAGTATGATTGTTGAAACTTTTCAAGAATTTATAGAAATAATGATTTTCACAATTAAAAAAATATATACAAACTACCGAAATGCAGTGTCAGTAAAAAAATGGCGCCTCATTACGACATCTATCGCCTATGCCTAACACAAATGTTGGTGTTTTAAAGTTTTTATTTTTTATTAATGTCGTTAATTTCCGGTATTTATTTAATGTAATAACAGCAGTGGCTTTTCCTGGTTAAAAAAAATGTTATAAACAGTGGTGAATTTTAAATATAAAAAGTTACTTTTTTATTTTCCGAATATTGTTCAAAATTAATAATATCGTTTTCAAATTACATAATAATGAAATAAGAAATTAAGTTTAAGTTATTATAATATATGTATATTATTTATGTTTGCATACAGTCTTCAAAAAAATAAAAAACTCTTTTATTTATATTTTTGTAAATACTGTTGACAAAGAACATAACACAGAACATGTTTACGTATCCCCCAGAGCTAATAATCATTACCGCCCCTATTCCTGCAATTTAAGTCTATAATTATAGCGTTAATTATTAAAATAATGGTGTACAATTTATATATAAAAATACAGTAATGTATAACATGAAAAAAAAAAAAAAAATACGTTACTCATATATACTTTAAAAATCCAAAATATTTGTGATTTTTAACTTTGGTCATGACAAAATTTAAAATAACAATAACGACAACACAGATCAGCGACACGCAATCGACGAATGCTTATACATAAAACTAATAATTATAATTGTATTTTAAACGAGACGTGAATAATTTTTTTATTATAACCGTTAAAAACTATTTATTTTACTTAATTGTTAAATTATATAGCTTACAAATGTAAAGACTAACTGTACAATGCATTGATTTAGATCGTCAATATCCATTTATTATTACACATTACTGCCTGAGTACTATACTTTATCAGAAACGAAAAGAACCCGTTTCGGAACCAGAACCTCGCCAGATGCCAAAATGAAGTATTTCTGAAATCGGAACATAATCCGAACCGATTCATTTAAATACTTTATAGAAACCGTAACCGATATTTGTAGGGTATATGTTTTTACGATTTATTTCCAATATTTTATTTATTTTTATTTAAAACTGTATTTGTATAGTTTCGTAATTGGTAATTGGTATAGTAAACAAATGTATAGCCCACGTATAGCCTAATAATAGGTCAGGTTAACTAATGGTAGGTTGGTGTTTATTTAAAAAATTGATAGTATAAGATAACTTAAATAATCATAAATAATAACTTTAATAACAAGTTTAATAACAAATAAAAATACAATACACATGTAAATTTTACAGAATTGTACAATTTTTATGACATTATTTCAAAGTTAATTTAAATATTCAATAATAATTCCAAATCATATTATTTAATTAATTATAAGACATACTTTAGGAGTACATTTTGATAATGATCTTTTGGAAAATAATGTAAAGTATCAGGGATAATAATAGTTTTTTAAAAAATATCCTTTTTAGAAAAAAATCATGGGATCGTTAAAAAGATGAGGGTATTAAAAAAAAATAACATATAAGGAAACAATCTGAGTAGAAGAAATTAATTTTCGTTATTCAATTATATTACTTAGCAATAACATTATATAATCAGTAAATAGTTTATATATACTTATATATATACGTATATGTACAATATATACTTATGAATCTACACCAATAGATTTTAAATTATTATCTATTTCATAAGTACTAAGATTATTCATAAGGTTATAAATATAATCAGAAAGTTGCCAAATAATCTCCACAGCACTTTCTTTATCAAATTGTGTGCTCACGTTTTCAGAATCAAATTCAATATATACATCAGGTCTAGTTTCTGAGTTAAATAACACACCAAGTGAATTGATATTATTCGCAAGAAATTCTTTAAGTTCCAAAAGATTATCGACGTTTTTAGTGTTAATACTTTTAATATTGAGAAGGAACGTAGAAATAATGTCATTCAATGGTCTTGGAAATAAACGTCTAATTTGTGAGTTACAGAATTTGTTCAATTTTGAAGCTAATTCAGTATAAGCCAAATCAGGTATCATAGCATTGGAAATTTTATTGACAATATGGTACATCATATAATACACTGGTGTAATCAACCATTTAACCATAAACAATTGAAAATCTTCCATGTTTTGTAGATCAAATATGTATTTTTTTACACCTATTTGAATTTCTTCATATGATTTTGCAACACCATCCCAATACAATTTAAAACCAAAAGATTTTTTTAACATGGCTCCTTCAAGTAATATTTTTTTAAAAAACGATGTATTTATCCATTCCATATAATGTTTACACAAATATATCGATTTCAAAGCAGGCCTTTTTGAATAGTCCATTGTATCATTCGATATGCTAATATGGTCAACCGTATAATTTATTCCAGGACAGTCACTTTTGTTGGAAAGACTTACTAATAAATTTTTGATAATTTGCTGAAATATAATTAATTGTCTTATGCGGTCTATCGACATAGCTGCGTTCAAATTGAATAATTCGATATTGTCCTTGTTATAGATCATGTATAATAATAACCTATCGGCATCAATGTTATTGGGTTCAAGATAGTTTTCGATTAGATCAACAAATGTACGTATGACGGTCTCAAGAATGGAATTGAATTGTTTAACGGAGTTTTTCATTAATTCCCCTTGGTTTAGTGATATGTCATTTGCATTTTTAAAGTAGTTGTAATAATTAAAGACGGTATTGTCTGACATAGTAACTATCAATTTATTTAATATTAAGCACATATTATCTTTATCTTTTTCGACATCATCAAATTTTGTATACAAATATTTATAATTCGTTAGTAGGTATGATATATTAGTACGTGTAAAAAATGTTTTTTCGCAATAAATATCAGAAATATTTGGATGTAATTTTGAGTATATAACCTGCCCATTTAAGTGTTTAAGACAAGAGTCTAAAGTCGAATCATCTCTTAATTCCTTTAATAAATTAAATTGAGGAATGTTTAAATGTGTACTTCCATATTTTAAAAACCCATCTATATATTTCTTTGAATAATTTTCATCATTGTTTATATAATATGAAACTATCAAAAATTTACGTTTAACATAAATTATATTGTTTATTAAATAAGAGGATTGTTGTTGTTCATTAAAATTTAAAATATATTTATCAAGTTTGTTTAATAGCATACCCATTAGCTCTTTTCTTTTGGTTAAATCGTTATTATTTATTATATGTTTTAATATTTGTAGTAAATATTGAAATATTATGATGACGATCTTATCTTGTATTATGCCTTCAAAATGTAGAATAAGTTTAACGTCAAAACTTTTATTTATATATTTAGTATAAATATCTAATATATTACTTTTTTTCTTACCATCAAACTTGATTATGGCAAGATCACTATCAGCAGTTATAATACAGTGAAACATTTGTACTATATTTTCAGTATTCTGCTTGTCTACTGTTGATATATTAGAATTAAACGTATTTTGTACATGTAATATAAGATCGACTCGTGGTTTTAATTCATCTAACTTAAGACAAGGCATTTTAAACACAATTTTATCTTTATCATAAGTATAATTTTTTGAAAAGAAGCAATTTTTTATTTTGAATTCATATAGATTTTGATCAATTTGAAGAACTATTTTTTTTATATCGTTTTTACGATTTTCTACTGTCCTATTAACAAATAATTTATCCTTAATGTCATTCTCCAAGAATAAATACAATGGTAGCAAGATTTTCAATACGTGGTGTTTTTTGTCTACAAAATTCTTTGTATATGTTATTAATTTTACTAAAGTGGAAACCATTATTTGTAATATATCCATTACTGGCATTAATATATTTAATTGATAATCAACGTACTCATTTAATTCCTTATATTCTGTATCTAATTTTGACTTCATAATGTTGGTTATATTAAATAAAATATCGCAGTACTCACATGAAAGGACACAATTCAACAAACTTGAGACTTCGTAAACGTTTCTTTCTGTGATTAGGTTTAGATCATTGTTTGTAATAACTTCAATTTCATCTGCCTGATTTTTAACCCCTCCTCTGAGGTTTATGAAATAATCATTAAGTGACATAATCTGTTCATCATTGAAATATACACGTTTTGTAAGAATTCTAATGTTTCGTTTTTGTAGGTCTAAAATGATTTCTCGTATCTCATTTGCCGCTTGTTGTGCTGCCGTAGAACTTAAAACATACTGAGTATAACACAAAATAATAAGCATGTAAAAATGTATTAAACGCTTCATTATGAAGACAAAACTTTATTGATTTAAATGTAAATGGTTTTGAGGTAAAATTTACTTGATACGTTTTCAAGTAAGCGTTAATTCTTTGTGTGTACCTAACAAGAGCGACTAAACATAATTTGATTAACTTCCTTGGCGTCCTAGTTATATAATATGCTTTTTTAATGTACATTGTTATTTAATGCATTAGGTACTTAACGATTGCGTAGCTGTGAATATGGATTTGTATACACTATACACATACGGTTTTTTGTAGGCCGTCTTATCCAATTGCGCAAATAAGACATTACTTAATAAGCGGCATTGGGTCGCAATATAAAATAATGTTCCGAACACACGTATAGCCTAATGGTAAAATTTTGGTGTTTATTATAAAAATAATGTAATAGATAACCTAAATAATAATAAATAATAACTTTCTTAAAAATTTTAAGCTTATAGCAAGATATTATTATTTAAACTGTATATAGTATTTATGTTTCAAATAACACTAAGGTATAAAAAAAAGTAAATACAAAATGTCCTGAGATGACGTTACAAATCATAAATATTTATTTTTAATTATATTTTTCTGGTTTATAGTGAACGGATCTATAATATAGTATAGTATTATAGTATCTATAATATAGGATCGATTTCCTATATTAAAAGTTTAATATTAAACATTTAAATAAAACTAATAAAACTACTATATTTAATAATATTTTTTTTTTTTATGTATTTCAATTAACCTCATAAATTATACAGTATAATTAAAGAACAATACACAACTATATTTTAATGAATTGTCCAATCTTAATGATAATATTTCACAGGTTATCCAATTACTCTAATATAATTAAAAATCACATTATTAAATTAATTAATTATAAGACATACTTTAGGATTACATTGTGATAATGATCTATTAGAATATAATGTAAAGTATCGGGGTAATAATACATTTTATAAAATTATTGTTTGAGAAAAAAATCATCCGATCATTAAAACGATGAGGGTATTAAAAAAAATAACATTTGAGAGAACAATATCCTTACAATAAATGTATTTTCGTTTTCAATTATAATACATAGCAATAACATTATCAAATCGGAAATAATTTATTCATTATCGTTGTTAAAAATCAGATAATAATTTATTGTACTTCCCTAACATAGATCTATAAATACATATGAATATACACCAATAGATTTTAAATTATTATCTATTTTATAACTATTAAGATTATCCGTAAGGTATTGAATATAATTGGAAAGTTGAAAAATAATCTGCACAACACTTTCTTTATCAAATTGTGTGCTTACGTTTTCAGAATCAAATTCAATATATACATCAGGTCGAGTTTCTGAGTTAAATAACACACCAAGTGAATTGATATTCCCAAGAAATTCTTTAAGTTCCGATAGATTATGGACGTTTTCAGTGTTAATACTTGTAATATAGAGAAGGAACGTAGAAATAATGTCATTCAATGGTCTTAGATATAAACTTTTAAATTGTGAGTTACGGAATAGCAGAAGAGTATCAGCTAATTGAAGATAATTATAATCAGATATCATAGCATTGGAACTGATTTATTTTATTTATTTTACATTTTTGTTATAAAATCAGATAACAGTTTAATGTACTAACCTTCTTAACATAGATCTATGTAACACTAAACTTCACCATTAGACTCAATAAGCCAGCCATGTTCTAGCTTGCTCAATATTTTCGTAGCGGTGAGTATAGTTGTGTATATACTAGTTTATGACTATGTATAAGATATGCATATTTAAGCAATATATCGAAGACTGGGTCATTTAACAATTTTGTTTATCTTATTAGGTAAAATTTTGTGAAATTCATTTTTTATTTAACCTTTTTATGTTTAACGTTAATTTATAAAAAAAAGATGAAAATCAAAACTTGCCTTTTTCTTAGCAATCAACATATCTTATTTTGATGATGTCCTTTAGATTATTTTTTTTTGTGGTTGTTTATGAAGGGTCTGTACCGCTTATCTGACAAAAATTTGTTTGCTTTAAAATCTGTACTTTGTCCTTCTCCGGTTTTTAAAGTCCATTAAGAATAAAATTGAATGATTTAACGGAGTTTTTCATTAATTCGCCTTGTTTTAGTGATATGTCATTTGCATTTTTAATGGAGTTGTAATAATTAAAGACGGTATCGTCCGACATGGTAACTATTAATTTATTTAATATTAAACACTTATTATCTTTATCCTTTGCGACATCATCAAATTGTGTATACAAATATTTATAATTCGTTAGAAGGTCTGAAATATTAGTATGTGCAAAAAATGATTTTTTGAAATAAATATTTGAAATATTTGGATGTAATTTTGAGTATATAACCTGCCCTTTTAAGTGTTTAAGACAAGAGTCTAAAGTTGAATTATCACTTATTTACTTTAATAAATCAAATTGTGAAATGTTATAATCTGGATTCATTAATGATAAAAATTGTTCTATATAGTCAGTCGAAATGTTATTTTCAATATCTGTATAGTATGAAGCTATCAAAAACTTACGTTTAACAAAAATCAAATTGTTTATTAAATAAGATGATTGTTGTTGTTTTTTAAAATTTATTATATATTTATCAAGTTTGCTCAATAGCATACCCATTAGCTCTTTTCTTTTGGTTAAATCGTTATAAGTTATTATATGTTTTAATATTTGTAGTAAATATTGAAATATTATGATGATGATCTTTTCGTGTATTTTTTCTTCAAATTGTAGAATAATTTCGACGTTAAAACTATTATAGATATATTGATTATAAATATTTAATATATTATCTTGTTCGTTCCCATTAAACTTGATTATGGGAACATCACTATCAGCTGGGACACTACAGTTAATCATCCGTAATATATTTTCAGTATTCTCTTGGTCTATTGTTGATACTTTAAAATCATAAGAATATTGTACATGTAATATAAGATCGACTTTATGTTTTAAATCATCCAACTCAAAATTGGTACCTACAGAGGTATAATCTTGAAAAGTTATACAATTTTTTATTTTGAATTCATATAGATATTGATTAATTTGAAGAAGTATTTTTTTTATATCGTTCTTAGCATTCTCATCTTTTATACTATTGGATTTTACTTTGTAAATATCATACTCCAAGTATAAATACAATGATAGCAATATTTTAAGTACATTATGTTTCTTATTTTCGAAATTCTTTGTATATGTTATTAATTTTACTAAAGTGGAAACCATTATTTGTAACATTTCTATTACTGGTTTTAATATGTTTATTTGATATAACCCGTAGTGTTTTAACTCTGCATATTCTGTATCTAACTTTGACTTCATAATGTTGGTTATATTAAATATAATATCGCAATACTCACAGGAAACGACACAATTCAACAAACTTGAGACTTCGTAAACGTTTCTTTCTGTGATTAGGTTTAGATCATTGTTTGTAAGAACATCGATTTCATCTGCCTGATTTTTAACCCTTTCTCTGAGGTTCATGAAATAATCATTAAGTGATATCATCTGTTCATCATTGAAATATACATGTTTTGTAAGCATTCCAATATTTCGTTTTTGTACGTCTCGAATCGCTTCTCGTATCTCATTTGCCGCTTGGTGTGTAGCTGTAGAACTTAAAACATACTGATTATAACGCAAAATAATAAGCATGGAAAAATGTATTAAACGCTTCATTATGATGACAAAACTATGTTAATTGAAATGATTATGGTTTTTCTTTAATATTTACGTCAGACGTTTTTATGTCGAGTTTATTGCTTTGTGTGTAATTGACATTAACGACTAAACATAATTTTTTTTACTTCCTTGGTGTACTTGTTATATTATACGATTGTGTTATTTACATTGTTATTTAATATTTTAGGTACTCAACCTTTGCGTAGCTGTAAGTATGTTTTGTATACACAATTATATGATTATGTATATGATATACATATTTAAACAATATTTTCAAGGCTGTGTCAATTAACAAATTTGTTTATCTTGTTATTAAAGTTAAGTTATGTTTTTATTTTTTATTTTGCTACTTTATTAAATTAATTGTTAATTTCAATTTTTTTAATTCATAAGATTTATTTTTTTTATATTTTAACTTTTTGCCTTTTTTAATGTCCATCACCCTAAGCATATTCTATTTACTGCCACTGTCTATTTTGCCACTTAATTGACCTACTGAATGATAATAGGTACATGAAATGAACCTTTTGTAGATATATTTAACTTAAACATAAATTGAAAAAAAAAACACAAATGATTTTTTATTATTATTTGAATAATAATTTTATACATTACAGATGTTGGTTATAAATTATATTCTTAAAACCATTTATTTTTAGCAATGAATGTATTTGGTTTTGTAACCAGTATAATAATCTGTAATAGCCGAAAAAATGGAAACCGTTAAAATAACTAAACACGGTGTAAGCCCATACCTAGTTAAATGCAATGCCCGATTTAACCCAAACCCATTGACCGTCTTAAATTGATATCCGGTTTATGTCTGTACCAGATACAAATTTTTCACTCATTATTCTTCCCATAATTTTTTGAGTATAAGTTTTTGTAACTTGCAACATCAAATATTGAAAAATGGTATATTTATGCATATATAATTAAAGAATATTATGATGAAATCTCGAAATTAAAGCAGCATATATACAATCTTATTCTTGATTAAAACGTAACTCCCAGTCTAACCTGAAACATTGTGCAGTTTACAAAATAAAACCTTATTTTTACCCAAAACACGGCATCGTTTAATACATAATAACCCGGTTTTAAAGTAGCATCCACACCTTTGCAACGTTGCTGTATAACAATATTACATGTTACATAAACATAATAAGATGGATTTTTTGATTTATAGAGGAAGTGTACTTTTACCAAGAGAGAGTTTTGTTCCTTTCTTAATGTGATGTGCTATGGTTCTGGTTTTTTTTTAGGAGTATGTGTTTTTCAGTAGCTTTAGTTTTTTTAAAGCAATTTAATTTGTTTTTTAGTTCTTAATAGCCTCTTGAAATTTTGGAGATTTTCAATTGATGAATTAAATCTGTTTGGTATTTTATTGATAAAAATGTCCAAAATATCGGAAGGTTTTCTCGGTGAGGTTGGCCAGTCGGTGGGATTTGGAGGAGATAAAACGTTGCCTTTTTACAGTTAGTTATCGGATTTAGTGAGTTACCACTGGGTGAGTTCGAGCGACATTATATTTGTTTAGCATTCAGGTCGCCGCCTACGATAAAATTATTGCCTAAGGAGTTTAAAAATCTTTCAATTTGTAATGGAGAGATGGAATGCCTAGGAAGGCAGTATGTTGATGTTATTGTAATCGGTGTGTGATCAAGTGTAATTTCAATGGAATATGCTTAAATATGTGGTTCATTGTAAGGCGAGAGTGGGTGGAAAAAAATTGAGGTTTTGATAAATATTGCTGCACCACCGTGAGCTGTGCCGTCGAGGTGGTTTGTATGGAGAAGGGTGTATCAAGGTATGAAGATTTTAATGCGAGTTGTTAAGTGGGTTTAGGATATAAGAGCGATATCTATGCGTTTTTCTTGTAAAATGAAGAGTTAATCATTAAGATGATTTTGGAGGCCATTGGCGTTCCATAAGAGTATTAATAATGATTTAAATGTTGGTGAATTTTGTTATAGTCATTAGTCATTTTGTTGTAAAGGATTATTTTAGTACTGTAGTCCGATCTGTAGTGTCTCTATCTTGAGCTACTACTTTCACATCTTGTATTCCAAATTCTTCTCAAGTCTTTTTTACTTTGTATATCCATCTTTGTTTTAGTCTGCCTAGTGGTCTTTTCCCAAGGGGTTTCCATTTTAATACCGCATTCATTAGGCTATTTGACCTCCATACGTGGCCGGCCCATCCGATTCTTCTATATTGTAGTACTACTACTATGATCGGTTTTTTATATAGTTGATGTATTTCTATGTAGCTTCTACTTTCATATTGTTGTGTGATATTATTTCGTTTTGGCACATTCTTTCTAATATTCGTCTTTCAATGATCACTATTTTGTCTTCAACTGTTTTGGTCGTTGGCCATGTTTCACAAGCATATAGAAGAACTGGTCTGACAATTACTTTGTATAGTGTGATTTTTGATTTAATTGATACTTGTTTTGATTTAAATATGCTAGTTAACCCATAATAGCATTTGTTCGCTGCAGTAGTTTTTATATTAATTTCTTCGTAATTATTATTTTTGTATTTGTTGTAACACCCAGATATTTCAAACTATATACCCTTTCAAAATTAAAATTCTCAACTTCTATATATTCTCCATGATTTTCTCGTCTTGATATTACCATATATTTAGTCTTTGATTCGTTGTTTTGTAATCCGATGTCTTTACTGTCTTATATGAGTTCCTAAGTGCCCAATTACTTCTTGTTTATTTGATCCAAATATGATAATATCATCTGCATATGCTAAGATTCCACATTTTGTTATGTTTTCTTCCAAGTTTAACCCATCATACTTGCTCTTCGATTTCTTTACTACCGTTTCTAGTGCTATATTAAAGAGTACTGGGATAAAGCATCTCCCTGTCGGATTCCAGTTTTAACTTCAAATTCATCATACACATATTAGTTGAATTTAATTTTACATCTCTTTTTATCCATGTATAGTTTGATCGTTTTCACTGTTTTGGACGGTATTCCGAAGGTTATGAGTGCTTTCTATAGCACTTATCATTTGACTGAGTCAGATGCTTGATAAAAGTCAATAAACAATAAATGTAAGTCCCTGTCGAATTCATAATGTTGCTCAACTAGATGTTTAACCGTGAAAATGTGGTCTATGGTGGAATTTTCTCTCATAAAAACCATACTGATAGTCCCCAATAATGTCTTTTGTATACGGCGTAGTCCTGTTTAAAATTATACCTGATAATACTTTATACATTGTGTTTAACAGTTTCTTGTATTAAAAAATGTCTATATATTATACGATTTTTTGCAAGCCGTGGTACCCAATTGCGCAAATAAGGCATTACTCAATGTGCGGAAGTGGGACGCAAAATTAAATAGTTACTAAAACACTAAACTTTTTATTTTATATGCAAATATCGCAGTTTTTCACAAAACACCATTGTTTTTCCTTGTATCTACAAACTAACCTTGATTTTTACAGAATTTCGCAAGCCGTGTTACTCGAGGGCACCGAAAAAGCATTTCTCGGAGAGGGCGGGGAGGGGGTTCAATATTAAACAATGTTCCGAACCCTCTTATAGCCTAGAGCTAAAAGTTTGGTTTTTTATTTTGAAAAGTACAATGGTAATAGATAACGTGAATAGTAACTAACGAAAAAGTGTTAAGCTTATTGCAAGACATTATACTCGATAACATACATTAAATTAGAACATTTATGTTACACAATAACAATAAAAAATAAAATATAGTAAAAACAAATTAAATAATAAATATCAATATATATTTATACACAGAGTATATCGGTTAATTATGTTGCATGTTTTACATAATACACATAAATAAGAATAAACCACTACAACAAATATAAATATTTTATTTATGAAAAAATTGGAAATATTTTATAAATTTATTAAAATATATATGGTTTTACTGTAACATTTAGGTGAGACCATTTTAAGTCGACGTTAATGCCTTGTGTGCAATTGACAAGAATGTATTAACTTAATTTTTTTAACTCCTTGGCGTCCCAGTTATATTATAGGCTTCTGTAATTTACATTGTTTTTCAATGCATTTAGTAGTCAACGTTTACGTAGCTGTAAATATAGTTTTGTATACAATATACACATACGGTTTTTCGTAAGCCAATTGCGCAAATTCGACATTACTCAATAAGCGGAATTGGGTCGCTAAATAAAATAATGTTTTGAAAACACGTATAGCCTAATGGTAAAAAGTTGGTGTTTATTTTAAAAAATGATGAAAATAGATAACCTACATAATAATAATAAATAATTTACGGAAAAGTTTTATGCCTATAGCAAGATATTATTATTTAAACTGTATATAGTACTTATGTTACAAAGTATGACTAAAGTATAAAAAAAAAGTAAAAACAAAATGTCCGGAGATGACGATACGAATCATATATTTATTTTAAATTCCATTTTTCTGTTTTGTAGTGAACGGATCGCTATATTATGTAAAATATTTAACATTAAACATTTAAACAATAAAATAAAAATAAAACAACTAATATATTTAAAAATATTTTTTTTTTCATAGATTCCAATTAACCTCATATATTATACAGTATAATAAAAATACAATACACATGTATATTTTACAGAATTGTCCAATTTTTATGACATTATTTCACAGTTAATTTAAATATTCAATAATAATTCCAAATCATATTATTTAATTAATTATAAGACATACTTTAGGAGTACATTTTGATAATGATCTTTTGGAAAATAATGTAAAGTAACAGGGATAATAATACTTTTTTAAAAATATCCTTTTTAGAAAAAAATCATGGGATCGTTAAAAAGAAGAGGGTATTAAAAAAAAATAACATATAAGGAAACAATCTGAGTAGAAGAAATTCATTTTCGTTATTAAATTATATTACTTAGCAACAAAATTATATAATCGTAAAATAGTTTATTTTTTATTGTTGTAATAAAATCAGTTAATAGTTTATTAAATTTCCCTAACATAGATCTATATATACTTATGAATCTACACCAATAGATTTTAAATTATTTTCTATTTCATAACTATATAGATTATCCGTAAGGTATTGAATATAATCGGAAAGTTGCCAAATAATCTGCACAGCATTTTCTTTATCAAATTGTGTGCTTACGTTTTCAGAATCAAATTCAATGTATACATCAGGTTCAGTTTTTGAGTTAAATAACACACCAAGTGAATTGATATTATTCGCAAGAAATTCTTTAAGTTCCGAAAGATTATCGACGTTTTCAGTTTCAATTCTTTTAATATAGAAGAGGAATGTAATAATAATGTCATTAAATGGTTTTGGAAATAAATGTATAATTTGTGAGTCACGGAAATTGGTCAAATTAGAATCTAATTCAGGATAATTCAAATCAGAAGATTGAGCTTTGGAAATGATAATTTTATTGATAATATGGTACATCAGATAATACACTGGTGTAGTCAACCATTTAACCATAAACATTTGATAATCTTCCATGTCTTGTAGATCAAATATGTATTTTTTAACACCTATTTGAATTTCTTTATATGATTTTGCAACACCATCCCAATATAATTTAAAACCAAAAGTTATTTTCAACATGACTTCTTCAAGTAATATACTTTTAAAAAAATGTTCATTTATCCATTCCATATAATGTTTACACAAATATATCGATTTCAAAGCAGGCCTTTTTGAATAGTCCATTATATCATTCGATATGTTAATATGGTCAACCGTATAATTTAATCCAGGACAGTTACTTTTGATGGAAAGACTGACTAATAAATTTTTGACAAATTGCTGAAATATAATTAATTGTCTTATGCGGTCTATCGACATATCTGCGTTCAAATTGAATAATTCGATGTTTTCCTTGTTATAGATCATGTATAATAATAATCTTTCGGCATCAATGTTATTGTGTTCAGGATAGTTTTCGATTAGATCAACAAATGTACGTATGACGGTCTCGAGAATGGAATTGAATTGTTTAACGAAGTTTTTCATTAAGTCGCCTGTGTTTTGTGATATGTCATTTGCATTTTTAATGGAGTTGTAATAATTAAAGACGGTATCATCCGACATGGTAACTATCAATTTATTTAATATTAAACACAAATTATCTTTATCTTTTTCGACATCATCAAATTTTGTATATAAAAGTTTATAATTCGTTAGTAGGTATGATATATTAGTATGTGTAAAAAAAGTTTTTTCGAAATAAATATTAGAAATATTTGGATGTAATTTTGAGTATATAACCTGCCCTTTTAAGTGTTTAAGACAAGAGTCTAAAGTTGAATCATCACTTAATTCCTTTAATAAATCAAATTGAGGAATGTTTAAAGGTGTACTCCCAAATTTTAAAAACCTTTCTATATATTCCTGTGAATAATTTTCAACATTATTTATATAATATGAAACTATCAAAAATATACGTTTTACAGAAATCATATTGTTTATTAAATAAGAAGATTGTTGTTGTGTTTTAAAATTTAATATATATTTATCAAATTTGTTCAATAGCTTACCCATTAGCTCTTTTCTATTTGTTAAATCGTTATTATTTATTATATGTTTTAATATTTTTATTAAATATTGAAATATTATGGTGATGATCCTACACTGTATTATGCTTTCGAAATTTAGAATCCTATGGACGTCCCAACTATTAGAGATTATAGTTCTATAAATATTTAATATATTATCTTGTTGGTTACTATTAAACTTGATTATGGCAAGATCACTATCACCTGGGACACTACAGTTAATCATCTCTACTATATTTTCAGTATTCTTTTTGTCCATTGTTGATACATTAAAATCATAAGAATTTTGTACATGTAATATAAGATCGACTCTATGCTTTAAATCATTCAACTCAAAAAAGGGACCTCCGTATACTTTTTCACCTTTATCATTACTATAATCTTGTGAAGGTAAACAATTTTTTATTTTGAATTCATATAGATATTGATCAATTTGAAGAACTATTTTTTTTATATTGTCCTTAGCTTTCATTACTTCTATTTTATTGGATTTTTCTTCGTAAATATCATACTCCAAGTATAAATACAATGGTAGCAATATTTTAAGTACATCATGTTTCTTATTTACAAAATTCTTTGTATATGTTATTAATTTTACTAAAGTGGAAACCATTATTTGTAATATTTCCATTAATGGTTTTAATATGTTTTTTTGATAAAACACGTACTGATTTATCTGTGCATATTCTGTATCTAATTTTGACTTCATAATGTTGGTTATATTAAATACAATATCGCAATACTCGCAGGAAACGACACAATTCAACAAACTTGAAACTTCGTAAACGTTTCTTTCTGTTATTAGGTTTAGATCATTGTTTGTAAGAACTTCAATTTCATCTGCCTGATTTTTAACCCCTCCTCTGAGGTTCATGAAATAATCTTTAAGTGACATTATCTGTTCATCATTGAAATATACACGTTTTGTAAGAATTCCGATATTTCGATTTTGTATGTCTCGAATCGCTTCTCGTATATCACTTGCCGCTTGGTGTGTTGCCGTGGAACATAAAACATACTGAGTATAACGCAGAATAATAAGCATGTAAAAATGTATTAAACGCTTCATTATGAAGACAAAACTATATTAATTGAAATGTATATGGTTTTGCTGTAAAATTTACGTGATTCGATTTCAGGTATGCGTTAATGCTTTGTGTGTACCTGACAAGAACGACTAAAATTAATTTTTTTAACTTCCTTGGCGTCCTATTTATATTATATGCTTCTGTTATTTACATAGTTATTTTAAGCTTTAGGTACTCAACGATTGCGTAGCTGTCAATATGGATTTGTATACACTATACACATACGGTTTTTCGTAAGCCGTCTTATCCAATTGCGCAAATAAGACATTACTCATTAAGCGGAATTGGGTCGCAAAATAAAATAATGTTCCGAACACACGTATAGCCTAATGGTAAAATGTTGGTGTTTATTTTAAAAAATGATGGTAAAAGATAACCTAAATAAAAATAAATGAGAATTTTCAAAAAAATTTTAAGCTTATAGCAAGATATTATTATTTAAGCTGTATATAGTATTTATGTTACAAAGTAATACTAAAATATAAAATAACGTAAAAACAAAATGTCCTGAGATGATTATACAAATCATATATTTATTTTTAATTACATTTTTCTGTTTTTTATTTAACAGAGTGGTTTATTTTCTTAAATAAATAACTTTAAACATTTAAATAAATCTAATAAAACTACTTTATTTTAAATATTTTTTTTTTGTATTTATATCAACTAACCTTATATATTTTACAGTATAATTAAAATACAATAGACATGTATATTTTCCAGAATTGTCCATATTTAATGATAATTTTTCACAGTTAATTTAAATACTCTAATATATTTAAAAATTATATTATTAAATTAATTAATTATAAGTCATATTTTAGGATTACGTTTTAATAATGATCTATTGGAAAATAATGTATAGTATCGGGGTACATAATAAACTATTCAAAATATTCTTTGAGATGAAATTCGTCGGATCGTTAAAAAGATGTGTGTATAAGTTATAATAACATTTCTGGAATCAATCTCCGATTTTTACATTTAATTATATTACTTAACAATAACGTTATATAATTGTAAAATAGTTTATTTAAAATTTAATATATATTTATCAAGTTTGTTCAATGGCATACCAATTGGCTCTTTTCTTTTCGTTAAATTGTTATTATTTATTATATGTTTTAATATATGTAGTAAATATTGAAATATTATGATAATGATCTTTTCGTGTATTATTATTTCGTTTTGTAGAATAATTTCGACGTCAAGACTATTATAGATATATTTTTTATAACTATGTAATATATTATTTTGTTTGTTTTCATTCAATTTGATTATAGCAAGATCACTATCAGCAGTGACACTACAGTTAATCATTTTTACTATATTGTCAGTAATCTGTTGGTCCAATGTTGATACATTATAATCATATTAAGTTTGTCCTTGTAATATAAAATCGACTCTATGTTTTAATTTATCTAACTCAAAAATGGGCACTCTGTACACTATTTTACCTTTATCTTTACTATAATCTTGTGATGATAAACAATTTTTTATTTTGCTTTCATATAGATATTGATTAATTTGAAGAAGTATTTTTTTTATATCGTCCTTATCATTCTCTTCTTCTATACCATAGCGTAATTTTTCGTTAAGATCATTATCCAAGTATAAATAAAATGGTAGCAATATTTTTAATACATCATGTTTTTTATTTTCGAAATTCTTTGTATATGTCATTAATTTTACCAAAGTGTTAGCTAGTTTTTGTAATATTTCTATTACTGGTTTTAATATGTTTATTTGATAATACACGTACTGATTTATCTGTGCATATTCTGTATCTAATTTTGACTTCATAATGTTGGTTATATTAAATAAAATATCGCAGTACTCACATTAAACGACACAGTTCAACAAACTTGAAACTTCGTAAATGTTTCTTTCTGTGATTAGGTTTAGATCATTGTTTGTAATAACTTCAATTTCATGTGCCTGATTTTTAACCCTTCCTCTGAGGTTCATGAAATAATCATTAAGTGACATCATCTGTTCATCATTGAAATATACACGTTTTGTATGAATTCCAATGTTTCGTTTTTGTAGGTTTAGAATCACTTCTCATATCTCACTTGTCGTTTGGTGTATTGCCGTGGAACATAAAACATACTGAGTATAACACATAATAGTAAAGTGTACTTTTACCAAAAGAGAGTTTTGGTCCTTTTTTAATGTGACGGGCTATGGTTCTGGTCTTTTTTAGGAGTATGTGTTTTTCAGTAGCATTAGTTTTTTTAATGCGATTTAATTTTTTTTTAGTTCTTTATAGCCTCTTGACATTATTTGTTCCACCATGGTACAGTTTTTATATGCCGAGTCCAATAGATTTTTTGGCTGCATCTAAGATAATATCAGTGAACTTTTCTGCTATTGAGTCTGTTTTAGTATAGTAATCGCCATGGTGTAGGTTTAGAATATTGGAAGATAACTCGTGTTCATTTATTTCAGCGTAAAGCTTCAATTTAGGGTAATTCAGGTTCTATTTGGTGGTACGATGGGAGGAGTCGGAATGGTAAAAGTATTGGATTTCTATAGGGTTTCTATAGCAACTAATGGTCGCTAATATTATATGAAGTGAGAACTTGCCATTCAAATGAAGTTGCGGTATTGGAGCTTGAGATGGAGAGGTCTATTTCAGAAAAGATTCCATTAAAAACGTTGTGTCTAGTAGGTTTATTATTATTGAGGAGGGTAAGAGATTTTTCATCTAAAAAATCTTCTAAGTCCTCTCCTCGTTTGTTGATGAGGGAACATCCCCATGCTATGTTACGGCTTTTGAAATCACTAAGGAGGACGAAATGTTTTGGGACTTGTTGGATAATATCTTATAGGTGTTGTTTAGTGAATTGTTCACTGTGTATTTTGAATTTGACATGTGTAGCTATTTTTTTCCAGATCTGATACAATTTCCGCTTCCCAAAGTATGTTTTATAATAGTGGCTAAACCGCCACTAGTCCCATGAGCCACACTTCTGATTTTAAAGTATCCAGAATAGTTTTTAATGTGAACGGTATGATTGTTCTTTAAATTAGTTACTTGGAAGCATCCAAAGTGATCCGTCTTTTTCTGATAGCGAGGCAGTATATTTGATAAAATCATCGGTACGTTGTTTACCTATTTCTCTTATTAGTGTTGCGCATAGGTTGTTAAAATTTGTTTTATCGTAGGTATATCTAGTTCTTTGCCACGTAGCCCGAGCCCTTTTCTTTTGCACAATTAGGTATCTTATGTGAATGAGAATTTTGAGCTAGTTTTGGTTGGGGGTACAGTTTAGTGTGCAAGAGCTCTAGGCAGCAGATTGAATAGAAGTTATAAGGTTGTTACAGCCTCATCGATGTCTTTATCTGATTTTAGGCGAATTTTTAAATTAATTTGATTGGTTATGTTTGAATGAAATTCGTCCCAGTTTATTAAGCCTTTGGTAAATGAGAGCCTAGTTGGATTGTTTGGGGTTTCGGTAATTATAATTAGGAGTACTGGTTAATGATCTAAAATTGGATTTTGGAGATTTTCAATTGAACAATTAAATCTATTTGGTATTTTATTGATAAAAATGTCCAAAATATCGGAAGGTTTTCTCGGTGAGGTTGGCCAGTCGGTGGGATTTGGAGGAGATAAAACGTTGCCTTTTTACAGTTAGTTATCGGATTTAGTGAGTTACCACTGGGTGAGTTCGAGTGACAGTCCCATTATATTTGTTTAGCATTCAGGTCGCCGCCTACGATAAAATTATTGCCTAAGGAGTTAAAAAATCTTTCAATTTGTAATGGCGAGATGGAATGCCTAGGAAGGCAGTATGTTGATGTTATTGTAATCGGTGTGTGATCAAGTGTAATTTCAATGGAATATGCTTAAATATGTGGTTCATTGTAAGGCGAGAGTGGGTGGAAAAGAATTGAGGATTTGATATATATTGCTGCACCACCGTGAGCTGCCGTCGAGGTGATTTGTATGGAGAAGGGTGTATCAAGGTATGAAGATTTTAATGCGAGTTGTTAAGTGGGTTTCGGATATAAGAGCGATATCTATGCGTTTTTCATGTAAAATGAAGAGTTGATCATTAAGATGATTTTGGAGGCCATTGGCGTTCCATAAGAGTATTAATAATGATTTAGATGTAGGTGAATCATTTGTCATTTTGTTGTAAAGGTTTATTTTAGGACTGTAGTCCGAAGAGAGGATTGGATTAATAAGCGATTTAAAGACGTTGAAAATCTGGTTAGCATGGTACCTGTGTCCAATTGGATTGTTTATGAATTAGGCGGTTCTTGATTAAAGGCAGCATTTGCATATAACCTTGGTTGTGGGTGTGTTGGATGGGCTTCGGCCGGAAGTGCTGCCTCTTAGCTATATTGATTGGTTTGCGTTTTGATAGTGGGTTGTTGTTGGTCTCTTGAATTTGGATGTCGGAGTTTTTGTAAATTTTTATGTATTTAGTATTCATTAAAATTGGCAGGATGATCGCCATTGCATAATGCACATTTAGCTGGTGTATTACGAGGTTTTGTACAGGTGGACGTTTGATGCCGAGCAGCACAGCAGACGCATCTCAGTGGGTATGAGCAGTATGAATTTGAGTGCCCGTATTCCTGGCAATTTTGACACTGGATGATAATACGTTGTTTATATGGTTCCTCAATTTTTATTATTGTATTTAGTAGTTTATTGACCTCGAAAATATTAATGTTAATTTTAGCTGGCTAAGGTCCACGAAGAAAAGGGGTAATTTAATTTTTACAATTTCGCTAGGGGCGTTTGTGATTGAGCGAACTGAGAAACCTATTTCATCTATTGCTGTTTTAATTTCGATTGGTGCGGTAGAAGGGTGTTGGTTTCGTAAGACGATTCTGAATGCTTCGTCGTCTTTCATTTGGTATGTATGGAACTCGATTCCACGTATTATAGAAAATGTATAGGTATAGCGATATAAATAATTATATTATTTTAATATACACTTGTAAGTATACTTACATATTATCTAATTAGGTTTTTTCCCGATTTTTGAAACGACTTTGTAATAGCGCGACTATGAAATATATACGGTTGAACATTTGCGTCAGTAACAGACCGTTGCTGTCATATATTCTTGCGAATATTTGGAATATTAAATATGATAGGCGGGCGAATAATAAATCCTCGTAAGAGCATGATAATAACAGATAATACGATAATATGTGATTACAGCTGCTAGCTTGTGATATAGAATTATACCATATGATTGTACGTGATACCAGGTGATAATAGCTAAAAACAAACATTAACGTGGGAGGGGTAATATAGTTCATCTACGTGGAATCGTATTTAATACGATTGTACGAAAACTCAATAGTGCGTGTGTTTTAATTTAGTATTCTAAGATAGGGAAAAATAATACAACAATTCTATGTGCATATCATCAGTTGGTGCATTGGGCTTAAAGTTTGACAAACTTATTCAAAAACTGATATGTTTAAAAACTTCAAATAAATTATAAAATTAATGTACTTAAAACTGTACAGTCATAAAATAGTTATAGATAGGTATTAATCTAAAATCATTTAGACAGTTAATCCATTGTACCTTCAGTTCGTGCATGAACTCGAAAGTTGGCCGAAATCGCCGACCGTCACGCGGGGGCTGGCATGTTAAGTCTATTGGTGTAGTTTAGTAATATGTAGATCTATGTTAGGGAAGTACAATAAACTGTTATCTGATTTTATAACAATAAGTAAAATAAATTATATTATGTTAAAGTTAAGTTGAATAATAAAGAAACATTATACATTGCTAGTAGAGAGATAGTTTTCTCAAAAGTTTTTTTTTTCAAATGCACTAATTCACTATATGATACCATGATTTTACTTTGATGATATTATTCCCGAATATTAATATTATCATTGAAATAGGAAAATTCATTGAAATAAACATGTGTATTGATTTGTATTAAACTGTATAATATATGAGTTTCATTGAAATCTTAAAAAAATTAATAATTTTAAATGTAGTAGTTTTTTTTTTTTTTTATTAAAATGTTTAAAATTAAACATTTAACATAATTAACCGATCCGTTTACTACAAAACAGAAAAATGTAATTAAAAACAAATAAATAATTCTTATCATCATCACAGGAGATTTTGTTTTTACTTTTTTTTTTACTATAGCGTTACTGTGTAACATAAATACTTTATACAGTTTATGCATAAATATACTATTAATAAACTAATACTAATACTAATACTATACTATAATATAGTTTTTTTTTTTTTTTTAAAAAATTGATGTTACAAATTTCAATTGTGCCATACAAATTAAATTATGGATAGAAACTGGAGTGATATCCGAGTTCCGGGTACGGGCATAAACTGGATTTCGTTTTTTAATGGGTACCTAATTTCGGGTTCAACCCCGTTTGGATTTTTTTACGATTTTTAATGATAATTGGATTAAATGAAAAGTTTATATATTTATAATTTATATCCAACGACTGTAACGTATGAAATTATTATTCAAATATTTTGAGAAAAATATTTAGAAAATGAAATAAAAATAATTTTACATTTATATTTCGGAAATTAAATGATAACTAAATATATATAATTTTTTTCAACTTTATGTTTAAATAAAATATTTCAATAATCTATATAATTTGTACATTTACTAAGTATTTTTTGTAAAATCGTGTTATGGAATAAAACGTATACGATTAACTGTTCGTCCCGGACATCCACCGTACTCTTTTGCGATGAATATACTCGTGTTTACTACAATTTTGTATTGTTTAGAATATTATAGTATTTTTAAATTATTTACTATTTTATAATATATCAATACGACTATAAAATAAATCCTTAAAGGACCGTTTTGTCTTGACCTCTATTTCCGGACCGCAATAATATCAATGGTTTCTAAAATATGTTCACGTGTATAACGCCAATGCACTAAAACCAGATAAGAATTAAAAATATTGAGAATTCAAAGCATGTTATGCAATTTGGATTGCCTTTGTATTATTATTATGAACAGGCACTACACCCGCTACCTGGAAATACCGTTGAGTAATACCTCATATGGCGGGTCGCCATCGTTTATTAAGACAAACTTTAACATGGTCATATTGGGGTGCCGAACGGACAGTTCCCCTCGGACTACCCCTTCTTCTTCTCTGGTTTTCTTTTGAAAGGCCAGGCCCATAACCACAACACAAATTTGCTTCCACCTGTCTCTATCCTGAGATACTACTTCCACATCTTGTATTCCAAATTTTTCCCAAGACATTTTTACTTTGTCTATCCATCTTTCTTTAGGTCTGCCTAGTGGTCTTTTCCCAAGGGGTTTCCATTTTAATACCGCATTCATTAGGCTATTTGACCTCCATACGTGGCCGGCCCATCCGATTCTTCTATATTGTAGTACTAGTACTATGTTCGGTTTTTTATATAGTTGTTGTAATTGTAATCTAACCTAACCTAATTTCATATTGTTGTGTGATATCATTTCGTTTTTGCACATATATTCTTCTTAATATTCGTCTGTCATAAATCACTATTTTGTCTTCATCTCTTTTAGTCGTTGGCCATGTTTCACAAGCAGATAGAAGAACTGGTCTGATAAATACTTTGTATAGTGTAATTTTTGATTTAATTGATACTTGTTTTGATTTAGGTATGCTCGTTAACCCATAATAGCATTTGTTCACTGCAGTAGTTCTTATATTAATTTCTTTGTAATTATTATTTTTGTATTTGTTGTAACACCCAGATATTTAAAAATATGTACCCTTTCAAAATTAAAATTCTGAACTTCTATATATTCTCCATAATTTTGTCGTCTTGATATTACCATATATTTAGTCTTTGATTCGTTGATTTGTAATCCGATGTCTTTACTGTCTTATTAGTTCCTTAGTGCCTAATATTACTTCTTGTTTATTTGATTCTAATATGATAATATCATCTGCATATGCTAAAATTCGGCATTTTCTTATGTTTTCTTCCAAGATTAAACCATCATACTTGATGATCATACCCTCACACTCTTCGATTTCTTCGAGTTTTAACTTCAAATTCATCCTACATATATTGGTTGAATTTAATTTAACATCTCGTTTTATCCATGGATAGTTTGATCATTTTCACTGTTTTGGACGGTATTCCAAAAGTTATGAGTGCTTTCCATAGCACGTTTTAATTGACTGAGTCATATGCTTGATAATAGTGAACAAACAATAAATCCAAGTCCATGTCGAATTCATAATGTTTCTCAACTAGTTTTATAACCGTGAATATGTGGTCTATGGTGGATTTTCCTTTCATAAAACCACACTGGTAGTCCCCAATAATGTCTTTTGTATACGGCGAAGTCCTGATTAAAATGATACCTGATAATACTTTATACATTGTGTCCAACAGTGATATTCCTCGGTAGATTTGATAGCTTGAAACGTCTCCCTTTTTATACGGACTACCCCTTACAATGATATATTTATACTTAAATTTTAAAGGGGTTATCCGTCGGGGGCCGGTTGGCATAGAGAGTCGACTTAAATGACGACCTGCCTTCTTCTCACAGCTCTCCATCTCACCCGCCGCCAACGAGCGCCAATCCGAAGGAATCGCGCGAGAGGGATCGCGTTCGGCGTTTTGTTTGACGGCCATCACGCTGTGCGAAAATCGCAAGACTGCTTTTAAAAAAACACAAAAATCCAAGTGTTTTAAAAAATATATGGCCAAATATATACCGCAGCTTATTAATTGTTTGAAATATTCATGTGATATTTTACGGTCACAATGGCGCCTTCGTCTTGGTAATAAAATTACTACAAACGATTACACAATAATAATACAAAACATATAATGTTAATATAACATGCTGTGTCGTGATTTAATATCGTGTTAATATAGCACTATCGGAGCGGCAATGTTTTAGTAACGTTTTATTTTATATGCAAAAATTGCATTTTTTCATAATACACCATCGTATTTTCTTGTATCTACAAACTTACCATGATTATTACAGAATTTCGCAAGCTGTGTTACCCGAGGGCACCGAAAAAGCATTTCTCAGAGAGGGCAGGAATGAGATTCAAAATTAAACAATGTTCCGAACCCAAGTATAGCCTAATGGTAGATTAGGTTAACTAATAGTAGGTTGGTGTTTTGTTTTAAAAAATGATAGTAAAAGAAAACTTAAATAATAACTTTCAAAAAATTATAAGCTTATAGCAAAATATTATTATTTAAACTGTTTATAGTACTTTTGTAACAAAGTAATACTAAAGTATAAAAAAAAGTAAAAACAAAATGTCCGGAGATGACGATACGAATCATATATATAATTTTGTTTACATTTTTCTTTTTTATAGTGAACGGATCGATTTATTATGTTAAATGGTTATTTTTAAACATTTAAACAATTAAATAAATATAAAAAACTACTATATTTAAAAATATTTTTTCTTTTTTCATGGATTCTAATTAACCTCATATATTATACGGCATAATACAAATACAATACACATGTATATATTACAGAATTGTCCAATTTTTATGACATTATTTCACAGTTAATTTAAATATTCAATAACAATTCCAAATCATATTATTTAATTAATTATAAGACATACTTTAGGAGTACATTTTGATAATGATCTTTTGGAAAATAATGTAAAGTATCAGGGGAAATAATACTTTTTAAAAAAATATCCTTTTTAGAAAAAAATCATGGGATCGTTAAAAAGATGAGGGTATTAAAAAAAAATAACATATAAGGAAACAATCTGAGTAGAAGAAATTCATTTTCGTTATTTTATTATATTACTTAGTAAAAAAATTATATAATCGTAAAATACTTTATTTTTTATTGTTGTAATAAAATCAGTTAATAATTTATTAAATTTCCCTAACATAGATCGATATATAACAATCAATGTACATTAATAGATTCTAAATTATTATCTATTTCATAACTATATAGATTATCCGTAAGGTATTGAATATAATCGGAAAGTTGCCAAATTATCTGCAAAGCACTTTGTCTATCAAATTGTGTGCTTACGTTTTCAGAATCAAATTCAATATATACATCAGGTTCAGTTTCTGAGTTAAATAACACACCAAGTAAATTGATATTATTCGCAAGAAATTCTTTAAGTTCCAAAAGATTATCGACGTTTTTAGTGTAAATACTTTTAATATAGAGAAGGAACGTAGAAATAATGTCATTCAATGGTCTTGGAAATAAACGTCTAATTTGTGAGTTACAGAATTTGGTCAATTTAGAAGCTAATTCAGTATAAGTCAAATCAGGTATCATAGCATTGGAATTGATTATTTTATTGACAATTAGGTACATCAGATAATACACTGGTGTAATCAAACATTTAGCAATAAACAATTGATAATCTTCCATGTCTTGTAGATCAAATATGTATTTTTTAACACCTATTTGAATTTCATTATATGATTTTGCAACACCATCCCAATACAATTTAAAACCAAAAGATATTATTAACATGGCTCTTTCAAGTAATATACTTTTAAAAAACGATTCATTTATCCATTCTATATAATGTTTACACAAATATATCGATTTCAAAGCAGGCCTTTTGGAATAGTCCATTATATCGTTCGTTATGTTAATATGGTCAACCGTATAATTTAATCCAGGACAGTTACTTTTGATGGAAAGACTGACTAATAAATGTTTGACAATTTGCTGAAATATAATTAATTGTCTTAATCGGTCTATCGACATATCTGCGTTCAAATTGAATAATTCGATGTTGTCCTTGTTATAGATCATGTATAATAATAATCTATCGGCATCAATGTTATTGGGTTCAAGATAGTTTTCGATAAGATCAACAAATGTACGTATGACGGTCTCGAGAATGGAATTGAATTGTTTAACGGAGTTTTTCATTAAGTCGCCTGTTTTGTGTGATATGGCATTTGCCTTTTTAATGGAGTTGTAATAATTAAAGACGGTATGGTCCGATATAGTAACTATTAATTTATTTAATATTAAACACATATTATCTTTATCCTTTGCGACATCATCAAATTGTGTATACAAATATTTATAATTCGTTAAAAGGTATGATATATTAGTAAGGGTAAAATAATTTTTTTCAAAATAAATATTAGAAATATTTGGATGTAATTTTGAGTATATAACCTGCCCTTTTAAGTGTTTAAGACAAGAGTCTAAAGTAGAATCATCACTTAATTCCTTTAATAAATCAAATTGAGAAATGTTTAATTTTTTACTGCCTAATTTTAAAAAATTATCTATATAATCCTTCGAATAAATGTCGTTATAACTTATATAGTATGAAGCTATCAAAAACTTATGTTTAACAAAAATCATATTGTTAATTAAATAAGAAGATTGTTGTTGTGTTTTAAAATTTAATATATATTTATCAAATTTGTTCAATATCATACCCATTAGCTCTTTTCTTTTGGTTAAATCGTTATTATTTATTATATGTTTTAATATTTGTAGTAAATATTGAAATATTATGGTGATGATCTTTTCGTGTATTATTCCTTCGAATTGTAGAATAAAATCGACGTTAAAACTAATACAGATATATTTTTTATAAAAATTTAATATATTATCTTGTTCGTTCCCATTAAACTTGATTATGGCAAGATTACTATCAGGTGGGACACTACAGTTAATCATCCGTAATATATTTTCAGTATTGTCTTCGTGTATTGTTGTTACATTAGAAACATATGAATGTTTTACATGTAATATAAGATCGACTCTATCCGTTAAATCATCCAACTCAATAAAAGAACCTCCGTACACTTCTTCACCTTTATCATTACTATTATCTTGTGAAGGTAAACAATTTTTCATTTTAAATTCATATAGATATTGATTAATTTGAAGAAGTATTTTTTTTATATTGTCCTTAGCTTTCATTACTTCTATTTTATTGGATCTTTCTTCGTAAATATCATACTCCAAGTATAAATACAAAGGTAGCAATATTTTAAGTACATCATGTTTCTTATTTACAAAATTCTTTGTATATGTTATTAATTTTACTAAAGTGGAAACCATTATTTGTAATATTTCCCTTATTGGCATTAATATATATAATTGATAATCAACGTACTCATTTTCTCCATTATATTCTGTATCTAATTTTGACTTCATAATGTTGGTTATATTAAATGAAATATCGCAGTACTCACATGAAACGACACAGTTTAACAAACTTGAAACTTCGTAAACGTTACTTTCTGTGATTAGGTTTAGATTAATGTTTGTAATAACTTCAATTTCATCTGCCTGATTTTTAACCCCTCCTCTGAGGTTCATAAAATAATCATTAAGTGACATCATCCGCTCACCATTGAAATATACACGTTTTGAAAGAATTCTTATATTTCGTTTTTGTATGGCTCGAATCGCTTCTCCTATCTCACTTGCCGCTTGGTGTGCTGCCGTAGAACTTAAAACATACTGAGTATAACTCAAAATAAAAAGCATGTAAAAATAAATTAAACGCTTCATTATGAAGACAAAACTGTATTAATTGAAATGTATATGGTTTTGCTGTAATATTTATGTGAGACTTTTTTAAGTCGACGTTATTGCTTTGTGTGTAACTGACTAATAAACCTAATTTTTTTAACTTCCTTGGCGGTCTTGTTTTATTATATGCTTCTGTAATTTACATTGTTATTTAATATTTTAGGTACTCTACGTTTGCGTAGCTGCAAGGTAGTAAGTATTAATTTGAATACACTTTATATTTACGGTTTTTCACAAGCCGTTTTACCCAATTGCGCAAATAATGCATTATTAAATGAGCGGATGGTAGTCGCAAAATTTTACAATGCCCGGAACACACGTATACCATAACGGTACAATGTCGGTATTTATTTTAAAAAATGATGGTAAATGATGTACATAAACTGTATTTTTCAAAATGATTTTAGCTTTAAGCTAGACATTAAAATTTAAACATTATAAAGTATTTATGATTCACAGTCACACTATTGTATAAAAAAAAGTAAAAACAATTTGTACTGTGATGATGATACGAATCATTTATTTATTTTTTATAACATTTTGCTGTTATGTTGTAAACGTATCGGTTATTTATGTTAAATGTTTAACTGTAATCATTCAAATAAAAATATATAAACTCTACAATTAATAATATATATTTTTTTTTTATTAATTTCAATAAAGCTCATATATTATATAGTAAAATAAAAATACAATATACATGTTTATGTTAAAGAGATTTCCTATTTCAATGATAATTTTAATGTAATATTATTTCACAGTTGATAATTATTACCCTTAATATAATTAATACTAATATTATTTAATTGATTAATTATTATTCATACTTTACGATTACATTTTGATAATGATTTAATGGAATATAAGATATGGCATGGGAAATAGAATATATAATAGACAAATTATTCTTCGCGAATAAAACAGTCAAAGTAAAATCATGGATCGTATAATAAAGTAGTGCATTAGGAATAAAAAACTTTCTCGTTACCAGAAATTTATAATCTTAATCATTCAAATTAACTTTAACATAATATAATCATAAAATTATTTATTTTACATTTTTGTTATAAAATCAGATAACAGTTTAATGTACTAACCTTCTTAACATAGATCTATGTAACACTAAACTACACCATTAGACTCAATAAGCCAGCCATGTTCTAGCTTGCTCAATATTTTCGTAGCGGCGAGTATAGTTGTGTATATACTAGTTTATGACTATGTATAAGATATGCATATTTAAGCAATATATCGAAGACTGGGTCATTTAACAATTTTGTTTATCTTATTAGGTAAAATTTTGTGAAATTCATTTTTTATTTAACCTTTTTATGTTTAAAGTTAATTTATAAAAAAAGATGAAAATCAAAACTTGCCGTTTTCTTAGCAATCAACATATCTTATTTAGATGATGTCCTTTAGATTATTTTTTTTTGTGGTTGTTTATGAAGGGTCTGTACCGCTTATCTGACAAAAATTTGTTTGCTTTAAAATCTGTACTTTCTTCTTCTCCGGTTTTTAAAGTCCATTGCGGCCCATTACCGCAACGCAAATTTGCTTCCACCTGTCTCTATCCTGAGCTACTACTTCCATATCTTGTATTCCAAATTCATCCCAAGTATTTTTTACTTTGTTTATCCATCTTAGTTTTGGTGTGCCTAGTGGTCTTTTCCCAAGGGGTTTCCATTTTAATACCGCTTTCATTAGGCTATTTGACCTCCATACGTGACCGGCCCATCCGATTCTTCTATATTGTAGTACTAGTACTATGTTCGGTTTTTTATATAGTTGTTGTAATTCTATGTTGCTTCTACTTTCATATTGTTGTGTGATATTATTTCGTTATGGCCCATATATTCTTCTTAATATTCGTCTTTCAAAGATCGCTATTTTGTCTTCATCTCCTTTGGTCGTTGGCCATGTTTCTGTACTATATTAATAGATTTGACATCTGTTCCATAAGGCATGTTCGCGTTCTTACCAAAATCAACAGGCGACGTCAACGGTACAGCTACGCGACTGTAGTTGCGACGCTTTATGTTCTCACCTGGAAAAACTTAAATGCAAATGTAACATATAAAATGTTAAAAATCTCGTCAATCGATGAGGATATGCTTGTAGTTTTCATGTATTTGAGACAAAAAATTAGAATATTGTCTTATTCGTATTATTTACTTTACATTAATTAAAGTTCATACATACCATAAAGAGAATTAGACCAATAGTCGTCTAAATTTCATAGAATTTATAGTATGATTGTTGAAACTTTTCAAGAATTTATAGAAATAATGATTTTCACAATTAAAAAAATATATACAAACTACCGAAATGCAGTGTCAGTAAAAAAATGGCGCCTCATTACGACATCTATCGCCTATGCCTAACACAAATGTTGGTGTTTTAAAGTTTTTATTTTTTATTAATGTCGTTAATTTCCGGTATTTATTTAATGTAATAACAGCAGTGGCTTTTCCTGGTTAAAAAAAATGTTATAAACAGTGGTGAATTTTAAATATAAAAAGTTACTTTTTTATTTTCCGAATATTGTTCAAAATTAATAATATCGTTTTCAAATTACATAATAATGAAATAAGAAATTAAGTTTAAGTTATTATAATATATGTATATTATTTATGTTTGCATACAGTCTTCAAAAAAATAAAAAACTCTTTTATTTATATTTTTGTAAATACTGTTGACAAAGAACATAACACAGAACATGTTTACGTATCCCCCAGAGCTAATAATCATTACCGCCCCTATTCCTGCAATTTAAGTCTATAATTATAGCGTTAATTATTAAAATAATGGTGTACAATTTATATATAAAAATACAGTAATGTATAACATGAAAAAAAAAAAAAAAATACGTTACTCATATATACTTTAAAAATCCAAAATATTTGTGATTTTTAACTTTGGTCATGACAAAATTTAAAATAACAATAACGACAACACAGATCAGCGACACGCAATCGACGAATGCTTATACATAAAACTAATAATTATAATTGTATTTTAAACGAGACGTGAATAATTTTTTTATTATAACCGTTAAAAACTATTTATTTTACTTAATTGTTAAATTATATAGCTTACAAATGTAAAGACTAACTGTACAATGCATTGATTTAGATCGTCAATATCCATTTATTATTACACATTACTGCCTGAGTACTATACTTTATCAGAAACGAAAAGAACCCGTTTCGGAACCAGAACCTCGCCAGATGCCAAAATGAAGTATTTCTGAAATCGGAACATAATCCGAACCGATTCATTTAAATACTTTATAGAAACCGTAACCGATATTTGTAGGGTATATGTTTTTACGATTTATTTCCAATATTTTATTTATTTTTATTTAAAACTGTATTTGTATAGTTTCGTAATTGGTAATTGGTATAGTAAACAAATGTATAGCCCACGTATAGCCTAATAATAGGTCAGGTTAACTAATGGTAGGTTGGTGTTTATTTAAAAAATTGATAGTATAAGATAACTTAAATAATCATAAATAATAACTTTAATAACAAGTTTAATAACAAATAAAAATACAATACACATGTAAATTTTACAGAATTGTACAATTTTTATGACATTATTTCAAAGTTAATTTAAATATTCAATAATAATTCCAAATCATATTATTTAATTAATTATAAGACATACTTTAGGAGTACATTTTGATAATGATCTTTTGGAAAATAATGTAAAGTATCAGGGATAATAGTAGTTTTTTAAAAAATATCCTTTTTAGAAAAAAATCATGTGATCGTTAAAAAGATGAGGGTATTAAAAAAAAATAACATATAAGGAAACAATCTGAGTAGAAGAAATTAATTTTCGTTATTCAATTATATTACTTAGCAATAACATTATATAATCGGAAAATAGTTTATTTTTCATTGTTGTAATAAAATCAGTTAATAGTTGATTGTATTTCCCTTAAATAGATCTATATATTACTATCAATGTACACCAATAGACATAAAACTATTATCTATTGCATAAGTACTAAGATTATTCATAAGGTTATGAATATAATTGGAAAGTTGCCAAATAATCTGTACAGCACATTCATCATCAAATTGTGTGCTTACGTTTTCAGAATCAAATTCAATGTATACGTCAGGTTGAGTTTCTGAGTTAAATAACACACCAAGTGAATTAATATTATTCGCAAGAAATTCTTTAAGTTCCAAAAGATTATCGACGTTTTTAGTGTTAATACTTTTAATATTGAGAAGGAACGTAGAAATAATGTCATTCAATGGTCTTGGAAATAAACGTCTAATTTGTGAGTTACAGAATTTGGTCAATTTTGAAGCTAATTCAGTATAAGCCAAATCAGGTATCGTAGCATTGGAAATGATAATTTTATTGACAATATGGTACATCAGATAATACACTGGTGTAATCAACGATTTAACCATAAACAATTGAAAATCTTCCAGGTTTTGTAGATCAAATATGTATTTTTTTACACCTATTTGAATTTCTTCATATGATTTTGCATCACCATCCCAATACAATTTAAAACCAAAAGATTTTTTTAACATGGCTCTTTCAAGTAATATACTTTTTAAAAACGATTCATTTATCCATTCTATATAATGTTTACACAAATATATCGATTTTAAAGCAGGCCTTTTTGAAAAGTCCATTGTATCATTCGATATGCTAATATGGTCAACCGTATAATTTATTCCAGGACAGTCACTTTTGTTGGAAAGACTTACTATTAAATTTTTGAAAATTTGCTGAAATATAATTAATTTTCTTATGTGGTCGATCGACACATCTGCGTACAAATTGAATAATTTGATATTGTCCTTGTTATAGATCATGTATAATAATAATCTATCGGCATCAAAGTTTTTGGGTTTAAGATAGTTTTCGATTGTTTTTTAAAATTTAATATATATTTATCAAGTTTGCTCAATAGCATACCCATTAGCTCTTTTCTTTTGGTTAAATCGTTATTATTTATTATATGTTTTAATATTTGTAGTAAATATCGAAATATTATGATGACGATCTTATCTTGTATTATGCCTTCAAAATGTAGAATAAGTTTAACGTCAAAACTTTTATTTATATATGTAGTATAAATATCTAATATATTACTTTTTTTTTTACCATCAAACTTGATTATGGCAAGATCACTATCAGCAGTTATAATACAGTGAATCATTTGTACTATATTTTCAGTATTCTGTTTGTCTACTATTGATATATTAGAATAAAACGTATTTTGTACATGTAATATAAGATCGACTCGTGGTTTTAATTTATCTAACTTAAGACAAGGCATTCTAAACACAATTTTATCTTTATCATAAGTATAATTTTTTGAAAAGAAGCAATTTTTTATTTTGAATTCATATAGATTTTGATCAATTTGAAGAACTATTTTTTTTATATCGTTTTTACGATTTTCTACTGTCCTATTAACAAATAATTTATCCTTAATATCATTCTCCAAGAATAAATACAATGGTAGCAAGATTTTAAATACGTGGTGTTTTATGTCTACAAAATTCTTTGTATATGTTATTAATTTTACCAAAGTGGAAACCATTATTTGTAACATTTCCATTACTGGTTTTAATATGTTTATTTGATAATACACGTACTGATTTATCTGTGAATATTCTGTATCTAATTTTGATTTCATATTGTTGGTTATATTAAATAAAATATCGCAGTACTCACATGAAAGGACACAATTCAACAAACTTGAGACTTCGTAAACGTTTCTTTCTGTGATTAGGTTTAGATCATTGTTTGTAATAACTTCAATTTCATCTGCCTGATTTTTAACCCCTCCTCTGAGGTTTATGAAATAATCATTAAGTGACATAATCTGTTCATCATTGAAATATACACGTTTTGTAAGAATTCTAATGTTTCGTTTTTGTAGGTCTAGAATGATTTCTCGTATCTCATTTGCCGCTTTGTGCGTTGCCGTAGAACTTAAAACATACTGAGTATAACACAAAATAATAAGCATGTAAAAATGTATTAAACGCTTCATTATGAAGACAAAACTATATTAATTGAAATGTATATGGTTTTGAGGTAAAATTTACTTGGTACGTTTTCAAGTAAGCGTTTTTTCTTTGTGTGTACCTGACAAAAGCGACTAAACTTAATTTGTTTAACATCCTTGGCGTCCTAGTTATATAATATGCTTCTGTAATTTACATTGTTATTTAATGCATTAGGTACTTAACGATTGCGTAGCTGTGAATATGGATTTGTATACACTATACACATACGGTTTTGTGTAAGCCGTCTTATCCAATTGCACAAATAAGACATTACTTAAAAAGCGGCATTGGGTGGCAATATAAAATAATGTTCCGAACACTCGTATAGCCTGATGGTAAAATTTTGGTGTTTATTATAAAAATAATGGTAATAGATAACCTAAATAATAAAAAATAATAATTTTCCTAAAAATTTTAAGCTTATAGCAAGATATTATTATTTAAACTGTATATAGTATTTATGTTACAAATAACACTAAGGTATAAAAAAAAAGTAAATACAAAATGTCCTGAGATGACGATACAAATCATAAATATTTATTTTTAATTATTTTTTTCTGGTTTATAGTGAACGGATCTATAATATAGTATAGTATTATAGTATCTATAATATAGGATCGATTTCCTATATTAAAAGTTTAATATTAAACATTTAAATAAAACTAATAAAACTACTATATTTAATAATATTTTTTTTTTTTATGTATTTCAATTAACCTCATAAATTATACAGTATAATAAAAGAACAATACACAACTATATTTTACTGAATTGTCCAATCTTAATGATAATATTTCACAGGTTATCCAATTACTCTAATATAATTAAAAATCACATTATTAAATTAATTAATTATAAGACATACTTTAGGATTACATTGTGATAATGATCTATTAGAATATAATGTAAAGTATCGGGGTAATAATACATTTTATAAAATTATTGTTTGAGAAAAAAATCATCCGATCATTAAAACGATGAGGGTATTAAAAAAAATAACATTTGAGAGAACAATATCCTTACAATAAATGTATTTTCGTTTTCAATTATAATACATAGCAATAACATTATCAAATCGGAAATAATTTATTCATTATCGTTGTTAAAAATCAGATAATAATTTATTGTACTTCCCTAACATAGATTTATATATACATATGAATATACACCAATAGATTTTAAATTATTATCTATTTCATAACTATTAAGATTATCCGTAAGGTATTGAATATAATTGGAAAGTTGAAAAATAATCTGCACAACACTTTCTTTATCAAATTGTGTGCTTACGTTTTCAGAATCAAATTCAATATATACATCAGGTCGAGTTTCTGAGTTAAATAACACACCAAGTGAATTGATATTATTCGCAAGAAATTCTTTAAGTTCCGATAGATTATCGACGTTTTCAGTGTTAATACTTGTAATATAGAGAAGGAACGTAGAAATAATGTCATTCAATGGTCTTAGATATAAACTTTTAAATTGTGAGTTACGGAATAGCAGAAGAGTATGAGCTAATTGAAGATAATTAGAATCAGATATCATAGCATTGGAACTGATAATTTTATTGATAATATGGTACATCAGATAATACACTGGTGTAGTCAACCATTTAACCATAAACATTTGATAATCTTCAATGTCTTGTAGATCAAATATGTATTTTTTAACACCTATTTGAATTTCTTTATATGATTTTGCAACACCATCCCAACACAATTTATAACCAAAAGATATTTTCAACATGGCTCCTTCAAGTAATATTCTTTTAAAAAACGATGCATTTATCCATTCCATATAATGTTTACACAAATATATCGATTTCAAAGCGGGCCTTTTTGAATAGTCCATTGTATCATTCGATATGTTAATATGGTCAACCGTATAATTTATTCCAGGACAGTCACTTTTGTTGGAAAGACTTTCTAATGAATTTTTGACAATTTGCTGAAATATAATTAATTGTCTTATTCGGTCCATCGACATATCTGCGTTCAAATTAAATAATTCGATATTGTCCTTGTTATAGATCATGTATAATAATAATCTATCGGCATCAATGTTATTGGGTTCAAGATAGTTTTCGATTAGATCAACAAATGTACGTATGACGGTCTCGAGAATGGAATTGAATTGTTTAACGGAGTTCTTCATTAATTCGCCTTGGTTTAGTGATATGTCATTTGCATTTTTAATGGAGTTGTAATAATTAAAGACGGTATCGTCCGATATGGTAACTATTAATTTATTTAATATTAAACACATATTATCTTTATCCTTTGCCACAACATCAAATTGTGTATACAAATATTTATAATTCGTTAGAAGGTCTGATATATTAGTATGTGTAAAAAATGATTTTTCCAAATAAATATTTGAAATATTTGGATGTAATTTTGAGTATATAACCTGCCCTTTTAAGTGATTAAGACAAGAGTCTAAAGTTGAATTATCACTTATTTCCTTTAATAAATCAAATTGTGAAATGTTATAATCTGGATTCATTAATGTTAAAAATTTTTCTATATAGTCAGTCGAAATGTTATTTTCAATATCTGTATAGTATGAAGCTATCAAAAACTTACGTTTAACAAAAATCAAATTGTTTATTAAATAAGATGATTGTTGTTGTTTTTTAAAATTTATTATATATTTATCAAGTTTGCTCAATAGCATACCCATTAGCTCTTTTCTTTTGGTTAAATCGTTATAAGTTATTATATGTTTTAATATTTGTAGTAAATATTGAAATATTATGATGATGATCTTTTCGTGTATTTTTTCTTCAAATTGTAGAATAATTTCGACGTTAAAACTATTATAGATATATTGATTATAAATATTTAATATATTATCTTGTTCGTTCCCATTAAACTTGATTATGGGAACATCACTATCAGCTCGGACACTACAGTTAATCATCCGTAATATATTTTCAGTATTCTCTTGGTCTATTGTTGATACTTTAAAATCATAAGAATTTTGTACATGTAATATAAGATCGACTTTATGTTTTAAATCATCCAACTCAAAATTGGTACCTACAGAGGTATAATCTTGAAAAGTTATACAATTTTTTATTTTGAATTCATATAGATATTGATTAATTTGAAGAAGTATTTTTTTTATATCGTTCTTAGCATTCTCATCTTTTATACTATTGGATTTTTCTTCGTAAATATCATACTCCAAGTATAAATACAATGATAGCAATATTTTAAGTACATCATGTTTCTTATTTTCGAAATTCTTTGTATATGTTATTAATTTTACTAAAGTGGAAACCATTATTTGTAATATATCCATTACTGGTTTTAATATGTTTATTTGATAATACACGTACTCATTTAATTCCTTATATTCTGTATCTAATTTTGACTTCATAATGTTGGTTATATTAAATACAATATCGCAATACTCACAGGAAACGACACAATTCAACAAACTTGAAACTTCGTAAACGTTTCTTTCTGTTATTAGGTTTAGATCATTGTTTGTAAGAACTTCAATTTCATCTGCCTGATTTTTAACCCCTCCTCTGAGGTTCATGAAATAATCTTTAAGTGACATTATCTGTTCATCATTGAAATATACACGTTTTGTAAGAATTCCGATATTTCGATTTTGTATGTCTCGAATCGCTTCTCGTATATCACTTGCCGCTTGGTGTGTTGCCGTGGAACATAAAACATACTGAGTATAACGCAGAATAATAAGCATGTAAAAATGTATTAAACGCTTCATTATGAAGACAAAACTATATTAATTGAAATGTATATGGTTTTGCTGTAAAATTTACGTGATTCGATTTCAGGTATGCGTTAATGCTTTGTGTGTACCTGACAAGAACGACTAAAATTAATTTTTTTAACTTCCTTGGCGGTCTTGTTTTATTATATGCTTCTGTAATTTACATTGTTATTTAATATTTTAGGTACTCTACGTTTGCGTAGCTGCAAGGTAGTAAGTATGAATTTGAACACACTTTATATTTACGGTTTTTCACAAGCCGTTTTACCCAATTGCGCAAATAATGCATTATTAAATGAGCGGATGGTGGTCGCAAAATTTTACAATGCCCGGAACACACGTATACCATAACGGTACAATGTCGGTATTTATTTTAAAAAATGATGGTAAATGATGTACATAAACTGTATTTTTCAAAATGATTTTAGCTTTAAGCTAGACATTAAAATTTAAACATTATAAAGTATTTATGATTCACAGTCACACTATTGTATAAAAAAAAGTAAAAACAATTTGTACTGTGATGATGATACGAATCATTTATTTATTTTTTATAACATTTTGCTGTTATGTTGTAAACGTATCGGTTATTTATGTTAAATGTTTAACTGTAATCATTCAAATAAAAATATATAAACTCTACAATTAATAATATATATTTTTTTTTTATTAATTTCAATAAAGCTCATATATTATATAGTAAAATAAAAATACAATATACATGTTTATGTTAAAGAGATTTCCTATTTCAATGATAATTTTAATGTAATATTATTTCACAGTTGATAATTATTACCCTTAATATAATTAATACTAATATTATTTAATTGATTAATTATTATTCATACTTTACGATTACATTTTGATAATGATTTAATGGAATATAAGATATGGCATGGGAAATAGAATATATAATAGACAAATTATTCTTCGCGAATAAAACAGTCAAAGTAAAATCATGGATCGTATAATAAAGTAGTGCATTAGGAATAAAAAACTTTCTCGTTACCAGAAATTTATAATCTTAATCATTCAAATTAACTTTAACATAATATAATCATAAAATTATTTATTTTACATTTTTGTTATAAAATCAGATAACAGTTTAATGTACTAACCTTCTTAACATAGATCTATGTAACACTAAACTACACCATTAGACTCAATAAGCCAGCCATGTTCTAGCTTGCTCAATATTTTCGTAGCGGCGAGTATAGTTGTGTATATACTAGTTTATGACTATGTATAAGATATGCATATTTAAGCAATATATCGAAGACTGGGTCATTTAACAATTTTGTTTATCTTATTAGGTAAAATTTTGTGAAATTCATTTTTTATTTAACCTTTTTATGTTTAAAGTTAATTTATAAAAAAAGATGAAAATCAAAACTTGCCGTTTTCTTAGCAATCAACATATCTTATTTAGATGATGTCCTTTAGATTATTTTTTTTTGTGGTTGTTTATGAAGGGTCTGTACCGCTTATCTGACAAAAATTTGTTTGCTTTAAAATCTGTACTTTCTTCTTCTCCGGTTTTTAAAGTCCATTGCGGCCCATTACCGCAACGCAAATTTGCTTCCACCTGTCTCTATCCTGAGCTACTACTTCCATATCTTGTATTCCAAATTCATCCCAAGTATTTTTTACTTTGTTTATCCATCTTAGTTTTGGTGTGCCTAGTGGTCTTTTCCCAAGGGGTTTCCATTTTAATACAGCTTTCATTAGGCTATTTGACCTCCATACGTGACCGGCCTATACGATTATTCTATATTGTAGTACTGCTACTATGTTCGGTTGTTTATATAGTTGTTGTAATTCTATGTTGCTTCTACTTTCATATTGTTGTGTGATATTATTTCGTTATGGCCCATATATTCTTCTTAATATTCGTCTTTCAAAGATCGCTATTTTGTCTTCATCTCCTTTGGTCGTTGGCCATGTTTCTGTACTATATTAATAGATTTGACATCTGTTCCATAAGGCATGTTCGCGTTCTTACCAAAATCAACAGGCGACGTCAACGATACAGCTACGCGACTGTAGTTGCGACGCTTTATATTCTCACCTGGAAAAACTTAAATGCAAATGTAACATATAAAATGTTAAAAATCTCGTCAATCGATGAGGATATGCTTGTAGTTTTCATGTATTTGAGACAAAAAATTAGAATATTGTCTTATTCGTATTATTTACTTTACATTAATTAAAGTTCATACATACCATAAAGAGAATTAGACCAATAGTCGTCTAAATTTCATAGAATTTATAGTATGATTGTTGAAACTTTTCAAGAATTTATAGAAATAATGATTTTCACAATTAAAAAAATATATACAAACTACCGAAATGCAGTGTCAGTAAAAAAATGGCGCCTCATTACGACATCTATCGCCTATGCCTAACACAAATGTTGGTGTTTTAAAGTTTTTATTTTTTATTAATGTCGTTAATTTCCGGTATTTATTTAATGTAATAACAGCAGTGGCTTTTCCTGGTTAAAAAAAATGTTATAAACAGTGGTGAATTTTAAATATAAAAAGTTACTTTTTTATTTTCCGAATATTGTTCAAAATTAATAATATCGTTTTCAAATTACATAATAATGAAATAAGAAATTAAGTTTAAGTTATTATAATATATGTATATTATTTATGTTTGCATACAGTCTTCAAAAAAATAAAAAACTCTTTTATTTATATTTTTGTAAATACTGTTGACAAAGAACATAACACAGAACATGTTTACGTATCCCCCAGAGCTAATAATCATTACCGCCCCTATTCCTGCAATTTAAGTCTATAATTATAGCGTTAATTATTAAAATAATGGTGTACAATTTATATATAAAAATACAGTAATGTATAACATGAAAAAAAAAAAAAAAATACGTTACTCATATATACTTTAAAAATCCAAAATATTTGTGATTTTTAACTTTGGTCATGACAAAATTTAAAATAACAATAACGACAACACAGATCAGCGACACGCAATCGACGAATGCTTATACATAAAACTAATAATTATAATTGTATTTTAAACGAGACGTGAATAATTTTTTTATTATAACCGTTAAAAACTATTTATTTTACTTAATTGTTAAATTATATAGCTTACAAATGTAAAGACTAACTGTACAATGCATTGATTTAGATCGTCAATATCCATTTATTATTACACATTACTGCCTGAGTACTATACTTTATCAGAAACGAAAAGAACCCGTTTCGGAACCAGAACCTCGCCAGATGCCAAAATGAAGTATTTCTGAAATCGGAACATAATCCGAACCGATTCATTTAAATACTTTATAGAAACCGTAACCGATATTTGTAGGGTATATGTTTTTACGATTTATTTCCAATATTTTATTTATTTTTATTTAAAACTGTATTTGTATAGTTTCGTAATTGGTAATTGGTATAGTAAACAAATGTATAGCCCACGTATAGCCTAATAATAGGTCAGGTTAACTAATGGTAGGTTGGTGTTTATTTAAAAAATTGATAGTATAAGATAACTTAAATAATCATAAATAATAACTTTAATAACAAGTTTAATAACAAATAAAAATACAATACACATGTAAATTTTACAGAATTGTACAATTTTTATGACATTATTTCAAAGTTAATTTAAATATTCAATAATAATTCCAAATCATATTATTTAATTAATTATAAGACATACTTTAGGAGTACATTTTGATAATGATCTTTTGGAAAATAATGTAAAGTATCAGGGATAATAATAGTTTTTTAAAAAATATCCTTTTTAGAAAAAAATCATGGGATCGTTAAAAAGATGAGGGTATTAAAAAAAAATAACATATAAGGAAACAATCTGAGTAGAAGAAATTAATTTTCGTTATTCAATTATATTACTTAGCAATAACATTATATAATCAGTAAATAGTTTATATATACTTATATATATACGTATATGTACAATATATACTTATGAATCTACACCAATAGATTTTAAATTATTATCTATTTCATAAGTACTAAGATTATTCATAAGGTTATAAATATAATCAGAAAGTTGCCAAATAATCTCCACAGCACTTTCTTTATCAAATTGTGTGCTCACGTTTTCAGAATCAAATTCAATATATACATCAGGTCTAGTTTCTGAGTTAAATAACACACCAAGTGAATTGATATTATTCGCAAGAAATTCTTTAAGTTCCAAAAGATTATCGACGTTTTTAGTGTTAATACTTTTAATATTGAGAAGGAACGTAGAAATAATGTCATTCAATGGTCTTGGAAATAAACGTCTAATTTGTGAGTTACAGAATTTGTTCAATTTTGAAGCTAATTCAGTATAAGCCAAATCAGGTATCATAGCATTGGAAATTTTATTGACAATATGGTACATCATATAATACACTGGTGTAATCAACCATTTAACCATAAACAATTGAAAATCTTCCATGTTTTGTAGATCAAATATGTATTTTTTTACACCTATTTGAATTTCTTCATATGATTTTGCAACACCATCCCAATACAATTTAAAACCAAAAGATTTTTTTAACATGGCTCCTTCAAGTAATATTTTTTTAAAAAACGATGTATTTATCCATTCCATATAATGTTTACACAAATATATCGATTTCAAAGCAGGCCTTTTTGAATAGTCCATTGTATCATTCGATATGCTAATATGGTCAACCGTATAATTTATTCCAGGACAGTCACTTTTGTTGGAAAGACTTACTAATAAATTTTTGATAATTTGCTGAAATATAATTAATTGTCTTATGCGGTCTATCGACATAGCTGCGTTCAAATTGAATAATTCGATATTGTCCTTGTTATAGATCATGTATAATAATAACCTATCGGCATCAATGTTATTGGGTTCAAGATAGTTTTCGATTAGATCAACAAATGTACGTATGACGGTCTCAAGAATGGAATTGAATTGTTTAACGGAGTTTTTCATTAATTCCCCTTGGTTTAGTGATATGTCATTTGCATTTTTAAAGTAGTTGTAATAATTAAAGACGGTATTGTCTGACATAGTAACTATCAATTTATTTAATATTAAGCACATATTATCTTTATCTTTTTCGACATCATCAAATTTTGTATACAAATATTTATAATTCGTTAGTAGGTATGATATATTAGTACGTGTAAAAAATGTTTTTTCGCAATAAATATCAGAAATATTTGGATGTAATTTTGAGTATATAACCTGCCCATTTAAGTGTTTAAGACAAGAGTCTAAAGTCGAATCATCTCTTAATTCCTTTAATAAATTAAATTGAGGAATGTTTAAATGTGTACTTCCATATTTTAAAAACCCATCTATATATTTCTTTGAATAATTTTCATCATTGTTTATATAATATGAAACTATCAAAAATTTACGTTTAACATAAATTATATTGTTTATTAAATAAGAGGATTGTTGTTGTTCATTAAAATTTAAAATATATTTATCAAGTTTGTTTAATAGCATACCCATTAGCTCTTTTCTTTTGGTTAAATCGTTATTATTTATTATATGTTTTAATATTTGTAGTAAATATTGAAATATTATGATGACGATCTTATCTTGTATTATGCCTTCAAAATGTAGAATAAGTTTAACGTCAAAACTTTTATTTATATATTTAGTATAAATATCTAATATATTACTTTTTTTCTTACCATCAAACTTGATTATGGCAAGATCACTATCAGCAGTTATAATACAGTGAAACATTTGTACTATATTTTCAGTATTCTGCTTGTCTACTGTTGATATATTAGAATTAAACGTATTTTGTACATGTAATATAAGATCGACTCGTGGTTTTAATTCATCTAACTTAAGACAAGGCATTTTAAACACAATTTTATCTTTATCATAAGTATAATTTTTTGAAAAGAAGCAATTTTTTATTTTGAATTCATATAGATTTTGATCAATTTGAAGAACTATTTTTTTTATATCGTTTTTACGATTTTCTACTGTCCTATTAACAAATAATTTATCCTTAATGTCATTCTCCAAGAATAAATACAATGGTAGCAAGATTTTCAATACGTGGTGTTTTTTGTCTACAAAATTCTTTGTATATGTTATTAATTTTACTAAAGTGGAAACCATTATTTGTAATATATCCATTACTGGCATTAATATATTTAATTGATAATCAACGTACTCATTTAATTCCTTATATTCTGTATCTAATTTTGACTTCATAATGTTGGTTATATTAAATAAAATATCGCAGTACTCACATGAAAGGACACAATTCAACAAACTTGAGACTTCGTAAACGTTTCTTTCTGTGATTAGGTTTAGATCATTGTTTGTAATAACTTCAATTTCATCTGCCTGATTTTTAACCCCTCCTCTGAGGTTTATGAAATAATCATTAAGTGACATAATCTGTTCATCATTGAAATATACACGTTTTGTAAGAATTCTAATGTTTCGTTTTTGTAGGTCTAAAATGATTTCTCGTATCTCATTTGCCGCTTGTTGTGCTGCCGTAGAACTTAAAACATACTGAGTATAACACAAAATAATAAGCATGTAAAAATGTATTAAACGCTTCATTATGAAGACAAAACTTTATTGATTTAAATGTAAATGGTTTTGAGGTAAAATTTACTTAATACGTTTTCAAGTAAGCGTTAATTCTTTGTGTGTACCTGACAAGAGCGACTAAACATAATTTGATTAACTTCCTTGGCGTCCTAGTTATATAATATGCTTTTTTAATGTACATTGTTATTTAATGCATTAGGTACTTAACGATTGCGTAGCTGTGAATATGGATTTGTATACACTATACACATACGGTTTTTTGTAGGCCGTCTTATCCAATTGCGCAAATAAGACATTACTTAATAAGCGGCATTGGGTCGCAATATAAAATAATGTTCCGAACACACGTATAGCCTAATGGTAAAATTTTGGTGTTTATTATAAAAATAATGTAATAGATAACCTAAATAATAATAAATAATAACTTTCCTAAAAATTTTAAGCTTATAGCAAGATATTATTATTTAAACTGTATATAGTATTTATGTTTCAAATAACACTAAGGTATAAAAAAAAGTAAATACAAAATGTCCTGAGATGACGTTACAAATCATAAATATTTATTTTTAATTATATTTTTCTGGTTTATAGTGAACGGATCTATAATATAGTATAGTATTATAGTATCTATAATATAGGATCGATTTCCTATATTAAAAGTTTAATATTAAACATTTAAATAAAACTAATAAAACTACTATATTTAATAATATTTTTTTTTTTTATGTATTTCAATTAACCTCATAAATTATACAGTATAATAAAAGAACAATACACAACTATATTTTAATGAATTGTCCAATCTTAATGATAATATTTCACAGGTTATCCAATTACTCTAATATAATTAAAAATCACATTATTAAATTAATTAATTATAAGACATACTTTAGGATTACATTGTGATAATGATCTATTAGAATATAATGTAAAGTATCGGGGTAATAATACATTTTATAAAATTATTGTTTGAGAAAAAAATCATCCGATCATTAAAACGATGAGGGTATTAAAAAAAATAACATTTGAGAGAACAATATCCTTACAATAAATGTATTTTCGTTTTCAATTATAATACATAGCAATAACATTATCAAATCGGAAATAATTTATTCATTATCGTTGTTAAAAATCAGATAATAATTTATTGTACTTCCCTAACATAGATCTATAAATACATATGAATATACACCAATAGATTTTAAATTATTATCTATTTTATAACTATTAAGATTATCCGTAAGGTATTGAATATAATTGGAAAGTTGAAAAATAATCTGCACAACACTTTCTTTATCAAATTGTGTGCTTACGTTTTCAGAATCAAATTCAATATATACATCAGGTCGAGTTTCTGAGTTAAATAACACACCAAGTGAATTGATATTATTCCCAAGAAATTCTTTAAGTTCCGATAGATTATGGACGTTTTCAGTGTTAATACTTGTAATATAGAGAAGGAACGTAGAAATAATGTCATTCAATGGTCTTAGATATAAACTTTTAAATTGTGAGTTACGGAATAGCAGAAGAGTATCAGCTAATTGAAGATAATTATAATCAGATATCATAGCATTGGAACTGATTTATTTTATTTATTTTACATTTTTGTTATAAAATCAGATAACAGTTTAATGTACTAACCTTCTTAACATAGATCTATGTAACACTAAACTTCACCATTAGACTCAATAAGCCAGCCATGTTCTAGCTTGCTCAATATTTTCGTAGCGGTGAGTATAGTTGTGTATATACTAGTTTATGACTATGTATAAGATATGCATATTTAAGCAATATATCGAAGACTGGGTCATTTAACAATTTTGTTTATCTTATTAGGTAAAATTTTGTGAAATTCATTTTTTATTTAACCTTTTTATGTTTAACGTTAATTTATAAAAAAAAGATGAAAATCAAAACTTGCCTTTTTCTTAGCAATCAACATATCTTATTTTGATGATGTCCTTTAGATTATTTTTTTTTGTGGTTGTTTATGAAGGGTCTGTACCGCTTATCTGACAAAAATTTGTTTGCTTTAAAATCTGTACTTTGTCCTTCTCCGGTTTTTAAAGTCCATTAAGAATAAAATTGAATGATTTAACGGAGTTTTTCATTAATTCGCCTTGTTTTAGTGATATGTCATTTGCATTTTTAATGGAGTTGTAATAATTAAAGACGGTATCGTCCGACATGGTAACTATTAATTTATTTAATATTAAACACTTATTATCTTTATCCTTTGCGACATCATCAAATTGTGTATACAAATATTTATAATTCGTTAGAAGGTCTGAAATATTAGTATGTGCAAAAAATGATTTTTTGAAATAAATATTTGAAATATTTGGATGTAATTTTGAGTATATAACCTGCCCTTTTAAGTGTTTAAGACAAGAGTCTAAAGTTGAATTATCACTTATTTCCTTTAATAAATCAAATTGTGAAATGTTATAATCTGGATTCATTAATGATAAAAATTGTTCTATATAGTCAGTCGAAATGTTATTTTCAATATCTGTATAGTATGAAGCTATCAAAAACTTACGTTTAACAAAAATCAAATTGTTTATTAAATAAGATGATTGTTGTTGTTTTTTAAAATTTATTATATATTTATCAAGTTTGCTCAATAGCATACCCATTAGCTCTTTTCTTTTGGTTAAATCGTTATAAGTTATTATATGTTTTAATATTTGTAGTAAATATTGAAATATTATGATGATGATCTTTTCGTGTATTTTTTCTTCAAATTGTAGAATAATTTCGACGTTAAAACTATTATAGATATATTGATTATAAATATTTAATATATTATCTTGTTCGTTCCCATTAAACTTGATTATGGGAACATCACTATCAGCTGGGACACTACAGTTAATCATCCGTAATATATTTTCAGTATTCTCTTGGTCTATTGTTGATACTTTAAAATCATAAGAATATTGTACATGTAATATAAGATCGACTTTATGTTTTAAATCATCCAACTCAAAATTGGTACCTACAGAGGTATAATCTTGAAAAGTTATACAATTTTTTATTTTGAATTCATATAGATATTGATTAATTTGAAGAAGTATTTTTTTTATATCGTTCTTAGCATTCTCATCTTTTATACTATTGGATTTTACTTTGTAAATATCATACTCCAAGTATAAATACAATGATAGCAATATTTTAAGTACATTATGTTTCTTATTTTCGAAATTCTTTGTATATGTTATTAATTTTACTAAAGTGGAAACCATTATTTGTAACATTTCTATTACTGGTTTTAATATGTTTATTTGATATAACCCGTAGTGTTTTAACTCTGCATATTCTGTATCTAACTTTGACTTCATAATGTTGGTTATATTAAATATAATATCGCAATACTCACAGGAAACGACACAATTCAACAAACTTGAGACTTCGTAAACGTTTCTTTCTGTGATTAGGTTTAGATCATTGTTTGTAAGAACATCGATTTCATCTGCCTGATTTTTAACCCTTTCTCTGAGGTTCATGAAATAATCATTAAGTGATATCATCTGTTCATCATTGAAATATACATGTTTTGTAAGCATTCCAATATTTCGTTTTTGTACGTCTCGAATCGCTTCTCGTATCTCATTTGCCGCTTGGTGTGTAGCTGTAGAACTTAAAACATACTGATTATAACGCAAAATAATAAGCATGGAAAAATGTATTAAACGCTTCATTATGATGACAAAACTATGTTAATTGAAATGATTATGGTTTTTCTTTAATATTTACGTCAGACGTTTTTATGTCGAGTTTATTGCTTTGTGTGTAATTGACATTAACGACTAAACATAATTTTTTTTACTTCCTTGGTGTACTTGTTATATTATACGATTGTGTTATTTACATTGTTATTTAATATTTTAGGTACTCAACCTTTGCGTAGCTGTAAGTATGTTTTGTATACACAATTATATGATTATGTATATGATATACATATTTAAACAATATTTTCAAGGCTGTGTCAATTAACAAATTTGTTTATCTTGTTATTAAAGTTAAGTTATGTTTTTATTTTTTATTTTGCTACTTTATTAAATTAATTGTTAATTTCAATTTTTTTAATTCATAAGATTTATTTTTTTTATATTTTAACTTTTTGCCTTTTTTAATGTCCATCACCCTAAGCATATTCTATTTACTGCCACTGTCTATTTTGCCACTTAATTGACCTACTGAATGATAATAGGTACATGAAATGAACCTTTTGTAGATATATTTAACTTAAACATAAATTGAAAAAAAAAACACAAATGATTTTTTATTATTATTTGAATAATAATTTTATACATTACAGATGTTGGTTATAAATTATATTCTTAAAACCATTTATTTTTAGCAATGAATGTATTTGGTTTTGTAACCAGTATAATAATCTGTAATAGCCGAAAAAATGGAAACCGTTAAAATAACTAAACACGGTGTAAGCCCATACCTAGTTAAATGCAATGCCCGATTTAACCCAAACCCATTGACCGTCTTAAATTGATATCCGGTTTATGTCTGTACCAGATACAAATTTTTCACTCATTATTCTTCCCATAATTTTTTGAGTATAAGTTTTTGTAACTTGCAACATCAAATATTGAAAAATGGTATATTTATGCATATATAATTAAAGAATATTATGATGAAATCTCGAAATTAAAGCAGCATATATACAATCTTATTCTTGATTAAAACGTAACTCCCAGTCTAACCTGAAACATTGTGCAGTTTACAAAATAAAACCTTATTTTTACCCAAAACACGGCATCGTTTAATACATAATAACCCGGTTTTAAAGTAGCATCCACACCTTTGCAACGTTGCTGTATAACAATATTACATGTTACATAAACATAATAAGATGGATTTTTTGATTTATAGAGGAAGTGTACTTTTACCAAGAGAGAGTTTTGTTCCTTTCTTAATGTGATGTGCTATGGTTCTGGTTTTTTTTTAGGAGTATGTGTTTTTCAGTAGCTTTAGTTTTTTTAAAGCAATTTAATTTGTTTTTTAGTTCTTAATAGCCTCTTGAAATTTTGGAGATTTTCAATTGATGAATTAAATCTGTTTGGTATTTTATTGATAAAAATGTCCAAAATATCGGAAGGTTTTCTCGGTGAGGTTGGCCAGTCGGTGGGATTTGGAGGAGATAAAACGTTGCCTTTTTACAGTTAGTTATCGGATTTAGTGAGTTACCACTGGGTGAGTTCGAGCGACATTATATTTGTTTAGCATTCAGGTCGCCGCCTACGATAAAATTATTGCCTAAGGAGTTTAAAAATCTTTCAATTTGTAATGGAGAGATGGAATGCCTAGGAAGGCAGTATGTTGATGTTATTGTAATCGGTGTGTGATCAAGTGTAATTTCAATGGAATATGCTTAAATATGTGGTTCATTGTAAGGCGAGAGTGGGTGGAAAAAAATTGAGGTTTTGATAAATATTGCTGCACCACCGTGAGCTGTGCCGTCGAGGTGGTTTGTATGGAGAAGGGTGTATCAAGGTATGAAGATTTTAATGCGAGTTGTTAAGTGGGTTTAGGATATAAGAGCGATATCTATGCGTTTTTCTTGTAAAATGAAGAGTTAATCATTAAGATGATTTTGGAGGCCATTGGCGTTCCATAAGAGTATTAATAATGATTTAAATGTTGGTGAATTTTGTTATAGTCATTAGTCATTTTGTTGTAAAGGATTATTTTAGTACTGTAGTCCGATCTGTAGTGTCTCTATCTTGAGCTACTACTTTCACATCTTGTATTCCAAATTCTTCCCAAGTCTTTTTTACTTTGTATATCCATCTTTGTTTTAGTCTGCCTAGTGGTCTTTTCCCAAGGGGTTTCCATTTTAATACCGCATTCATTAGGCTATTTGACCTCCATACGTGGCCGGCCCATCCGATTCTTCTATATTGTAGTACTACTACTATGATCGGTTTTTTATATAGTTGATGTATTTCTATGTAGCTTCTACTTTCATATTGTTGTGTGATATTATTTCGTTTTGGCACATTCTTTCTAATATTCGTCTTTCAATGATCACTATTTTGTCTTCAACTGTTTTGGTCGTTGGCCATGTTTCACAAGCATATAGAAGAACTGGTCTGACAATTACTTTGTATAGTGTGATTTTTGATTTAATTGATACTTGTTTTGATTTAAATATGCTAGTTAACCCATAATAGCATTTGTTCGCTGCAGTAGTTTTTATATTAATTTCTTCGTAATTATTATTTTTGTATTTGTTGTAACACCCAGATATTTCAAACTATATACCCTTTCAAAATTAAAATTCTCAACTTCTATATATTCTCCATGATTTTCTCGTCTTGATATTACCATATATTTAGTCTTTGATTCGTTGTTTTGTAATCCGATGTCTTTACTGTCTTATATGAGTTCCTAAGTGCCCAATTACTTCTTGTTTATTTGATCCAAATATGATAATATCATCTGCATATGCTAAGATTCCACATTTTGTTATGTTTTCTTCCAAGTTTAACCCATCATACTTGCTCTTCGATTTCTTTACTACCGTTTCTAGTGCTATATTAAAGAGTACTGGGATAAAGCATCTCCCTGTCGGATTCCAGTTTTAACTTCAAATTCATCATACACATATTAGTTGAATTTAATTTTACATCTCTTTTTATCCATGTATAGTTTGATCGTTTTCACTGTTTTGGACGGTATTCCGAAGGTTATGAGTGCTTTCTATAGCACTTATCATTTGACTGAGTCAGATGCTTGATAAAAGTCAATAAACAATAAATGTAAGTCCCTGTCGAATTCATAATGTTGCTCAACTAGATGTTTAACCGTGAAAATGTGGTCTATGGTGGAATTTTCTCTCATAAAAACCATACTGATAGTCCCCAATAATGTCTTTTGTATACGGCGTAGTCCTGTTTAAAATTATACCTGATAATACTTTATACATTGTGTTTAACAGTTTCTTGTATTAAAAAATGTCTATATGTTATACGATTTTTTGCAAGCCGTGGTACCCAATTGCGCAAATAAGGCATTACTCAATGTGCGGAAGTGGGACTCAAAATTAAATAGTTACTAAAACACTAAACTTTTTATTTTATATGCAAATATCGCAGTTTTTCACAAAACACCATTGTTTTTCCTTGTATCTACAAACTAACCTTGATTTTTACAGAATTTCGCAAGCCGTTTTACTCGAGGGCACCGAAAAAGCATTTCTCGGAGAGGGCGGGGAAGGGGTTCAATATTAAACAATGTTTCGAACCCTCTTATAGCCTAGAGCTAAAAGTTTGGTTTTTTATTTTGAAAAGTACAATGGTAATAGATAACGTGAATAGTAACTAACGAAAAAGTGTTAAGCTTATTGCAAGACATTATACTCGATAACATACATTAAATTAGAACATTTATGTTACACAATAACAATAAAAAATAAAATATAGTAAAAACAAATTAAATAATAAATATCAATATATATTTATACACAGAGTATATCGGTTAATTATGTTGCATGTTTTACATAATACACATAAATAAGAATAAACCACTACAACAAATATAAATATTTTATTTATGAAAAAATTGGAAATATTTTATAAATTTATTAAAATATATATGGTTTTACTGTAACATTTAGGTGAGACCATTTTAAGTCGACGTTAATGCCTTGTGTGCAATTGACAAGAATGTATTAACTTAATTTTTTTAACTCCTTGGCGTCCCAGTTATATTATAGGCTTCTGTAATTTACATTGTTTTTCAATGCATTTAGTAGTCAACGTTTACGTAGCTGTAAATATAGTTTTGTATACAATATACACATACGGTTTTTCGTAAGCCAATTGCGCAAATTCGACATTACTCAATAAGCGGAATTGGGTCGCTAAATAAAATAATGTTTTGAAAACACGTATAGCCTAATGGTAAAAAGTTGGTGTTTATTTTAAAAAATGATGAAAATAGATAACCTACATAATAATAATAAATAATTTACGGAAAAGTTTTATGCCTATAGCAAGATATTATTATTTAAACTGTATATAGTACTTATGTTACAAAGTATGACTAAAGTATAAAAAAAAAGTAAAAACAAAATGTCCGGAGATGACGATACGAATCATATATTTATTTTAAATTCCATTTTTCTGTTTTGTAGTGAACGGATCGCTATATTATGTAAAATATTTAACATTAAACATTTAAACAATAAAATAAAAATAAAACAACTAATATATTTAAAAATATTTTTTTTTTCATAGATTCCAATTAACCTCATATATTATACAGTATAATAAAAATACAATACACATGTATATTTTACAGAATTGTCCAATTTTTATGACATTATTTCACAGTTAATTTAAATATTCAATAATAATTCCAAATCATATTATTTAATTAATTATAAGACATACTTTAGGAGTACATTTTGATAATGATCTTTTGGAAAATAATGTAAAGTAACAGGGATAATAATACTTTTTTAAAAATATCCTTTTTAGAAAAAAATCATGGGATCGTTAAAAAGATGAGGGTATTAAAAAAAAATAACATATAAGGAAACAATCTGAGTAGAAGAAATTCATTTTCGTTATTTTATTATATTACTTAGTAAAAAAATTATATAATCGTAAAATACTTTATTTTTTATTGTTGTAATAAAATCAGTTAATAATTTATTAAATTTCCCTAACATAGATCGATATATAACAATCAATGTACATTAATAGATTCTAAATTATTATCTATTTCATAACTATATAGATTATCCGTAAGGTATTGAATATAATCGGAAAGTTGCCAAATTATCTGCAAAGCACTTTGTCTATCAAATTGTGTGCTTACGTTTTCAGAATCAAATTCAATATATACATCAGGTTCAGTTTCTGAGTTAAATAACACACCAAGTAAATTGATATTATTCGCAAGAAATTCTTTAAGTTCCAAAAGATTATCGACGTTTTTAGTGTAAATACTTTTAATATAGAGAAGGAACGTAGAAATAATGTCATTCAATGGTCTTGGAAATAAATGTATAATTTGTGAGTTACGGAAATTGGTCAAATTAGAATCTAATTCAGAATAATTCAAATCAGAAGATTGAGCTTTGGAAATGATAATTTTATTGATAATATGGTACATCAGATAATACACTGGTGTAGTCAACCATTTAACCATAAACATTTGATAATCTTCCATGTCTTGTAGATCAAATATGTATTTTTTAACACCTATTTGAATTTCTTTATATGATTTTGCAACACCATCCCAATATAATTTAAAACCAAAAGTTATTTTCAACATGGCTTCTTCAAGTAATATACTTTTAAAAAAACGTTCATTTATCCATTCCATATAATGTTTACACAAATATATCGATTTCAAAGCAGGCCTTTTTGAATAGTCCATTATATCATTCGATATATTAATATGGTCAACCGTATAATTTAATCCAGGACAGTTACTTTTGATGGAAAGACTGGTTAATAAATTTTTGACAAATTGCTGAAATATAATTAATTGTCTTATGCTGTCTATCGACATATCTGCGTTCAAATTGAATAATTCGATGTTGTCCTTGTTATAGATCATGTATAATAATAATCTTTCGGCATCAATGTTATTGTGTTCAGGATAGTTTTCGATTAGATCAACAAATGTACGTATGACGGTCTCGAGAATGGAATTGAATTGTTTAACGAAGTTTTTCATTAAGTCGCCTGTGTTTTGTGATATGTCATTTGCATTTTTAATGGAGTTGTAATAATTAAAGACGGTATCATCCGACATGGTAACTATCAATTTATTTAATATTAAACACAAATTATCTTTATCTTTTTCGACATCATCAAATTTTTTATATAAATATTTATAATTCGTTAGTAGGTATGATATATTAGTATGTGTAAAAAAAGTTTTTTCGAAATAAATATTAGAAATATTTGGATGTAATTTTGAGTATATAACCTGTCCTTTTAAGTGTTTAAGACAAGAGTCTAAAGTTGAATCATCACTTAATTCCTTTAATAAATCAAATTGAGGAATGTTTAAAGGTGTACTCCCAAATTTTAAAAACCCTTCTATATATTCCTGTGAATAATTTTCAACATTATTTATATAATATGAAACTATCAAAAATTTACGTTTTACAGAAATCATATTGTTTATTAAATAAGAGGATTGTTGTTGGTTTTTAAAATTTAATATATATTTATCAAATTTGTTCAATAGCTTACCCATTAGCTCTTTTCTATTTGTTAAATCGTTATTATTTATTATATGTGTTAATATTTTTATTAAATATTGAATTATTATGATGATGATCCTACACTGTATTATGCTTTCGAAATTTAGAATCCTATGGACGTCCCAACTATTAGAGATTATATTTCTATAAATATTTAATATATTATCTTGTTGGTTTCTATTAAACTTGATTATGGCAAGATAACTATCACCTGGGACACTACAGTTAATCATTTGTACTATATTTTTAGTATTCTCTTGGTCTATTGTTGATACTTTTAAATCAGAAGAATTTTGTACATGTAATATAAGATCGACTCTATGCTTTAAATCATTCAACTCAAAAAAGGGACCTCCGTATACTTTTTCACCTTTATCATTACTATAATCTTGTGAAGGTAAACAATTTTTTATTTTGAATTCATATAGATATTGATCAATTTGAAGAACTATTTTTTTTATATTGTCCTTAGCTTTCTTTACTTCTATTTTATTGGATTTTTCTTCGTAAATATCATACTCCAAGTATAAATACAATGGTAGCAATATTTTAAGTACATCATGTTTCTTATTTACAAAATTCTTTGTATATGTTATTAATTTTACTAAAGTGGAAACCATTATTTGTAATATTTCCATTAATGGTTTTAATATGTTTTTTTGATAATACACGTACTGATTTATCTGTGCATATTCTGTATCTAATTTTGACTTCATGATGTTGGTTATATTAAATACAATATCGCAATACTCGCAGGAAACGACACAATTCAACAAACTTGAAACTTCGTAAACGTTTCTTTCTGTTATTAGGTTTAGATCATTGTTTGTAAGAACTTCAATTTCATCTGCCTGATTTTTAACCCCTCCTCTGAGGTTCATGAAATAATCTTTAAGTGACATTATCTGTTCATCATTGAAATATACACGTTTTGTAAGAATTCCGATATTTCGATTTTGTATGTCTCGAATCGCTTCTCGTATATCACTTGCCGCTTGGTGTGTTGCCGTGGAACATAAAACATACTGAGTATAACGCAGAATAATAAGCATGTAAAAATGTATTAAACGCTTCATTATGAAGACAAAACTATATTAATTGAAATGTATATGGTTTTGCTGTAAAATTTACGTGATTCGATTTCAGGTATGCGTTAATGCTTTGTGTGTACCTGACAAGAACGACTAAAATTAATTTTTTTAACTTCCTTGGCGTCCTATTTATATTATATGCTTCTGTTATTTACATAGTTATTTTAAGCTTTAGGTACTCAACGATTGCGTAGCTGTCAATATGGATTTGTATACACTATACACATACGGTTTTTCGTAAGCCGTCTTATCCAATTGCGCAAATAAGACATTACTCATTAAGCGGAATTGGGTCGCAAAATAAAATAATGTTCCGAACACACGTATAGCCTAATGGTAAAATGTTGGTGTTTATTTTAAAAAATGATGGTAAAAGATAACCTAAATAAAAATAAATGAGAATTTTCAAAAAAATTTTAAGCTTATAGCAAGATATTATTATTTAAGCTGTATATAGTATTTATGTTACAAAGTAATACTAAAATATAAAATAACGTAAAAACAAAATGTCCTGAGATGATTATACAAATCATATATTTATTTTTAATTACATTTTTCTGTTTTTTATTTAACAGAGTGGTTTATTTTCTTAAATAAATAACTTTAAACATTTAAATAAATCTAATAAAACTACTTTATTTTAAATATTTTTTTTTTTTATTTATATCAACTAACCTTATATATTTTACAGTATAATTAAAATACAATAGACATGTATATTTTCCAGAATTGTCCATATTTAATGATAATTTTTCACAGTTAATTTAAATACTCTAATATATTTAAAAATTATATTATTAAATTAATTAATTATAAGTCATATTTTAGGATTACGTTTTAATAATGATCTATTGGAAAATAATGTATAGTATCGGGGTACATAATAAACTATTCAAAATATTCTTTGAGATGAAATTCGTCGGATCGTTAAAAAGATGTGTGTATAAGTTATAATAACATTTCTGGAATCAATCTCCGATTTTTACATTTAATTATATTACTTAACAATAACGTTATATAATTGTAAAATAGTTTATTTAAAATTTAATATATATTTATCAAGTTTGTTCAATGGCATACCAATTGGCTCTTTTCTTTTCGTTAAATTGTTATTATTTATTATATGTTTTAATATATGTAGTAAATATTGAAATATTATGATAATGATCTTTTCGTGTATTATTATTTCGTTTTGTAGAATAATTTCGACGTCAAGACTATTATAGATATATTTTTTATAACTATGTAATATATTATTTTGTTTGTTTTCATTCAATTTGATTATAGCAAGATCACTATCAGCAGTGACACTACAGTTAATCATTTTTACTATATTGTCAGTAATCTGTTGGTCCAATGTTGATACATTATAATCATATTAAGTTTGTCCTTGTAATATAAAATCGACTCTATGTTTTAATTTATCTAACTCAAAAATGGGCACTCTGTACACTATTTTACCTTTATCTTTACTATAATCTTGTGATGATAAACAATTTTTTATTTTGCTTTCATATAGATATTGATTAATTTGAAGAAGTATTTTTTTTATATCGTCCTTATCATTCTCTTCTTCTATACCATAGCGTAATTTTTCGTTAAGATCATTATCCAAGTATAAATAAAATGGTAGCAATATTTTTAATACATCATGTTTTTTATTTTCGAAATTCTTTGTATATGTCATTAATTTTACCAAAGTGTTAGCTAGTTTTTGTAATATTTCTATTACTGGTTTTAATATGTTTATTTGATAATACACGTACTGATTTATCTGTGCATATTCTGTATCTAATTTTGACTTCATAATGTTGGTTATATTAAATAAAATATCGCAGTACTCACATTAAACGACACAGTTCAACAAACTTGAAACTTCGTAAATGTTTCTTTCTGTGATTAGGTTTAGATCATTGTTTGTAATAACTTCAATTTCATGTGCCTGATTTTTAACCCTTCCTCTGAGGTTCATGAAATAATCATTAAGTGACATCATCTGTTCATCATTGAAATATACACGTTTTGTATGAATTCCAATGTTTCGTTTTTGTAGGTTTAGAATCACTTCTCATATCTCACTTGTCGTTTGGTGTATTGCCGTGGAACATAAAACATACTGAGTATAACACATAATAGTAAAGTGTACTTTTACCAAAAGAGAGTTTTGGTCCTTTTTTAATGTGACGGGCTATGGTTCTGGTCTTTTTTAGGAGTATGTGTTTTTCAGTAGCATTAGTTTTTTTAATGCGATTTAATTTTTTTTTAGTTCTTTATAGCCTCTTGACATTATTTGTTCCACCATGGTACAGTTTTTATATGCCGAGTCCAATAGATTTTTTGGCTGCATCTAAGATAATATCAGTGAACTTTTCTGCTATTGAGTCTGTTTTAGTATAGTAATCGCCATGGTGTAGGTTTAGAATATTGGAAGATAACTCGTGTTCATTTATTTCAGCGTAAAGCTTCAATTTAGGGTAATTCAGGTTCTATTTGGTGGTACGATGGGAGGAGTCGGAATGGTAAAAGTATTGGATTTCTATAGGGTTTCTATAGCAACTAATGGTCGCTAATATTATATGAAGTGAGAACTTGCCATTCAAATGAAGTTGCGGTATTGGAGCTTGAGATGGAGAGGTCTATTTCAGAAAAGATTCCATTAAAAACGTTGTGTCTAGTAGGTTTATTATTATTGAGGAGGGTAAGAGATTTTTCATCTAAAAAATCTTCTAAGTCCTCTCCTCGTTTGTTGATGAGGGAACATCCCCATGCTATGTTACGGCTTTTGAAATCACTAAGGAGGACGAAATGTTTTGGGACTTGTTGGATAATATCTTATAGGTGTTGTTTAGTGAATTGTTCACTGTGTATTTTGAATTTGACATGTGTAGCTATTTTTTTCCAGATCTGATACAATTTCCGCTTCCCAAAGTATGTTTTATAATAGTGGCTAAACCGCCACTAGTCCCATGAGCCACACTTCTGATTTTAAAGTATCCAGAATAGTTTTTAATGTGAACGGTATGATTGTTCTTTAAATTAGTTACTTGGAAGCATCCAAAGTGATCCGTCTTTTTCTGATAGCGAGGCAGTATATTTGATAAAATCATCGGTACGTTGTTTACCTATTTCTCTTATTAGTGTTGCGCATAGGTTGTTAAAATTTGTTTTATCGTAGGTATATCTAGTTCTTTGCCACGTAGCCCGAGCCCTTTTCTTTTGCACAATTAGGTATCTTATGTGAATGAGAATTTTGAGCTAGTTTTGGTTGGGGGTACAGTTTAGTGTGCAAGAGCTCTAGGCAGCAGATTGAATAGAAGTTATAAGGTTGTTACAGCCTCATCGATGTCTTTATCTGATTTTAGGCGAATTTTTAAATTAATTTGATTGGTTATGTTTGAATGAAATTCGTCCCAGTTTATTAAGCCTTTGGTAAATGAGAGCCTAGTTGGATTGTTTGGGGTTTCGGTAATTATAATTAGGAGTACTGGTTAATGATCTAAAATTGGATTTTGGAGATTTTCAATTGAACAATTAAATCTATTTGGTATTTTATTGATAAAAATGTCCAAAATATCGGAAGGTTTTCTCGGTGAGGTTGGCCAGTCGGTGGGATTTGGAGGAGATAAAACGTTGCCTTTTTACAGTTAGTTATCGGATTTAGTGAGTTACCACTGGGTGAGTTCGAGTGACAGTCCCATTATATTTGTTTAGCATTCAGGTCGCCGCCTACGATAAAATTATTGCCTAAGGAGTTAAAAAATCTTTCAATTTGTAATGGCGAGATGGAATGCCTAGGAAGGCAGTATGTTGATGTTATTGTAATCGGTGTGTGATCAAGTGTAATTTCAATGGAATATGCTTAAATATGTGGTTCATTGTAAGGCGAGAGTGGGTGGAAAAGAATTGAGGATTTGATATATATTGCTGCACCACCGTGAGCTGCCGTCGAGGTGATTTGTATGGAGAAGGGTGTATCAAGGTATGAAGATTTTAATGCGAGTTGTTAAGTGGGTTTCGGATATAAGAGCGATATCTATGCGTTTTTCATGTAAAATGAAGAGTTGATCATTAAGATGATTTTGGAGGCCATTGGCGTTCCATAAGAGTATTAATAATGATTTAGATGTAGGTGAATCATTTGTCATTTTGTTGTAAAGGTTTATTTTAGGACTGTAGTCCGAAGAGAGGATTGGATTAATAAGCGATTTAAAGACGTTGAAAATCTGGTTAGCATGGTACCTGTGTCCAATTGGATTGTTTATGAATTAGGCGGTTCTTGATTAAAGGCAGCATTTGCATATAACCTTGGTTGTGGGTGTGTTGGATGGGCTTCGGCCGGAAGTGCTGCCTCTTAGCTATATTGATTGGTTTGCGTTTTGATAGTGGGTTGTTGTTGGTCTCTTGAATTTGGATGTCGGAGTTTTTGTAAATTTTTATGTATTTAGTATTCATTAAAATTGGCAGGATGATCGCCATTGCATAATGCACATTTAGCTGGTGTATTACGAGGTTTTGTACAGGTGGACGTTTGATGCCGAGCAGCACAGCAGACGCATCTCAGTGGGTATGAGCAGTATGAATTTGAGTGCCCGTATTCCTGGCAATTTTGACACTGGATGATAATACGTTGTTTATATGGTTCCTCAATTTTTATTATTGTATTTAGTAGTTTATTGACCTCGAAAATATTAATGTTAATTTTAGCTGGCTAAGGTCCACGAAGAAAAGGGGTAATTTAATTTTTACAATTTCGCTAGGGGCGTTTGTGATTGAGCGAACTGAGAAACCTATTTCATCTATTGCTGTTTTAATTTCGATTGGTGCGGTAGAAGGGTGTTGGTTTCGTAAGACGATTCTGAATGCTTCGTCGTCTTTCATTTGGTATGTATGGAACTCGATTCCACGTATTATAGAAAATGTATAGGTATAGCGATATAAATAATTATATTATTTTAATATACACTTGTAAGTATACTTACATATTATCTAATTAGGTTTTTTCCCGATTTTTGAAACGACTTTGTAATAGCGCGACTATGAAATATATACGGTTGAACATTTGCGTCAGTAACAGACCGTTGCTGTCATATATTCTTGCGAATATTTGGAATATTAAATATGATAGGCGGGCGAATAATAAATCCTCGTAAGAGCATGATAATAACAGATAATACGATAATATGTGATTACAGCTGCTAGCTTGTGATATAGAATTATACCATATGATTGTACGTGATACCAGGTGATAATAGCTAAAAACAAACATTAACGTGGGAGGGGTAATATAGTTCATCTACGTGGAATCGTATTTAATACGATTGTACGAAAACTCAATAGTGCGTGTGTTTTAATTTAGTATTCTAAGATAGGGAAAAATAATACAACAATTCTATGTGCATATCATCAGTTGGTGCATTGGGCTTAAAGTTTGACAAACTTATTCAAAAACTGATATGTTTAAAAACTTCAAATAAATTATAAAATTAATGTACTTAAAACTGTACAGTCATAAAATAGTTATAGATAGGTATTAATCTAAAATCATTTAGACAGTTAATCCATTGTACCTTCAGTTCGTGCATGAACTCGAAAGTTGGCCGAAATCGCCGACCGTCACGCGGGGGCTGGCATGTTAAGTCTATTGGTGTAGTTTAGTAATATGTAGATCTATGTTAGGGAAGTACAATAAACTGTTATCTGATTTTATAACAATAAGTAAAATAAATTATATTATGTTAAAGTTAAGTTGAATAATAAAGAAACATTATACATTGCTAGTAGAGAGATAGTTTTCTCAAAAGTTTTTTTTTTCAAATGCACTAATTCACTATATGATACCATGATTTTACTTTGATGATATTATTCCCGAATATTAATATTATCATTGAAATAGGAAAATTCATTGAAATAAACATGTGTATTGATTTGTATTAAACTGTATAATATATGAGTTTCATTGAAATCTTAAAAAAATTAATAATTTTAAATGTAGTAGTTTTTTTTTTTTTTTATTAAAATGTTTAAAATTAAACATTTAACATAATTAACCGATCCGTTTACTACAAAACAGAAAAATGTAATTAAAAACAAATAAATAATTCTTATCATCATCACAGGAGATTTTGTTTTTACTTTTTTTTTTACTATAGCGTTACTGTGTAACATAAATACTTTATACAGTTTATGCATAAATATACTATTAATAAACTAATACTAATACTAATACTATACTATAATATAGTTTTTTTTTTTTTTTTAAAAAATTGATGTTACAAATTTCAATTGTGCCATACAAATTAAATTATGGATAGAAACTGGAGTGATATCCGAGTTCCGGGTACGGGCATAAACTGGATTTCGTTTTTTAATGGGTACCTAATTTCGGGTTCAACCCCGTTTGGATTTTTTTACGATTTTTAATGATAATTGGATTAAATGAAAAGTTTATATATTTATAATTTATATCCAACGACTGTAACGTATGAAATTATTATTCAAATATTTTGAGAAAAATATTTAGAAAATGAAATAAAAATAATTTTACATTTATATTTCGGAAATTAAATGATAACTAAATATATATAATTTTTTTCAACTTTATGTTTAAATAAAATATTTCAATAATCTATATAATTTGTACATTTACTAAGTATTTTTTGTAAAATCGTGTTATGGAATAAAACGTATACGATTAACTGTTCGTCCCGGACATCCACCGTACTCTTTTGCGATGAATATACTCGTGTTTACTACAATTTTGTATTGTTTAGAATATTATAGTATTTTTAAATTATTTACTATTTTATAATATATCAATACGACTATAAAATAAATCCTTAAAGGACCGTTTTGTCTTGACCTCTATTTCCGGACCGCAATAATATCAATGGTTTCTAAAATATGTTCACGTGTATAACGCCAATGCACTAAAACCAGATAAGAATTAAAAATATTGAGAATTCAAAGCATGTTATGCAATTTGGATTGCCTTTGTATTATTATTATGAACAGGCACTACACCCGCTACCTGGAAATACCGTTGAGTAATACCTCATATGGCGGGTCGCCATCGTTTATTAAGACAAACTTTCACATGGTCATATTGGGGTGCCGAACGGACAGTTCCCCTCGGACTACCCCTTCTTCTTCTCTGGTTTTCTTTTGAAAGGCCAGGCCCATAACCACAACACAAATTTGCTTCCACCTGTCTCTATCCTGAGATACTACTTCCACATCTTGTATTCCAAATTTTTCCCAAGACATTTTTACTTTGTCTATCCATCTTTCTTTAGGTCTGCTTAGTGGTCTTTTCCCAAGGGGTTTCCATTTTAATACCGCATTCATTAGGCTATTTGACCTCCATACGTGGCCGGCCCATCCGATTCTTCTATATTGTAGTACTAGTACTATGTTCGGTTTTTTATATAGTTGTTGTAATTGTAATCTAACCTAACCTAATTTCATATTGTTGTGTGATATCATTTCGTTTTTGCACATATATTCTTCTTAATATTCGTCTGTCATAAATCACTATTTTGTCTTCATCTCTTTTAGTCGTTGGCCATGTTTCACAAGCAGATAGAAGAACTGGTCTGATAAATACTTTGTATAGTGTAATTTTTGATTTAATTGATACTTGTTTTGATTTAGGTATGCTCGTTAACCCATAATAGCATTTGTTCACTGCAGTAGTTCTTATATTAATTTCTTTGTAATTATTATTTTTGTATTTGTTGTAACACCCAGATATTTAAAAATATGTACCCTTTCAAAATTAAAATTCTGAACTTCTATATATTCTCCATAATTTTGTCGTCTTGATATTACCATATATTTAGTCTTTGATTCGTTGATTTGTAATCCGATGTCTTTACTGTCTTATTAGTTCCTTAGTGCCTAATATTACTTCTTGTTTATTTGATTCTAATATGATAATATCATCTGCATATGCTAAAATTCGGCATTTTCTTATGTTTTCTTCCAAGATTAAACCATCATACTTGATGATCATACCCTCACACTCTTCGATTTCTTCGAGTTTTAACTTCAAATTCATCCTACATATATTGGTTGAATTTAATTTAACATCTCGTTTTATCCATGGATAGTTTGATCATTTTCACTGTTTTGGACGGTATTCCAAAAGTTATGAGTGCTTTCCATAGCACGTTTTAATTGACTGAGTCATATGCTTGATAATAGTGAACAAACAATAAATCCAAGTCCATGTCGAATTCATAATGTTTCTCAACTAGTTTTATAACCGTGAATATGTGGTCTATGGTGGATTTTCCTTTCATAAAACCACACTGGTAGTCCCCAATAATGTCTTTTGTATACGGCGAAGTCCTGATTAAAATGATACCTGATAATACTTTATACATTGTGTCCAACAGTGATATTCCTCGGTAGATTTGATAGCTTGAAACGTCTCCCTTTTTATACGGACTACCCCTTACAATGATATATTTATACTTAAATTTTAAAGGGGTTATCCGTCGGGGGCCGGTTGGCATAGAGAGTCGACTTAAATGACGACCTGCCTTCTTCTCACAGCTCTCCATCTCACCCGCCGCCAACGAGCGCCAATCCGAAGGAATCGCGCGAGAGGGATCGCGTTCGGCGTTTTGTTTGACGGCCATCACGCTGTGCGAAAATCGCAAGACTGCTTTTAAAAAAACACAAAAATCCAAGTGTTTTAAAAAATATATGGCCAAATATATACCGCAGCTTATTAATTGTTTGAAATATTCATGCGATATTTTACGGTCACAATGGCGCCTTCGTCTTGGTAATAAAATTACTACAAACGATTACACAATAATAATACAAAACATATAATGTTAATATAACATGCTGTGTCGTGATTTAATATCGTGTTAATATAGCACTATCGGAGCGGCAATGTTTTAGTAACGTTTTATTTTATATGCAAAAATTGCATTTTTTCATAATACACCATCGTATTTTCTTGTATCTACAAACTTACCATGATTATTACAGAATTTCGCAAGCTGTGTTACCCGAGGGCACCGAAAAAGCATTTCTCAGAGAGGGCAGGAATGAGATTCAAAATTAAACAATGTTCCGAACCCAAGTATAGCCTAATGGTAGATTAGGTTAACTAATAGTAGGTTGGTGTTTTGTTTTAAAAAATGATAGTAAAAGAAAACTTAAATAATAACTTTCAAAAAATTATAAGCTTATAGCAAAATATTATTATTTAAACTGTTTATAGTACTTTTGTAACAAAGTAATACTAAAGTATAAAAAAAAGTAAAAACAAAATGTCCGGAGATGACGATACGAATCATATATATAATTTTGTTTACATTTTTCTTTTTTATAGTGAACGGATCGATTTATTATGTTAAATGGTTATTTTTAAACATTTAAACAATTAAATAAATATAAAAAACTACTATATTTAAAAATATTTTTTCTTTTTTCATGGATTCTAATTAACCTCATATATTATACGGCATAATACAAATACAATACACATGTATATATTACAGAATTGTCCAATTTTTATGACATTATTTCACAGTTAATTTAAATATTCAATAATAATTCCAAATCATATTATTTAATTAATTATAAGACATACTTTAGGAGTACATTTTGATAATGATCTTTTGGAAAATAATGTAAAGTATCAGGGGAAATAATACTTTTTAAAAAAATATCCTTTTTAGAAAAAAATCATGGGATCGTTAAAAAGATGAGGGTATTAAAAAAAAATAACATATAAGGAAACAATCTGAGTAGAAGAAATTCATTTTCGTGATTTTATTATATTACTTAGTAAAAAAATTATATAATCGTAAAATACTTTATTTTTTATTGTTGTAATAAAATCAGTTAATAATTTATTAAATTTCCCTAACATAGATCGATATATAACAATCAATGTACATTAATAGATTCTAAATTATTATCTATTTCATAACTATATAGATTATCCGTAAGGTATTGAATATAATCGGAAAGTTGCCAAATTATCTGCAAAGCACTTTGTCTATCAAATTGTGTGCTTACGTTTTCAGAATCAAATTCAATATATACATCAGGTTCAGTTTCTGAGTTAAATAACACACCAAGTAAATTGATATTATTCGCAAGAAATTCTTTAAGTTCCAAAAGATTATCGACGTTTTTAGTGTAAATACTTTTAATATAGAGAAGGAACGTAGAAATAATGTCATTCAATGGTCTTGGAAATAAACGTCTAATTTGTGAGTTACAGAATTTGGTCAATTTAGAAGCTAATTCAGTATAAGTCAAATCAGGTATCATAGCATTGGAATTGATTATTTTATTGACAATTAGGTACATCAGATAATACACTGGTGTAATCAAACATTTAGCAATAAACAATTGATAATCTTCCATGTCTTGTAGATCAAATATGTATTTTTTAACACCTATTTGAATTTCATTATATGATTTTGCAACACCATCCCAATACAATTTAAAACCAAAAGATATTATTAACATGGCTCTTTCAAGTAATATACTTTTAAAAAACGATTCATTTATCCATTCTATATAATGTTTACACAAATATATCGATTTCAAAGCAGGCCTTTTGGAATAGTCCATTATATCGTTCGTTATGTTAATATGGTCAACCGTATAATTTAATCCAGGACAGTTACTTTTGATGGAAAGACTGACTAATAAATGTTTGACAATTTGCTGAAATATAATTAATTGTCTTAATCGGTCTATCGACATATCTGCGTTCAAATTGAATAATTCGATGTTGTCCTTGTTATAGATCATGTATAATAATAATCTATCGGCATCAATGTTATTGGGTTCAAGATAGTTTTCGATAAGATCAACAAATGTACGTATGACGGTCTCGAGAATGGAATTGAATTGTTTAACGGAGTTTTTCATTAAGTCGCCTGTTTTGTGTGATATGGCATTTGCCTTTTTAATGGAGTTGTAATAATTAAAGACGGTATGGTCCGATATAGTAACTATTAATTTATTTAATATTAAACACATATTATCTTTATCCTTTGCGACATCATCAAATTGTGTATACAAATATTTATAATTCGTTAAAAGGTATGATATATTAGTAAGGGTAAAATAATTTTTTTCAAAATAAATATTAGAAATATTTGGATGTAATTTTGAGTATATAACCTGCCCTTTTAAGTGTTTAAGACAAGAGTCTAAAGTAGAATCATCACTTAATTCCTTTAATAAATCAAATTGAGAAATGTTTAATTTTTTACTGCCTAATTTTAAAAAATTATCTATATAATCCTTCGAATAAATGTCGTTATAACTTATATAGTATGAAGCTATCAAAAACTTATGTTTAACAAAAATCATATTGTTAATTAAATAAGAAGATTGTTGTTGTGTTTTAAAATTTAATATATATTTATCAAATTTGTTCAATATCATACCCATTAGCTCTTTTCTTTTGGTTAAATCGTTATTATTTATTATATGTTTTAATATTTGTAGTAAATATTGAAATATTATGGTGATGATCTTTTCGTGTATTATTCCTTCGAATTGTAGAATAAAATCGACGTTAAAACTAATACAGATATATTTTTTATAAAAATTTAATATATTATCTTGTTCGTTCCCATTAAACTTGATTATGGCAAGATTACTATCAGGTGGGACACTACAGTTAATCATCCGTAATATATTTTCAGTATTGTCTTCGTGTATTGTTGTTACATTAGAAACATATGAATGTTTTACATGTAATATAAGATCAACTCTATCCGTTAAATCATCCAACTCAATAAAAGAACCTCCGTACACTTCTTCACCTTTATCATTACTATTATCTTGTGAAGGTAAACAATTTTTCATTTTAAATTCATATAGATATTGATTAATTTGAAGAAGTATTTTTTTTATATTGTCCTTAGCTTTCATTACTTCTATTTTATTGGATCTTTCTTCGTAAATATCATACTCCAAGTATAAATACAAAGGTAGCAATATTTTAAGTACATCATGTTTCTTATTTACAAAATTCTTTGTATATGTTATTAATTTTACTAAAGTGGAAACCATTATTTGTAATATTTCCCTTATTGGCATTAATATATATAATTGATAATCAACGTACTCATTTTCTCCATTATATTCTGTATCTAATTTTGACTTCATAATGTTGGTTATATTAAATGAAATATCGCAGTACTCACATGAAACGACACAGTTTAACAAACTTGAAACTTCGTAAACGTTACTTTCTGTGATTAGGTTTAGATTAATGTTTGTAATAACTTCAATTTCATCTGCCTGATTTTTAACCCCTCCTCTGAGGTTCATAAAATAATCATTAAGTGACATCATCCGCTCACCATTGAAATATACACGTTTTGAAAGAATTCTTATATTTCGTTTTTGTATGGCTCGAATCGCTTCTCCTATCTCACTTGCCGCTTGGTGTGCTGCCGTAGAACTTAAAACATACTGAGTATAACTCAAAATAAAAAGCATGTAAAAATAAATTAAACGCTTCATTATGAAGACAAAACTGTATTAATTGAAATGTATATGGTTTTGCTGTAATATTTATGTGAGACTTTTTTAAGTCGACGTTATTGCTTTGTGTGTAACTGACTAATAAACCTAATTTTTTTAACTTCCTTGGCGGTCTTGTTTTATTATATGCTTCTGTAATTTACATTGTTATTTAATATTTTAGGTACTCTACGTTTGCGTAGCTGCAAGGTAGTAAGTATTAATTTGAATACACTTTATATTTACGGTTTTTCACAAGCCGTTTTACCCAATTGCGCAAATAATGCATTATTAAATGAGCGGATGGTAGTCGCAAAATTTTACAATGCCCGGAACACACGTATACCATAACGGTACAATGTCGGTATTTATTTTAAAAAATGATGGTAAATGATGTACATAAACTGTATTTTTCAAAATGATTTTAGCTTTAAGCTAGACATTAAAATTTAAACATTATAAAGTATTTATGATTCACAGTCACACTATTGTATAAAAAAAAGTAAAAACAATTTGTACTGTGATGATGATACGAATCATTTATTTATTTTTTATAACATTTTGCTGTTATGTTGTAAACGTATCGGTTATTTATGTTAAATGTTTAACTGTAATCATTCAAATAAAAATATATAAACTCTACAATTAATAATATATATTTTTTTTTTATTAATTTCAATAAAGCTCATATATTATATAGTAAAATAAAAATACAATATACATGTTTATGTTAAAGAGATTTCCTATTTCAATGATAATTTTAATGTAATATTATTTCACAGTTGATAATTATTACCCTTAATATAATTAATACTAATATTATTTAATTGATTAATTATTATTCATACTTTACGATTACATTTTGATAATGATTTAATGGAATATAAGATATGGCATGGGAAATAGAATATATAATAGACAAATTATTCTTCGCGAATAAAACAGTCAAAGTAAAATCATGGATCGTATAATAAAGTAGTGCATTAGGAATAAAAAACTTTCTCGTTACCAGAAATTTATAATCTTAATCATTCAAATTAACTTTAACATAATATAATCATAAAATTATTTATTTTACATTTTTGTTATAAAATCAGATAACAGTTTAATGTACTAACCTTCTTAACATAGATCTATGTAACACTAAACTACACCATTAGACTCAATAAGCCAGCCATGTTCTAGCTTGCTCAATATTTTCGTAGCGGCGAGTATAGTTGTGTATATACTAGTTTATGACTATGTATAAGATATGCATATTTAAGCAATATATCGAAGACTGGGTCATTTAACAATTTTGTTTATCTTATTAGGTAAAATTTTGTGAAATTCATTTTTTATTTAACCTTTTTATGTTTAAAGTTAATTTATAAAAAAAGATGAAAATCAAAACTTGCCGTTTTCTTAGCAATCAACATATCTTATTTAGATGATGTCCTTTAGATTATTTTTTTTTGTGGTTGTTTATGAAGGGTCTGTACCGCTTATCTGACAAAAATTTGTTTGCTTTAAAATCTGTACTTTCTTCTTCTCCGGTTTTTAAAGTCCATTGCGGCCCATTACCGCAACGCAAATTTGCTTCCACCTGTCTCTATCCTGAGCTACTACTTCCATATCTTGTATTCCAAATTCATCCCAAGTATTTTTTACTTTGTTTATCCATCTTAGTTTTGGTGTGCCTAGTGGTCTTTTCCCAAGGGGTTTCCATTTTAATACCGCTTTCATTAGGCTATTTGACCTCCATACGTGACCGGCCCATCCGATTCTTCTATATTGTAGTACTAGTACTATGTTCGGTTTTTTATATAGTTGTTGTAATTCTATGTTGCTTCTACTTTCATATTGTTGTGTGATATTATTTCGTTATGGCCCATATATTCTTCTTAATATTCGTCTTTCAAAGATCGCTATTTTGTCTTCATCTCCTTTGGTCGTTGGCCATGTTTCTGTACTATATTAATAGATTTGACATCTGTTCCATAAGGCATGTTCGCGTTCTTACCAAAATCAACAGGCGACGTCAACGGTACAGCTACGCGACTGTAGTTGCGACGCTTTATGTTCTCACCTGGAAAAACTTAAATGCAAATGTAACATATAAAATGTTAAAAATCTCGTCAATCGATGAGGATATGCTTGTAGTTTTCATGTATTTGAGACAAAAAATTAGAATATTGTCTTATTCGTATTATTTACTTTACATTAATTAAAGTTCATACATACCATAAAGAGAATTAGACCAATAGTCGTCTAAATTTCATAGAATTTATAGTATGATTGTTGAAACTTTTCAAGAATTTATAGAAATAATGATTTTCACAATTAAAAAAATATATACAAACTACCGAAATGCAGTGTCAGTAAAAAAATGGCGCCTCATTACGACATCTATCGCCTATGCCTAACACAAATGTTGGTGTTTTAAAGTTTTTATTTTTTATTAATGTCGTTAATTTCCGGTATTTATTTAATGTAATAACAGCAGTGGCTTTTCCTGGTTAAAAAAAATGTTATAAACAGTGGTGAATTTTAAATATAAAAAGTTACTTTTTTATTTTCCGAATATTGTTCAAAATTAATAATATCGTTTTCAAATTACATAATAATGAAATAAGAAATTAAGTTTAAGTTATTATAATATATGTATATTATTTATGTTTGCATACAGTCTTCAAAAAAATAAAAAACTCTTTTATTTATATTTTTGTAAATACTGTTGACAAAGAACATAACACAGAACATGTTTACGTATCCCCCAGAGCTAATAATCATTACCGCCCCTATTCCTGCAATTTAAGTCTATAATTATAGCGTTAATTATTAAAATAATGGTGTACAATTTATATATAAAAATACAGTAATGTATAACATGAAAAAAAAAAAAAAAATACGTTACTCATATATACTTTAAAAATCCAAAATATTTGTGATTTTTAACTTTGGTCATGACAAAATTTAAAATAACAATAACGACAACACAGATCAGCGACACGCAATCGACGAATGCTTATACATAAAACTAATAATTATAATTGTATTTTAAACGAGACGTGAATAATTTTTTTATTATAACCGTTAAAAACTATTTATTTTACTTAATTGTTAAATTATATAGCTTACAAATGTAAAGACTAACTGTACAATGCATTGATTTAGATCGTCAATATCCATTTATTATTACACATTACTGCCTGAGTACTATACTTTATCAGAAACGAAAAGAACCCGTTTCGGAACCAGAACCTCGCCAGATGCCAAAATGAAGTATTTCTGAAATCGGAACATAATCCGAACCGATTCATTTAAATACTTTATAGAAACCGTAACCGATATTTGTAGGGTATATGTTTTTACGATTTATTTCCAATATTTTATTTATTTTTATTTAAAACTGTATTTGTATAGTTTCGTAATTGGTAATTGGTATAGTAAACAAATGTATAGCCCACGTATAGCCTAATAATAGGTCAGGTTAACTAATGGTAGGTTGGTGTTTATTTAAAAAATTGATAGTATAAGATAACTTAAATAATCATAAATAATAACTTTAATAACAAGTTTAATAACAAATAAAAATACAATACACATGTAAATTTTACAGAATTGTACAATTTTTATGACATTATTTCAAAGTTAATTTAAATATTCAATAATAATTCCAAATCATATTATTTAATTAATTATAAGACATACTTTAGGAGTACATTTTGATAATGATCTTTTGGAAAATAATGTAAAGTATCAGGGATAATAATAGTTTTTTAAAAAATATCCTTTTTAGAAAAAAATCATGGGATCGTTAAAAAGATGAGGGTATTAAAAAAAAATAACATATAAGGAAACAATCTGAGTAGAAGAAATTAATTTTCGTTATTCAATTATATTACTTAGCAATAACATTATATAATCAGTAAATAGTTTATATATACTTATATATATACGTATATGTACAATATATACTTATGAATCTACACCAATAGATTTTAAATTATTATCTATTTCATAAGTACTAAGATTAGTCATAAGGTTATAAATATAATCAGAAAGTTGCCAAATAATCTCCACAGCACTTTCTTTATCAAATTGTGTGCTCACGTTTTCAGAATCAAATTCAATATATACATCAGGTCTAGTTTCTGAGTTAAATAACACACCAAGTGAATTGATATTATTCGCAAGAAATTCTTTAAGTTCCAAAAGATTATCGACGTTTTTAGTGTTAATACTTTTAATATTGAGAAGGAACGTAGAAATAATGTCATTCAATGGTCTTGGAAATAAACGTCTAATTTGTGAGTTACAGAATTTGTTCAATTTTGAAGCTAATTCAGTATAAGCCAAATCAGGTATCATAGCATTGGAAATTTTATTGACAATATGGTACATCATATAATACACTGGTGTAATCAACCATTTAACCATAAACAATTGAAAATCTTCCATGTTTTGTAGATCAAATATGTATTTTTTTACACCTATTTGAATTTCTTCATATGATTTTGCAACACCATCCCAATACAATTTAAAACCAAAAGATTTTTTTAACATGGCTCCTTCAAGTAATATTTTTTTAAAAAACGATGTATTTATCCATTCCATATAATGTTTACACAAATATATCGATTTCAAAGCAGGCCTTTTTGAATAGTCCATTGTATCATTCGATATGCTAATATGGTCAACCGTATAATTTATTCCAGGACAGTCACTTTTGTTGGAAAGACTTACTAATAAATTTTTGATAATTTGCTGAAATATAATTAATTGTCTTATGCGGTCTATCGACATAGCTGCGTTCAAATTGAATAATTCGATATTGTCCTTGTTATAGATCATGTATAATAATAACCTATCGGCATCAATGTTATTGGGTTCAAGATAGTTTTCGATTAGATCAACAAATGTACGTATGACGGTCTCAAGAATGGAATTGAATTGTTTAACGGAGTTTTTCATTAATTCCCCTTGGTTTAGTGATATGTCATTTGCATTTTTAAAGTAGTTGTAATAATTAAAGACGGTATTGTCTGACATAGTAACTATCAATTTATTTAATATTAAGCACATATTATCTTTATCTTTTTCGACATCATCAAATTTTGTATACAAATATTTATAATTCGTTAGTAGGTATGATATATTAGTACGTGTAAAAAATGTTTTTTCGCAATAAATATCAGAAATATTTGGATGTAATTTTGAGTATATAACCTGCCCATTTAAGTGTTTAAGACAAGAGTCTAAAGTCGAATCATCTCTTAATTCCTTTAATAAATTAAATTGAGGAATGTTTAAATGTGTACTTCCATATTTTAAAAACCCATCTATATATTTCTTTGAATAATTTTCATCATTGTTTATATAATATGAAACTATCAAAAATTTACGTTTAACATAAATTATATTGTTTATTAAATAAGAGGATTGTTGTTGTTCATTAAAATTTAAAATATATTTATCAAGTTTGTTTAATAGCATACCCATTAGCTCTTTTCTTTTGGTTAAATCGTTATTATTTATTATATGTTTTAATATTTGTAGTAAATATTGAAATATTATGATGACGATCTTATCTTGTATTATGCCTTCAAAATGTAGAATAAGTTTAACGTCAAAACTTTTATTTATATATTTAGTATAAATATCTAATATATTACTTTTTTTCTTACCATCAAACTTGATTATGGCAAGATCACTATCAGCAGTTATAATACAGTGAAACATTTGTACTATATTTTCAGTATTCTGCTTGTCTACTGTTGATATATTAGAATTAAACGTATTTTGTACATGTAATATAAGATCGACTCGTGGTTTTAATTCATCTAACTTAAGACAAGGCATTTTAAACACAATTTTATCTTTATCATAAGTATAATTTTTTGAAAAGAAGCAATTTTTTATTTTGAATTCATATAGATTTTGATCAATTTGAAGAACTATTTTTTTTATATCGTTTTTACGATTTTCTACTGTCCTATTAACAAATAATTTATCCTTAATGTCATTCTCCAAGAATAAATACAATGGTAGCAAGATTTTCAATACGTGGTGTTTTTTGTCTACAAAATTCTTTGTATATGTTATTAATTTTACTAAAGTGGAAACCATTATTTGTAATATATCCATTACTGGCATTAATATATTTAATTGATAATCAACGTACTCATTTAATTCCTTATATTCTGTATCTAATTTTGACTTCATAATGTTGGTTATATTAAATAAAATATCGCAGTACTCACATGAAAGGACACAATTCAACAAACTTGAGACTTCGTAAACGTTTCTTTCTGTGATTAGGTTTAGATCATTGTTTGTAATAACTTCAATTTCATCTGCCTGATTTTTAACCCCTCCTCTGAGGTTTATGAAATAATCATTAAGTGACATAATCTGTTCATCATTGAAATATACACGTTTTGTAAGAATTCTAATGTTTCGTTTTTGTAGGTCTAAAATGATTTCTCGTATCTCATTTGCCGCTTGTTGTGCTGCCGTAGAACTTAAAACATACTGAGTATAACACAAAATAATAAGCATGTAAAAATGTATTAAACGCTTCATTATGAAGACAAAACTTTATTGATTTAAATGTAAATGGTTTTGAGGTAAAATTTACTTGATACGTTTTCAAGTAAGCGTTAATTCTTTGTGTGTACCTGACAAGAGCGACTAAACATAATTTGATTAACTTCCTTGGCGTCCTAGTTATATAATATGCTTTTGTAATGTACATTGTTATTTAATGCATTAGGTACTTAACGATTGCGTAGCTGTGAATATGGATTTGTATACACTATACACATACGGTTTTTTGTAGGCCGTCTTATCCAATTGCGCAAATAAGACATTACTTAATAAGCGGCATTGGGTCGCAATATAAAATAATGTTCCGAACACACGTATAGCCTAATGGTAAAATTTTGGTGTTTATTATAAAAATAATGTAATAGATAACCTAAATAATAATAAATAATAACTTTCCTAAAAATTTTAAGCTTATAGCAAGATATTATTATTTAAACTGTATATAGTATTTATGTTTCAAATAACACTAAGGTATAAAAAAAAGTAAATACAAAATGTCCTGAGATGACGTTACAAATCATAAATATTTATTTTTAATTATATTTTTCTGGTTTATAGTGAACGGATCTATAATATAGTATAGTATTATAGTATCTATAATATAGGATCGATTTCCTATATTAAAAGTTTAATATTAAACATTTAAATAAAACTAATAAAACTACTATATTTAATAATATTTTTTTTTTTTATGTATTTCAATTAACCTCATAAATTATACAGTATAATAAAAGAACAATACACAACTATATTTTACTGAATTGTCCAATCTTAATGATAATATTTCACAGGTTATCCAATTACTCTAATATAATTAAAAATCACATTATTAAATTAATTAATTATAAGTCATACTTTAGGATTACATTGTGATAATGATCTATTAGAATATAATTTAAAGTATCGGGGTAATAATACATTTTATAAAATTATTGTTTGAGAAAAAAATCATCCGATCATTAAAACGATGAGGGTATTAAAAAAAATAACATTTGAGAGAACAATATCCTTACAATAAATGTATTTTCGTTTTCAATTATAATACATAGCAATAACATTATAAAATCGGAAATAATTTATTCATTATCGTTGTTTAAAATCAGATAATAATTTATTGTACTTCCCTAACATAGATCTATATATACATATGAATATACACCAATAGATTTTAAATTATTAACTATTTCATAACTATTAAGATTATCCGTAAGGTATTGAATATAATGGGAAAGTTGAAAAATAATCTGCACAACACTTTCTTTATCAAATTGTGTGCTTACGTTTTCAGAATCAAATTCAATATATACATCAGGTCGAGTTTCTGAGTTAAATAACACACCAAGTGAATTGATATTATTCGCAAGAAATTCTTTAAGTTCCGATAGATTATCGATGTTTTCAGTGTTAATACTTTTAATATAGAGAAGGAACGTAGAAATAATGATATTCAATGGTCTTAGAAATAAACTTTTAAATTGTGAGTTACGGAATAGCAGATGAGTATGAGCTAATTGAAGATAATTATAATCAGATATCATAGCATTGGAACTGATAATTTTATTGATAATATGGTACATCAGATAATACACTGGTGTAGTCAACCATTTAACCATAAACATTTGATAATCTTCCATGTCTTGTAGATCAAATATGTATTTTTTAACACCTATTTGAATTTCTTTATATGATTTTGCAACACCATCCCAACACAATTTATAACCAAAAGATATTTTCAACATGGCTCCTTCAAGTAATATTCTTTTAAAAAACGATGAATTTATCCATTCCATATAATGTTTACACAAATATATCGATTTCAAAGCAGGCCTTTTTGAATAGTCCATTGTATCATTTGATATGTTAATATAGTCAACCGTATAATTTATTCCAGGACAGTCACTTTTGTTGGAAAGACTTTCTAATGAATTTTTGACAATTTCCTGAAATATAATTAATTGTCTTATTCGGTCCATCGACATATCTGCGTTCAAATTAAATAATTCGATATTGTCCTTGTTATAGATCATGTTTAATAATAATCTATCGGCATCAATGTTATTGGGTTCAAGATAGTTTTCGATTAGATCAACAAATGTACGTATGACGGTCTCGAGAATGAAATTGAATGACTTAATGGAGTTTTTCATTAATTCGCCTTGGTTTAGTGATATGTCATTTGCATTTTTAATGGAGTTGTAATAATTAAAGACGGTATCGTCCGACATGGTAACTATTAATTTATTTAATATTAAACACTTATTATCTTTATCCTTTGCGACATCATCAAATTGTGTATACAAATATTTATAATTCGTTAGAAGGTCTGAAATATTAGTATGTGCAAAAAATGATTTTTTGAAATAAATATTTGAAATATTTGGATGTAATTTTGAGTATTTAACCTGCCCTTTTAAGTGTTTAAGACAAGAGTCTAAAGTTGAATTATCACTTATTTCCTTTAATAAATCAAATTGTGAAATGTTATAATCTGGATTTATTAATGATAAAAATTGTTCTATATAGTCAGTCGAAATGTTATTTTCAATATCTGTATAGTATGAAGCTATCAAAAACTTACGTTTAACAAAAATCATATTGTTTATTAAATAAGATGATTGTTGTTGTTTTTTAAAATTTAATATATATTTATCAAGTTTGCTCAATAGCATACCCATTAGCTCTTTTCTTTTGGTTAAATCGTTATAAGTTATTATATGTTTTAATATTTGTAGTAAATTTTGAAATATTATGATGATGATCTTTTCGTGTATTATTCTTTCGAATTTTAGTATATTTTTGACGTTAAAACTATTATAGATATAGTTTGTATATATACTTAATATATTATCTTTAAATGTTACCATTAAACTTGATTATGGCAAGATCACTATAAGCTGGGACACTACAGTTAATCATTTGTACTATATTTTTAGTGTTCTCTTGGTCTATTGTTGATACTTTTAAATCAGAAGAATTTTGTACATGTAATATAAGATCGACTCTATGTATTAAATCATCCAACTCAAAATTGGTACCTACAGAGGTATAATCTTGAAAAGTTATACAATTTTTTATTTTGAATTCATATAGATATTGATTAATTTGAAGAAGTATTTTTTTTATATCGTTCTTAGCATTCTCATCTTTTATACTATTGGATTTTTCTTTGTTAATATCATACTCCAAGTATAAATACAATGATAGCAATATTTTAAGTACATCATGTTTCTTATTTTCGAAATTCTTTCTATATGTTATTAATTTTACTAAAGTGGAAACCATTATTTGTAACATTTCCATTACTGGTTTTAATATGTTTATTTGATAATACACGTACTCATTTAATTCCTTATATTCTGTATCTAATTTTGACTTCATAATGTTGGTTATATTAAATAAAATATCGCAGTACTCACATGAAACGACACAGTTTAACAAACTTGAGACTTCGTAAACGTTACTTTCTGTGATTAGGTTTAGATCAATGTTTGTAATAACTTCAATTTCATCTGCCTGATTTTTAACCCCTCCTCTGAAGTTTATGAAATAATCATTAAGTGACATAATCTGTTCATCATTGAAATATACACGTTTTGTAAGAATTCCGATATTTCGATTTTGTATGTCTCGAATTGCTTCTCGTATCTCACTTGTCGCTTGGTGTGTTGCCGTGGAACATAAAACATATTGAGTATAACTCAAAATAATAAGCATGTAAAAATAAATTAAACGCCTCATTATGAAGACAAAACTATATTAATTGAAATGTATATGGTTTTGCTGTAAAATTTACGTGATTCGATTTCAGGTATGCGTTAATGCTTTGTGTGTACCTGACAAGTACGACTAAAATTAATTTTTTTAACTTCCTTGGAGGTCTTGTTTTATTATATGCTTCTGTAATTTACATTGTTATTTAATATTTTAGGTACTCTACGTTTGCGTAGCTGCATGGTAGTAAGTATGATTTTGAATACACTATATGTTAACGGTTTTTCGCAAGCCGTTTTACCCAATTGCGCAAATAATGCATTATACGATGGTGTTCGCAAAATTATAAAAGCCCGGAACACACGTATTGCATAACGGTACAATGTCGGTATTTATTTTAAAAAATGATGGTTAAAGATATACCTTAACTGTATTTTTCAAAATGATTTTAGCTTTAAGCTAGACATAATTATTTAAACATTATAAAGTATTTATGGTTCACATTAACACTATAGTATAAAATAAAATAAAAACAATATGTACTGTGATGATGATACGAATCATTTATTTATTTTTTATAACATTTTTCTGTTATGTTGTAAACGTATCGGTTATTTATGTTAAATGTTTAACTGTAATCATTCAAATAAAAATATATAAAATCTACAATTAATAATACATATTTTTTTTTATTAATTTCAATAAAGCTCATATTTTATATAGTATAATAATAATACAATATACATGTTTATTAAAAAGAGATTTCCTATTTCAATGATAATTTTAATGTAATATTATTTCACAGTTGATAATTATTACCCTTAATATAATTAATACTAATATTATTTAATTGATTAATTATAATTCATACTTTACGATTTCATTTTGATAATGATTTAATGGAATATAAGATATGGCATGGAAAATAGAATACATAATAGACAAATTAACTTTGTGAATAAAATAGTCAAAGTAAAATCATGGATTGTATAATAAAGTAGTGCATTAGGAATAAAAAACTTTCTCGTTACCAGAAATTTATAATCTTAATCATTCAACTTAACTTTAACATAATATAATCATAAAATTATTTATTTTACATTTTTGTTATAAAATCAGATAACAGTTTAATGTACTAACCTTCCTAACATAGATCTATGTAACACTAAACTACACCATTAGACTCAATAAGCCAGCCATGTTATAGCTTGCTCAATATTTTCGTAGCGGTGAGTATAGTTGTGTATATACTAGTTTATGATTATGTATAAGATATGCATATTTAAGCAATATATCGAAGACTGGGTCATTTAACAATTTTGTTTATCTTATTAGGTAAAATTTTGTGAAATTCATTTTTTATTTAACCTTTTTATGTTTTAAGTTTATTTATAAAAAAAGATGAAAATCAAAACTTGCCTTTTTCTTAGCAATCAACATATCTTATTTCGATGATGTCTATAAAGTTATTATTTTTTATTATTTAGGTTATCTATTACCATTATTTTTATAATAAACACCAAAATTTTACCATCAGGCTATACGTGTGTTCGGAACATTATTTTATATTGCCACCCAATGCCGCTTTTTAAGTAATGTCTTATTTGCGCAATTGGATAAGACGGCTTACACAAAACCGTATGTGTATAGTGTATACAAATCCATATTCACAGCTACGCAATCGTTAAGTACCTAATGTATTAAATAACAATGTAAATTACAGAAGCATATTATATAACTAGGACGCCAGGGATGTTAAACAAATTAAGTTTAGTCGCTCTTGTCAGGTACACACAAAGAAAAAACGCTTACTTGAAAACGTACCAAGTTAATTTTACCTCAAAACCATATACATTTCAATTAATATAGTTTTGTCTTCATAATGAAGCGTTTAATACATTTTTACATGCTTATTATATTGTGTTATACTCAAAATGTTTTAAGTTCTACGGCAACGCACAAAGCGGCAAATGAATTACGAGAAATCATTTTAGACCTACAAAAACGAAACATTAGAATTCTTACAAAACGTGTATATTTCAATGATGAACAGATGATGTCACTTAATGATTATTTCATGAACCTCAGAGGAGGTGTTAAAAATCAGGCAGATGAAATTGAAGTTATTACAAACAATGATCTAAACCTAATCACAGAAAGAAACGTTTACGAAGTCTCAAGTTTGTTGAATTGTGTCCTTTCATGTGAGTACTGCGATATTTCATTTAATATAACCAACATTATGAAGTCAAAATTAGATACAGAATATAAGGAATTAAATGAGTACGTTGATTATCAATTAAATATATTAATGCCAGTAATGGAAATATTACAAATAATGGTTTCCACTTTAGTAAAATTAATAACATATACAAAGAATTTTGTAGACAAAAAACACCACGTATTGAAAATCTTGCTACCATTGTATTTATTCTTGGAGAATGATATTAAGGATAAATTATTTGTTAATAGGACAGTAGAAAATCGTAAAAACGATATAAAAAAAATAGTTCTTCAAATTGATCAAAATCTATATGAATTCAAAATTAAAAATTGCTTCTTTTCAAAAAATTATTCTTATGATAAAGATAAAATTGTGTTTAGAATGCCTTGTCTTAAGTCAGATGAATTAAAACCACGAGTCGATCTTATATTACATGTACAAAATACGTTTAATTCTAATATATCAACAGTAGACAAACAGAATACTGAAAATATAGTACAAATGATTAACTGTATTATAACTGCTGATAGTGCTCTTGCCATAATCAAGTTTGATGGTAAAAAAAAAAGTAATATATTAGATTTTTATACTAAATATATAAATAAAAGTTTTGACGTTAAACTTATTCTACATTTTGAAGGCATAATACAAGATAAGATCGTCATCATAATATATCGATATTTACTACAAATATTAAAACATATAATAAATTATAACGATTTGACCAAAAAAAAAGAGCTAATGGGTATGCTATTAAACAAACTTGATAAATATATTTTAAATTTTAAAGAACAACAACAATCCTCTTTTTTAATAAACAATATAATTTATATTAAACGTAAATTTTTGATAGTTTCATATTATATAAATAATGTTGAAAATTATTCAAAGAAATATATAGATGGGTTTTTAATATTTGGAAGTACACATTTAAACATTCCTCAATTTGATTTATTAAAGGAATTAAGTGATGATTCAACTTTAGACTCTTGTCTTAAACACTTAAAAGGGCAGGTTATATACTCAAAATTACATCCAAATATTTCTGATATTTATTGCGAAAAAACATTTTTTACACGTACTAATATATCATACCTACTAACGAATTATAAATATTTGTATACAAAATTTGATGATGTAGGAAAGGATAAAGATAATATGTGTTTAATATTAAATAAATTAATAGTTACCATGTCGGACGATACCGTCTTTAATTACAATTCTATTAAAAATACAAATGACATATCACTAAACCAAGGTGAATTAATGAAAAACTCCGTTAAACAATTCAATTCTATTCTCGAGACCGTCATACGTACATTTGTTGATCTAATCGAAAACTATCTTGAACCCAATAACATTGATGCCGATAGATTATTATTATACATGATCTATAACAAGGACAATATCGAATTATTTAATTTGAACGCAGATATGTCGATGGTCCGAATAAGACAATTAATTATATTTCAGCAAATTGTCAAAAATTCATTAGAATGTCTTTCCAACAAAAGTGACTGTCCTGGAATAAATTATACGGTTGACCATATTAACATATCGAATGATACAATGGACTATTCAAAAAGGCCTGCTTTGAAATCGATATATTTGTGTAAACATTATATGGAATGGATAAATGCATCGTTTTTTAAAAGAATATTACTTGAAGAAGCCATGTTGAAAATATCTTTTGGTTATAAATTGTATTGGGATGGTGTTGCAAAATCATATAAAGAAATTCAAATAGGTGTTAAAAAATACATTTTTGATCTACAAGACATGGAAGATTATCAAATGTTTATGGTTAAATGGTTGACTACACCAGTGTATTATCTGATGTACCATATTATCAATAAAATTATCAGTTCCAATGTTCAATCTTCTCATTTGAATTATCAAGAACTAGCTTCCAATTTGACCAAATTTTGTAACTCAAAAATTAGACGTTTATTTCCAAGACCATTAAATGACATAATTTCTACGTTTCTTCTCTATATTAAAAGTATTAACACTGAAAACGTCGATAATCTTTTGGAACTTAAAGAATTTCTTGCGAATAATATCAATTTACTTGGTGTGTTATTTAACTCAGAAACTCGACCTGATGTATATATTGAATTTGATTCTGAAAACGTAAGCACACAATTTGATAAAGAAAGTGTTGTGCAGATTATTTGGCAACTTTCCAATTATATTCATAACCTTATGAATAATCTTAGTACTTATGCAATAGATAATAGTTTTATGTCTATTGGTGTACATTGATAGTAATATATAGATCTATTTAAGGGAAATACAATCAACTATCAACTGATTTTATTACAACAATGAAAAATAAACTATTTTCCGATTATATAATTTTATTGCTAAGTAATATAATAAAATAACGAAAATGAATTTCTTCTACTCAGATTGTTTCCTTATATGTTATTTTTTTTTAATACCCTCATCTTTTTAACGATCCCATGATTTTTTTCTAAAAAGGATATTTTTTAAAAAAGTATTATTTTCCCTGATACTTTACATTATTTTCCAAAAGATCATTATCAAAATATACTCCTAAAGTATGTCTCGTAATTAATTAAATAATATGATTTGGAATTATTATTGAATATTTAAATTAACTTTGGAATAATGTCCTAAAAATTGGACAATTCTGTTAAATTTACATGTGTATTGTATTTTTATTATACTGTATAATATATGGCGTTAATTAGAATCTATGAAAAAAGAAAAAATATTTTTAAATATAGTAGTTTTTTTATATTTATTTAATTGTTTAAATGTTTAAAAGTAAACATTTAACATAATAAATCGATCCGTTCACTACAAAAAAGAAAAATGATATCAAAATTATATATATGATTCGTATCATTATCTCAGGACATTTTGTTTTTACTTTATTTTATGCTTTAGTGTTACTTTGTTACAAAAGTACTATATACAATTTAAATAATAATATTTTGCTTTAAGCTTATAATTTTTTGAAAGTTATTATTTATTATTATTTAAGTTATCTTTTACTATCATTTTTTAAAATAAACACCAACCTTTTTTTTTTTTTTTTTTTTTTTTTGTGGCATCGATGACGGGCCGGGGACTGGCCTTGCGGAAATGCTACTGGCCCGCCACCATCATTTATTAAATAAAATGAAAAACACGAAATAATTACATACACACCATAAAATCCCCTTTTCCTCTTCGCGGGGCGGGCTCACATTATTTAAACTTATGAAATAAATATTTACAAAACACCTTATAAACTAAAAATATATATTCTTTTTTTTTTTTTTTTTTTAATTTTAAAAAATAAAAAACAAACTATTAAATCTTAAACTACTAAAAAAATATAAATGCATTCATCTATCTATATACACTGGCTACTGCCGTCGACGCTGTCGCCGACGCTGTCGCCGACGCTCCGGCGGTGCTCCTGCTGCTGCCTCTGCTGCTGCTGCCGCTGCTGCTGGTGCTGCTGCTGCCGCTGCCGCCGCCGCTCTGGCCGCCTCCCACCGACGCTCCTCCTCCCTCTTCGCCCCCATGACGGAGATTGCAAAGGCCCTGACGGCTGACCATGCTTCGGTACTGCTGAGCATGGCCGGTCCAAGCCCTTCCGGAGAGATGCTGCCCAACACCGCGACCAGCGCTGCACATTCGGTGTTCCAAGCCGGGCAGTCTAGAAGGGTGTGGGCCGCATCGTCCACCTCCGATGTGCAATGGGCGCAGTGGGGGGCGTCGCGCTTGTCGATCCTATGCAGGAAGCTAGCAAAGCACCCGTGTCCGGTGAGGAGCTGGGTAAGGTGATAGTCCAGCTCGCCCCGTGACCTTGTGGCCCAAATCGCAACAGGACCGATCACCCTACGGGTCCACTCACCCCTGGTACCCGCGCTATGCCGCTCCTGCCACTGCACGAGGGTCGCGGACCTTCTCTGTGCAGCGGTTTCGACGCGAATGTCGCCGCCGTCGCCACCGCGCCGGCTCCAGTAAGCTTTGCGCCTCTCTATCGCGAGCAGGTCGATCGGAGGAGGACCCGCGATCAACAACGCCGCGTCATGGGAGACCGTCCTGTAGGACATGGAAACCCTCAACGCTGCGCGCCGCTGAACGCAGAGCATCTCTTTCACGACTCTGGTCGCGTAGGGAACCGCGGAGCCCCACACCGGAGATCCATACAGCATTACCGAAGTGGCCACCCCGGCGTACAACCTCCTCCTGGGCTACTTGGGACCCCCCACGTTGGGCATCAGCCGCGCTAGGGCGGCGAGTACCCCGCGGGCCTTGTCAGCGGCGCCCGTGATGTGCGCCTTGAATACTAGGGTGTCGTCGAACAACACGCCTAGATATCTCATCGTCCTCGAGAGAGCCACCGGCTCCCCCTCCAGTGTAATTTGGGGAACCCTGTCCTTGTATTTGCGCTTGAACATGATGGCCTGGGTCTTGTTGACGGCGAGCCGAAGCCTGAGTCCCCGTATCTTTTCGGCCACCAGGTTCAAGACGTAATTGACTTTTCCCTCGACTCCCTCGGAGGTATCGCTCTTGCCGATGACAAGCGTGTCGTCGGCGAACCCTATTATCCTGACTCCGTGTGGCACTGCAACCCGTAGCACGGCGTCATAGGTGAGGTTCCAAAGGAACGGCCCAAGCACCGAGCCCTGGGGTACCCCACAAGTGACATCCACGTTCACGGGACTCTCTAGGCAGTTAATGGTTACCCCCCTGTCGTGGAAGTACGACGCCATTAACTGCCTAATATAAGGTGGAACGTCCCACGCCCCGAGCGCGTCTAACACGTGCTCCCAACCCACACTGTTAAACGCGTTGCGGATGTCCAGGGAGACCGCCACGCACATCTCCATGTGGTTCACGGCGTTGAGGGCAAACTCCCGGACTTTTATCCCGGCGTCGTCCGCGGATTTCCCGGTTCTGAACCTAAACTGGGCCCTTGAGAGGCCGCCCTTGAGTAATAAACAACAACCTACCATTAGATAACCTAACCTATTATTAGGCTATACGTGGCCTTTACATTTGTTTACTATACCAATTACCAATTACCGACTATACAAAAACAGTTTTAAATAAAAATAAAGAAATTATTGGAAATAAATCGTAAAAACATATACCCTACAAATATCGGTTACGGTTTCTATAAAGTATTTAAATGAATCGGTTCGGATTATGTTCCGATTTCAGAAATACTTCATTTTGGCATCTGGCGAGGTTCTGGTTCCGAAACGGGTTCTTTTCGTTTTTGATAAAGTATAGTACTCAGGCAGTAATGTGTAATAATAAATGGATATTGACGATCTAAATCAATGCATTGTACAGTTAGTCTTTACATTTGTAAGCTATATAATTTAACAATTAAGTAAAATAAATAGTTTTTAACGGTTATAATAAAAAAATTTTTCACGTCTCGTTTAAAATACAATTATTATTATTAGTTTTTTATATAAGTATTCGTCGATTGCGTGTCGCTGATCTGTGGTGTCGTTATTGTTATTTTAAATTTTGTCATGACCAAAGTTAAAAATCACAAATATTTTGGATTTTTAAAATATATATGAGTAACGTTTTTTTTTTTTTTTTCATGTTATACATTACTGTATTTTTATATATATATTGTACACCATTATTTTAATAATTAACGCTTTAATTATAGACTTAAATTGCAGGAATAGGTGCGGTAATGATTATTAGCTCTGGGGGATACGTAAACATGTTCTGTGTTATGTTCTTTGTCAACAGTATTTACAAAAATATAAATAATAGAGTTTTTTATTTTTTTGAAGACTGTATGCAAACATAAATAATATACATATATTATAATAACTTAAACTTAATTTCTTATTTCATTATTATGTAATTTGAAAACGATATTATTAATTTTGAACAATATTCAGAAAATAAAAAAGAAACTTTTTATATTTAAAATTCACCACTGTTTATAACATTTATTTTAGCTAGGAAAAGCCACCGCTGTTATTACATTAAATAAATAACGGAAATTAACGACATTAATAAAAAAAAAAAACTTTAAAACACAAATATTTGTGTTAGGCATAGGCGATAGATGTCGTAATGAGGCGCCATTTTTTTACTGACACTGCATTTCGGTAGTTTGTATATATTTTTTTAATTGTGAACATCATTAATTCTATAAATTCTTGAAAAGTTTCAACAATCATACTATAAATTCTATGAAATTTAGACGACTATTGGTCTAATTCTCTTTATGGTATGTATTAACTTTATATATGGGCCATAACGAAATAATATCACACAACAATATGAAAGTAGAAGCAACATAGAATTACAACAACTATATAAACAACCGAACATAGTAGCAGTACTACAATATAGAATAATCGTATAGGCCGGTCACGTATGGAGGTCAAATAGCCTAATGAAAGCGGTATTAAAATGGAAACCCCTTGGGAAAAGACCACTAGGCACACCAAAACTAAGATGAATAAACAAAGTAAAAAATACTTGGGATGAATTTGGAATACAAGATATGGAAGTAGTAGCTCAGGATAGAGACAGGTGGAAGCAAATTTGTGTTCCGGTTATAGGCCGCAATGGACTTTAAAAACCGGAGAAGAAGAAAGTACAGATTTTAAAGCAAACAAATTTTTGTCAGATAAGCGGTACAGACCCTTCATAAACAACCACAAAAAAAAATAATCTAAAGGACATCATCAAAATAAGATATGTTGATTGCTAAGAAAAAGGCAAGTTTTGATTTTCATCTTTTTTATAAATTAACTTTAAACATAAAAAGGTTAAATAAAAAAAGAATTTCACAAAATATTACCTAATAAGATAAACAAAATTGTTAAATGACCCAGTCTTCGATATATTGCTTAAATATGCATATCTTATACATAGTCATAAACTAGTATATACACAACTATACTTACCGCTACGAAAATATTGAGCAAGCTAGAACATGGCTGGCTTATTGAGTCTAATGGTGTAGTTTAGTGTTACATAGATCTATGTTAGGAAGGTTAGTACATTAAACTGTTATCTGATTTTATAACAAAAATGTAAAATAAATAATTTTATGATTATATTATGTTAAAGTTAAGTTGAATGATTAAGATTATAAATTTCTGGTAAGGAGAAAGTTTTTTATTCCTAATGCACTACTTTATTATACAATCCATGATTTTACTTTGACTATTTTATTCGCAAAGAATAATTTGTCTATTATATATTCTATTTTCCATGCCATATCTTATATTCCATTAAATCATTATCAAAATGTAATCGAAAAGTATGAATAATAATTAATCAATTAAATAATTTTAGTATTAATTATATTAAGGGTAATAATTATCAACTGTGAAATAATATTACATTAAAATTATCATTGAAATAGGAAATCTCTTTTTAATAAACATGTATATTGTATTTTTATTATAATATATAATATATGAGCTTTATTGAAATTAATAAATAAAATGTGTAATATTAATTGTAGATTTTATATATTTTTATTTGAATGATTACAGTTAAACATTTAACATAAATAACCGATACGTTTACAACATAACAGAAAATTGTTATAAAAAATAAATAAATGATTCGTATCATCATCACAGTACATATTGTTTTTATTTTATTTTATACTATAGTGTTAATGTGAACCATAAATACTTTATAGTGTTTAAATAATTATGTCTAGCTTAAAGCTAAAATCATTTTGAAAAATACAGTTAAGGTATATCTTTAACCATCATTTTTTAAAACAAATACCGACATTGTACCGTTGTGCAATACGTGTGTTCCGGGCATTTTATAATTTTGCGAACACCATCTTATAAAGCATTATTTGCGCAATTGGGTAAAACGGCTTGCGAAAAACCGTAAACATATAGTGTATTCAAATTCATACTTACTACCTTGCAGCTACGCAAACGTAGAGTACCTAAAATATTAAATAACAATGTAAATTACAGAAGCATATAATAAAACAAGACTGCCAAGGAAGTTAAAAAAATTAGGTTTATTAGTTCTTGTCAGTTACACACAAAACAATAACGTCGACTTAAAAAAGTCTCACATAAATATTACAGCAAAACCATATACATTTCAATTAATACAGTTTTGTCTTCATAATGAAGCGTTTAATTTATTTTTACATGCTTATTATTTTGAGTTATACTCAGTATGTTTTAAGTTCTACGGCAGCAAACCAAGCGGCAAATGAGATACGAGAAGCAATTCGAGACGTACAAAAACGAAATATTGGAATTCTTACAAAACGTGTATATTTCAATGATGAACAGATTATGTCACTTAATGATTATTTCATGAACCTCAGAGGAGGGGTTAAAAATCAGGCAGATGAAATTGAAGATATTACAAACAATGATCTAAACCTAATCACAGAAAGAAACGTTTACGAAGTTTCATGTTTGTTAAACTGTGTCGTTTCATGTGAGTACTGCGATATTTTATTAAATATAACCAACATTATGAAGTCAAAATTAGATACAGAATATAAGGAATTAAATGAGTACGTGTATTATCAAAAAAATATATTAAAACCAGTAATGGAAATGTTACAAATAATGGTATCCACTTTGGTAAAATTAATAACATATACAAAGAATTTCGAAAATAAGAAACATGATGTACTTAAAATATTGCTATCATTGTATTTATACTTGGAGTATGATATTTACAAAGAAAAATCCAATCGTAAAGAAGAAAAGAATGCTAAGAATGTTATAAAAAAAATACTTTTTCAAATTAATCAATTTCTATATGAATTCAAAATGAAAAATTGTTCAACTTTACATGGTTATAGTAATGATAAAGGTGAAGAAGAGTACAGAGGTCCCAATTTTAAGTTGGATGATTTAAAACATAGAGTCGATCTTATATTACATGTACAAAATTCTTCTGATTTAAAAGTATCAACAATAGACCAAGAGAATACTAAAAATATAGTACAAATGATTAACTGTAGTGTCCCAGCTTATAGTGATCTTGCCATAATCAAGTTTAATGGTAACAAACAAGATAATATATTAAGTATATATACAAACTATATCTATTATAGTTTTAACGTCAAAAATATACTAAAATTCGAAAGAATAATACACGAAAAGATCATCATCATAATATTTCAATATTTACTACAAATATTAAAACATATAATAACTTATAACGATTTAACCAAAAGAAAAGAGCTAATGGGTATGCTATTGAGCAAACTTGATAAATATATATTAAATTTTAAAAAACAACAACAATCATTTTATTTAATAAACAATATGATTTTTGTTAAACGTAAGTTTTTGATAGCTTCATACTATACAGATATTGAAAATAATATTTCAACGGACTATATAGAAGATTTTTTATCATTAGGGAATTCAGATTATAACATTTCACAATTTGATTTATTAAAGGAATTAAGTGATAATTCAACTTTAGACTCTTGTCTTAATCATTTAAAAGGGCAGGTTATATACTCAAAATTACATCCAAATATTTCAAATATTTATTTGGGAAAATCATTTTTTACACATACTAATATATCAGACCTTCTAATGAATTATAAATATTTGTATACACAATTTGATGTTGTGGCAAAGGATAAAGATAATATGTGTTTAATATTAAATAAATTAATAGTTACCATATCGGACGATACCGTCTTTAATTATTACAACTCCATTGAAAATGCAAATGACATATCACTAAACCAAGGCGAATTAATGAAGAACTCCGTTAAACAATTCAATTCCATTCTCGTGACCGTCATACGTACATTTGTTGATCTAATCGAAAACTATCTTGAACCCAATAACATTGATGCCGATAGATTATTATTATACATGATCTATAACAAGGACAATATCGAATTATTTAATTTGAACGCAGATATGTCGATGGACCGAATAAGACAATTAATTATATTTCAGCAAATTGTCAAAAGTTCATTAGTTAGTCTTTCCAACAAAAGTGACTGTCCTGGAATAAATTATACGATTGACCATATTAACATATCGAATGATACAATGGATTATTCAAATAGGTCTGCTTTGAAATCAATATATTTGTGTAAAAATTATATGGAATGGATAAATGAATCGTTTTTTAAAAGTATATTACTTGAAAGAGCGATGTTAAAAAAATCTTTTGGTTATAAATTGTATTGGGATGGTGTTGCAAAATCATATGAAGAAATTCAAATAGGTGTAAAAAAATACATATTTGATCTACAAGACATGGAAGATTATCAATTGTTTATAGTTAAATGGTTGACTACACCAGTGTATTATCTGATGTACCATATTATCAATAAAATTATCAGTTCCAATGCTATGATATCTGATTTTAATTATCCTGAATTAGTTCATACTCTTCTGCTATTCCGTAACTCACAATTTAAACGTTTATATCTAAGACCAATGAATGACATTATTTCTACGTTCCTTCTCTATATTACAAGTATTAACACTGAAAACGTCGATAATCTATCGGAACTTAAAGAATTTCTTGCGAATAATATCAATTCACTTGGTGTGTTATTTAACTCAGAAACTCGACCTGATGTATATATTGAATTTGATTCTGAAAACGTAAGCACACAATTTGATAAAGAAAGTGTTGTGCAGATTATTTTTCAACTTTCCAATTATATTCAATACCTTACGGATAATCTTTATAGTTATGAAATAGATAATAATTTAAAATCTATTGGTGTAGATTCATAAGTATATATAGATCTATGTTAGGGAAGTACAATAAATTATTATCTGATTTTTAACAACGATGAAGAATAAATTATTTACGATTATATAATGTTTGTGCTAAGTAATATAATTGAAAACTAAAATATATTTCTTGTAAGGAGATTGTTCTCTCAAATGTTATTTTTTTTAATACCATCATCGTTTTAATGATCGGATGATTTTTTTCTCAAACAATAATTTTATAAAATGTATTATTACCCCGATACTTTACATTATATTCTAATAGATCATTATCACAATGTAATTCTAAAGTATGTCTTATAATTAATTAATTTAATAATGTGATTTTTAATTATATTAGAGTATTTTGATAACCTGTGAAATATTATCATTAAGATTGGACAATTCAGTAAAATATAGATGTGTATTGTTCTTTTATTATACTGTATAATTTATGAGGTTAATTGAAATATATAAAAAAAAAAAATATTATTAAATATAGTAGTTTTATTAGTTTTATTTAAATGTTTAATGTTAAACTTTTAATATAGGAAATCGATCCGTTCACTATAAACCAGAAAAATGTAATTAAAAATAAATATATGATTTGTATCGTCATCTCAGGACATTTTGTATTTACTTTTTTTTATACCTTAGTGTTATTTGTAACATAAATACTATATACAGTTTAAATAATAATATCTTGCTATTAACTTTGGTCATGACAAAATTTAAAATAACAATAACGACACCACAGAGCAGCGGCACGCAATCGACGAATGCTTATACATAAAACTAATAATAATAATTGTATTTTAAACGAGACGTGAATAATTTTTTTATTATAACCGTTTAAAACTATTTATTTTACTTAATTGTTAAATTATATAGCTTACAAATGTAAAGACTAACTGTACAATGCATTGATTTAGATCGTCAATATCCATTTATTATTACACATTACTGCCTGAGTACTATACTTTATCAAAAACGAAAAGAACCCGTTTCGGAACCAGAACCTCGCCAGATGCCAAAATGAAGTATTTCTGAAATCGGTACATAATCCGAACCGATTCATTTAAATACTTTATAGAAACCGTAACAGATATTTGTAGGGTATATGTTTTTACGATTTATTTCCAATAATTTCTTTATTTTTATTTAAAACTGTTTTTGTATAGTCGGTAATTGGTAATTGGTATTGTGAACAAAATATGTGCATTTGAAAAATTATTATAGTTATTTATGAATAAAAAAAAAAAAAAAAAAAAAAATGAATTTCTTTAAAAATTATGTGTTATTACGTATATTGTTCACCACAATATAATACCAGATTTATTAAACACGTTTATTCATACCTTTACTGGTAATTGTGTTAAATGAATAAATAAATATTAGTATTTATTTGGTGAAAATGTTAAAATCCATTGTTTTTTTGACATAATTGTTACCTACTCGAGACATGTAACGATTATAAAAAAAATGATTATATTATTCTGTCTAACGTTTATTTTAGTAAATGAGTTTAAAAATGTATAGATATTTGAAAACTGTTTTTTCTGGAACAATTGAACCGATTTTAAATAATTCTTTCATTAATGTAGATAGCTACACTATCCCTAATTAACATAAGCTATATTTTATTTCGATAAAAAATAAATGAATAGGAGCTGTCACAGTTTTTTGGGAATTATTTTTGTTGATTTGTGGTACTTACCTTCCCTTCTCAGGCATTTGAACAAAATAAATAAATATTTTTTTGACTATTTTTAGGTATCATTGTTAGAGACGATTCCGGATAACAGAACTCGATTCGGGCAAGGCCGAGTAAAATTTAAAATGATTGTTTGTTATTTATTTTATATTTATAAACGGTTTAATTGTGAAATCTCATACAAAATCTTTGTGTCCGTTTATCAACTATGTGTAAACCTATTAAATAGCCTAATAATGAATATTTGAAAATTAATAAAATATCATATACGGGTTATAGTCACCCGGTTCACGTATGTGTTGTGTAAGTTCTAAAGGCTGGGTTCTATCACTGGATAGCCTCCCTCATCAAGCAACCACGTTATTGTCATTTTATTTTTTTTCTCTATGTACAAAGTTATTCTATTTGCTTATTGTGTTTTTTTTTGTAAATACAGATTGTAAGTTTTACTAATAAAAATAAAAAAAATAAAGTTCTAAAGATATAAATAATCTACAATTGAAGACGATTAATTGTTTTACATGAATGTAGTTAGTGCTCAACACTGGTTGTAAAACACAAATATTATGAACCTTACAGTCATTGGTTTGAGTTTATAAACAACGCGTTACGAGATAAAAAAAAATATCTAGTGGCGCTAATCCACACTGAGCTTAAAAGACGCCGTTGCAGTACATTACCTGCACCAATATATACTACAATACTTAACCGAGGTTCAGTACTGGTCTACTGGAACAAAATCCTGTCGACCACTGAAACGTCTCGGTTATTGTAAATGAAATCTTTCCAACCCGAAATCGAAATTTTCGTTTTTCCAAAAATTGAAATTGAGAACCCGAAACCGAAAAATGCATTACGGTTCCATATCCTGGATCTATATTTGTTATTCGATCAATAACCAATCCTCACGGTTATTCTTTTTGCTTACGATATTTCGTAACTTACACCTAAGCGACTTTGTTTATAAAACACACCGGATTACGTTTGGTTATTTGCTAGAGCACTCATTTTGCGTTTACGCTGGCGATGTGCAGTTTAATATGTAGACACATTTTTCGTAGTTTTTATACCCTATAAAACCTTTTCTGCCCTATCAGTTTTCGTTTTTGGTGTACTGCGGGGCCTTGGATTATTACGTGAATCGCGTAACACCACGGGCGGAATTTTATTATTTCAATGCATTTTGCATCGTTTTCCAATGCACGCTGTCCGATGTTGGGTATCGTTTACTTTTGAACGATAACGAGACATTTTAATTTGAATTTTTTTTTATTTTTATTGGTATTGCATTTTAGCGTTTTTCGAGTGTTTGTACCCAAAATTCGAATCAGAAATTTAATATCAAATGTTTACATAACAAACCATACGGTACTCGTATTATGTTATCGGCAATACCCAGATAACGAGAAAGCAATTTCCCAGATGCCGACGAGTTGATAAATAACGTAAAAAAAGGTATTTTTTTAATGTGCCGTCGCGAGTACGGCCGCAAAAAATAAAGATTAACACAGTAGGAAGGATGCTCTTGTTTTCGACGGCGGCCATTTTGATACTGTAAACATGATAACCGTTTTTTTTGTTTATCGGTCGCAGTTTTTGGACGCAGTCACCCGCGATTTAAGTCGATCGCAATGAAAACAATATAAACGTATAGACACAACTAGAGCCGAAATATTGGAGGTTTATGTTGTTATCTAGACGGTATCGGTCACAGATATAATATCTATAATATACTATAGATATTCACAAATCTATCTGTCTATCTGTCCATCTATCCGATTATATAATATATTATGGATATCTTTGGTCTCTACAAGTTGCAACCAGTTTGTTTTTAGGACAGATAGAAAATAGGTAGTACTGTAAATGTTTAACCATATAAAAAACTATAGTTTTTTGGTCGATAAAAACGTCAGGTTAAAAAAAAAAAAAAAAAAAAAAACCAACGCGAAAGAAGGAAGCGGCTTAAAACGGTTTTTTGATTTATTTATGACTGAGGACGTTGAATTTGGACCAGAGATGCTGAGTTAGAGCTCGGTGGTGCATCAGCATCCTCCTAGTTGCACCTATATATAAAGGCAGCGTATTTTTTGTGGTACGTTTAAAATTGTAGTTGATGTCTACCATATTTCTCTCTCTCTCTCTCACTCGCTATAAATATATATGTATGTATATATTTGTAAAGAAAAAAAAATCTTTATCGTATATACAGTGTAGATACATAATAATAATTATAATAATAATCTCGGATTTGGATCCAACGTATATCTACACACCGACGAAAAATGATCGCGAGTTATCATAGTATTAAATATAATATTATATAGTTACAAAAAAAAAAAAAAAAAATAATAATTATAATAATAATCTTATATATCGTTAATCTAATAATCACATATGGTTTCCGTTATAATGTAAAGTTGGCAAGATATGTTTTCAGTGTTTTTGATTTTTCGCATTAAGAAATCCCGTTCGCTAATATTTCCTTTGGATTTGCAGGTTGTTCGATGGTTAACAAACCCGTTTCTTTCTCCTGCAATAGTAGGCAAATTAATAGTTCTCTCAATAATACTTTCATATTTTTGTATATCGCGTTCGTCTAAACCGTATAGGTATAAGATAAATAGACCGACCAGGAACGACGGCCGTTTTACATGCAAATTGCAAATGCATAGAAGTCAATGTAATGTGGTCTTTTTTCATGATAATTATCATTAAATTACGTAAAAATACTGAAAAAAAAAAATGGACTCCGGCCGTACCAGAGCAACAACCAAGACGATTACAAATACATAACGCTGCATATCCTTTAGACGGATAATATTGTGTTTACAATTTAAATTCGGTTTTCGGAAGGTGAGCACATTTTTAGGATAAATTACAAATGTTTAAACTTTTCGGTGAAAATGCAATTAAACAATTTACGTTTTCTTAGACGAAAACACTCATTTTTAATAATAGCCTATTTATTCAAGCAACTAATACGATTTATTTTTATCTCGATAATTTAGATACAGCCGTCAAAAGTTTATTAAAAAAAATATTATTTTTTCTCGATTTTTAAAATAATTATGTTTTTCCATTAACTTTAGAAGATGATTGTATCTCGATCAATTTTTGAAATGAAACCCAATTGTAAAAGTGAAAATTTGCTTAAAAAAAAAAAAAAAAAAACCGTGCGTTTTTATTGAAGAAATTTTAAGTTTTATTTCGCACGCGTGCACCGAAAGGATTAAAAATGTGAAATTTCTTCTAAAATTCAGTGCTGCCGAACCTAACCTACCTTCTGAAAATCGAATTCAAATCCGGCTTAAATATGTAGTGTTACATAAAAATATAATCGCACCGTGTACAATACTACGTTTGAATAGTATTTAGAAAAATCGCGAGTTCTGTTCATGTGCATGACTTTATGGTTTTATGGCCATTCTCCCGGTCTGTATTTATTTATCTTATTATGTCAATGGGATGAATATTATCATACTCTATACCTTTTGTCCTAGTGGCATCAACTTCCATCCGCCTTCGCCGTCAAAGTGCAAAATGTGCGAGTGGAATTTCCTGAAACGTTATAATAATAAGCGATTAATGAATAACTGTATACGAGTAAGAGGACGGTCGTCGTTAACCGCTCATTGTATAAGGGAGCAAGTTTAGGCAATTTTAACGACGTAAAAACAAATATATATCGAGTCGAAAATATTCGAAATACACCAAGGAATGGAGTCCGTACCGTTGTTATATTACCGCGAGTCGTGTTATTACGAAATAAATCAAAATGTTAACGGGAATACCGTTTCAAGCGGCCAAGAACTCCACTCGGGCTGATTGTATTAATAAATAATAATGTACAGAAATACAATTTCCACCACAAAACCAAGAGAACGTAAATCGTGCTACGTTGTTTTTAGCCTATCGAATTATAAAACAACATACATTTATCAGAAAATTATTACTTTTAGATTCCGAGTAAAGCACCGAAGCGAGGAATGTATTTAAATTTATTTTATAATTTATTTGTTTACTCGGAAGAGGTCCCCAAGTTGAAAACAGACAAATTAGATAAGAAAAATAGAATTAAAAATCGAACGTGGTCGAGATTAACGGAACGCGGGGGACGTTTCTAACAAAGATGAGGGGCAAGGGACGAGAAAAGAAATAAAGGAACGGGCGTGGCACGAAGAAACTTTTCTAAAACGTATAGTTGAGAGTAGAAAGGAAAGTATTAAAACGTAGATTTGTGATTTTTTGTTTTTTTTTTTGTCTGTAAACAACTTTTTGACCAGAAATCCTACTCCAATCGTCGGCTTTAAGGGTTTTATTTTATGGGTAACGAATTTTGAATAGTCGGTGCGTTGTAAGAGTCATTTTTCGATTTACCATGTACTTTTCGAAATAATGGGGTAAAACTGGAGATAAAAAAACTTCGTCAAAACGGGAATATATTGGATTTTGTTTTTAAAATAAGTCGAGCATAATATCGTAATTTGTATCTATCGGCGTTATAAATTCAAATTCGTTAAAAACGAGTACGATTGCTATTAATTTTGTAATCACGAGTTGATACAATTGTCAACTTAAAATTTATCAAAATATGTTACCCCGAACTCCGTTTAGAATCGATTTTCATTTGCAACGATTTATTGTTACGTACCGTAATCCACTAAATAACCTATAAAGCTACCTTCCCGACTTCCCATCTATAGCAGTGGCCTACCTATGAGTAGTGATTAGGCCACGACATTTTATTTTTTTTTTTGTATATTTGTCATATTAAACAACTTAAAATCAGCGTTACACAGCGTAAGTATTTATTTATTTTTTTTTTTATGGTGAAAATTTAGTATCTCAATTAAATAGGACTGTATTTGACTCGCCAAACGGTTTTTGCAAACGTATTTAACGGACGTTGCACGTCGCACGAATACGATTATTAATACGATAATATATTTTATAATTTTATTATTTTCACAGGAGGAATCTGTGGTATTTCCGTCACTTACCACAGGGATGGCCTGTGCGTGATGGTGAGCAAGGTGATGCCGGAATCCATGGCAGACTGGTACATGTCGCTCTCGACGTCCATGCTCACAGCACTGGTGCACTCGTCTAACAAGGCGAACGACGGCCTGGAAGAAAAAAAAACATAAGAACACCGGGCTGTGAATATAAATATGTTATATTTAATGATGATCACGACCCAATAGTTACTATCGAATCATCCGATAGTTAATCGCATTCTAATTATTCGATAGTTTCTATAGAATGAATAGATTTTATTCCATCATGGAAAAAACTATTCAAATAGTTTTTGAAATATTCGATAGTTCATTCAAACTATCGATAGTATATACTGTTCGAAAGTGTCCATCACTAGTTATATTAAAGAATGAATTTTTTGTCAATTTTTTAATCAAAAAACCAACTTGATTAGAATGATTGAAAATAGTTTTTGACTTTATTATTTTTAAAAATGTTAATTGTTTTTGTAACAATGAACGAGTATTTCCATTTTACGTTTAAAAAGAATTACTCAGTACATGCGCATACGATCTAAGTGTAAGACAAAATTTCAATTGATTTCAAGATATGCAGTTTACCTACGAAACAACATGATATTTTTGTTAAAATTATGACACTTGTTGGAATTTTACTGTTATTAACTGTAGTTTAAAATATTTTCAGTTTTTTATGAAAACACCGAGTAGCAATTAAAAATATTAATTATATATAATAAATAGTTGATAAATTATAATTACATCATAACCTGTATCTAAAATTGTTTATATATTTATACGGTATAACCAACTGGATTTAAAATATTAAATTAAATTTGTCTTTTTTTCCACGGCTTTTTTCCCCGTGGTTATTTTACCGATTACCATTATTAGTATGGGCGGTACTCACTTGTGGTAAAATATTCTGGCGAAGGCCATCCTCTGTTTCTCGCCACCCGACAGTACGTCCTTCCAGTCGGCCATCGCGTCCCAGCCGCCTTCCCGCTGCACCAAATGGGACAGGTGTACCCGGGCCAGACACGCTACCAGGTCCTGTTCGGTGATGCCTCTGGTCTGCATGTCCGCCAACGTGTCCGGATAGATTACTTGTTCCTTAAGGCTGCCGATCGTCATGTATGGCCTGCATCGCAAAAAGCGCCGCTCCATTATTATCATAATATAAAAATTGGAATTGCAAATCGAAAATTGAAAGGGGGAGGGGAGAAAGGAAAAATTCCGCATACAGTTTAGCCCGGATGCATATAAGCATCCCGGTATCCCGTTCCAGCACCTAGGTGGCATTGCCAGTTTGCGATTGGTCCATTGAAATTTATGCTTCGTGTGCGAAAGTGTCATTTTGTATTCGTAGGCAGTGGTGTATCCGAAGGAGGGTTAGGGGGTTATAAAAATGCCGGGAGATTCAGTTTGCCCGGGGCCCGCCAAAGCTGAGTACGGCACTGTAAACAGGTCGAGGATAATATTGTTTTCGATTAAGTTTCGACAAGAGTTCGCGAAGCGGTCAAACGAAGGCGGCCGATGGATCCGAGACGGAGTTTTACTGCTACTGTAACGATTACAGAATTATACAATATCGTGACATTTCCGCACGCGAACAATAAAACACGAGCGCGGCTTGAATCGACAAATCAAAAACCGCTTGATGCTGAAACGGATTCCAGAACGATTATACACGGACTTGTAAACTATTCGAACAAGTATTGTTTAAAATTCATATATGAAAATTACTTTGTATTGTATTTTAACTATTTGTAAGAAGTATTTGGATTTGAAATCGAATAAATATTTGACATAATTTGTATAATTTTTAAAATGTATTTGTAAAAATTCTTTTCGGAAATATCTGTGTTCGCGTACTCAAATAATTGTTTAATCCAGGTTTTCAAATACATTTTAAAATAATATTTGTGCTGAAAATACTTTTAAATAGTATCCGTTACAAGTATGCGTGTAGGGCCCTACACGGTTATATTATTACCTCTGCGGTATGTAAAACATGCAACAGTTGGGAGGCTTGATGAGCGTGCCGGCGTAGACAGGCCACAGGCCGCTGAGCACCCGGAACAGGGATGATTTGCCGCAACCGTTGGGGCCGGTGATCAGCAGGTGATCGCCCAGTTTCATCGTCAACGTCAGGCTGGACACGACCACGTCGCAGTTGGGCGTCACGATCGGTACGTCGTACAACGATATGCTGCCGTCCGGGCTGTTCTTCACGACGCCTGTAACGCGATTTTTTTTTTCTTTTATATGCAAATTGCTACTTTTTTTTTTTTACGTCGGTATGTTATAATATTGCGAATATTTTATATATTATTTCGCAGATAGAGGGTTCTAAAATATTTCATTTCGATGGGGCTAAAAAAAAAAAAGAAAATGTATTTATTTATTTTTTAAATATCAATACCAACAATGGAAGGCATTTACTTGAGGGCCCTGCTCGTATATAGGTTTTTAAAAATAGTTTTACAATAAATTTAAAGCATTTATAATCAACAAGCCTTTCAATCAGTTTTGATTTTTTGGTATGAAAGTTTATCCCGCAAAGCGTGTTTTTTACTAAAAAAAAAAACAGGCCGCGCGCCAGCTTTACAGGAGCAAATTATTAATATTTAATATACCGGATGTTTCGCAATAGCCTCGAGCATATTACAACCGTAACCTAGCATATGGTTTTTGTAATCGATTTTTGCACACGGTAATTATCTTAAGCAGGTTTGTTTTTCTATAGCGCAGCAAGATTTTGAACTTTTTCACCACTCTCCGCAAACAATCCCGTCGAATTAACGGTATCGCCGCTTTCCGAATAGAAATTATTAAGGTAACGACAGCTATTTATTTTCCATTTAAATCACTCGCAAATCAACAAACATAATTAGTTTTTCGTACTAAAAAATATCATTAACCCCGCTCGAGCAACCTTTTAGGGATCGAATTCCGGAATGTAATATGGCCCATGTTAGTCGGGGATAGTGTAGATTTCTATTGGCGAAAGAAATATTCGAATCAGTTCGGAAGTTCCGGAGATTATATTACCCCCTACATACCAAACTCACTAACAGATTTTATTTTCTTTATAGTATTTGTATGCGTAGATAATAATATGTTTTAATCACCTCTGATCACGAGTTGTCCATCTTTGTTGTAATGCAATTTCGGTAACGTCTTGTGTATTCTGCCGTTGGTCAAACCGTTTCTGCGATACTTGCACTTGCTCATGTCGTTAAACACGTCCAGCATTGCGCCCACCCTGTACGTGTAACCGGCCAACTCAACGATTTCCTATATTATATCGACCACACACACGGCGTTATAGATCGGTTCAGAATATATTTCCGATTTCGGCAACTTTAAAAACGACATTGTTTCGCGTATACTAATACCGTATATACGTAGAGGTACCTTGTACGAAGTCATCAACCTCTCGACCGCGTCGGCGCCCGAAGCCAATAGGTTCCTGGCCGTGGTCAGGTATTGTGTCCGCTCGCTAACGCCACCGTCTGGAGAGTCGTTGAGTTCTGTAAACGAAAAACCTAATAATATTGTGTGGGCATAAACGAACATTTTGGGAGGACATTGCCCCTTAGGTCCAACATTCCACCCTTCCCTGGGTACAGGTTCCCCTCGATCGGTCGTTAATTCTTCTACGCGTTATATGGATCTACGATAATTGAGTGCAGTGACAATTGACCATGGTGACAATTGAGCTCGGTGAAAAATTATTGTTAAAAAAAAAAAAATATATAAAGGCGAGTATAATGTGTATAATGTATAATGGTGAACATTGTAATAAACACGTTATAATTTCGAAATATATGTCGTTTTCGAATGAATGTTTAACTTTTGAATGGCGAAAAAAGTTATTTATCAATGCGAAAAATCTAAAATCTGTTTTATATTGGTGGACTTATTTGCAGTATTATACATACATACAGCCACGTTATATTATTACAGGCGAAAACCGTTCAACCATCGCAGAAGGAAAACAGGCAGGCGCACTGACACAGCACATACTAATAAATGCCCATGAACCATTTTTGAAAGAAGATAGTAGGCAAAAATAATCAATAATCGCGCACTGCACTCAAATGTCTCCGAGCTCAATTGTCTTCGCTCAATTTTCCGCGTTCAATTGTCGGGACACCAATATAATAAAAAAAAAAAAAAAATCGTATTCAATTTCCGGCGTGTAACTCGATTGGTCGTTAATTCTACGACGCGTTATAATATAGGTACCTGCGATTCTGGAACTGGTTATGATTGGTAACGACACGACAACCATGCCGGTTCCGCTCCAAACGTATTTCATGAGGAACTGTTCCAGGACCACGTACCACAGCCTCTGCGAGAATATCGAGTTCATGTGCCGGACCAACGACTGATAGGCGTTTTGCAAGTGGATCATTTCGACCTAGAAAACGAAAAAAAAAAATTTGTCGCGGGTTTTATTAGCAGCTCACACTACTATTTATTTAAGGGGTGCGTATAGGATATTTTAGCGAAATTTTTGAAAGAAAAAAAAAAAAAATTGATCGACATAAAAACGTTTAAATTATCTTTCGTGTCGATTTAAAAACCCGGGGCCGTATTGTAAATATTTATAATATATTGTGTAATCGTGAAATTTGTTCGAAAATACGTTCATGTTAAACATAAAATTGTATCCGTCGATGTGTTATAGAATTTAAACCACACGATCAAGTGCAGTGGTTCCAGACGGGGGCTGTTAAAGGGTACTGCGGGAGCGGTGTGCGGATCATATTGTCCCCGGGAACGGATTCTAGTAAAAATTAATTCAACTTACATTATTACTGATAGGAAAATAAATAATAACGGATACTGCTCACGGGTGTGCCGCTTGTTTTAGATGGAAGGCGAAGAAGTCGGGGAAATGGAATATGTAGAGTAATTTTATTTCAATCTGCGCGCAACGGTAAACGATTTTTAACGAAGAAATAATTCTGAGCGGAGTTAGGTATAGACGCGTTCTTACTATTTTCATTACAATTCGATCCGCCGGGGACTTTTTGAATTATATTATTTTAACACAAACCTGATCAAATTGTCCCCAGCGGATGAAAAAAATGCCCCGGGGATTCTTTCTCTAACATCTTCTCATTGTTATGAGCCGCGGTGTAACGCGGGCATTATTTTTTATTTTTTTCACTCGATTTATCCGCGTTTAAAAATACGCGCGCAGGACCTTAACCCAAATCGCGAAAAAACCGCATCACGGTTATAATCCGTCGCTATAATTGTTATATCGGGTTCATTTAATATAACGATATTAATTATTGGTCGGTTAGCCGTTATAATAGATTATGAACCTATTATACCCACGCGATAGATTCCCATAAAGACACGCGGCCGACGACTAGTCAGGGCCGCCGGCCGCGCGGACGACACGCATAAATCTCGCCGTATTACGGCCGTTCTGGTCGAGACGGTTTTTTTTGAATTTTTTTTTTTTTTTTTTATATATATATTATCGTACGGACGCCGTGTACACGGTTACCACCACCACGGCAATTGAAATACCTACGTCGTATTCGGCGAGTTTTACCTTGTGTCCGCCGTAGAACGCGATCTCCTCGGCGTTGGTTATGACCCTGGAATGGACGTGCCGGAGGTACGCCTTCCTGTCTGCCTCCACGGCGACCAACGAACCGAATTTCGGCGAGAGCATCCGTAGTATCTGCCCGGTGATGCTGATGACGACGATGGCCAGTAAAGGTCCTGTGTCCCGATGGGGGAGGAAGAAAAACAAAACGGAAAACGGTTATTTTACAATGATTTTCGTACGTACACTTATACGAGTTTAGAGTGTGTGTGATATTCCACTTGAAACATAGTGAATGGTTAACATTTCCCCCAAAATACAAATATTCGTTTATTGGTTTTATATTACGTTTCTCAAAGTCATAAATTAGCGGTATTTGTAATATTGGACTCGCTTTAAATTTTAAAAATTTTATTTTTCGTTCAAATTGCCCTTTCGTCGTGTTTATTCATTGTTCAAGTACATGTACATACACTAATTTTCATAATATCAACAAATAACTTAATAGGTATATTTAAACATTAAGTTTTTTCACAATATGTATTAACCGTTTTCATTTGAGAAGTCTGAGCATGACTTTTTATTTTTTTACTCAAATACTTGCTTTACAGAAAAAACCTTTTCTGTAAAATTCTGAAATTAATGTAAAATGGTGATTAACAAGTTGTCGTTAAAAATGTTTTACCGTTTTCAAAAAGTCACAAACAGAACTTTTAAGTAGAATGGCTTCTGTACAGTTACTGCTACAGTTTTGTGTTTAAAAAAAAAATGATTTTCATTTTTCATTAAAATAAAACTTTTGTGAAATATTTAAAAAAAAAAAAAAATTAGTTTCTTAAATTAGAATTTCTAAAACTCTAAAACGTATTGATATAGAAATTTTGATTTTTCGTCGATCGTACTGCGTGCGTTTTGACGGACACGTTGTAATTGGCAGATGTAATTTATTCTGTAATTACAAACTAATATGATTTTCAATTTAAATTTATCAAATGGTAATTTAACCGAACTTCGTTTATAATCGTTTTTCGTTAGCGATGGTTTATCGTTGCGTTGTGTACAGATATAAATTAAATTCCCCTCTATATCCTACTTTTCCAATTTGCCACAACAATGGCCACTAATAATAATAATAATACAATGTTCATCGTTCACACGTGTCAATATTTAAGAGGTCTAGTATAGGCAATTTCAATAGCATGAATTTAAAAAATGACAATTTATCAATTCAAAAATATTTCAATATTTTTTACACGGGTAAATAAATTTAAAACGAAAAACAGAATAAGCGGTCTCGTAGTATTTTTTGCGGTTTATAGTCGTAAAATTTGTTTAAAAACGTGTTCACGCAATAAATATAGGAAAAAGCTGGTACTCTTAAATAAGTTTTTTGTTTTACGATTCGACTCGAGGTTTTTAAGTTAAAAAATGCTCGCGCTGACCCGTCTTATCACACAAATACAAATATATTTGTAACAAATGTATCTGTTGACTTGTACAATATTTTCCGTAATTTGTGTACTCCCCGGGAATATTTCCGAAAAACTACTATTCCTAAATAATGTTATTCTTTAAGAATACTGTTTCTTATGGAAAATTCCAAAAAGTATTTTTCCGATAAAAACAGTTACAATCAAAAAATGTTCCGATACGTACGCGCTCACTATGATGCGATTTTGTGGACATACTGATTTTACTATGACGTGCTTTTTTTCTGTTTTTAAACAACTTTTCGACCGAAAATCTTTCTTTGATTATCGACAACAGCGGTTCCTGGTAGCTCATTTGTCCGGGTGGTACATTTTTGTGATTTTCCTTGTACTTTTTTTCATAATAGGGGGAAAAATCGTCGGAAAACCGGGAATATTTACGCAATAGCGATTTTTGTTAATATTTGTTGTGTAGTCCAATGAAAAATAATCAGAGACCTGATATTTACGCCGAATACTTATATAAACACTTACTATGCGTTGGCGAAATTTGTACGATTTTCTGGCGCTTAAAACGTTATTTTTTTTTTTTTAACAATACGATTTGCAATCGGCTCTTAGGTTGATTATAATACGGGACGAGGCACGAAAATACTAAAACATGTACGAGATAATAAAAGATCCGAGTGAGATTTTTTTTTTTTTTCATCGTACACGACCCGACAATAAATCGGATAAATAAATTTAAGCGTATGCAAGTTACTATATTATATTATATGAGTAATCCCTGAACCAGTGGGTCAAGGAGATTAAGTTTCCGTGGAGTAGGTATTATACTGGTTATTCCAATATAACTGCAATAATTTACGTTATACACTTGAGAAATATTTATTTATTTTTTTATTTGAAATAAATAAATTACAGGTAGTTTAAATTTGTTTAACTTTTTATCTTAGGCGAAACGCCTAGTTGTCTATCTGTGTCGTTGCCTTATTACAACTTGACTATTATAGTCTATAGATACATTATTAATTATAAATTAGAGTTTGAAAATTGTATGAAATATAAATTTTGAAACATTTCAATGTATTACTTTCTTGTATGAAAATAAAACGTTTCACTAATTTTAACATTTTGATCGCACTCGAGGTTTGTAGCCACATTGGAACGCTCGCTGAATCTATCCTAATTGAAACCGTGTGCGTATATGTGTATAATGTGTTTCATATGTTCAAAAAAGAAACGAAAACTTTTCGATACGGATTTATTAATGAAATTGAACACTGAACTTAGGCATTATCCAGGAATCTCAATTAAAAAATGTTATTTGGCATAGATTATCTGTTTTGTCACGAACGATTTTTCTAAGCGCATGCAGAAACTGGACTTATTAGTGAACAAATCCCCTAGAGCTGTAAAATATTATACGGTTTCTCTATACCGTCATATTTTGTACAGAGGTTTTTTTACGACTCTCGTCTGTTATTATTTTTTTTTTAATCCGTCTTACGATCGAACATTAAATAATTTACGACCTTTTGCAATAGCGTTTAAGTCCCGTGCGCTATTAATACTCGTACGATACACCCTGCGAACGACATCGTAACGGATTGTTATGGAAACTCGAAATTACAGTATTATTTTATTATTGCCATAATATAGTATAGAATTTAAAATTAAAAAAAAAAAACCATCTACTTCGTGCCGTAGAATTTAACTTATATCTGTTCGCAACGATAAACCGTTGATGACGAAAAACGGCTTAAAGCCAAGTTCAAATCAATCATGGTTTAAAATATACCTTAACTATTAAAATTTACATCAAAATTTACACTTCATACTTATAAAAAAAAAATTATTACATTACCCTCAAAAAACATATCATAGTAAAACCAATAAAATTCGCTTCGGTCAGAATTTAAAATTTAAAAATAATATAGTATTACTAATCAATTTTAATATATGATTAGTTACGCAGATGTTACATTATAATTTATCTTGTATTCAGTACGAGAAAACGCGAATACTTTTTTATTCTTCTCTTAGATTATATCAGTTAAAACTGATATATGTTTCTTTTCTGCCTGTTTTCGATCAGCTATTTCGTTCTATCTATCCACATTATAAGTGGTTTTTGGTATTAAATTTTGTCTATTTGGTGCATTGGGAAAGTTATTTTTGTATTCTCCTTGTACTAAAATTAATAACAGATGAACATTATTTACGCAATAACGGTTTCTGTAAGTTTCGATTTTGTATTTTGTATTATTTTTTGTGTAATTCAGTTAAAAATAATTATAGTGACCTAACATTTTCACTTTTATTAGAATTGTTTTAAGCTTGTTGACATTTTTAAAATATTCTGGAAGGTTCTTGGAATTTGTTTAGTAATTCTAAAGCTATGTATGGTATTTGAAATGTTCGAGTTTCGTGGGTTTTATGTGAATAACATTATTGTTTGTTTCTCAAGTGTTTCAATCGATTATCCGCCCGAGTTATATTGCGTTATAACTCATTTAAATATTAAAGGAGTCTCGTGTAGGCAATTTGATCAACTTTTTTTGAAAAAAAAAAAAAAAAAAAAAAACGATAATTTGAAATATACATACGTTCATGGTTATCTCGGAAATAATATTATACTGTATATATTTGTTTATATATATATATATATATATATATATATATATATATATATATATATATATATATATATATATATATTTTATTAAAACCATTTGAAAAAGTACTCGAGACAAATGCATTAACATAGAAAAGAAAAAGAAAAAGAAAGATAATGCTCACGGATTGGCCATAGATGGGAATGCAGTATATATCTCTGTACGTGACGATGAATCGTCGCTAACGACAACAGTTTTGAGTGAATTTCGATTTAACACGTTTTGAAATGTATACGATTTCCGTTGAACTCCGAACTGTCAAATCATTTTATAAAAAATCGCCAACTTCCGTTTTCCGAATTTTGTTGTACGGCTAAGGCTAAAAGAACGACCTACGATGAACCTCGTGTCAAATTTCCGACAATTTTCAAGAAGCCAAAAAAAAAAAAATGTTAACTACATACAAATGTAAAAAGAAACTCGAACATTTCAAATGGCTGAAAATAGCTGGACAAGTTGCCAGAACAAATTGAAAATTTTAACGCGTCTGGAAAGTGGTAATATTCGGTGACAATTTCACGTTTGTACGATTAATTTTAACTGATTAACGATAAAAAAAAAAAAAAAAAAAAATAATAATAAAAATATTACATTTAGTAAAAAACTCGACCTTCCTTCAAAATCTAAAAGAAAAATATTCTTATTTACGTATTTAATTTTAATTTATACTATCGACGTTGGATCTAGTACCGTACACCATAGCGCCTGAATTCCGACTTTACGCGAATCGCGTAAACCGATATCCGGTTAGATGAAGATCGTCAGGACGATTTGAAAATTCACTTCCGCTTTTTACAAACGAAGTATAACCAGTTGAAAAAAAAACCCTATTATTACACGTGTATAAAAATATCAATCTATCCGGTTCATCTCACGGCGAAACGGGTTTAGCGAACAGATTTCACTATTAAAAATATTTATACGAATCAACTGTTTCTTTTTACCCGCCGACACCGTAAAATGTAACTGTCGAACAAGAAGTAAAAATAATATTAATTATTTCTTCGTTATAATATAATATAGTCGACGTTTTCCGATTTTTCGGGGGGTTTTTTTTTTTAAATTTTTTTTATTGATACCTCACGTTTTATTTGACACGAATTCTCGACACACGTTATGACCTTACCTAACCTAATCGGTAACCGAATAACTCAGTTGAAGAAAAAAACAAAATAGGTAAAAAAAAACAGGTTTTTTTTTTATCAATCATAGACATACATGTTGGCGTACAAGTTTTCGTGTATACATTTCTTCGTAAAAGTAAAAGTATAATCGAAAAAATCGAAAAAATTGGATTAATACCGCCATACGCGATATTTAAATATTCCCGTTATACTGAAAGCGAGACTAGCCAATGGTAAATGTTTTCACACGCACAGATGTAATACTATTATCATTATAATAATAATATGGTCTTCGAGTTTCTCGAAAACATGTCATGTTCGTATAGTTTCCAACGACAGAAGCCACCAATGTGGGCCTGGTGTTGCACACTATAGAATATTGTAATTAAAGACCGGATTTTTGCGCAGCCCAACACCTGAAAAGGCATGCATTTAAAATGCTGAAATGTGCAAAAAAAAAAAAACGTGCAAAACTATATTTTCGATGTATTAGGAATATATATATACATATGCTTCATTTGATTTACAACGATTTATTAAAATATATATTATCATTTAAATATCCAAGTTTTTCTCTGTGAAATTGTGTCTTCTGTCGGTTAATACGTGTTTGAGTTGTGAAAACACGCGTTCCACATTGACACACGTTATTAGACGTTATTTTTAACAGCTTATAATAGCAGGATCTATTTTAAAATTGACGTCGTATCCATTTTACGAAACATTGTATTGTTTTTAAATATCGTGTCCGGGATTTTTTTTTATCAAATACCGATTTAAATTGTTCATAGAGTATTTGTCCCTTTTCGTTTTCAATTTGCTTATGTTCATATATCGCCGTTCTAATTATTACACCGTATTATATTAGACACGATATTATATTTAAATATAAAAGTCCAGTTAAAAGTATAAAGTAACGCTGATAACAAATAATATGTGTAAAATACTTGTTACAACAGATTAATATAAAAAAAAATAATAATAAAATAATAATAATCGAGAAAATACGAATTCGTGTATTTTAATGCAAAAACCCTGAAATACGTGCAATTTTGTGCAAAATATAATTTCGTTTAAATTAATCTACTTCATTTGATTCGGATTTATAACATTTTCTATAGGTTTTGGAACGCCTATAAAATTATGCAATTGTACGAGAATCGGGTTTTTAATTATAATATTATCGTAGTTTATGCGGACATTACATACAAAAAAAAAAAAAAAACAATCAGTGGAATAGAAAAAAAAAAAAAAAAACTATTCCGAAATAACACGTTCATTTACTTATGATTGTTACATTTAAAAATATACCAGGTAACTTATTCTTGGTCAACGAGTATAATATGAAAAATACATTTTTTTAAAAATCAGCCAACGATGGCTCCCGTGCTCTCCCTCCACCACAGGCTACGACACTGATAATTATTAAAAATAAGTTTACCTACTGACTCTGTATTATCATGAATTCATAACCTATACCACCCCTATTGATAAAAAAAACCCGAACTATCCGTTGTATGCAATTCATATTTTTTTACTGTTGCAATATTCGAAACATTAATGCCCGGTCGGCGTTTACATATTATTCTTTAAATATAATCATTCCATTAGTAAGTACAAAGAATCGTGTTTTGATAAAATATTAGTTAAACACATTGTTGCTCAGTATAGACAGACAGAGACTTGAACCAAATTATCACCATAACAAAAAAATATATACGAAACAAGTTATTATTGTTCCGAAAACTCAATAACTCTATGTTTTTCAAATTTGAAAATCTCTTCAAGAAGTAGTGATGACGAAAAAAAAAATATATTAAAAATAATCCACATTGTGCAGTGCAAAATCTAAAATTTTTACGGTGTAAATTTGGTAAACTTTTTTTGTGTATTTCACGATTACACAATAAATAATCCGTGACTCGGGACTACTCGTAAATGTGCTCGATAATGAATTTTAATATTTTTGAGTTAATAAATAATCATTGTTTCAACAATTTCGAGAAAATCGCTTAAACCTCACAACCACTTAAATAGGATAGTAGCACGTACCCTCTCAATATGTATAAATTAAGTAAACGAAAATAAGCAAAAGTATTACGTATTATGATTTTCGTCGATAAATGTATTATTTATAATATGTATTATTCAATACATTTTGTTAAAATCTATACTTTCATCAAAATTAAAAAAAAAAAAAATAACTACCGATCACCAGTAACTACTTGTTACTGAGGACTTTGGTAGTTTATTATTCTTTCTTATTTTTTTCTTTCTAGACATTTTTTAATGCTGCGCATCACTATGTACAAGGCTGGACATTAACGAGCTAAAGACTCAAGTTACTTTTAACTTAGTTATATAACGAGTCACTTTTCTTTTTTTAGGTAACTTCTACCTTAACGAGTTATATTTTTTTTCTAAAGTAACTTCTAACCTAACGAGTTAATTTATTTTACAATCAAGTAAATAATATTTAATATTATATATTTATTTGTGTAATTTATTATATTATAAGGTATAATTATTAATTTTTTATAAAAAAAAAAAGTAACTTTTAATTTATATTTTTCTATATTATCTTGACTCGACGAGTTAAAAAAAAATCCTGGGCATATTGTTATGCCATTTCGAGGGCGCGTTTCGTAATTTTTGACTTTCTTATTCTCCATAATCGTATATAACAAAATATTAATAGAACGCGCACGATTGGCGCGTATATGATCAGTTTTTTATTTTGTAAATATACATCGGCTAGCTGTCATATTCAATGAAGGGTACATCGTCCTCGACCAGCCCCAACAGACGCTATGTGTTTTTGTCCCCCTTCCACATTTAAAACTTATTTGCGTCAATATAGGATATCGTAGAAAATGGTATATATATATATATATATATATATATATATATATATAAAATAAAAAAAAAATAATAAAAAAATAGGAAATCGAACGTTATTTATAAAGTGAAATCTTTAACGGGTCCGGATATCTTTCAAATTTTCCGGATCGGCGGCCACAATAAAACTCGTACGGAAAAATATAGTAAGCGAGGTATTATATGAGGAAACTTTTAAATTCGAAAATGTACTCCAGGCTCCGGTCGGGGTATGTCTACACACCGCGAAGGTGATCGGTTAATAATTTATAATGATTATACGATATTGATTCGAAATTATATTTGCAGTATTATCAAAGCGAGGCCAAGGCGAACGAAACGATAACGAGAGACAAGTGCCGTGCAGCCTTATATAATTTGGCGAAACCCGTACTTGTTTTATTATTTATTATTATTATTTTTTTTTTAACTTATCGTCAGTACGACCTGATAATTATTATGTCAGAACGTTTCGGGCCCTGTACTTATCGTTTCGCGTATAATCGTAATAATACATTCGGAAATATAATATATCTCTCAAACTTAAAGTCGGTCCGGACAGCCCCCGAGGGGGATCCATGATTTAGGTGAGTACCTTTTAGCGATTTTTGGCTTCCGTTTCGGAGAGGCATCATGAATCATTTTGATTCATTTTATTTATTATATTTTATAGACCAATGTCGTTTTAGGACATAACATTTTTGTATCGGTTAAAATAATAATTATATAAAAACGTTTTATTTTTTTTTTAAATACCTATTAAAAACGTTAACTTATCAGCGTTGAAACGTATAGGTATGAGTTTTTCGTTCAAAAACAATATAAAAAAGCCAAATATTATTAAGGATACGTCAAATTTATTGGGCCTTTTTCCTGATGACTTGGACAAAGACATTTTTGTGGATGAACCGGCGCAGTTCCAAAAATTACAAATGTCGATGTTTAACGATGAGACTATGTGATCTGATCCTCAATATAAACTTAAATACCCGATATCAATGAACATAAAACACACATTTCCTAACGTTGAAACAGTTTTACAAAAAAATATTTAACCAAACCATACCTCAGTGCTCAAACGCATTAAAACTCGTTTGAGATCGTGTTCGACTCAATATATGTTAGACAATCTGACATTGCATATTGTTGAATACGATATAAGTAAAAAATTATCCTATGACAACATCATTGATGAATTTGAAAAGGAACGCAAGAAAAAAAATCCATGTTCTTATAAATTACAAAAAAGTTTTTGAAATAAAATATGAGTTTTTTTTTGTTGAAAAATTTAAGTGCGCGGCCTTAAAATCTGTAAACCACGCCCTGTGGGGGGCCCATAGCTGAATAAGAAAAATAAATATTTAGGTATAGTTTTAACTAATTAAAATTGTTTTTAATTGTTTTCCTAATCGAAAAGTGCAATATTTTTCACCAAAACAATAATCAAACTGTGGAATTAAATTTTATAAAGACTGTATACGTTATTATATTACGATTAACTTGACTATATTAAACACGGAAAATAATTCTGTCCAATAATTAATAACGTACGTTTATAATACGATTGGACTGTTGAAAAATTATTAACACGGAAAATAAAATTACCCGTGTACGCGTTTATAAAAACTAAATACGAAAAATAACATGTTATTGTAATGGGGTCTCAGTTGAAAACTATTATGCGCCGAGGGCCCAATCGTGAGTCAGACCGACACACTGCTCGAACTGTATTACGTAATGAAAAAAGTCGAACAAAAAAAAAAAAAAAAAAAAAACGAACGCGGATTATAATCAATCGTTACTCGCCTTTGAAACTTTTCGAAAATTGAAATTTACGTACACAACCCAAGTGCGCTTGTTTGTGTCACACTGGACAAGCATTAAGTGAATATATTCATAAATTAGTGTATTATTGTCGTGACGTCATCGATAATATAACCGTTATTAAAAATAACGGTAACCCGGCGATCCGGGTAACATAATATTATGGCGAATAAAAAACTCTCAATAAACTCGTTTTCACATCAAAACAAGAAATATAATGTAGACGAGTGATCGAGTCGCTTTCCGACACGGTCACATGTGCAAACTAATACCCGAGACTAGGCATAAACGAGTTAAAAATTAAAATAATTTTCACTCAGATTTTTGAACCTTTGATTCTTTTTATTGGGTAATATGACTTATTACTTTTCAGGACGGAATTTAATAACTTTATATAAAAATATATATATATATATATATATAAATTAAGTTAATAAAAGTTATTTCAATTTTCAAATTAATTTACACCTTGACTTAGTTAATCATTTATAAGACAATTAACGTTTAACATGTAAACCCGTTAATTTTTTTCAATTATAACTCAGCTAAGCCGAGTCAATTATATTTATTAATACTTGCTCAGCTTTGCTGAAGGGGCGAACAGTTCAGTTCACTTAAATCAGTGTTTCCCAACTTCATTTTATTCCATGCCCCTCTTGTAGATTACCAATATCTCATTCCTCAAATTGACTTATTGTTTTTAGTTGTACAGATTATAAATTGGAATTTATTATATTTTTATTTCAACAAATGTAACCTCATAAATCGCGATTTCACCATGTTTGTGTATATTACCCACCGCGCGGTACCTAAATTCCACCCTAAGAAGGAATTTCCCCCCATTTGGGAACCACCGAGTAAAATAGTTGTTTAGCAATATTTTTTTCATAAAGGTAAAAAAAACAAACATACTAAATAAACAGCTTATTAAAGTAATTTACTTCGTAATGGTAAAAAATCCCTACTCCAATATAGTATAATTGCTGGGAACGATCGTAATACCACCTTGAAATATAATTTTTCAGTTGCTCAGAAGAACGTAATAAAGAATATTTTTAAGTAAATCCTAATTATTTCCGTCATTTTAATTATTTAAACTCGTTAAATTGAATATAAATTAAATCAATTTTTACTTGTAAATCTAATCCATTTAAAATTAAAAATCATCATTATAACATTATTTTTTATTAATTTAATTTAATTTTACTAATTATTCATATTTCAAGTACAAACTAGATAATTTATTCTATAGAACAAAACAAATAATAATAATAATAATAATAATAATAATTCTATAATTATCACGAATTAAGATATTCATGTTTATAATTCAATTCTTGAATTTTGTATTGTTTTGTTCTTATTTATTTGTATTTTCAAACATTGTTGTTTGTAATTAATTCATATTAATTATATTTGATAAGTACTCTCCCGTTTTCCGATTAGAGATGTTACATCAACGGGAAACAGCGTTGAAAATTTTTCCCTGAACTAATTTATTGTTTTTCGTGTACTTAGTCTAATAATAGTTAGTTATAGCAATAAATAATAATAATAGGTATAAATAACTATTATTAACATTAGCATGTAAATATATTCCCAGCTCCCGCTACCTACCGCGTTCAGTTCAGTTATCTGACCTTCCTTCCATATCAGTTTAGTCTATAATTTCACTAATCGAGGACTAGTGAAATCGACTGAATACGGACTACAAAACAGTATGTGTTTAGGTGGCTGAACGGAAACGACTGATTTAATGCTCGGTTAAAGCCACGTTCGGAATGCGATTGTACTGGAACTGGGAATATACACATATATTAATATTCACGATGATACAGAAATACACGCAGGTATACTGATTTGGAAACATAAAAATATCACCGGGCTCAGAACGATAACCTAACCTAAGAGTACATGTCGGTCTGAACCCGACGATAATGCTTCAAGGAAGTTATAGTGTGCTTAGTAATGTAAACCTAATCGACTTTCACCCGATAAAGCCGAGGCGAAAATACGAAAACCATATCCAGTAGGCCAAATCGGCTAAGAATCGGAGGCAATTCTTTCCTTAGGGGAGTCATCGTCGAATTGTCGATATAATCGTACTGATTCTAAATTCAAATTTTAACAGTCGGTAATATGTTTTGTTCGAGGCTATGTTGTTTTATCGTTTTCGCGATCCTGTGAGAACCAGGTACGTATACGTCCAACTGGACTGGACTGAACGCGCTCGCTCCATAATATTCTTATTCGTTACGTTAAAATTATTTTAATATTTTTTTTTTAGGACTTATATACAATTTAATAACGAGCGATTCTGTTTTAATTCGTTCGGGTCGTTTGCACGTATAAATATATAATATAGACAAACTAACGTTAACTAACATAACCGTTAATTATTTAGAAAATGAAAATATTTATATATATATATATATATATTTACTGTTCTCACGCGACAGGACCGCGTATTATCGGTTTTTTTTTTTTTTTTTTTTTTATTATTATTTATAACTGGTAGTCGATTACTTGTTAGTCGTTATCTATGTACGATCTAGGACTTTTTCTATAATACGCAATGGCGACTATATAATACTACGCGGGTATATAAAAATCGAGTTTCGCAATTATTTGGGTTTTTAATCGCCTATAATATTATACGGTCATTCCTACCGCGGCAGTACATAATATTATATACACGACGTAATAATATTTTGGAGTATATATTTAAAAATCAAAGATACAATAATTATTAAGATGACGTCACGCCGGAATTTGCCATCTTTATTTATCTACAGAGAATATAGCCAATTACGTTATTGGCGTTATTTGGGTTGAACTCGGGGTTTCAACGCAAATAATACAGCTTAAAGAGGAGAATATTTCTAAAAAAATTGTCGTACATACAATTTACATCTATTAAAAAAAAAAAAAAATTTATAATAACCAACATAGCTATAACTTTTTTGTTTGTCGCCTTTTTTGAGAAGAGCTACGTGTTTTATATTATACGCGGTATACACTCAGGTATTATACAATAAAACAAATACGGGTGAGCAACGCCACGCCAACCGGAGAGGTGCAAGGTATATTTGATAAAATATGGTTATTACAAAAAAAAGAAGAAATATATTTTTAATTTTAGTTTTGGTCTAGTTTTTGAACGATAGTATTATCATTGGTTTTACAATATTGATTACATAAAAAAAAAAAAACTCAAATTCAATGACTTAGTCGGCTTAGTACGCTCTCATAAAATAAAATTGTTCGGACCATCACTGATTCCATCTGTACGAGGCAACGAGCGCATCTGTTTTTTTGAAGATTCTCTACAATCTACTTTGTTTTGACGGAACAAATGTTTTTTTTTTTTTTTTTTTTTTTTTTTTTTCTATAAAATATTTTCTTTGCGTTTGGTGGTTATTAGGACGAATCAAAAAGAATTGTCACTTTTGGGCGGGGGGGGAGGGGAGGATCGAAGAACATTTCGTCTTCCTCTGTGACGATGACGGAACCTTATTGTTAATGGCGGAGAAGAGCGACATTCAAATTTAGCACTATATAGGACTAGGTCGATGCAATAGATATAATATATTATTATCATCGTAAATAATAATATAATATACCTAAAGATAGCGGTCGTTGTTATTATTATTATTTAAACAAATTTTTTTTTATTTTTATAAAATCTATCCAGTCATACAACACTGTCGTTCGTTTATTAATAATCGTTTTCGCTTAAAACGTATGCCGAGAGGAGACCTTGAGTTTTATTAGTCCGCGGCAAATCTGATATTTTACCCGAAGGTTTCGCGATGATAACGTGCGGCGTTATGGTAGAAGAACACCGTACTTCCTTAACGACACGTGATACAGCATTATAAGATTTTATTACGCAAGGCGCGATTATGGGACGATTATTATCATTTGCATTGTAATAATAATACTACAACGTCAAAACGTTACAATCAATGGCGATTCTGCCGTACATGTTTATCATAAACATCGTTGTTTTCGAATATTTTCGGATTTTTTTTAATAAATCCATACCGCCCGGAGGCAGACCCAAGGGGTAATCACTCTTTCCCCCTTGAGCGTATTTGTGATTCGCGGTCGCGCCGATGCCAGGTTTTTATATTGAAAACAATTTTCTATCAAACCTAACGCAAAACGCACTGATTGTCGCTACAGTAAAATACAATTCAAAATCAACTCCGATATCGATAAAGTCAATGTAAAATAAACAAGTCGAGTTTATTAAAGGACAAAAGCCGAATAAGAATTGAAAACCAACTTATCTTTCGTAAAAACTCGTTAATGCCCCGGTGTTGTATATAATATCATCGTAATAAATTCCACTCCGTCGTCTTTATTATAATCGCAGAACGAGTGATAACGAGTCGTTATTGCAGTCGTCCCCGAAAGTCCGTTATGGATTTTACAATACAAGTAAAAAAAAAAAAAAACAAACCAACCATCGTTTATTATAATACGATTTAAATTACGTTTTGGCTTAGCCGTATACGATAAACTACTATATTATATTATTATATTTTCATAATATATCCGAAACAACATTCGTCACCAGTTTTTTTTTTTTTTTTTTGCGTGTTAAATAGCGCGCGAGAAATATGTATAAATATAAATTCGAACTGACGATGCGATGACTCACGAGCGAAAAATACATTTATGCATATTATTACAATAATATTGTAATAACGCCGGGGGGAAAAAGAAATAAAAAAAAAATAAACAATAAATGTACAAATTATTATTATTTTAAAATAATATTTCGAAAAAACCGCGGGCAATTCGAACGGATTATTATAATCGCGGTGGACGAGCCGCGAATATTCGTGTAAAACTCCTCGCGACATGTTTAATGGCCGGAAAATGTAATGGCCCCTAGAAAAATCCCTCGGACCGCGCGATGGGAGTCGTTAGGGCCAGTCTTGGGCGGGACGGTAGAAGAAAAGGTAGGTTAGGTTAGGAACGTTAGGTTATGGAAGGCCGAGAGTGTAATTCGTGTACCGGGGGGGAACGAAGAATAAGGAAGGCCAACGGCAGACAATCTACTGGAAATCGCTACAAACCAATCGATTTAAAACCGCAGATGAAGTAAACAGAATAGATTTCGACGGTGATTTCGAAAATCCTCGAACTGCCGTGTTAACCTTAATTAAAATTATTATCGGCCCGAAACGGTTCAGAGGTCGGATTTTTTGCGTAATAAATAAAATAATAAAAAAAAAAACCTCCGTATTTGCTTGCATATCCTCGCACACCGCGCGCCCGAAGGCATCCCGGAGAAAACAATAAAACGTCTGCAGACAACGGTTCGCGGTTCTATAATTATTGCGATTGTTCAACGCGAATACATAGAGCGTTTACGACGATACGCAATGCCATAACACACGCCAGAACACAATAATATCGACTGTATAATATATATATTTTTTTTTTCTTTACGATATTGTTACGCGCTACAGGATACTTGCGCCTCGCACAATATCATATTGCGATAATTGCTTTGACGTAACGACTGGAAGAAGTATATGGGGGGGGGGATAAAAGTAGATAGGTACAGACTTGAAAACCGTTACGCTCGCGTCTATTGCACAAAACTACTCGCCGTTGTTCTTTTGCGACCACAAATACTATAAACTGTAAATAGAAAAAAAAAAAAAAAACCAACAAATTCTCATATATAAAAAAAAAAAAAAAAAAAATAGAAAAACCGGCGAAAGGCGCAGAACGAAAGTTTCACATTCGAAGATGACTAGTGTTTTTGGAGCAATATTATATACGAAAAGAACCTAACCTTAAAAATATTCAAAATACACGAAGTGTATTCGGCGAATGCTTTACTCGGGAACACTGCCCGTGACCGACGATTACAATCGTAATAATTAAATTTTAATCGCAAAAAATGCATTACAAGTGTGTAATTTTGTCATTTAAATAGTTTTTTTACACCGTTTGTCGAATATATCTTCTGACTTGATTACTTCTTAATCATTCGTTCTGAAATAATAATTTAAAAATATTTTACCCTTTTTTTTTTTTTTTTTTGCTGGTTATTACCCGAACTATATAATTGTACACGGGTGCGCGTCTGATGTGGACCAACCAATAATCTTAAAATTACGTTGACTGTATTAAAAAATTGTAAAAAAAAAAAAAAAATACCCTAAAAAATTTAAGAAAACGCTTTTTAATGCATTTTAGGTTGAATTTGTCAAAACATGCACAAATATGCAAAATAGAAATTACATTCGAATAATCAGTAATCATTCGAAACACATTTTCTATTTACGAACTAACGTTTTGGAACGCCAGAAGAAAAAAAAAAAAAATACGCAATTCCATCAAAATGCCAAGCCCTTGTAATAATTATTCGCGGATCGCGCCGATTTCGTTCAATATTCTAACGCATTGTTATTATCGTACGATACTCTGCGGGGCTTCCGATATACAAAATTCGAATATATCCGGTCGTTTACCTATATACATAATATATATATATATATAATTATTCTACAGCGCGTATATACAACAACGCAATATTATGCCGTCGTCGTCGTCGTCGCGTATTTAATATACGGCCGGTTAGATCTCGAGTGAGGTTTTTTTTTATTTATTTTGTTTTTTTTTGTTTTATACCGCCGACGAAGGTCACCGCCGCCGCCGCCGATGCCGTCGTCGCGGTCGGCGATTTATTAGAGCGGTACCGATATTTATAATATATGAAACAATTTTCGTTTTTGTGTTTTTTTTTTTTTTTTTTATCGACCGAGTCCCGGCGGGGATGCACATCGGTTGTCGTTTATCGGTTATATCGGCACTGGCGGTATTATTGGTATTTAAACGGTGCTCACCTGGCACGACGGCGGCGCCCATTTGCTTGCTGCTCCTGGCCAAGGTGAGCGCAATCAGCGCGCAGTCGAACAGCGGTTTGGTGAGGTGCGAGTACAGGTGCGCCACGGACGACGTGAACGCCGCGATGTCGTCCGTCAGCCGGTGGTCGGCGTTTTCGATCCGGCCGTCCATGTTGCTCACCCTATAGTAAGTCTGGTCCTTGAAGTACAGACCGTACGCGTGGTCGACCAGCCGAGACCTGTGCAAGCGGTAACAAAATCATATTTTTAAAATCCATTATCGCACTTGTAATAAACATAAATTACGATAATAATAATAATAATAATATATTAATATTATAAAGGCGGCGCTGACGACGGGCGACGGTATCCGCAACGGTCCAGTTAAATTGTAAAGAAAAAAAAAAATAACAAAAAGTTATTATACTCGTTTAATGTTAATAATTTTCTCGTAACTCATCCGTCATAGCGTATGTATAGTACGTAAATTGTAATATTGCATAATTATTTACTATTAAGTTAATGTAAAAAAAAAAAAAAACAAGTCAAGTCGGTTAAAAATCAAATGTCAAACGTTGATATTAACTTAACTTTTTACTATTCGACTCGTTAAAATGGCCAGCCTTGAATTTACGTATTTTACCGATTATTATTATACAATACTGCGCTCGAGGAAAATGTTAAAACTGCACGCCCCGTCCCGTATATAATCCCTAGTGTACAAAATATTCCGTTCGCTTGGCCGGCTATAATATCCTCGTCGCCACCTTACCTAGCCTACAAATGCACCAACATTTTTTTTTTATATCACAAAAATTATACCTATACACATAATTTCCCTTTGATTTTTACTTATTATAAACAAATTATTATTTTCTACGGGTATCATTAAATTCAATAACTAAAATTATATAATAAATTCATATCAGTAAAACAATGACGTAATAACTGATTACAAAATAAAGGGGGGCTGTAAACCTCACTATATATTTTTCAATGTGCAGAGACGTGCGGTTATTTTTATTCAGGGAATACGCACCGTTGAAAATACTTTATTTTAGATTCTGAGCGAATCGAACAATATTTTACTTTTATGATATGCGTTTTATTTTCTGCCTGTATACAATTTTTCTACCCAGATATCCTGCTCCGATTTTCAAGAGTAGAACCTTTTCGGACACAATTTTGGATCTAGTTAATGCATTCGGGGATGAGAGGGTCATTTTTTTTGTTTTACGTTGTTGTAGTTCTCTTAATAGTTAGGGAAAACATGGGAAAAACAAAACAATTTTCATATGGTTTCGTTATTTTCGATTGTTTTTTTTTTTTTTTGTTAGTCGGTGAAATATAATCCCAAATTTTCAAAACGTTCTGGCCATTATAGAACTATTTTATACCTTTATTTCGAACTATTAGGCATTTTTAGTTGTTTTTTTCTGAATTAATTGAATAACACTGTTTTGGCTGAACAAAAACGCACGAAAATTCGACACAAGGTTCATCAAAGTTGTACTTAATGACGAAAAATTAAATACATTTTTTATAAGTGTTTAAAGTGCAAAATCTTAAAAATTCAAAACACGAACTAATTGAACTTCGCACATAATAGATTTCCGTTAACAATGATCTATTAACCTATTTTATTTTATAACTGAACGTTAGTACTGGCACCTTTGCCCCATAACGAATATCCGGGTCGTTGATGTTTGATGCAAATTTATAAGCACTGCACTAATTATACACGTATAATAATAGATTTTTTTTTTTACTGTTGAACCATCCGTATTTAAAACATTATAATGTCTATAATGGTGGATGAAATATATTAGACGGTTTTTAATTAAAAGTCGTAATGATATTGAATATTGATTAATATCGACATAACGTCTGCGGATTGTAATGTCCGATGTGAGATACGCGCTATATAACGCGAGAAAAGTTTTCGAACATTTCAATGGTGAAAATACTACAGTGGAAATAGCGTAGTCTATTAATTCATAATGTATCGCTAAATTTCAAAATGATATACTTCAAATTTCAATACTCGTACTTTAATAATACCGACAAAACTGTTGATTTTAATCGATTTTAGTATTTAAAATTAACATATCATGTGATATACTAGTTGCGTTTTGCACACCGAACAAGCAACACGTATGTTTCGCTCTCGCAGTGTGCGAAATAGTGCTGTTTCAGTTATTTTTATTATTTTAATGTTTACAATGCAAACCACGGCCTCTCGGTCTGATGGTAAGTTTTTATAAACAAGTATAACTTTAAGTGGGTCACACATAAACTGATCGAATTACAATGTATGAAAATATGGTGTAAACTCTCCGGAAAATATAACAGTTTGTTAGTATTTGCTAACAATGTATTTGGTCACAAATACAAAATTACATTGAAGCGTTGAAACAAATGGTAGCGGAATTTAAATCGAGCAATGAGAAATTACAATTTCAAATTTTTAAAATGACCACTGGAAGTTTTAAATAAAGTTTAAGTCCTTCTAAAAAACTTATCAACGTAACAAAATAAGTCACGAGAACTTCTATAAAAATACACAAACCATCTCCAATAACAGTATGTGGTGTAAATGGTTTAAAAAAATTAATGATTAATCTAAAACTCGAAGAAGCTGAGGGACACGAGCAACAACTAAAAACCTTGGCTAATAGTGAAATTTAGTGAAATACTTACGGGTGACGAACTATGAAAGTATTAGAAGCGCAATAAGTTGAGTACCACAGATACTAACTTAAAACAGAAAAAAAATTTTGGGTAAAAATTCATAGATTACACCCGGAAACCCACCTTTGTGATAATAAATGTGAATTATACGAACTTGGGAATTTAGTACATTATGTTACAAAAATTCAAATTAAAAAAAAAGTTGACACTAACAATGGTAGTGATTTTACTATTGTGAGGCTTCCACTATTCTTCGTGGATTAATGAACCATAAACAAATAACAAAGACATCTATGATCTTGAAAATTTGTGCTATCACAAAATAAAAGTGGAACATCCATGAACAAAATGCGAAGTGACACATTGCAAAAATTATTAAACTTTTGGTTACACTCAAAACTATTGTTTTAAAACAGTGTGTGAAATATAGCGAAAGACATACTTCGCTAAACTGCTCCAAGTCTCAGAAATCAAAAGCAAAATGCGCAAAATGTGAGGGAAGGGCCTATTTAAAATTGGAAAGGATGCTTCGATTATAAAAAATCAGTAGAAAAAGCTCATCCAAAAAAAATTCCAGCAGTACAAAGAATACAAAAAAAAACCTGCGAAACAAGTCATGTTTCTTTTGCACAGATAACTAGTTCTTCGAATGACAAATACGAGGGTACACAAACTCAAACTCATAACTATTCTACGTGATGGCAGCATTAATAAAAATAAACGAGAGGCTACGAGCCTGGTTGACCAGGCTTGAAAACAGCCAATCGAAAAACAAAGCACAACAGAAAAAGACACATGAATCGGACATTTCGAATCATAACATGGAACGTTAACGGGCTTGTACAGCGAAAATAAGAACTTGAACATCTAATGAAAAATAAACAAATTGACATAGCTCTAAATTCAGAAACTCATTTTACAATGTAGACCAGTCTGAAGTTAAGTGGATATCGAATTTACACAGTAGAACACATCTAAACAACCGCGCTCACGGAGGGACTGCAGTGTTAATAAAAGAACCAATTAAACACCACAAACTTGAAAAACACGCTCAAGAATATTTACAAGCAACAAGTATCCGTATTAATGACGGCAGAAGCGACCTTACTGTATCTGTTATATATTGTCCACCACGGTATAATGAAGATGACAAAAAGTTTACTGGATTCTTCCAAACTCTGGGTAGTATATTCATCGCCGGAGGAGATTAAAATGCCAAACACACTTTCTGGGGATCGAGATTGATCACCACCAAAGGGGTGATCCAAAGGAAAACAACTAATCCAAATTGATTATTTAATCTGGAAGATTAATGTTATAGATCCGAATTGTTATTATTATGTAATTCATAGATTTCAATTCATTAATAAAATTTAAATTAATTATTGCAGACAAAATGTAAGGAAACAAATTGTTATACTCCTCGAAACACCAGCAATTAGTTCACATAACGATAAACAATTGATAGACAATTAATCAAAAGTCATGTGGTGTGGTCGTGTACTCAATGTGTTTCTTTGTAATAGACAATTGACACTAGACATTATAGATATTGAACAACATCGTTTACTTGTTAATATTTTAATTAATATATTAAATGTCCTCTAAATTGTATGTTTCGGTCATCAATTACGCGTTTAAATGTTCAGATTGACGGATTAAATTCGTCAATCCGGACTAAAGGGATTATCCGTTGTAATCCGTTTCATATATTTTTCAATCCGGATTGCAGATCGACCGAACTTCTGCTTAGCGCTATTTTAGTACGTACACAATTTAGCAACTGCACGCATAATAACACACGATGAATATACAATATACAATTAAAAGTTCCGTCTGAGAATATATTATTACGTATTACTAACGTAATAACTATTTTTTTTTTTTTTTTTGTTGATAGGTTAACGGTAATTTTTATAAACTGCCGACACGAGTTTTAAGTAATACATTACTACTGTTCACGAATCATTAAATTGAATACTATACGCCAATGATGATACACTAGCAGTGTCGTTATAATATATTATATTTTATACGTACATACATTTAGGCGGGCCCTATTTTTTTTAGTGAACCCCGAAACAAAACGTGTAGTCCGAAATTAGGAACGTTGCAACACGAAATCGAGAAACGCGTACCAATAAATATTTACTTATACGAGAACATTTTAAATGCAAGGTTTTAGTTGTAATTATCAATTACAAAGAATAAATCGATAAAATGTTATCATACGGCAAAGATTCGGTACGTTAATATGGAAAATTTCACTATTGTTATGTTTTTTTTTTTTTAAATAAAAGATTTAATTATTAAAATAATTTTAGGCAATAGTTTTTTTTTTAATTTTATTGGTACGGAAGTAGTATAAAAGATGTATGGGTTGATACTGTATCATCTCAATGTACCCAAAAAAATTTGCAGTACGAATTTTTTTATATATATATATAAAAAAAAAGAGGCTGCATTAAGGTGCACACAAACGGACGCAATCTATAATAATAATATCAATAATAATTCTTTCGTGTACATTATATATACCACGAAAATGACTTAAACTGACAATACATTAATCGACGGGACCTATCCTGACGACACTGTGGCCCATTCTTGCTGCCAAGTACGGACCCATCAGTCTATCAATTATTCTAAACCCATCTTAACAAGTTGGTTCAATACTCGGACTAAACATGTACCGGGGTGAAACGTTTATAACGGATTGATTAATAATATTTGTTAGACATCTATAAAAATAGAAGGCAATATTCTATAAATCGAAATTTTATAAATGTTGACTATTTTTAGTAGACAAACAGACCTTCAAGCGTCTGCTGGGTTTCCGCCAAATGTTTCAACATCAGAACACATTTCTCATGCGCATTCCTAGCCGTTTGTCTTCACGCGGTTGAAAAAGTCCCGCGGTGTTTTACCAACAGTCGGCCGAACGAAGACCTAACCGCCGGAGGTTATACCAAAATGGAACACCGCACCAAATCTTCTCCAACTTAACCTCGCAGACGATTAGACATATCCTTAATGCCCAACGTTAAGATAAATTATTTCTGGTTAAGACGGTCTTAACCTAAACTAGTTTATCTTTATTGCTCGGGCGACCCTACCGTGGGCCTCGTTTCCCACGTGTTTCGATCGTATCGACTCCGCTCATTGTACAATTGTCAATTAAACTACGTATTAACCGAATGTTGAATAATAAAAAATAAAAAAACCGTGTACAAGTGTTTACATAAGCGAGGAGCGTATACGATATCGCGAAATTTATTGCGATTGGTTGACCGTAGGACTCGTAAAAAAAATAAAGAAAAACCATAACGCGTATAAAAATTATATTATATCCATCGATAATCGCGTTAATTGAAAACATAAATAAATACAAATAGTAATAATAATAATAATAATAATAAAAATAGTAATAATAATAGAAAAAAAAAACAGGGAAACGTTATAGAATCACCTGGGGCTTCGTCGTGCACACAACTATATAATATATAGATATATATATATATATATATATATTACGGAAGAACATATTGCAAAAAGAAAAAAAAAAAATGTTAAATTTATTGCACAATATTAATAATTATATCGTTATGATGTACCGCGGTTGAGGCGATACAAGCGATTATTTGAGGTATATACTCGGCGAATTCAATTAACCGCGGGTGTCTGCCAAATGGTGTTGGAGTTCCGGCATATTATGAAAATAAACGAATAATAAATCGAACAAATAATAATATTATCGATATTAACGATAATGACGATAAAAACACCGCCGTCCATCACACGGTTTGCGGGAACACAATATACGTAAAAAATCGATCGGAACTACTCTCGCCCGGCTATTTAAATACCGTCTGTATTTACGCAGATATACGTACCATTGATAACAGCAATTAAATCGGAGGCCAGTAAAATAAAATATAGTCTCGATAAATAATAACGTGTTGATCGCAGAAACACGCCTATAATGTGTACGTCGAAGGTCCATAGCTATATCAAATATATACTCCAAAAAAAAAATATATTACAATATAAGGCCCGGATTTCAATGCAGAGCACAGGGTTTTTTTTTTGGGGGGGGCGGGAAGTTCTATAGGATAATAATAATTAGTAGATAATTCGACCGCCGCGTAACAGATATATTCGAAAAGTGAAATGCGATAAGTGTTTAGTCATTTTTTTTTTTTTTGCATTTTTCGTCGGGTCATTTCCTAGCGGATTTAAATCCAAGCCTCACCGCGGTATTGGTTATTTGCTTTGTTTAGGTACCGCACGACGCCAGTTCCATGGTATCAGTGACGTAAACGTGACTTTTGTATGGGATAGGGAAAGGATCAAAGAAATGTCATTAAAGGACAAATTCTCACCGTTCTCCGCCTCCATCAATGATTTTTTTTTTTTTTTTATTGGTTATTATTATTTTTTTCTTTGTAATATACATAAGTTTTAAGTTTTTATTGATTAGCCTAACCTAACCTAACCTAACCCAAACCACAATAACATGATTCATACCATTGAAGACGTGTAATGTTGAGAAAATTCGTCTTCGGAGGACGAAATTGCTGTTTCCGTCCTATAAACGCACCATACCGTATAGTAAATTTGTGTTCGGCAGCACCGATTTTGCGCAAGTAGTTTTTATATCAGTGTGAATAGATCTTATTATCAAACTCAAAGGTAAGAACATAATCCATGTCCTCGTCGTTATTGAATTATCACAAAATCAAAAGGTTGTTTTTATCTCGCTTAAACATAAAAATATCGTAAATACCGACGTACAAACCCGAACGGTATTAATTGTATTGCCTTGAAGTTTATCAACAGGTCGGACTATTTACACTAAAATTAAAACCTAAAGTCGGTGCAAAATCGGTTCTGCTGAAAGTAAATTTACTATATCGCGCGTTTGTAAGACGGAGACAGCGCACGCGCGTATCACGTGCTCTCAATTAAATTTAACATTGAATTATGTTGTAATAAATTTTTGCGTTATCCGCGATCAAAAACATCTGTTATTAGGGGATATTAAATGAGCACAATATTGCCGGTTAGACATGTAGGTTTACCGGCACCGGTGATTATGTCGGAAGTCAGCATTGAAGGAAATAAATACATATAAACAAAATTTAAAAAAATATTTTATAATAACCACCGTAGAAAATCACATAATATAATAATAATAATATTATGTGCCTCCCGGTCAAATACGTTTATTCGGATTTAGAGGTATCTATATTATCTTTCGGTAGGTACAGGAAAATTACCGAAAAGATTACAATATTATTAAGATATGCGTATTGTAATAATATTTCATCGGTTCCCTAACCAACAATAAGTCTACGAGTGCAATTCATACGCGAAATTAATAAATCAATCGAAATCTAATCGTATTTTACGATCTGACGGTTTAATCAACGTTTTCTTTTTTTTTTTAAAGGAATACAAATCGTCACAATTCCAACTGCGTATTAATATCATTTGTTAATTGTCGACAGGCGTCACAAAATGGAAGCTGAACAACACTGCACAAATACCTATCATTATTTTTACCAAAGAAAAAATATAAACGTATTTTGTTTTTTTTTTTTTCATATTTTGTCGGTTTATTTGCATCTTTTTAGATACGAAAACATTCTTCGTGAAATGTCTTTCCGTTAATAATGCGACGGACGAGATGAATAAAAAGTGAAAAGTACAGCACTGCTAATTCTATGTCGTTACGCCTGGAAGTACCTACATTAGTGTTTGAATTTATTTTTTGTTTTTAATTATCATTTTAGATTAAGATAATAATACATAATATAACGTTGTAGAAAGTAAATTATATTGTAGTTGGTGTTTTATTTTTTTCATATATTCACAATAGTGTTGCTTAACCATTTAGAAAAAAAAAAAAAAAAATACATTTCATAACTAGAATAATATTTAAACCGCGGCGCGTGCTTCTATATTCTCGTCGTATTTATTTCGATTGTCATTTCGTGATTGTCGCGAGAGCGGTGGGTCGAACTACGAATTTCCATAAACGTCTATTTAAAATAGTCGTCTCGTGAAATTTGCCGAACACGAAAAAACGCGCAAAGTACTGAACGAAAAGTCTCGGCGAATCGGTTTTCGCGACTCGCGCGTCAAAACAAGATCTTAAATATTATAAAGAGTGAACGACGGCGTCGGAAAACGTACGCGCGCCGCCACTCGTACGACTAATAATTCTCCATTGACTTAAAAAAAAAAAAAAAAAACTTATTGTCGGGTTATTTATTTATTTATTATTATTATTATTATTATTATTTTATTTTTATTTTTTTTACCGTCGAAACGTGCGGCAATTACGAATTTCCGAGGAGCGTACGACACGACGGGGAACAACAAAATAGCACATTAATTCGTAGCGCGTGTACCCGCGTGTTCGGTCGGTAAACGATGTGACGGAAGCCAATACATATTACTATTATTATAATGAACGCGATAATATACGTAGGTACACCAGTCACACTGCACATATCGCGCGTATACAGAGTGAAGCAAAAAAGACCTAGGCACTCCTAGGATCCCGAAATATCGTGAATTTATCGTGAGTTATCGTCCCAAGCTACCATACTTTTGTTGTCGCACGTCTATCTGTATCTACCGCCTTCGACTTCGTGTCTATATACTCTTCTTCGCGCGCCCTCGTATTTCCCCTGATTACCTTTCAGTTACTATTTCTCGGGCCTGCTTCTTCCCCGGCTTCCGTCTGTAATTCGGTCTCTCTCATTTGTCCTGCTGTTTAACCGGCAATACTATTATTTAAAATCTACTGTCGGCCATAACCGCAATTTTCGCGTGGTCCGCTTCTTTTCAATGCTCGACCACTCGTATCGTACAGTTACGACGGGAATATTTCGACTCTGCGACAAATTCTTAATCTCTAGCCGTACAGAGTATTCAACTATCGTGTATTCTTGCCCGTTGGGGATGCTGCGTTTGCCGTGTGTGCCGACATCTCCCCACAACGACGATGATACGGTGGGGCCTGCGGAACCGTGCTGACGTCAGAACAGTCACTGTGTTTTTTTTTTTTAATTTTTTTTTTTTTTTTTATAGAGTTTGTCGGATTTATGCCGAGTAAAATGTCCGATTACGTGCCGACGAATTATACTTAACGTTCCCCCGCCCACCCGCCACAATCGTCTCTGTGTGAACCGCAGTGTACCCATTATATTTAATAAAAAAAACATATATAAATACGTTGTGATGACGATCGTCGTGTCGGTGTATCGGACGTCAGTCGTAACGACGAATAATAAAAATTTTATTGTGTGTATTATAAATCGGACGTGCACGGAGACCGACTGCGAGGACGTCACGAGTTTTCTCAACGACGACCGTTGTCATTGACGTCGAAAAATACGCGTAAATATCACGTGCACCACAACCATAACCCAACTACTGGTAGTCAACGAATTATAATAATATACAACGTGCCCGGCGTTCGTTATCGGCGTTTTTTCGATACCCGCCCGGTTTCGGGTCTCCTATTTTAATCGATAACCGGCGAAAAAAAAAAAAAAAACACTGGTAAAAACGTCCGGAAGAGACCGGATAATAATATTATGAATTATACCGAGTAGTTTTTGCGTTAATGGATTTATAGTTTACGGGTTTTATAGCTAACCCGTAAACCAAAATACAAAAGTCCATAAGCCCAATGAAGGTTTTTCTTTTTTTTTCGCATATTTAGATGATTTTCAACACTAATGCGTATTTGGTTATTCTGTACATATTTAACACATTTTACAGACAGAAAATGTATACCATTACACTATTCCCGTTTATAACCGTTACATCATATCTGTTTCTTACGGTTTTTCCCCATTATTAAGGAAATCAAGAAATAACCTCCATATGCACCAACTAGATACGAAACCCCCAAAAAAGATCTCTTGTAGTTTTTTGGTCGGAGCGAGATTTTTGATGGTAGAACAGTTGTTCACGGACGGAAAAAAAGCGCCATTATAGTAAAATAACCAACACATACCTCCCCACGCTCATAATTAGAACGAATATCGAAAGGCTTAAATTCCTGACCAAAAAAAAAAATTCCTTTGTGACTTCGTCAAACAACATAATGCGCATTTCTCGACGATAATATATCCAAACACGTGCCAACAATGTTTTCAGTGAAAAACAAAGACTTTGAAGTTAGTTACATACTCCTTTTGTAATGACATAATATAGAAATCGCTCCCTGGAGTTATTTCCGGCGCTGATCTTTATGTCCGTGGAATATGCATTGTTTTCGTAATATTATTCTGTTGACGGAAACATTTCTATCATTTCTTTTGGATAATAACGAGTGGTACATATGTAAACATATTATGTCGTTTTAATAATAATCATTCATTTTATTTATGTCGCTAATATTCATGTCATATTATATTTTTATGTTTTTTTGTTTTGGATTGTCTGATACGGCATGTATCACGCAATCAGCAAAGGTTAATGAAAAGTTAATTAATCGGATCGAGTCGAGTGAAATTGATAAAAAAAAAACGTTTCAGTTAATTAAAAAAAAAAATATAAACAAAAAGTAAATTTAACTCGGGCCTCGAGTTAAAAATTAAAATACAGTTAACCGATTACCTAGGTAGACGCTGAATAAAATTATTCGTCTTCAATGTGGGTTTTACTAAACTGGTTTACTTAACTAAATATCCAACCTTCCCAACTTCCCACCTACAAAAGTGGCGCGCCCGTGGTGCGAAATATGAATTTCAGTCTTTTTTTTTTTTTGTTTCGTTTCCATCCAAAAATTACGACAACGACGACGACGACGACGTGAAAGTATTCCTTAAATTATACGATGATAGGAAATTGCGCTGTTTTTTTTTTTTGGTTTTTATTATAATTAACGACATTACGTGACGTCGTTATTATCATAATGTACAAACTCGTATAAACTCCGAATATATTTTTCCTACCTATATTTCGGTAAATATCGCGTAAGCACGCGTGTTACCACTCGTTTCTTCGGGCGGAGCCGGGAAATAATGAAATTAGTAACCTTGATTCATTCTGGGGAGGAAAGAATAAATATCGTCCAAATAAAAGAGCAAGTACTTATTTTTTTATCATCTGGCGGTGCAGCAAGAACACTGGATTGATCGGGCGTTTTTCACGGGAGAGAATTTATTACCCGGTACCCGAATAATCTTTATATTATATTTATTAATCCGCGTATCAGTTCGCAGCTCTTCTCTAACATTTGTATCTATCGTCCGCTTTCCTTTTCGTGTGCACATACGAAACGTACGTATCCTTTTAGATCTTTTTTCATTCGTTGGATGTATTCCGGACACAGCCTTCCTTTTTGGCTCTGTCCGTCCACGCCCCATTCAATAATCAATCTCCTCAACACTCGTGTCATAATGTACGACTAATCCATTTGTTTTGTCTTCTAACTAAACATTTCCCGTAATAAACTTTCCTCCGACATGAATAAATCGTTTAATCTTCTATTATCCTAACCCAACAACGTGAATCTGAAAACCTGATCAAAAAATGCTAATTTGTATTAGCAATAAATTAGCTTTTCCTTATAACTTGACTGAAATACTTTTCAAGGAGATGAATACACTTAAAACATAGTGATTTGTATTCGATTACTTTATAAATAACGTTTTTTTTTTTTTTTTTTTTAAATATTGTAGGTCTATGTGCTTATTTAGGTGAAATTCGTATAATCGGTGGTAATCACGGATCGATTTACGAGTCGGCAAATTTAAGAATGTTGGTTCGAAACACCGGCCAAGAGCACAATTATTGACGAGCAATAGAAGTATTCGACTCAATATGAACCACGATCAATGGTCATTGTTAAATACGTCGCTAATCATCAGTAGTAAAGCATAACCGTTTAATTTTGCCCCGCCCTGGATTTTCATAAGTTGGCGCCCTCGAGCGAGGGTTAATTTATGTAAGTTTTCGGCTTGAACCACCATCCCCGTTATGACGTATCAACGAGGAAGAACGTATAGTTACACAACACCAGACCGGTGGACACTAATCGTGGTATATTAATATATACGCCGTGTGTGTATAATATTATTAAAAAAAAAAACCGAATTATTAAGACGGATGGCGACAAAGACAATTGTTTGCAATCGCTCAAGGTCACATCGAATCTATTATAATAACGTATACGTACACGCATATATATTTCAACTATACATATATATAAGTACAAGGTGCGTATTTTATCACGAACCAACGTTTGTGTCTTATACAGGGATTTTGCGTAAGTTTTGGGTTTTTTTTTCAACGTTTTACCCTTATTCCTAAATTATTACCACACAGTACACACGCACTTTGTACTATTAACTTTTGATTTTTATCGAACAAGAATCAGGTGATCTGCATTTTTTTCACTCTGATTAAGAAAAATAATACTTTTCCTAAAAATATTTTGACACCAGCGCCGGATTGAGAAGTATAACATTTATAATTTAATAACTCTCAAACTCTCAATTGAGTAGTAATTTTTTCCATAAAGCGTTTGAAATTTGAATGACACACTACAGGAAAAAAAAAAAAAAAATTGTGGGCAGGGTAATCATAATCATTTTTGAAAATATATATTGAATATATTTCGTTTCTACTATCGTTTATTAACATGATTCCATTATTTTATCGAATATTTTTCTTCAGTTTCGCTCGGCAATTATCCTGACCCTAAAACGATAACTCGAATATCAGACGTACGTGATTCTACGTGGTTTTCTTATAATAACGTCCGCAGAGGGGGAAACAAATTATAATCTCCGTAAGAGGTAATCATTTCGCGTTTTTGTTGAATTAACAATAATCATCCTGTATATGTTTATAACATTATATTACAAATATATGCAAAACAGAGACCTAGATAAACTTTTGACTCACCAGCTGCGATACGAGACAATGGAGGCGGTAGATTCCTCCGAAATACAATCTCGTATTGACCACGTGCGGTTGTAGACGCGACACAATGCGTACTGTAAATACGTTATCCCGTACACCCCCGCAAAAATTCCATTTTTTCCCAACTGTATAGTAAGCAACACGATTCAGACTTGTAAAGTATATAAAATATTCAAATACTCGTTTATAGTATTCGAATACGTATTTTAAATACGAACTATTCGGTATTGTAATTTAAATATTTGTATTCGAAATCGAATAAATAATACTTATTATAATATTATAAATACTTTTATAATTGTTACCGATTGTATATCGATATATACAAATATTTATATTTATATATATTTAAATGTTGACATTACTTATTCCCACCGTGAGTACATTTTCATCCGTATAAACGAAGTTTAGTGGAAAAGTCTTATAATCGATAAACGATTAAAAAAAATATTAAAAATAATTTTCAAATTTATCAAAATTGAAGACAATTTTAAATTCTGGAACCGGGGCCCCGGATTTATACTGAAAATATGTTGCAACAAAGTATACTAAATATTTTTTTTTTTTTTAAATACCGTCACGACGGCGTATCGAAATTAAAACAAGACTCTATAAATATTGTAATCATAATTTACAGCAATATTATTATTATATTGCTCGGCGAGGTGAATAGCACGTGACCTAACCTAACCTTGGTGATCTATATTTTTAAAAAACATTCTATGTGAATAATTAAATGACGTGACATATCAAAAAACGTTTAGACCAAGTAAAAAAGTCAGATACTATTGTGATTAATGATTATGCATACAGCGAAAATCGTTTTTTTCGCATCACTCGATATTAATATTTAAAATAAAAATGTTCGGGTATTTCTGTAGTAGTATTAATTACACTCCAAGTACTTGCCTAGATTTCAGTATACAAAACTTGGTTATTGTTTTTTGGGGAGTGAGATAATACGTTAGAGTATTAGAGACGATTAAATGTACTCGATAAATTTAATATAACAATCGTACAAAACAGCCGGACACACTTTCCAAAATAGTTAGGCCACTATTGAAGGCGAGAAGGTACAGGATATTAAGTTTATATACTAAATGCAACGATCAGTTGTTGCAATCAAAAATTAAATTCTGAACGGTGGTCGGAAAATTGGTAATACTAAAGTAACCCAGAAATCAACACAAATAAAGCCGATATATCGACATTTGTTGTTACCTTTATACATTTATTAGAAAAACTGTTGGGAATCTAAAAATTGTTTTCAGTACCGAGTACCGAGTAATCAAAGAATAAAGGACGTGATAAATCAGCACCTTTTTTGGTTACGAGCATTTCGGAGTGTTTAATTCTAACTGAAAAAGCGTTTTTCGTTAAAAAAAAAACCCCCCAAAAAGAACCTAAGGGGTGAACAGTTGAGAAATTTTAAAGTGTTTTAAAGTAATAAAATATCAACATGCAATGAAAACCCGTGTGTTTTAAGGTTATGCGTGAAAAAATCTGAGCGTTTTACATACCAAAAACGTGTTGTAGTAAAGCTAATAGTTAAACCGCTACACTAGGAACCTAAGACAAATGTAATATTATGTATAAATAAATTCGTATGAACTTCATATACTACGAAGGGTTTTTCGTAAATCGTACGCCTTTTTTTCTTCTTTTTTTTAAAAATTTATTATACGGGAAAAAGAGACGGGTAAACAGCGTAAATAGTATTGCAAGGTTATTGTGTTCGTTGGGAAACCACAGACAACGAGATTGCTGCGCGAATAACCGTCTTCGCGGTATCGACCACACGTGTGGCAGAAAACGCCCACAATACTTGGGAACATAAAATATTTTACACCCCTTCTCCACTTTGGCGAGCCGCAGCGAGTTGGCTCGACCGAAATCGCAATACTTACTTGCTTACTGTGCACGCGAACGGGACTAAAGAGTTTTAAATATTTTATTCTAAAAACGTCGCGTTTCGTTTACTGCGGCGGAAAAAAAAAAATAATAATAATAATAATAATAATAAAAAAACGTGTAGGTACGCAATAATATATGACGTATAACTGCACGGCGCACAGCCCGCCTAGGAACTCGTGTAGATTAGAAATATAAATAAAACAACACGGCTTACGTCACGTACCCGCCGCAAAAACGACCAAGAAACTAGAAAATACTACGCTTGATTAAACCGTCCGATTTTCTGATTGCCCGGGCAGAATGATAATATTTTGTTTTTGACTAAAAAAGAACCGCGGAACCATTCTTTATTACCTCGTAAACTCCTCTGATCATTTGACCTACAACACGAACAAATGGCAAATAAGTTTTTGATATGTACCTGTTGTTTCGTGCGGGTACTAAATAAACAAGCGCGTCGGCTGAGAATTCGTTTTCTCCGTCGCTACGGGTCTGCAGATCACGTTTGGATGAGTCTCCTCGCCACTGGCGTTCGTTTTCTCTGTCTTCCTCGCGCGTAATTTAGCGAAAATGCTGTTCCGGATTCCCACGATTGCGACTCACCCGGTCGAGTTTAAGCCTATTATACGTTTTATACAAAGTATAGTATTTACGATGGATACTACGAACGATTTAAAAAAAATAAAAAAATAATATTTTCATTTGTTTATCATAGTGGTTCTCAACCTTTTTGGATTCATGTCACCCTCATCTACGATAACCCAACACTACGTCTCCCTAACATCAAAATACAATATACCTAATATAAGACGGGTCGGATATTACCTGAAATGAGAATACATATTACGATAATCTAAAATTTTAAAATTAGACAATTATATTTTCTTATCGGGATTTTAATAATGTTTCTACACGTATCGGTGAATTATATTTGATTTGACGGAGTCTTGTTAAAATAATATATTTTATTCTCGTGTTTTAAATAACGATCAATAATCGTTATATTATTAAATTTTTTTTCAATAATACAACGGTTACAATAATACGATTTTTTTCAAAAAAATGTCTATATTTTTAAACTTTCTCCAAGATTTTCTTGTCACCTCTACATTGGATCCATGTCACCCCGGTTGAGAACCACTGGTTTATCATGATACGCGTGTTTTAATTATAACTCGAAGTCGACCGTTAATGCCACATCAAAACAAATCATTCGGCAAAGCCATTGTTTATACTCTTTTTTTTTTTTTTTTTTTTTTAAATCTATTGTATTGGTTCCTTCGCCCTAACCTCAACCGGAAAGTCACAATCGTGGAAATTCGGAATACCATTGTTGGTATAATACGGGCTGAGACGAACAGAGAAAATTTGTGTTGGCGACAATTATTTCAAATTAGTTTTTATTACCGTGCCGGTAACTCGGAGTAGCTTCTGCTCCAAATCGTTTTACCTGTTGTTGTTCTTGTTCTCAGGCGTATCACACGTGCAAAAAGCGCCATCTCATCCCAATGTCAACCCCACAGAACCGATATTTCGGCAGTGGAAGTTTTTATACTTGTTATAAACTCAACAATTCAAATAACACTAGACGCTAACACAAATAAGAGTATTTTTAGATTCTGAGCGTATTGGGTCTTTTTTACGTCTTTGAAAAACATTACTACCAGAAAACTTGCTCCAATCAAGTTATTTTTGAAGCTTTTTAGATCTAGTCAGTGTATTGAGGAAGTCGTTTTTTTTTTCTTGTAGTTTTCTTAATAATGGGGAGGAACCGGGAAAAAAACTGGAATAATTACGTAATAACTGAAAAAATAAATAATCATAGAGACATGGCATTTTCACCGAACCCTTATATTATCTCATCTTAGACGTGATAACATTTTCAAAACATAGAAAAATATTTTTGAGTTATTTATAGTTGTCTAGTTTTTAAGTTTTTATTTAATTTTATGTGAATTAAATTTTGTTAGCCTATCAAAAATGCTCGATAATTTAATACAAGGTCTATTAAAAGTTTTCCTTGACTGCGAATGAAAATAATGTCGAGGGGGTGAAAACAAACGATTTTTTTTTATAAGCGTTTTAGGGTCAAATTTCGGTGAAAATCGTATAAATCACGTTGTTTCCTAAAACACATCTGTATCCTACCTTCCCATCTTCCCGCCTACAACAGTGGTCCATCCGCGAGCAGTATTCATTTATTATTATATTTTCGTTCCGTTCAACCCTGTAAATCTGGTCGGTCACAAAGGATTCAGAACACCTCGTCCGCACAACAGAGCAGTAGGCGATTTTTTTTTTTCTTTCTACTATATCCGAACACGTGGACGAATCCGATGAAAAATAAATCGGCCGAATCCACTCGACGGTGACTCGCGTGTCGTACTATCGCGTGCGCGCGACTATCAAAACACAATACACTTTAATTTATAATATAACGCGAAATTTACGTAATAACGAACGACACCACATTCGAACGACGGGAATACGCGATTTACTATTAGGTATATAATTATTGTTACTTTCAATTTTCACAGTCGGTCCGGATAAAATGTCCGAGCCTACACCGCGGCGTGTACTGCTATTTCGTCGGAACTAACACTTTTATCCGCGAGTGAACCGACAACTTTTATTTTTCTACGCGGCCCATCAGTGTATTGTAACCGGCGATTTCTCGTCGAATACGATTTCACAACGACTACACATTTTAACTAGTCCGGTGCGTTTTGTTTTATACATTACACTTAATCTCTCGTTTGTGTAATTTCGTTCAATTTCTCATCATACGACGGATTTACAGTTGAACGTCTGCAGCGACCACAAATCTGCGCGTATTGTTAAAAGATACTTATTAAACGTATTTCGAGTATGAATACAAATACTTTTGAAAAGTTGTTGTAAATACTTTTAATTTTTTTTTTTTTTACAAATTACATTTATATATGGTCTAGAGTCATTCGTATAAGGTTTAAGTGGTTTTTTTTTTTTTTTTTTGTTTGTACAATGTTACTACTAGTGCGAGGTAATATTTGGAATTTGTTTAACTATCAACACGATGGCACGACGCGATGCCTCCATTGAACCAATACGATAATACGGAAGAGGATAATTCAAAAATAAATAATTCGATTTCAAATGCAAATATATCCAACAAATACGAATTGTAATTGGTTTTACTCGAGTATTTTAACCGAGTCCGTACGTATACACGCTGTATACGGCGCGCGGTTAAAAACTCGACTAATACTACCGACGACGGCGCGACACGCAAAACCGTATGTAGTAACTTTGTCACAGTTTCCAATTCGAAAGTGCAACGGTTTCCTTTCACCGTTCGTCGGAAAGAAAAAATAAAAAATATATATATATATATAATACTAATCATAATACTTAACCGCCGCTAAATGTCGTAACCGTACTGTAATAATATATATATATTAGATATAATACACTAGGAGCTTGCGGTGTCCGGCGGTCGGATCGTTAGACGACTACGTACGCGTATGTACAGGGAATATTTTGCTTGAAAAATAATTTAAAAAAAAAAAAAAAAAAACCCGCGCAGTCGATACGGTAACGTTCGATTCGTTTTTATATTATTATTATTATTATTATTATTATTATTATTGTTGTGTGCGTATAAACGCGCACGCGCCTATACGTACGCGGCGTGTAATCAACGAGAGATTGATGGTCGGTTTGTGTATTCACGCGGAGGCCGTTCGTCATCGTAACACGATATTATTTCGAAGAGAATATTTTGATTATTGTAAAAATATACATGCACGTATTGTATGTATGTATGGGTGGGTACAGCGCAGCGTTAAAAAAAAAATAAAAATAAAAAAAACCCGCGGTGGCGATCGATATTATATAAAAGAGAATGTAAATACAAATATAATTATAATGTTAAAAAATAAAATAAAATAAAATTCGTTTAAAAATTAACTCGCAAAACAACGACGTGCACCGCTACGGACGGCGTAGGTTAGGTTGTTGTTCGTCCTGATTTTTCAAGTTCAGAAATCCGGATTTGTACACCTCTGCGTTTAAATATTACACTAATCGTTTCTTACGGCTAAATACGATTTACTCGTACGTATCAATACCTGTTGTTGCGTTACCCGCATTCAATATTTAAATCAACTAAAACCACCGTTTATTAGAATAATAAATAATTATTATTATTATTATTATTATTATTATTATTATTGTAATAACAGTACAGACTCGCTTTGAGACTTGGCACTTTGAGCCCGTATACCGAATGAGGCGATAAGGTGAATGGTCAATGAACAGAAAAAAAAAAAACATATACGTAATATTATTAAGGTACTGCGTAAAAAAAAAAAAAAAACCAAAGATCATTTTAGTCGCTGGACAAATAATAATTTTACGAAAAAAAAAAAAAAACGATTAGGAACTTCAAAAAAATTGTCAACTAATTATGTGCCCTCGAGCGGAAAATTCGCGTTTTGGCAAGGTATGTAAAAGTCGATCGGTGTCAATAACGAGTCCAATGGACACGCGGATTTCTTTTCTACGCACGTGCACCAAATCCACGGTCAGCGGGTATTTTTTACGATAAATTTCTAATTCGCCCCGACAGAGGTTCCCCGGTAAACGTTTATTTTCTAATAAATCTTTTGTCGGCCCGCAGCCAGCAGTACAACTATCGATTGCCCTCATTTTACGTGTCCCGTTCCTATCCGTGTAAAGCAGAGTTTTCCAACATGGGCGGCGTGTGAACACATTGCCGGGGAAGCGCAAGCAGTCATCATCGAGTAATATTACATTTGTTTTTTTTTTTTTTTTGGATTTTACGTAAATGGGAGAAAAAAAAAACTAAAAAACGAACAACACCCGCATATCGCTAAACGGTTAAACACTCGTAATCCGAGGCCAGAACGTATATTGTAGGTCATCGATTTTTGAAAATCTGCAAACGGGAACGTAAAACGAAAAATGACGCGAACCACTGGCACAGAGGCACCCCAGTTCTCCCTCTAATTATTATGGTACCTCTTCTATCGCGTCCGGTATACCGACGACCAGATACCTCCTCCCTCGTAATGTAATTGTCACGTGTATTGCGTTAAGGTTGTAAGTAAACACTGTAAATATCGTTCAGTTAGGTTAGAAAATTAAATAAATGTCGACATTATATGGAATCTACGAGAGAAAAGTAACAAAAGGACACTCGGAGAACTACAATTTTGAACAAGGGTCATAGGGGAGTCAGATAGACGTTTAGAAACTGGGTATTTATATTTTAAATTTGTTACGGGTGATAAATGCTCATTTCCTTTGAACTTTGGGTTTGATTGATTTTTATTTTTTCCATTGATTTGTGGTCAAACAACAAAAAAATAACGTATATAACATTCGTTAACCGGTAAACTTCATTCAATCAAACTCGGAACGGGGAGACGTCCGAAATTGAATTTTTTTTTGTTTTTTTTTTTTTTTAATAACATAACTTTGCCCATCACTGGGTAAAGAAAGAATGACAGACACACATAGTAACACGTTTTAATATCAAATTGTTACGATTACAATGTTTTAAAACGGCGTGTTATGAAATCGGTCACGAGTGTATAACAAACTTATTGCGCATAAAGTCAACATTTAATTCGTAACTCGAGTTTGGATAAAAATATACTGCATCGCAGTTTTAATAATCGAGTCGATCGTCAACACTAGTTGTTATTATTTCATAACAAATATTATGAGTATTTATTCAGAAGTTTAATCTTGAGAATGTAGGATATATTTCGGCTAAGTTACAAGGATAAGCTAGATTCATGAAATAATAATTTGATTTTTTTCGGATCCGGCTGTTAAATTCCCGTTGCAGGGGTTAGGTACCCAAGACGACGGTATAGCTGAAGATTATTTATGATTATTATTATTATTATTTACTACGTCCCATCACGTTGAAAATTCCCGGGCACAATTATTACCACAATTAATTATATTGTTATAGTAATATTACGATGGTAATAATAATGTGTCATAATCATAATCATATACGACGCATTTAACAATCTCGAGTAGGTACAATACTATTATTGACGCTTAAATTAAATAAAAATAATAATTTGTTTTATTAATTTTTAAGTATACGACTACAAATGTATACAATACGATAAAATTACTAATCGGTCGATTGAACATCCGGCAATAATATTCCATACGTTATGGGGATACAACAACTACAGTCGCTATATTATACGATTATATTTTTAAAAAAAGAATAAATAAAAAATATGTACAGAGTGAAGACATCTAGTGATAAAAATATCGTATTTTTTATAATCGATTATAGATGGCTGCCTTATATCCAATGTAATATTTAAGATTGAAAAAAAAAAAAAATTGTATCGGTCAAATAGTGAAAATACTCTCACAAAATGTATTTTAATCTTCTAAAATAAAAAATAAAAAATATCTGTCCGTACGGCTGGAATTTGTCGTGTTACCATTCGAGTAAAACACACTATGTAGTATTGATCTAATTCAAAAACCTCAACAACAACCACACATTACATGTACACTAATAAATTAATATTATACAATATTTATTAATCGTTCGATTTGAATAAATATATACGCAAAACGTTAATAATATTGTGTTTATTAATAATACGCACACCTAAAATAATAATAATATGTTAATAATATCAAAATATTTTGTAATAATTTTCCGTGTTCGATATACAGAGTGCTCTAAATTCTATGTTACAGTTTTGAGAGTATATGCGCTGAGTACTTGATTGCATCAGACTCGTTAAGTATTTGAATAAAAGTATTTAATAATAGTATAAATCCACAGTGAAAAAAAAAACAAAAAAATAGTCCTGTTATGAACGATTCTACCTATAATATGCGAAAAAAAACTATTTGAAATTATTTACAAATACTTTTGAAAAGTATATGTATTCCTACTTGAATACGTATTCTAAATACATTTTAATACGATATCTGTAATTTTACTTTAAATACTTTAAAAAATAAAATATCTTTTGCCCGACTGCAGGCCACGTATTCCCAGATGTTATTACTGTTATATTTATAATTTACTGGAACACCCTGTATAGGGTATATTCCGTTTGGCTGATATTTGTTATATTTTTCGGTGGACATTGAAACACGTCTATAATAAAATAATCTATAAAATGCGGATGTAGTATTCGACCGCGACCTTGCGCACGCGGTATAATTGTTGTGTACTTACCTGTGAAACTTGAGTAAAAATTATATTAAAAGTAATCGGAATAAATAATCGAATAAAAATGTGTCGAAGAACACGATACGTTAGATATATACTCGTATATAGTATTCCGTATAATATTCCGCACATTCGAATACTTATAACCAGGGGTGCTACGCCGGGACAAAGGTGGGCAGTGCCCGCACAAAATTTAATTTAGCCCCACCATTTGCCCACTCTGAAATTAAATGTTGACAATTTTAATCCATTCTGAAAATTATTATTAGATTGAAGAGCGTTTTATTGATTTGTTAATGTTTATTTAGAAAAATAACATAAACCTATCCAAAACAATTTTACCGATACTTTCGTGCAAATATGTTACGAAAAAATCAATGGGGGAGCGAGTAGCCAAACACGAATGCCTCATCAGAAAAAAATGTTGCCCGGCTTTGCCAAAATAATAAAAAAAATCTGGCGCCGCCACTGCGTATAACTTAAAATATATATTTAACGTGTTTATCGCAATTGTTTGAGTTGTCCGTTAGTTTTTCATTTTTTTAGAAAATAGAAAAACTATTGAAGGGATGGGATCTAGGAAAATGTTTCTAAACAAATCATTGGACAGAAAATTCATCGTCTTTAAAGTAATAATCGGAGCAATTTTAACTAACCGAAAAAGTGTTTTTTTTTAAGTACTAATACATTAAATGTACTCTGAATATAGTATTCAAAAAATTATTTAATATTATCACGTGCATATATTTATCGACGTAAAATTTTTTATTTACTCGAGCACAATTTTATGAAACCGTTTACATATTTAAATAACGAACGTGTAATTTTACTTAAGAGCGGCTCGTCCGTTTTATAGCGGTCAAAAAAGAAAAAAAAACAAATTAAAATTAAAATACAAACGTTATTTATTCGATGGTTTGCAATAATAATAATATCGAATTTGATATGATGTATATTAAACAAAAAATGCGAAATACAAGTCGACGGCCGTGCGATTTCGTAATGGATGGCAAATGCAAACCGGTACGAAAAATAATCATGAATATTTCGAATTTAGCGAAATTCCGTACGAATAAGCGAATAGCCCGGCAATTTATCGATCATACCATTAACGTTATGGGTATCTGGGGTATATATTATGTTGTAATAATATTTTAATGCAACGCGTATTTAAATAATAACGACATTTTTACTTTTGCATTTTTCGCAATTACCGTAACCCATATAACCGTACACATACGCAGACCAAAAAAAAAAAGAAATAATTCTGCCAATTGAATAATAATAGTAATAATAAAACACATCGACCCAAATTATTAATTTGGCTTTTTGTTCAAATAAATGTTACGGGTGTATAAATATATATATTATTTTTTTGTAATCTAATAACAAAAAATCGTATAAAAAACGCGAATTTCAATGAATTCTTTGAGCAACACCGACGATAAATCATTTCTGAGCATAAAATTCTACGCGAAGTTCGGTTAAATGTGTTTTGAAATGCGTTTATATATATATATAAAAAAATAAACTATTACATTACGCTCAACTTTTTTTATTTTGACTACCGAGTACAACTTATAATGAATCTCGTGTGAAAATGTTCAGTTATTTCTGCTAGACTAAAACAATTTTATCCATGAAAACCGAAGAGAAACTATTAAACAAATGTCAAATGCTTATAAATAGGTCAAAAATTGCAAAAAAAAAAAGAACGTTTTCTAAAACTAAATCGAAATTAAAGAAACCGAAATTGACGTACATTTTCCTGTTCATTAAGAAAACTACAACGGAAATCAAAATATGATTATGTTCCCTCCACCGTACACCAACTAGATCGAAAATTATTTAAGAAAATATAGTACACTTAAAAATTAGAGCAGGTTTTCTCTGTAGAAAAGTTGTTTACAGACAGAAAAAAGTGGAAGAAAACGCACATCTCAGTAAAACCGATACCGTTCTTCGATTTGTTCAGGATCAAATAAAAAATCGAAAATAAAACAATATAGACAATCGTCTTTTCCCGGATTGTTATTGATCACTGTAACGCGATTGTTCTCTGAGGTCACGGGCGATACACTGTCGTAGTTTCGAAACATATAATTATAATTGTGTATTATATGTTTGTGTCTGATATTTATATTTATCACGTTTATATGTAATAAACGAATAGATACAATTTAATAATATTATTATTATTATAATTCTTACAAAGTGAATAAATTTTTTTTTCTTTTGAAAACGACGACGAAAAACCGATAATGTAGCTTATTAAACGTTTTGGTTTCTCCGTTTACATTTTAAATCCAGACAATACAATACCGGTTAAAACCATATACGGACTTGCGTATTTATTAAAAAAATCCGTTTCGTACGTAATAAAACATTTATTCTAAAAAAACACATTGGTTTGAACGAGAACGTAAGACAAATAATAATAATATTACAAGGGAATGTTAAGAGATGGCAAAACTCGGAATGAGCTACTTTTAAGAAGACTGAGAAGGCAGGGGCGCCGGAAAAAGGGATAAATGTGGAGAAATCATCCCACGGAAAAAATTACTTAAAGGCTAAGCCTCCACTGCTAAAATATATTGGTTTCAGTCCCCCACCCCATAATTTTTATGTTAAATTTATTGAAACAAAACTCGAAGCATTTGAATAATGGTTGACATTGTAAATTTGTAAACAATGTGGACAATTTATGAACTTTGTGCGAAGTAATTGATCTGATCGTCTCGTAAAAGTACGGGAAGGAATATTCTGATGTCCAACTATGATCGGGACTTTTGCGGGTTCCAAAACTATTTTATTAGCGTTCAAACCTCTCTGCTATCACCGAATCCCACCAAGATATACTTGGTTCAATAAACGGACGAGGATGGGGGTATTACGTTTAATATGTAATGCCCGTAACAATACTAGTGAAGATCCCACACGCGTACGTTAAACAACAACCGAGCCACGGTAATTTATTCGAATTCTTTAAAATGTTTTAATCTTAAGAAATATTCGATAATTGAGTATCTGGAGACTAGAAGTTGACGTAAATAATTTGCGCTCGGGGGAACACCTGTTGCTATGCAGACGGCGGACAGCCGGTGGAACGGGCAAATCATAACCACGGGATAACTATAGCCCCTCCACCCGGTACAATTATAATAGGATATATATATATATACAGGGTGCGGCAGAGCCGACTGACGAGTTTAATGAGGTCATGAGCCTGTGATATGATAAGAGCGGGCCTTAATAAGTGGTATATTTTGAATTGTACGGTAATGCCGTTTTTATTCGTAATCATGGTCTGCACTGGTGTACATCGTGGTTTAGTCGTGCGTGCGTATTACGAAAATAATCATTCTGTGATCGCTACACAAAGGGCTTTTCGTATACACTTCGGCGGCATTCCACGTGCTGAATCTGTTCCTTTTGTTAACACTATCAAATTGCGGATACGGCATTTCGAAGAAACTGCAAGTACCCTAAGTAGACTTGGACACGGAGCACCCAGAACGGTAAGAATCCCCGAAAATGTCCATTTGGTTAGATAGTCAATTGAGCAGTCACCAAGACGCTCAGCCCGGAAACACGCTGTAGCTTTGGGAAACACAGGCCGTTCTTTGAGGAGAATTCTTCACGAAGATTTATCATTCTATCCATATAAATTAATGTTTGTCCAAGAGTTAAATGCTACTGACTACGGCAACCGTAAAAATCTCTGTCAGCAAATTCTTCTGATAATTCTTCCGATATCAACTTTTTTTCTGTAGCGATGAGGTCCATTTTCATCTTTCTGGAACTATAAATAAACAAAATTTTCGATACTGGGCTACAAATAACTCAAGGCAGCTCCATGAAGGATCACTCCACGTGGAAGTCGAGGTCATACCAGTCGAAATGTGCCGAAAATAATATGAGAGCTTCAGAGATCGTCTACAACAGTTTATCAATGCTGACGGCCGCCATCTTGGAGATATAATTTTCAAAAAATAATTTTTAAAAATGGGATTGAATACTGATTTAAATTAAAAAAAAACCTTTTCTCTAAGTTTTACTGTTCGTTACTTATATCCCATCAAAACTCGTCAGACGGCTCTGCCGCACTCTGTATATGTACCCCCTAAATTCGTACGCCGGGGGGTAAATTATACTAGGATTATCATACTCGGCAGAACCAAAATTGTAGGATATATATATACCATCTAAACTCGAAATTCGATAATCTCAAATTGTCATTGCGCCGAAAGACGATAAATTGATCACGAACCGATGAAGTTAAGTTCGTAGAATACAGCTAATAATTATTATCACGTGATGTCTTTAAGATTTTCACGGAACACGGAGTTTCAAGGACGACTTAAGTGTTCAACGCCTTCGCGAACTCGACTTTTTTTTTTATTAAAACTTATAAGAGAAAGAGTTTGAATGTTAAAATACACTAGAGTCATTCGTGATTATAAGGTCTACGAAGGATATGGAGGGAACAAATATCCGGTAACCGAAGAGCTTCATAGCGGTTTTTTTAATTTTTTTTTTATGTAATTCCAATTCAGTAAGTTGTCCACTGCGTATAAATCTCGCGTTTTAATTAATTCAAATGTCATATTTATAATATTATATCAGCCGTTGTTTTACTCGTAGCGTTATAATTGTGTGTCCCAATCGTTCTTCTCTGCTAATAAGATACTCTAAAACGATTCGAACCTATTGTTATTTGCAATTCTGAAAATAATTCCCAATCGACCTATATACTTATAGATACAGAAGAAGCTGCTTATTAGGAATACGGATAATTGATACAATCCCATTACTGTAACAATATGTCTCGGGATGGGCTACATATTAAAACATTGAAAATCAATCGTATTATTAAAACAACGACGAAATCATGTGATTACTATAATTATACAGTTCATATTGATGCTATTCATCTAGCACAGGAAACGTGGAATAAGGTAAGTGCGGGGATAATTCAAAATTGTTTTCATCGTCGCGGTGGATTCATCATAAGAGATGACAAAACAGGTGACGAACACGAACACAGACTTTCTGAATAACCAGCCACCGATCTCTCGGAAGAAATGTATAGGATTGGATTGATGTGGACTCACACCTCAAAATTGCAGAGGTTCCAACAGACGAGGAGATCTTTAATGTGATTTAGAGCTCTCAAACACTTGAACAGGCATTGATGATGTAGAATAAGAAAATAGAGACAGACCCACATCAAAAAAGCAAAGCTTATAGTGTACTCGGGTAAGTAGCTCAACACCGTGCAGATAAAAAAAGGCTTTGAGTAACATTACTCTTATGAAAGAGCATGGTTATTAAGTTAATTAACGCAAAAACATAGATATCAATATATATATATATATATATATTTTTTTTTATAGTATGAATAAAGTTTAATAAATTAATAAATACAACCAATCGCCTATTAGAAACAATCGGTTAATTTCACCACATTTCACCTCGGTCCAAGAGTGTTCCTAATAAGCCGCTCCTATTGTATTCAGACTTTTAAAAGTGTTTCGAGTACTAACGTAAATATTATTTTTAAGTGTATTTAAGTAAAAAAAAGAATATATTCGAATACGAATACAGATACTTTTGAAAAGTATTTTTAAATGTAGTACCGGGAAATTTCCGTAGAAGTATTTTAAATACGTATTCGAATTTGTTTTAATTAAATACTTTTACTCAAATACTTTACACGTGCACTCGCGATAACATTATTATGTACACGTCTCGAGTATTTGCGCGTTATGATTTACAATGTCGTCGTCGTATTCATTGTCATCCGGTTTTTCTTTTTTTTTTTTTTTGGCGAGAAAAACTTTCATCGATCGATCGACGGCAAACGATGATGGTATAAAAAAATATATACGATCATCGTTCGTTCGGCCCGATATTATAATACAAATTCAACAAAGTGCATTATTAAAAAAAAATAATAATAAGCGAAAACAAAAACGGATTATGTATTGTTTTGTGCGATATATCGAGCGTTCCTTTTCTTCTTCTTTTTTTTTTTTTTTTTTTACACGAATTTCACTTTAAGTTATTTTTACGAATGATGACTAATATTTTACTTTATTTTTTTTAATAATTGGTAACGCGAGATTCGAAAACGATTCGGGGACAATTCGTATTTACTAACCGAGAAAAAAAAAACGGAATCTAGTAGGCGAACTCGGTTGAGAATTACGAAAAATATTTCAAGTAAATTAATATCCTAGGGCGGAAATCGTAAATAGTAAAACATTTTGCTACACCGAAATGTTATGAAAAAACAAAAAAAATTGTAATTTTTAATTTATTATTATTATTAATTTGTCGAATATTAATTGTATGACTTTTGCAGTGCATTAAATATGCTGAGTACATTAATAAACACGTAGAAAACGTAGTAATTAAAGAAAACCTCAATTAGTAGTAACGTAAAATCAAAAACCAAAACATTAATAATTATCTGAAACATATAATGTACCTTATTAAGTAATGATATTATTATACTATAGGTTAATTTTATGCGTGAATTATGTAATTATTGAAAATAGAACTTATCAAAAAAAAAAAAAAAAAACCTTAAGCAATATATATGTATATATCTGTATTATTTATTTTGTAATTGTGCGTTTAATTACAGAAAACATATTTTGGTTTCACGATGGTAATAATATTATGTACATATTAACATATAGATAAATATAGACACGTATAAAATTATATTTAATATTATTAATAATTCAATTAGTATATTAATTGGTATTCGATACGTATTTTCGTTTGATGTATGCTTTTTTTTTTTGTTGTTTTCCGCCCGTAAACTACTTTTTAATTAACCCCTAAAAAAAAAAAAAAAAAGCTCGTCATTAGAGTTTTTTTGTTTTGCTTTTTGGAACAAGTCGGTGGTACGTTTGGGAGGCGAATTTCAATATATTCCCTCTAATAACAGGGAAAAGCCGCGACAAATAAAATACGAAAATACGACACAAAGAATAATCGATTTTGTTGTTATTCAAAATAAAATTTAAAAAAAACGTAGAGACATCACCGAATATTTATATTATTTCATTCTAGACGCGATAAAACGTGTGGAATTTTCTAGTTTTTTTTAAAAGTTTTTATTTGCATTTGTACGGCTTTTCAAAAATGCTCGAATATTTAACACTAGAAGTTTCACATAAGCTTCTCTTTTGGCCGTATACAAATATCGATAATGCGCATACACGGATATTATTCTATTGTTTTTATACAAATTTGAAGTACAGATCTCGACGAAAATTGTATTTTCCTATTTATGCGAATCAACCGATTTCGACCCATCAGAGATGCCCGAAAATTTAACACAAGGTTCATCGAATGGTACACTTAATGGTGAATAATTAAAAAGTCGACTGTAATTGTAGATTCTACGTTACAATGTACTACAACGAAAATTAAAATAAAAAATGGACCTCTTTTATACGCCAACCAGATCCGAAATGTTTTGAAATACCGTAATTATTGAAGTTTTCATCGAAATTGACAATTAATGCTTACAAAACAGAATTATTCCATTACCCTTAAATTTGTTCTCTTTTACAGTTCTCTGAGTATACAATTAAAAATAAATGAAAACATTTTTTTTTTTATAACGAACCTTGTGTCAAATTTCCGTGCATTTCTGTTCGGCAAAAAATAGTTTTATTCGAATAATTCGAAAAAAAATTTAAATACTTATAAATGGTTAAAAAATAAAACAGCCGAAATGTTTTTTTAAAATTTATCTATAGGTCTAGAAAAGCGTATAGACGGTATTCGGGTGATAATTTCAGGTCTCCGCGATTATTTTTAACCGAGCTACAACAATATTAAATAAAATCGAAAATTAATGAAATCATTATTGCCGTAAATATTCTTACGTTTTACCCCGGTTTTTCCCGATTTTTTAAAATATTGCAGCAAAAAACCAATAAATGACCTTTGTAATGTACCAAACTAGAACCAAAATGCGCTACACTTGAAAATCGGAACGTCCTTCCGGTAGAAAAGTCGTTTACGGACAGAAAAAATAAGAAAAAAACATACACGTACGTTTCATAATAAAATCAACACGTTAATATATGCAAAATGTTAAATAAGAACAAAACGATCGGGGTAATAGAACAGCAAAATATTTCTATATTTATTGTAATATTTTTTTAATTTTTTTTTTTTTTTTTTTTTTACGATAAAAATGTATTTATTTCGGCTTATTTTTCAGTTCCGGTCTATAATATCACTACGGAGATGCGTCGCCGTGATAATATCATTAAAAAAAAAAAAAAAATTCAAATATCCGAAACAATAATCGGCAAATCACTTCCGCGAGCACCGTACATCATTATAACCTAAGTCACGCGCTCTTTGTTATGTTACAAACGACGGTACAAACAAATAACCCGACGCACAGATACCGTGTGCGCATTGTATTCGTCACGAACAGAATACAACAATATTATTATTATTATTATTATTATTATTATTTATCATTATCATTATTATTATAACAACGACCGAAGCCGGGATGAGATAATAGTCTCGAATACCGAGCAATTATTATTTATATATTTTGTTGTCGTTACAAAATCCAAAGTGTAATTATTGAACCGTTTTGCCCGTCGGATAAAATACAAAATAAAAATGTAAAAAAAAAAAATACAGAAAAACAATGACCGAGGCACATAAATTGCACCGTGTGCGGGCAACTGTTGAAATTGATGGGTAGTTGGGATATAGAGGGAAATTTATATTTTATCTGCACGCCACGACAAACCGTCGCTAACGACGAAAAACGATTCTGAGCGAAGGGGTCGGTTAATCGTGTTTTAAAATTTACACTCGACGCGATAATAAAACAGAACTATCACATTACCCTTAATGTTATTGTAGACAAGTTGTCAACCTACGGACAGAACAAAATTTGAAAATTTAAAAAAAACACACACACTATGGTTAAACCAATACGTGCGTTTCGTTCAAAATCTAAATTTTAATCGCTCTAGAAAACCATATACGGACTGGTATACAATGTCGAATCGAAATTTTCGTAAATATTAACGAACCACCGAACACTATATATTAAAAAAAAAAAAAAAAACAAACAAACAATTGGTTCAACATAAAATAGGATAAAACATAAGATAAAAGTTTTTTGTTTCAAAAGTATATCGAGTACAAATAGAGATATTATTTTTAAATGTACTTAGAATACGTATTTGAGTACTGTACTAAAAATAATATTTGAGTACGAGTACAGATACTTATGAACAATATTTATAAATAAATACTTCTTTTTATTCTTGCATAATATCTCATAGTTAGAGCCATATAAGAGTATAAAGTTCATATAAGGTTTAGGTTTTTTATATTTTAAACACTAGTATATTATTAAAATGAATATGGAAAACAATTTTGAATTCCGTAACAGTATTTAAATTACGTATTCGATTTTTTTAATTTTTTTTTTTTACCTTTTTACTTATATTTAACAAGTCTAACAAATTTGAGTCACTTTTTGCCGTGGACGACATAGAGTTTGTGTTTGGCGGCTTTGGGCACCCAGAACCCGGTCGGTAATCGTAAGTCTGTTAAGTTTGTTCGGTTTACCATCCGGCCTAATTTGAGCATTATTATCACACAATACCCATCTCTCCACTCGGTCCCACCACAATTAATCCTAAATGATTCACATGCTCCACAATTTCGCCGTTCTTTTATAAAAGAGATTCTAAATAGCGTCCTTACGTGGTGATATATAACAACGCGAATTCGCATAATAATAAATACCTGAAAGCCAGGGCGAGCTTGCACTCCAAGTACCGGATCATCGAGTTGAGAAATGTGGCGGGCAGGGCGCACAGTAGCCATTTGAGTAACATCAACCCGAAATTGGGTACGTCCCGGCGGACGATGTACTTGACCATTTTACCCTCCATGGTGGCCACGAATATGGACATGAACGTACGGCAGATCAGGGCGCACGTGTGCATGGACAGCAGGCCTACCTCGGGCGTCCAAAATCCGGGAACCATTAGCCGGAGGAGTTTTTTTAGCTGGACCAGGAACTCGCGATCGATTCCCGGGCCTACGCCACCCGACCTGGACGCCTTCTTGGCTACCACCGCCACCGCGCTGGATTTTTTACCGTTGACCACGACGGCCGCCGACGGCGGCGACGACGAGGACGACGACGTCGACCCTTTAATGTTGTTGACGTTATTATTGTCGTTGGTCTCACCCGACGGACGTCGTCCGCCGTCGGTCCCTTTGTCGTCGCAACCGCCACCGGTACTACTGCAAACCTTCAACACGATCGGGTAACCGATCTTGCAACCGTAGAGCAGCACGGCCACGGCCAGCACCCCTTTGCTGACGTTATCCCGGCGGATGATACCGCCGTCCTGTAGGTATTTGGATATGACGGTGGGCATGGTGTCGCCTTAGTTTTCGACGGACGGCGGGTTTTATAGACGGTTCCTAGATCCCTCGGTTCCCGGTGCGTAACCCTAAAGGTCAGGCCGAGTTAGGTTAGCGCCTCAAAGGGTCGTTGCGGATTCGCGTGACCACCGTCGCCGTGACGTCATTTACGCGGGACACGCGGCGCCGCCATCGTGTACGGTACAATGCGTTATAGTTTATGACGCGAACGCGTGCGGCACGTACTATATTAAAATTATTGTATTATTCGTACGATCGGGACGAAAAAGCGCACTGTCTGAACGGTGGGACGGACAGCGGCGGACGAACGGTATGGTGCGCGTCCGGAGTTTACGGTGCTACTGAACGAATTCGGCGGTAGTGCGGTACGCTATACGCTGTACGCCGTACGCCGCCGCCAGTGTGCTTGATCACGCGGACGGGAGTGTCCGTGCGGGTGCGCGCGAGCGTTGTGCCGCGCGGCCGGCTTTTCGGTGGTGGGAGCGCGGGGAACAGCGCGGCGGCCGGTGCCTGTCGGCCGATGCGCGAGCGATTCCGCCGCCGCGGTCCGTGTCGGGCGCGCGCGAGCTCGCTAGCCCACAACAGCTGATTTTCGCCTGCGTTTGACATTTCCCCTCCCCCCCCCACCAATGTCCTTTGTTTATGACGGACGTTACGACAACGACGTAAATAAATTATAATATTATACACAAAATTACGCATTTTCGTTCCTTTTTTTTTTTTAAATTCATATAAAATTACTTGCGTATTTAATTTTTTTATTATTTATATATATATATATATATATATATATCAATATAATTTATAGCGTCATAATGTTACAATTGCACCGTTACGAATACACGTGTATCTAGATAATACATTAATACAACATTTTCGCATATTGCGAAATAATTTCAATTAAAAACGCGTTCGTGTTTTTTTATCGTGCCAAAATAGTTTCGGGATCTAGGTTAGGTTAGGTTAGGGACCTCGTGACAGTTTGTTGGTCTAGCGGTTTGATTCTCGATTAAGGTCTAGAAGTCCCGGATTCAACTCCCGGACGGGTGACAATTTTTTTTTACCCGCATCCCGAAGTAGTGCCTCACGGCGTTTCCGGGAGGCGGTATGGGTATTGCCGGTTTAAAAAAAAAAAAAAATAAAAAAGTTAGGGATCTTCATAGCTTTATGGAGGTTGTGCGGATGGCGATCGGTGGCCCGTCGTATTATGCGATGTTTGAAGTAGGTCGGTCACACGTGTTAGCCGATAAATCGGATTATTATTATTATTATTGGGGAAAAATGGGTGTTTTTTTTTAGACGGGTACACGTCATAGTTTTTCCCCTGGTACACATGTAATACAAATCGACGTCACTGAGAGTTCTGTCCGGCCGGCGGGGTCGGACTACCTTATAAAAATAGTCTGGGATATTATTTTTTTCTAGCCGGGCTGGCTATACTGCGGTTCCTGACTGTCCCTTATCACCAGCCCTTTTTTTTCGGTCTAACTGAACAACTTAATCGCATCTTGTGTTGTATTAGACTCGGTCGGTGGTCATTTACTCCGGCCAGGTTCGCCTGCCCCGCCTGACATCGTCGGACTCCGTTTTATCGCTGCCCGCCCGGACATTTCTCGGCTTCAGCTGCGGTCGCCTAGTCCTACCCTGTGCCATGGTCGCCTAAGTTATTAAGGATCCTCTTCTTTTCTAGGGATATTGAGCCTCCTCGGCTGCGGCACATGGCTTACTTTCTTGCATGTCAAGGGACAAGCACGTTTTATTTTGGGGAAGGCGGTTCTAAATAGTGTATTCATTTTCTTCACTCAAAATTAAAACTTCGTATAGCAATAAATAATTTCGAATACAAGTTTCATACATTATTGATCATCATATGAAGGTAAAAAAACTTTCGGGGGGGGGGGGGTGTTAGCTACGTCTTTAATGTTTGCGTAAAAATTCGAAAATATGCATTTTAAAGTGTAGTCTTAATTTTATTTTTTTTTTGTTTTTACAAGAAATTTTGCATTAACACGTCAATATTATAACACTTGCGATAAAGTTAAGTTTTAAATTTATTTCAAAGTAAATTTTAATATATTTTCGAACTGGTAAATTAAAATTGTTTTCTTCAAAATCGTCTATACGCGACTCCTTAAAATATATTAGACACGTGGCGCTTACAAGTCGATTTGCAATGAATGCTCAATTACAATATCGAACAAATACAAATCCCTGTAGATTTGCTTGGTTTCATACCGTTTCCGTTAAAGGGTAACTATAACCTTGACATTTTTTTTCAATATATGCCCCCGATTTCGATAAATTAAAAAAATGTGAAATTTAACAAACGAGTACCTAATAGTAACCGGTATCTAAACTATCTTGTCTACGATTTGAAAAATTACATTAATAATTAAAAACCAAACAAATGGCCACGTCATGTAATTACTATTAAGAGCGTATATACAACTATTATATGACACGACCAAGCGAGGTCGTGTCATACTACTATATTTTTAATTGAGTTGGTATCTTTTTGATTTATATAAATTAACAAATAAACGGGTTAAAGACGAATGATGTAAACGTAAACTAAAATTTAAATTGTCCATCGGCAGTTTTCACAACTGTCGCCGTATAGTATTCAAATTCACACGAACAAAACTGTTAAAAACTAAAATCGTTTCGATTTAGCCGATCAACAGCATCGGCCGTTTAATTTTAATATTTTCCAAATAGTATTATAATATTTATCGCGAATTCCAATACGTTTAAAAATATTTGTTCTATTTTTTAATTTTGTATGAGTTTTTCTAATTTTATCCACGGTAAAAGTGGTCAAATTTGAATAGTAACTCCTGTAAACCTATACACTGCAAGCGTCGATATTGATTTATGTGCCTATTTCGTTTTAAATTCTGAGCGTATAACTGATTTTACTGTTTCTTTTTGTTTTTTCTTTTCTGTCTGTGGACAATTTGATTACCACATTGTTCCGATCGTCAACACTGGAGGTGGTTTCTGGCAAATTTCGTCTAGTCGGTTGGTCTTTTTAATATGTCTTGGAATTTTCTTAATAATCGGAAATAACGGAAATATAAAATAGTACGAAATAACGGTTTCTGTTATTTTCGTGCTAAACCTTACTAGACGTGGTAACATTTTTAAAATGTTCAATAGCGTTTTTGAGTTTTATATATATATATATATATTGTAAAAAAATATATGACAGTACCGTCATCATAATTACACCATCGACTTTGCAGAATGAGTTTATGATTGATGATACATGATGGTGGGTTATACGACTTATATAGAAATAATATTTTAGACGGAGAAATAGTTTTCAAAATCGATGGTGTAATAGATTATTATATACAAGTGTACCAAAATGATTGTAATAATTCTGTATTAAATGTATAATTTGTTATGTTGTTTGCGTTGACGCAATTGTAAAACTAACAGAGAAATTCAAATACGAGAAAATGTAACAGAAACGATGACGACCGCAAAAAATACACGTAGAAAAACGATTGGAACGAAAAAAAAAGAAAAAGAAAAGAATACGATGTCATGGCCACACACATGCCGAATGTGTTCGAACAGTTATTTAGACGATTGTGATCTATCAAATGATGATGATGAAGCAAATAGTTAGTCGAAATGGTATTTCAAAAATCATTTGATTAGTTTATTCGTGTGTATTTGTAATACATATTTGTATGCCTTACATATTTTATGATGAGTGTTTGATTTTGTTGGAAAAATGTAACACTTTATTTTGAGCCCAGGTTTTTATTTGTCTAGCTACGATAATATTATGTACGAGAATAATAATTTGTTTTATTAGTTTTTTTAAATCAACAATCTCATATTTAACGAACAATTTGTTCATCTATAGGAATAACGTATTTCGTATTAGACTTTAATAATTATTTTTTTGGTTTTTGTTGTTCGGGTCTTTTTATCGACGAAGATTTACCAACGAAAAAAATAAATATAAAATATAATATTACACTTTTTTTTGTAGTTTAAAAGTTGAACATTTTTTTGTTTGTAAATATCCGTAGGTAAAATTTATATCTATAAACTTAATGTTGTATATTACGCACGAAAAAAAAAATAACCAAGAGTAGAGTAGTATATTTAGAACTATTTCGCAACGAAATTATAATTTTAATTTTATTATTTTACACGGGCACACTGATAATTATCACCGTGAGAAAACCCTATATACGCGATTGGTTTTTATTTACTTAATCGTGTAATGTTTGCAGATCGTGCGAACGAGAATGTAATATGATAATTATAAAGCTTCGTTAATTTGTTGGAAAACGCTAAAAGTCCTTCAAAGCCGAGCTCTGCGGAAAATTTAAATCTTCCGAATTTATAATACAATTAGTAGGTATTTGCACTGTTAGCGGATTAACCGAATTAATCTAAAGTGCCAAATTATAAATTACCGTTAAAACTACTTAGACGATGATGTCGCGCTCTCGAAAATAGTTTGCTCGTTGAATATAGGACGTAGAACAAAAATAAAAAGTTTACATTTGTATTACACACTGTCTACGATTAGGCTAATGGACACATATCATATTTAATGCAACTATCTCCTACATTCTTAAGTTTCAAGTCTTGGGGGCACCTCTAAATATCAATTTAAAGAAATAAAAATGATGGGTGTTGAATTGTACGTGCTTCCTCAGTTATGCCGATTCAATTATTTTTAATTAGGATTTTTACTCCACCTTAAATTTTTTGTCTATCACGCTTCATCAACGAAGGCAGGACAAGTAGGACATACTGTACGAGAAAAATTTAAATAATAATTTTTTATAAAGGGTAGAAATTTATTGTGTTCAACTCAAAAACAAGTGGTTAACGATAAAAATAACTCGGTGCGATTTTTCACATTGTCTGTCACCCGGACGAGAGAGTCCATTATCAGGATTAAAACTGGACAGTTTTAGCGTCGAATCACTCGACGTTCAGTATTATTTCTACATTCGAAAAAATCGTAATTGAAAAGCCTCGTTCGCGTAGATAGGCTCTCGGAAAGCCCATCAAGTGTTTCGGTGCAATTGCGGCAATTGTCGGACAGTATAATTATAATAAACATTTACGAACTACGCTCGATAATATGACTGCATTCAATAAAACTGTGCGACGACAGCGTTAATTGTGGGGGTGATTATTGATTAAATATTACCCAATCTGACCAGAAATACAGACGTTTAGAATATGTAACGTACACGTCTCGATTTTGATACAAATCGGCATAAATTAAAATTCGCCGACCCTGGGCATAGACCCACACAACCGGCGTCCGCGGCCCACGGGTTGGAAACCGCTGCTTTACAAATGTATACAGGAGCGAGGGTAAACATTTGAAAATAATGCCAAAGTAACGCTCAAACAATTCTATATGATAATTATCATTGATAAAAAAAAAAAAAAAAAAAAAACCAGGATATCGATATTTACTTAAAATTCACCGTGATAATAACCATCACGATATATAAAATCGTTTATAATCTTTTCCTGGTACGTTCAATAACATTTGTTCCAACTGATCATGTTATCGATAATATTTATAATAATACGTGTATATATATATATATATATGTATTGTCGATAATAAATCATTTACGGCAGTTAAAAAAAAAAAAAAAATAATAATAATAAATAATAAACGCACACGTAAGCCCCGTACTACGTCTTTAGTAATACAATTTTAAAGCTCCCTCATTAATCCACTGCAATGGATTTTTTTTTTTTTTTGTTGATTTTTTCCTAACTTCGTCGTATAGTTTAATTATACATAATTAATTGCGTTGATAAAAAAAAGAAATTTTAAAAAAAATTAGATATATTAAATAGATTTCGTTTATCCACCTAGGTAGTATCTGTTTGTTAAACAGTTAAACGATTATAAGCGTTGGGAAATACTTGTCGTGTTTCCATATTGAACCGTACTGTAATGTTACTATTGGTATGATTTCCAAAATTTGACGACAAGTACACCACCACGGGAGTCGTGTGATCGTGGCAATAACGTATCGTGTGTACGTACATAGTTATTACTAGCTAACTTTTGACAAATGTATGTTTGGAGTAAAGAACTGATTGATTTTTTTTAAGAACGGACCATAGAACTAGGTTTCTCTAAAGTAATTAACCTATGGAAAATAATGTATACATTTTTCAATATTGCTAATTATTATATTTTATACTGCACAGGTAGGTAACAAAAAAAAAAAAAATTATTTTCCATTCTATTCCTTTTTTATAGCCGTCTCTCCTGTCAACGGTGTAACTAAGACCTTCTACAGACGTTTTAACTTTAACCTACAAAACCATAAAAATCCTTTAATCAAAGATCTTGCGTCTATAAATATACCCGGCAACCCACAAAAAAAGTTGAAAAGGCGGTGGTGTAGGGACCTACTAGTCTAGACCAATCTAATACCCTTTGTTCTTCTTTCGATATCTACTTCTTGTTATTCTTATTTATCTTTCTATTCTAATACTTCCTAACATTTTTTTTTGTTTTTTTTTTTTTTTAATCCGTCCTTCACGCCATAAATATCAAATTCATTAATTTCACTTAATTGTTCTAATTATGTAACAGATTGTGAAAATAAAGACTAAGGAATAATAAAAAAAAAAAAAAAATATAGTCCATTCTTAAAACCTAATTAAACTCTCAGATGTGGTCGAAATTTGTACTAATTATATAATTATATTTGAAATACATAATTAATTTTTAAAACATACACTCGTAAAAAATATTATTGTTTTTTTTAAAAATGTTATTCACCTATCCATCTATTTAATTATAGTATTACAAACTTAATATTAAAAAAAAAAAAAAAATTTTTTTTTTTGTTCTTCGGGCACGCATTAAAAATAATAACTGCATTAATTTTCAATTACAAAATAAATTACAATTGCCCCGGGTTTTTCCGAATTATTAAAAATAAATAGCACGCAAATCAAAAAAACCAAAATTCTTTCGGATAAAATGCTACGCTCGAAAATCCGATCAAGACGTCTTTGGTAGAAAAGTTATTTACAGATAAAGAAAAAAAAATGCTAGTACATAAAAAACTTTATGTAGATAATTCAATCTAATTCGTCTTAGATAAAGATAAGATAGCTAATTGTGTTAATTAACTAGATAATGGCCAACGCTGATCACGACGAACGGATGCGTGTATCTGATAATGATTTAGATTTTTTTTCTGTTCTACTATTTACCCGCGGGTGTTCGGTGAAAAATGTACGAAACATGATTGTTACGAATCCCGTGACGTATATAAATAATAATGTATAAATCATTAATCATTAACAGTCCGTGTTTTTATATCGGGTATAACTGATAATCGTTTCACACCAAACCAAAACATTGATTTATCATTAAAAAAATGAAAACGAGAAATTCCCTGTCTAACGATGATATTTTGGTCATAATCATTTTTTTTTTTAATAATACACGTATAGGTAGTTTTATACTTATAAAATACGTTACGCCAAGGTATTTCACGTGTTGTTCAGGAAGTACCTGAGAATTTACACTGTCTACACGTGATATCGAAGTTTTAGGATTTTCCGTCTTATTTCCATCACAATTTCAGGGCAAACCCTACTAATAATTAAGCCAATTCTCGATATATAATTAATAAGTAATTATATGCCGGGGTCTAGCGTATTATATTTTGCGCTCTACTGGCCATAACGCATTGTGCAAGTTCACAATTTATAATCTGAAAATTTGATCCGTTTTAATTTTATGGGGCGTATCATGATTTTGATTATTGCGTTGAGTAGAATATTGCTCACGTGAGGCGGCCTATACGTCGCGTTTTGCATCTCGACACGTATATATTTAATATATTTTCTTCTGTTTACGAACCGGCCTTTTCTACTCCTATCCCTGAACAGTCCACTGATCATACGAATTTTTCACCCTCAAGCAACATCTCTTGGTCCTTCTCAGACATCGAGTTAGATAAACTGTCCAGCTCTTCTAACGGCTCTGACGGCTTACTTTCCTTGCTAAAATTAAATCTGCTGTCGCCTTTCCTCTCTGGATTCTTATCCTAAGCTCTCTGGACGAAGAAGTTTTCACAGGTATACGGGAAATGTTCTCGGTAAATCCTATACATAAAGCAGGTGATAAGGACAACATTCGCAATTATAGGCCCATCTCTATTTTAAGCCATTCGGCAAAACTCTTTGAACCCCTAGTTGTGCTAGTAACATTCTTCAACGTCTGAAATTTTATGGCCTCTATTCCTCTTCCGGTCTTTTGAAAAGTTCAAATCAATTCCCTTACTATTCTTTGTTATTGTAGATAATGCGCTTGCTGGTATTCCAAATTCATCGGCGGTATCCTTCGACAATTCACATTTAAATTGTTTTTCCCGCCCTATGCGATTTCTCGCTTAGTACGCTAATTTAAACGAGTCTCTAGGGGAACATTTTAAACGGGTTCTACTGCATTGGGTACCTAATAAACGTATAGAAATGCATAGACAGCTTGTATTACCACAGAAGATATATTTTATAATTATACTTTATAATATATAAAATACTCACCAAGTCACGGTTGACGGTACTATCTAGCTACGACCGTGAACACAACACAAGGCTGATGTTTTTAAAATGATTTTAATAATCCATCCAAGTGTTTTAAAAAATTGAAGTCCAAACCCCCCCAAAAAAAATGGATTAAAAAAAATCCAAAACCAAAATCCAAAATCCAAAAAAAATTTTAAAACGGATTTTGAAAATCAGGATTTGAATTCGAAATCCTGTCCAACTCTGTGCGTGTCGTATCGTGTGATCAAGTATCTAATCGAAAAATGTAAAATTTAATTCCCGCATTAAGTACCGATAATTGTTATTTCAAACAGTTTTTTTAAAATATTTTTGTCACGATAGAAAACGATTATCTAAGTTTACTTATATACGTATAAAAAAAACAGAGGTTAGGATTCAGTGACTGTAGCCAAGGTAATTAAAATCAACGGAAACATATTTAACTTTTATCTGAACGTTCAACAGATCTGTGCACGGGAACTTACAAATGTATTCATAGGTAACTCGAGACAATCGTGAGATATTTATGATTTATAATTTTTAATATATTTAAATTTATATTTTATGATAAGATATTAAGACAAAAAAAAAAAAAATGTAATGTAATCGAATCTAAATACGTGAAAACGTTATGCAAACCGCAATATGACGATAAAATAGTTGGTATTGTTTTACAATCGCAATGAATACTCTTACCTAATCGTACCTCGTTATTATAAAACGTATAAAATATTTAAATATCATAATAAGTTAATAAATCACTGCTCAAATTAGTTTCACTATAAAAGGAAAACTAACTAACTTTACCAAATATTATACGTTATTATCATTTTTTTAACGTACTGCAATTCACGCCGACCAATCTCATTCGGACAGGACAATAGGAGTTGAAACCGACGAATAACAGAACATTTTTCTAGTATAACAGTATTATAGTGATTTTAAAATTTATAATTATTTTTTGCCACGATTTTTTTTTTTTGAAAAACTTGTTGGAAACCTAGGAAAAAACAGTTCTGAGTGTCTTTTCTTGTCGGGGTAATAAAATGGTGGCCCGGATAAATTTCAATGTGCCGGCCTGAATATAAACTGTGCGGCGGTAAAATTATCATCCTAGGGACAAAATATAGGCAAACTGTTCATAAAATCTTGCAGTTCATTGATATGAACAAATTGTACAGAGTGTGTGTCCTTACATATAGTATTCGATAATGGGCCTCGATACTACGGTAAATTTTAGCTCAAAACACCTAAAGTTTTGATAAAATTAAAGTTAACTTTGTCCGATTTTTATTCTGAAAACATATTTAGATTTATCCGCTTACGTACGATAAACACTTTGAAAATTTTTTTTTTTTTTATTTCATTGTACACTGAAATTGAAAACTTGGATTTTTTTCCACATCTTAATTATAATTAAACTAAAAATTTTGTTCCTAGACAACTGATCCAATAAAATTTATTATCGACAATACTTATAATAAACACGTGTATAAATATTGTAGATAATAAATCATTTACGGTAGTTAAAAATAAAAAAAATAATAAATAATAAACGCACACGTAAACCCTGTACTACGTCTTTAGTAATACAATTTTAAATCCATTAATCCACCGATTAATGGATTTTTATTTTGTTGATTTTTTTCTAACTTCGTCGTATAGTATAATTATACATACTTAATTGCGTCGATAAAAAAGTAGATATATTAAATTGATAGCTACTATAACTACTATTATATAGCCGTCGTGAATAACTAAAACCGGCAGTAAATATAATTACGTAGCGGAATCCTATGTGGGTAAATAATGTATATTCTAGAAGAAAAAGAAACACTGGTTGATTTTTTTGATGACGATCCGGCGATATTCTCGGAGGATTTAAAGTAAAATCGATTTCTGTTTGTTTTGCAAATCGATGTCGTATGGAATTGTTTAAAATTTATTTAAAACATATTTTCAAATTTGTTTTACGTGTAAAATTTGTATAGATAAATACTTAAATGAATATTAACTTTTGATTTTTAATCGGCTTCCAGATTTTCAACACAAATCGGAAAAAAAAAATGTATTTAAAAGTATAATTTAATATCGGATACATCGAGTTTATTACTTATAACCGGAGCTGTGAATTTAATGCACTAAAAAACTATTAAATGTGCACAAACCAAAAAAAAAAAAAGCCAATATCAATTTAATTTTAATATTTCTTTTCTTATAAAACAACTGTTGCAATATTAGTTTAAATATTACAAATTCCCAGCGAAATTGGATCACAACAAGGAGTAGAATAATTACATCGAAACTATTTGAAGGAACTTTAAGGAATTTTCGAAAATATCATACCAGGAGACCCAGAGATGACGTCGATTTTTTGGGCTCGGTTTACAATCGTTACAGACCGATTTAATGGTAACTATACAGTGGAGCTGGTGAGATTTTTTTGTTGAGAGTGAAAGGAACATGTATGGACTTATCGGCGTTTATTTTTATATTCCATTTTAGTGCCCAGTTGTCGATTAGGTTTAAGTGGATTTGTAGAGCGAGAGAAACTTCAACGGGATCAGAATTGGATGTTTGGCGAATATCTGACGTGAAGATATTAAAAAGATCAGGAGACAAATTACTCCCTTGGGGTACCCCTGCATGGATATTAAAAAGGGAAGAAAAGTGGTTTCCTTGGCGAACAGAGAAGGAACGGTTTTCAAGTTATGAGTGAATTAATGAGTAGAAAGGGGCAGGAAGAAAAAGATTTAGCCTGAAGAGTAGACCGTCGTGCCAAATTCGGTCAAAGGCTTGTGCGACATCCAGGAAAACGGCTCAACAGTATTTTTTGTTCTCAAAACGTAGAAGCAATTTAACTGTGCGGCGGTATAATTCGGTATACAAATAATGGAAATTTATCTTTTTTTTTAACTATCAGTATTTTAACGATAAAGTTTAATATCGAAATATATAAAATATTCAACTTTATCGTTAAAATATTGTTAGTTAAAAAAAAAAAAGATAAATGTCCATTATTTGTGTACCGAATTACACATTACATTTTTCGAATATCGAAAATCGCATTTATCGGAACCTAGAAAATTAGTATACATAATCAAATGTGTTTTCAAAATTAAAATCCGTTCATCTCAAGCCCCGCAATTTAACCAGGCTTATCGGTCGTTTTACGTGTTTTTCTCGATATGCTCCAACAACCTTAAGCGAATGGTGATAAATGTTTGCTCCCTCGTGAGTTTTTACCTAGTGCTTCCAATGCCATTATTCTTTCTACTCGTTTACAACACACGACGTGTATTGAATAATATTTTGTGGTTATTGACGATTATATTTTATTCATTCGACAAAAACGTTTGATCGAAATCATTTGTGATTCGATTTCTTTTGTTACAATTATGGCACAGAAAAACGATTGGCACCACCATGGGCACACAACAAATGATCTTATTTAACAACAACAACAAAAAAATCGAACCGGAAATATTGATGCGATACATATGAGTAGAGTAAAAAAAAAGTAAGTATATATTATTATTTTATTTGGAAAGTCTGTTGCCTAAACTTATCAACGAAATAGATTAACGTGGCTTTGTATTATTTTTTATTTTAATTTAGTAATACAAAAAAAAAAAAATGTATGATAAAACAAATTCTATTTATTACGGTACTATTAAAATTAAATTTTAGAATTCCATTCATTTTAGTAGTGAGTTCAACGGTTATTGGTGTTACAATAGGGTGACCATACGTCCCGCATTTAAACTTTGTGTCCTGTTGTCCCGACAAAAGATATACAGGACGCATTTTGTCTCGTTTTTCAAATCTGTCCCGTATTAGTCCCGTTTCCCCCTTTATTATTAATTTCAGTTAACGAATATATCAGCAATCGTTGAATATTCTTTGACAATGTCGGGTACAGACGGCTGCAGTAGAACGGATTTTTTCGACTATTTAACGTGTTGTGAAAACACATTTCAAAAACTATTCCTGTAATAATGAGTTTTATAATATATTTTTTTGAACGAAACTAAGTTATTCGATGCAATTAGTTCAGCATAAAAATAGCAGAAGAAGAAAATTCCCAGCCATCATCATCAAAATAAATTTGTATTTCAAAACTATTATACAGCACACATTTAATTTGTTGTTTTTTTTAATATTATTATATTTAGTTGGGTAACTAAAGTGTCCTGGGTTTTTTTTATTTTTTTTTTTTATGGTCTCCGTACGTTATAAAAGAAAACGTCTTAATCACTTGGTAAAAATCTAGTCAATTATGACGCCCACCTGGCAGCAGCAACATTGGACACGCACTATAATTATTATAATTATTCGTACAGCATGGAAATATATATATATTATTTCGTTGCAATAAACTAATAAATAGGTTTTTTTTTTTTTACTCAATGCTTCGATTGTGTTGAAGGTGACGGCGCTCGTATACGATTCAATCTCACTCACACGTAGACATGTCCCAAATGTACGTGTCACATCGGTTGCCTAATTCGTTCTCCTAAAAATCGTTCACGCTCCAACCCCACCTTAGTAAATAATAAATCACAAATATTATGGTTTTTCGGCTTCGGCCAGCCGGAACGGTACTTATATATATATATCTAATTTAGATATATCGACACTGTTTTACTGTTAATTCATATTTTTGGGCAATAGATCATTTTCTTTTTAACGACAATTATATTTTTGAAATTTTTTTACCCAACACATAAGGAGGGTGTCACGGGCGTCGAAAACGACATTATGAATTGCCTAATCGTGGCCCCCTTAATACGTCGCCCGGATGAGACCCTTAGTCGTTCAATTTCGAATTGCATAACCCAGCGGTTCCCAAGCTGTGAACCACCAGTCTATATATACCAGGGGCACCACGGCCTATACGAATAACCTAACCTAAGCAAAGAATATATTGGTTGGACACACTACGGAGTGCGCATTATTATTATTCTATCTGTAAATAATTTTTCGACCAAAACTCTTGCTCCAAACGTCAATATCGGTCAGAGGTGATGGTTCCGGCGAATATTTTAATTAGTTGGCAATTAGGAGGTCAGTTTTCTTTTAAAATTGGGGGAAAAAAAACGGATCAAAAGAAAACGCTGCAATAGATAACGGAATCTGTTGATTTCGACTGAGTATTTTTGTTTTTATTCAGCACTTTCTAAACGTGGTGCAAAATAAAATAAAAAGAAGCAATATTCGGAGTTTTGTTTCGTTTTATGTGTCCTGTAAAAATGGGCAAAAACGTGACCGTAGTTTCATCATAAGTATTAACTAAATGGTAATTGAGTGTGTTGTGCCGATATTTTTTCTTATAAGCTTTTTTAGATTAAAATTCCTCGAGGGTTTCCACACAGTGGGCGGGGCATTCGTCGTTCAATTTTGTCTAGAAAAGGGGCGCACCATGTGCTTAAGAACATCGGGAATCACACTGGTATAACCATAAGGTTCCTCACAACGGTCCGGTAAAAAAGCCCGTAACGTTAAAAAACACACTGATTGCGCATTGCTTTGAAACGCAACCACACAAAATCAGTGGTTATTGTGTGTCTTAAGAGTAACTCTCCATTGTCAATCTGAGCAGGCGCCGGTACGCTATGGTAGCCAGCTGCCCGCGGTTTCCAAAAATTACGTGCCGGGTATGTATTGATGGCCATACCCCACGGGCCGTTTTTAAGGACCCATGTACCATGGAAGCGATAGGCACCCTTTTTGGAGAAAGATGCGGCCATCGGACGGCTATATACATTGCCGGACGGAACCGGCCTAGGCGGAACCCCGCGGTCCGCGGCTACCCGGCCGGGCACCGGTGGGGTCCGGGCCGGTGCCGGCCGCCGACCGGCCCGCCGGGCGGCCCGGGGCGTGTCGGCCCCGCGTCGCCGTCGGGTCGCGCGACGCGTTCTGTCGGCCCGACACGCCGCCGCCCGACCGACGCGACCCGGTCCTCAAACGGTCGGTGGCTGCAGTGCCATCTACCGGGACGGCGCGCACTCGCTCGCCCGTTCGCCGACTGTTATTGCCGCGCGCGTCGTAATATATAAAACAAAAAAAAAAATAATAATAAAAAATCGACTTGGACGGGAAGTCGGGAATGCACGCGGGTTTATTGGTCCGCGAATTAATAGTGACGATAAATAATCGCGATCAAGAAACGATTCTGAGCTGAGCTCCGTCACCGGGGTAAGATTAACAGTACTTTTCCAACATTTTTATTTGTTTATATATATATATATATATATAAAAAAAAAAAACTATGTTCAATTAATGTACCACCGGACGGAAATCGTGCGTATTTTATTACGGTAAGGCGTGAATAATGTTGAACAGTTGTATTTAACTGTTCAACATTAAACTAAAAAAAGAAAAGAAAAAAAACAAATCAATATTTGTTTTGTTATTTACACGTAAATATAAAATAATTTAAACGTCAACATTAGATTTATAGGTAAATCGATCAATCGATATTTGTAAAAAAAAAAAAAAAAACCACACCACATGATTATAGTGAAAAACAATTCGATTTTGTATTGAATGTAATAATATAATAACGGAATAAATATATTTACGAAATTTTTTTTTACGTTAACGTGTATCAGCACGAGAGACCTTGAATTTATTCCGGAGGTCTACTGCCCAATTATACCGTATTAATATTCGTAATTTCTTTGGGTTTCCTCGGAATCTAGTCTCTATATAACAATAAAACAATTGTGAAATAAATTCTTTACCGGATCACACAGTAATTTATCGGTAAAAAACGTCTTCGTTGTACAAGCCAACGCAACGAAAACGTGAGAAAATACCCTCTTCCCCCCCCTTCGAATAATAATCACCAACGAAATCGTCGAAATATTTTTTTACCCCGATGTGAAATTTTCAATCGGTTATAAAAATGAAGCCAAAATTAAGCCAATGGCCTCGCCCCCTCGTCGGCTTAAACATAACCCCTCCACTCCGTCAGCGCACACGCTGAATATATTACAGAAAATATACGAATATCTATGCATGAAAAAAAAAAAAAAAAAATTAAAATAATAATAATAATAGCAAAGTATTCTGTTTTAGGCTAAGGTTGAAAATAGATATTATTTATAAATAACCGAAGTGCCTTCAACTGTTTGAGGTAATTTCCTCAAGTCACACAGCCGCCACATTATAATTGAAAAAAAAAAAAAAAACCACCAACATCTATTTTGCCGATAATACTATTATTTTTTTTTTCGTGTATAAATTGTATAATTTCTAATTTAAAATTAAAATTAAAAAAAAAAAAACATAAATAATTACATAGACATAATACGTTATTGTTATACTTGTTATTATTTCCAAAATCATTATATGCAATATTTTCAACGAACCATTATTCGTTTGGATTTTTCATCATTTTATAGATGAACCGATACGGCTAAATCAGCTGAAACAATATTGCTAATAATTTCAATAAAATAAATGTTAAAATCCGTACGTTAAATTAAAAAACGCACGCATCATATTTCAAACCAGTCCCTGCACAATGATCTTGGCATCTCCTCTGTAGCAAAAACTTTTTACGAACGATTTAACTTAGATCTTCAAAACCACACAAATCCCTTTAATAAAGGAGTCTTCAGCAAATGTTCCTGGTAATCCTCAAAAAAGATTAAAAAAGTGACTTACTCGGGACTTACTTTCATAAAATAAAAATAAAAAAAAATACCCAAATTGTAAATATATTGAAAATAATTTTACAATAATTAACTACTAACTATCAAAGTGCCTTCACTGGAAGGTTTCTTTACTCCGTCATTCGTGACATAAAATCCGTTATTACTTACACTCATTGTTCAAGATGTAACAGATTGTGGAAATACATTTTTAAAGTTATAAAAAAAATTAAAAGTTGAAATAGATTTGATTGAAAATTATTATTTTTCAAAACTCGTTTTCCATAACTGCAGGCGGTTATAACGCTCGAGAAATATTTTTTTTTTTACATTTCGAACGTGCAATTTCAAATACTCAAGAGCACAAGATAGGTATAATTTACTTGAAAATTTTTTTTTTTATCAGAAAAATATATAATTACAATCTGTATAATAGTACAATAAGTAATTGTGGAGGAAAAAAACAAATAATATACTAGCATGTAACGACTTGAGAAGCAATTGATCATTACCGGTTCTCCTACTGACTCTTACTTAATTTTAAATAATAATGTATGAACGTTACTTATTAGCCTAAGTGTTGTGGGGGGGGGGGTATCTTTATGGTTGGAGGAGAAGGTCTCTACACCAAGACCTTTTTAGACGTCTAGGGGGATTTTGGGGAAAGGTGGGAGAAGAGAGTTGTGTTACGAGTGGGTTTGAAATGTTGAGAAGTCGCTTTTGGTAGTGTTTATATCGAGATATAGCTGTTTGTTTAACTGTGAAGAGGTGTAGGTCTTTATGTATTGTTTCATTTGAGACATATGGAGGAGCGTTTAGGATTCGACGCAAGGCTTTAGATTGGAGGGTTTGTAATTTATTGATATTTGATATTTTTGCGGCTCCCCACAGTTCAATGCCGTAGGACCACGTGGGTTTAATAAGAGATTTATAAATTGTGAGTTTTGAGTGCAAGTTTGTCTTTGCATTTTTATTGATTAGTGGTCGGAGGGCTCTGAGGCGCTCATTTACGGCTAGTTTTTTGGTGTGAATGTGAGGGGACCAAGTGTGACGTCTGTCGAGAGTTAAGCCGAGATATTTGGATTTAGAGTCGGTGGGGATAGCTGTGTGGTTTATAAAAACAGATGGAGGATTTATTTTGCGGAGGGTAAAAGTGGTGTCGCTGGATTTTGATTCATTTAGTTTTATCCTCCATTTGTTGTACCAAGGAAGCAAAGAGTTATGGTGTGTCTGGAGTTGTAGAGAAGCGGTATCGTGGTTTTCGTGAATGGAGATAAGTAGTTTGTCATCGGCATAATCCGCAACATAGGTGTGTGGAGAAGAGGGTTGGTCAGCGGTGTAAATGTTAAACAATGAGGGAGAAGAAATGGCTCTTTGAGGTACGCCAGAGTTGATGGGATTAATTGAAAAAAAAAAAAACGATTTCTTTACTAATATTTTTTATCGATAAATTCGTATCCATTTATGGTGGTGGTGGTGGGCTGAAGGGACGATCGCCCGTAAAAACAGGAGAAAAAAAAAGTAGGTACACTTCAAAGTGATTTGAGAGTTTTAACTTGTTATGATGGTAATTCGAGAGGACAACATGATTTAATGGTTTTCGATTTATTTGAATGAGACATGGTATTTTATATTAAATAAAAGGGAATTTTTCTTTGGAAACTAATAAAAGAAAAGCCCTATCATTGTGTTCATCCACTGGGCTTCGTCCGGTCGGTTGTCCTCAACACGCGACTTATTCCAAAACTCTATTCATGTTTTTTTTTTTTTTTTTTTTAACAAAAGATTCTATTCTGTTTAGCGGGGTCAAATTTAGACGGTTTAATTTCACAAAAAATCAAAAAAAAAAAAAATCGGACGAGCTCCGCATGGAGCTTTCGAAGCTGGTCGTTAAAATGTTGATTAAAGTCGAGATGTCATCAAGAATAACCCCGCCATCTACCGACGAACAATCGTACCAATAGATATATTTTCGTAATTTCTAATAGTTCGGCCCTAAACTCCTAGAGCGCTCTCTTGCGACCATGGATTTTGAAATTTTATCAAACATAAATAAACGTTATCAATTTATACGGAATGATAAAACGTATAGATCATATTTCAAAACGTTCCTAAAACCCAAATTAATTTATTACAATAAATCTATTTTGTTAGTCAAATACGTTAATTTATTTTTAGTCGATTAGTTCGTAGGCGCATTTGTTTAACAACATTATTTTTTTATATTTTTTTTGTATTACTCTAAACAAACAATTTAATAAACAGCGAACAAATTTGAACACATTTACCTTATTTTATTTCTTCGGTTAATCATGTTTGTTTGAGGATGGACTCATTTTCAAATCGTTTTTAAACATTTAGGTATTTTGTACTTGTAACTCGTACGAGTACGCGGTTGTTGTTTAAATCTCACTAATCCCTGAGTGTTGTTTGACCGTAGACGAAATATCGACGTGTCCAATTAACATGGTAAAGGATCATGTTTCGTTGAATATCGACACAGTATTGTTGACCGGCCCGACGCCAAGCTACAGTTACAGAAATTCATTACGTAGGGTATGTATTGTTGTATACGCCTAGTAATTATTATTTGCGTTCAACACATTATCGCATTATGCCGGACGAAATCGTTTTGTTCACAGTATTGGAGACGGTTGTCCAAGTTGCAGAGGTTAATATTTTTTTCCCTGGGCAGTGCAATTGTAATTACGTTACTACTGTGGTTTTTCGGGACCACCAATAGACATTTAGAAAAAGCGTTTTCCGAGATTAATTCGCTAAAGTTACCGCGGCCGACCGGTTCGTTTCAAGATCACGTACGTTTAATATTGCCGCGATGGCTCTGCTGTTAACGGTATAATTCCACTGTTAATCTTATTTTACACCTATGGGGTTTGTTCCAGGAGTTGAATTTACCAGATGGCGTGGTGGCGGTAAAATTAAACGAATTCGATGATGGAGCGCCGCCAGATCAAAAAGAACAGATCGCCGCACCGGCAGTTAACGTTCCTGCGGATCGTCGGCCAGGTGTAGGCGTTCAATTCGAGCCGGCATCGGGCCATCGACAGAGCGCAGTACTGAATGCATTTAAACACGCATGGAGCGGGTATAAAAAATACGCTTGGGGACACGATCACGTCAAACCTATATCCAGGAAGCACCAAGACTGGTTTAATTTAGGATTAACTATTGTGGATTCTTTAGATACACTATGGATAATGAATTTGAAAAAAGGTACCTAGTAACGAACGCTATAGTTTCAATTGGTCACATGCAATTGTAACACGATTTTACTACAAAAAAATCAACTATGTACAAACGATTTCACTAGCGGATTTATATTAATAAAAAATATTTATGGTTTAGAAATGTAACATTTTTGTCACTGATATAAATAACTCTAAATCTTGACCAAATTATAGGACGAGCTTATTTAATTACTCTTTAAAACTGGGTTAAAAAAAAAAAAAAATTTAATCAACAAAGTTTCAGTTTTTAATAAATCAGTTACAATATACTTGTGCCCATGGTTAATTATTATACAATTTCGAGTTCCTTTTAGAGAAAGCATATATTTCTAAATCCATTCATGGAACCGTTGTACAATTAAAATAATGTTTTTGATCAAATTTGCAACCATTTCACGTTTGTTTTATTTGAAAATGTATTGATACATCCGTTATCTTATTAGATTAAATTTTGAACAATTTGGTTTTTGAAATTTTCTCCGTAGCACGTACAAATTATTAGTAGTCATATAAAAACAACAGTCACTCTACAGCCACTTGAAATAAATGTTATCTCCATTTGCTATCTTTATCACCTATTTAACTTTTACCATTTCGTTCCGATTACTATTGGAATAATAATTTATTTAACCAAAATATCAAGTAAGCATTTTATTTTTCGACGTACTCCTGATATGGTATATTAATTTTAAAATTATTGATGTAATATTTAAATTACTCGTTATTATGTTTTAAAATTATTATATTGAGAAAACCAGTAAAATTTATTCTCTGTTTATCAATAGAAATTATTTATTTATTTATTTATTCTAACAAATATTTCAGTACATCAAGTACTTAACAGCAATAATGTTTATTATTACTAATTATTATTAATATTACTTATTGGAAATTGGAATACAAATCGTTAATTTCAGATACTTAAGAAATAAGTTTTATTTATCAGTTCTATAACGTGTTAGGTATTATATTATGTGGTTTTAATTATTCTTTTAATTTTTATAATAAATAACTTTTTTAACAGAGGGTAAATGACTAACGGAAATCAGTGTATAAATATTTGGTAATCTAACCCTCTGTTTTTAGATAGATCTTCTAGTAAATGTTAATAAAAAGTAATCGGTGAAAATTTCAGGTCTCAATTAGTCATTGTTTTTTTTTTTTCAGTTTTCTCCCATTATTATAAAAAGTACAAAGAAAATATTAAAAATGCCCTCAATTCCCCAGCTAATCAATATTTGTTACTAGAAACCATCTTTGAAGTTGATGATTGGAGCAAGTCTCCTGGTCGAAACCTTTTTTTACAGACAGACCAAAAAAAACATATATCATTGTAAAATGATTACATTGTTTGTTTCTCTCAGAATCTATAATTATCAATTCTAAAAAATTTATAAATTCATAATGGGCTAAAATAGTAAATTTATAATACACATATTGCTATTGTCATATTTTGTTTTATGTTTTTATGTTGAAACGTCACATTCTTGATTGGAATGTAATTTAATTTTGAAACACATTTTTTTTTTTTTGCTTATAGAATTCGATGAAGCTCGTGAATGGGTCAGTACAAGCTTTAACCTCGATCGTTATAAAGATGTCAATCTTTTTGAAACTACTATTAGAGTGTTGGGTGGATTTCTAAGTGCTTACCATTTATCAGAAGATTCATTATTTCTGGATAAAGCTGTAAGTAACAAGAATTTCTCAAATCAGGTTTATTAATACGCTCCATGACTATACTCTCATATTCATGCTGTTTTAAACATTCTTTCTCAATGCTCCCGTCACTTCAAAGCAGATCAAGTGTTCATCTCGATAATATTGACTGGTTCACTACACGCACCAGATATACTCTCTTCTGTTTCTTTCAAAGTTCCCTCCTATAACGCCCGTAACCATAACCAATTTGCCTTACTGACCCAACAAACTATTTAATATGGTCACAACCGTCATTTTTTGGTGCGTGTTTTCTTAGTGTTTCATACTTTTGTAACATTTTATATATAAATAAATCATTGTTGCGTATTATGTCTTTGATGCAGAGTTGTGAATTTCCACTATCCATTTATTTTATTTTTAGTCAATCAATCTATCCTTTAATTATATTCCATTTATATTTTCATATTACAAATAATTTCTAGTTTTTAGTTTAAGTAGAATAAATTGATTTTAATGACAACTGTAATGATATTTATTTAATTTTTTAAAATGGTAAGACCTCTCTGTGGCAAAATGTAACTGTATGTAGATTGTGCAATTGTGTTTACAATAAAATTATTAAACATTTTATTTGTTATAGTTGGATATTGGTACTCGACTAATGCCATGCTTTACAAAATCCTTGTCACCAATACCATATTCTGATGTTAATCTTGTTTCACAAATGGCCCATTCGCCCAAATGGAGCCCAGACTCAAGCACAGCTGAGGTATCTACAATACAGTTGGAATTCAGAGATTTATCGCGATCTACTGGTGTAACGAATTTTGAAGTAAGTACAAAAAAAATCAAAATAAAACTGTAAATTTATTAACATATCTAATCACAACATTTGTAATTAAAATTCAGAAAGTTTCATTTAAAGTGTCAGAACATATTCATACACTAGAAAAACCTCATGGACTCGTACCCATTTATATTAATCCAAACACGGGCAAATTCCATCGGACGTCTGAGATTAAAATTGGTGCTAGGGGTGATAGTTATTACGAATACCTTTTGAAACAATGGATCCAAACCGGAAAATCAATTAATTTGTAATCCTTGTTTATATTATCAATTTCAAAAACATCTTATGAATTTTGTATATTTTTATTATAGTTTGAGAGACGACTATATGGAAGCCATTGATGGCATAATATCACAACTAGTGCGTACATCAGTTAAAAGAAATTTAACTTATATTGGGGAATTAAAAGCTGGATCACGTATTTTTCATCCAAAAATGGATCATTTGGTATGCTATTTACCAGGGACATTAGCACTAGGTGTTCATTACGGTATGCCTTCCAGTCATATGAGATTGGCTGAAAAATTGATGGAAACTTGTTATCGCATGTATGCTGATCAACCGACATTTTTATCACCAGAAATTGTATATTTTGCCACAAAAGTAAGATTGAGTTCAAATAGAAATTACGATTTATATCTTCTAAATTTGTTTATTCCACAGGCCGAAGTTAATCAAGATATGTATGTTAATATAAATGATGCACACAGTCTACTGCGGCCTGAATTTGTTGAAAGCCTTTGGTACATGTATCAAATATCAGGAAATACTACATATCAGGATTGGGGCTGGTCGATATTTCAAGCATTTGAACGGCACACAAAAGTTGCTGGAGGTTTTACATCCATTGGCAATGTGTTAGATCCAGAAAATACACGTCCTCAAGACATGACCGAGTCATTCTTTTTCGCAGAAACTCTTAAATACCTATATTTGTTAATGTCCAATGATCGGCATTTGATGTCCATAGATAAGTATGTGATGAATAGCGAAGGACATCCTTTACCTATTAATAACCGGTGATGACTAATGGTTCTTATTACTTTTGTATATATATATATATATATATATATATATATATATATATATATATATATATATAATTTATATTTATATATATATATATATGTATACATATTTGTTGCTTAAATGTATTATAATTTGTGACATTTTGTTAATCTTTATTGGCTGTGAATTTTTGTTTTATCGGTCTCGTATACTCGTCCAATTACCACACAAGATTTAAGATATTATTAACAATTATTAAATAAATATTTCCACGTATTAATTTTACTTAACATAAGGGAAATATTAGAAACATTAGATTTAAATATGTGACATTACGATGATGTTATTCAATTGCTATATTGCTTGTTAGTACAAGACATATATAACATTTATTTCCTATATTGTCTCCATTTAAAATGTGATCAAATTATTTGTAAATTTTTTTTCAAATGTTATTTTAGGAAATAATTTTGAAAAAATGTATTGTGGACAAATTTTGTTTCAGATGAATGCGAGTTGTTTATTTGCATTTATTTTCAAAATTATTTTGTGCAGTGTATTGCAACAATGATCTGATAAATGCAATAACTTTATTCTTAATAGTTCAACAATGTCGGTTTCAAATAACCGTGTTATTCATATTTCCAAAACTTACTCTTTGCTAGTGGAAATAATAAACGCAAACAAATAAAAAAATAATTTATATACTTATTATCTATATAAAAAAAAAAAATTATTTAAGTGATTAATAAAAATAACACAATAACAAAATATATAAATATAGCACTTGGAAATAATCCAATCTAAGTGGTTTAATTTATATTTATTTTGTATACACCTACATATGAATATTTCGTTTATAATATATATTTGTATGGTTATTCAATATTGTATATTATATTTCATTAGCCGGAAGAAAAGTTAATGCATTTATCAGTTCTTCATTATACAGTGCGTCATATTATTAAAGTTAAATCTTAAAATTTAATATAGATAATAATTTTAACAATCAATGCACAATTTTTTTTTTTTTTTTTTTATAGTAACCAATGTATTTACTGTAATTTCAGTATTAAAAACAATTTTGTTGTGTAACTATTATAATTTATATAATATGTTTTTTTTTTTTTTTTTTTTTTTTTTTTTTTTTTTTTTTGTATATCATAAACTAACGAGAGAAAAAAAAGCTGTTAAATAATAAATTATTATGATTTATTGTTCATATACATTACGCTAAAAAGCTTAATATTTGTTTGAGTCGATACATTTTTAATTGTATAATTTAAATCATAAATATGTTGCTTACAAGTGAAACTACACTGTATGAACATTTTATATGTATACGTATAAAATATTATTTATATTTCATACGGTGCCTCGAGTGTACCAACCCAACATTTATAATATTATTATAAATTTATAATACGGACTATTGCATTAGTCAACATTTTTAAACCGCTTGTAGAGCACCGTGGGGATTGCCATGGACTCTGCAATCCACCTACGTGTCGACTTGTTAGATTGTTACAATAAAGTTCCTCTACGATATTTGTTATTGTTTAAATACAACAGGAAATCCTCTTAATCTTAATTAATCATAACCTTGTAACGTATGAAAACCACAGCGTGTCTCTTTGCCATTCCACACCAGCACCTAACGTCCGCGAACCATACGGTGGCCACCCACCTCGATCTGGACAAACAGTGATCAATACAAGAATCGTTAACAAAAGATCGATCTAGCGTATTCTAAAACGAACCGAAGAAAAAAAAAAAAAAAAAATCGAAATTTTATTTGATATAATAAACGAATAAACCATTATTAGTCCAATGTGCGGTTTAAGTCGACCATTTTCTCAGTACACTTAAATTTTACCGTGACAAAATACTTTATAATTTAACAGTAACAAAAAAAAAAAGTTGCAATATAATCGAAAATCTTTGATGACGATTCTTATGAGTGGACCACTTGAATCCATTTTAATTCTGTGTATTGTTAATTTTTTTTAAATTTTATTTAAATATAATCGACTACTCCAATAGATCAATTTAATGGATCATTCCGAATAGATCGGTTCGTAAAAAAAAAAAAAACACGACACATGGAGTCCGATTCAAAAAAATCGATCTTTTATGTGAAAAAGATCGATTCGGATCGCCAATTATTACTTTGTCTCGTTTTTTGCCGACGTCAACGCCAGAATGGCCGGCTGAACACACCGACCCCGTCTCCCGGTGCAACCGGAACGGCGCATACGGACCCACCTTCCACGCGAGTAATTGACTTATTTCCCTTTTTTTTTTCTTTCTTTTTTTTTCCATTTGTACCCTCGTAACAGTGGACGATCCTTATGAACATTTGCTACCCCGCCGGTGGCGCAACTGCCGGGGTATTAGGAGGTGGCTGACACCTAAGGGTGTCCGAGATTCATTTTTAACCGAATTTTACACAACCAAGAAACAAAATCGAAAATAAAAAAAAACCGTTTTACAGTAAATTCCATTACGTTCCCCCCCAGGCCCATTGCGTTAACTAAATCCAAAATGCAATCGGAGCAAGTTTTCTGGTAGAAAAGTTGATTGCAGACAGAACAACATACCTAACACACACACACACACCACAGTGGGTAAAACCAATAAAAACATTAATTTACGTGTCGAATTTAACAATATTTTTTAACACGTTAATTACAATGCTGGTCGGTTATAAATTCGAAAAAATCAGATACGCGTCTGTTAAATTACTCGTGGCTGTCAATTCGTTAGAAATGTTTAACAGCAATGTATTAAAAAAAAAAAAAAAAAAAACTCAAATAAAACGAATATATAGAAACCCATAGGAAATCCGTATAGACTATTACGTTACATATAGGATACGGTTTTAGTGGGAAGGAACAATAATTTGGAAACGTCATTACTATTTACTATGCACAATATATATATTTGTTGGCACCTACATCATAATATAGCGCAAATTACTTATATATATATAAGAACTTCGAAACACATTACTGATTCTTATGGTAAGAGGTAGGGTGAGGTGGGTATAATGATTACTCGCCGGGGTTTATACGAGAAGGGTAAATAGCGACGCATATATTTAATAATGGTCTGTAGGTCGGCCACATTAAAAAGCAACAAAACTCGAAGTTATTACGTTTTAATGCGCGAAGCGTCGGTCGTTAAGAAGATATAAATACATTTCACGAGAACATCTCCCTTATTTTAAGTGTTCGAAAAACTTTTGATCGCGATAAAACCGTCACTTTACTGCGTTCCCGTTCCAATGGGTTCGAAAAACGGGTCCGAGTTCACCGCCGAAGTGTCCGCGATATCTCCTAGGCCTCGCTACGATTTTAATTTTAATTCGTTCAATTTCGGTTTAAAAGTTGTGAACAAAGAGAGTAGTGTTGATTTTCGCAAGGAATTAAAATCGAAAATCCGAAGAAAAACAAGAAAAATGGCACGGCCTATCTGAAGCAGACGTATCTACAAGTATTCAAATCGGTATTTAAAAGTCCAACGCGGACTCAATAGATTGAGCGATTTATTCGAAAAAGCTGCTAAAAAACGTGTTTACAAATTACCGCGGACGCTTTGCGTTTGCTCGCCCCGGGCGGATTTTTATGCTTCAAAAGGAATTCGTATTTTATTTGTACAATTTCGCCCGTGGAAAATATTAAAGAATTCCGTTTACGTTCGGAAAACGCGAACCCTTTGCACGACACCCGTGATTTAAATTTCCGATGTCTGTCCGGTAAACACGAACGGTAGCATTTTTTATCCGGTTTATGGTAATATAATGAAAAATTGATTACAACGATAACGACTGACGGAAAACAGCTAGGGTTTGGACGATATTTATTTACGTACGGCACGCGGAAATGTGCAATTTTGTACATATTATATAGGCGGACAGACGACACGGGGCCCAGAAAATCTAGACGCCGGATATTTAAATGTGTACACGGGTGCCCGCACATTCTAATTTTTATTAGTTTTGCCGAGACGTGTTTTTTCACTCTCGGAAAACGATTTTTCGGTTATAGTAAAAATAATCGGACATTCCCATGGCACACGGCCTAAAGAAATGCGATTTTTCCGCCTGCGATTTTTCGTCCTTTCTATGAACACATTTTTTTCGCGAAACATTCGAAAGTAGTAAATACGTAATGAACTCGAAACTTGAAACATTCGAACAAAACTCAATTTCCTAACACAAATCCATACGTAAAATACGGAAACGCCGGCAAATTTGAATATCAATAAATATTTATCCTACTGGACACGCAATGAGTACAATATCTCATAGCTATAAGTCGTCCAGACTGATTTTACAGTTTTTTACTCTCTACGTAAAACCATGGTAATATAACCTATGTATTTCTCATTGTGTGTGTGTTTTTTTTTTTTTTATTATTATAGTTATTATTTTTATATTCGGACGTGTTTGATTTTTTTCGCCTTTGTTTGTACCGTTCAACTAATGATGATTTGATTTTTTTTTATTTTTTTTTTTTCTACTCAAAACCGGTCGTTGTTTATACACAATCAGTTATAATTAATACATTTGGATAAGTTTTTTTTTTTTTTTTTTTTTCGTATTCATTTATACGCACAAGTTTGTATATGTCTGTATGTTATTATGTGTGTACACTTTAACGAGGATAACAAATTCCAATCGTTATAAGATAAAAAAAAAAAAAACCTAGCATTTCGTTAAAAAATATATATATATATATATACTATTTATTATATGTCGATGGTCCGGGACGACGTGAACATTCAAGGCTCCTATAATAACACAGACAGTTATACAATGCAATTATATTACATACTGGCAGCGGGGAAGTGTGTACCTAAAACCACTCGGTCCGTACGTGTATAATTACCGTCTGTGCCAAAATTTTCGTAATATTTTTCGTCCGACAAAGACCGGATTTCCTTGACGGATCGGTTAAAACAAATCGTATAATTACTGAGAAAAAAAATAAAAAAAAAATACCATATCACTGTGTCGTGTACGCCGGATTCCGGACCGCTATGAATTCCCAACGGTTGTCCTAACGTGTTTCCTACGATTTCCTATATGACCGCCGAACGATCACCGAGATCACGGAGTAAACGTCCATACCGGCGGTCACCCATTTGGATCTTTTCGACACTAACGGACCACTCGGACAACTTCAGATACGTCACACCACGGACCATCCCACTACTTTACACCTTATATTTCTTATAAACAATAATCAATTTTTTTTTTTTTTTTTCTTTCGCCATTTTAAACGAATTTAGATTACGAATAAACGAAATTCCTTATAAACAGGCTTATACGAGGTGCGACAATAAAATAACGAGACTTTCTAAATATAACCTAAACTATTAACGTTATCTATAAAACGATTATTGAAATATGATTAGAAAACACTTATCTAAAAGTACTATGAACACTGATGGCATCGATTCATTTTCTTATACGTTAGTAGCCTTGTTATTAGTGCGAGTTCGACTATACTGCCGAAAAATGTTAGATATAAAAATCGAACATGTGTTAACATTAAATTTCTTGTTAAATTAAAAAAAACTGCCGCGGAATCGTTTCGTATGTTATGTGAAGTTTATGGTGAAGAATGTTTATCAAGAGCTCGTGTTTTTGAATGGCACAAACGGTGGTTTTGTAGTGGAAGGGAGGACGTCGAAGACGATGATCGTTCTGGACGTTCTACCACGTCTTCAACAAACGAAAACGTTGAAAAAATCGACAAAATTAATTAATCAATATTATTATAAAGAGGTAGTAATTAAATTAAGAGAACGTGTCAGAAAGAAACGACCAGATCTATGGAAAAATGGCTGGGTTCTTCACCAAGACAATGCTCCAGCTCACAGTGCATTTTCAATTCAACGTTTTTTAACTGAAAAAAAAATTTCTGTACTTCAACGTCCCCCGTACTCGCCAGACCTTGTTCCTTGGGACTTCTTCTTATTTCCTTCTTATTTCTTTTCCCATTTTCAAACAGTTGATGACGTAAAAATGAAAACGGCAGAACTTCTAAAAGGGCTGAATGAAAGCAATTGGCAACACTGTTTTCAAGAATGGCAGCGACGTATGCAACAGTGTATTGATGCTGAGGGAAGGTACTTTGAAGGTGATAATCATTAAATTATAACATTTTTAAAATAAACAACTTTTATTCAAAAAGTCTCGTTATTTTATTGTCACACCTGTTCTTTCTATTTATTTACAATTAAACGCAAATTACTATTATAAACATAAAAAAAAAAATGTACACCATATTATTATATTTATCAAATGTAAATTACAATTATAAAAAACAATTTTGTTTTAATGTGATTTTTGGGCTTACGTTTCGTTTACTAACAAAGATTATTCTCGGGGGTAACACTGTTCAAATCTACACGCGTGTCTTTAACGGCGCCCAACCGAGTTCTTTGTTTATTATTTCGAACGTAAAGCAGCCCGGGAAAATTATCGTCGGCGTTTAAAAAAAAGTTGTCGGAAACATAACGCGCGGTCTATTGTATTCCACGGAAAATCTAATCCCGCTGTACAAACAAAATTGGATATTCGGTTAAAACAATAACAAACGGTGGGGCATTATGTAATATAAATTTATAAATAAACGGCGTACCGCGCACGATTTTTAGTATTCGTGTCACGCCCCCGAGGAGAAACGAAATATTATTAAATTTCGTAGGTATGGCTCCCCGGACAACCATAGGTTGGGGGGAACCTCTGATTTATACGAATTGCCATAAGCGTGTACGAGTTGGCCCGGCGTGCGTTGTACGACGGCAGGGCAAAAAATGTCTCGAGAAAGTCCCGGGGAAAAAAAAAAAATATATCCGGAAAATTGTGTCTCGGAGCATGGAAATTACATTAAAAATTTTGTGAACGTTTTAGTACTTTCGAACGCCGTTCCTTCTCTCGCGTTCGGTTTTTATTTGTTCAGCAATCGCCAAATTTTCGTTTGACCAAATGGACCGATTGGTGGTCACGGATTAATTTGACACCGTCGAAATCCAAACCCGGGCGTGAAAATTCGCAATGCATTTTACCGACGGCGCTTCCGAACACTTCCGCCGTAGGTATAATTATACGCGTTCCAGCACGTTTTTGTTACTTTTTTCTATACAAAAAAAAAAAAAAAAAAAACCGTCATAATACGCATTTTTTTTTTTTTTTATGTTGTCATTATTGGACTTTACGTATCTCACGTCCTTTACAGGATTTCGCAATATTAGGCCATATGCCCTCCCCGAATGGCGACCAAACCAAATTTGTACAATGATTTCCGTTGGTGATTTACCCTTTGGTTGAAAAAGTCCGTGGTTTGGTGTCCAATCGTTTTCGGTCTCAACGGTACGGAGGATCCCTTTTACCGGAGATATTTTCTTCATATTGTACCTATATATGTATAAAATAACAATAAATCGTAAAAAAAAAAAAAATAAATTCGATAAAAATCACAAGTCGCGGAGTACCACCAGACACTTTTATAACCAATAAGCGTACCACCTCAATTCTAAAACTAAATTGGGAGTCAAATTTTTTTAGCGTATATTTTTATCATTCATTTCTTTACATTTTTATTATTTGATATTTTTGAAAGTAAAAATATATTAATTTTTAGTTAAATCTAAATATTTAAATTTTAAATTACAATTTTCAAATTAATAAAAAAAAAAAAAAAATAAATAAATATAAATAAATAATAAAATTAAATCAATAAAATTAATGTGATATTTGTTGTTGTTTATTTTGTACAAGGACATCAATGGAACTAATTTTCAATCTTAAGTCACTTTGAATATCGAGTCTATTTCTGTAATTATTTTTCAAATAAGAATTTATCGATAAGAACTATAATAAACTATAGAGTTTATCATTATATGAAATTCTAAATTGCTACGATTACAAACCCCGTGTCATCGACATTAAATATTATTTTGATAAAATAATAATTTCATAAAATTTGCTAATATCAAATAAACTAAACTAAACTAAATAATATTGAATGCAAATAGTAATAAAACAATTTCTTCGCGTACCACGGGTTGGGAACCTCTGGTATAATGTATACCAACGGTTCCCGACCTTTTTAGATGGCGGTGCCCTTTTTTTAGAAATATTGAGCGGTTGTGCCCTCCTGTTAAAATCACGAAGAAATTTAAACTTAAAACGCTAATAAAAAAAAAAAAAAAAAATAACAACATAATCTTCAATTTATTTATACCATTCGGTACAACGTTATAATGAACCTGGTCCAACATTATTGTGCGTATTTACGTGGGACATAAAACCAAAAATAACCCAGAAAGTGCTGAATTAAAAAAAAAAAAAAAAAACACCGAATCGAAATCAACATAAACCGTTACATTTTGTGTTGGCTTTTTTACCGGTTTTTTTCCTCCAATTTTAAAGAAATAAAACAAAAAATACAACAGCTAGACAAAACGTTCACTAGAAACCACCTATGATGATTGTGTTGATGATTGGTGGGCGAGATTTCTGGTCAACAAATTATTTACAGACAGACAGAAAAAAAAAAAAAAAAAGTACACTTCATAATAAAACCAATACGTTCTTCGCTCAGGTTAGGTTAGGTCATTGTAAATATATAATATTATAATTTTATTTTTTTTTTGTATGTGCCACGGTGCTCATGCAATGGGTTCATGGTGCCCTTAGGGCACCGCGGTGCACAGTTTGGGAACCGCTGGTGTATATCTATAAACCTATAGATAAATTTCCCTAACTACAAGATAAGTACAGATATCAGTGATAAAAACTTTAAGTTATCGATTTTATGTTTTTTTCTACATTTTTAATTTTCCAATACATATATATATATATATATGTATTGGAAAATTAAATATTATATATATATATATATCGAAACGTTTCGCCTGCTATATTACCAACAGACAGATAATTAAACGAATAGCAAGCATGTTTTTCTACATTAGAAATATGTTCGTATTTCCGAGTTTGACGACCTAAAAATCGCATAAAACTGAATAAACGACTTCTGCACTAGATTCAGAATGGTTTTTTATTTGAAATAGTACACCAATAATCTATATACGGACTGTGATAACGTTATATACGGTCGTGAGGCTGGTTATAAGACATAATAAAACACAATAAAAACAAATCAAATCAATAATTCGAAAACCATAATATAACAACGGTCGGAGAAAAATGTCAATAGTCTTTATAGTCGAAACGAAATAAAATGCTATTTACGGGAAAAATCTTTGGTATAATTTAATATTAAAAAAAAAAAATCTCCTTTCGTATTAAAAGATACGCAAATATCCGAAATCATCATCGAGTTTATCGAATTGTCGATAACGTTCTAAAAACGCATACGTTTTAAAAATGAAATGTAGTGAATATACCACTCGTATTTAGAATTAACGAATTTAGTGGTTTACGTTTAATTTTTTTAAACGGATAATACGAATTTATTATCCGACTTCCTCGAGTAACGTTGTGCGACTCGCACAGGTATCTACTGACTACAGAACAATAATATGTACACTGGGTATTTACTAGCCCCGAACTTAAATGAAAATGAGTTCCTCCCACAGAAAGTAATCGTATTTCTGTGGAATTCAGAAAATTTAGCAAAAGAAAAACTATCCCCCCCCCCCCGGTAATTCAGGTTAATTTAATAACGCATTTAAAGAATGCCACGTGCATTCTTTGTTGTATTAAGCAACTACTTTAATATCATATTAAAATATATTTATAGAAGGAAATTGTATTGTTAAGGGAAAAGTAACTCGTCTATGACATTTTGAAAGATGTAAATTCATTTTTTTTACTACTTTATGCGCAAGATGTGTATTTTTAGAATATATAAATATATAAAGAGATACCTACATAGGTGGATAGATTTTTTTTTAGTGGAAAGTGCAATTTGATTTTTTTTTTTTTTTATGCCAGAAAATAAAATTAAAAAAATATGACTTTAATCTATGAGTTCGCTGCATTATCAAATTTCTAGCCGGAATTCCGTATTCAAGTGTCTAGTTTAGGTTGCTTTTGAAACAAAAAAATATCGAAATTATCAGCTTCAACTGTACTGTACGGGGTACTTCATTTCTTTGAAAACGAACTGATTTTTTTCTTTTCGGATAGTAATTTATTAATCGATTTCAAATTTTAAAACTTACATTACATTGTATGTTTATTAATGTTTCCGCGTGGTTAGACACATTTAAATTGAAATTAGCAGATATAACATAATTAATGGATTTACACGAACTCCAATGGTTAACGTAAATAAATGTACAGGTATCGAATGACATCACGTTAAAAATGTTACGTTAGATAACAATTAAAAAAAAAAAAAAAAAAAAATGAACGTTTTACGTAATGTTCTAGGACCAAATCATTTGTAACTTAAAAACTTTGTTAGGGCTTGACAATTGGTGTCGCAGTGCTACTTTTTTTTTCCTTCGAGCCTAACCATAAGTTCATTATATTATAACGTTAACTTATTGCATTTTTTTTTTTTTATGCACAGTGTATCCATCAGTGGCGGCGCAAGATATTTTACTTCTCGAGTCCCGTTAGGATTAATTAAGCATAATTAGACATCGACACAGATGTATAACCTACAACCTGACCTATAGTTCGAGTGCCTATCTTCTAATCCGTATTCCACTACTCCGTCTTACATTCTTACGCCGTACCCAATGGCCACCCACCCATCAATCTAATGACTTGAGCTCCGAGATTAATAAAAAAAATCCTAACCTATAGTCTGCACAGATTGAGATAAAAAAAATAATAAAACAAATAACGTTTTAAATACTCCTTAAAACTGGGAAAACGTGCCAGTAAAAAAAGAAAAAAAAGAAATACTATTTGTATAACATTTAAATCTCCAAGGTAGTTTAAAATTTAAAATCCATACATTTCTTACACGGTGTGTAATAATATAGTCAAACAACGACAATGTTTGTATAGAGCGCATACGATTCAACTGAAATATAAATTTGTTTGTCGTGTGAGTCTGCACGTGCGGACTAATTTTTTTTGGAATCATTTTTTGAATATATATATATATTTTTTTTATAGGTTAATTTACGATCGCAATAACGAGTCGTTATCAAGTTGACATGATATCAGATGATATAAAATACCAGACAAATTATTCGTCCTATAAGACTTTGTAGCCAGATAGATTTGTGTCGTCTCTGCTTATTCAACGATATTATTATAATTATTTAAATATTTTATTAACATTTCGATCTCGCGTATCCCCTAGTCGTATTGCCTAATATATATAGGGGTTTTTTTTTTCTTCTAATTATAGCTGAAATATTACCACACTTACACAGTTCGGACCCCGGTCTCGTATCGTTGGTATATCAGGATCACCGCGCGGATTCAAATTTCACGGCGCGTTCGATTCGATTTCGTCTTTTAATTCTATATGTTCGTATACTTGTGTTTTGGACTTGTCCCGTTTTCAAATAAAATCAAAATAAATCGATCGCAGTGAGTTTTTATTCGGACGACGAATCGGACAAATTACAATATATCCGCATTACCGCGGTATAGCGTCCGAGTTTACCAAGTAAATCGTTGTTAGGAAGTAGTCCGTAAAGAACCTAACCAACCCCGATGGTGTGTTGGATTATTACTTTTGGGCGAAAAAATCGACAATGTGACAATATATCGTATACGTGTGGTTTTCGATTAAGAAACGGAGATAGTAAATATTTCCAAATAGTCAAATAGACTGAGATTTTTCCGGTCCACGTGTACATTAGATATATTATACCTACGTCCTAGATGCTACAAATAAATTGTGTCGGTTAGGGTTAAGTCGAAAACGTCAAAAAAGCCATGTATGGGATTTGCATTCGGTTATTTTTTTTGTTTTTTTTTTTTTTTTTTTTTTTTTTTTTTGCGATCAGCGCGAACGTGATCCGATGTGAACGGTAGGTACAGGGTTTTGTTTGTAAAATATAATTTTTAGTATTATTCAGTGGTCCCGGGGGTTTTTCGGTGATCCTTGAAAATTATTTATTGCTTTTTTTTTTATATTTTGGTGTGACATTATGTTACGTATGTCGTAAACCGTTGTTCTTTTATTATTTGTATATTTTTTCGTCGAGGACGACGAAGGGAATGAAAATACTAAAAATTATAGTTATACTTTTTTTCATATTGACCATGAAAAATCGATATTTTGTACTATACCTTCCATTTGTATTTGTATTTGTATTTTTTTTTTTTTTTTTATCATAATAATTTTCATCCGGACGTAAGACCGGTTTAATAAAATGTATTTCAGTCGTGCGTTTTAATTTTATCGAAATTCTTTTTGAAAAATGCCTGTACCTAATGACAGCAAATAATTTATATTTATATCCTTCAATTTATGAAGGATGGAAATCAATAACGGCCTGAGTAGCAAAAAAAAAAAAAAATCGATTTAGACTCGAAAAACCGAACTATGTGCCATCGCCAACGACCTAAAAAGAGGGCCTATGTGTCACGACCATAATATTGGTGTACAAAAAGCCCAAACAAATATCGTGAGAGCTATGTGCCGGATGTGGTAATAAGTGCCATTGCATGAATGCAACAAGATACTATGTCATCTCAGCTCCCTACTATTAACGAATCAATGTGTTCAATAAATCTTGAACAAGTTCTGTCTCTTTCGTCAGATGTTCTATTCACGTAAACTTTCATGTTTTAATCAATGTGTTCATGTTGGCGACAACAACAAAGGGCTCATGTTTTTGTGGCATGAGGGTATGAGTGGACGAGGAAATGGTAATGAAATCGCTTCATGGCTCTTTAACGCACTCAGTAGTCCTGCTCATAATAATATCACGATTAAAAGAAAACTTACCGTGTGGTCAGATAACTGCATCGGACAAAATACAAATAAAATGATGTTATTTCTTTGGATTTATTTGACGATTACAGGCAAGTATGATGAAATAAACCGTACATTTTCGGTATCTGACCGTTCATATTTGCCACGTGACAGGGATTTTGCCCAAATCGAGAAACGCAAAACGGTTGAAAATTGCCAAGTTCCTAAGGACCTGATTAAACTTATGGCGAATGCTACATCGAATAATACTTTTATAGTTAACATGCTCGAACCTGACGAATTTATTGATTTTAAACAATCAGCCGATTTATACATCAACACGACAAAACTAAACATTTCCAAATGCGGTTGGATTAAAATTGAAAAAAAAAAACGGAGTCGTTAAGACGAGAACAACGTTCAATGAACTTGAAACATGGAACACCTGCAAGGTTCTCAAAAAAGAGATTACAACTAAAAAAATTAAGGACTCAATTTTACCAACACTACCGTGTCATAACAGTTTATCTGCCGGAAAGAAGAGGGCCCTGCAACACATACTCCCGTATTTGAAGGAAGAAAACCGGGTGAAGAATTAATTAAATAATTATAATTATGATTATTTAATCATAATAAATTAATCTGTATGTAATCTTGAAAATTAAAATGATTTAATTTATCTAATAAGTTGGATACTTTGTTCATTGGTTCTTATCTCGTTTGTGCCGGTTAAATGCATGCCACATACCATCTTCTACATTTATCTGAATAAAATATTATTTATAAAACGCAAGGGGAAGGAAATTCAATATAATTTTGCAATAATCATATCAAACATAGTCCAGATTATCATCACAAAATTTGGTTTTGTTATCTATTTCTTTACTAGTTTACTGAACGGCGTCTAGTATCAATAGTAATATTATTAAGCTTTATATGAAATTAACAATGTCTAGAAAACCAAGATCCACCCAACAGTCAATGATCCGTTTAATTTATTATTTGCATTTGATAAATAATTAAAATCATTACGGGTATCAGTGATTTAATTATTCATCAACCGTTTGTCATTCACATATATTGTATAAATATTCTGTATAGAACGATAAATAATCGAAAACTGTAACGCAGTTACGAGTCAAAAACCAGCCACAAAACCGTTTACAGAGTGTCCATTTACCGACTGTGCCCCCGCAGATAGTATACAGTCAGCCGCATGGGATATATTAAAAAAAAAAAAAAAAAACAATTTTTTTATCATTAAATTCAGTGCCCATATAGACTCCACGGACGGCATAAACACTTAATCCGCAGGTGTCTTACACGTGGGACACTCGAGTGACTTATTAATAAATGTCTAATACAGTGGTTCTCAATCTTTTTAGGACCGCGACCCAAATTTTCTTCCAAAAATCTATCGCGACCTCCATGGTTTTACATTTACAGAATCAAAAAAGTAATTTAAAGAAAAACAAATTTTTTCTATTTTATTACTTATTTACAACTTAATAATAGTACTAATAATTATAATAATAATATAATACTTAATTAAGAATTAGACGTATGTGATGAATGTGCTTGTTTCCTGCTATTGTTGATAACAGCACCAACATCGACGTTAATTTTAGTTATTTTCAAACGCAAGGAGTGCGATAATTGGAGCTTGTTTCTGTGTTTGTTTTTGATGCCCACCATTGCCGAAAATCCAACTTCGCACAAGTATGAAGATGAGAAAAGTAGTAATACCTTTAAAGCTTCAGTAGAAAGAGTTTGACATTTCTGTTGAGCTGACAGCCAAAACTCAATCAAATTATTGCGGCCAAATTTAAGTTTTAATGATGTATCTTCAGATATACCAATAAGTTCTTCATCAGCATTTGTTGATATCCCTGTTAATATAGCGTCCAGAAACGGATTCACAATCCAGTTATTTTTTTGGCATTTTTCCATTTCTTCAAGGAAGTAAAAGTTAAAGTTATCTTTCAACGAAATTAAACACAAAGTGATTTGGAGCTAATTATATCATTAGGAATTTTTTAATTATTTTCGGTTATAAAAGTAAGAATACGAATGGAAAATATCATTGTACTATAATATCCTAATATTGGATTTACCGGCAGGCCAGTAGGTTTGATTAGAGACCGCAGTTAACGAATAGCATATAGACGTCGGTTTTTTTTTACATTGTCCAATATAAGTACGGGTTTACATTACAACGAAAAAATAAAATTAAAACAAATTTTACTGGCCACTAAGCGTACCCCGGTCGAATATATAGACAATATTTTATATTGTGTACGTCGGCGATTTAGTCGTCAAGTCAACCAATGCGATTTATTTATTTATTCGACTCCGTTACCGAAATACGATTAGTACGGTCGCAAAAATCATATTCACTGTGCACATGCAAATCTGATATTAATAAATTATAGTCGCCCCCCCGACTCGTACAGTAATTACTTATTATCATGGGTTCAAACCATCGGTCGACCGCTCGGCGCGCCGCCATCAACGCAGGCCGGTCCCTGGTGGACGTCCTCGACCTGGCCACGCCGTACAAGTGGACGCCTGGCCGGAGCACGTGCGAGTCGACCGACTGGTGGTCGTTCGTTCCCGTGCACGGGTATAGCGACGATTGGGACGTGGACGGAAAGGACAAGGTTTTCGCTTTCTACAACCGACGGCGAACGCCTCGGACGCGGGCCGCCGAATTGATATCCGCAGAACCGGCGTCGTCCGCGTCGGCGTTGGACACACCGTCGCCGGCCGGAACCGCGGCCGCGGTAATATCGCTGGACGCGCCGTCGGCCATCGCGGACCCCGTCGCATGCCAAATCGCAGAATCCACCGCCGTGGCGGCTACGGACACGCCGCCGACCGCGGAACGTCAAACGCACGGGCCAGCAGCAGGGTCTGCGCCCGTGCCGACCGCGGGATCGTCGGCGTCCGCGGAACTTATTGTTCAGGTACCGGCCGGACTGCCGGCCGCGGACACATCGTCGCTGCGTTCCGTCAGGTACTGCGATGATATCATGTATTATATAGTATTCAACGACGATTACACGTTACCGTCGCCACCGCTGCCTGTTAGATTGTCGCGGTGGAAGAGATTAATGAAATCAATACGTAAGCTAATCCGGTCACTATTTTCTTCCCAACAGGATCGTTATTACAGGAGATTTATTCATACTTAGAGACTCAAATAATGCGAAAATGTTTTATTTATTCGCAATCTGTGCTACGCTGCACAGTAAGTTTATGTGATGACATAGAATTCATTAATGACAATCATTTGAGGGGCGGGGGGGGGACATCCAGCGATGGAACCCGACGTGAATTTTATTTTAATGTACTAGTTATAGTAAGTCTCTGCACCATTGACGTTTCAGACGACATGTCGAGTTACCAGTGAGAGATTTGCACTAGAGTGTGGAAGTTATAGGGTTTGGGTGAGTTGATAATTTGGAATGGAATCTGGAGTAGTGTATGGGAGCTAGTTGTCGTACTGTTTTGATTTTAAAATCGTTATGGAACGTGTCATTGGATATATACCCGGGGGAAAAAGTGCCGATACGAAGAGCTAATGATTGGAACGACTGTATGGTACGGATTTGCGAGTGTTTGGCACATCCCCTAATCTGAATAGCATAAGCCCACACGGGTCTTAGAAATGTTTTGTGTACAATATTTTTTGTGTTTATAGTCAACTTTGACCTGGGATTGGTCGAATAAGATGTAGTCGACTGATTAGTTATTTCTTTACGGTTTTAAATTAGGGCCCCTAGTTAACCTCTTGTCCAGAATAATATCTAGATATTTTACATCTGAGGTAGTAGTAATATGATATCCTTGGAAACTCAGTTAAGGACATACACCTTTATTTAAAGTGAAATTTACATGAGCCGGTTTTTCTGGGTTGATTTTCGCCATTTAGATGACTAGTTTTCAATTAGAATTAAGTGGGCTTGTAATGCTTAGGCGGTTTTGTACTGGGTCGTTACCGGGAAAGAGGATTGCAGTATCATCGGCATATGTACCTATAATCGTATTAGCCGTATTAGACATGTCGGCAGTGTATATGTTGAATAGGTCGGGGAAGAGATCGCTACTTTGTGGCATCCCTGCCTGTATACAAAAATAAGAAGATAAGGCATTAAACTGTCGAACTACAAAAGTGCGATTTTCTAAATAGGATTTGATTGTTAGGTAGTAGCGGGCAGGTAGGAATTGTTTGAGTTTGTAGAGTAAGCCTTTGTGCCAAACGCGGTCGAAGGCTTGCAATAAATCTAAGAATACACCAGGACAGTATTGTTTTTCCTCGAATGATGAGGATATATGATCTGTTAGCCTATGTATTTGATGAATTGTGGAGTGTCTAGCACTGAATTTTATGTCACTAGGAAAGAAATGCTTAACTGTGGGGGAGAGTGGAAAGGGGATATCAAGAAAACGATAAACAGTGTTATCTGGGTGATTTGTTTTCAGGAGTTGATAACCAGGTATGGGGATATGAGAATATTTTGTGAAATGAGTTTCGGATATCAGGACGCTTGTCCTGAAGTACTAACTGGAGTTCGTTTGTGTGGTTTTTAAGACCATTTGACTTGAATAGAAGGATAAGAAGAGAGTTGCTTGTGGATGAAGACATTAATTTTTATCAAGAAGTTTTGAAATAACATGGGTGAGTAGGGTTATTAGCGGATTTATTAGTAATTTGAACTCATCAAGAAACTTGTTTATATCTAATACAGGAGGAGGGAACATGTTACTAAGGTGAGAACCGGAAGTAGCTTGAGCGTATATTTGGGACGTATCTGTTGGATGTGTTGGGGGGGATTACCACTATAATTTTTTATTGTATTATGTTTTTGGCGAGTTTTGTTCGGAAGAAGAGGATGAGTGGTTCCTTTTACTTTTATTTTTTGTAGGGGCCGGGGCCCAACTGGCTGACAGAGATTGATCCGTGTTAGAAATGTCTTGATTACTGACTGAGGGGGGGCGGCTACTGTTGACAGAAGTTTAAACTTTGTTTAGGCGAGCAGACTGTAGTTTACTAGAGTCGTTTGTATTTGTGACGATTAAATTCGGATTTCAATTTTTGTATGCAGATTGTGGCACTATTATTAATGCGATAGGGCCCGAGGTAGCTTCCGCCTTAGCGGCGTGCGATAAAGACGACTTACGAATTAACGTAGATAACGAAAATGAAAACGAAGGTAAGTGACGGCGCATTTTAATTTATATTATTTTGATCACTATAGAACAAATTAGAAAAAGTAATTTTCACATAACGTTAGAAGTCTTTGTTAATGTAACACAGACGTTTTAAGTATGAATCGGTACATAAGTCCAATATTAACGCAATAAAATAATAAAATACAAGGACGGAGCGCAACGGTGGGCGTACACGCGACGGACGCCGAACGCCAGATCGCTTTATATATTTAAAAAACTCTATTCAACATCTATGTCGCTGATCAGCACACCACGCCTCAAACCACGGTGGCTGATTATGCTGACGATAAAGTCATTGTGTCAATTAGTGAAAATCCGGTAACCGCTTCATCAAACCTACAACTTCACCTCAACCTAATGACTAACTGGTACGACAAACGGCGTATCAAAATAAACCAAAACAAATCAAATCACACTACATTTACTCTCGAAAAGGGCGTATGTCCAACTGTTACACTAAACAACATCCCAATTCCCACAATTAAATACCTAGGATTCAATCTCGATAAGCGTCTAACATGGAAAAATCATTTACGAACCAAAAGACTGACTCTCAATGCCTCCGTATGCGCATGCTCAGTCCTCTAATGTTGAGAAATAATAATACTAATCTAAGAGTCAAACTTTTAATTTACAAGACCCCCCTGAAACCTATTTGGGCTTATGGCATACAGCTCTGGGGTTCAACAAAAAAATCCAATATCAATAAAATCCAAGTATTCCAAATCCTAGCTTTTCCACGACTTTCCAATGCACTTTCAAATGTACGTATCAAACCTAACTTTACATAACGATTTCCACATGAAAACCATCAATGAAGAAGCACAATTCTTTTATGTGCGCTTCCGTATGCGACTTCTATCCCACCAAAATCCACTTTTTAAAAACTTCTCCTCTCTAACTCTCCCAGGAAATCCTAGGTGCAGGCTAAAAATAAAATGGTGTCGTGACCTCATACAAGTTCCAATTTAAAATATACATATTTAAAGAATTTCAATCAGTAACAATCAAAAAAAAAAAATATATAAATAACTTATATAAATAATTTATGTTAAGTGTTGCCAGTGGCTTCTTATTCAATTTTTCACGTTCTGTATTCTCTTAGCGCATAAGCTTAATGTACATTATTTGTATAGATTGTTTATTTCTAATTAATAATAATAAAAAAAAACTTGTCTTGTTCAATATACTTGAAATCATTTTGTAATGAACTGGTAATGATATTTCTTCCATTTGTAATATGTATTTATTGGTGGGAGGGGCGTTTGTCTAGTAATAGCTTTTTGAATTTTTCGAGTTAATCTGGTTTTTATGATCGAACAATTTTCTCTAGGCCAAGCCGTACCAGATACAGTGCAATAGTCTTTATTTTCAGGGAAAATTCGACAAAAATAAATCAAATTCCCGCAACATCGTTGTTCTTATTTGTATTATATAATATACTAGCTGTCCCGCACGGCGTTGCCGGTAAAAAAATGGAATTACCGTAGATTTAACCCACTACCCTTCGCCCAACTTTATCGGTCCTATCAAAGTTTTTTTTCTTTTTTTTTCTTGCTAATCTCTTTATTGGCGTTGATCGATGAATGAGTGAGTAGGAGGGTATTTGGCTTATATATATATAAATGGATGTCTGTCTGTGTGAGATTAATCTGACTCTAACTACTGGAGCGATTTTTACTCGGTCTTTTTGCAAAATGTTCCGCATTGTCCGGAGAAGGTTTATAGCTATAAACCAAGTATAAGCTAAGTTTTAGACTAACTATAGCTATAGTCCACCCCATATTCGGCTTTAAGGCATTTAAGTACAAAAATCTAATTATTTTTGTTGATTTATTGGTTACCTTGGTAACACATATGAAAAAAAAAAACCGTTTTTATTATTGTAGTGCAATCCCTGTGCTGTGCGGGTATCTATGGTAATAAGTAAGGTTAGAAAGTTTATGACATTTTCATATTTTTCTTTTAGTCGTGCACATAGCAGATCCAGTTTTATAAATTAATTTCATGTAACACAGAATCAGATGCATGAAATTTTATTTTGCATATTTTCGCATTATCTCGACAGTGTCCTTCCTGTATCACTACCTGCTAAACCCACATTGCCTAATGAATTACAATTCTTAATTAAAAAACTAAAACAAGGCTATTATATTATATTAAACAAAATACTAAAGAAATTACCAAAAAATAAAAATAAAAATAAAAAATCTCTTGTTCTAATTACTTACATTTTTTACACTTCATGTTTCGACTTTTGTACTACCCATTAGTTTGGAAACTTTCAACAATCATACTTATTCCTAAACTAAAAAAAAAACCAAAAAACTTAGTGTCTTCTTACAGGCCAATCAGTCTTCTGCCAGTTCTGGGCAAGTTATTTGAAAAAGTTATTCTCATTAGAATAAGACGCATTTTACAATTGAAAAATATCATTTCCAACTCTCAATTTGGAGTCAGGGCTAGACACTCCATAATTCACCAGGCTAACAGATCATATATCCTCATCTTTCGAAAATAAAACAGTACTGTCCTGGTGTATTCTTAGATGTATTGTAAGGGATTGGGATAGGGATTTTTATGAATAAATGCATATTTTGAAAAAAAAAAAAAAAAAAAACTGTAAATAAATGCTTATTTTGATGACAAAAAACAATAAATATACTGGTAATAGTAAACTGGTGTTTATATATTATATAAACTCATAGGTAGCTATTGTGTAATTTCAAATATAATAATTTTATCTTTACTAGTTTATTAATCGTTTTAACGACTGATATTCGTGATGATGTCGATCGGACACAGTGACTATAAAATCTTTCGTAAGTGTATGGTGTGGTGTGCTGCAGTGTTTATTATTTTAGTTTTAAAACGTGGTTTATTCTCACTAAAAATGTTCAAAGTGAAAAGTTTTGATGCTGTTCGACTACGTAAATTTGTTTTAGAGTTTGGGGAAGATGTATTTTCAACAGAATGCTATTGTTTAAGTATGTGGAGTAAAAATTGCATCTGAAAAAAAAATGTACTTTACAACAACATATTTCAAGTGCAAAACGTTTAAGGGCGTTACAGGTCAAGGAGATAAAGCAACAGTACCAAAATATTTATTTCTGACACAAAAAAAAAAATTGTATATTAATATTTAGAGTATATTTTTATTTAAATGTCATGTTTGATTTTTTTAAGGGCATATATTGATATTTATTGAGCATTTTTTAGTACTTTTAAGGTAATAAACATCCCAACCCTAGTAGTAATAAGTAAAAACGCGTAAAACCATCAGTTTTGTTTGTTTACGCGCCAGACAACAAAACAAAAAATGTACAGCCAATTTACCAATTTACTTTTTTATTTTAAATTTTTGGGAATTATAATATATTATGGTTATTTTTCAATTTTCAATACCTGCATGTAATGTAGGCGCTTGATAATGGTTTGCTAATACATGTTATTGATGATAATTCAACAAATGACAAGAAAGATTTTAATGAGCTAATTAAAGCTTTTTTTGAGTTAATTTATTGAGCTTTTTTAATTATTTTAGTAAGATTTTTGACAGTGAACACATATTTACACCGAATAATCTTTGGGCTCCTATTCCTGGATTTAAATTCCCTACAACAGGAACAGAAACTTTAAATTATAGTATGGTTGGTTTCTACCGTATATTTGGTTATGCTTTTCTCAAACACAATTGTATATACTGCAAATTATGTGGTTTTTTTTAATCTTAATCAAGGTACACACCAAACTCTAGAGAAGTTAGTATCAGAAAAGTTTGATAATTGGAACAAGGCTCTTGGCGTAAAAGTGGTTTTTAAAATTCGCGCATAACAGAATATCACAAAATAAGTCAATTTAATGCTTGTTTAGCTGTTAAAAATAACAAAGTTGAATCTGATGAGGTTCAGGTAAATAATGCGCTAAGAAAAGTAATAGAAGAAAATAGAAAGCGTATTATTCCAATAATTAAAACTGTATTGTTTTGTGAAAGACAGAATATTGCTTTAAGTGGTCACAATGATGGTGGATTGGTTGAAAGTATCGATGATGAAATTTGCAATGATGGTAACTTTAGAGATTTGCTACGTTTTAGAGTTGATACAGGTGACCAAAATTTTAAAAAATCATTTAATGACTTGCTTTTAAAATGCTATGTATACTAGGTTGGCGTATTCAAAATTGAATTATAACAGCTTGCAATAGTGTAATTCTACAGTGTGAGCTCGTGCATGATATTAATACTGAAAAATCATTTACGGTGTTAGCAGATGAAACAAGTGATAAACTGGCCAATAAAGAACAATTAACTTTATGTGTAAGATATTATGTGTAAGAATTTAGTCAAAGCAAATAAAGGAAAGATTTTTTACAGTTTGTTGAGGTTAAAGATATTCGTGAAAAGACATTAGCAGATACTATACTGCAAAGGTCTTCGAGATGGATCAGCCTCTATGTCCGGAATATTCAATGGTGCTGAAGTTCATATACGGACAAAACACCCAATGACATTATACATAGACTGTAGTTCTCATTGCCTAAATTTAGCTATCTCTTTTTCATGTCAAATCCCAGATATAAGAAACTGTATGGGGGGGGAGGAGACTATGCAAACAGTATGTATTTTTTTCATACCCTAAGACTAAGAGGGAAAATATTCATGTAGAAACTATGACAAAGCTTTTACCAGATGATAAATCATTTAGACTGAAAAAGTTTTGCCCTACAAGATGGGTTGAACGTCATGATACTGTCATACTTTACTATGAATTACAACCTGTAATTATTTCTGCTCTCAAAGAAATTTCTTTGTGGAATGCTGTAGATATTTTATCAGCAGCAAATCAACTTTTTGCATAAATTCACATATTTAAGTTCCAAATATCAATGAGGATTCTACTAAAACTGTTATACCAGTGCCATTAAGAAAATTTGGATCTTGAAAATGCTCTTTCTTTTGCTGAAATTACACATACTACTTTAAAAGATATTCGTACAAATGCTGATAAAGAATTTCATGAATTATTTAAGTAAGTTGAAAAAATGTGTAATGCACTAGAAATTGCCATTTGTGTTCCCTGAACATCTAGTTGTTAAACACACAGAAATAATGTAGACATTGACATCCCGGAAAGCTTTTACCGAGTAGTAGTATTCATGCTGTTGAATGTAAAACTTGGTTAAAAAAAATTATTGAACGAATACATTTCAGGGAGGAGGTCTGGCCCCTTAACTCCCCTACTGAGTGCTTCATTGAGTGTATATTATTTGATTTATTTTACATAAAGCTAAACGATCAATGCGTATTTTGTATCGTACTGTTTTAATAGTATATTATTAGGCACCTAGGTGATAATTACCATAATACGGTAATAATTTATAAACTAGACATATTTCGGCCCATGGGCGACTGTTATTTATACGCACTGGTCGATACTCACGAATTGCAAGGCAAGCCAATATTTTATTATTATTTTTTAATTATATTATGTAATATGTTACATAATCCACATACCATTTAGTCGGTTCTACCGTGCGAGTTCGTTTGAAAATTTCTGAACGGAAGTTATCGTGAATTGTTCACTGGCCAACCGTTTCCCAGATGTCACCAATTTTTGCTTTCGCCCATCTTGATTTTATTTCTATGTGTGATATATTGTTAAAATATGTCGCACATATTACTTGTGACATTGTGAGATGTGCAAAATATAGTGGAAGTTACACATAACATAGCGCAGATTGTGTAGTTAAGACAACTAATATGTATAATAAATAATAGATTAAAAATCCAGATTTTATAGCCTGTCAAAACGAGACTAGTTGAGATTCATCAAATTCTCCCACTTATATTTTACTTGTCCGCAACAGTTGGGCGTTATCGTCTTATTAAACAATGTTTTTGTTCCCTTATGTAGAGAGAGAAAAAATTACGTTTTTTAGAGATCAGATAAATATTACAGAATTTACAGAAAAAAAAAATAAAAATTATTATTAATTCAAGTTCAGATTACCTTGTATTTGTACATTACCAATTAAACGTATCCGAACGTCAAGTATTTCATATTTTATTTTTCGAATAAGACATTAGTTGAATTCATATTATTCGTTTAATCATAAATCAACTAATATTATATAGTAAATAAAAGTTGTAGGTTTGCTATAATTGTGTTATTTTTCAAATGTTTATAAAAAGGCAACTATTTCAAGTAGGTGGTGTACTTTATATATACTTCGATAGTTCGATACATACGTACACCAGTCGGGTTATACAGAGTATTATATTGGCTTTGCAATTATGTGTTTTTCTTTTCTTTTACTTTTTTTCCCCTCACTTTTTGGGACTATACAAATATTCGGAAAGTCCCATCTGGAAACTTTATAGATAGGTAATTGAACACGGACGGTACTTTACACGTGTAATTTTCAATTCTGTCAATAGTTTACATAAGCATACAAAAAACTACCGATAAATGTCGGAAACCCGATAGGAAAAAAAAAAAAAAAGTGTACAGCACATCCGTTTTTTTTTTTACACAACATTATTTTTTGTTATTTTAAAATAACACACTGAGTACACCACCATAAGTACTCGGATCTAGCCTATCATAACCTATCCGGTCGTTTTCGATTATTATTATATTTACTTTTAAGTTACAGCAATAATCCAAGTACCTAAGTACTTATTATATTGATTTAATAACATTATATACATGGATTAATTGAAATAATTTACCTATTTTAAATCGGGCATTCCAGTTCACCCTGATAATTTATCGTTATAGATCGTTATCAAGGAAGTCGAGTATATCCGATATTTTTTTAATGAATTATTATTATTATTCTCTAATTTAATACTAAATATACGAACCAAGGATAATATATTTTTTTTTTTTTACGTTTTATGAGGTTAGAAGGGTTCGAATTAATGATTCGATTAAGTTTAATCGTATAGTTCGAACATTTACAGTATGCCTAAATCATATACGTTCAAAATCGTACGTTTTTTTTTTTTTTTTTTTTTAACCATCGCAACATATTTTTAAATTTATTTCTATTATAATACAACACTCGATATTTGTGTAAATTAATACTTTTCATTCCGTGTATGTATTGGTTGATGCTTATAACAATTTATTACGAATAAATATCCTATTGATTTATTTACGATTAAAGATACACTCCAAATTTCAATATAATATATATATTTAATGCACATTATACTTCTGGCAATGATTTATTAGCTATATATATATATATAGTGAACAACTCATAGTTATTGGCAATTTATGATGATTGTGTTCGTAAAGAAACGTTAACTTTATTTTTTGGAAACAACCAAACGATACGATTTTAGTTTGCACTCTAATCGCCATAAACGAACGCGTACATATATTGTTGTTATTATTTAACTGCACGTACTATAATAAAATCGTTGTTTTTATCGTCACGATTTAGTCAAAATATACGTATAAAGTTACGTTGTTACATTGTGTATTTGGTGCAACAACAATAATATAATTTTATAAAATACAATAGATGCATGTCGATTTGGTCGAGTGTCTGAATAATATTATATTGTTAACGTTTTAAAATATATTCGTGATATATTCAGTTTATAGGTTTATACTCGTGGGCATCTCTCGACGGACTAGAGTGAAGGGTGAATTATAACCCCTCAGGGGTTATTTTTTATAATTCATTGATATATAAGATAATATTCAAATTAAGAACGTTTACTTTATTGAACATCGTTTAGTGATCTTGTTTAGAATATATTTTTTTTTTATTATTTTAAAAATACGATAAATTCTACGGAACCGATTTGCAGACATATAGGAACTAATCTGGGTAAAATCAATACACAATTTGACCGTGTTCCGACCATAAACTCAAAATTAAAAAAAAAAAAACAAATTGCCGAAAAAAGCAATAAAAATGTCGTCTATTAATTATCATTCGAAACAACATTATACCTAACGTAGTTTCGCCTTGGGTAAATGCGATTGCCAATAGTTCAGATCCCGAACTCGTATATCCAATATTATACAGTGTGACGCATATGACTGACGTAGCCGATTAGCACTATCCTAATCATTTTTTTACGTTATAGGTGATAACACCTACCTAGATGACGAAAATAATAATTTGCCTTTTTTGTTCTTACTATTTTTTATCAATAAAATTGTATAAGTTTTTTTTTAAATACAGTTTACGTTTTCAATTTCATACTCTGAAAAAGAATATTTTTTTCAAAGTGTTGTGACACATACAAATCGAGTTATTAACAAATAGTTATAAATATAATAACCAGGGTTCGGATTTTATAGCAATTGCTAATTATTATAGGACACAGATAAAAATTGCAGAGTGAGTTACGCATTTACTTTATGCACCAAGGACTCGAAATATGAAATTTTATATTGCCATTTTTTTGCTAATACGCAAAATATAATGATTTACTTCGTATTTTTCATAAATCTCGTTTATATTGAATGAAAAATAGTAGACAAAATGTATCATTTATTTAAATCCACAAGAAAAATACCCACATTTTTGTTTCATATTATAATCTATTTTTATATAGCTCGGCGTATCGAACATTATACATTTATGACTTGTTATAGGTTGTGTTTAGATATTTAAAAAAATAAAAATAAAAATAAATTGCCCTTTTTGCTATTTTTCATGGTTTTTTTATGGTATATTTTAGCGCATATTTCAATTGTTTTTAGGGCTATAAAACCTATGTATATATATTTTAACTTATACTTTAACCGATTCTCAAAACTTGAACATTTCAAGCCATAGGGGAGTAAAGTGGCGGTATTGAAGAACCCCGCATTATGTTGGTCTACATTACGGTTTATAGTATTATAAACCGTAGCCCACACTAATAAATATATAATTTATTATAATTGTCGTCCCTTGAGATTATTAAAATCACCGAATTCTAAATTTAAAAAAAAAAAAAAAAAACAAGGAGATAACATCGACCGCGTAAAGACAGGCCGACATTATTTCTCAATTACGGAAACCTCGTTGAAACAGCATATATTAGAATCATCTTAGCGCAGACATTGGTCTCTGAACCTATTCACACAAAACCTTTGTGATCGCCAGCTCTTGAATCACGCGAATCAAGTTATTATTTAATACATTCAATTTACGATAAAAGAATAGATAATAGTAATAAATGACCCTACCCTGTTGGTAGTTTATAGATAATTAAAATGTGGGGTGTACATTAGCAGTAAAATGTCGAGGAAAATGGAATGAAAGAGGACAATTATGCAATGAAAATTTATTATGAATTTCCACAAAGGAATATGTGACACGGGAAAGTCATTTGAAGAAATTAAATTAGTTATTGAATGCGTGCGCTGACGGTTATATCAGTAGGTTTCTCATTGTCAGTGTAATGGAAATGTCCGACGATGAAATTAATCGAAACATATTTACGGATGTTTTTGACTACAATACGTATAGTACACGTCTTTATAATTTATCGATGATATCGATTGGAGGTGGGAGTTCATTTCGGAGTTAATTCAAGGTCCTATACAACGATTATGGATAGATTCGTTAATAAATTGAAGAAAAAAAAAAATGGTACAATTCAATTTACTAAATAAATATTTTAAACAGTTGTCATAACTAGTGCCCGTATTTAAATTGCCTATAATAATTATCGAAAAAATGCCTTTTACTGTATAAATGTTTAAAAAAAAAAAAAAAAAAATGACCCCAAAATGTTTGAGCCGAAAATAAAACGATTAATTGTTATTTGTCTGAGACCGGGTGACGTAACAACACAGCCGTTTATAAAGTTAATAAAAAACGTCGTAAACAAAACGATTATTGACAATCTGTACGGATGTAATACACCTATTAAAGTGAATATCACGAAAACAAATCATTTTCAACTAGCCGTCATCGTCCGGCCTTGTTCGGATCAAGTTTGATTATCCAGAATGGTTATTAAATTTTTTTTTTTTTTGTTAATCTATTTAGTCTCTTTTAAAAATGGGACTCTCTTCCCCCGTGACGACTAAATCAAATAAGAAATAACATTTGTTTATTTTTTCATTTAAATCGCCGAGGAAACCCATAAATCGACAATAATAATTTAATTTTCGTACCAAAAATACAAATAACCCCGTGTGAACCACCAAATGGTGTCGTCGAATTCCGTAATATAATATAGCCTATGTTAATCAAGGATAATGGCGTATTTCGGACGATTTTCCGGGAGGAGAGGGGTCCAACATTTTAGGAACCTTACAAATCCATTATTTACTGATAAAAAGACATTGAACGTAGTCATTTTTTCAAATTATTATGTCAACATTTGACACGTATTTTTACATTTGAAACTCTGGTACACAGTACAACAGGATGAATTGAAGGTTATAACGTAATACTATCGTTTATTTGAAAGACGGTTGTATTATTAACGTTTAATGTTAGTTAATTTATTAGTAAAAAAAAAGGACTTTTTTTTTTTTTTTGTTTAAGTTGGCGACTTGTCCTGACATGGAGGACACCCCCAAACGAATACGCCGCTGTTCAGGGAAGGTTTTGTAATTATTACAATGGGCTTTCTCAGTTGTTCGAATTTCACCTGTAAAATAATAAATAATTATAGGACTAGAAACGTACCGAAACGACCGGAAAGTGGTAGATTTAAAATTTTGAACAGTGTCATTGTGCATTCGGAATGCGTTTTGCACCGAAATCCTGAGAAAAGGAAACAAAAAAAAAAAAAAAAGAAAACCTTAAAATGTTTTGATACCGGGGCAGATACGCGGTATGCAGAGAAAAATGGAAGAAAAAACGACAATTACCCCGCGATAATATTTATGTGTGTATTTGGCGGCGGCGGCGGCGGCGGCGGGTGCGCGCGCGCGCGCCGGAAGCGTTCGCGGGGCACACGCGACCTGGCGGGCGGCGGCGCCGGACGGACGAAAACAAAAACGTAGGAGTGCGCGAAAATCTTTTGGGCGGGCGGGCGGGCGGGGGGTCGTCGTCGTCGTCGTCGTCGTATCAGATCATCGGACACGTTGCCGCGCAAAAGTGCATTCGTACGTGGCCGGCGCGCGTGCGATTACCACCGCCGTCGTCGTTGTGTGGTCGGTGCCGACGCGGTAATAGGTATCCGCGGGAATATCCCGTTCCGGTTGCGGTTTTCCGTCGCTATAAATATTATTACAAAAATAGTTATAACGATATAGGGCCGGGTTTTTTTTTCATTTTTTTCTTTTTTTTTTAGCGATTTCCGGCGTTTGAATCCGTTTTTTTTTTCATTTCTACGCGTCCCGGTAGTATTTCCGGAGCGTTTTAATTTATCCGGGTGCCGTCGCGCGAAATTCCTTCCCGCGTGCCGATCGCGTTTTGTATCGGACACGAGACGACCGCGGCAGATTTGATTGCGCGGTTCGCTTATTTACCACCCGATGGCTTTTACACGACCGGCTTGTTCGTGTACCGTAAGTTAATCAAATAACATAACAACTATTGTAATCGTATAACATTGAAAAAAAAAAAAAAAAAAAAAATTATTTTGTACGATATTAGATTTTTCATTAGCCCCGAAAATTACATTTACATGAACAGTAAAAAAAAAAAATAGGGAAAAAATAGCGATTATTAATTTCACAACCGTCCGAAAAAAACACGGAAACGTCAGCGATAGTTATAACCCTCTCGTGTATTTACTTAATTTTTTTTTAAACTATTTTATATAGATATTATATTTTTCGTTTCACTCGGTCCCGAGAAGATATTGTATTCAGATCATTTTTTTCTTTTCTTTTACCGACGGTTTTGTTTTTTGATTTGTCGCCATAACAATAATATTATTTACACGCCAGCAATAATACATTCGTAATACGGAAAGTCGGGTTTTTTTTTTTTTTTTTTCTTCAATTTTACATTCAATTTTCATTGTAAAAACCCGATATTCAATTTAACATCCCTGTAGATGATGATATTTTAGATTAGATTATCATCGTATTTTTTTTTTTTTATCCAAGTTTTATCGTTTAAATAAGTGTATGTTTTTCAATGTTACAATGTTACGGCAGCGGCAGATTTTGGAGACCGCGGACGTAATATAATTATAAATTATTATCGAATAGAACGATTATTGACGACGATAGCCCGAAATTGCATGAAATTACATATACAAATGCAACGTATAGTGAAAAATAGCGATTATTAATTGTTCACGGTTGTCACAACCGTATGAAAAACACGGAAATATCAGGCGATAGTTATAACCCTCGTGTATTTACTTATATTTTTAACTTTTGATTTTTTTTTTTTTTTTTAGAAATATCTTATTGCTATTATTATTATTCATTTTCTTATCACGGTCGGGTATGGACATGGTATTTTTTTTTTTTTTTTTTTTAATTGCCCTAAACACGTGGCAAAAGTCAGGGAATTTTAAAAATTCAAACTTATGACAACCCCGATAGTAATTTTTATTGTAAATAATACACTCGACCATACATAATAATATTATATCATGTTAGAGATTAGGCAACGATACAATGCCGATGATTTTTATTTGTCACTTATAAGGCATTCAATCTGCATTTAGTCTGCTGTTTAAAATACATCGCTAGTAAAATTAAATCCTATAACACAATGAGTTGTCGCGTTAAAAAAAACAAACGACCGGAATTAAGAATTTATTGAAAATCCGTCATTTTTATTGTAGTGTCGTTACGTTTAGAATATTCCTCCGTGTTTATTGACACCGATGTGACATTTTCAGTTCTTTTACTATATCAAGGTGTTCGCGGCGAAAAATAATAGTTTATATTAGATATTAATATTACATATTAGTTTTGAATACCTAATTTTAATATTTCGCATATCAAAAAAAATTTCTTAAAAAAAATCGACAACGAATTTATTTAATGTTATTAATGAGTATTGGACGTATAGGATGATTTCGAATAGAATCGTATGGAATTTATCGATTCCGCCGGCACGGACATATTTTAAACAGCCTATCGATCCGCCAATTTCAAAGTACGGGGAATATTTACGTTTTCCGAATTATATTATTATATTTTATATTTTAAATATCGTTACGATTGATGACGATATTGTACAATGCGTGTATACAGAGAACGCAAAAAAAAAAAAAAAAAAAAAACGTACACCTTCACTTCCGTTAAAAATATCGTTAAAGTGATCGAAGCTATCGCGAACCTACGAGAATCGTGAAATAAAACCTGTTGAAGGTGAGCCGTTTCTGACACTTAGCGGATTCATTGAACAATATGATTCGTTTTTCTATAGATCGTAATATGATGGCTCTAAGCGTTCGTCCAACACGATATTTGTTAACGTTTTCTTCGTTTCCTACACGGTTTTTTTTTTTTTTTTTTTTACCAAATTTTTACAATCAATACAATTATACGTTGATATCGTGTTCCATTAGTGTTTGTATTTATTACCAAAACAAAACAATAAATTCACAGGCGTGCTTTATAGCGATTGGGTTTCGTACAAACAAAATGCGGTGAATTAAATTCGAATCTAAATTTAACGACCAATTTTTTTTTTAAAATTTATATTTTGATTTTGCTTATAAAATTAAGATTTAGTGTAGGAGGTAATCATTGCGATACGACTTGGATTTTTTTTTTTTTTTTTTATGAATACATTCCCATAATAATATAATTTATCGATTTTATTCAATATATACGTATGTATTCGGTATACTCGAAACTGAAAAATTATTAAAAATTTGATTATTACATTTTTATATTGATATTTAAATGATCGGTACTTATTGTATTATTAACGTAGTTTGTTAATATATTAATTATATACGCATTTTTGTTAATTATAATTTTTTTTTCACGTAGGTACCTATAATACGCGAGCAATGAGTAATAATTTCCAAACAAAATATTGATTACGTAATTACATAGTCAAATGAAAATGTATTTTTTTTTTTTTTTTTACAAAAGCTCAAGAGGAAATGGAATGGTCACGGGTAAAAATTTGTAGACTACCATGTACCGGCGGAATCGATTGGTCTCCATATATTACACTGCGACCGATTCGCGTAGCTCATCATCTACGTTAGAAAGCCCGTCTAATTCATTAATAACCGATATAAATATATATTTCCATTATTACTCCCCAGGCTCTTCAATAATTTTACCAAATTATTTATATATATATACATTATTTTTTTTTTTTTTATTTACAATAGATTATTATACAATCCGCACTGTGGTGGGTGCATGCCGAGTACAACCGAGAACACGTATACATGTTATGAAAATATCGTGAAACGTAAAAGAAGTAGTAGTAGTAGTATCACTCTACGAAAACGGCATTTATTATTTTATACTTATTTACGTTCCTTGTAGGGACTTTGCAATTAATTGATTGGGTCACGACACGATTGGCTCTTGAGACGACGGGTTGGCATGTTGGATGAAAGAGCTGATACAAACCGATTTTACTATGGTGAACAATTTAGGTGTAGTGTTTTTTGTAGGCGGTTTTAGCGGCCCCGATTACAGTGGGTATTTTTATGTCATCGTGAAGAATATCGTTTCCGAATACATAACGGTGATCTTGTTATAGTTCGTCAATTTTTCGATTGAACTATCTGTAAGCGATTTAGGTTTGATTATATACATTGTCGAAGTGGAAATTAATTCAATCGTCTATTAACACGCGTATTAAACATTTACAATCGGGCGCGTACACAGCGGGAGATCACATTCCGCCCAAACATCACCATCAGCCCCTCATCACGAAAATTGCAAATTTCGTTACGAAATTTACATTAAGAGATGAGAATACAACACACGTGATGCTATTGTACGTGTATTGATTATTGTCAATTTGTTATGGACCCTCCAGCCCCACCGAAATTGTTCGGTCATTATTGAAAAATTAATTTCGACAAATTATTACAGCGCGCGCGATTCATGTACATACACATTTATATGTGTCTAAATAATGTGTTCATGTTATTCTTCAGGTTTTTTTTTTATTATTTCGATCTGTCCGAGGAATGTCTCGGGTTTAGTACTATGACGTGTACCTACTTATAATTCATATTATTTTTTTTTATTATATTTGTCTGCGCACACGATAGCACTTATATCGTAGTGGGTATCTAGTAGAATTTTGAACATATTTGGTGTAATGTGTATGGGGGGAGGGGACTTAATTTTGTGAATTTCTTTGTACTATATGGCAAAAAACCCGACAATAAACGTCAGCAACGCCGCCGGTTTTTGATATAATCGATTTTTTTTTTTTTTGTACCTTATTCAATACAAAATAATCGATTTTCTACCAAATGCTTGGTACTTATACCCCAAAATATTTTAGCTCTTTTTTTACTTGTTTACAACCAGATATATGAAATTGTCGAGGTCTTTTCGATTTATTTTATAAATAAGATAATAAGTAGATGATTAACACAGATTGTTTAGTCCCACAAATCCGCTATGTAATGAAAACCTAGTTTTTATCGATGATAAATCTTTTATAGTAAAATATATTAGGCCAAATATAAGGGTGCCAATCAATTATAGGTATACTAAGGCACACCGACAGTCAAAACAAAAATAAAGGAAATGAGTTTTAAGAATCTTTAGATGACATTTTTGACGTTGCCCATGCTGATGCTATAGTTTTTATGACAATTCCGGAAGATAAACAATTTTTTAATGGCTCAAAGAGAGAAAGGTAAACGGCGCAGTATGGTTTTAGTTGACAAAAAACTTGAGGATAACAGAAAACCGCAGAGAGCTTAGAATAAAAAAGGAATAAAGTAAAAAAAAAAAAAAGAAGTCGAAAGGTTGTCAACTTGAATTGTATATAAGAAAAAAATTTAAGTGAAATTGAAATATATTCTCAATCTGATAAAGAATATATAGAAAATGTGCATAAAAGAAAGAATTTTTATACCAGACTTAATAATATTGTACCTTCTGAATTGGCTTGTGCATTAGAATGGGCTAAATTAAGTAATAGAAATGCTACATAAGTTTTAACTTCAACAGCAATTTCGTTAGGAATCGACCCTCAACAATTAGCTATAAATAAAAAACCAATTTGAAAACAACGTTTCTTTCGACATGAAAAAATATCAAAAGAAATCCATTCTTCATTTTCTCCATCTGTTCCGCTAACAGATGAAAAAGTTCGTCCAGCATTGACATCGAAAAAATCAGTAAATCGTTTAGCAGTACTTGTTTCAGGAGAAAACTATTGGGAGTACCCACTATACTTTCTGGTACAGGCCAAGCGCAAGCTGAAGTAGTATGTCATATTATTGAGGATTGGAACTTTAATTGACCGTGTGCAATTTATGTATTATGACATTACAGCCAGTAACATGGGTATAAGAGCAGGCTGTTGCACAATATTAGAACAACAACTAAATAAAAATAAATTGAGTTTAGCTTGTAGACACCATATCGTGGAACTTATTGTTAAGAAAGTGTATAGCCCATTGTCAATGGTATAATCCATTGTTTGGTGCATCGAGTGGCCCAAATATTTTATTATTTCAATGATTTTCTAATTCTTGGACGAAAATTGTTAAAACTAAATTCTGAAAGTGGAATTAAAGATAAATATATTAATTTGATATTATCTATACCTAGAAATAATTATACGAAGCTAATTTAATTATCCCTTTTTTTTGGGGGGGGGGATTTATCCGCAAAAAAATGTATTAAGCCAATATATTAAAAAAATGCGGCTTCAGCGTTAACTATTGGTTCGTAATTTACAAAAAAATGTTTAGTTCAAATATATTAAATGTTCGGTTGTCGGGTTTATTTTTAACATTATTTTCGTATATTGCTCAAATATTATCGAACAAAGTTTATATTTTCTACATTTTCTATGAGTTGTTAAATTTTAACAAGCGTTAGGAACGATTCTTAAGCCGTAAGAGTGTGCTAAATTAAACTGTCTACAAAATTGAATGGGTTCATGAATCCTCGGAAATTTGAATTTTAAACTAATAAAAGTATAAAACAGTATATATTATCATTAATAATAAAATACGAAGGAAAGAAATAAACATTTTGCATCAGTCTCTAAGGGTTAACATGTTTAATGTGACATGGCCGTAAATTATATTCCTGTTTACAAGTAGCATATTTTTCTCTGCTATTATATTTATACTAAATCATATCGGTGTTGGCATATGTTTGTTGATATTTGATTATAATGCATTGTATGCAATTTAAAAGAAATACAGCATGTATCTTTAAATGAATACTGTTTACAATCGGCCCGTAGGTATTTATGATGAATTCGACAAGTATCGAAATTGTTATTGTTGCATTTGATTAACGTTAATATCATATAATTATTAAATTAACCGTAAATTAATAAAATCGTTAACTTATCGCAGAATGAGATAAGTACTTAAAATGTTTATTTAATACAAATATAAAACCCGCCCTACCTTGGATAAGTAGCTGTGTTTGGTCCGAAACCTTTAGAATCCTCGAACGATTTCGAGTGAAGCTCAGAATAACAATGTTTATTATTTTTTAAACGTTCGGCGTTTAATAAAATTATTAACTTATAGTAGAATGAAATAAGTACCTAAACATTTTTGGGATTATATATGCCCGAATTGTGAAAATTGCACGTTTTCATTTTTTAAATTAAATTAAACGAGGTGTATTTTAAGATTATATTGGACCATTTTTACGAAAAGGAACTAAGAAAGAAGAAAGCTGTTACTTTGCAGTAAATACAAAATTATAATACTACAACCATTCATTAATTATTATTAATTTTTACACTTTAAGCATTTTTAGGCTGTTTTTTTTTTGTTTTTTTTTTTTTTTTTGAGAAAAAACATATTGTAAAGAACGATACGTGTTTAGGCAATTTATGACAGGACGATAAGGAGAGAAAACTTGATCACGCAATTCTTATATCGTAAAATGAAGTATGACGCGTAGGGGTCGGGACATGTACGGTGGGATCTATGATTATCTTATTATCTTAATAGGATTTTATTAATATCACTTACGAGAAATCGGTTAGGTTAGGTTAGAGTAAATACGAGCTGTAAACCAACCCTCTGCACACGTCGAAAAAACCTTTTACGAATAACGACTTATTGATAAAGAAACTAACAAATAATAATTTCAATCGAAACTAACCACTTTTTCGTATGATAGGTATACTTATGGTGTGTTATCGCCGAATTGCTTAATTATCCGCACCATAAGCTAAGTTAGATACGATTATATTAGTATTTTTTAAATTATAAATACAATTGACGATACAAATGTTTCCAGGCGGTTTATTCATATTAATAGTAATCCAACATGATTTTAAATGGTCCTGAAACGGGTGAATTTGTGTTAAATAAAAACATAAAAACCTTGTCATTGTTTTTGGGCTGGCTACCGAGCGATAATTAGTATTTTATTACAATTTTATAATTTATTGTTAATGTTAAATCCTTAGAATCCACTAATGAAGGTCAGAATTATTATTTTTTTTTTTTTCAACGTTTGACTCCATTTTGTTTTACCAATTTATTTTTTTTTAGGTTTTAACAGATTTTCAGTTTTCAGTAATGTCTACTGATTTCTGTTACGTTTACAATTCATGTGTAATAATTATTTTATTAAAAGCCGTCAGGCGTTTATAATTTAAAAAAAAAAAAAAATACACAAAAAATGTTTTGGAAACGACTGAGCAATTTCAAAAATTAATAATAAAATTAAAAAAAAAAAAATTTCAAATTAGTCGTGTTTTAATGTTACCAATCTATAAACTAGTTGAATAAATATTTTTTTTTTTTTTTTTTTGTTTTTACCGGTGCGTTTATATCGATAAAAAAAACACATTATTTTAAAACTAATAGCTTTTTCGTTATGCTCGGAATTAGTTATAATTAATGACGAATATTAATTAAAGGTACACGATAATAATTACAACATATTTAACTACGAAAGACCGAGCGTCAATATTACTATTATTGTTATTACAATGATGTATTTCGTTTCTCATGAAATAATATCAAAGTTATTAATGAACGCCGGTAATGTCAATTACACGCGCATGCAAAATTATTACAAACTTAATAGAATGGAAGCATGCCAAGTATCCCTGTACAATTTCCAATCGAATTCACGAATAAAATTATAGATAATTGTTTAATTTAAATTCTAATATAAATTTAGTTAAGACAATTGGTCGATAATATTTATATTCAACGTGTTCACGACAAACGTGCACATTTAATTTTATAAAGTCAACCGGTATAGTATTATTCTGGTGAGTTCATTGTAGAAAACCACCGGCCGTTATTAATATTGTGTGTTGACATATTTCTTTTTATTGGGCGGTATTTATTTTTACATTTTAATTGAAATCGGTACACGTGGTACGTTCTATTATGTCACATAAAACATAGAATATATTGATTTTAATTAAACAAATATTTTTTTCAATATTCTAATATAAGGTAAAATCGATAATTGTCACACGCATGAATTTGGAGTACTGATAATTGTTGAGAATTGTATTCTAGATGAAAATGTCCGCAATGTTTTCATAGTTTTTATTGATTGATCTCGGAAGGTTTTATGTTATTTGTATTAGTAGGTGTACCATTCTGTTCGTTTTATACGAATAAAATAGGACGAATCAATTTTTTTAATATTCGGTATCTACATACCCACTTTATTGTTCAAAGCTTATATTAAAAACCGTTTTAAACTTCCGAAACGTTCAAAACTTTTTTTAGATACTTTATATTGTTTAATTTTAATAGCGAACGATTTACATTTAAATTACCTATTATATATTTTTCACATTGAAGCATTAACTCGTAGTTATTATTTATTTTCGAATGAGGTATTTTTTTTTTCTTCAATAATTTAGTACGCTTATTGCAAGCGAATAATACATATATTCAACCGCAGAAAACTGCGATGCCACCACTGATTTTCACAATTTTAATAACATTGTTATTGACTATAATATACCGCGTTGATTATATACTCGCTAGTAATATTAATAAGGTTGGTTTTGATTAATAGAGAACGGCGATTATTTATTATTACATTATTCCGATTGATAAAGTCGATCCTATATTATAGTGTAAATACAAATTTTGTCATTTACATATAATATATATATTGAAAATTTTGTTTTATGAGTACTTGTGTTGACGGTGTTTAGTGGGAAAAAAAAAAGAAAAAAAAAAAGAGTATTATTGCTTTAAATTGTGAATGTACTCGTATATGAATATATAATCGTATACATCGTACCTACACCAGAAACAGTGATAGATCGACACGAAAATTCAATATAAAGTAAACGCGTATATATATTAACGTACACATCCGAACACATTACAATAATTATGGCGTTTTCCAGTTTTTTGTTACGGTGCTTTTCGACGTACGATCATTTTGATTGTGAGCAGTGTGATATGGTAGGTTAGGTATGGTAGGAAACGTTGATTTTACCGGTAAGTAAATTTACACTGACTCAATAGATTTCTTTGTAAATCTGCAATCTATATACATAAATGGCCTAAACAAATGTTGTAAAATAAACAAAAAATAAATAAACTAAATATATGGACATAGTTCCCCGGCGCCCTTAGGCTTTTGTTTTAAAAGTTACGAGAAAAAAAAAAAATATATATATATATAAAAACAAAATTAGTATAAGTTAGGTGGCGCCCTCGGGCATTTGCGTATTAAAAGCATGAACATCAGTAAAATATCTAAATATTATCTTAGTTCATGTTTGGAACAACAAAAAATAACAATTTAAAAAAAAAAATAGGCATCAATTCCTCGGCGCCCTTGGACTTTTGTGTTGTTAATGTAACAAAAAATAATAATTAAAAAAATAAAAAAAAAATTAAAGGGCATTCGTTCCGCCGTCTTCAGGCTTTTGTTTATAAAAGTATCGAAAAAAAAAAATTGTTCAATAAACAATGGGCATAGGTTCCACGGCACCCTTAGGCTTTAGTGTTTTGGAAGTAACAAAGAAAGTAAAAATTATGTACTCGCAATTATTAGAACGCCGCAATACCGTCGTTTTTTTTTATCACGTTCGTGTAAAAATAATCTTGACGTTAAGGTTCCGTTATACTTCGACGGCCGTATGTTTTTTACGATAATAATTACTATATTAATTTATTAGAAAACCCAAATACGACACGGTCGGCGAGGGAAAAAAAACCCCGTACGCACACATTACGACCCGCGCCGTACGGTTGTCGACAAAAAACCTGAAGAATAATAATTCAAATTTTATTTTCACGATTTGTTAAGTCGTACGCCGTGAAAACTGCCAAACCAATTTTATCCACATTAAAACTAAATACAAATTAAAAAATACTCAAAAATTGCATTTAATTGCAACGATTAAAAAATATTCAAATTTATAAATTATATAAAAATTTTTTTTTTTTTTTATTTAATATTATTTAAAGATAAATACATAATTAGGTAGTCATAACAGAGCAGTAATATAATTTAAAAATTGTTTTAATTTAGAAAATTGTACTTTAATTGAGTTGTTTAATTAGGTCAATGTTTTGACGATACCGATGCTAAGGATGATGATGCTGTTTCAGGAGGTAGCAGGACATCTTGTGGAAGACGTGGCTTTAGTCTGCGGTTTATGGTTCTTTTCCCAATTTTGAAGTGAATGGCTCCTTCTGTTGTGTTTAGTTTCGAATGAAATTTTTTAAATTGTTCAATTATCCATGTGTTTAAGTATGGTATACCAGTGTCGTTGTGGAGTTGTGTGTTTCGCATGTACCATAGGGCTTTAAGAGCTATTAAGAGAAATTTGTTTTGTAACGTTTGCATTTTTGTAATATATATAAATTAATTAAAATTATTATGTGACAAACAATTCATTAGTTCGTAACTAATTTATAATTTATAGTCAATAACTTTTTTTTTTTTTTAAATAGAAGGCGTAAGTTTTATACAATTCAATATGTTGAGTTGTACAGTGGCGTGTAATATTGTAGCGTTTTGGTATATTTACGGTTTTACGACAAAATACGAGGTGTGACAATAAAATAACAAGACTTTTTGAATAAAAGTTGTTTATTTTAAAAATGTTATAATTTAATGATTATCACCTTCAAAGTACCTTCCCTCAGCATCAATACACTGTTGCATACGTCGCTGCCATTCTTGAAAACAGTGTTGCCAATTGCTTTCATTCAGCCCTTTTAGAAGTTCTGCGTTTTCATTTTTACGTCATCAACTGTTTGAAAATGGGAAAAGAAATAAGAAGGAAATAAGAAGAAGTCACAAGGAGCAAGGTCTGGCGAGTACGGGGGACGTTGAAGTACAGAAATTTTTTTTTCAGTTAAAAAACGTTGAATTGTAAATGCACTGTGAGCTGGAGCATTGTCTTGGTGAAGAACCCAGCCATTTTTCCATAGATCTGGTCGCTTCTTTCTGACACGTTCTCTTAATTTAATTAATACCTCTTTATAATAATATTGATTAATTAATTTTGTCGATTTTTTCAACGTTTTCGTTTGTTGAAGACGTGGTAGAACGTCCAGAACGATCATCGTCTTCGACGTCCTCCCTTCCACTACAAAACCACCGTTTGTGTCATTCAAAAACACGAGCTCTTGATAAACATCCTTCACCATAAACTTCACATAACATACGAAACGATTCCGCGGCAGTTTTTTTGTAATTTAACAAGAAATTTAATGTTAACACATGTTGTTCGATTTTTATATCTAACATTTTTCGGCAGTATAGTCGAACTCACACTAATAACAAGGCTACTAACGTATAAGAAAATGAATCGATGCCATCAGTGTTCATAGTACTTTTAGATAAGTGTTTTCTAATCATATTTCAATAATCGTTTTATAGATAACGTTAATAGTTTAGGTTATATTCAAAAAATCTCGTTATTTTATTGTCACACCTCGTAAACACAAAGCGTCGTGGTTATTACCGGTAATACAGAATAATTCCATTTCCCAACTGTCTCGAAATATTCTGTATTGTTCTTCTATTTTACGTTTTGCCATCGTAGACGATTAGAAATTAACAGTATCGTCGCAGAATTAAATATTATTACAAAACGTGATCAATTAGATATTGCAATAAGGACGAACTGTTCGCACAAGACTACGCGGTGGCAACACTACGCCGCGTGGTGGAAATAAATAGTCGCTAAGGGCCGAATAATCTTAAAATGCGTGGCTATCGAACCGGCGATTCGATAAAAGTAGAAACGAAAACGTAAATAAGAATAATAAAATAAGATAAACAGATGGTATTGCAATAACATTATGCGTATTTTTATTATATTTACTCTATTTAATTTCGAATTTTAGAACGTACGATTTAGTTTTAGTGCGGTACCGGCGATCTAGACAGAGCTAGAGGTCCAAGCACAGCGAAATTATGTTTATCCAGAAGAATAATAAAACAATTTTATTTTAGTGTAAAAATTTAGCCGATCCGGGTTATAAATGCAACTCGAATAAATGTTAATTTGCACTGAACGACCCGCTACGTCCACCGGCGTACTGTCGGTTTGCTTAAAATAAAAAAAAAAATAAAACATTTGTACAAGACTCAAAGAGGACGCAACCCTCGGATGGAGGACATACGGCCCGTGTATAGAAACACTACAGCAACGGGCGAATCGCTAATACGTAAAAACCGAACGTTATTTGAGGAAATAAAAATATTCAGAGGAAATTTATCTGTTCCACTGGAATGAGCTGCGGATTTATTTTCATAACTACTATTGATAAACGCCGGCGTTTGATTTTTTAGTGCATGTTTTCGTAATTTTTTTTAGGGAATAACTATAAATAATATAATGTACATTATCGTTTTTAATTGATTCAATACGCGGTCGGGCCGCGAACAACGTGAATAAACACAACAAGTGATGTGAAATAAATCCGGATTAACCGAAAATTGAATAAATCCACAATCCGAAATTTTGTATTTTTGTTATTAGTAAAACAACGTTTTGCCGGGGGTCAGCTAGTTATATATATATATATATATATATATATATTATATAAATTACAGTGTAAATGTGTTGGATTATTTTTGTTGTACTTGTTATTTTAATTTCTTTATGCGATTCATTGTATTAACTGTAAAAACGTATTTAATGCTATTAACGGTTTAGATAATAATAATAATAATAATAATAAAAATGATAGTTTCACGAGAAATTAATCAAAGAGCCGAAAATCGCATTTTTCAAACCCGAAATTCGGATTTACAATTAAACGTCGGATTTCGCGAACTCGGGCGGACCCGGATTTTTCGCACCGCCCGATAAACACGCGCGGAAAGGCGAAATCAAAGAGAAAAAAAAAACTAAGAGTATCTACACTACATACAGATACATCGGTACATGTACATGTCTTGTTTCTACTGAATATAGTTGACATAAGAATGTCGATGTCAATTTGGTATTAGATACGAGGAGACGAGGATTAAACTGCAGGTAACTTTTTTAACGCGTGTAAAAAATAAACAAGTATCAAAGACAGGAATTATTTATTTATTTTTCAAAAAGAGCAATTATTTTTATTGAGTATACATTTTTCTAAATTTTTAAACGGAAGAGATAGGATCGAGAGGCGGTAAACCGGATGGAAATGGAGGATAACAAAAACCGTCAATCGTAGCAAAACGGGGAACTTTGTTACTGAGCAGAGTTTTATAACAAGTATTGCACACGGTCATATTATGAGAATCTAAGTCTGGGTGTTTTTCGAGCAAAAAATCTACGGGTTTCCGGGGAACGTGCATCGTATCTTTCTCGAACCAAAGGCGATCGCAAACAGCGCAGGAAACTCCGAATTTGTTTTGGATAAAACGAAAATTGAATTCGTTATCAGCTAGGGGAAATTCGTCAATACAGACATTTCGCGGCGGTTCGGTTATCGGAATGACGATTTTGAGCTTGTTCTTTAAACGAGCGTCGCGGTAACATTTTCGGTGTCGGGACAAATTAACGGAACGACCCCCAGCCATAAGACATATACATGTCAAAAAAAAAAAAAAAAAAAACCAGCACTATTTATATCGCCAGAACCACCCTTTACTCACGGCAATGGTGGCCGACAACCAGTCTGTCGCGAGTAATAGAAATTAATATTAATATTATTTTCGATTTGTTCGGAATTCGTTCGGGTGTATTTGGTCTATCGTAAAATTGTTGCGGCTTAAAAGTCGCGACAGTCTCGTTCTAGACGCGCGGTATAAACTAACACGACGGCAGACCGCATTCCGACACGAATACCGAATTATTCATAATTATTTTGAAATTATTTAAAAAAAAAAAAATATCTCCCCCGAAGACCGAGCGTGTCGTACATAAAAGGTAGCGGGAAAAAATGAACGCGAAAAACGGCGGTGGCCACCGGGTGGCGACAATGCAATAATATTACGCGGATACGAGATCATCGTTTGGGGCGACGCTGTGAACCAACTGTTCGCGTATCGCAATTCGACCGTAGCCGTTTCGCCCCGCGTGACGGGCAATTTGTCGCTAAATCACACTAAATACATACACCGTATACAAAATAAACTATAAATGCCATCGCCGTCACCCGTCGGCGGTGGTTTTCGTCAATTTTCAATTTTCAATATTAAAACAACACGCGGCCGTCGGGATCGCAACGAGCGCCCGGTGTAATAAAAATGTCGTGGTACACGCGAGTGCGGGGATTAGCGTAACGGCAATGCCAATTCGGTACCGTTGGCTATACGACGGACCGTACGGTTTCTGTTTACTGCGAGCAGATAAAACGGGGAAATATTATATTTTTTTTTCTATCTAATAAAACAATAACGTCTATAGTTGGGCGGAGGTGAACGGGGTAGTTGGTTTCGTCAAGGCGCCCTCCGCCCGACGGTTTTTCGCGAATTTTCTTCAATTTCGTACAAATTGTCGTATCGTAAATCGTTACCATTTCTTTGATGTGACTAGTCCGCTAAACTACTGCCCCGATACCCGTTTAAGGACGTTCGTCACGTTATTTGTGAGTGAAAAAAAAAACTGTCGTGCGACAAAAAATTCGGTGCTCGTTTGTAGTCGGATATCAAAAACGAAAATATACATGGATTTTTAACATGCGCACTAGGCCGGAGCATTATTCAAATTTATCGAATTATTTTACGAGAATAAAACGTTTGAAATCGATTTGAAGAGGGTCAACGCGAAGTAAACTCGTACATTTCTATGTTTTACCAATCGATCCACGGGAAATACTTAGGTTTTTTTTTGTCAGGCGATTAGGTTTTTTGACGTGAAGGGATACAGTAGTCGTTTGGTCCGTTGACGGGTAGATTAGAGGACGAAAATACAATACTTATAAAACAAACAAAAAATGTGCTGAACGTTGGCGACGTACTCGAAAAAATATAATACGTACAAATACATAATATTATAATACCAGCAAAATATGAAATCGATTATTATTGTATTATAAAATATCGTATGTTATCGTATTCAAGTCCGCCGACCAACGAACAAAAATGTCCACTATATTTTATATTTCAAAACGTATTGTTATAAATCACTCGGAACTATAATAACTGCGGTATACCTATACCGTCCCGTTTAAACTTTTCGGAATGAAATTATTTACTAGACTCGATTTAATATAAATAATTCCAGTTATCAATCAGACGTCCGTTTTCGGGCCGAGATATTTTTACTTCGTACATACAACAATAAAAATGAATCATTTCCGTTGACTTATATAAATAAAGCGCAACAGCTCCGATTACAGTTCGAACGGTTGTCGTCTAAAATAATTTAAATTATAGAAATCTACGTTACTAATAATTATAGTGGGCGCCTATACAATTCTGAGCATAATACATTTTTGAAATCAACAAAAATCGATTCGTATTAAAAAAATTAAAAAATTGTCGTGATATTTATTGAAATAATCAGATGTTTTAACGATACGATTTTTACCGACAAGAATATCCGTTGGACACGGATCAATAAATAAATCTATACACAGGGCCATTAATTAAACTTACGTTCAAAAGAAATCCCAGTAGTATTGTCGACGTTCGTCTTTCGAGGATCGAGAGGGTTTAATACTAATTAAAAAATGTTATACTTTGAAAAGTCGAAATTATTCTATGAGCGAAATTCAAAAGAAAAAATAAGTTTTATTAATTTCAATTTTACAGCACAAATTAAAAGGTATTCATATTTGTTCGCTATAATAATAAATAAACCGTTTATTTTACAGAAAAAATAGCATTGAATACTTATTAAAGAATGAGTTACGGAAAGAATTTAAAAAAAATCAATTGCAATATTTGACGCGACTAATGGAACTTACTGAGAGATTTAAACCTTAGAAGAATAAGTCAATGGCATTTGTCCGCATACGATTATCAAATGAATCCAATATAAAATGATATAGGACATGGCTTTCACTCATAAATGTTGAAAATATAACCTTAACTGGATGACTTTATTTTTTTTATACATTTTTACTCTTAATTGTGCTAAAGGGCTCGGCCCACATATTCATAAAATAAAATAAATAATCTGATTTCTTCTTACGAGTATATTCATACTACTCCGTAGAAAATTAAAGTTATTTCGATAAGAACCTTTTTTGCCTGTGTAATTAAATTCATCAAATAAAAAAAAAAAAAAAAATTGAATGTCAACGCTGTTCGATAAAGAAACATAACAATCAGTAACTGAAAGGCCGAATGCCTTAAAAACGTCGAACCATCGACCCATCGGAAAACTAATCATTTTCATTAAATCCGTCACCGAGCTTCACAAAACAATCTAAAACATCAATTTAAGATAATAATAATGTAGGAATGAAAATGTAAATTTATATATTTATAAATGGCATGTGACGTCTAATGAGTAATGGCCAAAGTAGTTGAGGTCAAAAAAAAAAAAAAAAATAATAATAATAATAATAAAAACCCATCAATCTCGGTACACTGAAAATCTAAAAACAACAATAATTATAACGAAAATTGGAGGCGGACTGTAATGGAATCATAAAAACCATTAAATAATAATATAAAGTTTCTATTCAAACGAAAACTTCCATTTTCGTTTTATTCTACAGTTATACGGTATCGTGTAAAAAACCACCGTTGGCATTATTACCGGATTTGAGCACTCTAAGTTCGAAATAATTTATAATAGAGCTTAATATTTCTAAGTTCCTATAGTTAAACCACACCACATCAATAATTAAATGACAAATCGCTATTGATATTATTGATATTAGTGATAAATAGACATAATTTTTGTTTAAAGTAAAAAACCTATATTTTACAATTTAAGAGTTTCAAATTTTAGATTATGATTGGAAGAAGGAAACTATTTTGTTTTTTTTTGTTTGTCTCGAGCTGTAAAAATGATATATCGATTTGTGAAATTTATTTTCATATCAAAAAAATATCATCCAATACCCACTTGCGTAGAACACACGGAAAGTATCTTTTAGATTTTTAGAAGATCATTTATTAAAACCTTCTTAGTGTGATACCATAAAAACCGCGAAGAAATAGAGATAAATATGTGTCAAATTGTCGAACGTTTATTTTTAGACACAACGATTTATCATTGATTTCAATATTCTTTAAACACTCATCACTGTATTCTAAAATAATTTCCCAAACAGTGTTTACTCAATACATTTATTGAACCTGTTGTCAAAGTTTGATATATTCATATATATTTAATGGTCGTTTTATTATATTTATTTTTGAAAAATCATCTATAACCAGATTGATGTTAATTTCGATACGTTGTATTTATTGTTAATTCAATGCAAACTTGGTCTCTGTTACGTAAAATACCATAGTCTCACTGATAAAAGTGAATATCACATAAAATAGAATTATATACTTACAGCAAATTCAAAAATTATAACTGGCGAAAAAATCCACTCGGAGATACCGCATTCTTTGGTTTCAAATGCGTACAATCGTTATTGAAAAACAAACACGTTTAAACGAATAAATATATTTATTATATTATATTTGAATTATACGATTATTAAATATTTCGTCTGATATTTGAATATTGAAGATGTTGGAAAATATGAGGATTTGAAATGTCTATAGAAATTAACAACGGGAATGACGAACGTGGATGGACCAAAATAATACAACGAATATATTAATAACCGTATCGTTATTTTAAAATGTGGAACGACAAAAGCGTTTAAAGAGTTCTGCGTGGGCCACCCGAACAGAAGATTTGAAATGTAATGACGGACAAGAGTAAAAAAAAAAAAAAAAAATGAATATGAAAATGAATCGGGTAAATAAAATAGTTGGGAGATCATTTTAAAATTGATAAAAATAAAATAAACACATATTATATTACAATATAGTCGACAATTCTTAATTGTAATTCATTATAATATATAGATGCCTTAAAAATCGTTTTCAACTTGTTCACGTATCGTTTTTTTTTTAAATTATTTATTCTAAAATTGTACACACGTGAAAAACATCCCTTGACGTGTGCAATATTTCAATACCTTTTATACATTATTAACGACTAACGTTATACGGAGATATAACTATACTACGGCAATCACATTTAAAACGTGTTCGAATTTAATATCGACTTAATATTTTATAAGAGATTTAATTTTAATGTGGCGCACAATAGATTAAAATCTCTAATTATACTAATAAAACAACGACGAGTCTGTCTGCCTGTCTGCCGGCCTATGTAAAGCGACTTCTCGTAAGCGTAGAATTGTGAAATTTCAATACGTGACTTTTGAATTGTAATTCCGGGTCTTGAAAACGCAATTTTAAAATTGTTTTTTTTTTTCAATTAATACGTTTTCGGTCGTACAGTTAGTACGGATACAAAATAATTACGAAACATAAATCCTAAATAAGTGGTTTAGTTCACACGGCGGTTTATACTCGTAATATAAAGTTATTCAATAAAACACGTTTCTGAAAGATAATATTTTTTTAAAATTGAAGAGCCATCTTATATTATTGTAATTTTGGCGGTTATGTGCAGGTTTAAAGCGTTGGCTCATAGCCACGTGCGATTCGTTTTACTATCGAACGGATAATCCCCCCAAAGAAAATTATTATAAATACAAATACATTTCGAGACAAATCCAAAGTAATAATAATCCAGTGCCTGTTACACTGGGTAATAATTATAATACGACTTATAGATATTATATTTTAGAATTTATTCTTCGCTCGCACTATGATTCGTCTAAAAAACTTTATTATAATCTTGGCATACAAGTACCAGAACATTATATAATGTTAATTAGTTTAACTTAATTATACGTGCACAGAAATTCTAATGTGTGATAAATAAATATTATACTCGCATGTGTGTAAAATATTTGTCGAATAAATTATATTATATTTCTTGTATAATTTTATTCTCTAGTAATACGATTTAAACTTTACTAACGTTTTATGTACCTGGTATGGGGATTTTTTTTTTTTTAACGACTTTGAACATGAGTATACATATATACTACACATATTAATATCGTCATAATGTTTAATTTGCTTTGTTTTTAGTATGTCCAAACAAATTTCAAAAAAAAAAAAAAAAAAAAATCGAATTAATCGTTAAAGTTAATTATAATAATTACGACTGGATATTGTGTTTAATTTAATGGTCGAATCAAAATAATAATAATCCTAAATATAGTTAGTTTATATAATGGTTTTCTTTATGCTAAACAATATACCACTTTTTCACTTTATTCGCCGATAGTGTTAATAAACGTTTATAACTAAACCTATAACTAAACGACGTGCACAAGTATAAAATATAATTATCTATTCAATAAAACTACAATATTACATTATAAAACAGTCGTTAAGTCCAGGAATAAAAAGGTACGATTTTCATCAAAATGTACACGTTAAACGTTCATAAAACAAAACAATTACATTACGCTCGATTTTTTTCTCTTTCACCATTAAGGACAACATATGAATTATGATCATTGATGAATCTTGGTGTAAAATTGTCATGCAGTTCTACTCGGCCATAACAATTGTTTCCGCATAAATCCACGATAAAAGCTTTAAAAAAAAACTGTTAAATTGTTTCAAATGCCTCTAAATATCTCGAAACCCGCCTTAATGTTTTGAAAGTTTTTCCACGTCTAAATAAGTTTCAATATTAATATTCGGTGGAGAATTCCGGTCTCTACGATGATTTTAAACCGATTTACAACAATACAAACCAATATCAAAAATAAAGAAACGCCGTTATTACTGGTACATTTTCCCGTTTTTCCCTCAATTCACCAACTTTATCCGAAATGATTTCAGAAAATATGATACACTTGAAAGTCAGATCAAGATATTTGGTAGAGAAGTTGTTCACAGATAGAAAAAAAAAGTATCATTATATCTTTTCACTTGAAAACTTTCAAATCCTTGTAAAGATGCAAAGAAAAAGTCATAATTTAAAAATCATACAGTTTGTTTTAAAATGTATATAATCACCGGGTTAGTTAGGTTACAATAAATCATGACAGACACGGTATTACCAACAAAATGATCAAAAGTTTTCGAAATACTTATGATTTTTTTTTTCATTTTTCAATACATTTTCTAACTTGCATTATACAAATTATTTCTTCATATTATAATACTGCCGTATAATATCTACGTTCAATTTTCAATTTGCCGATAGAAAAAGTATTTACTTAAGCAATATTTTTCTAACACTACATATTCTACTAGAAATATTCCAAAGAAAGTAGTAAAATATATTAAATTAGAAAAAAAAAAATTATTCAAGAAGCACTTTATGATACAAAATATTGGCTATGTTCAGAGTACGCCATATCTACAGATGTCAAATTTTACGTAAGTTCTTTGTCTCCCGGTAAATTTTTTTTACCGGTTATGAGTTTAATTGTTTTTTTTTTTCGATTAATAACGTTTAATGATATAATTAAACACTTAACTTTGGCACCACTATCAAGGCGAAAAAGCGTGATAGAGTAAAGGACAATATGAGAGAATATGATTTTAGATTTTGAACCAAACGAAGAATTTATTGGTTTTACCTACTACGATGTGAGTGTATATTTTTTGCTATCTGTAAACCTCTTTTCTACCAGATCGCTTGCTCCGATTTTCAAATGAAGCACTTTTTCTGAAAGCATTTTAGATTTAGTTACTGCAATGGCTTGTCATATTTTTTTTTTGTTTTATTTAATTTGTAATTTTCTTAATAATTGGTATAAAACGTAGGCAATTTTACGGCAATAACGATTTCTTTATAATCGATTTTGTCATTTGATTGTGCAATTCGGTTATAAAAAATCCTTTTCACAGAATATTAATATTAGCCCTTTCTAGACGTGGAATACATTTTGAAGATTTTTCGGACTATTTATCAACGTTTGAAATTGCCCGCGAGTAATTTTCAAAATTATTATTTGGCCGTTTCTAAAATCCTAGCGAGGACCGCCGGTCTTAGATGGACCGAGACGACAAAACGCATTTTTAGAGAAAAAAATTTAACATATTTTATTTTTTCATTATATTACATTTTAAAGTGTCAGACATAATTTTCTATCGATATTTGCAAATGTGTTTAATATTTTTTTTAGGAACAATGCCATAAAGGTAGGTCTCTCTCAATATTTACGATATTTAAATTAGTAAAGCGCTGCTGCAACCTTGCTGCGAAGCAGCCAATTTTTCAATCTCCTCGTGGAGGAAAAACTTTGTTCGCATGTCGCAGTACTGACAGGTATGGTTAATGCAACCTGCATTAACTTGTACAAGTTTGGAAATATTTATTTATATATATATATTATTATAATATATAGCATTTTTTTTTTTTTTTTTTATATCATCTGTACTGTTTTTTTTTTAAACAGTTTTACGATCACAAGCATTTCTGCTTTTAAGCACAGCAGTGTTTGAATTTATTATGTCCTGAAATCATAGAATATTATAGAATTTTTCTAAAATGTAATAATTGTATTACGTTTGGTACTTAATAATTGATTAAATATGCACCTTATAATGCTGAATAGAATTTGAACTATTTTTATAATCCATATTTACAAAATTATCAATGGCTTTGGCCATAAATGAAGCTTTTCATTTGAAAACGTAAACATTAAATTATTAATGATTGTATCAATAATTGGAGACAAAAAAAAAAAAAAAAAAAAATATAGTGCGCCTCCAATAGAGGCATCAACTGATTCTGACACGTTTTGTTGCCTGCTCTAGCAGTCGTTTCCGAATGGAAATTTCTCAAATTATTCGGCTTCCGGTAATCCCAACACGACGATATTGCGTTTGCTTGTTCACTATAATAGTGATAATATAATATAATTGAAATGATAATCTGTAGGCAAGACAAGACGAAAAAAAAACAAAAAAAAAAAAATGACTGATAATAAAATTCCAAAGAATAAAATTGCATTTTTAAAACCGTAGGATTTTTGAAATTACAATGACGTAATAATATAATATAATTGAAATGGTAATCTGTAGGCAAGACAAGACGAAAAAAAAAAAAAAACAGAAAAATGATTGATAATAAAATCTCAACGAATAAAATTGGATTGTTAAAACCGTAGGATATTTGAAATTACAAATACCCTATGGAATTTTGGGTGCTCAACGTAATGCTGTGCGCGTTTAATTTGTATAATAATTCGCACTTGTAAACAATCATTTCGGCTGTGTGGTGATGTCGGTAGGTAAAAAATCGAATACTTTAGCGTATTATGCGTAACGAAATGTGTGGACGAATTTAGTTAATATTATTGTTTTAATATTATATATCAGAATATTAATATAATCGTGCAGAGTCGGTTGCCTTCGAATAATTTATAATATACGATCGAACTGGCCGTACGGCCAACCGGTTGTGCCGGAGCGGTATAATTACTGGCGAATAAATCAAATTATTATTATTATTTTTTTTTTTTTCGTTTTGTTGTTATATTTCATATTATATAACGAAATGTTTTTTTTTTTTTTTTTTTTAACGATAAATCCGCCGATACGTTTACATAGTTTATATATATATATATAATTGGGTACGGCGTATCCCTGACTTCGAGTCCGACGACGGCTCCTTTCATTTATCATCATTTAAACGTGTGCACTTTGAATCGACAACGGAGAGTGAAAAAAAAAAAAAATAATAATAGGCGTTCCTTATGTGACCGTAAAAAATTGCGTTATTACATTAAAAATTAACATTAAGTCAATTACCGCCAGATGAATATTTTATCGCGTTTGCATTTAGAGTGATGCGAGTAGGACGTTTCCACTTGAGCAATCGATCAATTTGCATATTACTGACCACCGAAAATTTTCGAAAAAAAAACAAGCCGTTATTTATTATATTGATTTCGTGTCGATAAAATAGCAACACTGAAAGATGCCTTATCCTATAATCGCGGATTTTAATAAACGTCCTATAGTGCATGGTGACCACGATTATTACGTGGCGGGGGTTTCCCGTGTCAATTTAATTCTCCCCCTTTTTTTTTTTTATAACATTCAATTTTGACCATAAAAAAAAAAAAAAAAAAATCAATATACGTCCAAATAAATTTAACTCGAATCCCGTCCACCCCCCGTGCTCTCCTATTATAGTTAACCGCTGTCGTATTTCGTTGCCCGCGGAAACCGAACTAACTAATAATAACATTTTTATTTTTTTTTTTTTAAAAATTTCTTTTTTCGTCGAGGTAACCAAAACCCAAGTAGCTAATCCTGTAATGGAAATGTCCAGACCTCTGCGCGCGATAGATTCGGCTTTGGATTGCGCAAAGACACACAAAAACGCACACACGATCCCTTCCCATTTATTATTATAGATACATTTATAAATAATACATATTAAATTCTCGTTTTTTTTTTTTTATATAAAGTTCAGTATTTTTAAGTGTAATTATCATCAATAATTTCATCAGTCAATCGACTGTGCATTACTACTGTACACTATACTGTCCAGTGTCCAGTATATTGTAGTATGCGCATATTAAATGCATATCGCATAACAATATCCTTTTTAAACATTTATTTTTTAATTTTTATACGGCCAATGTAAAATCGTACGGTGAATTAAAAAAAAAAAAAAAAAAAAAAAAAATAATTATTATTATTATTAAATTTCTTGAATATAATGTTTTGGACCCGGGTACGTATACGATTTATGTAGAATAACATTTACGCGGTGAATTTCACGTTTAAATCGCCCGCTATAGTTTTATATCCGTTTCAATTTTAATTAATACAAGGCGGTTTTTTTTTTTCCATCCACAAACCGCTGTTATTCATAATAACATTCGGTGTAAATTTGATTATTACTAGTAGCACGTTTTAATTTTTAAAATAACGACCCGCGATTTTAAACACGTATTGGATATTGGCAAAGTATACAACCGTTAAAAGTTATACAACTAAAAAACCGTAAAAACGATTACCGTTTTTAGAGTTTATCGTTTATTTTTATTATAAAAAAAATAAAAAATGGGCCTTATACGAAAATTTAAGGGTAATAATAAATTAGCGAGTACAAAATATAATATTCTTTAACTATATATATACGAGGTGCGACAATAAAATAACGAGACTTTCTAAATATAACCTAAACTATTAACGTTATCTATAAAACGATTATTGAAATATGATTAGAAAACACTTATCTAAAAGTACTATGAACACTGATGGCATCGATTCATTTTCTTATACGTTAGTAGCCTTGTTATTAGTGCGAGTTCGACTATACTGCCGAAAAATGTTAGATATAAAAATCGAACAACATGTGTTAACAGTAAATTTCTTGTTAAATTACAAAAAAACTGCCGCGGAATCGTTTCGTATGTTATGTGAAGTTTATGGTGAAGAATGTTTATCAAGAGCTCGTGTTTTTGAATGGCACAAACGGTGGTTTTGTAGTGGAAGGGAGGACGTCGAAGACGATGATCGTTCTGGACGTCCTACCACGTCTTCAACAAACGAAAACGTTGAAAAAATCGACAAAATTAATTATTCAATATTATTATAAAGAGGTATTAATTAAATTAAGAGAACGTGTCAGAAAGAAGCGACCAGGTCTATGGAAAAATGGCTGGGTTCATCACCAAGACAATGGTCCAGCTCACAGTGCATTTTCAATTCAACGTTTTTTAACTGAAAAAAAAATTTCTGTACTTCAACGTCCCCCGTACTCGCCAGACCTTGCTCCTTGTGACTTCTTCTTATTTCCTTCTTATTTCTTTTCCCATTTTCAAACAGTTGATGACGTAAAAATGAAAACGGCAGAACTTCTAAAAGGGCTGAATGAAAGCAATTGGCAACACTGTTTTCAAGAATGGCAGCGACGTATGCAACAGTGTATTGATGCTGAGGGAAGGTACTTTGAAGGTGATAATCATTAAATTATAACATTTTTAAAATAAACAACTTTTATTCAAAAAGTCTCGTTATTTTATTGTCGCACCTCGTATATATATATATATATTGTATATGTACAGTTTCTGATATAATGCTAAGGGGGGCGTTGACGTCGAACCATACCGGCAAATACTGCGTCCATAAAATATTATTACGATCAGAATGTTCGAAGAGGAGAGCATTTCGAAAGACGTCCGCGGAGAACCCGCGGGTCGCGCGTGACTGATTACGAGTTTGCCGGCGGGTGCGGTGCGATTGGTAGACTTACAAATGTCGCACGCGATGATGGTATTGATATATTGTCGTTCATAGATGGCGGATCCGAGTTCTCGCCGTTAGCCCCGGATTTTAAACGTGAGCGTTTTAATTTGACGTGTATAAATGCAATTCTAATGTTAAATTCGCGTGCCTCGGTTAAATGCGCATCTTACTATCAAATTCCGATCGACTTATCGCCAGACTTATCTCGTTATCCCGGATAGTATTAACTATTTTTTGTTTTTTTTTGACAATTCAACAAACACGCAGCTCTGAAAAAATAAATAAAATTATGTTCCTTTACCGTTATTTTTGCCCCCGTGAAACCGCAGCCCCGCTATTGGTGTTCAAAATAATGCAACCTGTGTTCCAAAAATTCCATACATTTATGAAGTTAGTATGTGTATAATCGAAAAAAAAAAGTAAGTACGCGGAAGTTAGTGTCTTACGTTCAGTTGATCACTCTGTATAATTATATACAGAAGGGGTATAAGTACGTATATTATACATAACGGCTTCACTCATCGATACAATCACTAAATCGTTAAAACCAATAATAATGTTGCCGTTTATTATTTAAAAAAAAAAAAAAAAAACTAAACATGTTTTTTCGCGCGCGGTACTAATTTTTCTAATTCAATTGTATTTTCACATATACGCGCTTTATACTTATATGCGTAATAGTACATGTCACCCGTTACATTTTTATAGTTATTATTATTATTTTTTTTTGGCTATAGAAACCAATAATCTACAAGAGGGGTATAAATATGACCTAAAATAATAATAATAAAAAAATATATATATATTGATTTTAACTGATAGGTCTGGTCGGAATTATAATCAATTGTGTGTGCTCTCTATAAAAACAAAGTCGTTGGAAATACAAAAAAAAAAAAAAAAAAAAAAAAAATTAAATCAAATCACACTGTTGATAAAAAAAAAATATCGATATTATTATTTTATTTGTTTTGGAAAGTGCATTTATTTGTTTTGCAATACCCAATGAAAATAAACTCGCTGTGAGTTATAAATTATTATCTACCACTTCAACGACGGAAGTGTCCGGTTATTAAAACCGCCTTCCTTCGTTTCGTTATGTTTTAGAAGTCATAATTGCATTAAAATATCGTAAAAAATGTCGTATTATATATTCTTCTATACTCGCGCGGGGCCCCGGGAGTCTAAATCTAAACAATTGTCCAATGTCCGGGCATAAAATATGGTGCGTTAAAAATACGCCGGATAGAAAAACGAATAGCCAAACATAATCAATACACACAATAAACAATTCGGAAATCGACTACCTATATTTCTGCAATCAGCCCGATCGATGTAATGAAACGAATAAGAATTCGTGAATAGGATCTGAATTCAGCATAAAGTCTAGGCGAGAACGTGTTTTTTTTTTTTTTTTTGAAACATTTCGAATTCTAATCGTCATAAATTTGATTTAAAATTCGACATTATTCTGATGAAATTTTGCTAATTGTTTAAAAAAAAAAAAAAAAAAATGATTACGAATTTAATTTGAAAATGTGCCCCGACCGTTCTCGTCTCAGACTCTACGCTTAAACCAAATTTTGTACTCAGCCGAATTCTATTCGCTTCCCCACATAGATCGGACCGACTACGAAAAGATAGGCGGTAGTTTTTATCGCATAAATTGTGTGATTTATAAACAGTAGCAATAATAATAATAATTGCCTTGTCTGCCGGGGTGACCGCTCTTAAGAAAATCACCAAATGGTTTTTTTTTTTTAACGAAACGCTTATTATAAAATACTCGTTTATTCGTATTTAATGAATTAATTTCCCCCGGTTTATGTGTAGAAAAATTTAATCAAGAAAAAATTGATATTATTATTGAAATATAAATATAATATGGTCGACATATATTTACAGGATATTGGATATGAAGCACATCCAGACAGTAAGTATTCCTACCCTACAGACGCAAGAGGGAAATTTTAAAAACAATTTCGGTACTACTGTGCGATAGAATTTTTTGAAACGATGAGATTATCAGGTCATTCGCCTCAGTACGTGCGAACACTGACTTTTTAAACATGAGTGCGTCTATCTCGTTTGCCTCCACGTCTGTAATTCATTCTGTTATTCGTTTTTTTTTTTTTTTGCCTTTAATAATAAAACCCAAATTGAAATTTTTCAAAAACTGGAATCCGTTCATAGAGAAGGCGTGATATGGAAAAACAAAGCAAGAAAGTGTGTTCGTGAATTTAAGGAGAGTGGTGGACGTTTATGGCGAACAAAGAAGTGGCGCCCTTCCATTTTCACAAACGAGGTGCTTGTAAAAGTCGAACATTTCGTTCGTGAAGATTATCGTTTAACTTTGGATGAACTTCATGCACTTATCCCTGAACTTTCTCGGAGTCTGATTCATGAAGCAATCACGTAAAAATTGGAATTCCACAAATCCAAAAGAGTTTTTTTCTTGCTTTTCCCGTCACCATAGCGCTCGTCTGACAGTCGAACTTCTTGAAGGTTTTGGTTCGGACGTGTTAACCCATCTCCCTCACAGACCGCACTTGGCACCTTCTGACTACCAACTTTTTACCGAACTGAAGGAAGTTTTTGGAGGGGAACGTCATAGAAACGATGACGAAGTAAAGTTGGCTGTGTTGAATTGGGGAAAGGACGTGAACCGAAAGTTCTTTAAGGAGGGAATACACAAGCTGGTGTCTCGGTACGAAAAGTTTATTGCACGCAACGGCGACTATGTCGAAAAATAGTTAAATATAAGTATAATATTTCTGTAATTTTTTTTTTTTTTTAGAAAATAAAACTAAGTTTAATTTTTAAAAATGTGGAAATCTTATTTTCTGGACATGACTAATTTTCACTAACTATTTGTCCATCTGTATTAGGTAAAATTTTGCCACCCCGGGGCAATTGTCGGTCCCGTTAAACGCGGGGTATCCGGGCGTACGATGGACAAAACAGACACTCATCCTAATAACAGTTTACTCGCACAAAAAAATATTTCGTAAAAACTCCTCGCGGTAACTCGTACAAAACGAGAAATTGGCTACGGCGATCCCCTAATACTATACGCAATCAATATTAATTGTGAACTATTCATAACGAACTTAAAGTACCGCAGATATAGGGACGTGTAATAGTATTATATAATTTTGCTCTATTGTTCGGGAATTCGTTTATAATACGATAGTTGTAGTCGTAATAGTCGTAGGCTGTTGTTTAGTATATGTAGTCATTTCCTCTCGCCCCTTATCGTATACAAACGTACGTATTTATGGTATACAGACGAACGCCGAATAAACAAAAAAAAAAAAAAAAATGAAAATGATAACATAAAACATATTTTATTGATAATGTAGATGCGATGCTGGGAAATCGTTTTAGACGGACGTTAGTATAAGGTATTATAGAATCAAAGAATAATTTATAGACGCGCGCACATTTAGCAAAAACTATCGTGTTCACTCGACGTCGGGGCATTACCGTACGTAAAAAAAAAATAAAAATACAAAACTATTGCGTGTACGTATTACACCTATTCATCGAGAACCCGTGTAACGACTTATCCCTTTGTCTTGTATATTTTCTACAAATTGAATACTCCGACTATATATATATATATAAAAAAGAAACTAAAACCAATATAATAATAATAATAATACGCAGATACTTGCGTAAATATTTTATAAAATTCGATTTGTTCATCATATTTGTCTCGTCTAATAATCAATAAAAGTATTACGTTACTAATACGCACAGAACAATATATTACAAAACAAATTTTATTAATCGCCGTGCGGGCGATTGTTTTCACTGGGTTTTCAGAGTTTTGTAGGAAAACCGTACGGACAATCGTATACAAAGAGTAAAAGTACGCCAACCGTAAATAAGGGATATTTCTGTATTGTAATATTGTTTGGCAAACCGATTTAATGAGGGCGGTTTTAAAGAGAAAACTTACAATGATCCCGACGTCTCGGCGTTTAATGAAATTCGTAACGTTTGTTATTGGCCGGAATACTCTTTACCCGTTTATTCATTTCGTTTTACGTCAAAGGCGAGGAGGTTATAAATATTGACGGAATATATATTAAATACGAATACGGCAAACTATTGTAGGCCTGCGTAGTCGAAACCACTGTCCGAGTTGAAAAAATCAAACATCAGGGACTTGAAAAAAAAAATAATTAAAAAAAAAAAAAACAAACAAAAAAAGTTAGCGTCCCTTGCAATTATCGAACTCGATCTAACCGGGTAAAATTTACGATTTCTTTGTTTTTTTGTTTTTTTTTTTAGAATAAACTTAACGAGTTGACATTGTTGTCCGTTTACAGTGAGGATTCCGCCTCGCCTCGTAAAATTTCGAATAAACTTGGTAAAAAAAAAAAAAAAAAGGAGGAAAAAAAAAACGATTAGATTATATACTTTAAAATTGTAAAATACACACATTTTGTGTGTAAAATCAATCCACGCTATTGGCAATGTTTATTGTTTTCTATTCGGAAAAAAGTGATGTTAAAGAAAGAATTTTCTTTACAAATTCGAGCATCGGGCAAAACGAAAATACCGTATAATCGTGTAGAACAAAACGTAAAACCGAACCGACACGTCGGCGAGAATATAGGGATTTTATAAAACGGACGCGTAATAATACGCGTTATCGAATGCCGTGGATTTGTTATTATTTTTCAACTAAACAAAAATATATTTCCCTTGAATTCGCGAGTTTGGCTGTCATTTAAAAAGACGTCGCAGTCAAAGCAGATCGCACGCGATATTATATTATCCGTCGAGGCAAAACGAAATGTATCGCGGTCGGCGGTCGAAAATAACCCAAAAGGTGTTTTTTTTAAACAGACGTGACAACTAATACAGTCGGATATTTGGAGATTTGTATATTCCATATTTTAACAGTGTCTAACCAGCGGTTCCCAATATTTTAAACCGGAGATGCCCCATTTTAGACGAAATCCAGTCTTCTTGAAATCGCCGCGAATAACCCAAAAACTCTCCGGAATATTTTGAAAATTGCACCATGTCCCGTAAGTGCCGCGATATATGTATTCGGAAATGACATTTCACGATTGTTTTTCACTGAATTAAAACAAAAGCGAAATTAACACCAAGCGTTATTGTGTTCTTTATTCTTTCGGGTTTCCCACATTGTAAAGAAAAGTTTAAAAGAACTAAAAAATGAATAATTGACACCAACCAGACGAGATGTTCGCCGGACACCACTCCTGATGATGTTGACGATCGGACCAAGATTTTTCGTTGTAAAGTCATTTACAGCCAGAAAACGAAAAGCGCACACCAAAAATATATTTTTTATATATGTATCTGCTTTGGTGTCCCTGGAATGAATTCGTGGTGCACAGTTTGGAAACCTATGGTACATACATAGGCGAAAATTACGGGGTGGGTGAAGTGGTTAATCCCCCTTAAAATGTACAAATGCTGAACTAAGACCCTTCCCTTCTTAAATATACTTAAATATTATAAAGACCTTAAACTCGTTTGTATTACGTACGATATATGACGTCCAAAGTAAATATCTCTGATTCACTTAATATCTTTTTCACTTGAATTATAATGAAACCGAAAGAGAAAAAAAAAAAGGGAATCGTATATAATCTACACATTACTAAGGAAATCAAAAAAACGACGTTCCCAATCCGACAAGTAGTCGATCTGGACAAACCATCATCTATAAGCCGACGATCGAAGATAGATTTCTAGTGGGAAAATTGTTAACGCGCACAAAAAAAAAAAAAAAAGGTACATCGTAGTAAAACAAAAACATCAGTTTCGCTAGGAAACGAAAAAAAAAAAAAAAACCCCCATCAGCGACGAATGTGGAATATTTATTCTACGAGAGACGCGAACTTTTAATCGTGTATCGGTACACAAGACATGTTGGACGCGTGGGCGGCTCGATAAATTATCGATAAATCGTTTATTTTTTGTTTTCATCGGTATATTAAACGAATTAAACAAACATTAATAGGTAAATTATTTATAGGGATCATATGTTTTAATTGTATTGCTGATGAATATTTAAATCTACAAGTCGGATGGATGTTGTTAAATGTTCGGTTAGGTTCAGCCGACGCGTAAAAAAAGTCGATGTAATAATATTTTTATAATAATATTTTGTTATAATTTGTTTGTAAAACGTAATTTGAAATAAACATACACCTAAACTAAACTAACCTATCCTATATACAGGGTGATTGCGATCACTTCTGAATTATTATTCCCGTATATCGTACAACACGGGCACTTGATTGATTAATGTAAAATTAATCTTTTTTTTTTTTTTTTTTTTTAAAATTGTCCGCGTTATTAAACTCACATCATTCCGGTAGATCGGTGGTTCCCAAACTGTGCACCGCCAGCCCATTCCAGGGGCGCCGGGGCCCATACGAAAAATTACATATTTATTCGCAATAACCTAAACCGGCGTAATCTAAGCGAAGAGTGTATTGGTTTTACTATGATGTGTGAGAGGTTTTTTTTTTGTTTTTTTCCTCTCCGTAACTTAACTTTTCGACCAGAAATGTTACTTTAATCATCAACATCATCGGAGATAGTTTCTGGCGAACGTTTTTATCCATTTGTTGTTTCGGAGGCCAATTCTTGATTTTTTTTTTCTTACGTTTTTCTTTAAAATGGAGAAAACCCGAAACAAACGGGGAACGCATTAAAGGTTTCTACTAATGCCAGGTCGGTATTTTTGTTTTAACTCAGTAATGAATAACAACCGTGAAATGTTAATACTAAATACATTTAATAGTACTTTCTTGACGTGGTGCAATATATTCTGGATGGTTTTAAGTTATTTATAAATATTTAACGTTTTCTAGTTTATTGTGGTTTAATGTGAATACAATTTATTTTGGCCCCATACAAATGCACAACAATTTTACCCAAGGTTTATCTTAAGTTGTACCGAGTTTGTAACAAAAAAAAAAAAAAAAAAAAAAAAAAAAAAAAAAAAAAAAAAAAAACCGTTACCGACGTTATGTCGGTATTTTTTTTCTTATTAGCGTTTAATGTTCAAACTTCTACAAGATATTCAGAGGCGGGCATCGCGGCTGAATTGTATTTAAAAAAAAAAAAAAGGCACCGCCGTCTAAAAAAATTGGGAACCGCTGCAGTTGAGAATAATTTAAACGTTTCAACTCGTAAACGGCATAGGGTATCGAGTCGTCTGGCGGTTGTGTACAGTGTACACAAATATTCTCTTTTCGAATCCGGGTTTAAAAATATAAGTAGCTATTTGAAAACCAATAGGTAGTCGTAATATATGTTTAATGGCATTCGATAGAGCGGAATATAGATTCGGAAACCGTTGTGAATTTGCGAACGAGACCATCGAAGCGATTCTTTATAATTTCTGATACGACCGATATCGTGAAATTTATTCAACGTCGTAGATAATCGCTGGTTTATGTAAGGATCACGAAATAGGTATATAACAAGAGAGAGAGAGAGAGAGAGAGAAAAAGAAATGCGATATCGACTATATTATATTATTGAATTATGGTTCTCGTTATATCCGGGAGAAATAATACTGTCCTAAACGAACATTTTTTTTTTTTTTTTTAATATAAAAAATAAGGGGTTAGGTTTGAACACGGCCTATACCTTTTTAGGGCGGTTCAAAAAAAATTTACTTTATAAAATTCAAAATGCGTACCACTCTTCACATTTTTTCAAGTGATAAGAAAAAATTATTTTGTGAACATATGGACTCACTATATTCCCGTGCCGAAAAAGGTTTAAATTATGGCACCATAAAGTTGTTTTTCATTTTTTTTTTTTTTTTTTTTTTTTTTTCCCAATCATTTCGACAAATTTCAAACTATAAATGATCTTTAAAAAATGTTATTACGCCATTGTATCGTATCGTATAAAAAAAAATTGTTAGATGATGATAACAAATTGTTTTACTTCATTATAAAATATTAAACACATTTTCATTCCGCGTTTGACAGACATTGCCTGTTAAATAATGACGGGTATGTTTTTCTGTAGTCTCGGACGATCTAAAAAATGGCTTAAAGTATATTATTTTTATTTTTTTTAAATTATTTAATGGCGTAGTGAAATGTAGGTACATACTTTCAACAAGAATCGCACTTGATCTTCGTTTTTCGTCGTTTTGTTTTATTAAACTCTTCCATCAATTTGACATTTCGTTATCTTGTGTCATTAACTACCTTTAATGGCGCTAGTATATTTTTAGCTTTTTTGAAGTTTTCGTAATTCAAGCGGATATACTTCTAGAAAATCAGTAGAAGTGTTAAATCGAGAAAATGTATGAGCGGATTCGGTGTAAACAAGTCTGTTGGTAAATTACAGTTTATAAAACGGATAAATTCTGGCTTTAGTGGCAAATTGTTTCGAGGCGTTGTATCATCGTTCTTTTCTTTTAAAACCGTCACCATTTTTCTTTGTTCTTCAATATTAATTCGTTCGTCGAACAATGAAAATAATACGCATTCGTTCATTTAAATAATGTACAAGGTTAGGTATTTTACAACCGTTTATTACCTATACAATAATTTAATCGTATATTTAGGCAAATTTTTTTTTTCTTCGGTTAATCGTGATAATAATTGTAATAATTAATATTACGCAGCTGTTTTAATCTCTATTACACGTATCCGTTTACTGCTTTTTTTATGTAGTTAATTCCCCTGTACGCTTATATCATTTCGTATAATTTTCCACTTAAACCGTAACGTTTATCCGGTTTTTTTTGCACTATACTCGTGATGGGGGGGGGGGGGTTAAGTATGGGTATTTTTTTATTTTTTTTTTCTTTAAATCGTAAACCGTTTCTGAACATTTCGGCTGTATTTAAAGAATTAAATTGATCAATGCGAATATAATATATTTACATAAGAGTGGCGGTGCGGAAAAACGTTAAGGCGTATAATATAGTTATTTCATCCGAATTAAATTTTATACGCTCAATAGTCAACTACCGGTTTCACATTTGCCCCGGTGCGTACCTAAACCTATTTACATTTTATACTTGTGTGTCTTTTAATATTTCCGGAAAATTTTCACAAAAAAAAAAAAAAAATAAATAAAAATATGTACTCTGTAATAGAATACGGAAATCAAACAAATAATATTAACTATATCGATATACAATGATAAATATAATCAAAATACCGATTGAAAATAAAAATAAATTCGCTACAAATATTATTTAATACAGTAATTGAAGTACTCTTGCTGCCCCAGAGTTGTTTTTCGGCAAACAAATCTAAATAAACCACTCACCGTTGTCAAACTAATAGCTCTGCTGGAAATTTCCATTGTTTCGTATACAATGGTCAACCGAACAGCAATATTTAAGCATCTAGTCCGAGAGTACAATAATCAAATGGAAATAATCTAAAACTTTGCAATTATTTCATTGTTGTCTACAGAAATAAAAACCTCGTAACGTCGCAAAATTTTACGTCGTAAAATATTTTTTAACGTAAAAAAATATTGTTTATTGTAAAAACGATGACAAGTCACAGTGTGTTAATAAATGAAAAAAAAAAAACCCCATATTAACATTGTCTAATCCTTCTAGTACTGGCAGCTCCTCTCGAATTCCATTTGCCAATGATGCATATACATAACAATTCATTTTTCATACAAACGTATTATAACATATTTATTATAAACAATGCCTACAAAGCAATATATATATATATTCCATTTAATTTCGAGTGATGCGTTTTAAGTTTATTATAGTATTTCACCATAATTTCGAGTTAATTTCGAATAATATTGGTCCTCGCACTCGAAACGATACCGCCGATGAATAAAATTGAAGTATAAACGATTGTTTTTTAAATACATCGTCATATACAGTGTGCGGCAGGTATACCAACCTAATTTATGAAACTTATAAATACAAAATCAAGTCAATTATCAAAAAGTATGTTTTATTTTTAAATTGTACATAAAATACAATTTCATCTTAACTATTACATACAAATTACATCATTTAGGATGCGGTCCTAATTTTCAATACACAGATCAAGCCTTTCTCGGTAAATGGCTACGACCATGTGGGTCATTCCGGGCGGGATGGCCGCAATTTCCTGGGTTATTATTTCCTCCAGAGCTTCCAAAGTTTGAGGACGATTTTGGTACACTTGGCTTTTGAAATAGACCCGGAGGAGAAAATCGCACGGGCTTAAATCTGGTGAACCACGCGGTAGCCACCCAATGTCGAGACAATATGCCCAGGAAAAATGTCTCGCAGAATGCCGAGTGAACGAAAAACGGTGTGTGCGGGTGCACCATTTTGTTGTGACCGCACATTATCTTGTCCGCACTTATGAACAAAATCGTCCAATTTCGGCCGAAGAAAGCTTCCAAGTATCGAACAGTAGCGATTAGAGAAACCGTTGCATCAATGAAGTACGGACATTACACACACACCAAATGAAAAAAACGGCACACCAAACTGTTATCTCAGGAGTGTGCAATGGTCACTGGTGATGTTCTTGAGGATTTTGTTGAGACCAGTACCGAACGTTTTATTTCTTGGGCGCATCTAAAATCAGGAGCGGATCCAGAACTTTTTCACGGAGGTTCTTATTCAAATCACTAACTTAATCTAATAATGAGGTGCCTCGATCGATTATCGTCGTACACGTTAAAACCGGAATATCCCATAGCCAGTATTAGCTACAGCTGCATTTTAATCTGTCTTTCTACAGTGGCATAGACTATAGAGAAGATTTGTAAAACGATACTAGTAAAACAATTTTACCAGAGTCTACGGTAGGGGGGGGGCGATCACCACTTGCACGCCCCCTGGATCCGGGCCTGACTGAAATTAATAAACTCCAGGACAACAAACGCACGGATGATCTCCCGACCAAGCCATTAAAAATACTAATAACGGGGCATAGTTAAAGTTTTCTATCGATGTAAATCCCGTTAATTTATCTCCATCCGAATCCAAACTAAAACCTAATCAAACTAGGGAGTTATTTCTGTCACACCCTGTAGTATAAAATATACACTACACCTCGGTATGCGCAGGCCCTTGAATGACACGAGTAAAGGAATTTCATTGTAAAATCAATAGAGTTTTTCGCTCGACTCAATTCAAATCTGAAGACGTTTTGTTTTTTACATAACAAAAAATAGCTATAATCGTTAGTATTTTTTTTTTTTTTTATCGACTAAATCGTCTAGAGCATCAATAAAGTTTATTTAGTGAGTTATTTTCCACTTAGCGTGCTCTACGGTAACTGATTAAAAAGTATCTTTGTTATTAAGGTTTCGGGAAAAAGGAGCTTTTGAAAATGCTGAGTGTGGCTAAAACGGTTTACCCGCAGAGCCAACCGGAGGACACGTTTGTCGAATCGCTTCGGGGCTTAAACAATTCAAACGTATAATGAAAAAATCGTAAAAAAAAACACACACACTTTTCTTTAAAATCGGTTGCCACTCGATGATTTAATTTTTTTTTTGTTAGCCAACGTATTATATCCTTAATCATTATCTTATAGATTTTCGATTAGTTAATACTGTTTCAAAGCAAACTATGAGTCAGCCGAGTCAGCTAATAAAACGATTTATTAGAAAGAAAAAAAAATACATTTCCTATAGTTTAAGACCGAAAATAAACGTTTAGATAAAATTAGATTTGAGATTCACGAAATATGGTAATATGATGGGTAATAATGAGGATTGTCTCGGTAAATTTCGTTTAAACCGTTACTACGTTTGTGAAATGTAATTTTTTTTAAACATATTACAGCATGGCTTGTACGAATTTGGGGCTCTGCGAAAAATTCAAACTCAAATCGCTTACAATGTGTCCAATTAAAAATGTTACGAACTATAAACAGGATCTCCGTTCTATATTCGATATGATATTCTTCGCGGTGAATTGCAAATTCCCAGCGAGGAACATAAATAAATATAAAATAATAAATGCCATTTTCGTAGAGTGATACCGTTGGGTTTACTTTACGTTTCACGGTATTTTCAAAACATGTATAAATGTCGTCGGTTGTACTTATCGCAACTAGCAGTACAGATTGTATAAATCTTTTGTAAACAAAAATAATAAAGAAAATGTATTGAACAATAATAACGGATTTACACCGATTTTCATTTGCGTATTGTCGAATGTCCTATTACGAATAAATGTCGCGGCGGGTTTCAAAAACGATAAACCGGCCGAGTAAAAAATATATTTTCATTTTGTTTTTTTTTTTTTTTTTTTTACTCTTTTCAAATATAGACCGCCGGATCGAAAAAAATGTGCCTGGAATGGACGTTGTACGTCTTGACGATTGCGCTCGCCGTGACGAACGCGGCCGACGGCGACACGGCGAACCTGTCGCTGGCGCCCGACAACGGGACCGAATTCGACGAGACGGCCAACATGACGGACGAAGAGTACACGGACATGCTCGAAGATTACATCACTCCCCAGAGGTCCGAGTGGGTGTTCATATTCTTGCACTCGGTGGTTTTCGTAGTCGGACTCATCGGCAACGCGTTGGTCTGCGTGGCCGTCTATAGGTGAGCAAAAGTATACGGTCACGGGCGCCCCCCGGCACACGATAAACGCTTTTCGTTCTCGAATTTTTTTTTTTTTTTTCTATTCTCATAGCCAATATTCCGCCCGCGATTCGCGTGTATTTGCGCGGGGCCGGTCCTGAATTTCGCATCATACTTCTTCTTCCGGAAAATGTAAAATTCACCGGCTGGAGGGGCCAGGGGCCAGAGATAAACGCCCAAACCTACGACCCTAAACCATACGTGTCACACTCAAAGTTTCAAACGGGCCGAATATATTGAATAGTTTATTATTACGCGGGCCGCGCATAAACATTTAACGAATAGAATAAATATAATTTTATACGCATTTTTCAATTCTATTCTTTACGAACACAACACAAGTACAAATAAATGTTGAATAGTTTACAAAAAAAAAATAAAAAAATCATATTAATAATTCTTTTTGTGGACGATATTTGACATTTCTTTTCTCCCACAGACTTTTGAGAATTTCGAGAGAAATTTTGTTGGACGAAGCCACTTATAATATTGAATTTAGATGTGTGTGTGTCGGTTAATCTAGATCTAATGTGCGATTTGTCGCTGTTCATTAATGAGAACAGTTGCTCACATAGATAAGTACTACGAAACGTAGACATAATTTTACATGCAAATCTACCAGTTCCTACATATCGTACTAGCAAAAAACTGTAACAATCGGGTACACCAAACTCATTGAATTTGTTTTTCGAAAAATGAGACGTGAACAAGGCGAATTCGTTTTCTGAATATTTAGAATCTTGAAATCCATTTTCATACGTATAATTTTTTCTGAATATTTTTTCTTAGAAAATTTGGTTCGTTATTTGACATGTTTTATATGTCATGATGCGAGTCGGGAAACGCGTTAATTTTTCATATTGTAATTGTGTTTTCCATAGGTACAATTTGCATTTGAAAGCCTGAACACGCCAGTCATTAATGACTGTTAAAATTTAATTTTTCCCTCGTGTTATACATACGAGGTGTGACAATAAAATAACGAGACTTTTTGAATAAAAGTTGTTTATTTTAAAAATGTTATAATTTAATGATTATCACCTTCAAAGTACCTTCCCTCAGCATCAATACACTGTTGCATACGTCGCTGCCATTCTTGAAAACAGTGTTGCCAATTGCTTTCATTCAGCCCTTTTAGAAGTTCTGCCGTTTTCATTTTTACGTCATCAACTGTTTGAAAATGGGAAAAGAAATAAGAAGGAAATAAGAAGAAGTCACAAGGAGCAAGGTCTGGCGAGTACGGGGGACGTTGAAGTACAGAAATTTTTTTTTCAGTTAAAAAACGTTGAATTGAAAATGCACTGTGAGCTGGAGCATTGTCTTGGTGAAGAACCCAGCCATTTTTCCATAGATCTGGTCGCTTCTTTCTGACACGTTCTCTTAATTTAATTAATACCTCTTTATAATAATATTGATTAATTAATTTTGTCGATTTTTTCAACGTTTTCGTTTGTTGAAGACGTGGTAGGACGTCCAGAACGATCATCGTCTTCGACGTCCTCCCTTCCACTACAAAACCACCGTTTGTGCCATTCAAAAACACGAGCTCTTGATAAACATTCTTCACCATAAACTTCACATAACATACGAAACGATTCCGCGGCAGTTTTTTTGTAATTTAACAAGAAATTTACTGTTAACACATGTTGTTCGATTTTTATATCTAACATTTTTCGGCAGTATAGTCGAACTCGCACTAATAACAAGGCTACTAACGTATAAGAAAATGAATCGATGCCATCAGTGTTCATAGTACTTTTAGATAAGTGTTTTCTAATCATATTTCAATAATCGTTTTATAGATAACGTTAATAGTTTAGGTTATATTTAGAAAGTCTCGTTATTTTATTGTCACACCTCGTACATAATACAAAAATCGAAAATACTTATTCGATTACAGTTTGTCCGAAGATAAGACATAATAATGTAACCCCTGAGTTAGTGACACGTAGTGCACGGTACTGCGCTGAGAACCGCAGTACCGGACCGTTCGAGGCGGCGGTACAAGAAAATAATACCCACCACCAAGAATCTACGAGAGTTGTGACACGACATTAATATTTTATACAATTTTTTTAATTTAATTTAATTTAATTTTTTTATTTTGCCCATTAATTTTGGCCGTAGCCGCGGCCCGCGGGCGTTTGACATGCCTGCCCTAAAGTGTAGTTCAAATAGTTCTCGTCTATACGTAAAACGATAGCGTCTAAAGCAGTAGTTCTCAATATTGTTTTATTCAACGTCCCCCTGCCCCTTTATAGATTTCCAAATGATGACAAATTGATGATTTTTTTTTTTTTTGTTTTCGGTATAATTTCCAAATAAACTACACGCAACGAATATTATTATTATTATTTTTTTTTTATCGTTAACAATACTTATAAAATATAAATAATATAATGAAACAATATTACTTTTTTCCCCCGTTTATGTATAATAAATATAAAATTGGCTGTTTGCGCTTCCCAGGTAACGTGTTCACGGCCCCTCCCCCCTCCAGATTGAGAAACAATAACGTCTAAAGTAAATACGTATTTTTTTTTTTTTTTTTTTTCGTTTTTCACGTACATTTCAGACCCGAAACGCCAAGCAACAAACAAATCCATTACGCCGTTTTCGCCGCGCCCTTTTAATTCGGCTATTTTTGCGGTCCTCGCGGTTATACTCTGGGCAACCGTAATTCTTCACATATCATCGTCTTGTCCTCTGCTCAGAGTGCAGTCGTTCTGATTTCCACACACGTCCTGCTCCCCCCCCCGCCTCCTTACCGATTTTCAAGGTTCCTATATTGTACGTTTATTAACATCAATGTCTAAAATAAAATATAACGTACGTGTGTGTGTGTTTTTTTTTTATATCAAAGTATATCGCGATGTCTTTATCCTGCAGCAAGGCTTATAATATATTATATTAAAACAATAATTATCTCGTTCACGGCCGGCTCTAGTAAATTATACCGTGTCAATTCACTGCCGCCAAACGATAATTGTGTAACTGTATTAATTTAGAAGTTCTAATATAAATACCGAATTGTATAAAAATCTCCGACGCAGAATAAATTACTTCCAAAGGACGTTTAAAACAATCGGCTCGTGTGCGAAATAATTCTTCGGGCGTTAGGTACGGCCGTGTTAAAATTCGGTAATTTACATTTAAAAAGGTTTAGTTGCAAATAAAATATCCTTATCTTATTTATATTTTCGCTCGATGTGGCTTATTAACTTTTGGCTCGGGCTTTCGTTTATTTTTATTTTTTTTTTTTTTTTTTTTTTATATACATTTGTATTATTATTAAATCACGTTCAGCGTATGAAGAATATGTTTAAAAATAAATAATGTTACGAGCCATAACGTGACACTCGATTTTTATCAATTTTTTTCTGTTATTAATATACGCTTTATCACGTCGTTTTATATATAAAATAATAATAATAATTTAAACGATCCAAACAATAATACCGTTGTGAAAAAAAATACGTTAAATAAATTTCCTTATATTTATTTATTTGTTATTTATTTACAGCTCGTTGAAGAGCTTTATCATATTTTATAATACACTTCACTTAACGATAGGATTACCGGTATAACGTCAATTGTTCGCAAAAAATATTTCGGACCACAACTATTCGTTCCCTAACACCAATTTTCGCGTGTCAATATAATACATTTTATGTATTAAACAAATGGAATTCATTACAAATACCATAAATTAAGCCACGTTTAATAATGTTTATAAAAACGACTTCACAAATAAGAAACAAAAATTGTTTATTTTTAAACATTTACATATTTTATTGTATTTTTTTGTCAATGACTTTTAATCCGCCGTGACGTTTTAGAAATCGAACGATGCGAACGGTCACCAACTATTTCATCGTCAACTTGGCAGTGGCCGATTTCTTGGTGATCCTAATCTGCTTGCCGCCGACCGTGCTGTGGGACGTCACGGAAACATGGTTCATGGGCACCGTGGCGTGCAAAATCGTTTTGTACTTCCAGGTCGGTGGAAAACATTATTCGCGCGTAATTAGTTTTATTGCGATAAAACGCGGTAGCCCCGGACCGAACGTTTTACGGGCCAACCGGTAAATTAAATCCGCGAACGCAAATAAATGTGAAATAATAATTGCTCGCGGCCCCCGGCGGCGGGGTCCCTGCGGATAATTCGGTTTTCTCGTTCTGCGAGACGCGGAGTGCGCGCTCGTCAACGGAACGTTTGCTAATGGAATTTCACCACTATGCGCGACAATAACGGTACGTCCTAATAATATCGGCGCGGTACGCCCGACGGGCGTTTTTTTTTTTTTTTTTTTTTATGACCGACGGTTCACGTTACGAATTCCGGATTCGCGTATCCGCATTGATTGACAAACGCCCGTAACAATATTACAAATACAATTGATATTTATAAGGTAGACACATATAAACTTTCCTGATAACTGCGGCGCATTGTTCGCAAACTTCGCGATAGGCTATTTATTTTGTTTTATGTCGCGGCGGAAATCGTCATTAATTAATCCATCTCGTTCCGTATGGATACCTCACCCCCTGCCGTCAAAATAATAACGCAATGTATTTAGGAAAAAAAAAAAATGTACGTCGCGAGCAGTTTGTTATTCGCGTTCGCGTGCGGCGCACGATATTTAATTCGTTTAAAAATATGTACGGCGCCGTCGAGGTTGATGAAAACGAAACGTCTCAACGCCAATACGTGTTTCAGCTGAAACTTCGTTTGTTTGTGGCATTTCCATTAATGGTTTCTATTTGAAAATCGAAATCGGCGGCGGTGGTTGTATCCGAAATAACGACGACAACGAGAAACTTATTACAACTTATTTATTATATTATCAACAAAAAAAAAAAAAAACCGAAAAAAGTTAATACTTTCCGAAATATCGAATTTATCGCCTCGTATAAGAAATTTACCGCATGCCATGGGTAAGCTACAGTTGTAGGTGACGATTTTGTAAATTTACGATTTTATGGTTATAAAAATTTATATACACTGAAAGCAACGATGAACCATTGAAATCTCAAAACTATTCTGATCGATGCTCGGTAAACTCTTTTTAAAAGGTTTTTTCCCCCGTGTAGTCAAGATAATCCGGAAATCAATAAAAATAAAACCGATGTATCATCCGCATTATTTGTCAGTATATTAATTTTTTTAGAAAAACTCTTAGAAATCTAGACATTTTTTACTTTTTTTTTTTTTTCTGTTAAAGTGTACAGCCGGGGATAACAAATCTGTATCTTGTAAGGTAACATTTGAATAGTTTGGAGGATTTTTAACAACCAAAAACTGATTTTCAAATTAACAGCGACAATGAAAAGATCTGAGCATTGTACTCGCAAACAAATTATTTTTAAAAAGCAAAAAAAAAATTGTCAAATAAAGTGAGAAAATCGGAGTTTCTTAACCGGAAAAAAAAAAAAAAATTTATTTTAGTAAATTTTGTAATACAATCAAAATCTAATTAACTAAAAAAAATATATATATATATATATGTTTTGAATATTGTAGTTTTTTAATTTCAATTGCATTTTTATATTAGCGTCGAATATAATTTAGATATGTCCTTTCCGTGTTTCAAAAACAATTTTGGAGGTTTTTATTACTAATTATTATATTTTTACGCTTGTCGGTATTTCGAACCGTCATTAGACTCGTGTGGATTAAATAAAAAAAAATAATAATAATAAAAAAAAAAAAATCAAAGTATACATTCAAAAATAATAGGCGTGCGCATTCGTATATATATTCAATAATACAATTTCAATCGTATATAGGAAAATAAAAAAAAAAAATAAAAACGATGCGGGAAGTAAATCGAATTCTTTGCGGTAACGCAACTACGCAATAAAATACATATTCCAATGAGATATTAATCAAATTATTTTTTACTAGCTGTCGTTTTTATAATAACATCATCCAGTTGGATAATGTTAATAATATTTACGTTTTAAATATTCTGCTAGTCGCCGCAGGTTAAAAAAAAAAAAATAATAAAAAAAAAAAATGAAAGGATTCCGCGTTATTCGTTATAATTAAGACTCGTAACTTAATACTCGTAAAAAGTACTCCTCAATAAGGTGTTCAGAATTTTTACTCAAAAGTACAAAAATTGATTTTTTTTATTTTTTTTTTGAACGTAACATTGAATAAAATTGATACAATAAAACCTCTCAAAATAATATATTTATTATTTTATTTATTTATTTATTTTTTTTTTGTCTAACGAATTTTGAAATTAATACATATCGCGCATCATCAAATATCGTTGAATAAAAAAATTAAGAAATATGCTCTTAAAATTACAAAATCTCTTAATATGGAAAAATATGCACTATAAACGTTCGATGTTTTCCTTGTGGTGTTGTGATATAAATTTCTAGATTACTTAGCAACACATCGGATAGCCCACGAAAAAAAAAAAACACCGAACGAATGCAACAAGTGCCGAGCCCTAGTTATACAATACGAATACGGGCTGTCGCCCAAGACACTTCCCGATATAATCGGCGCGATAAATGATTTCGATCATCCGTCACCCAAATAGATTTACGAACGACTTGTACAGGTTTGTTACCAGTTTCCGGACTCGAGCGTCGGCGGGAGTCGTATAAATTGGACACGGTCTTGATGGAAAATTATGTACACCCTCCGCTGTACTGTCCCCTATCGTATTTGACCGACCGGACGTCGAGTTCGACTGACGAAGCAAAGCCCAACAAGAGTTTGTATTTATTTTTTCTTTTCTTAAACGACTAGAGGAGTCGTTCACAAACGTTTCGCCTGTATCAGAATACCCTCTTCAAACGTCTTTCGACGCACGACGATATTATTGGGCACCGTGGAATTATTTCCGCGTTCGTTATAGGTCGTCGGGTGCCATCGGTTGGCGGGTATACCGCGTACGGCACTGCTCCCGATAATATAAAGCGCCGGTTGGCAGACGCAGCCTGGAATATAAAACAATTACAGTAGCGTACGAAATAGACATAAAAAAAAAAAAAAAAAAAAAAAAATAATGTACTCTTGGGGAAAAGAGCTCGTTTCTGGGCAACGGGGAGAGGGCGGGCGTACGACGAGATATGCCGGAGAATCGGCCGGGACGACGGGTCGTAAACGATGGACCGGGGGAGGCAGTTAACACCGGCTAAATAGTACGGTGCGTATAAAATAGTCCGAGTGGTCCTAAGTCGTCGAGGACAATTGCCCGAGGCTTAAAGCCCCTTTAGAGATCGGCCAGAACCGTCTTCTCGGCCTATTAGACGTAATCGCGAGAGGGGCGAGGCAATACGAGATTTGTAAAACCAAAGCCGCAAAACCGTAATGACTATTTTTCGGTGGGCGTACATCAAGTACTCGATCACGAGTGTGGTGGAACCGGAAATCTTCGCGGCGATCTAAAAGAATTCACAAGGTGTTCCAGTTTTCGGGTACTCGCACAGGATAGCGAGGCACTTGAAATGTAATCTGATATGATGTTCTGTGAAAAAAAAAAAAAAACCTACCGATCGCAGATGTTCGGGCGAAGTAATAAAATTAAAAAATAATAATAATAATAATATCGTATTTGAACATAATTAACAATGGAAATGTAATAAAATAAAGTTTTCCAAAGTATTGGACGCGAACGTTAAAATGAATACACTATAAGATTGCTTTTTTTTTTTTTCTTTATCTAAATAAATCGAATTCCATTTGTACAAATTTGCTGTTGCTCGTAGCCAATAATGTCGAAACGATTTCGAGATTTTTTTTTTTTTTTTTACTCTCTGAAAAATAAAATATTAATTATACGCGCATAGCGTACTCGATTACATAAATAATTAAATTCCGTTATAGGCTTTTGAATTGTGGTTTTTTTGTTTTTTTTTTTGATTTTTCTTTTGTGATGCCGACAAATATTTCACATTTTCAAACGGCAATTATATTATTGTACAACGATTGTTTTGCAGCGGCTGTTAAAATTCAAACCGTTTACAGCATAGTGTTAATCATTGTCTGAGCATTAATTCGAAACTTTTCAAACGGTGCGATAAAACGAAAATTCCACGCGCGATAGACGTTATATAATATAATATCGCCGAATCGAATAATGACTATTGGGTTTCAAACAAAACCGGGCACTAGCCAAACCGCGTGTTTTATTTGGTTTTTTGATTAGAGGAAAAAAAAAAAACAAAACCCGTTCAAGTATAGTAGTAAACGGAACCTATTAATGTCTTGACTCCGGAGACGTCTTTAACGACGGCCACTACACACCCATAGTATTAGTAAACACATTAGTCATGCGCTGCAGATGTTACTCGCTCGAGTATTCTTGGTCATAAAAAAAAAAAAATCCGCGTTCTGCCTCCCATATACGTAGGTATTACAACTGCCAATCACCTGTTAAACTCTCGTCGAGGTTTGGTTTAAGAGGACCGGGATTCCCGCCGCGTGCCGTCTGAGAGTCTTACGCGAATTCGCGACCAGTGTTTTTTTGATCGCCGATTATGCGCTACTAGTTTTAATACAAGAGTGAACTGACGTATTATCAAAAAAACATATTAGAAGATTGGGAATGTTATCTGGGCATGTTGTACGTCAGATTTTTTTTTTTTTTTTTTTTTTTTTTTCTAGCGGGCTACGAGCATGCGAAATATAACGACTTGAATATGCTCCTCCAATCTGACGGAAACATTAAATAGATGAAAATAAAAATAATGAGTTTATTTAGATATTTTTAAAATACTCTCTTGCGTTATGTGTTATTGTGGAACGTATTCGTCGACACTAAATACTTCAATACCGCTATTGATGAACGAATGGCCGGCTTTTAAAAATCATTGTACAGTCGGACGTGGTCAACTCGAACTCCTTTAACTCGATATCGTCGAACTTTTCCCCCGGTCCCTAGAATGTCCTATTGAAACGGTGCAAACGAATCTTGTTTAACTCGAATATTTACGCGAATAAGTCGAAGTTTCGATTATTTTTTTTCTTCTAAAATTATGATATTTTCCTCGTGTATGTACATGGCAAGCACCATTGCCGTAGCCTGTTAGTACAGCGCCTGCTACAGGCATAAGATATTTTACGAGCAAATCGAATAAACCCAAAAATGCTTGGGACAATGTAACACCGCAAACCATTGCACATAGTTTTCGTAGAGTTAGATTCGTTTTGTTTAAATTCCCTTGCGATTTATTCTGACCTACCAGCATTTGGTCCGGGATATAGGACAAATGGAAATTCTTACTTTTCCCAAGCATTAGGGTCTTATTTTGCGGCCTAGTGTCGCAACCAATGAGGGTGTTTTGGGTGTCTGGACCGTATTTATGGAAATTTCTTTCGTTGACCATTGCAAAAAAAAAAAAAAAAAAAAAAATGTATAATCTTTTTTAAAACTCTGTATCGTTCAACTGCGGTAAGTTTGAATAAGATAATAAAATAAATATTAAACAGTAGTCATTTTAAATTCTACAATCGTTAACTTTCCAACAAAATAAAACCGTGCCACTGTGAATACCACTGGCGGACACCCCTGTTGAAAAAATCCTGGTTGCATCACCGGTGTGTGATCTACACAATCGTATTGGTGTGCTGTATAAAATTTACGGAATCAGACTTTCGGCCATGACAATGAGGTATCATTACCAAGTGTACGAATTTTTGTATTCGATAACATATTTGTATTTGTATTTTTTTTTTTTTCAGGTAGTGTTTATTGTTTAAAATTGATACCAATATATTGTATTTTTTCAAGATATATGCATGTATAGGGTGTACCACGGATATATACCCAGCGCGATATCTCCCGATTTAATGAGAATAAATTTGAAGACAGCCCGTTTCATAGAGTGTGATCGCCTGGAAATGTGGAAGTTTCGACTTTTTATTTGCATTGACATCGTGATTTTTAATATATATTTTTTTTTTTTTTTAGTTTTCCAGAAAAATAGCGGTGTATTAGACGTACAATAGTTCTTTGATAAGCAAAACGTATCAGAAAATTCGACGAGATAATATTCTAAAACCCTAGAGTGTTATTAAATTATACACTATTTTACTGTAAACTAAACTAAAAAAAAAAAAAAAAAAACCTATTAAAATTCACGAAATAAATGAAAATAAAAAGTCGAACACAATCACCATATCCAGAAGAATATATTCTATAGAAAAGGGAGCTAAAATAATGGGCGGTGCTGAAATTGTGTATAATGCTTATATACAGGACTACAGGCAGCGTTTTATTATAAAAAAAAAAAAAAAAAAAATGTCTGTTGTAAACTAGACAGTTTATACCACAAATGTCTATAACGCACTATAGATATTAATTTATCTATATTCCTATCCGTTTATCTGACTATATTACGACTACGTGTTATAAATATCCGCGGTATCTAGACACTCGAACATCTATAGAATAGACGCGAAACGAGAGCACACACGAGGAATACGATAAAATCGCCGGGGGGAGCCAGTTTCGGAAAGCGTCTGCCGGAGTGGTAGTGGATATCCGTGAAAGAGCCCGGGCGAGCGGGTGAGCGCCGAGGGGGAAAAAATGGACGATAGCGTGTGCGCTTGTCGTCCGGTAGATCGATATCAATTTTATTGTATGACGGACAAATCTAAATTATTTAAATGGCTAATAAAATGTAACAACGCGTTAGAAAACCGAACGTAGACGCTACGAGAATATAATATAATGCAATAAAACATAATACTAAAAACGATACTTGTAACGTCGTTACAAGTCGTCGCGTTGATCTACTTGATAGAAACTATAGGGATGAAAACCCAACAGGAAACAAACGCTTCGAATATTGTTTTCGGTTTATTACGACTGAGGTTAAAAATCTAGGTGAAAAAGCCACTTACACGGTCGTTACAATTGTGCTCGAATCGTGTATAATTACGACTACATTAATCGTCTGTTCGCATTTCGGTGGCGTATAATAATTACAACTGTGGTGTCGTGGACTCGTAGACGCATCACACGTAGACACACCTGTTAACATTTTCCGTACTATTATACATATTATAATCGCCCCGTTAGTGGTTTCCGTTTTAACGCGAGTTTTATCGAGTATTCGAACTAGGGCGAAAACTAGACAATCTCGACTGCGCACAGCACTACAGATAGCGTTTGATTAAATATATATAAAAAAAAAAAAAATAATAATAATAATAATAATAATCGCTAAATTATCGCTTGGGCATTTGCCGAAGCTGTTTAAACGGCACAGAGACTGATCGCTCCGCCCCAACATTATTATTTGTTTCGCCGCCGGTTTATACCGATTTGAAAAAATTAAAAAAAAAAAAAACATAGTGTTAGCGTATATTTAAATATACAAAAGGTGTGCCGAATTTCCGGGTTTATGATTTTACGTTTATCCGCACGCTCGCTGCTCGGATTTACCCAAGGATTATTATGCAAATGAAATTTGTATATATATATATATATATATAAAAAATAAAAAAAAAAAAAAAAAATTATTACACCGATAAAACGACTAATTAATCGTGCACACTTGTATCTATCGGTTCACGGCGATTGCCGTCAGTTTAAAATGAATAATTATTATAATCGAACCGAATTCCTTCCGTCGTTCGCTGCTATGCGTCAAATTGATATTATGTAAGTGCCGGTAAATCTGTAAAACGCAAGCTTTTACGATACGCAGCGTTCACGTGTAAAAACTAATACGTGTAGAGATTAATAATGACATTGCCGATCGGCCGATCGGTGTGAAAATTACAACTTTAAACGTGCGTACAAAAAAAAATAAAAAAAATATATATATATATATATATATATATATATTCATTAACAGTGGTTAGTGGTTTATACGACTGATAATCGTATTTCACAATTGTAACAAACGATTTTATTACTCACCGTAGCCACTAGATAATATCGTATAATAAATAATTTACTATTATATAGATTCCCCTTAAAGGTTTAACCGCTATTTATTCGACGTATCCTATTCGAATAGATTTTACACTGCGTTTGAATGGACTGAAAATTCCTGTGGAAACGTAAGGATTGTCGAGTAGTAGGACAGGAACGGCGTGCGCGGTTGTACACCTTTTTCTTTTTCTTTTTTTTTTTTTATTATTAAAATATATCGTATTAATCAAAATATTAATAATATCCGTTTGAAAATCATAATTATACGTATTGGAGGTACAAACGATTTTTTCTCTCTCTCTCTCTCTCTCTCTCTTCAAATACCAATATTTATATTCGATTTTGTTCGTTTAAAGTATTTATGCCGGCAATGCAATGGAATGCGATATTATTTTACGATACTCTAGTATCGATTGGCTCTAGAAATAAAATAATAATTATTTCGATATAACCGAGAACACCATAGCTATCATATAGTTCACGGATTTAAATTTCGTTGTGCAAATTCCAAAGGTACGATGTAAACGCGAATAAACATTTTCGTTCCGTTTTTATATCAGCAATTGATAATTGTTGTTGCGGATACATTTCATTAATTTGTATTATATAACATATTATTTAAACTGGTTTTTTAAATTTTTTTTTTTTTTAAATAAATTAAAATATTAGTAATTGAATTCGGTTTGTTGAGTGAAACGGAACGGACGATTTGATTATTATTAAATTAAACTCCAAGTATTTCTAGTTTCTATATGTGGATTTCGGATGGCATAGTTTTCACTCGATTTCGGCTCGGGTTTACGCCGGAACGCGAACCGAAGAAAACCGTTTTAAAGTACACGACGAAATACAAGAGTTTTTTTTCAAAAACAAAACATTTATTTTCGGCGACGGAGACAATATTCGATGTTTTTTTTTATCGATTTTCCTATTCAATTATCGGGTTGACCTAACGATTTTTATCTTTTCTTAGTAACGGTATCGGGTGTACCGGAGCAAAATTACTTTTGATCGACGATCTCTCTTTGATATCAGATATCTCTGTAGCTGGCCTGCTCGAGGACTTTTGATAATTTCGTTGATTTTACAACGCCGACGGTTCGCGAGTTTTTCCGTATTTATGCCGACCTACGCTCATTGGCTCTAGACTCTCGACGCACGGTTGTAAAAAAAAAAAAAATAAATGACGACGGTCGTGCCGGGGCCGGTACACAGCACACGGGGGTGGTTTTGCGTTTGTTACGAAAAAAAAAAAAATATATATATTTATATATAAAAAGTGTATAATAAAGACGTATGGCGTTAAGCCCTTATATTATATACGATCAGTCAGAAATCGCGTTATTCCCACGACGTGTGTAGTACCACCGAGTACAACGCGTTTAAGCTATTAGGTACCCGGACAAAGTAGCAAAATATAACATTTACGCGTTCGTTATAAACGCCCGGCATTTGACTCGTTGGACTTTTTTTTTTATCATTCTCTAACTTCAATTTAAATCGCATAACACATTGCGTTTAATTTTGCATCGCTAATCAATTGGATCGGGCCGTTTGACCGAAACAATATCCGTTTAATAAAGATTACGTGTCGCTTGTAATGATTTTTTTTTTTCTTTCTTTATTTGGAATAAACAATCTATACCTAATAGGCACAATAAGTAAATGTGATAAGGGTAAAAAAAAAAAAAAATACATATACGCATTAATATATCTAAAAATAGATAACTAACATAAATACATATATTTATTACATGACACACGTGATATGAGTAGCCATCCACTAATGACACTCACTATTAATTTATATTTATTTTTTAATTTTATATTGCTATTGTTATTATCTGAATTTATACGGGGGGGATCAAGAAGGTCACGGCACCAGCTGCGTTTGAGGCGTCTAGGTGGATTGCCGGGAATGGTCGGGACTGCAAGATCGCGAATTAATTGGTAGTTGTTGGCAGGGGACAGACGGTTATGAAAGCGTTTAGAATGCGCTTTTGCTTCTTCGTGGGCTGTTTTCAATTTTAAGTCAGTATGTATAGTGCTGTTCGAGACGTGAGGTGGAGCGTTGAGTAATTTCCTGAGGGCTACATTTTGGAAGGTTTCTATTCTGTTTAGGTTCATTTTTTGGCATTACCCCATAACTGGAAACCATATGTCCGAACTGGTTTGATTAGGGATTTATAGTAGTTTTGTGTTTAAGTTAATGCGTATGTTATTGTTAATGAACGTTTTAAGCAAACGAAAACGAAAGTTTAGATTTAGTATGCTGAGCCCGGGTTAGCCTACGATCTATGGTTAGGCCAAGATATTTAACGGTTTGCGAGCTAGGAATCTGTGTACCATAGATAGAGACAGCAGGGCAAAGTAAAAGTTGGAGGGTAAACGTAGTGTTTTTTTTTTCTTTTATTTATTTTAGAAAAACATACAATCTGTACAATAATTTACTTGTAATGATTAAAGAGAAGAAAAAAAAGGCAGTATAAGCAGCAAACGCGTATTGGTCGCGTAAGTGTTTGCGTTTGTAACGGATTTTAAACACATACATTTATCATAAACAAACTGCGATTTGAATTCGCATAAAAAAATTCAAACGTTCATTATTATTATTTATAACTCGAAAAACGCCGGAATATTTTCGGATATTGCACCGCGCGCTTATAGAATATAATATTCGATGCAAAATGTCAAGGTTTCTACGTGTATTCTTCGCCGAATTACAACAATCGAAAACAACAGAAACCGTTGTCGCGTGAATAAAAAAATATAATTCCGTTTTTCCAACGTTTTCCACCTCCCCCCCCCAGATTATTAAAAAAAAAAATCAAAAAACGACCCTGTGCGCCCACTGAGTGATAATTTGCCAACAGAAACCATTCCTGGAGTTGATGATCGCTGAGCAAAGATTCTGGTAAACAAGTCGTTGTCGGATAGACCAAAAAAAAAAAAGTAGAAAAGTTCACGTCCTCGGCGTGCACAGAATCTAAAATAAATGTTACTTTTTAATGAAACTATTCTATAAACTCTAATGGTTATTAAAAAAAAAAAAAAAAAAAATGTTATTTTATATGACACTCGGCGGATTAATATTTTCGGGACTACGTATAATGAGCATAATCGTTAGTTTAATCCGTTTGCAAACTGCGGTCTACCTTAGTGGTGGTACCTACGGTATTTTTGCATGCTTATTTATTTATATTTTTTCTTCTTTCATATAAAGTCCGATTATCATTATGGTTTACGACCAACACACGGCCGGATGGTACGATAAATCGAGAGCTTCTTTTATAACGCTACACCGCGTATTACACGCTTTTGCTTCCCGGGTGTCTGAACATATAATAGAACGTCTTCCATTTATTTTAAACATAATAAATCGAGGACGATATTTTTATTGCCGTTTTTATGTCTATTTTTCACGCTCCGAACAACCCGCACTTTATACCCGTGAAAATTTTACATTTATGAATCGTTTTAAAACGGTCGAATGACTAATTTGGAACGGGAGACCGGCAACGGTGTCCGTATATCCAATATAATATTATATTTCAATTGAAATTATAATTTAACATTTATTAGTGACTTTTTAATATTTCAACAGAATCGTCGTTTACGTACCGCGTAATTATCGTATATAAAATACTACCGAACGAATTATTATTGTTATTTTTTTATTTATTTAAATAAATCGTATTTAGAAGGAAAATTGTACAAGTGATACTTGTTGAAAACTATCAGTACTATTGAATAATACGTGATTTTTTTCGTTACCCCAAAGCCCACAGCCTAGAGTTACTTAACATTTGAAACCTTTTTACAATAAAGTTGGTTAATTTTACCAGAATAATTTCCCAGATCCAAACATTTCACCGAATAATTATACTAGCAGTATTAGCAATATATATATATATATATATATGATATTTTGGTGTTTTTTTTTTTTTTTGAGTTATTTGAATTTGTCAATTTTTTTTATTTTTTTATTGTTGTTATTTGCGTTGTTTGTAAGAGAACGAACGTGTTGTTATTCATTTTTATCGACAATTAAATTTTGAATTTATGTTAAAATTCGTTAAAAAAACGTAATTACAGTTGTAGCGACAAATTGAATACGATTTTCAATTTAAATTTATCAAACCGTGTTTAAACATGTGGGACTTGGTCCGCAATCGGTTTTCGTTTGAAATGGTTTATCGTCACGTTATAGATATATAAGTTAAATTATCCTAAGCCTTCCCGATTCCCCACATACAATAGCGACTCGCAAATAGTGCGAAGTATGTCGGTTTTTATTATGGTTCATATTCATTTTATTTTATGTACATTGTTATGTGCAGTAAATATTTCCCTCGCACAATTATTTTTCGCATTTTTCACCGTTCGTTGTGTAATTCAACTTTTCAACGTATTCATTTTTTCCCCGCGGAAGAGATTTTAAAAAAAAAAACAAAATATTGCCGCCAAAAATACAAATTTACATAATTGTAAATAAATGTAAATAATAATAAAAAAGAAACAATGGATTTTTTTTTGGATAATGCGATTTTTCACCGTATACTCGAATTTGCCGTTTCTAGACGATTTTCATGTATTTGTCTGAAATTTTAGTTTTCATTCGGTTTTATGCGACTAACATATTTTTGACTTTTTTAAAATGCACGACAGTTCGATACGTGGTTTACCGTATGTTGTTCTTATGGCACTGTACAATTATCGAAAAACATAATTTATGATCAGCGTTTTAAGTTTAAATTTAAACGTTAAAATTCGTAAGCAAAACGCAAACAGCTCTGTACTTTAATTTGTAGTTTTGCAACGTTTAACCGAACTCCACTCCGAATCGTTTGTCATACGCAATAATTTTACGTTGCGTAAAAAATATAAACTAAATTATCCTATATCACTTTATTCTGCCTAATGTCAATATTGAACGATATTAGTTATCTAAAAAAAAAAAAAATTTCTCGAAAATTCCTCGAAGGTACTGTAACATTATTTTTTATAATAAATATGGTTGAACAATATTATTTTGTAATTATTGAAAAATAAATATATATATAATAATTTAATGGCAACAAACTAAACTACGTAGGTATCGGAGTAAAATTATCTTTGTTTTTATCCTATCCAAACAGTTATTTGTACCGAGCATGTTAACCACGAGAAAAAGTTTTACAACTTTTACATATTTTTAATTAAAACTCCGTTGGTTTAATAAATTACCATTCGACGATTAGTTGAGGATTTCTAACCGCCGCAAATAATTTGTGAATGGACGCGAGTATATTAAATTAAAACACATGTGTTTGTGTTTCTAAATTGAAAACGTAGTTTGTACTTAATTTGTATTTTCGTTGCTATATATTCTATTAAAACTTACCATGAAACAATGTTTGCTGTACGAACAATGAATAAACATTATCTATTCGTTGTCTTATGATTAATTCAAATTGTTTTAAAGAATCAATTTAGACTTATCAATAAACCGGCCAGTGTTGTACCGTTTAAGCGCATTAAAATTCATTAAGCCCGGAATCGTCTGAACAAATTATTATATTATTTTAATACGATTTCGGTAGGAATTCAGTGGAATTTTCAGCCACGCGGCGTACAATAGGACGTTTTATTGTAACGGCGATTCCGTATTTGACGATTTTCACCGGCACTATAATGCCTACCCGTAATTTCACAACGTATGGCGATGGGCTCCCCATAATAAACTGTACGGGCTAATTCCCTAGACGAATACAATACATTTTTTTTCTTTCTCTTAAAAATGTAATATAACGTATCCGGTCGCGGCGCAGATCCGTGTGTTAAGGGAAGGCGAGGACAATTAGGTATTTCCCCCCCGGGCCACCCGATTTCGGTGAAACTACGCGGTGTCCAAATAGTCGAAAAGATTCAATTTCGATTTCGATTTCGTGCGATACGCGTCGTACAACCCCATACACAATAGCACCTTAATTAAGGGACGGAGAAATTAAAAGGGGCTAGGGAAACCGCTCGCGAATATTTACCCCGAAGTGGGCCAAATGGTTTAACACGGCCCCGGTCGTGTTTGGCTTATAGTGAGTTTATGTGCGACATTCGAGTTTTCCTTTTGTAGTTAAATACGTAGTCGATACCCGAAACTTTCGACGCCGCCGGTGCCTTTAAATTCTATTCGAATAAAACGTCTTTCAAACTATACGTTACTATACTATAAGTTAGTTAGTCCTGAAATGCGTCGGTTCTGGTTTTGCTTACATTTAACATTTTATAATCTCTCTCCCGCCCTCCCGCCCACATCGCCACCATTAAACAATTATGACTTAATTATCCGATACGATTTACGTGGATTTTGTTGGTAATGATTGTTTCAGTTGTCACCCGAGTTTTTTTTTTGATTAATAATGTTTATCTTTAATTTATTTTAGATACAAATAAGTACATAATACTTAATCCTCCATTAAAAATCACTTTGATATTAATATATCAATATTTTCTTTAAATTCGAAAAATATGTATTAAAAATTGACGAATTACGAACCGAAAGAACTCGGAACAATTTAGGAAAACTAACGAAATATGAAGTTTAATTTTTGAACTCTGTGTAGAAGTGATTTGATCATTAACCAGGTCCGTATTAAAAGCATAGTTTTAAATACTGGCTCGACAAAAAATCGCCTCTTATAATATCGAAAAAGTTAACACGATGGTAATAATATGTTATAAATTTAATATCAATATAATTATAACGATACATTTAAGAACCGAGCCGAATAAAGTATGGGTTAAGAACAGTGAATCTCGTCGCTGCTCGTTCTTGAAACACGGATAAAACGTAAACCCCGGTGTATAAAACGGCAATTCCAATGGTTCCGAAATTGGATTTCACGCGTAATTAAACTTCTGTAAAATGGGCATTTTTTTTTCTTCTTCTCTTCTGGGTCCCTCGGAGTTTCGTTTAAGACAGTTTTCCACTTTAATATTAATATATTATTGGCGAGTTTATAAAATAAACCTTGTTGCCGGTGACAGTCCCTTTTGGGCTTTTGGCAACGTTGTCCGCCACGGACGGCGAATATCCCGCCGACACAGCGGGCGTCTAAGTTATTTCATAAATTTCATAAATTCCATAAAATTATTACATTAATATTATTATAATTCTGTCCATATTTTCACTTCCGACTTCTTGCACCGCCCCACCCCGGGAAACGAGGTTGGCGATTAAATGTTTGGCTATTCTACTATTGCGCGTGCTCTAATTTGAAACGAATCACAGGTTGCACTCGGTTCGTAATGTCTTTATCGCGTACGGAATGAAAAAAAAAAAGGTTTAATAGAAAAAAAAAAAAAATAAATAAATAAATAATAATAAAAACGATAGAAAAAAAAAGAAAAAAAACCAAAATAAAATTTACTCAAAATCATCGTATCTCCGCCCGGTTCAAGAGAAAATAATCACAATGTATTTATCATTGTAGACAGTTTTAATTGTTAATGGTGTTCTTACTGGCGCTCACTTCGTCCGTTATTTTTTTTTTTTTTTTATGTATTCGCCAGCGGGGTAAAAAAAAAAAAGTCAGTCGGAAATAATAACAGTCGTGTTAATAAGTAAAATAAATTGCGTTTTGTCCCGTGACCATAAACTACTGTAATAAATAACATTGAATATTAAAAGTGTGTTTCAATGTTACAAAAACGCGCGTGCTATGTTAATAGAAACTTTATGGTGCACGTAGTGTTTAAAGTCGGAAATATCCCATATGAAATATACGTTTTACAATATCAGGTTATTTGTTTTAGGTTATAATTAAGTTATTACATTTTATACAATTGAAAATAGTGAAAACTATATGGGAATATTATGCGTACAAAATGAGAAAAAAAAATATATATATATATTTATTTATTTATTGAACTTGTTCCTGGGTAAGGAATACAATTTTAAATTTCATCAACGAACAAATCCGTACCGCAGAATTAGTGTTGAAAATTTGTTTAACCGAAGAAATACGTGTACGTAAACAAACATAAGCGCGCGTTTAAATGTACATACGAAATTATTTCAGCCAATGCTCTAATGTGTTGTTCACTCCTCAAATGAGATAAATAATTTTTTTAAATTAGCGATGCCATTTGTTTTAAAATAATATTAGGCATTAGTTTTCTTGTAACTGAATAATAATAATAAAAACAGACAAATAAATTAATAAAAAGATAATCGATATTTTGAGAAAATCGAGAATGAAAAATCACTCATTTTAATTTTCATTTTAATTGAATTTGAACAATATTATGAGAAAATGTTTCGATAAAATAAAAAAAAAATAATAAATTTCTTTACTTCCAAAGTCTTCGGGTTTTATATCTCTAATATTTTTTGTATACGTAGTGTACATTATTATATATGCATTATTAATTTTACATTAAAGAATCCCTATTTTTTTTTTTTTTTTTTTTTTTTGATACTTTTTACCTTAATGATTTTTAAATAATTAATTTTGCTAAGTAACATAAAAAATGTAAAAATTAAACAACAAAAAAGGTAAAATATAAGGTTCATTGGTAGGCCACCGTTGTTCGTAAAAAGTATGGACGATAGGACATTAAAGGAATTTTAGGGTCTAATGATAAACGGTTCTGAGCGAAGTTCGATTAAAATATGTTTGAATCGGTTAAATTTGAAAATTATATTAATTTGTAATTGCTGAAAAACCAGCAGTGTGTTCGTATCAAATTTTTTGAGCATTTGTTTAGAGTCAACATAATTTTGTCCACATAAAAACATATAAAAATTCGAAAATTTAGAACGGCTATATACATAATTAAAAATATGTCCAGAATATAATCCGACTAGAGTGGACTAATCTATGCATTCAGTCGGGCCACTGCGATTATTTATAACAGAAAAAAAAAAAAAAACGGAAAATGACAGAATCCATTATTGTATAAAATATTCCCGTTTTTTTTTTTTTTTTACTCATTACTAGGAAAACTATAATATCGAAAAATGACCTTCGTACCGTAACATTTTCTACCAAAAACAACACTTGAAGTTTACGATCGGAATAATATTTCTGGTAGAAAATCCGTTCACCGACAGACAAAAAAAATACGCATACTTCAAAAACCAATTGACAACCAATACATTACTGATTATATTTAGAATCTAAAATAATATTAAAAACGTATTCGTACGCTGCAGAAAAATCTTTATTATCTTAGAACTTAGCTGTCCCGCACGGTTTTGCCCGTATCATTATTCGATTACCGTTGTAATCATAATCACTATTTTCATTCTTTATTTTTTATTATTATTCATATTATTCGGTGGCAATGGAAAATCGACAGAGTATTTCAGACAGCCGGATAGAGATGGACGGATTCAGACTTTATAGGTTTTTTGTTGACCACTGTCTGGCTATAACCTATATGTAAGTATACCTCGGCTACTCGAACAGTCCGGATAACACGTGAAAATAAAATAATTTTTCGGGTGACAACTCGGGTTATTCCTTGTATCGTTGTTTTCCCGTCCAATTTTCATCATATCAGATTATTTCACCTGTGAATTTGGTCAAAAAAAAAAAAAAAAAAACGCCCAATTACATTATCGTTGTTATTATCTTATTTGTTATTAAATAATAACGGCTGTCCAGCACGATTTGCCCGTGCAAAGTTTCGAATGAAAAAAAAATACAATAAAAACGTGTCTCTCCGTGTTTCCTCCCCGATTTCTGCGACATCCGAATCTACTAATAATAACTGTTATTTTCGTCGTGGTTGGTTAGGCATGAAGCCAACAAAAACACAAATTCAATTTTCGTATCAAAAATACCAGAACCAACCGAATAAATTATTGTCACAACAAAATATGGGAATTATGTCGCTCGGGAATAGCTGTAGTTGCCGTTGCAGCCAACGGATTTTTAGAAACGGTTCGGTTGTTACAGAGATTACCCACTAGATAGAAAATAAATTTCGACTGGTGGGCATTTATTCCAAAGAAATAAACCGCAAACTGTCCGTTAAATTTGAGTAACGAAAACAAATACACCGTATTTTGGTAACTAAGCAACGGTAGTTTCCCCAGAAACGTACGTGTTAATGATATTAAACGGGAGATATGTAAAAAATAAATAAAAAAAATAAAAATTACCGTCTTAACCCAACCTAACCCGTTGGAGGATTTTCCAATAATTTTCTTTCGTACAAACCTCTTTCCTGACAATTACGAACACGACAAAGAAAAATATCAACCGATTCAACTCAAGTGTGATGATCTCACGTACACGATTTTTTTATTTATATACATAGATATTGTATTATTTTAATGCGGAATGTAGCCCCTAACGTAACACAATGCAGACGAGTACGGAAATTAAACGACAAAATGAATTTTTATAGTTACGAATTTACAATTGTTGACGTGTAATTCCAATAGGCGAGTCTCAAGTGAATACTCCTAATACTTGCGTCCCGGTTGTCAATGACAAATTTTGTAAAGTCTGCGAGGATTTGCGTACGTAAACTTACGGGATACTCTACGGGACTACACCTGACCAAATTTTATTATTTCCTTTGCGCGCCGCAGATGATCAATACTAATATATAAAACGATAGGGTTTGTTTGTATGTTCGGGGTAAACTCCGAAACTCGTAAACCGATTTGGTTGAAATTTGTATTTTTTTTTATTAGGCTGTTTATGGCGCGAGAAGTGACATAGGGCTATTGAAGAGTTTTTTTTAATTGTTAATAATCAAACGCCAATTTTGAAATTCATAGCGACTGCTGCGAGTTGTAATGAGGTGTACGCGTCATATCGCACGCTACACCGATGACCGTGCCTCCTTAACGATCGAAGCTACAATTATTACGGGTCCCAGCCGCCGGTGGGCGTGCTTTTATCCCGAGAATTCCTTTGATCCCTTCAGACATGACGATTGAGTTCTAAAAGAGTGCAATTTCCAGTTTCTCGAGTTTTTTTTTTCGCAGTCGCCGTCGATAAGTCGCAAGGGCAGACATCGGACACGTGTGGGTCAACTGATCAGAGGGCGCGAAGATTGTCTTTACGCGTGGTCAGCCATACGTAGGTCTCTCTCTCTCTCTCCAGAACCGGAAACCCCGCGAATCGATTCGTTTTTGTGTACATTTACATTTTTTTTTTATTTTTTTTTAATAAGGTGAACTTTTTGCTTAGGATACAGTACATTAATAAAATATTTTTCGAATAACTTCTGCGTGTACTAGATTTATTTGCAACGTACTCCTACCTGTGATTGCTCACGCTCGTGCTCGGACGGAGCCGAGACGGGTATGCTAGTATTTAAAAAAAAAATCTAACGGGATGTTGAATTAAATTTCTAAAATGGACAGCTAATTTACGCGAATTCGTTCGCATAAACTTTGTTTGTTTGAATATTAATCGTTGGTAAATCGATTTAATCTCAGTTTGTGTTAAATTGTTTAAATCTACCGTCTCTACGAATAGATAGAAAAATATAAAATATAGACGGCTATAGATTCCATTCGGTTTACGTGTACTTTCCGTCGCCATGGTTACGAAAAACCGACGTCATTATTGATTCTAAACAAATATTAGTGTTGGACAACTTTTAGTGCGATATTAAAAAAAAAAAAAAAAAAAACTCGATTCCATTTTATTAATTTAGACAAACCTTTTTTACACCGAATGCCGCGACAAACCCAGCTACGTATTATTAGATTTACCAAGATTACATTCGGAAAACAATTTTTATACACCAGCCTATATTTTGTTTATCCGTATCAGAAAATAATAAACGTTCCAATGCACTGTAGGAAAATAGCGTACATCCAAAGTCGGTAAAAAAAAATAAATAAATAAAAGAAGAAAACTCATTTGTATGATTAATGCTTAAAAAAAAAAAAAAAAAAAAAAAAAAAAAAAAAAAAAAAAAAAAAAAAAAACACAATAAATACTATTACATATATATATATATATATATATATTTGAAATATTAATTCAAAATATTTACTTTACGTTTTAAATTCACGCCGGAATGTGTGTTTTTGTTCCCGAAGCCGATAAAGAAGTGAAAACAGTCAAAATGTCCCGTTTCGTACAGATGGGACGACATTTTAGTTTTAATCACTGATTAAGAACTAAAAAAATATATTCGTATTTATTTTGCTTGCTCGTATGTATATATTTTCGTTTTGTTTATAAATGCACTTCGACATCCTTTAATTTATATAGGCAAACATTTTTTTATTAATCAAAAAAAAAAAAAAAAACCCTTATGTGTAAAAACAAAAGGAATAAGTGTACCTATATTATTTCATGTATGTATATTTTCATTTCAAGTATATTATATATAAAAAAAAAAAAGAAATGAAATGATATTGAAAATTTTTATAGTTGACTAAAAAGATTTTAACGTATTGTTAAAACAGACGAGAGCGGAATATTTTAATGTTATTAATTTTTTTTTTTTTTAAATTAAAAACATAATAAAGATATACATTTTTAATCGTTTTAAATATTATCATTATTAATTCTCGTCGAGTGCTATCGAATTAACAAATACTGATTTTTAATCAAAGTATACGTACTAGTATTAAAACGATGAAATGAATTATGAATTATTTTATTTTTTTTGGTGAACCTGCATAAAATTTGTTGAAAAGTTATACGATTTGTGTACGATAAACGTTACATTTTTATATCGGGACATTTAAGCGTGCAGACTTGCATGGGTGCGAGTTGATTTTGGGATATGAATGTAACAAAAAAAAAATTAAATAACATGAAAAAAAAAATATATAAAAATATGGGAGGCGGCATAGGTTTTCCGCCGTCCTCGGACTTTTGTTTTAAAATTAACGAAACAGAAAAACGTACTCACGGTTATTAGAACGCCCGCAATCCCGTCGTTTTTTTTTTTTTTTTTTTTTTTTTTTTTTTTTTTTTTTTTTTTTTTTTTTTACTCTGTTCGTGCGAAAACTGTCTCGACAACGTTAACAATTATTACTTTATTACTTTTTTAGAAAACACGATTGCCACCCGGTAGGAGATTCAAAACGGTTTCAAAATTTAATTTTCACGACGACGGCTATTGATTATATCGGCTTGAATTCGTTGGTCGACCAATCGGATCGTCGGCCGCGCGCGTATCGCACGTTCGTATTAAAAAAAAAAAAAAAAAAAAACTATTGTTAGACCGCGGTTATCGTAATGAAATGCCGTAATTTTTACGGTTTTCGCGAAAATGTACAATTTTTCTAACGCTTGTCCATTAACACTATTAAAATACACTGGACGTATTTTGTTTTGTATTTTTACCCGTTCGGTACGACTTATTGGCGAACATTGGGTGGGCAATTTTTTAAATTTTAAAACATTTCTGCCCGGCCAAACCGATTTCGTCCACACAAAACCGTTTATAATGTAAAAATACACGCGAATTACAAACGCTTTTTTTTTCGAATAGCTTTTGTCCCGTGTTGTCGTTTCCGGGACCGTTACACGTATCAGCATTAAAATAAATAACATAATCGTGAAATACATACGGTTTTTGTTGTCCGTAAAAAATCGATTGATTTTTTACGACTGTTGATGAACATTATATTATACGCTCTAGGTACGACGATTTTTTATTTTTTTTACTTTTTTTTTTTTTGCTATTAAAACCGGTTCGCACTACCGTACCATTACGATAAAGAATATATGCAACAAATTTAATTTTTGTGAACCGATTATTACAACTCGATACCTTAAGTTACACAAATAATAATAATAATAATAATAATATTATTATAATGCGATGAGATCTAAAATTAAAATAGACAATTTATTTTATAAAAATTTAATTAAACTATAAATATAAAAAAAAAAAAAAATTGAAAAAATACGTAGCGAAATAACGAAACAAAGCCTGAAGTGTTATATAAATTGTGTGCAAGTACGACCGGTTTCGATTTCAAAAATTATCGTTTAAGATTATATCGAAACAGCAAAGATGAAAAAAAAAATAATACGCGTATTAAATATTTACTTAATTAATTGATTTATTTCAATGAATCTATTATTATCATTTAACTTGACGTGGTTGACAAAAAAAAACGTTTAATTTGATTTCGTCTGTATTAGATTCTATATAATCTAATGAGTTAAAAAAAAAAAAAGAATTGTTTACTTGCCCAGCCTAGTGTTTTTTTTGTATCTCGGAAAACGCTTTTTTTGGTGAATAAATATACTGTGCTTTGTCCGCACAGGTTTTTTTTTATACTTTCTCCCAGCAGATTTTCTATAATGTGTTTAAAAAAATTACCAATAAAATACATGGCTACAGAGGGGGGAGGGGGGGGGTGGAACACGGCTATAATACTATTATAAATTTACCAGAATTTACTTTATGATTACTCGGTGTGTATTCGCGAATAACCGCCAATAATGCGACGGTATTATTTATTTATATCCCTGATGCACATGCGTTTGTAATATAATAATACAAATGCGTTTACTTTTACTGTGGCAATATATATCAAGATTTTATTTTTATTTCAACCTGTAAAACATGAAATTGCCGTGTAGGTAAGTAACTGAAAAACGTATGCACTCGTATTATTTTAATCCGAAATGACGACGTCGCCGTCAGTGGCGAATGAATAAAACACATTTGCATGGGAAACAACCATAAAATCGTTCGAAATATTGCGCACATTACCTATTTAAAGAATTATTCAGATGGATTTTTTTATTATTTTTTTTTTTCCTTATTATTATTATCGATCAAAATCAAGAATTAAATACATTTTATTTATTTATTTTGTTTTTTTTTTCACTCGATATAGTAGTTAAAATTTATAAGGATTATAATATTTTATAATGAAAAGTATTATCGCAGAAATTAAACGAAAATTAAATAAAATATCAGATATTTATATTGGTTAAGTTCATATTTTTTTTTTTTTTTTACATTTTTATCACATTATTAATCTCAGCTGAGATTCTTTATATTTATATGCTCGTACTTAACACAAATTCGATTAATATAATTAACATAATTCAAATACGACTAAAATTTCAATTACTCGGCCGTATAATTACAATTAATACAATCACGTTAGACATTTTTATTTGGAATTAAATCATAAGCTTATCGTTTCTAAAACCAATATAATTATTCCGGGCATATAACGCGCGACAATTTTTCAATCGCGGAATAACATTTATCTTATAATAATAACAACACACGAGCGCGTTTAAAACGTCTTTGTTGGAATATTACAAAAAATCTCCGTTAAAAGATATCTGTGTTGTTAACCAATGCTATATTTTTTTTTTTTTCCAAACATTTGTTCAGATAAATATAATTTGGTGTATTGATATCGGCAATGGTTAAACCATTTCAATTTGGTTAAAACGTTCGTCAATCGGACGGATTGAATCAAAGTTAAATAAACCCAATAAGCCTAAACCGTAGTAAAAATACATTTTTTTATTTTTTATTTTTTTAAATTATCACAATATTCAATATTTATAATAACGTTTGGAATTGTAAATACTCAAACGGTCATGTCTCCCACAGTAAGTATTCGTAGATCGAGGCACACGGTGGCGTACACAACACACTAAATCTAATTTTAAACACTTCTCTAAACTCGGCTCATTGAAGACCTTGTCCGATGAAATTTTAATGTTTCCACGACACGACAATAGAGGAAATAGTAAAAAAAAAAAAAAACTACGTATATTAATTACCCAACATAATTACCAATATGGCTGAACGCTATCACATATAGTAACTCACTTTAACTCGCTTGTTGAAAATTGTTATATAATTAATATTAGTTTTGTCATGAAATATGGCCATAGAACGATACGAACGGTATGCTTCACATGCTTCTAAATTCCTGACATTATAAAACATTTGTTTAATCGTGGCCAACAAGATGGATTCCTCCATCGGGGGGGATGAAGGTGGGGGGGGCACCACTATAAAACGCCCCTGGTGACGATACATCCGATTAAATTTGAATGCATATTCGAATTTCGAATTTTAGACTTGCCAAGAATTTGATTTCACGACCGGGTGATTATGAAAATTAACTGTAACGAAATTGAGTTTATCCAAAATCAAAACTAGTTAAATTAATAACGATAAAAATATTTAACGTAGTTCATTTCCATATTAGTTTTAAAAGGTTTTTTTTTTTTTTTTTCTAGTGAATATCCATTAATCCTAATGGTAATGTCTGATAATAACATAATATTATATAAATTAATAATTATGTCTCGGTGTTTTAACTTTTTTTTTCTTTTTTTTTAATATATACTGTCGTTCGTATAGAATTTTTTTTTTTACGACCATCGTCGGTTTATTAATGAGTTTACGGTTATAAAATACAAATATTTTTTTTTTTTTTAGTTCGATTAGGAGGTGGCTATAGAATCCGAACACAACTATAATAATAATACCTCTACATTATGGCCGCTGTGGCTTTCTATAATTGTCTACAATAATATTATAGTAATAAAAAAAAAAAAAATAACCTTTTCAGTAAATAAATTACAACTACAATTATATTATTTCCGTACAACTACCGTGTCCATACGCGTCGCGTAAAACCGATATGTGAATTTTTTCGCAGATACCCACCTCCTAACACCTTAGTAATTATCAATACGAATAGTAGTTATAATAATTCTCGGCCCTCGGTTTATATAGGTGTTTCCTTATTTGAAACGCTCCGAACGGAACGTTACGGCCGCAACTGTTACCACGATCATACATAATGATAATAATTATCGTAATAATTACGATAATGTGTGTGCATCATACGCTCGTGGTTTTTTTTTTTTATAACATTGGAATTCCGTTTCGTTAATAATATTATTTACTTTAGTATACATTCGACATGGATACCAATACGATTTGAAGGTTATGGTTGCGGTAGTGTGTGCACCTACGGAATTATATCGTGCGCCCGATTGCGGCACTGCACGATAATAATAGTTTTAGGACAGCGAGTATCCGACCGTCGAGCGAATCGACGATATTGTTCGGGAAAAAAGAAGATAAAAAAAAAAATACCCCGACGCGCACGAGGTGTGAACGAAATATACCGGGGGATTCTACGTAAAAATGTAAAAAAATTTTTTTTTTTTTTGTTCAAATATAATTCCCCTTCGAAGTACAGGGTGCGGCAGAGCCGACTGACGGGTTTTGATGGGCTATAAATAACGAACAGTAAAACTTAGAGAAAAGGTTTTTTTTTTCTATTAAAATCAGTATTCAATCCCATTTTTAAAAATTATTTTTTGAAAATTATATCACCAAGATGGCGGCCGTCAGCATTGATACACTGTTGTAGACGATCTCTGAAGCTATCATATGATTTTCGACTGGTATGGCCTCGACGTCCACGTGGAGTGGTCTTTCATGGAGCTGCCGTGGGTTATTTGTAGCCCAGTATCGAAAATTTTGTTTATTTACAGTTCCAGAAAGATGAAAATGGGCCTTATCGCTACAGAAAAAGTTGATAACGGAGGAATTTGCAGAAGAATTTGCTGACAGAGATTTTTACGGTCGCCGTAGTCAGTAGCATTTAACTCTTGGACAAGCATTAATTTATAGGGACGGAATGATAAATCTTCGTGAAGAATTCTCCTAAAAGAACGGTCTGAGATTCCCAAAGCTACAGCGTGTTTCCCGGCTGAGCATCTTGGTAACTGCTCAATTGACTCTCTAACCAACTGCACGTTTCCGGGGGTTCTTCCCGTTCTGGATGCTCCGTGTCCAAGTCTACTTAGGGCACTTGCAGTTTCTTCCAAATGCCGTATCCACAATTTGATAGTGTTAGCAGAAGGAACAGATTCAGCACGTGGAATGCCGCCGAAGTGTATACGAAAAGCCCTTTGCGTAGCGATCACAGAATGATTATTTTCGTAATACGCACGCACGACGAAACCACGACGTACACCAGTGCAGACCATGATTACGAATAAAAACGGCATTACCGTACAATTCAAAATATACCACTTATTAAGGCCCGCTCTTATCATATCACAGGCTCATGACCTCATAACACTCGTCAGTCGGCTCTGCCGCACCCTGTATTAACCGGCTGATGGTGTGCACTTATCCCACCTACCCTGCCACTTCTATGTTGGAAGTCTTCGACTTTAAGTTGATCCGACGCATTTTTTTTTTTTTTTATAATTTCGATATTATCGAATCGTTGTCCGTAGAAGTCAGTTTTAATTATTGGAAATAAAAATCACAAAGGACAAGGCCCGGTGAGTAAGGAGGTTTAGGTATAACTGGAATTTGTTTATCAGCTAGAAACTCCGCGGATTGATAAGACAGAATGAGCAGGCACGTTGTCGTGGTGCAACCACGATCGATTCTGGAACTGTTCAGAACACGTTTCTTTGGGGATTCTTTCTCGTGATTTAATTAAAACTTCTTTGTAGTAAGTCTGGCCTAACCGTTTGACCAGTTGGAACAAATTCATAATAAATAAGGCGTTAAATATCGAACTTTTGCCACCATTTTCACATTTCTCGAAGTGGAAGGTCGACCAGCACGGGTGTCACCGTTAATGGCTTCACGAAACATTTTGCGCCATTCAAATGTTTTATGTCTGCTCGTTGCTTCGTCTTCGAATGTTTTTTTTTTTAATCATTTCAAAAGTCCAGTCGCCGATTTACCGAGTTTAATGCAAAATTTAATGCAGACACGGTGCTCGGCGTTTATTCGACACGACGAAACGGCACACACACAACAAAAGTGTATGACTTTGACGAATTGTCGTTCGTTACTAAACGGTAATATCAACCCGTGGCCTGAATAACGTAATTGAGTGTTATCTCTACTTTTCTTTGATATGCGTATATTCCCGAAACGTTCATTTTTAGTGCAGATATAATTTTAGTCCCGGTATATTTTGATCACACCTCGTACATCGCACGTTGGATATACGCCGCTATTGTGGATGGGCATTTTGGAATATATGGGTGAGATTCTTTTTCTATACCAAAAGCTAAATTATCGGAATGGAAAAACGATTTTCGTTTGCGGAGCTCGGTAATGTTTTATAGATGTGTTTCTTTTCCCTCCGCGCAACCCAGAAATTGACAAAAACAAAACATACGGAAAAAAAAAAAAAAAAAATGTTAAATTAAATTAGCACCGGTTAAAAAATATTCATATTTCAAGGTGTACACGGCGTGAAATAATCGATCCGTAATGTGGTATTGTCAAGAAAGAAAAAGAAAAACGCACGTCTATTTGGACAACTTTTAACCTCTTTAAATGAAAAATAAATATTAAGTACAGCGAATCGACGTGAATTTAGTAACTTTGGACGTATTATGCGAATTATTCAAGATAATAGTTCTTAACCAAGGAAGTGGTAGACTTTGGAATCGCACGGATACAAAACATCGGGCGGACAACGGTCTAGGATTGAACATCCAACGTCCACCGAGGATACGGCGGTAAATAGAAGACGATTAGAAAAAAAACATATTCGATATAAATTATTCGAACACTAGGAATCACTACGAGTCGCTCGGAATCTAGTAGAAATATCTGTGTTCTTTTTTTTTCTCGATAGGAATTTCTATTTCTATAGGTTCATCGTAATAACAATACATTTGCCAACCGCTTCGATTATACGAGTACGAGCATTTACGTTTCAAAACAGACCTAATACACTGTATCGACCGTCGGTTTATTTATAAGACTACCTCTCTATATATATATATATATATATATATATATATAAAATCGTCCAAGGTTTGAATTTTAAAGATATTATTCCGTAGACGTGACTCGGCTTTTATTTTCACTCGTACCGTATTCTATAGACTTTTATACACCGTGGGCGCAAAGTTCTAAAGTAGAGTATTATTAATATTATATATATATATATATATATATATATATTCCTTCTTGATCCGGTCTATATTAAGTTGTAATTGTGAAAAAAAAAAAAAAAAAAAAAAAAAGGAAACGTTTTTTTGGTAAAACGCTCGCGCGCGATCGCAGTTGTTGTTCCGGCAATTTTACCGTGGTGTACGGCGTATTGGTCGGTGCTTAACATTTCGCTACGGCGGAATATCGATTTTTTTTTTTTTTTTTTTTTGACTCCATCCCGACGAGAGAATATTGCCAAATTTATCGGTTTATTTTTCCGTCGAGTACGTGTATTAGTATTGTTTAGTAATATTGTCAGACCAGAATAACACAATGTTCGATTAATCGTTATCTCGTTCATTTCGGAACAGACGAACTCGACGAGGTATCATTTATTTATTTATTATTTTTGTTGACTTATGAACGTTATGCCGGTCCCGAAATACTTAAAATATATCGGTACATATAGTATGGTAACAATGTTTTAATATATATATATATGTTTTTTTTTTTTTTATATTGGATATAATTTTTTTTTTTTTTTTTTTATGAATTATGCCTGCATAAATCATAGCCCTTTCCTTAGGTTAGCCTCCACACTCTAAAAAAAAAAAAAAAATCGTATTTACACCACTGGGGATTGTATTCGAATTGGTCGTTTCAGACACCCCCCAAAGTCCATTTTTTCACATTAGATATTAAATTTCATTAAAATCTATCCCACGACTCTAAAATCGTTTCGTAAAACTCCTAAAAATATTTTCAAAGCCATAGCAAAGAGACAAAGGAAATTAGGTATCGATGTTTTCGGGATATCCGTTTTAAACGAACCGTGAACCACTTCAGACAAGCAATTAAATATACAAAAACTATATAAAAATATATACCGATATTTTTTAGATTAATTGAGGTGTTAAAAAAAAAAAAAAAAATGATATTATTTGCTATATATTCCTCGTTTTTATTATATTTTGTATTATTTTTGTCTCCTATGCTATAACACGACGTTGATTTTTTTTTTTTTTTTTTAATCGAAACCGGTCGTATTCACACATAACTCTACTTACATAATAATCTATGCATTTTTTGTTCTACAATTTTTTTTTTACATTTATTTATGTATATTTAAAAAAAAAAAAATATATATATTTATTCGACGACAGTTACACGCAAAATGTTGCCGATTTTGAATTGTTTTTTTTTTGGTGATTTCTGAAATTATAAGCGATATATTTCAAATAGTGTATCCGTAATAAAAAATACAATTGTTTATACTCGTAATTTAACAGACTCGTCGAATAATCAAACTAGAATGCGATTGCGCTGTTGTAGATTTATCGCGTTACTTTAGTACGCGATTTTTTGACGAACACAATAAATTAGGTAATCTAAATAGTTCGTCTGTTCACTTGTTATTATTAAACGTACCGGATTTTACGACATAGCCGTCTTGAACGATATTTTTTCTGTCCTCTGTGTACGCTCTGATTGTCCCGTAGTGGTTCATTTCGATTTGAGTTTATTGATATTGAATTTAGCCGGTTAATATCGCAGAGAAGAAAGAAAAAAAAAAAAACCCCATATCGCCGATTCTCTGGCTAGTGCCCGTGATGAATTAAATATCCGCGTTCCATTTCAATACCCTACCCCTTTCGTTTGATATTCCGTATTGATATTTTTTCCACCGCAGCTAAGTCGGCATTTAATTCGTTATATAATAGTAATATATTGCGATGCAACTGCCTCGTATTTTCGTAGTCGTTTCCATATTGTGGGTCGTCAAGACGACACAACCCTGTAAATGCGGCGCATTTCATATCCGTCTGCTCTTTGCATAATATTTTTTATTCGCGTACCTATCTTACAACTCTATTTATCTTTTTACCTTTTTTTTTTTTTTTTTTTTTTTTTTGTCCTTAATTCTGCGAGTGAAGCGAGGAACCTATTAGTTATACTTAAATATGGTTTTTCCCTCGTAGAAACCATATTTTTGTTTAGTATAAAAATACTCTGACAAAAGTCAGATAGCTTGAATGATGTGGATTCACCGCGTCCGGTAGTATTATTTTTTTTAATTTTTTTTTTTTTTTTTTTGTTAATTTGTCTTTATTACACTCGGGCCTCCTTCTTCACACTTTTAACTGATACGTTTTATTATTATTATTATTGTATATTTTTTTTTATTTCATATTAATTTCCGTAGACTAACTCCAATAACGATTATACTGTTCGTTATTATTCATTCGTGTGGGAGATATTATACTTTTTTAAACGGATTATTATTTTATTTTTTTTTTTTTTTGATTATCATTTTCGGTTACACATTTGGTGACAATACATACAAATAGGTACACTAAATATTTCACGCGTATAGACAGATGGCAAAGTGAAGACAAACCAATATAGGAGATTCCCAATTTAATGAATATCCATCATTATTGAATTTCTCGTTGGCTGTAAAAATATCACGTCTAAATAAATTACGAAAAAAAAATTTCCAACTGAATTTTTTTTATTTTGTTTTGTTAACATTATGAGCTCGAGCTCCGTACCATAATGATGGATCATCGTTGTTTTCAAATTATTTGAAGTTTACCATACCTACTTTAACACAAAATAAATCGTCTTACGATTTATCATAGACAACATGTCTCAATCTTTTTACGTTTTAAGTGTTCATATTTCGTATAGACTTTTCAAATAAAAATCATTTCGAAAACTGTTCGAGTAAAATAATATCGTCACATAACAAACAAATAATAATAATAAAAAAAACAAAAACAAATTTGATTTCTATACGAATTCAATCTCAACTATCGAGATTTGATGGCCTTGAACACCGAAATACTTTCAGACTACACAATTCGTAATAATATTTTTGCTAGTTTATTAAATATCGTTTACTGTGTTTATATCGATATTTCTATATTAACCGACAAACAGATATTAAAGTAAGTCGAATTTTATATATAAATAAAATACTTTAGCAGTTTATTTCTTCTCTTATTTACTAATAATTTTCTTAAACAACACTTTTGTTCGATTCGATTTCAATCGGAATGTAATTTTTCAATCTTGTAAACATTTATATAAAAAAAAAAAAAAAAACTTGGAAAACAGATATTACATAAATACAATCAAGTCTGCAAGTTATTTGCTAACAACAAAGAAATACATATTATATACTTTAAACCTTTTAAGGAAATCTGTTCCAATTATGATAGTTTCCATATCTGAAATATAATCATATAATTACTATTCTAAAAATCATTTTCGAATTTGATGAACGATTGATGTTGAGACTGTAGTTTTATGCCCGAAAAAACCACATAAATGACGAAAATCCGTTAAAAATCAAAACAAAAAAAAAAACACGTATTCATAATATACGTTCACTTCAATAATTAATTGTGGTCTCGGTTACCATAGATAAAATATGATAAAAGATAATCAAAATTGTTTAATATATTATGAATCACGTTGTGATTTTGATGTGCCGCTATATTTTTAATTTAAAGTTTGAAATTTCGTGAAAAATACCATACAGAGTTAAATGAATTTAATTTTTTTTTAATACCAAAATTACATTAAAACAATCGGCCTAGAAATAATAAAACATGATTGTCACTTGTACAGAGAGCAAAGTTTTAAAATACCGGAAAAAAAAAAAAAAAAAAACGCCATTGAAAATAAAAAACCTTGGTAACCCCGGGGAAACAATCTGACAAATTGTTATCTCACTGTTTTCCGATAACGCATTTTTCTACGGCATTATTTATAAGGAGGGCGGGGGGGGGAGAAATATTCGAATGGATCGCTATCGGTTTTTTATTATTATTATTTTTTTTTTTTTTTTTTTTTTTGTTATTACTCTTCCTCCCCTCACTTGACGAATAGAAAAAACGGCGTTATCCGGTTGGGCTGTTGTCCCGCGCGGGAGGAGCGGAGTTTTTTTACTCACAATTATATACGTCTTACGGTATATTATCGTATATTTTATAATAAATTATTTGGCTCTTAACGGCCTAAGCGTATGCGACGCCCAAAGACCGCGGAATTCGTTAGTATAATATTATCGAGAGCGGAATACGATGGTGTGACGAAATCGCGCGTTTATGTAAAGCCAACTCGATTATTATATGGACCTAAAAAGACGCCCGCGAATTATCGAGAAAAAAACGCGTGCGCTTAAAAAAAGTCCCGGGCCTAATACAGAAAACACGGTTCTTTAAGTAAAAATCCACTTTATCCATCAAGAGCAACACAGTCGTTCAAACGCCGGTCTAACATTTCAATACAATTCTTGTAGAATGATATATCTTTCGCTTCAAAACAGGCCTCGGTTTCACCTCTTCGTTCGAGCGATATTTCTTACCGGCGAGCATTTTTTCGGGATCTGCGAACAGCCGGTAAGTAGTCGCTGGGAGCCAAACCTGGAGAATACGGCGGACGCGGAAGGTATTCGATCTTAAACTCGTGTAGTTTTGCCGTTGTTCAGTACCATCAACACGTTTTTGTTTTTGCTCAACAGTGACATCGAACATTGTGAATCCACTTTGAACACAGCTTTCTCGCGGACAAACGATCGTGAAATAAAAAGCCAACACGTTCTTTTGATATCTTTACGATGTCAGCTAACTCGCGCATTTTCACTTTGCGATCTTTGAAAACGATTTTGTGGATTTTTTCAATGTTTTCCGGTGTTACCGCCTCGTTTGGACGTCCAAAACTGCGTTCTGCTTCATCAGTGTCTCTAGTGACCACGTTTGAAGTCAGCACTACCGACGTTTTATTATTGTTTCTGATGGACCCATAATACTCTTCGCTTGAACGGTATTTTTTCCCATCAAGAAACATTGTAATATTAAAACACGAAATCGTTTTTGACCCATTATTTTGAAAATAACAAAATAATCGTCATTCTTAGCACAATAACTCGCATACTAATGAACACATTGTCGTGAAATTTTAACGGCTGTCTTTTACAGGTTAGTAACCAACTGAAAATGAGGTGAATTCCAAAACATCAACCTATGTATTAGGCCCGGGATTTTTCAGCCCATGTGTCACTATACAATACAGATACAGCCGTATCTGGACGAATGTAAATATTTTAGATAATCACAACAAGTTTATTAGTATGGAAATATACGCGGCGCCGGTGTTCGTGCAGTTTTATAATAAATAATAATTTCGAGGTTTATTAAACTTTTAACCGGCGACGGCGAAGACGGCGGCGGGCGTTCCATTAAAGCGTAGTGCGCGCGCGCGCGCTGCAAAGTCACCGGAAATTGGATCGAAACTTTCCCATTAAAAACGGAAGTTATCCGGTGGCCGGCGGAGAACGGTGGGCGGGGGCAGTGCAGAAATATGCGGAATATTTTAGAAACAAAAGTTATAGGACATCATAAAAATATCATATCGATGTTTATTTGTGAAAAAAAAAAAACGTGATATTTATATCAGGGTGGCTCTTATTTTTTTGAACTTTAATATTCTTAAACGCATACCGTCTAATTTTTTTTCTGTTTAGTCTAAAATTATCGTAAAAAATATATCCCCCCCTCCCCCATAGAATAAAGTTAACCCGTGCCTCGGAATATTCAACAAATTTGAATACGTATGAATAAAAAATACTAATAATAATAATAAAAAATTAATTTCTTGGGCACTGGCTAATGTCTCATGGCCATTACTTTTGTTCGATTGATTTGGAATTTTTACCACCAATTTGAGGCACTAGTTCAAATCAAATTTTTTAATGTATTTGGGAGTTTATTAAATTTTTTAATCGACTTTACAACCTATTTCTTTTAATTTTATGAAAAAAAAAAAATAATAATAATAAATTAAAAATAACAGATTAAAAATATGTTTTTTCAACGTTAAAAAATCTGGTTTTCCATTAAAACTGTACGTTTTATAACTTTTATTGTATATTTTTTTTTCTTTTCTAGTAGTTTCGTACGATAAAATTGCTTGGGTGTTGATCGGCGATATATGTGGCCACCGGCCATCTGATAATCGTAACACATACTTCGTACAGTACTTGTATGTTTCGTGTTCGTGTTCGTTTATTTAACAATTTAATATATCAAGCTGAAAATATATAATGCTAAAAAACTAGCATGTTTGGTCGGTGATGTGAATCGTCAAATTTTTGGAGCTAAATTCCCGTCTAATCGTCAACTGTTGAGGTTGCAATTCAACCGGTAACCGTCCGTCGTGTCACTGGATTACTCTCTTACTACGTTTCAGTACGAACCATTCGAAATCATCAATATAATTTTAGATTTTTAAAATTTCCGTTTTTTCGTGCGGGTTTCTTTTTCTCGTCCGTAAACGAGTTCTGTAGTCCAAACGACCGAATATTTCCAATGAAAAACTTCACGGGGGCTCGCTTTCCCGTAACATTGTGAATCTCGTTGGCGATTACACTATAAAGAGGTAAATATTTAAAATTCGTTGTTGTTTTCCAAATAACGAGTAAAAAATTACACAAATATTAAAATCGGCTTCGCGTACGATTCACGCAAACCCGTTGTATGTCGTTTGATTATTTTTGGTTTTTTTTTTTTTTTTTATTATTTAAATCAGTAAGAAATAATCGTTTAAATGTTCACTGAATACTAATTATTTTCTGAAGTTGGTGTTATTTTTGATCTTTTCGAGTTAGGTTCGTCGTTTTGTGTCAATTTATGTCACAAAAACAATTGTAAATTTGTTTCCGAGTTACGATTATTTATAACTTGCGTTAGATTTAAGTTTGGAAATAAAAAAAATGTTTAACCGGGGCTCCGCCGGGAATCGTATTTTGTTCGCAACGATTTATCTTTCACGGTTGTACTCGGGATTTAAACTTAATTTTTGTATTTTATTCTAACTCCATTTGTTCGTATACATAATACATATTGCATAAGTTTGACTTTCGAATTATTGTCTGACGGTATTTATCGGTATCAAATTCCTATTTAAAATAAACGAACGAAAAACTGCACGCATACATAAATATAATAAATCGGTGAACCCTATGCATAGACCGAAATCCGAATTTCTTTTATCTCTATACTTTACTTCCGGTTTAATACTATTGACTGTACAGCGTGTAATCGTTAGTTGTAGTTATACTCTGCAATTATTAAATATATTTGATTACTGTTTTTTTTTTTATCGTGGCAGGAGTAGGGGGGGGGGGTGCCTTACAAACTTTTTTTTATACACTTATTAAACTAATAAAACTATTTTTATGCCGTTTAATTTCGCGCGTGCACACAGCAAACTTTTGTTTTTTTTTTTTTTTTTAAATGGCCAACCCCCGTTTGTTCGTGTAATTATTTTTATTTAAGAATTTTAATGGATAAACGAACTTGCTAAGTTAAAAAAATAGCCGAGTCATCGATATTTAAATGTTTGATATTTTTTTTATTTTTGACATTTTTGATTTATATACCAATTTGATGACATAAATTATTCATTTTTACGCCATATGATATCTCCCAGATACTTAAAGTGATTTGAAGGAGGAATAATCCCGCCGCCCTACCGTAACTTACTTTGGGTTCTTATAATTTCCCTCCTCGGGCGATTATAAGAAAAATGCTTTCATTTTCATTTTTATAGTTAGTTTAAAATTACATTTATTCAACTTATAAATCGTTCAAACTGCTCTCCATTATGATTTACTCGTGTTTCTGGCCTCCGTAGAAATTCCATATTTGTTGCATTCGAAATTTACCCTTTAGTAGTTTAAAGACGCGTATTTATATATCAAAAAAAAAAAAAAAAAAAAAAAAATAGTCGTTTGTGAGAAGTTAAACGTGTACGATCCGTTTCTATATACGATTATATATACAACCCGATATGTGTTTATTCATAAATACGATTAACGATGGCCGGCGTTAATGTCGATAATAATATGGACAATTGTTTAATACGCATTTATACGGTGAAAAAAATGTCAAATGTGCAAACATACCAAGTAAACCATAAGTTTGGATATTTGAAATATATCTACGCAGACTCCGTGAATACGAATTCGAATATCGCACGCGTATAATTCGCGGGTAAATATAAATTACGGTTTGGCCAAATAAAAAAAATCATATAACGCAATGCCATAAAAGCCCGAGCTCTAATATAAAAATATTAAAACACTTGCCGAGTAGAGTTGCCCGTTTTCGCCCGCGTATCGTGTCGTTGCGGTCCGGGTTACAAATAATTGTTCAAACAGTAAAAATATTATTATAACCAAGGCTCATGGAACTTTAGGCATTTGCGTAGTCGTTTAGAATGTGCATATTGAAATTCTGGCCCGATACAAATTCGATCCACGGTGCACAGTTCTTGTTGTATAATTGTACGCATTTCGTTATTTTTTGTACGAATTCGCATATTTTAGGTCCAAGTACTTTTATATGCATATTTGTTCATAGACCTAATGAAAACGTAAAATTTGTGTCAAAAGTAATGCGGAGTACATAAAATCAAATTTCAAAGTACTTTCAGATTCAATTTTAAAATAACAAATATGCCTTTAATTGAATCTTCAAATATTTTGGAAAAAATTCAAGTTCGGTTACAAATGGCTCGGGGCAAAAAGCATATAAGAAATTCGAAACAGTTTTAAATAAAAACAGCGGATTGAAAATACTAAAACAGATAACAAAAATACTTGGTAGAGAAAGTGTCGACTTGGATGTTCTACCTGAAGGTACCTGAAGACCACAAATGATGGTCTAAGTTTTTACATGTGTGCTCCAATTGCATCAGCTGATGCGGAGAGATCTTTATCGATTTACAAAAATCTCTCGACTGACAATCGACGATCATTTAAACTCGAGAACATAAGGAAACAACAACTCTTACTCCAGTGCAACACGAGTAAAAAATAAAATAACGTATCTAATTGTTTAAATTCTAATTGGTTCTACTCTTTTTAGTAGGTACTCGAGAAAATTAAAGTTCTATGAATGTATACAAACAGGATGACAGAGCAATACACAAGCGTGTAGTGTTTTTTTTTTTTAATGTTTATTCTCACGTACCTAATTTTTAAATTAACCCTTAATTTTCTACGTAAAATGTATTTTATTCAATAAATTGCGTATTTTCCCGATTTTTACTGCACATTATACCGCATGTTATGATTTTTTTTTTTTTTTTTAACGGATATTCGAGTAGTTTTTAGCGCGTTAAGTTCCGAGGGCTGATTATAACCGTTTAACCCGAGCGGGTTTGTCGAGCGACGCGAACCGAAAGTAATACAACGATATATTATTATAATGCGTTCGTATATAGCGAAGTTCGAGGGATAAAACGTTTTTTTTTTTTTTTTTGCACGTTATCGTGCCCGTATTACGATACCCGACGGCACCACTGCAAACCGTCTGATGATGCGGTTGTATTTTAACGTGTATAAATATATATATATATATATTTCGAACGGTAATATAGTTAATTATTCGGAAAACGCTGTACGGAATTGAATTTGACTTTTTAGTTTCTGCGATATTCGTGTTGTTTGATCTGTTGTTTGATCCCGTGCCCGCGCGGACGTGTTGTAATAATATCGTAAATGCGAAAAGCGTTAACGTATTTGGTACCGCCGTCTGTGCCCGCCAACCGGCGTAGGGCCAACCGTTACTTTCCGGCGGGGAAACGCGGACAAACGTCGGCACGACGCACGGCGGTAATTTCACTATTGGCGATATCAATAGTTTTGTTTTTCGTCTGCAGTCTTCAATCTAACGATCGGTTCGAAAAACCCATTTTTTGGCCATCCTCTCAAATTGTCGGTCTCCTAATAGTCCCGTCCCGTCCACGTTGTAAACCTTGGTCTTCCCCGGTGGTTTTTTTTCACCCCCATCGACCGTCCGTTTCGTATTTTCATTATAATCCGGTCGCTCCAACACTCCTTCGGTTGGATCACCAACGAAGCGGTCTAATATTACGCAATTTATAATATAAATCAAACAAAAATCGTCAAGTGTATGTCTACACAAAACAATTCTACTCTAATATTATTGTAAGTAGGTTGAAATTTGTGAGTTTTTTTTTTTTGAGCTTGCGTGTAGGAGGATGGAACCCCTGGAACTACCGGACCGATTCTAATATACTTTTGTCGTCACCGAGCACCGTGAGCTATATTATATTCCGGGATTCAACCCGCTGAAAAGGCGGTGGCTCGCGCGGGATTAATAGGTATTTTAAGTACGGAAACCTAATTAATTTCGGTTAATTTATGGGTTGATGATTAACCTTGATGATTTGAATGAAACACATAAAATAACAATTGTTATTGCCCATTCAGTTTGGCCGTAACGAAGTAGAGACATTAAAAAGATTTCAAAATACAGAACAAAAGTTACGACGGATTTTAATATCATTTAGCAACGGTTCTGGATAACCGAACCTGACCCGAGCAAGTCCGGTCGATGGACTATTGCCGGTATGTGTACTAAAGACAATTATTATTATTTGTACGAATCGAATTCATATTTTACCTGACCTTTCCTGTATTTCCAATGTTGTTAACACGCAGTGTTGTGCGTTAAGGCGAATAAAATATTTTGGGTTTAAAGTTATCGTTTGCACCTGTAAGCTCACCAACGAGTACCTATAGACACGTGCTCGTGGGAGATTACGAGTCGTCGATTATTTTTCACAATAATTTCAAATATTCGCCCCCACTCTTTTATATAACATTTAAACGAGCGTATTTAATTTCGATTTTCAAACCATAAACCCCGTCCCCAGAGAGATCAGTGGCGTTTTCTATGCGTTAACGTCCAATAACACTGATGCGCGTATTACCGCAATGCGCATAAAACAAATTTGATTTACAAAATATTTAAATAATTTTCTCGTAGGTACTCTGGTCGATAAATAAAAATAATAATCAACTTATAAACTATTTTTTTTTTTTTTTTTTTTTTACTGAAAACCCGGCGGCCAATAATATAACGGAATTATTGTCGTGCCGGACGTTTTGAACAACGACTCGGTGGTATCTGATATCCCATAATCGTTTTTCGTCGGGACATTGTCGGCTAACGTTGGGCGCACTGTCAATACTAACCTAACCTAACCTTTAAAAATGGAATTGACGACCAGCCCCCGGGAGTGTGCGTTGCGGGTTGTGTCCATTTCCGTGCCATTAGCTGCCACCTCGGTTCTATGCATTTTTATCGGGTTAATGATTGACAATCCGAGACGCAGCGTGGTATTTATTTTCGTTTAAAACACTCTTAACGTCCCCCACGCCGTGCCGCGTGCAGTATTGATTGCATTTGAATCGTTCGTATAATATCGTTGAATTAAATATTGGAATGAAATATGTATAACCGCAGTGAAGTTGTTGAATCAATTAAGAGCGAACAAATAGTTTGTTGGGACAGAGAGAAGAGTAAGAATTTGAATTCAAGTCGATATACAGTTTCGAATAGTATAGTAATAGTTTTGCACCAAATTAGGATATTATTATAATAATATATTCGATTATTATAATTTATCATATACAGACGGGACCGTAGACATGTAAAATAAATGTAAAATAAATAATTTCAACGGTGTGTTTTATGGCCGGACGAGAATTTGTTTGTCCGCGGACGGGCGGTGTTACTAATCGGTCGCACGTTAACGGCAAACGCCGGTAGTGGAGAAACGCCACTGACAGAGATCGTACCGGTAACGGATCACGACTCGAATAATCGCGCCGGGCGGTTTAAAGTTTTTCCGGTGCGTTAAACACACGGACGGAATTGTTCCGTAATTATAAATACGCGGACCGCCGCCGGATGATCAGTACACCGGAAAGTGTGAATAATTCGTAGTCGTTTAGGCCTTGTCGGTAGAAAATGTAGTAGTAGTAGTAGTAGTAGTAGTAAAAAAAAAAAAAAAAAATTAAAAAACGGGGAGAGTCTGTGTGTGTGTGTGTCTTGGCACCGCGGCAAAAACGGTCTTTGTTGTACGTGGCCATACGCGACGGGACGGATACGCTGCAGTATGCAAAATACACAGTATTATAACACCCGCCAAAGCGCTCGTTAGCCCGTAAATATTGTTCGATGGAAATTAATACCGGCGTGTTCTACGCCCGTGCACCGTTAAACGTTAATACGTGTGTATATATTCCGAACCGGGCCGAAGATTATTTATAAAATATTCATTTGGAACCGTGACTTTGAACGGAACGCTCGACGCGGTCTATCGCATAATATTACATTTACGCGTATCCCTAATCGGAATTTACTCGAACGATTTCCCACGTTTCGTCGGCGTTCCTATATACCGGATTTTATTAGGAACGGTATTTCCCACCAATATCGAATATTTCAATTGGTATTATTTATTTTGAAAATTATGAAAGAGAGAGGAAAAATAAAAAAATTATTTTATATGTCATGTACGATATGTATTCATCGACATATGTTTTTTTTTTGACATGTATATGTCTTATGGCTGGGGGTCATTCTGTTAATTTGTCCGACACCGAAAATGTTACCGCGACGCTCGTTTAAAGAACAAGCTCAAAATCGTCATTCCGATAACCGAACCGCCGCGAAATGTCTGTATTGACGAATTTCCCCTAGCTGATAACGAATTCAATTTTCGTTTTATCCAAAACAAATTCGGTGTTTCCTGCGCTGTTTCCGATCGCCTCTGGTTCGAGAAAGATATGAAGCACGTTCCCCGGAAACCCGTAGATTTTTTGCTCGAAAAACACCCAGACTTAGATTCTCATAATATGACCGTGTGCAATACTTGTTATAAAACTCTGCTCAGTAACAAAGTTCCCGTTTTGCTACGATTAACGGTTTTTGTTATCCTCCATTTCCATCCGATTTACCGCCTCTCGATCCTATCTCTGAACGATTAGTGTCACCGCGTCTTCCGTTTAAAAATTTAGAAAAATGTATACTCAATAAAAATAATTGCTGTCTTTGAAAAATAAATAAATAATTCCTCTCTTTGAAACTTGTTTATTTTTTACACGTGTTAAAAAAGTTACCTACAGTTTAATCCTCGTATCTAATACCAAATTGACATCGACATTCTTATGTCAACTATATTCAGTAGAAACAAGACATATACATGTACCGATGTATCTGTATGTAGTGTAGATATTCTTAGTTTTTTTTTTTTTTTTTGCATCGAATAACTCGATGACCGTGGTTTCGTTAGAATAATGTTGCTCGAAAAGCCTTGTTCTGGACTGCTCTCCTGAAGACACTAAGAGCTTCGACGATTTCTTTGCTCGATGAGGGTGCCTCGCCGGTTTCTTATTCTCCGTCGTCAGTGTCAGCATGTTCAGTGGTTCGAGTAATCATAACCGCATTACAGATCTCTTCTTCGGTTGGTACCTCTGCGACGTCGAGACGTGAGTCCACATCGATCCGATGACCATACACTGCCTCTGACAGTTGAAATGGTTTTTCAGGGAGGCTGTGTTCGATATCGTCATCTGTTTTGAATCCACAGTGACGAAAACACTTTCGAATTGACTCCACACTTGCCTTATTCCACGCTTCCTCTGTTTGATGAAAAGCATCAAGAATGTACATTTTTTTTAGCTATATCGTTAGATCGCAAGAAACATGATGACGCATCATGTAGACCATTATCAATCACTGTGAGAAATTTTTCCTTTATTGATGATCTGTAATAAGCTTTGAAAGTGTATATGTACACATTTAATTATTATTCTGAGTAATAAGTAATAAAAAAAGAAAAAAATAACAGGCGATTTAGGACATTGTTTTTGAGAGACGCAAAGCTATTGGTAAAGCCGTCCGCGAGCCGTGCTGAGACTAAACCTGATAAATTTATCTAGACGAAAAACTAGATTATTTATAATTAAATTTCATCCCGATTCCGGGGTCGGGACTCGGTATACAATTATCAACGGTTTAGTTTGACAATTCATACATATTTTATATATTTTCGACAAATTTATCTGTTTTTTTTTTCTCCCGAAAAGATAGACTTTTCGGTATTTTATCGTTTATTTTTATTTAGATTTTAATTCTCAACGCTGTCGGAGAGCAATAAGTGGAGCATAGTGATAGGTTGTAATACGTATACATTTAGCGGCGCGGTATTAAATGGCCGAGACAAAGGAAACAGAAGAATAATAACTACGTAGTAAGATCAAAAAGTTCCCGGAATTTATTTATAGAAAAAAAACTATTTTTCTTATCAAATATCTGTTTATTGGAATTAAAAGTAGACATTATTAGCTATCTGTAGGTTTTGTCGTTAAAATTACATTAGTCTCATGTGAGTCGTAATCGTGTCCATAAAAAATCAAAAAAATCATGTGTTGTCAAATCACAATTGAAGGTCATGTTGATTGTGTTCTTCGACAATGAAGTGTTAGTTCACTGGGAATTTGTACCTAATGGACAAACAGTCAACTCAAGTTTTTATATTGAAGTTTTAAAGCGTTTAAGAGATTCAATTCGGCGAAAAAGGCAAAGAAAATGGGAAAATGGTTGGTTTTTGCATCATGACAATGCACCGTGCCACTCGTCTTTTGCAGTTCGGCAATTTTTAACGGATAAAAAAATTTCTACAATTCCACAACCCCCTACAGATAGCTAATAATGTCTACTTTTAATTCCAATAAACAGATATTTGATAAGAAAAATAGTTTTTTTTCTATAAATAAATTCCGGAAACTTTTTGATCATGCTACGTATTTATATATACGTGCTGTTGTAGTTATTGCCTGCTGTGTGCGACAAACTCAATTCGATACCCGTTTTTCAATACGCTTCATTTTCTTGTTGGGGGGAAAAAAAATAACGCGATTTACATTATCGGGCGTAAATATCGATTTAATTTATCAATACGTATTTGTACGCTAGCTGATGTTGCCCGGCTTCGCCGTGACGGCCCTGGTGATCCAGGATGGCGTCCGGGGTGATACTGACGATGACACTGAGCCTTGCTCACGGCCGCCTGAATATTTTACGTTAAATTTCAAGTAAATCCTACGTGTGGTTTACGGGAACACGCATGCCAAAAAAAAAAAACGCTACATTAAATTTAATTTACACAGATCGATGGATAGATTATAATGGCACCGGTAACATTAGGTATTATATCGACACGTCAACGTGAATTATATGCGACGGGCGGCACCCGGTTAGTGTTACAAAATCGAATATCCCTAATGGCTAAATAAATTGTCAAAAAAACAAAAAAAGAATTCCGTTATAGGCTCTGGATGGGACGACACAGCAACCGGATCGTGGCCCTGTAAAAAAAAACCTAAAGATAAGAACACTTTCTAGGGCGGTTTTTTTTTTATTTTTTATTTCTATTATTATTGTCGAACCATACAACTGCAGCCATGTTAGTTTTCATTTTTTTAAATTGCTATAACATTTCCGCCCGAGACAATAAACGCGGGATATAATAATATTATATAGCACATCCTAATAGTTTATTAGTTTTGTTTAACGGACAGAAGCATACAATTACCTATTATTATCGACACTGTAATACATACACTTTTTAATTTTTTTTTTTTTTTTTTAGTTTATAATTTGCGATTTGTCATGTTCGCTGATAACTAATTAATCGTGTTCCCGTGAAACACATTGCGTCCTTGCCGTCTCAAATAAATCGCGTGATTCTACACGTAATTGCCGGTCATAAATCAGTTTTATGCGTTTTACGCGTTTGTCGGTAAACAGTCCGGTAAAAAACCTACTTGGTACATTGCGGACATGCTCTCGCTTGGCTTTTCAGTACTGTACAAAATACAACGTAGCCACAAATGTATTGGATTTACTACGATATGGTGTAGCGTGCGTGTTTTTTTTTTTTTTTTTGGTTCTGCCGGTGAACGGAATATTTTCTACCGTAAATATTGCTCCGGACATCTTAGCTACAGGAATGGTTTCTGCTAGCAAATTTCGTCGTCTTGTCGGCGGCGCTTGTAGGTAACAAGGAAATGTTGTAGTTTCCCTAATAATTAAGAAAAAAAAAAAACCTTTCGCAATAACGGTTCCTATTATTTTCCGTTTACTCGTTTTTAATTTTTGTCGTACGGGCCCCCGTAGTTTTCACTCTATACTTATATATTGGGCTCTATACGCGTTCTCGCGTGGTACTCAGTTTTCCAAAAAATATTCTGGCGTTTTCTTAGTTATATATAGCTATTGTAAATATTAGAATTTTTTTAATTTTATTTGGTTTTATTGTGCGATGGATTAAGTTTGATTGGCCCAGCAAAAATACTCGAACATTCGACACGTACCATTGTTGCAGCTTACCGGTAATACAGAAACGACATTATCCACTGAGAAATGATGATCACATTGATCCAGGACGAGATTACCAAGTTTGCCCGCAAACATGAGAAAAGGCTGGATCAACATAACAATCTATTCAACCACAAGACAACTCTCTCGTCTCAAACGCCAAAGATCATACGACTTAGCATAAGTACATAGACTATGACCAGGGCCAATCTACTGAGAGTGAGACTCCACACGTGTTTATTTTTGTGTATAAATACATTGCAAGTATTTATATTCACCTTTTGATAATGAATTGTTAAAGTTTTTTTTGATCGTTACAATAAAATCTTTCGGGAGGTATTTAAAAAAAAAAAAAATATATAAATATATATACAACGTGAACCATTTTGCAAGAAATCTCACATATTTTACACTAAAACGAAGCCGGGTAATTCAAGTAGTTATGCAATAAAATGTAATTGTCTTTTATTTAAAAATAATTACGTAGTTATTTTCAAAGTTTTAATTTTTTCAAAAAAATAATACGTAAATAATAAATAATAAATAATTCTAACGCTGTATAAATGGCATGCAGAGGGATTCGTTCACGCGACACGACTAATTATTTTCGTAACGCAACACGTTTCCTAATCGGAACAATAAAGTGGCCGTTTATCGACAAATTTATTTTTAATTGTTTCATTAAAAAGTACTATGGATTTAGGGGGGAATACAACTCCCGAGCATGCCGGTGGTTCTCAAATTATGCGAGAGAAATAACGAGTTAAAATTTGCAAGGCGATATGTAAAATGTCGAAAAAATAAAAAAAGCTAAAAACCGTCTATGGAGAGAATTGTCTAGAAAACAATAAAAAATAAAGCCGATGAAATAGGTCGCGTATTATCTGAGATAAGCCGTTTCAAAAAATGTAGTTTCACGTTTATATATATATATATATATATATATATATATATATATATATATATATATATATACTCGTAGATTGAAAATCCGTAGACACATCGGCGCAAATTTTGATGAGAATCCAAAAAAAAAAAAAAAACACGCAGCATTTCGCGTACCATTATCCGTTTTTTTTGTGAATACATTTTGTTTGGCAAGGTACGGATATAACAAACTAAATTACCCTGTATATTCAACTTTCTCAATTTCTCATCTACAACAGCCACGGGCGTGGAAGTACAATGCCAGTTTTCTACAAATGTATATAAACGATATACTAAACGATAATTACTTGGTCTTCGCATGACCGTGGACATTTTTGATATTTGAGGCAAAACAAGAAATTTAGGACCATTCCATCTAAAACGTGGACATTTTTTTTTTATGCCCGATAAATAATTACAGCAAAACACGTATTTACCTACATTTATCTTATGCATAAGCTATCGTATACAACATTGTTATATATATAACACATGGGCTGAAAATTCTCGGGCCTAATACATAGATGGCGATAGTGTTTTGGAATTCATCTCATTTTTAGTTGGTACTAACATGTAAAAGACAGCTGTTAAAATTTCATGACAATCTGTTCATTAGTATGCGAGTTATTGTGCTAAGAATGACGCTTCTTTTGTTATTTACAAAATAATGGATCAAAAACGATTTCGTGTTTTAATTTTACAATGATTCTTGATGGGAAAAAATACCGTTCAAGCGAAGAGTATTATGGGTCCATCAGAAACAATAATAAAACGTCGGTAGTGCTGACTTCAAACGTGGTCACTAGAGACACTGATGAAGCAGAACGCAGTTTTGGACGTCCAAACGAGGCGGTAACACCGGAAAACATTGCAAAAAATCCACAAAATCGTTTTCAAAGATCGCAAAGTGAAAATGCGCGAGTTAGCTGACATCGTAAAGATATCAAAAGAACGTGTTGGCTTTATATTTCACGATCGTTTGTCCACGAGAAAGCTCTGTTCAAAGTGGATGCCGCGTTCGATGTCACTGTTGAGCAAAAACAAAAACGTGTTGATGGTACTGAACAACGGCAAAACTACATGAGTTAAAGATCGAATTCCTTCCGCGTCCGCCGTATTCTCCAGATTTGGCTCCCAGCGACTACTTACCGGCTGTTCGCAGATCCCGAAAAAATGCTCGCCGGTAAGAAATTTCGCTCGAATGAAGAGGTTACCGGTGAAACCGAGGCCTGTTTTGAAGCGAAAGATAAATCATTCTACAAGAATGGTATTGAAATGTTAGAGCGGCGTTGGAACGATTGTGTCGCTCTTGATGGAGATGGATAAAGTGAAGTTTTACTTAAAGAACCGTGTTGTTTTTTTTTTTTTTTTTTTGTTAAGCCCGGCACTTTTAAGCGCATGCGTTGTACTTTAGTATTTTCGACATTTATTTCAATAATATAATCATCGTAATACACAATAGTAAGGGCATCACCGATCGCCGAACTAGTCTTGAACGTCGTTCAACGTTTCCGGTGACCCACCGCCGATTTTCGTCCCGAGACGTCGACTCATAAAAACTTACTCCCGGTACCACGCAGTCACCGGTCCCACCGCCCCACGGTCAGAGGTTGACGGAAATATTTCGAATTGAATTCGTGCACGTGTGATTCTGCGCAGTATGTAAATTTATTCCCCCACCCCATCTCTTTCATTTTATTGTGTTTTCGACACATGTTTTATTTATGCCAGTCGTATATTACGTATAATACGCATTTGTAAACAAATGCAAAAAAAAAAAAAAAAAAAAACACAAAAAAACAAACCGTTCCTTGGTCTGAAACGTCCAATTTAACTGCGCTGTTCGCTATAGAAACACAAAGATTAATGATACCGAATCGCGATATTATACGGTCGCTTATTTTGTATTTTGTATTCGGTATTATTTTTTCACATTATCGGTGAGATTTTTTTTTACTATTTATTTGCATGTTCCGCGTGTTAGTTATCCTAATCCCCGTACCGACAAGCGATAAATGATTTTCGGACGATTCGTCGGATATCACCGAAATTATTATTATTTTTTTTTTTTTAAATGAAATATATGTATTTATAACGACAGAGCTCGGAACCCGATATTTTGTAAGCACGATCAGCGATAATCTGTTTCGATACGAATACATTATTTCATTGCTTACGCTTGAAATCGAGAAATATTTCAATTGCATTATATTGTTGTTTTTTTTTTTTTTAACCTGCAACCGACAACCAAATTTTTTTATCGCTTGTCTATTATCTAGTATTTTTATATCTCCTAGTTCTAACGTTAGCCGGGTACGATTTTTCGACCAAAAGCCATATATGGGTTACAAACATAAAAACCTATCCGTCGTATTTTTATGATAAATATTTTTACTCAAATAAAAAAATAGAAATAATATATTATTCAAAAACTAAATAATAATAATAATTAATTTTAAAATTGTATTGTCAGTTGTATATATATATATATATATATATATATATATATATATATATATATATATATTCACGCGTTGTTTCCGGTTCTCGCAGTTTATTGACGGTTCGAAAATTCGAATTTTTATTTGAACGGGGGTTGTATTTTTTTACACGCCTGTTTGTGAAATCACTAATATTTCAAAATCATTATAATATTATATTATACGCACTCGAAACGCCGCCGATTGAATTGTATGTACTCGTATTCGACGTTTTTTTCGGAGTAAAACTTTTCACGCCTGTACTATATATATATAATATATTCGAATTCGTTTTACACGCATCCGAAAACGACATGTTCGATACGATTTTCTTCTTGAAAATTATTCGTACTTTTTCGATATTGGGCGTGGCATTATGGTTTGATATTATAGACATATTAAAATATGCTCGGGTCGGACGGGGGAAATATATAACCGACAATGTCTGTTATGTCTGTATGTATGCATTTCATATAGTAGAACTTTGCGAGAATACGATTTTACTTTTTGCGTATCGCTGCGATTTTTTTTTTTTTAAGCCGGAATATAAGAAACAGATAAATCGTTTTGTTACATGTACACGGGCGGTGGTATACTGCGATTTAAAAACTATACGTTGTTTTGTGCGCTATACTATACTCGTATATTATACTTACTATATTTCCCGTCCGCATACAATATTTGTTTTTTTTTTTTTTTTTTTACCCTCTTGCACGTCTGCATAAGATTAATGAAGCCTCCGTTAACGCAACAAATAATAACGTTACGTTTTTAAACGATAACTTATTACAACCCCGCCGAATGCCGTATAGTAATAGTTAAAAGTTTCCGATTATCAACTGTAAAGCGGTTGTTTTTTTTTTCTTCCTTTTTTTTTTTTTTCTTTCTTTTTTCGTTAAATTATTTGAATTTTTTAAAATCTACGAGTCAAACGCCGCGCGGCTCTCTCCTATGAGGAATATTATTTTATTACGATAAAACAACCCGGTCGGCTACGACGCCAATTACGCGGCTACCATATTCCGTGTACATCGCTAAGTACGTCAACGGTGTATATTAGTTCGTAATTAATTCGAAAACTTTGTCGGGTCGTGAGAAAATTTAATAGGTTTCGACGGGGTGGTTTTGGTGTGCCCAAACGAATTCGACGATTTGAAAACGGTATTGAAATGCGACCGAATCCAGTGGTGGTCATGTTATGGTCGTCGAGAGGAAGACATACCCGACTGACCGAGTCGTCACTTGGCCGTGAAATATATTCGTTATAAGTAAGGTAATAATATATCATAGGTTAAATAATTGCGTCGATAGAAAATTGTAACGCCCACGTTTTATATTTGAGGTCAGGCCCGTACTTAGACCGGTCAATCTCGGGTCATTTTCCCCGGGTTCGGGCCTACAAAAAAAAAAAAAAATAAATAAATTTTGTTATGTAGTTATTTATCACTATTAGCTACGTCTTAACATATTTAATTTTCTCTCAAAAGTGTTTCAACAACGTATTACAATGTTTAAAACCCCAGTAAAATAAATGTAATTATGAAAACAATATGAAACAGCATATTTAAACAGCACGGTTGCAATAATATTTGACGTCAATACCATTTAATTATTAGTTTTCATGTATAATTCGTGAAATTCTTCCTTTGGAAATCATACCTAACCCTGAGGAAAATAATAAGGGGGCCCGAAAAATTTAGTTTGCCCTGGGCCCGTCAACGGGTCAATGTGTTAATGTACCACAGGCACACTAGTAAAGAGCAAGGGCTAGGCGCAAAATGAGAATATGAGAGAGAAATCCCGCCAGAGAAAAGATAGCCTCGCGGTAGGCCTAAGAAAACGGGTGGAATGACGTGGTCGGAGATAGGATTTTGGACGGATTCGCGAACGTACGCGATCGGAATGTGAGATGTGCGAATATTCTAGGGCGGTTTTGGAGGGCGCGAGAAGAAAAAGAAAAATACACTATTACACTATTTACAGCGGTAATAAAAATTTTAAAAAAAAAAAACGTTCCCGTAGAGTGGAACTGTTTGGAAATGTTATCTATTTTAGCCGTCGCGGCGGTGTAGCTATTGTAGCTGGATATAATTGATTTTATTGGGATTTTCGGCCGGGCATACGAACGTATTGTTCTTGCACGTCCGTATACAACGTCGTCAACAATATTTCCGGGGGTACCGTGTCGGTTAAAATAAAATACGGCCGTGTTCGGCTTTTGCAATGCCGTCGGCAATGTGTCGCCTGGGCTAATGCATCGTCGTTACTACCGGCGGCGGAACGGACACGTCCCGGAACGCCCGCGCGCATCTCCCCGACCGTACCGCCGCCGCCACGACCCTACGGCTCTACGACGTCGATCGCTTAATGTCCGGGCGGAAACCGTGTTAGTAGTCGGGCCCCGCCGAGTATCATCTCGGGTTCGATACCCGGTCCGGTTGCCTGATTTTTAGCATTATTTTCCAAACGACAACGGTCGTGTCAATCTCCGCCGTCCCGTCCGTCCGATACGCGGTTTTCACCAAAGGAAACCCCGGACCCCGGTACGTTTATTTTTCGACGTATTCAATTTGACAATCATTTTTTTTTATTTTTTTTTTTTTCTAATCACTTTTAAGTGAGTTTGACGTAATAATAATAAAAAAAAAAAACTACTCAAATCCGCCGGTAATATTCAGTGAAAATCCACGAAAAACTCTCTGCGATTGTTTTTAACCGAATCACAGCAAAAAAAATAATACGGAAACAAAGAAACCGTTATCGCCGTAAACCTTCGTACGCTTGCCCGATTCCCCAACTAGATTAACAAAAGATGGTACACTTGAAAATCTGAACGAGATTTCCGATAGTTGCGTTGTTCACAAGCACGGCAAACGAAAAATAGCACACAATATAATAGTAAAAAAAAAAAAAAAAAAACGCAGTTCCATTGGAAACCAACACAATTAATTATAATATCTGTTATACCGTCTACTTGAATAATACAATTTACGAAGACGTTTCAAAAATGCAATTTGTTGTAAAGTAATAATATGATAGAGTGTATAAGGAACGTTTTGCTTAATTTTCTGAGCATAAATTATTGTGCGAGAAATGTTTCTTTTATAGTTTACGAGTCTTTGTATAACTGGAGCAATATTTCTTGTTAAAACGCTCACGGCCCACTTGAATAATGTTTTGTTCCGGACTTATCACAAGACCTTATTCGCTAATCATAGCTATTTAAGATTGTATGCATTTTTTTTTTTTTTTTTATTAATTCTGTGCGTACCGAGGAATGACGTCTGAAGAAATATATTGACTTTACAATATTAAATTGTGTGCGTTTTCCCCCCCCCCGTCCTTGATCTATTTTGTCTAGTTGATACGTTGGGGGAGGTCATTTTTTAGATTTTTTCTTCTTAACGGGCAAAGACTGGAAAACGACGAGAATTTACGTTTCTGTTATTTTCGTTTTTTTTTTTTTTTTATTAATATCATTCAGCTAAAAATAATCGTAGACACTTGAAACTTTTACCGAATACTTTAAATCGGACTTTCGTCGAGTAATTTCCAAAAACATTCTATGATGCGATTTGAGTTTTAAATGGAAAAATAACAAGGTATTGGAAATGTTTCAGTCTTTTTTTTTTTTTTTTTTTTTTTCATATGTATACAAATCGTGTAATTTATTTTTATTGGCGTTTTGAATAGAAATTTGTTGAAAAAACACAAATTTTATTTTACAGTTACATTTTATATGTATACGATTTTAAATTTATCAAAACGTGTTTAACCGAACATTGCTCAGAATCGTTTTACGTTTGCGGTTATTGATCGCCGTGTACAAATATTCAACTGTAACCAATTACATTATGCCGTTTGCACGATACTGTCGTACATTTAAGTAATGTTGAGATTTACTGATTATTAACACGTCACATTTCGTCAATATCCGCAACGAGCGTTTATGACTGGACACAATCAAGACAATGTTGTGAAATCTAATCAACTTACTAGTCATATAATACAATGTCCGATATTCATTACTTAACTCAATGTTGTCCGATTTCCATTTTATTCTAAAAACGAGATATACGTTTTCGACCACTAACCCCATCTTTCTAATAACAAAAAAAAAAATAATAATACATTAACTAGACCGTTTTCCTCTATTGCTAACACAATATTTATTGTCGCTCGACCAATAATTTTTATAACTGTGCATTTCTCATACCGGTCAAGAATATTTCTCTGGACATTTGTACGTTTGCGCAGTGATTTGCCTATTGAGAAGATAAGTTAAATTAAGTTGACGTTCACATAAAAAAATAACTTGAAAAAACGACGTTACATTGATTACGTTTCACAAATATTAATTCGCCAATGGATACGGCGATTTGCAAATTTCGAAAAACCAATTAGATTTTATTTTTTTTCTACCATACATTCGGTTAGGATCGGATAAAATCATGTGGGCTACCTGAACCTGGTCCTAAACTAAATTCAAATTAATTTTATAAAACGCGGAAACGATTTAATTGACTGCCCGCATAGTTTCAGTCAGGAGGAACGACAATGGCATTTGGTCAATGAGAAAAAAAAAATTAAAATTAAAAACAATTAACGATTTGTATTAAATGGTTTGTAGCAATTGTCCCGCTTGGCTGGGCGTTCTCCAAAATTGTAAGCCGATAATATCGATGAACAGACGGAGAAATACATTTCGACGACGAACACTAACCAAGGCTAACCTTGCTGACTTGGTCGCAAATATTGTTAAAAAAAAAAAAAAAAAAACTCGGCATACATAAAAGGTCGGCAATAAACACTAAACGCGATGTCCGTGTAAAACTTTAATAAGTTTTCGAGACTTCGGGGTTGTGCGAATGACTCGCCGAACGTAAAAGAGTCGTCTGCTGCAGGTTAAACCAATACAATCGAGTGCCATTGCAGACCGTTCGAATAGATCGTGTCACGTACTTATCAATTTAAAAAATAAAAAAAAATGTGTTTTTCTCTCTCTCTCTCTGACTCTCTCTCTATCTTTTCTCCAAGAGAGAAATTTACAAACGGTAAAAGTCCCGAATAAGTCAGCGAAAAATAATAATAATAATAGTAGCAATAAAAAAAAAATAAAAAAAATAGACCACAAACGGTGAAACAAAATCGTCGTCAAGCGGCAATTGAGTTTTGGCAATAAACAAATCGACATAAATCGTATAAAATTCGATTCGACGTTATTTTTCCGCGCAATTTTAATATTGTTATTTACATGTCCGATTTTTTTTATTTTTTTTTTTCATTTTTTTAAATAGCTTACTACATTTGCCACTAACTCCTTAAGCCCCTTAGCCCCCCTCCCCCCACTAACCCATTGGATCGGCTCGTGGATGTCAATATATTTAAATTTCGATATTTCGTTCGTCTTCTGTCGGCGCGCGAATAACAAATACCGTCGGACGACACGACGTCTCGCGTCTCCCATAGTCCCCATCGCCCTCGTCCGCCTCCGGCCTTATCGACACCGAGTAAACGGTTATAATTTTCCCTTCGTATATGCTTTTAATATAAAATATTCTCCTTAGGAAAAAATATCTAATCTTGTCGGTGTCGTAATATGCCCGCCACATCGCCGGTATTATTATTGTTATTATTTTCGCGAAGTTTTTTTTTTTTTTTTTTTTTTTATTGTTATTTTCCTTCTTCATCCGGCCGAAAACCCCGACAAAAACCACAAAACTTTCTGTTTTCAAATATCAAAACCAATTGGTTTATTTTTTTTATTTTTTTCTATTTATATTCAATACATTTATAAATATTTTCCATTCCGATTCGATTTTTGTCTTATTCTATATTTGTATTGTATTCGATTTATTTTTAAAACAATTTTAGGTATTATGGTACTATCGTAAAAAGAAAAAAGAAATCCAAAATCTGTATTAACGATAAACTCGGATACACGGGAGCGTACTTCGACACGGCGTTATGTGGTCGCCGATAGGTTGGACACGGACAACGGTCAATCGTTTTTATTTTTATTATTTTTATTTCTTTCCAAAAGAAACCTAATTCTCGGTTAGATATTTTATTGGTGACCTTTCCGACGGGGAGGAGAGTACAAGTGTCCTTATATTGTCGAATACCAATTATTATTTTTCCTTCGGGGTCGCTTGGAGTACGACGACTAAGTGAGAGAAAAAAAGTCAATTTTTCTCGCGTTCTTTTTTTTTTTTTTTTTTTTTTTTTTTGTTTTAAAAAGTCGCCGACCGTCGACACACCGCACGGCTAATCATCAGCTTGTCTGTTATTCAAATAAGTACTGGAAAATTTAAGTCGACAAACTGTCTCATCCGCGTCGCATTACGTCCTACTAACGTCACCGTCGACTTACTACTCTTGATGTTTTTGTTGGCGCGTCTCTATATAAAAAAAATATATATATACTAGCTAACCCGGTCACGCTTGGCTCCGGCTCAGTTTACAACACGATAAATTAATATTTTCCTAAACACGGTTTGTATTGTTTTATACCCATTTAGATTAATATTTATTCAAATTCATAAATAAAAGGTTTCGGAGATTGACAATAGTTAAAGCGATTTCGGGCATTAGCAATGAAGCGCCAACCGACATACGATTTCCCATTATATATATATTATATTTATCACATATTCAAGTATAATAAGTTACATCGAAGTTCTTAATTGATAACATATGAGAATTACGTTTTATAAACGAGGCTATATTATTAAGAATTATAACCAATCGTTTTAAATACAATTAAGGGCTTTTCGGTGCACGATATTTTCAGTCAATCTGTCTTTGGGATTTTGCATAATCCGGGTGCGTTCGAATTACGTAGCAGAATAATCCGTGAACCAATTTTCTACATTCGACCGAAGATTGTGTTGTGGCACTTCTGGTATGTCTAGAGAATTTAAAAATTCAGTTGGATAATTTACGGCCTCGTTTTTATCGACAACACTGTCGATTGATTTAAAAGACATCGGGATTATCCGGCAACAATGGCTGTATCTGGAAGTTAATTTCGTCAACATCAACGTTTTTCGCCGCCAAAATCACACGTCCGCTGAGCAATTGTAATAATTATTTATTTCCAATAAACCGGTAATAATTTTCCGTTTTTGTAACCGGGAAATTTGTTTTTGAAGTGAAATTTTATATCTAAGGGTAGGTCGAGTAATCGAGTCCCTATACCGATATTGTGTGTTTCGTTTATCTCTGCCATACACCTAAGTTACCCGAATAGGAGTTTCATTTCAAACTTGCAACGCGAAGTTGTTTATTTTATTTATTTTTTTTTTTTTTTTTTGAACTTTTTAACATTTTTATTGTTAATTTCATGTTTCGCGAAAAAACAATATTTTTTCAAATACGTTTATGCATGTAGTCATATGAATAGGTATATATATATATACTGTACAAATATAATAATAATACATAATATAACATTATAATATTTACCCAGTACTCGGTTAATTATTTATAAACGTATAAAGTTTAAATATTAGAGGAGAAACGGGTAAATAATAATATATTACCGGTGAAATGTTATGTTACGCGCATTATTCTACTTTGTACGGAGGGGGGCAGGGCGAGCGCAGTAGCAGAATACCCGTATCTTCGAAACTTGAAATGCGCATAAATAATTAACTCTGTTTGTTAAAATGTTAAATATTATGTAATTACGTACACTAACAGAGCGAAACGTTTTCACAGAAATATTACGTTGTAAAACGAGAAGAAAAAAAAATGATTTTTATTATGATATTTGTGCTTTATTATTTTGTAAACGAAACGAGAGAGGGTGGATGCTCGATCGAAATTATTTCATTTTTTTTCCCCCCCCCCCTCGTCAATAAACGTAAACAGTGCGCATATCACTTTTAAGTTATCTGGTTAAGATAATCACGCGTTGAAAGTGTTTATCTAGATAAGATACACAAGATAAACATTTTTCATCTAGATACAACGCACAACACTGTCTACAAATTTGAACCAGTCCAGTGCGCTGAAACTGACCAGGGGGTGCTGAGGGCACATGGTCGAATGGCCATGCGCATTGGACCTCGCTTATGAGACTCACGGACATAAAGTTGAGTTGCTTATAAAACTCGAAATCGCTTAAAACGGCCCGGACGTATCGAAATATATTTTTTAAAAACTATCGGCTGTATATTGAAATATCGTAGATAAAGCCACCAGCAACAATGGAAGGGAGATTAATCAAAGTGACGAGAAAAAGTTGGCCGACAGAAAATACGTCTGTGGTCCCGCGGACTCTCCCTATTCTCCAAATCAGGCCCCATGTGATTTTTTTTTACTTTTCCCAAGACTGGAATTTGTGCTTAAAGGACAGCGGTTTTAAGACGTAGAGGAAATTAAAGCGGCCGCGGCAACAGAACTCGTAGGTTTAACTTTGGATCAGTTCCAAAGGACTTTTGAAAAATGGCAACGTAGAGCCGGGATCACTCGGCGTACCGTCCGGAGGAGATTATTTCGAATGAGATGTCTTTAAATAATGTCCAACTTCAATTTTATAATTATTATAAATAAAATCCCGGTACTCTTTGAACTGACCACGAGGTACACTACGTTTTTATCGATCGCGCCGTCATTGAATATCGCGACGGTACGGGTCGTCACGGTCTAAAATTACAATACGACGGTATATTATCGTTGATATTAAGTTCGCGATCGCCGTCGGGTAAAACGAAAAAAAATAAAACCAGAAGTAGTTATAATACAAGGTGTTTCAAAATGATTCATCCGATTACGAACTGATATAGTTCGGCAACGGTTAATCGCAGGTTAATGACCAATGTATTAATGGAAAGATTAGATAACTAAGTTTATTTTAAGTTATCTAGTTGTTAAATTTGGCACCGTAATCGTTAGTGACGTAACTTAATTAGTTGTTATCGAAATGTCGACCGAGCAACAAAAGGCGTTTTGTGTGCTCCGCTTTGAGAAGTGCGAGTCTGTTATTACCGTGTAGCGTGATTTTCGTCGAAAGTTTAACATTGAACCTCCAACAGCCCAGAGTATTCGAAGATGGCATAAAACCTTCCAAGAAACTGGTTGCTTATGTAAAGGGAAGTCATCAGGTAGACCAAGAACTTCGGATGAAAATGTTGAACAAATTCGAGAAAGTTTTGTAAGAAGTCCACCGAAATCAGTTCGTCAAGCATCCAGAGAACTTGCAATACCACCGACAACAGTTTGGCGTGTAAAGGTACGCAAATTTCTTAACGATCAGCTACCACAGAAATGGATCGGTCGCTGTAGTGCTAATGACGCTACATTTTGTCCATGGCCGTCCCGTTCGCCGGATCTTACAATATGTGATTTTTTTCTCTGGGGTTATATAAAAAGCATTGTTTATGTACCTCCCCTTCCAAAAGATCTTGACGAATTGAAAAGTCGCATTACAGACGCCATCAACTTGGTTACAGTCGACATGCTTCAACAGGTTTATGAGGAATTTGAATATCGCTTAGATGTGTGTCGTGCAAGTAAGGGGGGTCACATTGAACATTTATAAGCATTGTACCTAAAACTTAAAATAATCCATTAAAATGTAAAATTAATTCTAACATGATCAATCAAATTTTACAATAAATATGATTATTTGAAATCGGATGAATCATTTTGAAACACCCTGTATATTCTATCCCGATGCGAGTCGGCGGTGTGCGCGGGAGAGAGAGACATATTATTAAATCACCCTCCTCCCGACGTCATTTTTACTGGAGAATACAACAACGTTGTAAATTTATTTACTTTGGCAATTAATCTTGAAACATATTCAACTGTGTTCGGACCGAATTGCACGGGGGGGGGGGAATGGCTCGACAAAATCGAATAGAAGGGATTCTAAAACGATTTGTTCACGATTACATTATGAATGTACGGAGAGGTTGGGTTATCTTAAAAATCATCAACGATGGACGTGGTCCACGTGGAGAAGCCGAAACCCACTACTACGGACTGTGCCGGAACCGAATTCCACAGGGCAATTACTTTCGAGAAGAGTCTTTAGGGGGTGGGCCAATTCGGATGATATCGGCGATGGGTACAATTAACCGAACGATTGGTTTGTCAGGCAGAACAAAAAAAAAAAAAAAAAAATCATAAATAATTTCCGAGTATTTATTTATACGTAACTAAAAAATTAAATAAATGTTATTAAACGATAACAACGTCGAGAACCACTCGAAAACAGTCTGAATATTTCGAAAATTTCACATCGTCGAGAAATGCACTCGAGTGTGCAAATCGAATTTCGGAACAAATCCGGCGCGGAGTAAAATTATATATTCTCGTTAATCAAAGTTTTTTTTTTTTTTTTTTTTTCCCGTTATTAGCGAGTGTATTGGATATTTTCCGTAATAATCACCTCGATGCATGATCAAACAATATCCAAAACACTACCGGGAAACTCGTGTGGAATTTCGGATTGGAACGCAACTTATTCCGGTCGATAACTTGTACGTAGACAGGGAAAAAACACACATCGTTGTAAAACACCAACAGAATCTGAACTTTAAATCGCGAAAATGATTTAATTTTGAGCGAGTTTAATATTTAAACGTGTTCTGCGAAATAATTTACACGATCGCGGTCGGAGATTGCGTTGGTACTTGGTAGTAAACGTTCGGCGGTATTATTAAGTAGTACGTCATGGAAACGAACAAGAATTCGATTATCTCGGTTAATTATAAAGTACAATACCGATTTTAATTTAAAAAAATGTTCTAATTATCATTAAAATGGACGGTAAGGACATTAAAATCGCGGTATTATTCGTTTATTCGTCCGGTTTATACCGCGGGTCAGCGCTGATAAAAGATTTCGTTTCAATGATAACACGCAATCGGTTTTGGAAATCTTTTTCTTTTTTTATAGAAAAGTACGTTTTCCGCGAGAAATCTGCCGGCTTTTTTTTCGGCGAAAAGTTTCATAGAGTAGGGGCCGGTGCTTGTGACGGTATGCACAAGATTTAATTTGGATTTTTTAATTTTTATCTATCTCGTTAAGCACCGCCAATATGTTATTCCCACTCGTGTCCATTGTGATGTTGAAATTTGTACCACCGGTTCAGTGTGTTTTTTTTTTTTTTTTTTTTTTTTTTTTTTTTTCACTGCGGTTATTGGTTATCGTTGGTTTTATAGTATTAATGTGAATTCTCTAAGTATTTCGGAATAACGGGCTTAGGCGAGACGATATCAGTAAACGACGAGCCCGGTTCGCTTTATTAAATTGTTATTTATTTTCGTTTTCGTAACCGCGGATATTCGCCGCGGTTATTGAATATATTATATTACACCTACGTAAAATGATTTATTTCAACGTGTCGGTTTTTTTTTTTCCAAAAGTTTATTGTTTGGGCGTATGATTTCGACCGTAATATATTGTATAGTTTTATGGTAGGAAAAAAAAAACCTTCTACTTTCGAATATTAGAGAACAATTTAAAAACAAACTCCCCTCCCAAGTAGAAATTTCTATTTTCCCGGCGCAACACAATAGCGGAAACGTGTCAGAATTTTAATTTACACGGGGCCATTAATTAATTATATACCGCTGTATCGGGCGTAGAAAATAAAAAAAAAAAAAAAAAAAAAAAAAAAAAAACAGGAAAAGCTGATGATGGAATCGTATAATAATATTTTTAAGGACCGCCATTGGAAACTGCGGTGTTGCGGTTTTTTAAGCGAATTGAAAAAAAAATAACAAAATTAGCTCTTCTTACCAATGGGGGTAGATTGGCACTCGTTAAGTTACCCGAGTCGACCAAATGTGCTTATCTCTTTTAATATTATGGCTGACCAAATCGACACGGGAAAAAAATCGTACGACCGATAATACGCAATGGATTTTTTTTTTTTTTTTTTTTTGTCTTCGACACACGAATGGCTTTCACAGGCCAAGTGCTACACTTAACTTACCCCGCAGGTCATCGTTTATATTTGACGGCATTGCAATTTACAACATAATTATTATACGCATATTGTTATTTACAGTGGACACAGAATAATACATTTCGCTGCTTTCCTAAAAAAAAAACAAAACTAAGAGTATCTACACTACATACAGATACATCGGTACATGTATATGTCTTGTTTCTACTGAATATAGTTGACATAAGAATGTCGATGTCAATTTGGTATTAGATACGAGGATTAAACTGTAGGTAACTTTTTTAACACGTGTAAAAAATAAATAAGTTTCAAAGAGAGGAATTATTTATTTATTTTTCAAAGACAGCAATGATTTTTATTGAGTATACATTTTTCTAAATTTTTAAACGGAAGACGCGGTGACACTAATCGTTCAAAGATAGGATCGAGAGGCGGTAAATCGGATGGAAATGGAGGATAACAAAAACCGTTAATCGTAGCAAAACGGGAACATTGTTACTGAGCAGAGTTTTATAACAAGTATTGCACACGGTCATATTATGAGAATCTAAGTCTGGGTGTTTTTCGAGCAAAAAATCTACGGGTTTCCGGGGAACGTGCTTCATATCTTTCTCGAACCAGAGGCGATCGCAAACAGCGCAGGAAACACCGAATTTGTTTTGGATAAAACGAAAATTGAATTCGTTATCAGCTAGGGGAAATTAGTCAATACAGACATTTCGCGGCGGTTCGGTTATCGGAATGACGATTTTGAGCGTAAAATCTAGCGTAGTGGAAAATATACGAAGTAAGCTAGAAGAGTACTTGAGAAGAGGTGACCGTCATCTTGAGGACATCATTTTCTGATTGTTAGGTTTCATTAAAAAAATACTTCATTATTTAGGGTGTCCCTTATTTTTGAACACATATAAAACACACTCTAATTTTTTTTCTATTTAGTCTAAAACTATTGTAAATTAAATCACATCCCCTCCCCCCCTAAAACAAAGTTTATCGGTGCCGAATCTTCATCAAAGTTGAATACGTACGAACGAAAGGCTATCCATTCTTGGGCACTTGCAAATGTCTTTTGACCATCACTTTTGTGACTATTATTATAACGAATCATTACGATAAATGAACAACTAATTAATCGTTATTTATTTATTTTCTATGTTATAATTTACCTTTGAATATCGGCCGCCCTGTATAATGTTGTACAGCCGAAAACATGGTTCGTTTTGTTTGTGTGACGAAAAAATCAAAAAAAAAAAAAACCCCCCCGAAAAAACGGGCACAACCTTTGAAACCGTTTGGCGCGGTGCGATCAATACCGTATACGGCGGGGGCTCAATTGGATGTGATTGGGAGTACTTATTGCCGCGGAGCGTACGCGCGCACCGGCGGCAGCAGACGATCGCGGGACACGGACGGACATAAATTTAATTGCGACCGTACGGCGGATACGGTTTAAATCCTAAAATATCCATCATGGAAAAACCGCGCAAAAAGCCAACGCGGGCGATACTCGAATAATAATAATAATAATCTAACGCGTTTACATTGTGCCCCGCTGTGTTAAATCGTAATGCGGTGTAATAAAGACGGGAGCGCGTCGATGAAATATGAACGTCGTAATTTACAACGGCTAGCAACGATTATAAATAACGATCGCCGGAATTATATGTATATACATATACGAGACATCCAGTAGTATAAATCAGTTCGGTAGGTAAACCCGGGAGCGTATCGTTTAAAATATTATAAACGATTGACATTTACGAGCTGGAGACTATTTGTTTTTTTATTTTTTATTTTCACCGCGCGTCATTTTAACGGGTCCTGTTTGATAAATAATAAATCGGTCGGCAGACGGGTTGTACAAAACGGATACGGTATAGATTTCGTCTTTTCGGCATGTCAATTGTTGCCCACCCGACGACGTACGATGGGTACGTCGGCGGTTTAACAATACAGACTCGGTCAACTCCAAGTTGAAGGGACCGGCGAAAAAGTTCGAGTTCGAGTACGAGTAATCCGAAATACCGAAAATAAAAAAAAAAAATTGTATGTACGCGTTCACTATTTATGTATGCGTACGTATAATTTTACAAATGTATAAACGAAAATCGGAAACAGAAAATTATTTAAAAAAAAAAAAGTGTTTATTTTCGTTTGAGCCATTGCTGTTGATCGCAGCATTTGCGTTTTTATAATTACGAGGTGTGACAATAAAATAACGAGACTCTTTGAATATAACCTAAACTATTAACATTATCTATAAAACGATTATTGAAATATGATTAGAAAACACTTATCTAAAAGTACTATGAACACTGATGGCATCGATTCATTTTCTTATACGTTAGTAGCCTTGTTATTAGTGCGAGTTCGACTATACTGCCGAAAAATGTTAGATATAAAAATCGAACAACATGTGTTAACATTAAATTTCTTGTTAAATTAAAAAAAACTGCCGCGGAATCGTTTCGTATGTTATGTGAAGTTTATGGTGAAGAATGTTTATCAAGAGCTCGTGTTTTTGAATGGCACAAACGGTGGTTTTGTAGTGGAAGGGAGGACGTCGAAGACGATGATCGTTCTGGACGTCCTACCACGTCTTCAACAAACGAAAAAATCGACAAAATTAATTAATCAATATTATTATAAAGAGGTATTAATTAAATTAAGAGAACGTGTCAGAAAGAAGCGACCAGATCTATGGAAAAATGGCTGGGTTCTTCACCAAGACAATGCTCCAGCTCACAGTGCATTTTCAATTCAACGTTTTTTAACTGAAAAAAAAATTTCTGTACTTCAACATCCCCCGTACTCGCCAGACCTTGCTCCTTGTGACTTCTTCTTATTTCCTTCTTATTTCTTTTCCCATTTTCAAACAGTTGATGACGTAAAAATGAAAACGGCAGAACTTCTAAAAGGGCTGAATGAAAGCAATTGGCAACACTGTTTTCAAGAATGGCAGCGACGTATGCAACAGTGTATTGATGCTGAGGGAAGGTACTTTGAAGGTGATAATCATTAAATTATAACATTTTTAAAATAAACAACTTTTATTCAAAAATTCTCGTTATTTTATTGTCACACCTCGTAAAGCTTCAGTTAAAGTTCACATCACTGACCCTTTGGTTTGTTTTCGACGAATCGCCTAAACGCGTTATAATGCATCTGTGCTTGTGCAATCGTCGGGATGGGTGGGGTTCAGTGAATTTTTGTTCATCTTCTTCATCCGACGATTGAGTACTCGTTTACAGTGGTTACAGATGACAAAATGTCCTGAATCTGATAAATACCCGGACACTCGCAAGTGGTTGTCCATATGTTGACATAGTCAACGGAAATCATACGTAAACCTTGACTCACATCGTCCCAATTATTTATTGTAACCGTTTGTACTGTAATTTTGTTCATAGCCCCTCCCCCCTATTTTCTACATTTCCGCTTAAAAAGCCAGCGCTACGGATACAATTCGCAACGGTTTGCGGTGTTACGTGGTCCCGGTCATTTTCGGACATTGGAAAATATTTTTCAATTAGTCCACCGTCTGTAGCGGGTTATTGTTCAAACAGGCTACGGCGGTGGCGCTTGAAATGTGCATACACCAGGGAAATATAATAATTTTAGAAAAAAAATCGGAACCGCGACTTATATTCGCGTAAATATTCGAGTTAAACAAGATTTGTTTAGCATTGTATTAATAGGAATAATAGTTTGGGGTATCGACGATTTCGAGTTGAAGATGTTCGAGAGTTTACCACGTTCGACTGTATTATTTGTTCGCAATACGAATTTATGTGTTCTTTTCGACCATTGTTGTTTGATCGTCGTTATAAAATTCAATACAAAAAAAAAAACGACATAAACGACGTCGTCGAATGATCATGACGATTTTTGGGCCATTTGGCCGACAAAATCGGTTTACAAGATGAAAAAAAAACAACGCAAGAAAACATTTGTAGTGCCGACACACCGTGTCACGATCAGTGTTGAGGGTGTTGAGACGTAGATAAGCAAAAAGATAAAAGATAATTTTTCCAAATTCGTCTAGATACGGATAAAGATAACGTCAAATACTTAATTTTTTTAATTGTCTATTAACGAGAACGCTATAGCAGGAGGATCAAAACGTAAACGGTTAAAATAATTCTGTAAATGCATGTGTGTATATATCATGCGGTAGTAGCGTTGAACTTCTGGACTAAAAGTAAAACTGTACTGTTAGGCGTTTAATATTTTCCACTATAAGTAAAACATTTACGTTTTTATTTTTTATAGGTGTAATTTATCTAGATAATTATCTAAACAAAAAAAAAAAAAAAGAAATTATTTTTTATCTTCGAAATTCTTCGAACGGATTCCAAAAGAGTCATCAAAATAAGATAAAGAGATTGAAAAAAAAAATTCTATCCAGATGAATTGTCTAGATAGATTTATCACTCAACACCGGTCACGGTAATTTGTTACGAGTTTACGATAGATTTAGTCCCCCTAATTTCGATAAATTACGTTGAAATGTTTTATTGTGTTCGTTTACGAGCACCGGTGGTGTATTTATGTGAGGAGATGTGGTCGATATATCACTTCCCAGAGCCCAAATTTTTTTTTTTTTTTTCATTTTTAATCAATTGACATTTATTTCAATCTCTCGAACCGTTGTCGTGTTCGTATTCAGCGTGTTATCAGTAGTAAAACCGGGTCTTGTATTGTTTGCGGTTATAAATGTAACCGTTGAAAATTATTATTATTATATTTTTTTTTTTTCAATTTAGAATAGGCAAAACGGTTTGGCAATGCCAATAAACATCTGTCACTATGTTCAAGTCGATACGGGAAAAGTATTGAACGAAATGACAGGAAAAAACGCCGCAGAACGGGGTATTATTTTATAACACAGAGCGTTAACGAAATCGTATAAAAAATAATTTGATAATAAAAAAAAAAAAAAAAAAAAAACGAAAACGATAGGGGTAACCAAAATAAGTTTGTTTCGCGGTGTAGATAATTGTTTGCCGATATATCGCCGCCTCCGAAGGAAATCGTAAATACGGCACTGACGGGCGTTGGCGTACGCAATATTGAGATATTAATCGCAATAGTGTTTCTCAATTTTAACGGCACACAGATCGGAGATAAGAAAAAATACATAAATAAATACAAGGGAGAAAATTGGACAGCTACGTGGAAAAAAGGATAATATTTCAATAGTACGAAAAATAAACTGACATAGCCAGTATTTTGTAGCTAAAAAGTAGACTAAAATTATGAGCGCGTAAAAGATTATATATTATTGAAAATTCGTTTGTAAATTTACACTTGCAGTCGAAGAAAGATAAAGATTCTAGAAATGTTATCTTTCTTCCACGCACAGTCGCACTAGTCCGTTGAATACCGGTAATTTTACCAATAAATTTTAGGACAGTTTTTAGATTTGTAAATACAGAAGTGATGTTATGGCTATAACAACATTCGACTATATGCAAAACCTTACCAGTTCATGAAATGTTCTACCCACGCAAGTTATGGTTTTACGTATGCAATATTCCTGATATTGGAAATCAGAGATCTGTATTTTACACATACACTGATGGAACCGCCAAAAGGGGTCCAAATAGGAATCACACGGTGATTCGGTCACTTTTTTTCTATGACGATGAATAACATGATTTCCCGTCATCCACCGATATTTCCCAGTACGCGGGCCCAGTTTCGTGCCCAGTGACCGAAGTTTTTCAGTAAGAAAACGAACAGTACGTAGGTTTGATCGAACCTATGAACTTAGTCAGTATAAAGACTTCATCAAGACAGCCAAAAAGTTCTTACCATTTTATGAAGTAAAGTACGTAAAAAACGAAAATATACTAAACTTTCATGAATGGTGGCCAAAGTATTTTTTTTAAAAAAAAACAACAAAAAAATATAGAAAAAAAAGGGTGAAAAGTTCAGCATAAGCTAGTACAGGCACTTAGTATACAAAAGTCAATTGAAAGGTTATGTGCTTGCTTATTTCTATATTGCTGGTCTTCAAAGCGTATATTTTAAACTGAATAAAGGAAAAGAAGACATGCTGTTTTTGAAAGACAAGGTTTATAAAGATAAAGTTGCAGTCAACCACAAAAAGGTTCAGGGCATATCAAAAGTTACACAAGAATACCTAGGATCCTATGACGAAATCTTAAACATGCCAACATCGAATAAAGTGGTGATTCTGGAAATTAAGGATTAAAGATTAAAATGTATATTATTTAAACCAAACTAAAAACAGTATTTTATAACTAATAGTGTGGCCCTTACGTATAGGAAAAGTAAAAAAAGTTCGATATTTTTGATTTCTCACTCCCAATTTTGTTCATTATCATAAGAAAGTAATTTCGGTGAAGTTTGGTAATGATTACATCATCCCTTCAGGTGCCCCTGAGGGGTTAAAAATTGAACAAAGAGGGTGGTTTTTCTGTGTTTTTAATTTTATTTTAATACTAAGCAGCTTACAAAAATTATTGCCTATAAAAAGTTTTAGAACAGCATACGATAATTAAATTACTTCCGTGTCGGTATTTCTTATTCGTCCGTTTGTTTGTTCGCGATGACTAAGGCTCGGGAATTGAATGCTCTTAAAAAAATACAAAATATGCATGCACTTATGCGCTTAAAAAAAAATTAATTATACTCAAAATTATAAAAAAAAAAACGATAAAATAAATACATATAGGTATTAGTAAATTTTGATTTTTATTATACACAATCTCTCAAAATAATATATACATTTTTTTTTTACTAGCAAATTTTGAAATTTTTACTATCGCGAATCATCAAATATGCTCAACAAATAATGGTAAATTTAAGTTATTACATAAAATAGTTTTGAAATTATAAAATCATTGAATATGCAATAATGTGCACCGCGAACTTCTTGCATTGTTGTAAAATTAATTTCCAGCTTGCTTGGCGATAAACCGAATAGACCACCAAACGCAACAACTTTTGAGTCCTAGTGATGACGTTCACTAGAAATAGACACTACACACAACAAATTCCATCTCTACGCCACAATAATACTTTTACACACCGGATAATAGCAATAATAATAATTTATATGAATAATACGGTGATGATGATGATGATGGAAAAAAAAAAATCTATATATATATATAAATAAAAATCAACGGCGCAGCAAAAATATCATACATCAACCGTATCTGAAAATTTTAATCCAAAACTCTACGTAAAATTTCTAAAGCCTCATTTTACGTGTCAAATCACACTCTTCACACTGACCTTAAAATACCATACGTTTCTGAAATAGCCGAAAACCACTACAAACGATTTACGAACGACAGTCGGTTAGCTTAACAAAAAAATCCCTTGATCTGCGAATTATCTTCCGTCACTATCCCGGGCAATCCAGTCAAAAATCTTAAAAGGCAGTGGCGTCGTGACCGGCTATCCTAACTAACTAATGTTGCAGTACCTCCACCGGGCCTCTGCTATCAATGGCATATCTTATTTATTTTGTTAAATTTCATCGGTTGTTCTCATTGTGTAACAGATTGAATAAGAGCTATTTAAAATTTAAAAAAATAAATCAATTGTCGCATGTATGCGGGTTAGATTAGGTCAATTGAGAACGACTCGACCGATTTGGCTGATTTTTTTTTTTTTTTTTTTTTTCATGTTGTGTTCGTAATTGTCTGAGCAATGTTTGTATGAAAGTAAACTATTGGGAAATTCGAAAATTAGAAGCCCTTTTTTTTTTTTGAAAAACATTTGATGATTTACCATGGAAACCAAATATAGTATAAAATAATAATACAAAATAAAACGGCGAGTTCGGTGACCAAAGCGTACATCGGCTAAATCGGCAAGCCTCCTCGACAAAATATACAAATAATGCTACAGTCTCTTAGTTTAAACTGTCGAAATAAAGTGCAGCGATTTCAGTCCGGTCGACACACATGTACACCGGACAATCCACGGCGTTCGAGAATTTAGACGGCTCCGATTTTCCGAAAAATTACGCTTTTCATTGGCCATAAACAAGGCACAGAGCCAAACATTAAACGTTGCAGGTTTTCACCTAACTGTCCAATATTTTTCCCATGGTCAATTGTACGTGGCTCCGTCACGTGTTTTATGCAGACGAAATCTATCCGTGCTGGCCCCAGAAGGTATAACGCCGGTGTATCCAGAAACATCTAATGCGTTTAGGTCAATTGAAACTTATTTTTTTTTTAAATTTTTATTACAGAATGGTTACACAATCTATACACAAAAGCATAAAACGAATAATGTACTATAATAAATTTAGAAACATGAATGGGGTGAGGGAAGAAACCATCCAGTGCTCGCGCTTCCTTTTGCTTGATATATTTACATATTTTTTTATCAAGTTGCAGTTAATTAATTAAAATAGAATAGAGGTAAGCAGCTATCTTTTCAATTAAATCTCAAATGTTTATTGCTGTCTAACGATTAACTGTGCGCGTTCAAAGTAAACCAGTCGTGTGCATTGTGCGATTTTCAAGATGAATAACATCCACGAACAACGTATTAATATTAAATTTTGTGTTAAACTTTGTAAATCATTTACCGAGACTCATAAAATATTGCGAAAATGCTTATGGCGATCAGTGTTTGCGACGTACTCGGTGTTACGACTGGTTTAAACGTTTTAAAGACGGTCGGGAATCGGTTGATGACAAAAAAAGCTCGTCAGGTCAGATCAAACGTCAAATCCTGCTAACGGTTTTTTTTCGACAACCTGGGAGGTTAGGTTAATTATATATATTTTTTTTTTTTCGTTATTTATTAAGAAGATCTCTGCACCGGTTTCTTTTTAGTCGCCGTGGTGGATTTCCAGGGATCGTGTGAGTGGCTAGACCGGATATTAGTGGGTTAGGACGAGAAGGCAATTTGTTGAAGAAACGTTTATAGTACGTTTTAGCTTCTTCGTGAATGGTTTTAATTTTAAAATCAGAATGGAGAGTAAAATGGGGCAATGGTGACGGAGCGCAGTATTTTGTTTTGAACGGTTTGTATTTTGTTAAGGTTGGATTTTTTGGCATTGCCCCAAAAGTTGTAGTCCATATGTCCGCATAGGCTTAATTAAGGAGTTTAGTAAATTACGAGTTTTATATTTAATTTAATGTGTTTTTTTTTTTTTGATAATAATGTTTTCAGCAACCGGACACGCGCATTTATAGCGAGTTTTTTCCCCTTGCGTGTTGCGCCCAGGCGAGTCGCCGATCGACGGTTGGCCCCTAGATACTTAACCGATTGAGATGAAGGGATAGTTATGTTAGCTAATGAAAATTGAAACTGAATATTTAAAATTTATATGGAATTCAAAAAAAAAAAATATATTCAATTAGATTCAGAGAGAATAAAAAGAACATGTGGTTCCGGTGCGGCCGGAGTACGCCCTCTCCCGGAGTTTTTCGTACGGCTCTCCGGGGTTTTGTCGCCCAGTATCGTTTGCATTTTAACCAGCTGCTCCGTAATAATAACGATAATTAGTAAATATATATTAAAAAAAAAAAAAAAAAATGTTAAAACAATATAAACGAACACGCGCATTTCGTCTCCCGGATAATGCTAATAAGCCGAATAGACCCGACTCGAACAACACGAAAAATAACTGTTTGTTCAAATATTCTCGCGTTAATGAAATTAAAAAAAAAAAAAAATGGTGTTTTTTTTTTTTTGTCGGACGGCAACAAGCACACGGTCCGTTTTTTTTTCTCGCGCGATAATAATAAAAATAATCTACTGGAATTTAATTCGTATTTATCGGGACGACGAACCGTACGTACAACGGCATAAAACCAACCCAACCGAACCTATCGGCGGAAATATTTTCGATTTTTCGGCCGAGCGTTCCCCCCTAGCGATGGGCAAAACCGCCATCGGCGATTTTGTTAAATACATCGTCGATTAGTCTTGGATATATCGACAAAAGACATTTTATTTCAATGTTTTAATACATTTTTGTATTAGTGTTTTTTTTTTTTTTTTTTAGTTATTTGTAGACAAATTTTCTAAATTTATATATTTATACTGTTCGAGCCGGAAATGGGCAGGTGATTTGCTCGCGCTGTTCTTATCGTCTGTCCGCAGTGAACGTTTATTTTCTAAAACGAGATTTACTTTGAATAAACAAAGAAATCGGTTAACATCTAAACAAACTTCTATTTTTACGACCCTTATAGATGATACATGTGAATATAATATATTTCAATTTTTTTTTTTTTTTTCAAAAATAAAAACGTTTGTAAACTCGACCCACCAGGGCTTATAATAATGGGTGTCATTTTTTCGTTTTTTTTTTTTTTTTCCTGATCATTTACGCGATGAAAATATTTTCAACGGTTTAGAAAAAACATCGATGTTTAAAAATTCGACGTGTCGATACATCGAATCGTCGATGTTCAAAAAAATGTTGTCCCATCACCATAGTATGCTCATCCCGGGACCCGTGTGAATACGATATTTGCAGAATCATGACGACCGCGACAAACCGTATGATTATCGCGTACGACTATAATCACTGTTATTACTCGTAACTAATAATAATTATTATATTATCGCACGCGACGGCCGTCGGTTTACCCGTTCAGTTTGCGAAATCCGTCGAATTATCGTGACGCCCCGGTGCCGACCGCCGCACAGCCAGCCGAATGCCGGCAATCGGAAAACGGTAACCCGTGCCAATTATACTGACCCCGCGGTTGATAGAATAATATTTCCGACTGGTTCTATCGTTTCATATTATTATAATTATTTGTGCGATTGTTGTGCTTACCGCACTGCGTTGTAATTGAACAGCCGAGTGGAAAAATTTAGAATAATATTCCTTAACGCCTAACATTCGGAAAAATTTTAAAAAAAAACCGTTTAAGTTTTATTCGAATAAAATCTTGTCCGTACAACATACGTGCATAACCTTTAACCTCCAAATATATTAGATCACAATAATCCCTAATTTTTTTTTTTTTTTTTTGAGCTGGAATATTATACTTTTTCCACTCACTGTAATATACAGGCGTTTAAAATAATATTTAATACTCAATTTTTTTTTTTTTTTTTATAAAGTATATTGTATTTATTAACGGATTTACGATATACGAAGTGTGATCAAAGATTTTTAACGACAATTTGAGCGTTGGTTTGAAATCGATAACAATATTTATTTTAATTTTATGGCATTTTTACGAAAACATGTTTCAGTCTGCGGCGATTTTCATAATGGAAGCAATAGAAGAACAACGCTTGTGATTTTGTTTTAAATCAGAGGAAAAGTTCTAGTGAAACTTTCGAACTTTTGCAGCAAGCTTTTGGAGATGATTTTCTGTCTCGGACAACGTGTTTTGAGTGGGTTAAACGGTTTAAGGAAGGTAGAACATCCGTTAAGGATAACGAACGTCCTGGTAGACTCTCGGCCAGTAAAACAAATGAAACGGTCGCTCGTGTTCGTGAAATTATTCAAAATAATCGTCGATTTTTTAGCAGAGAAGTTGCAGTAGACGTCGGAATATCTTATGGTCCTTGCCAAGAAATATTAACCGACGAATTGGGCATGAGCCGAATCGCAGCCAAATTTGTTCCCCGTCTCTTAACCGATGGACAAAAACAAAATCGAAAGACCATCTCTCAAGAACTTTTTGAAAGAGCAGAAACTGATTTAGAATTTTTTTTAAATATTATAACAGGTGATGGAACTTGGATTTACGGGTATGATGTGGAAACCAAGCGTAAATCATCACAGTGAAAGTCAGCAAATTCTCCTAGACCAAAAAAAGCAAGGCGTGTGAGATCAAACGTAAAAGCCATGTTAATCACATTTTTCGATTTTCGTGGTATAGTTCATCGTGAATGGGTGCTCAAGGACAAACATCATTTTTATTTAGAAGTCATGAAAAAATTACGGGAAAATGTTAGGAAAAAAAATGCCAGAAAGTTGGAAAAGTGGATGTTGCATCACGATAACGCCCGGGGCCCACAGCTCATTGCTCATTCGTCAGTTCTTAGCGAAAAATCACTCTCCAGTAGTTCCACAACCACAATATTCACTCGACCTAGCCCCGTGTGACTTTTTTTTTTATTTCCGAAGTTAAAATCTACGCTCAATGGACGTCGTTTTCAAACAATTGATGACATTAAACGAAATACGGAAATCGATCTTAAGGACATTACAATTAGTGCCTTCCACGAATGTTTTCAAAAGTGAAGAAGAAGATGGCAGCGGTAAATTGCTTCGCAGGGACATTGTTTTGAAGGCGATAATGTGTATTTAGAATAATACAATTTTATTTGGAAAATACGGGTGTTTTTTTTTTATAAAACCTCGTATACCTACGTTTTAGCTCGGCGGATAAAGTGCTAAAAAAACGTAATTTGTTTGTTAAAAAGTCATAACGACATTACATGTATTGTACATGCTTGTCGGAATTACATTTGTCCGCGACCTTTCGGGGCCGTCGAAGCCGTGACTCCTGTCATCTCCCAGACCTCTTCGGTTTTCCTACAAACCCAACAGTTGCCATACACTGAACCGCCTACAATTCACAGTGTTTTTTTTTTTCTTTTTCTTCAAATGACATGAGCTTTTATTTTTTTTTTTAACAATGCGATATAAAATGTAGTTTAGGGTAAGGTATGTGTACGTATACTAAACGAAAATATGGTATCAAAACAAAATGTAACAAAATGACATCGAAACCGACATACTACGCACTATGGATGGTCCACTGTTGTAAAGGGAAGTTGGTTTACTCATTTTGTAACTACAAAATAAACTACATTATTTAAACAAATTTAAAATAAAACGATAAAAATAAATTTAAACACAATTTATTTTCATAAAACCAAAAAAAAAAGAAATCGAAAATAAGAGGAAATGTTATTGCGTAAATATTACCGGTTTTCTAGTCTTGAAAAAACAACAAAGAAAATTTTAAAATTGCCTCCCTCCATCTAGGCAAAATTCACTAGAAGAAACCGATCATCAATCGATTTGTAATCGAAAAGTTGTTCACAGACATAGAAATAAATGACACAAGACGGTCAGAATCTAAAAAAAGATTATCTTCATTTTCTTCGTTTTTTACTGACTTCATCATTAGTCTCAGCCCGTTGTTAAATAACAACATGGGCGTTTATACGAATTTGCTGTAAAAATTGAAGTTTATAATATAAAAAACTGCATTGTTGTTAATTCTTCCTGTGTTATTTTAACACACCGCGGATATTCATTATTAATTTCGTTTTCATCACTATCCCCACGGTACCAATGTGTTTTTATTAAAAATTATAATGTTTATAGGCATCCGGGTAGTTCTCGTCAACTTTGAACGCGGAGAAATAAAAATAAAAACCCATTTTATTTTTGTTTAACAACCGGTAATTTTCTTCTTCTTTTTTTTTTTTTTTTTTTTTTTTTTTAATATACAAGAAAAAATAACTGGAATAACCGTAATTTTGCGTTTATCGGCAAACACGTTTTTATTAACATGACGTCAACGTCCCACGACCTTTGTGTAAGAAGTAATTTTTTCGTTATCACCTATAAATATGATGATCGTGCGAACATTCGCGTGGGTATTGTTATTATATAATGTACTACCGCAGTGATTAATTTTACGGAGTGTGACAACTTCATTTGCAGTAAATCGTAAAACGAAAGGGGGGTGGGGAAAAAAAAAAAAAGTCTATTCCATTCAATATTATTCTTGAAAATGATAAACACCGGCGCAAGAGTTCCTATTATTTGACTTGATAATTGTCGTTATTACCAAACCCGGTACACCGGGAAAGACAATAATAATGTACCTAATTAAATTTATCGATTATTTAGATAATATTATACAGGATGTTTGTAATGGTCTAATAATAATATTGTTACTCTGTAGGGCCGGCACTTACCAGCCAAACACAACGGACACGGGGGGACCGTCAATTGACGACAAATATTCGCCAAACGAAATGAAAACGCTAAAAACGATAATTAATAAGGAAAATAATCTATTTATCGAGACATAAAATAATTGTAATTAGTAATTTTGATAATATTTTGTTATACGTATTGTTTACGCTCTTCTCTACATTTACCGTTGTTTTATCATTAAAAACGATTCTTATTCGTCTCCGTCTGTCAGGAAATAGGATTATTTTTGCGTCTAAGTCACTCGTCTGTTAGGCCGTTAGTTCGGAAACATTTAGTGAATTCAACAATATATCCTCCACTCCCCCCCACCCGAGGTGTTAATTTTCAATGCAGTTATTTTTTTTTTTTGGTTTTTTAACTATATTTTTGTAACGAGATCGAAATAGATTTCGTCGAACGAAAATATCGTCAAAGACCTACAAGACGGTCACCGTTCGACATTTGTGATTTTTTTTTTTTAGTTTTTTCATAGACTAAACCATGCGTGACGAACCGTTCTTCGGTTATAGTGGCAAATTTTTTTCAATCGAAATTTTGAAAATTGTTCACGTGCCCGAAAAAAAAAAAAACTATTCTCCAAAGATAAAAATAAAGTTACAGATATATTATATATATATTATTAAGTACTCGTTGGTTTTTATTTTATAAATTATTTATTATATAAAATACATATATATATATATATGTTATGTTTTGTATTTTATGTATTAAAAATGATAATGATTTTTTAGTGAAACACAAGCCGCGCCGGTTTCGTCTGTCAAAGCGTTTTTTTTTTTTCTTTCCATTGTGATTATAACAATACGTTATGGAGAATAAACGAAGTCGACGAACAAAATTATTATTAAAACGTATACAATTTGTATTATCGGATTACTTATGACTAAAATAAAAACCATTAAATTCTCGAATTTTTTGATTCGCGTGCCAAAGATTCGCCACGCCGGGCTAATACCGTGAAAAAAAAAACAAAAATTATAATAAACTCCCATAGTCGTATTTTTTGTCGCCGAAATTCTATAGACGTCCATAAGCCGTCGCTGAAATCAACGACCCACCCTTCCCTCTCGCCACACTTTTGTGCCGGTAAGGGATTGGTATTCATTTTTGTGATTATAAAAAAAACAATGCCATTTTCGCGTTTTGGCACTTCTCGACTGGATCACACCCATGAACAAATTACGGAACTCCCACATTTCGGTTATTGGCCGTAATGAATTTGGCTCGTATTTCAGACCCGACGAGACCTATCGGTCTTCTTACTCTACGATGAGTGGTTTTTTTTTAATATTTTTTAAATTTAATTCCTCCGCAGTCTATTAAAAACTTGTCTACTAGAAATCTCGCCCCTTGTAGTTTCATTAATAACGGGCAAAAAACCCGGGAATATTTTACGAAAACGACGCGCAATTGGAAACGATTTTGTTTTTTGCTGTTGATGTAATTCAACGGTAAAATACAATCGTAGACCCTTGGCATTTTCACGCGAACACTTACATTGGCCGTTATACTCTCGTGATATAATTTTCGAAACGTCCTGGCATTTTTCGAATATTTGTTTTAATTTTTATTTGGATTATTTGTGTGGATAATATTTGTTCGCCCTTCTCGGCAAAATTCGAATAAAAAAAAAAATGTTACATATTAAAAATATCGAATGTTTTGTTTTCTATACGAGTTTGATGTAAAAATGTCGGCTGAAATCATAAAAAAAAAAAAAAAAAAAAAAAACGCTATTTCCGGCATTAAGCGGACGACACAATGGTTCGGCTCGAAAAAACGCTCGAATAAAATTTAAAACGCGAAACGTACACGAACAATCGTAATTAGTTGTGTAATTACAAATTCATTGGATTTTATTTCGTATTATTATTGTTTATTAATATTTTATTATTATTATTATACATTATTCAGATTTAAATCGAACGAAACGTTTTTAACCGGACTCCGTTTGGAATGATTTATCGTTGCTAATAGATTTGAATTAAATTCCTCACTGCGCCCTGCCTTGCCGATTTCCCGGCCGGGGGAGGCCCGCCAACAGTAATTTCGTTTGTTTTATTGTCGGCGACCTTTAAAACGTTTGATTCGAAATGCAAAACGAGCACAGGCCAAATGTGTCAGTTTCGTTTTATCGAATGGCTATTGTTACGCCGCCATAATGGCATTAACATACAAATTACAAGCTTCGGATAACATAAATTATCGCCGAACATTAAAATTAATTATTCTTTAAAACTAACCGTTTTTTTTTTTTTTTTCGTAACAGACGCGATTTTATATTTTACTTTTCTCGAAATCGTATTTTGATTAGTGCCGGTTTCGTACCACGGAACGCGAAGTTATAATACGAGTAATTAAAGTAATTTATTTATTAAATACTTTCCGCTATTAATTATTTGACCTTTAATCTTGGAGAACCCCTTGGCGGCATCATTTGTTTTAAACTTTTTACTTCTCCCACCCCGAACAATAGACATCGCACTATCATTCAATTATAAAAATTCGTTTTCGAAATGCATTAAAAAAAAACCCCCCGTGGAATATTCTCTCAAACATCGCAGATGCTATTATATTTAATTTAACAATATTTATTAAACAACAACGTAAGTTTTCGGATTTTAGTAAATTTCTGGTTTTTTTGTTTTTTTTTTTTTTAGCATCTGCACAGAAAATGCATCAAAGAGGAAATATTTTCATTCTTTCTCACTCACATTCTCTCTCTGAGCCGCAAAGCGAATTGTCAATATTACGCACGTCGTTATTCTTTTTATAAACATATTTGTATGGTTGTGAAAATTCTCAAAAAGTTTCATGTATAAAACCTTTTTTTTTTCGAGAGAGATAATTGACGTTAAACTTTGGACGTGTTTCTTTTGTGACGTTCCGACGCCCTTAAAGTTGCCGAAATTTAAAAAAAAAATAATAATAACGAGAAGACGATTCAAACGACCGTGGGTAATTTCAATTGGCGTGCTACACTACCACGAATCATTTTTGTCATTGTCTCTTCATTAAAACCTATAACCTTTTTTTTTTTTTTTTTACCTTTAAAGCTCGTATAATTTTGGACGCGTGAATACAATACGTCATATTCTTTTTCTAAAAAAAGTACATTCCAATTATATTGGTATTACGTTAGATCGTATAAGTATTTTAATTTAAACAACGAAGCAAATTTTTTATTTTTTTTTTTTCTCGAAATTCACCGACAACAATCGATTAACAGATAAAAAAAAAGAATTACATACTTTTAAAATAATTTTACAAAAATATCATTTTCAACGTTGATATTATTTTGTATAACGCGTGAAACGCCAAACTGACAAAGGAAACCCGGATTATTACGCGATCCGGATATTTAAAATGTATATGGTTTTTATTTTTTTTTTTTTTTTTCATTTCCATTAAATTTTTTTTTATTATATTTTGCTAATATTTTCTTCCGGAGAAGGGGAGACCTCGATCGTTGCACGTGAGGCATATTTGTACGCACTACAAACCGACAATATTACCCGACCACGTGAATTTAAAGCAGATACTCTGTGGTATTTTGTTTTTTTTTTTTTTTTGTATGTGTGTGTGTGTGTTGCACAAAGTTCCGTTTAAAAAATATCAAGTAAAATTATATCGCGGTCGTCGCAATTTCTTCAGTCCACGGGTGTTTAGTTTACCCAACAAAAACAATTCGTTAGAAGAATTCCTCCGCGCAATCTGAGATTTATCTCGGATAAACATCAAAATTTTCATCCGGATAAGATAAATGGTAAAAAAAAAAAAAAAAAACCGTCTAGATAAGTCTCGATTGGAAAATTATGAAATTATAAAAACGTTCCGATAACGAGAAATAATCGTTATAATTAAAACGACCAACACTGTAGAGGTAATGGTTTGGCTGAGCTACGTTGACCTCGGGTCCGTATGACTCCGGCGAGTTCACCGCCAACCCCAACCGCATTGCCGAGTTGTCAAAAAATCGTTTACTTTATATTTATAAAAAACTTTTTTTTTAATTTCATTCGACACTTCCGCGTCATACGCGCGGTCTTATCGGCGAAACGCAATCCCGGCGGTTCACATCGAAACCGCATTTTCTCCTCTGTAAATATTTTTTTTTTTTTTATTGGATATTAAATTCGCGGTGAATTTAATAATGTCCGGGCCGCCGTAGTCCATACCAGGGGGTTTTAGAATCCGCGCAAAGTGATTTTTTCTCCCCGGTCATACCTACACACGCACGGGCACTCGTGATACCGATCGCAAACTCGTCTAAAGTATTTTCGTCTTTGGAATATCGAATATACACGCGCGGTTCTAATTGATCCGTTCAATTTTTTTTTTTTTTTTTTTTGGCCCTTATTTGTTTCGGCGCGGTTGTGACCACTAACGAAAAATTTCGATTTTTGTTCATGCCAGCACAGTCAGATATCGATCGTTCGACGTTTCAGTTGTAATTCGAATCGAAATCCGATTTTCGTTATAAACATTTTCCTGATAATAAATAATGCACGTACTTGTGGATCACGCAGACAACCTATGATTATAGAAAATATTATACGAATAAAAACGATTTTTTTTTTTTTTTATTATTATTAATTCTAAAATTTCACGATTTTTAAAATTCCCCCCCCCAAAAAAAAAAAAAAAAAATGCCAATACTTACTGAACACTGTCCGAGGTAACGGAAAGGAAAACAAATACATAAAAAAAATCATCTTTTATTCGGGTTTTAAGACCTCTACGGGAAAACACATAACACCTACGTATAGATTGTAACCGTCTCTCCTTCTGGCGGGAAAGGGAGGGCAGGATGAGTATTACGGTTCTGTGGGAGCCGCACGCGTGATGACGGGGCAAGGTTTAAAATGATCCGAAAACAAAATAACAGATAATCGCATTGCCGAAAAAACCGCTCGAACGGCCACCGTCTGCCGTGCGCTCGAGTCGTATACAGAGCGATTATTCCGTCACGGACCAGCCACTGTATACCACGGTTTTATTTTATTTCCCCGGATATATGTAGTAAAACATAACATTTTAAACGGTTCTATAATTTTTTTTTTTTTTTTTTTTTTTTTTAAATTGGCCATAGGCATTATTTTTATTTGGACGACCAATTAGTCGTTATAAATACAGCGCACGACGGGCGTGTAAATACGTATTAAATAATACAAGAGTAGTAATAATAAATATGAACATGTTTTCGGGTCGGACCGACAATGGGGTAGCCTGAGTCACAATTAAACTAAACCGTAAAAAAAAAAAAAAAAAAACGGCTTCACTAAACCGTTTGTGACGCCTAATGTATCCTGCGAGTTGTCGAGGAGTTGTTTAGCAGTTGCGTTGGTGCGCGGCTATTAATCTTATTCGCGTGTTTGTCGGCAAACATTTCGATTTCGTCCTGGACGGACGGTATCCGGTCGTATGGTATCGTTTCGACCGAACCGATACGCTGCTGGGATCGCACGAAGAACGGTATTTTGACCACGTCGAACAACTTGGACGTTGGATTTGGTGGCACAGACCCGCAGCTGGATTGCGAGGAGTCCGAATCGGTCCGATGTGAGCCGCGTAAAAGGAGTCGTCCGTTAGGGGGAGGTCTAGGGCGGAATGATTTCCAATTAGCCCGCACAATTTGCGCGTATGTTCATTGATAGGTAATTTGTTCCTGTTTCCAATTTCGGCGGGAGTCAAGGTGCGCGCCCCAGTGTATTTAGCTGAATCTTTTTCCGTGGGATCATTGTGCGATCCGGCAATACTTGGATATCCGAAGTTTTCCGCAAAGTAACATTTGCGTGCACCGACTATTCACTATTGATTGGCATTTTTCACCGTCATTTGTAAATTATCGGTCTCAGTCTGCCGATTCATACTGGTTGATAAAACTGCCGTACCATCGCCGTAATAGCTGAGATATCGTCAGTAGGGACATCAGCTGTGTAGAGCAAGTAGACAATAGATCTATATAAACAGAATATATAGTAAAAATAAGATTTATAACGGTTAGTGACCGAATAAATACAAAGTTACTGGTCAACGACCGCAATCTAGGACGGTTCAAATTCAATGTATCATTTATCTCCATCTAGATAAAAAATTTATTATCGTTATTTGGATACTACTGGATATTACTAGATATACCTTTGCCGTTTGAAACCGTTGTGTTTAAAAATATCGATTTTTATTTTAGAAATATTTTATGAGTGGTTTATGTGTTAAATGTCGAAAACGCCGTGAAAAACCACATGGCTCCTGGAAACCTGGATAATCTGGAACGGTCGGGGAATTTCAATCACTTTCAGTCGTAAATATCAATTATTCAACATTCGAAAAATAGTATAGGTATTATTATTCTATGAAAAAATAATTGTAGAATTGATAAAAAATATAAAAAAATAACGATTTTTTTTATTATGCTGATGCACTATGATTGATTATTTTGATTGTTTGGTAATTTGGTGGCACTGTATAAATTATCTAAATAATATGTAATGCCAATTTAGTCGTATTGACGTGTTTTCTGTCCTATTGTTTTATGGGGGCGTTACATTCGAAATTAACGAACTCGACGAACATTCGAACACGTATTATCACGTACCGGAAATGTCGAATTGAGATACCGAACGGTTCGTGTGGATTATAACGGTTGAAACGATTGAACGGACCGGGGGATGAATAATATCAATCTCTTAAACCCCCCGGGTTCGAGAGATTAATAACCTCGGGCCCCGAATATTCGTCCGCAATTCGATTCGTCCAGCGGGCATTGTGTGTGCCCCATGTGTAGTGTCCAAGAGGAGGCGGTAGGGTTGGCCGGGCAAACGAGCGGGCACTAGAGTATATGGGGTGAGGTGTGCGAGTGTGTGGACATAAAACTAGAACGATATGACTTAAACAAAACTAGGTAACTATGTCCGTGTTTTCGTCGCTCACGACAAATAAAAATCAAGAAATATAGAAAATTGAACGACAATTAACATTGCCCTCCTGGCTGAACAGCGGTAAAAATAAATATAAAGGGAATGTGAGAACAAGAACGATAAAAATGATAACTCGCAAATTCGAGCTGGTCACCTTACAAACATTTACTGTACGAGGTCTGTTCGAAAAGTACCAGGACAAATGTTATTAAGGCTAATCTACACACGAGAACGTTTCAAATTATAAATACATGTATTCTCCGCGAATTAGTGGATCATTTAGACAAAACCCAAAGTCGCTATCTTATCTCAGTTTAGTATTGCACGTGGTTAAATCCGGTCAGTTTGTTTCGTTCGCCGTTGTCGACACGTCCGAAATTAACGAACAACGCGTGTGCATCGAGTATCGCTCGAAACTTTGTAAAAATGATGCGACGGAAACGATTAAAACCGCTTTCGGGGGGGAAGTGGTTCTGTGACTTTCGAGTGTTTCAAATCGTTTCAAAGACAGTTGGCGGTCAACTGAAAACGGTGCACGTTCTGGAAGACCGTCGACGTCATCCAGAAACGATGGTGTGCCAAAAAATTTGCGAAAAAAATGCGAAACGGTCACCGGTTTAACCGTTCGTGAGTTAACAAAGCGAATCTCAATTGAGTGTTGTCATGCAATTTTACAGGAAAATGTACAGTGGAAAAAGGTCGCGCTGCCAAATTCGTTCCGCGATCGTTCACCACGACAATGCACCGACACATTTAGCGCTGTCGATTTGTGAATTTTTGGCTGATAAAAAAAAAAGCCTGTGGTCCCGCATACTCTCTCTATTCTCCTGATCAGCGCCCATGCGATGTGTTTCTATTCTTAAGCATAAAATCTGCGCTTAAAGCACAACGATTTCAAGACGCAGAGGAAATTAAAGCGAACGCTGCAACGGAACTCCATAGGTTTAACTTTGGAACAGTTCCAAAGGACTTTCGAAACATGGCAAGATCGCCGGGATCACTGGCGTATCGTCCGGAGGAGAGTATTTCGAAGGGGATATCTTTAAATAATGTGTAACTTTAAATTTGTAATTATAAAAAAAATCAAATCCTGGTAATTTTTTTTACAGCCCTCGAATTTGGGTGTCTTTTCAAAAGACGTCGCAGTTAAAGCACGCGAAATTATATTACCCGACGAGTGAAAAGGAAATGTAACGCGGTGGGCGGATGAAAATGACCCAAAAGGTGTTTTTTAAACGGACGTGACAACTAATACAGTCGGATAATTGGAGATTTGTATCGTTCGTGTATTAACAGTGTCTACCCAGCGGTTTCCAATATTTTAAGCCGGTAACGCCCCGGATTTTAGACAAAATTCAGTCTTCCGTTAAATCGCCGTGAATATTTTCAAAATTGCACCGTGTCCATTAGTATTCGGTAATAACATTTCACGGTTATTTTTCGCCGAATTAAAACAAAAGCACCGTTCGAAATCAACACGAGGCGTTATTGCGTTATTACGTTACACGCGACTTGATTTTACTAATTATTAAAAAAAAATAAAATCCTTGTACATTTCAGTTACGGACTTCGTATTGTAGAATCGCTTAAGATTTTGGGCGGCAATTCGTGCCGGCGGCGATTAGCTCTCGCGCACAATTACAATTACGGAAATGTAATACCACTACGGTTAGAAATCGAAATTCGCACGTCGAGAAAAACCAAAAAAAAAAAAAAAAATCCCTATAAACCTAACTCACAATCGTCGATAATAATAATAATAATAATAATTAAACTAAACCGTACTGGTGGTGGGGGGGGGGCCGACCGACGGCGGGCGTGCGGATATTGGCGCGGCGGACGCCGGGGCGGTCATTGCAATTGGGGCGATACCGGCGCCCGGCGACAATAAACGCCCGTGACCGCGGGTCGAGCCGAACGCGAAATAATCGCGCATTGTATATCGCCCTGTATACCGCGCCCCGGGCGCGGGTTCATATAAACGGCCCGGCGGCGGCCGGGATAGGTGACGTATATAATGTGCAACATAATGGACGCCGACAGTCCGTATTCATCACGCCGCCGTCCACCGTCGTCGCTCCGGGTTATTGCATAATATTTCACGGACCGCCGCTCGAACCCCGCCGGCTGATATACGGCCCCGGGCATTAAACAAACAATAATAAAAATATTTTAATATATTAACTTTAAAAAAAAAATAATAAAAAAAAATATATATATATATATACATATATACGAGGTATGTACAAAAAATACCGGGATTTTATTTTTTTTTTGAAATAATTACAAAAACCACGTTGCGCGTACCGTAATAATAACGCAACAACGATTCGTGTTAATTTCCTATCAGAACTTTGTTTTAATTCGGTGAAAAATAACCGTAATACGTTATTACCGAATACTAATGTACGCGGTGCAATTTTGAAAATATTCACGGCGATTTAACGGAATACTGAATTTTGTCTAAAATCCGGGGCGTCTCCGGCTTAAAATATTGGGAACCGCTGGGTAGACACACTGTTAATACACGAACGATACAAATCTCCAAACATCCGACTGTATCAGTTGTCATGTCCGTTTAAAAAACACCTTTTGGGTTATTATCAACTGCCCACCGTGATTGCATTTCCTTTTTTCCTCGTCGGGTAATATAATTTCGCGTGCTTTAACTGCGACGTCTTTTGAAAAGACACTCAAATTCACGAATTCAAGGGAAATACAAGGTCTGTACAAAAAATACCGGGATTTTATTTTTTTTGAAATAATTACAAAAACCACGTTGTGCGTACCGTAATAATAACGCAACAACGCTTCGTGTTAATTTCCTATCAGAACTTTGTTTTAATTCGGTGAAAAATAACCGCAATATGTTATTACCGAATACTAATGTACGCGGCGCTTACGGGACACGGGACAATTTTGAAAATATTCACGGCGATTTAACGGAATACTGAATTTTGTCTAAAATCCGGGGCGTCTCCGGCTTAAAATATTGGGAACCGATGGGTAGACACACTGTTAATACACGAACGATACAAATCTCCAAACATCCGACTGTATCAGTTGTCACGTCCGTTTAAAAACCATCTTTTGGGTTATTATCAACCGCCCACCGTGATTGCATTTCCTTTTTTCCTCGACGGGTAATATAATTTCGCGTGCGATCTGCTTTAACTGCGACGTATTTTTAAATGACACCCAAACACACGAATTCAAGGGAAATACAAGATCTGTACAAAAAATACCAGGATTTTATTTTTTTTGAAATAATTACAAAAACCAAGTTGTGCGTACCGTAATAATAACGCAACAACGCCTCGTGTTGATTTCGAACAGTGCTTTTGTTTTAATTCGGCGAAAAATAACCGTGAAATGTTATTACCGAATACTAATGTACGCGGCACTTACGGGACACGGGTCAATTTTGAAAATATTCACGGCGATTTAACGGAATACTGAATTTTGTCTAAAATCCGGGGCGTTTCCGGCTTAAAATATTGGGAACCGCTGGGTAGACACACTGTTAAAACACGAACGATAAAAATCTCCAAACATCCGACTGTATTAGTTGTCATATCCGTTTAAAAAACACCTTTTGGGTCATTATCATCCGCCCACCGCTTTACATTTCCTTTTTTCCTCGACGGGTAATATAATTTCGCGTGCGATCTGCTTTGGCTGCGACGTATTTTTAAATGACACCCAAACACACGAATTCAAGGGAAATACAAGGTCTGTACAAAAAAATACCAGGATTTTATTTTTTTGAAATAATTACAAAAACCAAGTTGTGCGTACCGTAATAATAACGCAACAACGCTTCGTGTTAATTTCGATCAGTGCCTTTGTTTTATATTCGGTGAAATATAACCGCAATATGTTATTTCCGAATACTAATGTACGCGGCACTTTCTGGACATCGTTTTCAAAATATTTCGGCGGGTTTTTGGCAATTCACGGCGATTTTAAGGAAGACCTAATTTTTGTCTAAAATGGGTCGTCTTACGCCCGGTGCTAATTGATTTCCGGTGTTTGGGCGCAAATCAACTGGATAAATAATCGATTATCGTTTATCTCGGCTAGACAATTAACGAAATCTTATTTTTATCCCAGACGAATATAATTATACAATCAAAATTAATTTATCAAAATAGATTTATTGGATTTACTATAGTGTGTGTGTGTGTGTGTGTGGTATATATATATATATATATTTTTTTTTTTAACTTCTGCCTGTCTGTTAACATTTTTTCTTGTTTGTATTTCGGATCGTTCGAATAGGAATTGATTAAATAAATACAAATCAGACATTTGTCAATATATTAGTTAATTATTTATTTCTATTACTAACCGTTATTATCTCGCGATAAAACGACGAATTTTCCATGTAACTGGCCACGAGTTACAGGCGACATGACTAAGCTACACACAAATCATTGTGCATTTATAATATAAAATGTGTTGTCAATCGATATAAAGAAAAAAAAATTTTAAATTCAACAAAAATGTATAAGTGAAACATAAAATAGATTCTGTTTTATACGGAGCATGCGGGTTCAAAAACCGCGTGCACGCGCGAATATGAGAAAGAAATCGAAGAGTGTGGGGATAAAACGAAATAGGCGGGCGTTTCGAAAATAATTACCCTTCGCAACGCGTGAATGACTAAAAGACGACTAAACGCACGATATTTATACGACTAGATAGATCACAGAGACATTTATCGATTGTAACGACAATCGGTCTAGAAAATAAAAACGGAAAGAGACGGTTATTATTTTATTATTGGCCGGAATCGGATGGTTATTATATTTGTTTGCAGTGACAGATTATTGTGAGGAAATGTGCGTGGGACGCGGAGAAACGAAATTCGACTCGTTCAAAGCCGAAACGCGTAAACGCCGAAATACACCCGAGATGTCTGGAGGGACCGAATGCCGTAAAAAAAAAAAAAAAAAAATGTTATTTTTGCTTCAGCCCGAAAGACGTCCGCCAATTTAAAAATGTAAAGTATCTAAACGGAATAATAATAAGCTGTGCATTAACATCCGCGCGCGGGGCGTTTCGAATAAAACGGTCCGTTTTCGTTTTATCAAAGTACCGTAAAGTATATTTATTTTCAAAGAGTTTCGAATAAAAAAAATATATATATAGTTTGCGTTTTGCGTCGCGTTCAAATACTAACCATTTGTTATTATCGGATTTATACCTATCGATCGTTCTGGAGTCGATAAACACAATGTAAATAGCGAACATTACACCTTTGATCTTTTTACAAGCATTTCGGCAACGGGGAATCAAATCCCGAGATGTGATGCGCGTAATCGAATTTCCGTTCTCGTTTGGTTCGAATACGTTTTACGTGTACACGTATCGAGAAAAATTATAATTTTAAAATACAATTGCCCGTTTCGGTTTAGGGTGAACACGATTAAGTTTTTTTTTTTTTATATTTATAAACAAACGATAAACCATATTTGATTGTAATGGAAAACCGACATTCAAACGTCGTCCGGGGCCGTTCGGCAGTAAAATAACTGAACACCGTTGGACACGATTATAATAATTTATTACTAAAATATCGGCGGTCGGTGAACGATTGAAATCGTTCGTGTAATATATATATATATATATATATATATATATATACACGACGAAACAGTTGACCAACACCGGCTGTTCTCAATTTATCGGTAAAAGCTTATGCAAAAACTATATTTATTATTCTGGTATATCGGGTCCCGTCAACGGCACGGCGGCGGCGGCGGCGGCGGCGTGACGATCGATAAACTCGCACGCAAAAAATTGAAACATTTTTTTTATATTTTTTTTTTCCCCTCCAAAGAGCGTATGCCGAGAAAAAAACGTAGACAAATCCGACATAGTTTGCACAATGGGTGTAGCCGCCGCTGTAGGCGGGAAGTCGGCAAGGTACGATATTATATATATATATATATATATAGGGTGATTTAACATTATTCGATATTTCTGCACGACGATAAATCATTGCAAACGAAAACCTTTTTTTTTTTTTTTTTAAACGAACTTCGGTCGAACGCGTATTGATACATTTGAATTTCGAAATAATATTAACAAGCAACTACGAAATAATTGACAATACACGACTAGTCGTGCTCTTGACGAGTTTTAACGTACACTCCAACACAAACTCCGGATAAAGATGAATTTGCGACATTTGTATCCGCAGAACGTTAACGTGAAAAGAAAAAAAAAAAAACTCGACAATTTCAATTAGCCGTAAATTATTCAAAACACGCCGAAATATATTAAAAATTGTCTTGAGTGCTAATTTGTGTATTCGCTGGGAATTGTAGGGCTCTCGGATTATTTTTAGCTAAATAATAACAAATTAACAAAGCCAATAGTAAACAGAAACCGTTATTGCGTATATGTTTATATATGTTTCCCTTAAAAATGCAAAATTAAAAATGCACTTCCTCGCCAACAAGAAAAATATATTCTACCGGAAATTCCATATTAAGATTATTGGTCGGAGTAAATTTCTGGTATAAAAGTTTATTTACAAGCACACCGACATATTAAGACCATGGATAAAAATCCGGCAACACAATTTTAGGTTTTGGAAGGTTGGGCTGGGGGAATGGAGCTCTGCCTGAATCTCTTCTTTTTTTTTATTTTTTTTTTTTTTTTGGTGAGGGGAGGAGTTAGATGCTATTGGTAAGACGGATACGCTTTTATGTTCGACCGAATGTGATCGCCGGCGCACAGTGAAACGAAATAAAAAAAAAATACGAATTTTTGGTTGATATTTCTCTCCGGAATGCATATGGGTCTGGGTTTTTATAAGTTCTCGGTGGTGTAGCCCGACCCTCGGAATATTCGAAGGTAACTTATGCCGGGTCGAACCAGAGTTTATAATTTATACCTCTGACCAAAGGGTTCTCGGACGTATTGTATTTTGAGTTTTTGAAAGTCGGAACGATACGGTTTCCACAGACGTCTAGTATTTAAAACCGATACTGTGAAACTAAATTGTTCGAGCAATGCTTGACCACCACTATGTCCATGCTATCGAAATTTCAGTAACAGAACGAACGTCAAACCATTAAAAACGTTAGTAATAATATCATTTTGTCGTTTTTACTGCTTTTTTGGATAACCCTGCGAATCGAATATAGTTGCTGATTATAAATTCACCAAACCATCGATTACTTCTATTTTTTTTTTTTTTTCAAATATCGGATATGTATAGGTGGACGACGCGATACGGTTTTCAGAGTTCAGCTGACATACGAGACAAACGAATTCGGATTTCCGTGCCGTTATGGACTGCCCGTCCGTAATATCGAATTGAACTCGAATTATTGATTTCGTATAATTGAACGACCGGTCGTTTTCAGTGGGCATTCCGCGGCGTCCGTTCGCTATTCCGGACCGCATAAAGGAACGTAAAATAGGCTTTTCGTCCGGCAGACGATTTTTAATGTACAACTCTGGTGGACGAAACGTCGGCAAATAATAAAATCAATTATTGTCGAACGAAAAACGGTTTTCGAGGTGCTCCGGGCGTTGTTTTGTCACTGATCGCGGACAAAAAAACATAAACGTTTTTCGTGTTGGTATTCGCCCGTGTATTATTTCGGGGGGATGTTCGTGCTTTTTCACTTAAAAAAAAAAAAAAAAAACGATTCGTTTCCCGTGTCGCAGGGACAGATCCAAAACGAATTTCAGCGTTTCGAATTGATTTACGTGGTGATCAATGTTAGTTGATTATTGTCGAATAAAAAAAAAAAAAAAAAAAAGTTTTATTCGGATGCGCGTCCCTGCAAACATAGTATTATATTCCCGTCAACGAAATTTATGTACCAAGTTTTAGAGATATATATATAAATATAAAAAAAAAAAAGTCGTTTTATGTCATGAGAAAAAATAAGAAGAAGCGGGGGAAAAAAAAAAGGTGTAATATGGCTATGACAGTTGAACATTTCACGGATGTCCGACGGAGGGAAATGGGATCATATTTCCTATTTCACTTGCTCAAACAGTTATTATTATCCGTTTAATTTTGATATATTATTATTTCGCATAAACATTATTCTTTTCAATTCTTTTCGTACTCTGACGTGTTTTTGTGTATCTGTTAGACAATTTTTTACCGGAAATCCTACTTCAATCGAAAAACGAAAAACAGTGCTTTTTGAAGTTTTTTGGATCCATCTACGGTTTTCACGAAAACACAAGTTTTTTGGGTATTGATATTACTGTATGTGTTCACGTCATTATCTCTCAGTAAACCAAACAGTAAGTAATTCGCTTCGTTCGCGGCTCGCTTCGTATTGTTTGTGTACTCTGTCAATAATATTCACGTGACTACGTGACGTTATTACTGTATGTAATCCGTGCAAAAAGTCCAAAACAATTTTTTTCGAAATTTCGAAATCGAAGTACTTTGAGATTAGTAATAACAAAAAAAAAAAAAAATTAATTTAGAATTGTTTTTTTTTGTGTAAAGGGTGTGGATAAAACCGGGGAAATGTGCCCTTGCTGGTCACTTTTGTTGAATTGTTTTAGCTCCCCCACTCTATCCGAATCACTACCTATTACCTTACCTTTGTTTCTTATTATTTCTTGAAGAAAAAAAAAAAAAATTATACAATTATTTTCAAAATTCAATGCTATTATTATAATATTAACTTGAACAACTTGCCGTCACGAGCAAATCATACTTAAGTGTGATTAATAGTTCCGGAGAGAGAAAAAAAAAAAAAGGAGGAAATTAATTTGTATTAACTTTATAAGTTTATAAATTATGACGAGTGAAACATCGTAGGACAAAAAATTCCCGTCATCATTTCAGACGAATCAAAATCATAACGTTCGTTGTATTTCTTGACGCAATACTATAAGGATATATGACGTGATAATTTAGTTTTTATTTTTTTTTTTTTTTGTTTGTCTACAGACAACACAATTTGGTATATCTAAGTAAAAAAAAATATAAGGACCACAATCGAGGCGTGCAAAGTTATATATATATTATATTAAATATCAACAAAGAACATCTCAAGGACGGATTCCGAACATGCCACCGCATCTGGAGTTTTACTTTTTACTTTGATGTGAATACTTCCATGCCCGTCCCCTCCCCCCCCCCGTTATTTCTTCTCGTAAAATACAGGATATTGTATTTATAAAAAACATAGGTGATAATGTTGCGTCGTCTGCGTCATTCCGTCGTCCATTACGAGCCTCGTCTAAACTATCGTTTTTTTTTTTTTTTTTACGCGAGTCCGTCGACCGACATTTTCCTACAGGAGTTCTGCCACGTCTACCGATAATATAAAATTGTACGCGAATTATTATTGCGCACCTGCCCTGGTTGGCAACGATGCTCACGTCCAAGGTTCGAGAATCGTTCCACCGAATCATTAAAATAAGAAACCAATGCCAAAAAAAAAAAAAAAATAATAACAATAGAATAAAATAATATCTCATATACAGGGTCCGGCAGTGAAACCGGATGATTTCGATATTTCATTATTACTTAAAGAATGCGCATTTATTTTAATTTTAACAAATATAAATATGAAGAATAAGAGTTCCCATTTAATGTTCAATATAGAAAAAAAAAACCAAAAACAATGCCGGTTTTTTATGGAGGTTCAAATTTAGATTAAAAATGCTTGAGGCCAATCCACCGAGAACTATCCAAGTCCTCAAACACCGCATCCGGGACACGATTGAAGCGATTCCCGTTAATGTGCTGCTAGAGGTCGTGCAAAACTTCCAGTTCCGACTACAAGAATGCATATACATTGCAGCGGAGGGCATTTGGCAAACGTAGTGCATTAAAACATAGTTTTTTTTTTTTTTTTTTTTCGTATTGAACATCAAAAGGAAACTCTTACTATTTATATTTGTTAAAAGAAAGGAAAAAAAAATGGGGAAAAAATGAAACGAACAAAACACAAAATTAAATTATATAACCGTATTGTATTAAACGTATATATTGGAATTTTTTTTTTTTTTTTTGATTTTTTTCGTTGCGTCTATATTTTCCGCACGTATCGTATTCGTTTCGTTTTAATTAATCCAAAGTAACGACGAAACAGCCTTGAAATTCCTATCGCACGTGTTGTAGGCGCCGACGACGACAGCCGGATAATGCAGTAAAATACGTAAAATCCATACGGAGTTTCCGTGTAGAGGATATAATAACAGTTTTACTCGTTTGAAATAATATTTGTTTTCCCCACGCCCCTCGAAATTATCTATTCCAAAACGCGCGAAAAATGAAATGACGAACGAGCGCGCTTCAAAAACGACAACAAAAAAAAAAAAAAAAAAAAAAAAAAAATGACATCCAGAATAAATGTAAAAAATTTAATTTTTACAGAAGTGTATTGATGTATATTAATCGATTACGCGCTTTGTAAAACCGTTTGTATAGACCCCCGAGCGCTTAAGAAACGAATGAGTTTTTTTTTTTTTTTTTTATCCGGGTCCTCGCAGTATAACTATGAAATGTTGAAATATAATAATACTCTATGTATAAGTCATTTTCAAGGTAATGAAGTTTTCGAGAAAAAAAATCATTATCATAAACAGGGAATGAATAAAATAATAATAATAATAATACATATACAGTCCGAGTAAAGTTGTTTTGATATTATAATATTGTGTTATAGAAAAAAAAAATAAATAAAATGATTTAATCCATAGCTTTTTGTTGTTTTTTTTTTTTCTTTTCGACGATTTGTCGAATTTTCAAAGTGACAGAAATCTGCTGACTAATGTAAAACACATGAAACCTAAATTGGCATAAAATGGCACGTTGTATACGTGTCAAATCGTCGAACGTTCCCGAAAATTTAAAATTTAAATTGGCGCTTATTAAAGAAACCCAATCTCCAGTGTCTTTTCCAAATTGTACTGAAGAGTTGGGTTTTTATTTCCGAATTTAATTTAAATTAATGCCCGAATATTGTGAAATAGTGGAACCTCGAAAGGGATCTATTATTGAAAAACCGTTCGGGTTAGAATGAGGTGGTGACGGCCGACAATATTGGTTCATAAACAAATGAAAAAGTTTAAAAAATACAAGTATACCCCGCACTATGGGTGGGCATTTAAATTGAACCACGTCTAGGTAGATATAAATATCCTGTGATCATTGCAGGTCTCTACGATTATTTTTTTACCTTAAAATTCCTTTTAACAACAATGAGAAAAAAATCCATTTTTGTCGTAAGTAAATTTCCTCGGTTTCTCTCAATCGAAAATCTACAACGAAAATCAAAAAAAAAAAAAAAATACTTCCCCGACCCAACGAAAACAGTTCCGAAATGCATTCCGGAAAAGGCGCTACACCTGAAAATCAAAGCAATATTTCCGGTAGAAAAGTCGTTCACAAAAAGGGGGGAGGGAAAAAAATTCGTAATAAAACCTCCTCGTTACGGTCGGAAACCAAAAAATTCCTACAGTCTTTAGTAATATTGATCGATATTATTATTATTGTGTCTGTTTGAATATCACAGAAATATAATTAATCGGAGAAAACCGCGGTATAGGTGGCCTAGATACTTATTTTATCATTTGATAAACTATCAAACAATATTTCGTTATTTTAATCGGTACAATATACGAAAAATGTACTTGAAATACAAAATATGCACATATTTATAGAAAATAAGAGCTAAAAAATGCAAAATAATATCGATTTCATTAAAACTCTAACACAGGGCGGGGCATCGACACGGCCGATTTAAAAAATAGATTTTCCCAGTTGTATTAAAAGATAATAATTCTCACTAAATATTATCGGTTCAAAGAAAACATTTACCATTTGGCAAATATGAAGTGGTAAACAATTCGCTTATGCAATAAAATCGTTTTACAAAAAAATAATGACTTGTTAGGTTGGCCGCACAGCGTTCACTTGGTTTTCATTTTAAATGCCATGATACGATACCATCAGCTAAGGCTTAATAAAATGTGAACAACCGAATTCGAAGAAACGGGTCCAGCATTAAAAAAGAAGCTTGTGCGAAAAAAAACCATTCGGACACCTTAAAACGTCATATGGTCGCTCTCGTAGGGAGTCACAAGACGTTCTGCACGAAAACATGCGTTACCGTCAAATGTATCCAGTGCAAAGCCTACGGTCGGATATTGCACAGTGATCAAAACTTTCACCGATTTTAAATGTAAAGTCTACGCACCGAAACCTGGAAATATCGATGAACTAAATAACAAAATTCACGAAAAAATCGCCAAATACACCTTTGAATGTGATGCACCATGTGTAGTGTAAACTATAGGAAGTAGGCTAGAAGAGTGCTTGAGAAGCGATGACCGTTTTCTTGAAGACATAATATGAATAGAAAAAAAAATAATAATAAAGTCATGTGTTACTTCATTAGAATAAATGAATAATTCATATTTTAAAAATGCGGTGGATCAACTGAAACTGCTTAAAGGCGAACACTTCCAACATTGCTTCGAAAAGTGACAGGGGTGATGGGATAAGAACGCGACATCGGCCGGTAAATAATTTAAAGGAGATTGATATTTAAACAATTATTTGTTTGTTTAAATATTAAATATAAAAAAAAAATCCCGGATTCGTAATTATTCGTTTGTCGTTATTTTTTTTTTTATAATTTAACATTAAAATCGACCGTTTTCAGCGCCCCGCCCTGTACTACGAAACAAATCGCCATTAATTACTTAGCTATATTTCGAATGTTTCTCGATAAACACGCAAACTCCAACAAGTCCCTGGCCCAAGGCCATTACGGTGCGGAAGAGTTTTTTGAAAACGGACCTTCCGGAGATGTTGCGCGCTAAAGACGACCGTTTTCGAGTGCGGTCGAAAGTAACGGCGGTACATCATTTCCCTTCTTGCACTCGAATCCCTCAGGTGACTTTTTCGAAAAGATCTCTTGGCGGGTTGAAACGTTTTGGCCGAACAACGAACAAGACGGCCCACCGGAATTTAACGTTATTATTTGCTCGGACGAAGAACAGTACGACATGACGCGGCCGGCGGCGGTGATATTTTACATTTCTTTCTTATGCTCCGTCTTTCTATACTCGGTCAAACCGTTTCTTTTTTGTGTGTGTGTGTGTTTTGTGTGTTTCTTATCACGTCGGGAATACATTTTAACGGTAATTAAATTCACTATGTAGGAGGCGTGATCAAAATATACCGGGACTAAAATTATAGTCACGAGTTGTAATATTATCTTTTAGTAACGAACGACAATCCGCTGAAGTCATAGATTTATGTCGTGCGTCTGCCGTTTTGTCATGTCGAATAAACTCGAGTTAAATTCGGTAAATCCGCGACTGAAACTTATGAAATTATTTTAAAAAAAAAAAAAAAAAAAAAAACATTAAAAGACGGAGCAATGAGCAAACCCTAAAACATTTGAACGGCATAAAAGATTTATTGGGGGAGGGGATCATGAAACCGTTAACGATGACTCCTCCTGTGCCGGTCGACCTTTAACTATATAAGACATGCGGAAATGGGTGGCAAAAGGTCGAGGAAATATTCGATCGGATAACGGTAAAATAACATTGTAATGAGTGTAAGATTTCTTATGGATCGTGCCAAACAATTTTAACCGAAGATTTATGCGTGCGACGAGCCGATCGTGGATGATGCACCGCGACAACGCGCCTGCTCATTCTGCATTATCAACCCCTGAGCTTTTAGTTGAGAGACAAATTCCAGTTGTAAAGTACCCGTCTAACTACCGGATCTGGTGATTTTTTTATTTCCAAAAATTAAAACTGATCTCAACGGACAACGATTTGACGATATCGAAACAATAAAAAAAAAAAAAATGCGGTGGATCAATACAAACTGCTTAAAGTTGAAGACTTCGAACATTTATTCAAAAAATGACAGGGGTGATGGGATAAGAACGCGACATCAGGCGGTAAATAATTTTAAAAGGAGACAAATATTGAAACAATTATTTGTACGTTTAAGTTTTTAAATAAAAAAAAAATCCCGATATTTTTTTATTACACCTCGTACATATAAGGGTATAGCTCTATTGTTTTATTTTTTATTGATTGCGAAATTGTCCCCACTAGGCGTATAAATTTCCATCGGCCATATAACTGCGCGTATACCGCGCACTGCAGTTATATAATTCAAAATCAGTAGGAAAACAATTTTTAAAAAAAATGTCTAGTAGGTATAGTGAAATGTCCACGAATATATTCTATGTTTTAATGAGTTAAATGAATTTTTTTTTTTTTTTTTGTTTTTTATCGTGATCATTTATTGATTAGACTACGCGTAATACGATTAACGACTAATACGCTCAACAAATTAAACATGTACCTACTGCCGAACGGAATAACGAAAACCTTTTGATACGGTATTTTATTTAAACATTTTTTTTTTTTTTTTTTTTGAACGGAAAACTTATCATTAAATCGCCGTGTAAATGCGAATTTCGATTAATCAATTACCTAACTAGTTAAAAAAAAAAAAAAAAATATATATATATATTAATTTCCATTTATCCGTAATTTTAATGGGTTTTTATTTTTTTATTTTTTTTTTTTTTTTTACTTTGCACTCCGCTCCGCTTGCTATTTAATTGAAGTGTAATATTCACCGTAAACGTATACAGTTTAATTGCTGCCTCTTAAACGCGAGTACGTATAGTTAAAAATCGTTTTTTTGTACGAATATTTTTCAAATAATAATTTGTTTTTAATTCAACGACAACTCGCGGAATACGTATGACCGAATACGAATGATCGTATGTAAATTTCCGTAAATGATTTTGAAAGTTTGAACGCTCGTCGGGGTTACAGAACGATTCGCTTCGGATTACGATTCGAAACTGCCAACACGAACGCGTTACACGAGGCAATCGTTTACCGGCGTTGTTGATAGAGACCGACCGGGTAAAGCGGAGAGATTGCCTATCGTATATTATTACAGTAATTATAATTTACAAAAAAAACAATTTTATTCCGTTGATTTTGACTACGGGTTTTTTTAAACTATATTAAAATTCGTGTTTATCGTTCTGTTCAACATAAAACAATACTAATAATAACCGTCAACGAGATGGGGGAAGGTTCTAAAGGTTCAATTTTTTTATTCACGAGGTGTTGTTTTCGTTTTGTAATTCCGGCTGTGTTATTCGTTTATACGCCCCATGCCCCTTAGTATTTCGGTTATAACATTAAATTAGGGACGAGAAGTTATAGAACGCGAAATTGGCAAAATAAACACAAAAAAAAAAAAAAAATACCTAAAATATAATAAAAATATACGGGAATTTCGTTTATATTATTATATTATTGAATATTTACAATTTTTACTTGACTACTATTATTAAATAAACTTTACAGACAAAAAAAAAAAATAAATGCATCTATGAAAATAAATTAAATTTGTTGCACTGCGCCATCAAAGCTTTTTTTAAGATTTTCAACATCTAACCCACGATGATTGTCCGACAGAATATTTTTAAAACATCTGCTGATGTTATATAGGCGTACTTAAAGTAACCCGAGTAATCGCCGATCAAATCTTCAGGCGATCCCTACATAGACGTGATTTCTCCAGTTAAACTATTTGATATATTTTGTAAAATACTAAATCCGATATTTTTTTTTTTTGCAAAACATTAGTTAATTTTTGATTTATTGCCACACCCACTTCACCAATTACTTTATCGTATTTATTTTGCACGGATTTTATGAGAGTAATTGAATCAATTAAAGAAACATTCTGACTTTCATTATCGAGTTTCATTATCGTTGATGGTAACAATCCATAATTTCCGTGCATAAAAACCAAGTCAATAAACTTAAAAACGAATAATGCGATACGTTAGTAAATAATAATAAAAATACGTTTTACATTTAGGGGCTTGAACACTGTTTTATTGAAACTGCAGGTTTTGTGTTCAATTATTGTTTTATGGGAGAAATTGTATTGAAAATAAATATAAATTTACTAATAGATGCACGGAAAATCATTAATACGCTATTCTTGAAAAAAAATATACCAAAATATGCAAAAAAATAAACTACAAATATGAACTCACTAGGTTATAGAACAGATTTTTGACTCGCCTAGCTATAAATAGAAAAAAATATGCAATTCCTATAATTGTTCATCCCTAGTTTAAAGTTATAACCGAAATACTAAGGGGGTAAGGGGCAGTGAAAATGAATAATACAGCAGGAATTACAAAACGAAAATTCCTCCTGAATTAAAAATTGCTTTTAGAACCTTCCCCCGCCCCCGCCTCATTGATGGTTATTATTAGTGTTGTTTTTTGTCGAACAGGGAAATAAAACACACATTTTAAATATAGTAAAAAAAAACACCGTCGTAGGAGGTCCGAACGAATTCCGAAATATAATGTCGTCAAGCAAATGACGTACTAAACGGCGGGGGATTTCGGAAAAATTATAATATCAAACAGGGTAGCGAATTAGACAGTGGGGCGGTACGTCCGTAAATTGTCAGACCCGTCGTGTTTTAGACCGATTTATTAATTTTTTTTTTTTATAAAACGACCTTTTTCGCGGTTTTTTTTTTTTTTTTCCACTGCGGGCTCATAATTATTAATGTATTTTGGCGGATTCGTTTTGTTATTATACGGAGTGCGTTCCGCGTGCGCGTACCGTGTCGGCCGGCGAAGCTTATAGTCATAATATTTCCGTATACGCCCCGGACAGCGTATTAAAAATTCTCGTCGGCCGATGTGCAATTTAAACGGTTTTACGATAATATATTATGACAATACGCTGTTTGTTTTAATGGGATAGGCGTCGTTCTATAGCGGCATAATAAGGGCCGGGGTGCCGTATCTTTTCCGTTACGGTTTCGGGCGATTTTTCATTGGGATTTCGCGGCCCGCGAAAACCGTCGCCGGCACGGCGAATACGCGCCGCGGGAATTATTATATTCGCGTATACGAAATGTAATGACCGTAAACGTTTTGTTATTCGCGCCGGAGTTTGGCCCGTTGGAATTGTAATAATTCATAGTGCATTAGAGAGGCCCCCCCGAGACGTCGTTAAGCGGACCCCGGCCGGCCGGGGGGGAGGTTGCGGTACAGGTGGTTAAATAATAATAATCATATACCAGAACGGGCGCCCGGCGAATATAGTGTATTGTCGCAATAATATCACAAGAAGGGAAAAATCGCGGTTCGGGGGCGAAAAACGTCTTCTGGGGGCGCCCGCCAGAGGTCGGAGTATGTAATAAAACCGCGATGTCGGTTTTACGAAACGCGACATCAGATGTGAATCCGGATTCCGGGTTCCGGTCTGCGTCGGCACAATTGAAACCGAATTTCCTTTTCGGTTTAATTAAATTAAATTTACATACTTAAACTTGGAGTCGTTTGTTTTTTTTCACCGCGGTCCGTGAATAGCTTTTCTACCGGAAATCGTGGTCCGATTTTCGAATCTATTTGACGGGCTGATGGAGTAATTTTTCGATTTCAGTTTTTTTTTATTATTATTAATTGGGAGGGGGGAGAGGGGAAAATTTACCGGCGATAACGCCGTTTCGATAATTTCGATTTTGCATTTTGCTGTTATTCGGTTAGAAATTCACAAAAAAAAAAAATAATCTATTCCCATACGAGGCGTTGGCAAATTTTCAAAAAGTTCCGGCGGTTTTTTTTTAGCTATTTATAGGTGTATGATGTTTTCGAGCTTTTCTAGTTTTTATTAATATTTTTGGATGAAATTGTTTTGCCCGAGTAGAAGTGTTTTATAATGGTACTCAACGTACACCGTAAATTGTACATTGTAGTAAAAAAAAAAAAAAAAAAAAAAAGGTAAACGTTATAATATTTTTTTTTTTTTTTTTTTTTGAGCGTTTAAAGTTCAAATTATGACGAAAACCGTAAAAATCACATCGGCATTCCGAAACGTGTTTCACTGAACGATGTTGCTCAGAATCGTATTTCAACCGAGCCCATATGTCTGCGATAAATTCGAGAAAAAAAACTCATTGAAACCAGAAGAGAGAACGAGGGAATTGTTTCTCAAATTCGAATTACAGAGACCCGTATAATTGTGAAAATCGTACCGCGCACAAGTGGCGACAGATGCGACACGTGCATAACGGATCGTGCGAATATTATTTAAAAGACGCAGAGTCATCATTAGAGACGAAATAAATTTCGCGTGTACGAAATAATTATAAAATAAACCGTCCCGCACGGATTAAAAACGCGCGCGGTACACGGCCGTACATTTCCCGTACAACCAAACCAACAGTATTATTGCTATTTAAATCAAAACGTGTTTTTAATTGCGAAACGATCGACGAACGAATAAACTATCCGGCGTGCCCTAGCCACTGAAATATTGATATTGGCGACGATTGAACACGGTAAACGAGCCGTAGCCGTCGTTAGGTTACGTCAGGGTGACCGTACGTCCCGTTTACATTTCGGTATTTCGTTCGCCGTTACCTGTTGTCCGGACAAACTTTAAACGGCACGTAAAACGTACGGACGTTTGATTGTACAACTTACGGTGTACACTGAGCAACATTTTCAAACATTTCTGCTCGGCCGAAACCGTTTCGTCCAAAAGTCAAATAAAAACTAAAAAAAAAAAAAAAAAACCTCGAAAACTTCAATAAACCTATAAATAGCTGGAAAACCGACAGAATTATTTGACAATTTCCCGACGCCTCGAACGGGCCAATATTAATATTTTGTTCATTTCGGACCGAATCGCAACGATAAGCAAAAACGAAAATATCGAAACGGCGTTATCGCCGGTATATTTTCACCCCGCCGAATATATCCGAAAAGCTTCCGGAAAATGCGCTACACTCGAAAATTGGACCAAGATTTCCGGTAGAAAAATTATTCACAGACAATTGAAATAAACACACTAAGTAGCTTCTACTCAGTCACGGTAGATCATATAATAGTGTTCTGTAGTTTCGATTTAAAGAATAGCTATTGCAATAATTGTCAAAAACGACTCAAGTTTAAGTACGTAAATATGTATTTATTTATTTGTTTCTGGATTATTATAATATATTTGTGAAAAGAAAAAAAAATCGATATAGGAAACAAACAGTTTTATACTTAGAATTTGAAACCAAAGTTATAAAAAAAAAAAAAAAACAGACAACAAAATACTGATGAAAATATTCTTTTCGATGAAATATAATCGTAAAAGTATATTGAACAACGATTTTTGTAAGATTGTGGAATATACTCAAGCAATGCCAGGAACTAATGCAGCAATAGAAACAGTATTTTCTATAACAAATGTATTATGGACGAACAACGAAAAAATTGCTTTCTTGTACCCAACACCAACGCAATTATAATTCTAAAAAATTATTTCAAAAACTGTTCCACTAATAATTTGTACGATTCTATTTCTTAACATAACCGAAACAGTAAAATGCAATCGGTTCAACAACAGCAATAACAACTGCGGGCACATAATTATTAATGTATTTTGGTGGATTCGTTTTGGTATACGGAATGCGTTCCAATGTTTTGTCCCGATTTCGTTTTTTTTTTTTTTTTTTTTTTATATGTATATGTTATTTTAAAACAAACAGCCCGCCTGGAATATGTACATATGCACATATTCTTCTATGATCATTTCCCGACACCAACATTTTCCTGTCGCGTAATTAACGTTATTCACAAATTTCAGTAAAAACTCTTCGGATTATCAAATTTGCACGCGGTAAAACGACCGTAAAAACCAATCGCTTCCGTTTCGATTCAGTTCCGAAAATATTTGAACTGTCACAGTTAACCGCTATTGTAATTTATCCTTAAAACGATACCCGTGACGGAACAAATTAATAATAATAACTTTTTTGTATTTTATCATTTAAAATATCAAAAAAAAAAAAAAACCCCCGTGCCGGCCGCCCTTCAAACGCAGAATTCGGGGATAAATAAACGTGACAGCGACGTTTCTCTTGGTTTTAACGTCGTGTGTGCATATGTTGATCGAAATTGGAATAAAATTGTCGATTTGCATAGCGGACTGACTTTGGATTGTACACATAAGGGATTGCGGTACGGGTAAAACGTATAGTTTTTATCAAAACTGAAAAAGGTTTAACAACAATTCGCCACGCCTAGTAGGAATTATTTCACGTGTAATAACAATAAAGGACCGATAACGGAGGAAATGGTACTTTGGTTTTGCTAGGCCATGAGACGATGGTGTTTAGACGCCTTTGCTTTTATTGCTCGCATTTTCCCGTTCCCGGGAAGTATTATTAGTGGGCGTGAATCCCGGCACGATTCCGTCTGCATACGAGTACACCGGTGGAACACGGCTGTTCCTCGCCAGTAACACAAATCTCGCCGTTACGCGGACGTTACAAAAACCATACGGTTTTGACATGTATACGAGGTGCGACAATAAAATAACGAGACTTTCTAAATACAACCTAAACTATTAACGTTATCTATAAAACGATTTTTGAAATACGATTAGAAAACACTTATCTAAAAGTACTATGAACACTGATGGCATCGATTCATTTTCTTATACGTTAGTAGCCTTGTTATTAGTGCGAGTTCGACTATACTGCCGAAAAATGTTAGATATAAAAATCGAACAACATGTGTTAACATTAAATTTCTTGTTAAATTACAAAAAAACTGCCGCGGAATCGTTTCGTATGTTATGTGAAGTTTATGGTGAAGAATGTTTATCAAGAGCTCGTGTTTTTGAATGGCACAAACGGTTTTGTAGTGAAAGGGAGGACGTCGAAGACGATGATCGTTCTGGACGTCCTACCACGTCTTCAACAAACGAAAACGTTGAAAAAATCGACAAAATTAATTAATCAATATTATTATGAAGAGGTATTAATTAAATTAAGAGAACGTGTCAGAAATAAGCGACCAGATCTATGGAAAAATGGCTGGGTTCTTCACCAAGACAATGCTCCAGCTCACAGTGCATTTTCAATTCAACGTTTATTAACTGAAAAAAAAATTTCTGTACTTCAACATCCCCCGTACTCGCCAGACCTTGCTCCTTGTGACTTCTTCTTATTTTTTTTCCCATTTTCAAACAGTTGATGACGTAAAAATAAAATTAAAGCAGAACTTCTAAAAGGGCTGAATGAAAGCAATTGGCAACACTGTTTTCAAGAATGGCAGCGACGTATGCAACAGTGTATTGATGCTGAGGGAAGGTATTTTGAAGGTGATAATCATTAAATTATATCATTTTTAAAATAAACAACTTTTATTCAAAAAGTCTCGTTATTTTATTGTCGCACCTCGTATGCCTTATGGCTGGGGGGGTCATTCTGTTAATTTGTCCGACACCGAGAATGACGTCCATGACGTCTTTGAAAAATAAATAAATAAATAATTCCTGTCTTTGTAACTTGATTATTTTTTACACGTGTTAAAAATGTTACCTACCTAGTTTAATCCTCGTCTCCTCGCATCTAATACCAAATCGGCATCGACATTCTTATGTCGACTATATTCAGTAGAAACAAGACATATACATGTACCGATGTATCCGTGTGTAGTGTAGATACTCTTAGTTTTTTATTTTTTTTCGCCACTTACAAATACATAATAATTGTAAACGAAAAAACACGGACGGTCGTTATTCACTTTCCAGTTATTTTATGGGTGTCCGGTCATAAATGATCTAATGCGTGGTAATGTGAATGTCGCCGTCACAATGTTCTTGGCCGACTCGTTGAAAATATAAGTATAAGTATACGGGATGGACATAACTATAACTGTTTCGAAACCGTGGAAATGTCCTCCGACAATATACGTACGTATATCGCGAAAAACACGACTTACAAAAAATTGTCGTTTTTTAGATCGAAACCTCCGTATACGAAATCGTGTATATTCATAAATATACGAGGCTCGCGCCACAGGGAAAAATAAAGAAATGACTGTCCGTATTTGTTGTAAATTTTATTTTATTTTTTTTTTTTTTTATTCGACAACTCGGGAACCGGTGATATTTGTACGGTCGCTCGTCGCGGTGCGCGCGGTCGATTTTTGGTAGAAAAACAACATCAGCAAAAAAACCGTTAGATATGAGTTAAAAAATAATAATAATAATTGGCGTGGAATGGAACAAAAACAATACAAGAGTTGTGTATTATTGGAAAAGTAAATTTATCGCGCGGACTCCGGCCGTTCCGGAAATCTGTATACGTCCATATATGGACGGCATCTACGATTTGTTAAACAAACGTTTACTTTCGATACTATTTTCTACTTGTTGGCGGGTGATTTGTACGCGATATGATATACCGTATCGTATACCACAACGGGGCTCGTCGCGAATCAGAAAAGAACGCGGAATTCGTATACTCGTACCGGGTATAGAAATACAAGAAAAATTTAAAAGCGCGAATTTCGTGCGACCGGTGTCCCTGGAAATCTTCGTGCCGACTCTGAACGCACGTCGGTAAAATACGGACACGTTCGCTAACGCCGCTTGTCCAATTTTGTCGTACACTTATATAATTAAAAATTATTGTCAACAATGTAAACCATGCGCCGAGTTCATATTTGGCAAGGCGTTGAGACAATAACGAGCGAAAAAAAAAAAGAAAATTGTTCCATGTTCCAGTTGAAAATTAATTAATTTTATGTTGGCGGTATTTCCGGCCGTTATTGTCCTACGCGGGCGACGCAAAGCCCTCAGCTATCTTCCGATCGATCGCGAAAACCGTCCGATTCGGTATATCGCCTAAAAGTTCCGCATCGTTTTTATTATTTTTTTTTTTTTTCCCATCTCGTCTCTCCACCTCGGATATATCTTCCCTGTTGGGTTCTGTCCTGGCACTCGCTGTAGCGTATACGGTTTCGGCTTCGCAGTGTTCCTGTTCAAATGATCTCTAAACAATTATTATCCCCGAACGTTATCGGCTTTCCCCTCGTCCTCACTCGCCGGCGATGTCCTTTACTGGTCCAATAATTTTCCCTGTTGTTTTCCATTCGGATGTGTATAATTTTCACAACATTACCGGTCGTATTACCAGTTGTATATAACTAGTTTTTAACTATTTATAAAACCTGTGTCGTTTTCGCCGTCAACCATATACTTGTTTTAAATACCCAAAGTCTAAAATCCATTGACTACCGTTAAATGGTCCCCTCCCAAAAAAAAAAAAAAAAAAAAAAAAACCATGAATCCGTATAAAAACGTGAAAAATCACGTTTTTACCCATCAAAAACCTTCAAATGTTTACCTCCTCTGGGATGAATTGTTGCTCATGTATTATTAACAGGTGTTTTATTTTTTTTTTTTTTTTTTACTTTAAAATTCGTTCGTTTACGTCTTACGAGTTATGAACAAATCAATCAAATAGGCAATTTTTTTGGACGCGACACGAGTACACTGGAATTGCCTACACACACCGCCGCGTAACAATTTAATTATTTATGATGTAATATTTTAGCGGTTTCGTCATTTCGAAAGCAATATTATAATATTATGCCGTTTTACAGTTAGATGGTTTTTTGATCTCTTCTGACGAGCAAATCAATGAAAGTCCGACAACAAAAGAAAAAAAAATGTTCATAATACCGGCCCAATATTTGTACTATTCGATCGATAAGACATATTAGAAGAATATGTAAATTTAATAATATATTATGGTACTTAATGTGTTCTTTATAAATATAAAAATAACGATACGAGATCGTTATTGTATTATTATTTTCTATTATTATTTGTTCTACTTGGAGGTACTTCGATTCGAATAATGTCGTAGTAAACTGCGATTTTCGCCGAATAAACGTTTAAAAAAACGGCCGTCATTCGAGTTATTTATAACTGTTTGAAATCGTTGAGATTTTTAAGTTGGTCTCATGAACCCGTATACTATTGTATTGGCCCAATAAAAAATACTCTAAAAGTTGCAGTTAGTAGTTAGAAAAAAAAAAAAAAAGGCTAAGCATAAGTGTCGTTGGTCTTTTTTATTATTTATTATAAGCGTTAAAAATACGAACAGTTTGTAATTTCAATTTAAACTGGTTAAAAAAAAAATTGCTTTACCAAACTCTGGTCGGAACCGTTGTATTGAATTAATTATTTATTTTAATCGATTTTCAAATGAAATCTCGCGGTCATAAACTATAATACGAGTGTGTACTCTGCCATCGTTTCGGAGCCATTGTTAAATTTGGCTCGTTTATTTTTTTCCTCTCGTGTGTAATATTTTTTAATAAAAATCTTGTCGCGAATTAGGTATAGTGCCGTCTGAAAAATGATCACGGCTTTAATCGACACTCGACATAATTTTTTTTTTTTTTTTTTACTGTCACGTTGATATCGCGCGTAAATCGGTTTCGATATTTTTCGGGATACCGGAACAAACTATTAAATAAAATCCGACATAAAATTATATAACAACCGGGTAAATTTATGATACCTCCGTGTAAAACGATATAATATAAGTGTAGGTTGTTTTTTTTTTTTTTTTTTTCTTATCATCTTAACGCGTATTGTTCGTGATATTAATAATATTATACGCACCGCCGCCGTCGTGATTTTTATTTTTTTTTATTTTGATATATTATACAGGGTTTTTTTCTCTAATAGAATGTCGCCCCGTAGGCATTACCGTTGGTCATGGCACAAGATCCGGTGGCCCAATCAACCAAAGTCTTGTGATTTTTTTTTTTTTTTGTTCGTTATTCCCGTAAGTTTAATAATAAATATTCGCATCACTTTCGCGCGTTTCAAACCGGTGGCCGGGTACGACGATAAAATCAACAAAAAAAACAAAGGATTGATCATCTTTGTCGACAAAAAAAAAAATTTGCCCGTCATATTAGTTTGCGGAAGTTCACTTACGAACGGACGTATCGCGTCTGGGCGACACCGAGACGAGCCGATTTGTAAACGGACTAAACCGGAGGAAACGTAACCGGGATAATTATTTTTAAATTTACGCGAATATTCTCAGAGCGAGTGCAAGACACCCCCGGGCGTCGGTAGTAGAAACCGCGTTTAAAAAATTGTATTATTGTTGGGTAATTCCCGCCGAGTGCGGTGTAATGCTATAGCGTTAGGGCAGCACACTATATTCAGAAACATAAAAAAAAAAATGTGAAAATAATAATATTAAACATATTATAAAACAATAATAATGTAAAACTAACGGTTTCTTCGCTATATTCGGAATCAAAAAAAAAAAAAAAAAAAATATACGCAGATTTTTCGGTACACGTATACGTTTTTATCATTTTTTTCGCCTAGACGATTTTTTCCGCCCATTTACTTTATTATTATTTTTTATTTTTTTTTGTTCAACCTTTCTTATTAATTTCAAACGCGTTCAATCGTATACCTACGTGCAGACGTCGAACACCTGCAGCAGACCGGTAGGTAATATTATGTACGATTTAAAAAAATAAAATAAATAAATGTTTTTGTAGAGGGAAAATATAACTTAATACGTTTTATACGCTACACTCTACTAAGCTTTAAACGTTTTGTACAATAAATAAACCGTTTGCACAATATTTAAAACGCTACGATTTTTTCATGTCGTGACTTAAAATGTACAGATTTTTCACTACGTGGTACTTTACTTGAACCTTTTTTTTTTTTTGTATTTTTTCATAAATTCTCAACGGTTCATTCCCTAGTATTTTTTCAGAAATCGCTTTTTCCTTACCGTATCTTAAAATATGCGCATTTTACACATTGGTTTTATTTTCGTTGATTTCTAAGTCACTTAGGGGGGGGGAAAAAAAACATTACTATAACTTTACCCAGTTCGCTGATTCGAGTTTATTAACTAAATCATCCAATACCCTATACATTTCCAACTTCCCGCATATATCCAGTGGCATATATATTACGGTTTTCTCTCCGGGAGGGGAAGGGGTGAAATCAAGAAAAATAATTGCACATTAGTTGAACTTAAACTTACTTTAGTAGTTATCATTATTTTTCTTATTGAATCCTTTATTCGGCATTATTTCTATAGAATTCAATATTTGAATATTGCCACGGATGCTAAGATTGGCATTGCCAATCCATTTAGTCTGTTCTAAAACTTTAAAAAAAAAAAATAATAATAATAATTTATAATTGTACCGAGTGTTTACCGCTGATAATAACACACTGATTACGAACGCGGTAACGGTTAAAGAGTTTTAATCAAATATTAACACAAAACGATAATTGATTACAAATTTAAAATTAAAAGAACAAAAGGGCTCAGGGGTGGAAGGCGGAGTTTTTTATCTAACGAATCTCCCTCCACCCCTCTAAATATGCCACTGCCCGCGTCAACGAGCCATCCACGGAGCTATCGAACGTTTAAATTATTTAATGATTGTACTGTACGAGGTGTGTTCGATAAACATCCAGATTAAAATTTTTAAATGAAAAACTGTTAATGTTATCGGTAATATTGTTATACCAAAATAAACTAGATAAAACATCGCATTGGAGTGTGTTTGGAATAAAAAAATCCGATTTCTAATTACTCAAGGGTCATAAAATCAATTGTGGGTGACGAAACGTGCGTGTATGGATATAATCCGAAAACAAAGTTCAATCATTGCAATGGAAGACCAAAAATTCGTCAGGTCCGGTCAAACATCAAAGCAGTGCTTAAAGTTTTTTCGATTTTTTTGGTTTAGTCCGTAACGAGTTTTTACCTACAGGTCAAACAGTGAATCAAGTTTTCTATAAACACGTACTGGAAAGATTGAGAGAGGAAAAAAGCGTAAAAAGCCAGAAACGTGGAAATCAAATTCGTGGCTTTTACACCACGACAATGACCAGCGCATTCAGCACCTTCCATGCGTGCATTTTTGGCATCGAAAAATATACCAAATGGTACCCCATCCACCATATTCACTTGACTTGGCTCCCTGTGATTTTTTTTTTTTTTTCGTGTTTCCGATACTAAAAACTACCCTCAAAGGTCAGAGATTCGAAGACGTTTACGTAACCACGTACATAACGTGACAGAAGAGCTAAAGGCTATAACGTTGGAAGAAATTCGTAGGCGTTTTCAAAAGTGACAATACTGTTAGAGGGGAGCGTTGTGTAGAAACTAAATGACACTATTCTGAAAAAGTTTGAATAGTTTGTGAGTTTGGAATATAATTGTTTTCTGGATATTCATCGAACGCGTGCCTCGTATGCGTGTGATATGTAAGAGCGAGATAAAAAAATAATCGACGGTAAAATCGGCACCTCGTGGCACGAAGCCAAAACGATACGGTTTTCGCATAGACGAAAAATACTAATTCAGTTTTTTTTTTTTTCTTTTTACATGTTCGCAGACGGTTTCCGTGACGGTTTCCGTTATGACGCTAACGTCGATCTCCATCGATCGCTGGTACGCCATCTGTCATCCGCTGAAATTCAAATCGACCACCGGCCGTGCCAGGACCGCCATCATTATCATATGGATCGTCGGGCTCGCTTCAGGTAATAAAAAATAAAATAAAAAAAAAAAAAAAAAAACGGTAATGGTGTAGTATAATAACGTCGTAGTGGCAGCGCTCTACGTCCCTCTTTCTCACTCTCACTCTCTTTCTTTCTCTCTCTCTTTCTTTCTCTATCTCTCTCTCTCTCTGGGGACTATTCTATTGCGGTTGTACGGCATAATAACATCATGCAATAATATTAAAAATGAATAAACGTAATAATATCGCGTATGCGAAACGTTAGCCCAGAATAAATTGTTGTTTTTCGTATAACAAAACTGTGCCCCAACCCCCCAAACTCACCCACTCGAAACCGCGACGGATGATAGAATCTATCCACTGGTGTTTTTTTTTTTTTTTTTTTGTTTTCTTCTTCATCTTCTTTCGTAAAACGTAATATAAAATCTCACTGCCGCGACCGTAATATTAAATAGTCTCTTGAGAGAGAGAGAGAGAGAGAGAGAAATACGACTAGGCCGAAAAGCCTCTCGAAATCCAAACAATATTGACCTGTTCGAGTAATGTTTTTCATACCGGAGATGTTCAATATTAACGGCACGCGCGCCGGAGTGTTCGCGACGAAAACTCCCGGGACTATAATCGAATTTTAAAAATTGAAATTTATAATCGTAATCGGTTAGACGTCGCGCATACGGGCCGGTGACGCATTCTATTCTTATTTTGTTAATATCGCAATAAATTCGGTAATCGGGTAGATGCACGTAATCGGTCTGGCAAAAAGCACCCGGGAGGGTGGCCGGTGTCGCGCCCCTCTCCGCCGACATTTAAGTCGGTATTCTCGTTTTCGTATCGTTCGTAAAACTATCAAATAGTATCGTATTTCCCGAGAACAGCGTACAACTGATCTGGTGCTGAACCAGAGCCGAGGATTTAGGAATTTGTCGCCTTAGAACAACAGAAAAAAAAAATATGAAAAAAATAGACCTAATAAAATAAAATACAATATAAATACAATTATATTTTTAATTTTTTCCCCGGTTTGTGACTCCGCAAATCCATTAATTATTTTATCGTAATTGATGATGGAAGTTGGTTCGCTTTCAATGTTTAATACGGCCGTAGCCATTTAGGCCCGAAATTATTCATGCCCGATCGAGAATACGTTTTTACAATAAATTATTATCTATGGTGCCGTCACAATTGCACAAAACTATTGATAAGTACCTCGGCTAAATGTCGATAATAGGTTATAAAAGTAAGGACCGTTATAAATGTATAAATAATATTGTGCGCAAAAATTAACCGAACGTAGTTTCGAGAGGATTACATTAATGGAATTATATATAAAAAGTTTAGACGCGCACGCGGAAACGCCCGCCCTCTTAAAATCGGCACTGTGCCGATGGCCGATTCGCCATGCCGAGCACTCGTAAGACGGAAACGGCACACGTTATAAATATATAATTTTTACGATATCTGCGATAAAAAAAAAAAAAAAAAAAAAAAAAAAGTGTTTTTTTCATTAAAAATCGATGGTGGAGAAGGGGGGGACCGGATGTACTCCCGTGTGCCGTCACGACTACGGTAATATACGATCTAATTTTATATATTCCGGTAAAAATATTCTGCGAAATATTGTACATGTTTACTACATATTTAATCGAACCGGCGGCGTTTGAAAACGTTTTGGGCGCCGCATTTTTAAATAAAATTACGCGTAAGTGTTCGTATAAAATAAAATATTATACGGTAAACCACTAATATATTGAAGTATATGCGTATAATAACACGGCGTGTGCGGCGCAAAAGTTTCTGCTCGACGGCGGTAAGTATTAAACACGCGGTATTTAATAAAATATACATGTCGTTATTATTTCGTCTGCCGGAAAAGTTTTTCGGACGGGTTTGATAGGTCCGCCGTGATTTTAATTGAATTTTCAAAGTATACATCGACAGGCGAGTACGGGTAGGTATTTTGTCGCTTTTCCGCGGTATCCCTACGCTTTTTCTGCCACTCGCTCATGGCCGCCACCGAAATATACAGGGGAAATAAAACACGCTTGTCGCGAACCAGTGGTACCGGAAGCGGATCCGGTCCGGACGACGCGAATTATATTATACAGGGTGCGGCAGAACCCACTGACGACGAGTTTAATGAAGTCATTAGCCTGTCATGTAAAAAAAAAGCGGGCCTTAACAAGTGGTATATTTTAAATTGTACGGTAAAGACACCCGTGCTGGTCGACCTTCCGCTTCGAGAAATGTGGAAATGGTGGCAAAAATAACGCCTTATTTATTATGAATTTGTTCCAACTGGTCAAACGGTTAGGTCAGACTTACTACAAAGAAGTTTTAATTAAATCACGAGAAAAAATCCCTAAAGAAACGTGTTCTGTACAGTTCCAGAATCGATCGTGGTTGCACCACGACAACGTACCTGCTCGTTCTGTCTTATCAAACCGCGGAGTTTCTAGCTGTTAAACAAATTCCAGTTAATCGTAAACCACCTTACTCACCGGGCCTTGTCCCTTGTGATTTTTTTATTTTTATTTCCAATAATTAAAACTGACTTCTACGGACAACGATTTGATAATATCGAAATTATAAAAAAAAAAAAATGCGTCGGATCAACTTAAAGTCGAAGACTTCCAACATTACTTAAAAAAGTGGCAGCGGAGATGGGATACGTGCACACCATCAGCCGGTTAATATAGGGTGCGGCAGAGCCGACAGTCGGCTCTGCCGCACCCTGTATATTCGAATTGTTTCGAAGTATTTAGGTATAATATACGCGCGTCAACTTAGTAGTTTATTATTAGTTATTGTTTCAATAATATGCAAACGAGAAAATATACTTTAAGTCGTCTTAGTGTGATTTACAATCGGGGCCGGTGATGTGTTACCGGGCGAATTCCGGTGAGTAGCGAACAATTTGATGAAAAAAAAAAAATACTTATACGCGTGCGCCACAAAACATTGTAAACTGTCCAACAATGTGATAACGTAATCGCAATTAATGACAGTAGAAACAGAATGAAAACGGTATATTATCATTTATAGCCATTACGACCACGGACACATTAATATGGTCGAAATTCTATTTGGTTTTTATTTTTGCGAATCTGTCTGAAATCTATCTAAGGCTGTATTTAAATTCGACAAACGAAACACTGTGTCATTCCAATTTCAAATGTTCAAAAATAATTACTCAATTAATTGTCCTGTTTTACTTCTAGATCCGGCACCGCGTATGCTCGACATTATAACGTTACGATATGACATAATGTTTTATTCAAAATAGTTTCGGGTTATTAAAATGGCCATAATATAATCGTGCATAGGTATGCCATCGATTGAAATCTGCACAGATATGCACAGTGACCGTCCGTCGAGTTTTAGAGCGAGTTCTACGGTGAGTGTCCATGGTACAAAATCAATAGCCATGGAATAGGAGAGCAAATTGTTTAATTGATTAATCCATGAAATATATAATTATTGGGCCGTGAATTGTCTTGACATAATGATGATGATGATGATGATGATGATTACGGCAGTTTTTTTTTTTATAATATCCTATTAAATATATTACGTGTGCAGTACTGCATATAAACATTACCAAAATACGCCCTCGCCTTTGTAAAATGTGATCTGAAAAATTTGCATTTTGTTTCAATTATTTTGTTAATCACAAACGAAAATGTTTATTTTAAGTATTCACTTTCGGCATTCGAGACAAAAATAATTTAATTAAATACAACAGCAATCACGAAATAATAACAGGACCGACAATTAAAATAAAACCAAATTAGTACCTATACCGCGGTACAGAATCCTAAAATATGCCCTGAAAATACAAAAATCCAGAATATTATGTGCAGCGTAAAACTATAGCTAATTTTTTGACCGACCGATAAAAATACGCATAATCGTATGGATATAACTATCCGCCATGGTGGCGATGTAGAAACAATTTATGGCAAATTTCAAATATCTTTCATATTATCACGACATTTGTTTCAATAGACCCATATTGATCAGTCAAATTTGTCCACTATTCGTAAAGTGTACAATAGGCTGCCCAGATTCGGATTTACGTCGGCCGTCCGGTTGTTTTATAAACCTGTGGCAGTGGCGTGCCTAGGATGTTTGCAACTGGAAGTGATGGAGGTACTTGGATACTTGAATAAACCGTAGTATCCTCGTCTATCCTAATCCGGCAACGTGATTTTTAAAACCGGATCCGAAAAATACGAATTTTCGTTTAACAAATCATTCATTTCCTTATAACTTAGCTGAAATGCTATACATTACAAGATAAAATCAGTAATTAAATACTCATAAATAGAGCTCAGAACTTGATGCTCTTCAAAAGTACAAAAATGATAAAATAATACGTATAAGTACATTTTTATTTTTTAAACACAGTTTTCCGAAATTAGAATGTAAAATAAAGTGTTTTTTAAAATGTTTCCATTAAACAATATATCTGAAAAGCACAAATAAAAACGTATATGCAGGTAAATATTAAATAATAAGAACGGGATTTAAAAAAACTATGCAATAAAACATAGTGAATACTCTCAAAATAATATTTGTATTATGTTTTACTTACGAATTTTGAAATTGTATTATCATGAATCATCAAGTATGCTCTAAAAAGTCGTAAAATTAAGAATTATCCTCTTGAAATTTCCTAACCACTAAATATGCACAACATAAACGTTTAATATTTTCCTTGTAGTGTTGTGAAATCGATTTCTAGTCAACTTGGCAACAAATCAAATAGCCCACGAATAAAATATTAAATCACGCGATTTGTTATATTTCATCGGGCCTACACTCGTGGTATAATTTTATTGAGCAGTATACCTAATTTAGTAATAATGTTTTTGTTTTTTTTTTTTTTTTTTTAATTTTTACGTACATACATTGCACGGAATAATAATAACGGTCATTATTCATTCCCCTGTTACGAATTCCTATAGTACAGCCCATAATGTTTAAGTCCATTTTCCGCCAAACGTGTATTATTGTTTTATTTCTCTCGACGATGACAAAATCCGTATATCTAAAACGTTTCGACGACGACGGAAAATGTATTTAAAAACGCCGGCGCACGGAGGCTGGGGAAGGGGTCCACAAATATATAATCACCGGGGCTTACGAACGTAATAATAACTACGTTAAACAGCGCAGAAAACGATTGCAGTTTGAAAACGTAATTAAACGGAAAACAATTAAATATCAAAAAAAAACGTATAACTTTAATAAAAATTTAAAACCATGTCGATTATTATCAACAAAACAAAATTACAAAGAATATCAAGCCAGAACGCAACACGGTAACCTAACAAGAAACCTAATGACCCAGTACCTAGTAAGTTGAAAATTCGATAAAAAAAAAAAAAAATAATATAATTTTTAAACATTCCCTCCCCTCCCACCCACCTGCTTTCAATTCACTTGCCGCCGAACTATTCGAATCGGACCCGAGTGTTTTCGGATCTTTTCCGGGCCTGCGCGGACTATACGCTATTCAGTATGCGAACAGAAGGCGTTCGCGCACCTGAGCTCTTGGCGCTACCGGGCCACCTGGCGGCGGATTCGTGGGACAAATATTTGTGGAGGCAGCCGCGGTGGGGATGGACGCGCTAACAACGACGTGTTTTCGTCCGCCACCCGGTCCGTTCTTATTCGGAATAGAGTATAGAATACGAGGGGAGCGGTAAAAACTGTTGGCCCCCCCTTCGTGACGATATAGTTGTTGAAATTTAGTTTAATCTTTACACCAACTCAAATCGAAACTATTCAATTCCAATAGGTTCGGACGGACCGTTCTACTTTTTTTTAGAAAAAATACGTAGAGTATACACAGTATAACGTAACACTCTCGAAACCACGGGTTATGGCCTTGAATTACGGATTTTCATGATTATAATTATGAATATTTCTATTAATATAAGCTTACCGTTATAATATTAAGATTTAGTATTAGTATTAGTTATGACCATGGTTGGGATTTTATAGCAATTAGAATTGCAAAAAAATATGCGCTAAAATATTACCTTAAATATACGCTACAAATATGCAATAAAAATCACATAATATGCTAAAAACGAAAAACAGAAATTAATATTTACTAGTAATTTATCAATTTATAAATTCGATTGGCAATAATCGAAAACCACGTCTATTAGAATGTTATTATTTTATCAGTAAATAATATTCAAATTTTTATTATAATATTAATTTATTATAAATATCTAAAAAAAAAAAAAAAAAAAAAAAAAAAAACAGTCGCAAAATATGCACAAATATGCAATATAAAATTTTAAATTTTAGTTGTAGTTCCGAGTCACGGGGAAAATGTTAAGCTTAACACTGCAAATTCATAAGTATCGTATAAGAAATATGCAACCGCTATAAAATCCCAACCCCGGTTGTGCCAATAGAACAGTGTGACCTGTGTTGTTTTTTTATTTATTTTTTTTTTTTTTTTTATTATTATTTTTTTGACTGGCAGACATTCCGGAACTCTGGGTGCTGGAAACCATGAACAGCACGAAACGCACGTACATCGGATACATTTACCTTACCCAATGCGCGGCCATGTGGAGCCAAGAATCGGAAACGGCCTACCAGATTGCCAAGACGATCGTGCTATACATACTGCCGCTGTTGCTCATGTCCGTCACCTACTATCAGATTGTCCGAGTCTTGTGGAAGTCCGACAACATACCCGGACACACGGAAACCGTGCAGATGTTCAACAACGGTGAGTACGGTTGTTCAACGCGAATCTGGGCCTGGTCCCTAGTGCTCGAACTCGAATCGTCTGACTTATTTAAATTAGTCGACCGATTGCATATGAAAAAACAAAAAAACCTAATCAAAATTGGACTGCGAGTCATCGTAGTTAAGTTAACACTATAGAAGTTACCCGGAGAAAATAGTTGAAATTCATAACCTGTATACGTGATCATTCGAAAATCAAACTGAATTATTAAACTGTTCTAGTTGCAAACTTATTATCATATTGACAAGAATTTCACTGATTTTTTTTCTGAAACTATTTTTTTTATTATTATTATTAATGTTCGGATATTATAAACGAATTAAAAAAAATCACTTAAAATAATGCAAAATAGCACAGAAAATCATAAAATATTCCGATAAATTACACGAATTGTGCAATGAAACCTTTCGCGTTGACATTTATTGTATTAATTAATATATCGATAAATTTAAACTTTTCAAATATATATGTTAATATTTTAATAACTCGTGAATATAGTACGATATTATATAAAACAACACGAAAAAAAAAAAAACTCAAATAATACCAATAATTATTCTGTGATCGGCGAACTGCAGCTATTTACAATTTAATATTTATTTCCTTTTTATCCGAGTAGAATATTTTATAGGTAGATAAAATAATAAGTACTTCAATAAGAATTTTAATACGTTTTTTTTTTTATTATTTATGATGGTAAGCGGTGACACTGATTAATAATTTTAAAATAAGTTTTTCGTGAGGAGAGCAGGGAAACTTACATTTTATTATTATTATTTTTTTTTTTTTTTTTATAACTTCTTATTGTATTCCCAGTGCAATATAATCACCGCCGATGGCACAACGTTTTGTCGTCATCGTAATAATATTATCGCGACGTAATGTAATTCGGTTCAATTGATTTTCTCCCGCGATTGTCCGTAGAGTGACGTATTTCTATAAAGAAATACGTTTTAAATAAACGAGTATTGTACCGTAAAAATCGCAATTACTTTGCTCGTGTGTGGACATTTTTTTAGATGGGAATATTTTTAGGCTGGCTTTTTTTTTTTTTTTTTTATAAATACCGTTTCCAAGGTCCCAGATAACACCCTAATTTTGTTTTAAATCACAATCTTTCCCTTCACTGTTACATCGGCGCGGCTGCCCGCTCAGCCTCATTCCTGATGTCTTTATTTCTTAAGCCATATTAAACGCAGGGTTGATAGTCGGGGTGGTCTTTATATTTTAACAAAAAGTCATTAGTTGTTATTTGTTGGTAATTAATATTAATGCGATCATATTTTCGTAAATAGTAAATGCGTGTTGTTTTTTTTTTTATTATTATTTTTTAGTTTTTAATAAAACAAAAAAAAAAAAGCTTACTTTCAAAATTACAGTACGTATCCGATTTGCAACACAAAGGGTTAACAAAGCGAAAAAAAATGCACCAAACCTATCCAAGAAAAATGTTCACCGGAAATTATAATAATAACATCATGGACGTTGTAAAAACAATACATTTCACGCTTCCTTTACGTTTTTAATATAAAACTGCTTTACATAATTCAAAAAAAAATAATAAAACAGTTTTAAATTAATTATCTACTTCAATTATAGTAATGTGTAACATTACAATTTTATAGTTTACGTTGTCCGGCGTTGACATGAACATAATATATTTAAATACGAGGTATCTTTTTTTTTTTTATCATTTACACCTAAATTATAAAAAAAATTATATATACATATGCGTATAAAAAGTGATGATTAAATATTGTATTTCGCTTTGTCGAATTTAATGATTCGCCAGAATGTATTTGGTCGTTGTCGTAGTTACCTTCATCTTCTTGTTCATCAAACCGTATTTTTATTATTTTTTTTTTTTTTACTCACCACCCTGAGAATATCGTTTGTTATTACGTTTTGTGTTCTGTTCATCGGGTTTTTTTTTTTTTTTTTATATTTAAAACGATATCAGTTGATACGGTCGCTGAATCGTTGTTTAAAGTTACAATAATAATATTTTAATAAAGTTTTTTTTTTTTTAAATGATGATACTGCGAACTTAATTTTTTTGTTGACCGGAATACCGGAATTGTACGTGCATTTGTATAAATATAAAATAAACGCTCGCGAAAACATTTACGTTTATTTACGTTTTATTTACGCGAGTAAACAGGATAGGGAAAAAATTTAATTATAATCCAAAAGAAAACTATAATAATTGTGTGATTTTTTTTTTTTTTTTTTTTTTTTTTCACTGTAACGGTTAAGTAACGGAAACGGGACGAAAACTGAAACGTAAAAAGTAAATATCATTAAAATTAAACAACCAACATATGTTTCATACGTACACGCGTATCTATTATTATGCGATTCATTGTTTCAAATATTATTATAGTACGTTGGGTACGCGCGTTTGTCCGTCGGCGTGCGTATGAATACGCGCAAACAAAAATCCGTAACGTTATTTCACATTTTTTTTTTTTTTTTGTTTTTTAAACCGTTATGTTATAATCATAGTGCACTATACTTATAAATTTTTTTTTTTTTTTTAAAAAACTCGCGTAAACACTAACCCCCCCCCCCCCGTTCGCGAGACACACCGAAACTTCGGGCGGTGATCTCGCACATGTGCGACATCGTTTATTGTAAAAAAAAAAAAAAAAAATGTTTTAAAAATATACTTGAATTTTGAAAAACTATTGATATTATATTCGATATTCGTTAACGAATATAATCATTAATGAAAACTATTAGCTTTTATTGTTGCAAGTTGTATATTCCGCAATGAGCTGCGACAAACTATCGTATTGATATAATTGACACGTCATTCTCTTCTGAATCGAAATACGATAAAAAAAATATAAAAAATTAAATAAACCAATTGACAATAATATACGTGAATTAAAATAACGTTATATTAGATTCCGAGTGCGGCAAAGAAGCTATATTGTAATAATTTTACTTAGATGTGTATTTTTTTTTTTCTCGGTTAGTAGAAATATTCTAAATTGTTCACAGCGTACCCTAAAAAAAAAAAAATACGTATTTTTCGCCTGGCGGTAATTTATCTGAACAATTTCTCAATAGATACTCAACGGTTTATTTAAAAAGAAAATTCTTTTTTTTCAAACCTAAAAACAATTGACGATGCGTGCGTTTTATTTTTGTTGATTTCTGAGTTACCCTGGACATACAAGGGGAAAAAACACCTTTGCCGTCAATTGACCGAACCCCGGCCAGATAAAAATAAAAATATATGTCTACTGGTGGACGTCCACACGCGAAACTATGCGACATTTCAGTTTTTCTTAAATATTTTCACACGGCATTCCGCGTTATACAGGCTGGAAAAATGCACTTTTCATCAGGTGCCATAATATTATCCGAGACTGTACGTACAACTACAACGGTATGAATTTAATTATAATAAATAAACGTAGGTATTATAGGCATTCGAGTATATCGCAAAAATTTGTCAAAAATGTAAATTGTGCCTAATAGTTGAGCTTTTCGAATTATGTAACAATGAACTTAGTTATGAAACTATTATTTCAGCAAAGAAAATTCCATTTTCCTTGAACATTGACTTATCGACAGTGCCGCGCATTATCTAGATAATCAAAATAGTTAACCTATTATCTAGATTATTGTTTTATTTATCTAGATAATTAGTTTGACTTGATTTTTTTTTTTTTTCGTTTTTCTAAAACCAATACCAAAATTCATTCATCTATATTATGTATTTAAACATTTATATTTCGGGCGACAATTATAGATACTCTCGTTAGAATACCTAACGTATGAATTGGACAACTACGAATATATCTACGACATAATTCTTAAACAAACATGACAATATGCTAAACAATTGTTTATTGCGCTGTTAGTTACGAATTTTCCATTTAATATTTATAAATTTTATTTTAATATATTAACTAGAAACGTCAACTCTTAAGATATTCGATAATCGTTTAATAATAGTATAATACAATGTTTATGTACGGTTAAAAAAAATAAGGGTGCATACCAAACAAAATATATGATAGAATATTTATTTGGCCGGTAAATTGTGAATGGATATACTACTGGTTGGTGTGATGTATGTTTTTTTTTTTTATTTTTATTTTTCAACAAAACCATGTGATGGCTTTATGATACATAAATCATAGGTTAATCACAATTCATAATCAAATACTACATAGAAAAAATTGTATTTCAAAAATGTCTCGCGTTATAATAATACATTTTAATAAAGTCTTTAAAACGAAAAAACTAAACAATTATCTAATTTTTATCTAGGTGAGCCGAGTTATGTTTTATCCATTATCTAGATGACGTTTATCTTATAACGTTGCTATCCAAGTACTTTTATACTGGTTTTATGTAATCTTGTTTCTTCTGTATTGTATCCAATACGATTATCGTATAACGATACAATATGTTATATTTATTAGGTATCATTTTTAAAAATGATTGTGCGTTTCAGTGCATTGTAGGCGCCTTTTTCGAGGGGAACTGATGCGGAGGTATTAAACGTATAGAATCCACAATAGAAATTGTATTATTGTTATTATATAAAAATATATAGTAAGTGGTTTCGATTACGTTGAATTGCTGTAAACCGAACCGCGGAAATGATTATCGGTCGAGTATATCCGACGTGGATCGTATTTAGAATGCGCGAGTAAAAAGTTAAGGTGTTTTAAACGTGTCGACGAAACCGCACCCGTAATAATACACCGGACGGAAAATTAAACTATAAACGAAGTAAAAAAAAAAGTAATAATATTAAAATTGTTTCAGGGTTTAACCGGACGGCGAACACGGGTTGCACCAGCACGATGGCTCAGATTAAAGCCAGGAGGAAAGCGGCAAAGATGTTGGTGGCGGTCGTCGTCATGTTCGCCCTGTGCTACTTTCCCGTGCACTTGATGAACTTGTTGAGGTGAAATTAATTATTATTTTTTTTTTTTATTATAATCGTAATCATCGTTGGACCCATTAGCAGGGGCGGCAACCATCTCTGGTCTAATCAGTCTTAACGCAAAATCACGGATAACACATATAATATAATATGTGTAATAAAACATACATTTTTTTATTTTGCTTAAATCTCCGGTTTCCTTAAAAAAGTTTTGGATCCATACGGTTAGGTATTGAACAACAATATATCGTAAGCATTTTACATAAGTCCTAAAAAATAAATGTCTACAACGTTTCAAGTATTTTTGAGATAAATTAATATATTATTCCTAATCAAAACTATCGTTGTTATTATACACTACGAATTAAATTTTGTTATTTATTGATCGATTTACAAAAAGAAGCGGCTTTACCCGTACAAATTGTAAAACAATCGATATTATTTTACAAGATTTATGGAGGTGTACGTTAAATATTACAAAAGCCTGGTGCTGGTATCCGGATATTGAAAATCGTTTTTACGAGGATTTTAGAGAGTGTACCATATAACATTTCGTGATTATAAACGTGTACAAATTATATAACAATCGCTGATATGGTTTTTGGGACTTGGCCTAACCAAACCTATATTCTACGTTAAAAATCCGTATTTTGCGTTTCAATAAATCTGTCGTGGTACGCATTGTAAATTACTTTAATGTGAATTTCAATAATTCGTATTTTGTTATTAAAAACAAGTGTTTTGCACTTTTTTCATTTTAAAACCGGTTAACTGACACGGCGTTTTTTAATTTGGTTGAACATTATTTTCGTGCTATATGTACCATTTAAGGTACACTCGAGTAAATGACAATAGTAAACAGCGCGCACCATAATGGCTTCCTATCCTAGTAATGATTTAGTAAAAATATCGAAACAAATGTATACATTTTCAAATTCGTGTCCAAATGAACGATAAGAAAATCGTTCCGATACCTGGGTATTATTTATACTGTTTCATTGTCGGCAAATATTCCAAGTCTAAGGAGTCATTACACCAAATTATTTTTTGGTGTCAATAATTACATTACAACTATTCAAATACCGTAAACATAAATTAAAAAGCTTATTTTATGATTATTTTTGGTTAAGCGTAATGGACAAACATTGGAATAAATGGTACGCCATTGCTTGGCAATACTACAGTGTACCATACGTGGTAACAATTACTATTTTTTCTTGTGATTACATTATAAATGACCATATTCCGATTCGGTGTCTTTTGATCGTAACAAAAGATATGTTTTATAAAATTTTCAGTTTGGAAAAAAAAAAAAAATTATTATTTCTACCGGATATTATCGCTGCGCTACCCTATACATAAATAGTTTTTTTCGGTTATAAACGTACACCGCAGAATCCATTATTATCGAATCATTTTTATTTCATATAATAATTGTAACCCGGATCACGTGTTATAGAAGTGCTCTTTTAGTTTAATAAAATATTATATTGTGTTTCGATTATTCATCGTGAAGCCACTCGTATACACTGGAATAGTTTTGCCGTTTGGCAATATTTTTCGATATTGCGAAATTCGTAAAATTTATTGAAAAAAACTCAAAAAAAAAAAAAAACCTCGCCGCGGTGTTATTGTAATATTGACAGAAAGAAAAAACCGACATATTTTAGGTTAGCCCGCGGTGCTGTAATTTTGACGTACAAGCGAATTCTCTACACTAGGTATTCGAAATGCCTAATCGGTTTTTAAAAATTTGTTTATTACCGCTTTACCGGCATATTCGGAATATTTTTTATTATTAATACCATCGGAAGTACTTACGGATATTTAACGGTATTATAATTCTATTTTATTTTATTTTTTGCATTTCGTGAATGCGAAATGTTCGCTAAAAATGATTAAAAAAAAAAATTCGACGTGCACACGTATTTATTATTGTGTATCGCACGGCATCAATTTTATAAATTAAAACAAATAACTCGGGTACGTACGTGTAGGAAAATATAGAGCAGCATAATATTCCCGGGTGTGTTGGACGGCTGCCGTCTTATACGGAATATACAGGGTGCGGCAGAGCCCACTGACGAGTTTTGTGAGGTCATTAGCCTGTGATAAGATAAGAGCGGGCTTTAACAAGTGGTATATTTTGAATTGTACGGTAATGCCGTTTTTATTCGTAATCGTGGCCTGGACAGGTGTACATCGTGGTTTCGTCGTGCGTGCGTATTACGAAAATAATCGTTCTGTGATCGCTGCGCAAAGGGCTTTTCGTATACACTTCGGCGGCATTCCACGTGCTGAATCTGTTCCTTCTGCTAACACTATCAAATTGTGGACACGGCATTCGGAAGAAACTGCAAGTACCCTAAGTAGACTTGGACGACACGGAGCACCCAGAACGGTAAGAACCCCCGGAAACGTGCAGTTGGTTAGAGAGTCAATTGAGCAGTTACCAAGACGCTCAGCCGGGAAACACGCTGTAGCTTTGGGAATCTCAGACCGTTCTTTGAGGTGAATTCTTCACGAAGACTTATCATTCCATACCTATAAATTAATGCTTGTCCAAGAGTTAAATGCTACTGACTACGGCGACCGTAAAAATCTCTGTCAGCAAATTCTTCTGCAAATTCCTCCGTTATCAACTTTTTTCTGTAGCGATGAGGCCCATTTTCTTCTTTCTGGAACAGTAAATAAACAAAATTTTCGATACTGGGCTACAAATAACCCACGGCAGCTCCATGAATGAGACCACTCCACGTGGAAATCGAGGCCATACCAGTAGAAATGTGCCGAATATCATATGAGAGCTTCAGAGATCGTCTTCAACAGTGTATCAATGCTGACGGCCGCCATCTCGAAGATAAAATTTTCAAAAAAAAATTTTTAAAAATGCGATTGGATACTGATTTAATTAAAAAAAAAACCTTTTCTCTACGTTTTACTGTTCGTTATGTATAGCTCATCAAAACTCGTCAGTCGGCTCTACCGTACCCTGTACTTGTCGAATATTATTATAAAATATCAAACAAAGAAAATAAAATTATAATATAAATATATATATGTATATAGCGCAGACGTCTGTCAATATCAGGTTTTCTTGGTTGATCGATAGTAATTTTTAATTATAGTTTTACATAAAAAAAAAAAAAAAAAAAACAATACGGTTAATACGCGTACCGTACTGAAATCTGTCGCCGCGTACGAAAAAAAAAAAAATTATTTTCATCGTCGGCAGATTTTAATTAAAATAAAAATAGTCGTCGTTGCGGTGCGTCAACGGCGGGCTAGTGGCCAATTCCGGCGGATATTCAGAAGTGCGCGCGGAAATTCACCGGAGTCGCTTTAAAATCGTATCGGCCCGTTTCTGAATCCAATTGTTCTGCTTGCCCGTGTCCCGTGAAATTTACAAAAGCCCCGACGAACTCCGGCGGAAATTTCCGGATATTCGTTTCGACGAACCTTACGACAAGTACCGTAATAGAAGTTTCGTCACGAGTTGACAATAATTGTAGACGATACCGATGTTCAATATTGAATTACAATCAATTTCATTACGCCCACTTGTCGCGAAACCACGAGGTTTCTACAAATCTCGGATAGCCCCCGAAAAATGTCTCTAAACACGTCACCGCGTGAAATGTTTTTTTTTTTTTTTTTTTGTCTATTAGGCCTTACAATGTTAATTAAAAGATTATTATAGATACGGTTACCGTACGTCCGGATTTGAGAAAAGTCTGGATTTTACAAAGGTAAACGTTTTACACGGCTCTATATCTATACAAAAAGTTATGTCAGATGCCCAGATCTTCGCGTTCACTCTGTATAAACGTACAATATGTAATTTCATTTTTTTTTTTTTTTTTTTTTTTATTCATATTTTTTCCCGAAACGTCACGATAAGTGACGACACATTGTTATCGTTGTAGCCATAAAGAAAAAGATTAACGTATTTAACCTATTTAATTATTCTTGTGTAGGCATTTGATTCATAAATCTAAGTAAAATTGTATTAATGAAATAACAATATGGTTTGTCTTCAATTTACCTCACCCCCCCCCCTCGAAACGAGAATTTGATGTGCGGATTTGGTCTAAAAACATTATGGTAACCCTAATTATATGGCCACATAAAGTTGTCTCCGCTTGGGCCGAAGTACCCTCAGTCCGCCCACGTTCAAAAGATGAATTTTTTTCACGGATGCTTTTCGGTTTGGGTGTGGATTCTACGAGTTCTGTTTTTATGGTGACGGATAGTTTGGTGGACAATCCGATTGAATAACGGAATGAAAAAAATGCATTCTCGAGTCCGTTTAAATTGCCGACCAAAATATTGGACGTTCGTATACTGGTCTTGCGTAGAGTATTATAAGGCGGATTTAAAGATGTGGAATTTGACCATGGCGAGCGGAAACATGAGTTCGTTTGACTGTTGTAGTTTTGATAGAAAATATGGCCTTTGGCCCTTGGTGTGTTTTGAGAAGTTTGGTTTGTCGTTCGCGCGGGCACTGAAATAAATATTTGATATTATCAAGTCAAACACACTGGACCAAACACACAGTGGATAAATACCAATACCAATATCCAAATACCTATCGGATCTCGGGGCAAGTTAATGAAATAATATTAATTATTCAGTTAGGTTTGTTGTTAATGTCATAGTAAAAATGATTAAACCTAGAGTTGGTTGAAAATTTGGATGATTATTGTTAACCCCCCCACCCCGGCCTCCTGGGGGGAATATCAAATTATACTTAATTTTAATTTGGAAATCTGCACGCAATATTGAACGAAAAATTGACACGTCCAATATTAACGTACGATGACATCAATTGTGAACACAATATTGCGTTGATTTAAAAAAAAATAATAATAAAACTGGAATTGACTTAACGTAGTATATAATTCAAAAATAACGCGTTGACTATGAATGAAATGGGAAAAAAAAATTATAGATAAGTTAAATTATAATTCACTTGATTTTGAAATTTTGCACTCGAGAATGCCCAACAGAGCCAAGTACGCCTCTAAAAGCCAGAGATGACATCGAGCGACTATTACAGAGAACAGGCAAAGAGAAATTAAAAAAAAAAAAAAAAAGAATCTCCGTAGATATCCCGAGGATGCGTCAATCTCTTTCTCTCTCACCCACTCTCTCTCTCTCTCGCTCTATCTCTCACTCTCTCTTGTGATAATTTTTTTTTTTTTTTTTGCGACCGCGAATTCGTCTGCAACGTTGACTGGATATACGAATATTTACACACACGTCCGACTATAATTTATATTTTGTTTAATAATAAAATATGCGCGCGAATAACATATCCTACATATAGGTATATATGCGTATATGTATTTATACATACTATTTACTTGCCCGTGGATTTAACCCCATACCCCTCGTGCGACTGTATCGGTCCTATCGCTGTTAGATTTTCACAAAAAATGAAAATTAATACGCGAAACGATCGTTTATCGTTTGTCACTCTTAGGCTGTTAGGCACCTACACCATACCATATATACCACCAAAATTTCAAGTCTCCTAGGTCCATTGAAGTAGTCTGGGCGTTGATTAGTGAGCGAGTGAGTGATATTTTGCATTTTTATCTACAGAATAACGGGAAAAAAAAAAATATGCCTTTTTGGTGACTAAGCAACGATAGTTTCCCTTAGTAGCGTATTAATTATTGATTTGTGCATATAAACAGCTCTATTCCGGTAAAAAAAATCTTTAAATTTGCAATAAAAAAAATTGACGGTCACTTATCGGGACGAAAATCATCCTATATTTTAAGTTGGACCAAATCACACACATGATAATAATCTTATCAAAATCGATTATGTAGTTTTAGAGCGCATTGCACGCAAACCCGTTGTGCGCTTAATTTTTTAAAAGTAAAACCTCGCTGTCACGGACCCTCTATAAGACGGAATCCTCCTTATAACGAAACATGTCAATAGTCCGGGTTTGAATAGTAGTGAAATTGACCTCTCTAAGGCCAAACCTCTACTTAAACGGAATCATTTTCGTAATCCAATTTATAAAAATACTCTCGTAATAAAAAGAATTACAAAAGATTTCAGCCACAATTTCAAATTCAAAGCTATTGAAATAAAATGTGCTAAACGTGGCTGCAATTAATCACAAAAAACATCCAACTATTACAAACTATTTTTCATAATTATAAAAACGATAATATGTAATATGGACTATATTTTATTTTTAGTTCTTTGTTAAAAGTTTTTAAGTATTAGACACAAAATACATTTTAATATAAGTCATACGTTATAATATTAAAATATAAATATACGTTGTGCGAAATACTTTTCATATATAAAATATAATTTTGTTTGTTACACATATAGATCTTGAAATTTTAATTTTTTTTTTTTTTCGTCCTCTCTAAACGGAATAATGTGTTGATCTCAAACGATTCCGTTATAGAGACGTTTTACTGTATATATATAAAAAACCGTCTAACCATTTGAACAGACTTTGTCGCAATGTAGATATATCACTACTTTGATAGGCTGACTTTTTTGGTAGGAGGTCTGGAACTTTTTTCACGGTTAAAAACGTGAAACGTTTTGGTTTTGGTTAAACGTTGGGTTAATCATAATTCATGTTTCCTGGCTCAGCATCGTAGGAGTCGTCTTGGTCTTTTACAAGGCAACGGAGGGATAAGTCATAAATTGCAGAAAAGAAAAAGCTAACGCAGTTCGATCAATATGGCATGTCTCTAAATTTTAATTTTGCATACAAAAAAATTGTTGAGTCTCGGCAAGTAAATGTTTCAATTACAGTATTGCGGTGCGAAAAATCCGCATCGTTTAATGATTTAGAATATTTTTACTGATCAAAAAAGTGGTCGGTCACAGCCAAAGAACATACAAAAAACCAGCACAAGTTTCTAAAACCTAAATAGTAATTCTTCGTCCTGATCATAATCAAAACTAGCAAGTAAATACTCGAACCTCAATCGATATTGTAAATTATTATACCGCAAAAACCCGAACAAACGACGTTGTTCTGCAATGTCTACAAACATGAAATATGGATGCTGAGACAATAATAACCGCATCGGCTTTTTGCCGTTCGAGAACCACAGGTTTAGACCCTCGATTTCCCACTTACAAACACGTATAACATGCGATATAGCGAAGTCCATCGGACAGAAAAAAAAAAAAAACTACAGTAACCTCCGTTCGAAACACAATTCACATTATATTGTACAGAGTCAGGGAACTCGGTGGTTTTTGGGGATCGGCGATTTTCTATTCGTCTCCACAATAATAAATTCGTTATGCGCGTGAGGAATGTCACGAGTGGTCGCCACAAGAAAACCGGATTTTACCGAACTCGAGCCACGAAAACCTCGTCGCCGGTGCAGTGATGAGTGCTGAAGACAGCGCCGTAGCCAGGGGGGGAGCGCATTTCTCCCTCACGCCGAACCATTTGGTTAACCGTATTGGTGATTATTTCGGTGTGCTTTATCATTATAAAAATATTAGGTAATAATACAAACTATTATAGTGCGGCACCTATCCCCCCCCCCCGAAATTTATTTCTTGCTACCGGTTTGGCAGAATATTTTTACGTTAATAATTATAACCTCCCCGCGGTAAAAATATCGCGAGATTTATTTACCACCCGGAAAATTTAAAGGGAATTAATATATATTTGCCCGCGGTAAAGTTATATTATAATATATTTTTACCAATATAATACAAATTCACTTTCAGTGCGTAGATATACGAGGTCTGTTCAAAAAGTACCAGGATTTTATTTTTAATAATTACAAAACTGAAGTTACATATTATTTAAAAATATCCTCTTCGAAATACTCGCTTTCGAACGATACGCCCAATAATCCCGGCGATCTTGCCATTATTCAAAAGTCCTTTGGAACTATTCCAAATTTATAGTTATGAGTTATGTTGCCGCGTTCGCTTTAATTTCAACTACATCTTGAAATCGTTGTCCATTAAGCGCAGATTTCAGTCTTGGAAATAGGAAAAAAACATCGCATGGGGGCCTGATCAGGAGAATAGGGAGAATATGGCCCGCGGGACCACAGCAATTTTTTTATCAGCCAAGAATGCACGAATCGACAGCAATAAATGTGCCAGTGCATTGTCGTGGTGAACGATCGCGGAACGAATTTGGCAGCGTGACCCTTCTGTACATTTCCCTGTAAAATTGCATGACAAGACTCAATTGAGATTCGCATTGTTAACTCACAAACGGTTAGTTATCGGCGGCCATTTCGCATTTTTTTTTTTTTTGCAAATTGTCTGGATGACGTCGACGGTTTTCCAGAACGTGGATCGTCTTCAACTGACCACCAACTGTCCTCGAAAACGTTTAAAACACTCGAAAGTCACGGAATCACTTAACGAATCATTCCCTCCTAAAGGGGTTTTAATAATTCCCGTACGTTTCCGTTGCATCATTTTTACCGTGTTTCAAGTAAAACTTGATGCACACGCGTTGTTCGTTAATTTCAAACACGTCGAAAACGGCGAACGAAACAAACTGACCGGATTTAATCACGTGTAATATTAAACTGAGATAAAACGGCGACTCCGGGTTTTGTTTAAAATATTCACTAATTCACGGGGAATACATCTATTTACAATTTGAAACGTTATCGTGTGTAGATTAGTCGTAATAACAATTGTCCTGGTACTTTTTGAACAGACCTCGTATACTATTTTTATCCTTAGTAAATATATTTTTGTATATTTTTACTCACCCCCATCCCTCCCACCTCCCCGGTAAATATATATTATGGTTTCTTACGTGACTATGCGGAGTAATAATGTCCAAAATTGAAATGCACTGAAGGAGTAAATATTTCCTACGTTGGCGACACACACAATCACCCTTACCATCTCCTCACACAGTTACCGTTTCTACGTAGAATTACGGAAATATATTACTCCTTCGGTGCATTTTAAATTTTGGGCATTTTTGCCCCGTATGGACACGTTAGAAAACATAATAAATAATTACCGACGAGTTCAAAATATACAATAATATATTTACGGGGAGGGGGGGGGGTAAAATTATAAAATCAATTGATTTCATAATTTGTATGCAATTTACAATAATACATAGATAAGACATAGATGAAAATACGTGTATTCCATCAGCAGATTCAATATAGGTAAATTTCTACCGGGGAGTGAAAAGTAGCATTTTAATCGTGTGCGTAACAATACTGTTTACGTTAAATAAGTCTCATGATAAATTCACTGAGGTGGTAAATATGTTTGGGGGTTCAAATACCCCGTTACACAGGCACCGGTCGAAGAAAAACAATAAAATCGAAACGAGAGTAAAATGTAAATACGGTATAAAAATAAGCGTAGGAGGTATTCTATTGACGAAAATGTGTAAATTCTTCAATGGCCGCGTATATATACGACTAGAGCGGTAAATATGGAAATATATCGAACAACGAACTGTAAACGACGTGCTTTAAGGGGTACGAATCGGGTAAATAAACTGATAACAACAGTAGCGATGTTACGGTTTTTGGTGGACGACGAGAGAGCGCGGGTGATTGAGGATAAAAAAAAAAAAAAAAAAATCTTGTTTACGTATTGTTTTTATTCGTCACAAACGATACACGCCTGCAGCAGTTTGAGTAGTGCTAATTTTGAGGTTTTTTTTTTTTTTTTTATATATATGTATACACGCGAATACTAAATGTCAGAAACGAAAAGGCTCGTAGCCCGCGACAATCCCTTTGCCGGAAATCGCGGCAATAATATATTTACACGTAATAAAATAATATAGTATACGGGCTGTATGATTTTTTATTTTTTTTCCCAGACTACTTTAAATGGTAAAATCGTGGATAAAATTGCATATATATAACCTGTTTACCGTATTCTATGATGAATTACTGACAGAACTGAAACAAAATTTATTCAAATTATTCGTAGACCGGTATGGAAACTGGTCCGTGGTAAACTCGTACGCGTCGGAGTGTTAGGGGTGGAGAAGACGTTGCCGACGTCTGCGCGTGTACGTTCCCCGGGGAATTATGCAAAATACTGTGATACGGCGTTTTATGCAAATCTCTGTGTTAATTATGTCGAATTTATTGATCGCCCGTCCTGATATTGGCAAAATAATTATGATAATTCGGTATTCGTGTCGGAATGCGGTCTGCCGTCGTGTTAGTTTATACCGCGCGTCTAGAACGAGACTGTCGCGACTTTTAACCCGCAACAATTTTACGACAGACCAAATACACCCGAACGAATTCCGAACAAATCGAAAATAATATTAATATTAATTTCTATTACTCGCGACAGACTGGTTGTCGGCCACCATTGCCGTGAGTAAAGGGTGGTTCTGGCGATATAAATAGTGTTGGTTTTTTTTTTTTTTTTGACATGTATATGTCTTATGGCTGGGGGTCGTTCTGTTAATTTGTCCGACACCGAGAATATTACCGCGACGATCGTTTAAAGAACAAGCTCAAAATCGTCATTCCGATAACCGAACCGCCGCGAAATGTCTGTATTGACGAATTTCCCCTAGCTGGTACGAATTCAATTTTCGTTTTATCCAAAACAAATTCGGTGTTTCCTGCGCTGTTTCCGATCGCCTTTGGTTCGAGAAAGATATGAAGCACGTTCCCCGGAAACCCGTAGATTTTTTGCTCGAAAAATACCCAGACTTAGATTCTCATAATATGACCGTGTGCAATACTTGTTATAAAATTCTGCTCAGTAACAAAGTTCCCCGTTTTGCTACGATTGACGGTTTTTGTTATCCTCCATTTCCATCCGGTTTACCGCCTCTCGATCCTATCTCTGAACGATTAGTGTCACCGCGTCTTCCGTTTAAAAATTTAGAAAAATGTATACTCAATAAAAATAATTGCTGTCTTTGAAAAATAAATAAATAATTCCTGTCTTTGATACTTGTTTATTTTTTACACGCGTTAAAAAAGTTACCTGCAGTTTAATCCTCGTCCCCTCGTATCTAATACCAGATTGACATCGACATTCTTATGTCAACTATATTCAGTAGAAACAAGACATATACATGTACCGATGTATCTGTATGTAGTGTAGATACTCTTAGTTTTTTTTTTTTTTCAATGCGGTTATGCCCTACAGCGGATATGATACAACCGGTGTTTGTCGCCAGATTAAATTGTCCACGATGTTTTAGTTTTACATTTAGTTTTTAGTGATCATAGGGCACGCGTTTATCGGACCCGAATCCATTGTAACCGTACAACGCCAATTCAATATTCCCGTTTGCGGTCGTGTCCCCGCGCGGAATTCAATCTTAGACGGGCATCGTACATTTCGAAATACCGGTGCGAGGGGATACAGTGAAAACGTCGAACGACGTACGTCGAGCAATCGCTCGAAGGCCACAACGGTCGGAAAAATTCTCAGTCGTTGAACTTGTCGCCGGTTATGTTGACCAACTAATTTCCGGCCGGATTGCAGGCGGTTAGGGACTGAACAAAATCACGAACTGCGGTTGACGAAAATATGGCGCTAAAAGCCGTACGGCGCGTATTTCGACGGCTATTCTTTTAGGAGAATGTTTTCGAATCGTCCGATTACGCGCAATGGTGATAGTGTTCGCTCGGCCGCAACGATCTCCAGACATAACGCCATCTGATTTATGTTTAGCGGGGTGTTCTTCGATACCTTAAGTGTTCGCCAACAAGCCACGTGCGTTACTAGAGCCAAAAGAAAACATTAGACGGGAAGTTACGGCCATCGGTGTACATACGGTACAGAGATTTATGGACAGTATATGCGTAAACGGATAGAGCCGACTGTATACAAAATTAAGGCGGCCGCTTCAGTAATGCAAATTTTAAAATTCAAGATTTTGGTAATCACAATTATAATCTTTATGTTTAATAAAACACAATTCGTTTCATTAATTTTTGTCTCTAATACTTGGCTAATAAACTTCAATTAAAATTCGTCAGAACCCACTGCCGCACCCTTTATTAGTACGCATTTCTACTGCATACAGTACGTACGTTAAAACCGTAGCAAAACGTTTTTTTTTTATATATATTTTTTTAAAACCGGTTTTTTTTTTTGTTGAGCTCAATGCTTCGATTTTTATAAGGAGTATCATAAAATATGCGGAATTATTTACGGATGGGACTTTACTTGAAACATTTTTTTTATTTTTTTTTAAATGTTCAACAGTGTTCACCCTATAGAATTTGTTTAAGTTTTTTTTTATCGAAAAATTGCTTTTTAGTTAAAATTCTTCAATTTGTTCGTAATGTGTACCTCGAATGATCCGGATTTATCGCTCGGTGGAAATTCATCTGAAACAAAATTCTACACTGGCCGACATTTGTTCTAAAGAAAATTTGAAAAACTAACAACGAATTTCGATACGATTTTATTTTTGTTGATTTCTTCATTGCCTTGGCTATACTTAGAACTGTTATATGATTTCAATGATTTCTTTCAGTTCATAAATTAAATTACCCTGTATCTCATAGCTTACCAACTCCACAACTACCACAGTGAACCTTATTTTTCGTATTTTTTTATTGAGACTTTGTACGGTTATTATAATTACCTATTATATATATATATTAAAAGTTTCCTTATAAATTAAATAAGAATTATCTTAAAAACATTTTTTTTTTTTTTTTTTTTTTTTTAGCAAATGCTCAGCATAAAATACCAACGAACGGCGCGTAATAATTATTCGTTTAAACATTTCTTGAATTAACAATAATTTAATAACACCGAGACAAATACAGGCCGGATTAAAACGAACGTGTAAATATGCCACGGAAATGCCGCACGAAAGGAGAAATACGGCAGCATTTTAACCCCGCAAAAATTAAAATTAAATACTCTCGGGCAGAAATATCATTATTAAAACAATAATAATATTATTATCAGTATAATAACGACAAAAGGTACGACAAGTGTTGAACTCGTTTTCAAGGCGAATAGTGTTTTTGTTTTAATGTCGGCTGTCCTAATAAAATATCTGCTACTATATCACGGCGTACAACATAATTTTGTTCGAAATTTGTACATTAAACGATTATTGTCTCGGGTGAGTTAAATTTTTTTAAAACGTCAAACGCAAAATATATTACATACGGTATGTTGCAGTATAATAGCTAGTCCTCGGTCGCCAGTTAAAACTAGGTTTATTGCTAGGATTTACTATAATCTCATTTATATATATATATTAGAGTAAAAGCTAAAAACGTTTGATTAGTAGATTAGACGATTATAGTTTTTACTGATGATAAGACTTTAACTGTAACATAAAGAAAACCTCGTAAAATAGAAATCTACGGTGAAGTTTTACTATTATTTTGAATTATCAACGGCGCGCCAGAAAAATTATATTGGTTCCCTCAGCAATATTATTAACATCCATTGTTCGGTCGAAACGGAAAAGTATTGGGACCCCTGAAAAGTTTTGTAAAAAAGAAAGAAAAAAACAACGAAGAATAAATAACATTCGGTATTTATTATGTTATTCTATAGACAACCGTGGTCGGGGAACAAAGGAAATGCCCGTCGTACATCTCAACCGAAAGTTCAATATTTTATTAGAAATTAATCGAGCGTGCGTATTTATTCGAACAAATACGACAAACCTGACGTTAACTTATATATCGACGGAATACAGCAAGGCCTACTGGCTGGTCGGAAGTGGCACAATGAGAAGACAAGATTCAGGACCGTGATTATTGTAGGATACTGGGACAACCGCAATGATGACGGATACAACTCTTACGGAGGCGGCAATATGATGAAAATAACTGAAATGTGCAATAATAAATTGTCGTATATTCATCCACGAGTAACGGAGAGAAGGAAATATAGAAAACAAGTATATCGTCGTGATTCAAAGTACCGTAATTCAATATAATATAAAATCGTAAGAACGATATGGTCGGTGAAAACTTCTGGTCTCTACGATTATTTCCAACAGAGTCACAACGAAAAACCGAAACCGAAAATAGCAAAACCCGTAAATATTCCCGTTTTCCCGGCGTTTTTGTACCCATTATAATTGGAAAACTACAGGAAATGTCAAAAAACGACCTTCTCTCAATGCACCAACACGCATAAATCCAAAATTCCTGTAAAGTTTTTGATACGAACATAATTTCTGATCAAAAAATTGTTCACTAACCGATGGGGGGGGGAGTTTAAGCGCACAAGCAAAACGAATTCCTTCCTCGCTACAATCCGAATCTAAAATAATAGTAATATGAATAATAACAATGAACTCATAATAAGCGTAAAAAATGATCCATATAATTTAGAAAACGTCAAAATACTAACAAGTCCCCCCCCAAATCCGTTAATAAAAATGTCGGGGCCTGACTTCGGACGTTAGAGGTCAGGGGCATATTATATATGGGATGTATAATAATAGTAATAATATAGTTTTACTATCCCAGAGTAGAATAAAACAACGCAACTAACGCGGACCGCCATAAAAAGTGTAATTTCGAAATTGAGGACCCTCTTCGAAAGATTTTTAAGTCCGCGGCAGCTGTCCTAATAATATACCCTTGTCTTACGCTTAATGACCGTGTGTAAAAAAAAAAAAAAAAAATGATTGTATATAAAGCGACTAGAAAAATTAAAATTATACAGTTTCTATTTTGAAGTGAAGTGAATTACGCACGCAGATTTTTTATGCAATCGGCATTCTGTTCTAAACAACGTGTACGTTCGTCTTCAGTAATAATGATCAGACGATACAACTGCAACGACGTAAACTACGCGGGAACAAGGGAAACTCGTCGAAATATTTCGGTTACCTATAGAATCGTTACAATTTCATCATTTAATTTCAAGTCTTGACGATTATTTTCAACTGAATTACAACGAAAAAAAAAAAAAAAAAAAAAAAAACAAATCGAAAATTACAGAAACCGTTATTTCGTAGATATCCGTTTTCCCTTACCGACAGAATATCAATAAATCACATCCTCAATACACCAATTAGACAAAATTTGTTGCCGCCCCTGGTTCTACGATTCTAAATGAAAAGTTGTTTGCAGACAAAAAAAATGTTCGAAAACCCTTTATAACAAAAGCAATACTAACTTTGATTCGTTTAGAATGTAAAAAAATGTATACAATATTAATTATAAATAACAAAAAAGTAAAAAAAAAATTAAAAAATAGTTTAAAATAGTATGTTAACTATTTTATAAATTTGAATTAAAGTTAAAAGAAATATATATTATTAAATATATTTAAATATGTATAAAAATTATATGTATATTAATTAAACTCTACTTAATTTACTCGGAGTATACTTTCGATTGCAATGTAACTATTGCTCGTTAATATTTAAAATACCTAATGATAATTTGTTTCGTCATCGCGACGTTTTATTATTTTCTATTTTTATATCGTGAAGTGTTTTATCGCCGACAACAACAATCGTCTTGGTTTTATTTCGTATTTTCGTCGCAATTTGCCTCGACTGTCAACCATCTTAAGGATTAAGATGTAATAAAATCTCGAGCCCTAAAAGTAATTAATTTCGTGCTCGGCAACCCTTTATATACACGTTTGTATAAAAACACGTTATTTTCTTCATTTTTCTTTTTTTTTATTCTCAAATAACATTAAAAAAAAATAACATTTAATTGTGTCTGTTACTGTGTTTTTTTAGCTTTTACATTCTTACAACCCCTCCCCCCCTGCCACCGCAAATATGAATTGGAATACAATTTTGTATATGTATAGCGTTAGTTCGCGGCTTTTTTTGGATTTAAACTTCCAATTAATTTGTTTAGAAGTAGTGGAAGTAGGTAGTATAGTGTAGTGTAGTGTTTATTGTTTTACAATGAATATTTACGTAATAAAAAATATGCGGGGTCGATTTCGACTCTGGTGGCGGAGCTCTGCTGGTGAGTTTTTAGTAAAAAATATAACGGAATCAGCGGATATTATCAATATTGTACTGTTGATTTAATTCGTAAAACTTTTTCCCCGGGCCGTCCGCGATATAGTAGTGAAATATTATTCAACAACCTTCGGAATAACTCGTTAGTTTAATCGTCGTTAACGGCTGGGCGATCTGGGTTCTTCTCGAAAAATAATAACCGTTACCGCATACGAGTGTGAAAAGCATTAATACGATTTTGTTCTATTCATTGGAGTATGAACGGTTTTTTTTTTTTTGGAAAGCGAGAGGGGGGTCAAAGAGACGGCACCGAAAAGGAGGCAAAGGGAGCGCGGTAGACCCCTCTACCTCCACCAGGAAGATTTTCACCGTTTCTCGCCATTCTCTCGCACTCTCCCCCCCCCCCAAACATTATTTTGTCAGTTCGCATTTATACCGCGATAATTTTAAGTCTTCTCATCCTCAGATTGTTTATTTGTTTCAATCAAAAACAAAAGCACAATTATTATTATTATTATTATATAAGCGGCATACACTAATATTGTGAAACCGTGAAGACAGTTCTAGTGAAATGTTCATGTGTGTCATTACATTTTTACGATATCTACTAAAGGTTAAAAAAAAAAAAAAAAAACACAATGAGGGGATCAAACCCCCACATTCGCTCGTGTGTATACGCCCCGGTTGTATATTAAATATTATTTAAAAAAATAAAAGTTGATAATATGCGTGTTTATACTATGCGGAATAATGGTAAAATTTAAAATAAAAAAATTCCTCGTAAAATATGGTCTTTAAACGATTTTAGAATCGTTAAGCGCCCAGACATGTACAAATTTAAATTTAAGAAGAATAACCGTAAAATAATTTTATTACCATATTATATATATATATAAAAAAAAAATTAAAATTAAAATAAACTCGAAAAAAGTCGAAATTATTTTGAAAAATACATTACATCTAGATAGCTGTAACATGAGAGTGTTTGGCGATTGTTTTAGACTGCTATACTTCGTCCCTGTTCATATATTTTGAGTTCGGAATGTCATTTTTTTTGCTGGTTTAAACAATATGTTATAAATTGTAATATTGAAAACGCGGTGGGTGCCGCGTAGAAGCTAGAGGCATTATTTGTATTTCGATTTATAGATTTACGGTGGGAATTTACCAGTCACCGGAAACTGCTTTGATTTCGAACCTCAGTCATTGGCTGTGCTACGCCAACAGCGCCGTGAACCCGTTGATATACAACTTTATGAGTGGTGAGTGTACTAATTATTATTATTATACGTTATACCGACGCCGGGATCACTATTTATTTTTTATTTATTTTTTTTTTATTGTTCTATATACTACAATTGTCTCCTTCCCCGTCGCCTATTTTCTCGACTGTTATTATCGGTCGGCCACCTATCTGCATGATAATCTCCCATCTCCGCCCGAAATTACCTCCCGGTGGCGCACACAGGATATTTTTTCCTGGGGCAGGGTTGTGGTTTTAATAAATTTCTAGAGAGGAACTATATTTAGAACCCTATGCAGAAATGCGGTAAAACGCTTAGTAGTGTCTTTGTACATAAATAAAATTAACATATTACAGTCTCTCTTACACTTCTTTATTTGTTATTGACAATTTATAATACTAGTGAATATTAACAACTTAACATCAATCGACCATAGTCCAGAGTTAACTCTTCATAATAATATCATGTATTTAGTATGATATGATTTCATAAATTTAAGGCCAATCTAATATTTTGTTTTTTTTCCCATCTCATTGATTATTCCATCAGTTATTAGTATTATATCCCTGTGAATATTCAACGTTGATAGACCGTTAAGTTTTGTTTGTCCAGTAGTATTTCGTAAATAAGTTTTAATATACCGCAATATTGAAAATGATCGTTCTCCTGTGGCTTTTGTAACTGGTAAAGTGGTGAAAATTTAAAGCAATTTTTAAATAACCGGATAAATTTGTGAATTACATTGGAAGAATAGATCTGTTACAGTTTTTTTTTACATTGTTGTGGCTGATATTTAAATGCTTCATAATTTTAATTCAGCATAGTTTGAATACTCGTTTAAAATATTATCATTGTTATCGTCATTCACGATATCTATGTACTTTTCTAGCAGTAACTTAAATTTGTCTTCAATTTCTTTGGTAACTTTCAAAATAGGTTTTGGTATTAAACAATCAAAACCCTTTAATATGGGCCGATGATCCGAAAACCGATTATGTAATTGCTCTATGAAATTATCTAAAAATGGGATGAACACTCCTATTCGGTAAAAACTATCCGGGGTATCAATGGCCACATTATTTCTGTGTGTTTGACGACCAGATATTTGTGGAACACAAATGGCAATTTCTAATGTATTGCACATTTTTTCAACTTACTTAAATAATCCATGAAATTCTATATCACCATAAGAACGAATATCTTTTAAAATGGTTTGTGTAATTTCAGTTAAAGAACGGGCATTTTCAAGATCCAAGTTTTCTTATTGTAAAAACTAATTTATTCTGCGGTATAAGGTATTTTCAACATATTATTATCCAAATTCAATACCCATAACTCTGTCTCACAACCAGTATGTTGCTGTTGAATGTAAAGCTCGGTTAAACAAATTAATGAAAGAAGTCAATTCGGTGGGGGAGGGGGTTCTGGCCCCTTAATCCGCCCACCCCCCCAAGGTGCGCCACAACCCACGCCCCAGGTCATCTGTTAACCACTTCCAATCGCGCATCTAACCTTTTAGGCCTTCCTCTTCCCGTCGTCATTTCCTCCGCGATCATTTTGCAATCATCACTCTTACGACCTCTGACCGAGTCGACCCCACCCCCCCCCGCAAGTCAATTCCCTCGCACACGTCCATCATCGTCCGTCGAAGTCTCATCTCTTCATCTCTGCTTACGAAATTTTCTGACTTTCTGCCCCGCCAACATTCTGTACCGAAATATACTTACTGATGTCGTTGCGGTTTCGACCGCGTAGTTTTGTAGAATTCATCTTTCGGCCTAATAAAGTGCTCACCCCCACATCCCCGGGTCTCTCTCTCTCTGTCTCTCCGTATCATCTCTACCGTACGTCTTGTAACTTATGCTCCCCCGATCCCGTACTCCGGTTTTCCCTGCGAGAAGTCGATTATTGTGTTTTTTGTTTAGGCAAGTACCGGAACGAATTCAAACGGTTGTTCATGTGCTGGGGATCGCAGAGACAGACCAGATTGCGCCGGGGAGTGCCCACATCGCGTAGCGGCACGTACATCTGTCGGTTCACAATAACCACGATGAAGACGGACAACGTGAGCTACGGATTGTCGCCCGACGAAACAGTCCCGTGAAATGCTGGAAACGTTTTTTTTGAGCGCTCAAACCAAGCAACGTTTTTTTTTTTTTTTTTTATTTATTGTTTCATTTATTTTTTTTTTTTCCCCCCATTATATATAGGTGCATATATATATATATATATATATATATATGAAAACGTATATACGTACACACGCCTACGCGCGTATTATATTACTACGCGAACGTATGCTTGTATAATGTATATATATATATATATATATATATATATATATTCGTAGTCGAATTTCGTGCATTTACACGTGGAAACTTATTATGCGAAAACGACCTGTCCTATTTGTATAGTTAAAAAAAAGAAAAATTATAAAAAAAAAAAATCCGCGTGCGAGTACCAGTGCACGGGAGATATTCTCTTCGGTTTTAGTAATGTCACGCGCGCATCATACCGTTCTCCCCTCGCCGCCGTCGTATCACTTGTTTTGACGGTCCTGATCACGTCACGTGTGTGCCCGTGCGCCTCGTCGTGACAACCCGACGAGAAGAGCCCGGCGGCCGTTTCCCCCGAGGATACAACGACCGTATAAATACATATTATAATCTATAGTAATACACGTAAAATTATTTCGATATTTCGCCACAAATATAATAGTTATTACTACTATACTAGTTTTCTGATTCTCGATCACGGTTTTGAATACCGTACAGTACACATTATTTCGTACATTTTTCGTATTTTCCTGCTATTTTTTTTATTTATTTTATAATATTATCGCGGTGCCGTGTACGTGTTTACGGGTATACCTGTGTACGCAGTTGCCGAAGAAGCCGAAAGAGATCGAAGAGGCACGAGGAAAGGGTCGCAGAAGATAATACGAACCGACGACAATGACGGTTAGAATAACGAACGTGGGAAGTTTGCGTGGTAGATCTGAGGGACACCGAGGTGGCCCCCTCTCTTGGTATTTTTATTATTATTACCTACCGGCACTAATTTCTACGGATATATAAAGCGAAAAAATTCGGAAATTGTTAACATAGTATTCAAATTTGTATTCCAGAAATTGTTTTTCAGCTCGCCCCATATCCTCCCCCGAATGAGCCCTTCGAGTCTGTCCACCACTGGACCGGGTGCGTTTGCGGCAATTTATTAGCTCTGCAATTCGTATAAAGACTATGTCGGTTTGTTTCCTGAACAGATTGAAACGAATACCGATTTATATTTGTTGTTTAAATTCGGATTAAACGCGGTGGCCGCCACCGCCAGTGTGATATTCCCGGGCTCCTTTTTAAGGTGATCGTTTCGATTTCTCGCCATTTCGGACGAGTATATCGGTTAGGCCACTATTTTACAACCCAGTGGCACGTACGCGAAACACTATTATAATATTATATGATATATCGTATTGGATAAACGGCGAGGCGTCGCCGTTAAGCCGCTCGCCGATAACACCCGTAGGTTTCAAAACGCTGACCTTATACAATATAATATATAGTTTTACGGTCGCCTCTCTCTTTTTTTTTTTTTTTTCTTTTTTTTGTCGTCTCCCTCGCTCGAAAAACAGTTTTCCGCCCGATAAATGACGGCCGGTATACCGGGCGATTGTGTACGTCGAACACCGGTATAACAGCGAATGTCGAGCCCCGTGATATTTTACAAACCCCTCGTCCGGTGTAAAATAGCACTGGTGAATATTTACCCGGCAAGATTACATTCAAACGTATATTTAAACCACCCTCTGACCGCTCTGGACCGTTTTGGACAGACCGATCGGATTCGTTTTTTTTTTTTTTTTTATAGGACTGATCGCGGTTTATCCGGGATGAGAACAATGCCGCCGAACTGTTTGTTTCCCGATACCGTTTAACGTTTCATTTAACGGCCGGTTGATCAATTTAGAGAGACTTGATAAATTTGAAAACATCGCCGAGTTGCATAAACTGCGCTACGGGGATAGCAGAGTGTGCAGCTGCTGTCCCCTGCGGATTTCTCGGTCTCAACCTTACAAATGTATACGACTAAAGGCCTGATTCAGGAGTGTAGACCCAGTTCAAATAGACTAGACCGTAGAGGCGTAGAACATAATTTAATCGTACATTTAAATATATATATATATATTATCTCATTATCATATAATTATATATATATATATATTATACAATCATTAACTGTGTACAATTTTAACAAATGTTTGGTTTTTTTTTTTTTTTAATAATTTAAACTCTTAATTATAGCAACAGTTGTAGTATTAAAAGAAAAAAAAACCATTGTTTGTACAATGTGGTGTACAGCTAGCCTATAAATTTGGCCCAAATATATAGTGTTTATAATCAATAACCAGCGGTGGATTTATAATATTTGTTTGCCTCCCCCCCTCCCCCAACTAGGAAGATCTAGGAAGATCGCCTATACCGGTATAACTATGCTAGTTATTTCTAGAACATGGCTCTAATTGGCGAAATGTGTAAAATATGCAAAATAAAATTTAAGATTTACATTTCTCACATCGCGAACAGTATTTATATTAAAATAAATCTTTCAAAAAAAAAAAAAATATGCGAAGCTCCTAGTCCTAGGAGTAATATTTCCAAATTGCCCAGGAAATCTGATCTAGTCGTATAAAATATACGTTTCTATGACCGTTATATTAATGTAAACATGTATATTTATTTAATAGAAATATATTGCCACCTCCCCCCCCGAGCAAATAGCCTATAAATCGGACTATTCGTATTAAAATACGTAATACGGATATACGATGTGTAATCAAAAAATACCGAGATTATTTTTTATTTAAAAATTTAAATAAACAAATAATTGTTTAAATATCAATCTCCTTCAAAATATTTACCTCATATTATGCATTATACCATTTCTCTTGTCACTTTTTGAAGCAATGTTGGAAGTCGTCAACTTTAAGTTATATGAGTTGATCCACCGCATTTTTTTTTTTTTTTTTTTTGTATTGTTTCGATATCATCAGATCGTTATCCTTTTAGGTGAGTTTTAATTTTTAGAAATAAAAAAAAAAAATCACAAGGGGCAAGGTCCAGCAAGTAAGGTGGGTGAGGTACAACTGGAATTCGTTTATCAGCTAGAAACTTACGGTTTCATAAGGCAGAATGAACAGGCGCTTTGTTGTGGATCGATTCTGGAACTGTTCTGAACGTTTCTTTCGGATTCTTTCTTGTAATTTAATTAAAACTTCTTTGTTGTATGTCTGATTAACCGTTTGATCGGTTTGAACAAATTCATAAAAAATAAGGCATTCAATATTGAAAAACAATGTCAAACATGGTCTTCACGTTAGGTTAACGAACTTGTCTAGCTTTTTTGGATCTTGGTGATGTTACTGATTTCCATTGTGATCACTGTCGTTTGGTTTCTAAGTCATAACCATAGACTCAATTTTCATCACCAGTTATAATATTTTTAATAAATTTGTGTTTGTTCATTCAATCTTTGACATACTTAAATTCGATGATTAATTATTTTTTTTATCTTTAGATAACAATTTTGGAACCATTTTTTCACAGACTAGTCGCACCCATAAATCTTCAGTTAAATTAGTTTGGCATGATCCAAAAGAAATTTTACACCCACTTAAAAGTTCTCTTATTGTCATTCGTCGATATGATCGAATAATTTCTCGAACTTTTGCCACCATTTCCACATTTCTTGCAGTTGAAGGTCGACCAGCATGAGAGTCATCGTTAATGATTTCATGACCCCCCCCCCCAATAAACCTTTTTTGCCATTTAAATGTTTTAGATCTGCTCATTGCTTCGTCTTTAAATGCTTTTTTAATTATTTCAAAAGTTTCAGTCGCTGATTTACCGAGTTTAACGCAAAATTGAATGCAAACACGCTGCTCGATTTTTAATCGACATGACAAAACGGCAGACACACAACATAAGTTACGACATATGACTTTAACGGATTGTAGTTCGTTACTAAAATAAAATATTATAGCTCGTGGCTTGAATAACGTAATTGAGTGTTATCTCTACTATTATTCGATATGTGTATATTTCCGATACGTATATTTTTAAGCTCAGATATAATTTTAGTCCCGGTATTTTTTGATCACACACACATTTATATATATATACGTATGTGTGTACCATTAACATGGGAAAACGCTTGAAACAATTTGGAAATGAACGGAAATCGCGCATGTCCAATGTTATAGTTTATAGTGCACATGTATACGACCTGTATTACTACTAAATGCATCACAAATTCTAATTAATATTCATTCGTCAAACAGTGTTTTTTTTTTTTCCTTTTCGATTTTGATATATAATATTTAATAATATATTAGTTAGTTATATTAATTCGCCAGAGAATTACGCGTAGACACGCATTATAATAATATTATTAAAAAAAAAAATTTAAAAAAAAAAATACTATAAATTGGCCATTCGTGTATTGATTTTATTTATTTTTTTTTTTTTTTGTTTCCCCTAGCTTTCTTTCTTTCTAGTCACTAATATGTAAGTGGCATTTTTCGGTTGTTAAATTTTAAGAATACATATACATTATATTATATAAGTAATAAACCTACTGGTTTTTTTTTTTTTTTTTTTGTAATGAAAAAAATGTAAAACATTTATGATTATGTTGTATGACTTGTTTGTTTTTTTTTGTGCATTAAACTTCTCAATCGGTGTTCTCGATTACGATGGTTGTATTATCGTGTTGATTATTTGCACCTCCGTCAGTCAGCAGAAAACTATGTTCCCGGCAGCAGCTGTTCAACACCGCTCGCCTCGTCGGGCCTGGATTTCCGATAGTCGACCCCCAAGAGCCCTAAGACAGAATTATCCAAAAAAAAAAAATTATTTACGGATAACCTCGGGGACACGGACGAAATAATAATTAAAAAATAGCGGATACTATTAAGGAGTCGAGATGGAGGTAGGGGCACGTGAAAAAAATAATTGTAATTTATTGATTACGGTTTTTTTTTTTTTTTTAATTCTGCTTTTATACTATCAAAAAAAAAAAAAGAAGGAATTAAATATTTATTACTAATGAATGGTGTGTCACTAATTAAACGTGGAACATATCTACTATATTACGATAAAATTCGTTTCCTATGGAAAATATGCGGTTTTCCAAATACACCGACAGTATAAAAATCGTTCCGTACATTGAAGACAGCTCGTGTTGCGCGAGAGCGGCACATTAAAAATTCGTATATTTTATTAGACAACTCAAACCGAGATAAACAAATATTACATTTTTAGTGTGTGTTCATCGTGAAAGTCGGAAAACTTATCGAGTTCCGATAGAACCTTTTGATTGGTTATATTTATTTGTACGTGTCAGTTGAAATTTAGTGTCGGGTCAAAAGTGACGCCATGATCCTTTGATTTCATTTGCTCGGCTTATTTTTTTTACTGAAATAATCATAAGTTGTGTTTCACTTCAAAGTAAAAAAGCGATAACGTTACATTTTTTTTCAATATTCAACGACATGCCATTATTATTAACGGGATGATTATCTTATATCCATCGACCGAGAAGAGTTTCTAACCCGTTTTGGAGTAAATAAACAAATCGTTATCACGTTCAATTTGTTTCGACAAATATTGAAAATGCGGAGTGTTTTATGCGTCGTTCATAAATAGTAAAAAATAGTAAACGGAACAAATGTTTTTGTGTGTGTGTTTTCGGTATTAACTCGAAAATAATTTTCATTTTAATTCCTATTATTCTATATTTTCCATCGTATATATATATATATATATATATATATATATATTATAGGTACACGTTCACTTTTGTTAATATTGTATTATAGTGAACGTCGTGCCATTGTGGCTTTACGTTGCGGAATTGTTGTTATTTTAACTTGTAATGAATTTATAAACCCCGAACTTCGATCATAACTGTACAGGACGATACGCAAAACCATGGTGGACCATCAGCGATCTCCGGTATAATTATCTAAGAACATTTCGAGTAAATTTTATTGTATAGTGATTTTATAAAAAAAAAAAAAAAAAAAACGAATAATATAATATTTTTAACTCCGTAGCGCTGCAATATCGAGTACCTACTCGCCGATTAAACCATTTAAAATGTACGCCGGAAGAAAATATGAGAGTTTTAAAAAAAAAAAAAAAAAAAAAAAAAAAAAAAAAAACGAATTATATATTACTCGTATCGACATGTTTGGGAAAATATTTCCATTTGCGAAAGTCAGTTTTAAAACGTATAAATAGGTTATTAGTGTACGGAAATCAACGAATATATTTTGAAAATATTATTTATGATTGAGATAAAATAATCGCCCTGTATAGTGCGGTGGTATTCAGAAAAAAAAAACCCCCCGTCGTAATTGGTCGTTGTGCGATATTTTTTTTTTTTTTTTTTTATTGAAAAACGTACCCGCCGGCGCGTTAAATAAAACGACGGCCGCAGGAACCAACGGATTTTATAATAATATACAGCCAAGACGTAAATAATTGAAATTTTTCTCAGAGACTGCGGAAATATTTTCTAATACGGAAAATAATATGACGTTTTTTATAGACTATGCATTTTTTATTCGATCGGCGTGGCGTTTGCCACGTTGGATCCGTCCGAACACTCAGAATCAGCCCTGTGCCGCTCGCGCAAAGACGCGCATTTTTTTTTTTTCTTTTACTATTCATTGCTCGTCGAAAAGTCTCCGAGAAGAAAATAATTTCACGCCTCTCGCGGTATAATATTATTATTACACCGAATTCGATTACTGCGGGACGTGGTTACGTTTTTTTACGTTGGATATCAATAACACTATTAAAAACACCCGCACGTGTACAGTTTCTCGTTAAACGTTCCTTTTTTTTTTTTTTTTTTCTACATAATACATAAAGTGATAACATTTCTATTCAGCGTACAGAATATTGTTTAGAAACGTTTCAATTACAATTACTACGGTTATATGGTGACGTTTAAACGGTTTTAAATCCGCGGATAAGCTCACTGTCTTATTGCGGGTTCGTGTTCTATTATTTACTAGTGAAAATTACGATTATCCGAGGGTTTAGGAATCGTATCCACGTCACCGTACAAACGTAGTGAATAATACTAATCGTAGTAGGCGTTCAGTTCGCCCAATAATAATTTATATCGTGCAAAATGTGTAATTAAACAATACTTAACAATGCGTATTATTCGAATTCAACAATCGTATAGGTACTGAAATCGGCGTTCCATTAAGGCGGTGTAATTTTGACGAAATGTCTGAACAAAAGCATAGCATATTATTCAGTAGATCGCGTTTTATTTTGATAACGTAAATATAATTTTAAAATTTATTTGTTTGAAAAGGTTTTTTTTTTTTTTTTTTATATTACGATTCACTTGTAAAAAATGATTGGGTAATACTACCAAAACACAAAAAAAAAACGCAGATAAGCTGTTCTGTTTAACGTGTTGTGAAAACTATGATAACTGAATAGTTGTGTCCGGCAAAAAAGTTTTAACAATCGAATGGCAGGGTATAAATAAGTACCCGCGGTAATAATTTTACAATGATTTGTCTGTGTTTTAACTGTCGGACTAAACAAAAATTAACAAAATTGCACTCTGGTGCAGTGGTTCCCAACTCAATACTAGGCACTGGGCACGGACCACTTTTGTAAATTTTCCAAACTGCTCTGGTGCCTATGGTTTGCGGTAAACGGGCCGGTTCGATTCGTATTTTCTACACCGAATAAATCTGAGCCAATCCGCCCATGCAACCCGATATTGGAAAATTAACGACGGGATAAAATTGTATTATCACGACAGGAAATTCGGCGGTCCGCAAATCCGGTAAAACACACTGTAATATAGACAATGGCGGCTCATGTTTAGGAGCGATGCGATGCGATCAGTGACGCAACCGAAGATGGGCGAACGAGATATTTTCAATGTCCTCCTCGAACCGTACGAGGTCTGTTCAAAAAGTACCAGGATAAATGTTATTACGGCTAATCTACACACGATAATGTTTCAAATTGTAAATAGATGTATTCCCCGCGAATTAGTGAATATTTTAAAAAAAAACCCGAAGTCGCTATCTTATCTCAAATTAAATATTACACGTGGGTGAATCCGGTCAGTTTGTTTCGTTCTCCGTTTCCGCCATGTCCGAAAATACCGAAGAACGCGTGTGCATCAAGGTTTCAAGTAGAAACGTGGTAAAAATTATGCAACGGAAACGTACGGAAATTATTAAAACCCCTTTAGGGGATGATTCATTAAGTGACTTTCGAGTGTTTTAAACGTTTCGAGGACAGTTGGTGGTCAACTGAAGACGAACCACATTCTGGAAGACCGTCGACGTCATCCAGAAACGATGGCGTGGTGATAATTTGAGAAAAAAAAATGCGAAATGGCTGCCGATTAACCGATCGTTAATCGTTAGTTAACAAAGCGAATCTCAATTGAGTCTTTTCATGCAATTTTACAGGAAAATGTATAGATGAAAAAGGTCGCGCAATTCGTTCTGCGATCGTTTACTACGATAATGCACCGGCACATTTAGAGCTGTCGATTCGTGAATTATTGGCTGATAAAATAATTGCCGTGGTCCCGCGGACTCTCCCTATTCTCCTGATCAGGCCTCCATGTGATGTTTTTTCTATTCCCAAGACTGAAATCTGCGCTTAAATGACGATTTTAAGAAGTAGAAGAAATTAAAGCGACCGCGGCAACAGAACTCATAGATTTAACTTTGGAACAGTTCCAAAGGACTTTTGAAAAATGGCAAGATCGCCGAGATCATTGGCGTATCGTCCGGAGGAGAGTATTTCGAAAGAGATATCTTTAAATAATATGTAATATTCATCTTTGTAATTATTACAACTAAAATTCTGGTACTTTTTTAACAGACCTCGTATAAGAGCCCCCGCCGATAGCGAAATCACGTCAGAGGACATCAGGCCATCGTATTTCAGATCCAGATTCAATCGAGGAACGAGAGTCGAGTCCAGGGAGAGGCGTTAACACCGAGCCACTGATCATACAACACAAATGGTCATAAAGCTTTACGAATAGACCCCTACATTCGGTAGCTCTTTGTCTTGAATTGTAAATAACTTAAATTCGTACTGTGTGTAATAAACAGCAACCATTGAATTAAGTCTCGATTACAATTTTCTACCCATCTCTGTACTGTCACGCAACAAAAGATTAAAGTCGTTTCTGCAACCCGACATTAGTGCTGCGCGTTTAGATTTTTATTTTTTGAAGGGTAAGGGGACTCAAATTAAGGAATTTTTGTTCGCACCCGTCTATTGTACGAATCTACCACTGATACAGAGATGTCCATTGTGTATTTTCAGAGAACCAGGCGTATGATTATACGCTTTGCGGTGGTGTTGGTGTGTATATTTTATGAAAAACTACGCATCGAAAACGGTAAAAAGTATATTGCAAGTGCCCGGACGCAATGGCAATGGGATTTGTTCCGCATACGCGAGTAATTTTTTTTTATTGGAAACGGTTTCGCGATGTTATTTAAGTATGTCAACCGTCTTATCGACGTATCGCATACCTACGTAATATTGAGCCGAGCACTCCGATTTTTATATTGCGAATCGTATTTTCGTTGCCGAGGACGATAAATTCCGTAACGATGCGCAAAACGTGAATATGTAAATCCGAGACGTATACATTAATAGTGTACGCGAATAGCCGAAAATTCCCGCCGACGACTGCGGAAATTTATGGCCGATTTATAATAGCATCGGTTGATACTTGTATTCGTTCATTTAAATCACAGCGCTAAATTAGAACCTTATGCTGATATTTGTTTCTAATTAAAATTTTGTTCAACATGCTCAGAGGATTATGTTATGTTTTTTTTGCCCTGTCCATGTCACTATTTAAAACAAACAAAAAATAGGTGAAAAATGAGTATAGTTCATCTTCGGTAGACTGAAAGTGTTCTATTTTGTCATTTCAACCGCCAATCAACAAAAATAATTGAATCGAGCCAGCATTTCATGTGGAACAAATATTTATTTTTCTTCTTTTTTGTTTTGCTACGACAATCATTTGATTGCAATTGCATTACATAGATTCAATGATGACGTTTCACGTGTTTTTACTTTAAAAAATACCTCCTTTGAATACCTCCTAATAATGTAACATGATAAATAAATTATATTAGCAAGTCTACAATTGTTCGTCTAGTCTTTCTCGCTGCATCGTATTACCTACCTTTGCTTTGATTAAAATTAATTTCGAAAATGTTCGTTGGCACGAGTTTTATAATTCGCATACGCGTGTCCTATTTTTTGATCATCCTGCGCGTATTTTTAAGGATAATTATTATTATGTTATTGTCAATTTATAGACGCTACGTTATTACAATGACGAGGTACAAAATAATGGTAATTATTACAAGAGAAGTTTTTTGTTTTATTTCAATTTCAGTTGCGGGTCAAGTGTGTCTCCCGCAGTGATGGATGTGTGGCAGCATTGAGTGTGGCAACGATATTTTACGATTTTCTCCTTATAACTCAATTATCGCGGGTACTAAAAAAAAAAAATGTGAATTCTTCCTCGTCCGCTTCGATTTCCATCGTAATTTGCACTCGTTCGCCCGTTCTAAAAACATTTCGGCGAGAATCGGAAGTTCGATCGTCGTAAACAAATCGAACACCTAACGTGTGTTAATATTATAAAGATATAGACCAGTGGACCTCAACGTTTTTTGATTCGTGTCGAATCCTTATCCACAAGAATCCAACACTACGCTTCCCTAATATCAAAATATTAAATACTTTACGCTATATATTTATAATATATTATAATAGCGTAAATAAGAATATTGTAGAATCGTTATAGATTATATATAATCTGAACAATTAACGATATATTTGACCCTGGTGATTTTACAAAGTTGGGGAATTCGATGGTGGACAAATCGAGTCGTTGTCGCACGTCAAACGGACGTATTCATCGTATCTGAAATATAAATTGACCTAATATAGAATATCTTAATAAAGATAATAATTTTGCAGTACCTAATGCCGTTTAGCGTGTACAATTATTGCGTTGTTCAGACGGCGGTTGCAATTACATGACGGCAGCTGCGTTAATAATACAAATTTTATTCGAAAAATGCCTCATATATTTAATCTTTTCGCCGGGGATTTCGTGTCATCCGTGCACTCGATCCGTGGCACCCAAGGACGACATGCCATCCCGGTTTAGAATGATGTAGACAATAGCGTTTTAGTATTTAACGTGCAAACCGTTTCTGATTTGAATGCTAAACGAGCTGTGCCGTCGGTTTATCGTATATAATTTTAAATCAGCCGGGTATATAGTGTTTGCATTACTCACGCGACATTCTGGAATAGTAAATCTTCTCGTGCGCCAGCCGTTTTGTATGTGTATATTTATATTATATATTATGTATTCGGAAACGCCGCCTCAGGTTAGAATATTATTCGGATGCGTTAGCTTTTGCTCAATACTTCACAATGTCTACAGCATGTCAAACACGCGGCCCGCGGGTAATTTTTTTTTTTTTTTTGGTGGCCGGCAGCTATCGGTATTAATGGGCAAAATAAAAGACAAAATATTCAGAAAAAATTATATGTTTGAATGGCTGAATTCGAAAATAGATTTAAACATTTTTTAATATTTAGAAAACGGTTATGCCCCGTTCACGTCTCCTTTTTTTTTCAATAGAAGCAGTAATAGCAGTTCCAGCACGTATACAAATGGAACGGATAGAGATTCAAATTGATTCAAATTTAAATTAAATAAATCCAATGAGGTTGGTGTACCAGATTTTAACAATTTGTTGCTAGTGCGATATGTAGAAACTCGTAGGTTTACGTGTAAAATTATGTCTATGTTTAGTAGTACTTGTTTTCTATGTGAGCAACTATTCTCATAAATGAACAGCAATAAATCGTCCGTTAGAACCATCACACATCTAAATTCAATATTAAAAGTGACTTCGTCCAATAAAATTTCTCCCGAAATTTAAAAGTTGATGTTAGAAAAGAAATATCAAATATCGTCCAAAAAGTATTATTAATATGATTCTTTCGAAATGTTAATGTTTATTTTAATTGTTAAAATTTATTTGTATTTGTTGTGTTCGTAACGAATAAAATTGAAAAATTTGTATAAATTATTTATTCTTTTCGTTAAATGTTTATGTGCGGCCTGCGTAATAAACTATTCAATATATTTGGCCCACTTGACACTTTGAGTTTGACATGCATGATCTACAGTATAATAATAATCGAATAATGATATTATTAACGTGTCCACCAGTGGCGTATCAAGAGCTCAATCAAGGGGTGAGAGGGGGTTAAAAATTGTAATACACCACAAAATATGGCGAGGTGTTTCCTCGTCCTAAAAATACAAAACTGGCCACAGTTATAAACATTTTTTTTTATAATTATTTTCCTCTCCTTGTCAATTAGACAAAAAAAAAAAAAAAAAATAGTTTACAGATATAAACTAAAAATATTATACGAAAAAACAAAACAAATGTAAACAATAATAAACAATTGTATACAAAATGTATAGAAAAAATATTTACAACATGTTTGAAGCAGTTGTATCGCAACATACAGCCTGAACACACGTGTAGAATAGTATATAATTTATACGGGGCTTATTAAATACACGAACTTTGTGTACACGTGATTTTTAAATACACGTATAAAATCATAGCCTCTATTACAAAGTCACAATACGATTGCGTCAGTCGGTCATTAGATAGATTCGGTAATAGCTATTCCATCATATTCATGCATATTTCGACACAAATCTAAATATCGAAGAAAAAATGTTTAAAAAAAAAAAAAAAAAAGGTATAAATACATCATCTTGTTCAGAAATTGCACTAAACAAAATTACGGTTTTTTTCATTTGGTAATACGTTAATTATATTATAAGTCGTTTAGGTTTTTTTTTTTTTAATTGTTTTTATACCTCAAAAACGTATAAACTAATAATTATAATTATCAAATAAAAATTATGTAATTTTTTTTTTTTTGTACCATAATACCCGATTTTAAAATTGTTGTTTTTCTTGCACATTTTCACGATTTCGACTGCATATTACGATCGTATTTAGTGCATACAAATCCGTTCAACAATTATTATACATATTGGTATATCGGTATCGCACAAACCATGGGTAACGACAATTCTTTATGAACATTTACATTACTATTGCATATACATCCGACATAAATCGATTTTAAATCGATTTTAAATTGTAAATAATTTTGGTTTCTAATCAGACAAAACTGATAAGAGTACGTTGTGCATTTACCAGCCGGCACTTCGGTTGTAGATACGATTTAAGATATCTACCAGCCGTGATGGATCGACCATTTAATCCAATAGCAGCGATTGCGCCGCGTAGTGAATAGTAGTAGTTGCGCGTATAGCCACCATCAAACGGCAGCGCTAGCGTTAGAATTTCCGGCCGAGCCTAATCTCTTCTGGTGAGAAGAGATAAATTTCGACCGACATAATTTTCATATTGAAATCGTGGGTCGATGGCGCCCGATAAATAGATACGCCCATAGCAAACGTTTCGCAACCGTACTGTTTCTATTACGCGGTTATATCGTTATCGTTCGGTTCGGTAATGTAGTATATTCCGTTATTTCGACGGATTACAAATAGATAGATTTGTTCACGTACCTACTAAACGTTTTGGTAAAATTAAAGACGAACCGCTTAGTTTTAAACATCGATTTAAATCACTCCGAAATGGCTTCGAACGGACAAAAAACGTTTTCGTCCGTTAATGAAATGTTTAACTATCGTACGTGTGAGTTTGTCAGTGACGAGACGCGTGCCAGAAGGAGACGATTTAGTTTTAAATGCCGGTTTGTAGCTTTCGACATTTAACCTACATGCCTAGTACGTTCGTAGTATATAATATCCAATTGTAAGGGCATTCGTCTGTAAAGTTTCTATTTTTTTTATTTTTTTTTTTTTTTTTTTAATTACTCGGGACATCTAAAAAAAAAATTATAATGTAATTTATTATATATATATATAGTACCTAGCAGTGTGCAGCGATCTTCTTTGAAAAAAAAAAAAGAAACGTTTAGACCGTTTGGCACATACTTCAATTTGTATTAACTGTTTCCAGATTTTAAGTTCATATCCCAAGCCGCTCGTTTTCATGTCCACCGATTTCTCTGTACCGAACATGTTTGCAATTTTTACACTGTTCTTGAACCTTGTTTAGGATGAGATGAAACGAAAGTCAACTCTCGACAAATAACCATATACACAACAATTCGTTCTAGTGGCTTATATACGTGATGGTTTTGTTAAACATAGTTATATAGGTAAGTAGTACCTATTTCGTTAATGTTTATAATATGGAATAAACATAATTGACAGTAGAAAACATTTAAATTATTGTTTCAAACGATATAAATAAAGAAATAATGAAAATTAACACGTTATCGCGTTTACAGAGTACTCCTTTGATATATTTTCTTGTAAAAGTCGTCTGTAATAGGCTTTACACAATTTCCATCACTACAAACATTTTTTTTTTTTTTTTCCACGTAAGTTGATGGAAATTATTTATTACTTACCATTTTCTAAACAAATTTATTATAACCCTATCTAGATGTGTGAATATTTTCTTACCTTAGAGTTATCATATAGTTTTTCATATACAAATAACAGAATTTTATAAATTGAGTATTTTATACACACTACTTGAATATTCCATTAAAACCACATATTAATTTCTTTTTAGAAATTTGATTGTTTTTACTGCTATTATACATTGTGAAATATAAATGTTAAAGACTGTATGATTAAATGCAGGGCTATATTTAGAAGGGACAACAGGGGACTGTTGCCCCGGGCGGCTAAATGTTTTATATAATAATTTCATTAATTTAATCCTCTCGAAACTTCATTCAATTAATTTGTACGCATAATATTATTTTAATATTTTATTATTTATACATTTATTATGACCTTACTTTTATAACCTATTATTATCGAGATTTAGGTGAGATAATAATTTATAGGTTTGTGGCATTGGTGGCGACACTATAGATAATAATTCATTGTAAAAACGTATTCTAGATCGGTAATGAATAACGATCGCCTGAATGATTTGTCTGTATGAAACATTGAAAGTCAACTAACTTCTAGAATCAATTATGATAATATAATTAAAGAATTTGCGGAATCACAATCCAGGAAAAAATATTTAATTGTAAATTAAAAATAAAATTGTTTTTATATTGTATTAAGTTTGTATTTTATTATAATTGGGCGTTTTTTTTTTTTGTTGTTGTTGTTGCCCCAGGGCGAAACATTTCTGAATATGGCCCTGATTAAATGAAACGAATAAAAAAATAACAAAAAATCGTTTGTCCTATGCAGACGTTAATAATTTAACATTAATTTAATGCATTTTTTCCTGTAACAATTATTATTTTCGATTAAAATGAACAATTCTAACAAACATAACATATGTTTAATTGTACTTCACTAGAGTAGACGTACGTGGAGCATGTTCGTTTATCTTATCTCAAGTTGAGATTTTCAATGGGTCGTGTCTAAATCAACGATCACAGGTAATAAACCAGAATTATTAACACTAACAATACCTATAAATTTATAATTGAAACTAACAAATAAGCTAAACCAAAAACCTTAACAATAAAGTCAGAAAATACAACTAAAAATAATAATTATTCTATTGAACAAAACTACATTAATTTATATTAAACGATACTTCGGTAGTATAATCTATACAACTGTTATAAAAAATGATAATTAAAATATAATTTAATTATTATGATATATTTAATATTTATTTAACTGTATCCAATGCTTACGAAAATAAAAATTATATTTGAGAAATCGTGTGCACTTGATCGTTTTGAGTTTAAACCTGTTTATTCCTGCGAATGTCTTGTATGCCAAGTTGTTATCAAATTTATTTTAGTTATCTTAATTTTAACCGACCATAAAATACATGTTGTTATTTAATACCTACTTTAGTTCGGGTTCCTTTCGAATATCGAAAAATCAACTACTTACAATTTTAAAGCTCGAGCCATGGACTTAGATATTATTCTGTGATATTATTCTAAGGTTACCCCATTCAAAAAAAATTTTTTTGACTTTGTAAAATTTAAAAATGTAGTTATTTAGATTTGATATGCATAACACTATCAATAAGCTAAGAAAACGATCCAGTGCGAATATTTCTGGGCGCATTCGATTGCTTATTAATTATTATTAGGTACCTACAGTATTTCATAATTTGGTATCGCCAACAATTTTAGAATTACATTATATCTCATGCATAAGACAAAACAAATTTCTTTTTATTTTTAATTATATTTTATGCGCACCGTTTTCTAAATATCATTACAGTGGCATACTTGAAGGGAGCAACAAAAGCGCTTACAGCCCCCTTTCAGAGAACTTATTTTTAGCATATTGAATGTTTGCCTTTCATAGTAAGGTAGGTGTATTCGGTATATTTTGCCCCTCCCCCGAAAATTGTCCCTGGTACGCTATAGTCATCTCGGTATGTTATTGATTATTGATTATAAATTAATAATACACGCAACAATAAATTATTGTATTTTACTAACAAATGCTGATGTAAAATATACAATTTATTTGCAAATTTAATAGGCCGGTTGGAATAGTATCTATGCATGCTACTTCCCAGTGCACTACCCAATGGGGATCCAAGTTTTAAATTATAGGGTTCGGTTAGAATGTAACATTGAGGGAAGTTACTACGCGACTTATTAGATATTTATTACAAAGTAGAACCTTGAAGACCATTATTATAAAAATCAATATCATTTTTGTTAAAATATTTACATGTACCTATATGCATAAGGGTAGCTTTAGTTATCCGCATTGTTTCAATAGTATTATAACGATGAAGTTCTCAACTAATTTTGAGTTTTGGTACCAAATAAAAGCAATGACTATTAGAAATATACTTATTAAACGAAGAGATATTAAAAAAACATTGGCCGTGAGTACATTTGACGTTATCAACAAATAACCATACATAAATAGTTTTGCTAATTAAAATAATTGTTTAGGAAATCGCTATTCCAGTATACACATTGGGACTTTTAGTCGCGATAAAATGGCTGATTCCCAATCCTAATTTTCCACCAGTCACAGAACCTCAACAATCACCAGACACGTATAGTTATTTTTATACAAATATAACTGTGGCACCATCAACAAAACATGTTCAGGTAAATTATACAATTTACCTATGCATATATCGTTTGTTGAATATTATAATATATGAAATTACGAAACTATTTTGTAGATTTTTCTAGACAAAATGAATGAAATCTGGATGAAAAGAGAAGGGGAGAAAATTAATTTTAATGTTTATGATAAAAAAGAAGATATTTTCGAAGTACAAAGAAATAGTCCATCGATGATTTACATAGCTTTATTATTTGATAATGATCCAATTAAAAATCAATCAATAAGGTTGTGTATATATTTCCTTTTTAATACTTTTCATCAAGCACCTGCGTTCGATTATAGCTTTTATATAATTTTATTATAGCTATTATAGGTTATACTCCTGTTATATTAAATAATTCAATTATTTACTGAATTTACACGTTTGTGTTTCTTTGTATTTTTAGTTATAAGATACGAACAAATCCATTTTATGATGCATCACCAACGCCATCTAAACTTTATGGATCTAGTCATCAATGTCGAAAAGTTTCAGCTAATAAACTAACCAAAAAATTTCTCTATCGACATCACCATTTTAATGAAGAAAAAAATGCAGAAATATTATGTCCAGCCATTCATTACATATACTCAGGGTTTATAGCTCTTCAAACTCTAGTTGATTTTACTAAAATATCTTTAGTTTCGAACTCATCAATAGCATTGCCAAATTATAGTTTTATACTTTTCCCCAAACCAGCTTATACAGCAAGTGAGATGGAATTTTCAAAATTGCATGTGTTTAGATATTTCTATTAAAAGGAAAATATTGTTTACAGATTGGTTAATGGTATTCCGTATGGTTATTCCTCTTTATGTAGTGATTGCTTTATCACAATTCATTACATATCTTTTAGTTCAATTAGTTGGTGAAAAAGAAAAAAAAATCAAAGAAGGAATGAAAATTATGGGTCTTCAAGAATTAGTATTTTGGTGCTCGTGGTTCAACATCTATGCAGCTTATACGATTGTATTGTCGATAGCTAGTACCGTAATATTATATTTATTAGGAGTTTTTAATAACACTAACTGGATATTAATATTTTTGTTGGTGCTGCTGTATTCAATTACAGTTATTTTATTCAGTTTTATGATTTCTCCGTTCTTTGATAAATCTAGAGTAAGTGGTATATACCTATTTATGAGAATCAGGAATGTAGGTTTGATGACTTAAATGTGTATGTATAAATAATATCAATAGTTTATATTAATAATTGAATTTAAAAAAATAATATGTATTATATAGTTAATTGTTTAAAATTAAAATATCTAACCTACATAACTGATTTAAATTATAAATATTTAAATACATTTAATATATAAATATTATATATTTTAGACAGCAGGAATATTAGGCAATTTTGTGCTAAATTTGATAAGCCTCGTGTATTTCTTACATACTTTGATTGATCCTTCAAGTAAACGACCGTTATGGTTAATATCTTTGTTAAGTCCGTCTGGTTTTGCATTGGCTATTGATAAAGCTATGTCAATGGACTTGGCAGATGAAGGACTTCATTTTGATAATATTTGGAAAGGTCCAGGAATATCGTTTGGTGAAAGTTTATTAATTATGACATTTGATGCATTTATCTACGCAATCCTAGCTTATTATTTTGATATGATTTTACCAAGTGAATATGAACGAAAACAATCTGCGTGGTTTTGTTTTAAGACATCATTTTGGTGTACCAAAACACCAGAATCAATAGAATTTGATGAGATAAACAGATATTCAGTCTCAAATCCTGACTTGGAACCTGTGCCAGAGTATATGAAAGAATTTCGGGCGATTCAAATAACAAATCTTTGCAAGTCTTTCAAAGGATCAACGAAAAATGTTATAAACGGTAAAAAAGTTACATGGTTATATGTATTATTACCTAAATCCACATCACTAGATCATTATTTAAATTGTGAATTACAGGTATAAATATGACAATATACGAAGGAGAAATAACTGCTATTTTAGGACATAATGGTGCAGGAAAAACAACATTGTTTAATATACTTACTGGACTTACTGAACCAACATCAGGAACAATAAAAGTCTTTAGTTATGATGTTAGAAACCCATCTGACCTGAACAAAATTCGAAAAATGATTGGGGTTTGTCCCCAATATGATATTTTATTTGAACAGCTTACTCCTAGAGAACATCTAATTTTTTTTGCTACCCTCAGAGTTAGTATGCATTATACGTAATGACGTAAAGACATTTATTATATATTTAATCAATGATTATACCTATTTTTATAGTATCAAATATAGTCTGGAATACTTGACTGTACAGTACACTGCACTTGTGTTTTATTTATTGTTTTCAAGGGTTTAACTTCTGAAAAAATTGATGATGAAGTAGAGAAAATGCTTTTAGAACTTCATCTAACGGATAAAGCAGATAATATTGCGAAAACTTTAAGCGGAGGGCAGAAGCGAAAGTTATCGGTTGGTATTGCAGTAATCGGAAATCCAAAAATCATAATACTAGATGAACCTACTGCAGGCGTTGATCCGCCAGCAAGAAGACATTTGTGGTCTATCCTTCAAAAAAGAAAAAAAGGAAAAGTAATTTTGTATTAAATAAATCTTTATACGTATCTAACTCATATTGTACTCATTTTACTTACAACACATACACATTTATGTAGGTTATACTGCTCACGACGCATTTTATGGACGAAGCAGACATCTTAGCCGATCGTATAGCTGTAATATCAAAAGGTTGTGTGAGATGTTGCGGTACATCAATATTTCTTAAAAACAAATTTGGTATTGGATATCATTTAACGTAAGTTGATTATAAATAACATTATATTGTTTAGGATGTATGTTTTATCTAAATATTAAATTAAACACATAATTGTGAATACTGTAATTATAAATCAATGGGGTTAGGTTAGTTAATACAATTGTAACATCTTATTATAATCTTTATTTGATTAACATTTCAAATTCCAATAATATGTTGAACTAATTAGATTATGTATTAATTTGTTGTGTATAGATTAATTCTTAATGACGACGCCAAAGAAAATCACATAGTAAAAATGATTAAAGAACACGTACCAAACTCTGAACGGACTAGACGTCACGGATATGAGTTATCTTTTGTATTGCCACATGATAGTGTGAGTAAATTCCCATCGCTATTTGGACAAATTGAAGCAGAAATCCAATCCACAACTAGTAATTTGGGAATTAAAAACTATGGTGTGTCAATGACTACATTAGAAGAAGTATTTTTATATCTTGAACAAGGCCAACATGACAATGCTGGGAAATTGGCAATCGAACTATTAAAAGGACAGCCGATGACGAATTTTAATAGGTGAATGAAATATATACAAATTTATTATATAAATGTTATCTATACTAAAAAAAAAAAAAACCATAAATAATTATTACGTTTCAAAATATCAATGCAAAGTTGTGATTATAAATGCTTACATATTATTAGATATAGATTTTATTATTGCCAGTCTCAACAACAGACCAACAGAAGTCAAAAAATAATATGAATAAGTAAGTAAATTAGCGATTACTCGTGACTTTGCATTATTATTTTAAAACGTCTAATAGTTATTCACATGTTTATTTTTCCATACGATTGATAATTATCAAAATTATAGCGTTTAATTTAAATTTAATATTATTTGATATTGATCAAAATTAAACTATTCAATTTTAATAAATTGATATTTATGATTTATAACAGTATAATATGTATTTCTCAACAGCCGGGGATCAATCAATACAATACGTAATGTCAGTATGAGATCTAGCATAATATACAATCCAACTAATTGGAACATAATAACGGCTCTTTTAAAAATGCGAACAAAACGAGTATTACGAGACGTTCATAAACTTTATGTTATGATTTTGTTACCAGTCGTATTCTTAGCTACTGGAATAATCTTGAACAAATTAAGTCACGAAGCTGAACCGTTACGAAGTATTTTATTAAATAATAGTAGGTCTTATTGGTTATTAATTTTTTAATTTTTGAAAAATCTACAATCAGAATATTGTCAATTTATTATTCATAATATATATATATAGGTTAGGTTTTTTTTTTTACGTTATCTACAATAAAATCTAAAACAACATTTATTTATATATAAATTGGTTTGTTCAGTACAATGACGTGCTCAGCTTTTTCCTAATGGGGGGGGGATGAACTGTATTGTGTTTTGTTGATAGTCATAAACAAAAATCTACATAATGTACTTGTTGGTGTACAAACATAAGTGGAAATGGGAGGGGTGCTTGGGGGGCTAAGTCCCTCTCAATTATTTTTATTAGCCTCTCCCAAAAATATTTCCTATTCTATATAATTATGTTAAAAATTGTAAACCCCCCCCCCAGAAATTCTGATCAACAAAATGTGTACACGTTAAGGGTAGGATAGTATTTTAGGAGTAGGTTAGATACAGTTTTACGTCTAAATTTACGTAACTATATTTTATACTTATATTAGAGAAGATAAGAACTGAAATACTATCATAGCCCATTGTCATCTATGCAGTATACATATTTTATATGTTTGATAACATATAACAACAACTAAAAAATCCGAGTGAACCGAAACCACCGAGTTACTATCAATCGACGCATCAAAAAAAAAAAATTAAGTCATATAACACCCTAATTTCCCCCCCCCCCCGTGAGCACGCCCCTGATTCAATAGTTAATTTAATATTTAAATTTATATTTAGTCTATATTTATTTCTCTCCAATTAGAATGTAAGTTGTTAACATAATCGTTACTCTATTACGATAGTTACAGCAGGCTATCTATTTCAGATTTCTAACTATTTTGGTAGAGCCATCAAATATTGATTTTACCCCAACAAGCAATATTTGATGAAAATACAATCGAAATTAACCAGGAAATGATGATATTACTTTTATTGAATAAGTTGTTATTTCAGTTTAATAATTTCTAGACGTGTACAAAGAAGATAGCCGGTTAGTTATGTCAAATGAAGAGTTGATCAATTATTCATCATTGGCCTCAGACTTATACAAGGGTCCATCTTCTGATTTATTAAATTTGCCCTCTCATCTAGGAGCACTTGCTCCGTTCAATGTGTGTTGTTCACCTACATCACTAAAAATATATTATAATGATTCATTTATTCACTCATTACCAATAATTTTAAATTCGATCACCAGCACATTACTTGGGTAAACTTTTTTTTATATAAATATATAAATGTAGACATTTAACACATAATTCACTACATGTATATTATTAATTAATACCAATTGAATTTTCAATTACATTTAGTTTTTAGAACTGTGTTTAGTAGTTTATTGTTTTTTTTTTTTTTTTTTTTTTAAACATAACATAGAAAATGGGTTTTACAGAAATCAAATTGACATAAAAGCGGAACCATTTAAAATGGAATATAAGCAAAACGAGTACAGCTTTAGCCGATGTTCATCAGCATTCTTTTTAGGCATAGTTTTTGTTCTAGTTCCTGTCAGTTTATCTGCTGATCTAGTCTATGATAGAGAGGTAATTTATTAACAAAATTGACTGTAATTTGTAACACAATAATGCATTATTGTGTACGTTATTATATTAATAAAACAAATTATTTTTATATTTTATAGATTAAAGCTAAAAACCAGCTTCGTATCAACGGCGTAACGTTTATGCAATATTTCAGCTCTTATTTTATTCTTTTAATTTCGATGTTACTCATAATATTCTTAATACTTATATTTCTTATTGCTTCATTCCATGTCGAAGGTTTAGATACTCCTTATGCAATAACTACTATAATAATATTGCTGATAGCCTATTGCCCGACATCAATATTAGCTACTGCGTGTGTATCATATTTTTTTGAAAAAACTGATTCTGTACAGTCTATATTACCAAATATGACATCACTCATTGGTGGTGTACCATTTATAATCGTAGCTTCATTGGATATGCTGGGTATTGCTAATGACTTTGTATTTGCTCTTCATATTCTATTTTCTTCGACGAATTTCGTCTACGTCCCTTTTGCAATAATTTACTTCACTAACAGTATATATCGGGAAAATGATGAAAATGCGCCTTTTATCAAATATGTCAATAAAGAGACAGTTGCATTATTAATGGGTTGTATAGGTCAAATTCCAGTATTATGGATTATTTTAAAGTTTTTAGATTCAAAAACAAAAAATAAAAAATCTATAACTACAACTATTGATATTCAAGATGAAGGTGATAATGATGTAAAAACTGAGCAAAAAAAAGTAAACGATATTGTTAATGATCAGGCGGATTGGCCAGTAATAGTTGTTCAAGTAATTGATGAAATCAAACAAAATACTACTTAATATTACTTTAAGGTTATTATAATTTATAATTTGTTTTTTTTTTTTTATAGAATTTACGAAAAGAATTTATAAACGTTAATACAAAATCAAATATAAATTGCCTTTTAAGAAACAAATGCACTAATAATGAAAATAATGAAAGAAAACTTGCAATCAGAAATTTATCATTAGCTGTTAATACTGGCGAAGTTCTTGGATTGCTAGGTCATAATGGGGCTGGAAAAACTACAACTATGCGTATTATCACCATGGAGGAAAAAGAAACATCAGGAAAAGTTAGAAAAGCATTTTGAAGTTTTTTTTTATGTTTTTAAATACTCAATAATATAAATGTAAAACATATATAAATATAAATATGTATATTTATATATGTATTACTTTACAAATTGCAAATTGCATTCTTTTAATTATCTTATATTTAAGGTATTTATAAAAGGACATGATATTCGAGAATCGGCAGATATTGCATGTAGAATGATTGGATATTGCCCTCAACACGATGCTCTGTGGAGCTCATTAACTATCAGAGAACACTTACATGTATATGCTACTATTCGAGGAATTTCTAAGGACCAAGTTCAAAAGTAAATTTACAGAGTGAAAATATTATAGTATATATTTTAGAAACACTTTACACTATTAGGACATGACACTCTCATATGACGTTACCGCCCAAGGATAAATTTTTTCTAAATTTAAATTAAAACAATAATTGATAAAAAGTAATTGCCTAGTTTCTTTCATTCTATAAATACTGAGCATGTGAACGATTTGTTGTAGAACAATAATGAATGGATTCATTATAATTATAACTAACACATTTTTTCTTTTTTTTTTTTGACCTTTAAAACCTTTAAAATCTATGATTTTTACATTTTTGCAGTATATGGTTTATAAACCCATTGTATTTTATTAAAATATTTATTGCTACTGAGAATTTTATTTTCTAGTCATTTTGTAATTTACAATTTTATTATTTTGTTATATTAATTTGTTTTATTTATTTAATAACTTCTGGAATAGACATGGTATAAAAATTTTAAAAAATTCAACGTTCAATGTTTTGTTCATAGTATTGTCAATAAATATATCGAGGGTCTCCAAATAACTGACCATGCAGATAAACAAGTAAATTGTTGTTCAGGAGGAACAAAACGCAAATTAAGTTTTGCATTGGCAATGATTGGAAATCCAAAGTTAGTACTGTTGGATGAGCCTAGTACTGGTATGGATCCAAGGTCAAAGCGATATTTATGGGATGCTATAGTTAGCAGTTTTCAAGGATCTAAAGGCGCAATATTAACTACCCATTCGATGGAAGAAGCAGATGCACTATGCTCAAGAGTTGGAATAATGGTTAAGGGTCAACTCAGGTGAAATAATTTATATATACTTGTTACATATTTGTATAATATTGATTTTATAGATGTTTGGGTTCTACTCAATATTTAAAAAATCTTTATGGTGCTGGGTATACATTGGAAATAAAATTAAAACCCCATGGAGATATGGATGATGTTAAGAACTTTGTTGCGTCGTCATTTCCAAATGCTGTCCCCGAAGAAGAATTTGCTGATCGATTAGTGTTTGGTGTGCCTCAAACTACAGTTGATTCATTAGCACTTTGTTTTTTGAATCTTGAAAATGGTAGTTAATTTTAAAATTATTAATAATTATTATTATGTAATACTTATCCGTCATACAGTTTACATATACAAACACATAAACCATTATTTTAAAACCCGTTTAATTATTATAAAGGAAAAGTTACCATAAAATACAGATTGTCTTTTAAAGGTTCTACTTGTATTATGGCTAAGGTAAGCAGTCGTATACAATCGCACGGGTATCTAAAATACAACCAATATACAACGTTCATAATTAATTCATTAATAACTACCAAAAACTATTGTTTTTGACAAAAGATATTGTCCATATATGTTCAATTAAATACTAACTTTATTCAGCTATATGTTTAACATTTTATACATTCTACAAATCATTTAGAAATATTAACTGCTATAGAGCAACGTAAATGTTACAATTAGTTTTGTAAAAACTAGTTTTAACTATACTTAGTTACTTGTACGTTATAATTTAATACACTTGGGTAAATAAATATTTGAATGTGATTTTTACAGCTAAAAATATGTATGATATTCAAGAATACAGCTTTGGTCAAACCACATTGGAACAAGTATACTTGAAATTCCAACATTATGAAGATACAGAAGTATTCGAGAATAGTACAATCTAAATGAAACACATTTTCTTAATTCAAACCACACTTCTATCAAAAACATTAACGTTTAAGTAATCATTTTCAATATGAATATTATATAGATGATATTTATAGGTTTCGGTTTACATTAAATGTACTCTCATAGAACGACACTAACACTAAACACTTTACATGTTTAATAATATTAGTATAATTTGTTATTTGTATTAAGTATACCAGTTATTGATTATTGAACTATTGCAATAAAAAATAATTACATATATGTACGTATATAGTAATACCACGAATATAAACGTGTTTCTTAAGCCCATAAATGTATATGAACTCGTATTTTAGCGTACCAAATCCGACGACCGGACCGAAAACGAAACACGTAATATTTAAAAAAAAAACCGTTGTTGCGAGAAAGAATAAAACCGACCGATACTTAAGAACAAAACTCGAACATATTGTTTGTTTTTTTTTTTTTATCTCGTCCATACCAAATAAATAAATATGTTTTTAAATTGTATAACTTTGGTTTTCACCGATCAAACATCCATTCAGTTACTGAAATTCGAGCAGTTCAGACGTTCAGTAATCAATGTTTCGATTATTTATTTTTGTTGTTTAAATTTTGTTAATAGTAGATAAACATAAACTATAATATAGATAATTAGAAAAACTATTAAAGACGATGTAGATTTATTTCTGTTAGGAGTTGGTTATATTTATTTACAACAAAGAAAAAAAAATTAATAATAAAAGGACGTTTTTGGGTAAGAGACCAACGTTGCAAAGACTTTTAAAGAACCTACAAGACGGTGGTGATGTTGGTATAAACGGAGAACTGCAATCTAGTTTTAAACAATTTTTAAGGATATCGTCTGGAGACTTTGAAAACCGTATATGTCTTGTTGGTCCAGCAATTTAAAGAGAAAACACTAATTGAAAATTAGTGCTATTACTAATGAGAACGTTTATCATTAACATTGCGGTTTATAGCAATATAACACTCTTACCATAGCTTGATGTATCAGTTTAAAGTATCGACACAGTCAATATCCATCGGCTTTTTTAAATTTGTTCTTATAGTAAAAGTTACTTGCTTCCAACAATATGGGTGACAACCGGTACAGCTCTATGAGCTTGCACGTATCCCGGTATGGTTCATTTTTGTATTAATGTATATTATTATTGAATTTATGTGATCACACTGAACAATACAACAATCGAAATTATATACATAGAAATATTTACCACAAAATTAGAGAAAATATTTAACTAATAATATAAATTAGCTTATCGTTATCGCACTACTCACGAAATCCCAAAGCATTAGTGTTTGTTGGATTATTTTTAAAACACTGTTCACACGTATTCGACAAAGTTCGCCAAAACGAAAACCTTTTCGACCTTAGGTTAGGTTTAGAAAAAAACAAAATTGTTTTAAAAATGTTTTGATTTTAACGAAAAACTAGGATCGTATACAGGGAAAGGTTTTAGGGGTTTAGCCCCCCCCCCCCCGAATCTTTAATGTAGGTACAATATAACAAAGACTTACTACAAACTTTATGTATAATTGTACAACTACAGTTTATTTTAAGTTTATTCGTACATTTCCCGGTTGCCCATTAGTCATGGGCAACGTTGTCTTAAATTTTAGAAAACGACAAAAGTTCAATATGTTATCGCAATTTTCAAGATTGAATCTTGTCGGACGTCGGACATAATCGTTTTTTTTATTAAAAAATAACATTTACAATCTGTACAATATTGGCACAATAAGCAAATTTGCAAAAATAACATGAAAACGGAGATAAGGGAGGCCATCCGGTGATAGGACCCTATATTAAGTACAATTTTTTTAACTTTTTTTTTTTAGGATTGAGTGCCTAGACCAGGAGATCAGACAGCACCAGCGTCTTTTGAGACGTCGTGGAGGGTCGTCCGGAAGCGTAAGATAGTAAAAAAATCGTTTTAAAACTACAATTTGTTCGCTGGTACAATGAGATCGGTCTGTTTTTCAGAAGTATAGAATAATATAGTACAAATGTATAACGTGTATTTCATTTGATTTATAAAACACAATTTCTTGTTTGCAAAACTTGCTTCCAGGTTTTCTAATTAAATTAAATTCAAGTAGCAATGGCTTTAAAAAATGCATTGATTTGTACGAAAGCATTTTACCGACTTATGACGCTTCATAATTCAGAATTGAATCAGAGTTGAAGGTGTGGATGGAAAAATGGAAATCGGTACCCGATAAAGAACTACCAAAATCTGCAATCGATACTATAGGCGTTATGTCTAATGACCTTTATCCAAATATTTAGTGTTTATTATCCATATTTGCAACACTCCCCCAGTGTCGACTTCGTCAGCATAACGTTCTTTTTCGACTTCAAGACGATTAAAAACCTATTTGAGGAATAGCTGCCGTGAAGATCGTCTGACAAGTTTAGCTTTATTGTCAATCCACCCCAAAGTATCCCGATAAATATTGAAGAAATAATCAATACATTTTCCAGAATGCTACGCAAGGTTGACTTTGTTTTATGATTTAAAATTGTATTTAACCATTTTTTTTTTTTTTCATTATTTTTCATAGTTTGTATACATTGTTATATTATATTTTGTACTGTATAATATTATCATTAAAATAATAATATAATTATGTATTTTTAGTACGTGTATTAAACATATTTCCCCCCCCCCCGAAAATTGATCCTGAATACGTGTCTGCAAAAAACCCAGAGTTTCGTTTTTTGTTTTGGTTTCGGTGCGTGCCGCCCGGCATTATTCTGTATAATAAAAAGCTAAAGAACCGAGTCGTTTTTTCCATTTCACCTCTCGTAGGGGTCGCGATCGGCATGCCTTTATGTACGGCTAACAACGATAAGCCATTAATGAAAAAAATAAAGAAAAAAAAAAGCCAATATTAATAATAATTACGGACAATCCGTAATATGAATCAATATGACTTATAAAAGTTGGCGAACAGACGATACGTCTGCCCGGTGCGTACTCGATAATACTGACAATATCATATTGATTCTATAATATTAATGGTTTATTATATTTATAATAACGGTAAATGCCCCGGTCGTATTATAACAACATAATATAATCAATGGTGAATATCGTAATCGTAACGAAAAACAAAAAAACCCTATTTATTAATCACTAATAATATAATTGTATTGATAGTATTTACGGTTGTAAATATCGTCATTACTACGATCTCACTTATAGAACCCAGTGTTCTTAACCCAGCTTCAGTCGCCGAAACCCCCTCCCTCCAAAGAAAAAAAAAATATATATTTTTAACGTTAAATTACACATAATTGTAGAATATTGTCACAAATATACGAGTATTACCGATGTGGTTTTTTTTCCAAATTTTATTATTGTGCCAATAGAATATTCTGGAATGGCCGCCCAACGCGATGCCCGTATTAATAACAACGTAATCCAAACACAAACAATAATTCTAATCTAATTTTAAAACAACATAGAGACCACAGTTAGATACCAGCTTATAGCAAATTATATTGTTAAAATAAAACGTGGCCAATAATAGTCATAATCTGCCCGTTCGCCGCGACTGTTGAAGTGCGCACAGTGTCAACATTTCGGGGAAAATTTGTTTTCCGATTTATGTGTTGTAACTGCGGGAGAATTATTTTAGTAAGTACATTTTTTCGTCAAAAGAAGGTTTTTAACAATTTTAAGTATGAGTGTATCAAAAAACCGTAAAATAGTGGACGGAAATAGAAAGTACAGTGAGGAGTGGGAAGATAAGTACTTTTTTATAATTCAAAGCACAAAATAATTGTGTTTAATTTGCCGAGAAACAGTCGCTGTATTTAAGGAATATAACGTTAAAAGGCATAATGAAACAAAACATAATGATTATTTGAAATTCAATAATGAACTTATAGCATCTTTTGAGAGTCGTTTCACTAATTTAGAAAAATACAAGGAAATATTTGAAATATATTCGTCTCCTTTTCATACAGACGTCGAGTCGGCCCCAGAATATCTTCAAATGGAACTCGTTGACTTAAATTAAAACACATTTTTGAAAAAACAAATTCAAAAATAGATTTTTATAACATTAATATCACAAAAGAAAAATTGTCCAATTTAAGAAATCTGGCCCATAAGGTTGCGAGTGTTTTTGGATCGACATACAACTGCGAGTCGTTTTTCTCGAAAACGAAATGCGCCAAAGATAAATCACGCTCAAACCTAACAGAATGATAGATAACCCGCAACATCAATTACGATGTGCAAACACAAGCATTCCTATAGATTTGCAAGAGCTTAGTAAACGAGTTGAGAAACAAATATCCCACTAAATAAATAAAATTATAGTATATATATATATATATATATGTTTGTAAATTATCAATTCATTATGTTTATTTTAATTAATTAATACACCAAAACTTTTTTTTGTTTTGTTCAAATCTAAAACATGTAATTAAGTATGCGGCCCGTGAGCTTATAGTGTATTTCCAAAGAGGCCCACAAGATCATTTGGGTTGGCCACCCCTGCGTTAGATAAACAATTTTAATAGTTTAATGGTACGTAATAAGGTTTGTGGCATTCGCCGAACGCTTTTTTCATTGAAAATAATTTTTTAGATTTATAGGTACTAGTGATTACGTTAGATCGGCAGCCATCGATAATTTCATTCATTAATCATTAATAACTTATTCATTATGAATAAGTTATTCATTAATAACTACATAAGATAACAATCATAATAATAATGACTGTCGACTGTCACTGGCATGAAAATCGCGTTTGGACAATTTAGTTTTAAATGTCTTTTACCAACCGGACACAATCCAACAGATGAACAAATAAGGTATTGAAAAGCGCAAGTAGACATCTAAGTGAACTAAAATTAAATGAATATCATCAAACAAAACTTAGTGCACGTAATGCTTTCACAGCAATGTAACAATGTGGGGGTGGGAATTAAGTGAAGGAACAAACGAGATCCTCAAGTCATGGGACTTTGTCAAGCCATTGAATGGGCAAACTGTCTAGATTACAGTTAAACATAATCGCTAACCACGTGTGATAAAAAGTTATTGCTTTACTCTTGGTAATACTCAGAGTGTTCAAAAGTATTACACTAAACCAGGGATTTCCAACTGCTGTGCCCCTTGTAATTTTTGCCTTATTATGTGTTAAATATATTTTATGAAACAAAATTCCATTGGCTAGGAAATTAACTAAAAATAAAAATTGATAAATATCCAGATAAAACAGATTTACCTTGAGACGCTAGGCATTGATCCAAAGATATTTACAAACTGTCTATAATCAAAAGAAAAGAACATTGAATTTCGCTGAAATACAAGGACAAACATTTTGCCTGGAAAAGGTAGGGTAAGGATAGGTCTGTAATTAGAAACATTGATGGATTCCTAGACTTCCTGGAACGGGCATTATCAATACCTGTAATTTTAATTTTTTGTACGGGAGAAACATACAAAATGTATGTAATGTTTTTCCAAATTAGTATTTTTAAATATATATTCTAAACAATTTTTGCTCAAAAACTAGATTTACGAAAAAAAAAAAAACTCTTATAGCTCATAGAGCGGTCCGATTTTGATGATTATTTTTTTTTTTTTTTTAGATAGAAGAAGACTTTCTAAAACCTGCATTAAAGCCTTTTTTGGCAATACACCTGGTAATAACATTAGGTTGCATTAAATCCTATTTTAACCTTTTTTAAAAAAAAACTTGTTAATATTATTATTTATCGCCGTCTTACCTGGGCTCCCCACATCAAAGCCAAGAGAATCGCCTTGAATGCGCGATTCCGCATTGCTAAAAACATTAATAACTAATAATAAACACACCCCACTAAACACGAAACTTCAAGTTTACAAATCTTTGATCATGCCAATGTGGACCTATGGCCTCCAACTCTGGGGTAATGCAAAAAAGTCACACCTTAATTGAATCCAAACTCTCCAAAATACTAATCTACGCAAAAACTCCAACGCCCCACCGTATGTGTCCAACTTTCTCACTCCATTGATTTTTTTTAAAAATCAAGACCGTCTCTGAAGAAGCCAGCACCTACCTATAAAACATACCATTCAAAACTCCTTTATCGTCCCAATCCTCTTATATCTAATCTAGGCACACTATCGATCCCACCGAGGCGGCTAAAAAGGAAATGGTGTAGATACCTCCTTAGTAGTAATTAATAAAAAAAAAAAAAAATACAAATCTTTCATTAAATCATTCGTCAGGTAGTGTCGCCCAGTGGTGGCTTCTTCCTTCAAGCTTTATCATGTTATATGTTATCACATATTTTTATTGTGCCCTGGGGTGCTGAGGGTAAAAAATAACCGTTTAAAGTTTAAACTTCTCCGCGGTTTTGACGGGGAGGGCGTCGCGGCCGTATTCTTTCTATAAAACAAAAAGGCACCGGCCGTCTGGATGGATTGGAAACCACTGGGTTTATTATATTTATAATTCAAACGGTGAACACCGCTCATTCGTATCGTAACAATATATTATAAAAACAAAGGCCAATCATTAGAATCGTAATGATAAAGGAATAAACCGAAAAAAAAATTAAAATAACAACCGATTTATCAATCATAGGTAATCAATAATAATTATTATTGGGCAATACCGCCTGTCGCTACGACCTCCACCACTTATAGAATCGATTTCTCGCCTAAAGTGTAAAAGAAGATGATTTTATTATTATTATACAGGAAAACCGTATTTGATCGGGTAATTTTTTTTTTTTTTTTTTTTTTTTTTATATTACTCCGTCCGACGGTTTTTACACGGGCGAATTGTTATTTTCGGCGTTTAATTAATAACCGACGCCGGGAACCGGGGGGGGGGTGGGAATTTTCTAATACCGAGATAATTTATTACGTACGCCGCTGCCCCCCCCCCACCGTCCGGGACCGTACTCGTTCCGCCCGTATTATTTTTATTAAATAATTCGTCCAATTAAAAACGGAATAATATAGAAGTAAAATAATATAACACCACGATTACGGTGTTTAATAATAAATTTATTATCGCGATAAACGGAAACAAACGGTTCGGCGAGCGAGCGCGCGCGCGCGCGGGGGGGGGGAATTATATTGTTTTTATATAAATCCGTAAACGCGAAGCGCCTAATCAAGTAATTCGATACCTCCGGGGTAACCTCTGACGACCGCGTGTCTTTCGTTATATCGACGTTTCGACCGCGGCCGTTATTCCGTTCGTTTCGGTCGCGTTCGGCCGAACACAGCTCGGGAGCTTTCCGGACGTTTTACGATTCGCACGTCTCCTTCTCGTTTCGCCGTCTTTCGGCCTCCCCCCCCCCACACACACACACACGCATTACTTACCGTTTGCCGTTTTCCGTTATTTTTACACAAACAACCCGGGCCGTCCGCGAAATTTGACGAATGCGTCTGTGTTATTTATTATCGGTTATTGGGCGCAATAATAATTAACCGTTATTGTTGTTACGATGGAAGAACATTGCAAATCGCTCGTCCTGCAATACGATTTGTTCATTAACAACACGATTAAACTGTTGGACACCGCGATCGAAAGAGGTGAGTCGTCGCAAACCCGACTTCTATTGTATTCGAGGTTTTTATTTACAATCTGTGTACGTAACCATGCCCGTACAACCGAGCAAATTTGTTTAAACAAAAACAACAATGTAACCTAATTTTTAAACCTTTAACAATGTATTTCCGCAATCTGTTACGTCTTGAACAATGTGCGCCAGAGTGACGAAGGATTTTATGTCACGAATGACATAAAGAGTAAAGAAACCTTCCAGCGTAGGCACATGGACACGTTAGCTGTCGATTATATAATTATTTTCAATATATATTTTACAATTTTTTTCATTTTTTTTTTTTTTTTTTTTTTTTGAGGATTACCGAGAATATTTGCCGATGCACGACGGCTCTTTATTAAGGGATTCGTGTGCTTTTGAAGATTTAAGTTAAATCGTTTTGTAAAACATTGTTTTTGCTACATCTTGAACATCATAGATAGGAGATGCCAAAAAAAATCATTACGTAGGGACTGGTTTGAAATATAAAAAGTGCTTTGTAAGGTTTGGTCAGTAACCTAAATGCGAGAAAAATGTTGTTTTGTCCATTCCCCAGAGTCGCCCGCACTTGGTTGACGTACCCGCCGCCGTACACTCCCGTCCGCCAAAGTCGATTTACACACGGTTTTTTGATTGATCGTCGGCTTTTCTGTTCTCGTTATTTTTCGCCGTACGCACAAATTCGCATTTGTGTAGGCCATAAAGATTACCGTATATGTTTACTACCGATTGAAGAAAATCTTTTACTATCGGTGTGTACAATTTAAATTTCAAGGTCTGAAAAATAAATTTTTACCGCCGGATGTTCTGGAAATCGATTTGGTGAATATTTACGTTATTTTCGATTATACAAATCGTCTATTATACGTTTAAATTTATTTTTTGAACTGTCTATTTCTGTACCGTAATGTCAGAGTTTCACTAAGTTACCTATGCGTATATAGTTGCTGTTTTTCGTAGTATTTAATAATTGTATTAGCTACAGTTTTTATGATTTCGTGAAATAGATTTTTAAGAAATGCTGAATGCATTCCTAATTTTGATGAATGTGAATGTATTATTTTAAATTAGTAGTACATTATTTTTTTTAAAAGAAATTTTCCAAACACTGTCTAGATTATGTAGTGAAATTAAAGACCATCGATGAATTAACATGTAAAATCCATAATGGAGAAGATGATAAACAAACTATTAAGAAAACCCTAGAAGCTGTTCAAGATGAATGCTCTAAGTTGTCTTTTAAAATCAAAACTTCTGCTCGTTTACTCGATGAAGCTCGAGTAGAAAATGAAAACATTTTAGTTGAAAATAAAACTTTGGTGAGTAAATTAAAAAAAAAAAGGGTTTATATTAGTTAATTATTTATGAAAACAAACATGACATAAGTGTTTTTTCCCACAGAAATCTCAATTGGAACAATTATACAGTGTATTGAGAAAACCTGATACTGCAGAAACATCTCAAACACGACACTCTCGTTCTGATTATGTAAAACCCGTTGAAAAGAAAATTCTCAACAGTACTGGTAAATTAAATAATTATGGACCTCAAGTACACATATTTGCATATAATTAAATCATTATTTAATTTATTTGGTTTTAGTTGTTATTTCTATAAGAAATTTACCAAAAAAAAAAAACAAAAAACAAAAAATAATAATACTTTTAATACTTCTAATAGTTTAATTATTAATTTTACTATTATTGTATTGATATAGTCGTAATTAAACGTTTATGTTTAAAATTATATTTTTAGATGCTTTGTTATCAGATCTGAGTTATAGTTTTTCTGAAGACAGTTCTTATGTCGATTCAACAAAGAATTTGGAACCCAAGTATGCAACAGTAAAAAAGTGTTCAACAAGCAATGTTCCCAATAATATACAAACAAAAACATGTGAGGTAATTAAAAATTGTAAATATTTTTGTGTTACTTTTTATATTTTTTCAAAGTAAAACATTGTGCTACTTAATCTGTTTCTAGTATAAATAATGTAAAAATTAAATATTGTGTATATTTTATTGCTTTTTTGTTTTAGATTAAAAATGTACATGGTGATTGTAGACAAATTATTGCTACAACTACTGTAACTATGGATTTAGATTGTGCCAATGCTAAGTCAATTATAAAAGCTTGCCCAGTGTCAACATCAAAATCACAATTTGTATTATCAAGTTGGCCATTAATTTTTTTTTATTTTTAAAGTTTATACAATATACAATTAAATAAACTTTTTTTAAGGTTCTACTGATTCACTGTCTTCTAATGAGTTTGCCAAAGATATGCAAAGTCAAAACTGTAAGAAATTTGATACAATTATTGAAAAGAAACATGATTTTGTTCAAAAAATTGTTGTCATTCCTGAAATTTGTGGACAATGTCATAAAAAGTAATTGCTTACTATTTGTGTTGATAATTTAATTATATATGGTATAATGTTTTCAGAGTAAAATTCAATAATTATATGGTCAAATGTCTGGACTGTAAAGTTGTTGCCCATTTGGAATGCAAAGATCACATATCTAACATGTGCACACTTGATCAAAACATAATTTTTGCTATAAATGTCAGTAATTTATTATTTTTAAAGGTTTTTTTTTTTTCATTGTTTTAAATTATCTTATATTCCGGCAGTGTGGTATTCCTCCCTTGATTGTTCACTGTATCAACGAGATTGAAAAAAGAGGATTGACTACAAATAATCTATATAGAGCATCTGGTTCTGAAGAGGAAATGAACAAATTAAGCAATCAATTTCATAAAGTTGTACCTAACTTAAGTAATGTTGACATTCATGTACTATGCGGTTGTGTAAAAAACTTCATTCGCACGCAGCAAAAGCATCTGATTTCTCAAAACGATTTTTTAAAGTTGGTTGATGCTTTGGAAAAGTTTGGGTCACTTTGTGAAAGTGTAATAGAATTGCCGTCCATTAATCGCAACATACTTGCATTTCTTTTTCTTCATTTGCAAAAGTATTTATTGATATAGTTTATCAGTAAAAAAAAAAAATAATAATAATAACAGCAATCTATTATTTTTATTTGTTTTTATAGTGTTGTTAATTCCCCAGAATGTTGTATGGATTATGAAAGTTTGGCTATAGTTTTTGGACCTATTATTGTTGATCTTTCAAGTATTTGTGTGGATAATTTACATATTGAGACAGAAATAATTTTTAAAGTAAGTTTTAGAATAAGTTTTAAAAATAAAATAAATTGTTAATTAAATGTCAAAAATTTGTGTTTTTTTTTTTTTTTTTTTTTTTTTTTTTTTTTTTTTTTTTTTTTTAGGTTTTAATAGAACTGCTTAAGTTACCCAGAAGTTTTTGGAATAATATGTTAAAAATTGATACTATATCATCAGATGAGCTATTACATAGTACTCCAGCCCGTAATCAGTATAAAAAACTAGTGTCAGCCCATCGATTCTTTTCTTCTGGGTAAAAATATACTTATTTAATATACTAATTTGTTATATATTAATTTACTTTGTTTCTTAATATATTTTTATTTTTATATATATATATTTAGAACAAAAAAACGGATACTAGACTTGCCCAAAAAAAAAGAAGTAAAAAAGGTAGAATTTAGTGATTAATGATTTAATCATTATATTAACTAATGCATGTATAAATCAGTTAAATATTTTTTTTTTTTTTATGTTAAATTAAATTTTTTCTTTTAATTATTTTCAAGTTAAACCTTCAAATTATTTTTTTATTATACTATAGAAGTATATAGTGAAGAAGAATTGTTATTGTATTATTTCTCTTTTTAATTTATAAATAAATATTCTTTTTGCAGAGAAGATTATGCACTTTTTTTTTTACACCAATACACTAACATCTCTCAATTTAGTTTTTGGGCGAATAGAACTAGAAATTTGATTATTTTCAATTATCACATTGCTAGATAAATTTGGAAATTGATTTTGTAATTGGTCCATTTTAATTGGTGAATAGTATTGAATTTTTCTAAATCACCAAAATATATTGTGGTATTTGTAACTAGTATTTATGTATTTATTCACAATTATGTAGATAGTATACATTTTTATCGGGTTTGAACATATTTTTTATAAAATCTGCTTATTATATTGGCATTTTTAATTTTAACAAATTACAACCAATAAAACATTATTATTTTAATTTTCAAGTTCAAATTTCCTAATGTGAGCACTATGAGAATAAATGATTATTATACTGTCTAAACAAAAATAAAGTTAAATGTGAACTCCACCTGCCTATCACATTGAGGGAATGGAAATTCCAATCGAAAGACAAATTAAATATTTGGGTCTGTTTCTAGATAAATATTTCACCTGGGGCCTACACTTAAATGCAACAAGGAAAAAACTTAACAGAAGACTACACCTCCATCCTATTATTAAATCAAATCTTTCCCTCAACAATAAAATAATTATTTATAAATCAATGTTAAGGCCCATTTGGACTTACGAGAAACAGATATGGGGCTGCGCCAAAGCATCCCAAATAAAAACAATTCAAGCATTACAATCAATTACACTCCGCTCACTGACTTCTACAGCTTCGTATGTTTCTAACAAATCACTCCACAATAACCTTAACATTGAAACCATTAACACAGTTGCATCCAAACATTACAAAATATTCCACTCCAACCCACTTAGCCATCCAAGGCTGAGCCAACTTGCCAGAAAATCCCCCCCCTCACCGGTGGCGCCAGGATTTATTATCTGGGTAGACCTTGGTGGAGCACCACTGATTTATAGGGAGCAGTGGCGTACGTGGGAATTTGCTATGGTTCCCCCCGGATCGACAAAACTCCATTATATTTTTATCTGACACTTAATCGTTTATCACCACAGCACATATTTCTGGTAACCTAACCTAACCCTAAAAAACCCCAAAAAATGTCCTAAAAAAAAATGGTTTTATGACCTAAAAACTCTAAATAATGCCCTAAAAAAAAAATTAACTAAAGTAATTAAACGGTGTTGACGACAAAACTCATACTGAACGTCTAACGATTATATCATCGGACGTCGATTTTACCGATTTAAAATTATTTAACAGGAAATGCGGGTAGAGGTTACTCAAACCTTGTCCGATAATATAATACGAATTACGAGTACCTACTTATAATCTGTTATATTTATTTAAAAACCATGTTGGTGTAAAAATTTTAAAATCTTAAAATAAAATTTCAAATTCATACACTTGGTTTCCAAAAACTCATAAAATGCCCTAAAAACTAAAAAATGCAAAATAAACTTTATTATTTTCATTCAAATGTACATAAAACAAATTTGTGACAAGACGAGCATTGCACAGTAATCTTTGAAAAACAATGCAAAGTGCATCGAAATCCCAGCCCTACTGACAACAGATTTTGTTGTCAACAAGGCGCGTACAAAATACTTATTGTATTGATGACTGGAGGAGGTCCAATACAACGCCGAATGCAAAGTATTCGCTACTAAATCGCGTTACGATTTCTAACATTAAATTATATTGTTGGTTGTGTTTTATAAGGTAATCAATAATTTTGTGATACGACGCCCAATATCCTTGGGCAAATTATTATTCGTTCTGGATATTGATAGAACATTTCACAATTATAGATACGAGTAGTGGTAATATGTATTAGCCGATCTAAAACAAAACAGCTGCGCGGTTTTTAACCGCAACATTTATCCGGACAGTCGGTCTGGTAAAGCGGAAAGGGAATTATATAGCGTTTAAAATTATATTTCTATTTATAATCTATTTATAGACACTATAATTTTTTATGAAGGTATAGTGCACATTCAGCTGCTTTTTTCCTAACAAGGCATAAATGTATTTTGATTTATAAAATGCACCGTTAATTTTTGAATTAATAACAACCTATGAATAGATCCAATAATATAGTTGCACCGAATGAAAAAATAATTTTATTATAACAATTAGCCAACATTTCAAATACATCGTGAGCCGAGAGTAAAATTACATTTTTCACATAGATCAAACAATAACTGCTAGTCTAAGGCAAGGACAGTCCTAAACAGCTTCTGGCACGACCTCTATGGTCCCTAAATATAGAATTTGGTTTGTATTTATTAACCCAAAAATAAATACAAACCGTTGTAAGACTATTATTTTTTTTTTTTTTTATTAGCAAAATAACATTTACAATCTGTACAATATTGGCACAATAAGCAAATTTACAAAAACAACATAATTATCGGAACATGAACACGGAGATAAGGGAGGCCATCCAGTGATAGGACCTGAATTAAGAATTAGTGAACTTAGAAATTAAGTACAATTTTTTTTTTTTTAGGATCGAGTGCCTAGATCTGGAGATCACGGCACCAGCGTCTTTTGAGACGACGTGTACTGTCGTCGTTAGGAACCGGTAAGAGAGTATTGATTTGAAACGAGTGGGTTGGAATTGAGAAATAATCTGGAGTTGAATTTTTTGTAGTATGCTTTGGTAATGTTTATTGTCTGTCTCAATATTAAGGCCTTTATGAAGAGAGTGGTTGCTGACGAACCGAGGAGCAGAAGTTATTTGGCGTAGGCAAATCGATCGGAAAGATTGGATTTTTTTTTATTTGGGATGGCTTGGCGAAACCTCAGATTTGGGCACCATCAGCCCAAACGGGCCTTATCATAGATTTATATATTAATTATTTTTTTTTAGAGAAATATTGGATTTGAGTATTGGACGCAATAGGTGTAGTGTGGAAATAAAATAATTTTTTTTTGCTTTTAAATGTTGACCACAGATAAGGTGGCGAGTTCTTTTTGTTGAGGGTGTAAGGAACATGTATGGACTTATCGGCGTGTATTATGATATTCCATTTTAGTGTCCAGTTGTCGATTAGGTTTTAGTGGATTTGTAGAGCGAGAGAAGCTTCAACGGGATCATCATTTGGGTTTGTATTTATTAACCCAAAAATAAATAAAATACAGTTGTACGACTATTACAATAGTAATAGTCACTAATAGCTGACTATTGTCAGTCAAATGATCAATTTAAAAAAAAAAAAAAAAATGTAGAATGGGGTTATAGTTTAGAACAGTGATGTCCCGGCCATTTTTGTTCGGCGGGCCACTTTGGTAAACAATCATCTTCGAGGGGACCACCAAATATAAAAGTACGAAGTATCTCAATCTTAATCTGATAATATAGTTTTGGACTGGTTTTCTTATTATTATTTTTTTTTTTTTTTTAATGGCTATGAAAAGATTACGGATTGACGTACACGTTGTAGACGCATATTATTATGCTCTTTTAAATGCACGGGCGATGTCGATATTAAATCGTAAAATGTCCTACAGTAAAAAGCGCAAATACAATGGCGATTGCCGAATTTTTAAATGAAAAATGTTAACGATAAATTACTTTTTCGTTGAAATTAATGGAAAAGCTGGATCAAAAGAACATCAAGAAAAATTGTCCTATTGAAAAGGTAAGCTGTTATTGTCGGACATAAATTAGTAATAAAAACTTAATGCGGTATATAATATTTATAAATGAGAATTACGTGTTACTAAGTTAGAAGCATTAAAAAAAAGATATCCACACCGTTAATGTTTCAAATTGATTTAAAAAACAAAATTCAATAAAAACAAACTTTGTACAAGCTTTGTTAGCAATAAAGTAGCGAATTTAATAGCTAGTGAAATCTCTCGGTGATGGAGAATTTATAACAAAAAAAAAAAAAATGAATTTTTACTGTGATTGAAGAAATAATACCAGAAAAATTAGAACTTTAACGCGAAACACAATCACCAGACGTGTTGAAAATTTAGGAAATAACATATTTACACAGCTACAAAGCAAAGCACAAGAATTCGAATATTTTTCGCCAGCACTAGATGAGAGTACCGATATTACCCAGCTGTTAAGAATTATTCGTGGCATTGATATTAATTTTAATATAACAGAGGAGTTGGCTTCTTTGGAAAGCATGCATGATTGAACGACAGGGGATGATATATTTGAAAAAGTAGATCTTTGTCTTCACAACCTTAGGCTCGATTCGGGGATGTCTAATTAGCATAACAGACGGCGCTCCAAATATAAGAGGAGAGAATATTGGTTTTATTGGTAGAGCAAATAAACTTTTAGAATTGAAAAAATATTGAACCTCCTATGTAAATAGAATTCATTGTATTATTCATCAGCAGGTTATTTGTGGAAAAGTTATAGGTCTCGAAAATGTCATGTCTGTTGTAATAAAAGCTGTTAATTTTATTAGGTCTCATGGCCTTAGCTGAGTACAGTGTTGTGGCGTACCATAATCATGTCCGATGGTTAAGTCGAGGAAAAGTTTTGAAACAATTTTTCAGTCTACGAGAAGAAATTGAAATGTTCATGATCGACGAGGGAAAACCAATTTTCGAACTTGTGCTGTGAGAATTTGTGTGGATTTCTTACAGATATAACAACAAATTTAACTATTTAAAATTTAAAATTACACCTGGAAAACTCATATTCGACATGTACAATTCTACTAAAGCATTTGATGCAAAATTAAAATTATTTATTAATCAAATTGAGCGACGTGTGACTTCAGACAGTTTGAATCTGCCAAATATTTAAGAATAACACTAAATCATTATGTTCAACAATTTGGTTTGTATAATTGTTAAACAAATTGCAGACCGATTTTTCATACAAATTAATTTTATTGTGATGAATTTCAAAAAATAATATTTTAAAATTGTTAAATACACAAAGATTTCCTTGTTGAAGAAACATTATAATGAAAATGGCAACTGTATTTGGTGTGACGTAAATATGCGAACAATTATTTTCAAAAATGAAACTAACAAAATCAATTCATAGATCACGACTTACAGATGAACGCATTCATTCATTTTTGAAGATTGGAACAATTAAATTCGAACCAGATGTTTCATCATTAGTAAACAGAATACTAGTTCAAATTTCACATTAAAAATAATTGTAAAATATTTTATTATAACTTTTAGTTTTATTATTATTACAAATTACAAAAAAAATAAAATTTCACTTTTTTTTTTTGAATATTTTGTTTTATTTAAAAAAATTGTAACGGGCTACATAGAATACCTTCAGGCCGGGGGTTAGGCACCATTGGTTTGGAGGGAAACAATGATACTGGAATAAAAAGAAAGAAAATATAGTCATAGTGTAAAATAATCAATCAATTTAATATTGTATATTTTAAGTAAACCAATTGTAATGGTACAATGAATAAAAATAACTTATGAAGGTTAATAAACATAATCAAAACTATTAATTTTATGATTTTTGTGGAAATGCCAAAGAATCTTGAGTAAAAAATTATAATTAGGTTATTATTACAAAAAACAAAAAAAACCATTAGGACTTCTGCAGGAATACTAACAGAAATTGAAATTTCATTAAAGAGAACAATAATAAAATTGGGTCATACTAAAGTTCTTTGCTCTGAACCTGTATCATCGTCGTAAAAGCTTTTATATCTTAGGAATGTGACGTGCGACGTTGTCTTGGCGAATAGCTTCTGGAACGCGACCTTGAAGGCGGTGCACGGCGTTTGGGTGAGCGTGATCTTGATCTAAAATATAAATTAAATAGTTATGATAAAAAAAACATTATAAAACATGCTATAACCATCTCAATCTCCCGCATTTGAATATTTAATATACGTACTTGTAACTACTGCTCCTATTAAAAATCTTTAAAACATGTCATAGGTAATTGTTTAAAAAACAAAACAAAAAAACTAAATACCTTTTAACTTACAACTCTCAATTTTTCAATGAAAGAATAAATAATACCACATGTTGTTTAGATGGAGAGTGTGAGTGGAGACGTAAAAACAGCCAATAAAGCATACGAGTGCTTACGAAGAGTTGATCGTAGGGTAGAGGCGTTGGAAGAATATTGTAGAATAGTGTAGAATAGGCTGTTTCCGCCTGCATGATGTTAAATAACACAGTAATTCAATTTTGTAGAATTGATGGAGCGAAGTATGAAAATTGTTGGTCTAGCCATATTGTCAGTGTGAGGTTTTTTATAAGATGGGATGATTAATTTTTTTTAGTATGGGCGATAACCAATGATCCTTTTCCTGTAAATTATCCCAAAAATAAAAAAGATCCAATTAAAGCCCAATAAGAAAAAATAAACAAAAAAAAATAAACAAAAAAATAAAAAAAATAATGTTCCTAAGAAGTGAACAGGTTTAGCCTCATGAAAAAAGAAGACTTATCAGAATAAGGTAGGACAAGGAAATTAATAATAAAAATAATAATTAAAAACATAAATAAATAATAAGGAAGGCAGACCATTCAGCAAAATTATATGGTATTTCATAGGATAACAGAAAAAATTGTATGATTTGCTAAAAGAAACAGTAAGCTACAATTTTTTTTTTTTTTTTTGATACATGAACAAAATAATTAACCCATTGTTCTAATAAAATTTAAAAATAATAAAAAATAATATTGAAATAATGTTACCTTTCATCATTATACCTATCGTTATAACGAGGAGGACCTCTGTTGTATCCACCACCACCACCGCCGCCTCCTCCTCCTCCTCCACCTCCACCACCACCTCCTCTGCGATCACCACCACCACCACCACCACCACCACGGCCATCTCGTCCTCCACGAGGACGATTGCTAGACATTTCGACACGCACGCGGACCCCGCAGATACGGCTAAACAAGAGAAATAAATTCATTAATAATAATAATTAAACAGTAAAAGAATAATTGTTTCCAAAACATAATATGGCTCATATCACAACTTACGTTCCATCAAGTCCCCTGACTGCGTCTTCAGCATCTCTTGGATCTTCAAATTCGACAAAAGCAAATCCAGGCGGGTTTCTAGCAATCCATGTGTTTTTCAAAGGACCATACTTGGTAAACGATGCTTCAATTTCATGTTTAGTTCCGTTTTGTCCCAAATTACCAATGTAAACTTTACACGATTGATCCCAATCACGATGCGACATCTTTTCTTAGTTTTTAATAACTATATATATGTATATATATATAAAAAAAAAAATCAGTATAAATGATAAATTCAGTCAATGGAATAGTACAAATAATAAATATCTAAAATAAAACTTTAAATATAAATTTATTATAATATTCAAGAAAATTACTTTAAACTAAGTACTAATAATGGTTTTTTCTTAATTAAATTTCCGAATACTTTCTAGATGTACAACTTTAAAGCTTGAAATTACTACAAATGTAAAAATATACACATCAGTCAAGAACTAATATGTTCATTTAGCTGAAAACCGACAAGGATATCCCTAGCTAAATAATTTATCCTGAAACCTGCCCATAATTATACCAATTTGTTTTTGTCAATCAGTCCAAGCATATAGTGCGGAAGACTCAATAAATAACTAATGTTTCTCAAATACAACAGTTTTAGTATAAATTTTATCCCATTAATTTCAATCAAAAAAAAAAAAATTTGTGAAAGAGGCGTTAGGTTATTATTTATAATGTACTGCAGAGGTTGAGGTAAATCATTAAACAGCTTTATATTAAGATGATGAAGGTGCTGTGTTGATGTTGATCGATGAGTTAAGTTTGATTGATGTTTTGTTATATTTATTAGCTTGCCATATAACTTTTTGATGGCTTTTGAAGGTTGATGGAAAATGTCTGAATTGAAGAGAGTTGCTAGTAGCACTTATAATAAGGTTCAACCATATTTTATACAGCGTAATGAAGTAACTGCAGTAAAATTCTATGCTGTAGGACATTTAACAATGCCTTAGATTTGCAGGATTTTCCAAATTTTTTGTATGAAATGTATATCTCAATTATTTGGCAGATATTTTCAAGTCAACATAGGACAGCAGTGGAAATCATTTTTGACAAACAGCGTTGAAATAACCATGTAGGTAACTTTGATCAACATTGAGCAGTTGAGTTATTTCTATGCACATTTTAAAAAAGTTTAATTTGTCATAAGGATGAAATTTCTAAAACTTAAATATAATCATCTTACATACACAAATTTGATAAATTAGTAATTCAATTCAGGATTCAATAGTATTGAGAAATCTACAAATCATATCAATGACAAATTAAATTAGACATTTTTTTTTTGTTATCTACAATGATTAATTGATTTTAAAATTAAACTAAATTAGGTAGATCACATACTAAAAACAAAATAATAAAAATCAGTATTGCCAATGTTTTTTAGAATTAAAATTTGTTTTAAGGAAGTATATATGATATGTATGAGCCAATGAAAAATATGACCAAAATCTGGAAAATAGCAATATAACTCAATAAATATTCTATTTTTTTTTTTGTTTTACATTTTTATCTAAATTATAGGTATAACATAACTAATAAGATTATATATATATATAAAAAAACATATATTACCCTAATTTAACAATGATTATTATTTTATAGTATTTTACTATTTTGATTATTATTTGAATCTAATGAGATCTTAATGATCTGCAAGGATAATAATAAAACATAAAATGTTATTTATAATAATAAAACTTAACTTTAAATCACAATGAATTTTAATGGTTTATGGCACATAGTTTTTTTTATACAAATAATGTTTTTGAATGTTTGATCAATTTTCATATGGCCAATTTGAATGGAATAAAATATCAATACATTAATAAATTAAGTATAAATTTAAAAAATTGTAATTTTAGTCATTTGTGATATCTTATAAAAGAAGTAATTTTATTATAATAGGTAGTAATATATATACTTACAGGAAATCATATAAAATGCATTATTTATTTATCTGATAAAAATAAAATTTGATTAGATTTAAAACAATATTGTTATTATCAAATCATATTTTAAAATAAAACTTAGATATCAGTTATATGAATTTTAACTATCAAGTTATGTTCTTAAAAATAGAATTCCCTTTGTTGTTTTTTTTTTTTTCACAAGAAGCCATTGCCTTTAGCTAGTGGTATTATTACCGAATAGGTACCTAAAATAATAATTATACTAATTGTCTGGCATGTACCCAACGTAATAATTTAAAAAAAGTTTTTTAAGGACTAGGTAATAAAATATTTAGAACAACTGATAACCTTCAAAAGGGTATTATTATTTAATAAGTATTGTCAAAATGTGTTCATAAAGTACTCACATATATTTGGGAAAAACTGTAAGTCATTTTATATTAGTTGGTCATATATAATAGAATTTATAGTTTAGTTTTAACAAAATGTATTATTATGTACCAAAAAATTGCATATTAATAACCTTGTTTATAGCTAACAATAATACTGTCCAATGAAATAGGTAACTATTTTTTTTTTTGCTACTCTTTATATAGTTATATAAAGAGTAGCAAAAAAAAAAAAAACCCATTAGAAATATGGTTTTACCAAAATCCCAACGACTCGCTAAACTATTTTTTTAAAAACTATATGCGACACCAATAAAAGGTAACTAACCAATAAAGCCTAACCTAACCTAACCTTGGTTTTCAGAAAATAATAATAATAATAAAAAGAAGGTATTTAATTCAATTGTCGACTCCATAATTAACGAACTAAGACACTTATACCAAATAATCATTACGATCAATTTGATCACCACAAATACAGACATATATTATGTACAGTAGCGTCGATCCTTACGTTAGGCCACGGCCTGAGAGCATTTTAAACGGTTAGGGCCGCATCTAAATGACAATACCTAATATCCAAGTGTAATACACATAATTAATCGACAAAATAAGTTTTTATTAGAAAAATTGAGAAACGGTTTAAAGACATTGGACCGTTATGATTTCGGTTTGCCCGAGTGGTATTCTAGAACAACACGATACAAATATATATATATACGTGCATTTTTTACAGGATTTGGCACATTGCATCACGAGTCAAAGAATGTGCACAAATACCCAGATAGTTAATGGTGATCTACAGTACCCGTTACCTAATAGACAATTAACAGATAGGTAAATAGCGAAAACGCGTATTTGTTTTTCGTTTGTCAATATTAAATATTTATTATTGAATAAGTTACATATAACCGACCGTTTGGAATTTATACGAATGTTTTCTACTTAAAATACGACGAGACGACAATCGAATTACGGTCGATTACAATTTTCCACTCTTGAAATTAATATTTATTAGTAGGTAGGTGGTGCCTTATTTAACGACCCGGAATGTGGGTGCGATTATACCGGTTTTACTCGGTCGCCGATAGATACTTGTATTTATATAATTTTTTTTTTTTTTTATAAGACAATTTTATTAGGTGCATTGCATAATACCAACGACGGACGGACGACTCGACTGGGCCCAACGGCCTTTGTGTACAAGATGGAAATTTTGGATATGCGCCCGAGTGGGATAGAACCGAACGGCAGAAGAAAAAAATGAAAAATAATTATGCCGAGCGAGAAGAAAACATGTTTTTGAAGAGAGCGAGAGAGAGAGGAGAAAATGTTCGTAATAATGGAATAACGAGAGTTTAATAAAGAAACGGAGGAAAAAATGTGGTCGCGGCCGGTAAAAATACGAAAATAAAATAATATTACGCCGACGAGCGGCGAGGTAGGTATCCGTACCCCTTTGTTTGGCCAATTCGAATTAACCTGTCACCCGGGCCTGTAATAATTATTAATATTATTATAATTATCATTATTATCATAGTATACTCACGTTTTATTGGCAAAATGTCATGCGGCTGGCAACGCACACACGGTTATACGCTTATCGAGAACCTTTTTGATTGACGCGTGCAAAAACGGACGGCGGTCGTCGCAATGCGGACGGTGACGCGAAATCGGCGCGATTTACAATAGAAGAAAAAAAAAAAAAAAAAAAAACAAAAAATAAAGTAATTTTTTTTCAAAAAAAAAAAAATAGTGTACCTGAACGTTGACACGAGGGGACCGTGCACAGACAAACGCGGAAGAACGCTGGTCGTTTGCAGCGGCGGCGCAAAGACGGGCCAAGAGAAAACAAGGTAGCGCGTACATGTAAACAAAATGGATGACGACCCGGACGCCGCGGTGAGACGTTGCCAGTGCGCGTCGCCGCGATATGGAAACGAAAATGCCGGTACGGTCGACAACGTCGCACCACCGTTTCCCGAATACCGCGTAACCAAGAACATTTATCTATGCCCCCCCCCTCCCCGTAACCGTGCCAAAAACACCATTTGATTTTTGTTCTTGATTGACAACCCAGACTGTGTTTATCGTCTACGGTTTGTTTGTTTGTTTTTTTTATCAATACCTCTACGGGATCGCGATAATAGATAATCAAATAATAATACGCCGTATTTCCGTTAACGGGTAACTGCGAACAATGGCCGCGCACGCATTCCCAACAGAGAAAGATAAAGAAATCGGAATATTTAATATTGTTACTTAGACAATAGAGTAGTACTCTTTGTACCCGCGGGACGCAACGTTAAAATAACCTAACCTAACACTAACGTCGTTCATGGCCAGTACGATTACTCGTCGTTTTATTATTACCACTATTATTAATATAGCGAACCAGCAGCTATGACTTGCCGTGCGTTCAAGCCGTTTAGCAGCGTACCCGAACTGGGACGGTGGCCGTTACTCGGCCACGGGTACCTGTTCGTCCCGAAAATCGGTACGTACGTCGGTCGGATCTAGGCGGTTTTCGTACGTTGAGTAATATTGTTTTCACCCAAACCCCCCGCACCCTCCTTGCTTCTCGTTAATTAGGACCGTACGACTTGGGACGGATGACGGAAGCGATGGCGGACATGGAACGCAAGCTGGGACCCGTTTTCCGTCTGGTGTTGGGCGGCCAGACTATGGCGGTCGTCACCAGGGCGGAAGACGCCAAGACCATGTTCGCCGCCGAGGGCAAGTACCCGTCCAGACCGACGTTCCCGGCCCTGAATCTGCTCAGACGAAAATCGTTCGGCACCGGAGGAGTGATATCCGAGTTAGAACATTGAACATTAATAATACACCACAGTTGCTATATTATCGCTGTTCTATTAACACAATAAATTGTTACTTTTTTTTTTTTTCATATGTCTAACCGTTGTTCAACACACTGTAGATTCTGTATGTATGTTTTTCACGGTTTGATAAACTTACGGGTCAAGAGTTCAAGGCTAATTACAAAATATGTAAACAATTATTATTTACTTTCTGTAGAATTGTTTTGTATTTAACACGGTTCTATTGTAGACAGTTAGACATGGTTGAATTGATGATGTTTGAAAAATTGTAAAACCTTCCTGTAGAGTAGTAGTTGTCCGTACAATTGTATTTTATGGTTTATAATTATAGTAATACAAAATTGTTGAAATTATATGCTACGTGTTTATAGAAATGGTCCCGAGTGGTATAGGCTGAGAAAAGCGATGGCCCCATTAATGGCGAAAAATATTTATAAGAGTTACATTCCCCAACACAAAGAAGTGGCAGAAGATTTTATAGAGTACATAAAGTTGCACCGTGACAAAGACGGGTGTTTGAAAGATTTATTTTACCACTTGACAAAATTCGCTGTCGAAGGTAAATAGTAAATATAGGTACCTCCTAGTAGCACAATAGAAGGAATCTATCCCAATAAAAATATTGTTTTCTTAAAGCGATTTCTATAGTTTCGCCTGGCTTGAGGATCAAAAGCTCGAACAAAACTGTATCGGACCGTTTTGTCGAAGCAAACAATAAATTCATGGACGGATTGTACAACAGTCTTAAGGAACCGCCTGTATGGAAGTTTTTTAAGACAAACGCCTACAGAAATCTAGAAAGCTCGCATTCCACTTGTAAAAAGTAATAAGACATTCTAGATCAGAACTCTTACTAATTTTTGTCGTTTTCAGTTTTGTCGATGAGTACATAAAACAGGCGCACGAACAAAATGCCTTGGTCAACACTCTGCGTATGAATTCAAATTTATCAAACTCTGACCTACATTTACTTTTACTGGAAATATTTTTCGGTGGAATCGATGCTGTTAGTGTTGAATGCGATGTGCGAACATTAACAGAAATAATGTTATTATTTTAATATTATAGACTGCTACAACATTGGCTATGACATTATATTATATATCTCAAGACGAAAATGTACAAAGAACCTTACTGGAGGATGTTGAACGAGATACAGTGGCATATTCAAAAGCTTGCATTAAAGAAACACTGAGATTGTCCCCAACTGCGGGCGCCAACACCAGATACCTTCCCAAAACGACTATTATTGGAGGCTACAAAATCCCAGAAAACGTAAGAATCAATTACAATATTTAATACTAAAAATTTGACATATTTTGCACCATGTGAAGACCACTGTTGTAAGGGAGGTTGAGAACTAATAAGATAGGGTAATTTAGTTTATATAGCTACTGAAACCAAAAACCACTCCTGAAGTTGATGATTAGAGCAAGACTTATTTACAGAAAAAATAATATTTATTATTGTTTGTACACATTAGACATTAGTAATGGCATTCAATTCTTTAACATCATCAAAAGAAGAATACTTTGTAGCTCCGTCCGAGTATAGGCCCGGTCGATGGTTGAGGGATTCTATTGTAGACAAGTTTGATCCTTATGCTTCATTACCCTTTGGACACGGACCCAGAATGTGTCCTGGTCGTCATATTGCCATGCAAGAAATGACAATATTGTTGTCGCAGGTAAAATTTAATTTGATAGATTAGAAAAAATTTATCATAATATACTCGTAGCCAAATTATTTGTCAAAATAAAACAGTATTATTATTCTATGGTTTTCAGATAATTAAGAATTTCAAAATCAGTATGCCTACTCACCACGTTAAAAATATTGGTATGATCTATCGTATGAACAGAATACCAGACAGTCGTATTGATCTAATATTTAACAACAGATAATAAACGCATTTTTATATGTAAAACATTTTTATATATATATATAGATATATAAAAAAAAATTTTGTTCTTGTTTTTTTTACTAAACAATCTTCAGTTTTTGTGTAATAATAATGTATCACTAATTATACAAAGCACGTGCTACTATATGGTATAATATAAATATATTTTATCTTATGTACAAATATAATTACATAATGTACGTCTATTTTTTTTTGATATTATATAAGATATTTATTTTTGTTTTAATGATATATAGACAACATTATTTACAAAAAATTATACAATACCCACATAGTAATAATAATATATCATTTCACATTTAAACATTGTGTTGTACTAGATAAATAATAATAATAATAATATAATAGTTATAAGACAACGTGTTTAAATGTGATAAACAATTCGTCATTTAGTGTTTCATAACAAATAACATGACAAAAAAACAAAAAAAAAAAATCATATTAACAAGTAAAAAATAAATAATAGTATCGTTGTTTTACAATATTTCCGATTGCACTTGTACATATTTCATTGGAGTTCATTACTATTATTATTATTATTATTACATTTTGTAATTGAATATTATAATAAGATGACAGGGTAGATGAGATCAACGCGAGAACGTTAACGAAATATAATAATCATAGTGATGGGATAAAAATAATACAATTTATTTTATTGTTTTTTTAATATTTAAGGCAATCTTCTATGAGTATTCTCCAATTAATAATAAAACCTTGACCTTACATGCACATGCTAAAAAACAAGTTTACTAATAGACGGAAAGACAAGGAATATAATTTCAATTATTGTATTCAATCCAAATAATTGTGAGCAAAAAAAAAATGGAGATATTTGAATAATAATTCACCAAAAATTTAGAACAAGCCAATATTTTATGAATACATGTAACAAAAGTATTTAACGATATTACTATCTTGGATTATAAATATGTTATCAGATGGACTGAATAAATAGCTTGCAATTAATGATTGATAAAAAGACTTAGGATAAATCAACACATTACTAAACAACTTAATAGTATATAAAATAAACATATATAATAGAATTATGTGTTAACAATTTCAACAAAATAACTTTTTCTTTTTAACAGTTTTCAAAATTAAATTATAAATGTAACAAAGTCAATATAATAAACTATATTCGTTTTATAATTGCACTTGGGTTGTTTGGAAAAAAATGTTATTGTTGAAATTCTCGTCAAGAATATAAGCAGTGCATAATGGACATGCTCGTAGATAACAACAAAATTATTGTTTCGCGCTTTATTGATGGAAGACCACAAGTATTTTTGATTGTGTATAAAATTTTGAAAGTAGTCAACAAGAGTTAGCAAAAATAAATATTCAAGAAAAAAAAATTATACTTATTGGAAAATGTCAAACAAAACATAAAAAATAAAAATATGAATTTTAATAAAAACAATTCATTGTTTTTAATCAATATAAGCCTGTTTTCTTCACCTCGTCGTAATAATATGATATTTATTTGTTTACTCAAAGAGATCACACATATATACCATTGAAACACTAAGAGAACACATTATCTAAGTAGCATTAATTAATTAATTGATTGGGGATTACATCCAAGGAGGATGCCTGTTTATAGAATCATGCATATTTAAATACCCTGTTGGTGGAAAGCCTGACAGGCCTTGGTGCAAAATCATTGGATGCCTTTGTAAGAATTGTGAATAAATTTCCGAAGGGTTAGGAGGATTGTACGCTTCTAACGGCGGAGGACCATAACCTGACGGGGGTCTAACAAAAGCAAAAGCCGGATTTCGCTTGTCTGATTGCGCTGCTGCCACTGCCGCTTGATCCGCAAAGTAGCCCGTTGATCGCATTTCGTTCAAATAATCCTGATAACCGTCTTTGATGCCTGGATTAAAATTAAATGGTCCCGTCGAAATGGGCGGTTTTACAAGTTGTGGATAGTGATGCGGATACGCAGGGTCAGCACGCGGCTGTTCCACAGTCCTAGGAACCGATTCTGGGACAGTTGATACTGCTGGTGATTGTGGTGGTGGCTGTTGTGGTGGTGGTGGTTGTTGTTGTTGTTGTTGTTGTTGTTGTTGTTGTTGTTGTTGTTGTTGTTGTTGTTGTTTTTGTTGTTGTACAGCAGCCTTCTTCTTTTTACTAACCTTTTTGGGTGGCTTAGGTGGTGGCACGGGTTCCATCATTAATGACCTGTTCATTTCCATTTTAGATTTTGTCATATCGGCCACCGATGGATGATTAGAAGGATAAGTTGCTTGATTAGCTTTCATCATATCCGCCATCGCAGGATTTACATATGTCGGTTGATTTGATTTTATCATTTCAGCCATCGTGGTACTAGAATAAGTAGGTTGAGAAATTTCCATTTTATTACTTTTAATAATTTCCGCCACGGATGGTCCTGAGTATGTCGGTTGATTATAACGGTAACCACCTATGTTCCCCGGTATAATATTCGGCAATGGTCGACCAGTTGTAAAATCAATATTTTGCTGTTTATTGGGTATCATGTCTTGTATCGGGTGTGGAAACGACTTGCTGGATGGCAATACTGGATAATTGTAGGGACGCAAATTGATTTGATCTGGATATTGTTGTTCATAAGGACTGTTAAAATTGAGTCTTGGTTGAGTAGTGGATTGCTTAAAATTAGGAGGTATAAATTGTCCGGGAGATGTTCGACTTGTATAATTTAATGGAGCTGTTGTATAACCAACATCGTTTTTAGTTGAATTTGAATAATTTAAAGGAGTAGATGTATAGTGTGGTGATGGTGCTGACACTAGAGTAGTGTTTGGAGTGGTGTAGTTAAACAATGAATTTGGTACGTTTTTCTGGTCACTTTCAGACCGATCACGGGCCATTTGTAAATAGTTAAGACTATTTTGGTGGTAAGTCACTGGCGCCGGTTGATGTTGATGTGGCACATTTTGCTGATAAGGCGGAATCGGTTGATCATTACGCGAATAACTCAATGGATATTTTAATTCAGAGTTGAAATTTGAATTAGGCATTTGACCTGGAGCGGGTATAAATATCCTTTCTTGTTCCTTACTGGCAACAGTTGGAGTAAATGCCATCTCTTGAGGTCTCTCGCTCTCATTATACACACGTTTCTTAACTGGGAATATATTTGGAGTTTTAGAAGGGGTGTTTGTCACTTGTGGTTGTTGTGGTTGCTGTTGTTGTTGTGGTTGCTGTTGTTGTTGTGGTTGCTGTTGTGGTTGTGGTTGCTGTTGTTGTTGTAGTTGCTCTTGTTGTTGTGGCTGCTGAAGTTGTTGCTGTTGCTGAGGTGGTTGTTGTTGTTGCTGCTGTGGTGATGGTTGTTGTTTTTGCTGATCCAGTTGTTGCTGTTTCTGACCCTGTTGTTGCTGATCCTGCTGTTGCTGATCCTGTGGTTGATGTTGCTGTTGTGATTGTTGCTGATCCTGTTTTTGCTGTTTCTGATCTTGTTGTTGCTGTTGTTGTGGTTGTTGTGGATGTTGCTGTTGTTGAGGATACAATTCGGTGTATGTGCTTTGAGGTGAATTTTGATGTGATCCAATGTACTGAGGGTAAACATTTTCATTTTGTTGATAATCATCTGGTAGACCAGCAATTGGCTCTTTGGGACTATTGACAATATTTTGAGGGCTGTAATAAGGACTATTACTCGAATCCTGTGGACTCAATATTAAATGATGTGGACTCTCTTTTGGACTATTGGCATTGTTAAGCGGACTGCAACTAGCATCATGGGGGCTACCGATAAAATTATGATTAGGACTATCACTAGGCAAATCACGAGGACTAGTGAAGGTCTGACGTGGACTTTGTCCGTGAGGGCTAGCAGTCAACACACTAGAAGGATTCCTCGGGCTGCAGCTGCTGCTCTTTTCGGAATTCGGCCTTGCAAAAGCGTCTTGATAAAATCCAACTTTGATAGGGGCGTGCGGAATGTTTAATACATTTTGATAAGGCTTAATTTGCTGTTGTGGAGAATTTCCAGAGTGCGGTGATGAATAAGGCTCATCCAAACTAGGGCGGGGTGAGTTCCAAGAGTCGTTTTGAGATGACTGTTCAGAAACACTACTGCCCGTACTCGACTTTCTTTGTCGTTTAACAGGTAGTTTATCGGGTGAAAATAATGGGACAGGTGTAATATTTTCCATCTTTTTATTTTCCCCCTGAGATACGTATTCTTTTTTGTCTACATCTTTTAAAGTATAATCACAAGGTACCATATCATTCATAGCATAAGCGGTGAACATTGTAGATGATTCTATTGCTTCTTGTTTGCGCTTAGGAGTTGGTTGTGCCTTTGGAGCACCGAACGCTTTGAACCACGCGCTAAGATTTGGAGTTGCTTTCTCAGGTTTATCTTCAGATACCTCTTTATTTGTTTCTTCTTTTTTAAATATATTTATACAATCATTAGGAGGACTTTTTTCAAGTACTTCCTCGGTTTTTTCTAGATCTTGGTCTTCACTTGATCTCTTTGAAGAATAACCCATGAGATCAGTGTTTAATACAGTGCCTAAACTAAGAGTAGGTGCCGTCTCTAAATCAGCTTTAATTAATTTTTGTTTGGCGAGAGTTTGGTTATCGTCCAGTTTGTTCGAAATTAGATTTCCTTTACTTTTACCGGGCTGTAAACGATCAATAGTTCTTTGGACTTCTCGCTTTCGTTTTACAGGCAATACAATAGGTTCCTTTGGGGGTCTTTTTTTTTCCTATAATAAAGAACACACATTGATTAAATCCATCTAATGTTGTTTTGACAAGTTTAAATTATAGTAAGGATTTATAAATATAAATAACATACTTTAAAAGGCAAACGTGGTTTATCAAGTTTATGAGCTTGACGATACTCTGCATCCAAGCGAGATGTAACTTCAGCATCATCGAGCACTGAACCAGCTAACGTGGCCATTGGTGAATTACTTGCTGAAGAAAAACTTGGTGTGTCATCTAGCCATTTATTTATATCCTACAAATATAATCACAATCAGTATTAACATTCATTTATCAACAATAATTTAAAAACTTACCCTTAATGTCTGCTCAGTAACTTCCTCTAGTGCCTGTACTTCTATTGCACTGGTATTTTTTATCATCACACTTTTCTTTAACTTGGACAATTCTTTTGTTGCCTTTTTTTTAGATTCCAATTTGGAATCTAAACTGCAAGATTCATCATCGGTTTGATTGATCCCATTTTCAAATTTACTAGATATTTAAAAAAAAAAAAAAAAAGTATAATATTATAATATATTATAAGCTATGTTATAAGATAAGATAAATGTATTTACGTAGAGTCAGAAGATTCTCTTAATTTTTCTTCATTTTCTTTGTCAGTGTTATTACAAGATTCTTTACTACTAGTACTTCTCTGTCGGTTCCTGCTTTTCCTCGACCTCATAGTTCCATTTTCATACCTCTTGAGATATGCCATTTCATCGCCAGATTCTTCAGACATCTCCCATTCCACATATTTATGAGCTCCAATGTTGAACACTCTTTGTAAATTTCCACACATGACTGTGTATTCTAAAATGTAAACACCAAAATAAGATCTAAAAATAATCGGTTAGTGTTAAAATATTTTACCATTTGTTGATCCATTGTACTGTTTACAATTGGCGATAATTAGTTGGAAATCATGTTTGAACTGATTAAACGTTTCGTACAATCCCTCATTAAGCTTGTCCTCCATTTTTTGGAGATCCATTGGAGCTTTTACTACCCTGTAGTAACTAGGAGCTATTTCTTCATCAACTGGTTCAAGAAATGGCCATGCATCTTCATGATCTTTTAATTTGTTCAATATTTTGTACATACCTATTTGCAAATCCTCAGTACTGGATTTAAATAAAATAACACATAATATAAAAAACAATTTATTTCAATTTACAATAAAATGAACTTACCCAGCTGCTTTAGTTGATATTTTAGACTCTGGTTTACCTTGTGGAGATTCAATTACAATTTGACCAGTAGCAGAAGCTAATGAATTATTTGTTTGGCGACCAGTTTTCTTGGAACTACTTGAAGAATAACCATGACTTTCAGTTTCACTGTCTGACATTTCTTCTTCTTTGACTGTTATTCGTTTATCTTGATTTTTCTTTCGGTTTACCTTTTTTTTAGTTTTTTCTTCGTGGTCTCGGCATAATTCTTCATACTTTTTTCTTTCTTCTTTCTGCTGTTTAAGTTTTTCAAGCCTAGTAGATTGTCTACGTGGTTGCATTTCTAACATACGTTTTCGTTGCAATCTTTCTTTTTCTTCGAATAAACGGGGAATCTCGGGTAAAAAGTCTTCAGTGATTACTTGATGTAATGCTCGAACATCTCTGTTTTCTGAATCTTCAGTTTTTAGAGCTAATCTTTCCCAGTCACTCTCTGTAAAGCAAACCACCTGCCATTTTCCAGAACCTAAATCTAATTCATCTTCCGATTCTGAACACACAAGTGGTTCATTTTTTTTCTTGCGACCACGTTTTTTCTTTATTTACATTAAAAAAAAAAAATTTATGTTAATCTAACTAATAAATAATGGTAAGTTTAAAATGTCTTACTTTTTTAATATGAACTACTTTTTCATAATCTTCTCTATATAATCGGGTACCATAAAAGTACCAATAAGCTGATTTGTTTTCATCATACCCTAGAGGATGTACTCTCAAGCTATCCGAATCAAGATTCTTAAGTGATTCCATGACATCATCAGCATCCAGTCTGAAATCGCACAATGCATGTAGTATTTCCACTTTAATTCGAAGTGGCAAAAATTGGAAGTCGATATCAGAATTGAATGGGTTCTGAAAATTATACTCCTAAATAAATAAATAATGTAAACATTAATATAAACAAGGTTTTTAATCTTCACATTACTAAACACAAACCTTGCATTTCTCTCTAAATAATCTACGGAGAAACATTTGATAGTTGAAAGTAGATATGCTGTTATTACCAAAGCAGCCAGATAATAATCTGGCAATGAGTTCCTGTAGTAAAGAATTGCCATTGTCCTCAGTTCCATCTGTCAGTAAAGCAGCTTCTAAATCCTGAAAAATTATTTTTAAGTTACCCAACATGTAAACCAAAAATATAGTACATTACTTACTTCAATGTCAAAGTCGAGAAGATCAAAAGACACACGGAACAAAGAACAGAAGTGAGCGATACTCGGAACTTCCCACCATGAATGAATATCTGAAAGCAAAGAAAGTTTTATGTAAAATACATATTAACAACAATAATTATAGTTAATTAGGTTATAATACTATGTAAGATATAAAAATTTAATTTTAAGTGGGCGTTTAATATAATTATATTATATGTGTACAAACACATTTTAAATTAAATTCAAAGAAATATAACATTTAGCACCTTTAAAAAAAATGGTTTTAAATTAACAAAAATATCTACTTTTTAACATATATTTATTTGTGTAGAATATAAGGCTAATATTGTATACTCTCATCAATAGATCATAATTTATTATTTTGATAAAGTGAGGTTTAGTATTACCAAATAACATTATTGAGTTTAGGACTTAAAAAAAAAAAAAAAAAAAAAAAAAAAAAAAATAGCAATTAAATTTATACTATTCAAATACCTTTGATATTTTCTTTTAAAATGTCTATATTATATATTATTATAAAGTGTTTTTTAAACTAATTTAATCCAAGGTTAAAACAGAACAATGAATGTATTAATTTAAAACAACTCAGATTTTCAATTTAAAAGTGAAATTCATTTAAATCGAAATAATATTATATACTTAATTATAATTTTTAGACATTTTTCGTAGTAAATACAATTATAAAATAATAATTGAAACTCATTAAAAGTACAAAAATAAGTATTTTCCGTCAAAAATATAAAAATGCAAAAATATACACTGTGTATAAAAGAGAAGATAATCTGTTTTTATAAAATATAATTGCCAGCTGCTCAAGACACGAGTTAGATTAGAAATAGCAGCGAACCAACCAATTCTAAACATTCTGGATGTAACCATATAACAAAATAATACCTAATACATAACATCTTCAAATGTATTTAAAATGAACACGGTATTAATAATAAATATGAAATAAGGACTTGATAAATATGAAGATTTATTGGGAACAATAAAATAATAATCAATATTTAAAAACTATATATATATATATATATATATATATATATAACAATGAAATGTAGGTAAGTATATAACTTAACACGAGAGAGTTTATACATTTAACAGTTTAAAAAATATATCTATAATAGGAAACATTGTTTAAAAAAAAAAAAAAACCAACTTACAACACAAGACTGCATAAGTTTTTCTAAATACTTTTATAAATGGCACCAACGAAATAATACATTTTTACGTTTCTTGATTTAATAAACCTATCATTGCATACACATGTTGCCCATAAAAATATTAATCTTATTTTCATTATAAAATCTGTTCGGTAGTTATATTTACCTACATAGACAATATAGACAAGTCTATTTACATTTTATTTGCGCTGATAAAAAGAAAAAAAAATACCACACTATGCAAATCAATTATTTTATTAGCTAACTATTATTAATCATTGGTATGGAATAATGATACAAAAGTTATTAATTTTCAAGGAAAATTGCGTAAATTTTTTTTTTTTTTTTTTTTATCTCCATTAAATAATAATTGTTTACATAAATTGTTATTTTTTTTTTAAAATTTGAAAAATAGTTGTATAGCTGCTTCCTCAATGCAAATCCAAAGGAAAATCTATAAACTCGAATAGTTTATTTAATACTATTTATTAAAAAAAAAAAAAAATAATGTGCAATAGGTACACAAATTAATAGAATAATATTGTATGTATTGACTAGATAGTTATTAACTATTTATTTATAAAAAATTATATATATATATATGATTTTAAGGTAAACAAAACAAAGGCTAAAAGGTATTAAATACATATGTAGAATAATTAAAAAATAATCAGAGAAAATAATATTAAAAGTGATTATATGAACTTGGAACTCGTGTCAGTTGTTTTATAAATTACAGGTTTTTATTAATTCAGTAAATAAATAAAATATCTCATAGGCGCGCTATTGAAATACGTTCAAAATTATTATTTTAACGTTAATAATAATAATTAATTTTTAGATTTCATGAACTTGTACAAATAAAGAACAAATCCAGTTAACATAATAAACTACAGATGTTTAAATGGCGAAATTACGAGTTTTATTTAAAAACAAAACAATATAACACCGGTATAAAAAAAAAAAATATATATATATTATACCGACCGCTAGTGCCCGCGAATATATTATATTGTTTTAAGATTAATTTATGAGTAATAATTTTTTATAAACGACACGATAAAATTGAGTTAAAAAATCGCCGCGAGAATTTCATAACAAAATAAGAAAATAAATAAGATAAAAACGGTTTCGCGGCAAGAAAAGAAAACCGATGAAAAACCGCCGAGGGATCGGTGTAAAAATTAAACGATTTGAATTTTTAACCATATCGAATATTCGAAATTAGGTGGGGGTCAAATAAAATTAAAAAAAAAAAAAAAAAAGTAAAAATCGAATAATTAAAAAGGAAACCGATAGTCGACACGAATGACTCCGGGATAGGATTACCCGCATAATAATAATAATAATAATATGACACAATGATCGCGAAAAAAGCCTTGAATACGAGTATACGAGAGAAGGGATGCCAATAACACGTTATTTATTATTATTATTATTTTTTTTTTATTGTTACGCGACGAAGGTCTTATTAAAACCAAATTTATTGGAGAACGATTTTAAAGAACTAATGAAAATAAAATAAATTTGAGGCGAGTGCGCGCGCACTAAAACATTTCATCAATTCGACCCACACGGTCGAGAAAACGTTCAATAAAAAACCTAACGCCCGAGAAATATATTAAAATTAAATTAAAAACAGTAGGTAATCACGTTACAAAACTACGAGTACATACAGATAGATATATTTATACTAGCTTCACAAATCGAATATTTTATATTGACTGAAATTGACAACAACGTATAAAAAAAAAAAAAAAAACGTATCTTTTGGCCGACGTTTGCAAATGCAAATAATAACGATCGTAATTGTATATTACTATATAAAATATATTTTATTGAAAATTAACTGTAGGCGTAAGTTTCTCAAAAAAAAAAAAAAAATTATATGAATCCCGTTTTGAAAAGTTTCTCGCGCTTAAAATGTGTCCTAAACTTAAAATATTGAATACATTATACTATGATTGACAAAAATTGAAAGAAAAATATAATTTAAAAAATACTATGTAGGAAGGACATGTAAGTAGTGTGAAACCTGTTTAAAATGTATTTTGTTTCGATAGTACCGTAAGAAGTGACTAAGAGATGATCGCAGTATACGAAGCCAAACGGATAAAAAAAAAAAATATAAAAAAATGAAGTATATAAATTTGTAATCGGATATTTTTTTTTTTTTTTTTTGAAAAATAACTATCTGCGAGTACTTACTAAAACTACTGCGGTTTTATAATTTCCCTATTAAAAACATAAATGAATTCGTTAAATTCAATTTCAATAAATTATCAATTCATTAATTGAAAACATTGAACAAATAAAAACTTTTAAAATTAATATTTATCACATCTAATACGCGTTCAAACTCGTATTAACTTCTATTAAAGTTTCATTGAATTATTTATTATAAATTATTAAATTAACACAACACGAATATTTTTAAAAATTTAATATATTTTATGTAGGTAGGTATATATATATATATATATATATATATATATGTAGGTACCATCTATATACGTTTAATATGTTTTTATATTAATGTTCGAAAAAAAAAAAAACCAATAATACAATAAATATATAATGTTCAAGAACATTTTTCCTTGTTAACAATGAAAAAAAAAAAAAAAAAACTTTCAAATTACTCCAAAACGTGATCTTGCCACATATTGATAAATTTACAATGTACGCGCCGTCGTGTTGGCATAATAAGTAAATATACAAACATAATTAAACAGATTGAAATAAAAAATGTTTAACGAAAAACAAAAAAAAAACGCTCTAAAAGTTTTAAGTACTAAATAGTTTTATAATAAATTGTATTATCACATGAGCTGTAATTATTAACGGTGTGAGTTTTTTGTTTTACTGTTTGTCCCCATTGTCATGCCGTGGGAACATAAAATATGCATCGGACGAGGCCGCCATCAATGCGAGCCAAGTTTAATGATATTTTCTAAAAAAAAAAAAAAAAAAAAATGAACTTTTCAAATAAATTTCATACTGAATCTCGGCTGTGGATTGTGCACAGACAAAAACAAAACCAACCTACACACACACACAATTCCTTCCTTTTATTGTTATAAACAAATTAATAAATAATAAATGTTAAACACTCACTGATAGTGCCGGATTTAAATTTTTATTCTATTGTCTGTTGCACGTATAAAACGTACATTGGAAAAAACGATAATCATCCTTCTTTTAGACTCTGAGCGGAGCTAGGGGTCATATTGTGGTTTTACAATGTTGTTTATTTTTATAAATATATTTTTTTTAAAAACATTTTTTCTACCAGAAGACTTCATACGATCTATTTACACTCCTACGGTATTTTCGGCGGCAAATTTTGTCTAGCTGGTACTTTAGTGAGGCCATTTTTCGACATACCTATTGGTTTTTTAACGCGGTAAAAAAACTACCAACATATAACGGGGAAAAAAAAAAAAAAAAAAAACGATTTCGTCAAACTCGAGTTTTATTATTTGTTTTTCTTTTTATTATTATTATCATTTATGTTGAAGATTTCTGGGTTATCGTGGCAACAATGGAAAAACACTTCTACTACTTTGCTCAGAATCGTTTTTGGTTTGCAATTTATCGTTACATATTGATAGAAATTAAATTCCTATCTATAAACTACCTTCCCAACTTCCCGCCAACAACGGTGACCCCCGCCCACGGTACAAAATATGTACGTCTTTTTTTAAAAAATATTTTGCGAAATGTACTATTAAAATTCAAATTTATGTACACGACTATATAATGTAAAATTGTAAACAGAATTCAAGAATTAATAAAACAAATATATCTTCAATATAAATAGTTTCAATAAAAAATTTCGGAAATTTTACATCATCGCTGTATATAAATAAATAATAATAATAATAATAAAATACTCAAAAATAAGTGACTTCACTGGTGTCAGAAAAAAATCGATTTTACATTATTGCTATTGTCAATATTATATATATATAGTTGAATAAAGAAAGAACAATTGAGTAACCATAGAATTCTTATCTCGAAATAGTTCAAATAAACGAAATAAATAATACAATAAAGAAAAACAGATTCTTCTTTATTTTATTTCGACAATAAAGAGACCGTGCGCGTTACATGTCATCGATACGGTTAAACGTTTTTATCGTAAAAAAAAAAAAAAAAAATTTATTGCGAGTAATTGACAGTGGTAATTATAATATTGAAATACGTTTACAAACGTTTTCACGTATACATTGTAAAAAATCGTATAGTTCAAGCGACGTATTTAATAACGGGGGTCCGGGGGTAGCGACGCGGTTTTTTCGAAGATTATTTTCGTTTTGGAAAATGGAAAAAAAATTCCTACAGCCCGCCGGCCCGTTGAAGTCCGTAGTCTTTTAGTTAATAATTTTACGACCTTAAAGAAAGAAAAAAAAAATTGTAAAGGCAATTTTCCGTTGTGTACTTTTTTTTTTTTAATTGTTTTATATCAAACGTATACTTGGAATTTAATACAGACTGTAAACTGATGGGGAGGAGGGATAGGTGGTTATAAACCCTTCATCCTCGAGATGTTTCCAACAAGTAGCTTATTTATAATACGTCAAAAGTACATTATTGTTAAAAAATATTAGACATAATTAAGTAAGTAAATGCTGTAGTTTATATCCGTACCATTAAACCAAGGTGTTGCAATCGCCTAATATTAATTTATCTAGAAAATTGACTATTTTTTTTTTTTTTTTTTTGGTTTTCTATAGTCAGATAAACGTGCTGGTTGGGAGGAACGCAAAAATTGCCGATAAAATTTTACTTTATAGAAATAATAGAAAAAATCCACCGAAAAATGTTATTAAAATTGTTTTATAATTTTACCGGAATTATTTCGAACAAAACGTTTATCGAAGTACGTGTGTTCGCGGTTCGGTATAATGTGTAACGAATTAAAAATTAAAAAAAAAAAAAAAACCACGTAATATTATTGTAAAATCGGTATGTCCCCCGGTGCAGTGTGCAGTTAATTTAAGAGGCGTCGTCGTATACGAGCGATTTTCATCGAAATTTCCGAAAAAAAATTAAAATTTATTTCGTTGTAAGTGTTAGAAAATTCACTTTTAAACGTGATTTACGTGTAAGTACAATGGTGTTGTTTTTCGCGAATGAAATTAAAAAAATGTGGACGGAGAAACCGTTTCGCTCGGGCCATGTAGTCGGACGATTTTCCGTTTGTGTCCTACACACGCGCCCGACGACATTGGAATTTCAGACGCGTTTTCATTAGACCGATCGATCTAGTGGAGCGATAAGAATTCCGAAAACAGATTTGAATTTGTCGTTTTTTTATTATTTTTTTTTTTTTTAGAATCAAGAGGGATAAACTGGGGAAAATATGGGAAAGTCGATTATACAAATAGTAGACTCGACGACAGTGCATTCAAATCTGAATATACTGAATTCTTATCGGTTCGACTACAACAATCTCGCTAGAGACAAAGACGAAATTTGTAAAAATTGAAAGTTTTTTTCATTTGAATAACCGGCTTATAATTACGATTTTTTTTTTTTTTTAAACGATTTTTATTCTTTTTGTCGTCTATGTAAAAGGCAAAATATCTATACAAAAAGAAAGAGAAAACAAATAGGAAAACTTGCACTGTGCTTAGCCAACTAATTCTAGTTTGAAAAACTTAACGGTATCCGATTTTTAAAACAATAATAATAATAATAATAATAAATGTTGTCAACCAACGTTGTCATTTTTCATTATTTTTATTATTTATTTATTTATTTTTTTTTTTTTGTCACGGTGAAAATCCGATTTCTCAATTAATTCCGCGTTATAATTGAAACCGCGAATTTGTTATTTACTGTCGAAATGAATAATACGGGCTGGCTAGCAGCAGCACGCCTTTTCAAGTAGATATTTGGATGCGGAACATTATTATCGGTTCGTCCAATATTATTGTAAATACGGGAAATCCGACGACGGGGCCCCGCCGCCGCCTTCCGAAAGCGAGAAATTAATTTACGGCGACGCGTAGAATCCGCCGCGACCGGCCGACCGCGCGCCCACCGGCAGTCTTCTCTACTCGTCGGTCGGACACAAACCGAATAAATAAATAAATAATGTCCGAAGTCAAAAACGTACGAGCAGAAATTAATAATAGACACACAATCGGCGTGACGTATACCCGGGATTTTTCAATAGGGGGGGGGGGGCTAAAAATAATATAGTTTTATTTGTATTAGGTTTTTTTTTTTTTTTAACATAAGCCCCGAAGTACGCCACTGTTGATAATATTTTACTTGCTACGCGAACGGTTGTATATAAAATATCACATTATTCATGCCCGTCACCGCGCGAGTACACAAAAAGAAAAAATATTATTCCCGACGATCATTAACCGTCTATTCGAATATTAAAATGATTTACAATAATAAAAAAAAAAAAACAATACATAAATAATATTGTATTATTTCGTTACAAGACCGAATTGAATAATAGGAGGGGACATGACGGATTATGCGTACAGCAGAGTAGAAAACGGTTTTTCGCAGCAAAAGGCCAAAAAACTAATATTAATTTTTTTTTTTTTTTTATCCGAGTATTAACCCACACAAAACAGTTTTTGTTCTTTGTTTATCGTTTCTTTTTTTTTCTAATTATACCTATTTGCAGAACAATTATTTTGTTATTTTGCCTCGAGTCCGTATAGATATTTTAATTTATATATTTAAACACGTTTTAACTAAAAGTTCCTTCTTTTTTTTTTTTTTTTATGGTTCTACAAACAAACCATTGTAGTTTCATCAATAATAATCGAATAAATTTCACTATATTAAAATAGTATGCTTTTAGAAAACGGTGAATAAGTGCGCGCCGATTCTCGATAATCAACGTTATAATTCGTCAATCCTGCATCAGTAAAAATATTTTGATTTTCTGTAGTATTCGTCATGATTAAATTTGATATTGTACGTTTTAAACAACACACGGAGTGAATATGCGGCCTGTGTGGATTTTAAACAAGAATTATTGATAAATAATATTAATTTATAAAATATATGTATATAATATACATTTATATAAGTATTTTATTTTATATTGATTTTTTTTTCTCTACGTTATCGCGCGTTTATGTGGAAAACACATTTTTCAATTAAAAACTTTTACTGATTATTTTTTTGTTTATAGGTTAAGGTTGCGCAAAATATGGTTTCTCTGTGTAACGTTTCTAACGGGGATCTCGGCGATTTCATTATTATTTTTAAAAAAAACAACAACATTTATATGTAAATGATCACGGTTAATTATATACCAACATATTAGAAGACACGAGATTTGAATAAGAAACAATCGTTAATAACTCATAAAATATGCGGAATTAACTAAATAAATTGTGATAGTAAAACAGTAATTTATGTTTTAAGTGTATTTTATTGGTACTGAAAAGAAAGAAAAAACGTAGAAAATTGTGAGTACTATCGTTGATATAATGTGCAATCATCAGTGTTTATTGTTTTATTAGTCAATACGACAAATTAATTATCCCTAGCAGCAATTATTACTTTATTTAAGAAAATATTGATATCGATCAAAATTGAACTCTGTGTGCACATTGGCAAATTTAGACTATCATAATAATATTACCTATAATATCGATTTTATATTAATTATAGAAGTCAAAATAAAATTAAGTTGTACTAACATATAAGTATATCGTTAAGTTGTAATTAACGGACGGTATGCATATTGTAATTGTACATGAATCGAAAACAAGTATATTATTAAAAAAAAAAAAAAAAAAAAAAAAACTATAAAAGTAAAAGTAACACAATAATATACACATGCAATATTTCATTCCTATATTGGTATTTAATATTTACCGAGCGTAAAAATTCTAAATATATTAAAACTATAGACGATATAATCTTCAAACGCAATTTTATATTGCCTATGTTTGTTTTTCAATAACGTTTTAATAATCGAAATCATTTTATCGCGGTTTTAAAAATCTTAATTCGGGATATTTAACGTGATTCAAAATAGAATATAATCGTATAAGTATACAAGTGGGTACCTGAATTAATTGTTTATCGATTAATTACTATTACTCGAATGGAATAACCTAAGGAATTAAAACAATTTTAACGATATAATTATCATAATATGACGACATTTCAAAAAGACGTCACATAAAATACGACATTATCAATCGTATTATAAAACAGCGTTATGAATTGTAAATATTGTGTGGGGTCTTTTACACTGCGATTTCAAATCCTTATGGGCATAGGAAAACAATTGGTGTGGTAAATGTTTGAAACGATTAGAAAGACCCAATAAGAGTATAATATAAATTGTCGGTGTTTTTTTTTTCTTCTCTATTTTAAATTTATAACCAGTGGGGTACGAGTGAAATATGCGATGACTACACGAGGTCGCGGGTTTACGACCCCTGACGACAAAACAATCCCTTACAGAAAAAGGAAAAAATCAAACATATATATTTTTATTATATACCCTATAAACACGAACAAACGATATATTTGTATTATTTTATTATGTATTGATGAGCCGAAACGTAAATATATGTAAAATATATACGTATAATATGTGTTTCGAAATTTTTTATTTAAATTTTTCTTCTTCTCGTGATATTGTACTCCTCTCGGAGTTTATTATAATGTTCTCCGGTATTGGTTCAGATTATTTAAACAATCACGAGCGCGGTTTTTAAGGAAAAATACAGTAGTTTTTATATTAATTCAATTTTTATATATATATATATAATAATATTTTATAGAGTCAATTCAGAAATTATCAAATGACAAACAAGCAAATCTACTGTCTTAATAATGGTGAAAACCCGAAAATATTTACGCAATATTTTCGATTATTTACAATTTTTTTTTTATTGCAATTTAGTTTAAAATGTGCGTAGAGAACTACAATTATCACTTCATACTTAAATTCGTAGAGACCTACAATTTCCACTTCATACTTAAATTACAACTCCATTCTAGACTACGTGGTATAATTTTCAAACCATTCTGACGTTTTTTTAAGTTATATGTAGTTATTTTAAATTTTTGCTGTTTTTTTTTTTTTTTATAGGTTTTTATTCGATTTTATGTAAAAAAAATTATTTTTGACCCCGCAAAAATGCTCGACAATTTATTAGAAACTGTACCTTGTGTACAAAAAAAAAGAAAGAGTTATGAAATAATTTCCCCTCCATATCCTAGATTCCCAACTTCCCACCTACAACAGCGGGACACCCGTGAACAGTATCATTTTAATAAACGTAATATTGTTGAAAATTTACAGTATCCTATCGATCAATAACGTATACATCCGTCTAAAAAAAAAAAAAAAACACAGAACGTACTATATTTATACTTATTAATTTAGTCAAAATTATGTTTTCCAATTTAATATATTGAGTTACGTAAAATTAATATGATATAATATTAAAACATAAATAATAGGTTTAAAAATTATTTGGAGAAATTAACATTCGCATTATAAGTAAACTTTGTTGTGAAACATTAAACTACCGAAAAAAAAATTATTAAATTTTAAAATTGAGCAACTTTGATACTTAAATTAATTAACTATAATTAATGTGTAAATAATTAATATTTACGGAGATATTTACCTATTCAGAGCAATGCCAACAGACGGCTTTGGTAATGTAACTAAACATTATTTTTTTTTTTTTTTTTTAATTATTATTATTATTTAACACAATGCACATGATATAATTTAGAGGATTAATGTATATTTTTTTTTATGTTATCAAAACATATAATTTGCTTAGATGGCGTTATATAAACGATTACTAAAAATTGTCGAATTATTTTTGATCGTGTAGTTTCGTTAAAGGTAAAAAAAATGAAAAAAAAAAAAAAAAAAAAAATGAAAAAACAAATAATTCACAATACATAGGTATGACATGAATTGTTCACACGTGAAATTATTTAGTAAAAAAAAAAGAAGAAAAAATGTTTAAAAATGAAAGCAAAAATGTTGCATAAAAGTGTGTAAGTAATTATATTTGCCATATTATACAATCTAATATATAGATATATATAGAGGTATATAGAGGTATAGAGGTACTCGTATATTATATAATTTTGTTCAATTTATTAAACGATTTAATAAAAAAAAAAAAAAAATGTGTTAAATAAATGTTATTCGAATTGAGTATGTTTGTAATATTTTGATTCTGTCTATTACAGATACGCGATCCAACGGTGTTTAACATTTCGAAAATAACTTTACATAAAAAAATGTGCGATTGCGGTGTCCCCACTACTATAAAAACTTTGTATTACACAAAAAAAAACAAATGTGCCAGAAAACGTTCGCAGATGCCCCCACCCCCACCAGTACTATCTACACAACAAATAGTAAAAATACGTATTTTAGAAAACAATCAACAGAAAAATGTAGTTATAATATGGGTTAAGACCGTTTGTATTCCTGTTTAAATACATATTATTATTATTATTATTATTATAATAATATGCGTACGTTGAAAAATTACAAACAAATATATAAATTATGTTTCAATGCCAACCGCGGTCGTCGTAATTAAATACAAGAGGTCCAACCTTTAATAATAATTATTATTAATATTAATTATAGGCAATACGCAAAAAATAATTATGTACAACCAGGGTCTGGACCCTGGACACTGATAAAAAATGAACACGGGCCGGCAATCAATTGGCGCGCGGCGGCGGCGTCGCACTTTCTAAATTATCGAATATGGCACGGTGCCATAATGGTGTAATAACGATAATAACAATAATAATAATAATAATAATAATAATATTGCACCTATTATAATAACCATTATAGCATGATGTGGTGTACCCGTGATTATGATTGTTTTGTGTAGACGCCGGTGGACAGTGGACACCGTGGAAAAACAAAAACGAAAATCGTTCGGATCTGCCGCAAATCTATGTTATCAACACACAAAGATATGTCCATCATGTACCACGTGTGGCACGGAGTCGCTAATGCGAATTAACCCGTCACGTACGGGAGGAGGGGGACCCCAAAAGGATCCGAACTGCTGTTGTCGGGGGGGGGGGAGGCGGAGTTTTTGTAGTACCGGGTTTTGCCAGTAGGACCGTGTAGCAACAGTCAGTGTGCCAAGTGCCGTCGTCGGGTAGGGTCCTGCGCTGATTGTGTTAATTTTTTTGCGCGATCGTTGTTTTTGTGACTGACGATTTTCGTGAACGGCGCGCGCGACCGTGAAGTTTTCGCTTCCTGCTTGGGTAAACTCTTGAAACGTTGAAAGCGGCCTACGAGGCTGATGCTATTGGGAACAACTCGAGTGTTCGAGTGGTGTTCACGGTTTTTTTTAAGTGGGGAAATGTCAATTAAATTCCAGAACCAACGAGAATGTCGAAGAATCTAGAGTTCGGTGGTGGTACAGCGAATTTTAAGTGAAGATTCGGGGATGAGAAGAGTGGCCCGGCAACGTTTGTTCCACGACTGCTGACTGCGCAGCAAAAACCAAGGTCACCTGGAGAAAGCTGCTCTGCTTTGAAGGAAAAGTTTCGAAACGACCCAAACTTTTTTGTCCAAGGTCACCACCACAGGTGACGACAAATCATTCTGTGCCAGTTTTCCCGCGCAAGAAGCAAAACTTCACGGCCGCGCGGCTGTTCACGAAAATCGGCCATCACAAAAACGACGAGCGCGCAAAACAACAAAAATTAGCACAAACAGAACAAAAGGTTCCGCCATTGGCGGGCAACACTCGGCATACTTACTGCTGGAAATTAGCTCTACACAGCCCGGTGGTATACCCGGTACTACAAAAACTCTGCCCCCCACAATATCAGTTGGGCTTTTTTTTTTTTTTGGATACGCCCACGTCATATTTAGTTAAATTTGAATATATAAAAGCACGTTGAATAATACGCATTACCTTAATGCGTTTTAGAGTTTATTCAATTTGTCAAATCGAATTAACTGTTACTACGATATTAGCATTAAATACTTGATAAACGGTAAGCGGATTAATATTTTTGGCGGCAATTGAATATAGAAAGTAATAATATTATGTTACCAATCAATGTATACGACTATTTAATTTAAATTCGCTTTTCTTCAAATAATGTTTATTAACATTTCAAACACCCAAGGCACGACTATTTTTTTTTTTTGATTGTTGTATTTAGATTTGAACATGGTTACGTTACGGCTTGTACAGTAATTCAAAACTAGTAGTGCAAATAAGTAAGAATAACCGAATAAGTAGTAATTTATTCCGTACGTCCTGTAACCGTGGTTAAACCACGTCGGTAACTGATAGCCGTGGGATAAAGAATAATAATCCGGTTTTATTGCCGAATTAAATGCATTAGTAGCGTTGACTTGGATTTAACCATCTATTAAACACGGCCCGTGATATTATAACGACAACAGGGATTTTCTCCGTCGACATGGTAATTATTTCGACCGGTGGGGGGGGGGGGGAACAAACGAAAACGGCACTTTTCACGCGTACCAGAGGAGAGCGGTATATTTGATGTTTGAATTGAAAATTTCAAACAATAAATAGACCAATATTAAATTAACGTAGTAGTACAGCAGCAGAAGACACAAAACAATATATACAAAATACAATATTGTTGTAATGCACGGTTGTTGCTAACTTGAACATTTCCCGTGTTAACCCCCCACCTTGTAAGCTTACATTACACCGCAAAAGCAAAATCGACCAGAGACACGCGGACCTCGATGATTTTTTTTCCCCGGTAAAACGAGACTATTTTTTCGATCCGTATAGAACCGGTTTTTTTTTTTTTTTTGGTCAACAAATTGATATTCGGCGATATGGGGGCACAGATTGCGACTACACTATGGGTAGTATTATAATACGGTATCGTTTGGTATCTACGGTAAATGAAAAAAAAAAAATGGCCGCCAAGTTTATTGTTCGTTCTAGCCGGCGCGGTACTATATATTGATATTGAATAATTATAGCGAATAACAATTAATAATAAATAATCCGACTTGCTCTCGAGTACCACACGCGTATCACCGCGCACACGCACAACAATAATATCGTTTCTATTACTATTATTTTGTAATTAACGAATTGCGATCACGATGTGCAAACAAAAACGGATCTACAGCCCGCCCGGACCGGGTAATATAAGGTTAAGTACCGGGCACTTGTAATATTTAGGCGTTGCCGTAAATTCGCTACGACGGATATAGCCGACAATTAATAACAATAATAATACGAAAATAGAATAATAGATATTATTGTTACTGCCCCCCTCCCCCCCCGAGTATCGATCGGTGCTTTATTTCTTATGTTAACGGTCACAGTAGTTTTGTTAACTACTCACTTGAAATATGAAAATATGCCACATTCGACGTAAAAAAAATGAAAACAATTACGATTACGAAATATTTTTGGAAATCATACGGCCGTTTTTGTCATGTCCCTGCTGCCCGGTATATATAATATTATATATTATTTTGTTATCGTGAACGTTATAAATAAATAAATAAATAAAAAAATACAGTCGACGTATATACAGAGTGATCAAGTATAAACGTAAGGATTCATTATCTCGGAAACAGTTTTCCTTGACTTTGATCAGACGAGCGGCTCAAAAAAAAAAAAAAAAAAAAACGGTTATTTTCGGGGGTGAAACCATTTTTGATATTCGAATGGCAATCTATATTAAATATTCCGCAAATAGACCGTGTGTTTCAGTCGAAATAATAAATGGTCTGTGTTGAACATTTTTTTTTATTGTCGTTGGAGAGGAGAATAGCGGACCGTCAATCTTGTGGCGTCGGGTCGCGCGGCGTTTGAACGATGTTCTCCTCCGCTACGCTCCGCCCGCCCGGCCCCCGTCCTTAAGACGACAAACTCAAGAGGACTGGGAACGGCGATTTTCCGTCTGTCTAACGCCCGCGCGACATAGGAAACCTAGACGCGTTTTCATTCCGACGTACCGAACGATCTGCTGCAATGATACGAATTCGGAAACTCATACGGGGATTTGTCGCCGGGTCTCTAACTTTGCCGGATTTTTTTATTATGTAATAATCGTAAAAAAAAAAAAAAAAAAAAAGCAGACTACTATTTTAAATTTTTGTAGAAATTAAAATCGAAATATTGTCTATAAATTGTGTATGATATACAATATATCTTTATCACGTTATATAATGGTCAAATCTTTTAATCAGATCAATAAAGGCGTAATCGTTCTAAGACCATCGTCGCGTTTATTGTATCCACACCCGCTCTGTTTGGCATACAAAAGCAATTGTATTTAAATATTTTTTTTTAGATTCTGAGCGGAACGAGGGGTCTTGACAGGGGTTTTACAACGATGTTTAATTTTATATTTTTCTGTAAACACTTGTTCTACCAGAAGAAGACTTGGTCGGTCTGACCTATACCGGTAGCAAATGTTGTCTAGCTGGTACTTAGAAAGAAGTCGTTTTTCGATATACCTATTAGTTTTTTTAACTACCGAAAAAAACGATGATTTCGTCAAACTCGAGTATTATTATTTCTTCTTATATTTGCGTTGATGATTTCTGGGTTACCGTGGCAACAATGAAAAAAACACGACCAATACTATTTCGCTCAGAATCGTTTTTCGTCTGAATTTTCGTATCGTTGCAGCGTACAGATGTAAATTAAATTCCTATCTGCATAACCCAACAATCCCGACTTCCCGTCTACAACAACAGTGTGACCTTCAACAAATCAACAGATTCCCTATTTCTATTTCGAATGGGAGAGAACCTAGTGGGCGGCGTTCGTAAAATTTAATATTTAATTTGGTGGTAATTTGGCAACGCGTTTTTTTAACAGGACTTTGGACGCAATCTAATGTCAATAGTTCCGTATAGGAAAATCATACTTGGCAACACTGCGCCGGCTAATAACAAACGACGACAATAAAACACCGCGATAGAAAACGGCCGACGACTCGAAAGTATGCAATTTCGCACGGATTAGTTTTAATCGAGGTTTGTAATAAATAAATAAATAAATTATAGGCGCGCGCGCGCGTGCGCTCGCGACTATGACGAAATATTTTACGAGAACGTGAAATTGATGAGAGTGTGGTAACATTTTTCTACGATTAAAAACATATTATTTATTGGTACCGAGTAAAAGTATACGGTCGGAAAATATTACGGGTATCGCGGAGGCCACAATGTCTTCTTGGTCGTATAACAATATTATTTAAAAACACCGTCGGGCCGGATCCGAAGGGATGATAAAGGGGCTTTAACCCCATCCACACCAAGTATTATAACATTTTCCTGTCTCGAGTGTAAATTATTTATTCATCGATTTTCGATAACAATTTTTGATGGCCCCCCGATTTCTATAAATGAAAAAAAAAAGCAGTCGTTATAAGAGGACGCCACCCCACGCTAACGTTTGCCGTTACACACTGCATCGCTTAATGTCGGTTTTAGAGTAAAATCGTCAATTATTAAAAGATTAAAAGAGAACAATATTTCCGAGTGCGGGACACCGGTGCGTTTTTAATGAAAAATTCGGTTTTCCAAAAAATTATAGTACGTTTGAAAATGTTAAAACTGTCGTTGTTTCACCTAAACGGCGTACTCCTACTACCCGTGTTGAACGTTACGTGTATACTTGGAATAATGTAAAAAAACGCATCGGCGGCTAGGCCTCCGAAATATTGTTATTTTTTATTATTATTATATTTTATTATAAACGGCCTATTTAATAATAGACCGTTTATATTCTATAAACCAAAATCAAGTGAGTTCTGTGCAGTCTGCTGAGGGCGGGTTTTTGCTGCATGCGGCCGGCAGGGGCGTTATATGGGGTGGACACGTTAAACATTAAAAATAATTCCACAATTGACCTGACGAAAATTTTATAAGCTTACCGAAATAATAACGTACACACACAGTTATTTATATAATTGGAATTAAATTATATTTTTGGGTAAATAATAGCCGATTGATATTTGACCACGTTCTGTGATTTCACTGTCAAATGTCGTTATATTTCGACATACTGTTACATTATTAATTATATTACAACCTAACCTACCCTTTAGGGGTGGTGGTGGGTAACCTAACCTAACCTAACGGTTTCAATCAATTCATTGTTGATTTTTTTAAATTTTTATTTTGAAATTAACTCGAGTTTCTTTAAAAACTATTTTCCTAAACAACTGTGAATTTATTTTAACTACACTTGCGCTTTAGTTGATTATGAGCTAATATAATTCTTACAGGCGCTAGCGATTTGAAAATTATATTAGTTGATATTAATAACAACTACAATTATGATTTAAAAAAAATGGTAAGAATATATAATATAATGTTAAAATTGGCCTGCCTGAAAAGCTCGCACACCCTGAAGAAAAATAAAAACTTGAAATGACGCCTCTGGCGTTTTGAAAACCGGCACCAATCCATTTATAAGGGCAGTAATTTTGATTTTGGTATTTTTATCCCGCGATTATCTTACGTACTAAATTTTTCATCCGTACCTATTCTGTAGAAAAAGAAAAAAAAAACAAAAAAAAAGAAGACAAGCGGCGCATAATACCGCGAGAATATTGGCCCAATATCGTAAATAATAAAATTATATTTTTCATATTTTTTTCTCTTTCTATTTTAAGAAATAAATTGTTCTTACGTTAGGGGGCTGTAGAAACGGCGGCAAAATAGATATACGCGGGGGGGGGGAGAGACGTTTTTAAGAGGCGGCCCTCACAAAATTAAATTCTCGTGAGAAGGGCCGGACAAATCAACGTAACCAAAAAAAAAAAAAAAAAGTCGTGCATTCAATAAAACGGGGGCCACCGTTATTCCTAAATCAGGTCCCGCGTAACACGGCATTGTGAAATAGACATTAAAATATATTGTTATCAATGAAGAACGCTCGTAGGTGGGGCGTGGGGGAGCGTAATATTATTTCAACCCGAATCTCCGGTTATTTTCAATCGCTGTGCAATAACAATAATAATGACGGACGGGATATTAGTCCCGTGTAACGATACAACAAACAGACGGACGGTTTCAATATTCGACCGACACTGACCCCGGGTTGACATCGGCGGTTAAATCATAAAAGCCGAATAAAAAATAAACCCCGACACTAACTAGTTTCGAAACGCGATAAAGAATGATAATAATAATAACAATATAATATTACGAATTTATCAATTGATGTTGGTAATAATATAATATGTGAATAAAGGAACAATAATCCCACATGGCTCGTCCAGAGTGTTGTTGGTATAATATATTAATATTGTTATAATTAAAGGGACGGGCGGAGCCGTTTGGCGGGGCACTCGGTCGCCGCGGTCGAAAGCCGACGAAACGAAATAATAATACATTTACAAAATTTAGCGGACAGAAAAAAAAAAAAAAACGACCGGCGGAGGGGGTACGTATAAAAATAGAAATAAAAAAAAAACCCCCGGAGATTTACCTGGACGTGTTCTACAGAATATAATGGCATATAAACACAGTGGGGTTTACGATAAACCGCGTGTATTTCTTCGTTTTCTACGGACGGCGGAATAATTATAATTAAATTTCGGAGTATCGGACGCGCGCGCGTAATCGTGCCGCGGAACGGACGACAGACGGCAGCGAGCGGTACGCGCCGTATGCCGTGGTGGTATTGAGAGAAACCCGACGACGACGATTATGACGTTATCGGACGTAGAGATCTCGGCTTACTCAGCTGTAGGCCGGCGGCGACGGTTACGGCGACAGTGGCGGGGGAGGGGGGATCGGCTGCGGCGTTGTTTGCAACGGGCGCGCGCTCAGTGGGCCCCAAACCGAGCGACTACTCGCGCGGCGGCCAACTGCGCCATACTACTACGACTACGACTACTACGACGACGACGACGACGGCGGCGGCGGCGGCAACACGCCAACCGACGGCGTTTTCGTCACCGTCGCCGCCGCCGCCGCCGCCGCTGCCGCCGTCGTGCCCCACAAAAACGTGTCCGCTCCCGTGGTCGATCGTCGGAATAATAAACCGTCTGTTCGGCCACGAATAAATATCACTGGCAATAACGATTAATAATTACATTTTCATTTATTTTTTTTTTCAAATTTACCTAATATGTTATAACGCACGCCGGGATCTGACCACGTGAACACGAGCGGACGCCGCGCGCTTCGTTCGAAATAAAAAATACATTTTCGACGGACAGAGAGAGAATTTACTAGTAAATTACTATTACTATTATTATTATTATTATTATTAATAATAATACTGTTATTATTGTTATTATAAAAAGAAAACCGTCACGTCGACCCGGAATCCCCGCGGTTTTCCCTTAAACACCGGAGCTGGGCACCGTGCCCCGTGGTAAAAAAAAATAAATAATGTATGCTTACCATCCATCTAGAAGCGTTGTTTTCGACACGTTTGGCTGTCCCCGATGGTCGACTGGTATAATGAGCGCGGCGAAAATTCCATTTGCGGCGGCGGCTACGACGACGACGACGACGAGCGACGCGAGAGCACACAAACAAATACCGTGCGCGTAAACCGTCGAATGCGGACTGACAAGGGAGAGGGTCGGCGGTCGGACGGCGGTGGCGGCGGGCGGCCGTGTGTGCGTTCACCTTTCGGGCCGCCGTCGGTGGCGGTGGGGGACGGCCGGCGACGGTTAAGCGACCGCGGCCGAACGGTTCGTCGTCGTCGTCGTAGTCGTCGTCACCGTCGCCGACGCCGTCGCCACCGGAACGGAGTAGAGTCGCGCGCGTCATCGATGCCGCGCGCGTAACATGAAAACTATCGATAGTTCGGTCGGCGGTAGTCGTACCGGCGCGGGAAATTTACGTTATATTATTATTATTTTTCCACCCGGACGCCGGCCCGTGTCGGCGCGGTTTCGAAAAAACGTCGAATAGAACGAATAAACAAAACCGGCCGTTGTCGTAGTCCACGCGAAACGGCCGACCGCGTTTCCCCCCATCTCCCGGCGGTCGTCTGTCTATCGATGGTTTCCGAAACACAATCGAGCGGCGGACCGACCGGAGTACACCGGCGGCGGGCCGGCCAGCAGTGCGGTGCCACGCCGCCGACGGACGGGCGCGTCGTCGTCGGCTGTCCGACCGACCGGCCGGTCTTGTTCTCGGTTCCCGGCATGCGGCGCGGCGCAAATCGACCGAACGGAATCCGACTCGCACCGCCGCCGTGTGCGTCCGACGATAAAATAAAAAAATAAATAAATCGCTAAATCCGTCCCGGTCCTGACGGCGGCGGAATCGGTTCGGGGCAGAGGACGTTTAAAATAAACAACGGCGTGTTCTTTACGACGACGGTGTCGGCAAATAAATAACACGTTTCAAACACCCGGCGACCGGAATTTCAAAAAATGTCAGAACATTCGCAATTATACGCTTTTTGAATGTATATATATAAAAATATTAATTCTCAATTACTCTTTTGAAAATGGAATTCCGATTTATACGCGCGCACCCCAAACTCTTTCGCCAAAACTACGTGAACCCCTGACGACAGTTTATCGGCGTTTTGTAAATAAACATTTTTTTAAGAGAATCAAATTGTTTAAATGCGGCAGAACTAAATATAATAATGTCAACGAAAAATAATAATCAAATATCAATTAAACAAAACGTGTCGTAACCGTCCATACGCCCGGATAAAAACCACGGCAGTGTTTTTACTTGTTGTCGTATGACGTGCACGGTTAACAAAATAAATGACAATATTGGTCAATAATCTATTATTTTATATGGGCAAATGGACGCGCAATAAGTAATATTTGAAATCGTATCGGACACGGTAAATCGAATTTTTTATCATATTTTTTTATAATGTGTGTCCGCCGAAAACAATACAAGAAAAATACGCAAACTCGTAAACACCCGGAAGCCGCACTTATTACGCGTATTATTATTATTATTATTGCGGACGATATTTTTAACGAAATAATAAATAATACCCGAGGTACATCGATAATAATAATCGTATAGCCGTCGTCTATTACCTCCCGTACGGTTACACCGGAATAATAAACGTGTATTATATTCGGTTTAGTTTATTATTATTTTTTTTTTATTTTTTTTTTTCTCGTTTCTTTCTCGTACCTCCAACCGAAAACGGAAAGGTTTGTTTTTTTTTTTTTTTTCCTACACGCCCGGCAACCTGCACCGCGCGTATACAAATATATTCGACGTACGTTATAAAAAAATATTATTCCGTAAAAATCGCCCGATACCGTAACGGAGTATTCCGTATACGTTGCGACCGTAATGTTTTAACTACGTCCCCGGATTTATACGCAAAACGAAATCAATGGAATACGCAAGTTCGTATCGTAAATATACGACCAAAAAATAACAAAAAAAAAAAAAATCGTTTATATTACAAATCACAACAGTATTGTACGATTTATAGTGAAAGTATTTGACAATCTAAATAAACGTATTAAAAAGTCTAATTAAAAACAATTCGGATAGCATTATTTTTTTTTTTTTTATGATTTATGACATTGCGTTTGATCTCGAGTTTTTCAACTGCAAACACCTGCGGAGCAATACTTTTGTATTAGGGAACACTTTTTATCCGTTTTTATGCTCGAATTTCACGTTTTCCTGGCAAATACGCCTTTAAACGGATATTGTAAAATGTGCAACTATCCAGAAATATGCAATTTATATGCGTTTGCGTTCGAATGTGCAAAAAAAAAACATCTATAGATTCTACACATTACGGAACATCGATAATTTTAATCAAAATTATTCTTGGTGAATTGTAGTAAAATATGCATTTGAAACCGTCGTGGTCACCACAAGACCGGGAAACCACAGAAATGCCGTGGGAATTTAATATAGCCGTGGTATTATTGTGAATTATTGTCAACACATTTTTCTAGGTTATTACTTATTAGTTTATCAACACATACCTTTTAATTGTTCTCGATTCTGAGAGGAGCGAGGGATTTTGTGGTATTACAATGATGTTAATTTTTATTTTCATTTTTTCTGTAAACACTTTTTCTGCCAGAAGACTCCGTCCGATCTATACACTCCTATACTGTTTCCGGTAAAAAATGTTGTCTAGTTGGTACTTTAGAAAGGTCATTTTTCGATATATCTATAATAAGTTTTTTAACGCGGCAAAAATAAGAAGATAATCACGAAGAAACGGCATGATTTCGCCAAACTCGAGTTTAGTTATTTATTTTATTGTATTTATGTTGATTTCTGGATTACCATGGCAACAATGAAAGAACACGACTACTTCGCTGAGAATCGTTTTTCGTTTGCAATTTATCGTTGCATACAGATATAAATTGAATTCCAATCAACATATGCTTGCCGACATCCCGCCTAAAACAGTGACCCACCCAGGTGCAAAGTATGTGTGTACGTCTTTTTTTTTCTTTTTTTTATATAGTTAAAACGTTTAAAAAAAAATAGGATTTTCAACCGGCGGCATATCGGTCGGTTTTGATATCTGTTCGGCTTTTTCAATTTCAAAAATCGTCGGATACGATATCGGCTCACCACTATCCAAAAGATGAATAATTAGCATCCTATCGCTCAATTTTACAATATTTACTTTAACCCGGCAGTGACGGGCGGGCGGTGTAAGTAATTCGAGCTGCTAGTTTAATAATATTTTGTAATTACACGTGTGCGTGTATGTATGTGTGTTTAATAAATATATTTTTGTAATTTTTTTTTTTTTTTTTTTGTAATTGAAAAAGTTCAAAGTATTAATATTCAAATCATAGCGCGCGCGCGCGGTAAAATTCGATTTGCCGGTTTATAAAATCGTTCCCCGGATTTTTTTTTATAAAAATAACATTCAATTTGTTTGTTTATTTATTTATTTCTTTTTTTCCAGATTAATATTCCCCGGTCGCGCGTATAGGTATAAATTTAAATAAGTTATTCAAATTATAATATGGGTATGGAACATATATATAAATATACCCGCCTGATTTCCCCCAAAACGTGATTTAATAATGTACGTACAATATGGGTCATTCGTTTTTTTTTTTTTTTTTTTTTTTTATCGTATACAACAATCGGATAATAAATACAAAAACCTAGACACATACTTCGCACCATGGGTGGCCCGTCGGAACGGTAGGATATAAAATAACGCAACGATAAACGATTCGTGTAAATCGTGTTTTTAATAAGCCGAATTAATTGTTACGATTTTCGTCGGAATTTACACATAGAACGCTTATAAAATAGAACTATTGGAATTACCGTCAATTTTTTATTATTATTTTTTTTTTTTTTTGCTTTTACATTGCATTAAGTTTATAATATCTACGATGATATCTATGTGTCGAATTTCCGTGCGTTTCCGTTGAGGCCAAACGAACTTGGGAGTGGACGATTTTAAAACCATCCGTTACTACAATCTGTGGGTACGCGCAAACTGTGTAGTCAATCAATTGAAACTCTACTAAATACTAGAATAGCTTTTTCGCCGTGCTAATAATTTAATATTGGCGATCGTATGTTTGTCCTAAGGATAGTTTAAGCAGGCTAATAGTAGGCAAACACAATGAGTTACTATACAAACAATTTGTATTGATACATATCGTTGTAATCCCGGGGGGGGGGGAGGGATGAGTGATCGACTCTTCGTCCTTTTCCCCTCAAAGACGCCCTTGTATACATTACAAAAGTACAAAATATCAAACAAATGTGAAACATCATTAATGTCACATTGTTCGTATATTATTATTAACGTTGCCTATAGCCAGTGGTGGTTATTTGGGGAGGGGGGTCGATAGGTGGATCGCCCCCTTGGATCGTGCTTTTTACATTTTTTTTCCTATTATTTCATTTTTTATCCAAGGAAAATAAGTTGTTTGATAAGTATATGAATAAATTGTCCGTTTGTGATTGCTGTGACACTAATGAATCAGTGTTTATCTAAAGGAGTAATAAAGACAATGATTCATCATCGTTCATCATATTAATCATATTACAAAGTCATGTTTTTTTTTTTTTTTTTAATTTTTCTATTGTGATGTTGATATTGTGTTTTGCTTTTAATTATTTTTCGCGCTTAAATAATCACGGCTAGTACGAGTAATTTACCACAATGGTGAAAAATCGAATCACAGGTCATTTTGAAAGCGTTCTAAGAATAATAAACCCTTCTACAGAAACATTTTTTTAAATTTAATTGATTTATTATTTAAAATCAAATTTATTTGTTATTTATTATTATAGTATAGGAGTTAGTTTTAAAAATATAGTCGGCTTTAAAATACAGCACAATTGTCTTATAATCTGTGTACTGAATTCAGTAATTGCTTGGTTATACAATTTAACAATGCTTAAGTAATCGCCTCAAATTATGCATATGCTCTGTCCTTTGCTTTTTTCACTCAAATTGAAAACATGGTTAAGACCACCAATGGTAGGTGAATTAAACGGATGAACGGTTTTAACTTTTTAATTTTTTTTTTTGGGGGGGAGAATTTTGAAATGTTAATTAATTTCCCTCTCCCTTTGAACTTTAATTATAACCGCCACTATCTAAAGCGTCAATGTGAAGATGGTGTTTTATTAATACAAATGTTAATCGTTAATAAAATCGCGTGATATTAGATATAGTTAGGATTTTTATGACTCATATCGCCCCTTCGAAAAAAGGTCAAGGCCTGATTGGACGATTTCAGTCAGTCGTGCTCAATATTTTACAGGCCCAGTAATGTCGTAGCCAGAGGATCACAGTGGGCACTTGCCCATCATCCCTATCCCGAAATTGTTATAAACAAATAAGATTTAAAATAGGTCGTTAAATAACAATATATTGGTTATACATCAATCAATTTACACATTATTGTACGCATATTAAGCGTAGCTATATGAATATAAATAATGGTACATTAAGTTTTTTATTTTAGATAAACTATTTGTTTTAGAACGTTAAAATCAACTTTAAAAGTTTACTTTTTGTTATTAGTAAATTCATGACATATTCATTTTTTTATACTAGACAATACATCTTTTTATATATTCATCAATAAAAAAGTTTTTCCTGTGATAAACTACTCAAACAGATTAAAATGTATTTTTAAATAGAAGTTTCGAAACGAACTTTAGTTCATGAAAGGGTTAAAATAAATGTAATAGCTAGATATAAATTTGTATATGCCATCGAGTGTAAATTATATTTTGTTAAAACAACATCATGTAATACAATTTTTACAATAAGTTTGTTTTGAAACAATTTTTTAAATTTGAAATGGAAGTTTCATCGTCGTTGTTAATTTCCGAAATCGTATAATATTTTTCGTATTGCTGTTGTTTGTTTTCATTTTCATTTATAATATTTTTCATAATTGGCCATTTTGTAGCGGAGTCTCGAAGTTCATCCGTTAATTGCGCCAACAGTTATTTCTGTATTAAATCGTACTAAAATATTAACTAAATAAACTAAACTATTCAACTCAAATTAATTTAACACAATTAATATTATTTTTCTATGCAAAATACACATTTATCGTTACCTAAGTTGTAGTTGCCAACGAATTCAATCACGATCACCATTAATGTATATTTACCTATGGGCGCCGGCGGCCGGGAGAACCACAGGCCTTTGTAGGCCCAGAGTGTGATTTAGAATTTTTGAAGCCCGGTACAAGACAAAAAAAAAAAATTAGCCTATTATTATGAGTTGCAAATTTAATTATAATTGGTAAATAAACCAGTCAAAAATATTGTACAATTTACTTAATAGTAAATTATTAATGTTATTAATATTAATAATTAATATTTTAATTATTAATTATTTAGAATAATATATATTTTTGAATGTAGGCATTACGAAATCTTCACAATTGTTATAATTTTTTTTTTTTTTCTAGCCTTTTGTTCTGCAAATGCGTCAATAACTTCCTCGAAATTAATGTTTGCAGTAATGTCATTTTCAACGGATAAGATTTCCAAGGCATCCAATTATACTTGGCCCAGAGATAGATGATCTTAATTATATTATTAATTCTTATGAAATAAAAACGACCTTTCACTGGAACAAATAGTTACAAGCGTCGTCAAAAATATATTCAACCGTATGTCTACACGTTGAAACGTATGCAATATCGGCGTAGTTTTAAGAAACTTAATTTTAATGGAGTTATTGTTGTATTTTTATCATTAGTAGATGAATTAGACTGCGGAATTCGATAAATTCTTCTTCAAAGTAAAATTTCATCGTCAAATCTAATTAAATTTCATATAACCACATTAACGGTTTAATTTTCGTCGTAAATTCATTCCTGGAAATATTTTTTCTTAACGAAAATCAAGATCTAGTGTCTACTTGAATATAAACTTCTCTAGGCTTTTGTATTATGTCCGCCAATAAATTATCACATATTACATAATGAGTATCAGTTATGACATATTGTCTTGAATTATGATGATACTTTAGTTATTATTTAATATTCGGTATCATGTGTAGGATTCATTTTCATGAATTTAAAAATTTTCTCGGGCATATTGTATGAAGTCCAACAAAGGATTATAACGGCACTATTGACGATCAATTTATTGTTGACCTTTGAATATTTTTCGAAATGAAATTTATTCATTGTAGTATAGGGTGCCGAGTAACAATCGCAATTTCTCATTTTATACCTACATTTTGTACGACGGTGATTAATATAATTTATATTTTAACAAGTACTATTGACTGTGCATACTGTTTTTCTAATTTAAGGATTGATTAAAATCAAACGAACAATTAAATCCAGTAGGCGGGCCCCCGGACAAATACCCATAATGTCCTCGCGTAACTTGTAGGTCCCGTGTAGGCCTGTCTATGTAATTCAGCAAATCCAATTCCAATGATGAAATTGAACGTAAACAAAAAACAAATAACAAAAAAAGAATAGTGACATTTCAGTTCGGCGGCTCAGATTATTAAAATCCTGGAGGGCCCACCGAGCTGAGCCGAACTCGATCGCACGGCGGGCCTGTCCGGGACACCCTGAAAAACGTCCTATACGGTTACGGCACGTTATATATATATATATATATATATATATATATACGAGGTCTGTTTAAAAAGTACCAGGACAAATGTTATTACGTCTAATCTACACACGATAACGTTTAAAATTGTAAATAGATGTATTCCCCGTGAATAAGTGAATATTTTAAACAAAACCCGAGGTGGCTATCTCATCTCAGTTTAATATTACACGTGGTTAAATCCACTCAGTTTGTTTCGTTCGCCGTTTTCGACACGTCTGAAATTAACGAACAACGCGTGTGCATCAAATTTTGCTTGAGACTTGGTAAAAATGATGCAATGGAAACGTACGGAAATTATTAAAACCGCTTATGGGGATGATTTATGATTAAGTGTTCCCTGACTTTCGAGTGTTTTAAACGTTTCAAGGACAGTGGACGGTCAACTGAAGACGATTCACGTTCTGGAAGACCGTCGACGTCATCCAGAAACGATGGTGTGGCGACAATTTGCGAAAAAAACGCAAATTGGCCGCCGATTAACCGTTCGTGAGTTAACAAAGCGAATCTCAATTGAGTCTTGTCGTGCAATTTTACAGGAAAATGTACGGATGAGAAGGATCGCACTGCCAAATTCGTTCCGCGATTGTTCACCACGACAATGCACCGGCACATTTAGCGCTGTCGATTCGTGAATTTTTGGCTGATAAAAAAATTGCTCGTGGTCCCGTAGACTCTCCCTATTCTCCTGATCAGGCCCCCATGTGATGTTTTTTCTATTCCCAAGACTAAAATCTGCGCATAAATGACGACGATTTCAAGATGTAGAGGAAATTAAAGCGAACACGGCAACAGAACTCAACAGAGCGTTAATTTTGGAACGGTTCCAAAGGACTTTTGAAAAATGGCAAGATCGCCGGGATCGCTGCATATCGTCCGGAGGAGAGTATTTCGAAGGAGATGTCTTTAAATAATATGCATATTCATTTTTGTAGTTATTAAACATAAAATCTTTTTGAACAGACCTCGTACATGTATATGACAGTGTCGTATTATTGTCGTACCACACGGCATACAATAGCTTACAGAAGAGGGCGACCATTTTATTATTTACCCGAGTAATAGGTAAGGTAACCGAGTGTTACGTGTGTGACGCATGCACGGCAATATTTAGTACGCGTATAATAGGGTGAGACTCGGGACGCCAAAAAGTTTGAACGGCACCCCGAGTGTATCGCAGCTACGGTACGTATATTATGTTATATTATAGTATTATTATTTACGTCTTATTGACTGTATATTATTCGCTATTATTGGCTATTACAATATAACATCGCCGGGTTATTCGGTGTTGGCAAATAGGATTCGTCCCCGTTCCTTCCGGGGTCCATTATCCGTACGTTCCTTTTATTTTTATATATATTCTTGATTTAAAAATACCAATAATTTATTCGCTTTATTAAAATGACGAGTAACGACAAAACAAATATTCCCGTATTTATCCAAATTACTCTATTCCTATTTATATATATTTTAAATGTTTATTTTACTATAACAACGGTATATACAAGTAAAATGTTAATCGGTTAGAAAAAAAAAAAAAAAGAGTACGGAGTCCGAAATGTCGATGATTTTTAATATACGCGTAATTATTACGTGTTTTTAATAAATCAACAAATTCAAATTATAATACGATTCGATTTCACAAAAAAAAAAATCCCCCTAGACATTTTTCAAAATTTTTATGATATTGGATTTATTTTTTCTTTTTTTTTTTTTGTTCTATTTTTCTTAAGAGTTTCAGACATCATAATAATTTTATTATTGCATTTTATTATTCGAATCTAATAAAAAAAGTTTGTTTGAAATTTAACTATTTGAATATTTTTTGTTCGGCACTGATTGCTGTAAAAGTAATATGTTTTATTTTCTTACTGTTTGTATCGAGTTTCAAGTTTATAAAATAATAAACTATGCATATTTGGTTAATATTGGTTCTATGCGTATATTTGATATTTTTAAAATGCCTATACAATTACATTATACTATACATACTTTATATTAGATGTTTTTACCGTTTGTTTTTTGGACCTACTCTGATAGTATACAAATATAATACAACAAATACATATTATAATATAAATTATAATTTAAACGAAAATACTTGAACGCGAGTAAATCGCAATATTATTTTCGAAAAAGACATATAAAAATCGATTGTTTTTAAACCTACCTACCTACCTATATTACACTCGTGTAATACAATATTAACATTTTGAAACGATTCGTTTATGACAGGATAGTACACCCCTATAGAAACGTAGTTTGTATTGAGGGAACTATTCCAGTGATACTATATAAATAAATATTAATTATAATACAATGGCGTGTACATTCTCTTCGCCATACGGCACATCAGCCCCAAAACATGACTGTTTTATTTTTAACGTGCGAATGTAAACATTATAATCCTTTTTTTTTTTTTTTTTTTTTAAAATCAAATCGGAGTAACTGTTCAAAAGAAAATTAGCATTTTAAATATTTAACAGCTATTACGCAATAACGTGTACGTATTCGAAACGGTCGAGTTCGGTTTTCGCTATAAACAGCGATTGTGTTTCTTTCGAACGGTAACGCGTAATAATATTTCAGCCGGAAAATTGAATCCAAGTACCCGATTAATTTTTCCATCTTAAAATTTGACCGAGATACAGCCGTCCTTTTTTTTTTTTTTTTTTCAAAAAAATTAAAGCAAAAATAGTAACACTAATAGTTTTTGTCCGATAGTATAATATCTTCACTTTTCAAGTCCCTCTTCAAGATGGTCACGCGGTACATCGAGGAAAGTTGTCAACATTTATTCGTAATAACGTGGTAGGTATACTGTTCGTATATTTTTAAATATTGTTTACTTATTTAATGCCGGTGATTGTTTACCACGTGATATTTTAACGTAAGGAGGAGCGGGTATAATTTCCCGCGTAAATATTTAGAGATGGCTGTGTCCCGGGAATTGTTGAGATATAGAATTTGTGCGAATAACCTTAGTTGCTTGACCAATAAACTGGCGTTATACAATTTGAGAAATCGTCAGTTTTATTGGGCATGTACGTTCGCATCGCAAGAATTACAATTGCGAAAATTAACTGAAAATGTGTATTCGGTACCGTCTATCTTCCTAGTAGCACATCCCATTCGAGTGAAACATACTGTAGAAAACGCTCATGAATGGAAAATTCAAGAATTTCTAGTTGCAATTGTAAATAATAATCTTTAAACTATTTATCTATAGATCTGTATAAGAAAGTGCACCAGTGTTTCGCACTTATAATCCAGTTGTTGGCAATTTCGTGTTTAAAGTACAAATTCATTTTTTTTGTGATAACTCGTCGACATAGAAAAAAAAAAAATAAATAAAAATCAAAAGAGGGCATTTTGATATTTATGAAAAGGAAGCCCGGGCAAACGTGGGCGTTCGTAAAAGAGGACGTCTGGCCGCCCCTAAGTATGATGAAATCAAAATTTTGAAATTATATGTAATGAGAAAAATGAAAAAGAAAAAAAAGTTCAGTAGTTTGTGTAGGTGGTTAAACAAAAAAATGATTTATTATGTGGCCTTCTAAGAAACTTATATGTGCCACTGTTAGTAGGAAAATTATAACGGCTTCCCGGCGAATTTCCATTGTGTTTGACGACTTTGAACGTCTTGCAAGAGAAAAAAATCTTATAGTTATTTAATACAAAACAACAGTGACATATAGTGGGAAAATCGCTAATACCGACTGTGTCTACGTAATATGATGTTATACGTCTTCACACCCGCGCAACGAAAATAAATAAATGCAAAAACCGTCTAAAATAATTCAATACCTTTATTATTATTTTTGTTTTTTTTTTTTTTAAATGAGACTCTTGTTTTGCCTGCGACAACCTGCGAATTGAATAATAACAGTTTCTATTTTCATCCGCGTCGCTGAGGTAATCCGGTAATAAACGAAAAATAAATAAATAAAACGTTCCTAACTATAAGAACAAAAATCAAATCATTTTCAACCCCTTCTTTAGGCCTAAAATGTTCCTCGCGAAACGCACTCCGCCCATGACCGAAAACCGGAATAAAATCTGTTCGGTAGTTTTTGCGCGCATCGCGGGATGACAGTTACAATTTTATAGATTAAAAGTTTCCTTATCGTAATTAAATTACAATTGTCTAGATAACAATTTTCTTTCTTTACGTCGCACAATATATCCAACATAAAATATCACCACGCAACACTTGTTTTTTGTTTATATATATATATATTAAATGTCGTGTCCCGGTAAAACATTTTTCGAGTGTCTCGCAAACGTTCCAAAAAAACGTCGTCGTAATTAATCAACCTGCGAATATGAATATGTGTACAGATAACATTACTTTTGCCTCTTGTGGGAATTATTATCATTATAGTTTACTACATTATAACCAGCGATGTATCCATTCAATTTTCCGATAGTATGCTAAGTCGACTGGTGTAAGAATATAGTGCCCGAATATGATGGGTACTCTTTTTTTTCGCCGTTCAAACGGGGGAGGGGTTAATGATAACACATTCAAGAAAAAATTAATTTCTCTTGTAAGTCTCCTATTACCGAGTTATTTAGAAAAAAAAAAAAAAAATGATTTAAATAAGTGGACAAAAAAAATTACCGGCATTGGTAACCAGTAGCAATAATATAATAGCGTAATATCGATTTACTTATTTTAATAATACCGTTGATAGTAGAAACATTAGAATATTTTTATTCTCCAAAACATTGTAAATTCCAGTACGATAATACGCGGTTAAGAGCACGGTCCATGGTTTCTATGAGAAAAAAAACCCAAATATTAATATATTTTCTTTTTATTTCACTAATTGCGAAGAGTATAGAATAATGTGTTTACGGTTGTGTTAAAAAACCATTTAATTTTATATTGTACAGTAAAGCAAAAGTGATTTTTTTCTTTTTGAATAACGTCAATTGTAAAAGGTACGCTGTAGGACTTATTATCATTATTCATTTATCATAAATATACAAATTTTAAAAATAACTTGACTAATAACCGAAGAGACATACGTATAATATGAGTTGTATAGGTGCTACTATTTGGCTAATTCCCTGTTTTATAACTAATAGACATATTTAGATAAGCAAAATTGTATACGAGATGTTTAATAATAAAAAAATAAAAAATATATATAAAAGATATACAGACATTACCGTCGTGCTCGTCTCGGCCATTTAAATCTAAATAAACATTGCATAACGATGTCATAATCGTATTCTATTATATATATATATATATTTAATTATGTACATTCAAATAGGTTTATGTACAAACTATTCATATGCACACATGTACAAACAAACAAAATAGTTCACATTTGCGTAATTATAAACATAAAAAATAATAACGCTTATGAGTGGTTGGTGGGTCACTGTTGTAGGTGAGAAGTCGGGAAGGTTTACAAAAGTGAATTTAATTCGTATCTGTAGGCAACAACGATAAATCATTGCTAAATTTTGTTTTGACAAAAAGCCGTCGATGTTTACGATTTTCAGCAAAATTTGCATTTTAAACGTTTATAAAAAATAAAATGATTACGTTATGCACAAGTTTTTTTTTTTTTATCCTTAATTATCTCTCTATTAGGTGAATATTTCAAGGCTCTGCGATTATTTTTAACCGAATTACAACAAAAAAACAAAATCGAAAAATGACTTCCTCAATTCATCAACTCTTGTCTTTTCTGGTAGAAAAGTCGTTAACAAACAAAAAATGTAAAAATGTTGGGAAGGTAGGATATAGAGGGGAATTTAATTTATATCTGTACACAATGATAAAACGATTCTGAACGAAGTTCGGTTAACCGTGTTTTTCAATGTCGTAATTTTTAAGAATTTCATCAAAATTTACTTAAATTATCTTTAATTTTTTTTTCTTTTTCACGATTAAGTATACAATTTATGATGAACATTGTGTCAAATATTTGCGCATTTCTGTTCGGGCAAAACAGTTTTATTAAATTAATTAGAAAAAAAAACATAAAACGCCTAAAAATAGTTTAAAAAAATAGCCAGAATGTTTTGAACATATAACTCACGCCTAAAAAGCCCTAATATTAATATTCTATGCGAATTTCAGGCCTCTACGGTTATTTTTAACCGTGTTACAATGAAAAAAACAGCAATACATTTCCCAGTTTTTCTCCAAATTATTAAGAAAACTATAATGAAAATCGAATATCGAAAAATGGCGGTCCTTTCGACGTACCAACTAGATACAAAATGCTTTCGGAAAAGGTGCTGTACTTGAAAATCGGAACAGGATATATGGTAGACATATTAGGACGAACAGAAAAAAAACACACGCATACACATATCATAGTAAAACCAATACAAAAAAAAAAAAAAAAAACCACACATATAGTAAAATCAATACATTCCGCGCTACGCTCAGAATCTAAAATTGAAAATACGTACATTAATTATGACAACGAAACACTTAAATTTAATATTATTTATGTACCTATGTTTATATAGCACAGATGGTCTCAAACTCGATTTCACGGGTCGTATACTATGTATTTATACGACAAAAGTTCGGTAAAATTTTTTACGATTCTGAGTACAGAGCGAGGAAGTTATTATTGTTTTAGTGCATTTTTTTCTAGGAAAATACTTTTTTGGATTAGTAACAATGTCCCGAAACTTTCACGCTGAACATTAAAAAATACTCGTGCTCTCATCCCGGTGGTCATTTATTTGAAACTTTTTTTTCTAAATTTCCGACATTTTTATTGAAAAAATAAAAAAATATGAAAAATAACGACGACACGCCGGTTTCGGACGGAACTTCTATAGCACGCAGAGCTCCGAAATTTTGAAATATTTCGCATAACATATATACGTGTACATTTTTTTTTTAACTACGAGGAACATTAAAAATATCGAAACTAAGATAACCGACGCATTGAATAAATATCTATCGGGGGAGTCACATTGAACGGGTTCGTGGGTCGCAACTCTGAGCCCTCGTCCCCGACCATTTGTTTAGCAGATAAATAAAGTATGTATATATATATTAATTTATTTTATTTGTAAGTCTCGTAAGAAACAATGAAATGACTGTAATAACTATTAAATTTGTAGGTCAGGAACCCCCCAAACTCGCCTTCCATTCGCCCCTGAATTCACCTATTAGTAAATATTCGATTTGATTCGGATAAGAGAAAAATATTTCGTAAAATCTGTCGTTATCGTATTGTACTTTTTCAAAACGGGCTGAATAAATTCTAAACGTACCCATGTAAATATTAGCAAACGACGTACCACGCGGTATGTCAATTTAATGTTTTGTTCAATTAAAATAATATTTATATTGACATTCGGTGTAAACTTTGAATTTTTATAACGATAATGAATTGTACTCACAGTAGTTATAATGCTACTTCGATTGAAAATATTTTTTTTATTTAATATTTAACAATATAATCTGTTGTATATATATATATTTTTTTTTTTACCTCACATACATCGCATTACTATTTTAAACCATTTAAAAAATCCTCTAGCAAACCGATATTTTTCTATTTTTACGGATTTATGGGCTGGTGTAAATGGTATTGACCGTTTTTTTTTTTTTTTTTTTTTTTTTTTTTTTTTTTTGTGAGAAAGCAAATTTTCGGAACACAAGTAATATGCACACAACAATTATTTGTTCACCAATTAACAACGAATGTAATATACAATACAATATTTTAATATTCAATCGTACTTTGGACGGTGAATATTATTATTAATTTTCTGCCTTCCTTATTTTTATACGACGTTAATTAAAATTAAATTTTAATATTATCGACATCGATTATTTATTAAGTAATTTATTGGATACTTATTTGAATATTAATGTAGTCTATGTAAGAGAAAACGTTTCGTAAGTTGACACATAAAAAAACCACACTACGGTACACGCGAGATAGATAATTGTCCAATAATTAAATTCAAATAAACAGAATGGTCTAAATTATAGCGGTGTATTATTATTTTAAACGATCGCATCCGAAAAACGATTCTGAGAGGTGCTCATCAGAATTTCAAATTAAAACGCACCGAGAATGATCATTATCATTATTATATTAGCGTTATACATAATTATATTGTCACAATTGAAATTTGTTCACATCCGCGGGAATTTCGGAGCTGTGCTTTTAACGAGGTGTAATTTGCAGTGTTAAATCTCCCATATTTAAACGCAGATCTGTTTGCGGTTTGGAAATCTGATGCACCGGATATTTATCATCGTTTTAACTGAAAAAAAAAAAAAAAATCATAGAATACAACTGAACCCAAAACCAGAGTCGCAATCATAACATACTATTTAAAATATTATTATACATTGAGAATGTGCTAAAAATTAAGCCAATTAAAACAAATATATACGTACACGGTTACAATCACTCGTTAAGAGAAAATTAAACAAGAGAGCAACTTTTATTAGTTCAGTGCATGGGCGTGATCACGTGAGGGGGGAACAGAGTCATATCCCCTTGAACCTTTTTTTTTTTTTTTTTTTATGCGTCAGTCAGTAATATCAGTGTTACACCAGATGAAGATTTAGATGAAATGTCCAAAAAACCAGGACATTTTAGAACTAGTACTTTAGTTTTATAATTTTAATAAACATAAATATTTAAAATTAAACGTTTTACCTTTTGTTTAACATGTGTATTTTTTAAAATGTTAATTTTGGATTCGTTTATCTATATAGGTTTATGTATACAAATATAGTTACGTAAATTTTGACATAAAATTGTAACTAACCTACTTTTAAAATGCTATCCTATCCCTAATGTGTACACATAGACGGAAATCCATTAAAATTTCTAGGGAGGGGGGCCTAAAATTTGTCTCGTCAATGTATAACATTGTTATATAGAACAGGAATAATATTTCAGGGAGCTAATCAAATATTTGGGGGGGACTTAGCCCCTCAAGCCCGCTCCCATTTCCGCCTATGTGTGTAATTTATGTAAATTTATATTTTCCATGACTATCAACAAAACCAAATACAGTTCATCCTCCGTCCCATAGGAAAAAGCGAAGCACGTCACTGGTTCAGTGTACACGCTAGACGTGTGTTGCCTAAGTTTTAACAACGTTGTCGGTTTATTGAGAAATTAAATTTACTCGAATCGTATGCGTTTTTATAGGTAATTGCTCACAAGTCACGAGTTATTGTGAGTATTATTGTTGGCAATTTTAATAATACCATAAAATTATTATCATATCGATTATACTAATATTATTATATTATTATTATCATTATTGGCCAATGTATACAACAAAAAAAAAAAAATTAAATTAAATTTTAAGCATTCGGTATTGGGTTAAATGTCGAAGAAAATTGACATCATATTTTACGTCATTGTTGGCCTAGTTTATTATACTATACACTATACGATATATAAATGTTTAATACCTTTCTCAATCGAGTCTTGCACGCAATTTTCGCAGCACTTGTTTAATATATCCTATATATTTTATTTTAGAACGGCTATATAATTTCTATAACAAAGAATGTCAATTAATTTTATTTTTTTTATTCTGCTAAATTGTGTTGTTCCCATAAAATTATAATAAAAATTCGTTTGACATTATTACTATTGTTTTATAAGTAAAACCGTATACAAGAATAAATATTATATTCTTGCCTATACCTCTATAATTAAAATATCCGGACAAAACAAAACAAATGTCCGTTTCTTAATTCTCGCATTTATATATATATATATATATATATTGAATCAAATTTCTTCGGATAATAATTGTTAAATTTCGCATTATAATATTGAAAAACAGAAGAGACAAATATACTGCCGGCTAAATATCCAGATTTTTATATACAATCAAACGACTCAAGGATACATTAATGTCATAAATAATTAATGAGCATTCAATATTTTGACGCTACATTTTACGACTCCAATCGTGAGCTAAAATTATGACATCCAATTATATAAATTATAATATTTTATACTGCACGAACGTTGGATATTTATGGTAAAATAATTTTTTTTTTTTTACTCCCAAGCGTCAAATTTTAGCAAGGCGTTCGTTGGTGGCGCGAGATAATTTAACATTAAGAATTCGGTACTTATTAATAATATACAAAATGGTTTTAAAAATTGTACAAATATTCAAGTTAATAAAATTGCATTGTGTTCAAAAAATGTAATATAAGCATATGTATGTGCAATTCGCGAAGGAGATGTTGTTTTCTTATATTTTTATAATTATTTGCATTTTTGTTTTATTTTTGAAGGGAGAATAATTGGCATCTATGCTAAAAGGCACAAGTATAAATACGCGAATAAGAAATATTATAAAATTAAGAGGCCACGGTGGCGAATAAAAAAATGATTTAGCTTTACACGAAAATACGATCGACGGAATAAAGAAGTATTATAATAATTTTCAAAGCGAAAACTTTAATTACGTAAAAAATAAATACCCGGATATTTGTCATTCGCCGTCAAAAAATAATAATAATGAATAACTAAATATACATTATTTGAAATTGAATGAATCTACTCTACGAGTATGACGTGCGTATATATATATATCCGTTTGGGTTTGAACCATCTAACGGCGTTAATATTTTGTAATTATTTTATTATTTTTCCCGACGTACACTGACCACCACTACGCGGAATAGCTGTAAGTATAGGTATACGATTCCATTCCGTTCGTTATAAATAATTATTGCGCACGTGCCCGTGCTCTAACTCCTGGTAGTTTTTGTACGAGTGCAATTGAAAAATAATTTTTTTTTTTTTTTTTTAGCTGCGCGTATACAACCCAAAAGCCGTTATATTATTTTATCGATATAATAATATTATGCACTCGGTTAAAGTAAATCAGTTAAACGCGGCAATATATCGACGGCGCCGATAATACGTATTATATGTGTAAATATATTGGAAATAAAATTGGATCTGTCGGATATTACACATGCGACATAATATTGTGCCCCGTATGATAAAAATACAATATCGCGTTATTGTATAATAAATACAGGACCGTGCGCACACCCTGTGCACAAGACGGGGTTGTATTATATTATCAGAGTTCGGGACTTATTTATTATATTGCCTTGGCATAAAATCTAGCGGAGAGGTATAAAATTTGATCATATGCTACGACGGCATAGGAGAATATATGAAATTCGGTATATATGAAAAGTGCTCGTTATTTCTATGGGTTTCCCCGGAAAACATGTTTTTTTTTACCGTACATGCCTATAATACGGATGATTCCGAGCTCGGCTTGCACCAATGAGCAAAGTCGTGCTGCACATAATTCGCAACTAAAACGCGCAGTATTTAGCAAATATTATGAATTATTATTTCCATCAGTGATTACAATGGTAAAAAGGCTAAAAAGCATAAAAATATTTTAACGGTGCGTGTTTCCCGAAACTCCGGACGAAAATTTGAACGTTCCGACAGAGCGATGAACAAGTCATACAGAAAAAACAAAAACTATTTCGTTTTTTATTTTATAGTCAACATTGTTTTGATTAATAAATACGAATTCGTTATGATTTAATGGAATATATTACTAATGATAATTAAAAATAATACGTTTAAGTGAAAAATAATAAGGAAATATTGTTACGGGTTTTTTTTATATAAAGAAATCTGCAGTATTAAGCGTGGTGGGTCATGATAGGATATCGGCAAGCGTAGCGATCGGAAAATCGAGTTCACCGGGGAAAATAAACAGGATGTGCGGTTATACAATTTTTTAAGCACAGACTCCGATTTTAAATGCTATACATTATATTGTATCGGTGTTCTGACACAAATATCTATATACCGGTATAAGAAATTACTATAAAAAATGTTCACGGTTCGCGGGACAGGACACGCCGCCGACAGCCGGTTCCACCGTCCACAGCTCGTGGACGCACTCTTGTGATTGTTAATATAAGTAACAGTACGATTATTGTTCCGGTGTAAGATAGAGACGGCGTTCTATTTTGATGTTGAATCCTAGGTGGACGAGATTTTGCAGTGTGGCCCATTTAAAAAATTGAAAATACTGTATCGTCAATAGTTTCTCATGTAGCGCAGCCATACGCTTGCGAATAACAAGTGGTCCCACAAGACCACGACACTACCAGAGGCTGAATAATCGTCCCGTTGTCCTGACCACTTCTAACAGAGTGACTCTGAAAAACAGACGTTTTACAGACGCAGACTGTAACTAACAATTTATTATTGATTTATTATAGAAATAGAATACTGTATATAATTGTAATTATAAATAATGTAAACTTTTATATCTTTATTGTATTTGTAAATGTACATATTTTAAATATCCAGTAATCTAAATAACATTTTTATCTAACTATGCAGTCTACAACGATTTTTTCAATAAACATAATGCATTAACTTAGTCAATAATGCAAAAACAAATGCGAAATGAATAGTTCAGCTTCAATTATAAAACCAACAGCGCTCGAATTTAATACAATGTGTAATTTGCTCTCGCGAGAAGCGAGTGAGATTACTGGTGTGTTGGTATCACTGGGAAACTTATTTATAGTTTTAAATAAGACCCATCACGATACACGATACAAGAATAACAACTTCATCCGTCGGTTTTATGTTAAGAAAACGAGAAAACTACCACTTAAACTATTGTTTACTTTTTTTTTTTTTTTACTACATAATTGTAACTGATGGTTCACATAAAAAGGCATTTTCCTGTAGAATTTTAGTAAAATCTATGGAGAAATCGTCAGCGACGTATGTACGAACGGTAATGACGAAATTGTGTTTATTACTATACTTTTACAGGTTAAACATTTTCATTTCACCATTACTTATATACAATAATATAATATTATTGGTTAGGTATTATTTATTAATATTAATTTACAATATGTTTGATATGTTTCGACGACGACCAGAATTCCGAATTATTTTTTTAACTGGGTACTTACATTACGTAATAACTTATGTCCCTAATTGTTTTGTGATGTGATCTAAAAAATAAAGTATTTAACGCCAGGGCCTATTTTCGTGTGTTACACTAAATCAGTTGTGTGTAATATATAACTATAAAATGACTGAGATTATGTAAGTTTTATTTAAATGTGTGCATTTTTGTTTTTATATATATATATATATATATATATCAAATAATATTTGATATTAAGCTTTGACGTTTATATCTATTGGTTATCGTTATCAGTTACGATCGCGGTTTTAGATTTAAAAGATTTACAGGCAAAAGTTAATATTGCCTGACGATATCATTTTATGGACACAGACATCGATTATTTATTTTAATTATTTTTAAATATAACGATTTAGAATAAGGAATTATACCCAAATGACTATTATTTAAACATATTTGTTAAATTAATAATGTATAATTGGAGTGCACAAACTGGTTGATAATGTGTGATATTTTTTTTGTTAAAGTTTACTTCTTACTTTACCCATAGTTTTCTCCTTGACAAAGTTTAAACCTGGTAATATTTGTTTAAAAAAAACTGTAGGGGACAAATTGTATTTTGTGACCGCGAATTTATGATCTAAACTAAAAAGTGTGTAATACGAAATATTACGAACAATTGGGCCGGCTTAACGTTATTTTCGGTGTTTGTATAATAGAATTGCCACGCAGACGTTATCAAATATAAAGTAATAGCAATGGTTTAAAATGGAAATAAATTCATCACATTACCCTAACCGCCTTTTAAACACGACTAGCGATAAGCATAGGAGGTTCTACGAGTGAGCAGGTGCACCTGACATTTCGGCAGCCATTTACTATTTGGAGGCCAAATTGGACGATTGATTATACAATTTTTAATATTAATTCGTATTATGTTATCGTTTCGCTAAATATTATCATAAGTGTTAATAATGTTAAATTATCAGTATTCAGCGATAACTTATAAGAAACTAAAACGTTTTGAGTGTTCACTATATACAAATTAATATTAGAGGGGTCTACTTAATTTTACAAATAGCTATAAAAAAATAAAAAATGGAAGGGGGGTTAAAATTCCCCTCTGCCCACTAGCTACGCCATCGATTATGCTGCATCTCTGAGGTTAAATCCTAGAGATGCTTATGGAGATAAGGTCGTCGAAGACGTCATCGGGGATTTCTGATTTATAAAGGAACTGTGCCACCGACGTCGCCACGGTGTCATCGCGGAGCAATTTAGGAACATACGGATTATTGACTTGGATAGGGTCAAAAGTCACGAACCCGGTGCGATATTCTCTGAAAACACACATAGAGTTATAATGTATTTCCTAAGGAAATCGCGATCTCAAAATATTGTCGTTATTCTCACCTCGGTTCCTCGGAGATTCCATCTGTTCTGCTCGCAGCAACGATAATTTGATTTAATATTTATTAGTTTTAACGATACGATAATGTTTTTATGATAAGCGAAATCGGAACAAACAATCGGTTTACGTAAACCTAACCAAACCACCATAAAATAAACATAAATAATTGTACGTATTATAAAAATAACCAACAAGCGTATGGTGTGGGCATTCTGCTCATTCGATATTATAAAATATCTCTTGCCTAGTTCAGTGAACGGTATCAGGCTCTACTAACTATAGAATAATATCCTTAGATTCGTAGTAAAATACCGTAATTACACGTAATTATTAAATAATTATTACTGTACAAAGTTTATATAATATGTGAGTGTTATTAGGCGTTACTTTGGGGGGGGGGGGCGTTCGCCACGCAGTGCACATAATAAAGACCATGGCCGTGGAAAGTGCATGTATGATATTATTTATTAATCCTACACGGAACGGCCTGAAAATATTATAATTCCATACGGACATTACGACATACGACAACTGCTACGTAGGCAATTTTATTTACAATAAAACCCGAGTACTGCGACCCGGTTCGCCGATTTTGCCATTTCTTTTTTCCCGTCCGCCGTCGCCGCCGCCGAGGTAAACGAGAAGTAAAAAAATAAAAAAAAAATAAAACACTGGTCCGTCAACGAACGCTAGAAATCACACGAGCACGTCCGATATCAATTAAATGCGATTTATTTCAATAATAACGACTTTTAAACGAACCGCGGCTACGCAATGGACTGAAATCAGTGACATAGTCAAGGGTAACGGGGAGGTACAAGGGGCCATGCTCCCAAATTTACCGTATTTATGTAAAAAAAAAATATATTGGTTTAATTTTTTTGTCACAATAGTATCGTATTTATGTAATTTTAGTACCAATTTGATATAAATAACAATTAATTTGACCATTTTTTTGTGATAATCACAGATAAACACGGACTATGGTTATAACCACAGAACAATAGCCCTATGTGGATAATAAATGAATTATTATTTATGGTGGTAATGATATGAAAAAATGCGGTTGCCATAGATAATAAAGAATAAATATCTACGGCAGTTGCATATTATGGTTGTAAACTTGTAACAATTACTTTATTAATATATTTTTCCTATGATTGTGACGTTATCCTTGTCGATTTCTCCCCACCCCCTATTAATAAATCCCGGCTACTAACTGAAATCGATCCGAAAATGGCAAAGAGGTCATAGTTTTAACGCTTTGGATAGAACAAAGAGTTTTACAAGAATGCGTGACAGGGTGTCTAGACAGGGAATTCCTCGGTACGTACCCAACGATAAAACTCCTTTGCTCATTTTTCGGATTGATTATCGGCGACGGTTTTGTTTTTACGGTACGTTTTCCAAAATGTCGTCGCTATAATAAATATTGCATTTTGTTTATTTTAGGAAAAAAAAAAAAAACGCGCACGTATGAATTTCGCGTTAACGGCGAGAATAAATAAATATGCATACAATCGGCGAACCGGGTTATAGGTTATAATATTGTAATTCGTAAGTAATACGCAATCGCAGATTATAGAATCCTGAATCCGTAATCTCGACTGCGAGTCAAAAGCGATTGACAAAACACAATGACGTTTTTTAATCTATTATTTCGAATGGTTATTGAACTGGTACATTTAACTAGGAATGGTCACAATCTATTATTATTGGTCGTATACGTATTAAAATATTATTTATATTTTTTTTAACGCCGATCGATTTTCCGTATTGACATTTATTAGCTATATGTTTAGATTCCGAACGGAGCAAAGAGGTCTCGTGGTTTTACGATGATGTTTATTTTGTTATTATTTTTTTTTTTTTTTGGAAATATTTTTTCTACCAGAATACTTTATCCGATCTATACACGCCTATACTGTTTCCGGTAGCAAATTTTGTCTAGTCGGTACTTTCGAGAGTTCATTGTTCGATATACCTATTAGTTTTTCAACGCGGTAGAAAAAAATTACCAAAAATTGACGAAAAACCGGCAAAAACGCGATTTTGTCAAAGTCGAGTCGAGTATTATTATTATTTTTTTTTATTATTTATGTTGATTTCTGGGTTACCGTGGCAACAATGAAAAAACACGACTAATATTACTTCGCTGAGATTTGTTTTTCGTTTTTAATTGTTACAAACAGATATAAATTAAATTCCTATCTATATACTATTTTCCCAACTTCCCACCTACAACAATGACCCATAGTGTGAAGTATGTTTTTAAATTTGTTTTTTGCGCGTCGTCCAGTAGACGATTACGCATACACGGCGGCGCTTGAGAGGATGACATTGTGGGCGTTTTTTAATATAAAACCTCGCGTCGAAAAATCGTTTTATCTCGGAATGTGTAGGACGAAAATACTAATACAAAAAAAAAAAACGTCACTTTAATCTAGTGAATTTAGTTAAATATAAATTTAATATAAATTTATATATATATATATATATATAATGCATTGATAGGCCACTATTGTACTGATCTAGGCAGGATGATAAATCATTGTGTACGAAAATACGTTTCTGAACGATGTTCGGATAAAAAATGTTTTTGATAAAATTACAACTGTCCGTGGTTTTTTGTCTTGAATTTTTTTTAACGTTTTTAAAAGCAAAACTAAATTTATCCAAATAAAAACCAAATAAACTTCATAACTACATAAGTAGTTCAAAAATCGGCTGAATATTTTAAACATTTGACCACGTGTAGAAAGCGCTAATATGAGTATCGGGTAAATATCTCAGGTCCATTACGATTATTCTAAACCGAATAACAACATAAAAATAAAACCGAAAATAACGGAAATCGGTATTGCGTGAATTTTCTCGCACTAATCAAAATTTAATATAATATTTTGTACGAAGTATTATTATTTTTGTTTAGATTTTGAGCGGAGCAAAAGGGTCTTGTGGTTTTACAATGATGTTTATTCTTTTTTTTCTGTAAACGCTTTTTCTTCCAGTAAATTTTATCCGATCTATACACTCCTACGCTGTTTCCAGTAGCAAATTTTGTCTAGTTGGTACTTTAAATAATTTATTTGTCGATATACCTGTTAGTTTTTTAACGTGGCAGAAAACACTACTAACAAATAACGAAAAACCGGCAAAAACGCGATATTGTCAAACTCGAGTTTTATATTTTTTTTTTTTGTATTTACTATGATTGTTTGTATTACAAGATATTGAGCTATTTAGACTACAACAAAATTTATCTTCTATAGAATTTATATAGTAGTAAATGTTACGAATATCACAAAATATTAACAATACATTGATGAATGATACTATACGTATAAATTAATAATAATATTATTATTTATATATCTATATAATAATATAGTAAAAATATCCCCTTACATAATATAATACTATAATATCATGTTTGTAGTTATTATTATTAATGATGCGCAACAATTGTTATTATTTTGAATGAAAAACTTCGTATTGACTGAACGGAAAGTCGTTTTACGCAATCTTACCAACAAAGCTATTCGGGTAACTTAAAGTTTTCACTATATGTGCGTTAAACAATAATAGCAAACATATAGATTACCACGTGAGTATATACACAGATATAAACAAGAATTGTAACGGAAAAGCTTACAATGGCGAACGAAAATTTTACAGGATTTTAATTCACAAGAACCACGGAATTTCAACAATTGTATTTTCTATGCGAGCTAAAGGAGCGTTTTTTTAATATATATATCAGTGTATTTCTTTTATTGCGTTAATTATTTGTGGTTTAAAACTAATAAATTAGCTATTTTTTAATATAAATTTAACGTTCACGACCTCTATAGAAGGTATTTCCTTTTTCAGGGAAAAATCTTCTTTTTTTACACACCAAATGTTATAGCACGAGAAGAGCAAATAATCAAAAAATAAAAATAAAATCCTGGACCACCATGTTAAATATTGATCTAAATTGGTTTGTCGGATATTCACGTTTTAGTTGTAAACAAAAAAAAACACGGATGAAATTAAATATTATCTTCATAATATTTTATAGTATAGTGAAAATACAAACATTGATAATAAACCACAAGTATAATATAAAATAATGTATGATATTGACAGACAAAATAATAAACCATGAATATTAGCCACGTCACCGTAATATATATATATACTTAAACAAAGAAAATTTAATTTGTTTAATACTTACTTGTAGTCTATAATAATGAATATTTTAAGTATCACATCAGTCATCGCACTAAGTTGTGATTTAAAATTTTACCGGTTTACATTATTCAAAAAGAAAAAAAGATGTGTGTATAATTAATAAAGTTTGTTATGAAGCTCTGGCGTTTCTAAAATTGTTTTATGGAATAAAATTAAACATTTTTTATTATTTTTTTTAGTCTATAGCATTATATATTATAACCTATACAAATGTGGTAAGTTAATAATTATATCGGGACACGGATGTCTGCAAATTATTTACTTTTTCATCCGTTCCAATATAATATATATATATATATATATATATATATATTGTATATATTGTAGCTAAGGTAATCCCATGTATCGCACGGCCTATTTTTTTTGCAATATTTTGTATTACTCACTTTTTAGTTTAGACTGTAAATTCGTGGTCACAAAATAAAATTTGCCCTCATACTCTTAAATACAGTTGTCAATAAAATGGTATCGTTTAGCAATATTAACTTTTGACTGTAACCACGGTTTTAAATCGAAAACCGTGATCGTAACTGATAACGATAACCGATAAATAATAACGTCAAAGCTTATCAAATATTATTTTTTATATATAAATTTAAAAAATTAACGCATTTAAATAAAACTGACATTATCTCAATTATTAATCACTACACATTTTATAATTCCGTATTATACACAAAAATAGGCCCTGATGTATCATCATCAATTGTTGTCAATCTTTGTGGTTTTTAGAAAAACTTTTGAGAAAACATTGGAAATGTTTTCAAACAAAGTACAATTGGGTGAAAAACGCGCGTCTCTTAAGATACGATTTTGTTAATAATTTAGAGCATTTTTAATTTTTATTAACCGAAAAAATGTTTTCCTAACGAGAAAATAAAAACATAGATGTCACCTAAATCCTTTTTCGATTATGTATATATGTCATCTACTCTTATTGAGTTTTGTTATTAAATTAAAAGGACGTCAAATGTTTTCAAAGTGAGATTTGTAGATATCTGTTTTCCAGATTTATTGAAGAATTTTAATAATTTATACTTCAAACTTAAAAAAAAAAAGATGTATTTGTTATTATTTTTTAATCCTATTAGAAAATTATAGAATTCAATTATGAACAAATCTCTTTTTGAAAACTTAGTTAATGTTGTCATCTTTAATTTGGTTTAAAATAGTTCCCGAGCACTATTGGCAGTACCAAACACGTTTTCGTTATATTGATCGTTAGATAGACAAAGACGGCAAATGCGGGTGTGGCATCCTTTTGCCACATCATATTTACTTGGAACGTAAATTGTGGCGTTTATATTGGAGTTTAAACACAAATTACGAAATTAATAGAAGAGAATACTTCCGAGAGTCGTAATTCGTTAGTTTATAATGAATATATTTTAGATTCTGAGTGATGTGACAAAGTTTTACTAAGGTGTGTTGTTTTCTCGGAAAACACTTTTTTGGTTAGTAAAAAACGCCCAGATTCTCACGCTATACCAAAAAAGACGCGTATTTTCGCATCTTGTTTTAGCGAATTGCTAAATTAAAAATTAATATGGGATAAACTGGAAGAATGGCACGCAATTGTGCCGTTGGCGTACTTACACCCGGAATAAGAGTAAAATATTTTAAATATTTCTACAAATATATACAAGTGTCTTAGTCAACTAAAGCTAGCTAACTCTTAGCCACTTAAAAATATTACAATGTATTAAAAAGATATACATATATATATATTTTTTTTTAAATTTTATAGGATGCCCCCGCCCGAAATAACGGTTTTATGATTACGCTTACGGCATTCGAATCGTATATATTAATTACGTGCCGTGCTGTACTTCTTTACTCAAAGGTCGAGCATTGGCGAAATTCCAAAAAAAAAAAAATCGTATACACATATACATCATACATTAACAAACCAGCTAGAGTTCAATGTATTTACATATTACAAAGACGAGTACCAATAGAGCACAACAATTTGCGTTTTGTATCGCCGTTTATTATTATCAATGGCATTATTACATTGAGCTTTATCTCAACCATTTGATCATCACGAGTTGGTTTAATATTTTTGGTGTTTCCATAGTTTGATTATATTCGATATTTGGTAGACTTGCGTGTTACGGGATACTATACTTAAACGCCACTTATAACGATCCTACTATTATAAACTCTTTAAATAAATCTTAAGTGAGATGATGTTGCAAAAAATTGTAGCCGTTCTACAATATTATTATATCGATCGAGTTTAAAAAGTAAACATAAATGACACTTATTCACTCTTAGGAATAAATATATTGTTATTCTTTTAAGGTATCGTCTTTCTGTAACCCGGTTTTTAAATGTATACTTATAACAAATATATACTATATATAAACTTTATGTTTATCTACCTCAGTGGAATATACTATGCGAAAATAGCAAAATACCGTTTAGTTATAGTTTTAAGTATTTCTGAAACAATTTTTAGATAATTAAATTACGTTGTTATTTCCAAGCGTTTAAAAATTATTTTGTTCGGCCCCCACGGTAAAACAAAATCGTCCCGGCGCCGTACGGCGTACGGAACACACTCGTTGTCTTATCGTTGTCAGTTTCAGAATATTGTCGGTCCACTGGAAATTGTTGTGCCGGCCGATACGATTTTCCACCGGTCCCTTGGATCCCTCGACATAATCATTACGGATGTGTTTTAAACGGTGATAAATTAGAGACTGTCGCGGTGTCGTTTGGGATTTTCGTAAAACGTATCGTGGTTTACGACTTGCGTTGATGTCGAGGGCGGTGCGGTTTTGTTGCCGGTCCGACCGCATTGTCCGAGATCGTGTCGAAAAACCCGTACCGACTATCGAAATATTTTCCACCGGGATCTCGGCTCGTATATTTATCATTTAATGAAGCTGAACCGAACAATTAATGCGAACTGGAATTTCTCACCGAGACGCACTGTATACGGCCCGCATTGGCTTCACGTTATTGCAGTTTATCACAATTACGCTCATTTTAGTAACCGCTAACCTCTCTTTTAAAACAATATAATTGTCTAATAAAACACATTTCGCGTTTTTAATTATCGTGTGTGCTCGGCATTCAGAACTTTAAACAATATTTTAATTTTGTTTACTATATGCGATAGTTTTAGTACGTATCCGTTGACTTATACGATGCGTTGTAGTGAAATTAATTTTGATTTGATAAACGAGTGAGTAAAACTAACGACGAAACGATAAAACGTCTGTGGTATATTAACAAGTCATGTGCGTATTATGCAGCGATTTTATAATGCAACATAAGACAACGATCGTAGGAACAAAAAAAAACCTTAAATATGTTAAATTTGTATATTTAACGAACATATTCTTGACGCCTCCTAATATTAAATTTTAAGTACAATGCAATTACGATGGTCTTGCCCGAGGTTACATTTCTAGTATTAACAATATATAAATATAGTAATACACCTATCGATTTGTACTTTAAAATTAGCTTTTTACTCGTGGATTTATTTTTAAAATAATCGGTCGACCGCGCGGTCGTTGTTGTTGTGTTATTGTCGATAAAATAAAATAAACACGTTGTTGCAGTGTTCTAGTGTTTAACATCGTTTTTAAAAAATATAATTTCATACCTACCATTAGGTTTTCGCCCACCTAATCGCGTACGTTTCATACCTATATCAACTTATTTAAACGATGATCCAATACAAATGTATAATTACATAAACAAAATGTATAAATAAAAACTTCAGGGCTAATGTAATGATATCATTTTGTACCTATTCTATTATTACGAATTATAATCAAACAAAACAATAAAAACTCGTAAACATTAAAATTATATACCAGTGTAAATGTAGTGTCTGCGATTTTTATAGATTAATTCACGGTTTAAATATATTAATACCGCGGTTATCCCCGGATAATTTTGATTTAAAGTAAATATATAATCAGTTGATGGAAAATTGCTAATCCGTAGGAAATTAGCCACATTTTTTTTTTTTTTAAAAATACGGTTTTTCCGTCAAAAGTATTGTAAATCCACCGGTATGTTTTTTCAATCTGAATTTGTATGCATTATTTTTACTTATTGATTATTACTGGAGACCGGAATTATACATGCAGTAAAAAAAAAAAGGGTTAAATACGAGGTCTGTTCAAAAAATACCAGGAATTTATATTGAATAATTACAAAAATGAAGTTACAGATTATTTAAAGATATCTCCTTCGAAATACTCTCCTCCGGACGATATGCAGTGATCCCGACTATCTTGCCATTTTTCAAAAGTCCTTTAGAACTGTTCCAAAGTTAAAGCTATGAGTTCTGTTGCCGCGTTCGCTTTAATTTCCTCTATATCTTGAAACCGTTGTCCTTTAAGCGCAGATTTTAGTCTTGGGAATTGAAAAAAATCACATGGGTTTTTCTCCTGATCAGGAGAATAGAGAGAATATGGTCCGCGGGACCACAGCAATTTTTTTATCAGCCAAAAATTCACGAATCGACAGCGCTAAATGTGCCGGTGCATTGTCGTGGTAAACAATCGCGGAACGAATTTGGCAGCGCGACCCTTCTCATCTGTACATTTTCCTGTAAAATTGCACGACAAGACTCAATTGAGATTTGCTTTGTTAACTCACGAACGGTTAATCGGCGGCCAATTCGCGTTTTTTTTCGCAAATTGTCGCCACACCATCGTTTCTGGATGACGTCGAGGGTCTTCCAGAACGTGGATCGTCTTCAGTTGACCGTCCACTGTCCTTGAAAAGTTTAAAACACCCGAAAGTCAGGGAACCACTTAATCAGAAATCATCCCCATAAGCGGTTTTAATAATTTCCGTACGTTTCCATTGCATCATTTTTACCAAGTCTCAAGCAAAACTTGACGTACACGCCGTTGTTCATTAATTTCGGACATGTCGAAAACGGCGAACGAAAAATACTGACTGGATTTAACCACGTGTAATATTAAACTGAGATAAGATGCGACTTCGGGTTTTGTTTAAAATAGTCACTAATTCACGGGGAATACATCTATTTACAATTTGAAACGTTATCGTGTGTGTAGATTAGCCGTAATAACATTTGTCCTGGTATTTTTTGAACAGTCCTCGTATGATGCAAATATGCACCAATACGCTAAATAACTTTGAAAGTATGCGTTATACAATACAAATGCATTTAAAAATGCGTACCAAATTAAAAGAAAAATAACAAAATATATTCATATAATTTTTGTTGTTCTATTACCTGTTGATGTATTTTTTTTCCGCAACCGGTCGTTAATACACAAAAAAAAAAAAAAAATAATAATAATCCCACAGTCTAAGTTAATTTTACATTATTTTTATTTTTTTGTTTACATTAATTTATTTTGTTGTTCTTTTATTACTCTCTAAAACATTTTTTTATTTTTAATCTATTCAACACGATATTTATTTTCGTTGTATTTTCAAGTCGTATTGTCATATTATCTTAGATAAATGAAAAAAAAAAAAAAAATATTAAATTACATTAATACTTTTTTCGGACATTTTTAGAGATTTAAAATAAAAACTATTATGTTTGCAGTGTTGCAAATATGGAATTATGTTGGGCAAAAAAAAAATATTTTAATTTTAATTAAGAAATCGGAATATTAAGTATTTAGGTTAGGTAATAGTTATTGGCTTATCGAAAATGATACCGCGATAATTTTAAATCGATTTGATAAACGATCAAAGTAATAATTCTCGTTCGTGTGGTAAATATGGTATTATTTAGATTTAAAATATTGTTCACATATATTAATTAATGATGGTATAAAATATGCATTGCCAACGAAATATGCTTAAACCCATCAATATGCGAAATATAACGTTGTCTGCGGTTGTCAGTTTGATTTCAATCCTCGTGGTCGTGCATACCACTCGGTATGAATATGCAAATGCATATATAATTCCGGTCTCTAGTTATAACTTATACCAATGTCTGGCTATACTGTTTTACCAGTTACTATATATATTATATATTTAATTTTTTTTATAACAAATGGGTTTTTTTTTTTGTTTTTATATATATATATAATTTAAAGACACGCAATTGAATGTCCTCCTGAAAAATGAAAAACCTCACTATTGTCAGTTATCGAGCCACCCAAGTGGAGAAAATTATAATTTTCGTCATAATAATAATAATAAGTACAAACGGTATTCCAATATAATAACTATTTTATCGTGTTTATTGTTTATACTACTTTATCACGAAACCATAAAATCGCGACCATAACGTTTTCATTTGCCCGGAATTATTTTGTTATTCCATTACGATTAACAAACTATATAATTTAATAACCTATTATCGTAATATATTTATACATTTTTCGACCTGATTTATTTACAATTTTAACTTTTCTTCAATGCTATTTTCAAATCGAATTGTAATTATTTATTTAATTACGAATTTCCGAGGACGTTATACCGCCCGCGTTTAAGGGGCACGTATAGGCAAATTTTGACGTGACTTTTGAGAGAACAAAAATGGTAATCGAAAATATTCAAAAAAAAAAAAAAAAAAAAACGTACCGTAGGTAGACCCGTGTGGTTATCACGAGTAATTTTCGTGTAATACTCGAAAAAAAAAAAATGTTAAAGAATAAAATGTGTGTATTCGAAAAACCGTTTCGTCAAACACTCTGAACGCGCGAAAACTAAACTCGGCACTAAAACTATTAACAATTGATTACTATCAAATTAATTTTATGTCACAGAAATATATCGACTAGATACGATTTAACCTAATCTAACAAAAAAAAAAAACCTTGCAATCCAGTAATAAACATCTTCTAAAACACATTATATATATATATATTTTTTAATATATATATATATATATACATTTACTTTAGTTTACTATGAAATTGTATATGTTTTAATATTATTACGATTTCATAAATGTACAAAATGTGGAATGTATTTCAAACCTAACTGTCTTTGCACGTATATTATTTTATTTATTATTTCACAAACACCGTAAACATGTTCAGTCATTTCAATGTGCATATACGCATAACGGGACAATAAACTCTACTTGTTTATTTTTATTTTTTTTTAACGAATTTCGTTTTTCACAATTTAATTTATTTAAAACGAAAAAAAAACATGTCGTTAACATGTCTTAATAATATATTATTAAATTATTAAAAATTAAAAGTGGACGTTCGAAAATGTCGGTTCTTTTTGGCCATTAAACTTGTTTTTGGACTTTTTTTCGGTCAAATTTTCTTAATATTATTGTAGTTTTCATAACACGCTTTCTCTGACAACTTCGAGAAAGGCGGCCCACGCCTAATATCTTAGTTCCGAAGATATCGATTTTCAACAAAAAAAAAAAAAAAAAAACGTAATTTACGTACTATACATGATGAGAGTGACACGTAACGTATATTTAGGGCTACGCAGTGACAAAACGAAATAGAAACCTGGTATTTTCGTATACGGAATTTTCCTGCGGGCACTATTTCAAGCATTTTTTTTCAGAATAATCACTCCCGTAATTGGTACGTCCAATATTTTCGATCGGCATAACATTTATATATACAGAGACACGCATCGTCGCCGAATAAGTACAATTTTTCGAATACACATTATATGTAAAATAATATTATTATTATTTTTTTTTTTTTCTTTAACGACACTGACCTACGTACCGACGTGTATAGGACCACCGTGCGTCATCAATGATTTATATAATTTTAAAATACTGCGCGTTATGCGCACGCAATATGTAAACCACGGCATTTTACCGTCGCGATAAAACGCACACAAAATTGTCAAACGAAATATTACGTACGGCCAGGACTGTATACAGAGCGATCGTAAAAAATTGATACTAAAAATATAGATAACAAAAAAAAGTCGTCGCTAACGAAAAACGATTCTGATCTCCGACAAAATGTGCACTTTAAACGGTTATCGCATTGTTCTTCGCGAGCGAATTATACAACTGTATTGTGCACGGGTATACAATTCGAATAATTCGCATTTGGCAACGAATTAAAACCTATGGCTACGCTTTCAATTGAACCATATTTCTCAAAAGACTATAAATTATCACTTTACTGTAATTCTCGTGTTATTATGGTATTAGGACGGCCTGCGCGAGTTCGTAGACTCGAGATTTATAACAAACGCGCCTTTATTAATGTCGAACCGATATATGCTTTCTAGGGCGTAGTATTATTTCGTTTGGTCGGCATTTTAATATGAATAAAAATCCAAATTTTACCATTCGATCCTCAGACGTACGGTACGGGGATCATAAGATCTCCGTTGCGCACATTTTTATACTGTAACACTTCCGTTATACGAAATACTTACGTTACTCTTGCCGCTTTTAAATTCCACCCCTCATCACCGTTTTTGTTGATCATTTAAAGCCATTGGCCACCTAGCCTCAGAAGACGTTCGCGATCACATTGATTAGAAAAATAGAAAAATCGAGATAACTCCCGGTACAAGTTTCCGATCATCCAAAGACCGAGTGTCACCAAGGTCGGAAAATACAAATATATACATCAATACACCCGACATTTATTTTTATTTTTTTTTTTTTTTGAGTCCGTAGCGAACATTTACGTCCAGCCGAGTGTTAAATAACCGTTTCAATTTTTTATTTATATTCGTGTCGTATATCATATTATTAATTTTATTGACCGCCATATTTATCCTTTCGACGTTATAATATCATCATAGTTGATTTTGTAATTTATAATGGTCTATTGGTTTTTATTAATTTATAATATATCGCCTGTTATAGGCTATAGTAATCACAAAACGGTCCATATACGAGTATAACTGTTCTTGATTGACACACGAAGGTTACGTAAAATCATTTTTTTTTTTTTTTTTTTTTTAACTTTCATCGTATTGTGCAGTGTTTGGTTAATTTCATAAAATTACAATAACTTTACTACAACGTTGTACGTAAATAATTTAATAATACGTATTATTCCGACATTGCACAATCGGAGATGTTATAAATTATAGCTCCTAAATGAGGGCGGTCCTTATTTTTTATATTTCATTTTTCTTTATTACCCCCCCCCACCCACCCTAAAAAGGTTCCATTACTCAAAAAAAAGTTCATACAATTTAATCAATTTCAACCCATGAAATCTATTGTGATAGCTCTAAAGTTATAAAAATAGAACATTTTATGAAATCGGTAACTCTTTTAATGTAATCAATGCCAACTCTTGAAAAACAATTTGTAAAAACATCAATTACAAGAAATTATATTTTAAATCATTTTTACTTAAACATTTGTTATATATATATATATATATATCAAATATTTTAATTAAAACGTAAACCGATGTACAATTTTAATAATTTAGATATTTAAGATAACATAAAACACTAACTATTAATTTTAATTATAACACATTATTGGATAGAGACACTAAAATTATTGTATGAATCGTGTTTTTATATATTATTGATATAACTAAATCTATAATGATGTTCCTTTTTTGTAGTCAGGATATTTGTGTCGATAAACACTAACAACTTGAAGTAAATATTGTTTTTGCGATTGGTCTTCCGTTATTAGGTTGTATAGTCTTCTATTAATTTTACCACACTTTCTGCAACTTCGTTAATTACAGGAATGTTTTTCAAATTTATTAGAGCTCGTAGAAAATCACCATTTCTATCCCAATCCAAAGAGTCTACTTTCAAACAATTTACGTTGGACGCTAAATCGTTTAAATTGACTATTAGTATTTACATATAGAGGAAATCATCGATTTATTTTTCTAATAATTCATTTGCATTTTTTGGAGATATTATTAGTACTATGCGTTATTTCAAATGGCTATACATTTTTTTTTTTTTTTTTTAAATCCCCAGACATCGATAATTCAGACATACAAATCCAATTCGGCTGTCGGCCGTTTTTCTATATTGTTTATATTAAAATGTAAAACTTCTAGCGAAAATTCGCCACAATAATACGCAAGCTTTTAATCTCGGACCGTGTTCAGGACCCGGGGGCAATCGCGCGCACGGGAAAAATTACCTAGGGGCTAAACCCTCACTGCTAAAAAATATAGGTTTCAATTGTCCCTCATACGTAAATTCCATGTAGAATATTGAACGAAACTCGAAACATTCAAATAATAATCGTCGACAATGTAAATCTGTAAACAATATAGACAAATGGTTTAAAACAAAACAAAAAAAAAGTTGTGTTATTTATCTAAGAGAATTTGTAATATACAGTGGGACCTCGATTGCTCTATAAGTCGGATTTTCGATAACTCGAAAGAATGCCTTGGCCCCTGCTTTTCGATATATGATTTGTGGGATTCATTTTCACTATAATTCGAATTTCTCGATAAGTCGAAGTCATTAGAGTTGACTTATGGCTTATAACTCGAATTACATATTCGACATATATTACCGAAAATTATTGAACCATCATAATACATACATTGAATGGTTATCTAAACGATAACGTGTGTAAATAACGTCTAATACTCCGTATTCAAAGTCGACGAAATCTAATCTTTATTTTATTTTATCATTACGTTTATCCACTGTAGATTATTCAATTTATAATCGGTCTAAATATTATCCAAGGCAACAATGCTGAAACAGCAATCGAGATGGAAAAACGCACTTTAAGTCTCCAACTGTCGGTGATAAAATCAAAATTGTTGACAAAGTCAAATGAGGATTGAAACGCAAAAAAGACATCGCGAGTGAATTCGATAATCCTGCCGGTACATTGTCGATTATATTAAAGGATAAGAACGAAATTCTTAAGACAGTTGAAGAAGCGTGTATTTATATTTAAATTATCCACTAAAAAAAAAAAAAAAAAAAAAATATCTGAATTAATTTTTAGATTATTAAACGACGGTTAATTTCCGGTAAAAATGATTTTCCATACGTTCAGCTCCCGAGGTTAAAAAATCGTTCTGGAGTCACTGAGACTCTGACCGTATTATATTATGTATAGTAGGGTGGCCTTTGCGTATATGAGAAGTAAAAAAAAGTTCGATATTTTTGATTACTTACTCCCCAGTTTTGTTCATTATCATAAGAAATTAATTTTAGGGAAGTTTGGTAATAATTACATCATTCCTTCAGGTGCCCCTGGGGGGTTGAAAATTGGACGAAGAGGGTAGTTTTTCTATTTATTTAAAAAAAAAAATGTTATTTAAATACTTAAGCAACTTACAAAAATGTCTATTTCAAGTTAATTGTAGAATTTATTATTGCCTATAAAAAGTACCGCGACAGCATAAGCATCGTAAGTCCATTATTTTCCAAACTATTGTATTAATAACGAAATATTTCATTTATTTCTTAAAAATTTAAATTGTGTAGTAACCTACAGACATACATAGTTATTATTATTTCTTCGTGTGTACACGTCAATGCGTCAAGACGACAAACAACACCTGTTGTAAAAAAAAAAAATAAAATTATTAAATATCACAAAATGTACGTCAATGTTAAATAAAAGAAAAACAAAACGGACGGGGTATACCCACTTGGTGTTTAGAATTAAAATAATAAGATAGAATAATTAACGGGGCGTTCATTGTTCCAGAGATATTCTTATAAATACATAATATACTGTTTACGATTGGACATATAATCGAAGAAATTAGAAAAAAAACCCGGAACGATTCCGTCGATCTCTTTAACGACACCCGTGCGCCGCCAGTTTTTCGTTCTTTGAACTCTTATCGGTACCATCAAGGGTTTTTTTTTTCAGGGGAGACTATATAAAATTATTCATAAACAGTAATAACAATACCTAATCGTTTTTAAATACACTATTAGAAACCCAAAAACACACTTGTGCACGAGCTTACATAGATCATACGAATTTGTACGATTTCCGTCAAAATTTTGAACTCCAAACGCAAAAAAATAAAAAAAAAAAACGCTGTTACGGATTTTCGAGCATTTTTGAGAAACCAATACAATTTCATCCGACTTCATCTATTTGATGTTTGAAAAGCAAATGCGAGCAGTGGTTTAGCGCACCCCTAAAACTAAGGTTGTCAAAATATAACGCTTATGTAACCGTATTTTAGAGCCGCTTGTTATTTTTTAATTATCTAAAAAAAAACCAATTACGAAATATAGTGATAAATTCCAAGACGATGAGTGTCTTGTGTTTAGTTGATCACCCTGTATATATAAGAAATACAATATACAATTTGTAATGTATAGGTGACTATAAACACCAAGCCTGGGCATTAAATTTTAATTAAATTAAAATTAAGTTAATTAACGAGTCACTTTTTAGCACGATGAACTTTATGAGTTACTTTTTATGTGTATTTTAAATTGAGTAAAATTTCGGTCCAAGGCAAATTGTTTTATGTTATATTTCTTATTTGATAAACCTACACTTTTAGTAAAATCGCCAGTAATATATTCTGTTTTAAGAAATTCATAATGCGATTATGTGTAATGCTATAAATACAAGACATAGTGGAATTAATTTCTGAAAACGTTAACCTTTTATATACGTAGCTATGGCAGTGGCGCCGGAACGTTAACATTTTCGGAAGAATATATTCTATAAAATGGCTATCTTGAAATTGTTCGATAATAATAAAATTAAAACTTTTTACCAAAACATGAGAATTTAATTAAAACATGAATATCCGTAGTCCTTGTAACCCGTGAGTGGTATAATAAAAACAGAATTCGATTATAATGGAGTTCTCGAAAATAATCGGCATCAAAATACTTGGGTCCACTCAAAGACGTAGCTGACAAAAAAAAAAAAAAATCCTTTTTTTTTTTATAGATATTTCATGCCTATATTTTTTTTTTTTTGTTTATTAACATTTTGCTAAACATTTTCTTTTTGGACAAATTCGCACATGATTTATTTAAGGAATTATTTTATAAATTAAGAAGTCGATTTCCGACTTAACCCCTATCGGTATTGTATAAATCGACTCGTACGATGTAAAATGAAAATCGTTAATCTTCCCGGACCGTCGTTACGCGGTACACACGACATCTTCTAAAAAAAAAAAAAAAAATTTAAAAAAATAAACTACACCGTAATAATATTATTATATAAATATAGTCGTAGGTATATCCATTATACAGGCGTTGTTTGTAAAAAGTAAACGTTCGACGTCTGTATGGTTCGTGTATCGGCTATAACCAATATAAAATATGCGGTTCACCGATATCGGTAAAACGTAAGACGAAATAGTTGTAATAAAAAAAAAAAAAAAAAAAAAAAAAAAAAAAAAAAAATAATAATAATATTAATTTAGAGCTATTTGTATAATATATGTATACATTATATTCGTTGTCTGTACAGACACATTTCGAAATTACAGTCGGCTTTGCATATTGTAATATTATCATCGTATAATAGTAGGGGATTATATATAGGTATGAAAATAAATACGACCTACAAACGTAGTATAAGCGCTCTCGATTATTGTTGCATTTTGTTTCGATTTACTGAATTATTGTCGTCGTAATATATATATATATATATATATATATATATATTAAAAAAAGTAGGATGGACTCCTCATGGATAGGCCACATGCTGTTAGGAAATTGGGAAGACAAGATGTTTAGAGTAATTTAATTTATATCTGTATGCGACGATGAATTATTGAAAACGGAATACGATTCTGAGCGGAGTTTGGTTAAATATAATTCGATCAGCTTTTGAATTGGAAATTTTATAATTACAAAATAAATTACATTTGTTTGTGGGTTTTTTTTTGTTGTTGTCTAAAACTGTTTACCGTTTTTATATAGCCAAGCAAATATTTGATCCGCGTAAACCGGAACATTAAAGGTACGCAATATTTTTTTTATTATTTTTTTCAATGACATATTATAAAGTTCGAGGTTTAAAAATATTTGTAAAACGACTTCAACGGGCACTGTACGAATTCTTCTTTTTTCCGAAACAAAAATAATCATCGAAATCGGATAAATATTTACAGTTAGAGAAGAATTTTGAACAATAGTCGAGTCTCAATGTTTTTTTTTTTTTTTTTAATATTTTAACTCCAAATGTAAACTTTACGACGGAACGACCGATTTTAGAAACTGCGCCGGATTGAGAAGTGCAAATCTGCAACTTTATAAAAAAAATGAAAAAAATCACCGCTTTTCGTCAAAAGTAATAGTTAAATGTACGTGCATACTTTGTATAACATTATATAATTCGATATAGGTTTGTAGTGTTAGAATAATACACCGTAAATATTTTTAACTGATCAGTTTTTACAAAACAAAAACCACATAGGCTACACGCATATTTTGTGATCGTGTTTTTTTCACACCACTCGGCGGTAATGAAACAATACAAATTGTATAGAAAAAAAAAAAGAAAAAAAAACTAAAGAAAGTTTATGTTCACGTATTATTGTGTCGAATTCGTTTTAAAGGTCGTAAAAATATTTAGTTTTAAAATAAAATAAAATATAATACATAATATACGTAGGTACCGCGGGCGTGGAATTTTTTTTAAAACAGATTTTACCAAACGGTATTTTAATTCATGTACAATAAAATATATTGTTTAGCTGTAAAATTTACGAAGCTAAGATAATATTATGAAAAAGAATCAAACACGAATACGAGTTTTTCAGTTTATTTCGCTTGATAATATTCGACCTCCCAATTGTGTTTTCAAACAGGAAACAGAAATGTATTCATACTCTATAATTAACTAAATTACAAAAAAAAAAACAATTAAAAAAATACTTAAAATCACCGACTAGAGAAAATTGGCTACCAAAAACCATCCCTGAAGTTGTTCACAAAGATACAAAAACAAAAACATACCAGAATCTATAATTTATTATCTATTCTATAAGTACTGTTAACAATACCAATTCGAGTAAGTACAATTTTAATTGTTTTCAAACTATTTTTTTATTTTTTGGTCCTTGCTTTTAACATACTACTGTGTTAATAAAATATATTAGATAATTGTCGAAATTTGCAAATGAACAAATAACGTGGAAATTATGTTGTATAACGCCACTTGCAATATTATATTGTACATATACAAACGTACGATAATATTAAATAACAAATCGATCGCAGAACAGAATAGTTTTCTAGTGGTAATAATTAGTCATAAAACGACCTCGGAACGTTTTGGTCGTCTCCTGTAAAATCGTTTTGCCCTTTCGATAACGGTGACCGGCAGTACGATGTAATAGAATAGTTGTCGTAGATTAAAGTATAAAGCTCATTGCCCCCGGCACCCTAATCTCAAAATGTTGTAATTTTCGGTACACGTGCAGTGTTGGGATTTGACAAATAACAGAAAGGTGATTTCTTTTCAAAGAAAAGAAAAACGATTTCACGAGATCTGAAAGAAACTGCCGTCCCTTGCAATTATTGGGCACGACTTTTCCTTAAATTTATTTTGTAACGAATTATTTTCGTTACGGTCGAGGTATCTGTAATATACTCGTTTATCTATCTGTCTATCTGACTATATAATACATTATAGGTGTCTGTGGTGTCTACAAGTAACAGCCGGTTTTTAGGACAGACAGAAAACAGTGTGGTAGGGCTGCGACGGTGTGACCACGGTTACATTAGTCATAAGCGAAACCGTCAGATTAAAAAAAAAAAAAAAAAAAAAAAAAAAAACCAACAGCAAAGAAGGAGACGGCTTGAAATTTGTTTTTGGTTCATTGGGACCGAGGGTTTCAGCGTCCCCACCTCGCCCCAAATGTGCCTACGTCCGAATATCGATGCTGCAGAACAACAACGCCTAAATATCTACCGTTGGTACACGTGAATTATTATTTAGTTTTCGATAAAACTGCTAAAGTAACCGGCGATAACATTTTTTTTTTTTTTTTTATTTATTATAATTATAAAATGTTTCAGCACACCTAGTGCTATTACGACTTTTTTATTTGTTACAAATTTGAACGTTTATAAATTTATTAATAGGTGAGAGTGATATCTAATAATGTGTTACATATATGAATATAATAATAATAACGATGAGGTCTAGTATGTTAATAATGATGTTCATTTTCTGATGATGAGTCTTCTGTGTCTGTTAAAAGAATGGTCCTGGGGAAGTCGAGGCCGCAGACGTCTATTGAGTGTTTTTTTTTCCTATATTGTAATGACGAGCACTGTCCAAGTTTTTTAGTTTGGCGTGGAAAAATTTAAATTGGGTTTTTAATCCATGTATTTATCAGGGGTTTTTCGTGTCGTTATGGATCTGGCGATTTCTCACGAATCACGGTGCTTTGAACGATTAAATTTAATTAACAAATACGTAACGTAGTAATGCACTGGAGGAAATTAATTCGAATATTTTTTTTCTCACCGCCTGGAATAGTATCGGTCTCAAACACTTCGGTACCCGGGACCCGTCGTCAATGGCGCGGCGTCGTGGATTTTTATAGTTTGTAAATCGTAGCGGTCAATAGAAAATCGTTATGAGAAAAAAAAAAAAAAAAAAAATACCTTGTTCTACTCATCGCGAACCAGTCTACATGAATGTAATATATAATAGTAATATACCTGCCTGCAGTAGTACCTATACGTGTTTGACGGCGACACTCTCTCGACCGCGGCAGCTGCTGTGCCACAGCCTTCGTGTGTGTGTGTGTGTTGTACAGGTATTCGTAGGTACCCACGTATAGCCTTCGAAACATAACGCGCGAGAAAGAAATAAAAAAAAAAAAAAAATAAATATATAAATAATAATAAAAAACCGTTCGGCCGGCGCACGATGACGAGAACAATGCGATCGATATTATTATTGCCGGTCATAATATACGAGAAAATAAAAGTAAAAATTTTGCGATTACGATCAATCGTCACGAGAACACACGCCGCACGCCATCGCAACATAAGTACCACTGTTATAGAAAAACACTTAAAAAAAAAAAAAAAAAATACAAAAAAGCCGGACTATGTTTTGCACCGCGGGGTGTTGGGAAGAAAAACAAAAAAAAAATAATCGGTAAACTGTACACGGAGGACATCGTCGTATAGGCGTGTTAAGCGGGCGCAGACTCCGGGGGCGAACGCAGGGAGGATTTCGGGCTTCATCCCCAGAAATATTATAAAAATAAATTACTCTACTTACATACCAAATCCCCTCATCCCTATCAAATTTTAACCTACGTTCGCCCATGGCAGACTCCAATTTCAGGTCGAGTCTGAGATAATTAATGCTTTTGTACACGAATATAAAGCGTGTGCCCTCCCCCCACCCCGTATCCAGGGCCGTCTTTAACGTTTTTGGAGACCCTGGCCAGTGGTATATTTGGGGTCCCTACGACTTGGACAGGGTACTATTTTAGACAAACTGTTTAATATTTCTTGTAGCGTTGTACTTGTTAATTCATTTTCTATTGTTTTAAATTTGGAAAAAGGAGCGTTAGTTAACTGCAGTCGGTTGCCACCGTGCTTAAAAATATTCTCAATGCAATTTCTACATTTGGAAATGTGTCTTCAATTTTGTGTTTTCTTTCGAAAAATGATATATTCCTAGGTTAGGTTAGGTTATATACTATCAGTTTCCTCATTTTCGTTATGAATATTTTTCAAGTATTTGGTTAAATGCAGACTTTCCATTGAAACTCTGCCTCGTTAAAGTCTTCGTAATAGATTTCAGCAAATGCTTTGCAACTTTTTTGTCTCAACGCTGCAGAATTCAGAGTTTTCAAGTGAAAAAATAACATACCAAACCGCTGATTAATGTCAATTGTGATTGAACTCAATCACTGTTTTAGATGTACGCTCAGGGTATCAATTATGGGAAGAAAGGTTTCTAATTTAAATTTCTCTTGTCCAATCAGTTGGACAGACGAACCCGTGCCATCGAAAAAACTCTGGCGTGAGCTTCTAACTCTTGTTCTTTGAGATAGGTCCTTGGAGTCACATTTTTTTTTTCTTTGGAGGACGATTGTAAGTAATCAAATTTATCCCTGAGGTTATTAATAAAATCATTAAGCAAAGTTAATAAATTTGCAATGCATCAATGAATAGAATTGATATCTTCTTACAATTTACTGCCTCCGGTACTATACTTGGCAGTTTTCGCTTGTCCAACGTGTTTTTATCAACGATTTTTTGTAATAATTTTTTTTTTTTTTCCCCCAAGTCCTTTCATGCTTCCTGTATATGCGCGTAACAGTTTTGTTACACGGCGTTAAATAGTACTGTTCCATTTATATTTGATTGACGAGACGGTTTTTTTTTTTTATTATTTCTCTATAGAATTTACCGGTCACTTCCCCGTCACTATATTAATTCCATAAAACGTTTGGACGGCCACAAACCGTACTGTCCACTGTTACACCGCCGGTATCTAATTTCGCAATTAAGTACAAAATAATAGGTACACCGTCAGTTAGTAATTATACAATAATATTGATTACAAAATACAAATATAATAATGAGCAACTAGAGTAAGCAATCAATTAACAAAGGGGTTATATTGTAATAGTATACAAAAAACACAGACTTACCCAAATAGAATATACCTACATTTAACATTTTAATAAATTATGTACTAGATCAATATTAATTTAATTACCCGATACCTATGCGACCAAATTAATTATATTCGTGCAAATATTAGTTGATAGTCCAATGTTCTGTGTTTACATAATCCACCGACGGTGTAATTTTGATATAGTAATTTGATTGGTAATTCAACCAATATAATAGGTATCTATAATAGTTTTAGGATTTCAGGTTGGTCATCGGTTTAATCTCAACGACAATTATAATAACTGAATGTAATCTATTATATTATTTTAGATGAGCATTTACAATATCGAGTAGATTAACTTCAAACCTGTCGTGTGTAAAATCTTTTTGGTAAATTTAAATTCCAAGCAGTCGACAAGAATGTGCGGTCGTGTATGTAGATACAAACCAATGTTGCAGTACCTTCTTTCTATGCAAATCAACAAATAACAAAACAATCGTTATGATCTAAAAAAAAAAAAAAACTGTACTGGTTTCCTAATACAATAAATGATCACACCACATTATACTTTCAAAAACAAAGACTTTTATGAATTTTGTCAATTTAAAATTAAATTAAATTTTGGAGAAAAAAACAACACAATTTTTACATTCTTATACATTGATATTTATTATTTTTATCAATACAAAAACAAATTTATAAGTATATTGTCAAAAACAAATTAATTTTGTATAGTATACATAGATAGATACACAATATAACATTATGTGCGATTATGTCAACGGAGAATTGAAATTTAATTAATATCTAAACTTCATTTATATAAACCAAGGTCATAGTACATACTAATTATTATTGATTATACAAATGCAGCTGTTAATTAACTTGTTTTTTTTTATTCTGGTCTTACACTATATGATTATTGTAGTAGTAATAATTTTAATTTTAATAATTAAAATTCAAAAACTTACAGATTTTTCTGGAGAAATTTAATTAATATCTAAACTTAATTTATATAAACAAAGGTCATACTACATACTAATTATTATTGATTATACAAATGCAGCTGTTAATTATTTTATTTTTTATTGAAGTCTTAACATTATATGATTATAGTAATAGTAATAATTTTAATTTTAATAGTTAAATTTCAAAAACATACACATTTTTCTGGACGGGAATACAGAGTATAGTAAATATAAGTTTAATACATCCAAACAAATGTGTATTTAATAGTTTGATTAAAAATTGAACTCATTAAATCTTATAAATAAGTAGGATATAATGTTATATTTGTATGAATACAAATCAAATGTGTAACGATAAATTAATATTAATTTTAACTAATATTAGTTAAAATTGTTTATAATATAAATGGCAGTAATCAAACAAAATAATGATTTTGTTATGTCCTTAAAATCTATACAATGTTAATTTATACAACTTTTTAAATATTTAATAATAATCATATTATACTTCATACAATATTAATGGAATAAAACATAATTTTTATTCTGAAAACCTTAAGTCTAATATAAATATATAACATAATACTAATCAAAGTATTAATATTTTATTTCATTTTTAACAATTTTCATCAAGTCCTAAGAATAGGACACACACACTAACAACCACCAATGGAAATATTATAGAATAGCACACATTATACAGATCATATTTACATAGATACATTAATCTTCTATAAATAAAACCAAGAACATGTAAACATTTTTTTTTTTTTTATAATTTGAAAATTAGTAAAAAGTGGCCGCATTAGCTGCCATTCACTTACGCTAGAAAACACGTTCGTGGAAGCCTGAGGTAGTAGAGGTAGATGCGCCTTGACTAGCAGTGGCCGAGGCTGGTCGCATGGCAGACGATTGGTGATTATTGAGACGACGCGGAGCCAAGTATTCAAAATTACTCTGGGTTTGTTGAGACAACATCTTAGACAGATCACATGGCATAGGATCTGTCCAGAAAAAGTCATGGTTCAAAGCTGAGTCAGCATCAAATCTTTTGGCTGGATCCAATACAAGTAATTTGTCTAGAAGATCACATCCCATTGGGTCACGTACATAAGGCTTAAGACGTTCTTTTACCTATATTTCAACATTTAATTTAAAATCAAGAAAACAAATTTAATAATTAAAATATAAACCTTTCGCTTTTGTCCTTTGACTAGTTCCAATTGATTGTAAAGGTCCAAAGATTCTACTTTGGGCCACACTTCTGGTAAGATTGATCCACACAGTTGGGATATCAATGTCAACTGTTGTTGTTCTGAATTGCCTTGCATAATTGGACTACGAGTCCACATTTCAGCCATAATGCAGCCAGCACCCCATAAGTCCACAGGTGGTCCATAGTTACGATCACCAAGAAGTAACTCGGGAGGGCGGTACCACAATGTTACTACACGATTAGTGTATCTATACACAATGTATTTATTAATACTTCTGGATGTCATTATTATTATTTACATGAATAATAATTAAGTTTTAAATCCTAACACTATCATTATTTTAATAAGTTTTCTTTATTTATTCAAATTTAATTTATGTGAGTATTAAATGTATTGTTTTTTTTTTTCGATGAAATCGTTATAAAATGGTATAGAAAAATAAAATAATCATATAAGTGTGTATGGTTTTTGTTTTTACAATATTTATTATAGGAAAAAAGTAACCATTAAATTTTACCTATTTGGTTGACCATTTTTTTGTGCACTGAACGCTCGAGCCAAACCAAAATCTGCCAATTTTAAGGTCCCAGTTTTTGTGATTAGCACGTTTGCTGCTTTCATGTCACGATGTAATATCTGATACAAAGATATTAATTATTATTTGATTTTAATTATTTTAGAAATGTATTTATTATTAGCACCTTATTACTGTGTATATAGTAGAGACCATTAAGCATTTGTTGGATTACTTGCTTAATCTCACCAAGACTGAATTTCACTTTAGTGTTAGACAGTAAACCGGCCAGATCATGTTCGCAGAATTCAAACACCAAATAAAACGTTGAACGATAACGGTTGAACTGATTAGCTACAAAAGATTTTCATTGCATTAATATCATAAATAATTAAATAAAACCAAATAATATAATTTTAATCTACCAATATGACTACCTCTGGTTTGACAGATTTCCAATAAATTTACAACATTATCATGTTTTAGTAGTTGTAATATTCTTATTTCTCTCAAAGCAGTTATCGGAAACTGAAATTAAAATATATTAATACAAACATAATCAAAAAGATATTTTTTTTATTAAAATACTAGTATACACCATATACACCAAGAACAAATCTCAGATTAAGAATTTATACTCATATTATTAGTGATTTCAAAACGTGGTATAATTTTTATTCAGTTTTTCGAGTTAATGCTAATAACATTCTTTTGGCCTGGTATATATGGTTGACCATAGTACAAGATTTTTTCATAAATTGTATTTACGGTTGTATAAAAATGAAAATAATACAAATGACGGTGTTTCTCATAAACGTTTGAAGTTCAGATTATGACAAATAATGTTATAATGAATTTTTATCAGCATTTTAAGTTTAACATTTATGATAATATTCATTAATGACAAAAACAATTGTAATTTATTTTATAGTTTTATTTCGATTTATCTTTGTATACAGTATAGAAACTAAATTACTCTTTGTCCTACATTCCTACGTTTCCACTTGCAACAGCGACTTATCTTTGATCAGTGATTGTGACATTTATAATTATAATTTTTAAAATAATTTTGGCAATAAGCAAACCATTAGTTCTGAGTTTTAATAATATCAGTAAACACTAAACAGTAAGTAAACAAGATTGCTTTTGTTCTCTGCGAAAATACGCTTATTATAAATATTTTTTATCAAACGAGAATGATAATTTCATTGTTTATTGAACAAATATAAACAACTATTTTAATTTTATCTAATATTTGGAGTTTGGACTGATGTACAAATCAATGTCTATCCTATACAATTCCAATTGATTACTTGTTTTGAATAATAGGGCATACATATGTTATTGAAATATAATATGAATAAACATCGACTTACTCCTTCTTTTTCATTTTCCATAAGAATTTTTTTCATAGCAACCATTCTTTTTAGATTTTTTTTGTCACGTGCTTTGAACACCTCTCTGAAAAAACAAAGAATTTAAATGCTTTACTAATTTACATTAACCGAGTAAACATTCAATTGAGATATTCAGTAACTTCATTTTTAAACGGAGTTATTCCTTATAACTTAATCCACAATTTATTGTAAATGTATCGAATAATTTCAAATACCGAGTATAGATAAACGATAGGTACACTCCAAATAGGTGTTCAGAATAATCTGATACAAATTTCAATATTTAGGAAAATACTCGAGACACATAGTAAATGATGTTTAGCTCCTAATTCTATTTGAATAGTACTGGCTATTGGACGATTTTAAGTTTGTCAATGTATATATTTTATAGTATAAAACATAAAGGTCTTGCGTTACAATATGTATATTGCTGGAAGTAGTTCAATATGCTACCGACATTATATTATATTATTACCAGGCGATTTACAACACGACCAATATTTTTGTAACAGTCGAATCACAAGTAATGTCCAACATTTGTATTGTTTATCTAAATTTGTATTGTTATTGCTTTTTATTTTTATGACCGTTTATTAAATTAATATCGATGCAGGAGGAACCGCACAATAAAACACCGATTTTTTAATGGCCCGCCACAAACTACTGCCAAATTGTGATTTTCATTTACTATTATACAAGTATATTTGTCTTCTCATTTAACCATAGTGACGGTAATCAATGATTAGAAAAGGAGGTATCTATAAAATATAATATCACGGCGGAAAATTATATTTTACATCGGGACAATGGGATTTCTGAGATATGAGTGCAAGTGAGCCAGAGTAGGTTCGAAAAATGTAAAATGAAAATCGCACGCAAGTGCGATTGGGGTTATTTTGAAGGATTTCCAATTCACGTGGTAGAGGGCCGTTCGAAGTATTAGTTTTTATGGCCATTGAGCCGATTTCGACGATTAACAACGTAACAACATTATATTAGGTAGGCAATGCATTATACCCGAACGTTCCTTGACCGATCTTTGCCAGTTTTTCATACTTTGTCGCAGCCTCGCAAAACGGAAAGTTATACTCTTCCAAGTATTTTTCTCTCTCACGAGCCAAATTCATTTGCAGATTTGGCGACGGCGTTGACGGTGGCGTCATAACGCCGTTCAAATTCGTCATGGCAGCCGTTTTGAAATCGTATCGTATAAACGCGTGGCTCTGAATGAAAACCGTCGCACAAACGAGAGTCTCACGAGCACACGGACGTTTTTGTTAAACGGCACGGCGAAACGTAATATTGTTATAGCTTTGTTTACGTGCGATACACCAGAATTACACACGACGGGCCCGGGCGATAAGTGGCAAATGACACAAAAACACGGTTGCAGATACGTATAATCTAGAACCGTGTCATGGTTAAAACGACGGTGACCAAGTGTGACCAACGTGATTTTGCCGACCCTCCGCGTCTCGGCGTCCGCGAAACACGATCGTTTTTATTACTGTTCGGGCAGATACGTTTTATACCGGGGCCCCGGACAAATTCCAATCGTTTTTGTTCACCCGCTATTGTCGTCCGGCGGGTAGGTAAACGGGCGGGCGACCGCCGTCGTATCCCGGACCTTGCCCAGCCTGTAGACAATGGGTTTGCTGCGACCACCTGTTGTGCCCAAAGTCCGTTGTACCGCGAACAATACGAATACCAAATATTCGTTTGCCTTTTTTTTCAAATTCCAACGTAATAAAAAATATTATCATCAATTTTAGAATATCGTTTACGTTATTCACGAAAAAAACAAAATACGAAATATTCGAAAGTGGTTTTTTAATGACCGCTACCACGAAAAATCCATTAGGATCGTTGCGGTCACCCGCCAGTTGGTGTCGCCGGGGATGACTTTTGTAACCGAGTTTTCACAAAAATCTCAAGGTTAAATATTTCACAATAATAATACATAATTCCATCCGAGCTACAAAATATGTCCCGGGACATACTGTACTGCGTTTTTCCATCACCTTACCTCGTGACCAACGTATAGCGTGTACCGAATCGGAGCGCACCGGGCGGCGCACGAAAATCGGTCGAAACCCGCGCATGACAGAGAGCGCTGCCGTCGTCCGTTCCGGCGGCGGTGCTACTGGTCACCTGTTTATACAGAGTGTTTTGTATTGTCACAACATTTTAACTGTAGTACGGCGGTTAGTTGTTGTTTATTCAATTCCCCGTATTCACGGCGGCCTCGTCGACGGCGACCAAAGACTCCCCGGCCCCCGGGGGTCCGGACGTCGGTCCGCTATTCATTTGGACGCGCCGACGCGGTGCGCTCTTATTTGGTACGGACTGTAAATCCTAATTGCGATCCTATTCCATTAAAGAACGAACCGCTTTCGCGCGCGCACACTGAGCCGCAGATCCACTGTCTGGATAGGGTAGCGGGAGATGCTCATGGTGCAGAGGAAGGTTGCCCTAAGAGTTTCTTCCGCCTACTCAACTGCGTCCACTCAGTTTCCCTTGAATATTTTCCTACGGGCTGCCACTGCCCGTACTCAATAAAGAATTACGTATGCCCGAGTACTTTTTTTCTCCCCCAGTTTTTGGATATCCATCCAAATAGACAACGAACATAAATGTACTGTATTTTAAATAATTTTCAAAAGTATTTGAACTGGAAATCGAACACCCAGATACATAATTGCGTTTATAATTTTTTTGAAATTTGTTTTCCATATTATTTTAATTTGTAAGCCAATTGAATTACATCACGTTGTTAGATAAACGGATTCAAAATTTTAACTTATTCGAACACGACTCTACGTACGAGATAATAAGTATAACATAAGTATTTGAAATGATTTATAAATACTTTTTAAAAGTATCTCGATAAGAGGAAATCCATTGAAATTTCTTTTTTTTTTAGGGGGGAGGGAGCTAAATTTACTAAAAAAAAAAATAAATATATCCTAATAGAAATAATATGATTAAATTAGTCAAAACATAAACCTCATTACATCGCATATTTTATTACATTTAATTAATAATCATACAAAATGTTAACAGCCTGTAGGCTGTAAGTACTCATAAATACACCAATAAAAGAACATTAATATAATATAGGCAAAATAGTTAATTTAAATTATTGTAAATCAATTGTTCTATTTTTTTTTTCTGCAAATGTGTTAACTATTTTTGGTCATTGTCAATAGTTTTTACTATTTCTTTTTCAATATTAAGAATTGAGATTGAATTAAAACGATTTCGAAGCATATATTCAAATTTTTAAAAACTACGCTCACATGTTGATGAGCTAAATTGTAAGTGCGATTGCCACTTGGAACAGTTTGTATAAATTTGGGTAGACTTGTTTCGAGACATAATTTTTTAAATCTTCATGTTTAAAATTCTTTTTTTTTTTTGCAAGAATTTATAATACAATTTTTGCCAATTTTCATTTCTGATTTTAAGTTTGACTTAAGCACTTAATTTAACTTACAGTTTGCCTTCATATTCATATTACGATTTTACATAAAACACGACAAAATTTAGGAGGGGGGCTTTGGGCTGCTTAGTCTCCCCCCATTTCCGTCTACGAGTATCTGTATTCATACACAAATATTTTTCTAGTGAAAGTACTCAAGTACGTATTCTAAATATATTTTTAAATAATATCTGTATTTGTACTTGAAATACTTTTAAAAACCGAGTGTACTAAAACATAATTTTTTTTGTTTTAGTCAACTAAAAATACATTTTTAACTTAAAAAAATAACATCATCATATCGATTTGTAATCGATTCCTAAATCACGATTTGCCGTTATACTTACCTGTTACGCAGTACTGCAGTTGGTCGGTGAAGTTCACGTCGAGTAATATTACGGAATAGCGGACGACAGATGGCGTTGCCGGTTTCATTGGTCTGCAATTGTCTAAAATTAATTTATTTTTCGTAAAAAAACAATACAAAGGTAAAGTAAACCCTTTAAGTAAAACCTTGAGCCGATATTGATGTTAACTGATACGTCAGATGGAAACTCAATCTATTTTTTTTTTATTCACACATTCCAAAGACAACGTATTATTGACGTTTTTTTTCCAAAATTAACGAGTCAAAATCCTCAATACCGGCCCATATACGAAATCGGTTCATGCCGATACTCATCGCTAATTATTTATTCGTGATTCCGAATTATTGTACGCTTTACACGCAATCAAGATTTTCACCAATATAAAAGACTAGTGTAAAGTTTATGTCGTCGAAGTTATAATAACTGGACCAAAACGACTTAATAACAATTATCTATCGAAATTACAACGGGAACAAAAAACAAAAAAAATAAATTGTCTTTATCTATGAAATTTATTGATTTATAAACATGATGTTTAAAAAGAGTAAAAAAAAAACCTATTAAATAACAAGATCTTAGATGACCACGGATAAAATATCCAAATATTATAATTGTAATATTGTTAAGCCGGTAAGTGTTTTATTTAAGTCGAGCGTAGATTTTTATGTAATTGTATATTTTAGATTCTGAGCGGACCGAGGGGTTTTACAATCAACACTTTTTCTACCAGATGCCTTTATCCGATCTATACACTACTGTACGGTTTCCGGTAGCAAATTTTGTCTAGTTAATACTTTAAATAGGTCATTTTTCGATATACTTAATAGTTTTTTTTTTTTTTTTTTTTTTAACGCGGCAGCAAAAATTACAGAAAAAAAATGGCAAAAATATGATGATGATTTCGTCAAAAACGAGTTTTATTATTTCTTTTTTTATTTATGTTGATTTCCGGGTTACCGTGGCGACAATGGAAAAACACGACTAATACTACTTCCCTCAGAATCGGTTTTTGTTTGCAATTTATCTTTGCATACAGGTATAAATTAAATTCCTTTCTAAATTCTATTTTCCCAACTTCCCACTTTCAGTAGTCGGGTGACCATGGTACGAAGTATGTACGCCATTTTTTTCCTTTAATCCATTTGTGGATTTTTATCAGTAAACTTTACGAATCATTTGTTTTCGTCGCATACTCCTTATTTAATGGTTATTATTGAGAAGCGAAAATTAAAAAAAAAAAAAAAATTATTTCATTAACTATATTGACTTGTTAATGTAAATTTCACGGAAAAATGTATGTTTTGTTATTATCAAGTAATACGTAATAACAATATAAGTTTTAGAGTTGCTCGTTTCTTAAATTGTCTAAAAAAGAAAAAAAAAACACAATTAACGTTTAGTCGATCGTCCGGTATTATAGCGTAGTAGAATTATTATTCGTATGCACGAAATGCATAGCAATCGGTTTTTTTTCTTCTGTTATACACCGAACTCGATGACGACAATTTTAAAATGTAAATGTGACTATTTAAATCGGTATATATTACTGGGAGGAAAAATAAAAAAAATACTCCATTCGAAATGTTTAAAATACGAGTATAATGCATTTGAAAATATTTTAATCGAACACGGCCGTTGGCGAAAACGGAATAAATAACCACTTATTTTAAGTAAATATTATTATTCTATTGGCTTACGTACCGTACGATTTAATTTCATTAAACAAATTACGATTTATTAGTAAGAAACGCGGAAAAAAAAAAATACATTATTTGGTCGATTTTTTCGCACGCATTAATTCTAATTTATGAAAAACGTTAATAACAATCGGGTTAATTCATTGGAAATTAAACGATATTATTAATGCGACGTCCTGTACGTATAATGGGGGTAAAATTGAAACACCGCCGAAACGTAATTACCGTACTTATTAACGAAAAATCGAATTTTAAAATATTACGCACGGCGCGATTTAATGGGATCGCCCCCCCCTCCGAGAGGGAAATGAATTTATTATCATTTTTTTAAATTTTTTTTTTTTAACCCTAAAATGTCGATGTACGATCGTTATTTTATTAGGTACACCGCTTGAGCAATGTTATTACTGTAATTTATTTTCGTCTACTTTACCCGTTTATTTGGTTTTGATTTATTCGACGAGTACGTCGATAATATAAAATATGTAATCTTTTTATACTATCCAGAATAAAAACAGAAAAAACAGAAAATGCTTGTTTCGCTTCCGCTCACATTTCCTCCGTTATCTCGCATCACCGCTGAAACAAATCCCCGGACCGGTGTCTCCGTATGTCGTTAAATTTATAGGATCGCGGAGTGGGGAAAAAAAAAAAAAAAAAAAAATGAACAATATATTTATTCGGGAATCGGACGGTAATCGTTTCGTGTTAAACCGTGAGGTTTTTTTTTTCTTTTTTATTATAATTTTCTAGCGGGCGTTGTTGTTCAGTAATGTTTTTTTAAAACTATAGTCCTTAAATGTTCACCTAGTACACTTACGGCATGTACGTGTATATATTTTTATATAATCAATTGCATTGTCGATAATTATTACAAGACGAGGATAATAAATATGTATGATCGGGTAAACAATTTAAATCGTTTTCGATCGCAACAAGAAAAAACGACTAATATTGCCCTAACCGTTTTTATATTATACGTAACTTAAATGATTTAAACCGGGCATGTATTTTTTTTTTTTAGCATAGTCAGACTTATTTTCTCTTGATTGTATAAACGCAATTGTTCGGTAAACGCCAAAGCATTTACAAATATTTTGCCGGCTGCCCCGGAATAAGGCACCCGTCACACCGCTGGTGCAGTTTGTGAGTTGTAGACCAACACGTTATATTCTCTAAATACGTACATCGACATTTCAAATAATTACTTTCGCGAGTATAATTATTAAACAGTCGGCTACGGCGTAATAAAATGAAATAAAAACAGTATTGCATTTGAATACGCAATATCATTGCAGTAGCGGATTTCAGGAAATATATTAATTTATTATTAATGTTCTGCAGGTCTCTTGAATCGTTTCCGTTCGGTGTAGGCGCGCGTCCATCAGTACTTACCATCGTATGTGTTATTGTTATTATACAATGGGAAATAAACCACCTTTCGTGAATTCCCAAAGTCAAAGACATTTTCAATTACTCAGTCGTACTCAGTAAAATGCGACGGTATGGAGTAATGAGGTTACAAGTGCGAAACGCTAAAATTTAACGCGAGCAAATAATAATTACTATGATTTATACGCCTACTGCGTTATGGGTTTAAGTACGATATGAGTTATTAGGATCTCTCATGAACACACTTTACTAATTTGAAGTGGTAGAATAACGCGCAGAGAAGCACCATAAACGTTTCGTATTTTCCCTATATACTCACTGTGATAAATTTCGAAAATTTCGCAATCGGTTGACCTATATTTTATATATATATATATATATATATTATATATAGACAGTTTAAATATTGTATTAATTATTATAATTTAAACTATAGTAGGTCGATAGTATTATAAATTATCGATACACGCCATATAAAATGAAAATTAAACGTTATGCATAAAATATTTTCCATCACAGAAATAGAACGATAAAAAATTAATATGGTAATGTAACCTTTATAACGTTGTGACCAGGGTCTGCTCGATTAAAATAAATTACGGACAGAATAATAATATTATTATTGTGGAGACTGTGATGGTGTGTTGGGGGGGGGGAGATCGTTTCGCTTTGCTCAGTTTGGCAAACAATATCGTAAATTAATCACAATATTAATTATTTTTGTGCCGGCGTGACGCGTTTGTATCAAACGAAGAAAATGCACATTTTTACACGCTTGCGTGCTTACAACATTTTTTATGCAAGACGAGTATTTGTACCTTACCTCGGTGTATTTTATCGTTCTAAAAATATTAATAAGTAACAATATAGTATAAGTGACCCAGTCCCTTCCGAATTTTTCCCTGGCTTTTCTAGTGGAAAAGTTGTTCACAGACAAAAAAAAAAAAAAAAAAAAACCAAGCAATATCAGTAATGATAATTCATTAGAAAATGTGGAATGTCTCGTGGGATCTGGGTACTCGGGTCTCGGGAACGCGTAGGTTTATACGCTCAATGAGCCCGAACGAATCAATCAGTAGCGTGCAGTAGACGTAGCAAAACGTTTATGAAATAAGTATTGATTTTTTTTTTTTCACCATGTAAGAAGTAGTACAAATATTATTCTCAGTTTATACCAAATAAATAAATACAAATGCGATACTGCCTGCGGTATAAAAGTCGAAATATATTAGACAGATTTCTCTAAAAGTTTTTCGAAAGGAATTCCCACAATGTTTAACTTTTAACTCGTCGCCATTGTTATTTACACGTATTCCAATATAGTCAATGTTCGGTATAACTAGTAAATTTATTTAAAACTAGCTGTCCCGCACGGCTGGCCTCGCCCATCTTTTTTATATTTTCTTCTCGCTAATTTTATATACATATATGTATATAAAAATGGATGTCTGTCTGTCTGTATAAGATTAATAGACTCAACAAAATACTGGACCGAATTTTATGCGGTTTTTCTTTTGCAAAATGTTCCACGTTGTCCGGAGAAGCTTTTGAAATCTACCCCATGTTGAATACCATGTTCTAAAACCATCGTTTCGACAATGTAGAACAATATCACGGTCTTGTACATTATCGCCCACGACGACATCACGCCCTTCAGGTGTCTTATCGGCTCTGGTTACAATTTTGTGATTATCAGATGCCATGTGGTCCAAGGCGGTTTTGATTAATGCAACCAATTCATTGTGTTGATGGAAAAAAGTATGCAGTTGTTCCACAATTGGTCACTTAACACCGAACTGTTGTGTGCACAACGCTGATTGACTTGTCGTGCTGTATCGCCCATAAAATAAATCTGCAGACCTGTTCGATGGTATATTTGACATTGAATCTGTAATTTCACGTTTCGACTTAATGATTACACAGTTGGTCAATATGTTTCGTTAGTTGTGGATGCGATATGGAACAGTTTTTCTCAGCGACACCTGTCTGTGTCCGATCACACAATGTTAGTAGAAATGGCTACCGGATTCCAGGAGCGGTGGAATTTCCCTCATGTCGTTGGATGTCTTGATGGCAAGCACATCCGAATTCTATGCCCGGAAAAAAGCGGAACTATGTTTTATAACTACAAAAACTTTTTTTCAATAGTACTACAAGCTGTTGCGGATCATCGATGTCGATTTGTTTTTGTGGATGTAGGAGGGTATGGGAAACAGAGTGACGGAGGAACTTTTTCCGCTTCCTCATTATCTACATTTTTGAAGAACTGCCATACTGACTTACCACCATCATCACATATCGGAGGAATTGTTACAGATATGCCATTTGTAATGCTTGCAGACGATGCTTACCCATTAAAAACATATTTAATGAAACCGTACTCTAGACGCAATCTATCACACGAAGAGAAAGTATTTAACTATAGGCTATCGAGGGCTAGGAGATGTGTGGAGTGTGCTTTCGGCATTATGACAGCCAAGTGGCGCTTGCTCGGAAAATGTATAGAAACTAATGTTGGCAAAGCAGAGAAAATTGTGAAATGTAACTGCTTACTCCATAATATAATTATTGACCGTGATGGCAGTGAGTTCAGTTCCGCGACGTTACAATAATCTATGAATGAATCTGCCCTCCAAGGAAATAGGTCTTCAAGAACGTTTAATAGAGCAAATAGATATATTACAGTTAATTGTCTATTATGTGTTAAATGATTGAACGGTGTAAACGATTAATGTTTTTTAATTACCTTGAAATTGAGTATCCCTAATTATCCCATTCGTTGCACCAAATGATGTTATTTGTAAGCAATTGTTGTATTGCTGGGTATGCGTTAAAAAAATGTATGAAACGTGTTCCTGCTCCTAAGAACCAATGAACCCTGTTCATTCTAACCAGTGGCTCTGGTGTGGCGGGACCATTGGCGTTTATTTGGCCTTGCCACTGGCGATCCAGGTGATTCATTATTAGATTCAAGTGCTTTTTAATGCGGACACACAGTGTTCATCGATCCAATGACAACGGATTTATGTGCACTGTAATCGATTGCCACGTTGTAATGAAATGCAGCTCGATGCGTATTGAACGCAACACGTGGTTCTCGTTTAATTTCATTTTGCTCTCTGCCGTCGCTCTGGAATTCGATTAGCTTGTTAATTTGGCTTAGATGAAGCATGACGCGTTCTGCGACCCAAATTGGTCCGTCTTATTGGCAACTTGCCGCATTGTACGAAGATTGCCACACAGAAGCATTTACACAACAGTCACTTGTATACATAAATTCGAAGATACGTCGATGGCGTTTTCACTCATTACCATAGATACCCGCACAGCGTAGGGATTGCACTACAATAATTAATAACAGTTTTTTTTTTTCATTTGTGTTACCAAGGTAACCCCTAAAAACCCTAAAAAAAAAAACCCGAATTTTACGGGAATGGTAATCAATAGGGTGTGGATTTCAATGTTAACTATAAACTGGTAAAAATCGGTCCAGCCGTTTTCAAGTTATGGCGTCAGCAACAAAATATCGCTTCAGTTTTATACATTTACTAGCTGTCCCGCACGGTGTTGATTGTGAAAAATTTGAAATTACCCGTGGATTTAACCCTCTACCCCTCGCCCAATTTAATCGGTCCTATCGCGGTTTTTACGCTGTTCGATTTTCTTCACGGCATTTTACTAAAAATGAAAATTAATACGCAAAACGATCGTTTATCGTCTGCCATTCTTAGGCTGTTAGGCATCTACATCATACGATATACACCACTGAAATTTCAAGTCTCTAGGTCCAGCGGATTGGTCTGGGCGTTGATTAGTGAACGAGTGAGTGGGTGGTATTTGGCTTTTAAATCTATAGAATAACGAAAAAAAAAATAAAAATATATGTTTTTTGGTAACTAAGCAACGATAGTTTCCCTAGTAACGTATTAATTATCGATTTGTGTATATATACACAACCCTTTTCCTATAAAAAAATCTTTAAATTTGCAATTAAATTAAATTCACGGTTACTTATCGAAATAAAAACTATCCTATATTTTAAGTTGGAACAAATCACACACATGAGCATAATCTTATCAAAATCGGTTGTGTAGTTTTAGAGTGAATTGCACGTTTAATTTTTACATATATTTATTATGTATATAGATAGCAGTATAAGGTCGTAGAATATTTTCCAAGGTCCTCGATAACATTTCGTAACCGTTGTGAAGTTATTTCGCGTTTCCGTAATCGCGTCGCTCGAAGTAAAACGATGATAAAAAAACCCCTATAAAAATGCGATATTTGAACTTTCCCATTGTAATAAAATTAATAAAAACGTAAAATGTACATTCGGTAAACGAATCGAATAAATGATTAACGAGTAAAGACGGCGCTAGGCGGCTATTGTATATGAGCCTGTTAAATTATAAATAAATATACTTTACCTTTTTAAATAATTTATAAAGAATAAATGTTTTTTCGCCATGTACAAAGACCTATTCCGAGAGAATACTTAAGTTTCCGACTGACAAACCGTCACCGTTGCAGTTTCGATTTTAATATTATTCTGCTAAACTTAAGGGGATTTGGACCGGGACGATGTCAAGAGTTTCATTATCGGTTAAGAGGACGCAATCCGTGTTCGCCGTCTCAGTCCATCTAACGGGTAACTTATCGAAAACATGCTTACGCAGACTCAACCGAACTCGTTTGATTTCGGTTTTTGAATAAAATCTAACCCCTATTATAAAATAAAAAGAAGCCAATATTCCAGAGGGCAAGACGATGCGTTAATTTTTGTTTAAATTTATTATTTGTTGAAATGTTACAGTCGTTCGGAAACGTAGAAATAGACGTTATTTCTAAACGATGTATAATATTGAACGTCACCTATACAAATAATGGAAAAATCGTGTCGGAATATGTTTGTTTTTTTTTTAGATTTTATAATCGGCAAAACACGAATTAAGCGAATTCTACGCTGAGATTTTCGCACCCGGTACAAATTAAATTTCCTGCCCCTCCAATGGCGAATTTCTGGAAGATTGATGAGGAATTCGCTCCCCCACCATGTGTCATGACCGTAATTATTTACTTAAAACAAAAATATATTCTAGAGGGCGGGAGAAAAATATGTCTTAAGTAATAGTTATAGTGATAATTTATGACTTTTAAGTGTAGTTGTGCAACACAAAGTTAACAGTAGTGACTATCTTTTTGGATATTGGAAGTAAATTACTTTGAAAAATTTTTATAATTACAAAGAACGGTTATTTTGACACTTGCCTAAAAAAACCAAAGTTAATTTTGTTTATAATTAATTACTAAATTTATAACTTTAATCTTAGCTAGCGTGCTCGTCTCTTTTAACCGAATAATAAAACTACACTTCAGAAACATTGATTAACAAGGTGTTAGGTTTTTTTTTTTTTTTTTATCACGTTCCACCGATTTTCTCAGATGGATTTTAGTAAATTTGATTTTTTTTTTTTTTTTGTCAATCATTATGGAATTGTTTAGGTTTTATATTATCATCTCCGAATATTTTCCCCTATTTTGTATACCTTAAACTAGTACTTGATTTTGATTTTCAAATATTCCCGTCTTTTATGCACACGAATTCGAAATAATAATATTTTCCGAAACATTTTAATACGCATAGCACTATTTATATAGGATATACCGCTTATGAGTATGTATTTTCGTTTTTCGGACTTTTTTGCCCTCGGTTCTTCCTACTTATTAAAACTGCAAGGAATATCAAAAAAATTACAATACACCAACTAGACAAGATTTCCTACCAGAATACATCCCTGAAGTTGATGATCGGAGTAATATTTCCAGTGGAAAAGTTGTTCACAGGACAGAAAATAAAATTAAAAAAAACCACACACATTGATTTTATGTATTTTATCACGAACCGGCGATTATTATTTATTTTTCTCAAAGAATCGTCCGATGAATCTTATTTACTATTATATTTTCAAAATTTCACTCTTATCGCGTATACCGTTAAAACGCAATATAACAATTTTCAACTTTCGAAAAGCAGTTAGAACAGTCGCTAATATATATTTAAGGCCGAGGCCGAGGAGGAGGAGGAGGAGGATGAGGAGGATGAGGGCAGGCTAATAAATGCCACATCAACGTTTTTCTAAACAAAAATATTAACATTTCGAATCGGCCTGTATCGCCCTCTCGACAACGTCTGCATATTTATGTCAGCGTTTCGCTTTTGTAAGAAGATTACGACGTAATATAATGTCAGCACGTGAATAGAACCGTGATTTCTTTATTTATTTTTGCGTTTCTATTAACCCGGAGGTGTGACAGCGCGTCCACCCCGAGAACATCCCCAGAGCCCACGATATATTGTATTATACGAGTATTATGCCCGTCGCGCGCGACGTGATTTTAATAATCGAATAAGTTTTTAAAACCCCGCGACCATGGCAACCGAATTAATGTGAAAATAATCAATATTATGTAACAACCGAGTATCCGATGACGGGAGCGCGGTGAATGAAATTTGCAATTTTCGTAATTGTATATGATCAGAGAGAGATCCTGTCTTGTAAAAGCCTCGTCGTACGGGTCTGCTTGCGCAGAAAAAGTGTGTAGTACAGGAAATGACGAACAACCGGCCCCGTCTTAAAGAATTCAAACGGGACGCGTTGGCAGCCGTGGCGCGGCGGCACCACTTAACTGTATACGTTCGTAGGCGATCGCGAGGCAATATAAAGGCTGCAGTCGGTTACGCGGGACGTGCAGATGGCACGGCGGTAACCGCGGGCCACGAGAAATTTATAGTGTTTCTGTATTGTAACAATATAATATAGGAGATGCCGTTATGAGCGAACGGTGCCGGGCCCCGGAGTTTGGCAGCCGAAAAAAAAAAAAAAAAAAAAAAAAAAAAAACAGTAACAATAATATAAATGAACAAACGTCTAGAAAAAATGCGACGCCCTCCCGTACGGATATGCACACCGTTTACCCTATTATAGTATTACATTTCGCGCCGAATAGTCTTCGGTGTAATTTATCGTATTCCAACGAATATAATTTACATAATATTATTAAAAACCCGCTGTGTGGTGTAACGTGGGTTTTTTGTTTTTCGGTTAGTAAAAAACGATGCTTTGATTTTTTTTTTTATTAATATGCGTCTCTTTTTATGAGACGCGGATTTTCCGTACTGCGTGGCGGTGTACTTTGTTTGAAAGATTTCTTTTTTTTTTTTTTTTTACAATTCTCAACTATTAGATCCTTTTTGTTTCGTTAGTAAGTCCAAACCGTTCGCGTCGTACATTAAATGATGCGATTTTTTTCGCTCGACGGTACTCCCCCTCCCCCCCCCGTTTGGTTTATAACGGTTTTAATTTTATCGATTTCCCGATTACCTCGGCGAAAAAACACCGTTTGTATTATAATATAACCATTCCGGTTTACCGAAAAGATCCGTTCAGAATAGTTTTTTTCTTTTATGATCGCAACGATTTTTATAGGTTAATACCGAAGTATACGTATAGACGACACTGGTCTACTCGATATTTTATTCGCAACTTCCCGCTTACAACGGTGGCCAACCCACCGCGCGAATTGCGTCCGGTCTATATACGATATAAAATAGCCAACCGCCAGCAATAAATTACACGATATTAAATTAGGTCCGGGAAAATAGTATAACCACACGAGTATTAATACTGTTCGAAAAATGGCGGACAATAGCGTTTTCCGCACGGAAAGCGCAGAGTTCGGCGAAGACCAAATTTAATTATTGACACGTTATTATTATACGTATTTCAGCTAGGAAAAGTTCGAAAATAAAAAAAATTGATATTTTTGTATCCGGTATTAAATTTCACACTGACGGGTTGTAGAATGGAAAACGATTATTCTCAGATTATTTATTCGTGATTATTGTCCATGTACTTATACCCAACCTCACAGTTGAAAATTCTCTGGCACGCCCCCATCCCCCCCCCCCGAGGACACCGGCGGCATTTGCTGTCTCTCTGTCTGTTCAACGGGCGTCTTAGAGAAAATATGCTCGCATGATTTTGGTTTTAGGGTAAAAGCACATAAGTTATAAAATCAAGAAATGTCGGAGATTCGGAGTGCGGAATTGCGTTTTCCGCATTATTCCGAATTAAAAAAAAAAAAAACAGTTCAATACATCATCTAGAAACAACGACTAAAACCTAATTATTTTTCTTTTGAAAAACCGTCTCGCTCTCCGAATTATTTTCCACTTTTAATTTTATAAAAGGCGTTTGTCAGTTTTTTTTTTTTTTTTTTAAATTTAAGAAAAACTGTTTGGAGTCTAGACATCTGTTTCAAATAGAGTACGACCGGGCGAATAATATCCGTGTAGGCGCGGCGTGAAAAATTCGGTGCATTTTCGGACCGTAAAAGTGTATTTCGAGAGAGAGAATAAAACACATATTAGTGTGACGCTAAACTTGGAATCTAAAATACAATATGTGTCGTATTACACGTACGTGAAATTCTTATATATCGTATAAACGAGTCCGAGACGAAAGTGTAATGAGTAGTTTATCATTTTGGAATAAAGCACGAAAATACGGAACATTGGATATTTGTGACGCGTAAATAATATTGTAATAAATTTGTACGCATAAATATTATAAATATTTATATTAAAAAAAAATAAAAAAACGATGATTTCGAGTAAAACCACGAGATGTGATGGATTCGACAAAAAATATATATTTTCCCCGGGTATAATTTATTATACTATATATAATACATAATAAATGAGATTTTACTGGACGATTTCTATGGGATACATCATCATTGTGTTTGATAATTTCTGCTGAAAAACCTTTGATTGATGACAAATATAGATGTGAATATATGGTGGAAAAAAATAAAAATAAAAATATGATTGAACGAAAAACCATTAAACTTAACGATCTCGAATTAATCTATATGCACAGCGTTCGAACGCGTGGTTAGGCGTTTTGTGTACATGTTTTCATTAATATTAAAAAAAAAAAAAAAAAAAAAACCTCACTAAACAAATACTGCTGTGTGGGTATCCACTTAAATATCAGTGGATATTTAAGTGGATCTGATGGGTAGTCGGAAAGGTTGGATATAATATGGGGACGGGGGGGGGGTCATTTAGTTTAAATCCTTAATGTTAAATTGATATAGATAAAATTGTCGAGTGGTATTTTGTTCTATGTGAATACAATTTTCGTTATTTATTTTAATCGATCCTTTAAGTTCAAACTCGTGTTAAAATTCGTGAAAAACACGAAGAGTGGTAATTTATTTTGCATATTTTACATACTAATAAAATGTTCAATTTAATAAATTTATGAAATCGTGTTTAACCGAGTACCCATAGTACCTACACCTTTCCAACGCATTTTATAATATAAATTGTTAAAATAAAAATAGCAACTAATTGTCATTTGTAATCACTTTGTTAGTTAGGTTGTTTTTTTTATAATTTGGGTTAAATTTCTACCGATAAAAAGTAATTTACTTTCAACGTATATAATATTAAAACGAAAACTTTTGTTAGGAAATAAAGTATATAGAACTATAAAATGTCTAGATCAGAGATTACGTTCAGGCGTAATAGAAGAAGAGACGAGGTTTAAGAAAAATACTTTTTCAATTTCAATGTCGTAAATACCACTGTAAATTTTGAAAATATATAATATAATACACAATTTATAATAATCCTTTATAAGGAGTTAATACTATATTGTATTGGTTCATTGTTAAAGAACAAACTTTAAGCTCTTGAACTACATTTCAGTTATAGAATTACGTTATGGTTTTTTTTTCCTCGAGATAAAAAACTGTTATCGTACAAATTGTAAAATTTAATTCAATAATATAATATCTTCTTTTCTGTCAGCGGTCCATTCGGGACGTCAGCGTTGTAATCGCAAGCGCTCTCCGTGGCCGTTTTGCGAATTCCGTTTATATAAAAAAAAAAAAGCGTCCACAATTTTCTTTTCATGACACGTTTGTAATGAATTTTATTCATTGCGGCAATGCATATTATACCCGTTTAATACACGAAACCATCAACATAATATTATTTTAAGCACACTATTTATATAAACGACGACGGTCTACAGTCTAGAATAGTGAGAAGGAAAATACAATATAAATGTTAAATAATCTATAGGCATCTACGCCCATGACTATAGTATAATAGTGTCTTTGATTTTCTAGATAACAACTTGGATCTTAAAAGTTTAATGGTACTGCAATTCGTTTATTAATTAATAATAATAATATCGTACACCTTTATTGAATTTATAATATAATATGTAAAGTGCGTAATAAATAAACCGTATGTGTGATAGAGTAAAATGATAAAACAATTTATATATTGCAAAAATACTCTGTAAAAAATGTTCGCGCAAGTTCCGAGGATACAGTGATGGAAAGCAGCCAACAGCGTCTGACTATTAGGTATATTAAATTCTTCGACTAAAGTTTGTTTTCGTTTACAATAAAACCTAACCACACTTGTCAACGAAATTTCATTAAATCCTCTCGGGTCCCAGGGACCGCGAGATGAAAAATCGCACCTGTTATTGTTACACGCGGGTAAAATACACTTTGGAGATAATTTAAGTCGGCACACAAGCTGGATTGACGCTCGGTTAACATAATACATTTTTAACTCGAGCTTTAACGGGACATTGGGTTTGGATACTCGAAAAATAATCCAATAAAATGTTTCATATATATATATATATATATATATATAAAACGAAATTGGTTAACACTCGGAATATTGTTCGTTGCGTTTGTTACTGATTCGAGTATTCGATATACAGCGGCCATTGTGGTAATTGCGTTTCGACGAGGTTATTCTCAAAAATTAAAACGTCAATTCTTCATTTATTCGTAATCAAAATCTACAGGGGAAAATAATCGGTTTCGAAATTTAAAAGTGCACTCGTCGTGGCTAGCGGGTTTGGTAATAATTTGCATACGTATATGGTTTTGTAATAAGCCAAGATACCGCAGCTGTTTACAACATCATAATAATTAGTCAATAATTATTCGTATGGGAATACATAAGGGCACGGTTCTCGCCTCAGGGATGGTAGGATTACACTTTTTATGAAATTATAAATGTAAATGACCCGTATTATCGGGTACCTTCTACGTGTTATTATATAATAACCTATTGACTGTTATACAATATTAATAGTTTAGCTTATAATTACACGCACGAAAATACGATGCGAGAGGCGATATGAATGGATTATTATTATTGCGTTCGAATTTTAAAATAAAAAAAAAAATGTTATTTGAATGACACAATCGTAAAGATACGGTATGTTAGTATACCCGTCTAGTTATTATTTACAGCAGTACGTTGTACGTTTTTATTTTATTATTATTTTTTTTTGAAGTTGAAACAATTGATTTAGTAGTTCAACTTTATTAGGCGGGTGTGAATTATTATGAAGCAAATTGTACTCGGTTTGTATGGCACGTCTAGGACCTTACTGATCGATCAATTTTGACGTATTCAAATAAAATTACTGTAAATGTGTTTAGAAATAGATTAAAAACAATATATATATATATAAAACTAAGCAAATTACAGTTTACTATAACAGTCGGTTACAAAAAAAACGAAATTTAAAATAAAATATTACACCGGACAGCGGTGCATCACGGATACGAATAGTGGATTAGGTAATCGATGAACTTGTTAAGTCCCCGAAGACGACTGGGTATTTATTTTAATATTAAATTCTCTCTGGACCAATAATTTGTATCCAGACGTTTATATATTGTTGGCGTACAAATCTTAACTGTACATTTGTTAGGTCACACGAACCCGCCTCGGGGTTCGTGCGGTAGTGTTGAAGTTATGTCCAGATCCCATCCAAACAAAGGACAGCGTCACGTCGGTACGTAATTGACTTTAGGGTCCGTAAAAACGTCTTTTTTACGTTTTTGAAAAAAAAAAAAAAAAATGAATTTAAATTATAATTAAAACCAATAATTGACGGATCAATAACGTCGTTTATTACAGCTAAAATATTTGTGTAAGTAGGTACAAATCGCCTGAGCTTACATAATTTACATACATTTTCTACATAAAATGCGTAGTTATTTGATATATTTTTCGTTTATATTCGATATTGTTGTACTCCTCAGGAATGTATGGTTCGATAAAACCGTTACCATTTTCGGCGTTGTTATTATGGTGTTTTTATTGTTATATTTTGTTTTTTTTTTACACAATCTTTTACCTTACGATTTTTAAAATATAGGCAAGTTAATAACGTTATTATTATTATTTTTTTTGTACCTAATGGACACTTAAAAACATTTAAAAATCAATTTTGATAATAATGTTAGCTCTCATAAAAATAAATAGGTTATAGTATATTATATAAATGTAACTTGAGGTAGGCATTAAGTTTTTCCTATCTTAAAAAAGTTATTTTATCAGGTTATTTTTATACTTATACTTTTGACTTGATTCATTATACTCCGGCCAACCGTGTACCAGCTGCGCGTACACATCATAAGATAAACTTTATAGAAAAATGAAAACTATAATAATTTACACGAGTACAATCACTTTAAACCGCCACAGAACATAAAGTTTTAGACTTTTAGCTTATTGCCATTTTTCAATAAAAACAGATTGTTATCAAAACTTAAAAACCGTATCATACAACATTATTATGTGAGGCCAGTGGCGTGTATAGGATTTTTTTCTTGAGGGGGGGATATGTATTTATTTGGGCATCACTAACCCGAAGAGGGCTTTCCTCCCTCCTGCTAAAATGTTCTTAAATTTGTGTAACCAGCTGTTAACACCGTTAACACCTAATGCGTTGCCTGCAGATTAGTTTCCCAATTCGAATTGAATCCTGTAAGCGTTACTACTTAAACCATGAATATAATATTTTTCCTCGAGACGCAAAATAGTAAAAAAAAAAAAAAATAATAAAATAAGAAAAAAGGCCATAATGGTAAATCATACGTCACGGTGTGGGACTGCGTGAAAAAATTGGTCGACCGAAAAATATCGGTTTGAAAACGTGGGAAATGGATTTACATAATTTTGCTTGATTATTTGCCGAATAATATTGATCAAGTTTAGATCATAACGTTGCATATTACCGTACCTATACATACATAATATAAAACGACCCCGTTCATATAACGGGCGATTAATTGGGATTTTGATAATGGAATATGTACGATTGTACATCTATTCCTATACGCAAATAATTGGATGCTCGGAAATCGCGGGAGTCGATAGAAGTGCGTTTATTTATCCAAATTATATTAATAATTGTTCGTCATAAATTTCAATTAGAATTCCTCGGGACGGCTCGTGATAATTGGTAACGTGATTTACGTTATTCAGTGCGCTTTTTGTTACGCGCTTGATTTTTATTCAAACACTGCGTTTGAATGTTTTGCAGTGATAGTTACAAGAGAGTATATATCGAACAAACCGTTTTTCGTATAACACAAAGCGATGTCGACGCGACATTATTTCCGTTTGAACTAAAATGTTTTTTTTTTTTTTTTATGTATTTATATATATATAGTGTGTTTTACACGAAAAGTAGCTTGACATATTTCGGGTGGATGGATTTAAATTGAAATTGAAGGATTTTTTTTTTTTTTTTTTAGGGAAATTGGGAGACCAAACGAAAACACGTATTTTCAACAACTTAACCCCCGCGGTGCAAGGAATTTACATTTTTTTGAACGAAAACACATAATTCAATACTACATTCGAATAGTTGCCCGAGTTAAGCCGTCCAGAGTATATTAAAAACTATGATTTTTCTCGATTTTTTGAAAAATTTCTTACTTTTTCCGTATGTGTGATTTATCATCCTTACTCGTAATTTTTTTTCTCCATAAAATCGTTTCACGTTTAAATTCACGCGTTTTATATATATTTTTTTTAAATTTATTTTAAATGGCTCGGTTACACCTATGGCAGCAGTTTTCGAGGGGAAAATTCTATTAATCAAAGTTGCTTGAAAACTGTCGTTAAACTAGGTGTTTTCGTTTAAGAAAATGTAAGTTTTATTGCGCACGTATCGCTTGGGTTTTTTTATATAAATTTTATAAAATGTTGTAAATAGGCTTAAAATGTGTATTTTGGAACAACCCCCCCCCCTACTGGATTTTTCAAAATGAAATATTTCGTGTTACCATATTTGAGCGAATACAATACTACTACTGCATATATAATATAAGCGATACTAATAAAATGCTCAAAAAATACTGACCATGACTATTAAAAACAATTAACGTCAACTCGTGTAATAAAATAAGTACGTACAGTTTTTTTACTTGTATAGTATTGACAGCCGACAAATGAATCGCGGAATCGAATACAATATTATCGTTCATCGAATCCACAAACGTAAATCGTTTTCAATACAATTCAATACAAAGCAGTATTTTTTTTATTAACCACTTTCATTTATTAAATTCGATACCAATATATATTAGAATTGACAATCGCAGGAAGAGAGGTTAAATTAATTTTGTCCGTTTACAGTACATGTGTTTTACAACGATAATTCATTATTGACAATCGAGTGTTAAAGTTATCGGACACTTAACAACCCAATTCCTTAACAGTTCATCTGGCGGATAATCGACGAGAAAAGTTTATTTTTTAATAAATTATTTTCAACGGGTTAGTTTTTCGTGTACATTTCCTACAATAATATAACGCTCGTTGATTGATTTTTCATTCGAGCATAATAAAATAATTTCGACAGAGATAATAATAATAATTATTGTATAGATGCATAGACCACTGCAAGACATAGCTGCAAAAAACAACATTTTTAAATTCCGGTTTTACTACGACGTGTACAAACATCACGAAAATACACGGACATAATTGTAATTTGTTTCGCAGTTACAAATGTATAATATTTTCGATTTTTATTTATATATATCAACACTTTTACCGGACATCGCTAAGAATGGTTTTTCGAATCATTCGATTCGTATCGATGATTTATCGTTGCGTTCAGATATAAAATAAATACTATTTGTATCAAAAATGTTAATAAAACGTACTCTCGAAACATTACAAATTGCGTTCCGTATAAGTAAATGTTTAACATCCCTTTTCATGGTTTTTTAATACATCCATAATCTCACGGGGGAAAAGTATGCTCATGGGATGTACTTAGGATACCCGTATAATGTCCGTATGTTCGATTTTTTTTTGTCCTTGGGACATCCCATAAGAATAAAATATAAACATCACATTGGTACAAAAAAATAAAAAAAACATTTCTAGCATGTTTGGACCAGAGTAATAACACAACTTTAAATAATCGACTCGAAAAAAAAAAAGAAAAGAAAGTTGAGTAAAATTCGATATCGATTAAGTTTTCTCTTATTTGATCGTTGGCATAGCAGATAGAGAACAGTTCATAGAAAATCCTGAACAAACTATTTAATGTATTTAATGTTTTCAAAACACGAGCGTGTTTCTTAAAGAAATTAGAGTTAGCGGTGAATTTTTCAAGAGCCTTTTTCATGTGTTGGAACTTAACCTTTGTAATTTATCGCAAATCATTCTAGTGGCTCTTTGCCTAAACTATGTTTTCTTAAAGTAATTTTTTTATATTAACAATGTACCGTTTTTATACATTTATATATAAATAAGAACAATAGAGGGATTAAATTTATTGCTGTACACAATACGATTTCTAACAAAATACAATTTGGAGCCAAGTTAACGTGTTTTAACATACTATGATATTTTGATTTTCGTCAAAATTTTTACTTAAAACGCTTTTATATATATATATAAAAAAAAAACTATTACGCATAATTTTATCCACATAATTAAATCAAATAAAAACTAAAAAAACTCGTTAATTTACAATGCCTATAAATAGCTTAAAAACCGCCTAAATGTTTTTTTAAATTTGTCCACGTCTAGAAAGAGCTAATATTGTGCAAAAAGTTCACCTAATTATAACAAAAAACATAATTGAAAATAAAAATATCGTTATTTCAAAAAAATATTCCGGATTTTCCGACGGTTATTTCTCAATTATAAGGGAAAACTAATAGGAAAATCAATATATTACCTCCTTAATGCACCAACTAGATTCAAAATGCTTTTAAAAAAGGTGCTAATATCTAGTAAAAAAGTTGTTCACAGACGGAAAAAAAAACATACGTCACAGTAATACTAATACAAATTTAATTTTTCTCAGAATCTCAAAATGTTTTACATAAAAAACGAGTAATCATAGGAAAAAGTATTTCCATCCGTATCGAAATTATAAGGAATAAAAAAAATTAAATTATTTTTTCGCATTTTCACTACATAAACTTTTTTATTATTTTTAAAATAAAACAGTTTATTGATTAAAAACGTCTATTAATCTTTATTATATTTTTTATCGAGTATCCAGTAAACGTGTCATAATTGACAATAATTGTTGTTGATGTGCTTTTACTAAACATATAATGAAAAAAAAAAAAGACTAAAACCGTTGATTACAAAAATAATTGAAAATGAAAAACGCCTTACAGATAGGGTGCGTTATGGAACGTGATCGATAATATTTATTTTAGTTTTAATTTATTATTATTTAATTAATTCTTATTCGTATTATTTTTTTATTTTTTAATTTATTTTTTAATACGTTCCACATTATCTGCCAATATAATTATCGTCGCACTTCTAAATATTGAAAAACATTAACAAGTTATGGAAATCCTGTCAGCCATAGGTACAAGAATAATTGAAGTGTCGCCAGTAGAAATAATTAAAAACGTAGGCTTAGGCGGTACGAATAGGCGGCCCGCAGATTTGTGATATTATTTTATTTTGCAGTAAAATTAAATTAATTTTACTCTTATATTATCATTTTCATGTGTACTTTAATTATTTTTTAGATTAATTTTCATTTAAGTATCAAAGTACCATTCACGGCACCCCCCGCGCACAACGGATGCATGTATTTATAATATTTAAAATATGCCAAGGTTTATAAAATTATCCAAAATTCTGATTTTTAAGTTGCGAATTTTAGTAATGTGTAGAGGAAAAACAAATTGCATTTTATTCAAAATATGATGTTTTATCCACGTGGACTTATCAAACGCGGCGCATATTCAGCATGAGCGTAGCGAAGTCATTGGTTTACTAAGTCCATTTGGCCGACTGACTTTACAAAAAAATAAAAAATAAAACATCAAATTTTAGTAAAGTTGTATACTTTTTAATTGTATAATTTGTTTAGTGTTTTTAAATTAATATTACAACTGTTATTTAAACACGAATAAAGTTGCTTTTGGGAGGATTAACTTACAACAAATAAAACAAGATATACAAAAAAATATTAAGCACAAATTCTTCTTTTTTTTGTAAATTGACTACTGTTTTATTTATGTCTTTTTCCGAGGATAGCGATAATACGTATAAAAAACAAAATTGCGATAAAAATGCAGAATATTCTTAGTTACTGCTCGCAAACATTTGTTTTACCATTAGACAATAACGGAATATTATGTTGCGTTTATGAAAGGCTTTTATTTTCGGTGCTCTGTGCGTCACACACGTAAAATACGAATTTTTTCCAATCGATTTTTTTTTATGTCGATTTGGCCGATTTAAATATTAAAAAAAAATATTCCAATTGGCCGATCGTGGTAAGGTTGGGGGGCGGAAAGGGCCAGCAATCTCTCCAGACCGCCATTTAGTTGGGTCCCCGCGCATATTGTAAGTAGTATTTAAATTCATTTTTTATAATAAATACCCCATGTGGACGTTGTGGGGATACCGGACCGAGTGAGCAGGGCGCAGCTAGTCGATATTGTATTTTTATTTTAAATTTGAATGTGATAATAAATCACCGCGCTTTTTAAAAAGACGGACGTGCGCGGGATTGGGTTTACCCGCCTCCGATAATGGCCGAGATCGCGTTAAAAACAGACGCGATGTAAATTTTCCGAGGGTTTTCGAATTTATTATTATTACTATTATTTATCTGTTCTTATATTATACAGAAGTGTACGAAAACTGACCTCTGTCAACGCTTAACGTACCATCTGTGCGTTTTTTTTTTTCAATCGATTTTTACAGGGTTATAGCCTGTACAGGTACAGGCGCACGCGTTTTTATTGATGGATAAATTTCATAGCGTTGAGAAAAAAAAAAAAAAACGTTATAACAAATCTGGGCGAGTAGTTTTCGTTTAAGTTAAAAAAAAAAAAAAAAAGGTAAAAAATGGTTTTACGCAAACCGAATCTCGAATTTCTACTGTAAATACCCGGGTAAAAAGTATTCATTATAATGTATTTGGCGTTTAGCTTGTTATTAGCCTAACCCGGGAAACATCTCGAGCTGGGAGGGCCGCGGTACGCCGAGCGACCGTGAGACTCGTGTAATCCAAATTATATTACGATTTCGCGTGTACCCAACCTATTTGTTAAACCGTTAAAACATCTTGTCGGATGTTTTCTTGTTGTGTTCGGGGGCGCAGTGAGAGGACGGGCGGGAATAAATAAAATATTAATATACACAAATAAAATTAATATAAAATGAATAAACCGTCGCGTATTCCCATCCTGTGCACCGCGAGCTCATCTTAAGGGCACCACGGCCCAGCCGAGAACGAAAAAAAAAAAAAAAATTAATTTACAATTTATTGTAGTCAAACAAAAGACAAATAATCGTTTTACGAACAAAATTACTCGGCACGTTTTGTACATCTAATACAGTGTTTCTAATCTGTAACCGGTATCGATTAATAATATAAATGACACACACATCGCATAAACTCAGATAACGTTATACACGAGAAGACTTTCTCGAATCCGGTAACTTTCGATAAAATTTAACCGGATCACTCGTATATTTTCGTAAGTATTATTGTGCAAAAACCAGTTGAGCTTCTACTTTCGGTCCGCGAGAGACATTGTACGCGTTAAGACGCATTATTTATTAAGGACTAATTTTTTTCTACACTTATATACGTTTGTTCTAATTTTTTTTTTTTTTTTTTTAAAACACGGACCGTCGGTTGAAAAGTGGGGTTAGGTTATTAAAGCCGTAGGCTGCTACGGAGTCATCTTGTTCTGTAAAAGAATGTCAAGTAACCGACAAAGACGGAGTTCGTACTAATAGTCCTAATTCTCGAAGTATGAACTAAGGCTTAGTGCGTACCGACAGTTGACGCTGTTGGGGGAGATCGTCTTTCCTCTCGCCGTGTCGTCCAATAGATAACACGCTTATCACCGGAACACCGGACCGCCGGTACGGTAACACGACATCGGCGACCACAACCATCAAAGACGTAATTCGTTAACACGAGCTGCTAGCCTGTTACCGCCGTTGTTCTTATTCGTTATCACTATTGTTACGAACTTATCGAAAAGTGTCCACAACAAATAGACAAATTGCGAACACACACGAATTAGTAAAAAATTACAAAACTATATTTTAACGTTAAGTAAATTGCAATGTTAAAGAAATAATATATATATATATGTGCGAATAAACGAATGTTCGGTCGAGTGCTCTGCCTAATACCAGACTGACTATTTCCCACGGGAAGACCGGGCCGTGTCAAGCCGACGCGGTCCAAATGTGCTGTTGCGGCAAAATTTGCAGCAAAAACCCCCCGTCAATGTCCTGTCGTTTAATTTCTGTAGGTCGTCTGCTAATCTATTACCTTATATTATAACATAATATAATCAGGAATTCGTAACACTATTTATCGTGGTCTTACCACGACGGGGTTATATTATTTGCCCCTCCTATCAAAATTAACATTTGATATCCGGCGCATTATGCGAGACGGCATCGGTTTGTTATCGGCCCCGGCCGTTTTACCGTATATTACATAAGCGTGCTATTAAAAACTCGGCATAAAGATCGGAAATAAAGCTATTAATTATAATGTGCGAGACTACTGTGTCCTACTTTATATATATAAAAAAAAAAAAAAAAAAATGCTGGCGTATATAAATATTTATATATTACATATATAACTATAAAAGCGAATGTATGTCTGTTTGTCCTTTATGCATTCCCACGCTATTCATCCAATCGCCGTGAAACTTTGGGATATTGTTGAGTATATTCCCGCGAAGATTTCTGGCACATTACATTCTATCCTGTTCCGTCCTATCCATTAAGACGTTCAAGAACATTAATACGTTGCAAGGGGAAATACCGTTGCTTAGTTACCAAAAAACGTATTTTATTCTGTACACATAATAGCCAAATACCACTCGCTCGCTGACTGATTAACGTCCAGACCAAACCGCTGGACCCGGAGACTAGAAATTTTGGTGGTTTATATCTTATGGTGAGATAAGAAAGAATTTTTGGAAGTCTACCCTCTAAAGGGGTGCTTGCACACGAACTTTGTCGAAATTAAATTTCAGTGTTACCTTGTAACACGGATGAAAAACAAAAACGCTTGTTATTATTATTAGATTAGGTTTGTCACGGGCAAACAAGTAGTTTTTTAAAAGAAATTAGCTGATCCAGCAATGCTATACTATTGCTAGATATTGTTGTTGCAATGTATTTGCAAAATTATTATGTACTATTGTCCTGCCCATGTCATTATTTTTTTTTGAAAAAATAGGGGGTAGTCCTTCTTCGGCAAACTAAATGTGTTCTATTTTGTTATTTCAACCGCTAATCAATACAAATAATTAAAGTCACAATTGAATTAAGTCAAAATGTCGTGTCGTACAAATATTTATTTATTTTTTTTTTTGCTGTGATATAATCATTTTGTTCATTGAAATGCTTTATGATGTACGACATTTTTTTGTTTAGTTGTCTGGCGCGAAAACAAACAAAGCTGATGGTTTTATTATACTTATTACTAGGGCTGTGAATTTAATGCAGTGAAAACCTTAAAAAAAACATTAAAAATTCATTTAAATTGGTTTTAAATTTAATTTTTATATTTATTTTGATATAACTGATATTAGAGTATATCATATACATAAAAATGTATTTATTTAAAAAAAATTATAAAAATGTTGATCGAATTTGAATGTTGAATAAGTTATTTTTTTTTGTAATAATTCCATTCGTCTGAATTCATTGACGTACTTTTGCAATGTTGACGAGAAAAGCGGTTTAGATATCGGCATTTCACTGTAAATACACTTCACTGTACATACGTGAACGAAACTAAACGATACTAAACGACAATGCCGGATAGTTTACAGATATCTGATACCTACTAAAATTATTAATTAACCAACTAAATCTGGAAATTCGTGAATGATATATCAGATGCCCATAAATAACTAATCTAAGCAATATTGCCTTATTTTATCGAATCCTTATCTTTAATTAACCCGCATACAGCTTATGTAAAATATTATTTTAAAAAATATAAAACTATAGACTGTGTAAAACAAAAAAAATATGTATGTAAAGATGTTAATTGATGGCATTTGATTGAAAATACCGGAAAATGAACTAAAAAGGAAAATATGACTTAAAAAGTCCAAAAAATGACGTTAAAAATTTAAAAAACGTCAAAAAATTCAAAGTAAAAGTTTCATAAATGAATTTGTTACTACACAATGCAAAATTATGTACTTAAAAAGCTACATTTCTCAATCAGCTAAAAAAAATGCACTTTCCTATTAATTCACAGCCCTACTTGTTACCATAGATACCCCCCCAGCACAGGAATTGCACTGCAATAAAAAATAAGAGTTTTTATTTCATCCGTGTTACCAAGGTAACCCATAAATCAACAAAAAAAAATTAGATTTGTCTAATAAAAATACTTAAAAACTGCATATGGGGTGGATTTAAATAACTATAAACCTTCTCCGGACAACGCGGATAAATAAAAACCGCTCCAGTAGTTTTTTAATCTCATACAGACAGACATCCATTTATATATGTATATATAGATAGATAAAAGCCAAATACCACTGACTCACTCATTGGTCAATGCCGATAAAAAATTAGCGAGTAGAATGAACAAAAAACCCGTGATTGGACCGCTAAAGTTGGGTGAGGGATAGAGGGTTAAATCCACGGGTAATTTCAATTTTTTACGGGCAACGCCGTGCGGGATAGCTAGTATTTTATATACGTCCTAAATCCGTGTTATAATATCATCACCTTTTTTTTTTTGTTTTTTTTTTTTTAAATTTCTTCAATTAAATACAGTTTACTCTGATGATGATTTTCAATATCGAAAACCGTCGTAATCAAACACAACCAATAATACTCTTGGCTATACATTTGTTTTCATATTTATTTATTTTTTATATTTTAAAAGTACACATTCATCAAGTCTCGATATACGCGTAAAATAAAACCGCTCGAGCAAAAACTTGTCAATATTATCTTAAACAAATATACATCTTATTTTTAATAATATTTTTGTCTGTAAAATTTCGAGAAGGACGTGCCAAAGTTTTAACCACCACCACCGGCGTCGTCCCGAAGGACATAGTATACGACTGAGTGTTTGCGTACTTGGATACATTTTATATCCATGGGTGTATATATACACTGCTGTTCAAAAACTCATTAAAGTACGTTTATATATTTAAAATAATACCCCCGCTAAATTTCCTCGCTGATATAATTTTAATTATGTTGTCCGCGGTCCCGCGTTTCGTTATTAAAAAAAAAAAAAAAAAATGATAATCCCAGAGTGTATGTCTATATAAACTACGTAATAAAAATTTGGTGGAAAAACAGAGGCACAAGGAAATAACTCGATTTGTCCCGCGAATAGTTATGTCGAAACCTAACCTTTCGCGTGTCGCCTCGACTGTACGAGTAATCGAGGTAACCTACAAGAAATAAACAAAAACCTATGGAATGTATATTACACTATTTAAGTTACATACTTTTTATGATAATTTTTCGAGACCAACATTTCCCTGTCACATATTCAATGAGATTGACAAATGTCAAGAAAACTCTTCCGATTAAACTCAATCATTGTCAAAGTTAAACATACTAAACTATTCTGTTGTAATTCGTAACGATCTGTAACGACTGTAATCATTGTCCGTTAGAACAACATTTTTACCTATTTACTACCAAATTAACCAAGGGAATAAAAAAAACAAAACAAAAACGTCTTTATCCGAGACACCTATCGTTTCGCGTATACCGTGTATACTTCTCCTCGCAAACCGTCCAGTTTTATATTTTATTTGTGTACGAAAAAAAAAACCTATGTGATAATAATTAATTATACAATTGTAAAGCGTTCCTGTAACTTTTTTAAATTTTTTTTTATCAAATATAGCTATAAGTACACCTTATACTTATTCTGTAGCGGTGACGTTCACTGACAGATATTTAACAATTAAAAATTGATTGCCGGAAATTCAAAATGTGTTTTATAGACGATTTTTTAACGGTTTTTTTTTTAATTTTGACTGAGTGTGTGAGAGTTAGAAAAAAATTTAAACGTGGACTCTGCCAGATATCGTTAATAGACAAAAAAATTTAACAAATTTGAATGCTGTTCGTTATTTGAGAGGCAATCGGGTTAAGAAGGGTTAAAGTTTGACGGGATGAAAAGTTGACGGTGACTATCGCCAAATTTTGAAGGCCAAGTGTGCCGAATTTCATTAACATGGAAAAAATATTGTAGATTTTTATATACTTACATGCAGACTTTCAATTTTATAAACCTATAGGAGCTATGTCACGATTTACGTCTCACCTCGTGAAAACCCATAGTAATCGTCTTACCGTACACCGGAACTTTATGTATCCAACCACGGGACACTAACTCTCAAACGACCGAATGTCCAAGTTGGTCCATTTTAAAATTAAAATACTCAAGAAAAATGCACGGCATTTGACCCTACAAATGCATCCACGTCATTTAGTTGAAGCGCGGCATCGTTCAATATCGTCAAAAATGTACGTGCAAAATTCCCCAGCGACATAAAACAAACTCATTGTATTTTACTCTTAACATAAACATGTATACAATTTGACAAAAATCAAGTCATTGTAAAAATATAAAATTATACGATTTTTGTGTTACACTTTTATTTATTTTATTTTAGTTACGCCCGTGTCGGTCGCATACTGGACGGTACACTTGATAGTAGTTCACATATTGACTGTATAACTATGTGACAATAATTTATTATTAACAAATTATAGCATAGTTAATCAACTAGTTTGAAATGTAAAGAAAATACGACTTATACCTTATTACCATTTTACCGAGCTCGGCTTAAAATAGTTTTTTGATTGCAATGATTTGACGTTGCTATACGAATACAATCTATATCCTACACCTTCCCGAATTCCCACCTATAACAGTGGTCAGGGGTGTGGTCCGGCTTTTAAAAATTAAATTCTTGAAAATCACATTAATATCTGCTCACACATAACCCATAGTTCAAAATTGTATCAAAAAGTTTCTCATCTGCAGACCACTGATCTGATCTATACGCCGTATTACCGTTTGTTTGAAGAAGAATTCTATTATTTTTTTTTTTATCTATTTGTTCGTCGTATGGCACACAATTACGACATTAACAATTTAAATAGATAAAATATATAATAAGTTTGTTTGTTTTTTTTTTTTAAACACTATTAATAATAATACTAATGTTTACAAAAGCGTTAAACATTGTTGAAGGATTAGTATGTAATTTACTTATTTATTACAATATTATTATAAACCGGTAGAAAACGATTACAATTATACGGTATTAAAAAAAAACACGCATTATTATTAATAGGGCTGTAAATTTAATGCACAAAAAACCATTAAAAATAATCCCCAGAAATACTCGTTAGCAAAGCAGCTCGAAATGTACTAACATATTTTTAAAACATAATAAAATGACGTACTTTTTTACTAAAAGTTTACAAAAATAAAACCATATTTTAAATATTATGTACCTATCTAATATAAATTATAAATATTGTTAATTTTTAAAAAAAAGTAGGACATAGCGTAATTTAGTTATGATAAATTGACGAAGTTTGGTTAGTTTGATAAATTAAGTTGAACATTTTATTAATTTCCAGTCATTACAAAATATATTACAATTTTGAACCTTGTATTAAATTTTTTAGTAAGGAAAATAAAAAAAAAGCACCTTCCCAACGAACCAAGGAGACACATTTGATATCGGGAATTACCCCTAATGCTGTCGAGATTGAATCAAGAGTTTTGGTTAAAAAGATGTTCACAGAGAGAAGACTTAAGTGTAATGCAATTAAAATGAAAAACGAGATCGATCCATAAAATTGAAAATGCCGGACGAACGAAAATTAAATATTCTCGAAAAAGAGTTTATTGATTTCGTATAATAGGAGAAGGCCGCGTGTCGTATAATATAAGCTGAAGAAAATGCGTTTGCTACAAATGCACAGCCTTTAACAACAGACCGAATTATACGCAGCGAATCCGTCAAAACAATTAGGAAAATCCACAGTTTAATAGGCAATATAAATCTAAAATTTAAAATACGAGCATGTGGACACTAGAATTTAATAACGTTTTCGGTGGTAATCTGGCTGTTTTATTATATATTATATATGGTGTGTATAATATAAGTACACTGCATGTTACGTATAGTTATATGGTTTTCTCAAAAAAAAAAAAAAAAAAACAACAATTTAGGTACTTAATAGTGGTCATATAGTGGGCGTCGTAAAATATTGACATAGCCCATATACGTGGCCCTATGGCGTTTTTACGATTGCACGGGTAATATATTTTTACAATACAATAATACGCACACTGCAATTGCACAGCGTATAAAATACGAAAAAATAGACTGTTAAACAATGTAAACGATAATAATATAAAAATAATAATAATAAAACAGTTAGTGCGTGGAACAACTACGTTCATTTATGAAATAACTCCAGGCGGTTTATGAATGACCTACAGATTTCATTTAAAGTCTATTTATTGGGGAGAGCAGGGAAACGTTTCATTATACTTGAAATTATGGTTAATTATGCATACGATTTCCGTTCAAGGTTACATCAAAATCAATATTCGATAGATATTTGTACCTTATCTGATAATTATCTCCAGACCCCAAAGTCTCTGGGCACAGGCGTCACTAGAGTCAAAATTCTGCGGTGCCAATAACGATAATCTACAAAAAAAATTCGTATTCTGTTAATTTGTCGAAAGTGAAAAAAAAAAAAATGCATGGCTCTCTAATACAGCTGTGTTTTACGCCATTACAACATTTGCATTATTTCAACTCAAATATGCATTTATACAATTCATATAAAAACTGCGCATTTTGTCTAGCCACTGCTTATTGCAATTTAAAAAAAATAATTCACACTAGTTACCAAATACCGACGTTATTGTTTTCCAATTTTGGTGGCCACCGAGTGTCGTTTTATTGATAGACATTTTACAGAAACAACTCGCACGGTAAAAAATAATTAACGTTATCATTGAATATAATATTATTTGTTATGCATCGAAAATCAAAAATTATCTTGACCGCGATGTTTTTACATTGCACTAGGTACAAGTCAGACACAACTTACAACTATAAAAAAAAAAAAAAAAATAATCGAATCATCTCCGTTAAGACTCGGACAATAATAATAAACGACGAATATAATTAATATATTTTCAAAATTCAAGTATTTTTTGTTGTTTTTTTGAGGTAGGATAATGATACTGTTGTTACCCCCCAAAAACAATGTACGGGGTAACGAATGTGCCCCTCGATAGCTCTTGGCGCAGAGGCGAACGCAAAAACGCAAAGAAGGATTTTGGGGGTTCGAGTCCTCCCCGAAATGTCGGGAAAAATTAAAAAAATAAATTACCCGACCTACAAATTTCAAAGTTATTACAGTTATTTTATTGTTTCCCGTGCGACTTATAAATAAAATCGATTAATTTGTATATATAGGAGTACTTAAATAAAGAGTAATAAAGTATGATACTCATGAATTTGAATTTTGAAATTAAAAATGCTAAAACTATCGCTGATAGTAATCGTTGACCACGTTTGCAAGAATTTCGAACGTGTTTTTGGATATTATACCGAACACACCGGCTGTACAACGACTCGGGGGGGGGGGGGTTATTTATCGGGAAATGCGTTTACGACTACCATTTTAACGGTACAATTTTTTTAAAAAATATTTTTATCTCGTTGAATAATCACTGGTTCTCTTACTTTTAATTTTGCATTGTTTGGAAATAGAAATTCTCCCCGGACGTTACGCGAGATATACGAGTGATTGTGACGCGCAAAACTAAATTATTAATTTAAGCAATAACAATAGTTGTTGGTTTCAATATTCGGCGTGTAACGCGTATCGATATGATAATGGAAATGCGAAAATATAAATGGGAATGGGAAGGGAGTTATCGTAAATGAAAAAAACCAAAAAAAAAAAAAACACGGGCACGTACGTGACGGAAGACCGGATAATTCGACGAGATAATAAATATATATAAATAATAATCGTTTTTAAAAGCGGGTTGTGCGCGGCACCGTCGGTAAGACATTTCGACTTTTTTTTTTTAACCACCTATAAAACCGACGTTATTTTCTACGGGAATACGGGAATGCGAACCGCGATCGTTTTTGGATATGCGCGTATCGAGTTCGTCGTTGACGCCAGATGAGAGAAATAGAAATAAAAACCGAACGGACGCCGTAACATATATATTTAAAAAAAAAAATAAAATAAAATAATAATAATAAATATTATTATATAAAATATAAACCGCGTGGTAGTAAAAATTCGCTCCGAAAACGAAATTATTATACGTAACCCGATAAAAACGTCGCCGGAAAAAATCCGCTGGGCGAGTGCGCGGCACCGGAACAGCCGGCTACCAATAATATATTATAAGAAGAAGAAGAAGAAGAAGAAGAAGAAGAAGAAAGAAAAAGAAAAAAAAAAACGATAATCGACCGCGGCCGTCACCGCCGTCGCCGCCACCGTTTGACCCATTCGGTTTATCTCGGAAAAGTCGCCCGGAGCGCGGTATACCACCGCGACAGTGGGCCGAACACAACTGTACAGAGTATTATTATTATTCTTACCGTATTTTTCTCAATTATTTTAAAAAAAAACCACGACAAATATCGAGAGAAAAATTACGTTTTCCACGTCTAGTCGACAAGAGCCGAGATGTTTTTTGTAGAAAAAACGCTCTGCGTCCGAACGTCGGAGCGGGCACGTCCGGTAGAAAAGCCGTTTAAAGGCAGAAAAAAAACCGAGAATAAAAGGCGTACATATTTCGCACCATGGGTGAGCGGGCCACTGTTGTAGATGGGAAGTCGGGAAGATAAAATATATATAGATAGGAATTCCAATTATATATGTGTGCAACGAAAAACGATTCTGAACGAAGTAGTAAAAGTCGTGTTTTTTTTTTCAACTCAAAAATCAACATAAATAAAAAAAAGAAACAATAATACTCGAATTTAACGTTTTTGCCGGTAATTTTTTCTGTCGCGTTGAGCACCTATTCGGAGTACTACTAACTAGACGACATTTGCTATCGGAAACAGTATAGTAGTGCATAGACCGGATAGAGTATTCTGGTGGAAAAAGTGTCTATGGAAAAAATTTTACAAAAAAATACACATCATCGTAAAATCACAAGACCTCTGAATTTATAATGTAAAAATATATATATATATTTTTTTTTCTATAAACGGTCAAACGTTTGCCCGATAAACGTCGAGGCTTTTCGCAAACCGATTTTCGTATATTTTCCCGGTCCACCGACCAGAACTTTCCGTCTCAGACATGTCCGGTCCAACATGTGGCGTATTGACGTGGGCATATTTTGTGTTTGCATTTTTTGCCCGAACCCGCAGTTTACAAGTAAAAATAATTTGGAAAATCTAATACGACGCTTTATATCGGACAAAATACATAAAAAAATAATATATTTTATACACTGTATAAAAAAGACGAAATATGTTCGTATTTATATATTAATTTTTTATAAATCATCTGGTCTCATAGTGTCTAACGAGTGATTTTGTTCGTTGCAAATATTATTATGACCTAGAATCGGAATAAAATTCATTATTATTACGTGAAAATTTTTTTTTTTTAAATTAATTAAATAATTTGAGTTAATTTTTTTTTGTTCGCGTCGAATTGTTAATATTCCAATAGAATAAATGGGAGTTAATCATTGTAAAAAACAATATTTTCGTTATTTTAAGATTACGTCATTGTCGTGTTAGGGAAAATGATTAAACACGGAACATTGAAAATAAGAACGATCGATGGATAAACCCCCCGCGGTTTATTTCCAGAATATCGAATTACCTATACATTTTTTAAACACGAAACTCAACGGACATATTATTATTGAGTAAAAAAAAATATATATATACTCGTATATTTAACGTGATAATATAACGTATCGTATTTATACGATGCATACAGGGCGATACAACATAACGCAAGACACTCATTATCTCGGAATATATTAAATTTTTTCGAAATTCGAATGACCGACTCGAATAGAAAAACAAAATAAAGCGAAATAATATCTTTTATCGTTTAAATAGATATTTTTTTTTTTTTTTTTTTTTAAACACTGCTATAACTTAATATTATTTTGAAATTTCGTATTACCTATATAAAATTACGTATTACCTTTGGTCGAACAATCGTTGCACGACAATTTGACTCAAGGTTCGTTATAAATTGTGTACTTGAAAAAAAAATTGAGGCATTTCGCGTACTAGCGTAATAGTTTTTGAATCAAATTTTTTTTTGATTCAACAGAAAATTACACGAAAATTTGACACAAGATTTATTATAAATTGTTTACTTAATAGTGAAAAACAATAACGAATCGAGAGTTCTGTTTTATAAAACGTTAAATGTACACGTTGATAAAAATTACGCCGTTTAAAAACGCGATTAACTGAACATCAGATATAAATTAAATTCCTCTCTATATTCTACCTTGTCGACTTTCTGCCTACAACAGTGCCAGAAGTATTTCCGCACCGAAATTTATGTCCGCGAAAAAGTATTTTTGCATTTTTTTTTTTAACATTATCGCGGTGGTTTTCGACGCATTAGAAGTTGCGCGCTTTTTTTTCCTTCTTTTTTTTTTACACTGTTTTAAATATTTTAATACGTACGTTACAACGACTGCAGTAAAATTAAGTGTGAGAATTCCGATTGTAATTGCGTTTGTAGCCCGTTGGTTATGGTATTATGTCGGACGCGCATCATAATATATACGTACCTACGTCTATCATAAACTAGAAACTGCTTAACGATAAATAAAACGTCGAAATGGTATTACTAGGTCCCACGGTTTTTTTTTTTTGTTTAAAATGTATTCATTAGTTTTATTAACGATTGTACGAATAGCAGTATGAAGCACGTTTTAATGTCGGTTTAAACACACGCGTGATATTATTATATTGTAGTTCTATTGGAACCCAAACCCATTTGTCCTTATAACAAAAAAAAAAAAAAAAAACCATAAATAAATATATTTATTTTATTCGAACTATAGACTGATGGTCGCGTACCCATATTGGTCCGAATATTCGTAAACTCCGTAACGTTTTCATTGCACAGAATTGAATTTATTCGTCGTTCAAACATAAAAAAAACAGTCAATTTATATCAGTTTGAAAGAAACGGGTATGGGGAGAGTAGAATGACGAAATACAATACGATTCGAAGTAAATATTTATTTATTTCGATCGACAAACACCAAGACAATTATTTATATTTTGTACGTAATTTTTTTTAATATATATACGTATAATAAATTGTTATTCGGACCATTTACGGAATTAAAAAAGAAATCGTAATTTTCATTCTTAATCGTACAAAAAAAAAAAAAAAAATAAAAAATACTAATCGATTTTATGCCGCCGGAATGTCGAATCCGCCGCGGTATCTCCTAATAAGACGATAAATTAACCGCACGAGGATTATGAATTTCATATAACAACGGGTACTCTCGTTTTAATTAGATCAGACCCATTAGAACTTTGTTAAACGACAATATTTCTCCGCCGTTTAAACGGTTTGTATTATACGTAACCCACCTTACCGTTTTACGGGTCACTGTAGTGTAATATTTTACGGCATAAGTAATTATACGGATACTAAATATCGACGTTATGCCGTCGTATTCTTATTCGAACATTCCGTTTTTAATGACGCACTAAATAAAACATATAAAGTGTTATTATGGTTTATAAAAGAAAAATATTTGTCTTAGCTGTCGTCTAGCGGGCCGCCGCCGTGATAAATTGAATAGTAAATAGTAAAACTAATAATTTTCTTCTTTCGTTTCATAGAGAGAGAGAGAGAGAGAGAGTGAGAGAGAGAGAGAAAGAGAGAGAGAGAGAGAGAGAGAGAGAGAGAGAGAGAGAGAGAAAAAAAATATAAAAAAAATCATGTTGTTATTAATATCAACCTGAAATCCAGGGAGTTGACTGCACCTAAAGTTGTATCTGTGGCTATAGTGATGGGGAGGGGGGAGGGAGTCAATGAATAATTTTTGTTATAAAAAGTACAATATTCTTCCATAATTTATAGGTACACTTTCTAAAGTAGAGTTGGATTTGACACGCCAGAACCTTTTTTTTTTTTTTTAAATTTACGTTTACGTAATTTACTTCAGTTATACATTTAAAATCGTATTCGATCGAATAACGTAATTGTTTTTATTTATTTTTTTTTTTTTTTGGCAGTGTAAAACCATTACTCATAACAGTAAGATTTTTGCGTAACCAATAACACAAAAGTTTCGGGATGGATGCGGGACAGGGGGAGGGGCGATTGCTACTGTCGGTTACGTGCCCCGTTATTAATTAGTCGAACCGACGTCACTGCGGCCAGGCCGGGCGCGCCAGCGCATCGCAGTCGAGGCATTCGGAATTCGAATTTCCACGCGTTTTTCGCCGGGGCGCCGAAACAAAAAACGAAACCCCCGGCCCCGGGGGGGGGGGCCGTCGCTGTCGCGGTACGCACGCGGATAGGGCGCGTTCGGCGAGGCGCGGCGGGCCGGGATCGGAATCTACCCCGGTAGGGTCTAATCGATTCCGTCCGGCCTAAAGTATATAATAATAATAATAATAATAATAATAATAATACGCAGGTATCGGTGTAACACCGTGCGCGCACAGGGCCTACCGTATCGCGGTGGCGGCGGGGCGCGGCGGGCCGACGGGAGGCGACTGGCGGGCGGTAGCCCCGCGAACTTTTTATCGATTTGCGTCCCCGGCGGCGGCGGCGGCGGCGGCGGCGGCGGCGGAGGGTAAAACACGGTAGTGGCGGTTGCGCGCACCGAAAGTTGTCGTTTCCCGCACGCACACACTTATCCAAACAAATACGCGCGCGCGCGCGCTCGCCGGGCCCAGCTTATACAAACACGCGTAGACCCGGACGCTCGAGCGCAAACGCGCGCGCGAAAACGTCACGTTGCGCGCGCTCGCGGCCGGTACCGCGGGGGCGCGCGTATTATTTTCATTCTTATAATATTAAATATATATATATATATATATATATATATATATATATATACATGTGTATATTCAATATAATTATGTATTGTGTGTGCGTGTGCGGGCGCGCGCGCGCTCTCGACGGCGACGGCGACGGCGACAACGACGCCGGCCGCGCGACGGCGGGCGAATCAGTAACAGCTGCGTACCGTCCGCCGGCGGTCATACGTCGCCAATCGCTTTTTCCGTTTCCGCCGACCGTCCGTGTCCGCACGACGACGACGACGACGACGACGACGACTGCGACGACGACGACGACGACGGCGACGACGACCACGACCACTACGACCGCGAAGACGACGACGATGCTGTTCGGGCCCGCGTTCCGCACGACGGGCGTGATCCTGTTGACTGCGTGCGCCGTGCTCGTCGGCCAATTCCGCGCCGCCGATACAGCCCTGCCGTACTTGGACGGTAAGTGATATGACGTTACGGTTCCCGTTCGCGAACCGTCCGAGAAAACGACTACAACAACAACACAAATTAACCGTATTTTCAACAATACGCGTAACCAACATTATAGTACCGTACGTAATTATAATCAAACGCCGCCGCGGGTACGTTAAACGCAAACCGCGACAACCGTTTTACAAACGGTCAGGTTAGGCGCCCAAATCCGAACGGTTGCCACTGCCACTTGTTGTGCGCCGTCGTTCATAGGCGTTTCGCTCGTCTTATAGGCGGTTATTATTATAATATCGTGCGTGGTTTACGTACGCCGCCACCTGTTTAACCGAGCGGCGCCTCGGCGTCCATTCATGCGGTCCCGCGGGCGGGTGACGTCCCGTATCGCCCCCCCCACCACCACCATAGTCCCATTTTTCCGTAACCGGTTTTACGAAAATCCCATTTCGCCAGTGCCAAACGTGCCATGTTATAATGTTTACCGTAATCGAAATTTCGATAGGCCATACGGGATAATTTAATAAATATTTACGATGATAAATCGTTGCGAATTACGACACGATATGAAAATGTACGATTTGGATACGGCAATAAATTATGATTTAATACGATGTCTCGTGGTTTTATTTGTTCCCATATTGTTACAATATCTGCAATAAACGTGCGCGGAATGTAATCTCGAAAAATCAAATCGACAATATTTATTATATTGAAAAACCAAAATATTAATAATAATTAACTTCGTGGATGTTTTAAAAATAAATACAAAAAAAAAAAAAAAAATACTGTAAGTAGATTTCTAGACCCCGGGATAACACGTGCATACGTGCCGTAAACCGGGAAAACGAAATCGGCCGGGTCTGGGGTCGGTCTCGCACATTACATTGTAAAACCGCGATTATTTGTTTGTTTTTTTTTTTTTTTTTTTTTTACGGCAAATAAATAATTATCTTTTCGATCCGTTAAAAAACCCGATTTTCCGTTCGTTTCAAAATGGGATACGGCGACATGGGCAATCACCCGCCAGGCGAGACCTTTGACTCGCGCGCGCCGAAAGATTTCCTCCTCTCATTTCGGCACGCCGGTCGACGGATTTACCGTGACATATTGTATGTACCCGCGAAAATCACACGTTCACCTTTGGGACCGGAACCGAGCCGAACCGGTTCCGGAACCCGAAAACCTTAAAAATATCGGGAACCCGATCGGAATTCACATATATAACCCGGTTTATTATTTTTTTTTTAACGTACAATATCGATATTATACAACGACCATATACAAATTTTGTGTTGATATGTTTATATTTTCATGATATTTTTTTTATAATTATATCATTTGTATTTATTTAATAACAATAAATGTTCTTTTTTTTTTTTTTATTATTTTTTTTTTTTTGTTATTTATAATATAATGTAATTATATTAAGGCCGGGCAAGGTTTTTTCAGCTCGTCGAACTATGTTAATACAGATAAAATTAAGTCAAGTAATGTTAACTATGAATTAATTTTTTTCAAATTCAGTATTAATTCAGCTCAATACGACAATCGAAATATCGCAATAGAAATTAGATCCGGGGTGTCTAACCTTTTTCTACGGCGGGTCTATACGCTTCGCAGTCGAGAGGCCAAAACCAAACCAAGAAGAATACCAATGAGAAAGTAGCATATTTAAGAACATTTAATTTAAACTAGTATATTTTCAAAATATCACTTAGCTCGGCGATCCCGGTTCGAAAAGGGAATATGATGCGTACATTCACAAATGGTTTTTTTTTATAACTCCAAGCTTTGTAAAAGAAAAAAAAAAATATCAACTATAGCTATAGGTACACAAAACGAAATGTTAACGTTTTACGAAAAAAAGTCGAAGTATCTATTGACATATATACACACTCGGCCCGTGATTATATTTATTTATATCTCGTTGCTGTTAATTACTTGACTAACTCGCATTGAAATTGTAAATTCGTCGAATAATGATAAAATAAAAAAATAAAAACTTAGAAAATTCGGCCGAAATTTAACCGATTAAATATTAATTTACCGTTATAACTCGATTATAATCGTTTAACGCGCGAACGGCATTTAAACGTATTGTTATTTTATGTAAAAGTATGTATCGGAAAAGATTGAACAGATACTAAAGAGTAGAGAAACAAACGAAATGTTTTTGTATTTTTTTCAAAAACCGGAACCGGTATCAGAAACTTTAGATAAAATAATCGAGTGCCGGAACTGGAACCAGAACCGCAAAAAAAAAAACCAATAGGTATTCACCGCTTTTCACGACGTACCGGTAAATAATCTAACGTTACACCGCGTCCAAACCGTCGCCAACCCGACGTGTTCCCGCATTTGCACACATTCTGTCCGAGTGACTTATCGTCGGTACTCGTGCGCCGGCACTCGATCCGAATTTTCGGCCGGCATTTATTCCGTACGTATTCGAATATGCGCTTCGACCGTAGGCGGAAATTCGAGAGGCGCTTGAGAGAGGTCTAAGTCACCTTCAAAATGTACAAACAGTGATATTAACCTACCCCCCCCCCCGCCCCACTTTTGATAAACTCAAATATTATAAATACCCACTCGATAGGGTGGCCTATAATAATAAATCACGCTTTTGGGCGTGTAATTGCTAGCGTGTAGACCGGATTTTTGTGTACGGTAAAACATTTTCATACATCGGCTCCCTCTAATCCGGCAAATTTCCGCCTATGGCTTCGGCCTCGCACGTTCGTGTGTTCGTTCCGCGCCACGACAATGCAATTACCGTACAAGTTCTAATCGGCGTATATTCTAATCACTGAAAGTTCTAAAACCGATCGTTATTGCCCGCGCAATAGTACTCTTCGAATGGCCGTTTGTAATTTTTACTCGAGAAAAACGCTCTATTATATACACGAAAACACCATTGGTACGAACCCTAGACCGATGCACCGATGTCGGTTAGTGCATACGTGTCCTGCATGCACATTTAAAACTATTTTTATTATTTATTATTTGGGTGTATTCGGCATTAACTGTCCTCTAACCATCGCCGGAATGTTGCAATTTGGCCCGCTCCCTATAAAAACGCCAACGTCCCTTTTTAGTTTTTACTACGTGTTTTTCCACTTCAGTCCGGTCCTTCCCAAAGGGGATATCCTCCCCATTAGGTTACTATGTTCTTGGGTTTCGGCTTGTCCGCGCATGTCTGACCCCGTTGCAGTTTTCCTTGACGCCATCTCCAAAATATTCTTTCCTCTAAGCGTAACCTTAAGGCGGGAATGTCCCATTGGGTTATTGACCAATTCCCGCGGGAGTCCGCCACGCGATCGACGGTCGGTTTTTCATTAAAAAACCTATAAACGGTCGGCTGTCCGTAAGTAGGGTAACACGCGAGCATCTAACACAGTTTATATACACCATTTCTCAAACCATTCGATGATCGACATATTTTTGTTCTGATAAATGAAACCGATTCAAAATAGTAATATCTGCATACTGAGTTTTCTCTCGTGTTTTGTTTATTAAACAAAATAATTGATGAAAATATCTTTTTAAAAAAAATAAAAAAAATCTAAACATTGAACCCTAATAACTTAAAACAAATACATATATTTAAAAATCGGCCGATATTAGTATATCAGACAATAAGTAGATTATATATTCATAGTTACAGAATCCCAAATATGAAATTCAGACCAGTGAAAAGGAACGGAAAATACAAAATGTCGGCATTTAAACTGCTTTTACTGGCTAAAAAATGGACAGAAAAATTGTTTTAATATTTTCTTGTTCTGTCATAAACCATAGTATTAACTATAGGCATACTTAATTTGTTGATTTTTAACAAAAAAAAAAAATTAAAAATAAATGATGGGATATTTCTGACCTCTCTTTTTTTCTTTCGTCTCCACCTCCGGTTTAGGTATTTCCTTTACTTTTCTAAAAAAATTTCGCAATATTTTTCTCTCCAGTACTAAATATATTTTTTTTCGTTTGTATTATCTAGTGTCCAGTTTTCAGATCAGTAAAATATTGCTAAAAACTACATAAAGTGTAATCGCTATTACGCAGCTAAATTTCATATACTAGAACCCGGGTATTCAAACGTAAATAATAACGGTATAAACCGATTAAACGGAAAACGAAAAAAATTAAATCTCGTAAACCAAAATAATATAAAAAATATCGAAAATCCATTTTATATCCCGGAAACAAAATAAAATGGTTTTATTTTTGTTGGCGAATCTGTCATAGTTTGTTGTTACGGTTTAATTTTATCTTGGAATTATAATCCAAACATTATCTCTACCGGCCGGATGTAATATTGTCGGTGTTTTTTTTTTTTTTTATAGTAAATTATAATCTATAAGTGATTATTTGGAAAAATCCGCATATTTACATTAACACACCGCGCGATTCGTATTATTGATGGCCGAAATTATGACTTGGCTTACATTAGCTACATTATATTGAAACCATTTTTAACAGTGTACGGGTAAGTGATAAAAATGAAATAAATATTAAACCCGCGTAGTAAAAAGTCTAGCGGGGGGGGGGGGGGTACGGACCACTGAATCCCTCTCCCAGTTACGGCTTAGTATTCAAATTTTTAACTCAAATAGCCCAAAACCAAAAAATAAATATGGCGTTTAATAATAAAAATAACGTTAAACGTAAAAGTTTTATAACGTTTTAAATCAAAACAACATAAAACACAAAAGCTTATAACGTTTTGAATCAAAATAACGTAAAACGTCAATGTCTTAAAACGTTATAATATCCGATGACGATATTCGAAATCGAAACCGGTCGTACGATAATCCGGGCTTTGTTTTGTTCTTTTAATATATTCATTATTATTATTTTTTTTTTTTTTTACATATATATATATATATATATATATATATATATATATTTTTATATGAATTTGATATAATATTTTTAATTTACTAGTCAATTTACGAGTATATTGACGTTTTATTTTTTTTTTAATTTTATTTATTTAATACGCATTTAAACACTTGCGGGTAAATAATAACCCAGCACTTAAAAAAAAAATATTTATATACTGAAACATAATACCTACCACGGGTAATATTGGATATTATTCAATGTACTCCGGACTCCGAATTCGGTATACTTGAACGTGCGATGATTGCCGTTTTTAGATCCACAGATCTAAGCGCTCGAAGGTGCAAAACCCGCTTTTACGGTTAGTTAGATAACGGAAAATATGTTTTAATATTGAATGTTGGCAAATAATAACAGAAAATACGAAATGTACACAAACCTTTATGCGAAACGTTTACAATTAATGCGGTGACTGTATTATAATAATTGTTTAGTAAATTCTTGTAAAATATCTGTGCCGTGGACTTGAATTTACTATATATCTTAACAGAATATTATTATTTCCGTTTTTACAAATACAAATAAACTAGTTCTCGTATACACGTGCACCACATACATACATTACTTTTTATAATCCTACTTTTTTTTTTTTTTTTAAATTAAATAAAAACTATACCAGCGTTAAATCCGACAAGTTCAGTAGGGTTAGAGTTTAATATATATATATATATATATTTGTATTAATCGTTAATATAATTCTCAATTCCTCTCCATTTTCGTCACTTTGCTGTTTTCAACACGGTTTCCAATATGAACTCGTAGTGCATCCCACGAACGAACTCTCGGGATGCCTTCGGAATCTTCAGATATCTAAACGATTCGGGTCTTGAGGCGAATATTTTTAAATGAATTACAAAAAAAAAAAAAACCGTTATTGCGCTAATATTTCTGGTTTTCCGATGTCCACCCCCGGTTTTCGTCCATAATTAAAACAATTACCAGGGAAATATGACAAAAGCACCGACCAGACAACATTTTCAATCAGAAACCGCCGCTGGTGTTGATGATCGGAGCACGATTACGAGTAGAAAAATTATTCGGACAAAAAAAAAAAAGCATATATCATTATAAAATCAATACATTCCTCGTTTGGTTTATACAATCTAATAATAAAATCCCGAATTCCGGTTTAGCAAATACAAAAAAAATAAAAAAAAACGCCCACATCATAGTAAAACCAATTTTTGTTTTACAAAAGCCCACACGAATAATAACTAACGTTTTTTTTTAAACATTTTAATTATAATTACTATCATTCAACAACATACAATGTCAATAGGAGCTGTGTTCTTTGTACAAGCGTAAAACGTATTATTACAGTATGCTGTTAAGTATAAAAATTAAAGATTGGTAGTTGTGTTAGCGTAAGTCAGACTCAGCATGTTTATTCGACGAGATTTCGAAAGGGCCGAATTTGAAATGCAATAAAATAGAAAATTCCAGAATTTTACGAATTTCGCTCATAAGAATAAAATTGTTAAATGTTTATATATATATATATATAAAAAAAAAAATTAAATCAAATGAAAAAATTTAAAGCTAATCTAATACGAACTGTTAGAAATACGTACTTTACAATAAAATACCAATAACGATTCAACACGATACGAGTATTCTCTTATTTCTGAGCAACTATAATATTAAATTTGTATTTTTTAAAAAAAATTTAAAGTGTGTAAAGAAACTTGATTTTTACGACAACTTAAATCGAAAAAAAAAAGACGAGAGGAAAACGGGAATATTTATGTTATTTTATAATGAAATGCATCGCGGTATATATTATGATAGAAAAAAAAAAAAAAGAAAAAACACCAAGACGAAGGAATGCACATCAGTTTATTTTCATTGTACCGTCTGTACAAATGTTTTGATAAGTATGTATACGAATTATGCACCGACAATATTTTTAGATAATTGTTCTACCGCTTCGGCTTCTGTAAATAGTCGTTTAAAAATATGATATATTGAATACTGATAGTTGGATTATAAAATGTTTCACATTATAATGCAATTATTGTAAAATATAGATTTAAAATATTGACACATATTCGAAAGGGTTTTTTGTCGCGTTTGTTTACATACTAACAACAAAAAAAAAAAAAAAAAAAATAATAAAAAAATAATTGCTAATAAATTCTAAAAATCATTGTTTTTAGCATAACTCGACAAGTAATTGGATGGATCAACAAAAAATTGTTTTATTTTTTTCTCACAATATTACGGTTAATTCAGAATGAATTAATCATCCTGGAAATCAGGGGGAAAAAAAAAGGAACGACTAAAGTGCCTATAGTCGGGTAAGAAGAAAATCAATATTGACAAAAAATTTTAGCCACGAAACGTACAAGTATAAAATAGTTTTTAACGGAAGTGATTATTTATCAACATTTCATGTATATTTTAACGTTTTGCGGCCAATAATTGTTAAAAAAAAAAGTTATTACCTTATCAATATTGATATTTTTCTTATCATATATAGGACATCGTTTATTTCTTATCTTATCGTTTGTGTTACTTTTTTCCCCAACGGTCATTTAAGTCGTAAAAAAAAATAATAAAATATTTGGACCTTTTGATCCATCCTATTATATTCGTGTATAACGACGTGTACGTGCGACTTTTAATACAACAACGATTTTTAGAATTTATTAACAATACAGGCGTTTTTTCGTTTAATTTTTTTTTTTTTTTTTTTTTTTTTAAATACAATAACGGTTTAGTAAAAAGAAAAATGTTTACTTCGATAAAGTCTAAACTTTCCGTATAGAAAACAAACTAAGTAATTTGGAACTGAAACTTTTCCCGGCGTGCATCTGTATATACTTAAATTCAATACCAACTTTTTTGTCTTTTGTTCAATAATTACACGTTCCTTATTCTTAAATGAATATAATATACGCATGGATTGCTCTTGTTTCCATCAGACGTATATTGCCACTTCGGTAATTTTATTAATACCTACTCCCCCGGAATCTTTGAAATTTCCGCACCAGATTTCGTATAAAATTATTACATTTTTGAAATTCCATATAACGCACGAACACAAATTAAAAGAATACTTTCCGGACTAATTGCATGTATCGTCGGTATCGTTATAGATTTGTGAACGCTCAAGATTCGGAACGGATGATACGATTTTCTTCTTGTTCGTAGCCACCAGAGCCACCGATCCTTGGTCGCTGTAGCTCCTCTTAGGCGGGTTTTCGGTTCCAATGTCAATTCTTAACGCAATATTCCCATTTTAACCTAGACCCCTCTTGTTTTGTCGTGTCTATATTTAACATACATTGCAGGAACGACTGACACGCAACGAAAATGCATTTTTCGCAATATTCCCGTGATATTGATAAACAATAATAATTATCGAATAGAAAATACCGACAGTTGTGCACAAATTTAATTATTTTACAATGATTTTTTTGTTATAATAAACGAAATAATATTGACAAAATTTCAAAAGATTATTCGGCATTGCGGTTTTAACGGCACGATTTTACGGGGTGTCCGGACAATAAATATTATACAGTAGGGTATAAAGAACAAACCGTATAATAGTATAACGCTAAAGTTTTTAATTTCGTAATAAAAATAGTAGTTGCAAAACAATCTCGAACTAGAGGTACCTATTAGAATAATATTTGTTGTGAATTTATTTCGTTTACTATTTACAACGGTATAGCGCGCGGGTGTGACTGCTGCAGTAGTATACAACGTTATATTGTCTAAAAAAAATAATGTTCAGAATTTAAATATATATATATATGTGTGTGTAGTGTGTAAATGAAGTTCACTTTGGTTACCCACTGGTGTTTTATTTATGGAAATAAGTGCGACGGCAGGTGTTTTATAAATGAAATTCGTACGCGCGACAAAAGAACGCGCCGGCACGACATGTGCAACTCCCGCGGTACATTACGATACTTGATATTTTAATTTAATTTATCAAAATATTTGTTCTGGAATCGTAACGCAGGGGAACAAAATGTGTCATTGCGGGACCGCCGTAATCTATCTATTTGTTATATGCGTATAGAATTGATAATATTATTCGATTTATGGGTTCCCCCGGTCGTCTGAGATTGTGTAACGAAAGTTTTCAATCAAACTATTTTATTATTTTGCGATTAATCGACGAAAACCTGCGCGCGTGCCCGTTATTGCCCGATAGACATAATTTGATATTCCGTTATCAAGTATATATTAGATTATTTTGTGTTCCGTTTTTAATAATTCTTTTTTTATGTTTACGTTCTTAATTTCACTAATCAACAATTTTTTATTTCGATTAAAGTATATTTTAATAAAATTCGATTCAAATGCAACTTAAGGCTAGGCGAGTTAATCAATCTGGGCAAAGTGGTTTATATATCTGTCTGCGGCAATGCGAGGCATGCAATTGCGACGAGTTGTGCTTGACATCGGTCGATGGACGGATTCAGTGTCTGTTATGTAAATAACGGGCTGGTTGTCTTTGTGCCGGGGTCCGAGGGAAAAGATTATGAGATTACGTTTAGTTGTGAATTTTGTTCCTAAAATCATTATTTGTTCTGTAGTTTTTCAGTATTGTTACGTTTAAAAAGACTCAAATTTATGTTTTTTTTTGTTTCTTTTAAATATATTCGTGTTCATAGAAATCATTTTTTTGTTGTAAAATTAATTAAAATATATAGAATTTGAATTAATTGTATTTTACGTTCCTACGTATGGCGTTTGCGGGGGGGGGGGCAAAGTGGAGTAAACTGTACTTTTTTTTTTTTATCTTTTGAACTTCAAAAAAAATAAATTTTAATTTTCATAAATAATTAACAATGAAAATCAATAGCCTATAAACGAAATTTGAAAAAAAAAAATATATTTTTTTACAGGTTTTCATACATTGGCGCCCCAATTTTGCCCCATTTTCCCATACTGTAATTATACATTGAGTTTGAAATATTTTTCGCAGTTCCTTCGACGTTAGTGTGAATTGTTTTAACATATAAATTGTATAATTCAGCTGTGATTTTTAAACAAATTTGTCGAATAGGCGGAGGGACCTTGACATTTTCATCATATTATACCATATGGGAAATTGTAGGTATCTGCTTTTTATCTGTTAACTATATCAATTCGTGTGTTTGTTTTGAGTCATGCTAAATTTGTAACAATTTATCATAACATATTATGTTATTTTTTGTCCGTCCGTGAGCAACTTTTCTACCAGATATCCGGATTTTTAAATTTAGCACTTTTTTCCGAAAGCATTTTGGATCTAGTTGGTGCACTGGGGGGAGGTCATTTATTTTTATTTTTGATGTAGTTTACATAATAATCGGAAAAAACCGGGAAAATTTACGGCAATGGTTTCATTATTCTCTCTAATGCATAAACTAGATTCAAAATAATCTAAAAAAAGGTTGTACACTAGAAAATCGGAGCAGGATGTCTGGTAGGACGATTATCAAAATGACGGAACAAAAAATAAAAAAAACCCATCTAAAAATATAATTAACTTAGTTAATGTCAATTTATTCAATACGAAGTTTTGTGTTATTCCACAGGGCAGTGCCTACTAATATTTAATTTTATCATAATTATTTGTAAACGATTATTATTTTAATAATAAGTTGAGTTTTTATTTTTTTTTGATATCGAATCGAGTCGAGTTACTCGAGTTTAGTCGATTAATTTACCCCTCTTGGGAAAACTCGACCGACTCAAATAATAAGTCATAGCTCGCATCAAACTGTAACAATTTATTCTTAGATTCTACAGGAAATAAATATACGATCCCCTTGGTTGATGGTCGTTTTATTTATGAGTGTTATTTTATATGGTAATATTGTTTCATTTTTTTTATTATAATATATTCCCGGAGGGACTAGGGCTGTAGTTACCACATTAATCCCGCCTTTAGATCCGCCACTGATGTAGGTACCCTGAATAGTGATCAAGTGTAATAAATCTCGAGTGTACAAATTTTACGAACCCACCGACGTTACCTAATCACAATTGTATTTCTGTTCTACTAACAGCGTATTAGCCATAATTCATAATATATCATAATATTCATCATATATAATTATTATGTGTACATCGTTACAAAATAAATTATAGAAAGCGGTTAGGTTCCTGCCTGTGTTAGGTTTTTCGTGTTGATTATTTTATAGCGTTTGTAACGATAATTTAATATCGTCTTTTAATCGCCTGTCCAGTATAAAAGTTTATTAAATTAAAAGTTTCGAAAAATGGTACGAATAATTACGCTGACGGCTTTATTACCTATAATAATATCATTTTTTACCGCGATAATTTGTCAACAAATCGTATCGACCCCTCTAAATAGAACATATTCTGCGTGTAATCCGCCAAATGTACACGAAGGCGGATTTGGTAAATCGAGGCTCGTCTGATAAAAAAAAAATAATAATAAATTGGTAAACCGAGTTCCGTCTACACAAATGAGCGCGGGAAATGAAAGTTTTGTTTATCGATTAAAAAAAAAAAAAAAAAAAGGACATTAAAAATTGAAGTCAATTTTTGAATCCAGACCGTAGCAAGAAACGTAGCTACGATATAATTGTTTACGGGTTTAACGGGTAAACAGTGTTTTTCAAAAGTACAGCACATAAAAAATCGTTCGAAAAATTCAATAGCACTGGGACATTTGTATTGCACAATAAAATGTTGCAAACGAATTGTTAAATAAATTAACCTTAATGACGTTGTTGATAACGCAGCAACGCACAGTAAAGTATTAAAATAATTTTAATTTATTTATTGATTTGATTTGTTTCAAATGCGCCTGGTATACATTTACAATATATTACATCTAAAAAAAAGTGCTGTTTCTATACCGCTAAGTCGTAAATTAAAGTCGTACCTATATGATTATGTTAATATAATATATTATTAATTAATGCGATGGGCTATCTATCATATTGATAATGAAAATGTAAAAAAAAAAAAAAAAAAAAAAAAGTAAAATAAAACGCGAGCGAAACGACGTGTTAATTTTTTGCGGTCCTTTTTGTTAGGGGCCCTTAATTTAGTCACCGGTAACGTAAAACAGCCCTGGCCGCCACTGTAAGTAAGTCGACAACTGTGAACCGTCGAAGTTACCGAAACCGTGCGATTTCTGTTCATTGGAACGCGCAAAAATGACGTACGATAACAGACCGACAATGCGCAAACAATGGCCGCCGGATTAGATGTCTCTCGTTTTATTTTACCGAAAATTCGTACGCAGTATTTTCTCGGTGAAAGTTATTGATCTTGTACTAACCCGTAGTAATTGTTGTCGGGTAGGCAGGCCGAATAAGTATTCGAAACCCGGTGGCGAAAATATTATATAACAACAATATTAATATATTATATTTGAAATGTGAAAATTCAAAAGGAAAAAAACCCCCGGGAAATTTGTAATAATTTGCATTATCGTCCGAGAATAGCTGATTATAATAAATTCGTAACGTTGTGTGCAATTTTTTTTCGCGTTTACGATAACCGAGAACTGTCATCGGGACGTGTGTATTTTCGACCGCAGCTGTGCACACACGGCGAACGTACTGTATACGCCATGCGTTGCGAAATCGAGAGGAAAAAATATTGGCAAGAATTAGTTACGTTGTAATTTATAATATTCAGTGGCGTAGCTACACATTAAATCGGCGCGTGGCAAAATAATTTCTCGCCCCCTATAATATAAAATTGAAATTATACTCTATGACCTCTGTCATTAAAACAATGCTGCGATCGTATTTTTCACCGAGTAATCGTGTTTGTTTCGTGCTTTTTTGGAAGGAGAAAAAAAAAAATAGTTCCATTACAACATTAAAAAATGTCGTTTTAATGTTAAAATTCATTTTTATGAAATAATAAAAACCTAATCTTTCTGTATAGTTAACAATAAAAATTACATTTCCAAAATATTAATAAAAATTAAATAACAAAACCGGGTTACGTTGTGATAAAAAACGAACAAATCAACGTTATTTATTTTTTTCGCTTTTTCTCCGGTGAAAAACAACAAAATCATATGTCTGCGCTCTTTCAGCATATTATCAGTATATTTTTTTTTCAGTTTGTCGCCGCGGCCCACAAACCATAAACCGCAGTCAATTAAATTGCCGTGAACGATTAGCTATTTGGCATGTTTCACATGCACGTTTATATTGATTCAACTTAAACCAAAATTTCTCTACCGAGTACTTAACAATCACTAGTTTGCGCCCCTATCGCACATATAAGCGCCCCGATGCAACTGCATCATTTGCACCTGCCGTGCTGATACGCCACTGATAATATTGCGTTTCGCGAGTATTTTTTTTTTTTTTTTTATCGGAATAATAATATTGATAAAGACTACGCGACGGCCCGTTATCGTCCGTATATTTCTGCGTCGGAAACCGTCGTCGGTCGGTTGTTGTAAAAAAAAAAAAAAAAAACGACGAGGGGATCTTATCGGTTGTCCTTATAATAATAACAATAATTGTATACGTCCGGACGGGAATTCGCTAGTATAGCATCGCGTCATCATCACTGTAAATACATTGGGTGTTTTGTTTTTGCGTGCGTGCGCGCCTATAGACGAAAATGAGTATATAATCGGCGAACTGGCGAATATTATCAAAGACCAAAACTATAGGATGCAGAACGATCTCCGGGACGCCGTCGAGGAGGAATATTCGCCCCCGGAAGTCCCGCGGAAACAGTTTACGGCCGACAGCGACAAAAAACAGCCGTCGTTCACGTACGACCTGGAGTCGAACCTGCCGGAAATAAACACCGGCGATCGGGAAATACCGTTCGCCGTGTTGCCCAACGACCGTCGATACTATCAAACAGGTAGTGGACGGTGGTGGCCATGGTCATTCGCTTTACGACGAGTCGGTTTTTTTCTTCTTCTTCTTCTCATTTTTTGATCGTATGCCGGATTTACTTAGTCGAGACGTTACAGTTTAGAAACGCATGTTTTAGATGTTTCAGTAAATACCTACTTGCTTCGTAAACCCTATATTTGTATATTTGTCTTGTTCGTATTAATACACAGCGTAAGTTAATTTAAGTATTAGTGTGCACCTGTATTTGCGATTTGATACAACATATTAGTATACACTATAGCCAGTGGCGTATACATGGTTTTTTTTTTTTTTTTTTTAAGAAGAGGGAGGGGTCAAACATACGGCACCAAGGGGAAAGTGGAGGTGTGGCAGCCCCTCTCCCCCGCCAAAAACGAATTCTCATCGTTCTTTCGCGACTCCCAGATATTTCAGCAGTCCTTATTAATTGTTTGCGATAAACGTAAGTTTTGATTTTTAATAGATTTTTTCAACCAAAATCCCAAGCGCATTTGCACAATTGTGTGAAATTTTTTTTTTTTTTAACCAATTTTATTTTCGTTTGAAAATTTGTCTTTTTATTATTTATTTTAAAAAACATCATGTAAATTCGATGAAAATGATATTTCAAATAAAAATACTATTCCATAGGAATTTTAGTATCAAAATCAAGTGAATACGACCGACGAGGCCTAAGTACTGTTCGGAGTACGAAAGTATATGTTTTCTATATTGCCCGTTAGATAGATAAATAGGGAAAATTCAGACTTAAAGTCCTCTTAAGACTGTTATATTGAAAAAATAAAAATAAAAAGTCAATGAGAAGATCAAACCCCCATACCCCCCTGTGTATACGTCCTCGGTACTGGCTATAGGCACGATAAATTAATAATAAAAACAAAAATACATTATACATAATTTATATATTTTTTTACATTTATTTGATTGTTGTTATTTTGATAAATTAATATTAAAATGCATGCAATTACCTACTTGCGATTATTTATGATTTTTCCTTATAATATTGCATGGTAAGCAGATAACTTAATTTATATTTTTTTTTTTATAAGTAATTTACTGACGAATTTATTGTGTTTTTGTTTCCGGAAAAAAAAGATTTTGGCGATAATTTGGTAGTACCAGGTCAGGTAATACCGGAACAAGTGTCCGCGCGTAGATTTCATAAACAAGACCGGGCCAAGAACAGTGAGGTGCAAAGTAATTTCGGCTATGCGCCGGACGTCGGGTTTGTCGCGCAACAGGTTACCACGGAAAATTCCAGTACCAGCGAGGTATCGGTGGACTTTCCTCAGGCCAGTTTCGCACACATGTCATTTCCGATATATTCAAAGTTTAGCCAAGACGATTACTATTTCTTAGGTACGTATAATAATATATTTTCATCCGTTCATATAGTAAATAGAAGTAAAAAAAAAATAATGCGATCAAAACGTAAAGAAAAAATAATAAAAAAATATATAAAAATAGTACGTACTACCTCTATGATAATAAAACCACTACGTAGTTAGTATTTCATAAGGATTTATTTGATTACCTACCTTCGCGGTAATACACTGTATTTTCTAATATTAATATTTTCATGGAAAATCTGTTGGGTCCGGTTTATTGTTGGAAAATATAAGGTTTTAGAACATTTTTCAGGGTTTTTTTTTTTTAAATTTTATTTGGTTTTTTATGAATAAAATTGTTTTGGCTTCTCAAAGATGCTCGACAGTCGTGTACAAGGTCCACTACAAGTTGTTTTTACGGTACTATCAGAAATCCGTAAATACGGATTCAAATATTCGGTGTCGGAATTTCGAACACATTCCGAATCTGTTTACAGCAGTGGTTCCCAATCTGTTTGACACTACGGACCACTTAGAGAACTTTTTATACGTCACGGACCCCCTCAATTTTAGACCTTATTTTTCTTATAAACAAAAATCAATTTTTTTCACACATTTTATATTATAGATTATCAATAAATAAAAAAAACAATGAAAGTCCTTATAGCAGGCTTATAATAATGTTTATAATTTAATTAATTTTAAGTAAATTTGTATATTTTTTAATTAGAATTAAATTAAATTATAAGTAAATTGTAAATTACAATTATAAGAACAATTTAATGTGGGTGTTTGGGGCTTGTATTTCCTTTACTAACAAAGATATTCTTGGAGGAATACTGCTCGAAGCTACATGCATGTCTTTAGTGGCGTCCAGCCGATTTCTTTGTTTACTTTTTAATGCAGAGCATTCTGGAGAATCCTTCGCATAAATAAGTGGTCGAAAACATGACACATTGCCTGTTGTATTCTACCGATAATCTAATCTTGCTGTCAATTTTCGTTTAACAAATCAAGCTTATTCTTATAACTTGGCCGAGCTGTCATACATTTCAAGATTAAACCATTAAATAAATACTCGTAAATGTTGTATCTTTAAGCCAAAGGCGGTGGGGTTAACTTCCCCCGGGCGTGTCAATGCTTAAAATTAAAATTTTAGTCTTAAAAAAAAAAATGTGTGTGAATATATTAAAATATCTATAAACATTTTATTTAATTAATTTTTAAAAAAACGAGCAGTTATTTGTGTAACGTTAATATAATTACAAAACCGTCAAATTATATAATAACGAAATCGTAATTATTTTGTTCACGAGATGCAATTATTATAAACGTATTATCGTGTAAAATATTCACAGTAATTTTGGTAAAACGACGATGTGGTCGCGCAGTCACGCGTAACGATTAATATTAATAAATAATAATTGTATGTTTACGTGCCAAAATTTGAACTCCGTTAAACACGAATAGCAAAAAAAAATATTATAAAAAATTGCGAGACTACCGGGGATTAATTGATTTTGCACCTCGAATCCGCGCGGAATATCGGAAATTTGGTTATTTTTTAAATTTTTTATTGTTGGTTTTTTGACCAGTATTCATAAAAAGTCCTGCATTATACATTATATATATATATATATAAGGGTGTCAATTATTACCGAAGTTGTACAATTTAAGTAGTGCCGGCCCTAAAATAGTTTCAGTACACCTAAAATTCAGTCATCTAAAATTTGAGCTCGATTAAACGTATTTACCGGGTGCCGAAGTTCTATGGAAAATGCTAATCCTTGTTTTCTTTGGATTATACTTGGTCAATTTTTAAATTTACAGAAAAATCCTATATAATCGTTATTGTAGACCTAGTAGTTACTCAGAAAGAGTGTCTTTATGTTTTTTCGTTAAGTTAACTATTTCTTGTGAAATATAGAAAAATATATATAATACGCTCATTGCGCATATCTTTTGAAATATTTTTCGTTTTAGTTTTTTTGCGATTATCCTCTTAAATTATAAAGTTACCACCAAATAGTATACAGGTATTACTGTAGTACTGTATGCTCCCTAAAAAAATATTTAGAAATAATATTTTTTCATAATGTTAATCTATTCGTGTAAAATTAAGAAAAATCAATTTTCAAATTGATAAAATCACAAAAAAAAAAAAAAAAAAAAAATGGACAAATGGCGTAATCATATTATACAAATTTGTTATCGTATTTAGACCACGAGCAATAAATTATACGAAAACACACTGTTATTAGTGATGCACGTTATAACATTAATTATTATTATACACGGACTGTTGGACGACGATAAAGTTTGACAGATTATTCGATCGATCGTATTTTCGCAATTTAATCACCGTGGTACATCCATTGTAAGTCCGCGCTATTATTCCGGGTTTATACCTTAACGAATAGGCAAACCTATAGGTTTATTAACGCGCATATCGTCCAGTCTGCGGATTAAACCGTATAGCCGAAAACGATTAGTTTAGTTACAATGGCCGGTCGTAATACGTCATAATCGAAATATTAATTTTCGGCTAATTTTAGATGCTGAACGGAACAATGGCGTTTGACTAGGACCTTTTCTACCGAGGTGGTCGAGGAGGGGCGATATGAATCATAAAAAATCACAACTGCCTATTTCACGCGATTTCGTTAACGTATAACATATAAATTATGTTTTAATTTTATAACAATCGTCTTTGCCTCTTGAACGAAATTGTTTATTTCGCACGATACCTACGTCCGTGCATCAGCCACATCGCCATCGGGGCGAAGCCAAGAATGTATTGGTCTTACTATGATGTGGTTTTAGTTTAACATCTGCGAACAACTTTTCTACAATAGAAATCTAGTTCCAATTTTAGCATCTTTTCTGAAAGCATTTCGGATCTAGTTGGTGCCATGATGAGAAGGTCATTTTTTTTCATTTTCGTTGTAGTTTCCATAATAATCGGGAAAATTTACGGCGTAATTGTTTCATTATTTTCGATTTTTTTGTTTGTACCTTGTAACTCGGTTAAAATCAATCGTAGTGACCTAAGAGTATTAACATTATCTTTTTCTAGACGTGGACTAATTTTCAAAAGGTTTTGGCAGTTTTTAGCCTATAATTTTTGACGTTTCGAATTGTACGTTTTAGTATTTTTAGTTTATGCCGGTTCGGTCAAGCAGAAACGCTTTAAAATCATCATAAATTGTACTTAACGGTGAAAAAGAAAACAATTTGAGCGTATTTTAATAATTTTTTTGTTCGAGCTCTTGACCTGTGCGTTATTGCCGTTTTTTTACTTTTATTTTTTATTTTTTAGCCAAAGCCGCCGGCGTCGGTCTGGCCATACTGGTCGTCTTAGCCATATCGACCATAGCCTGTTACAGGTGAGTAACACTAGACAAAAAAAAAAAAAAAAATATTAATTAATTAAAATACGCCCCAAAGCGCAAACCGTTGTCGTATTATTCATACCGTTTTTACGACGTTTTTTTTCAGAATGCAAAAGAATAACAAAGCCGCTGCGGACATAGAGTATCCGGCGTACGGAATTACAGGACCCAACAAAGATTTGTCGCCTACCGGTGACAGACGATTGGCACAGTCCGCTCAAATGTATCACTACCAACATCAGAAACAACAGATCATAGCTATGGAATCGTAAGTAACAAAGTATCACTAGATCGATTATATCCACCGAGGCACCTCCCCCCCACACACACAAAAAAAAAAAAAAAAAAAATAATTTACAAAAACTTTTTTACGAGTAGCAGTAGACCAATTACATAAAATTACAACTGTAATCGATTAAATTTTGAGGCAGTTCAAAATGGTATTGTGTATTTTAAATTTACGTGTTCAATAACTTAAAAAAAAATAGAAAATTGTACCGTAATATAATATTTTAATGTAGAAATTATTTTCGTTCGCTCATAAATTTATATGTAATTTTTTAATTTAACCTCAAACACTAATATACCGACCGTGCCATTTCCCTTAAATCCCTCACTGATAAGTCATAAATTGATTGTGCGTTAAGATGCGTTTCACCGACGGTTTTCAATGGTTTAAAAACAATATTAAAGATAAAATAAACGGTATGTAAAAAAAGTAGAGGACAATATTTCCAAGGGAAATGCGTTTTTAAAAATATTGATCAGAAAAATAGTTACAGAGATTTAAAAACAAATTGTATATTGTAGTAATGCAAAACGATATATCTACTTTATTATTAGCGTATTATATCTAAAATCACTTTGAAGATTACATACTTTTTTTTGTTAGGTCATCGTGATTATAAACAAATTCCAATGTGAATTCTATTAGGTATTTTCCTGTTGATAAATTTGTCCACAATTGAATGAACCTACGTACAAAATATCGTAGCACTTGAAATGTCCACGAGCCCTTAACACTCCTTAAGTTATCGATTCGATCCGAAAATGAGAACAGCAATAGGTTAAAACGACATTATCAAAATATTAAATAGTTTTTAAATTAATTTCTTTCTCGAAATTTTCGTATTCGAATTATCTAAATTTTAAATTTTATCTTTCGCGGCGTCGAATGTATTTAAAACCGTGTACGTATTTGTTTACCGTGACTTAATTCCCGGACATTTAACTGAGCACTGTACATATTTTTACCGTTTGTCCGTCGTCAAAACTGACTGAATTTCGTCAAATTACGCGTTTCGTATAATCTTTGTAATTATTTATGTGACTCTTATCCGTTAACCCACTCCGGCCAACTTATTTCGTAAATAATAATTATACGTTTGCACGGATTATCGCCCCACACCCGAACCCTCTCTCGCCCGCTCAGTGTTCCGCTTTGTCCCTTACTATTAAATAATATACAGTGTGTTCAAATATAACACTAACTATTTCGGAGGTCGAATTTAATATTTATTCGAAAATAAAATACATTTTCAACCATTTTCATCAGCGCGTGCGCAATAAAATTAATTTTTTTTATTAAATATAGGAACCACGAGAACGGATTCGCGTTCTAAATGTAAATTTGTCTTAATCGATTTTGACTAGGAACGATTTTCCTACATTAAAAACCAGAAGAACGATGGGAAGTTTATACGAATACGCAACAATATACGAGAATGAGCAAAATTATCGATAGGTTATTAAAAAAAAAATACGAATAATTAAAAATGTTGTTGATATTTTCCAATTCGTTCGGTTCTCACGGTATAAATGAACTTTTTTATAAGTGAAAATCGCTTGGATAAATTACGATTTTTTTTTACAAAATCCTTTATTAAATATTATGGCGGGTTTCCCATTAAAAAATATATTGATTTACTGCGCGTGTCCAGACAAGAAAATAATGGTTAACAATAAGTTATTCGTTCGAATTATGTGTATTACGAGGCGTATTCGAAAAGCAAGGGGCGTTCGCTTATATTTCAAAATCGACAAGTCGTAACGCGTTTAAACTTGTGCATATCTGTACGCGCACTACTCGTGCAGCTATTTCAGGTGTTGTTTTGATTCAGTGGTTATTTGCCTATCTGTGCGTACAGTAAACAATGTCCGCGATAATCGTTGCTCCCGCCAGCTGTGAAGTTCGCGCCGAAATACGATTTACGTGTGCAAAAGGATCTTTTCAGCTGCTTAAATTCATCGGGAGTTGTGCCTAGTTTATGGACATAACTGTAATGAGTGGAGGAAATGTTAGACAATGGTGTGCGATCCAAAATCGACGACGTGGTAAACCGTCATCCGGTGTAATCCTCCCGCATGACAATGCGCGTCCTCACACCGCAGCCAAGACCCAAGAGAAAATTCAAGATTTACGTTGGGAACATTTTAACCACCCGCCGTACAGTCCCGACCTTGCACCCAGTGCACTACTTCCTTTTCTTACATTTCAAGAAGAAAAAAAAGGCTCGGTGGACGACGTTTCGAAAACGACAAGGAAATTAAGAAAGCCGTTGAAAACTGGTGCGGCGGTACGAAAAATGCGTGAACGAAGTGAACGGCGATTATGCGGAAAAGCGAAGTAGATTTGTAGTAAACTAAATGCGCTAATAAAACCTATTTCATATGATTATAATTTTTTTTATGCCCTTACATTTCGAATACGCCTCGTATAACTGCCACTGTCCGACGAACAAAAAAACCCCCTCTGACCGAATTGGCAGACCGTCCGTCCGTAATATTTCCTTTTTTCCGTTGAATTTGAACACACTGTATAATGAATATATTTATATCAATACGCGTGCCTACCCCAACGACTGCCGAACGACATTTTGGCGCGCACGCACCGGCCGGTGCGCGTATTATTTTACGGGCGGCGACACCCGCAAATCGACCTTCGCCTTTGTCGTCGTCGTCCGCGACAATGAAAGTTAACGACTTCCTCCGTAGGCGTTCGTTTCGAATACAACAACTACGGTTATACTGTTTTTGGAAATCCCCCGTCCTCGAGTGTCTCCGGAACGCTTTCTTCCCGCCGTATACAATAATAATAACGCCGTGCGCGGGTCGTTCGACCGACATTGTGATATTGTAGGCTCCGTGACGGGCGACCGCGCACACCCCCGACGGGGCCACGGTCGAAGATACCCGTCCCGGCGGCGGTAACGCCACGCTTAGCCGTACAACGCGAATTCCGCCGCCTATAACTTTATGCATTTAAAGCGAATATTGTACGGCCCGGTATTAACAGATAACCTGCGCACATAGCGCGACGGTGCAGCGTGGTACGTCGTACACGAAGTAATTTTTTTTTTTTTTTTTTTTCCCCCCCCCCCCGCTAAAACCACGAGTATTAATTATAAACGGCGAGGCATTTAAATTAGTTGGAACCAAAACCGCCGGTCCCCGGGCCGTTTACTTTTCGAAAGTAATTAAATTACGATCGTTGTTAGCTAAAAACGTAACGACGTTTACGCCTTTCATTGACTCGGGGATTCGTATGCGATCGAGTCACTTAACTTTACTTCTGAAACTAAATGCTGTATTTTATTAATGTGCAAATTACATTTTTTTTTTTTTTTCTTGTCACTCTTCGGTTAAAATAATAATAATAAAAAAAAATATATATATATATTTCCCAGTTAATATTTACGGACCATAAAGTCGCCCGATGGCATTTCATTAAAACTACAAATCGTGTACGAGGTGTGTTTAAAAAGTTCCCGGGCTGTTTGAATTGCGTGCCGACAGAACGCCGAACAACGATACGGTTGGCATCACTGGCATCTGTGAAATTTTCCGAGCACACATGTTTTTGTAGATTTTCTATAACTTTCTTTGTTTTTATGTAACAGATGTTTTTGTAAACTATGTTTTTTGTGTTTGGCAATTTTATGATGAATCCAAAAGGAAAACCACTCGACCAGCTCTTTGATGGGGGTGTCGGAGAAAGATTTTGTCTATCGTTTTGATAGGCCAAATTAAATGATGCATTTTTCTGCCAACAAATGTTCTGTCCCACAAAACATCTAGGACTTTTAAATTTCAATTGCTATAAACGGGTGCTCCCCGCAAGTTCGAATTTATTTATTTTATCGATTTTCGGTTTCCCTTAGTTGCACGATTCCTTAGAATTCTCACCCAACCACGAAAAAAAAAAAAAAAAAAAAACAATTTTTGTTATTTTTTAAGTATATTAATATATTCAAGGAAGTCAAACGTAAATCTTCGTCTGCATCTTAATTACCTTAGTCCGTCATATATTTCATCTTACTGCGTGGCGTTGGTGCTTTAAAAGTCGGTAAACTAAAAAAAAAACTAAATTATGATTTGTTAGTTACTGCGGTCGTAGGTCGTGCGGAGTGACCTCGCAGTGTTGATGTTATTTGAAATTTTATTCTATTTCGACACTAGAAACAAACCAACCTATGACATTAATCGGCCACTTTGAAAAACACATTAAAAAATATTGTTATTGTAGTTATTGTTCTTATAATTGAATATATTTTTTTGTCTTATCAAATATGCAACAAAAACACACGGCCCGTGATACGTGTGCATATTTATTCTTTAAATGCGCATCGATACAGTTTGCATTTCTATAGTATTGGTAAAAAATAAAAAAATAGATAAATTATTTAGTTTCAGTTTAAAGTCATACGCAAAAATGACAAATAAAAACACAAACTGTTTTATGATTGTTTAGTTCTCATGATCTCATGCCCATTTGCCCACAACTCCCTCCCCGGCCAAATCAAAAATTATACGTTATTATTTTGCAATACGTTTTTAAGTCGTTTGTAAAGGTTTGTAAAGAAAACCAAAAAATAATTTTAAATTTGGGGGGAGGGGAGCAAATAAACTCAAAACGGTGCTTCAAAACGTTGCGTTTATAACGTTAAATGATTAAAAAACCGATTAGAATCGATAACCGATAACGTAACAGAAAACGATAAACGATTGAAACATAACGTAAGAGTTACTTCAATTTCTTAAGAAAAAAAAAAAAAAAAAAAAATGATTATTTTAGCACAGAATTTTTCCGATAATTTTTTTGCTATAAAATACTATTTTAAAATAGTTATTTGAAGAAGTGGCCCCCCATCGGGAATACTCCCGAATTCCCGGCGGCCTAATCCGTCCCTGAATATTATAACTATAAAACCGTCCTCAAGAGTCAACATTAGTAGTTTCGTCTAAAGATTATAAAAATGAACGCTTAAAATTTATATGTAAATATTGAATACAACCATTAAATTCGACATGTTTAATTTTGCATAGGATTTAACGCTAAAATTTTCATAACGTTTAAACACATAAATTGAATTACATTAAAATTTAATACAACGGTAAACAATATTATTATTATTTATTTTTTTGATTTAAGCGCCGAAATTAACTAAAATATTTACCCGTCACCAAATATATTCGTTTGGTATTTGTATAGATAAACACCATTTAATTCACCATTGATCTGTTTTCATACTTAATATTACTGAATCGAATGACTCGAACAATTGCACATAATAATTACAATCAGTTAATCAAACAGTGATGATGTATAAATATATGTTTTCCCCCGAAGCCATGTATTGATATAAAAATTATAACAATACTAGTAAGTAATCAACAAAAAAAAAAAAAAAAAATCCCACCGAACAACTTATTCGCGTTACTAGACATGGCAAAGTAGTTTTTCTTAATGGGTAAACTAATTTAGTGAAAATCAAGCACGCGACGGTGGAGGTAAAAAAAAATTGAGATTTTCCGAATTTCCCGCCCCTGCCAAATTTTGAAATGCCGATAACTTTACGTTTTGTTTTACGAACGAAAATAATTGTTTTCACAAACCTTTTACAAACTTATTGTAAAATAATAACGAACATTTTATGTATTGATTTTACATGATATGATGTGTGTGTGTTTTTTTTTGTGTCTGTAAACATTTTTTTCACCAGACATTTTCCACCGATTTTCAAGTGTGCACCTTTTATAAAATCATTTTGGATCTAATTGGTGCATTGTAGAGGTCTTTTTTTCTCAATATTATCGTTGTAGTTTTCTTAATAATTGGGTGGGAGGGGGAAACACAGATAAACGGGAAAATGTACGACAATGGGTTTCATTACTTTCGATTTTTTTCTTTACGTTGTAACTCGGTTAAGAATAATCGTAGGGTCTTGACGTTTCCACAGAACATTAATATTAGGCCTTTCAAGGCGTGGATTAATATTCAACATTTTCTATTCTCAAAAAAAATTTGACACAAGATTCATCATAAATTGTATACTTTTTAAAACGAAAAAAATTTGAAGGTAACGTAATAATTCTGTTTTAAACTCGTAATAAATGTAAATTTCGATGAAAATATTGAAAATTACAGCATTCCGTTCGGAACCGTTTTTCGTTACCAATAATTTATCGTTCAATATAGATATAAATTAAAATCCTCTATATATCCTACAACCTACAACCTAAACAGTGGCCTATGTGCGAAATATGTGTCTCGGTATTTTTTTGATTTTTCAGGGGGTCTGGAGAAACGGACATCATGAATTATCAAAATAAATACAATCGAATGATTTAATTTTGATTTTTATATTGAATCGTTGTGAAAAAAAATACTGAGGGGTTAGACGCAAAGCTCCTTCCCCCCATTCAAAACTAATAAAAAGGAAAACTATTTTCTTCGGGGATTATTGGCTTTGTGGAGATTATCTGACGTCTAGATGAAGTATATCAACGAGCTGTAACCCAAAAGTGTTTGAATAGGCCATGTAGGACAACTGATATTTCATTTTTGACACGGTTTCGACACATCGGTCGGTTTTTCAGCATAGCCAAAAAAAAAAAAAAAATGTATAAAAAATAATAAAAACGACGTAATTCCAAGACGTCCGAATTTGTGATTAAAAGAGTTAAACGTAATAAAAGAAATAAAAAAGATATTTATATATATATACTTTGTCGCTGTTCGACTAAATCGTTTAATATATATATATATATATATCTATAAAGTTTCTCGATGAAAGCCTTTCGCTGTAATATGTTTCCTACTGAAAGAAAGAAAGAAAAAAAAAATAATAAAACATTTTCATCCTATACCACATTACGTTTTAAACTGTCAGACTTCAAATTTAATAATATTTGTGTACGATTTGTGCGGTATGTGTGTAATAGGCATAACTGTTAGTTGCGCGGAATATTTCAAACCATTGATTTATTTGGTAAATTACCCATCTGTTGAGTATTCGATTATACCGTCTAATATTTCTATAAAGTTTCTCGATGAAAGACTTTTACCGTAATGAAAACATTCTACCAAAAAAAAAAAAAAAAAAAAAAAATGAAATATTTTCACCGAAAACCGCATTACGTTTTAAACTGTCAGACTTCAAGTATAATAATATTGCGTGTAAGAAACGGTACTTATGTGTTATATTTTGTCTACGAAAACCGTGGTAAGTTAACATATTTATTTACAACGTTACGTCGGTCGTTGAATTTCTTTAGGACTTCATTAAGGGTTTTTAGAGATAAAACCTTCTAACATAAAAACGTGTAGACGGCAACGTTTTGAATAATACAACCACGTGATCGGCGTGTTACGGTTCTCTAGATATTTAACTAATTATTATTATCGAAGGTACAAAATATAATCCATATTCACATTTATTTGAAATTACCGTAATTATTGTAAAATAATTATTATTAAAAAAAAAAAAAAAAAACACGCATTCGAAATGTAGTCGTCTGCAAATTGTTTTTAAAGTTGTTTTAGCTTTAAAGTCGGTTTTAAAGACCGTCTTGTTTGTGAACACGTTTTTGCTATATTGCCCGATAGTGATGACAGCGGATGGCCAATGTACGTAGGTTTTATTTTCGTCGATTTCCGAGTTGACTTGGCCATACGGGAAAACTATCACGTTTTGTATCGTTCGGAATCGTTTTTTCCTTTCCCCCCCCCCCCGTTCATATTACAATGATTTATCGATAAATTACGCTGTACACTTTACCAACTACACCTACACCTACGACGGCCAAGCCGAATAGGTTTTGGAAAAATATCACGACCGTCGATCTTAATGGAAAAGTTTATTTGAAATTCATACGCGACAGCAGCGAAAACGTTACACAAAATTGCGGCGACAACAAGCGCAACGAAACTCGTTCCGCATATTTTTATCGAACGGTATAGTGGCGGTCGCGATGGAATCAATATTAATAACGCACGGGAAACCTTAATATTTCAAGAACGCAAATAATGTCTGACGCACAAGAGCAAAACCGACGTTTAGCCAATCGATATTTTTATTTATTTTTTATTTTTGTGCGCATTACGTAATCTCGAATACGCGCCGAAACGAAATATACAAACGCGTACCCCGTGTTTTTATTACAGGCGAGCCGCAAGGTTCTGTTGAAAGTCGCCACGATGGATTCAACAATATTTTAACTCGTATATTAGTATTAAACCGTCAGTAGTATCGTACAAAAAAAAAAAAAAAAAAAACCTTTCCAATTATACCGCTTAGTACTTACCTACGAGAAAATAATAAAATCTTTTTTTTTTTTTTAATAAATTAAGTGTTCATATACGAATAATCCTTTAGTGAAGTCCTTGAAGTACGTACTCCAAATATACCTGTAAAATAAATATCTGTATTTGTATTAAAAAATACTTTTAAAGCGTATCATTTACAAGTCTGCTAGTAATATTATATTCTAATGTATTGTAACCGCACGTTTACAGGAATAATTCAGCTAAAGAGAGCCGAGGCGGTTCGGTCACCGATCCGGACAGTGACGACGAAAATGAAGAAGGCGATTACACGGTTTACGAATGTCCAGGATTAGCGCCCGTACGTTATAATATTTTTCGCTATAAAATCGTCTACAATTTTTATATAGGTACCTCCTTAGTCGTGATAAATGGATTTTTCGTCCAAATTTACGTCTGATAAAAATTAAGGTACACCCTGTGGTTCGATTTAAAAAAAAAAAAAAAAAATCTAAAGATGTACGAGTTTACATTGTATCGGTCAAAGCATTTTTTTTTCATATTTACATTTTTTAATTTAATTATTTACCATTGAAAGTCGACGAATCCATATAAATTTCAATCGTTTTACTCTCGTCAATAATGTGATATAATTAAAAACGTGTAAATTAAACTCGTTTATGAATTCAAACATAATATCGGTTTTTTTTAAATTGAACAACTGTAAGTACCGACATTTTTGTCGGGCGTAAAAATCGGAAAACCGTTTGTAGGGGACCACCTCAGGGGAATCGAAGCGCTTTGGTTTGTCAGAGATAAAATGCGAATATATTTTAATATTCGGAAATATGATCTCCGCCTGCGTTCGTTCGTGTCGGTATTTCAATCGAAAATGAACTCCAGATTTATGTGTGCGAAATCACATCGTCGGGTAGGTCACAGGGGGAAATTCATTGACCCGCATAAAGAAAGGTGTATATGAGAAAAATGCAATTTGAACATTCAACACACACTATTGGAATGTTGAAATAATTTTTTCGCCGACGTTCCGAATGCATACTTGAATTTTCTGAAAACTTAAACTTACTGACAGTGGAGTAAATGCTGTGATAACTTCGATAAGTCGAAAAACCATCGAGATCTTTTTGAATTCACTTATCTTCACAGTGTTATTTTTAGTCTCAAACAACAAATATAATATAAAACTTCGATTACTCATTAGACACTGTTTTACTTCGAGTAAATTCGAATCTGAATTAAAATATGTGACAATACAAATTTAATCAGTTTACAATTTGTGTTAAACACTTGTGGTTTTTTTTTATTATTATTATTTTTTTCTTGTGTCGACGGAGTTTCGGAACTTTGGCGACTCGAATTTTTTTTTTGCCCATTCACTTTAAAAATATTGAAATTACTGTAGGTTTTTCCTCTTGGAATTCATCCCTGCGCGCGAGGGCGATTTACTACTTTTATCATCACATCTCCCTACCCATCCTCGTTTACTCCACACCACATCATTTGTCTTTTGTGTACCTCTTCCTAGGGTTCCGTCTACACGTATCTCAGCTGTCTTTCTCGTCTCAAAATGCCCTCTCTCATTTTTCCCGGTATTCCCAGAATACCAGGGGTCTCAAACAACATTTCACTTTGACGACACACTTTTATCCCACGCCCGAATCTCCTTCTATCCGCATCCTCTACGATTCGCACACGTCCTTTTGTCGACCAGTGGAAATCCGGACGTCTTGCGCGCGATAAATCCGGAGGTACGGTGAATTTAATGCGGGAAATTTTCGGGAAAAAATCGTATTCGCCTCTTCCTCTCCCCCGGGAACAAATTCCCGTTGTGACGACGACCACGATGGTCGTCGGTGCCCAGGTGTATATACATTATAGTAAACACGAACGTGCGCGTTGGTTTTTTTTTCATTTTTTTTTTCTAGGCCGGAGAAATGGAAGTGAAAAACCCACTGTTCGTGGACGACAACACGCCTGCTTCGCCTCACGGAATCATTAGTAAAGACAATTCCGCAAACAATGGCGTCATACCGACAGCATCCGTCCCATAATAGATCGCTACCGATCATCCATCCAAACGCATTCGTCTACGTCTATATTCTACAGCATATATATATATATGTCCGAGATAACGTTATATTTATTTTCTCGTTTCGTATTTTTCTTCTCTTGAAAAAAAAATTAAAAAATAAAAACATTAAATTACATTACTATTATTATACTTCATTTAGTTATTATTAAAATACATTAACTGTTTCGTTATTCTATCGCAGTAGATTATAATTGTATGTAAATTCGAAAACACACGTGAGGAATAAAAAAAAAAAATAAAATAAAAAATAATACCAAAAATTATATAGCAAATAGCGTTTGTGACCGTATTTTATAGGCGCGTAACGAAAAAAAATGCGTAATGAATAGTTTTTTTTTTTTTTTTTTTTGATAACTTTTCTGAAAAAAATAAAAATAAAATAGTCACTGGGAATAGGATCCTCGAATCTGACGTAATCTTGTTCGTATGACGTCAAAAGTTTATATATATTACTATATTATATTAGATATATATTATTGTTATACTCGTAGACCTTTGTAATTCATTTATTTATTTATTCAGTTTTTTTTTCTGATGATACTTTCAAACATACACGCCCGTCTAATAGGTTGCCAACTAATCGGCATTTACATGATTTTTTATTTTTTTCAATAATTTCATTATTATATACTGTAGACGTTCACATTATTTGTTTACATACGCAATCTATAAAACTACTATCATAATATTTCCTGCAATACGTTTATTATTTAAAAAAAAATAAAAAATAAAATAAAATAATAATAATAATCGCCCCGTTTATTCGAAATTATTGTTTTCTTAACCGAACCGAATAGAAAAATTCAAAAGCCGACGAAGAATAATTTCGCTAGAATATTTTCACATCGGGCATAGAACAATAATTATAGATTGTTTCGAAAGAAAAATAATCCATGTTTCGGATTTGTACTGTAAACGTTTGATTTAGAAAACAGAAATTGATTACGGATAGTTTTCTTATGATTTCCGACCAGTTTTTGCATATTAATCGATCGCGGTTGAATTGCCGGTGGTTCATACGAAATATATTTACAAATCACCAAAGTTAACATATATATATATATATATATATATATTTTTTTTTTCAGAATATCCCAAATTGCCTACTGACCTTCAGTATGACTTATTTGGTTTGGCGAAAAAAAACAATTTCTGAACGAGGTAGGTACGAAACCGCGTGCGAAGTTAAACCCGAAAATTCTCGAGTCTAAACTGATCGTAAATTAATTGTATCGCACGTTTTTAGATGGGATTTAAAAAAAAAAAAAAAAAAAAAAATATTTAATTTACCAATACGTCCAATATGCTTCATAATATAAGGGCGGATTCTGGATAAGATATCGGAGGGGGGGTGGGCGATTTTTAAAATTCAAAAGGCACAAGATAATCAAGCTAAGACTATTTCGGGATTTACCCACGTCTTTAACGAAATAAAAGCAAAAATATTAATTTCGATACAATCCTTTTCGAAAGTATATATTTTCGCACGTTTCCGATCGCGTAAATTATTAAAATTTACTATTCGATATTTACAATACGAGTTTTGGTATTCAACTCCGTATTTTACGTATATTACTATCGGTCTATAAAAAAAATATAATATTTTCAAAAATCCGTAGTTTTAACTTCGTGCCGCGTACGTAAACGCCTTATACGAAATGTATTATATCTATTTATATAAATAAAAAAAAAAATAATAATATTATTAAGTATAATAGTCTAATAAATAAATAATTTCTATGTACCGATACGATTATATATATATATTAGAAAATCATACTAACACCGTGGACAGCATAATATTAAACATGTTGAACGTACTGAATATTATTATTTTGTTATTACTACTAATTATTTTCATATACATATATACGGTAGAACACGTAGTTATTTGATAGTATTATCGATGTTAATTTGTATTATAATATTAGTCAATTCTTATATTATATTATTATTGTTTTTTTTTTTAAGTCTTCCAGTAAAGAAAAAAAAAAAAAAAAAAATACAACGTGTTACTCTAGAAAGCTCAGATTTTTCCCGTTCGATACCTAATACGTGTACGACGTATATAGTTGATATTACGTAATATATATATATTTTTTTTTTGATAAATTTTTCACAACGTCCAATACAAACAGAGTAATTACATTCGGTTGACATATTTTTACGCGAATAAAATTAACGGGTCTGTTGAACGTTTTTACGACACGGCATGCACTGCCCGATGTTATAATATTACAATCGGTTTCTATAATCCGCCGGCTAAATGTTCATCGTTAATATTTTATTATTATTATTATTATTATTTTTTTCTCTGTAATCGGTTAAAGTCGAGTGAAAAGTTGCAGGGACAGTGGGTGTCCGGACGGATTGCACAGAGACACGGAGTTCCGCGTGTTTCGCGACAAGGAGAAAGTTTATAATTAATGTTTTTTTTTTTTTTTTTTACACAGGATAATCGATATTCAAAACTTCTGTCGCAATTACACAAAACAATATTTTTCAATGTCCCCTCTAGTAAGCGTATAATGTTTACATTTTTCTGTAGCTTGCCGGATAAAACGAATATATTACTCTACTTAAACGTCTGTAAATTCAAAAAAAAAATAAAATAATAACTATAACTCGAATCGGCGTGGTTTAAAATTATTGCCGGACGGATAATTTTCATTACGGTAAATGGAAAATCGATATTCGGGTAGGTCAACAACAACATCGACATCAACGACGAACAACGACGGTTTTTTATATATATATATATATATATATATATATTTTTTTTTTGTTTTTGGTAGCGCCGAATAAAATATCCGAACGTTTCCGAACCGTTACTTAAAGGTAATATAAAAATTCGAGAATCGCAATACAATAAAATACGATTATTATTACAATTTATTTAGGGGTAAACATAATGGATTTATTAAAACGGCCCACTAATCGTCGACGGTTATTGTCAATCGGCGAAATGCGTGTTTTGTCAATTTATTGTACAACATCACAATTAATTATTAGGCTAAATACCCTTATATATTATTATTACTTATGTTAAGCTTAAGTCAATTTATTTACGGTTATCCGAGAAATATTAAAATATTATATAAACTACTATATTAATATTATTACACACGCATGCATTTTAATAATATAAAACGTATAATATTAATATTATTATTGTCATTTCAGATATTATTACTATTATTATTATTATTATATTAACCTAATACCATAATAATATTATTAATACACCCCTTCCCCCATCCCCCTAATACGTGTAATGTTATATATATATATATATAATATTGTTAACGGATTTTTTTTTTTTTTTTGAAATATTTTAACTAAAAGAAAAATTCAAATACACCAGTTTAAAAATATTGATTATAATAAATAATAAAAACCAGTAATATTATTATATTGATGTCACGCGTGTAATTTATTTTATAATATCATGTGCGTTGTTAACTCAACGTGCCCAACAGGCCAGAGGTAAGTATACGGAAAATTTAATTTTTTTTTTTTTTCGGTTCCCCTTCAAAATATCCTAGAAGAAAATATGGGAATTGTTCCTCGTTCAAATGTAATCCCGTTTTTAGGATTACCGCTGGCGAAACGTGCGAAAACGGCACCATTTTTTGTTATTTCGCCGTGTCCGTCGTGTCGGTCCGCGTGTCGCATGCTTGCCACGCATCCGCCGCCGTATTTTCCATAGAGTTCGACGAAATTCCACATGGTGCACTTCGCACGGCGGGCGCCGACACGCTCGTCGCCGAGACTGCGCTCTTGGCGGATGTATTGATTTCGAATGAAATGATATATCGCTTTTACCAATAAAACCGTTCTGGGCAGAGCCACGGTGTTATATATATATGGGACAATTTTTGTCAATTCCATTTAGAGTATGCGTTTCATACTGTGTAGTACACGATGAAATTATGAAAAATGTGATATTATTACGATATACGTACAATTGTCGTTAAACAAGTCATTTTAAACGGTTATATAAAGAAAAATTGCGACTACCGGTTTTGGAGATGATATTCGAACATGATATTTAGAATAAAGTAAATTAAACGTTAAAAAAAAAAAAAAAAAAAAAAAAATGTTACGTCTCAAAATTTACAATTTACCACTTTTAAACTTAAAACCGTGAAAAATCAAAATGTCTATGAATAACTCAAAATTAAAATATATATTTTTCACGACACTATGTTACAAAGTCACATTTTATGAGAAAATCCCAGGTCTCAAGAACAATTGTTTTCGGGATTACAAAGAAATAATAAAACTCGAGTTTGACAAAATCGTGTTTTTGCCGTTCTTTCGTCATTTTTTGGTAATTTTAATCTGCAGCGTTAAAAAACTAATTGGTATATAAAACAATGACCTCTCCGAGTATCAAATAGATACAATTTTCTACTAGAAATAGTATAGAAGTGTCTTCTGGTAGAAAAAGTGTTCATTGTAAAACCATGTTCCGGTCAGGATCGAAAATAAAAATAATATAATAATAATTCAGGGTGCACGTATGCTGTTTTGTATATTGGGATATTTTATAGTAAAAAACGGGTTAGTTCTAGTGGTGAGCATTGGCATAAGTCCGATATTGAGGACATCGAAATAACGGGTTTTTATTTTTTCAGAAAAAACGTCAATTATGTCTCTGGAGTATGAAAAAACCGTTAAAATATTTGGTTTTCCGACGAAAATATCGGTTAATTTCAATATTGCCTGGTGGTTTTCCATTTCAAATGTCCCACATCGATAAAACGTCGTATAGGCTCACCGCTGGTAATTTCTAGGGGTCAGGTTAGGTTAGGCTAGTCCAAACACTTTTAGTGGATAATCGCAAAGAACTAAAAACCAATGCATTTTCATGAACCATGCAAAATGATCGACTTTTATCGATTTCGAACGGTCAACATTAGACAAAACTATATAAATCGGTCCTGCAGTAACGCTCAAATTAGCACAAATTTCGCGGATCCTATTTTTAGATGTATTGGAACGAAATTCCCGGCCGGTATTTCTTAAAATTCAGAGCAAAAAAAAGTTATTCTCGTATAAATAACGGACGAAGGGCGTACGGGACAATTCGACGGGTGCGCCGTTTCGGATTTTTTTTTTTTTTTTTTTTTTTCGCGCTAAAAGTCGTTTTCAGATGGATTTATTTGTTCGTACACGTATCGTAATATTAATGGTATTAACAATATCGCGTTAATTATTATTATCGATGCGTCGCGGCGGCGTGAAAAGAGACGAAAAATGACGACGACGGTGACGCGCGAGGAGGTTGGAAACTAAAATACCGGCCAGATGTTTATTAATGGATATCGTTATCCGATCTATATATGCTATAATAATAGCACTTTGTCGGCGGTCCATAAAGACGGAAGTGTGTCTCCAACACTAGTACGTATTTTATAATAATAATCGTATACGAGGGACGGAGAAATAGAGATCCGAATTTATATTTTTTTATATTTTATTTATATATTTATATATGAAACGATGCACATTTTATCGGCGCGCGGCGTGAAAAAGAAAAATTACCATAAGTGCTCGACGGGGGGTTTTTTTTTTCTTCTTTTATTATTTATTTATTATTATTATTATTTTTTTTTTTTTTTTGTGAAACTTTATACGCCGCGACGTAGAGTGCCAGTGATCTATCGGATCGGTTTTTTTTTTTTTTTTTTGTTTATTTCAGATGAATCGTGCTAGGCGGTAATTTTATAATTGTCGCAAGTGCCCCGGGCACGTCTCTCTCTCTATATATATATATATTATCGATTAATATATTTTTTCTTTAGCGGTGGTTATAGGATTTTTTTTACGTTAAAAATAAAAATTAACAGTCAAATAACTATTGCAAACATTCGCGTGACAACCTATATTCCATATTCTAATCTATAATATCGCGGTCTCGGATGTACCAATCCCAAACATATATATATTTGTTTTCAATTTAACCACTTTTTTTTTTGTATTGAACAACGGGGGAAAAAAAATGGTCTTTGGGACCGCTAGGATAGAGTAAATGTAAGTGCGGATACCACTACGCTAACGTTTATAGGTTGCGCACGTTAATATTTTGAATGATTTTAAATTTAATTATTATTTTTTTATGTTTGGCGTTTTAAAAAGTGAAAAAAAAAAAAACAAATGAAAATGCCTACAAGGTAACATAAGAAATCCGCAGTAATAAAATTTCGAAAATCAGTTCGGTAGTTTTCAAAACAATTTGGTGCGAGAAATCGCAAAAACAGATTTTTGCCAGATTTTGAATTCATAATTTGTATAATCTATCGCCGTAAATCGGTGATCGAAACAAAAGCCAATCGAAATGCGCCTAGTAGACAAAGATAAAATATCAAAAAATCTATTTAGAGATAATAGATAAAAAACGAACTCAACTAACATTATCTAAATATAGTAATAGATAATAGGTAACCGTAATCTATCTAAATCAAAAAAAAAAAAAAAATACATTTTTCATAGACAATAATTACGTTTTAATATATGACTATACTCTATTCAGAACAAGAACAGACCGCCTTCGCGCATCGGCAACTGACCTCTTGGTCGCGGGATTCGCGAGGCGAATATTTGCGAAGTCAGCATGTAGTGCGGATGGATGCGCTAACAACGACGTGTTTTCGTCCGCCACCCGGTCTGTTCTTATTCTGAATAGAGTATAGATGTTAAAAGTGTTTAAAATATAGTGTAATAATTCGACTTGGGAACATTTAGCTTTAAAATATAGGACAATTATTATGGTTTAAAAAAAAAAACCACCGAAATATGAACTAAATAAAGACTGGTTTTTATGGAAATTGTTTAAATAGAGCACAAATAAAGTATGCTCCGAAAATCAATATATTATAATTCGAAAATATTCCGCCGCGGACAACAATGTACAATTCCGGGCCTGTATATATATATATGTATAGTCCTACTCAGATCCGCCCAAACAAACAACTTTCTCGGCCAGCCCATTTTGATTTTTTTGGTATTCGTCCGAACGAATTATTTTTATATATATAAAAAAAATAAAAAAACCACGCCCATTCGATGTACAGGGCAGGTACGAATATTCGACAGGATTTCGAATTTCTACTGTCGCAGATAATTTTTCCGCTGAAGTCCGCAGCAGTAGACACTCTTTGCACACGTACACCTCGCATCCTTAGACCATAATCGTTATTATAATATAATTGAACGATGACTTCGATCGGGTGGTCGGAAGGGGAGAAATAATTTGACGTGAATCCTGCGGATATTACGCAAATTAAACAGATTCGACGATCAACACAGTAATAATAATATTTTAATTATAGTCCGGCGGTTCACTAAACTTTGCACCAGACACGCCAGCGGTATATCGAATATTTCGGAACATACATTTTTTTCGTAAGTATTCGACGACCACAGGGTCGTAGTTTGACATTCTTAATACATTTAAAACGAATTTTATTCCTTAGAAAAAAAAAAAAAAAAAAAAAAAATTCAATTCGCCTCTCCGTTTAGATTCCGAGTGTTTTACTATAACCATTTTGTTCTTCTCTCGAATCTAATAATAAAATAAAATATTATAACAACTTATTTGAAACGTTTGTATCGATACGAATTTTACAACGTGATGGTTTTTCTGTTGAGATGAAACTGAAAACCATTAAATTTATATTAAATTTGTATCACTTTTAATATCACGATGTAGTATAACAGATACTATATTTTTTTTTTTTATATCACAAATGTTTACGATATTATGCTTTTAAAACGTACAACCTCTTCATGTACGCTTATTGTGCTTTTAGTATAGATTGAGTAATTCTTATAAAAATAAAAAAAAAACGTACAACGACAAAATTTCACACGGATTTAGTGTGCTAATCAAAAATATTACAAGCCTCTGAATATACGCGCACGATTATAATTACACTTTCCGAGCAATGTCGGGCGCAACACGAAATAATTTACAAAACTCTGAATCTCGTCGACATTAATATTTAAAAATTACGGTTGAACTACGGTTGGACAATATAAATTTGTAATTTATTTTATAATTTTATGAACCGGATATGATTATTTTTTTTTTTTTTTTTTTAAGAACCGATAAAATCATTTAGATTCCAGTCCTATTGGCGCTATAAAAAATAATACGCACAATATTTGAGACGAAAAACTGATTAAACAAATTTATTACACCCAAACCGTGCGCCCTGAGTGTAACAATATTATTGTTATGTAAATTTAACGATTTTCTAATGAAATGTTTGCTTTTACTATAATTATAACTTTATAGTACATCGCGAACGCTACACGTTCAGATAATAATACTAATTTATATAATCTGGATTATATTCGATATTTTTAATACTCGTTAAAACGACGGGTTTTCTGTTTTTTTATTTTATTTTTTTTTAAATTTATTGATATATTAAATGTACGTCCGTGACAATCGATTGTTTCAATTTCGTCGTACGTACACCATACAAAAAATACAAACCAAATTACGATTTTCCGTAAGACACTCGTTGTTTCGGAAAGGAGGCGTTGTACATTGTTGGCGGGGTTTTATTTTGTTCGAAATTTTTTTAAGATACCTACATTAGACGTAGTTTTTTCATAACGTAACACAGCCCGATATATCACCGACGTCGATAGAGTTTAGTCGAACAAAATGTTGGCGATCGCAGTCTACGACGGGGATTCGTGTCAGACTTAACTTCAAAATTCCTTGCCAGGATGAAAGTGCCCCACGTTATTACAACCACCCACGCACGCCCTTCAATCCACTGCCCCGCAGTGATACTGTAATCACTGTCTCCATAACGGTTTTTTAAATTATTTTTGGCTCATTATACCGCCGTCAATTATCATTATCGTCGACCAACTTTCGTATCGGTTCGGAGAGTATAATAAGTATGGGCTATTAACCTCCTCTTTTGTGTGCGCGCGCGCACGTGTATACGTATAACTGCACTATTTATACGCGTAGTATTGGGAAAAAGTCGTAGAGAAATCCGTTTACGGTACTATATAGTACAAGTTTCGATCGTTTTTCCGGAGTGCGCGCCATATACGCGTTCGTTATTTAGTAAAAAAAAAAAAAAAAAAATGATAATCTACACGGAAAAAGTCTAATAATACAATATGTGTGTGCACATTAGTAATGGAAACAATCCGGATTTGCCGAGTTCGAGAACCCCGATTCCTGGATAACGTAATTCGAAATCCGACATTTATTGTAAATCCGAATTTCAGATTCTAAAATCAGGATTTCGGATTTTTATCTGAAACCAAATTTTGATTTTATATTCTTTAAATCATTTCTCGTAAAACCATTATTTATGATCTTATTGTTAATTGCATTAAATGTGACAAAACATTAAATACGTTTTTACCAATCAAAATATATCACAAATAGAAATTTATTTTAGAAAAAAAAACAAGCAATAATGCTAGCTGACCCGGCAAACGTTGTTTTACTCATAAAAATACAAGATTTGAAATTCGAAATCCGGATTTATGTCACATCACTAGTGTGTATAAGAAAGTATTCGTCGACGGTGTTTATGAAAAAAACGTGGATTGGCCAAGACGTCGGTATTATTATAACGGTATTGAATACCGGTGTTCATAAAAAAAAAAAAAAAAAAAATTAAAAAATATCCCTTTTTTACAACGGAAATTTATTTTGTTTTTTGTCGATCAATGCCTTAGCGCGGGCGGGTGCAAGAAGTGTTTTTTTTTTTTTTTTTTTTTTATCGAATCGACCGACAACGCAGTGTGTATCTATACGCAGTGGCGTCTAATATTATTTTTAGTGAACGTGATAGAATGAAAGAAAGAAAGAAAAAAAAAAATAGAAAAAAAGAGTTTAATAATTCATATCATATCATACATTATATTTAGGTCGTTTCTTCCGGAGGCGATTTTTTTTTTTAATTTTTTTTTTTTTTTTTTTTTTTTAATAGAATTAAAGGATTCGAAATCGGTAGAATTCTTTGACTCCGGGCCATGTTTACATCACACGCCGGAGGGATTCTGTTTACGTTTCGGATGCGTTTTATTGTCTAGAGGTTTGATGTGCGCGCGCGAACACACACTCGGGTGTTGTAAACTATTAAACACGACACACACACACACACACACACACACACACACACTGGCGTTAACACATGTTCGACCGAATCGGCGTTTCTGACAAAAAAAAAAAAAAAAAAAAAAATAAAAATAAATAAAACCGATTTCTCGTGTAATATTCCAAAAAGTCCTCATTGCACGACACGGTAGTATAATATATTATTATTATTATGTGTGTGTGTGTGCGCCTCACGTTAGAGCGTACCACACATATGGGTCCGGGTGGTCCGTGTGGCGACCTAAGAATATTTCCGAAATACCGCTTTTATTATCGTTTATCTCGCTGCAGTTTTTTTTTTCTTCTCTTTTTCTTTTTAATTATCACATTTTCCCCCAATCCGGAACGTCGTCATCTCGTACGGCCGTCGTGTGCGATACCGCGGTCGCTAAAAAAACCTTTATATACGTATAAATAGCTGCCCGGCCTTGCTCCGGTCTAGTTCGGTTATTCAGAATCGTTGCTGAAAAAAATGGTCGAAACTTTTGTTGTTTTTTTTTTTTTTGTTATTTGTTCGTCCGAATCGCCCGGGAAACCCCGTGTCGGCTCCCCCATTAGATTTATTTTTATCAAAATAAAATATAGCCGACGGTAAATCGGGAATAGCGTAGCTCTCTATTAGCGAAATGATTTTTTTTAGAATCGGTTCGGTCGTTCCAGAAATCACATTACAAACAAACTTATTTTACCTCATTACAACATTATATGGCGGTATAGATATAATTCACAGATACGTAGGTATATTATTTTTTTCTAAATTTTACAATAAAAATTTTCCAGACATTAGAGATACCTGAAAAATTAGATAAAATAAATAGTATTCCGCACCTCGCGGACAATTTTTCAAGACGGTTTTCTGTATCCAAATATGGAAACACGATCAAGTACAACGGACGCTCAGTAAAATTTCACGTTATTTATGATAAACCTTAAATTATTAAATTCGGGGGCAGACGAAAAAAAAAAAAATGAGAGTATGATAATACATTGATAACACACCGATTCTGAGCGAAGCGAGAAATTTATCGGTTTTGCTATACGATGATCGATTTTTTTTCCGTCTGAGAAACGACTTTTCTACAAGAAATCTTGCTCCGATTTTCAATCGTTTTTTATCTAGTCGGTCCAATAGGGGGGGGGAAGAGTGTTATTTTTTTGATTTTTGTTGTAGACTTCTAATAATTGGTGAAAAAACGTTGACAAATTTGTGTATATTTCCAAAATAATACCTACACAACAGTTTGAGACGAAAAATCACGGGCATTTGTAATTTAATTTGTATTTACGATTTTCAATATAAATTTATCGAAATAATTTTACGGATCTTTACTTAGAATCGTTTTGTGATTGCAATGACTTATTATTAATTGAATGTAAACATTATTTACAAAATGTATACGATTTACGTAATACATCACTCAACTTATACGATAAATTATAAACTCGACATATGTTCGAAATTAGTTGTAAAACCGAGTTCATAACTCAAATATGGATCCAACGAAAATATTGTCCTGCGATAGTCTTTTACTTTGTCTCTTTATCTAAATTACGAATAGTAATCGAAAATGGTGTAGGCTGTAGAGTATTTTTTTAATTTTTTTTTTTTAAAGCGTTTATACTTTTGACTTAACGGATAAAATTAAAATATTTGTTAATAATATTATCTATTTTAATGAGAACGCGGCATAGTCATAATATATTGAAATAATATTTTCGATTATATTTTATTTAAATAAAAAAAAAAAAAAAAAAACATACAGTTTACGCATAAAATAATCGTACGGACTATAATGATATCTTAACATAACCTTAGAAAAATATATAGAGATTATGTATTATATTAGTACCTAAATAATATTCCTTATTGTCATAAATCATATTTTATTTTCAGCCTTTTTTTTTACGAAATGTCAAACTCTCGCGTTTCAACGATATAAAGTTGTGCCAATATTATACGTACCTAACCTAATAATGTTAAAAATATTAATGAATAAATTATATACATACAGTGAATTAAAAAAAAAAAAAAAATTACAAATAGACTTAGACGTAATAAAAATTTACATGACGCAACATATTTATTATTCTTTTTTTTTTTTTTGTACACATCCCGAGGGATTAAATTCTTTTTCGTTATCTATGTAATTTATTATGGGGTATTTTGTACATTTTTTTTTTTTTTTTACACGCGTTGGCAGTTTATTTAAACTTTAACAATAATGAAAAGTTATTAATATATATCCGAACGTTGAACATTTCCCAAGTTGTTGTTTAAAAAGTTTTCGGGAATAAAAAACATTTCTACTAAATTGTTTTATTTCACACTGGTTCCGTGAACTTTATTTGGTCAGTTATTCAATTTAATAATATTATATTTTCTATGCGTAATTTTTAGGTTATTATTATTATTATTATTATTATTATTATTTTCTCTCTCAATAGTAACGAGTTACTCGTAATAATATTTAATCGAAAACGAAGAAAACGAAAGACATAATATTTTATGTCGAGTTATCGATGGAAACCAATTCGTTTTACAATGAAAAAAAAAATAAAATACTACCACGTGAAATGCGAAAATCTGACATGCGAATTATTGATCATATCGTAAAAGCTAACAAAACTTGGGACAATCGTAGTAATGATGGAGACCCAAGTGCTGCGGCAGTGCACCGCTGGCGTTCATGGCGTTGTCCATGGCGGGCTGTTGTATTTGTCCGGCCACCGTCGCCGATCTTCGTATTGCTGTATTATAACCTGAAAAACAGGTGACATATGAAAAATGAAAAAATAGCCAATATTATTATATCGGGGGGGAAGGGGGAGGAGGCGATAGAGTCGAAAAAGATACCGGAATTTCGTATTCGCGAAGCCGAATGAGCCGAATTGTTCGCTTTGAAAACGAATAAAAAAATAGGCCATTTGAAAAACTACATTAATATACATTAAATGCTGACAAAACTTACAACTTAAATCTTCAAAAAAAAAAAAAAAATGAATAATTTTGACAAAAACCGAAGGCGGCGTTTCCACATATTCCCGTTTTTCCCTTCAATCAATTAGGAATAAAATTAGGTATACAAAGAATTTAACCACACCCAGACACATACATTTCGGTATACAACTTTTAAATCTATCTATCTATCTATGCTTAGTTGATCTATTAAAATATATTTACAGATTTTCCTGACGTCCCAGTGGAGGGGGGGGGAGAGAGAGAATATCATTTCCAAATTGCCCCTTGTATGTACGTGCCCGAAGGCTACAAAGATAGCAGCTATGGATTTTTGACAACAAGTAGTAATGTAGAACAAATCCGGATTTTTCACATCACCAGTTCAGAGACAGATAAGACATTTTCACAAATCGTATACAGTGGTCGCCGCTTGTTGGACTCGAAATATATAGTAACGTATAGAAAAAAATTCGTCTATTAGACTCACTACTCACCAGTTAATGGGGTCATTGGACAATAAATTTTCAATTATTTTCCTATTTAACTCGTACATTATTTTTATTACTACACCAATCTACATATGTTAATTTTTTTTAAATGTTTTACTGAAGACTGAATTATATGAAGACATATCTTTGTATTGCTGAGTTAAAATCTCATTTATCATTTTACGTATGCGTATATTTATTTTCCAAGGGCGGGGTGGGGGAGCCTTATCGACTCGTTCGGTTAACGGGTCTGGTCTCGATGTCCCAAGTCCATCAATAAGCGAAGACCACCGATGTAGTAAAACCAGTATGCACGTTTTTTCTATCTCCGTTCGGGATGTAAAAATTATATATATATATATATATATATATAAGAAAACAAAAAAATCGTATTTGGCGAGAGGGGATAGGTTATAACCAACAAAAGTACGCAAGAAAAAAAACGATAATAATATTACGAGTATATATACATCAATCATAAATATTAAATGGCTGGCGTCTGCGAGCCGCGCGTATATATTATTCACACCCACTTGTACCTTTCTGACTTTTGGCCAACGTCGTAGACTGGGTAATGTGGTGAAATCGACAACGCGATAAAAAAAAAAAAAAATTAAAAAAAAAAAAAAAAAGGGCAAAATATGTCATCGTATTTCACGTACGGTACGGCGACGGAACAAGTGGTTTTGGTGTTTTTCGACAAGGCCACGTGCGTTTCGAGCAGGGACCTACGCGATCGGTGACGAAAGCTATAACTAATACTATCTTGACCTTGCACATACGAAAATAATATTAAATACCTACCTATTTAAGAGGACGCCACACAAGCATTTACAGCTGTCTGGCAGTCTAACTGACGTAGGGGCAACGTAGAAAAATTACGGTACGTATAACATATTATAACCTTACAGTGTAGTGTTTCAAGTCGAAATTGTTTAAACGCAGATAATATAACGTTTAAAGAGGAAAATGCCAGTTTTCGGTTTTCGATATATATATATTTTTTTTTTTTTTTAAATACCCGTAACTGTTTCGTTTGTCAATGTTTTTGGAAAAAACAGCAACGTATTGCCCTCTCTCGTTTGAATTTTGTTGTACGTGTTTAAACCAGGGAGTCGAAACGCGAAGAAAAACTCCGCGTTTCGTTTTAAGTTTTCGGTATTTTTCGTATTACAATTTCGTTCGCGTTTGATAACAATTTGATTTTTTACAACAAATTAATTCCATAAAACGCGAATGGCCAATATAATATAAATGATAATCACACGACCGCGGTACCAACTATATATTATTAGAATATGAATTTGTCAATATTTTCATTTTAATTGTTTTTGGTCAAAATAGGAAATCGGTCAATATAAGAAATGCCCGGGCAATGTGCACAATTTCCTAGATTGCACCTGCGAAGTTAGAACATATTTGTAATTTCTCATAGAACCCGGTAATTTTGTATAACGGATGGGTCCGATCTTGGCAATGTAAAAATTATATATTTTCCACGATAAAATAATTAGAAATATATTAAATTGTTTATATTATTTTATCCTATTTCGGATATCATAATCGAAAATTTTTTAGTTGAAAAAATGATATTTAGACCGAATGGCCAGACAAAACTGTAGGAATTGTGTTCGGCGGATTACCGTTTTGAAAACGGATTCTTTAGGTTCTTCGCTATGATACGCTGGAGTTATTATTTTAATTTCTATTATATTTATAGCGCGAGATAAAATGGGAAAAATGAGTTTATGTACATTTTCAATAATACAACCAATTCGTTAACGATTTCCAGTAAAATTATTACATTTCTATGTCCGACATATCGCAGTAATGAACCTAAAGAATTTTAAAAAAATGTTATCAGATTTTATATCTGAACATTACTGAGATACGTCATTTTTTCTGGCTTTTAGGTTTAAATCTACTAAAATATACAAAACATATCCACCCCTTAACACATAAAAATATTTTACTAACGAATAGTTATCCGGTCGGGGGCGGTGGTCGTTTATCTATTAGAAATATCATTAATAAATCGTACCGATAATAAATATTGTTGGTCACTCGAAATATTTTAACTATTTTACGACGATTCATTCGACGACAGGTCTACTAGATACCCGACTATCTAAATCCACTTAGGTCATCTAGATCTCCCAGGTCATATGGACAGGTCCCAGTCATTTATAGCCAAGAGTTTGGTTACATGTAATAATTATTATTTATCGATAATATTGAAATATTTTACTGCCAATTTTTTTTTTTAACTAACGATTAACGTACGTATAAGTTATTTATATTAATATAGTTTTCGATCTGTAAGGTCACTAGATTAAACTATATTGATGATAGAAAATGACCATTGGTTTTATGTTCTTAAAATAACGAGGTAAATTTGTTTGGTTTTTTTTTAGAGTTGCTACCATTTTGATTGCGAAAAAACCTCAGCAGTTTGTTAGTGCTCATTGCGAACGCCTTGATAATTTTCATTGACAATTTTTATTTGTATTAGCTAGAAAATAATAACTTATGTTTATTGAAAACATATTAACTATTTGACACCATGGAATAGGTAACATCCGTGAAGAAAACGCAGTGCAATTATCGAGATGAGACTATTTTCAAATCCGGCGTTGGTACAACCGTAGATTGACCCTGTACGGGTCGATAAGTTCCCGTTTTTACCGATAATAACGCTGCGATCGGGTATTGCCATAAAATATCATTTACGAATTTATGAATTAGTAGGTTAGGTTATTTTGTGTAGTTTGTCCGAAGGCAAACGGGCACGATCGCCGGGGCATTTCATACGCCGGCCCACGTTTTCCTGCACGGGCCGTAAAATACAGCGAAAAGAACTCGTCGTCCGCCGGGGTCTCGCGCGCACCGGAGTATTTTAATAGGGTTTTTTTTTTTCCCCCTTTATTATTTCTCTCGCTCTCGTCAATCGTTCTCGCCACACGTACCCTGAACCGTATAAAATTATACGTTATTACGCTTATACGTACACACCGCACAAACGAAAACATTATCCACGCCTCTCGGGGTGCCGAAGGGATTAATATTATAAAAATATAACATAAATAGGTCGGAATAAAAAAATGTCGTATCGATAGAGTAAAAAAAAAAAAAAAATACCATTCGGTTTGACCCACATATTATACGGACATAAATCTCGTAAAAAGTCAACGGGGTTTTTTTTTGTTTTTTTTTTTTTCACACAGGACACTCTTTGTTCGTCAAAACATACGAGTAAGTATACGTATTATTGTAATAATAATGTTATTTTTTTTTATTGCCAACATGTGATATGAAGATATGTGATATTAGTTCACCACGGTTATATTCAATTTTTTTAAATTTTTTTTTTTTTTTTTTTATGAACACCACGGAACATTTAAATGATATTCCGTCGCGCACGCGTTCGCGGTTTGTTAACGTTATATTTGAATGAAATGAAAAAAAAAAAAAAAAGGCCTCGTCATACAAACAAAGATAATAATACGTACATATATTATATTGACATCACAAGGATCGTGTTTGTTTCACTTTTCGAAAAATGCGTAATCCATTTAACTGGGTGTATAAATATAATAATATATCGTAAATTAGTCAAACTTATCAACGGTTCCATATTGACGAAACCACCAAAAAATAAATAAACGAAAATAACGAAAAGGCAAATTTGTTTACCACCAACGACGACACGTCGATATTATAGCCCACGAGAATAACCATATCGGACAGTGTAAAATAATAATAACAATAATAATAATAATAATAATAGATACTCACTGTATTATTTACACATTTTTTCGAATGTCGTTTTTTTATTTTTCGTACAAATAAATTATTAAAATACAAGGTCCTCTTAAAACGGTCCTCGTAACGATAAACCGTCGTAAACGAAATACGATTCTGATAGTGAAGATAAAAAAATTATGACATTACGCTCGATTTCTTATACGTATTTATATTGGGTACTTTTTTGGTTTTTCTCGTTATAATGGCCTGACGGCCTACGCCGTTTCTCGCCCTCTTCGACCGGGATTTTTCATAGATTACGTGTTAAGAAGAAAAAAAAAAAAAAGAAAAAAATGTTACGCTTCTTCTCCTCACCACCACCGTCCACCGATAGATGGAAAACGATTAAAAATTTTTTTTTAAAAAACCGGCGGCTCCGACAACCGAGATGAATCCATCACGGATTGAGTGTGTTTTATCGAGGAATAATATTAACGAAATCCTCGCCGTGTACAATTATTCTTCTCCTTTTTTTATAAAAAAAACTTTTCTTCGAACCTATGATGAAATCAATATTAACTATAGTTAAAAAATAATTTATTCGCACAAATCGATTCGAAAACGAAACAAAAAAAAAAAATCGAAAATTTCAAATAAATCACCGAAAAGGAGACAAGAAATTTTGATTATTTGACCACGCGTAGAAAATACTAAACGGAAATGCCGATTCATACGGTTATTTCCCATTGAATCGTATCAGTTTGAATTGCACACGCGTTGCGTTTCGTATGGGAAAAATTAAAATGAAATTCGAAAAAAAAAAAAAAAAAAAAAAATGACACCCGGGCGAGTGACAATGATCCGACGCGGTGATTCTTGTCGTTTCAAAATTTGTATGTACGTAATATTTCGAATTGACATTACTCGTGCCGGTAGAACTTACGGGATTACGAGTTTTTCTGCGCGGCGATAACAATAAAAAAAAAAAAAAAAAAAAAAAAAAAAATGAAAATAATAATAATATTATTACGTTCAGAGTGGCACACTTGAGTTGCTCGACGCACACGGTTAATATATGTAACGTCTATATATTCCGTACACCCATAACCGTGATACCACAAGTATTATGCGAACATTGACCAGCCCGACATGACCGAGAAGTGTGTTAACAGCTCGTATATAATAAACACGTCGGGTATCGTTGTAATATTATATACGTACAGTAATAATAATTTAGAATTTTTTTTTTTTTTATATATATATATATATATATAATAAGTTTTTGCAATGCGCCACGCATTGTATTATTTTTATAAAGAGAACTTGTTTTTACGCAGACTCGAAAATAATTTCTAGAATTACCGACCGCTTTAATATAAACCGTACATTTTTTTGTTTTTCGTATGCCATCGTGTTTGTCGTGGTCGTTACAAAACCGAACAAAAAAAAAAAAAAATGTCCAATTATCGGTTGAGGATTACGTTCGAAATTATCCAACGGTCGAAATTAATATTATTGATATTTTAACCGTAATGCGATGTAATCTTAAAATTATCAAATTTATAAATATTAAATGACAAGAAAAAATGTTTTTACAATATTTCAAATTTTCTTTTTGAGTGAAAATTGATAGAAATATTTTTAAATTGCAATAATAATAAAAATAAATAAATGCCAAATTATATAGTACTTGGCATACAATTACGATTTCGATTATTATTTCCTAAGTAAATCGTTAACAACGATATAATTTTCTAACCATATCTAAAATAGTACTTTGGACTTATTCCATATATTATTTTTTTTTTTATATTATTCAGAAAGTTAAAATTCATTTGTACGTTTAAATGTACGGATACGAATACAATTTGGATTAAATTATTTTCAAGTTATTTTACTATATTATTACAGGAAATGAATAGTCAAATAAAAATTAGTATAATAGTTGAATTTTGTAATGATTTTTATGGTTATGTACTTATATAAATTATGTAAAATATTGGTTAACGCTCGAGTGCTGTAAGAAATATAAATGTTAATGTACATTGACTAAAACCTTATCGTTTGGATTGTCACAAAATAAAATCATTTACGATCAGACATATAATTCTGAAGTGAGGTCACCGAAACACTTGATGTGCAAATAACAAAACCGTTTCGTATACACCCAAATATAATCATCACATTATACGGTCGGAAAAATTCTATTTTGTTTTAGAACGAAATTTTGTTCAACGATCGGAAACAATCGTTTTTCGATATCAATTTCATTTTGAAGGTCACTGTATTGCCTTAAAAACAAAAAAAAAATGGGCACACAAATGAAAGAACATTGCGAAAAATGCGATATAAAAATTTTTCCAGTACTTTTGAGGTAAACGTATATTATAAAAACAACATTTCTTAGATAATATTATTCTGAATTACTTAATTTTCCATTTAGAACTCCTATAGTGTACTTAGATATGCAATACAAATTTATAAAATTACGTAAATATGTAAAAAAAAAAAAAAAAAAAACAGTAAAAAATACAAAATTGTACCATTACATCAAAATTCTGCAGAAAAGAGCAACGCATTATAGAAAAAAAATTAAAATAAATGCATCTATAGGGCAGAGGGTAATGGCAAGTGATCCGGGGGCTAACAAGAAAAAAAAACGCTTGTTTATTGAACACAAATTGGCCTTTTTGGATCCGGTTTTTAAATTCTCATTGTCGTGTTAATTTAGGCGTAGAAGAAGTTTCTAAAATATATTCATGAATGTTATATCCACTGCACCCCTCCCGTTGAATATTCCCGGGCCACAATAATTTAAAAACATTTTTAAAAAAAAGGCATTACCTACTCAAAAATCGCATTATAAGTTATCGTACGGTTATAATACGGTAATCTAGTAAATGGGCTAAAAAAAAAAAAAGAAAAAGTCTCTTGAGATGGTCATAAAGGTTTGTGAAACTTTGATCTTGGGAATTTTAGTTCCAAGCATTTCGATTTATTTTATTGATAACTGGCAGACAATATTTGTCCGATTTCCGATATATTATGTAACTATAATAAAACAATAACTTATTTAAAGAAAAAAAAAAAAAACAACCGAAACTCACCATTATCGTGGGTCAAATTGTACTGGCAGCCGTAATCAAACTGTTCTTGGTAGCCTGTGCCTTGAGAGCCCGTGCTCGCAGTACCGCCGACGTAACCGTCGGGCTTTTGACTTTGCCAAAAACTCGCGGCGAAATGGTCCAACTGGTCGTTCCTGCCACAGTAACCACCGCCGCCGCCGCCGCCGCCGCCACCGCCACCGCCGCCACTACCGTAGTCCTGATATCCCGCGGTGACCATCGCGGCCGCGGTGTCCTTGTAGTCCTTGTAATCGTACTGATCGTGCAAGTAACACGGCCCCGACGATTGTGACTGTGGTTGTGACTGGGTTACCGGTTGCTGCTGTTGCTGCGCCGTTGGCTGTGGCTGCGGCTGTGGCTGGGGCAGCGTCTGCGGTAACGGTTGCGACTGCGGTGACGGTTGTTGTTGCTGCTGCTGCTGCTGCTGCTGCGGTTGCTGCTGATCGGACAGATGCTGATGCTGCAGCTGTAAGTTCTGGTGGTGATGATGGTGGTGGAGATGTTGATGGTATTGCGAGGACTGGTAACCACCGCCGGCGACGGTCGGGGTGACCGTCTTCTGCTGGCACTTGCGCCGGAATCCTCGGGGTCGCCGCCTGAACGAGCTCTCTTCGAACATGAGCTCTGACGCCGGGTCCACCGTCCAGTAGTGGCCTTTGCCCGGGCGTCCCAGTCCCTTGGGCAGTTTTATGAAACACTCGTTCAGCGACAAATTGTGTCGCACCGAGTTTTTCCATCCCTGCGAATGTAAAACGCACCCGTTATAGTTATATTATCACATAATATCGTACAGATAGGTCAGTTATATATAAGTACTATAGTGGCGAGCAGGGTTCGCACATCAAATTTTGGTAGTAAATATTTTTTCGTGTCCTTATTTTGCCGACGGGCGAAAAACACGCCACTGGAAAGTATCGGCATAGCCCGACATTGAGTATATCGGAATGTCGGGTATCTGGTTTTTTTTTTCTCTTCAAAACCTATATTTGACCAGTGGCGGTTATAAGAGTGGGCGACAGGTGTTTGGTCGCTTCCTCTCAGATAGTAGCTTTATAAATTGGGATTACATATTTTCTTAGTTCCACCACCACAAATTATAAATAATCACTATGATAAAGCCATCTTAACATCGTTGATTTAATAATACGAGTACAATTTTTTTTTAATCTTATTTCGAGCGTGTACATTCAACAAAACTGAATAGTATTTTCTCTAAAAACGAATGCTTCTAAAAATGTATTTATGAAAAATTATAAAAGTATTGTTAGACGAATGCGCACAACTTGATGAAATCTACCAAGAAGGTCCAATAATATTACAAGTTTTTTTTTTATATTATGCTCCAACTACTTCAGTTGACGTTGAACGATGGTTTTCGATTTACAAATACGTGTTGACAAGCAGACACGTTCCAGTTTCACCGGGGAAAAAAAAAAAAAAAAAAATAATAATAAATATCGCATGTTACTAGATATTTTCAATTTTTCAATTTTTTACTGCATATTTGTCGTGTATTGTAATACTGATTATTGCGTAGAAATCTGCGCTCTACTTAAAAGTACATACAAATTCGAATTATCAAGTGGCTATAATTTTGCGTTAAGTACGTTCGTGGTATACAATGCGGTCTAATGAGAACGGCCGAGGAGTAGGAGTGGTGGGGTGAATCGGTTTTTTAAGTGTTGACAGCGGATATAAACCGTAAAACACAAAAAGCTCGCAGAAAATTGAAATCTAAAGAAAAACGACCGATAACGCGTAGACATTTCGCTCTTTTTACCGTCGAATTCACCGATTCTATGCAGATATTATGTAATAACCCCATCGATATTACATGGGAAACACTGCAAATGTATGTATATAAAACATAATATTCTCAATATTACAAAACGCGTAACAAACTCAATAACACTTGGGCACACTTGCGAATATATTATACAATCCGTATATTATATTCCGTATGATTTTCTTAAATCGAATTACGCTATTTACTTAATAATATAGCCGGTTTAATTACCGATAAATAAATACAAATACAGAAATATTTTCGGTTTCGTGAAAATTAATTTTCAATGTTTCCGCGATGTTTTTTTTTCTTTTTTTTTTTTAGTTTCTCGTCCAAACAATACTTTATATTGATTAATATTTTAATTTTTTACATTATGGTGATTGCGTTCGTTTTTTTTTTCCGTTTTCTTGTACGTCTATTTAGTTTTATAAACAGTGTCAACTTGTGTAACCCTAGATTGTAGGAACCTGACCGATTTCGGGTACCTATACTACGATAATATTTCCCAGCGGTTATTAATTATTACTGATAACCGCCGATTAGAATTTAGTTCACGCCGATTACAATGATTGGACAAAAAAAATTACACAATACGGTGTCGTCTGTATCCATTGACAAAAGATCCGGTAATCTAAGTGTATCTGAGTATAATACTGCGTAGAATAATATTTTAGTTGGGATAACTTTTTCTTTTGGCGTACTAATTAAATCGTATAGAACCATTTTTAGACATAATTATGTTCCGATGACAAAAATGAGAATTCTAGGAGTATTTCCATTTTACCAGTGATAATTCAGAATTTAAGATCATATTTTTTCAATAAATTTTCTAAATTGCAAAAATTAATTGTTCTAAAAAAATTCTGTCGCATAAAATAGTATCTAATTATAGATAACATAATTATTATCTGTTTTGTAAAATTTTTCTTTCTCTATTCGTGCATGTCGAATTTTATTGCCTTCGTCTATCAGAACATCAATTGATTCACAGTTTAAAAAATTACTCAGCAGAGAGGTACCTACTATATATAGAGAGAGAGCTGATATGTTTTAAACTTATAAAACAAATAATATTTGTAAGTAAATCAACAGCGTTAGGCAAAAATAACTAAAAATGTATCTAGATAAATATAAAAGATAAAACACTATTTATATGGATTAAAAAAAAAGAGATTTTAAATTGTAATTATTTACCTACGTTCATTTTTTTCATCAATTTACTTATATTTCAAAAAGTACGTTTTTCCCAATTATTAACAAAAATACAAAAAAAAAAAAAAAAAAATGACCTCCTCAATTAAATTCAAAATTCTCTCAGATAAAATGTTATAATTGAAAATCGGATTGAAATTTCTAGTCGATTATGGATAGATAATAAACACACATAGTAAAACAAGTACATAAAAAAAAAAAAAAAAAAATGTATCTAGATAACTTTTTGCTAATACGCTAGTAATTTTTAGGTTATTTTTTTTTTTATTAAAATTTTGTACTTTACACGCTTATTCAAAAAAAAAAAATAATAATAATAAAAATGGTATTTTAATACGCTCGACCTTTTTTTCTTTAACGATTCATTAAGGTAATTGTTTTTTATTATTATTATTATTATTATTTTTTTTTAATGTTTAGCCACGGTACAGTATTATCGTCGTATATTTATATACAATGCCGTACCTGATAGGATCCTCTGAAAAACGGGAATCTGTGCTGGAGGAAGGCGTAAATTTCGCTGAGGGTCAGCCTTTTGACGGGCGAACTCTGTATGGCCATGACGATCAGCGCTATGTACGAGTACGGAGGTTTTTCGGACCTGCCGGCCGCCGTGGAAGTTTTCGCCGTCGCCGCCGTACCGCCGCCGTTGATCTTATTGTTATTGTTCTTGCAACTATTGCCGTTGCCGTTGTTGTTGTTGTTGTTGTTGTTGACGTTGTTGTTGTTGTTGTTGTTGTTGTTGTTGGTGAGAGTTTTTCGCCCGTCGTCGTCGCCGTCTTCGAGCTTAACCAGCAGCATGTCCATACTGCCCAGGTATTATTATAATAATAATAATAATTTATCGTACGGTCACGCGCACTCGCGCCCGTTCGTTTTTCGATTGTCGCACACGTATAGGCGAAATAAATAAATAAAAATTGTAGGCGATGAAAATTCAAAAAAAAAAAAAAAGAAAAAAAACCGATATAATTTTTATTGATTGATTAAAATATAATAATTATTGTCGCGTACGCGCGCGATAATATTATTTACGCTAAAATTACGGTTGTAACACGCGAACGCCGGCCGGCCGAGTCTCGTAAATACACGCGCCGCGGTCGTTCGGTAAAAAAAAAAAAAAATAATATTTTAAACGATTTTTGTTTACACCCGTCGTACGCGATTTACGTTTTACCAATGCAACCGGTTGGAGCGGCCGGGCGGACTGTCACCCCGGGCGGAGCGGCGTCGGCGGCGGCGGCGGCGGCCGGACCAGAGAGATACGGGAAAAAAAAAAAAAAAATGAAAAAAAAAAAAAACGAAAAAAAAATGGGCAGTACCGTCGGCCGGCCAATCCGCTGTCGCCGTCGTCGTGGCCGCCGCTGCCGCCGCCGCCGCCGCCGCCGCCGCACGCCGAGTACACGGCAGTAATAATTTAGAGGGACACGCGCCGGCAAAGTGCCAACGCGGCGGCCGCGACCGAACGGCCCGCGTGTACGCGTCCCGCCGGCGGCATTGACGCACCGGGCCCGGCGGGCAGGCGGGCAAACGTCCGCCGGGCCGCTTCCCGTGTTTAGGTTTCGGGTCCGGTACAAATTAGGCGTCTAACCTATCCAATGATAAATTTTCAAAAAGGAAACAAAAAAAAAAACCGTAAATATTATTCACTTGAGCGATATAACACAGACTTAGATAAAAATCTACTCGAGGTTTTATGAACAAAACGAAAACCCTTTTATTTTGATACGTTCCCCTTGTGTTGTTGTTGATCAGATATCAACAGGTCTGAATGAACGCTATTCGCAAAATGTCAATCTTTGATTGACGCGTACATCATTCGTCCTTCGTATGAAGTAAAATGCCAATAGAATTCAGATATCAAGAAAACTAAAGTTTTACCAATTACAGGTTTCTTATGTCCGGATTCCTTTAAATACTAACTATCGAGCAAATCCTTTAGCTGTGTTTAGAGGAGAAGAAAACACATATGAGAATTATAGGATTATTTATACGGACAAACAGTAATATCTCGGAGATTTACAGACATTTTGAACGGATAACGGGAGTTTGGCAAAATCTCAAGCTTTGAGTTATGAATTTTATTTTCTATATACTGGGACTTGCAGTGGAATTTATGGCTTTTTTTTTTTTTTGTTATGATGGGTTTCCTTGGCTACACAGGATAAAACCTACTCATAATTGAGTCTTTGAGTCATCCAGTACTAAATTTCCCTATATCCTAAACTTTCTAAACTAACCTCAGCGTTGCGGAGGATCCGGTAGCGTTGCCTTCCATAGTTGTGGAAATATTTTTAGCAGAATAATAAATGATTCCGAAAATTACGTCGATATAACAAAACTAGGTTGTTTTGAAATCAAATACAAGATTGAGAAAGAAACAGTTTATTTATATTTAATAATATACAGTAATGCACTTTGGAGTATTGAAAGGAACAAAGAAGTTTAATGGGAAAACTTTTAAGGTATTTTTTATAAAATATAAAAGAATACATTATATTGCAATTTTTCTTACAAAGAAAATCTTATTTTATATACGGTATATTTTAGATTCTATCGAAGCGAAAAATGTATTGGTTATATTATGATGTGCGTTTTTTTTTCCGTCTGTGAACAACTTTTCTTCTCGACATTCTGCTCCAATTTTCAAGTGTGGTACGTTTTTCGAAAGCATTTTCGAGTGCATTGATGAGGTAATTTTTCGATTTTCGTTGTAGTTTTTTTTTAATAATTGGGGAAATTTACTGTAATAATATTAATGGTTTCATTATTTTCCTGTTTAGTATTAAAAACCTACAAAAAATAGGGTTTTAAAAAATGTTTTTCGGTTCTACACGCTACGTTTTATATTATCAACTCACTTTACGATTGACTTCCACATGAATCCGGGCAGTATTCACTTTGCCCCAACATTCTCGTACTGTGACCAGTCAACGTGGGAAAAATTTACATATTCAAATGGTCGTTTATAAATAGCAAATTTTCGGCTAGTGTGTTATCACAATTCACGGTTTTCCTATTTTGACCGTAACTATAGTAGTAAAAAAAACTTTATCGAAAATACTCGTTAAAAAATAAAATAGTAAATAAACAATTAAATAAATAAATAAATAAATAAATAATTATTCGTCTGACCGCAATATTATAAGATATAATATAAATAGATCATTGAGTGCGGAATTTAATTCAATGATAACAATAGCTGCAGTTGGAATAAGAACTTATGATATATTTGTTTGTATTTAAAAAAAAAAAAAAAAAACCATTTAAAAAAAATATTCGTTAATTTCAATAGATCTTTGATAAATAATTTTCCAATCTCTTTGGAGTGTTCTCTAAATGGGGAAGAATAGTAGGGACATTGAACGGGATATTGTAAGTACAATATTAACAAATGAATACACATCGCGCACTTAAATAAATAGGTGTAACGGGTTATTATACGATTTGAAAAAATAAAATTATACGCAGTGCAGCTATTGGAATATTCTGTTTGAGATGAACACGAATTAGGTCATACTTTAGCAAGAGTGGGCGTAACTACAATATTTGATTAATGTTGGTCTCAAAGAACCGTAAATGATAATATTCAATGGGGAAACATTAAAACAAGAGCGTTCGCGGGTAGAAATTCAGAGAGGACAACCCCGATAATTTCCATTGTAAATTTTAATATCCCGGAGGAAATGGTAGGGTAGAATACGAGAGGAATCGAAAAGAGAGGTTAAAATTTTTAAAAAGTAATCCATGTTGCTTATGTCAGCTAACAACGCAATATAATACGAGTATATCAGTAACCTATCTACGGTTAGGTTAGTCGCGTTGTATTTTGGATAATAATATTGTCCTATTGATAAAACAGAAATTATATATTTTATAGACGGTGAACACAAACGACAGGTGATCGTATACTATTATTTTCAAGTATCAATAGTACTATAATAGGTTTTTCCTAAATAATACAATATAATATGGCCAGTAAAAATAAAAATAATACAACAGAACCCTTACAAGGTTCTTTACGATAATGAAAAATCGAAATTCGGTTCAACGATGATAATGTACTATACAATGTTGTCCGCCATGTCCGCAATCACTATCTCCATCGATCAATTTATATCGAAAAAGGAATTCTCGGGGTTCCCCGGCCCCAATCCTATTCATCTGAACTCGATTCGTATGACTTTTTTTTTTTTTTACTTTCCCCAAAATTAAAATCTACTTGAAAGGAAATCGTTTTTGTACAGCTGATAACACTCAAAGGAGCGCAACCCAGTATGTGTTGAAGGCGAATTCGGTCAAAGCGTTCCAACACTGCAACTATAAGACTGGAAAACACCTACGCCGATGTATAACAGCCCAAGAGGACAACTATGGAGCATAATAACATGGATGTAAAAAAAAATAAATACAATTGTTGCAGAAATAAAATAAAAATCAATCTCTTTTCTACCACACCCCGTATAAGTGTACCCGTTCGATTCGTTAATGTTTAAAGTCGAAACACAGGTACAGGGATTGAAAAGTATATATTTATTTTTTTTTTAAATAATTCGTTTTTGAGATATTCTCCACGTTGGTTTATTTCTGTAAATTCTTGCAGTTCTCCACGTCAGCTAAATTGATCGCGATATTTGTCAGTTACCACTAAACTTTGGCAGTCCCTCGTTCTAGGTTTCAATATATTATAATAGTTAGTTGTTGAAAAGTACCGTTACGCGTGGGTATTATTACATATTTGTTGTTGTCATCCGCTTAAATCGATCACTCCTATTTATTTGTTTTACTGTAATATTCCCCCGTTTCTGCAATCATGGAAACTGGCTCTTATTATCTTATTGGCGAATTTTCTCGAGAATTTTTCTATATCTATCATCTAGTATTTTAACGTAGATACATTTCTTTCGGGTTTTTCTCCGTTTTCGGTTCGTCGTACTGTGCCAATAAAAATAAAAAAGTCCGGCATATATTATGTTTGTTTAAGTTAAATTATACATAACTACATTTAACTTCGTAGTTAAGTTAAATTATACTTTGTAAGCATAATGCGAAATCGTACTCGATTTGACAATAAGTTCAGGCAGTAAAGGACCCTCCCTCCGTAACTAGACATATTCTGCACACCCCGCGAAAAAATCCTACGCACTCCCACGGAAATAAGAAAATTAAGTTTTCGAGGGCGCATTGTAGAAAAATACGAGTATATTATAAAACATATAAAAATCGTACAGAACAACATAATTATATATGGCAAGTATATTATGAATTATAAGTACCAGTGGCGGCGTGAACTTACATCACGAGTGAGTAATTATTCCACTCACCTGTCTATATTTATAAAAAAAAAACCTACGAGTCTTCAGACCCGCAGAACTACCCTCGCGCCGCCACTGATGACAGTGGCGTAGACAGTAATTTTCATGGGGATGGTGGGCGAGAAATGTATTCATTATTTCTAAAATAAGCCGCGGGATATAGTGCCCTCATGCCCGGCAAAAATGTCCCGATATTAATACAATAAAAATCATTTTTTACATTTTATTTCATTTATTCTACAAAATAATGTCTAGTTTCCTTCTTAGGACGACTGTAGTGATCATAAACCTTGTACTATCAGCCAGTATAAGGTCAATGATATTGACTATCCGTCAAACTGATAAGGACGTTAACTATCGGTTGGCAATGTAGCATCGTGACATTCCCGTTCTCATCAGCGTGTCGAATAATTATTTAACGTTCCTATCATATCAAATTAATAACAAAAGATAATCATTTTTTCTTATATCCGTCACGTTAATAATACAATTAATAATAACAAAGGTAATATTAATTAATTGTATTTTATAATAATAACAAGAAAATATCACCGTCGTGGGGAATTCATCCCCATACGTGCATGGTCAGTACGTTTCGTTCGCCTAAAAAAGCTTAGGTTACGGGACAAGTAACCGATTTCGAGTAAATCATTAAAATTCGATTGCATAGTTGGAATGGTTTAAGTTTTCTTTATTTTCGATTTTTAAATTTTATTTTGTAATTCAGTTGAAAATAACCGTAGAGATCTGAAATGTTCACAGAATATTAACATAAGTCCTAATTACAATTACTGGTGAGTAGTTTTAAAAAAAAAAAATATATATATATATATTAATAAAACCATGAAGCTAAAATATACATTATTCAATAATATTCAGTATAGTCTATACTGTATTATAAACCCAATCTATAAAAATAAACATTACATAACGATATAATAGGTAATTATTTATTTTCATTTTTAAAATATATATAAATCGACGAAAAAAATATACTCAGGTATAAATTATTATAATTTTTATCCAGGCAAATAGTGTTTTCACTATTTATCTGGATATCTTTATCTGTACACTAGCTGTCCCGCACGGCATTGCCCATGAAAAATTAGAATTGCCCGTGGATTTAACCCCCTACACCTCGCCCAACTTTATCGGTCCTATCGCTGTTTTGTATTCTTTCTTCTCGCTAATCTCTTTATCGGCGTTGATCAGTGAGTGAGTCAGTGGTATTTGGATTTTATCTATATATATATATATGAAAAAGGATGTCTGTCTGTTGGAGATTAATAGACTCAAAAACTACTGGAACGAGGTGTTTTTGCAAAATGTTCCGCGTTGTCCGGAAAATGTTTATAGCTATTGAAATTCACCCCCTATTCGGTTTTTAAGTATTTTTAATACTAAAATCGAATTACTTTTGTTGATTTATGGGTTACCTTGGTAACACGGATGAAAAGAAAAACTGTTATTAATTATTGTAGTGCAATCCCTGTGCTGTAAAGGTATCTATTGTAATAAGTGAAAACACAAAAAAACCATCAGCTTTGTTCGTTTAAACGCGAGACAACAAAAAAAAAAAAAAAAATGCCTTATATCATAAATGATTGAGCATGTCACAGCAAAAATATACAAAAATAAATATTTGTTCGACATGAAATTCTGACTCATGAATTACTTTTGTTGATTAGCGGTTGAAATGACAAAGTAGAACACATTTAATCAGCCGAAGATGAACTACCCATTTTGCACCTATTTTTTTTTTAAATACAGAGACATGGACAGGACAATAATATATAATGATCTACCAACAGTAATATCTATCAATAGCAAAGAGTTACCGGGTCAACGAATCTCTTTTAAAAGAGGACTTTTTTGCCCATAACAAACCCAATCTACTAATAATATCAACTGTTTTTGTTCCCATCCGTGTCACCGGGTTAACCAGGAAATTGAATTTCGGCCAAATTCATGTGCGAGCACCCCTTTACGGGATAGATATCCAAAAATTCTTTCTTATCTCACCCTTACACCATAAGATATAACCAAACCATAAGAACCACCAAAATTTCAAGTCTCTAGGTCCAGCGGATTGGTCTGGGCGTTGATCGGTGAGCGAGTGAGTGGTATTTGGCATACATATATATATATATATATATATATAGAGAGAGAGAGATTAACGAAAAAAAATATAACGTTTTTTGGTAACTAAGCAACGTATTAATGTTTTCCCCAAAAAGAAGACATTTTTTTTTTTTTTAGCAATTACAGACACAACAAAAAAAAAATCAGCCAAATCGGCCGAGCCGTTTAACGGTGATGATCTTACATACATGTGGCAAGATTTTTATATGTATAAATAATTTACACTTTTATCATTATCTAGGTGCATATTATTCGATTATATTTTATCATTACCTAGAGTCTTTCCAACATGCAACAAATTCAAACTTGAAAATGATGAAGAATTCCCTACCGATTTTGCTGTTGGAGTTCTCACCTACTTGAATGAGCAGTTCCAGACGCGGTTTAGAGATTTTGAAAGTGCAGAAGACCGTATTAGAATTTTTGAAAATCCTTTTGCCATAAAAATAGAAACTTTACCGACAGAGCTCCAGCTTGAAGTTATCGAGCTCATATCAAATAACAATTTCAAAGACTATTTCAAGGAATCCAGTCTCCAACAATTTTACGCCATGTTGTCAGAGGAATCATTTCCAAATCTCAAAAAACATGCGCGTGAAATGATGTCAATATTTAGCTCAACATACTTATGTGAGCAGATGTTTTCAAAAATGAAATACGTCAAATCTAAGTACAGAACTAACTTAAGTGACGAACATTTACAAGCTACGCTGCTAATTGGAACCACGAAGTTTGATGCAAATTATCAAGACATTTTAAATAACAAGCAGTTCCAAACGTCTCACTAAGTAACTTACTCGTATCATAATAAAACAAATTTTTGAATTATAAAATAAAAAAATTATATAAATAAACATACATTTTTTTAAATGAATCTCATCTATTCTTATTTATTTCTCAATTTCATAACCTATCATCTATTCCTAGAATCCTAGATAGATAACAATTTTTTTTTTTTTTTTTTTAGACAACACATTTCTAATCATCGCCCGCGATGCCAAAGCGTATATCAAATTTGGCCCGCTGTAAAAAAAAGGTTGGAGACCCCTGATCTAGACAAATTGTTTGGATATCTTTGTCCAACACTTGGGCCTACTGACGATTTAATCACAACCTATGGCGCTAAGTTATAATACGTCGTGCATCGTATTTATATTGTTCGTAAAAACGTTGGCCCGCTGTATAATATCAATAACGTGTTCTACGGACGGACATCAGGAGGACGCGTATAAATTATATTATGCGGTTTTTTTTTAAGGTTTTTTTCTCGTTTCTATCAAGACGGACGGCGACGGGCTGTGTAATTTCAAAACGAATCTCCGCACTGTTAAAACGACCGGACGGTATACGGAACGATACGATTATTGTTATTATTATTAGGTATATTATTCTTTTTTTTTCCTATTTTTTTTTTGTTCCCCGACAACAGGATATCGCTGTAATATATTTTTTATATATATATATATATTGTGTTCCTGCGAAGTATTCAATCGTCGCCGTCCAGACGGATATTGGAAATAGTCGGCGCGCGCGCCAGACCGGTCGCGTCCCCGTGGACACGGGGCCAATACAAAAGTTGGTTTTTTTTTTTTCTTTACTTTTTTTTTTTTTTTTTTTCTCGCGCCCGCGTACGATATCATAAAAAAGAAGACGCGCCTGCGTGCGTGCGATGTTATCCGTCGGATTACGTACATTTAAAAATACGCACGTCGCGGTCATTATAGGGCCGGCTATATTTACACGGTACAGTCCGACTCGTTCGATTGGCTCATTATTATTATTATTATTATATCGTCTCTGACTCTGGCAAAACGTTTTTTATTTTGCTTTTGATCTCCCGTTTGTTATTTTACGATGCGTGGCCGATAAATAACGGACGATCTGTCGTTTTATCAATTTAATTCTATTTTAATTATTACGTATCATATTTAGTGATGTGCCGAAAATCCGGATTTTTCAATTTTGATTTGACCGTACGGTCAATGGATCGGCTTAATGTTTTTTTTTTTTTTTAAATCTTAAAATCAAATCCTTAAGCAATTTTTTTTTACATTATAAAATGAGCTAAATAATTGTATTAATTACATAAACAATTTTTATGTGTAAAACAACGTTTGCGCCGGGTCAGCTAATAATATATTATATAAATTGTTTTTTTTTTTTTTTTTTTTTTTTTTTTTTTTTTTTTTTTTTTTTAAATAAATCCTATTTGAGATATTTTTTGAATTGTAATAACGTATTTAACGTGTTTTACACATTTAATTTTATTAACAAGAATATAATACAAATATTTTTATGAAAAATGAATTAAAGAATATAAAATCACAATTTTAAAAAACCAATTTTTAAATCCGAAATCTGTTTTTTCAATTCCAAAACCGGGATCTTCAAATCCGAAATCCGGATTTATAATGAATGTCGGAATTGGAATTTCGGAATCCAATCATCCGGATTCACGAACTTCGGCAAATCCGGATTTTTCCCATCATGAGTACTATACACTCGCACTTTCGTTTCAATCTTTGAGTTAATAAGTGCCCAAAATCGATTTCAAATCATATTCCGCAGGATTGTTAAAACTGCGTTTAACGTCCCGCTACCGCTGACACGTTCACAAACTGAAAAAAATATTCTCGTTTTCCGACATTTCCCCCCCCCCTTCCCAGTTTTGCCCAATTATTACAAAAACTTCCCACTCCCTTCCGTTAGGATACGACCGGGAATCGATCGTTTTTCAAATATACATTTTGCATCAAATTTTTAGTATTTTGTTTCTAGTGTGCAGTTATAGGGGCGGGATCTTTATCGGCCAAAATAAACCTTTCCCTATTCGGCCAATACACAACTTTGGTCAATTTTATTTGATAATTATTAACAACTAAACACTCGTTAAATTAGTCCGACAAAAAAAAAAAGAAAACACGATTCAATTGACTATTGACTATTTTCTTAACGAAAACTATACGGTATAACGGTAAATAATAAAATTGGCAAATATTTGCCATTTAAATTTAAAAACGGATATTACAGAACGGCCAGGCATTGTTTTTTTGTTTTTCTTGCGGAAAGATCTTTAAACTCAAAGGGAACACTTTTCGATACGAAATAGTAGACTGCACAATTAGTTGAAAACACGTGTGTTGAATATTAAAGATCTTACGAATAAACGCTTAAATAGGCGAAAACGCGAAATAAGTCAAATCCACCCGGAGAAATTAAGTAATTCGCGGGTCCGGTATAGTTTTAATTTAACGAACTCAGTGTCGTTTTTGAAACGACCGATTCGCGTCATTAGTAATTTGCTTCTTTTTTTTTTTTTCTTACTCCTGTAGATAATATATATTTTGTCGGTTACGGCAAGATGAGTACGCGTTTTATGCGCGGTACTTTTTTTTTTGTTGAATTATTCGTGTTACCGAATTCACTGACGGCGAATAAATAGAGGTACCTACATTCGGCGTATAACATTTATACGCATAGGTACGTGACGTCAAAATTTATCCCACGCACGGACGTAATGGCGTCGCACAGTCGTATGGTATTGTATTCTCGTGTGATTCATGGCTTAAAATTAGATCGTAATTTTATTGTCGTGCGTGTTGCGTATCGTCACTATTACCCGCCTATTCAAATGGATAATATTATTCGTAAAAGGACGTGAGTAAGTATCGAACGCCGAATATGTTATTAATGTTTCTGTCGCGGTTATTAATAATTGCCATTAAGTGTCCCGGCGTGCTCGGCAATGGGCAGTGTTGCGCACGGATAACTCGAAAATTTATCTAGACAAGATGACAGATAATGCGTTGAAAATGTATAAGATAACAGAAAACACTAAAAAAAAAAAAAAAAAAATAATAATAAAATTATTTAAATTACAGAAAATATAACCGCGTTTTCAATATATAGACGCACAACGGATAAGTTAGATAGATTAGTTTTCAATGACTTTCATTGAAACGTAAAACCTGCAAAATAGTAAAATAAAATCTTTTCTCTAATGTATTCACCTATATTTGCTTATGAATTATGATTTATTGATTGGCGTGCCGTGTGTAGTCATCGTAATTTGTTAAACGCCATAAATAATAGTGCATAGTTATAGTATAGATTATTTATTGTATTATATTATATACAATATAGATGAAATGAATACATACATTTGAATAAAAAGTGTCATATTTTATTGATATTATAACCGTTAATTTTAACGGTTATAGATAAACGAAAAAAAAAAATCAAGTGAAATTAATTATCTCATTAACTGTAGACAATAAGATAACCGTTTTTATCTTATCTATAAAAGATAAAAAAAAATTAACATTTTTATCTAGATAACTAATCTCTAGACAAATTTATCTGGCGATGGAATGTAGTACCTAAATAATAATAGTGACTATTGACCGGATCCAAAAACGCCAATTTTTATTCATTAAATCAAGCTTTTCCTTGTAACTTGAAGCCGAAATAAATACTACGGCGTTTCAGGATTGAAAATTACTGAATAATTAATACTCTCGCATTTGTGTTTTTTTTTTTTTTTTTTAAAAGCCAATTGTGGGGGATACACCCCTAACGTTCACATTCCCTCCTGCACACGCTACGTATATATTGGGTATGGCCATAAGCAAACAAAGAAAGAAAATTCGGAGAGGAGAGGTTAATACAATTTAAAATGTTCGCAAGTATCATACTTTATTACTCTTTAGGTACTCATATATATATATATATATATATATATTAATCTATTTTATTCTATTTAAGTATGATGGAAACTTTTAAATAACTATTAAACTCGTAGGTCAGGTAATTTATTTTCGATTCTGAGTCTTGTGGTTTTACAACGATATTTATTTTTATTATTGTTTTTTATTTGTCAGCGAACACTTTTTCTACAAGAAGACTTCATCCGATCTATATACAGGTATATTGTTTCCGGTAGCAAATTTTGTCTAGTTGGTACTTTTATTTTTCGATATACCTATTGGTTTTTTAACGCGGCCGGAAAAGACGGTAAAAACACGATTCGTCAAACTCGAGTTTTATTATTTATTTTTTATTTATAAAGATTTCTTATTATTACCATGGCAATAATAAATAAATAAAAAAAACACGACTAATACTACTTCGCTCAGAATCGTTTCTCGTTGCACACGGATATGAAATAAATGCCTATCTGTATATACTACTTTCACAACTTCCCGCCTACAACAGTGACCGTCCACGGTGCAAAGTATGTACTAGTTTTTTTTTTTTAAATCGCTTCTGATATTTTTGAGGAGTTGGCGGGGGGTGTTGGTGGGGTGTTTGAACCCTCAAAACTCCCCGATGACTTCGCCCCTGGGTATCGGTGTACAGGCAATGTAAATATTTACACGACATAAATCCCGGTTTTTATTTTCATTAAGCAAATGTACGTTCCGATTATACGGATATCGTTTCAAGTCTACTCCGTATGCCGTGTGTAAATAAAACCCAGTCCGGGTTCCGCGATCGGAATGATTATTTGCTTTGTGTAATAATATGCTGTTCGCCGTGTTATTAATAATAATGCTGCCGCGTGTTTTCGATTCGGTAAATAAATTCGGTTTCCGTAGGTAATTCACCAAACGTTTGATGATGACGATGATGACGACGACCGCGGTATTATAAATCGACGAACGCATTAACATAAGTCAGACGACGATGTTTGCCGGTACTGTTCGCCGCGGTTCTTTGATTTCTGCGTCTAATTTTACATTTCGTAAATTCAATAAAATGACGTTGTACGCGTGTGTACGACAAGTATTGCAAACCTAACAGCCGAGGACGCGAAAGCGCTTCCAGGACGCATTAAAAATCATTCTACGCCGTTAATATAACGATCATTTTTTTCCCCCCTTTTTTTTTTTTTTTCTCGGCATTTACTCACCTCCCCCCCATCTGTACAAATGAACCATATTATACTCGGATCGATACTCGCGCAAATATATTAAAATATATTACGCATTAAAAGGTTTCTCGGTGTTCTCCTTCGGCGATAAAATTAACATTTAATATGTTTTATAAGATACGTATGATACGTAATATACGCGTGCATTTTTCACAGACATAACTGAAATAGTAATGTCTATAAAGTAATAGGATATAACAATGTCCAACGTCCAAAAATAAATTTATAGTTATTCGCGGTTTTTTTTCCCCTGTTTTTTTTCCTGTAGTTTTGCCAATACGAATTTGATGAACTTTCACGTTAGTTATAATGCGTTTAACTTCTAATTGGCGTAGAAATATTCATCCCGTAACAGTGTCTTAGAACCCCCCCCCCAATATTTGAAATTAGATTTATAACGGGTCCGGCAAAAAGTCCGTTGTATCATACGGTATTATTAACGACGAAATTAATTTGTAACGTGTAACCCATTTAATATATTATAACGGTTATCGAACTCGCAACAACGATAATCCCGGTAATATTGTTAAATTTATATAGGTCGGTGATATTATGATTACTTATGATATTATAATATTATTATCCTGATGCGTTTCAATATTATGTTTATCCGTTTCACCGAGTAGGTGTTTACTAATGGAATTACTATATTATTGTCATTGGGAAATTGAAAAAAAAAAAAAAAAAATACAACGACACTTTACGGAATTTACCTATTTAGAATTATTAACAAACGTATAATGTTAAAATAGTCTCGTGGGTTATAGGTTTTTTTTTTTTATTGTCGAGAGTGTTTGAAAATATTTAATCAATTAAAACGTCTCGATTCCGCATTGAACAACGTCGTTAAAAATAAATATTATTTAATAAAACGTCTTAAAATAATTATGCGTTTTTACGATAAACGAAAAAAAAATAAAAATAAAAAATGTATCTAATTTTCGTGAAAGTAATTAACGATTTATGCACGTTATAAACAATTATTTTTCAACACTTTATTCGTGTAAACTAAACAATTTAAAGAATAATAAATCAAATATCTGCAAAGTGAAAACCATAATTTTTTTTTTTTTTTAATCGGCATTTTAGCATGTCGATCCGTATACATTTTTGTTTTTTTTTTTTTTTTATTAAACTTTTTTTTAACTGCGATCATGAAATAATCATACTATATAATCATATTTAATGATAATTCACGATTGTATACCAATATTTTATGCCATTTAACTAACGGCCGAAATTAAATTGGGTTATTTACGAGATGTTTAGTTTAACGGTTCGGTTATCTTACAATAATTTGTATATATAGCGTAAGACGATTATTTTAAATAACGATGGATCTTCAATGTTAAAATCATGAATTTATCGTTTTTTTTTTTTTTTGTTTTTTTTTTTTTCTGTCTGCCGAGAGAATATTATTTGTACTATAATTTTACATTGCACAAGTGCACATTATATACATTACACTCGTAAGTCATAGTTAAATAAATTATTGTATAATACGAACCATACGATTATATATCAGATATAAGGCAGGTGTACCGAAGATAACGAATATTATTGTTGAGGCACAGAGAATCCAATGGTTTCGACACGTGACGAGGAGACAAGAATCAGCGAACCTTTCGTGGCAGTTGAATGGACGCCAACTGGGAAGGCGACTAGAGGACGTACAAAGAAGTGACGGATGGACGGGGTGAAACAAGTACCTGGATGAATTTGTAGTGGTAAATTTACGAAAAAAAAAAATTAAAAAAATACGGACATGGGTCTTTGGACTACGGGTGGGCCACTGTTGTAGGTGGCAAGTCGGGAAGGTGGGATACAGATGGGAATTTAATTCATATCTGTGCGCAAATCATAAACCATTACTAACGAAAAACGATTCTGAACGAAGTTCAGTTAATCGTGTTTTGCAATGCCGCGAAATTTTAAGAATTTCATCAAAATTACACAAAAATACACTTCACGCTTAAAATACGGAATTATTTAAACACGCTCGAATTGTCGTGCATTTATATTCGGCCAAAACGGTTTTATTCGGTTCATACCGAAAAATACACTTGACTATAAATAGTTAAAATATAGTAACGCCTAGAATTGTCAAATACTAATATTTTTCTTTTAAAAATGTAATGTATATACACGATTATATTTAACCGAGTTACAACAAAATGAAACACTTGAAAATAATGAAACCATTGCTAAACATTTTAACGGTTTTCTCCGTTTTTCACCCCCCCCCCACCATCAATTATTAAGAGAACTACAACGAAAATAAAAAATACGACTTCTTCAATGCACCAACTAGATCATAAACATACTTTCAGTAAAGGTGTTACACATGAAAATCGGAGCAGCCATGTTTGGTAGAACAATTGTTTGCGGACAAAAAAAAAATACAAACACACATCGCTCAGAATCTAAAATATCACGTTGAGTTAAAATGATAATTCAGTTAATTCGAATTGTATGCGTATGTCAAACACATAATACGAAATACAGTTGATTTACTCAAGCGTGTTTATTATTTTACTATCTATATACATAAATTAAATATTGACTGGTTAATTGATTTTAGGCACAAATAGTAGATAGATCATAAAGTAAGTGACCACACTGAGTAGATTAGTATCATATGGTTTTTTTAAATTTTAATATCGGTAAATAGTTTTATGTCCTGTAAGGCTCTAATATATTTTATTTTTAAAAACGTCTATTACATAGCGTAAAATTAAAACTATATTTTAATCGAGGCATTGGCGAAACTAGGGGTAGGCAGTGCTTTGGGTCCTCAGCACGTCCTAAGTCAAAACAAACACCCCCCCAAAAAAAATAATAACATGAGATGGGACCGCTGACGAGTTGCAAAAAAATCTGGAGCTTAATGTTGCGCCTACGGTACGAAGTCCTAAAACACGTACAAGATGATTTTAAAATCCATTGAGAATAAATGGCTTCTATTTTTTTTTTTTTTTTTACTTTAATCGAGAAGGTACCGACTTTGTAGCTGTATTATAATATTATAGGTATTACTATAAATTTCAAAGGGAAAATTCGATTGATCGAAATGAAAAACCAACGGTATGTGTAGCTCACGATGGTTAACAACTAACGAAAATGTAATAATTGCCTACAAATAAAATTATTCCGGATGGGGTAAACGTTCGAACGCCGCGTACCTAAATTCTATAAAAAAAAAAAACCGTTTGCGGATGAATTGTTTAAAATGTAAAGCGCGCGTCCAAATATTTGCAGTCGAAACAAAGTTTGTCGTCGCGGCTTGTTAAAAATTATTCTCGTTCGTTTTGTATCCATTTACATAATACACGAGTATCTCGTATATTGCGGGGGTAAAAAGTGAATTTCAATTCTACGCAAGTACCTTACTATATGCGTTTTCGTGCGCAATAAATTCGGATCGGGGTAAAAAAAAAAATAAGTATTTTTCGATTTTTGCGCGGGCGTACGATAATTGAAGGTACACCTACGCGTTTTTACTATAGACGACACAACCCATTGCGCTTGTTCGACACGGTAATTGTATTTTTATATATATTTTGTTTTTTTTTTCGTCGATGTCAAACCGCGTTCTAAGTGCACTCGTTCGCACCTCGTATACATTTTAATATATAGGACGCATAGGTATATAAAACCGAGAAAAAATCCGGACAGAGGGTGTAAAGGAGGGCTAGAGACGAAAAAAGAGTAAAAAAAAAAAACGAAATCACTTTGTCACTGTTAGGTTAAAACCGTCGTCATCGTAATAATATAGTGTCGTTATCCTACGCCAACATTTCTCTACAATATGCAAGCCGTTTGCGGCCGCACTAAAAAAAAAAAAAATCACCACTTAACAGAAATGTAGATTGTAGCAATAGTAATCCGTTTTTTACAACGGCGAAATGTTACCCGTAGAACAAAAATTACCGGTATTTCTGTATTTTCGATATTTTCGGAATTTTAATATAAAACGAAATTAATATAAATAAATGGACAATCGTATACGCTCAAATCGATAAATCGACAACGAGCCGAAACGACTTGATAGCAATTTTTTCGCAAACCGCCTGGATCTACAAATAAATGTTGTAAATAGATATTATCCTCCGCTCGGTTCGTTAGTAAACCGAATAACTGATTTTTCAACAATCCTATTCGACATGTTGATCGAACAAAATGTACTAAAAATACTATTAAAATTAAGAACGACACGTAGACGAATTTATTTCTTTTTTTGTGAAACCGAATTTCAATAAAAATTATTATAATAAATAATTATATAAAAATTATGCCATTCGACAACTAAATGTCTACATAATCGTATTATGATGTGTATTCCACACATTACCACGCAAAAGTTAATTGTTGTTTAAAATTTCAAATACATAATTAATGTATTTATGTATGTCAGTTGGCCGACAGTGAATAATAATATAATATTTGTATTACGGTCGGCTAAGGGTATTTTTATGTATTTTTTTTTTTTTTTCCCCCACACAAACCGAACGTTTTATTAATCATATAATTCGCGATGCGAATTATTTGCGAAATAATATGATATAATATATCTTGTCCATTTTGCAACGTGTACAAAAATCCAAAAGAGTAATAATACCCAGTACAGATCAGTAAAACTCAATTATTATTGTGGTGTCCGCTTTGCATTCCTATTACTCGTCGTATCGCTGAGACATAAATTCACATATGATATTGTGCCTCGCAGACCCCCACACGAGTCGTCCCGATAAATACCAACTAAAATCGAAATGTGTATTTTTCTTTATGTCATTTGGTTTTTTTTTTTCCCCTTAAAATCTAGAACGAGAAAGGAACTCGTTAATTTTATTAAGGAACGGGGAACGGAACGGATCGGAATTAGAAACCGAAGCTTATCCAACGCACGTCTCACACCCAATTTTCCATCCTTGTATATTCATTACTTTTTATTTACATTCCGATTATCGACCGAGGAATTTTAGGTTCTTATAATTAAATACATCTTTCCGTCTCGTTTTGGGCATTTCTAGTGTAAAAATATCGTTTTATTATTTATCTGTACCTCTATATTTAATATATATAATATATATATTTTGCACATAATGAATACATAATTAACCGTTTTCGTTATAGTAATAGTAACCTAAGTAAATATCTGCTCTAGATACCGTTATAGTTTTAAAAAATTGAAAACTAATTTTATTAATTTTTCAACAGAATGAAATACATTCAAAAAAAATAATTTTCATGAAATGTTAGAGCCCTCCATTAATAGTTCCTATATAATAATAATTGTATTATATTGTTTACAGTGCACGCAAGGTGTTTTTTTTTTTTTTTATTATTTATTAGATTTAAAATGTTTCAGCATATTATACATGCTATTACAAGTTTATTAACGGGTTCTATTTACAAATGACAAATTATGAATTATTAATATTATTAGTTAGTGACATAGTGATAATAAAGTATACATGCTAATGTTAGTTAATATTTATTTTTAATGATAATGATAATTTAAATTTGGTCTTCGTCTTCGCTTGATTGTGATAGAAGAAGATCTTGAAGTAGACGTGGTTTTAACGCCGATTTTTTGTTTTGTTTCCAATGTTGTAGAACCGTGCACCATCGGTTGTATTGAGATTTGCGTGAAAGTTTTTGAATTGTATTTTTATCCAGTCTTGGAGAAGAGGAATTCCTGTGTCATTATGAATTTGTTTATTTCTCATAAACCATGGGGCTTTGAGACATAATCTCAGAAATTTGTTTTGAAGGATTTGGATTTTTTTGATTTTTGTTGAGGAAGCTGCCGCCCATGTTGGGCAGGCATAAGTGATTAATGGCCGGATTATTGATGTGTACAGTAAGATGGACGATTTCATTTGGAGGGTTGATTTGAAGTTAACTAGAGGATAAAGGGTGTTCATTCTACGCAAGGTGTAATACGTATAAAACTATTGAAATTGTAAATACTGTAATACTTGTAATATATACTGTCACGTTCAGAAAAAAATATAATACAATTTCGTTACACTATTGTGAGGTTTACCCGGCCTCCACAGCACACTCTGATAAAAAAAAAAAAAAAAAAAAAAAAAAAAAAAAAAACAAAAAAAATATAGAAAAAAGGTAAATATACACACACCACCGGTAGTGAGATGGCGGGTGTCAAAAAATATTACCACGCCGGCTTTAGAAAAACTTCCGGGCGCCACCGTACACCATTTTGTGGATCAATCATTTGTACAGGGTGTTCCTGTCACAAAGTCAGGTGTCTCACTCGCAGGATTACAAATATTCATATTTGAATTGGACTTCGGTGAATATTGTTATTATGTACGGAAAATTTGAACATTTTAGAGTTACGTCAATGGAAATGTGAAAAGTCGAAACGTCAACGTTTAGCCGGACGTACAAACGCGACGGAAATTGAAATCTTTACGTTTTTTTGAAAAAAAAAAAAAATATATATATATATATATATATATATTATCATATAACATAGAATATAAATTGAATTTGTAAAAACACGAGACTCTTGTAGTCGTAATATTTTCATTATCTCTCCGGGGTGGGGGGGGGAAATAATCGTTATACATACGTTCGCGAGACACCCTGTATACATTGTAATAACGTACCGGCGGCGCGCGAGTATTTCCGTCGGCCCGAAAACGTAACGCCGCGGCGGGACCCGGTCGGGTAAAAACTCGCCGGATCGACCGCGGCGGCGGGGCGATGGGGTCCCCGTCCACCCCACCCCCCCCGGTACCCGCACGCCTAACCTTAACCTTATTTTCGACCGTAACGCACGTGTGTCGGCGGGCGAGCTTACGCCTACCGTCCGTCCGCGAGCCGCGCGCAGTAATAATAACGAGCGGTCGGGTGTTTATACGACGGAGATGGGTTTCCACCGGCCGGCCGGCCGGCGGCGGCGGCGGCGGCGATGATTAAAAACAGAACATTAAGAATCCGTATTTTATTTTATTTTTTTTTTTTCCCCTCTCATTCTGTCTTTCTTTTTCTTTTCCTCTTTATCTCGTTCGACGCGCGGCCGCGGCGGCGACGGTGGCGTATAATATAACACACATATATATATATGTGAGAGACCGAAATAATATATTCTGTTCTTCCTGTTTACTCATCGCCTCCATAAAAAAAAAAAAAAAAAAAGGATTTATGGCCCGCAGTAAGCCGTGCCGTATATAATAATAATAATAATAATAATATATTTACGGGTGTTCGACAGCTCGTCGTCGTCGTCGTCGTCGTCATCGCCGGAGGGACTTTTCCTCGTCGTGATTTTTATTGCGCGACCGTCATCATCGCCGTCGCCGATAAAACCGAAAAACACGAGGGGGCACGTTACGGTCGTCGCGGCGGCGGCGGCGGCGGCGGCGGTGCGGTCGTAGTCCTGGTTACTTTTGGGTCGCGCGGCCCTCGGGCCCCTATACGACGGCGCACAGTTTTATGTATTACAATATACGCGTGAATTATTTTTTTCCGTTTTTACAACCTGTCCCCGGGTTTTTCGGACGAGTATTAAAACAAAACGAGCAAAAAATAATAAATACACCGTACCCGCGTGTCGTTATGGTGTAAAACTACACCTCTGCCGCCGGTGATGTCCGGAAGACGATTTTAATATTATTATATTTACAACATACGTGTGGTCTTTTTCGGGCACGGTTTTTTTTTCTTTTCTTTTCTTTTTCCCCACTCGTTCACGTGTGCCGAGACTACGCGCGTACCATAAATTATTCCGTTTACGGTTGACGGACGACGAGATGATTTCGATAAATAACCGCCGACCACTTGAATCACTCGGAGCGGTCCCGCCCCGTCGCCGGCGTGCCAATATCATTATCGGTTTTTTTTTTTTTTTTTTCAATTTTAGATTCTGAGCAGAGCGAGCAGGGTCTCGTGGTTTCACAATGATGTTTATTATTTTATTCTAATTTTTTTTTTTTTTTTTTTTCCTGTAAACACTTTTCTCTATCAGAAGATTACATCCAATCCATATACACACTCCTACACTGTTGTTTCCGTTAGCAATTTTTTTCTAGTGGGTACTTTTATTTCTCGATATACCTATTGGTTTTTTGAACGAGACAGAAACAACTATCAACAAATGATGAAAAAACGTCAAATACACGATTTCGTCAAACTCGAGTTTTATTATTTCTTTGTTGTTCCGAAAACAATTGTTCCAGAAACCCGAAATTTTCACATAAAACGTAACTTTATAATACAATGACGGGAAAACAATAGTATTTTAATTTTGGGCTATTTTCAAGGTTTTAAGTTTTAATGTGGGAAAGTTTTGGATTTTGAGACCTTACATTTTTTTTTTTTATGGTTTTATTTACTTTGTTCTAATTATGTTAAAAAAATGTCCAAAATCGGTGTCTCCATTAATATAATAGCCTTTTGTTTACGGCGAGATAACCCGACATAATCTCAACAATAATTCGATTTCCGTACCAAAAATACGATGAATTTCAGAAATCCCACGTTCAAGTGCACTTGGACCGCATGTTAATGTGCTCGTGTATGCAAATTTGCATCCCTTTGCGTCCGACAGGTTCGGCCAGACTTTTATTTTTATTAATATATATTATTTACATAATATTACCCTCTAAATTAGGTATCGCCACTTGGCCAGAAAACATTTTATTTCATATAAAATTATTTTTTGTTTACGATACAAAAAAATAAATAAATTGCTAATATTCACATCTTGAAACGACGAGTTTCGTTCGAAATATCGTTTTGATCGGTTTCCGATAAATAAGTAACTCTAGACATACTAAATTTTTTTAAATTTTCAAAGTAATGACCGATAACCGGAGCCTAAAATATTCGTTACTCCGTACATCCATTAATACCATTTAAAAGTATTAAAATATTTGCTTCGCCACTGCCATGGCGCTTACGAGCCACCACTGGCGATTCTTTTTTTAAGGTATATCACGAATAATGTCTGTCCAGTAATCTTGAGTTGACCAATTTTAAACCATTTCGTAGCGCGATACAATTTTGATTTTTTCTAATGGCACCCCCTCCCCCAACAAGTCGTTTTTCTTTAAACTCGAAGGGAATTATTCTTTTTAAAGAAATTCGCGTTACTTTCATTTTTTTTTTTCTAAACTCAAAATTGATCAGGTCAGGAACGGTAATTTAAAATTCGAAAAATTACTGCGTTCAGTTATTTGCTAACAGTCGATTAAATCGACGTCAGCTCCCGGTCTCCTGGTACACAATTTTCGAATATTCCATAATATTAAAACATTTTAAGGGATTTTAATAAATGACCGTAATCCGGTATTGTTTAACGTACGCGGGTGGGATCTTCACTAGTGATCCGCAAAACTATTACGGACACTGCATATTAAAACTAATCCTCCTTTCGATTTTCGGATCAAATATATCTGGGCGGGATTCGGTGACAGGACAGTGGTTTTAACGCGAAAAAATTTGACTTGCACTACCGCCCAAGACCCTCCCGCAGATGGATATCGTAAAATCTCTTGCGATCGATCGGATCAATGACTAAACGGGCAACGTCCAATTGGTAGGGATTTTATATTTCGAATGCGTAGCGTCCCTAAAAAGTCCTATATTTATGCGCGTATATACTAGCGATGATCCCGTATTAATATACGAGATAATATATGATTAATAAAATATTATACAGTGACACATATTTCGTGAAGCTAACCCAGTCGTCGTCGTATAATAATATGACACAACTCTGTAATACGGACCCGTTGTTTGATAAGTTGATCCGTAGATGATTGCGATAATTCCCGTATAAATACTGGCTCATTTGCGTATATCACGTTGTCAATATGCATTATAGTTATTATTATTTATTTATTTTTTTTTTTTTTAAAGGCACGACATTACACAGCCAATAATTGCCGAGAGAAATATAAATGTAAAAAATGTGCACTTTTTACATTCCTTTTTAATTCGCGTTCGCGTTCGTTTTCATTTTTATTTTTTCTGAATAAACCGTTTCGGTTTTCGCGAGCTCGTCAACAAAATCAACTGGGTAATTTAATTGGCGAAACAATTTTGGAAACTTTTCGTTTTTACCCAGTCGAATTTTACCAAAACTTTTTTTTTTTACATTTACTAATGGTTACGTAAAATATACATTTCGAATATTATTTTCATTTTAGACACAAGTTTGTACCACTATCACTTATAATATTTCAAGACACTCGATACGTGTGTAAAATTATTGTCTACCTTAAAAGTATTACGATCCAATTTAATAATGTTACTACTTAAAGAATGCTAAAAGAAAAAAAAGATTTAACTTTTTAGTTTACAGATACAATTCCCTATGGCATACGACTAAAAAGTTTATTTATGATAAAAACAAAAAAAAAAACAAAGTATTATCATAAAAAAGTATATTACAAGTAACGAAATGATTGATGCGGCGCTTGACGTCCTGAAAATCACGAAGATTCATTCATAAATGATTATATTACATGAATATTGTCCAAGTTTAAATTCTATACTTGACAGAAACATTGAACATGTAATATTCCCGTGCCGTTTACAAAATATCACAAGAATGTGTACACATTGCGAGCACGAGTTGGTTTAATTTCACCCCCCTCCCCCCCAAAAAAAAACAAATGATACAGTCTTATTACCTATTAGTTACATTTTTCAAAACCGTATTTAAGTTCATCGTCTTAATCGCGAATTCGGTTGAAAAATTAGATGTAGAAATACTTAATTTAATTTTACCGTCTTAAACCATTGGTATGCTGCAGCATCTCTACGCCTCTCCTTTTGTAACTTATTAATCCTCGTCCCTTTTAATCCTCGTCCCTTTTAATCCTTGTCCTTTTAATCCTCGTCCTTTTAATCCTCGTAATATATCCGCAAGGTTAGAATGTCCATTATGATAAAACTCGTGCGAATTAAAACATACCTAAACCTAATTATTCTGTTTCGATAGAATCACGTTGAATTTCAAAGGAAGTTTTTTTTAAGTTTTTTTACTATATTTTATAAGCAGATATTCGGAGATTTTTTTCGGTAGCAATAAAATGGTAAACATCGTAATTTTATTCCATTTTTTTTATTTTTGACAATTTGATATTATACATTTACCTAATAATGAAAATAATCAATCTGGAATTTCGGGAAGTTAAGGACATTGGGTTGGGAATGAATAAGTTTACAGCGTTGAAGGAACATTAATGATATATAATCGTTTTTTTCAAAAATCTATGCAGCGTCCTAAAAAATATTTGCTTTTTATTTATCTAATTTTGGGGGGGGGGACGTTTTAACTATCAGAACACGCAATTCGATACAGTGGTTTTTTTACAAACGATATATTATACAGAGTGAATTATTTTTTGCTAGCACAACACTAGCAATTAGCTCGGAAAGTATTAACTTTAATAGAAATGTTGTTTTACAATCGTTTTTAAAAAGACACACCAGACATGATATGTTTTTTTTTCCACTAGATATAAATTCGTTTTCAAAATAGTTGACGCGATAGAATTCTTATTATATATAAATTTAAAAAAAGAATGACCGGATATTATAGTGTATGCTATAAAAGTATGGACCGACGGACCCGACGAAAACCCGTAAAATACTAAATAAAACTACTTTTTTCATTTCCGGTTGTATATACTATATAGCCATTCAATTTCGAACTCATTTCAAAAAGAGAATGCTCTTTTTCTTTCTCGGCACGATTGAGGATTTTTATTAAAATATCTTCCTCGCACGATGAACATTTTACCGAGTTTCTTTAATAATAGAGGAAAAACCGGAAATGCTTACGTAATAACGGTTTTCTTTTATTTTCGATTTTTATTTTTTTGTTCTATTTCAGTTGAAAAAAAAAAAATCATAGGGACCTGCCGGTTTTACCGAATACTTATATTATCTCTTTTTGTACGTGGTCAAATTTTCAAAACATTTTCAAAATGTTCAAGTTTGTTTAGTTATTATACGGTTTCTCTATGGTAAAGAGAAAAAAAGTTTAGAGTAACGCAATCAATTTTTATTTATTTTTTATCTTTTTTATAGCGGTTTTAAAAGTTAAAGTTAACGATGGAAATCGCTGAAAATCACGACATTTGGCGTTTGCTTTTCGGCTATAACAACTCGAAAACATCCGAGACGGAAAAACGCGGTACGTGTGTTTATTTTGTAATAAAAGTCACGTGTATTGGCAATATAAGATTTTCGATTTTAACGTTGTCGACCACAATGGGTTTTCGCTCAGAATCGTTTTTCGTTGGCGACGATTTTATCGACTTTTCACCGCTACGGCACGCGCGGAATACGTATAAACGATATGTCGGTCATTTTTTATTATTTTTTTTACGCGTTTTGATATTTGTATATTATGTCCGCGGGTACGGTTCTGTTGTTCGCGAACGTAGCTCTATGATTTTGATTTTATCACCGGAGTGTATTTAAATCGCCGGCGGCGGTGTCCATCATCGTCGTCGGGCTAGCTTACGCCGTAAGCGGCCCGCGACCGCCGCGGGTCACTCGCCGAATTCGCTCCATAAAAAGTCGCGTTTGCTTTGCAATTATTTCCCTCGACTCCGAGTCGTATGTGTTTTTTTTTTTTTTATTATAAAGGTTGCGGCGGCGGCGGCGGCGGCGGCGGTGACGGCAGTGACGTCAATCCTCGGCGAGCGGTTACCGTGGTAACAGTGTCGGGCGTGACGTCAACCGTACGGCGGCGGCATTAGGTCGACAAACTTACACGAGCGGCCGTATCTCGCGTCAAAGAAGGGGGCCAAACTCTCTATCTCGATGTTTTTTTTTTTTATTTTTTTATTTTTATGTATATACACTACGCAGTTTAGGAAATATATATATATATATATATATAAAAATGGTAGGATACTTTTCGCGAACGCGCGTAGGCCACTGTTGTCGGTGACAATAATTTGGGCGGACACAGAGGGAAATTTAATTTCTATATATATATATATATAGAAATTATTTAAACTATGAGTTTTAATTGACAATTTTTTTTTTTTTTTTGTAACTTAAACATTTCAAAATATAATCAAAAAAAAAAAAAAACACCGAAAAATAACCATTATTTCTCAACCCTCTCGAGCCGCCGGAAGGGGTTGAGTAATCGATCCCAAATTTCGTAGATATTTTTTATTCGCTATATGGAACAATATATAAAAAGGTACTGTAAACAAAAAAAATGTAAAAAAAAAAAAAAATTGCAGCCCATATAAATAAGGATCGCTTAAAATAACGTTCGGTTAAAACATGTTTTGATAAATTGAAAATAGAAAATAATTGTATTGATTTATAATCGTAAAAAATTACAACTATACGTGTTTTATCAAATATTGTTGAGCATTTCAAATTTTTATCTATAGTTTAAAAAATTATTATCCACATAAATCAAAAAAATGTAATCGATTTATTCGATTTTCATCAATATTTGAACATTTGAAACATAAAAAAAAAAAAAAAAATTATTCTCATTTTTATTTTATTTTTTACCATTATGTACGACTTATGGTTCGTAAACCATGTGTTAAAAAAAAAAACTAGAAAATTTCAAATAGCTATTCGTATGTTATATACATATATATTAAAACTCAAAAAACGCCAAAATGTTTTGAAAATTATTACCACGTCCGGAAAGGACTATTAAAAGTATTCGGTGAAAATGTTAATATTTGTTAAGTATTTTTGAATGCTTTTAACAAATAATTGTATTTATATTTTAATATTATTAAAATAAAATATTCGAAAACAAATCTTGTACGACGTGCATTTTTTCAAATTTCAATATTTATTTTAACTCGTGAATTATTATTCAAAAATCTAATATTATAGGAGAACATGATGCGATTCGTTTGGTGACTCCAAAAATGGTATTTACATCAAATATATTCGAATCGAACTCAAGTGCACATACACAGTAGTTTCGAACAAGTAGAAAAGCTAGATGACGACGATTGATGGTATTTATTATATTGTGTACAGAAAAAAAAACTACCAACATGAAGAGACTAAATTAGCAGAGTAATAGGAATTGAAATTAAAACTATACGGTTACAATTTTTAGTGTACTTACGGGAGGAGGGCTCCAATGGCACTGGACTTCCCACAGAACGAAAAATAATAAAAAAATAAAGTATAAACATATAGAAATATTTGTGGATATAACATTAGGGCGATAGGTTATACTTACGCATATAATATATGAATATAAATTAATTGAAACGTGCCGAGAAGAAGACTTAGTCGCACCTACATCGGTTTTAATCGGAGAGTTTAAGTTATGGCCAAGAAAATTATACAACACGAGTGACGTAATGCAAATAATGCAATCGACGAAATGAATATTTGCAATAGAGAAATGTATCCCGGGTATATTGAAATCGCTTCGAATATTAGCAACAAAACCCGGTATCAACCGCATCGAATACGAGAACATTTTCGATATTGAAACTATTGAAAACGTACATGCTTAATACTATATCTGAAGTGAGTATTTTCTTATTTTCCCGATGTCACTAACGGATTGGCAATGTTATCGATTTACAATAAAGATTCACTTCACGACATTTTGGACGAACATAGTAATAAAAAAAAAAAAACACAATTTGATTTTGTATTTTAAATTTGTAAAGTCTTTATTATATTAGCTTAAACCAGTCCACGGTATTTTTAATATATATATATATATATATGTGTTATAATGTTAAAATAAAAAAAAATTGGGACCTCCTCCCCTTCCCCCCAGAGAATAAAAGTTAAAAGTACAATAGGTTTTTTAAATGTAGACAACAATAAAACGTCTACGATTGTATTTGATAGTGTCTAAAATGAGTATGCTGTGGAGATCGATAATTATCACCTCGCGGTCTTTCGCGGCCAACGTTTTAACACCGATTTATCCGAAACGGCGCCGGGCTTTTAGACTTTTTTTTTTTTTTTTTTTTTACCACTGCAGTGTGCAAAACTATAAGTAAAATTAACTATTATATAAGCGAGCGTTCAATATTACACGCCGTGGGGTGTTCCACCATAGAAACATAACGAATATCGTCGTATTAAAACGGCTTTCTAGTGTGGCCCCCCTATAAGCGTGCGCAATAAAAATATACGGTTCTCTCAAAGTGATTCGTGTACTCGTATGGAAAAAATATATATATATATATATATATATATATAAATGAATTTCAAACTTACAAGTCCGAGAGTGTTTCGTGTAAAAACGTACGGGACGATCGCGATTATCAATCACGATTACCGACGAAGAGTTTGAGTAAATTTAATTTTGGAAACAATATTGCCTTGATTCGATTGATCGTCTTGTATTTATGATATTCTCAAAGTGTCACCATTGTTACCCGTATACCGTATTATAAACGCACAATATTATCGATTTTTGATTTCCGATTCTGGATTCCCGATGTCTACGGTTCCAGATTAGTACTATCGGGATTTCGGAAACGAGTGCCCGGAGCAGTGGCGTATCTGGGGCTTACAATCAAGACGTGGCGAAAGTGTTAAAAATTGTATTACACTATAAAATATTCCAAAAAAAAGGCTACAGTTATAATATTTTGTCTTGTAACTATTTTCCTCACCTTGTCGATTAAAATAAAAAAAAAAGTAATAATAATTTATAGGTATAAGATACCTACAATTGTATACAAAATTTCAAAAAAATATTTACAACCAATTTTAAAGTATTATTTATGTTTTTTTTTTCACATGTAAACATGATCCAATGATTTCTTGGACGACCACGTCGATGTCCCTATGCGTGTTAAATAATGCCAAACCTGTTTAATCTTTCCTCGCCCATCTTAGATCTTGACCAAGTCTTTAGACTAACAAAACGAATTAACATGCAATGGAGTAAAAAAAGCAAATGCATCTGCTACAATAAATAAATACCTAAAATGTATAGAACGAAGTATTTTACCTGCGCAAAGTAGAAAAGCTACGTTATTCAGTCGTTACACCACTAATAGATTACACCACCATTTGCACTGCAAAGAAGCAAGAACGTGGGGCAAAAAACTAATAGTCGGATAAATAATATCGGAATAACGCTCATCGATTTTTAAACGATTTTCTAGAATTATGTCACCGTGTAATTACGCTGTAGCCGTGATTAAAACGTCACAACTAAACAATTTCAAGGGGAGCGATCGCCCGCCATCCCTTCAGATACGCCACTGGTCCGGTGTATTAAACCACGTGTATTTTTCCTTTTTAGACAACCCTTCTTCTTCTCCCTCTTATTATCTTTCCTAGGATATTTTTCTCATAATTTGATATTTTTGATAGGGTAACTGGTTAAGTAAATTCATCGTACGGTTCGAATTCTGCAAAAAAAAAAAAATAATAAATAATAATGAAAAATCACCTGTTCGTGTGTGTGAGTAGTTGCCCGATGCGCAGGCGTACGGCGCTCTTTTACGAAATCGACTGCAGTCGTTGAGTCAAAAAAAGCGTTTTCGAAAAAGTTTTGAAAGACCGCGTAGCACGGAATAAAAAAAAAAAAAAAAACTCAAAACTCGACCGGAAAACTCATACGAATAGTGGCCGCGCGGCAGGAAAACGAATTTTTCTATAACGTTTTGACTCCCTGACAAGAATAGGCAAATAATCGATACAAATAGATGGAAAAAAAACAAAAAAAAATTGTCTTTCAGCACGACTTCGCTAATCTCCGACCGGATTCGGATTCGGTTTTCACCGTTAACGGTAATCTGCAGTCCACGAGGAAAGTAATTGCCCATAAACATATTCAACCGTTTTTTCTATGCCGTTAACCACCGTTGTTCAACGGTTTCTAATTACAACCTAAACGCCCGCAATGTACGTAATTCTACATGTGACGTAATTTTGTCTCTTAGTCCGAGACAGTTGTGTCGGTTTAAAGGCCGATGGTAGAGAACGCGGACGAAGCTGCAAATGAAAGTGAAGAGTGTGGAAGCGGTGGGTTTGTGGAACCTTAAGAGGGCTTTTAACTATGCTAACGACATGTACGCGTAGGTATTATACCCAGGCCCGGATTTAAGGTTAGGTTAGGCTAACCTTTTTTTTTTTTTTTTTATTAAAAACCGGCAATACCCCCGTCTCCCGGAAACGCCGTGAGGCACTGCTTCGGGAGGCGGATCGCCATCATTTATTGAAAAATTTGAAAAACAAAACAATTAAACAATTAATAATAAAATCCCGTTTTCCCCTAAGGCGGGGCGGGCTCACATAAGTAATCACATCAATTCACGCCCTACCGCGGGGATGGGCAGAAGCCGGGCCAAAGCCCACTTGCTGCCCTCACAAGGTTGGGGGGACACTTCCTGGCCGGTTTCCCGGCCGGCGGTGCACCTGTAGGCGGCACACGCCGGCGACGTCGAGGGCTTGGCGCTGCCGTTCTGCCGACTCCCCTTCTCCGCGATGACGATTTCGGCAAAGTCGACCACGGCATTCCAATGGTCTGGGCACTCCAGCATGAGCGGCACCAAGTTGCCCGGTTCAAACGGACCGATCCTCTGAACCAGGCGCTCCCTGTCCCCGTCAAACGCCTCGCAGCGCATCAAGGTGTGGAGAGCGGTGAAACAACCTCGGATTCAGCTGCAGGCCCAGGGGAAACCCAATAAAACAGCTCTCCCCGAGTCTGTAGAATTCTCGCCTTTTCCCGCGCCTTCCGTGTGGACCGTGGTCAAGCGGAAGGTGAAAGTCGCGTCAAAGGCCGCAAAGCGGCCGGCGACCGGCACTGAACGTGAGCCACGCTCCAGGAAGGAGGCGTTGGAGGAGCTGACGAAGCGGGCCGCCCCAGACTCGGCAGTGACGCTGCCCGCCATGATGAGGAGGATCACCTCGGGAGTTGATCTTAAGGCCTTGAAGGCTCGCGCGAGCCGTGCGGGCGGGATCACTCTCGAGGTGAGGAAGGAGGAGGAGGCCGCCATTCTGGCGGAAAAGCTGCAGGCGGTGGTCGGCGTCGACGGCTGGGTTAGCCGGCCTCCGTCCTGCTCCTCGACGTGCCGCCATGGATCGCGGGGGCAACCCTACCGCCCGTCACCTTACGGCCCACGCTGGGAGCTCGTAGCGCGCAACGTCGTTGCCAGCTTCGTGCTCGCGGCGGCGGGCGCGGTAAAGATCGGCGAGGCCGGCCGAATTCAGGTCGGATGGTCCCGCTGCCGAGTAAAAGTACTCGGCAAAAGGCCTCCGATCTGTTATCGGTGCCAGGACCGCGAACATCACGCTGCCGAGTGTAAAAAATCGGCACGGCGACGACGTTGCTGCCGGTGCACCGGCGAGGGCCACCTTGCCGCGAACTGTGGCCACGTCGGTATGAGGATGCGGCGGCCTCAAAAAAGGGATGCCGCTGCCGACCAGTATAGCGGGGGAGCCGGTCGCTGCTGCCGGAAAAGACGCGGCGAACCCTATGCCTACTCACGGGAATCTAAGGGCAGTAAGCGGGTCTCAACCCGACTGCTGCCCATAACGCGTAATTAAATGTGAGCCCGCAGGGGAAAACGGGATTTTATAAAACATGTGTATTTATAAATTGTTTTTTCATTTGAATAAATGATGGCGATCCGCCCCTCGACGTAATGCCTCACGGCGGCTCCGGGGGGCTGAGGTATAGCCGGTTCAGAAACCAAAAAAAAGGTACGGAGCGCGTGCGTAGGTTTTTCGTTGACCTTGGTAAACAACTGTGCCAATTTTCGTTTTGGAAGTTCGTTCGACCTTGTTTCGAAATAACAGAGTGGCATATTAAATCAAATGATGCTCGGTGACAATTATGCCGACGTAATTTATTCGGGCCCGTGCTATCGTTTGCCAAGCACTCCATTCGTCCTTCTTCTCTCCGAGAAAAACCAATTTTTAGACACACCGAATCATACACTTTCTCTGCGTTTTTTCGTTTTAAATTCGAAGGTTTCAATCAGTTTCGATCGATAGCACCAAAACGAACGCACGTGGCACGAACACGCTCATTACACGTGCACGGCACAGCAAATAAAATCACAAACCGGCGACGGTACACCGCAACTACGACTAACTAAACTTCTTTTACAAGACAACCGAGCGCCGCGACTTTATCGTCATTTTTTATCGAAATTTTTTTTTGCGTTACCCACGTACCCAAAAAATACCCGTCGTAATAATTTCGACAGTAAAAATAAATAATTATCAGACGATTGTAAATAATTGTAACAATTTTAATGCTGTCGCTATATCGGGATTTATATTACTCTATACAATAGAAAAAAAAAAAAAAACACATACATTTCTTACAATCTGTATAATTAAAAAAACTTCTCGCGACAAACCATCAGGGTTTCTTCTCTTTTTTTTTTTCCACTGTTGTCGGTTACTAATTGGAAAAAAAAAAAAAAAAAAAAAAGGTATACCTACAACAGCGGTGGACAAACTGCGGCTCGCGTCATACAGACACGAGATTATTACGGACATTAAAAACTATAGTTTTTACTGAAATAAAACATTTTTTTTTTTTTGTGTTTTTAAATATTAATTTAAAAATTACTATACATAATTATAAATGTATTTGAAAATGTAATGATTATTAAATATACAATTTTAGATAAATAAGCGTTTTTGAATTTATAATATAATTAAATACAAGGTCACTATTTTACACGTATCATACTTGTTAACGGGTTCAATTTTTTATACGTTTTTCGATGTCTGGATTAGGTTTACGGGTGACAATAGTTAATAGTAATTTGCTCTTGTCTCTTACGTCGTATTTTTCATGTTATTGTGCGGCTCGCGAGTCTCGTTTTGTAGTCGGCCAGCACTGACCTGTAATAATATTACGATGTCTTCAGACGGTTTTGCAAAATACATTTTCAACCGCGTACGAATATCGATTTGTGAAACTTACAAGAGTCGGTCGGCCGTGACGTCCGTGGGCTTTACAATGAATAGGACGACAGTCAAATATATTATGAAAAAGAATAACAAAAAAAAAAACATTAAATTGGTAAACGTGAGAATTTCCGTGGGAAACAAGGGAGACGTAGGTATTCTCTGTGTTGGACATTTTAAATTTATTTTTATCAGCATTGTCAGTTGGCGTTGATAAAATAACAGCTCAGAAAATTACCGAAATCGAAGAGGTGCAATAAAATACCACAATATTGTTTTGGATTCTGAGCCGTTTATTATTGGCTTTTAAATATTATACTGTCTTTCAATGCACGAGCGGATTATTCTTACATCTATTTATATAATATATTGTATTAATTGGTTTGATAGATGAGAAAAAAATAAAAAATGATCTAAAGTAATGCCGGTAGACAATTTTTAGACTAATGATGAGTACATATTAAGTCAACAGAAAGTGAAATTAATTAATTATGTTTACTAAAATAAGATAGTTTCAAATGTGATTATTGTTATTTTTTTAAGTTATCATGGACTGTAATTGAAAAAAAAAAAAAAATTACATTATATCATTTCATATGTTTTAGAAGAAAAGAAAATAATATTTATTAATTTTATGTCAAAATTCAATAGTAAAACGCATTAGTTGTTCTTTTTTTTTTTTTTTTTTTAATGTAATGGAAACAGTCGGAAAACTGTCAACGTTATTGGTTTATTTTTGATTTTTTATGGTTGTATTGAACATCGACAGAAACGAAGAATGAAGAATAAAGAGTAACTGTAAATGCAAAATTCTCAATTTGGGGTTGAATTCTTATTAAAGAAAAAAAGAACAATACAATAAAATACAGAAAGAGAAGAGATTGAAATAAAAAAAAAAAAAAAAACCATAAGTTACAATGAAATTTAACAAATAAAACACAAACGAGTAGCTCGTTCTAAAACTAATAAAAAAAAACAAAACCAATATATATATAATAAGAATACTAATGATTAATAATAATATTCATATTTATAGAAGTGGACAGTGTACGAGTAGTATTATACAGTGGTCGGGACACTACTGTTATTTTCTAGCGTACTAACACTACAGCTAATTCCAAAAAAAAAAAAAGTAATTACCTACTGCTACTTGTTTTAAAAAAATTATAGCGCGCTATTTATAATGCTACCGTTAAAATGTTACATTTTCTTTTTAACTTAACTTCTTTTTTAGACCCTACGCCCGATATAAATATTTATATGTCCTTTGGTTTAAAACAGCACTGTCCAAAACAAAATCATGCGCCATGTGCGTTCATATAAAACGTATAAACTGTTTTATATTGATAATAAGTGGTAGACACCGGACGCGATGAGGTTTATAATATTTCGTAGGCCACTCAGAGTTTAAAAATATTAGTATGATTAATAAAGCTACAAAAACAGCTACCACCATGGTTGTAGACAGCATGGCTGTCCGAGCAGCGTTCATAGGGAGTAATGAAAAAAATCCTCTGTACACAAATATATACAATCGGTGGTGTAATCAGGAATTTTTTTCATAAAGGCTGGTCCTCTATTATATGAAAATTAAGTAATGAGTAACATGTATTTACTACCCATAACCCGCTAAACTCTTAAAAGATTAAAAAATGATGTTAATATACTCTAAAAAAAACTCCTTATGATATGCTATAAAAAACTGCATAATTATGCTAAAATCTGAAAATATATTATGCTTTTTTTTTTTAAATTATATTATATTGTTAATAGTTCTTTGGATTGTAATTTGTATCTATTAATACATATGTTTAAGCAAAGTATCTACGTATAGCTTATGTATGAAAAAAAAAAAAATTGAGTAATTTCTTTTTTTAGACAATAATACAATATATACTAACTGGTAGCCAAGCGTAGCAAAAATATACATTTTTACATTTTTTTTTTTTAAACATAACAAATGAATTTTAAATAATTTTGAAAATTACAATTTGGAAGTTTATTTACTCGTGAATTATTTTAGCGCGCTATTAGTATTTTGCTACATTGCATATACTCTAGATACCCCATGCTAATTTCCACAAATTAAGTAGCGTGCTGCTGTAGCGACGCTACAATTAGCACGCTACTTCCGACCACTGATATTATAAATGTAAAGATAAAATTGTATGAGATTTCGATGAATATAATATTTTTAATATTTCATCTATATATGAATATTATAATATTATTATAATTTATGTAAGGTAACATTAAGATCAAACATTATACATAAATAAGCATAATCCATCTTCTAGCGTAAAATAATTTTAATTAAATATTTTTCAAAAAATAATTATACAACATGGGAATTAAAAAAATAATAATAATGTCTGAAAGTTGTTTTGTATAATTGTAATTTACTGTTATGCAGTATCGGTGAGCTCAGAATCATCATCAATGTCACCGTCTGCCGGTACATTATTTGGAGAGTTAACATTGGACAGCAGGTCTCTCATGGCGTCGAGCAAAGAGTTGACACTTTGACGCAAGTCACTCCTCATCTCTTCGATTTGCTCACCAACCATGGTTATAACAGGTCTTGCGACGGCTTCAGCCTCAGCCACTAATTCTTCATCTACATTACTAATAGTAATAATAATATTTTATGTATTAACAGAAAGGTTTAAAAAAGAAATTTGTTTTGACTAAGTAGATGTAACATTATTCCTTGTATACCTTTCATCAGAAAGAGCTTGAAACACCGGGTTCAATGATCGAAAGAATGTTGAGAATAGTGAATGATTTTCTACAGCCGATCTGCTGAGGCTATCGTGAAGTAATCTAGTACTGTAAAACGTTGTACCGTCCGGTGGTGGAAATGGATCCATAATGAGAATCGGATTTGTGATCGCCTATTAAAAAAAAAATATGTAAATAAGTGAAATGTAAAACAAACAACTCCCCATGTAGTTTTTATTTATTAATATTTTTGTAATTTATGCCTTTTATCAATAGTACATCAACAATTTATTTTGTGTCCAAATCAATTTACTTATATTATGATACATGTTGTTGGGTTTAGAACATGCTCCAACGTTGATGTTTATTTTTAATGACTAGAAAATTTAAATAAGTCATTAAAAAATATAATGCATAATATAAAATTAAAAAGAACTTTTAGTATTTTTTAGCACGATTAATAAGTAAATTTCAACTTATCATATATTACTTAATGACAAATATCTAATTTTGGCTTGTATATTTTATTATCATTGTATCGGAAGAGTGGCGGGTGGGAGGTCCAATATATCCAATAAAAAAAAAATTTATATATCTAAAAACCTTTTTTGTTTTTAAAAACCGGCAATACCCCCGCCTCCCGGAAACGGCGTGAGGCACTACTTTGGAAGAAAACAGCAGTGCTCAATGACCAGTATATGTGTGTAATTCCATACTTGTCCAGGGGAGTGCTAACCGTCTATCCTTTTATACAACACATATCTAAAAACCTCACAAATTCTTCTAGACCTTGCAATCAATTTTAACAATTATTTAAATTTACCTCAGCTGGTGGTGCAATTGTATCGCTCATGTCTGATAGTAATAAATGTCTGTGTATGTTCAGTGGTGGTTTGGCACTGTACAAAGTAGATCTTAAGGTTTCCATGTTTTTCACAAATGGGTCATTAGCGTCCACTCTGTCAAGTACGATTTGTACATTGCGTTCAAGCCACGGCAATAATTGAACTTCTTTCCATATGTGGTAACTCCTCGTCACGTACATGGATATTAAGTACGATAATGATTTTGGTTGTCTGTAAAATCATGTATGAACATTTTATTTCATCGTTGGAGAACATGTTTAAATATACATATACTACGTACGTTTCGGTAGCATATGTGGTGAAAAATGAATGTGAAGCAACTCGCTTATCGGTCTGGATAGAACATTTTTCTAACAGAGGAAGTAAAACGCCTGGAAACATGATCAGTGCTTCTTGTAGTATCGTGTGAGCAGTTTCGACATCACCTTTTTGCCATTTAGCAACAGCCAGTGAAAATTTGATGTTTGGAAGCTGTGTAAGATTGCGCGCAGAATCAAAAGCGTTCACAAAATAAATAAACCATGAATATTCGGAAGAACGCAAAGCGTAAAAATCAATACACAATACAACGGCAAGAGGATCATCCATTGGGGAAAGGGACAAGAGAAGTTTGCAAAACTCTAATGCTGTACGATAACAGGCACGGAGTCCCACAAATGTTAAGTGCCTGTATAAAGTCAGGAACAATGCTCTGAAATAAATAATACAAACAATTATTTTTCAAATACAGAATATTAACGTTATTAGTTTTAAAAAAAACCATATTGTAGATTTTTAATTTTTAATTAGAACAAAAATATAATGTCAACTAATATTTAAGAAATTAATAACTACTTTTAAATTTAATGTAGTATAAAATGTGTCTTAAAGAAACCAAATTATAGTAAACACTTAAGTTTAAAAAAAACCATTTATAAAACGAATTATGAGAACGACAAACCTAAAAAAGAACATTGGTAATATGACATTAAAGGGTTTTATTTGATAGTACAGTCAAAAGTAAATAAATTATCCGGATCCTTTAATTTGTAATGCTTTGCCAATAAGGTTTGACTGTATTAAAATCGGACAACAGTATTGTGGTATTAGAATTGGTAATGGTACGGAACAGTATACCGTAAATACCAGTACATACCAAAAAACCATGATCAGAAATGCTGATAACGGTGTAAATTGTTACAAAATGATTTATTCCATGGAGGTAGTACAATTTACTCTTCAAGCGGTATTTGATCAATAAGTTACTAACCGGAAAATCCGTCGACCCATATACTATACAGTATTACTTTGGTATTGAATGGTACATTGGTATACCAATAATTAAGATATTATTAATAATAATAGTAAAAAAAAAAAAGTTTAAAACAATAATCAAAATATTTGTGACGTATGTCGGTTAATTAGTTATAACAACTTATCATTTATTATTATTATTGTTTTTTTTAATAATCATGTGCACCTATTTTCGTGTAAGCGGTAATCCAAACGACATTTTCCGTTAGACAAACTAAACATAGGATGAAATGAGTTTTCCAACGAGTACAAAGCTTGTTCGGTGAGTTCAGCGGCAACTGGCAAGTCTTCACTAAGCCGGGCCCATTCAGTCATTTGTAACAGTACGTCCACATGATATGGATGATTGTTGATAATGTTCTGCAACAAATAATGTAGAAAATCATAAGTTGCATTAATTTAAAATGTATAGTTGAAAAGTACCACCAGGTTTCCTGATGACATGTGAGAAACAGCAGTGAAGAGTTGTGTCTGCACTTGCTGGTATTCTGGACTGTGTTCAAACGCGAAATACATAATGCCATTTTTGCTTTCCAAATATTTCATTATTGAACCTAAAATGTAGTGCTATTTTTATGTGATCTAAACAATAATAATTTAACTACACATTAATCAATAATTTACCCGATTTTCCGACTGGTGGCCAAATGTCTTTGGGTGTTACCAACCATGTGGTTTTTAAATGATTTCTTCCTCGGAACTTGCGTTTACTATAAAAATAACATGAAAGCATTAGAATTGTCATTTGTCTATTAGTGTTATTAACCCCTACTTTATAGTAAATTTGGTGTGTAGTTTATATTTTATTAAAGTACATTTATTTAAATTGTATTATGAACATTTAAAAATATTTCAGTATTAAACAAATCTTCTTAATGTCTTGATACCAATGATTGGGTATATTAAATTAAATTTAAAAAATATTCCATTTACTGAATTAAGTCATTATTGAATATCAAAATGACTAATGATTATAAATAATTAATAGTTGTAAGAAGAAAAATACACGTGAGCCACAGAGCTCCGTCACTAGAGGAAAATTTCCTGCTACTCGATCTGTTGGAATGCTTCAAACATTCGAAAAGCGTGAAAAAAAATGACACGTTAAAATGGTGGGGGTAGGGGTGAAGTTGATACTCTTGTAAGGTGCATGCTGCTATAATATAAAATTTCAATGTCATAGCTTTATTTGGGGAGTCTGTAGAGGTGTTCAAAACTAAAAATAATACGACTCCACCTCAAAACATAAAATTCTAAATGAAATTTATTCATCCACTTTTGTCACAACAATCAGATTAAATTCTCAAGTTTGACCCACTAAAAGTGTTCAAAATAACAAGAATACTATATAAATTATTTTATACATATGCTTGAAAACTCCAAGATTGTGTTATAGGGGCTGTGAAACGGATTTAAAATTTTATCTTCGATACAGTACAAATGACTATATTATCGGAGGAAATTTATCAATAACGCATATTTAATATTATTTTAAAGGATGTAAATTGTATCGTGTATGAACTTCTCGGATAAAATGGGTCAAATATAATTACCAAACAACCTCGATAATAAACTCCTGGTAAACCCTAGGGAATCTTGAGTTTTATTAGAATAATAGAGCTTATGCCCTTCTAATTTAGTTAAGCTACGTATATATTATTACATGTTGTACGTTAGAATAGACAGAATAAGAATAGCCATTTTCTCGAAGATAATGTAAATAAAATGATATGTATACAAAAGTGTTTGGTTTGAGGCATGCCACTAATTTGCACTGTGAGAAGATAAGATATTTTAAAATAATATAATAATAATTACTCATATATTCTAAAACACATATGAGTGTACTTATTATTTACACAGTAAGTTTATAGTGACTTTAAATTTTGTTGAACACAAGAATTTTGCATAGAAAAGTTTTTTGACCACTGTAATAAAAGTATTTTGGAATGATGTATGGGGAAAAGGTCGGTAACCTACTAAACATCATTCCTAAAGTTGATGGTTGGAAAATTTCTGGTTGAAAAGTTGTTCAAAGACAGAAAAAAAAATACATTATAGTATTCTATCATAAAAATAACTTTAAATGATGTATAGGAAAAAGTTTTAGGTTGCACTTGAATATTATAAAACTTGAAGTCTCGCCAAATATTAAATTTAAAAATTCACAATATTCGAACCTATTGATATTGCAAAATAGAAATATTTTTAAAAGAAGACTATTATAGTTTTGCGTATTTCTCAAAGAAAATAGTTAAAACATTTTTTTTTTACTTTGGTACACTCTGTATATAGTCATTTAAAATTGATCAATTGTTTAAAACTATTCAATATGAATAACAAATAATTAAAATACACGTCACAATGTTTCAAAAGATAATTGATTAAAGTATCTTGTTTATAGACATTTTATTTGTATATACTAATATAATTGTATAGGTACCTATTAAATGCCAATTTATATCTACTAAATGTGTAAGGAAATGGAAATAATATAAACAGATAAGACGAGACATTAAAAACTCCTATTGATTTTATTGTTGTCAGTTAAGTGTGTAATTTGTTGTTTTTATTGCTATCAACTGGTCTTCTTTTTGTTTTAGATTGTGTATAAAGTGTAATGTATTAGTATCATTATGATGTGTGAAAGTTCTGTCTGTAAATCACTTTGCGACTAGAAGAATTGCTCTGACTAATTCATCAGCGTGGTTTCTTGTAGCAAATTTTGTCTAGTTGGGAACATCACGGTTTGATTTCCCTTCTATTTGTCTTAACAATGTGGGAAACTAGGAATATTTTCACAATAACATATAACGGTTTCTGTTAAAATCAATTTTGTTTTTTTGCAATCCAGTGAAAAATAATTGTAGACTTGCATTTTTTACCAAACACATATATTAACATTTTTTAGACGTGGTTTAATTTTGAAAACATTTTGACCTTTTTTGAGTTATTTGACATTTTGAAATTGTTTAGATTTATATTGGTCTTATGTAAATACAATTTTTTTAGCTTCATATAAATGCTTTAAAATTGTATACAAGATAATAAAATTATACAATTTGTTAAAAACAAATACAATTGTAATTTATAGAAAACTGTTTATCCGCTACTCTTAACTCTGCTCAGAATTTTTTTTATAATACAGTAGTGAGAGATGTGAATGAGAATTAAATTGTACGAATATCCTTGACGCCTGTTTAAAAATTGTTAATTTAATATTTATATTATAAATTAACGTACTGATTGAAAAATGATTGAATAAAAAAGAATAAACACCCAAACTACCATCAATTATAAACATATTTTAAAACAAAAAATACAACAATTTAAAAAACAAAAAAGTATATAATTTATTTTTTGTTGATTTTCAAGGAATAATAGCAATTGGACATTATAGCCCTGTACGTAATATAAATATAATATATTTTATATATATCTGTCTAGGATGTTTGTAGAGTTGTATTCCAACCATATAGTATTTTACCATATGGCTATTAAAAATTATACAACAAACATACCAATTTAATTTCACTCAAGTGCCATCCTATTTTAGTTAGATTTATTTACGATATACGATAAAAGTATTTACTAAAGGTTAATAGACAATTAAACATTTTTATTTGTTACCTTAATTCTGCTTGATGAACAACACGCCCGAACATTTTACGTAGTTCATTATTTGGATTAAGATTACGGTGCTGCACAGACAATATATTTTTGAAATATATTGAATCACGGTTGTGCAATAGATTCAGGGATGATGATGTGGCTTCGCCGTCATTTTCACCCTTGTCGGGTACTTCACCCAAAATTTTGTTTACTTCGCGTACACTTCGTTCTACTTCATCCTAAATAATAATAAATCAATACATATTTCATAAATTATGATTGTTATTATTTAATTGTTATATATTTTTTTTTTAACTCACCTCAACATTGTCTTCACTGCTGCGAGTTTGCGATGACAACACTTTACCAGATTTCTTTCTCTTTTTCTTTTTTTTCTTTCTAATGTTCTCCTTGTCACACGACATATTTTCGTCTTTCTTGTTTAATGAACCGGTCGTTTCGTGGTCGTCGTCTTCTTTCACTTCAGACTCGGACAGTGAACCGTTGTTCAGCTACAGCCAAAATAAATAACATATAACACAACGATACAATTTGTAATCGATATTTATTATATTATCATTACACTCACCAAATCGTACATGTTTAAATGACGATTTTTGTTCACGCCGCCGGAACTGGTTTCCGTATCGTCACTCGCGTCGTCTTTAACGGGCGGCAGGTCCCGATCGTCCTGCATACCCATCTTTCGTAACACCCTTGTAGACATTGTTAGTGAGTGTGGCAACCGAATGAAACACTTGGTATTGTTGATTGCTTACATATTTTGCGATGTCATCGTAGGTGTACCACGGCGTCGGGTGTTTTACGGTACGTATACACAACAACCGTCAACAATAAATGTAATAATGTGATTATTTTCAAAACGAAAACGAAAAAATAATGTTAACACAGAAAATTATTGGTGAACGTCAACAAGAATAATTGTTTTCCACATTTAGTGTGACACTTGATGGTAAACCAATATGATATATTTTACTGATTGGATGGAAATTAATTTTATCATATCACAATAATTGTAAATAACAGCTGGCCCATAGATGTTTGTTGTATTTGGGGAGGGAATTAGTTCTCGACCAGTGTCGCCAGCACTGCGGCCGATAAACGACAAACCCGGCTATCACGCAGTTATCACTTATCAACATGTTGAGTATTATTGCTCGCACGTTTCCGCGTACCCGTTCGACCAGAGTGAAACCGTTCAGTGTCGTTCATTCGGTTCCGCGTCTGTACACCGTCGTAAACATGTCCGGAGAACAGGGTAACCCCAAAGAGAAACCGGCCAAGGTGCAGCTGAAGACGCCCAAAGGCACGCGGGACTACGGCCCCGAACACACGGCCATACGCAACGACGTACTCGGACGGATCACCGAGGTGTTCAAGCGTCACGGTGCGGTGAACATCGAGACGCCGATATTCGAGCTTAAAGACGTGTTGACCGGTAAGTACGGCGAAGACTCCAAGCTGATTTACGATCTGGCCGACCAGGGCGGCGAGTCGCTGTCGTTGCGCTACGACCTGACCGTGCCGTTCGCGCGGTACTTGGCCATGAACAAGATCACCAACATCAAGCGCTACCAAATCGCCAAGGTGTACAGGCGGGACAACCCGTCCGTGGCCCGGGGCCGTTACCGTGAGTTCTATCAGTGCGATTTCGACATCGCCGGCCAGTACGACGACATGATACCGGAAGCCGAGTGCGTGTTCGTGGCCGCCGAAATACTGCGGTCGTTGGACGCGGGCAAATTCAAAGTAAAAGTCAACCACCGGATGCTGTTGGACGGTCTGTTCGAGTCGTGCGGCGTCCCATCCGACAAGTTCCGGACGATTTGTTCGTCGGTCGACAAACTAGACAAATCGAAATGGGACGAAGTGAAAAAAGAAATGATCGACGAAAAGGGCCTGTCCGAGGAAGTGGCCGACAAGATCGGAGTGTACGTGCGGATGAACGGCACCGACGAACTGGTCACGACCCTTGCCAAAGACGATTTGCTCACCACTTCCAAAATGGCCGTCCAAGGGCTCGAGGCGATGGCCCAGTTTTTCGAGTACATTAAACTGTTTAATATCGAAGATGTCGTTTCTTTCGATATGAGTTTGGCCAGAGGCTTGGATTACTATACGGGAATAATTTACGAAGTCGTTTTGTTGGACAAAGGCGAGTCCGTCGGCAGCGTGGCCGGCGGCGGTCGGTACGACGAACTCGTCGGCATGTTCCATCCGAAAAACAAAACCATCCCGTGCGTGGGTATATCCATCGGTGTCGAGAGGCTGTTCACCGTTATCGAGGCCAAACTCGCCAAAGAGAAACAAAAGATACGCACCACCGAGATACAGGTGTACGTGGCCGCCGCTCAAAAGAACCTGGTCGAACACAGGATGACCGTGTGCAGAGACCTGTGGAACGCCGGCATTAAGGCCGAACATTCGTATAAGAAAAATCCTAAATTGCTTGTTCAACTACAGCACTGCGAAGAGAACACGATCCCGTGGGCGGTCGTTATCGGCGAAGAGGAAGTGTCCAAAGGCGTAGTTAAATTAAGAGACGTGATCACTAGGAAGGAAGAAGAGGTTAAAAGGGAGGATCTGGTGGAAGAAATATTCAAAAGGTTAAAAATTAAAAACTAATCCGGTATACGGTTTTAAGTTCATTTTCGGTATTAAGTAACACGTTTTTTTTTTTTGTTTATCAAAGGTTGTTCCTAAATAAGAACCAAAAAAAAACCTATATTTTTTTTTTAAATATTTGCCTTGCTTTTATTACTTACAGTATTTATTGTGCTTTTCTCGGCAACATTACCAAAAACGAGAAAGTTATGAGGAAATTCTATATTTCTTATTTCTATCGTTATTACGTCAAGTGTAAGTATCACAACCACATGGAAGTTTCCCTATTAATAGGGAAATAAGGATTTTTTTTTTTTTTTTTTAATTTAACGTTATTTGTAATATATAATTATGTTGCTTATTTCATTTTATTCCCGTTATTTTTATTTTATTTTTTTTTTAATTCTTCATATAATGAAAGGAAGGAAAGGAAACATTTTTAAAAATATCAAGAAATTTATAAAAAAAAAAAAAAAAAATATGATTTTATGGGAAAATAGTTTTCCCTCCCTAGTACGCTTTCCTTTGCCGGGAATTCCGAAAATCCCCTTCCCATGTGGCACGTCACTACCTGTAGTATATGTTTCAAAAAAGTTAAAAATGTATATATAACCTGTAGGCTATGACTCATAAGTCATACCCATAATTCGTGAGATGATGAAATAAATCACGCGTTTATCACATACGAGGTATCGGCGGCATTGTAATACTTCACTATTATGAATTTATGATTAGGTTAATTTATTGATAGATTAATACGTAAATAATTATCAATATCGGATTAATTTTTTTGTCTTAAATAATACTCAATTTATAGAGGCGCAGAATTCGGCGGCGGTAACCATAAAAATGGATTTATTTAAAATTTAAACTTTTATATTTGAATAATAAAAATTATTCCGCAATGGTTTGGATAGGTAGTATGTGTTTATATTTTTTTTTTCGTTTCGAATATTTTTAAGAGAAAATCAACTACTTTTGTTTTTCAAATAAAATACAAAATACCATAATTACCCTGAAATCTCGTAGAGACCAAAAATGGATTACTCACGGGCGACTTCAATTAATTGGTATGGATCAGAGGTTCCCAAACTTTTTCGTCTCACGGCGACCCTTAACAAATACCATTCATTAAAATTCCTTAAAATGTTTTAATTTTAAAGAATATTCGAAAATTGAGACCGGGAGTTGACGTCGATCAATTAGACTCGGAACGGCACCTGTTGCTATGCACAGTGCCTGATTAACCTATTGGCAAATTAAGCACCTCAAAAGAAATCGGCCAGTAAAATGGCCGGTATTTTTTCTCTCTCTCTGTTTAGAGAAAATTTAAAAACTGTACACTTATAAGTAAGTTTGATTATAACATGATCGGTATTTAAAAAAATATATTTCATGATTATGGCCGGTCGTTGACAACTCGTCTAATAATAGTAATAATAATTTAGTCGAACGCTCTTATCTTACTTATCTGTACAAATTATGCAATAAAATATTGAATGTGATCGCGAGTTTTTCAAATGTTGAAAGGTTATTACGTTATATCTTTCTCTTATGTGTACCAACTGTACTGGTGAAAAATCTTTTTCTCGATTGAAATTATTAAAAATCGTATTACGGCCATCATCTACAATAATCTGCAGTATTTTGAGCATCGAGAGTGAAGTTGTAAAATCACTAAATTTAGACGATGTTATCCGAATTTTTTTTCATTTGAAAAAGCTAGGGAAAAAAAGAAAAAAGTTTGAATGCAGAGGATAAACAAATTGACAGTGACTAAATGTTTTCAATTTGACATGATTATGTATTAAATATTATTTATATCCATAAATAAAATGATTAAACATGATATCTTTTAAAATCTTATAGAAATTTGAATAAAAAACCAAGTACAACAATAAAAAAAAAAAATATCAAACATATTACATTAATTTACTTGCTTACCCGACAAACGTTGTTTTACTCGTAAAAATTGTTTATGGTAGCACGCCTTGAAATTAATAAAATTATTTAACTCATTTTATAATGAAAAAAAAAAAAAAAAATTACCTAAGGATTTGATTTTAAGATTTAAAAAAAAAAAATGCAGAAATCTGTACGGTCAAACCCAAATTTTGGATTCTCGAACTTCGGCAAATCCGGACTTTATCCATCACTAGTGTGTATAGATATCCTAGGATTATCATGCTCGGCAGAACCAAAATTCTAGGATTTATATACGCCCTAAATTTAAAAGCAGAAGCACACTTTGAGATAGAAAGTATCTATACCAGAGCATGCTCAAACAACAAATATTTAGTAAAAGTGTATTACTGCGTTGATGTTTGTTCATATGTGGAATATTTTTTGTATTCATTACATCAGTAAATAGGTTGGATTATAAAAATAATGTATTTTACGATACGCCATAGTTATTATTTGTTGCCGATGTATGTACTGTTAAACAAGTTAATACCGGCCAATCGTACGAAAAAATAACCCGGATGATATTTCGACAATATGTATCGCGTTTAGAAATTGCATATACGTAACCCCTTAAGTACGCGAGCGGTACGACGCCCTTGGGAACGTTTTCAAAACGACCCTCCGGGCGAATCAACCGGACAACGTTTTCCACCAGAAACCGTCTTTCTGGTAGGGAAATCGTTGGCAGACACAACACAAAATTGAGTTACTACACGTATCGTTTATATTTTCCCCGCGCTCCTATCGGCTCGCCGGTGTATTTACGTATTTAATTAATTATTTATTATTCAGTCATGTGTCCCGGTTTCGGTAAAACAATTTATCAGCAAATTTGTAGCTTGTGTTCCTTCGAGCAAGAGTTGTTAAATTCAAGTGGCGCTTACGCCCGATCGATTGTGATATGTAAAATTAATCGCATTCTTTGAAGATATTATATACCTATAAAATAACAAAACAAAATAAATATGAAATTTGGAGAGGAAAAACCGTATATAAGATCTAAGTTTTAAATTTAATTAATACGCATAGCAATACTAACTGTTTAATTTTTTTTTATCAAAGACAATTAACTAGAGGAATTATTACATTTTTAGTCTGATACGGCGAACATCTCTACACAAATCTAAACAATAAAGTAAAATGCATCTTGCCACTTCATGAGCAACGTAAAGTAACAGTTGGCAGTGAAGTTAGTGAAGTAGTAACGGTAAAAATTTGTATTTAAAACTGTAAGTAAACGTATATATTTTGAAATTGCGGTGTAAATAAATATCACAACGGTTGGACGCTAATGAAAATACCGACAATTTTTACGATATTCCATATAGGGAACTCAATATTATCGTAGTCTAAAATCAATAAAGATAAATGCAGGCAAACTTAATACTTAAAAGTAATACTTATAGTTGTATAATATAGGTTTTATTGTTATTTGGGTTTTTATCAATGAGATAAGACCGTGTAAAAATAATTTGTCACAATAATATAGTGATAACGCGAATCGTATTTATTTCGTCTTTCGATTGTACCGGTGCAATTTCGAACATTTCGAACTCTCGAGAGTAAAATATTAATACGAACTCGTGATTTTAACGAACACTTTGTGATCCGTTACCCCTTGAGCGGTCCTCTAGAGTCAGTATAATTTTATAATTTTAAACATTTCCCAAGAATAAAACACTTTTAAAAAACTCACCACCATCCGTATTTAAGGAGTCGCGTATAGATAACTTTCATGACATTTTGAACAAATAAAAAAAAATATACCAACTCGAACATATACGGAGTAAACGTCAAGCGTCATCAGCATTGTTATCTATCGTGTAATAATGAAATAAACAATTATCAAAATAATCTTAATAGATTGGACTAAGATATTAATCGGATTGTAAAACGATAATTGAACGTATTTGCGGTGTTCGAACAAACAAAACTAACATTGCACAGTTCAAGTTAGTCCTTTTATTTATTTGCATGGTGACAATTTGGTATCCTAATCATGTATTAATAGCCCGGGTAGTTTTCGCCCGTGGAAAACCGTTTTTTACAATCGAATTACGGACGGTACGAAGCCCTACCACAACGAATACGACTTGTACACCTACTCGTGCCGACAATAATAATTCCTATGTTATAGTAAACGCGCACGGTGGAAAATTGATAACAATTGGCATATTTTAGATGTACTAGAAATATTAGTGAAAATGTTACGAAACGTAAGAAATGTACACAAATTCAGCGGCGTCGGAACGTTTTTTGTACCGTGATGGCTGAACACGTGGAAATTCATTTTTAATGCTTACAGATGAAAATCACGTAATTTAATAATCTAAAAATTATTTCAACATTTTAATTTTTTTATTTTAGTGGACATTTGAAATCATCAAATATATTAAAAATGATCGTAGAAAAAAATAACACAACATTCAAAAATAAAAAAAATATTTTTCCGATTCGTTTGTCAGTATTTGTCAAAAAGTTAATTTTAATGGTTTTATTTGTTTTGAATCATTTGTCCATATTGTTTACACAATTTACAATGTCAACGATTTTTCGGATATGTTTCGAGTATCGTTTCGATAAGTTCAACATAAAAATAAATGGATGACGAGTGAAACTCGTATATTTTAACGGCGGGGTCTTAGCTTCTGGGGTAATTTTTCTTGTGGCGGCGAAAAATACGACACTCGGGCGCTTTTAAAAATGTTAAAACACTAAACACAATCAACAACAGCGTTGTTGCTGTTAAAACTCGTATAGTATTAATTCATTTTATTTTTTTTTTTTTACCATTTGCCCGGACAAAAAACCCTCACAACTCCAATCGTCAATTAAAATGTAAATATAATTATATGTTCTGTATAATACGATACATAAATAAATAAATTGCTATTAATTACTATAATAATATCGTTAATATCGCCGCCGTGTAGGTTAGTTACGGTTAAAATATAACTACATTGCGTTTACATAAAAAAAAATTATTACAAGTCGGCGTCAGAACAATACGCACAGATTGTATTGTTATAGTGAAAACATAAATATGTGCGCGCAGTCACTGTTTCAAAAATATTTTGTACACAAAATTAATATTACTTGGTTAAAAAATAAAAATAACAAACGAGTTATATAAAATTAAAATATGCTTGTCCCGGATACCGTAGAGAAAAAAAAAACAAAAACAACAAAATATGATAATAATAATAATAATAATAATAATATTTTATAAGTAGTGATATTGCCGTAGAGAAAATTAGAATTAGAATTAAAACGTTTCTAATATAAAACGAACATATTAAATAACATTGTTATACAACTAGTAATACTTGCGCGTTTATCGATTATGACTATATTATTACACGAAAAAAAAAAAAAAACACAGGGGAGGCCAGTGTAGGGGGATGGGTGATGGGGGGGGGTGTAGGGTTAAAAATGTCGAAAAAAAAAAAATCGTTAATCGCGTTTTAAGTAGCGAGGCCGACAACTCGTCCCGGGAAGGGGATGCGCGCTCTAGACCATTAAGAGGGCTGCCAATTCGTGCCGAAACCGCAAGCCGTGTCCGAGTCGGAATCGCCGGTGACGTAGTCCGCGGACATTCTCTTCTCGGGCGACCTGTCCACCGGGGTCGAAGCCCTCCTCAGAAAGTCTTGCGGCCGTTTGGATTTCCTTTTCTTAATCGAAGCGCTCTTAGGAGGAGGCATTCTCTTGGTGTCGTTCTGATCGACGGCGAACGGCAGGGCGAAACAAAAAAAAAAATGAAAAAAAAAAAAACATTACCGTTAAAACGTATTGCGTCTGGGAATTGTGCGCCAACGCTATTAATAAACGGCATGCAATAAAATAATACGAATCGGCTTACACGTTATTGTAATATTTTATATATCGATTTTATATAATATTAATAATATTGTACTATACGGTTGTGTGCGTCGTAACCTGTTGTATGTTGTCGGCCGAGCCCCATGTCTTGTGTATTTTCTCGGCGTTGTGCCCGACGCCCAGAAAGTGGCTGAACGCCTCGGTGGTACGCTTAACGCGTACGTTCAGGGACCCGATCCTCAGAAATCCTAGGTCCTTTTCTACAGCGCGTTATAAATAAAATCAAAATCAAAAACAAAAACAAAAACGAAACGAGACATTGTTATTATATCATATTAGGTATCATTGCATTTTATTACGTCGTCACATATTTTAAAACACGGTTAACGCCTATAATAGTAATATAATATTTCGTACGTACGATGTATGCGCGTGCCAGTGGCGTAACTGAGGGCCCGCAGATCGGGGGGGGGGAGAGAGAGGGGCACGATAATTTGGAGCCCTTGTATAATATATTATGTAATATTTAAAAAAAATATTGAGGAAACAACTTTATTTTTGCGAGGGGGGCAGGCCCAAATTTGTGTGTTACGCCACTGACGCGTGCGATTGTATATGTGAAAATTGTATTATCATTCGTACAAAATAATACTATACACACAAGTCCGGATAGAGACGGTCCGTGACCCCGAAATAATGAAATTTAATTTGAAAATATATACATATATAACGTAAAATTCGCAAACTACGTTAAATCAGTAAGGGGCTGTAAAATAATCCTTATTACTTATTCCAGAATTTGTCAAGCGAACAGCTTTAGAATTTTAAATTTAATACGTCTCTCGATTCACGTTATTCGCATAGTCCTATCGGTATCTTTTGGAACCGTGGAACTGTTCCAAAGAAGTTTCTTGTCGTTTGTCCTAAAGATCGACCATCCTCCTCATATTTGTCTAACTCCATCACACCGCCGATCAAAATAATAACAGTGGGTCGTCAATTTCTATCGTTTCTATAAAAACTCTTGGAAGGTCCCTTCTATCCGCCATTGTGTTAATTACAGACTTTCAGACTTTACCTTTAGCACTCCTTTCCAAGTGACAACCCAATCCACAATTTATCGTACGGTGCGCATATAGCTACACCTAGGGACTACTCACGTTTTATACTCAACTATTGTATTACTCCGGTATTACCAACCATTTTTTTGTGGTTGTAATCTTAGTCGCTTCCAAATCACTATATATATTTATTCAGGCACCACCCCGCGATGTATTTAAAAATAAAATAAATACATTTACTATTAAACACCATAAAGACCAATCATAGATAATAAAGAATAGACAGGACATACCTATACTTAAGGTGTGTCGTTCCGAGAGAGCAGATGTATGCTTGTCTCTATACTACAATGGTTACTGCGGTTACTTGTCAGGTGAATCAGTTTTATCGTCATGACTAAATCCCGAATTTGTATGCAAAAAATATTGTAGAATATGCACATATTTATGTATACAAAAATTCAACAATATGCAAAATATAATTCTTTATTGTGAGCTAAAAATGTAGAAAAAGAAAAAAAAATACCAAATAAATGCAAAATGAATATTAATTTAGGAATGCAAATCAACACGAAGTTACAAAATGTGTTTTTAGATTTTTAAATTAAAAACTTTTACAATGTCACGTAGCATAAACTTCGGCGAGGGCAATTATGGCTCAAAAAAAAGTTTACAACCTGGTTAAACCAGGCTATAGACACTCTGTACATTCTACTGTTAAATGAAATTATGCCTTGGGTCTATGAAACCGTTATCTACGTTAGTGGCCTTGCATAAACAATTTTTTATACTCAAATTACACGATTCTATAGGAAATACTGGGTTTTAAATATCCTTGTTAATGAATATTGTAAAATATTCAGCATTTATGCAACTATCCGGAAATATGCAATTTATGTGCATTCAATCAAATATGCAAAAAAAAAAAAAAAAAAAAATTAATCATAGAACCTTACACATTACGAAACGTCGACATTTTTAATTAAAATTATTCTAGGTGAATTGTAGTAGAATATGCATTTGCATTAAAATTCGAGCTTTAATCATGGCTAATGCGATAATTACTGTTTAGCCGTAGATAATAAAGATCTTTGTTAACTATGTATTAGTCAGTTTTGGAAATCATAGAAGAAAAAGTATATCCATGGAATAAAAAAAAAAAAGGCATCTTAGGTCAGTGTTCGGGAACGTGCGATAGAGCAACACGTCCTATCCATTTTTTATTATCTATGCGGCCGAAGCATAACATGTACGGCCGGTTTACAACGTTTCTTTTTACAAGTAACGATACGAACAAATTTATAACGGAAAATCCCGAGGCCTCCGAACTAATCTCGAGATCCCCTCTAATCCGGACTTGTACACATACACCGTACATAACGATACACGTGTACGTGCAATAATTATTATAAATTACGATAGTAAACGATACCGATGTGGTCTTATTAGCGCCGGGAAACGTTTATCGTGCGGTTTTCGGTCGAACGTGCGCGATTCATCAATCGGCTTATAAATATGATTAACATGGATGACCAGTATGCGACGAACGGAACCAAACACCGCAGTTTAATTTTAAATATGATATTAATATATCAATATAAATAATATTGTAACGTATGCAAAGCAGATATTAATTCATGATATGATTGAGCTCGCTCATTCTCGTGACTTACCCGTGTGTTTGTGTTTTCGGGCGTTTAGTTCTGCAAACAAACAAACACTACAGTATATTATGAACGAACGGTACAAATAAAAAACATACAAACAAACAAACAAACATTAGAGAACGTTTCGAAAATCGGCAAAAACACGATCGGAAACATGGAAAAAAAAAAAAAAAAAAAACAAAAAATATGTTGCGTTACGCGAAAACGAGCTGCAGGATAACAACGGGGATTTCGTGCGTGTTAAAAGTTATTCTCTAACGTAGACAGCATAATACAATATTATAGCATTTTGTACGTTATGTTAGCTGTACGCATACATATATATATATGTATATAGGTGATGCGATAATATTGTTTTCGGCAAAACTTTTAGGCGGCTATAGAACGGCGGCGTTGTTATAATATAATTATTATATTTCGGCAAAAGTTCACTAGTGCGCGTATGTACATACAAATTATTATTATAGCTGCTGCCGGGGACCGTACGTGCGATCCGTATAATTGCACGGTGTCCGTTTAGAACATTACAATGTAAGTCGTACGCATTAATATTACATACAGATATAGGCGGTACGAAGCGAATGCGTGTTAGGCGTCGTCAGACTTGTAAATGATAATTTTTTTTTTTGTTTTTTTGATCAAAAGTATTTTCCGAGTACAAATCCGGATATTGGTTATTTCGAAAAAAGGTATTCGGGTAAATCGATAATCATAAATAATAAATAAAAATACTCGTAAACACATACGATACATAATTTCGAATAGTATTTACTTAAATACTTTTTTTTAAATATTTCTTTTTCTTGCGTATTATCCTGTAGGCGTACACATCTGCGTATATTAAATATCAGTGAAACATTATCAGCGCGGTGCGATTTCATTCAATTTAATATATTGCGGAAAACGATTAAAAAAAAAAAATTAAAGTACTTAAAACAAGCAGTGTTCGATTTCAAATACAAAAATATCTTTAAAACAAAAAAAAAAGTATTTGGAATGCGTATTCGAATATTTTTATTTAAATATACCTTAGCTCAAATACTTTACAAGTCTGTTAGGCGTACACAATACTATAGAAAATATTATTAGAATATAGTGTATATATTACCTATAAGTGCGGGAATACAAAAAAAAAAAAAAAAACGTGAAAAACAGTGCGAGATATACACGGGAAGTATACGGTTTTGAGTATATATTATACGTAATATATACGAGAATAAAACACACTAAGATATAAAATTTTACTTGCCTTTCCGCTTCCAACAGCCCTATAAGCAAAACAAATAATATACGGTTAAGTATCGTTGGGTAGGGGTGATCATCAAATTAAAATAATATTTAGTTTTTTATGTTGTTTATATATATTCATGTATACGACGGTCAGGATCACCGAAGAAAATGAACAAACGAATATAATGACGTTTAAAAAGGACAGTGGAAATAACGCGTATGTGGTTAGGCGCTCGCGATTTGTTAAAAAAAAACAAAAAAAAAAAAAACACACGTGGCGAAATATAAATTTAAAAATAAAAAATAGATTAATATTGTTATTACGTTATTAGGCGATAATGACGGCGCGGAAAGGTTTTTTTTTTAATTCGAACGGTTCAACTTGTCGAATAATGAAAAACTTACAAAAACAAAAAAAAAAAAAAAACCTGTAGGATCGACTACTCATGGGCCGATCACTGTTGTAGGCGCGATGTCGTGGAATGTAGGATATAGAGGGGAATTAAAATTAATACCGAGCAAAGTTCTCGGTTGAAATTTGTGCTTCAACAACAACATAACTATCGATTGCCCGAGTTTTTTGGTCATAAATTTCCGAGCATTGTTGACAATGTCAAAACGATTTTATCGACATAAAACCAAATGAAAATTAAAAAAAAAAAAAAAAAGAAATCTGTATTGTAATGTATTTAAAATTTTATCACGTACGCGTATATCTAGAGAGTGCTAACATGAGTATTTAGTGAACATTTTAGGTATCTACGGTTATTTTGAACAGAATTACAATAAGAAAATATAATTTCGTAAATATTTCCGACAGTTTTTACCCAATTATTAAGAAAACTACAAGAAATATCAATGAAATGACACAACTTGACCGAATTTTCTATCAGAAACCACCCTCGAAATTGATGACCGGAGTAAATCATAGTAAAATCAATACATTTCTCACCACACTCAGTATACAAAAAACGACTACAAATCGGAATGCGTTATAATTTAAACGTTATATTATTAAGTAATCGTACGGTTATTGAGTTTTCGGGAAATTAGGAACCGCGAGAGAAACAATCTAAAACCGACTCCGGCGGATTTATCGAAATGTTGAAAAAATGAAACACATTTATCGTATCAAATGTATTAAAATCCATTTTACAAACCGTGAAAAACAATACAAAACAGTCTCGCGTTGGCGTTTCACGAAATATTATCGAAATATTTTTTTTAGAAGAAAAAAAAACTCAAAAAATACGCATTTAAATGCGAATTTTTCAATACCTCATTGATATTTCTAAAATTGTTTATGTTTTTTTTTTAACGTACGAAAATGTATGTAGAAAATCGTCGGCGACAAGTACTTTACCGTGATATATTTACTAAATTTATTTAAATTTACCCTTTTCATGCCGTCAATGGTATTAGAAAAAAAAAAAAAAAAAGAAAAAAAAAAAAAAAAAAAAAGTATAGCACCGTGCTCTCTGTAAACGATAGCCGACACACTTGCGCGCGGACCGGTCTCGAAACAGATATAAACGTATTATTATATTACACATATAAAAAAATCGAATATGTATTATTTGTATTATTATTATATCTTATCACGATTATATTATAGCGGTCATGTTAAACATGCAATAAAAAAAAAATAAAAAATAAAAAACGTACGTACGTACATAATAATAATAATAATAATAGAAAAATAAATAAATATTGTAAAAGCGAATATTTGAAGCTTAATATAACATATCGCAATGCAAAATAATAATATATGCCATGCAGCACGACTGCCATTATAATAAAATCGTAATCCAGCACCATTCGCGTACAATTTTTTTTTTTTTTTTTTTTTTTTATAATATAATAATTATCGAAAATTAAATAAATATATACAAGTATATTTATCAAGTTTTATTTTATTAAGTTTAGAGATTTTTTTTTTTATAACTAAATCCACGAACTAATGCAGTATTGTAGATATATACTCGTATAACCACAAAAAAAAATATTCAACGAAGCGGACGTTTGGTCTTTTTCGAATGACATCTTCCGAACCTGCAGGATTTCAAAAACTTGGGGTCGATATAAAATTGTATATTAAGAACTACTCGTTCAAAATATTAAAAAAAAAAAAAAAAAATCGTTTAGGGTACGACTTTCGTGTAGGATAACTGTAATTCGACGAAATAATATTCGATTGAAAAATGTGCGGTTTCGTGTTCTCGCTGTTAACGCAACGTCATTTTAAATAAAATAAAACAACCACGTTTTTCCGATACACACAATTAGAGAGGGAAACAAAACAAATATAATTCTATTATTAAATTGTTCATTTTTTTTTTTATTCAGAATTTCAAAAAGATACGTGGATATTTTCAGCGAGATCAAAGGGGAGAACTTTGGCGTTAGTCGTTAAGTTATTATGTACTCTGACTGTACGTTATTTTCGTTAAGGGCCTTCGTTGTACGATATTGTCTACGTATAATGGAAAGAAAAAAAAAAACTATAATGTTTTTAAAAAATAATAACGAAGTGAAATAATAACAACGTAATAAGATTATCGGTATGGTTATAACAATGTAAAAATACAAATATTGTCGAGGAAATGTTATGTTAACAAACTCGATTGATATGGTAATAATAGTTTTACGAGATTTTTAACGAGGCATTTTTTTTTTCTTTCATAAACGTTGACATTAAAAAAAGTACGCATAATAAATAAAAAAAAAAAATAATAGTGTATAAATTAAGATTGAATTGCGTTACGAAAGATTTTAGAGGAAAATTCGTCGTACTAAAGATTTATATTTTCGTAATTTTCACTCGAAGAATATAGTATATTGACTACGTATATTATTATTATTATTTTTTTTAATACGGGATCTGTAAAAATAAAATCAAATTCGTATCGTGAAACGAAGACTCGCGACGGAAAAATAACGTACTCGCGAACCGTACGAGTTGCGATAAGTAATAATTGTTAACGTAAAAATGTTAACGGTATATTATTGATAAAAAAAAAAAAAAAAAAAAAAATGCATTTTTATATATATATATATTATTATATGTAGGTATTATTACTGCGGTAAATGCAGCTGAATAAAATCGTACAATAAATTGTAATATAAGTGTAACAAGCAATAGTATAATATATCGTATATTCTAGTAAGATTACACAAACCATGCACCGAGTAAGAAAACAAAAAGAAAATAATACAAAAAAAATAAATAAATAAATAAAATAACCGTCACGTATATTAAATTACCGGTGGCGTATAATGACGGAGGGCTTTTTTTGTTGTTGTTGTTGGGAAGACGTCGTTGTATCGGCGTGACCGGACGTGAAAAGTGTCGACGTCGATAAAAAATATTTTACGACTGGGTAACGACTTGTTAAATAATATAACACTGGTGATATTGTAATAATATATTATTAAAGTGGAAAATTCACGGTGATCAAACGATCGCGGCGATACGATTTATATTTGTATTTGCAGTATTTAACAATCGAGTGTGTTTCGACAACAGACGGATCGGTACGGGAGGCGAGTGGAGAACATTTTAACAGGGTCGTAATCAGTTGCAAATCGAATTGATAAAAAAAAAAAAAAAAAAAAAAAAAATTAATTAATTAATAAATAAAACAACAACAACAAAAAAGTGTCGCCGAACGAGACGATATAATAATATTGTTAGGATCTGTGCCGTCAAATATTAAACGTATTAATCGTGTATAAAATTATTTTGCAGTGATGGACGTGTAAAAAAAAAAAAAAAAAATAACTATTTAAAATTTATAAAACACGATAGATACACGAATATATAACACTAGTAATATGTCGAATTCCGTAATACCCGAGGATTAAGAATATAAAAGATATATTAGTAAATATTGAAATTGAAACGACGAAAACTACAGCGAAAAAAACGCTGTCGAGTGAAAATTAATCCCGCGCGCTGAAGTTTTAATCGTATCAACGTATTAACGTTATAATATTATATTCCTAATCCATATCATCCCTATTATCGAATTTGACGGAAAAAAAAAAATAATAATAATCATATTATATTGTGTTTGATAAATACATTAAAAAGTTAAATGAACGTTTACCAGCTTTGGACAAAAAAAAAAAAAAAAACAATTAGCCTTTTTTACAAAAAAAAAAAAAAAAACTATGCCCATCATCTAATTTATACGAATCAAGCCAACACGATAAACTATTCGAAAACTACTCAAATTCTAAATGCAGAGTTCTAGGTTGGAAAATATGGCACACTTCAAAAAACACCGGTAACGAGAACCGGGAACCGGTCACTTCCGTAATCGACCCGTTTTATCGGCAAAGAACCTTAACCGTCCGAAAAAAATAATTCGAGAATGGCCGACCGGTTTAGGAGAGAATTTCGGCCATGTTATTTTTTAACACGGCGTTTTATTTTGTTCGGCTCTCGTGTGTTGACTCCCGAGAGCATATACGCGGGTAGGGTAGAAATCAACCGAGTAGGCAAAGGTGTTGTGAGATAATACGATTAACAATAAATGCGTATGTTATTATAACGCTCGTGCGGCGACGACGATGATTCCCGGGCGGTGTGTGTAAGTCGAAATGTAAAAAAAAAAAAAAAAAAATAATAATAATTCACGAAAATTTAATATACGTGACCGTTTTGAATACGTATATAAGGTATAAGGTGATAATTGGCTGGTACACGGTGTATAATATTATAATATATTATCACGGCATGGCGGAGGAATAGTGGTACAAGCCGGAAAACGGTAAAGCGCCTCCGCCTAGGTGTTTGTCCTTCTTGGACGGGGTGACGGCGGCGGGAGTGGCGTTTACCACTCGGGCGGCATGCGAGAACGAAAAGGATGTCGGCTGCAGGTTGACGTTTTTTTTAGCGCGCCTTTTCGGCCTCGGCAACGAGCTGAACAGAAGGAGTTTGCCGGCCGACGAGGGTTTTTCGCGGGCATACTCACTGCGATACGTGTCCGCCGACAGGCTCGTGTCCTGATTGGTCTGGTACTGTCTCGGTTTCCGGCCGCTCCAGTCGCGCTCGTTCGGGTCGGCTCCTGCGTCGTCACCGATCAGCACACGCGCACCGCGACCGTTTACCGCACAATATATAATTATAATACATTGTTATTATATTGTAGTAATATTTACGGTTGATTTTTAAAAAAGCAACGGGCAAACCGCGTCCAACAACAATATACGAATTTGATTCAAACGTTATTATTGGTATTTTTTTTTTTTTTTTTTTGCCAAATGTTGTATATTGAAAATCTGCAGCCGTGCGGCATAAGTGTACACGGTAAATATATTTTATCGTGTTGTAACGATAAAAACGTGTTGTAACGATACCTGTTGGGTACTTACCGTAAGACTCGACCAGTATCTTGTAGATTTCTTCGTGCCCGAATTGCAGTGCTATATGGCACGGCGTGTAACCCTGTGAAAAACGGACGTTATATATGAGAAAACTTCTATTTATACCACGTCGCGTAGGGGATTGGTGAACAAAAAAAAAAGGTTTTGGCGACGGCGATTTCGCGATGTGAACGCGAATAGAGTTCGATTTCGTCTAACCCTTCGGGAATGGTTTAAGACACGACTGCGTTTTACTTCTAAACTGGTAGTAGTAAAAATTAAAAATAAAATAATTGTACTCGAAAAGTAGAGCGATCGTCTTACGTAGCCCGGAAAGAGTGGGTACTTGACAATTGACTTAGAAACTCGGAAGAAGTATTAATTTAACTGTACCTATAGGTGAAACGATTATAAAATATTATAGCGAAATGAGTATTGGAACTAGCTCAACCCTAGTAAAAACACATAATAAATTATAATAGGTGGGCGGGTACTAGTACGGTTTGCTTCCCGGGTAAGAAACTCTCGGGCCGCCACTGAAAGTGGCACGGTTACCAGCCGCCCGAATCGATATATAATTTATATTTTATATATTTGTACACGGCCAGCGTAAAACAATGTACATAATTATTGGTATACGAACGCGTCTCTTTGGACATTGGAAAGTTGTGGAAATTTTTTTGCGCGGGAAACGCTTCGGTCCGTTAATAATGGATATTGTGTTCGGCGTCTGTGCGATCGCTGGAAGGGGCGATGACGAAGCTGCGTCGCGCCGGTGCGGTTTTTACGCCGCAGAGATCCATTACGCTCCAAAGAATTTCCGCAATATCGCTTTTTACATTTTTTTTTTTTTTTTTTAAAAACTACATTGTTTCGCTACTACTAGAAAATGAATACCAAACGGGTAGTTAACACGAGTATACCGTAGGGTTATTATATCGGTAAAATTAAATCCGTGATTTTTAATAACATTATGTGGAATCGGGAGCGCCAAAATTGAAAAAAAAAAAAAAATGTCGAAATTGATGGCCGTACACATACCGTGCGACGAATTTGGGAATTTCCGGGCTACGGGGGCTATTATGTTGTACGTATAATAGGGTTGATAATATACGGCGGCACGTGGAGTAGACGACGAGGAAACTGCACGTGATGGATACACGTAGCACAGCGGAGACGGGCCGCAAGGGGGTTTGAGAGTTTGAGAGCTCGCGCGGAATAAAGCCGCAGAGGACGAAGAGGTTTGTAAATGTTCTTTTTTTTTTTTTCCATATATATATATATATATATATATATATATGAGAGTTGTCGTCGTCGTCTCGTGGCAGCCGGACTTTATATATATATATATATACAACAATTGAAAGCGAAAAATAAAATAAAATAATAATAATATCGATACGATATCCTCTTCGTGCGCATATAAGTGCATCAGCAACCCTTCCGGGGTGCGGACATTCAATTCGATAACAATAATATTTTATATATCCTTTATGCTAATATAACGCAGTTGGGGCATATATTGTCACTCCGAAGTGCTATGATTTGTTACCCCCTTTTTGATTTTTAAATCGTTTCGTAAACGTTCCGAGGACAATTAAAATTTCGAACAGATGTCGTCGGCCGAGTGTTGTATTTCTATATATATATATATATATGCGGAAGTTGAATAAAACGTACACATACGCACACACAAAAAAAAAAAAAAAAAAATGACAACAGTGTCAAGGGGTTTGCACGAAAAGGGGCAAGTGCGCATATAATACATAGGACTTTAAATTATCTCCTGTTTTTTTTCCCGCATAATATTACGCGGTTCGTCACGCCTCTCATTCGCTCATTGTTTAATTGCTGAACCCTTTTTTTCTCTCCACTATTGAAAATTAGTTTTATACTTACTCCGTTCTAATTTGTTCCATTTGTTGTGCAAGGATCCATGTAAGAAAAAAAAAAAAAAAAAAAATGCGTGAATTAATAATAAACATTCAATTCATAAGCCGGGAGAGTCGTATTATTATTGTTCGTGGTAAAAAAAAAGGGGAAAAACTTTCGCTATTTCCTGATGCGGAATTGTGTTGAACATTTTAGGGTTTTCAATCATACCTGTACCTATGAAAATGAAGCCCTGAACTTTTCCGGTACATGTTTGAAGAACAGGACCAGAAATTTTCTGAAATTCCGTTTTTTCCGAGTTTAAAACGAAACCGAAATTCGACAAATAATATGGAATATGTTAATCAATGCAACGTACTCGTTAGTATTTCCAATATTAGAAGTAGTGGTTTTTTTTTTTTTTTTCTAGAAATCATTGTAAATTTTTATTTTTCCGTTGTAAATATTAAACAATGCAATAAACGAATTACGGTCTAAAAATTTATCCGAATAAAGATAGAATGCGCCAAAACCATCTAGATACAGATAAAAATCACAAATATTTAAATTATTCCAGATAAGATATTAGATAAGTGGGGAATTTATCTATAGATTTAAATTTTTTTTTTTTATTTGTCTATTTTTGTTAATGTTATTTAAAAATTAAAATTTGCGCCACGGGTTGTAGGCCCACCGTTGTAGGTGGGAAGTTAGGAAGGTAGGATATTTTATATCTGTACACAACGATAAATCATTGCTCACGAAAAACGATTCTGAGCAATGTTCGGTTAAACATGTTTTGATAAATTATAATTGTAAATTGTATTCATTTGTAACTACCAAATAAATTAAAATTGTTCGTGTTTTTGGTTTGAACTTGCAGAGCGTTTTTATGCACGGATAAGTTTTATCCGCATAAATCGTAAAAATAGCAGCAGGTACGCAAAATGCCGTACGAATTTATACGATTTATATCATAATTTTGAACTTTACACGACTATAACAAAAATTCACTGCATTACACTCAACATTTTCCCGTGCTTGACCAGCAAGTAAAACTCAAGTTAAACCATATCCCAAATTGTATTTGCATAAAACCAAATAAAAACCGCGAAAATGGCTAAAAATAGCTAAAATATATATATATATATATTTAATCATCCAGTGATAATTACAAGTGTTGTATATATCCCCAGTCCCGCATCGGCTTAAAAATACAAAACGTACGAGCATATTTAATAAGTAATTTATTCTCGAAGTTTATATATATATATATAAAAATTGGCGATTTCGGGCATTGCAGGACGCGGAAGATGATTCTACGGTTTTTGTTCGCGATTATTATCCAGGTATCATCCCATCATCATGTACGTACACGGCCTACCGTCGAAAATTCCCGGGCACGCCGCTGATTATATTGGTAACGTTTTGTTACCGTATTGAAAATCACCCAGCGGGCCGCCCCTCGCCCGTGTATTTCGAAATAGAACATAAAATTTTATGTGTCGAACGCAGCGGCGACGGCGCCGCCGGCCGCCGTCGTTACGGGGGCGCGCGACAAATTATATTGTGAGAAGAAACACGCGCCGAGATGAGAACGTGCGATACACCGTGGACCTGGCGGCGGCGATTTCTTTTATTATTATTATTCTTTTTTTTTTTTAAACAATATATATTGTATATAATTTTTTTTTTTTTTTTCCTTCGTTCCACTCCGTCACGACCGTTTTACATGTAAATCTGGCTTAACGGTAGCCGCTTATATATATATACAACTGATATTATCGCGATCGCGTATCTGATCGGTGTATCGATATGCGCACTCGAAAAACACTACGCGCCGCAGGTACGCCCGACAGTCCCCCGGGGGCCCGGTCGGTCGGTCGGCCGGCCGGTCGGCGTCGTTTTCCGCGTCTCGGTCGTCGTCGTCGTCGTCGTCGTCGTCGTCGTCGTCGCCAGATTTAATAATAATAAAAACCGGAGCGGAGCGAGAGAGAATATAGAATATCTATAAAATCGTAAACGTATAAAAATCAATGTGGGAAAGACGGGTAAAAAGTAAGGGGTGGGGAGGAGGAAAAAAAAAAAAAAAAAAACGTGGAAAACTTAATACCGGCTCGCGCAGCAATAATTATCATTATAAAAACCGAATCCGTACGGGTATAATTATTGTTATTACCGCGGAACGCATATTTTCTTTACGGTCATACCGTATACATTATATAACCGCGCGGTTAACCACCTATACCACCGCCGCAATGAATAATGTATATAATATTAAAAATCGTTATTATAATATTGTATATATTTATTATTATTATCGCTATAGTTATCTTCTATATATCTCTATCCTCTCTCTCTCTCTCTCTCTCTCTCTGTGTATTAGATTATAATATCCGCTCGGCAGCCTCGTGTAATACCCGTGGTTACAAGCAATATATATATATACCTGCCTACAATGCGGGAAGCCCGATTTGTCGGAATTTTTTATTTTTTTTATTTTACTACTATACAATATTTTAATAATAATCGGCTAATCGTTCGGCGGCCCCCCCGCCCCATCCACCCGTTCCCTCATCGAGGCTATATTTTGTAAACTGTACGGAGCTCAGGAATCCGGACGATTCGCGAATGTTACGCACTATAATAATATTATTATACACGATATACGTATTATATTTCCCGGATAAATTATTTTATTATTGTACTATTATTATTATTATTACGGTTGAATCTAAAAACGAAACGAGGAACACGAGCGAAATGTTGAGTACTGATAATTATGTATATAAAGAAGAGCAAACTCGAATTGGAAAAATTAAACTAGTCTTTAAAAAAAAAAAAAAAAATGACTATTCCTTGCAGTTATTGAACTCGACCTAACCCGTGGGGGCTCTCTACACCCCCCTTACACCATTTTTTAGACATAATCCGATTATTTTACAAAAAAGAACACGACTAATAATAGTCGTTATTAATACTAATATTAATATTATAGTATTAATACTAATACTCTTGCGAGCTTAGGTTTTGCTTGTAGGTTTATTTATTGTTTCTTATATTCGTAAAAAAAAAGATGAATTTTAGATTTTGGTTAAGTCACAAGTGCAATGCAGATAATTCACATTAATCTAGATAACGAAAAAACCAAGATTGATTTCTCGTAAACAATGATTACATTTTACAATTTTTATTAGATGTTAAAAGTATATAAATTGTCAAACTAAAGTGTAAGAATACATTTTTATTTTGTATATTTTTTTTAATAATGTTTATCGTTTTATGTTTATAAGATTACTAATATTATAATGAATTATTACAAATGAAGTGCATATTATTATTTACCTACTAGTTAACCACGTCATAGGAAAATAAAACTCAAATTTTTTCGATTTATGTGAATAAAATTCACTGGGAATTTACGAGAGCCTCTGTATACCGGCAATACCCCCCCCCCCTAAATTTGTTCCTAGAGTCGGTATATAATTTAGTTATAAATAACCTATTTTATTTGTTTGAATTTAAGAACATAAAATACAGAGACAAGTGAAATTTGTATCCAAGATACATTAAATGTATTGCCGAATTGACTAAATTTTAGTCAATTCGGCAATATTTATTTAGATAAAATAAAAAATAATTAATAATGTATTCAGATAAGCCACTACGCTGATTTGTCGATACATTAATTAAAAACTACTTGACGTAGTTATGACACGGCGATAGTATTCGATTTACCGATCGGCATTTTTTAATTCTGAAAGCAATGGGTACAAATGTGTGATTTTCGGCAGGAATACGGAATCGAACAAACAAACTTACCATTTGACAACGAGAAATACTGCGTTCGGACGAGATAACGGTTAGTAATTTTTTTTTATCGCGTATCTACTATTATGTAGACCGCTCAATGGTATAGCTATTATTATTTTTACTATTTTTTTTTTTTTTTTTTTTTTTTTAACTTTATAACGAACAAATTGTTTTTCAATTGTTTATATGCGATAGGTACGGGCCAGACAGTAACCGATTATAGTTATTATATAGTAGTCGGAACTGATTAGAGTTTTTCGGCCGTATATAATAATATACACTTAACGGAGATGAGCGGTTTTCGGTTGGTATCCCCCCAGGGTCTAAATTAGACGGCAAAAGAATCTATTAATTTCGAAGCTATTACGTATAGACGATATCCACCGGTTCGGTAACATAATCAACCCGCGCGGCATACAAGCAGAGCCGGTTAGGTGTCACAGGAATTTCATACCGAGGAAATACTCGTACTCATATGGTCTATGCACCCATCAGTATACGATTATTCTTTAATTCCCGGCCGTTATCAAAATCCTAGGTATTAAATAGCCCTAGATTATCCTAACCCTAGGATAATTATATCGCCCGGTGGTACGAGTCTCTTCTTGCCGACTTCAAATGAAGGTTTTCACCTGTGATTTGGTTCTTTGATTAATGATTTACGACAGTAATATAATGCTAACCACGTATTAAAACAAAGAAATTATTTGTATTTCCGACTTAAAAATTAAATTTACATCGGCATAACTAGTTGATAAGTTTATTTACATCAACATCAATAGCTAAATTGACGATTGAGTCTGAATTTTGTTCGAAATTCGGAAGTGTACGATAATTATCGTATAACAGTAATAATCAGTTATTTACGGGAAAACTATCATAGATTCAAAATAAATAAATAAATAAATAAATAAATGTTCCTGCAAAATAAGTAAGTAATAAGTGTAGAAATGATATATTTAGTCGTGTCGTTGTGACGTACGGTTTCCAAGTTGCGACGAGATGACTGGAATTTATTTTATAAATTTTATAATTTTTGAAAAATTTGAAAATACGTCACTGGTACCAATTATTATAAAAAGGTAAATAATAATGCAAGGTTAGGTTAGGTAACTATCATGTTGAATATTGGTAATTTTTTAAAATTTTAGATTCTGACCGTATAGAAAAGAATGTGAATTAGAATTTTTTTTTACCGCCCGTGAATTTTCGTCTAAGAAATCTTGTCCCTATCGTACTTTTTCTAATGAATTTTCTTGTAGCATTTTGGATATCATTGGATTGGTAATTTTTTAAAAATTGTCTTTGTAGTTTCCTTAATAACGGAAAGAACCATTGGGGAAAAAAGGCCGAAAACACGAATAGTTTTGTAGTTGCAAATTGAAATTCAATTTTCAATTTAAATTTATCAAAACTCGATTAACCGAACATCAGAAACGTTGTTCGTATGCGACGATGATTAATCGTTGCGAACAGATATAAACTAAATTGCTCTATGTATCCTGACTTCCAAACTTCCCGGCTAAGTGCAAAGTATATAATATATACGGATATTATCCGTCTTTTTTCCTTTCTTAATATTTACTATTTCGACATTTACCCTTTAACGAGTTCGATTTATATTTGTTACGAATAAAACAAATATTTCCTATATACTTACGGTTTTAACGTTGACGTTGGCGCCGTACGTGCCGGCCAACATTTTCACCAGGTCCATGTTTCCGTGTTTGGCGGCCCAGTGTAACGCCGTCTGAAAATTACGACGGAGAGGAAAATAAAAATCAAATACAAAATACAATAGTATAATTCAATTTCGTCGTTAAACTACTGTCAGCCATTTCATAACTGTAAATCTTTTAAGGCATGCTGTGAACAAATCTCAATTTTTTTTACTAAAACTTCTAATATTTTCTTCGTTGCATTCGGAATCTAAAAACCGAAATCGAATTTACTCAAATTCCTAAAGAATTCACCCCGTATAATTTTTATATTTTGTTTATAATATCTTAAAGAGAAAAAAAAAAACAAAACAATTTTAGACGAGATACAAGTCGCCAAATTCAAATTACCTAGGGCTAGTTATGCGTACATCTCGTCCCTTAAAATTATCAACGATCAGTTGTCAAACCAAATTAAATAAACATATAAATAGATTTGAATTTTCAGTAGCTAAAAAAAAGATAAAAATGTTATTTACCATAGAATGTTTAACATATTATGTTCTAAAAAATCTCGCGGGCCTAATTCGTAGTACAAACATGTATTTTATAAAAAAAATTTAATTTTTATTATTATAACGTTTTTAAAGTTTGAATTACGAATTACATTTATTATATTTTTAGTGCGATAATATTGACATTGTTTTTTGGAAACGAATTTTTCTATATTTGGTCGTATCTGAGACGATGCAAGCGAGTTTTCTGGACGAGTGTCGGTAAACCGAGTTCCAGTTATCGATTTGACAATTTTCATTCGTGCAAAAGTGTGTGCTCACAAGTGAAAGTACTACCGAAAAGAGACTTAATGCGTCGTATCGCAAATTAAAGAATTGGTCTCCCGTGTCGATGTATTTCGAACGAAAAATTGACATTTCAACGTTATTACGCATTTTTTGGTATCCGAGAACCTCGAATCGAACCGGAGTATTAAATCGGCGATTGCCACCGCGCGGCGGTTTGCTATCAAAATAGAAAAGAAATTAAAAAAAAAAAAACCACAAGCATAATATGCATATAAAATGCGAACGCCCGTGGTCGCAGAGCGATTCCTCGTATATTAATTACCACGGTGTTCCGTGTGTGTATGGTTGTGCGCGGACCGTGTCGCAAATCCACAAGATTAAAGATAAAGCGATAGAGTTTATTATTTACCGTTTTTAATAAAGAATATTTAGTAGAGATACCATTGCGATTAACGATTACTAACAGGCGCGTTTGTAGTTCGTACACGCCCCCGTCTGCCGCCCGTACGTTATTACTCCGGGGCCCGGAAACCCCGGGCCCGGCGTTTCGGATCCCCCCCCCCCCCCGACGTCGTTATTACCGCCGCCAATTTCTAGACACGGAAAACTAGTTCTCGCGCAATAGTAATAATAGAGTAATATTTTCCGTACGCAACGTGCCGCGTACAATAAAGTTACGAATTATAATATACCCGGACGACGCGTATTATATCAGCTGGCTCTGCCCGGCCACAAACCTCGAGGATACACCTACTAATGATATTTTATATTATATTTTGTTTTAATTTACACCTGTACGAGAAGACAACCAACGATAACCCTTTCCCGTCATGTCGCCTCGCAATTATACTTATACACACACACACGCATACTCGTTAAACACACATTACCTATATTATTAATACCTATTATTATATACTTAGGCCTACCCCCTACCCCCGGGCTCATTATTTAATTGCGACACTCGCGCGCGTATTATGCACGCCGGCGGAGCAGCGCCGCGACGGCCGACCACCACCGCCACTACGATCGACTCGCGGCTCGCGGCTCGGCGGCCCCCGGTGTGTCCGCCCGACACATTCGTCGACAATTATCGTCGGCTCGAGACGAGCTAGGGCCAGTAAGGGCAGTGCCGCGGTCATAATAACGGTACGATGTCTACAATCGGTATAAAACGCTAAAAGCTCGATTTTGTAATTATGTTTGTATATCATATATAATTGTTGGAGATAATTCGTATTAAACAATCACAAATTACATTTACAGACACTAGTTTTCAATTTTTTTTATTTTATTTGCCGTTTCATCGGTCGGTCTGCATCATATCTAAATCTCGACGAATGGATAAAATGATGGCAAGCCATCACACGAATGCGAGACCAATACGTCGTGTTATTCGCCAAGAATAACATAATACACAAGTAAAATTGGATAATCAAGATAGAATGAGCCAACAAAACCAGCGGTTTACAGTCTTAAAAATTAGTAGTAGATAACCTTTTTTTTTTTTTTTTATGAATTCAGTGATAGCCTAGCAAACGCTGGTTTTATTAGAAGTTTATATATAGTTTTTATATAAAAATAAACTAATGAACAAATACTTCAATTAAGTGTTTAAATATTTGTTTTTCTTCATTATAATTTTCAAAATAAACAAACTATAATTATATTATTGACATATTTGAAATTTGAGTTCTTCAAACATTTTCTGGGTGACGGGGTGCGGAAACCCCAAATACCCTCCCCTATAAATATGCCATTGTACTCCACTTATTACTTATGAAAATATACATGTATGTAGGACCTACATTGTAGGTATAGTAGTATTTTTTTTTTTTTTAAATTTATATATTTTCCGTACCCGGTTAGATAGTTATAATTTCCCGACAAGGATAACGGCAGGGTCGGACCCCGTGACTCTCCTCATTCTCCCTCGGTAAACACCGGGATATAACTATAGCGTTGTGCGTCATCTAGACAATTTATTATCCGGATAAAAATGTCTATCTTTCTATCTTATGCGGATAAATTTCCAACGCACTATCACCCGATATCTTATCGATAAATTTAAAGTTATCTGTTGACAACATTGGATTTAACCGCCAATGTGTTTGGCCACAACCGCCGCTAGGTAATGAATTTGTTTCTTGACAAAGCTACAGCCCGCACGGAGATAGTATTGCACGATAGTTGCTATCGTGAAAGGAACTTTCGAGTTTAAAAATTAGAAAATACTATCACCGTACGAACCGAACGGTAGGAACTATCGCACATTCGTTATTCCACTATCTTACCGGTGGAGTCGCTGTAAACTGCGTATCTTTTGTAATTTTTTGCGTAGGTTCCGGGCCCGGGTATATTTTATGTGTATGTAAATTTCATACGACCCTGATCATTAAAACCGTCTATACAAATATAATTATCGTTAAATTTCAAAAAAAAAACAACACTTTCGCGTTTTAACAGTGCCCAACACCGACGTTGAATATAATTTTTTTTTTTTTTTTTTTTTAGAAATTTGAAACCGTCAAACCGCATTCAACGTTTCGGTCCTCTCGCCGTCCATAACGTTCATTTTCATCGACGATCAAATGCACACAGACTGGCTGCCAGTAATATTAGTGAACACATATGGTCTGTATCGTATTGAAAAATACCCGGGGCACAATTTTCACGGTATACGACCGTGGGCCTATATTCGGGGACGCGACGTACCGCAATTGCGAGCACGATACGTATTCGACGATTGTTTAACCGCGCCGATTTTTTTTGTACCCGGAGAGCCGAAATTAAATAACAGATTTACTCTTCTATACGGTAAAAGCCGATTTAACACATTTCCGTATTCGACGGCGAAACCCCGCGGCGAAAGCGGCCAAGCAGCGGCACCCGTGCAGTTTAAGTGCATCGCTGTTAATAACGGTCAAATCGAAAACCCTATAATAATATTAATAATAATAATAATAATAATAATATTGTTGTCGGGTAATCGCCCAGTACCTACGCGATTAAATTAAATTAAAATATAACATCACGCGAACGGGCTCAACTGTGTACACCTACCGTTCGCACGCATAACATTATATATTATTATTATTATTATTTCACGTTTCAAGAGTATCGTAACGTATATATATATATATATGAACACAATTGGATAAATTAAACGATACGCAAATATTATTCAACGCGAACTCATTACGCAGTATATATGTATAAGTATACGTATAACTAGCCGATTCACCCGGCTTCGCCCGAGTTACCTAATCATTTTAGATTCGGTGCCGAGCGAGAGGTCTCGTAGTTTTACACTAATGTTTAATTTTCCTGTAAACAATTTTTCTACCAGAAGACTTCGTCCGATCTACACACCGCTATACCGTTTCCGCTAGAGGATTTTGTCTAGTTGGTACTCCGGAGAGGTACATTAAATCCGTATCTATATACTACCTTCCCACCTACAACAGTCATACACCTCACGCATGGCGCGAAGTATGTACGCCTTTTTTTTTTTAAGAACACGTTTTAAAATTTAAACTTATACAAAGATTTTATATCGAAAAATTTGAGCATTTCGAGTTGAGGTACAACGTAAATTCAACAAAAATTCTAATAGTAATTTTACATTTGAAATTCGAGTTTATAGTGAGATTTTATTGAAATATCCAAGAATTTTCAATTGAAGCTGGAAAAAAACATTCAACACGGGTTCCGATTTAGGAGGTTTATGTATTCTAATACGTTTTGGTACATATAATATAAATTTATAAATTATTATCCGAGCTAACTCGAGAACGTGCGACATGAAATCGCTGCTAATAAGTGAAGCAAGGATCTGAATTGTCGATGTCTGCTAGTTAGACATTGCGCTTTATTGGTAGTCGTCGCAAAGCAAAGTTTTACGTTTGAATTCAAAGGGATATAAGCCGGTTAAAATTTTAGCTTCAATCGGATATTTTTTCCAAGACTTTACCCTGTGCCGTTCAAGGCCAAACCTATAATTCCGTTTGGTGTTTAGTGGGTTGCCTAATTCGTTTCGTTTTAATTTGAGCTCGAGAACGTATTTGCCGATTATTTATAAAAATTGATTACACGATTGTTTTATTAACATACAAAAGCGGAATTAGGCTTAAAACCTGCTCCGCGATGTAATCTATCATTTAAATATAAAAAGCAAGTAGATCAATTCAGTAGTTCCGGAGATAACCCGTGACCAACAAAATACCATTTCACATTTATATAGGTTAGGTTAAATTAGAGACGGGCTTAAAATTTATAATTTTATTAGCCGTGACCGTTCTATTCCACCGATTTCGATCAAAAAATCAGTACAGTTATAATAAGTCGTAAACCTATAGAGAGCCTATAATAAGAGAGTGGCCACCGGATCTTATCTTTTATCAATGAATCGGGACGGCGCGATATTGTGTAATTGTTTGTCCAAATATTGATATCAGCGAGAACTAAAACAAAAACTATTAGTCAGCGGTTATCGGTAATTACATTAGGCTATCCGGCTTATTTTATTTAAATAAAAATGTTCGATATATAATTTTAATGAAACGTTTCAAAACCAAAAATTAAATTCAATTGCGATGGACAGATATTGTCTGGAAGATTGACTGTGAGCCGGGATGGTCCTAGAAGCCGAATAAACGTCAATTTATTTTCTAAAACTAGATGAGTTATAGGCAGGGGCAGCCCAACGCTATAGCAAAGTAGGGAGCCACCTAAGGCGGCACTATTTTAGGGGCGGCAAATTGTGAATGAACCATATTGATTTAACTATTATCCAGTATACTGAAAACGATGTTCATTGTTCAGTAAATACAAAATGAAAAAAAAAAATAAGTATCTTTAGTACTTTCAGAAAATGGTGATATTAGTAACGCAGATAATGTCGAAATGACGGATGAGTTGTTGGTAGTATTGTCCGAACTTTTTAAACCCAATAGGACCCCGTTGAAAGTGTTACAGTTATTAAATAATGCCAATTTTATACCAAACGTAACTTCGTATCATTTTAACAATGATCGGCCGCAATAGGCCTAAATTAAATAGAATCAAAAACTATTTGAGGTATTCTGTATGAGCCTAGAAAGGTTAAGTGATCTCGTTATAATTACTGGACAAAGAGAAGTGATGAAAAATCGTGAGTTTAGAAATTTATTGACTGATTTTGCACAAGAAAAGGCTCGTGAAATAAATATCGTTTGATATATTTTGAACATTGTAATTATATTTTATAGCGTATATTTAATTTTTTTTTTTTTTTTAATGTATGATAAGTACGTAAGCACTATATAATGTCGGTTATAAATGTGATTTACATTTATTTTTATATTTTAAAAAGAAAACTCAGGTAGTTTTTTTTTTAAGAAAAGCAAAGATTTATTGTTAAAAAATGAAATGCGTTTTTCTTTTGTATAGCCCCCTCTCCACACCACAAAAAAAAAAAAACCAAACTATTAAATACGGGCAACGTAAATTAGATTTACCTAGGGCGGCGAAAAACCTAAGGCCGGTCTTGGTTGTAAGTACTATAAAACTTAAAAAAAAAAAAAAAAAAAAATACAAACAAAAAATGAAAACTATCATCGTGTTGTACTATTAAATAATACGAGTAAAACAATAATTGGACTTTTCGGTTCGGCCGAAATGCGCAAATCGACCGGAAAGGGTATCGCCCGAAAACCATCGGATCGACTAGACAAAACAATTTCCATCCTTCGTATAGGTTATGTTAGGTTAGACATAGTGGTTACGACCTCTGTTTAAGGTAATTTAATTATAATATATGCGCAATAGCAGCTCGTTTTGTCCGAGGAATATTCTATAACAATATAATAATCGACCGGTTTGGAAACGCGTAAAAAATGCGCACGGGCGTATAATTTTATTCAGAATTTTTTTTTTTTTTTTTTTTTTTATACCGTCGCGTTTATATATATATTGAAAAAAAAAAATCGTAGTACGAGTTTGCGCCATGCACATTTAATACGGCTCGCGTGTACCACCTATACCAATACCATCGTATACCATATACCACGCCTGAGGTTAAACCACCGTACATTGTAACAATGCGACTTTGTCGGATAATCGGATCGTGTAACGTTTGATTTGCGTTACGCCGCACAATATAGTATTATATTATATTCGACGGTCAACCTTTTTTTGCATACAATCGTAATGAATTATCCGAAATATGGAAGAATATAATTAAAGGCCGACTCCGGAACGTTGGCAAAATGTGGTGGTTAGGTTAGGTTAGGTTCCGTACCGACTAAACGAAAATATTAATCGGGATGATAAAAAGAATAATGCGTAATAACGGACGCACCCCGATTCCAAATACACTCGATTAATATAGTGTTCCTCTACCGGAACAAATTTTCCTCCGAATCATTCAAATGTATACGATTCTCAGCGTCGGGGAACCGCATTATTTCCGAAATTATTTTCCACGGTATAATTTAAATGCTACTCCTTTGGAAAACTCTTTAGGCTCACCTCCGGGTCATCATAACCCAATCCGCTGAATACCTATCACCGACCCAGTGGCGGCAAAACCTATGTACCGGTATAGCGGCTGAAATATTTCTGTGGGCGAGCGGTGTTGGTAGTTGGCACTTGATATTCCTTGTAGTCTTCGTAACAACGTAGGAAAACGCTGTAATACGGGAATATGTTCGTGGTTTGTCAACTTGCGGATAACGGAGTGTTGAACGGAAATATATAATTTAAAGTTAATTTACAGATTTTACTCCAAACTACAAAACCATCCCAATCCTTTGGTCTCTCACCTTGCATCACGTACTCTTCCCGACAACCCACAGCGCCCACTCAAAAAGAAATTGGTGCCGTGACTTATTAAATTAATGAATAAAAATAAATTACTGGAGGGTATCTATCGCTGAATGATTTCCCTCATCTTGTGCTTGATGTGTTAATTTATTATGTATACAGTGTTATGTCAGTTCTCTTTTTTACTTATTGTGTTATGAAATACAGATTGTAAATTTTCTAATAAAAAAAAAAGTTAATTTCAACGCCACCGCGTTAACCTAACCCGACCGCAAGTGGCGGTGACCTGGAAATTATTTTCAGGCCCTGTCTTAATCATAATAATTTACTCGTGTTTCATAAGCTAAAAAACAAACGATTGTAACAGTTCATCACCGGCACGTACGATATTAACAATAACTTTTCCGGTGCCTTTAATTATGACTAGGGTAGTTAACACAATCAAAAAAATAGCAGAGTAAGAAACAAATACGTTTTATGCCAAGACAAAGCTAGATTTTCAATTTTATTTTGAGAAATATTTAATACGATTAATAATAGTTTTCTCCATCGACGATATAATTTAATTTAACAATACTATCGAAACTGTTAAATTTAAGTTAATTTTTAATTTTTTGATATGGTTGTTGACTGTTCGCGGATGTCCGTTTCTCCTAGACACGCTTGGGGGTCACCCATTAGATTAATTTTTCGGTTATTAGTTTTATTTATGAATAGTAAACACGTTGTCTATATCAAACAATTTCCTATAGGACGATTTCATAAACTCTAGCATATTTTTAGTGCATATTATAGAGTTTTTAAGTGCATGGGCGCATAATTAGTGCATTTTTAGAGCTACAAGTCCTCTGCCCTAATTATAACTGTTGGTGGCCTCCTTCAATTGGCCCTGCCTAGAAACATATCCCGGCGCGGCCACTGCCCGACCGCCGTCGCACAACTTGCCGAATGCAAAAGACGAGTACTGACGTGGCAGTGTCTTCGACATGCGCTTATCGTTGAAATCTCTCGATCGTCTCTGTCGGGACACGACGACTGTTTTCCGGCGAAATCGGTTTCGCGTCTTTGGCTTTATATTTGCCCGAGGGGGTTCCGGTCAGAAGACGAGTTTGAAGAAAATAGTAAATATTAGAAAAAGTGCGCGCGTGTCGAGATAATCGAGCCACGTAAAATATCATAGAATTGCACACAATATTATAACAGGCGCCCAGACACACCGATTTACAATCGCTGTGACCACACCGGAAATTTAATTGCTCGAATAATATACATAATTCTCGGGTGTTAATTGTATTCAAATGAGATATATCCGGTTTTTATAATAAAATTGTTTAACACCGAAAATTGCGTTTTTATAATACTACCGGCCAATGTATTTGTTCGTATACTGTTTTAATTAACGTAATAAATGTGTTTTTTGGATTCTAAGTGTAGAGATGATTTTAAATTTCCCCGTGTAGTTTCCTTGATAATGAGAAAAAAATGTAAATATTTACAGTGGCCTATAAATTTCACCGAATATTTAAATTAGCACTTCATATGCGTGGTACGATTTTCAAAATATTCTGTCGTTGTTTGAGTTATAAAGCTATTTTAAATATTCAATTTTTTTTTTAGTTTTTATGTGACGAGTACAATTTTTTCGGCACAAGGTTCGTCATAAGTTGTTTTACGACCATATAAATATATCAAAAACCGTTGTCACGATTCTTTTTCTTTTTTTTTATTATTGTGTTTAAAGCGCATATTTTGATGAAAATCGCAAAAATCGGCATTTAGCATTTTCGGGTACGATATTTTATATTAATACAATTTGTTTAGCCCAGTAAAAATGCTCGAATGGTAAAAAAGGGAAAAAAATCTAGGTAATATATGTATATTCTTAAATCATTATCGGGACTCGGGAATCGAAAAAAATAATGTGAAATAAATGTTTAAAACAACAGAAATGAATACTAATTCACATTTCAGGAACCAAGCAGAATTGTGTTTAGAATCATAGACGTGTAAACTATTAATGTGTATAAACCAAGTTTATGGGTAAAATACCCTATGCTATTCCACGGGGAACATAATAATTTTTATTTATTGGTATATGGATACCTATGATATATTGATTCTGACGGAGTGCGTAATTTTAACGTTTTGAATTATTTGTCATGAGTTTTTAGAGACTTCAGAGAACATTTAACAGTACCAATCTAATAAGATACACAGACGCATAGATTAGACTAGTAAAAAGCTATTGTATTTAATAATATTTCAATTTGTAATCGCGTTAAACGTAAGTAACGAATAACGTTTAAATTTTAAATAACGATAAACGTAAAAGTTGTACCAACGTTTAAACTGAAATGACGTAAAACGCAAGAAGTCTTAAAGCAATATACCGTAGAAAAATAAAACATTATTTTTTTTATTCAAATTGCAAGCCCTGAATATTAGGCGTACTACAGAACCGTAAGATAACCGCAAAGCGTGAACGAAAAAAAAAAAAGATTACAACTTAAACGACGGTTTAATAATAATCACGTGTACACATCCGGCCAAACGAAAAACTCAAATCTGAGTACTTTTAACAGTACCTACGTCCTCGATCTAATACGCTACGTAGACGTATTAGATTAGAATAGTAGTGAAAAGTCATAATGCTTAATAAAATGTTTTAATTTATAATTCAGTTAAATTGAAAAAAAAAACGAATAACGTTTAAATTGCCGACAAACGATAAACGTACGAAAATGAATAGCGTTTAAACGCAAAAGTCTTGGAAACGACGATTTGAAACAAAATGTCGTAAATCGAATTTTTTTTGTTTTCTTCTATTCAAAATCGAGCCCCGGCATAAGGTCTACGGGAAATGTACAGCGCCATGCCGTAAATTTCGGTATAGCCGGTATAAGTGCGGCGCCGTCGTCAAAAGACATTTATAGTTTACGGGGGGGGGAGGCTCGTTAAACGGCCGGCGTCTGGACTCTGTCGGCGCGCGGCGACAAACGCACGGATCCTCCCGGGGGGGGGAGGGTGGAGAGGAGATCGCAATATAAATATAACGGAAATTAATATTATACATACGCTTGAGCACCCTCGTGGATTTCTCTTTTTTCTTCTCCTTCTCTTTCGCCAAAGACCATATTGCCGTTCCCGGTTCGCGGAAGACGGGAACGCGACACCGCCGCAGCGCTATTACGAACGCGCTGTATATCGTTTACTCACTACCCACCGTCGGCGGGGGTCGACCGTTCAACCGCGGACCTATTGAAACCGCGTATGTTCGTGGACGCGCAATCGGACTCCTCTCTCCGGGGCGATAAATAACGAGACTGTCGACGCTTAAAAGGCCGTCGTCGGCGCACCACGTGCGTTTCGGCGAAACGGAAAGTAGGTAAAACAAAAAAAAAAAAAAAAACGAAACGTTTTTCGACCGTCTCTGTCTGGTTCCGGCGCGGTGACAAAAAACATCGTTCGTATTATATTTGACGATTACTCAGTGTGACGGGAACCCTCGCGTAGATATTATAATGACCGATTTAACCGTCGTTTAAGCTGATCGATTACACGTCGAAACGGCTATTATTAGATACCGAGCAATGTGCTGTGGGTGTGTGTTTTTTTTTCGCCCACTCCCCCTTTTTTTTTTTTTTTTTTTTTTTTTTTATTTAATTTGACAATCTTTTGCGGTTTGCCGTCGGCGTACGTCGCCGGGTCGTAATAACGGGACGCGCGACCCCGCGTTATGGCGGGCAGCACCGGCGTCGGATTTTGTCGTTTTTGTCGCGGTATGGAAATTCGACGAGCTACCCCGATTTTTATAGATATCGTTTTTTGTCGTAAAGTCAATATTTTTCGACATTCTATTCGGAAAACCGTAAAAATTGTCGCGCGACGTCCGAGACGGCGGACACTGGTTTTCGGTTGACTCGAGTGCCTCCCCTTCCCCGCTCACCAAAGACGAAACTTTCTCGTATTTTTATACAATCGTAAAACATCACGGAATTTCGCGTACCGTATTCCCCGATTTATATTGATAAAAACAAAGTAAATAAACACAACCTTGGCGCACATGACCGATGACCGCCCGACGGTAAAATGAAACAATTCAATTAAGTTTCGAGCGTAAGGATTTCGACGGGAATCGGTAAAAATCACAAAAACACGCAGGCGACGATTTTTTAATCCGTCCCGTACGGATATAAAAAAAAATCCGATTTATATCCTACCCGACCCGGGGCCGTAGTACTTACCAATGAGGTACTACCCGCGACTGGCTTTTTTTTTTTTTTTTGTCTATAAGGCCGCGGAAACATTACGCGTACATCTCGTGACGCCTCTATTAGCACGGTAAAACAAAATAAAAAAAAAATAAAAAATAATAATAATATCGTTATCGGACGACCGCTTTTGCGATCCGATCGAGAGATTTTTCCGACGACGGCCCGTAGTCCATTGTCCGGGCGCGCGCGCGAAACGACTCTATTTCATTCTTCCGGCGGCGACCGTTTCTTTTTCTCGTCTTTTTATTATTTATTTTTTTATTTTTTTCTCTCTTCGCCGTTGCAATATTATCACATGCCTATACACACACACACACACACATATATATATATACCCGAGTAAAGTGCGCGAATACAATGCGCGCGAGGCGAATACGCGTCGTAATAATATACCCACGTAACATTTGACCCCGTAGCCGTAAGTCCGTCGCCCATTTAACACGTGTATTATAATATTATACCACGCCGGCTACTCTACACTACGCTTTACAATATTATGTGTATAAGGTATTTTTTTTTTCTATCCTTCTTCTCGTATTATTATTATTATTATTATAAAATACTTATCTCGCGCGTATTATCTGCGCGCATTGTTAAGCGATACCGACGCGCGGCGGCCACAAAACTGGTACGCGTTTTATCACTCGGTCGGCGGCGGCGGCGGTTTTGAGCGCGCGCGCGCCCGCATCTATTTGTGTACGCCCGGCAAATTGATTTATATTATTATTATTAATATTATTATTGTATTCGAGATCCGGGGCCATTGTACGGCATACCGCGAAATCCCAGTGGGAAAAGTCTAGAAGAACTAAAAAAAAAAAATAAAAAACCCGCCTGAAAAGTTTACAGGAATCATCGTTTCGCAGTGCACTACGGAATAACTGTGAAGCGAAATATAAAAAAAAAAAAAGTCACACCACCGGGGAGATTAATTCTATGTTTTAAAACCTATGATTAATTTAGTACGTACGTGTACTTGAAAAATCAATAGAACAATACGAATTGCGATTTGTAACTAATATATTAGTTCTCGTTGTTTTTCAACTGCAAGTGTTCTTTCCCGGCGGCCTTACCAATAGTTTTCAAATATAACGAGTCTACTGATTTGATAATTTAATCTCGGGTTAGGGGACGGAATAAGACTTTTTTATTTACTTATTTGTTCTTTCTTTGAAAATTCTTGCACGCGCCACTGACCGCATGCGTTTATCGGACAATATGTTTGTAACCGTGGTCGCTATGGTAACCGCTATGGTTACTATCGGTTACCACCACGATGAAATGAAGACGGAACTGTTATAATAATAATGCAAGTAAAATTATTTCGTTTTAACCGGCGAAACCGGCACTTTGTTTAGAAACAAACCCGTAACCCGGTTACGTCTTTGTCAGTTTAAACTCAAAAATAGCGCGACCATAAATAAATAAATTTAAAAAAAAAAAAAATGGTCCAAGTCACCGCCGCGATGGAACGGTTGACCGTGCACCGGGCGTCCTATCCGCCGGTGCCGCTGCCAGCGTGCTGCCGGTGGAAGCCGCCGACGTACACAAAACCCAGCGTGGCCGTCGAAAATGTCACCGTGCACCAGCTCGCTTATCGGCCACGGGACTGGCAGGACCCGATCAAATCGTCGCCTCCCCGGGACCACGGGTTCCTGGACGGAGACGGGCAGAGCCGGTTCCGATGCACGTCGTACCAGTCCGACTACCCGGCGAAAACCGGACCGCTCGGTAATAATAATATTACGAGGCACGTCCAGAAAGTAATGTTTCCTACTCTACGGGCGCAAGAGGGATATTTCAAAAAACCATTTTTGTACCACTGTGTGATAGATTTTTTTGTAACGAAGAGAATGAGAGGTAATTTACATTATTACGTGCGAAACTGCGAACACAGTGATTTTTTAAACACGATTGCGTCTATCTCGTTTGCCTCTACCTCTGTACAACAATTTCGCTCGGTGCGAAATTCATTCTGTTATTTGTTTTTTTTTTGTTGCGAAGGGTAAAAAAACCCAATTGAAATTTGCCGAGGACATGAATATGTGTATGGAGAAGGTGCGATGAGTAAAGATAAAGTAAGGAATGGAGAAATGATGTTCATGATGGTTTGTCTCCTGCACGACAATGCCCGTTCCTATACCGATCATCTGAGAGTCGAACTTCTTGAAGGCTTTGGTTGAGACGTTGATCCATCCACCTCACAGTCCGGACACTAGCACCTTCTGAATGTCACCTTTTTATCGAACTGAAGGGAGTTTTAGGAGGGAACGTCATGAAAACGACGACGAAGTAAAGTTGGCTGTGTTGAATTGGGGAGAGAACGTGGAGCGAAAATTCTTCAAAGAAGGAATACACAAGCTGGCGTCTCAGTACGAAAAGTGTATTTAACGCGATGGCGACTACGTCGAAAAATAGTTAAATATATATGTAAAATATCCTGTCATTTTTTTTTTTAGAAAATAAAACAAAAGTTTTAATTTTTAAAAATGTGGAAACCTTATTTTCTGGACATGGCTTGTATATAGCGGCCGCCTATCGGACATATTATATACAAGTGGGGTAGGGGGGGGGGTTATGCTTCCCACAATGGCTTGAAAATATAAGTTTGATTTATTGAAATTGGAATTTTTCGATCAGGTTTTAAAATTCAGTTAGGATAAATGAAAATTCCTACGATAATTATTATTATTCAGGCATTTCGTCCCCTCCCAGGGCACGCCACTGTATCACTCTATACGGGATATTACACGAACCGGCGATAAACCCGTACGAACATTTCAAGCAAAAAAAAGAGCTGAAAAAAATTGTTCACGGCTGGAGCAAAATTAATTCTCAACAGCCGCAGGGGCTACAATATTTCTTTAACCGTTACAACCTCGGTCTTTTTTTACCTATGATGTTATTTAACCGATAATTTTTTTCACCGAGTGTATCTCAACATTCGACAACAGTCTCAATGCACCGTCCAATGGTGAAAATTTAAAAATTAGATACCAGACTTCTTGCACTATGCCCTTCATTTGATTTTGGTTTTTTTTTTTTTACGGTCGAAATTAATTTAAAATGTTAAATTTAATTTTCCTTTTCACAGACGGGTTATGTATAAAAACGGTCATACTACATACTGCTGGTACGCGTAACGAAATAGTTTAGAAAAGTAGACAAGTATTTTTGTTCGTTCTAATCTAAGTTTAAACAAAACATCGGTTGCTATGCTATAGCAAAATGTCGAAAACACCGTAAAGCTTCGGGGAGTTACACTAGTTAAAAAGTACAAATTATGTTGGAAAGTTACTTTTGTTAATAACTTTCGACTTAATCAGTTGGTTTCAAATTGTGTACAAATAACTTTCTAGCTTAATGCGTTGTTTTGGATAGCCCGGAAATATTATAATTGAACGCGTTAAGAATAAAAAGTCACTAGGTATTTTTACTTTCTTTCAAAATCTACATTTCAAATGAATTTTGTATTACACAATATTGTAATATTGCTGCAAAAAAAAAAAAAAAAAAAAAAAAAAAAATGTAATAAATTCAGAGTTTATAGAAGAAATTAGCGTTATGGTTAAAATATTTAGTTTGATTTTTGAATAAACAGGGGGTGGGGGTTTAAGATTTTTAAACTTTTTTTTATACTCGAGTTACTCGGAAGTACTCAGGATTACATTAGTTACTCCGTTACTCAGTTTATACTCAGAATTACTTCTAACCGTGCAATCAAGTCGGAAATTGTATATAGTTATAAAATAAAAAAACTTTAAATCTAATTTTCATTGATTTTTTATATATATATATATATATATATAAATAAAATAGCCATAACTATTATAACTTGATTTTAATACATTAGAAACGTCGAGCGACTTAGTAAATACAGTGGCGTATCCAGATGGGAGGTTAAGGCGTTTAAAACCTCTCCCGAAATGTCTTCGAAACGTATTATTTTTATATTTTTCTTTTAAATTATATTTATTAAATTTAACCAATATAAATAATATTCTACAAAGTATTAGAATTTCGATTGTAGCCCGCTTGCTGGCCATGGCCGCCGAGTAAATACGACAATATCGCACGGTTTTATACGACAACTGAAAGAAAAAAGAAACAAAAAAAATACCAGAGTCGACACATTTGTTTACTGGAAATCACCGTACGGATAAAATAATCGGCCTGTACAACACGCGGTGTCGATCATTAGTCTATAAAAACGTAACTAAACTCTACGGCTAGGTGTTACAATAGCGGAATAATAATAATGATACAACGTTTTTTTTTTTTTTTTTTATCCATTAGGAGGCGTTTGTACTTGTATATAATTTATACGGCCGATATGGGCAATATTATATTGTATATAAAAACGTCCCATAAAAACGCGTTAACTCTTAACTCTACGACCGTTTAACCGTAGGCGTGTGTACAGTAATGATAATAATAATAATAATAATAATAATATTGTTAGAGGGTACCCCTAGGTGTATATTAAATGTTGATTTTAAGAGCGCCCGGTAAACGCGTTTTAGATTATTCGTTTTTTTTTTTTTTTTTTTGTTTTTATTGCCGCGCGCGGTACACCGCCGGACACGACCGGGGAAAAAAAAAAAAAAAAAAAAAAATACCGACCGACAAAAAACAAAGGGCGATTCCGGCGCGTACGGTATAAAAACCCACACACACTTGCACAAAGGTCAATGACTAGATATTTATTTTATTTCCCAAACACTGTGTATTGTGCATAACATACTCGGGGGACACGATGTATGTAATTATTAGGGTTCGTTATATTCCGCCAGTAATATACCAGCTGGTTTTAACCGGCTTCGCCGGGATGGCCCGGTAATCCGGGAAGGCATCCACGGCGATTCTAAAGATGATCCTGGACCCTTCCCCCAGACCCGCCCGAATATAAATGTTGAATTTCAAGTAAACCGGACACGTAGTTTACAATGTTCACGGATGCCAAAAAACGCGACATTTAATTTTATTTATATAAGGAAAAAAAGATCGATAGATAGAAGATAGACGGATGATTGTTTTGACGTTCGTGTTTATTCGTGTAAATATTTTCTTTTGTGACACGCTCGTCATTTAAGCTGTTATTTATACGAATATTATTGCAATAGAGGTCATAATCCGACCGCGGTCCTGGTTTTTTTTTTTTTTTTTAAATTTATTACCATTATTTGTCCGACCGGTCGCACTGGTTAGATTAATGGCGGTTAGGCACGAGTGGAGGGAAATCCATTTGGCGGCGACGGTTTAACGGGAAATTCGTCAAGCAAACGGATTAGTTGCAAAAGTCACGATGATGACTTTAGACCGGTCGATGGTATCGTCGAAACTGCAGGAGATGCAAAAAACGTAGGTAGTGCAAAAAACGAATGACGCTTCCCCGATGATGACCATGATCATCGTGGTCGATCTCTAAAAACGCAAAAATTCCAATACGCCCGTGACCGTGTTAATAGTTTCGAGATTTGGAAATGTCATCGAGGCGTCAACTAAAACCGTTTGTTATCAATTTGGGTTAGAATTTCTATGACCTTAACAGTGCTAAAAAAATGCATGCAAATATGCTCAATAAACATCAAAATTTGCCCTTAAAAAAAAAAAACAATCAAATATGGCATTTAAAAATGCATTATTAATTAAAAATATACTCTTAATGTTAATATGCAATTTTATATTTTTTGTGTCACAAATAAATATTTGTGCTGTTGCTTTATCATTGCGTTTATTTATTTTTAGTTTTGGCGAATTTTTCTGTATTTTTCTACATACATACGAAAAAACCGTAAATAACTATTGTTGTGTATCTAATAATTTTCTAAAAAAAAAAAAAAAAAAAAAATGTAAATTAACCGTTTCGTAGGGAATCAGGAAAACCCACGAATATACTAAAATGTAGAGTACAATCAGTTTGAACTTTCAATTTTCCCTTTTTTTCTTCATGCAATTATCACCTCGTATAACATACCAGTTTTACGTTACATAATAGAAGTAAATGGCATATGTTGTATACATAATATATTATATAGTAATAACACGGTTGTTATTTTGAAATTTGTACAGCCCGGCCGGCGTCGGCGCCGCGATATCGGTGCACCGAATCGCCGATCGAAACGGACACGACCACCGGCACCGCGTACCGTCCGCCCGCGACGACGCCGGCACCCTGGCGTCGTGCCGCGGCCGTATACGAGGCGCCGACCAGGCCGATGGAAACGCTGACGGTACAGCGGAGCAGTTACAGGCCCGCCGATGGTACCGGGTCGGCAAAGTCTTCGGTCCGGTGCCGCGAACGCGACGCCGAGTCGTCGCGGTGCGCCAATAACGCGCCGCCCCTCGAGAGCCTCACCACGTACGCGGCGTTTTACGGATCGCCCGCAGGAACGACGACCGCGGCCGAACGTTGCCGGACGGGTGACGGACCGACGTTGCGAATAAACTTAGCTCACGACTATTCCGGTCGGAAATGAACACATCGGGGCCGATGGATTTCGTTATTCGTTGTTTTTGGAATTGTACACGGGGCGTCCCACGGAAATTTACTCGGTGCCATATATCTCCCGAGATAACGTAGACAATGTTTTTATTTATTTATTTTTTTTTCTTATACGACTTAGAAATACGAATGTTATTCGTATTTCAATTCGATTATTATGTTTTCGTAAAAAAGTCTAAACAAAAAAAAAATATATATATATTTTATCAGAGTTTATAATTCTTCTGAAAATTTCGACGTTTGAACTTTTGAACTTTTCATTGACCTCTTATATTTTTAAATATATATATTTTTTTTTGTTTTAGTTTACAACAACATAGTGCACAATATTATACTATAGTAGTGTTTTGAAATAGTATCTCATCTCGTCTTCTGATAAGTTTTATTTATCAAAGTACTATTATGTAACATCAAAACACCTCTAAACTAAAAAAAAAAAAAAGTATTAAAAATAACGAGCTTAATGAAAATACAAAAATTAATAGGTCAAAATGTTCAATAAACTCTATCGATTAAAATCTACTCTTTCCAAATTTTTTCGAAAAAAATAAAATAAAAAGTTATTTTTTAAAAAAAAAACTTTACTACGAAAACACAATAATGTAATTGAAATATGAACACTAATATGCCTCCCTAGGTCGTAAAAAAAAAAAGAATTTGCTTATATTTATTATCTCGGGAGATATCGCAATGAGTAAATCTTCGCGGGACACCCTGTAGGGAAGTTTCCGGAACGAATCATAGGAAGAGTCGAAGGTTCGATATAAGGCAACGGAAAGAACCGCCGAGAGTGACGGAACAAGCCGCTGATGTTATCGTAGCGAACCTTTATCGGTTGTTTCGATTCTCCACGTCCGATTGAAGACCTAACCATATACGGTTTATACGATATGTGCCAGGCACGTAGCCAGGATTTCATAGGAGGGGGCGGGAGAAAGGTAAATTTAAAAAAAATATTACAATATATCATAATAGTTAATAACGCAGATAGTAGACAGATTTTCGTTCGGGGAGAGTCCGGACACCGTGGACCTCCCTCCTCTGGCAACGTGCCTGATTTGTGCTTTTACGTAAAATCAAATATTTTTCATATTATCACGTAAACCAAATTTTGCATCGGTACAATTTGTTGTCCTCTCGGTAAACGACGATCGCCCCCCCCCAACTTTTAGATTTACTCGTCATACAGAGCCGGCTAATATATAAGTTATAAACGTTTTATAATGTTTACCCATTATTATGCTCATTGGTAATAAATGATAACAAATTATACATATTACGATAATATAAAACGGTAATGAAACGCTACCGAAAATATCAAAAACGAAGAAATTATAAGCAATGTAGACTATAAAATATTAAATTATCGTTGAATTTCCGAATCCAGTAGTCGGGATACTTTTGCCCAATTTTCGTCAAAATGCGGGAGTTGTCCATTACAATGACTGCAAAGTTATTAATATGTACACTTAAGACGTGATGTTTACGCACACTTGGTAGAACTCGATTGATTTTGGGGTTTTAGAGTGATATCGCCCGATATCGAAAATCGAAATAGAGGCTTAAAAATGAGGCATTTAAAAAATTGCTATGGAATGACGGGGAAAATACGCAATCGCGGGTATGGCACGGCCTCGTAAGTGGACGTTCGACCGGCCGCATTCGAGGGGTTGGAATTTAGATGATATTTTTGAAGAAACAAAAAAAAAAAAAATGGTAATTTATCAATTGAAAAATATTCGAATGTGTAACGATTCAAAGTGATTTATCCGAAAATCTAATGAATCCGGATTTCGAATCTTGAGTAAAACAACGTTTGCCGGGTCAGCTGGTAATATATATATATATATATTATATAATTTCGAGGGTAATATGTATGATTTTTTTTTTTTTTTAAATAGATTTAAATTTGTGATATTATTTTTTTGTTGAATTGTAAAAACGTATTTCTAATGTTTTACACCAGTGTTTCCCAACCTTCTTACCACCACGGACCGCTTCGACAATATTTTATAGGTCGCGGACCACCTGAATTTTACGAAAACTAGTAATACCTTTTGTTTGCTCATTAACAAAGAATACACAAAATTTATCGTAAAATTTTATTACTATACTTTACTATACTAAATAATTTACTTAGTGTGATTTTTGTGACCGATACCTACACGCTTGTAAAAGTGGAAAATACTTATCGGTCTACAGCAGCAACAACGATACGATAACCGTACAATATTATACGGTTCCTCGATAAGTTGTAATATTTTTCGCTATTTAAAAAAAAATTAATAATAATAGTCAATATGTAATAGCAACCGATGAGAAAATCTACTAATGGGACCGCGGGGACCACCGGTTGGGAAACACTGTTTTACACGATCAACGCCATTAAACGGCGCGGTAATTAATAACAGTTTTAATGAGACAGTAATTAAAATCGGGATTTTCCCCGTCGCCAGTAACGGCACGCGTGTTACGCGCGCATTGGTCGGGGACACGCGGAGTACGGACACCGCGACACCGGAAGGGGTTGTTGTTCTCGCGAAATTACCAACACGTTTACCCCATAAATTGCGGGCGTAATACGCGCGAACGCAGCGGTAAATTCTAACAAACGGTTCTCCGTGCACCGCCACCACCCCCCCCACCCCCCCACCCTATTCGGTCGATTAATGCGACTGTGCCGCACTTGTACCCGGCTACGGCGTTCGATTTATTATAATAACAATAATAATTATAACAATACCCCCGGGTTTCCGGTCGCACCCGTGCGGCCGCCCAGTGCAATATCCGTGCACCACTGTTGCGGTCCGGATGTGCATTCGCGCCGTCGTGTGCGCTTTTCGCCTGACGCCAGCGCACCGGTAAATCACAATTGCAACGACGCCACCGTCTGTCTGCGGCGGCGGTTACTGCACTTCCCGTAACGCAATACGGAACACCGCCCCGCCCCCGCCCGTCGCCGGCCCCTGAATGTAGATAAAACGCATCCGCGCGCACTGCGATTAAAACGCCGCGCGCAACAAGTGTCGTTCGTACGACAATTAACGCCGCGCCGCGGTCAGGATATTATTAATGGTTTCGGCGGCCGCGCACAGCGGGCCCAGATGTAAATAGTAATATAAAAAAAAAAAAAAAAAAAAAGAAACAAAAAAATTACGGTAATCACTCGTTATCCGCGTTATGTCGGGCTCCAGCATAGGTGCGCGGATAACGAGACCCATAAACCAATGTAAAAAAAGTGGAGTTTAGATTTTATTTATTAAATTTTATAAAATTTCTGTTTTGTTATTATTATTATTATTTATATATGCATACGTATTAGAGAAGGACGACAAAAACTTAGCGATAGACGTTTGTTTCCGTTTTTTCTCGCATACGATGTCTTTGCGAACTTTTTCGTAAGGCACCAACAACTCTTGAATTCCTCTTATGAACTTCAACGATCTTTCAGTGAGTGGGCCTGTCTCAAAAACTCGTCCAGTCAATTGGTTTGCTAAAGGATTGTTTTAAAGGTAAAATCCGGTTTCGCGGGTTCTTCTTCCTCTTCGTCTCGCTGAGATTGTTTTGGTTCGTTCGGGGTTGCGGTCATTTCTCCCAGGGCCTCCAATTGAAGCTCCTGATAATGATTCGACACCATTCCTTCCATGTCATCTCTCATTTATCTCATCAAAACCTTCTACGTTCCGAGCTATTGTTAGCAGCCCTTGTCTGGCGAGGAACGGCGGATTCTCGCTATCTAACCTCCCTCCGATAAACTTGTAAAATGTTCATGAAGATGTTTAGCCTTTTTGTGTATAATAATAGAGCTGAGAGGAACTTTTTTTGGGGGTTCAATCCAAATATTCAACGCTTTTTCGGTTTTCTCTACTATAAAATCACGCGTGATAAAACGCGTTTTAGTAGCATTTTCCATAACACTGCGTCGTATTGTATCTTCATTTTTTCGTATTTATTGAATATAAGACTCACTAGATATTTCGTACCTTCTAGCAAGTGACATTACGGTATCACCACATTTAAATTTGTCCATAATTTCTATTTTTTTTTTTTTACTAGTGCCAAAACGTTTCTTTTCCTTTTCATTGCACTGGGTTCGAATATTAACATTAGTATTGAATTTAAATATAATGGCTTCAAGAATATATAAATTGATAAGTTTAATATAATATATTTGATTTATATTTGGTTTATTTGATGGGATAAATTGAAAATTTATCTCATCTATGTAGAACATAATAGAATAATTGACTATCTGAGTTAGATAGAGTTGGATTATCTTGTGTACGATACAAACGTGGAAAGATTTGTAGAAATTAAACGAAAAGAAAAATGGACGGTTAATAATAATATTACGACGAATTATTATATTATCACAACATTTATTTGAAAACACGTTTCGTAAACTTTACAGCGTAATGTACACGTATTTTTTTTGTCTGTTGAATTTATAACAAAACTAAACAAATTTAAATTGTGTTGGAAATAAAGCGTACGCCCGACATCATAACAATTGTAAGTTTTTTCGTATGTAAAACTAGCTGTTGTAATTTCGGTAATAATAGAAGTATTTTACATTTTACCGAATTTTATTTCGATACTGTCTATACGTATAAATATTAATAAAATTAAAGTGTCTGTCTTTCCGGGCTAATCTCGAAAACGGCTGAACCTATTATGATTAGACTTTCACCATTAACAATTGATTTATGATTTGAAAATTTGTTTTTTCTCTGTTTATTTAAGGGGTTACCTTGGTGACACGAAAAAAAAACTACTAAATAAGGCCGTGCTAGTTAAAAAAATACAAAAAAAAAAAAAAAACACTTGTTTTGACTGACCGAACAATCTATCGACGCACAGCCTAAACCGCTGCGGTTATCAACTCGAAATATTGAATATAGGTTCTTTTTTTATGACGTTGACGTCCGCTAAGAAAGAATTTTATCTCCCCTTAAGGAACATGGATATTGCTCTCGAAATATTCAAAAATCGATATTAGTTTTGTTAATTTCCAGGTTATCTTGGCGACACGGATGAAAAAGAAAAAAACAGTTGACATTGTTATTCGATCCGGTCGTCACGGGCGAGAAAGTTCTTTTTTTTTTTTTTTAAAGAGATTAACGAGAAGAATGAATAAAAGACCGCGATAAAGTTTAGCAAAGGGTATAGGGGTTAAATCCATGAGCATTTAATTTTTTACGAGCGAGGCCTAATAGGATTAGCTAGTGCGATATATTTTATATCCTTTTGCTGTTTCAAATATCTCGCCCATCCCTGCTCGTACATACAATATATGTATATATATATATATATATTGTAATGGAATAAAAAAAAAACAGAGAAACGGATATACGAAAGACAAATGTATTTTTACGGTAACGTATACATAATATATAAATATATATATACGTATATATGAATTAAAACACCGATTGATAAAATATAATCGTGTCGTATAACAAGAATATCGTATACGCGCTCGTATCTAGTATAATAAAATCCGATCTGCGCGGTTCAAGGCTATAATATGGAAGAAGAAGAAGAAGAAGAAGACGAAAAAAAAAAAATCCATTATCGTATTATATTTAATTTAGGCGGCGGGCACGACGAGGTGGTACATTTTCGGCGTTGGATTGCAAAACTTACGACTACACACGCAGAAAGATTCGCGCAGACCTCCCGAACGAGAGGATCTCAATAAATCGAGTATCGCGGCCCTGTATATCTGCATATATTATTATTATTATATGTATATATACACGAGATGCTGCGACCGGGCCCGATAAATCTGCAGTTTTTATCCCCGCGGACCGTCTTGAGTATAAACGTATAATAATATATATATATATATGTAGGTACAATAGAGTGCCGAGTGATAACCGGCTGCACGCGTTCCGTGGTTTATTGCTTCCTCCGCAAACTGGTCTCGGCGAGAGCATCGGATCGGATATATTTTATTATTATATACGCGCCGCGCGAACGCACATCAAGAGACGTTATATTATTATATACCGCGATTTCACAAATGAACGGGCGTAATTTTTTTAAGCAGATTTTACCGCCCGACAGAGTAGTGTAGTGGGAGACTAGGGATCGTCTCGGGAAAAAAGCGGAGCAGTATCACGAGAAAACTGCTGCGGTTTAAGACCGACAAAAAAAAAAAAAAAAAAAAACAACAACAAAAAAACCTTTGTCGGTTTCGTCGTTTCGACACCGCCACCGCCGCCGCCGCTCCATTATCGGAGTTCAGCGCCCCGTGGTTAAAAATCGAAAAGAGCAAAACGTAAAGCGAAAAGGACGCCGCCGTACGGGGTACGTATAATAGTATAATACGCCCGAGTATTCGTTTCTAATATACTTATATTATTTGTCGAGCGAGCGAAAGCGGCGGGCCTTTGAACGAAATGTGTCGGGGCTGTATCCGCGGATTTGAGCGGCCCGCCGACAATGGAACCGCTGTGTTATACAGGGCGAACGCGGCGAGTTATCGGCGCGACGATCTTCGAAAGAGATACCCACCGGCGGGCGGGTACCCGCGTTATAATAGTGTTATGCGCACGCGGTTATATTCGCGTGTGTACTGTGACCAGATGTCTTCGCTACGAAACGAGGACAATTCGAAATAACGAAATACTAAACTATAGGTTGATACCCCGTTAACAAATATATAGCGCACAAACAGTTACGCGCCGAGATGAAAATCGTATTCTTCTATCGGCGCCGGTGTCGTTTCAGTATTTTCATTTACAACTGAAATTATTCATATAAACTGACGAATTTATATAAAACCCGTCGAATTGCTGGCGAGCGAATGTGTGTTGATAGCTGCTAATAGGTAAAATCAACTATGAAGCTAACAAGCCGGCCTAACCCGATTTGAACGGTTTTACGATTTCATTTATTATTTCGGCGACCCACATGTTAATGAAAAAGCCAAAATGATTTACAATAGATTCTGTTCCAAACTTGCCTCTCACCACAACCCGTCCATAAAAAAAAAATGTACACGTTCTAGCATTTCCTGGCAATCCCCGTAATAGATTAAAGATGACACGGTGTAGCGATATCCTTAAATCCTGTTACGCAAATTTTATTCAAGCCTCTTCACGACCGTTGTGAATTGCTTCCTCTCATATTATTATCGTGCACTTTTTTTTTTTTTTTGTACACATGGTTTGTTAATTTTCCAAATTAAAATTGAAAAAAAAAAATTTAATATTTCAGACTATTTTAAAAGTAAAGTGTGCAACCGTATACCCTGACCCCCCAAACTTTATGGGCTGGGGGTGGGTAAATGGTTGATAAAAACGAACGAGAAGAGGACATTATGACATGTATGGGGGAAAAAAAAAAAAAAAATAAATAAATAAAAACCCTAGACAAACGAGGACGAATCCCCGTAAAAGAGAACGGTCTCTGGTCGTCCTATTGGCGTGCGCGTCGGTCTATATTACTATCGTCGGTCACTGTCGTGATTTACAAATTATTATTATTATTATATCATGTGCCGAGACGACATATTATTGTATACGAGTAAATCGCAGCACTCGAACCCAGGGACGTTATATACGCGATAATAGTATTATTATATATCTGTCGTGCCGGTGACATGTGACATTATATACAGCGGCGGCGGTATAATAATATAATACCCGCGGACATATAATAATAATAATGTATTATGCGCACTTATCCGCCTAATACCCTCAAGCCGCGGTTTTATATTTGGCAAAAATTATTTGTCCGGCGAACAAAATACAAATAAAACGAAATACGATTGCTCTGCGCGCGTACACGTAACATCACTACGCGAGAAATACGGGGAGGAGGAGGAGGAGGAGGTTGTTTTTTTTTCTTTTTCTTTTTTTTTCTTCTCTTTTCGCGGTATTGTCGACAAAGACAACCGGCGCGAGATAATATAACAAATATTAACGTGCGGTCGAAGAAAACGTTTTACTGCCCCCCCCCCATCCCCGATCGTACTGTTGTGTACGACTACTGCTATACACTCCGTATATACTCGCCGCCAGTCCGTACCGCACAATGAACGCGAAAATACAATAAATAAATATGTATTTATTTGTGGTGTATACACGTGCACCCCGAGTGATAAAATATTGATTCGTGTTTGATACGCGTCCGTGAATGATCTCGCTCGGAAGATTCCGAGTAAATCCCCCCTCGTTCAGACGTTACACGACATATACACATATATTATAGAATCGTGTCGTTTTGTATATTAACGTTTACCCGTTTTGCAATAATCGTACGCGTCTTTGCGCGTCTGGCACCCCGGCCGGGGTCCCGCCGGTAAAACGGCCACAATTCTTAATCGGACCGTCCGGTGTTCCCCGATGCCGACGATGCGGCCGGCACATCGTTCCGTACCGAGTCCTCCGCCCGTCGCGGTCTTCGAGTGCTCTACGCCTAAGAACCGATTCCGGAAGAATGTCTCAAATTAATCATTTTCTATTTATTATCCACCACTCGTACACTAGGCGTGTCTTGTACGGGTCCGGAAATCTTCCGCGGTATTTTCCTTTCCCCAAACCTGAGAGTTTTCTTCCATCGCACGTTTTTACCGGCCATGTCTCGGATCCATAAGTAATTACGCAAGGCCGTTTCCAGACTGTATTTTCGTCGTTAATTATTTTTCAATTTCATTATTCTCCGACAGCGATTGCCCCCCACGGGGTATTTGAATTATTTCGTTCTTTTGAAATTTCGGCCTCATCAAAATATCATACATATCTTGCGAATCTGTGTAATCAGATTCGGTAACTTTGACCACTTACGGTCTTCAACAGGCAACCAAATCGAGTTATATTATTCCATAACAACGTCCGGTTTACTACGTTCACGATAATACCGGGTTTTTATAATCAAATAAATAATTTGATAGAACGCTTGCGATCACAGGCCGAATGTTAGGAAACAATTTACGCTTTAAGGAGAAGAACTCCTATCCCTTTCGGCGATTAAATTGTGAAATGCGCCACAAACGATGTACGGTGGTAACGTTTATTTTTGAACATTTTCCCTAATACAATATCGTATTTTAAACGATATTATAATGACTGAAAAAAGCAGATAAATTCCTACATTTTATCAGAATTTCTGTTGGTATAATAATTATAACAATTATTCTTCTATGTGATGGCATTACATTAATTATTCTTTCGACAAAAACCCTAGTTGACGATAAACATGTACGGCATATAGACAATAAAAATTATAAAATACTTAACACAATAAAGCATAATATAATATATTATGTAAACTCGCAGATAATATAAAATATTACTCGCGTTGAATAATTATGTTTTCTGACAGATGTTTTTTTTTGCATTTCTTAATCTAACAACATGTGTTTTTTTTGTATACACACACAAATTATTAGAACATAATATATTAACATAAGCCGATGTATTCACGTTTTTAAATTCTCCGCGTTTATTTTATTTTTTTTTAGGAGGATTTATTATTTCGAACACATAATAATATGCGTATTTTCACGATACTTACCAATAGAATTATTATTGTTACGAATTATAATACAGTGTTTATTCACTCAACACGAAATATTTCAGCTGGTTGGATTGAAATGAGGTTTTTGTTTAGAAAGTTCGGCAGTACCAAAATATACATTTTGTGCTTTTTTTTCAACATTATAACCTCTAAATTGTATTTTTTAACACTACATTTAAATAGTACTAATCTTTTCAAACAATTCTTACGTATACAATATTGTTCAATTGCCCGAGATACAGCCGTCTAAAAATGGTAAACAAATATTTAATTATTCCTCGATTTTGCAAAAAAAATTGAAACGTATTATATTACGATAATATTTATGTAAAATATTTTTTTCTCGTATAAAACCGTAAACGGACGTTTTCACGTCTAAAAGTATTTTAGATAAATCGAGAGAAATACAAATTATATTTGTTTGATAAACTATTTAGATGGCCGTAACTCGGGAAATTTTTGAGATAGGAAAAAAGTTGCTCGAAATGTACATTTCGGAACCCCTACCTAATCTTCCTAAAATAAAATAACCCCAATCCGAATGCGAGTGAAACACAATTAATATTATATTGCAAACAGAAAAACCGAGTTTAACAACAAAGTTAGCCCAATGTTCGGGGAAAAAAAATAAATGCACGCGGTCAAAAAAAAAAAAAATTTATTAACGATTTTACGATATTTTCGTGTTCGACAAGAACTAATACTCGTAACACTAGACGTATATATTATACGGAAAAAAAAACATTTACATATATAATTTAAGTAGACATAATAATATATGTACCACAAAAGGCAAAGTCGATCGTTTATGCAATTTTTCGAAGTGCGTACATTATTATACTATATATATATATATATATAAATACTACCACGGGTAAAAAAATCGTATGGAAACGACTCGTGTACGACAGAATTCACGACGAATAAATATTATAACCGCATACATCCTGTCCGTTTACATTTTATTTTTACTATCCGCCGTAAGTATACATCACGTGAAGTTATATTAGCAATAATAAATGAAACAGAGTCGTATATTAGTTTTTTTTTTTTTTTAGCTGCACGAGAAACTTATATACCGTATATATGTATATAATATAATATGCTGCGATGTTACAACGGCGGCAGACAGGTGCTTTTTCGTTCACCGGGAAAATAGTATATTACTGGTTACCCCTGTGACTTTTTTTTTTTTTACAAGGTGTTAATATGCGTTAAACAATATTTTTCGGGGCAGCGTTTACAGTAGGAATGAGTTTTTTTTTTTTTTTTTTTGCAAAGACGTATATAATAATATAAACGATAATTGTTTAGTTTATAAAACATTGTATTGTTTTAGATTTTGGAAAAAAAAAACTGCAATTCGTGTTTAAAACCGTATTAAATATTGTGTTTTAAACGATACGTCAGGTTAGGTACGCGCCGCTGTTAGGTAAACCGTAAAAATAGAATGTAACAATATATTTGTATGACTCGGACTTTTCGTGCCTTAGAACCATTGGCAATGAAAAATGCGCGATGTGTACGATGTATTAAATTTATCTTTATCTGTCATGTTATACAATATATATATATATATATATTTTTTTTTTAATGTAACGAAGTTTAAGCATAATATAGTATAAAATATAAAACGTATTATTAATAATAATACATTTTTTTATTTGCCGCGGTAGAAACTGTTTAAACTCATAATCGGCGAATCTGATATTAGTTACGATATGTACAATATCAAAACTTTTTAAAACTCCATGAGAATGAACCAGATAAACAAAAAAAAAAATGTTTTAAAAGTATTTGATATTTATTCGAATTTTCAAATCATAATAAACGGTCATTTTATTTTAATCGTTTCAAACATGTTAATACGTATAATACATGTAAAAAAAAAAAAAAAAAAAAATTAAAATTAAAAGCTGTTTAAATTGTGCTAATGCGCTCTGTAAGGAGCTTAACTCGAATATTAATTTATTGCAATTTAGCAAAATGTATTTAAAATATAATCTAAACGGCCCTGCAACGAGCCTTTATTATTATATTCCGTACTATATTATATAATATCTGTTATAACTTTTTTTAAGCTATTAATAATATTCGTTATAATATCTTCACGTGTACCATTTTTTATATTTAGTAAGATATTTAACTGCGTTCGATCTGTATTTTCAACATTATTAGAAACTCGACACAAGCTGTCGCGTGTAGACTTATATTAAGTTTGTCTTACGTAAGTTTGTCATTATCAATAAGAAACAACATTAATGATAATAAAAAAAACAAATGTGTTTCATAGATGCAAATCCGGGTTTAAACACACCGAGTCTAATATAATATTATAATACATATTACAATTACTAGCAGAGCTCAAAAACGTTTTTATAACGTTATACTAGTAAAAAAAAAAAAAAAACAACGATTAAAATAGATAACGGTAAAGTTATATTAAATTATCACTAAAAAAAAATTATGGTGCAATAAACGAAGATTTTAGTGAAACGATATACCAATAAATGAAAAATAAAAAACATATAAAAAATATAAAACGAAAAAAAAAAATCGTAAAACAATAAGCGATACAAAAAAAAGAAAAAGTTATAGTTAATTATCATAAATAAAAATGTATTTTACTAATTGAATGGTTTTATTTCGTATTTAAATTCGTAGATATCCGTTTATCTATACGTGTGTGTATTCTTAATCCTTATCGGGACTAGGTAGGTCGGAAAAAAACAAATTAAGGAAATAATGTGAAATAAATGTTAATAAAAACAACAGAAATTAATACTAATTCACATTTAAGGAATCGAGCGGAATTACAGTTTGAACCATAGAACTATAAAAGTGTAAACCAAGTTTATTGGTAAAATACGCTATGCTATTACACGTGCATACCTATGATATTATATTGATTCCGACGGAGTGCGTAATTTTAATGCATTTCGATTTGTCACGAGTCACAATGAGAACTTTTAACAGTTCCTAATCGAATACGATACATAGACCACCTAACCTAATCAGAACAGTAAAAAGTTATTAATACTTAATAATGTTCTAATTTCTAATTGCGTTAAATTATCAAATTTAAATAACGTTTAAATTGCCCAATAACAAATAAACGAATAAAATTAAAAACGTTTTAATAATAAATAACGCTAAACGCGAAAGTCGTGCAAATCGAAATAACGTAGAAAAAAAAAAAAATACATTTATTTGTTGAAGCCCCGATTACTAGGTTACTAAGTGTACTACAGAACCATAAAAAAAAAACCGAAAAAGTGTGAACGAAAAAAAGAATATATATATATATATATATAAAAAAAAAAAAAAAAAGATTACAACCTAAATGATAGTTTAATAATAATTATGTGTACACACACCGCGGCGCAGTAATTTTTAGTGCGAAAAAAAAAACAAAACAAAACAAAGCAAAAAAAAAAAAAAAAACCTCTTAAATCAAATATTGTCATAGCTACCCAGCCATAGGGTCGTCGTACACGCGGCGATTTACACAAAAGATAAACGCCGTCCGTATAATTATTATTACAAAATTATACGACGGCCGGTCGTATTCGAGGGTGGCGGGGGGGATGGTCGTGATGTTTGACCACCGCCGTCTATACGGACAGACACCTGCCGCGGCGGCGCGAGAGACCGTTAAAACGAACGCGAACCGTCCGCTTAATGACTTTTAATAACGAGTTATCGAATTCGACTTTAATTGCGCGCGGCGTCGCAACAACAGGTGATTCCGTATGGGTATAAGACGGAAGACACATGAAAAAAAAAAAAAAACCAGGTGATAATGCATAATATATAGGTACCTATCGCATACTGTGTAGTGGTCGTTCCACACACAGAGGATATATTAGAGACAATTACCAGGCTGTGGTCGAAAAAAACCCCAGGAAATTTATTATAACAACGGCTACCGCGGCCCCGTAAGTATGCATAATATAATAATATTACGAACCCTTGTTTCGAGTGCACCTATATCTATACGTTACTTAATACGATAATATATACCGCAGCGTAATACTTATAATATTAGGTTTATAATGTTGTTTTTTCACCGACACCGCCGTGCGATTATAATATCATCACAAATGTCTCGGCCCATACGAGGTCTGTACAAAAAAGCACCAGGATTTTATATTTAATAATTACAAAAATCTAGTTACAAATCGTTTAAAGACATATCCTTCAAAAAAACTCTCCTCCGGACGATATGCACTGATCTTGCCATTTTTCAAAAGTCCTTTGGGGAACCGTTCCAAAGTTAAAGCTATGAGTTCTGTTGCCGCGTTCGCTTTAATTCCCTCTACATTTTGAAATCGCAAATTTTAGTCTTGAGAATAGAGAAAAAAAATCACATAAGGCCTGATCTGGAGAATAGGGAGAGTCCGCGGGACCACAGGCAATTTTTTTATAAGCCAAAAATTCACTAATCGAAAGCGCTAAATGTGCCGGTGCATTGTCGTGGTGAACAATCGCGAAACGAATTTGGCAGCGCGACCCTTGTCGTCTGTACATTTTCCTGTAAAATTGCATGACAAGACTCAATTGAGATTCGCTTTGTTAACTCACGAACGGTTAATCGGCGGACATTTCGCATTTTTTCGCAAATTGTCGCCACACGTTTCTGGATGACGTCGACGGTCCTTAAAACGTTTAAAACACTCGAAAATCACGGCACCACTTAATGAATCATCCCCAAAAGCGGTTTTAATCATTTCCGTACGTTTCCGTTGCATCATTTTTACATTGGTTTCAAGCAAAACTTGACGCACACGCGTTGTTCGTTAATTTCGGACATGTCGAAAACGGCGAACCAAAAAAAAACTAACTGCATTCAACCACGTGTAATATTAAACTGAGATAAGATAGCGACTTCGAGTTTTGTTTGAAATATCCATTTATTCGCGGGGAATACATCTATTTGCAATTTGAAACGTTATCGTGTGTAGATTAGCCGTAATAATATTTGTCCTGGTACTTTTTGAACAGACCTCGTATAATATGCCGTAGTGTATATTATATTATAGGTGGCGTACACTTTTAACGATGTAGTTTTTTTTTTATTTTTTTTTTTTATTAGAAAACCATACTTGTGTGCAATAAGGGTAGGATAGTGATGTTATTGCTTTACAAAAAATTCACTAAATTGATTGCGTTATTGTACTTATAATTTCTAAAATTGTCTTGTAAAAAATTTAGTTTACGTAATTTTTTAAAACTCCTTATTTAAACGGATTGCATTTCGGCATTTTTACGGACGAAATAGACGCGACAAAGTTTAACAAACCACAAAATATCATTGGTTACAAATTACAGCGATATCGGCACATGACAGTTTTTAACATAATCGATTGTCGATCGACGACGGTCGACAATATTGTTTATTGAAGAACAAGTAAATATAAAAATATTAAAAAGCGATATAGAAATATGTATTTATTAAAAATATTTTTGACTGGTAAATACCACTGCTGCGTTTACTTAATTTTTATTTTATAATATATCGAGTTAAATATTCTTAAAATTATATTTAAAAAAAAAAAACAGTTTGCACTAAAATAAAAGTAATTGTCAAAATTTCATTTTATTGCAATAAAAAAAAAATTGTATTTAAATTAATATTAAGGCTCACTTTGCAATAAATATAAGCATCTGAAAATAAAATGTAAATGCAATAACTTCACTGCCCTAGTAATAAGTAACGGCGTTCTTAAATAATGCGTTCGTCGAATTTCAGTACTATTTATTAGCATATGTATTCGTAAATACATTTATTTTATTTGCAAGGAATGGAGAATGCAAATTTATCAATCCATTTTAATAATATAATTGAAAACAAATTCAACTAAACTAATGGAGGATCTATCGGATACCAAATTATTTATATTGCGTTGGACCAGCACCTACAAGCAGAAGGCAATTTTCCACCTTTTCATTATCATAAGGTTTTTTTTTTTTTAAATCTTATTTTTAAACAAAATAATAATTTAAAAAATAGAAAAATATAAACTATTATTTATTATTTAAAAGTATATAAAAAGTAGCCAGGGATAAAACATGTCGGTTTGTTTTAATATGATTACCTAAAAATGGCCAACAATTTACGCGGGAAGCGTTTTAACGTACATGAAGTAAATCATATTCGTATATTGTTTTTTTTTTTTTTTTTGCTAAAATATACAAAATCAATTTTAATTCTAGAAGTTATCGGAATGATTCAAATTCGTAGCTGACCTAGACATTTGTTTTTGATGATTTAAAGTAGGTATTGTCAGTGTTCTCTCGGAGATTTTTTTTTTTATTATTAAATAATATAAACGATTTCAAATGTCGGCACACAAAAAAGTTTATAAAATAATCGGTATAAGATATCGAAAAAACTCTCCGAGAAAACTGATTGTCGTTTCAAAAAAAAAAGTTAATATATTTTTCTTCTTATTTATAAATGACAAATTTTACGTCACTAACATGTTGTCGCTCCTGCTTGTTCTGCGTGTAGTTAAACCTGACCATGTATTGGATAATGCAACATTTTTCTCATGTGTTATAAATATTATAAGAATAAGAACAAATAACAACCAATAAGGTTGTCTATCAAATAGAAAAATCGATAAAAAAAAATAAATAACGTTGAATCCGACGGCAATTTACTCGATAACACTGAATTTTGGAACAATATTCAACGATAAAATATTTTCAAACTGTTGAGTTTTTGTTGGGAATACATTTACGATTAAATTTACCAGAATTTCGAAAGACACCCGGATACAGAATATTTTTTCTTCCGAATTTATTCAAAAGAGTCTTAACCTATTTGTTAAATGACTCGCAAACAACGTATTTTAATATGGATAATTAACAATGATAACTAACGAAGATATTTTTCAACACATACATTTCAACTACGACCAACCAAAAATGAAATATTATTTGTTCATTCGCGTGACGAAAGTACCTATATACGTATAGGGAAAAAAAGTCGGCTTATAATATATTTACAGCGAGTATATTTTTTTTATTGTTTTTAGTTTTTTTTTTTTTTTTTTTTGTTACTGCGTTTCGGTAATACGTTATTATTAGAGCACATAAGCGCGCGCGTGTATTCGGACGATTTACAATATAATACGGAGCAATTTAAAAATTTAACAAAAATAATAATAGTAATAATAATCGAAAAACGGAGTTAACGTATACAATAATGGGCACCTATACTATACATAGTGGTGGACATAAAACGCGTACTCGAAACTATCTGTAAAATAAAACTGTATCGGTACAAGCTGCAACAGCAACGGGGTGTGCGTGACGACGCACGAGGTTGCGTAAGTTAACGAATAATATTAATTCCGTTGAGAAATGTTAAGCAAAGGAAATTATAGAGGCTATAAGAAATGTGATGATATAATCGAAAAATGCTTAAGGTTCAATGGACAGAAAGAGTAACAGACCGGAGGAAGTACTGAGTAGAATAATAAGGAAAACCGAAGACTTTGGCGCAGTATTAAAGTCGAAAGTGATATATTTATGAGACATCTCTAACGATGGAAATAAATTACGATAGACATGGATAATTACAAGGATTTAAAGGAATCGAGTTACGGCAGGAAAACATGGAGATCCGTAGAGAACCTTTCGGACGATTGAAGACGAGTAGAAAAATTTAAATCAATCGAAAACGAGTTGACAGTGGCCATTATTGTTTTTATTAATTAACCAAGTGAAGTGAAAAATGGAATTAACTTATTCATTTGAGATTAGTAATTTTTTTTTTTTGGAAAATGTTGTCATTGCGCAGTGAAAATGATTAACCATAGAGTTTGTGATTTGTTTTTTGAAAATAAGTATGATCAACATTACAAGAGGTTTATTCCGCAAAAACCATCAAATTATGCATATATATTATACTTCACATATATGATTGTGTAAAAAAAAAAAAATAAATATTATTTATACGGTGGTACCAACCTACTATTCGAATAGAGCATAGATTGTAAACGTATAATTGCATTGTTACAATTAAAATAAATCGAAATTAATATAACGCGACAAGATTTAAAATCAACTTGCTGTTTATAAGTTAATTTAAAAAAAAAAACAGACATAGATATCATCATAGGTAGGCCACTATTGCAGGTGAAAAGTTGGGAATATGTAGGATACTGTAGGGTAATTTCGTTTGTATACCGAAAGCAACGATAAATCATTGCAATCAAAAAACAATTTTGAGTGGAGCTCGGTAAACTGGCGACGTTATTATAGTATTAATCATGTTCGTTTGTGTCCTCGTAGCCGAGGTAGCACACAGGTCAACCAAAATAATACCGATGGTCATTCGATGCGAATTTTTTGTAATTTAAATATTTTATAACAAGTGTTGGGAATCTAGACAAATTGTTCAAATAATAAGTAGCGGGAGTCCCGCGGTCTTTTGAGGTGAAAAATTAGGATTGTTTTATCTAACCGATAATGTATATATATATTTTTTTTCTTTTGCTTAGTAAAACCAATAGCTCCTTCGGTACACTAAGAATCTAAAAAAAAAAAAAAGGTCGATAAAAAACAAAACAAATCAAAGGTTAGGTACCATTGCGATAAACTCGGTTTTTAAGTAGTTTTTAACGTCCAGCCTTGACAATAGCTGTACCGGCACGGGCCGGTGTGAATAGCATTATTGATATGCGCATTTTTTTTTTTTTTTTTTTTTTTGTTTTTAATTGCCAGTGTACTTCTATTATACGTATATTGTTGTTTGTTATATGTTACACCGACCGTTCAAATAATACGAAACCGCAAAACACGCGCCGGTGTATTATAATCGTAATAATATAAAAGCCATGAACCCGGATGTCGGGGGCGGTGGCGGCAGCGAGGGGGTTGTGGTGTTTTACATTAGGCCAATAACTTTACAAGTCTATACGGCGGACCGGAATACGAACGAAAACAACCCGTAAAACTGTAACACGTATCCCGGACACGGTATATGATAATCAACCACCGGCCACTTCTTCACCCGCCCTGTATATACCGTTCCCCTCGGACACCCGCCCGCTGTACCGCGCGTTAAACGCGTTTAATACGCTCGACTCGCATTATTATTATTATTATTATTATTTATTATTTATTATTATTATTATTATTATATACAAATATGATAATTAATCGCGGAAAACAATGGCCGCGGACCGATTTTAATTTGCATTATTCAATATTATTATTACACATACGGCCAGCGGTGCGCACGGTCGGCGTGTACGGCGTGCCGGCGGTGGGCGACTACTACTGCGGGCGAAACTGCCGGTCAAAGTTCCGGTAGACATTTTTATTCTATTCCCCCGTACTGGCGACTCCGTACAATTCGCGCCGTTTACAACACGCAGGCACACTCGTGTGTACGTATTCAATCGATTTTAAAGTCGAGTCCCCGGACTAACGTATTATTATTATTATTATTATTAGTGGTTTTGCCTGCGGCGTAGACAGGAATTTTTCATTAGGAACGGGGAGTATATATATATATTCGTTATTTCGAAGATACGCCGCAGAATACAGTGCCCCAACACCCGGAAAAATTACCGGATTTTAATACAATCGAAATAATTTTTAAAATTCTAATTCATTTGTTCTACAAAATAGTTTCCTTTCTGGGCGTAGTGACCATGAACATCGTACTACCAGCTAGTATAAGGTCTATGATAGTGACTAGTGAGTTCTCTGGCAAACTGATAAGGACGTGAGCTATCGGTTGGCATCGTGTCATTTCCGTTTTTATCGGCGTGTCGAATAATTAACAACGTTCCCGACCAATGTTATCATAACAAAAGATAATCATTTTGCTTATATCCGCCGGGTTAATAGTAACAAAAGTGATTTTAATTTATTATATTTTATATTAATAATAAATAATATTAAAAAAAAGGCCATGGTGATTAGCCCCATATCCTCCCCCGTGGTTGTTGCGAACGGAGTCCGGTGCAGGCCATTTTTTTTTTTAGTGAATATCCGCCGCGTGACCACTTTCCGTTCCAAAAGCAAAACACTAACTTATTTCAGTAAAATATTTCAAATAACTATTTATAACACGAATGACGACAAAATATTTGAAAACTTTACTACGTCTGGAAAATGGTTAGAGAAATATTCGGTGAAAATCTCCACGTATATTTTTAATTAAATAACACAACAAAACACACATTTCGAAAATAAAAATTATAATAAAAACTAACCACCCAACCTATATCACTCACTAAATTGACGGTCGAAACAATATTTCTTGTAGAAAAGTTGTAAACAGGCGGAAAAACAAAACAAAAACCATGAAAGTATTAGAACGTGTATCTTTTCTAAATTTCTAAAAATTATCATAAAATAAAGAATTTGTTTGTTCGGTAAAGTTTCTTGAAGCTAGTAAAAATCAATACTAAAATGAACCTAAGCTCATTTTAGGAGCGTTAGCTATGAACTCGACAAGTTCGTTAAAAATACGAAAAATAGTTCAATTGTATGCCTACGTTAGTGTTTTAATCTAACCGCGACTCTGTTCACGTAGACTTTTATAACGCCATCTCGGCGGATCGTGATGAAAGGTTGTAATTTTTAAAAATCCACCCTTAATGGACGCCTCTATATATACCGTATAAAGGTACCTACAGTCAAAATTTTAAATTTCAACTGTGCGTTGATGGATCGGCGAGTGAATCGAGTCAGCGTGGTCGGTCAGTTTCTCCTTTTATATACAGACGACCGCACAAAGGTTTCAAGGTCTAACCTAACCTGGGCCCAAGGTACCAGTCCGTTACACGAATACAATACGAACATATTTGATTGAGATTATTTTCGACTCGATTGCGATCGCGTTTATCGATTAACTACGAATACAACCTATTATCAATTATCACCGTCTCAATGATGAAAACTAAACGGCTAAAATATAATAAGTGTAGGAAATAATAGTGTACTCACATACTGCGGTAGACGAATTAACACAGTCGCACGGTCGAATCCATTCGCGGGAACGTCGCCGGGTCGGTCGTCGTCCACATGGAACCAAAAAAAACATAACAGAAATTATAATCGCAGCACATCAATATAATAATATAGAAAAAAACAAATATATATGTATATAAATTATTATTATCCAGTGTGGAGTGCACAGCAGTTTAATGTTGAAATCCATACGCACGTTCGAGTTTTTTTTTTTATTTTATTTTTCGTTTGCTCAGTATTACTAATATTACAATAAAAATAATACTGTAGTTTCAGTATTTTATACGAGTGGACGGGGAAAAAAAAAAACGATTGTAGGTTAATTATATGATGTATACTCCCCGACAAAATACAATATTTTTCTCTGTGGCAAATGTCTTATTTGAATTATGTACGTACACGTTAAACCGCATCGCGCGCACGTACATGTTTTTGTGTTTTTTTTTTTTTTTTTTTTCGAACGTATAAACTAATAAATTTGTCGTATACATTGAAATATGTTTATTATACTGCTTATCTTCTAAATATATAATTTCACTGTTTGTGAAAACGCGCTGATATTTTTATCATCGCCGTGCATTCTATAAAAACGTATAATAATAATATTGTATTATTACAATCAAATATATTACGTTAAATAATAAATAATTAAAAAACGTTATTATTATTATTATTTTTAAATTGCGATAAATAGAACGAAAAAAAAAAATCAGTTTTAAAAATAAACGAATTCTATTCTCGGGCATTCGTGGTCTTTTTCGCCGTCGTATAATAATACCTCCTCCTCCTGTTCCTAATTTATTCCGTGAACGTTACCTATGAGGTAGGACCAAAAAAAAAAAAAAATAAAAAATAACAAAACCCAAGTCGTAGTAGTGTATGGATATTTTTTTTTTTTTTTTTAAGAAACATAAAGTTTTTTTTTTTTTTTTTTAATATACATATATACGTCGCTAAAATCCTTATCTATACTCGCGTTCGGCGCGGCCGGCTGACAGCACCGAAAGTCATGAGACCATAAATTTCAAGAAAATACCAAAAAAAAAAAAAAATAAATAAATAATAAAAAATTAAGGACACATCCCTTGCGCCGCGAACGCAATATTGTAATAATAATAATAATGATAATAAAATTATTACATAATATTATATATGTATTTATGTATACGAACAAATACCTACGCAGACGTCGTATATTTTTATGATATCACGCGCGCGCGCCCGCGTGTGTGTGCGTTTAGAAGCCAATTTCGAACGACGACGACGAAAAATCTCGGTTCGTGATAAGGAGGGCCCCGCTCGCGGCCGTATTATCCGGCACCACGCACGTCTCGGAGGCTACCGTGTTGGTTCCACACACATAAATTATACGCGGATATCTGTGCGGCGGATCTGAATTATGGGTGAGCGCGGTATACGGAGAACGAACGACTCGAGGAAACATATATCATAATAATAATAATAAAATAACGAAATATAAAAATTGTATACGGGCGCGCGCGCGCAACAGCGTACGGTACACCGTGTGTGTGTGTGTGTGTGTGTGTATATATATGTTTTTTTTTTTTACCTCGGCCCTAAACGGACGGACAGATGGGGGCGGGGGGCAAACGAACCACGACGCCTACCGAAAAAAAAATAAAAAATAAAAAAATATTAACTTTAACCCGCGCGCGCGGAGAAGCAGAGGACACCGTATGTAAATATTATATAAAATATTTTATAATACCGACGACGTCCAGCGTATGCGCGTTTGTAAAACCGCATTCTTTGGAAATTATTATTACGACAGACAAAAAAAAAAAAAAAAAATTCCACACACGAGTGTGCTTATCATTTCGTATTCTATAAACGCTCGGCGCGAGAGATGGACCGCGTTTTCCGAATGTTTTGGGCGACGGCGGCGGATAACGGACGACCAAAAACAATGAACAAGAACAGTGTTTTTATATGTTATTTTCGAGTTTCTAAAAAATTAATTGGACTCGCACACCGACGACGGCCGTTACATAATATATATAATTCAAACAAAATACGCTATAAATAATATTATTATTATTATCATCATCACGGACTCGGATTGAAATTGGGTAAGGTTTTCCTTACGTTTTCCTACACGGAACATCCCGGGAGTGTTTTTAAAATTCTAACCCTTGCGGTATGCGAAATAAATACTCGTCATTTCTCCAGCACAATAAAAACACGTCTATTTTCACCATCGAATCCTATTATTTTTATGACTTGTACAATATTTTTCTAGTTCGAAAATAGATAGCCGTCTGAAGTAAATAATATGATTTTTCCAAACGACTCTAAAAAATGAAGAATTTCGTCGACGGTTTTATGAGGGATAAAAATAAAAGTAAAGATAATCATACAATTAGTGAACAATTTATGTGGTCAAACAAATTACGGCAATTTACAAAGCGGTTGAGAAAAAATTATGTTTAGTTGAACATGGCAAACGTTTAAATTTTGAAACATGTGAATTTTCGGAATCTTCAATACAGACCAAAAAAAAAAAAAGAACAATTTCAATTTAAGCCCATCGGGCTGTAATATTTCGTATATGAGTGGAACACATTGCATGTATAACTTTATTTCTTCTTTCTCTCGTCCGTTTTCATAAATTCCGATGTCCCGAGGAGCAATTATTATTATCTTATCATCAATCATTACGACCGCGACAATGCGTATACAATATTATAAAAAATACGATCCGTCTTTTTTCTTCAGACAAACTGACAAATTCATATTTACAACGTTTTACACGGACTGTATGAATTTATGTCGCGTCGTCTTGTTCTGTTTCAATATTACAAATGGTATCCGGTCGAAATCGCAAAACTTTTACCGCGACTATCACCTTATAATAGCGAAATTGATATTACGGAAACGAAAAGAGCGAACACGCGGATAACACAACTGGTATACAAACTATAGGCAAAATAAACGATAGACAATCGAATAACGGTCAAATTATTAAATTTAAAGTTTACAATTTAAATATTTAAGTGCGTTGTCGATTTTTACGATTTTCGTAAAATTTGAACATAAATTGCTTAAAAAAAAAACCAAAAAATAACGACTACGGATGATGTGAGTAGTCAATATTTTTTCCCAATTATACAGATCCGTTTAGTAAGAAAATACCTCTATTTTTCACTATTTTAGGATATTTTTTTAAAAATTTAACTAATTCAAAAAGATCGGTTTTGGCGCGAATTCAAATGTGATTTACCAAACACCAGGTATATTAAGGTAGTAACCATACTGACAAGGATACCACGGCGTCGTGATTACTCTGCTTAATATCATTCTCCGATCACAAGAGAGAGCATCACAGCATCGTGTTTTAATCTATCAACCTAAGATGATAAGGCGTGATTCCCAGTCACAGTAGTAAGACACATTTGATTCCCGCCAAAACCGATAATTTTGAATATTTAGGTTTTGTTGGTTTAAAAACGGAATTTGTAAAGGATTACCAAGTCAGAATAAAAAATGTAATCCATTCCCAAAGTTGCCGTGTTCATTACAATAAGATCCGTGTATTTATTTAAACTTTTTTTTTTTTTTTTTGACTCCTCTCCCTCACTATTTCGATATTTCTAAATCACAGTTTAAGTTTGAACGACACATAAAAAAATAAGTCAAAAGAATTTTATTCGCATAAAGCTAGAAAGACAAAAACCGTCTAAAATGTTAAACAGTTAAAATTAACTTGAATAACGCCGGAATATTTTTGAAAAACGTACCAGGAAGTACAAAATGTGTTCGTTTAAAATAAAACCGGTCAAAATTGTATATCATCGATCGCCGATAGTCAGTCGGCTATTTCATTCGCTGCGAATTCGGCAGTTTGGCGAATGAAAATATTTTCGAACGATTTCGAAATAATTAAGATTTTTCGAGTTTGTCGCGCGCGCGGAGACCACTTAATTACAAATGATTTATCACGGCGACCGGGGAACGCGAGAATCCTTTTATTTTTAAACGAAAACGAATTCCGGTATGTTAATCATTGTGCCGCAACACAATAGTATAGAGCACTTTATTATCGTGTCGACGATGAAAGGAAGTGGACGCACAGAGTAATAATAATAAAAGAAAATTAAAAAAAAAAAAATAACAACAGTCGTACGAAAAACACGCACAGGAGTAGACAGAACGTCCGACGTAATATTATGCACATCGCCAAAAGCTAAAAATTTACCTACCACAAAGTGGCACACTCAAGGGGGTTGGGGTGATAAGGTCCGATTTCACCCCGTTATTAAGTACAAGTACAAAAAGAAAAAAAAATAATGACCCCCATTAATGCCGTAAATAGTTAGATGAAAAAAAGATTGCCATCGGGAACCAACCTTGAAGTTGACGATTGAAACGGTTTTCTGGTCAAAAATATGGTTACAAACATGGGGGGAAAGGTGTACATATACTTTGCATGATTAGTATCTGTGTTGAATTTTCGTTCTACCTCAACTCGAAATGCTCAAATATTTCGATAAAATCGTTTTATAAGTTTAAATTTTAAAACGTGTTCTAAAAAAAGGCGTACATACTTCGCACCATGAGTGGGACACTGTTATAGGTGGGAAATTGGGAAGGTAGTATATGCAATGATAGATTGCAAACGAAAAACGATTCTAAGCGAAGTAGTATTAGTCGTGTTTTTCACTGTTGCCATGGTAGCCCCACAGAATTCAACATTAATAAAACTCGAATTTGACGTAATCGTAGTTTTGCTGTTTTTTCGACATTTGTTGGTAGTTTTTTCTACCGCGTTAAAAAACTAATAGGTATATGGAAAAATGACCTTTCAAAAGTACCAATTAGACAAAAATTTCTACCAGATACCGCATAAGAGAGTATAGATGAAGTATTATGGTAGAAAAAGTATTTACAGAAAAAAAAAAATAATAATAAACATCATTGTAAAACCTCAAGACCCCTCGCTCCGATCAGAATCTAAAAACTAGCACACGCTGTAGTTTAACGATCGTGTTCCTTGGTTCGCTCTAAAGTCAGAATTCGTGTTTACTTCGCGTGGGTAGTCGACGTAAGTCGAGGGAAAACTTGCCGAAAACAACAATCAGCTCGTCGTCACAAACCCTTGACGCGGCAAGGATACGGAAGGAATAAACGTACGGATTATCGTTTATACGGGTATGCAAGAGGATCCGAATATCACCAAGGAGTTGTCTGCCACGACTACACGGACCCGGACAGTGGAAACCCGAGCGGGCAATATGATAAAATGACGAATGAAATATGGCCGAAAATACGAACGCGGCGATGAGCAACGAGCGCGGACCGACATTTTAAACGGTTCTTAGCCGATTGAATGGGGTTGAACATGACGATATTCCGACGAATAACCGATATCTCGGGAAAGGCGATACAAATCACCGTTTGTCGGGAAAGTCGGAGAATAATGCAACAGACACGGACAAATAAAAGAAGAAAAAAAAGAAGTGTCTATAATACCGGTCGATTTATTATCGAGCGTCCCGTCGTAAAATCCTGTGTACGCCACTCCTATACAACTACCCAACAGTCGTCGTCTCGTTATCGGTCTTATAGCATTCAGCAATTAAATTTGCAGTATTTTCCGTACATTTTTAATCGGGCCCCAATACGTTTGACTGCGAAACGTGACACATTTTCGCGCGGATACCGCACACGCGTATATTAAAAACTATTGCGTAATTAACAATATAATTATATACGAGCTACGCGGTGCTATCTCGACTGGAAGTATTGTATATTTTTCTACCGGATAACATTTAAAAAAAAAAGAAAGAAAAGTTGCTAAAAATATTATACTTAACAACAATCTCTGGCGTATGATTATTATTATAACAACGAAATAATAGGTAATATCAACACACGGTACAGAGGTATACGTATACATATATATATATGCGTTTCACGACGGCGGTGTGCAGTGTGTCCGGTGTAGTTTTCTAAACCGCACAGTTATTAAAACGTGAAAAAAAAATATATATATAAAAATAAAAAAATAAAATAATAATATGTTTATGTAAAACGAATGTAAATTTTATTAGGACAGGTGTCCTCATTAGCATGATAGTCTAGGCCCGGAGGGAGTTATTGCCGCTGCCGCTGCTGCTGCGTCGGGGTTAATACTATTACGCGTAGAAATATTATGACGTCTATTATATTTATATATATATATATATATATACTTTTTCGGCGCACCGTAGAGTAATTTTTTTTGTGTTTTTTATTTTTTACATTTCTTTTTTGTTTTTTTTTTTACCTAACCTCGTCCTATCCGAAACGGCTTCCGTGGCTTTGCGTCGTGCGCATATTAACTCCTATATTATATAGCCGAGCGTTATCTACCGCGAGCATCTCTCGGACTCGGAATACCATCCCTGGCGACCCTTGCGGGCAATCTCGGCCGTCGTATTAACGCTCTAATTGTCGGTTATTCGGACGCAGCCCCTCCCCGAGAGGGAGACGGAGAGAGAAGGAAAAATAAAAAAAGAAAGAGACCCAGAAGTCCCCGAGGGCGTCGGGTCCCGGACCGGACAGCCGTTTTATTTTTATTCTCACGTGTGTATATATATATAAGTACTGGCGGAACAAATTTCAGAAGGGGTGGGGAGGGGAAAAAAAACCGTGTATATTATAATAATTTTTTTAATAGTTCTGCTGGCAGTATCGAACGGCCCGATCGGCGGCCGACGGTATTTAAAAAAATATATATATATTCGTAATAAAATATAATATTATATATAACGTAGAGATATTTTATATAGATATAGATATATATATATATATATATCCCGGTCGCGGTATTATAATATTAAATTCCCAATATTATAATGGCCACCCGGGGCCGGATAATGTTTTAAATATTATTATATTTTATTATAAATATATGGTTTTTAAACGATTTTGTTTTGTTTTTTTTTTTTTTTTTTTAAGAAAAAAAAAACCGATAGGCTCGAAAGATTACGAAACCCACCCGAAATACCGTCGACTATATATCTAATACACGATCGACAATCCCCGATCAGTATTATTATTATATAATACGGTCGTATCGATACAATACAGTCGCTTCCTACACTACTACCGGTTATGTCTAGGACGTAATAATAAAATATTATACAATGCAAAATATTACTTGTACTGCGCACGATAAATGTGATTTTCGATAATAATACCTAACATTTTACTGTTAAAATGCAGTATCGAAAATATCGTCGGTGGCTCAGTAGTTAATAAAGAAAATTACAACATTTAGAGAATTAATAGAGATCAAATAGCAAATATAGTAAAAAAAAAAAAAAAAACCCAACAAATTAATCAAAAAGTAACGAATATTTTCTAAAATATTTAAAAATGAGATTATTTGTTTGCGATGTGTCACTTGATAAGTGGGGGCACGGTATATAGAATAGCTTGTCGATTATTATATTATAAATATTGTACACAGACTCATATATATAAATTATAAAACTCGAACGCGGTTTTGTGTGCTATAAAATATCGATTATTATATATATTAAAACTCGAACGTGTAAAATAATCATAATCTTAAAATTACATATAATATGTGTATAATATTGTTACTTACGCTCTATTGTATCCGAAGGAAAAGCATCGGGCGATGGAAGTTGTGTGAAAAAAAAACAAAAAAACATTTTTAAAATACGCAAAACCAATGGAAGATTTTCTTCAATCCCGATTGGGTCGCATGAAAAAATGTTTTAAACATAAATATACTTACAGTCATGGGGTCCTGTTTCACAAAGGCGAATAACAGCGTACGACCGAAAACAAATACAAAAACATTTTTTTTTTTATTAATAAACACAATTTTATACAAAACACTAGGGTAAATATTATTATTATCTATGAATATATATCAACGAAAAAAATATGATTATTGACGTGTGATTTGATATATGTATTGAGTTATTCTACATTGATATGCATTAATATGAGAGTTTTTCTAATAGAAAAAAATACACAGAACAGATTAAAAAAAAAAAATTTAATTTAAAACATTCATATGCTATACGGCAAAATGTTAATATTGATAAATAACACCCCAACCTAAGTTGTTCTTCGTATTTATATTTATGTACTTTTTTTTTTTTTTAATGTATATTTCGTATTATAGTGTTAATAACATTTTACAACAATTTTTGTAATTTAGGTTAGGTTATGTTACGATAACCGCTTAGCCGAGAGATTGTATTTTGTTCACGCCAATATTAACAATAATCGTTTAACCATATAACATTTTATAACATTATCGAAGTCGTAAAATATAATTAAACGCATCGCAGCGACGTATAAAACCGCTTAAATATCGGTAAATAAATAATTTAAATTATATACGACACATATTGAACAATTACCGCGTGTGAAAACTGTACGTTTTAAACTATACAATATATTAACAATTTTCATCTTGTTCACATATCATACGATTATTGTTTTTGTCACATAATAAAAAAAAAAAAAAAAGTAATTATTGTATCCTGCGCAAAAGTGTTATTAAAAAAAAAAATATAATACATGTTCAACGATTTCCGTCGGTTTCGTTTTTTATATTCATAATCGTATATTTCGAATAAACACGCACAGCTATATAAGAGTGTGATGATTTTTTTTTTTCAAATTCCTGATGGGGAACACTGAAACACACGTTTTAAGTTTAATTTTCAATTATTTTAACCTTTTCTGTAAAACTTAAAATTTATTGACAAAAATCACACCTATTTTGACCACCCGATTCGAATAGTCCTATTTATTTTTTTTCAAGCAACATTAATACTATTTTGTAATTCAAAAATTTCCGGAGAACAGATTTAAAACAATTTTGGATCGTATTAAAAAATCGTATTTTTCAAAAAAAAAAAAAATAATAATAATAATAAAAGGCATACAGCGAAGAAATTGTCTTACTGTTTTATGGGGGAAAACATATTATAAGTAAAGACAATCGTAAAAATTACCCATACATATAATAATATATATTTTTGAGATGACAAACTAAATAGGAATAATTGAAGAAACTTACTACTCATACGTGAACCGAAATGGTTAAACATTTGTAATGTATCCCGAAATGTGTGTATTTCAGAACGCCTTACCAGAAGGCGTAATTAAATATTCCGTTTTAATTACGTAGTATTGAATTTCACTCGAAAAAATTACCCGAAACGCTGTAGAATAGCACCTAATTTTAATTGGGTATAACTACCGGTTAATTTTTTGTTATTTTTTTAAATTATAATTCGCTCGATTCGAACCGTTTCTTCGGCGGAAACAAGTTTTTATTCCAAAAACGATTAAAACAATATTTACTTATAACTTTTTTTTTTTTTTCTGTGTTTATTTAAAAATATATTATATATCTGGAGCAAATTATAATTAAAAGAATATAATTACAAACTATATTCGGAAATGTGGTTATAATAATTGTATATACGTATGATTATGTTAATCCGCTATGTTGTATAATTAAATTTAGTAAATGATTATATATCGTAGGTATAATATTTGTTAGTTACGAAATTAAAAAAAAAAAAATGTAAATAAAGTGAATTATTTACATAATCACCTAACTTAATTAAGGATGTAATTAATGTTTTTTTAAAAAATTGCCTGTAGCATACAATGTATAAAACGTTCGAATACAAAAAAAAAAGAAATTTATAAATTAATTTTGAATATTATGATTTTCGTTAAAAATATAATATATTTGATTATCGTAATAATTTGTAATTGTAATTCTCTACGCCTAACTAAAAAACACCTGAATGTTTTTAAAATCGTACCGCGTCTAGAAATTAACTAAATGTAAATAACTAAATATAAGTATTCAGTAAAATTCACAGACCTCTACGATTATTTTTAATTGAAATATGAAAAAAAAAAAAAAAATTGAAATCAACAAACACCGTTATTACGTAAATATGCCCGTTTGTTCACCATTATTAAAAATAACATTGAATAATTAAAACTATGCGATTATAAATATATCGGCCAGATAATAATCGAAAAACGCAAAATTCGATGTAAAAAAAATTAAACCTAACTGAAAATACCTACTTTTTTTAGTAAAATTAACGAGCGTTGTTTTCTTCAGCCCATTAAATTTCCGGCGTGACTACAGCGATGTAAATTGGTGTCTTGCCACGTGTTACTTTACGTTTAATAGTTAAAACAATTTTATCTTCATAAAACTATTAAAAAAATATCTAAAAAAAAAAAAAACCTCAAAATACATAGCTTGAAAATCGGCAAAATGTTTTGAAAAATTGTCCACGTTTAGAAAGGACTAATATTAATATTTTGTAAAAATCGCGGAAATTCGGGTAGAATTTTTTTCGACCCACATTTATTTTTAACTGAATTACAACTGAAACCGTTGCTGTTACATTTAACTCAATAGAAAGCTATTCAGAAAAACACAAGTATAATCATTAAAAACGACCTCGCCGACGCATCGAATAGAACTAAAATGCTCTCAGTAAAGGCACCACCCTTGAAAATCGGAACGAGCTTGTCTGGTAGAAAATTTGTCGACGGACCGAAAAAAAACTTAAAAAAGGTGTATATACTTCGCAACTGTTATAGGCGCCTTGTGAAATAATGAAAAATTAATAGGTATATCGAAAAATGACCGCTCGAAAGTACCAACGAGACAATATTTGCTACCTTGCTAAGTTTAAGGGGGAGTGTTTAGATCGGATGAAATTTTCTGGTCGAAAGTGTTTACGGTAAAAAAAAAAAAAAAACATCATTGTTAAACCACATGACCCCCTAGCTACGTTCAGAATCTGAAATTTAAAAAAAAAAAAAAAAAAACGCATCATAGTAAAATATACGCGCACATTCTTACCGTCGCTCAGAATCTAAAATGTGTTTACGTATTATAGGCGGATTGGTAAACACCGTGTAAATAATAACAATTGTTTTTTAAGTTATATCATAGTAATCTTATTATTACTATGTTACTACGGTGGCGGCATAAAATATTATTAAAACGATCAAGCCGAATAAATATGCGCGCGTGTTACGTGTATATTTTTAACACGGAACGGCACTTATAATATTTGTAAATATTTTCACGTGTAGGTAATATACATATATACATATATAGGTTAGGTATATAATAACAGGGAGCTGTATATTGTAATATAATTATATTGGAATTGAATCGATCGGATATTCAACGCGAGAAATACGATACGGAGTAATATATTAAATATTATTGTGTTGCGCAATAAACGCAGGAATGCACGGCCGGCGTACACGTAATTTTTCTGCGAGTAGTGGCAGGAGTATGGCAATTTCCATGTTCCAAATATCGTTATGCAAACGTACTAAAAATGTCAATCTACGATATTCGCGGGACAAGCGCAGACTTGATGTTTTTAGATTCGTCGGACAACTGAATTTGCATCAATTACACGCCGACAAAATGTTAAAAACGAAATATTTTATAAGTATAAATACCACGATCGCGAACCTTGTGTTCGATTTCCGTGCATTTCCGTCGGCCCGAAAAAATGTAATTCGCATAAAATCCAATGGGAACAAAACAAAACAATTTCTCTCGACAATTTCAGTCGACACAGCGTTTTGAAAATATTAGGCCGGCCCTGAGCTCGCAAAACATATTCACGTTGGCCACCCCCTGCCGTGTACGGTGTAGAACGCACATAAGTAAAATTTCTCTAGATAATATAATATATAAGAAAATTGTTCCGAAATCATCTGGATACAGATAAACATAATGATTAGGCGATTAAATTATCTCGGACAAGACGACAGGTATAGTACATTGCGATGAAATGGTGCATGGACATTTACGATAAAAATTATTAATATCTAGCCGTAAAAGTGTCCCGTATTTAGAGGTATTTCTGGAGACGATTAGTAGTGAATAGTAGGAGGTCGGCGTTCCCGGAGGTGTCCGTAAAAACGTAGATAAAACGGAGATTTCACTGTATAATGATTAGAGGTTTCGAGTAAAAAAAAAATTCAAAACATACATACGCGTGTACGCCACTTATGAACACGGTGATGTTTTTTAACGTATCTCGTCGTTATACCGTCGTATTAAGGTGGCGGAAAATTCGCGCGCGGACTACCGACGCCGCCGCCGCCGCATAGCGTAACACAATTTTAATCGCGCGCGTGACGCACAAACGACGTCGGGCCGCGGCGGAACCGCTGACGACGATCCTCATCAGCGAGACGTGTCAATTTACACGGATTTCTCACGGTTGGCCGGTGAAAATCCGACGGTATAATCGTATAATAATAATAATAATAATACGGTACGCGGCGCGGTCGTTATAATAATACTTGATAATAATAATAATAATATCGCGGGGTATATATTATAACGGCCGGACAACGGCCGGCGGGAAACGGAGAGGTCGACCGACCGACGGCGCGGCGATCGTTGGCGGGCGCGCGCCCGATCGAGATGAAGACGTACGTGTGTTCAACGACCGACGAGGCGACCCGCCCGTAGTGATTAATAGGAAGCGCCCACCCCTCCCCCAAAACTATTGTAATAATTTCCGTCATAACGCAAACGCGCACGCAATACAATATTCAGTGTAACGACGAATAATATACACCGGCGGTGCCCGTCACCGGAATAGTATTGAACACAAATTGAAAGAAAACAAATTGATTATTACACGTAGTATCGTGTACGTGGCGAGTCAGTCATATAAGGTGAAACGTCCACCTCTCAGTCCGCCAAAGAACCACTCGCCGTCATTCTGCGCAGGGCCTGATTAAACATAAAGAAATAGCCCGGTTATTTTTCATTTAATCGAAGTGATATGCGTTCACTTAGATTCAACCTTCAACGTTTTCACAATTTATTTTTCGCGTATAGCCCTTTCTATTTCTAGCCATGCAATCCCGGTGATAAAGTTCAGATTTCCGTTTAGCCGGATCCTACCGGTGTATATAGTTCGATTTTCTGTGCTAATCGTTTCTTTAACGATAGCAGTACCGATATTAGTAGATATATTTCGAAAATTCAATTCCGAGGTGGTCAAAAATTGGGGTCAAAATCGGAAAAATAACTCTGCGTACGATTAAACGGAACATGAGTAAAATGCAGACGATTTTGGTTCGTTTTTTTTTTTTGGATATAGTAGCAAAACTAAATGCTGTGTAGAGATATAGAAAACTTTTATAACATACCGCGTCGGTTAAGTTGACCAATAGGAATAGTTCAAAATATTCGTTATAATATTCGACTGGTTGAGCTAAGTACGTATATTCACATTTTATCGGTATCACTATCATATTTACGTTTCATATAATTAAACAATATGGTGTAACGATCGTTTAAGACTGGGCCCCCAAGTCCGTAGGTATAATTCCGTCCACCGCTGCCTCTATCCATTGTACTCCAAGTTCCACCGTTCTTATACGTCTCCGACGACATAACCATCTCCCGTCTTGAGCGCGGTCTACCCCTAAGGATCGCCTATTTCCGATTACACTCGTTATTATCGATGTCCGCTTTCGTTCTTATCGCCGAAATTTATTTGGCGACGTTGCGGGAAGCATCGACAAAGATCTCAGAGTTTTCAATTTGTTCGCATCCTCCGTTTCCCGGATCGAGCGTTCTCGCACGGACCAAAAATTAATTTCGGAATTTCTGTCACGAAAGCTTCCGACCTTATTTCTTCTGTTTTACCGGGAGGCTAAAACTACGGAACACCGACGGCTCCGGAACGAGCTACCGCGCGGAGGAAATACGAAATGAAAAAAAAAAAAGAAAAATAAAACAAATCGTCCGGACTCGATTACTACTATATTATGTTGTTGCGGTGCTCCTATATCACGGGCTCCCATTATCTAGTCACCGTCCTAAGTGGATATTAATAACACCTCTCGGTAAACGCATCAGCGGCGGGTGCGCTCTGTCTTCTGAACTCCTCGGCCGTCCGCGATAATATATTACGTACACGTAACGTTACAAATTATATTTTTTTATTATATTATTGTTACTGTTATATTATATTGTTTGGTTAGGTTGCTAGCCGAGTGTGCGTCGAAACGCTCGAGTACCGCGGTACAAATTTATATCAGACTTTACGGAGATTATGTTATTATTATCGTTGTTATATACATCCTCCTTGTCATCATTCGGCTGCCGTTGCGATTTCTCCGCGTACGTACAATAATATCCGTGGCACGAACTAAAAAACGACCAAGTTCACGATAGCGTACCTATATCGAGTGTTCTTCTAGGCAATTAGGCTACTTCCACCACGATAATCGAGTCTCCGGCATTAGTCTTCCTGCCCATACGCCCGGCCGCGACTAGAGTCTTGCGACCCCGTGCCGTTTATCCGGATTTCGTAATGATTTAAAATTTTTTTTTAACATATTAATGACCACCTTAATTTTTAAAATTAAGACTTTCTACTAATCTCTACTGCCCGCGAAACACATTCGGAGGCGGTGACGTATTTACGAGGGGTAGTGTGGTTGACTTATCACGCCCCCAGTAATTTTTTTTTTTCTTATAACCGATTTCAATTTTTTTTTTTTTTTTAAACTCTTGAACCGCTCTACCGTATTCGTAATCAATGTGTTGTTAGTAGTAAGTCGCGTATTGTATTGTTTGTGATTATAAATGTAATCATTTAAAATGATTATTTTTTTCAATTTAGAATAGGCTAAATGGTTTAGAAATTATAAGCTTCCATCGTAATATTCAAGTTGATACAGAAGAAGTTGGATGAAATTACTCAAAAACCCCGCAGAATGAATATAATTTTGTAAAATAAGAAATTATTGTTAAATAAATAATTTGGTAATAAAAAATGATAATTACTGAAATAAGTTTGGTATACAGTAGATAAAATAAACACTATAGATAGGACATATGGAAAAAATTCAACTGATGCATTACTTTTTTTTTCTGATATCACCCCCAGAATAATACTATAAATACGCCACTATTCGGAGGGAAGGGGTGTACGGCCGTTTTAAAGGACGAAAATGACTTAGTGGGAATAGATATCTATTGAGTATATATAACTCATTTTCAACGTAATAATTTTTTAAGTGCATATTATAAATCTCGAGGTTAAAATATTGAAAAACTGGCCGTAAGAATTTTCGCAAAACAAAAATATTCACCTAAATCGGACCATTGTACTATAGCCATGATAGTTTTTCACGTAAGGCATGGTAAAAATGAAAAACGTTGAGGGCATTATTTTTTTTTTTTTGTATATATATATATATATATATACATATTATATATAATTGATTAAAATTAAAATTTTAATGAAAATCGTATGAATCGCAACATTTCGAGTATCTGCTATTTTCCGATTCATATGGATAAAAACTTATTTGGCTGCTCAAAAATGCCCAATAATTCGAGACGAAAAAAGGCAAACAGTCATAATTTATCTTATACATAGTAACAAATTAATACAAAATGTTCAATGTATTAAAACATTGTTCGCTGGGAACGGCCGTTTTTCGTTAGATATTAATTAAATGCCTACAATTCCCAACTCCTCCGGCCTACAACAGTGGTCCGAAACCACGAGCAAACACATCAGTGCGTAAGTTAAAGTCGTAAAGATTCAATAGGAGATTATACAAATTTTAATACAAACCGACTAGGTAGTAAAATCAAGATACGAAATATACGTATCTTATCGCCAGTTAAAATCGTTTAGCGTACAATATTATAACCTATTGATAAAACAAATGTTGTCGCGGTACACGGTAAAACTATTATATTGATCACGACGCATAAGACTAACTCTTGGCGGAGATCTCTAAAGACCTAACCTATCGACCGTGTCCAATATAGATAACAATATACGAGGAGGTGCCGGTCTGTGAATTTCTCTCACGACATTTGCGTTTATATTATACAGTATACGTATACAAGTCGAACGTTTTCATACCTACGCCGTATTGTTTTAATATAATATTCTTAATAAGTGTGTTATATTTCAATTATTCGAATACAATGGACGAATTACGAATACCGCGATCCGGTGCACTATACACGATAGGCATGCTGAAACGGTATCTCGGAAAGAAATTGTCTACATCATCATTATATGTGTACAGTAGATTCGTATTATATCGAACGTGGGCTATACCGAATTTTCAGGTAATTCTCGAGTATACGGTTTATTTTAATTTTTATTACGGTATTACGCATTGCAATTATGTTTGGAACTAAAATAATTATAATTATTAGTCGTCGTTGGTGAAGCGACAAAGCCCAGGTGTTCTAAAGGAATGAAATCTTTACCGGTTGGTGAATAAAAAGAAGGATCGGATGATTTCGCCATTAGTTGGTAAGCGGCTTTTACATGTTGACCATTGGAAATAGAAATGGACAACAATAATGTACATGTGCGTTTAATTGAACATGGACAGATAACGAAATCTTATCAGAAACCATCATCGAACATACTTAAAGCGAAAGTGAAAAAGAACCAAAAAAAAAAAAAAAACTGTAGATGAAAAAAAAGTTTATCGGTACATATTAATATTTTTGGATTACATATTCAAATTGTTTCAAATTATTCAATGTTTTAATAAAACATGAATTTGTTGTGATCTCTTGTTCCCCTTGAAGTTCGACAAGAGTTTACTACATATATGCAGCTGAATCTCAACTTGGAAAAAAATTTGCTTAAAAGAAATACATGTTTTTTTTTTTTCATTAAAAATACTCGTATTAACAATAATTATAATACATACTGTATAATAATAAATACTAAATAATATGTGTGCTATATATTTATTACTAATTGTAGATTACGATGTGCATGTATAGTGTACACGCACGTATGTACCTTATAATTTCGTTTTATTCTTTGTTGTTAACATTGTTTTTCTTTTTCACATAGCCACACCGTTCTGATAAAACACGCGAAATAAACGGACGAATTTAAAGAATATTTTTTAAATTTATTATTGAGAAATATTATAAAATTAATTCGTTAAACAAAAACGGTTTTTGAACGAAAATTTAACAGTTCCATTAAACAATTCGTTGTCTATAGAGAGTTAACTATAATATAAATGGGTATACGATTGGAGTGTATTACAATATAATAAAATCGCGGGGTAGCACTTGACGGGGTGTCGTAAAAAATTACATTTTTTTTTTTTTTTTTTTTGACAATTAAAAACCAGTTCTGAAACAGACCTGGGGTGCGCACGATGCGTATCTCGCGAATATATTTATAATATTTTAATTATTACCCGGCGATAAAAAAAAAAAAAAAAAAAAAGCAATAAAACACGATTAGTTATAGAATTTACGACGTACAATGAAAATATATATAAATCGTAAATCACGTTGCGACCCGACGTTTATGATTTCGCGCCGAAAACCGAGCGACTCTCATCATGGGTACAACAATAATAATTACAGTCGTTTGGGACAATGTCTGTTTAATAATCAATAAAATTATTATTATTTCGATTATTGCGACCACCGTACTATTTCGTTACTTTTATTTTTCCTAGAATACCCGTTGGAAATCTAGAAAAATGTTTCCAATAAAATACCGCCGGGAGGAAAACTTGCATATTTTTTTTTGCCTCGGAGTGAATATTCCGGGCGATTTTTCTAACCGAAAACGCGATCGACGGACACGAACAAGACAACAAAGAATTGTAAAAGTGAATACATTCGTTGAACGTTCAGCTCTGCGGAATCGAATAATATATGTCGTATTCATATAATCAGATCAGGTATTTAACTAAATGCCTAGGAATCTAGCCAAAGGATTTAATTTAAATGCAATTTTAAAATCCACCTAGGCATTTTTAGTTAAATGCGAATTGGACAAATAATACAAAAAAAAAAATTGGATACTTTCAAAACTATGTTTTCATTTTTAAATATTTATTATAAATACTTGTATAGGAGTGTAATACATGAACTATAAAGTTGTATAATATTAAGGACTTCTTCTTTATAATAATAATAAACGTTTACTTAGATTATTATTATTGACGATTGGCAAAGAAAAAAAGGGATTTGTTAGGAGAATTCAGAGTAATTCATCAGACGTCACTGTTTGTGGGAAAATCAGTACGATACTGAAGAACGTAATGGATCAAGTCGATTAATTGTATGAGGTCTCGGTCATCTTTTCGGCACAGACGGTTCTTCAAAGAGTTATCATCTGGATGTAATTCGGCGTATTCCAAAAACGATCGAACGTTTTTTTTTTTTTTTTTTAAATTAACGCAGACGTAATCACGTTCTTGTTAAACTCGGTAGCAAAGAATTATCGTAAGTTCCTAACAAACGAGCGCAATATGCTATGGCGGCAGTGGCTTTTCGAAAAGAATGTTTTTACTGTGCACTTGGGTACCGAGTTACAAATATTAAAAAAAAAAAAAAACTGGCTCAGGACAAAAGATATCGTTTCACTCGTCGTATATTAAATTGTATTTACCGTAAATCGTATTTTTAAAACAAAAAAATATTTACTGGGTTTTTTTTATTTGTTCAAATCGTCCGGACCCAGTTAGAATGCGTTATTGCCGATTCGGTTAAACGCCCGATTTCGCTGTACGACATATATTATTGTTACGAATTTTCATGGTGGTGCGGGGGAGGGGGGGAGAAATAAAAAAATAAAAACCGAAACTAAGCTGACGATAAATAATACCGGAGGCGGGCGGGTTAAGGCATTTTTCACCCGAGTCCAATTATTTTTATATATAATATAATATAATAAACGCGCGCAGAAGACGTATTTAAATGAGGCGCTAACCGGCGGCGGCGGCGGCGCAGGAGACGATGATTTTATAGACGCGCGCGCGCGCGAGTTTGTTTAATGGGCTGTTTAATTGCCAAACCGACGACGGCCGGCCGGCCAGCAGAACCGCCGCACAACTATACGTATATAAATTATATTTTTTCGAATTTTATATACGCTCGGTGTTTTGGAAGGCGGAAAAAAAAAATAAATATATATATATATATATATATAAATAGTGTAGAGATATACGTCCGAGGGTATAATTGTGTGTGTGTGTGTGTGTGTGTGTAAAAAAACAAAAAAAAAAAAACCACGCGACGCACGTCTCCTCCTTCTACTCCGCCGCCGCCGCCGCGGACCGCGGGCCGGGCTTTTAATTACGACGTCGTTTTCGACGACGTCGACGGTATTTTAGGATTGGGTGTCGGACAGTGGCCCGGTGCCAACAGGACCGGAGATTTAGTGGCCCCGCGCGCGCGCGCGTTCCTATTATATAAATCCTCCCGGTCGCGTATATTATTTTTTTTTTTTTTGACGACGGCTCTGCTGATGCTGCTGCTTCTCCTCTTGCCGCCAATGCCAGCGTACAATGCCGCAGAATAATTATACAGAACGGACACCGCGATAGGTGATAAGATCAACAATAATTAGCGCACGGCGTGAAAAATCAGTCATCGATTTTGTTTCGGGTACAATCTGCGATACAATAATATATGAAAATTACGTTTCGTGATTTGCGATCGGTGTGTGCCCCCCCCTCCCCCCGGCTAACCAGAGATGTCTTACTTCAAAAAGTTAAGACAGTTAAAATACGAAAAAAAAAAAAATAATAAATAACTGGTCAAAACCTTAATACACAACGCACAGCAAGTTTCATATAGAGATAGAAATCATATTTTTAACAATTTATCAGTATCCCACTATCAACTTTTTGGTCGTAATTACAGTTCTGCAGTTTAGGATAACATATTATCACGGTATTGATGCAAACTAACTAACGAACGTTTGTTATTATGTGATAAATTTAAAACCGTCTAAATAAATTAAAATAGGAGATTTTGATATTTATGAAAAAAGAGTCCGGACAAACGAGGACATTCATAAAAAGAGGACGTCTAGTCACCCTAATTATCGGGTACTTGACACACTTGTATATTGTGTTAATAGTATAATTGCTCCGGAATTGGCTTGATATAGATATAAAATATCCGTATAAATATATAACTTATCTAGATTAAAATAATGTCGAAGACATAATAACAGGGAGATAAGAAATGTAAACGGTCAAAATAATGCAAAGGGTGTAAATCAATGGTTAGTAACTACGAACTTTTAACTAAAAGCGAATGAATGATAGTTATAGGTATTTAATATTTTCTACTACGGGTAAAATAATTCATTTTTAATTTTTTATAGGTATATTTTGATCTAGATAATTACTAAAACGATTAAAATATTTTTTTTTTATCTATAAGTCAAAATAATTGTCATATAGATAAGATAAAAAATAACAAAAAAAAAAAAAATAATAATATCTAGACAAGTCTCAATGCCGGTTATGACGTACGTTTTTTCGGAGGAGTGTACATTTCCCTTCCGGACGGGTAATACCCTACCGGTCACCCGGTATTTCTTATTGTCATAACGACTAGCAGAACCTATTGGTAATCACGAAATAACGTGCATATTATCTTGGATTCGGATACGTTGAATAATATTTAATTTATATTTTGCGATCGCTACGAGTCAATATGCTCTCTAGAGTCGATGATAATAATAATAATAATAATAATAATAATAATAAACGAAACCGCCGAGGATCGTTTCTTTTACCGTAAACGAACCTAACCCGCGGACGCAGAAAAACTTCCTTAAAAAAAAAAAAGAAAAAAAAAGCAATTCAAAATTTGCTCCGCATGGTCGTAGTGTTACCGACCTGTACGTGTACGCGGACAATATCGTCGGTATCGCGTGTACGTATTTTAATCGCCGTTGTCGGGACGCGGGATCGACGGCGGTGCAAAACTGGTGCCGCACCGCCGGGGAGCGCGTACGAAAATCGGACTTGTGCGGCGGCCGAGATTCCGACGCGACGCCCACCGCCGTCGTCATCGCCGCCGCCGACCCTCTGTGTACCACCGGCGGCCGTCGTCGTCGTCGTCACACCGTCCCCTATATAGCCCGCCGCCGTTTGTACACGATAAATAAAATCGGCTACAAAACACACGCACACACACACACGGGCGCGCGTGATTACCATAAATGTGCGGTTAACGACCATATTATATAATACCGCGCGATACTATACTATATATATATACAGAAGACAGAGAAGAGAGAGAAATACAAAAAAAAAAAAAAATAAATATATATATATAAGAAATAAAGAAGAAAATACAAAACAAAACGGTGAGGAGGAGGATAAATAATATACCGAAAGGAATTCGAGTAACAGAGCGAGAGAGTGTCTCTCTCCGTCTTTGTCGTCACCGTCGTCGCATAGACCTCTCCTCCTCCACCTCTTATATTTTTATATATTTTATATACGGCGTGTGTGTGTGTGCGCGCGCGCGCGCGTGTACAGCTTGGGAACATTATTACCCCTTGCATAGTTGACCGCTCTAAGTGCATTTGCTTGTCGGGGCCCGACCCCGCGCGTCCGCACCGCCCGGCCGGCCAATGGAAATCCTCTCCTCCCGGGGCAGCCGCCGCGCGCCGCTGTTTTATTATAAACACACAACAATTAATTACCGGATCAGATATACGGATACGGATCGCCGCCGTACGTACCGCGCGCGCGATTCTCATTTGAATCGAACGATTTATTATCCGCGAGACTTTTTCAATTTTTTTTTTTTTTATTTTTTTCCCTCGGTTTTATAGCGTGCGTGTGTGTGATATATTATATTATTATACGCCGCCGCCGCCGCCGCTACGTACGCGTTATATATTAGTGGCCAGCCCGATATCCGATATTTGCTACCTGATACAAAACCGACGTCCGAAACGGACGAAACCGTGAGCCGATAGTGAATTTTACACCGATATGTGTCGGTCGAAAACTCTATTTTTCATATTCCAGAGACATTATTGACGTTTTCCCACCAATACTATGCCGATACTCACTCGCCACTAATTATTATAGCCGGTGTTTGTCGAAGATAACAAATATTTTGTATCTCGATAAAACATAACGATAATATGACTAGAGATGTATCGAAGATGGAGATAAATGATAATTGTCTAGATAAAAAAAAAGTTATAATATTCATACTTAAACGAATGTAGGTAATTCGGATTCGAAACATATTAATCAAATGATTCGAAATGGTATTAGGTATAGGTACTAATAATTTTTTTTTTTTTTTTTTCTTCTCAAATTGTCGTGTATTTATATAGAGTTAAAAAATATTTATTCACAGCAATGGGAAAACAGCAAAATATCGAAAATTGTATAAATCCCGTGATTTATATGATTTTCAGAAAAATTTGATGTTCAAACATTTTAGCTCGGTCAAATCCAATTTTATCCACGTAAAATCAAATAAAAACCAATAATAGTCATCAATTTCAAATATCAATAAACAACTCAAAAATCGGCTTTAAAATTTTGATATCGGTTTTGTAAATTCGCCACGTTTAGATAGGGGCAAGGTTCTTCCGTGGAAATTTTGGCTCTCTACGGTTATTTTTTACTGAGTTACAATAAAATATTATTTAATTCAAATATAAAAGATTATAGTACATATAGTTATAGGCTATAGATTATCTTTTCGATGATTTTGTCTAAATAATCCCACACTGATTATAGGTATAGGTACAATAAGCAACGTACTTAACGACGAGTGTTGTATAATAAAACAAGTGGGCTGAGCTCCGGAGAAGATAATTTGATTTGGCACAAATTTCAATACTTTTCAGATAAAACCGCTTTTTTTTTTTTTCTTATATCGGAATTCTCGGACAACGATAATATTTTATAAGTACGTATTATATCGGGTCGTCTGTTAGACATATTGTAATTTTATTACACGCCAATATGATATTAAATCATTCTTCAAGAATATCCATTTACATCGTCGTTTTCCCTCTACGCGATTATCATTAATACATATGAAATTATACTAAAAATTACATTTGTCTTATTCGTTTCGACAAATCGACGACAGTTATTACGGTTAGCATAACGATAAACGTCAAGCAGAATCGATTTATATTTTCACCGACTTCACGAAATCGTAGAAAATAAATAAATTCACATTAAAAATTTTAATCTTCAACATTTTTTCTAAAAATCAAGATAACAAATAGACGATTTATAATGATAGTAAAATTGTGCATTATTTTATTTGAGCAGATAGCCTACCCAAAAAAAAAAAAAAACTAAAAAACATTGAAACGCAAATAAAGTACTTTCATATGTCATAGACCGTACTGACCACAATTAAAACATATTCAAAAAGGGAATAAAAAAAAAAAATCGGAAACCATCTGGCACGCAGATGAAAACCGATATCAAATGCTCGACCGTAGAATAAACGTGAAAAATTCCTATCGTCGTCAAAACGAAGGGGTTTTTTTTTTCTTGCGGTTGTTCCGCCACTTTTACGGTAATTTCGAAAACGTCCGACGTTGGCAGTGATAGCGTTAACACGATGGCGCGGGGTCTTTTTATTTATGATTTCGTTTCAAACAAATTCGTTATTCGTTTGTAAATTATACTATGAAAAGTCTTATTGGTTTTCGACGTTATCCCGAAGGCGACCTCGGCCAATGTTATATTATCCGGCTAACGGTGACATTGGCATATAATAATTGTTACATTGTCCGGCTAACGTTAACGTTATCCGCGTGTTAACATTACCCGTGACGTGGACACCGAAAACAATAGAAGAAAATACGATATCGCCACCGGGTGTCGCGTATTCTTCTTCTGTACAATGAAACCGTAGACGATATTATTCACTCGTCGCGTGAATAATTTAACGCCCGCGCAAAGCACCGTTCGAATCCTCGGGCGGCGATATATATATACAAGTTGCCGATATAATATTATATAAAGAAAGTTTACGCGAAAAGTTTTCTGCCTTTTCGCCTTTGTTTCCGTGAGATTCCTGGACATCTGTGCCGTTTGACTTTTTGGAAAAGTCGGATTTCCGGTCACGGCCGCGAGAAAGGCGGTATAGTGGCGGCGGCGGAAGAAGGAAAAATCGAAATAGATTAGCCGGTAACAATCCATTATTTTTAGATTAAAGTGTTATTTTATTTATGGTTCACACCGCCGCCGACGGACGGACGGACGGACGGGTTCATGATTAATGGCGTTGGGTCAGCTTTATTGGCGTTAAAGAGAGAGAGAGAGAGAGAGAGAGAGAGAGGGAACGAGGGTGAAAGAGTGAACATAGTAGTGGCCGTACGATGTTAAGAGATACGACGAGCCGAATAATAATAATAATAATAATAATAATATAGAAAATAATGTACACAAGAATAAACGACGAGACGCCATGTCTATATAGGATCGGATATGATAACGACCCTGCCGGATATTTGATTAATCGTACACGGTCTTTTCCTTCTCATCCTCCTCCTCTCATCAGAGGAGGAGACGAAATAAAAATACTTAATCACAGCCATTAGTTTACAAAAAAAAAAAAACGGGTTAAAGGAAAAAAATAGGTTTTTTTTTTGTCAATAGAAAACGAACGACACGAGTTTGTTGTGGGTTGAAAGAGTGAATTAATTTTTCGTTAAATCGAGGCGGTTTTGGGTATTTTTTTTTTTTGTATTATATATGTTTTTTTTTTTTTTATTATATATGTTGTTTTTTTTTTTTTGTAATCGGTTTTTGATTTGACACATAGCCGACCGCATGAATTTGTTCACCGGAATATAATAACGTCGTCGCGGTCGTGTTGAAAACGGACAAGCGAGATGGATATTATATGTTACATAAAAAAAAAAAAAATATATGTATCCGACAAAAAGCCGTTTCCCGGTCAATCGATTTCGAATCCGTCTGAATATAATCGAACGGTTTTCTTAACGCGAGCCGCGGAGGGAATTTATTTATAATACACGGTTTAGGGCGTATATTTATACCTATATTTTCTTTTTTTATCGACAATGTCCGACCAATTTTACGAGAACGTTATGTAAATGATAAATCTTTTTATATATATATATATTTATATAAATCGAATGTAATAATGTTCTTGCGCCGGTCTCGGATTAAAATTATAATATAACAATATTATAATATAAACACCTCGAGCGTTCAGCCTCGTGAATAAGGGCGTATTTAGGATATTGGGGACCCTGAGAAATTTACGTTCGGTAGGTATGGGGAAGCCGAAAACTCGCCGGAAAATGTCTTCTACGCTGGGTATCGGAACGTAATCGTGCGATCTATATTAGTTCATTAAATTAGTTTTTATCCCAGTTGTATTGACTTTAATTGCTCAATAAAGCTAAACGAAGTAAATAAGTTAATTGGTTAAAAATAAAATTAGAAGACCCGTTTAAATGTAAAACAAATCCGGCGATTAGCAGTTTTAGCTAAGTTACAGGCAGCAAATTCGACCGACTTGACATTAGCTATATTGCTATTTTGATTCTGCAACGTACCCCAACAACCCCAATACGTGCGTACCATTTATCTCAGTACAGTAACTACACAAATGTATTAAGATTATTATCAGTTCTAACGTTAAATGTATTCTGTAGATGTTTGATAACATCAATAATGCATACACGCCGTCCCTGGGTCAGGAGGCCGCCAAAGTGGCATGGCATTTGCCGGCACCGACTATCCAACGGGTGTAATAGCAAAAATGTGTCCGAGTAAACCAAACGAAGAGGCCTTTAAAATCGGGTTTAGAGATAAAATGCCAATTATAGAATGTGTAGATGACAACATCCAACGAAGACAACCACATCGGCATTTTTCGAAATAATATTTCTTAAAAAAGTTACGGTTATTACGGTAAAAAAAAAAAAAAAAAAAACCCGTATTATACGGTTTGCGTTGTACCTTCGATAATGGGTCGAATATTTAAAAAATTGTAAAATACCAACGAGATTGTTTTCGAAATGCTGCTATCTACAAATTGTGTAATAGGTATTCTATCTTCAAAATCGATTTTATAGGCCTTTTCGTTTGTTTTACGTTAACGCAATTTTTCCTTTATCGTCCGTTTGTAAGACAACCCGTTGTGGTTTTTCATCGACCAAGTTTCCGCTAGGTTTACACTTAGGACACAATAAATTCCTTGGGACATTATCCGGTTTCAACCAACAGGTAGGGTAAGTTTTTCCATTTTTCCTCGGAGCAGTGACAGATTTAGACAAAGAAGTAAGCAGTGGTGCATATCGGAAAGGGCAAAACCAGGCCATTGCCCCGGGCGGTTAAATTAAAATGAATTCGGATGAAACATTTTTTACAGAAGTTTACTGGGATGGTTTACCAATAAATAATAGGCCTATATTAGAACGGCACGCAAAATCGAATAAAAAATAACTCGTCAATTGATAATAACGATAATAGTTAATACATGACAGAAAAAAGATTGCCTTATCAGAGACAATAGATTAATATTCAAAATAATACTTTTTCATTTTATATTTATATTTTGTATGTCATTTTGTTAAGTTCGGTTGGGTGAGATTAGTGTAATATTTCACACAGATTTCCATTGCCGTCGGTTAAAGCGGGAGAAAAAAAATTTGGTACAATATAATATGATTAAATAATAAATACATACGTTTTGAATAATAAATGAGAAGTGATCATAATTAGATTAATAAGTTAGTCGATTTATTTATTAGATTGCAACATTGATTTCATCTTCTATCGCATGACATTCACATAATATATCTTCCTCAACATAACCTGGTATTGCATGTTCTCTCTATGACAAATTTGTAAAAAATTAAACGCTGATCATATTTCCACTCATTTCCGTAATGAGCAGTTAGTAGGTTATTTACATCCGTTTTTTTTATTACTGTTGACAATATTCCATATTGGAATTTTGAAGGGCTTCATGTTAATAATGTTCTATAATAAAATATTATTGACAATGATCATTAAGACGTCATTATCGATAAGCAAAAACCCGTCAAAACGGTGTACAATGTATTTTTATAGTAAAACCCATGAAAAATATTATTTGAGATTGTACGTTTTGAAACTAAATGTTATTTTTAAGCTTAAAAATACACTAGAGATTGACCATTTTGCTCGACAATAGTGAGATTGTACGTTTTGAAACAAACTTGTCAAAGGAGATTGTACTTTTTGAAACTAAATGCAATTTTCAATCTTAAAATACACTGGAGATAGACTCTTTTGCTCATAAATAGTGAGTTATTCGAATTCAGCGC